>CM057380.1:169033197-171607364 GCA_030015415.1 Cynopterus sphinx
TGTCCATCACAAAAGCACAAACTTACCCTAATCCACATGGGCCTGGCCCCGGGGATAGTGGGGACCCTGGTGCGGGACCCCCCGAGCCGTCTGTTTGCAGGGCCCTGCAGAGGGGTGGCTGGCAGGCGCCTCGTCGTCTGCACAGGTGGATTCAGGACCAGCTGGGGCTGTGGCCTACCCCAGCCAACCTCTTCCTGTCCCCTGCCTGGCCTTCTCCCGCACCCGGCAGCCCCCTAAAAGATGAAGCGTGCACGGTACCAACCTGTCTGCCTGTCTCCCCCCGAGATCCCGCCCCCCCGGAGCCTTCTGTTTCCGGGGCCACCTCTGGCCCCCTTCGCTGCGCTGTGTAAGGGCTTGAGGTCTTAGGAGCCGCTACTTAGCCCAGACACACATACCGTTTTTGTCTTAGTGTAATAATCAGTGTCCCTGGCTGGCCGGGGCCGGGCCGGGGCTGGGGAGGAGGCAGAGGCTGCCTCCCCCTGGAAGCCCTCAGTCCGGCCCTGCTGCCGTGACTACTGCACTCCCAGTCGCTGTACAGTTTCTATGGTGTGAATGAACCTCCCTCCTAGTTGCTGATGGCGCTGGTCCCTGCTGGCCCAGATGGCCCGGGCATAGAGAAACCAAGTGGCAGCCGCCACCAGTGTTGTTTTGAATAAAAAACCCAAAAGCCTATTTCAAAATGGTTGTGTGTGTCTGTGCCGTCTTTTCCCCTTTGGGGTGGATGTTGGGCTGCGTTCCCCAGGGGTGGGGGGTGATGTTTTCTCCACCATTCTCAGGCTGGGGACCTGGGGTGTCGGGGACCCAGAGAAATGCCCCACGGAAGGGTCCTCTCATGGTCGGGGTATGTGGCTGGGGTCTGCTGGGCCGGGGTGGGGCCTGGCTCTCACGCTCTGCAGCCAACATGTTCGACCTGGGCGAGAGAGTTGGCCTGGGAATAGTAACCTACTTACCCTTGGCGCCGTTTCCCGAATTCGTATTAGGCGTATTATCAGGACTCTCTTGGCTGCAAAGGACAAAAACCCAACTCAAATGAGCTTAAGAATAAAGGAAAGAAAGCCAGGGAGAGAAGAGGGAGGGAGGGAGGGCACAGGGAGGGAGCAGCTGAGAGGGCCGGCCGCAGCAGCCGTCGCACCCAGGGCTCCCGCTGCCACTTAGGGCACAGACTCTCTCTCCTCCTCGCCCCGCCCTCCCCCCTTTTACATTTGTTGCCCTCTCCCAGTGGGCACCGGCAGCCCTGGCTTCAGGCCTGTTTGCCCCGACCCCAGGGGACCCAGAGCTGCTCTCCTGGCAGCCTGGCATATCGGTGGAATCTGCCGGGCTCCCACTGGCCAGGCCTGACCTCTGGGGTCCAGGGAGGAGGTGGCCCACCTGCACGCTGGCTCCAGAGCTGAAAAGGGAGAAACTGCCGAGGAGAATGCTGTGAGCTTGCTCGAAGGAGGGAGTAACTGTGGGCACGCAGCGAAACCCGGGCTTCTCGCCCCAGCTTTGTCCCTGGGCAGGGCAGCTCTCCTCCTGCCCTTCAGGATGAGGCAAGAGGCCCAGAGGGTCCAGAGGCTGCCGCCTGGACTTTGGCAGGCTGCTGGTGGCTGGAGGTCCTGCCCACATCCTACCAGCCTCATTTGGGCCTCTAGTCCCCTTCGTGTGTCCTTTCTTCTCTCCTCAGGGCCATGGCACAAGGACATCGGGTGCGACCTCTAGTGCCATGATCCCCCCTCTTCCCAGGGCCCTGCTCACCCTGGGGAATGGGGTGAACTGAGGACACCCTGCAGGAAGGCCTGACCCTCCAGCCCAGAGTGACCCTGTCCCGTCACTACCCTTTGTCTTCTTGCTCCTGAGTCCCCTGCTTTTGCCTTGTGACCCCTTTCTCGTGGCCGCTGCACTCTGAGGGATAATAGAGAAATCACTGCAGCCCTCTAGGTCCCTTGGCCTGGCATGGACGTGACACTGAGCTGACTGCAGGGCTGCTCAGAGCACCTGATTTTCCCTGCTGTGTGTGTTTCCACCTGGGTGTCTGCCTCACGAGACACAGTGGGGTGCCGGGAGAGAGGCCTCACCCGTGCGCGTGTGCATGCAGCGTGTGCACGTGTGTGCAGACACCACCAGCTGTCACGGTGTCCCGGACTGTGAGGGTGCGACTGTCCCCTGCTCCTGGGCTGCCTGCCTCCATCCAGAGGGGGACCTGACCCCTTTTTCAGTTGAGAAAGCTGAAGCAGGGCAGGCCTTCTACAGAGCAGGCTGGGGCCTGAGTCTGAGTGTGGTCCAGGGCCAGTCTGCTCCCCATCCTGAGCCTCGTTCCTCACATGTGAGGCCCGGTCTAGCTGCACAGCCAGCCCTGGCTCCCCGGGGAGACCCCTAACTCCAGCCCCTCCTCTCCCAGGCCCTGGAGACAGACCTGCTGGACTCCATCTGACACCTCAGACTCCACATATCCAGGACCCTGAGATGGCCTTTGCCCAGTACCCCGTCCCTCCCCCACCCCGAAACCTGGGCCTTGGCCTTGGCTCCTCCCTCTGCCTCCTCCAACACCATCCCCATCCCCATCCCCATCACCGAGCCCCTACTTCAGCCTCCTCAGGTCTCTCATTGCCCCACCCCCACCTCCCACCCCATCCCCCCGCTCTGCTGCCTATTCAGGTCTCATCTCCCTGGAGGGCCCTGCGTTGCCAGACCTCCCAGTGTCAGTGCCCGTCCCTCCAGTCCTCAGCCTCCGGCAGCCAGTGAGTCCCCACCAGGCCCATGGGACCTTTATCTTCCCAGGGCTCTGGGGCTCCCCCTTGAGACAAAGTCCTGCCGCCTCAGCCTGGCCCACTCCCTCCCCCTCCATCACTGCTTCCTTTCCTGCAGCCCTCCTTCCAGCCTTCGCCTTGCTGTCTCCGTCTTCACACCGTCGCCGACGCCTTGTTCTTGCAGAAGACTCGGGCCAGGCCCCTCCTCGCTGCCCTCTCCCAGGCCTCATCACCGTGAGGGCCCCACGCCTCTGTCTCCAGCCCAGTCCCCTCTCTGCCTGTGACTTCGTCCTGCTGCCTGCCCGAGGGAGGGCCCAGGTCTGGGGCAGGAGAGGCAGCTGTGCAGGGGGGGCTACTGAGTCCGGAGCCGCCTGGGTGCTGGGACCACGGAGAAGAATCTGGAATGTCCCAGTCCTGAGCTCCTTCCACACCAGTGGGGAGACAGATCAGCGTGCACAGATCCGACGCACTGTGGTCAGGCCCAGCTGCAGGTGTGACCAGTGCTGGGAGGGGGGACACAGGACTCGAGATGGCAGCCCCTCGACTGTGTCTGGGCACCCGTTCCAGTCTCTGTCCCAACTCGGTCTAAACACCCCCTTGGCCCCCAGTGCTCTGCAGAACCGGGCCCATTCTAGCCTCACCTGTTCCCTTTTTCTTTTTCCCCTGGCTAATTCCCACTGATCCCGCTCAAGTATCTCTTCCTCCAGGAAGCCTTCCCAGCTGCCCTATGGCTTTGTTTGCCGACTGAGTCCCAGCCCCAGGGCAGTGACCATGGTCTGTCCTTCTAGCCCACAGCCTGGTACCGGGCTGAGCCTCAGCAAATGTCAGCTACGCGCCGGTACTGTGGAAGCCAAAGGCATTTCCAGGACCCACTAAGCCCTTCCCTTTCTTTATCAGAGGAAACTGATGCCCGAGGAGGAGGCATTGTGTGCTCCGGGTCACCCAGGGAGGTGGTGCTGGGGTGACCGGCACCCACACTGCCCCCTCCGAGTGCTCAGCTCTCGGCCCCACCGCCGGGCCCCTGGGGAGCGGAAACCTGCTCTGCTTCCCTCTCCTTTACCCATTAATAATGGGATTAAAAGCAAGTTGCTGCCAAGAGAGTAATTGACTCCAAATACAAAACAACACCCAGGCCCATTTTCAGAAAATGAAAACTTTAGCCATCAGCACTTTTTACTTAGACCTGAATTCATGAATTTTAACCAAATAAACACTGGCGTGTTAGGTATTAATATATGTACAATTATGCAAAACCACTATTGTGGCTGTAATGAAAATTAGATTCTGACTCCTCCAGGAGAGAGGCGTCCTCCTGTTTCCAGTGCTGTGACCTCAGATTGCCATTGCCATGGTAACAGGGCTGCCGTGGGAATCTGTGGGGAGGGGAGGCCGGGAGAGCCAGGCTGGGCTCAGCCTCACCCGAGAGGGGACAAGTCACCGGTGGGAGGAGGTGGGATTGGCAAAGCCAGCAAGTGCACGGTGCCCTCAGGTGGCCCACATCCCCTCGCTCCCCTTCTTAACTGCCCGTCCAGGGAGGCATCCTCCTTTTCATTGCTCAATAAACGTTTGATGAACACGTACTATGTGCTCGGCCTGTGCTCGGTGCTGAGGATACAGCAGCAAGTCCCTGAGCTCAGGGGCCTGTGTCTCAAAGTGGGAGACAGATAATAAATGACAAACAGACGCGTGGGACGCGTGAGTGGCCGAAGGCAGTGGAGCAGGTGAGGTGATGGAGCGACTTGGGGGCGGGGCAGAGGGAGGGAGGTCTTTCCCCCTGGGTGGATGGGTGGACGAAGGAGGCCTCGCTGCGTGTGCGTGTGTGTGTGTGTGTGTGTGTGTGTGTGTGGAGGGGGGAGGAGGTCGTTTGAGCCGGGCCTGCAGGACGAAAGGAAGACAGCCATGCAACGGCCCTGCACCTCTTCGGAGTAGAGTCCCGATAAAGTAGGACACAGGGATACATTTGAATTTCAGATACACCAGAAATAAATTTTTTTAGTGTAAATGTGTCTCATGCCATATTTGGGACATACTTACACTAAAACTTTATCCCTGGTTTACCTGAAATGCAAATCTTTACTTGCTAAATCTGGCCAGCCTTCCTTTCTCGAGGAGATGACTGGCCGGGCCACCAGCAGCGGAGGTGGCCCCCACTCTGCCCATTCGCGTGGCCACCCCGTCCTGTCCTCTGGGGAGGCTGCTCACGGCCTCCCTGCTGCAATCTGTTCCGGCCCTGGGCTGGGGAGGGAAGGGGTCAGCGTGAAACACCATCTGATCCTGCCTCTGCCTCCCTAACCCGGTTCCGAGGCTCCCTGGGGCTCCGAGGAGCTGCACGGACGAACGTCTGCAAGGCCCTGGGTGCTCCGGTCCCCACGCACCCACCAGCCTGACTTCCCGGCCGGCCTCCTCTCGCTCCCGCCTCCCTTCGCTTGGCTCGTGGTCCCTCAGCCTTCCAGCCTCAACTTGGGCATCGAGCCACGAGGAACCTTCCTGCCACTGTAGGTTTTCCCCACCCTCCGATGACTCTCAGCATCTCACATTTTTTTTCCTTTTTATTAGCTTTGTAATTTTTTTAGTGGTGGTAAAATATATGTATAACAAGCACCTCTAGGATGAAGCTTCGTGCTCCCCTGGGAGACGACAGGTGGGGGAGGGAGGTCCATGCGCTTCATTTCAGCCCGGTACCTGCAGCCCGTCTGCTTCTCGTCCTTGTCCCGCAGGCTCCTCTGCTGCTCGCTCACTCGCTCCCCAGAGAACCCAGGTAAATCACATCCTGGTTCCCGGCCCACAGAAACTGTGAAACCCTAGGTGTTCTTGCTTTAAGCTGCTCACTTTTGGAGCCATTTGTCATGCGGCGTAGATGACTGACACAAGTTCAAACTGTGCTGTTACGAACCCACGTCTCCTATTACGTGAAATTCTACAGCAGGCGCGATCAGCCCGAGGCGGGGAAAAATCAGGCTGGAGCTCGTCTGAGAGCAGGGGCAGGACTGAGTGACGAGGCATGAGGGGACGTTCCAGAAGGAGGGCGGGTTCTTTATTCGGATAGGGGTTTACGTTACGTGGGCACATGCATTTGTCCAAATTCAGCGAATGATTTCAAGATTTGTGCATTTCACTGTAGGTAAATTTTATGTCCAAAACCGTAAACGCGGACGTGTTTGGGGGGATTGGATTGATGTTCTTTACCTTGAAATGCATCAAAGAATAAAAAGGACAGGTGGATGGATGTTGATGAAGCAAGGAGTACGAAAGGTGGATGGCAGAGTCCCGCCACTGCAGCAGATGGGCGTCCACCGGGAATTCTAAACCTGTGCCGTGTGTCAGAAATGTTCCTAACGAGATGCTGGGGGGAAGTCTCTTCTTCCTGAGTGCTTCGTGGGAGGATATCAGAACGACAGGCGCTGCAGTCAAGGGTCAGGAGGAGCGTCAGGTGAGGCTCTTGCACAGGTGTCATCTCCTTCCGTCCTCACGGCCGGCGCGCGAGGAAGCAGCGACGGTTGCTAAGTTACAGGTGGGGAAACCGAGGCGTGAGGGAGTCACCCGTCAAGGTCGCGCAGTGAGGAAGCGGCAGAGCTGGGATTTCCCCGGGGGTGAGCTGTGTCGGGGCCGTCGTCATCTCCCCCTGTGCCTCAGTGTCCCGCTCGGAAGTGGAGATGCAACAAGCAAGCCACGTGGGTGACATCGGGTGGCAGAGGCCCCGTTTCCTGGGGCCGTATCTGCGGCCTCTGCGCTTAGGGTCCTCAGGTGCGTGAGCTTCGCCTCGGCGGCCCCGCTTCCTCCGCAGAGCAGGTGCGCAGTGGGGAGTCCCGGCTGCTCTCGGCCTGTCCCCCTAGAGGCTGGCGTCCGCCCTTCCAGGTCTGCGGGGACCTAACTCCCCCTCGGTCAGGCCCCACACGGACGGTGACTTGGTGTAGAGGTGACTACGCCTCACGGCCTGGCCCCAGCCCTTCCCTTCACAAGGAAGGAGGCTGCTGGATCTTGGCTTCCATCTGAGCCCGTTTCTGACGGTATCAAAGGGGCACGGTGACGCCTTCCCTAAGCGCCCACCCCATGAATGCGCAGCTGAAGCCCATGCTCTGGCCAGGTAAGAGAGGGAAGCAAGCTCGGTGGAGATCGCAGTCCCGACTCCCATGGCCCCGGGCCTTTGTCCCACGCTGTCCCCCACCGGAGCCACCTTCTCTGACCAGGGGCCTCCTCACTCCCCTCAGGCCCGTGGAATAATGTTAGTTGTTAAATGTCTCAGGTCCCCACAGCTTCTCTATGTAGGGACAGAGGGAGGGACAAGTGGCGGAACTGTGGGGGCTGGGCACAGAGGGGCCAGAGGCAGGTGGAGCACTTACAATGACTTCACCCGCACAGCACCCTGGTGAGGTGGATGTGATTAGTCCCACTTCTGCGCACAAGGGAATGTGGCCTGCCCGGAGGCCACCAACCGTCACTGGCAGCCCTCGGACTCCAGCCCCATCAGCCAGCGCCAGGGTCTGTGCTCTTTCCAGCTGGCTCTGCGGGTCTTAAGGAGAATATAAGTGAAAATAAACTATTCACCCCAGATGTCTGTGGGCTTCTTAACAGCTAATGAATAGATTAGCCGGCGTTTACAGCTCTCTCCTTGCTCTTTAATCCTAACAACCCAGAGGCTCTGCTTTAAAATGGGATAACGACAGGAGGAAGAAGGTGCAGGGAATTTTTCTCTGGAGTTCAGCGCGGTGACCAAAACTGGTCCCCGTCAAGGTCAGAGGGCTGGTCCAGGCTGCAGGAAATGCGGGAGTTTGACAGGGATGCCCGGGCCGATGGTGATACTCTGTGCCCTGCGCCCAGGGCGCCTCCGTCCGCAGCGATGGACAGAGCCGGGTCCACGACCCGCAGCCTCGCAGAGCTCCCTCTCCCCTCTGGGATTTCTGTCCTGCAGAGCGTGGGGTGGGACGGGACTGGGTAGGAGGTGCTGGGGTTTTAGTGGCGCTCGGTTTCCCAGGGACCTGGCCCCTGGGCGGCCGCGCAGTCAACGCCGAGTGGGCCCAGCTCAACACCTGCCCGCCGCCCGAGGCGCCGGAGCTGGCGTGCAGACTCCTCCGCTCCTGCCTCAGCTGCTTTCTAGGGGGACGCTGGGCCAGGCCGCCCCGGCCCCCACCACCCCCCGTTCCTGCAGCTCCCACGGCACGAGGTCTGCCCGACATCTCGGCTTGGGTGGGTGGGAGTCAGGCCCAGGATGGGCGTGGGGGGTGGGCTTGACATTCCAGAACAAAGTGTGAACCTCTCAGCCAGCTTTTCTCAAACTGGGTCAAACCTTTCTCCTCGGCCTCATGGCTCCGTCTCCCCCTACCACGGCCCAGTGGCCCTGACCACTCCTTTCTGTCCACAGTGTTCGAACCCCTAAGACCCAGCTCGCACGGCAGCGTTCCTGAACCTGGGTGGCCCTCCTCTGGGCCCCCTGGCTTTCCCTCTGTCCCTTTCCTCTGAAGCCATCAGAGCTGGCGTCGCATGTGGGTCTGAATTCCCGAGAGACTGGCCATGAACTGAAAGACAGGAACTGCCCCACAGTGTTTGGTACACAAGGCCGGGCAGCGGGGGAGAGGAGGAGGGTGTGGGGGAAGGAGAGGGGGTGGGACAGGGGCTTATTTTACGAAATCGGCTCAGGCGATTGGAGCTGCAAACTCAGGCAGGATTTGATTTCTCTGGCACAGTCTCGAGGCGGAATTCCTCACTCTCTAGAAAGTCCCAGTTTTGCTCTTAAGGCCTTCACCTGATGGGACGAGGCCCACCCTCAGTGTCAAGGGTGATCTCCTTTACTCAAGGTCAACTGACTGGGGATGTTATTCGCATCTGCAAGCTACCTTCACAGCGCCATCCAGCAACTGGGTGCCCAGTCCAGCCAGTTTGACATATAAAATTAGATTAAAATGATATAAAATCATATTAAATGTATAACATTATAACTGGGCCCAGATCCTGGCTCCCACCCTTGCCGGTGGCGGCCCGTTGACCACACTTGTGTTCTCATTGGCTGAGGGGGTATGGACGCCTCCCTCACTGGGCAGCTGGGAGGAGCCAAGGAGGGTCTTTCTTGTCCCTGACGGCTGTGACCCCTCAAGGGTGGGAGTTCAGATGCCTGTCCTTTGGCCTGTAGACTCTGTCCTGGGAATGTCACCAGCTGCCCGATGGCAGTCCTCAGTTCCTGGGATAAGACTCTGCAGTGATTGTGGCCTCCTGAGGACACGTTTGCACAGCGGGTGGCCCAAGGACTCTAGCAACCGCTGAGCAAGGCGCCCTCTGTGGAGATGAGATTATCCAGCGTGGGGGGGCAGGCTGCAAAGTCCTGCGGCTAAGCCACGTGCCAGGACCCCTCCCACTGCCCCCGGAGTCCCACTGTTTCAGGCCTGGGGCAAGGGCTGCCTGGTTCTCTGTCTCCGGGGTGCTGGGCCATGAGGCCCTATGCCAGACGGAACCCAGCCAGGCCCTGGAACCCTCCCTGAATGAGCCAGTGCCAGAGACCCCACAGCCCCTGTCCTCAGTCCCTCTGCAGCCATCATCTTCTCATCCCGGGGTCACCTGTCTCTGTGTTTGCGTCCCAGATACCCAGGGGCTCCTCAAGAGTGGGGTCATGTCTGAGTGGTCTGGGGGGGACTCAGTGGTCAGTTCAGGGCCTAGTCCAGAGTCAGGGCAGGGAAGGGAAGGGGGATCTTCCTCAGACCATCGTCCTATTCGCCATGCCCACTGGCCTCTCAGGTTCTATAACTGAGAGCCAGGCCAGATCAAACGCTTGACGTCCCTAAGCCCTGAAAAGATGATGTGCGTAATACTCAACCGCGGAGCAACTATACGTGGGACTGTAATTCTGGCAACGCGGAGGGCTGCTGTGCTAGTTAAGGGATGCCAGATGCTGTAGCAGGTAAAACCCCTAAGTCCCAGGCGCAGTTTTTCCTGCTCGTGTGATGTCTGAAATGGAAGGCAGTCCTCCTTCAAGCAGTGACTAGGGATGCAGTTCACCCGTCTTGTTTTTCCTCTGTCTTCATCCTGTGGGTGGTGTGGGAGGTTTTCATGGGCTGACCTGGAAACGGTCCCGCAGGATGGGATGCAGTCACATGACCACACTTAGCTGCAGGGGAGCTGGGATGTGATCTAGCTGCGAGCCCCAAAGGAAGAAGAAATGGTTTGCTGAACAGTGAGATCTGTTCCGCTATAGTCGGATCTTCGGGGGGCGGGGAATGGAGGGGACAGTCTGCTGCTACAAAACACCTAAAAACGCAGGATCGGGTACCACAAACTTCCTTATTCAAAGCACGGTACGTTTGTAGGGAGCGAAGGGCAATTCCTGAGAGCCAGAAATGACAACAGGAACAGGAATCAAATGCCGACCTCCAGACGCCGTGAAGCCTTAGCCCATAACGGCAGCCTGCGATGCAGGGAACTGAAGACATTATTTTCTCTTGAGCTCACAAAACATTGGGAGTAGGAAGTGAGACCTTTGTCTCAAGCTAGGACCTCCAAAGTGGTACCCTGAGTGTAAGGGTGGCCTATGGACCTCCAAAGTGGTACCCTGAGTGTAAGGGTGGCCTATGGACCTCCAAAGTGGTACCCTGAGTGTAAGGGTGGCCTATGGACCTCCAAAGTGGTACCCTGAGTGTAAGGGTGGCCTATGGACCTCCAAAGTGGTACCCTGAGTGTAAGGGTGGCCTATAACAACCAACCTTCTAGCACTCATTTGTCCTGGCCTCTGCAGTAAATGAGGATGAAAAGAGTCCTTCCTGAGAGGGGGTCAGCTTAGGCTGACCTTCACTTGGGCTTGAGGCCCCCGTTTGTAAGCTGAGTGGTCCAGAAAACCAAGAAAATAGCCTAACGTGAGATAGGGTAGGCCGGGGCACACGGCTGGAGCACACCGTTGTCTGCGTCCTCCCAGATTCCCACAGAATACTGTCAGGCTTGCAGTCTCAAATGGCGAAACCCAGTAGGGAACAATCCCTGATGAGTCAGAGTCAGCAGAAACCGCCCATGCACGACTAAATCTAAAGATTTCAGATGTTCGCGCGATCAGAGCTAGAATGAAAATAAGCAAGTTTCAAATGTTTGAAGAAAAAGGAATCAAGAACACGGGTGAGGGAAAAAAGACTATAAAGATGATCGGCGAACGTTTAGAATGAGAAGTGTCATAACTGAGACGCGAAACTCACTGGATGGGCCGAACAACGAATAGACCCAGTTCCGGACGAAATCGGAGAACGAGGAGCCGCGGCCGCGACAACGAGCAGAAGTCACAGTGCAGGGCCAGGGAACGGACACAGAGAACGCCAGTGGAGGCTGAGTAACGAGGTCAGAGTCAGAAGGAAAAATGCACACCCGCCTGCAGGTCCAGAGGGAGAAGAGAGAACAGGCGAGAATCATTTATTCAAAGAGGTAATGGCTGGGGGTTTTCAGGAACTGATGGAGGACGTGAATTTCCGTTCAGGGCACGAGAGAAATCCCAAGCGAGGGATTTTAGGAAGCCCCGCACGTGCAGTGACACAGCGTAGCGAAGAGAAGATTTTACAAGCCGGAGGGAGAGACGAAAAGACACCTGCGGGAACGGCGGTTCAATAGGAGGCGAACTCCTATGCGGCGCAGCAGAGGCCGAGAGCCTGGGAAGCAATATCATCAAATATTAAAACGCAAATAAATGGGCTGTCCACCTAGAATCGTATCGAGGAAAATCACCTTTCAAGAACAAGATGAAGACAACTTCAGAAAAAGCCCGGTTCTTCAGCGTGAGTCTCACCGCCTCCCACGAGACCCACTTCTAACGGGAGGTGATTCCTGAGGAGGGGACGTCCCAAGGGCAAGAGCAGGGGGCGGGGGGCAGAGAAACGGCTCGGCCTGCGGGGAAACCGAAACATACGTTGGCTTTACAGAGCCATCCTAATGTCTGATTTGGGGGATAAAACAGATAAACCGTCCAGCAAGACTCTGGTATTTCCCACGATGACCATTTTGAAGATTTTGGAGAAATAGGAACAAGGAGGCTCTTTGAGACATGTTTGCCGGCACCCCAAGTGCACACTGTCAACCCGGAGATGGCTGAGCACCTGGGTGGGGGCCCAGAAACTGCCTTTAGGCCCCAAACTCTTGGCTGAAGGAGAGAATTCCTGGGAGGTTGGTTTCTCCTGTGCCGTCTTCCCACGCCCCAGCCCAGCGGTTCCCACTGACGTCACCTGGAGGGCTTGTTAGGCCCAGGTGGCCGAGCCGCATCCTCAGTGTCTGATGCAGCCCGAGAGTCTGCCTTTCTAACAAGGCCCCAGAGTGCAGGCTGGGGAACCGTTGCGTTAGCCTGGTGGTCCCCAGGTCTCTCCAATCTGACACAGGGTTAACGTCCCTCCTCCAGGAAGCCTTCCGGCATGCACACGCCATCGAGTGGGAACTGCATGTTTCATCGTCTCTGCCTTTTCACTGCCCCCTTCTTGGGACAGAGCAGATGCAAACTCAAGTTTAGTTAAATGACTGACTGTGTACGCCTTAATGGGTATGTCCGGCCAGTGGGTCTTTGGGTGGTGGCGGGAGTCAAAGGTACCTCTGGGCCCTGTTCCCACCAAGAAGTCATTGGCGCGTGTGCACGCACGTGTGCACACACACACACACACCCCTATTCACCAGGGTCAGCACATCTCCTCTACCCCTTAGCAAGCCTTTGTGGGTGCCCACTGTGTGCCCGGCCTGGTGCTAGATCCTGTTGGTCATACCGTCCCTTTGCTCTGGTCAGTAGGGCTCCCCAGGGGCTACAGCCCAGGGGCTTTTGTTAAAAACGAGGTCATGGCCCAGGGTGCTGCTTCTAACTCTCCTTCCTCCCCAGACTCCCAACATGCCCGGCTCCACCCGCACACTGAAGCTCCTGTCCCTTAAGGACTGGTTCAGGGTCCTAAAAAAGTCCTTCTCACCCTTCCTCTCCCCGAAGGCTCCCGGCAGGGGGATTAACTGGAACGCCACGGGCAATTGAGCCCAACAAGCTTAAGACGTTCCGGTTCCAGGCGAAGGCCCTGCTGACAGGAGAGGCAGCTGCTGGGATGCGGGCAGGGTCCCTGCAGGAGCGGCTGTGGGCCCCCCGCGTGGCCGGGGGGAGGAACGACACTGCTGGGTCCGTGGGGGGAGTATGGCCCCCAGGGAGGTCCCCGTGCTGTCTCAGCTTGGTGCCCAGAGGACTCGGGGGTTGGACGGGGGCTCCGGGGTGCTCGGGAGCGCCCAGATGATGATTTACGAGGACAGATTAAGAAGACGGATGGCCTGTCCCCTAGCCGTAAGTGAGTCCGGCTGCGGACCTCTGACAGCGCGGACGCGGGGGAGGAGAAGCGTCATGAGGAGCGGGGGAGGAGAGTGATGAGGGAGGAGTGATGGGTTGAAACTGAGCCGGCTCTCGGGAGAGGCCTCTGGGCTGTGAAACCTGCTCGGGCTGGAAGCGGGCTCCGGCAGGAAGAGCCCAGGCCGCTTTCCTGACTCCCGGGGCCTCTGACGGCACCAGGTGTGGGCGCACGTGTGGGCGCAGCCCCGGGCCTGGGCGCTTCATTGGCTCAGCCCGAAAGTGCGCCTGAGAAGCCACGATTGCCAGTGCCCTCCTCTGCTGGGCCACCCAGAGCCGTGGCGGTCAGACACACCTGCATCCCGCACCTGAACGGGGGAGGTGACAGCTCGGGCACCTGCAGGCGGCCCAGGGCCAGGAGCACCCAGGAGGGGCTGTGGGTCCCAAAGAGGGACCATTGTCTGACAGAGGACAACTGCAGGGTGACTTGAGCCCTCTGCTCTTCTCAGAGGGCAGGCGTTGGTCTTGCCGACCGGCCTTTGCCTGTGCACGGGGACCAGGCAGGCACCAGCACCCACGTGGGGGGCCCGGGTCACATGGGGGTATCTAGCAGGGCTGAGGGGGACCAGGCAGGCACCAGCACCCACGTGGGGGGCCCGGGTCACATGAGGGTACCCAGCAGGGCTGAGGGGGAGCAGGCAGGCACCAGCACCCACCTGGGGGGCCCGGGTCACACAGGGGGTACCCAGCAGGGCTGAGGGGGAGCAGGCAGGCACCAGCACCCACCTGGGGGGCCCGGGTCACACAGGGGGTACCCAGGAGAGCAGGGACTCAAACACCACGCAGGTTAGTGTCAGAGCCCAGCTCTCTTTCTGTCTCAGGTCCCTGCAGCAAATCATGACAGGTGACTGGTCCACGGGGAAGGCGCTGGGGCCAGCCTTGACCCCGAAAGCGTCTCTAGCGAGCTCTGAGATGTGCTGGAGCCTGGGGAAGTCGCCGCACCTGGGACTCGCTCTCGGCCCTCCTGAGCGGGCAGACCACACTTTCCTCAACGAGCGACCACAGACCCCGGGCTGCACAGTAACTTGGTCCCCAGAGGGCCGAGGCCGCCCCCACACGAGCCGAGCACTGAGCAATTGGATGGCACCGGCCCAGGTGGCTCCCGCGCTGGAAGAAGCCGCCGTGACTCAGACTGTGACTCAGGGCACGGCCTGGGCGGGCTCAGGCTGTGAGGACCGTGGGGCCCCCTCCCATGGCTCTCCCGGAGCTTGGGGGCGGTAGAGACTGGTTCTCCCCGTTTTGCAAATGAGAAGAAGGTCAAGAGCAGGGGAGGTGAAGCCCCCGCTCACTCGGGGTCAGGTGGCTGGCAAGTGCAGATGCCCGTTCAAACCCCGGTTTCCACCTCGCCCGGGGTCACCTGTCTCGCTCTGTTATTACTGCTTCAGGGCCTGGTACCCACGAAGGGCCAGGGACCTAAATGTCCAGCCTGGCCCTTGGTGGATGCTCATACACGCCCCTGCCATCTTGGGACCCGCTGAAGCCACTGGGCTGTAAGACAGGGATGTCCTCCTCATGCAAAGTGTCTCTTCGGGTCGGTTCTTAAGGGCCCTGGACCCCAGAAGCAACTGCTTTGATCTGTGTCCCTAGGAGGTTTCATCTGGCGGAACCAGGTGGGAAGTCCTGCCCACCTCCAGGCCTCACCCAGCAGCCAGCCAGTGTCTGCCCTCCCCTCCCCCTTCCGCCTCCCCCTCGGAACCACCTGGCTGTTTTCTTTATGACTTTTCCCTGGCAGAGAGCAGCAACCGGGACTCAAACTGTTCATTTGTGGGATTTTTATTCATCCATGAAACTCAGACAGACAGAGTAAGAAAGAAGCCGCCCGCAGATGCCCACGTGAGCAGGGCCTGGCCTCACCCCGGGGCCGGGGGGATGGGGCTGGGTAAGCCCTGGCCTGATCTGGGCTTAAAGCACAGCCCGCAGAGCTGACCAGCACGCTAAGCCCCGTCGCACCCTCCCCCATAGAGATTAATATTCAGACAAAGCTTTGTGGGAAAGTAATAAAAACACGAAGATTAAAAAAAAGCCCAACGCATCCAAACAAGATTTCTCATTAGTTTGAAAGATGGACTAGGACCTGCGTCTGTAAAGAAGAGAATGGATTATGTCCTGATGATGTCGTCTGGAACTTGGGGACGGCGCTGCAGCTTCGGTCCCGACCTTCACAGAGGTCCCCACGAACACCAGGCCCAAAGAGGCTCTGCACAGCTTGGGGTGGCTTTAGGATCCCCCATCAGCCTCACCCCTCAAAGACCAGGCCCCTGGGAAGGTGGAAAGTGGAGGGAGAATGGGCTGCGTCAGCCTCCGGGCTGTGGCCAGTGCTGGGCCCGTGACTTCTCTCTGGACCTCAGCGTCTTCGCTGTCGGAAGGTGGGCAACCCCGAGGATTCTGGCAGGTTCCCTGGTCCCCCCGCTTCCCCTCCTGCCCTGGTGATACCCACCTGGTCATCAGGTGGGAGAGGATGGCCGCCTGGGGCTCCCTGCGTCTCTGAGTGGCCTACCCTGCCCTGCATGCATCACTGCGGCCCGGTGCAGCGGCCCGGTGCTCAGGCTCACCCCGCAGCTTTCATCGGAGACGTGAGCATCTCCACATGGGCCCCGTGGAGCCGAGCCATAGCCAAACAAGGAGTCGTTTCTCAACCCCGATGCCGCCTCTTCCTGGAGGAAGGTCTTGAAGTGCCTAAGACACACGGCACAGAAGCAGCCCAGGTGGCTCCACGCGTAGCCACGTCACAGTGGTAAGGGCCATTCGTCCTCCGTCTCTGGAACGTGAAAGCGGATGTTGGGGCCTGCAGCTGTGCGTTCACGGAATTTCTCTTACCTGGAGCTGCCTGCAGAGCGGGGCCTCTGGGGACGGCCTGCGGCAATCGTGCGAGAAGCTTCCACGTAAATTAGTGACCAGGTGCGACAGCTGAGGGGGCCTCTCCCTCCCTGGGGCTCTGAGAGCAATGGCCTGCCTGGTGGCCGGCCTGGTTGCCTGCCCCCTCCCCGGGCCTCCTGCCCTCTACCTTTTTGTTGCTGCTTCTTTGCCCACTGCTGACGCCCACTTTGTTCTAGGACCTTCTCGGGCCTCCAGTTCTGTGTGCTCAGGCCCTGAGTGAGCCAGAGGGAGCTGAGCTTCCAGCCCTGAGAAATTTGCCTCCTAAATGTCTCTTGGGTCCTCCTCAGCCACCGAGACCACGGTGCCCGGCCACCTTGTCATCATCTCTCCCCGGCCCCACGGTCTCCCCATCAGCAGCCCTCCACACTGACAGCACAGGATCCACGTGAGGCGCAAACGAAGCCGACAGCGCCAGCCTCTGCCCTTCGTGGCTCTTCAGAGTAGGGTTCCCCCCCCCTCACGTCGGCTGCCCTCCGCCCACTCTCCCAGCCTCCCCTCCGTTTTCGTCTCAAAAATTCGTGCTGGTGCACACAGTCCTATGCTGTTTCCCCTCCCTGACTTGGCCAATGCTGGTCCCTTGGCCTGAGTGCCTTCCCCTCCCCAAGTCCCTGGGCTTTGCTGGAGCGACCCCTGGTTTTGTAACAGGTGTTGGTGCCTCTTCCACCTCGGAGAAGGCCCCTGGAGCTGCAGAACCCACCCCCCTCTCAGCACACGAGGCCGTGTCATTGCCTGTTTGGGATCCGTCGGTCCTCAATGTCTCATCTCCCCAGAAATGCGAGCCCTGTCACTCCCAATAATTAACAGATGGACTCGCAGTGTAGACCTGAGTCGAATGGACCTTCTTGACTTCAGTGTCCTGATTTCAGAGGGTCACAGGGTCTGGGTGGTGCTCCCAGCGCAGTGTCCGTTGTGGCTGCACAGCAGGTGCCCCTGAAGGTGGCTGCCAGCCCACACTGGGTGTGAGGATGCAGAAGGGGATGCTCAGTGTCCATGGCATGAGCCCACGGCCTGGGAGGGCGGCATCTTATCAGAGTTGGTTGGATCCGTGGCTGGTTGTTTGCAAACCTCTCCCGAGCAGTTTAAAGTGCGTTTGTTGTCAGGATCCCTGCGGATCTCCCAGGACATAATTGCAGGGAGGGAGCGCAGTTCTCCGGCCTCCCTCTGGGGCGTTTGCCCTCAGTGCCTGCCCCTCTCTGCATGCCAGGTGCATCCTGACGCTGCAGGAGCCCCCGTGCCTTCGTGCCTTCACCTGCGTGTGCCTTAAGTTATCGCTCATTCCACCTCCGGCTCCCAAGGTCAGCACTGTCTGCTTGACATCTTAGCATCCCCAGGGTCCCAGGACAGAACTCCCATTAGTCCTGGACCCATTGCAGGTCACACAGGCTGGTGTCCTGGATGGAGGGAGGGCTTCCTCCGCCACCGGGGGTAGAACAAGATCTCTCTGGAAGGTGCATATGAACGTCTCTATTATAGACAAAAAGGATGCGAACTGTTCACCAGCTGCTGTGGAGCCCAGAGAAGTGTGTGTGTGTTTGGGGGGGGAGGGCGGGGTGTAGGGAGGGATCCTAAGAGATTTCACAAAAGAGGAGGAGGATTCACCCCAAGTTAACAAGCCTCCGAAGGCCGGGCCAGGCCTTGTGTGAATCCCTAGCACCTAGCACAAGGCCTGGCTGGAGAAGATGATGAATGAATGAATGAATGACCCGTGGGTTCGGGGGGCAGAGAGCCGGTATGCCACGTCCACAGAGGCCTTGTGGCCTTGGACTCACTGCCAGTTTATTCCACGAATCGCTTGTGTAAATACACAAAGATAATTAGGGAAGCGTGGAAAAACCTTCATTTCCATCAAAACGGGACCGAGCGGCTGTTCACCACGGAGCATTCGCAAATGGGATCGCAGGGGCCATTGCAGAAGAACAAAGTCGCTCCACATGGCTGATGAGAAAAGAGCCTTGTGAGGGGGAAGCAGCACGTGCAGCGTCACTTGTGCAAGAAAGACTCGGGGCGGGCGGGGGGCGGGGGCGCCACCCAGCGAAGGCGCGGGAACGCCGGTGGGGAGGGGGCCGGGACGCTGGGAAGGAAGCCCCGCTCCTCTGCCTTTGCCCTTTGGGTTTCTGTCCCAGCCTCAAAAGCAGAGGTTGGAAATGGGAAAACGCAGCACACAGACTTTTCCGACACCTTCTAGCAAGAGGGAGCAGGTTGCTCGCAAATGATGCGACGAAGCTTTAAAAACTTGCCCTCGGCCGCAGAGGCGGGTGGCCTTGCTGGAGGTCGGGGCCCAGGCCGACTCGGGGAGGTGGGGTTGGCGGCCCCGATGGGGTCTGGGGGGTCCAGGAGGGAGCGGGCGGCGGGCGGCAGGGGGCACCGGCTCAGGGCCGAGGCTGAGGGAGGGCAGGGTCAGGCTGACCTGAGTGCCAGGCTGGGTCGTGAGCGCCCTGCGGGTCCCCGTGGTGGAGACGAGGACGCTGCGGTTCAGGCGAGCGGAGCAGCCTGCCTAGGTGACAACCAGCAGCGACGAGAGCCCGTGCCATGGCAGCTTTGCGGGAAAGGTTTGCGGTTTCCTCTAGTGGAGTCTTTGCCCCAGGCAGAGGCGTGGGGCACTGCACACTAGCCCACGAGGTGCCCTGGACACAGGAGGGGGCCTCCCCGTGAGACGCCCCCCCCATCCTGGGCACCAGGTGACACGCGTGGGTGGCATTTCCTGCGACGTGAAGAGCCAGCCCTCCGTCGGCTGGAGTGCTGTGCCTTTTCGGGCCAGGCACGCTGGGCTGTTGACAGACGGGCAGCTCAGAGGGCCGGACGCCTCCGAGGACACATCTGTCCCCAAGGAGTCTCCGTGACCATCTTCCGTCTCCGCTTGCCCACCCCCTCGGCCCTGGGGGCTTGGTTTAGTGTCCCCCTTCCTTCCTGGCCCCTGCCCTTAACTTTACCTCCTTCCCACCCCCCGTGTCTGTCCATCAGCGGCTGACGCGCCCCTCGACTCTCTCCCTGCTTTGCCTTCAAGGGAAAGTCCAAACTCCCCCGTTTCTCATCCCTCAGGGTCTCGCGCATGGTGCACCTGCTTGCGTTCCAGAACATCCCCTGTCACTCACCAGCTGGCCCTTCCCTGCCGACAATCTGCTCGTCAATGCCTGTACCCCGTGGCCTCTGTCAAGCCTGCCACCTATGTCTCCACCTGGTGAGCTCAGCCATGAAGATCCGGCTCAAAGAGCGCGTCTTCTGTGACGCTTCCAGGGCTCGTGTGTCACCCACTGCCCCGGGGGAATTAGTCACCCCAGTCCGGAACTGCACGGCTCCCTCTAGAACAGTCCGTTGTTTGGTAAGGGGTGGACCTGCCTCTAGTCGGCCCCACAAGGTCACAGACAAGGTCACCTTCATCTTGGCGTCCTTGGCGCCTGCCCTTGAGCGTGGCACTCGGGAAATGTCCACGGTTTGTTTAAATTCGGTGAAGACGTATCTCAGTGCTCAGGACTACTATCGCCACCTTCTTACCTGAAAGGGGTCCCAGAAAGAGAATAAGGTGGGACGACATTCGGGGTCCTGTCTCTGAAGTCGCCCCCCACTCCCCCGCCCAGACCCCTTGTGGTGGCAACAGCAGGAGGAGCCCAAGTCTGAGCGCGTCGCAGGTTCCAGCTGCACTTGACCCCTTACCTGGAAGCTGGATTCTAGAATAGTCTGTTTTCTTCCTCCGTTCCACGTCCTCCGACTTGATGGAGAGGCTTCGTGATGAGGCAGGAAACGGCGAACTTCAGAGTCCCC
Organism: Cynopterus sphinx; assembly: GCA_030015415.1. NCBI lineage: Eukaryota > Metazoa > Chordata > Mammalia > Chiroptera > Pteropodidae > Cynopterus > Cynopterus sphinx. The sequence goes on from CM057380.1 coordinate 169,052,875, forward strand.
CTCACCCGCGTGTTCCCTGCTTGTGTGACTGTCCCAGGACGAAGGCAGACATTCCCCTCTGGTGGGGACACTGGATGGAAAGGCCCGAGCGGAGGAAATGCCCATGGAGGACCACAGGGGCTGGGTCGACAACCGTGGTCATTACGACCTTCTCCTGTCAAAGGGCTGCGGGCGTTAGGCCTAGTGGTTCAAGTCGGGGGAAGCAGACTGGGGCGGGTTTTTTCTCTTCTTCTTTCTCAAAGTTTTTATTTTTTATTTTTATTTTTGGAAACAAGACCGTATTACCACCGTGATCTTGTCTGAACTCCTGCTGGGACCCTCGGGTTAATGGATATAGGTGGGGAGAGAAGTAAAATGGAAAACTAAACATGAGCCTGAACAAAGAAGTTTTGCTTTTAACATCTGAAACCCGTGAGTGGAGACGGGAGGAGGCCCTGGGTCCGGCCCGTTCCCCCGCTTGGGAGTGTGGCCGTGGGCAGTCCCTTGGCTTCTGGGAGACTTGGTTCCTCATGTGTGAGGTGGGGTGGGGTACTCATCTAAGTCCACTGGAGCCCATATAATAGCAAATGTAAAGGTTTCCCTCTAAACCTTGTTGGGGGAGAGGTCAGATGGCAGAATGTTGGAGAAAACACTTTCTAAACCGAAACACAGTGTGTAACTCCTGGCCATTGGGGACCTTTTATACCATTTAAAACGTGCAGGAGGGATCCTTTCAACGGGATGTTATTCAGCCTTAAAAAGAGGAAACTCTGACATATGTCGTACACGGATAAGCCTCGGAGACATTCTGCTCAGTGAACTGAGCCAGTCACAAAAGGACGAACGCTGTCAGAGTCCGGTCAGGGAGGTGGGAGCTGGGAAGGAGGACGGTGGTCACCGGCAGCTGGGGCACGAGCGTGGGGGGGTGGGGTTTCATGGGCCTGGAATTTCACTGGGACGATGAGCAAGTTCTGGAGCAGGATGGCGGTGACGGTTACGCCACACGGTGAACGCGTTTGGTGCCACTGAACCGGACCCTTAAAAATGGCTAAAACGGTGAATTGTATGTTAGGTATATTTTACCATAATTAAAAAAAAAAGTGTGACAGCCTCTTTGGGGACGGAAAGTGAGGGGATGGAAGCATGCACCTCATTTTTAGAAAACAACGGGTGTGTGTGTGCGCGTGTGTGTTTCCTTTCTGTGGGTGACAAGTAAACGGAAGGGAAACGAGAGTCTTTAGCAGGAAGGTTGCCAGTCCACGAGGCTGCGGTTTTTATAGCTTCTAGGTCAGTGTCCTCCACACCGGAGGAAAGCTGATACGGCTTGCAACGTTTCTAAAGGTCGAAACCAAGCAGAACGTCGGCCCACCGCCTCAATGCATGAGAAGAGCGAACTTAAAAATTAATTACGGGGTCTCTCCTGCTGACAGCAGGTGCCAGCTCGCTCAGCTCGGAGCCGGCGGGGCCACTCGGAGGTGGCCCTGCTCTCCGAGGGCCTTTCACTGTCTGCCCGGCGCAGCTCCGCTCCGTTCCATTGTCCCCGGCCAACAATGCGTTTTGAAATGAAAAATGGTCTAATTGGACACAAAGGAGACGCCTTCCCGATTCTGAGCCCAGACGGGGACAAAAGCTCTGCTCAGCAGCGTGATGAAGGCAGAGCAATTCGACGGGGGCGTCCGGGCGGGGGGGGGGGAGCTGGGGGCGTCTTCAGACACCGGGAGCTGCAGGGCCCTTCCACCTGTGACGTGAGCGGGGTTCTGGGGAGCAGCGGTGACAGCCCCGCGCTTCGGTTCTCCCAGCCGCCCTGTCCTCATCCCTGCTCCCCAGATGAGCAGCGCGACACTTGCAGGGGCTGCAAGCGCTGGCCCAAGGTCAGCCCGTGGCAGGCGACCCGGCTGGGTTCAGTCCTTGCTCCTTGATGGTGGGGAGCGGAGACCCAGGACCCATTCCCCGCTTCCGTGCAGGAGGCCTTATTAGGTCAGCGTGTGTCTTCCTTCGCTCATTTAAAAAAAGGTTGGTGTGGCCGGGTCCCGTGCGGTGACATCAGCGTGTACTGACCAACACACACACACACTCGTGTTTCATGCCTCTCGCCCGCTAGTGGGGTGCTCTGCTCCACATCTCCTACCTGGGGACCCAGGCCATCCTATGGCAGGGAACATGTGACTGATGTATATGGTCTTCAGGTGCAATTTAAGTGACACGGCCACACCTGATCTCCAGGGAGTGGCCTTGTGCCGGGAGGAGGGGAACCAGGCAGAACCGGTCCCCGTGGCATTTTTTCTGCATTTTTTCCTGCTTTGCTAGGTCGCTGTGAGGCTGGAACCAGGGACTCGCAGAGGACACACTTTGTGACTCACCAAGTCCTCACACGTGTAAACGACACAGGTGAAATGCGGATGTAAATGACAGATGTAAACTACCAACGTGTTATTGTTTTTGCAATTACTGACGTTAATCATCTTTCCTGTCCCTCACACCATCCGAGAATCAGCTGTGACTGTCGACCCGAGGTCACGGGAGGCGTCCTCTGCCCATGAGGACGGAAGACGCTGTGAGTGGGCCCCGGCCCCCTGAGCATGCTCACTGTGTGTGGCTTCTGGTCTACAGACTGTCATTAGATTTCTTTTTTTCCTTCCTCGCCTGAATTTTCTATCATTGTCCAATCCCAAAGCCACAGAAGCATCAGAATTTTAATAGATTTAGGCCCCAGAGCCTGATAGCAAAACGTCCTGATGTACAGCTACAGATGGAAGATGCTGGGTCTTCACGTGGCGACACGAACGCCGTGGCCTTTAAACCATTCCGTGGGGCCTCGGGGCCCTGCAGGGGTGATGGAGAAGCTTCTGGACACACATTCGGGGGTGGGCTGCCCGTCTAATTGTCTGTTTTGCTGGCCTTGGCCCTGTCTCAAAGTCCTGCCGCAGGCTGGATAGCAGGGCTTTAGAGAAACACTAATCAGGAGAGATTTTGACAACCTCTAAGAGTTTCCAAGTGCCTGTCCTTGAGGTCTGTGATTGCAATTGCGCTTCTTCATTTTCTGCCTCAGCCCATTCCCCTTCCCTCCCAACCCTCTTTTTTCTCCCTTCCGGCTGATGGGCTCATCGTCTCTTCGCTCTCCCTTACCCACCTCCCCCTCCCCATCCCCCCCCCCCACAGCCCCAGGGTCTTGCTCCTTGCCAGGTAAGAAGGCCGTGAGTACTGTAGCCGTGAGAGCTCCTTTGGCTTCGGGAGACCTGCACTCAATTCGACTTTGACTGGCTGTGCTCTCTCGGGCAATTCCTTTACCTCTCTGAGCCCAAGTTTCTCACCACAGAGAAGAAAGGCAGCACCTGGCTGGCAGAGTGTGGTGTGTGACTGTGATGAAGTTCCCCCCTTCTGTCCCCCTCTCCCTCTCCCACTGGCCGCCCTGGCCAAGGGACCACATCACCCTCCTCTGGACTTCCCTGAAGCTCCGAACGAGGGCCCCCTGCCCAGGCCTCAGCTCCTCAGCGTGCCCGGCGGTACCTTTGGGGTGGAGCGTGGAGGGTCGAGGCTCAGGGACAGGAGAAGCCCAGGAGCAGTGCAGGCGTGAGAAGGAAAGGGGACCCAAAAGTCAGCTGAGGACATAGCCATGTTAGCTGTACGAGATGTGAGGGGGACGGTGGGAACCCCTTTCATTACTTTTGGGCGTCTGGCCTGGGCCTCCATTCAGAGCCTGGGCCGAGTGGGCGCACGGCTCACACCATTACCTCCCGTGGAGCTTAGTCTGCCGGGGACAGCTCTGTCCCAGGCGTGGCTTCACCCATGGGCCCCGCCTGCCCAGCCATGCCCTGACCCCTCCTGGCCTCTGTGGATCCAGAAATCTGGATTCTGGCTCCTGGGTCGTCCTCGCAGCCTCTTCAGGGAGCCGTGGGCCTGCCTCTCCCTCATCCCCCCAGCCCGCTGCCAGTAACCCCCCTCACCTCAGTGCGGCCTCTGACCTCTGGTGGCAGAGGCCGGGCCCCAGCCCCACCTGAGACTGGAGACTCTTTCTCATGAGATCTACAGGGCCCTGGTCCTGCTCCACCCAAACGTGCCACCTTCTCGGCCTATCCTCTTGCTGTCTCCAGGCGTCTGATGCTAAAGTCACCCCTGGCTAAGGAGACGCCCTGGGACCAGGTCAGCTGACTGTCCTCAGCAGCCTGGCTCCTGGGGAACAGTCCTTCTTAAACGGGTCCCTGGGCAGACTGATTCCTTCCTGGGTGGGTGCCAGTGCCTTCAGTTTGTCTTGGGAGGACCCAGTGGGTGCCTCTCCACGGTCCCTTTGACCCATAGGTGTCTCTGCCCACCATTCGTCCCCAGAATGATTCACTTCAGTTCTCCACGTCCCATAGCCAGCCCTCCCTGAGGAGTCGCAGGAATGTCCGTGCTGGGCTGTCATCTGAGGTCCTCGTTTTACGGCTGGGGAACTGAGCCCAAGATCACACAGCTCAGTGGCCGGCCAGGAAAACAGTCTGGTCTTCTGATGCCCAGCCAAGGACGCAGGCCTCCTCCGGCACTGTCCTTGTACACGGTGGTGGCCCCCACGCCGCTCCCCTCCCAGGACCCCCTAGGCGAGGCCTCACGTGGAGACTGACGTCTTAGCTGGCAGGGGGCCGGCCCGGCCCAGGTGTCCTCGAAGCCGGCGGCAGCCACGGGTTGGAGTGTGCAGCGGGTAGGATGCGTTTCACCTGTCCCGCACTGCGGTTTGGGGAGAGCTTGTTTACCAGAATGAAGTGCATCTCGAGGTCATCAGGAAGCAGCCACTGTGAAATGTAAAATAAAATCAGCTGTAATTCTGAAAATGATGTCATGGAGAGATGCTGCGTTGAGGGAAGTTTCTAGGGGCTGATGAGGAATCAAGAAGGAGAATCGGAGAGACAGAACGGGCGGAACTTCCGTAGCCCCCTCCAGGGGACAGGAAGCTGTGCCTCCAGCGAGCTCTTGTCCCGTCCAGATGGTCACTGTTCCTCGACGAGAAGTTTCCTAGACTCTGGCTGTGCCCCCGGCACTGGGCTAGGTTCTGGCAACCCTGATGCCAAGACGCTAGAAAAGGGCGGAGGCCCCGCTTCTACCCCGGCTGCCTTCTGTGTGGGGACGCGCCGCACTCAGGGCGCCCTGGCCCGACTCTCCGCCTTTCGGTTTAACAGTCACCCCCATTCCTGCCTCAGGGCCTTTGGACGTGCTGTCTTCTGTGCCCAGGATGCTGTTTCCTTGGATCTTCTCACGACTGGCTCCTCCCCAGCATATAGGTCTCAGCTCCAAGTTACTTCTTCAGAGGGGTCTTTCTTGCTTGGTCTTACTCACTCTCTCTCCTGTTTTTATTTATTCTGTTTTATTTTCTTCACAGCTCCCCCCACCCTCTGGAATTCTCATTTCGTTGTTTATTGCCTGTGCCCCACTAATCGGAACAGAAGGTCCAAGGGAACAGGAATCTTGTTTGTCTTGTTCTCCACCAGATCCTGAAGGCTACCCTGGCATAGCACCTGGCACACAGTAGGTGCTCGGTAAGCCTTCAGTGGTCAATGAAGTTCCACAAGTGTCTCTTGACCTCCTACTCTGTGCTAGGGACTGTGCTGGGCACTGCAGAGTTATAAGTAAATTGAGGGTTTACTGTGCTGCCACACAGACCGGAATTTAATTAAGCTTCATAAGTGCCTTGTTCAGAGGGAACTACTATTATTTCCATTTATAAACCAGAAAACGGAGACCACGAACGCAACCTGCTACAGCTGATGATGTTGTTGCTGCCAGTTGTTTGCCGCCTTGACTGGAAACAGCTCCCACCTGCCTGTCGCAGAGACAGCGGCCTTGGCCACTGCGGCTCTCGAGGGAGGTGACCCTCGCCAGAAGTTTGAGAAGTCACCGGTGGTTCCACCTTCGTTCTTTCCTCTCTGCCACGAGAGCATGCCCCACAGAGGGCCGCATCCCCAGCCTGGACCCCAGAAAGAAGACGGCGTGAATCAGAGACTTGGCTGAGCGAGGAATAAGCTGTGGTTGATGTGAGTCTCTGAGAAGCTGGGCTGTGACCACAGCTGATCGAGACGTCGGCTCTAAGCATTTGAGAAGAAAAAGCTTTCTACGTGGTTTGCTAGAGACACCCTAGAGGAGAGATGGGGAGGGGCCGGCCCATGGGGATTTACTCACGTGAATGTTCTGGCCCCCTTTCTGGGTGTACAGCCACCAAGATGCTCCTCGGGGGTGCGCTCAGGCCCCAGCCTGCCTCTCCAGCCCCATCTCCCCACCGCTTTTCTCTCTAATCTCCCGTATTTTTCCCATCTCTGTCCTGTGCCCATCACTTCTGGGAAAATCACTTCATTTATCCAAACCTCAGTTTCCCCACCTGTAAGGGGGAGGATAATGAGACCACTCAGAATTACGGATTTAAGGATTAAAGGAGTTAACATGGGAGAGTGCGTAGCCCTCCTAGATCTCTGCTGAATGAATAAACAAGTAACTAAACACTTGACATCTGATGCCAAAGAACCATCTGGCTTACCAAACAGTCCCTTTAGGTTTGGGTTATTACAAATCAATCTCCTCTGGCTTGAGCACATTTGGAAAAGCTGATAAAGCTGGAGTTTCTGAACCTATAAAATCAAGACAGTGGTGACCTCGGCAAGGGGCAGCCCTCCCACGAGTGTCATTTTGCAGCGAGTGTCAGCTGGAGCCCTGCGCAGAGAGACACGTGCTCTGGTGAGGCTCCTCTCTTCTGAATGCTGCTCCTTGGGATGCAGGCTCCTAGGAATAAGGCAATTGATTTCTGCATGGCAGACATAAAGGCCCACGCAACGTGGGACCTGGAATGACACTGCGACAGTCAATTAATGCCAGGCACGGAATTTGACCTGTGTCTTTTTCAAAGAAGGCAGCCCACCAGTCGGCTTGGTGCCCCTTGCTGGAGTCTGAAAACCCAGGTGCTGAAAACTGCTTCTCCTTGTCTGCTAATCAAACCACCAACTCGGCTCAGGGAGCACATATTTGTCGTAGAATTGCCCACATAGCAATGTCAGGTCAACTGCAAATCCCAGAACTATGCGAGGTGTGTGGAAACACGGCGATGGGAGGAGGGGGCCGATATTTATTGAGCATCTATTATGTGCAAGGCATCGTGGAGACATGTCTTCATTTAATTCTCCCAATAATCAGGCAAGGTGGGTGCTGGTCCCTTTTGACTCAGGTGAAGGAATGGAGACTGAGGAAGGCTGAACAGCAGACCTAGGGCCGCAGAGCCCAGAGGGCCAGAGCCCGGGCTCAAATCAGTCCAGTCTGATCCCCTAAATTGTGCATTTCCCACACGCTGCCTCCCACAACCCTGCAGAGCCTCTGGGTGGTTAAAAGTGACATAAGGAAGGCTGGCCTTGGGCTACCCTGCGTTCTACTGGGATCAGGACTGGATTGAGCAGGGTGGGTGCCTGGGGAAAGGCTTGCTTTTATTGAAATGTTTGTTCACAAGTGAGTACGAGAGAGGCTGCGTGGGGGAAAAGGGGACAGTTACGAGATGAATTGTGTCCTTTAAAAATATATGTTGACTTCTAACCCTCAGGACCTCATAATGTGACCTATTTGGAAACAGGGTCTTTACAGAGATGACCAAGGTCATGATGAGGTCATAGGGTGGGCCCTAATTCAATATGGCACGTGCGTGTCCTTATAAAAAGGGGACATTTGGACACAGAGACAGACATGCACAGAGGGGAAGAGACATAGGGAGGTGGCCATGTGAAGGCAGAGGACTGGAGTGAGGTATCCGTAAGCCAAGGCGCACCAAAGATTTCTGGAAACCACCAGAAGCTGGGAGAGAGGCCCGGCTGTAACACGTTGTCCCTCACGGCCTCAGAAGGAACCAACCACCCCTGCTGACACTGTGAGCCCAGACTCCTGGCTCCCAGAACTGTGAGACGATAAATTTCTGTCTTTTTTAAGCCACCAAGTTCACGGCACTTTGTCCTGGCAGCTCTGGGACACAGAGAAGGACTCTGGTGGTGGCCTCAGCTTCCCTTCTCTTGCTGGATCATTCAGCTCCGGCCCCAGCTTGGACAGGCCACTTCCTCAGCAAAACCAGCCTGACCTCCCTCCACTGGGGGGCTTTGGTGATTTCTCTGGTGTCACCGGTATTCTCATTGGAAGTCATCCCCCCACACACACCCCGTCCCAAGGGAGCTGTAGTGAAGACACTGTCCTCGTCATATTTCCAGCACTGCCATGCTGTCCCAGGGGCAGATGGACCCTCCACGCAGTCTAGAGAGTGGGGCGTTCAACCAGCAGACTCCGCACGGGCCTGCTGTCGGACAGAAGAGAGAAATCACAGAACGGCACATCTCACTCCTAACCCTGTCCCAGCCCCAGGATGATTCTAAAATTCTTTAGGATTCGGATTTTTAATCCATTCACTAATTGCTTAACAGTCAAGCCTGTCTATTTTCCCACGCAGTCGCGGTGATGGGCTAAGGGGCTGGCAAATGCTGTTTTCGTTCCAATGTCAAACGGCAGGGAAGAGCTGCCGCACACCTCAGCAGATTAGTCACTGAAATTCAGCCCGTTAATGATCATCACTTAGGCATCTAGATCAAATCAGAGCGAGAGCCGCCCTCCCCCGTTCCGGCTCATCTCAGGAATGTGAGGCGTCTGGTCTTCGGGTATCGTTGCTTCCAATAACCTTGGCTTCTTAGGGGAAGAAGCAGAGATGAATGAGCCACAGGGAAACGCTAATTTCCATATATTAGAGGTGATGAAAAATGTTAATGGCTTAAACGGAGCTAATCTACAAGATTAAGAGTATAACAGACAATTTTAAGGGCAGAGGCTCCGCATTGAGTTTCTGGCAGCTGATGAGGATCCTGACACTCGGCTCTGCCGTGGGAGAGTGGCTGGAGGCGGCGGAGCTAGCGGGAGGTGATGATGCCTCCGGCATCAAAAACCTGGGGGAGGCGTCCCAGCCTTGCTGCTCAGAGCTGTGTGACCTTGAGCCAGTGACTCAGCCTCTCCAAGGCCCCAATCCCTCATCGCCTAGCTCTCTGAAGAGCCAAGAGCCTAAATAGAGATGTGTTCAAGTGCTTTACCAACTGTAAAATGCTCCACGAGTGTTAGGAAGCACAAGGCCGAGGGGATTTGAACAAGCCCGAGGGGATCGAACGGTGAGCAGTAGAAAGCTTCCGAGATAAATAACCAGTAAACACAGTGAACGTGTTATGTTTCCCCCTGCAGCTTCCTAAAATACCTTAAAAGAGGAAATCTATGGGCCTCAGGATGAGGCTTGTCAGACAACCCCTGCCTACCGGGCAGGTAAAAGAACCTTCGGACATTTTGTTCCCAAGTCACAGGCCATTACTGTCCCTAATGGGGACTGCATCTGGTTAAGGCGGTTAATGCAGACCTTCTCTTCAATAGAGCAGTGACAATTTAGAGGCTGATGCGGCAGGGCCATGCTCAGCGGTGGCTCCCGGCAAACAAGGGAATAAGCTGGCGTGGATCTGCCCAGCCACAGACCCAATGGCCTTGGACAGCTGCAGTCAGCCAAAGAGCGGAGCTCCCAGAAGGCCACCCCTGTCCCCTCTGCAGCTTTTGCAGAGACTGAGAAAGCCCATCCCCCCACAGGGCGCCCATGTGGATCTCGATGGATAGGCGGACGGTGCAGCTCGTGCTCCTTCTGTGCGGGCCCCTTGCCTCATGAATATGGGAAGTTCGGGCTTCTTGTTTCCTGACAGTCCCAGGGGACTGTACCCTCTTTCGTGGTCCCCACGAGGGGGAAGTGTGCCTGCTGGTACCCGCCTGCAGGGCCTGCTGTGTTTCCACTGAGGTAGGTGGCCATGCCTCGCTGCCTTCCATCACAGACCGAACTCCCCTACTCCCATCTCTTTTTGTCTCAGGTCAGCTTCTCAGTTATGTCCCATCCTGTACCTTCTCCAAAGGCTTTCGAACCACCAGCGGCTGCTGCCTACAGTGGGTCTGTTGTTGACGCGCCATTCCGCCCTTGTAAAGGGCGAGAGCTGGCTTTCCATATCTCTCAGCCCCGCTGGTCTGAGTTAGTTTTCCTCCCTTTTGCTCATACTCTTTATTGTTGGAATTTGTGCTTTTCAAGCCATGTGTTTACTCTCACACCTGGCTTAATCTAGCATCACTGTTTCTAGTTCAGTCCTTTGTTTGTTTGTTTATTTATTTGTTTGGGAGTACTGGGGAAAACACAGGTGGAACAGACAGGTTTTGGGTTAATAAAAGCCAGCTCCCCTGGGGCTGGTGGCCACTCCCTGAGACTCTTTTAAAGAGGGGTGTGGAGGTGGAGAAATATCCCCTCATCATGAAATTTACTGTTAAGAGACACTACTAAGAGTTCCCCACCACCTTTTTAAAAAATGAAGTATAAACATATTTGTCATATGCAACAGAATTCAAAACTAACTTTTAAGATGGCAGAGTAGGTAAACTCTGTGCTCGCCTCTTCCCAACCACATCAAAATTACAACTAAACTGCAGAACGGTCATTGTTGAGAACCTCCTGAAGTCTAGCTGAAGAAAACTAAGAATGAACAGAAGAAGCCACATGAGAATGGTAGGAGGAGTAGAGACACAGAACAGGCTGGTCCCACAACCATGAGTGATAGTTAAAAATCAGGAAGGATAGCTCAGCCATGGAAATTGCCCCTGAGGAGCAAGGGGTCCCAGCCCCACACCAGGCTCCCCAGCCCAGGGTTTCAGTGTTGGGAAGAAAGTCCTCATAACTTCTGGCGTGAAAACCAATGGAGATTGTGGCAGAGTGGACAAGGGCTGCTGGAGTCCCAGGCACTCTTCTTAAAGGGCCCACCATGAACTTACCCACAGACAGACTCACTCACCCTGAGCTTCAGCGCTGGAGCAGCAGCTTGAAAGGTGCCAGGGACATACAGGGAGGAACTGAATTGTCCAGCTTCAGGGTGAGGGCTAGAGGGGCAGCTTTCTCCCAGGAAAAAAAGTGCTGGCAGAGCCATTATTCCTTTGTTGGGCCCTCCCCTTACCCAGCATGCATGTGCAGACGGGTGCCACATCTGAGTGTCTGTCAACCTTAATAACACCATTCACCCTGCTCTGGTGATTTCCTGAGACCCTGCCCCACCCAACACGTGGGCCTACTCAACCTGCTTCTACTGGCTTTTCCATATACATGGACTGTCTTGGCTTATACTTTCCTAAAATCTCTCAAAGGTTCACAAACCCCAAACAAGCAGCATCTGGCCTCAGAGTGTCCCACACCTTTTGCTAAGCAGCCCCAAGCCCAGCACTAGCAGCAGCCAGCCTCAGTTCACAGCTTAGCTTCTCCCAGGCATCTCCAAGCCCCACACAAGTGGCAGCCATCTGCAGATCACTTTGTAGCTCATATCAAGTGGCCCCAGGTAGGGTACAGGTGGTAGCTGACCTTGGCCTGCACCAGAGACCCTCCCGAGAGGCCCCAGAACCAATGCACCAACACAGCCAGCTTCGGACCACACCAGACACCACCCAGCTACCTCCACAAATGACACACCCAAAGGGCAGACTGGGAAGGCACCAGAGCCCTGCTAAAGCGAATCCTACTCCATAGGGTCAGCTCCATCACTAGTCATGGCCAGTCAGACTGAAGGTCATTCCCTCCCAGTGACATACCAACAGCAATCAAAGCTCAACTATAACAGGAGGGCACATACAAGGGACATACCTGGAACTTCTGGCTCAGGTGTCCAAGGAGACTGCACCAATGGGCCCCACAGGACACCTATTACATAAGGCCACTCTACCAAGACTGGGAGACATAGAAGCTCTACCTAATACATAGAAACAAACACAAAGAAGCAGCCAAAATGAGGAGACAAAGAAACATGCCCCAAATTAAAGAACAGAACAAAATGCAGAAAAACAACTAAACAAAATGAAGACAAGCAATCTACCAGATGGAGACAGAGTTCTAAATACTGCTTAAGGATGCTCAACAATCTCAGTGAAAACTTCAACAAAGAGATAGGAAACATAAAAATGGCGATAGAAAATATAAAAAAGAATCAGTCAGAAATGAAGAACACAATGACCGAAATGAAGCATATATTAGAGAGAATTAACAGTAGATTGGATGAAGCAAAAAATTGAATCGGTGATTTGGAAGGTAAGGCAGCAGAAAACATCCTGTCAGAACAGCAAAAAGAAAAAGAATCCCCCCAAATGAGTATAATTTAAGAGGCCTCTAGGATGACATCAAGCATACCAACATTTACATCACAGGGGAACCAGAAAGAGAAGAGAAAGAGGAAGGAATTGAAAACCTATCTAAAGAAATTATGACAGAAAACTTTCCTAATCTGGTAAAGGAAATAGACATAGAAGCCCAGGAAGCACAGAGAGTTCCAAACAGGATGAACCAAAATAGACCCACACCAAGACACATGATAACTAAGATGCCAAAGGTTAAAGACAGAGAATCTTAAAAGCAGCAAGAGAAAAGCAGTTCATTACTTACAAGGGAGCTCCTAGAAGATGTCAGCTGATTGCTCAACAGAAACTGTGTAGGCCAGAAAGGATTTGCATGAAATAGTCAAAATGATGAAAAAGCAAGATCACAACCAAGACTCAAGATTACAACCAAGATTACAACTCTACTCAGCAAAGCCATCATTGAGAATTGAAGGATGGATAAAGAGCTTCCTAGACAAGACAAAGCTAAAGGAGTTTATCACCACCAAACCAGTATTATAAACAGTGTGAAAGGTACTTCTTTAAGAGAAATAAGAAAAAAAAATCAAAAATATGAATTAAATGGCAATAACTACATATCTATCAATAATTACTTTAAATGTAAATGGATTAAATGCTCCAATTGAAAAACATAGGGTGTCTGAATGGATAAGAAAACAAGACCTTTCCATATACTGCCTGCGAGAGACTCACTTCAGATAGAAAGACACACACAGACTGAAAGTAAAGAGATGGATAAAGATATTTCATGAAAGCAGAAATGAAAAAAAATAAATAAATAAAGCTAGGGTAGCAACACTTACATCAGATGAAATAGACTTTAAAACAAAGGCTATTAACAAGAGACAAAGAAGGACCCAGTCAATCTACTTCTGGGCATTTATCCAAAGAAACCCAAAACACTAATTTGAAAAGACATATGCATCTCTATGTTCACTGCAGCTTTATTTACAATCACCAAGATATGGAAGCAACCTGGATGTCCCTCAGTGGATGAATGAATAAAGAAGAGGTGGTACACATGTAAAATGGAATATTACTCAGCCACAAAAAAGAATGAAATCTTGCCATCTGCAACAACATGGATGGACCCAGAGGATATTATGTTAAGTGAAATAAGTCAGACAGAGAAAGACAAATGCCATATAATTTCACTTATATTTGGAATCTATAAAACTAAATAAATGAACAAACAAAACAGAAACAAACTCATAGATACAAGACATGAAAGAAGGCAAGGAGGCCTGGGGAGTGTGCACGCCCAGCGCTCCAGAAACAGGGGGGCCAACAGTAGAAGATCCAGAAGGTCTGGGGTGGCAGCTTCAGCTGAGCAGTCCTGAGTGGACTCCAGCTCTTCCCCAAGCAAGGCACAGACAGACTGGACCTGCCCATCTTCCCCACTTTCTGGACCCAGCCAATGGCACCACTGCTAACCCAGCTACCTGCAGCTGTTGTGAGGCAGTGTGACCGAGTGGTTACATGCACAAGCTTTACACCAAGACGGACCAGGGGTCAAGGTCTGGTCTGATTTGACCCTTACTACTACCAGTATGACCCTAGACAAGTTCCTTAGCTTTCTTTAGCTTCTGATTTCTTGTGTGCAATGTGATGATACTAGGACCTTCCTGGCACAGTGGTGGAGAGAATTAAAAAGTGATTAGAACATTGTTGGCATTCAATAAATGTTAACCATTAAAAAAATTGTAATAGTAGTAGCAGTAATAATAATAATAATAATAATAATAATAATAATAATAATAAAAAACCCAGAATTCTGGAGTTCATCCTTTACTCATCCCTATCTCTCACCACACATTTTTAATTAATCATCAAGTCCTAGAACTTCTAATTTTGCATCTTGCTGTGGGTGTTCTGCATTATGCGAATGATGCAGTATATACTATAGGAGACAAATTCTCAGCTGCGGCACAATTGAACACAGATCTTGCTACTTTATAATGGAATTTTACTGTCTGAAGAGCTGCGAATGCCTGAGGCCATAATTCTGCAATAATTACCATATCTTTGAGAACTTTCTGCACCATCAGTGAGAAAACAGAATTCAAAATTACCAAACAAAATTGTCTTGAAAACCTAGTTTCTTCTGAGCTAATTTACTCTCTTCTAAGCCTGCCTGCTGATAAAAGGTGGCACATCTATTCTGCCATGACAATAATATGCTTGGTCTCCTCAAATTACTTGGTGTTCTTCAAGAAATAAAAATCTCTCAGTTCCACATCTCTAAAGTTTTTTATCGCATTTGAGAATCCCCTCTGTTAAAAATAAAGTGAAACCCAGCAAAATAGTCTCCAGTACACTGAATATGTAACTAAGTCACCAAATGGTTCTAGGTACACATGAAAGTAGGGATCCTTGCACACCCAGGAGTTAACCACTGTCAAAATAAACTCATTTGGTGGGGAGATGAGCCACCAAAGTCTCCAAAACCCCCTTTTAAAGTCTATTTATATCAGTTTGTGAATGGATTTTGGAAACCCTTTAACCCCAAATGTCTATGACTCTTTATTTTCAATATGATCCATTCCGTGTCATTGGATCTTTCTCTGTGATCCAGGCTAGAAACACTACTTGGGCACCAGCTACTGTGTCACTGCAGTGAGAAAAACCAAAGTGCTGAGACTTCTGTCACCCAGGTTTCGTGCATCCTAGCCTCAAACTCATCTAGTTCCCTCTTGCTCCCAGCTTTTGTACATGCTGTTTGTTCTGCCTAGAAAGTTCTCCCTCAACCCTAACACCCACAATTATCCTTCAGGATTCAGTTGGGACTCCATTTTCCCCAGGAAGCATCCCCTGACCCCCCAAATCAGAGCTGGTTGTCACTCTTTACCAGGCCCTTCCATGCCGCCCTGTGCTTCCAAAATTCATAGGACGTACACGTCATACTTCAATTACTCATTTATCTCTGTATCTCCACTAACCTGTAACTCTGAAATAGGTCTGCAGCTGCATCCATCTTGTTCACTTTTGTGTCCCCAGTGTCTGGCAAGTTGCCTGCTCATAATGGGTGCTTAACAAATATTTAAAGAATGAACACATGAGTAATTTGACAGTAAGTAAACTGTAAAATATTTTTGTAACTGCCTTATAATAAGATCCTCGAGTTCCAAGTATAATACTTAGGAGAGTAACATCTAATGAGGTATTTTTAATCGGAGATAATTACAAAGTCAATCAAAATATACCCACTTTTAATTTAAGCCAAGTTTGTTCTATTCAATTAATGGAGTTGGCTAAATAGAAGCTCAAATAAGAGCTTGTTAATTATGCTAATTAACAAATGGTGGAATTAAAATATGTGAGCTATGTGAAACCTAGTCAAAATCTGACGTTACTACATGGTAAGTACATATTAAGTATCATAGTTTCTCAAAGGAATAGTTTTGTTGCCTCACTTATTTGTGGGTAAATTTGAGTAAACTGCTTTGCATAAATTTCCAGATACTTGATGCAGCCTGTTTTGGTGATGGGGTCTGGGGAAGGAGAGATGCTTTATCTTTTTCTTCTCAACTCTTAGCAAGGTACAACTCAGAAAGGTTATAGCCAGTATAAAAAGGAAATATTGTTTCCTTCTATCCCCTAAGAATCCATTCGGAGATCTCTCAGATGTATGAAGAAAGCCATCAGATGTCTTAAAAATTTTTATGCTCTAATTTATTCCACAAGGAAGTTTATTTGCCTGACATGTTATTAATAGCATTTATTTCAATAATCCTGGAATTCACATTTCAGCTCAAAAGTTAAGAATTCCTTCACCAGGTCAAATCCTAAATATCCCTTCCCAGCACCACTAGCCTTTACATTTAAAAAAAATATATGATTAATCTGTCAAATTTCTCTAGAGCTCTAGAACTCAAGCTCTGTGAGGACAGGAACTGTATCTAATTTTGCTCACCACTCAATCCCAAGCGCCTGGTAGAGTCTTCTGAATAACTGGTACCGAAAAAGACAGACCTGATAGGTAAATGGTCACAGAAGCCACTTTCCCCTATCATTTTAATAGATAATTGTTGAAACTGAGTGATGGGTACATGCAGCCCCTTACACTGTTCTCTCAAATAAAACAAAACCCAAGCTTCTCCAGTGATTGTAATATGCAGCAGGCTCGAGAAACACCAGTCTATAACCCCCCAAGCAGATCATTCATTTTGCCCATAAACATACTACTTGAGACATTTCTATTTGAAAGGCTGTCTTAGTGAATTTAAAAGACACAGACAGGTAAGATGAAAACTATCAAATTTATTCTCAAAACTACAACAAAAAGAGTATGCATTTGAATTCACTTTGCAACGTACATTAACAATAAAAACACCTGTTCCACATTCTATTTTTCTCAGCTCAACTCCCGACCAATGTGGAGAGAAAGATTCTTGGCCCTCAGTTTGCAGAACCTGAAACTTGGCAAGCGAACTTGTGAAATGTGCACCCCAGACTCAGTCCTCCTGACTCTAGGCAGAGGCTTGTTAACAAGGATGCTCCGAACAGATGAAAAATAAAGGGCCTCTTACTGTCTGACAGCTTATCCGAAAGCTCTAGAATACTCATCTGCAGTTTGAGCTCTTATGACTTTCACTAATGGTTAGCATATTTTGAGGTAAAATACAGAACATGAAAAAATAAAATTATCTTCAGTTTCAAATGAACTACTATCTAAATCTGAAAATATTATCAAAGGTGATTACCTCTTCTGTTTGAAAAAAATAAACCACTCAAGTAAATTTGAAAGAGACTTGTTAATAAACCTGACAAGGAAAAACCAAACTGTCACCCTACTTTTGGCCATAGTGACGGGACTCTGTAAAAGGTTAGCTTCCTCATCTTTGGGAAGTGGGACCACAGGAGCTCTATCAGAAATGGCTGCTGAGATGATTAGATCTGATCTGAGCTCTCCTCAGAAGACTGGGGGAATGGCAAGGACATGCTTATTTGTAGACTGTTCCCGCTCATGTTTACTAGACGGCTGTTGATGACACTAAGTTCTCGTATCACCATACTCAGGTCATCATGTAACTTGACAATGGCATTTTTTACTTCCCCTAGGAGAACTGGAATGGAGCTGTTTCCTTCAGTCTCCCTAGGCAGGCCTTCGGTTGTCTGAAAAGCAGAACAGGACATAGAGGTGAAGTGGTCTACATTTTGGGTGGAAAACTCCACCCAGTTATGGCTGGAAAAATGACTTATCTTTTTTTTAGCAGAATCAGAGTTAGCTGGAAGAAGTCCCGGTAGACTGAGGTTGTCGTTTTCTTCTTCATCAGAAGATGCTGCACCCATAGGACCAAAGGGACAACAAGCACTGGCTGTCTTATCTTTATCTTTAAAGAAGGCAGAAGGCTGTTGATGGGACAAAGTCCAGAATGAAGGTCCGGCCAGCACTGAGGGTAAGACAGGAACAGACTTCTCTGGAGATGCTGAATCAGGAGATGACACGGATAAAGCAGAAAAGGAGGATGTTCCCTCAGAGGTGGTTGACACTAAAACGTATAAATGAGAAAGATTATGCAAATACGAATGAGAGTAATAGCTAAAATAATTTACTATGTAAAATCCTAATCTGAAAGGTCTCAGCATAAATACGCTGCTTAGATTTCATATGCTAAATAATCATAACAGGCCTAGATAAACCCAAAGCAGGAAATAGAAAACATCTAAAGATGTATTATATATCAATGATACCATGCAAATGAAACTAAAATAGAATTATCAATATTCATCTTGACTTTCAAACCCTGACTAATACATTTTTACACTTCACTTATTAGAGAGAGCAGAGAAGTTTTATACCCTCCTTTACTGGTGGCATTTTAAGTTGACATTTAAAATTGAGTCTGAAAAAACTGCAACTTAGACTTCTCTTTTTTTTTCTACAGAGAATACTATGGCAAAATGAACAACCAACTACAAGTACCCAAAAGTTGTGAAACTAATCTTTCTCAATAGTCAAATATAGTCATGAACGAAATCCAACCCATCCGTGGCCCAGAACACTTTAGCACACGCATACAATTAATTTTTCACCAAGAAACGACGAGTAAAACAAAAAGCATTCTAAGCCTATTTTCCATAAAATTAAAGATTTAGTAACATTTTAACTTCCTTTCAGGCAAAGTCACATTAAATCTCTTCTTTCATGCTTCATTCGAAATCATGATTTCCCAAACTGTGCTCTAAGAAATACTCTGTTCTTTAAGAAATAAAAAGATGTTTTGTGAAAACACAGCTTCAAAGCCAAATAAGACAAATAATTTCCCATTAGGAAATTAGCAATGCTCATCGGCACATTTAAAGTTCTGAGAAATCTACAGTAATTTATTCAATTTTTCTAAATTTCCTTAGACACAGAACTTTATCTTGTCTCCTTGGAATATCTATATACATTCATTTATGCATTAGGAGGTACAAATCGGCGAAATCCAGTCCTAAAGTCTTTGAAACTAACTCTGGACTCGGAAATTAATGCTTGCTACTTGCCAAACAGGACTTATCGTTCTGTCTCATTTTATTTCTTTTATATACCCGTGTCCCTCTAAACTAAATCGGACCTCCTGAAAAATTATCGTTGGGGTAGGTGGCTTCTATTTGCTGCTTCAAAGCTTTCCAGTTCTCTGGAAAAAAATTCCAATCACAAAATTTTGGGGGGATGAAATGGGTATTTTTAGCTGATGCAGCAGCAGGATGTGGGAAAAAAAAGTAGGAACTTCAGCATATGATCAAGACAAGGTAAACACACTTAAGAATTGTGGACAGGCTTGTCCGGACAGTCTGTTCTTGGAGTAATAAGGGCATGATGATGGCGGGCTTGCTTGGGATGAAAGCCTCCACATATTTGTGTCCTGAGTCGCACTGCTACACTCCCAACTGGGCATGCCCCGTCTGCATCACAGGGACCCATCAGCTGACAGGCCCCTTCGCCATCCTCCTGTGTGGGCTCTCCTGTTTTCCATATGCCTTGTCTTCCTCTGTCTTGGGTTACTCTCATTTCAGAGTAGCACATTCTCCAGTAGTTCGCTGTAAAAGTTTTGAGAATATGTGTGTTTGAAAATGTCTGTGTCTTACTTTCAGGCTTACTGACAGTTTGGTTAGATAAGCATTCTAGGTTGGAAGTCCTTCTATAAGATCTTTGAAGGCCAAACTCCCGTCTTCTTGATTTCAGTACTGCCGCCCAGGAGCTGGCACCATTCTGATTGTTATTCATCACGTACAACGGGTTTCACCTCTGAAGCAGTGCAGAATGGCCTCTGTGTCCCTAGCTTCCTGAAGCTTCTCCCTGTGCCCCAAGGGCTGCTGTTTTCACTCGCTGAGGTCCATCTGATGGTCAGCTGGCCTAGTCAGGCAATTCATTTCCTCCAGCTTTAGAAAATTTTCTCGAATGCTTTAATTTTCCCCTCTGTGTTTTCTCTGTTCTCTCTTTCTGAATCTCCTCTCATTCAGCTGTTAGATCTCCCGGGCTCATGCCCTAATCTTCCTATTTTCTCTCTCATTTTCCTCTACTTTTGTCTTTATGCTCTACTTCCTTAGAGATTTTATCAACTTCAGCTTCCGATCTTCCCACTGAGTTGTTAATTTCTGCTATTATATTTTTAATTTCCAGGAGATAGATAGATAGATTGATTGATTGATTGATTGATTGATTTATCTGTCTATCTATCTATCTCTCAGAAATTCTTTCTGGAACTTTTACTTTATGGATGCAGCATATCCTCTGACCACTTGTCTCAATGTTCTACGTTAGAAGTTTTTTCAGATGTCTGGTATTCCTTGCTGTCTGCTTATAGCTAAGAACGGAGGATTACAAAGTTGCCTGGAAGCTCTGAGTGTGAGTATGGGACTTGTCAACTTAGAGCTTCGGCACACAGTCATTTGGGTGGGTCATCTGTTGAGGAACCACTGCTGTCAGTATCTTCAGTTCTTTCCTCCGAGGGGGTTACGGTCTTGTGAGACTAGTTCTCCTACCTCCTGCCTAGGGGAGACCTGGCTCCCAATGTGCCCACGTCTAGCAGGGGAAGGGAGCTGGGTTCCCACTGGTCAGCACCTGTTTGCACGTGCTCACCTAATCCCATGGTGTTTGTTACCATACCCATGCATTCAACTGTACCTCGTCTTTCTCATTTCAGAGACCCTCCATCTGCCTTCCCCAGAAAACACATCTCCAGACTTCTGTGGAGGGTGTGGGACCAGGTGGGGGATTCAGCAGTGGTTCGTCTTTTTGGCAGGGAGGAGGAGTCTAAGGATTTAACTGCATTTCAAATAGCTGTTTTCTAATTTTCTTTATTTAGCACCACCCTCCAAAAGTAACATGCGGAGTAGGTGTTATAAACCCATTTTAAACCATGAGGCAAAGAAATCTCAGAGGCTAAAAGAGTTCCCCAAGATCACAAGGGTAAAGGGGGCAGAGATGAGATGCAAATTCAAGTCTCTGATGTCAAAGCATGTGATTTAAAACCACTATGTTATATGCCCATGTTATTCCAGTATACTAGAGTTAATTTTACTCTATTATAGAATTATGTTAAATTCTGGTATAAAATTTAGAAGGCAGGCAACTATGAGGGTGAGGAAACTTGACATTTTATCTGTAAGGAATGGTTGACAGATATGCAAATCTTTACCCAAAAAGTGGGAAAACGGGTGAGAGGCTATATTTAATAGAAGATAGTCACAAAACTTTAGTAATACTTACTTTCCATTTCTTATATTGTATATGAGCTAGAACTGAGGTTAATAAGTGAAAGGTATAGAAAAAGAGATTTTAGCCTAATTAAAAAAAAGCTTTCTAACAGTCATGGTTCTCCACACATGAAATAAGCTGCTCTGAGAAATGGCGACTTCCCTGATGCTCCTGGAGTTTGTGCATGTCCTGAATCACCATCTGGCAGGAATGTGACAGGCAAGATCCACACATCAGGTGACAGAACTACATGACCCTGATGAGATTCTAAAGTTCTAGGACCCAAAATGTATCTATTAGAGTACTAAGAAACTATTTTAGAAACAATTCACTCTGGTCAGAAGAAATGATTTTAACAAAAAGAAAAGAAAAGAAAACATTTAAGTAGGCCGGGAGGAAAATAACATGAGTCAAAAATTCCTACAGTGTTACCTTATGTATTTGAGGATGATACAGCTCTGCTCGTCACATATGTGCATGATGTGATTAAAGTACCTGGTATTTCACTTTATGCTAGTGGTTCTCCAGTTGCGGTCACTGAACCTGCAGCAACAGCATCACTTAGGAATTGGTTAGAACAAAGTTCTCAGGCCCCACCGCAGGACAACTGAATAGGACACTGGGAGTTGGGCACAGAAAACCGAGGTTTAACAAGCCTTCGGGCACATCCGATGCGTGCTACAGTTTGAGGTGCCCTGCCTTCTACTGTACATCCACCTTCCGTTCACTTTGTAGCCGCCACTGCTGGCTGAACAGCCTATCATCATTTACAGTTTTGCAGCTTTGACTCACAGGCTTCTCCATGCCTTGGCTCATAAAGGCCACTTCATCTCCCAGCGCTGCACACCCCCTTTCTTCGGTCTTGAGCACTGCACAATGGTACCAGACACTCCACGCTGCACCCCTGTTGCCTCCCCCACCCTCCACCTGGTTACCCTTCTCTGGCTCCTTCTCTGGCTCACTACAGAAGTTATTTGGGCATCTTGTTCACATTCATCATCTTCACACAGTTTATCTACCAGAGCTGAAATGCTATAATTATTGCAAACGACCTGCAGTAAGTGGTGGGATTTTAAAATCTCATTATGTGACATATGCATGCTAATTAATGCCGCATTTGCTTGAAGATAGCACCAATAAAACCATCCCAAATGCTGATGTGTTATCTCTAACTTTTTATAATTAATAATTACTAAGTAATAATTACACCTTGAAATTTCAAAAGCATTTAGAACTACTGGGCTACCAAAGTAAAATCACAAATACATTTCCAGAAATATTTTAAAACTCTACTTAGTGTAAACGTAAATTTTTCAGTAAGCAGCAGGTCCTTGGTCAACTAAATACTTCAAACAGTTCATTGTAAAACAAGAATTTTTTTCCCCCCATTTTCCAACGCATGTCTTTCAGGCTTCTTCGCTAATATATAATGGCTGTCAAGTTAGCTATACACATAAATTAAAATATTCTGATTTTGTTCTGTGGTTTAAAAATCTATTATTTTACACAAACGTTCATAGCAGAATTATTTGTAATAAGTCAAAGTGGAAACAACTCAAATGTCTATCAACTGAAGAATGGATAAATAAAATGTGTTTATCTGACAATGGAATATTATTCAGTCATAAAAAGAACAAAGTACTGATACATGTATGAACCTTGAAAATATTATGCTAAGTGAAAGGAGGCCGACACTGAGGCCACATATTGTATGATTCCATCATATGAAATGTCCAGAATAGACAAATCCATAGAGACAGGAAGCAGATTAGTGACTGTAGGAGTAAGGGAGACAGAGAAATGTGGAGTGACTGCTAATAGATACAGGACTTTTTGGGGTGATGAAATGTTCTGGAATCAATGGTGATGGTTGCACAACTCAGAATATACTAAAAGCCACTAAAGCATGTACTTTAAAGGGATGCATTTTTATGGTACATGAATTAGATCTCAATTTTTAAAATGTAACATTTGAAATTTTATTCTTAATGTCATGTCTATAACTGTGGAGATCAGCCATCCATCCTTGCCTCGTTTCTGGAATTCCTCAACCACAATGACCTTCAGCCTCTCCTCTGAAGGATGTGTCATCACTCAGATCACTCTGAAATCTTGTTTCCTGAGATTACCCTCCTTCTGGATTACTTCCAGCCCCTGCATTCCTTTTAACGCATCTGCACTGTGGCCTCATGAAGACAGCAGATCCAATGATCCTTTTCCCTTCTCTCACTCCATCAGTGCCTGCCTGGCTCTGCCTCCTTTCTTGTCCAGGCTAGAACCCCACTATTCATCACTTTGACCACTTAATTGCTATCCCCTTGCTACTGTTTCTTCTGATTTATCTGCTGCTAATTCCTAATCCAGAAGTCAGCAAACCTCTCTGTAAAGGACCAGAATATAAATATTTAGGCTTTGTGGGACATACAGTCTCTATTGCAACTATTTAGCTATGCTACTGTAGTACAAAAGCAGTCAAAGATGGTATATAAACCAATTAGTGTGGTCATAGTCCAGTAAAACTTTATAAAAATAGGCCGTGGGCCAGGTTTGGCCCAGAGGCTAAAGTTTACCAATCACTGTCCTGATCTTATTTTAGTTTAAATATTTACCTTTTTCCTTCCTATCCAGGCTGCTCAGCACTATTGGAATACTGGCCCCTTAAATCCTTGCTGCCTTGGGAGTCCCAGACTCTAACCCTATCTCCCAAGTTTAGTGAGACAGTGAAAAACCCAGGCCTCTGATTTTCCCTCAGCTTCTATCATCTTCCTCTGTTATCATGAAAATAATCCAAAGATGGAAAACCAAGGTGAATATGGGTTCCATTCCATATGCATGATTGATCAAATCTTTGGCCATTGGCGATTAAGTCAACCTCCAGCCCCTCTCTCCCCTCCCCAGAGGTCAGGAGTGAAGCTGAAAGTTCAAAACCTCCGGCCCCATCTTCTAAGAGTTACCTCATTAGCATAAACTCAGGTATGGCTGAAAGGAGCTTATGATGAATAGCAAAAAGACACTCCTCACCCTTTAGGCAGAAAATTACAAGGGTTTTCAGAGCTCTGCTGGGAACCCAGGAGGAAGACCAAATATAAATTTCTTTATTATATCGTGATATCACAGTCCTCTCCCTAGAATCTCGACCCATCCTGTGATTCCTACGTTAGTTGTTTTACAATGACTTCAAACCAGATTTTAATAGTTTTCCAGCTTGAACCAGTATTTTTGGTGGAGGGTTAGACCAGTACTATCGACTGCATTTTAAGTAGAAGCAAAAGTCCGCCTTGCTAACTGGTTTTAGAGGAGCTCTAGCTAATTTTTATAATTAAGTATACTTGGTACATAGGCAGTGGCCAAAAACTATTTTCAATTATCTTTTTATGGTGTTTGGAAAGAAATGAACCAAAAGTAACAGCTTCTCAGGGGACAGCAATGCACAGCAATTAAGGAGAATCTTTTCTTATTCATTGACCTTACTACCAACAAAGTACATTTCTTTAACTTTGACATGTTGGTTTCTATTATTTGTACTTTTTTATTGCTACCTACCTGTCCATTTAGGTCTGTAAATTCTTGCTTTATACACTTTGTTACTCTTATGCTGGGTGCATAAATAATAATAAATGCTACATCCTATCTTGGATTGGATACTTTTATATGGCATTTTTACCATATAAGTTTGAGGCTGTTTAAAAAAATTTATATTAAAAACTTTACATGTATAAGAGTTACTAAGCATTATTATAAGAGCCAACTTAGTCTTTGAAAAATGAGCAAACAAATTATACTTTTACTAATTACCTTTACAGAGAAAAGTATAATTGTAAAATGTAGGATTTAACAAATGACAGCCAACAACGTGCAATCTCAACTTGCTTTATCCTTCATCATCCAGTCGAAATAACACTGCAACTCTCTCGATGTTTTATAAGATGGAAAAAGGAAGGGATTCTCCACCCCTTTTTTGTAAAGAGTATACAGCCCTTTTAAAAAGGGGCACACACACTTATATTTTGTTTCTATATATGTACCAATGCACACAATAACCAATTCTTTTTCATATAGTCTCTTAATGAGTAAACGTCTAACAGGCAACTCTTACTTAATACTACTTTTTTCTAATTTGTTGACTATCAAAATTTCTCAGAACTCGTGATTTAATCAAGAGCTCATAACACATAATGACATACTACCTATTGGCCCTTCTAATTGAAGGGTCACTTATCCAACCAAGAAGGACCTCTGCGGCATGTACATCTTAATACCACTGGATAAAGAGTGAAAGAAGGGAAACAAAAAACAGGGACAGAAAGCAGAGAAAAGTAAAAGAAAAATGCTTCAAAAGGGTTTTTGTTTGTTTGTTTGTTTGTTTGTTTGTTTGTGGTGGTGTGGGGTTTTTTTAGACTCACCCAACGTTGTTAAGGTTTTGAGGTTTTCATCGTCCATCTGAACAGTGCTGAGTTGTGTTGGTTCCTGAGGGTCCTTATTGATTATAATCTTCTCCACTGAGTCAAATGTTTTGAATGAAGGAGAGACATAGAGTGTCTCCACGGAGGCTTGGTTATGGAAAGTCGAATCTGACTTTGACATCCTTAAATTAGGACTGATACACTCCTTTCTACTCGAGGACCAAAATGCTGGTAAAGTTGTCAGTGTTTCAAAACTTCTTTTTGCAGCTGACTGTTTTTCTAGAGGCATTTGCAAAGGGCCTTCTGTTACAGTATTTGTACTGGTACCGTCTGATTTCTTGTCTAAACCCACATTTGCCTGAAGAGATGGGTTTTTTTCTAAGGGAGTAGGCACAGCATCTGTAAAATAAGAAATACGAACTATATTAAAAAAATGGAACCGAAAATACTCTATTTCAAATCTGTTGCAACTTGAATCAATCATTTTTTTTTTTTTATGCCACAACAGGATTCTTTCCTATTTAATCGTTTCTTACTATGTTTCCATTCTGCCTATCTGAAGTTTTCCCACACTATAATTGATGTATTAGTCACCGGTGGCTGCCTTCTCTCTCCTCACTGAAGCACAAGGCAAGGAAAGCTTCAAATAACTTTTCTTTAAATATTATTTCCTTCATACATTTATCTGTCTTTGAAACCACTATATTTTTAGTATCTTTAAACTTTCAACTTTTATAAGATAAACTAGAGAAAATATGCCACATCATACTGGCTCTATCTTTACAGGGTCCCCATCTACAAAAATGTCTTTTTCTCCTGAAATAAATGTCTTCTTGCACCAGTGTCTCTACAAAGCTTATGAAAAAAAAATCACTACTTTAGGTAGCAGATTAATTTTTAAAAATCCTTTGTCTGCACGGGAGAAAAGAAGCAATCTTTCAGAACCACTGTGATGATTACTAAAATGTAAGTTCCACCAGGTTGGGGATCTTTGTCCATTTTATTCATTAATACCACCAAAATATCTAGAATATAACAAAGTACCTAGAATATAACAGACAGATAGTAATTATTGCAAATAGAAGGAACTGGAAGACTTTTAAGGAATTGCAATTTAAGATGGGTCTGATATCGGAATATCTCTTGCACTGCTGAATTATGAGCCCGGTCCAAATTTCTAGATACAAATTGTTATCAACACTCTCAGTGCTAGGGCTTGCTCTTTAATTTCATCTGAAGTTAGATATGGAAAGAAAGAAAATATTTCTAAGAGGAAGAGTTTGTGAAATTAGAAGCATAACTAGGTGAGAGAGACAAAAAGAAGATTCTACTGCTTGAAGCCCTGAAAAGACAAGAGACTACAGGAATTGTGTAATTTGTCATCAAATGTTTATGTGTCACAATGTACAACATAACATACCTCATAATGCACATTTGTTTTTATTTTTCTAAGCCTTTAGTTTTTAAATTTATTTTTTATTATAGTTGACATACAATATTCTATTAGTTCCAGGTGCATGACATAAGTGGTTCAACATTTATATTCCTATAATGCACATTTTTATGCTATCATCCTCACTTTCAGGCTTTGAGTTATTACAGAAAAGCAAATTTTCTTTGAGACAAAAACTTTCTTTTCCACTTCCATTCAGAGTTGAAGGACTGCCCGGGCAAAAAGAGGTGTTAGTATACCACACTTAGACAATTCATAAAACCTACATCACTACCGCTACCAGAAATTCCATTTTCCCCAACCCTTTCATCTCCAGACTTTCTCATCTTTTAAAACTCAACTCAAGTATCACTTTCTCTATAAAGCCTTCTCTGATCCTTTTCTTTCCTTGCCCTGTCCTATTATTGTCTGTCTTACCAAATCCTCTTTGGGGCTCTGTGGGTGATTATAATACTTCATCCCATTTATTATAAGTCTTGCCCCCAACCTAACACAGGCTCCTTGAGGAGATGTTATTAGGAGTCATTTTGTGTCCCAGCACCTAACAGTGCCACTCACATTGGAAGTGTTCAATAAACATTGGTTGAGTGAAAGGACAAACTGAAGCATGAGGATAAAGAAAAAGCAATGCCTTTGTTTTTCTAAATTGGACATAGTTTACTTAATAATGATGAAAGGAAACAAAATTGGTAGATGAAAGTAACTTCTACAATACTCCTAGTTTGTATTCGATTAAGTTATATCTAGTTGGTAAAAGGTTCTGTTAAAAATACTAATATATTCCTAGTGGAATACTAGATTTACAGTATTCCAAAATACATGTGTACATCATCATTTTTACATAAAAGCGTTCCTTAAACATAAATTTAGTCAAATATTTTTTCATTGGCTTTCATTTTACTTGTGAGAAAAATGGGGGGAAAGTCTTTTTCCTTAGTATTAAAATCATCTTAAAATTTAACAACGTGTAAACCAAGATAATTCAGAATGACAATGATTTTAAGATGAAATAGTCACAATAATACTCAATCTAAATCTCAAAATTGGGATGTATAAAGTCATCTATATATCCATTATTTTAATGTTTAGAACAGAAAAGAATAATATTTTAAAATTCAGTGAAATGAACCTGATTGAAGTCATTCTGTTTCTATCAACCCTCTTCCCCAATAGTCCAGGAGGAACAGAATGCAACCTTCTTGTTGCTTAGACTTTTAAAACCTGTAACCTTTGCAATCAATACAATACTATGATCTAAAAGTAAAAAGCAGGAAGACACATAAAAAAATAATGATTTTAAATGAATAGTAGACTATCTAAAAGAGAAAATGTTCACTTAAGCAGAATGCTAATGAGGTCTGAAGGTTCTAGGAAGCAAGTTGTCCTGGGCTTCTGTGCCATCGGCCCTGCTCCATCCCTGCCCTTTCTGTGCAATAAATCAAACTAATCCACTTCAATTTAATCCCTGCTGTAGTTATTTATAGTTCATATTCAAAAATCCTTCAAAAACTCCCTCTTGTTTCAGGGGCAAAGTTTAAACTCCTTGAGTGTTAAAGGTCCTCCATTACTTATTTTTGATCACTACTCAACAGGAAACTAGCCTCAGTCAGGCCATTCTTTTAATCTTCATTCTCCACATTAATTCATACTTATCTTCATTACCACTGATTTCCCACACTGCACTCTAACACTGGAATACCCTCTCCCCTTTCTCTATTTAAAT
Source organism: Cynopterus sphinx (assembly GCA_030015415.1). Taxonomy (NCBI): domain Eukaryota; kingdom Metazoa; phylum Chordata; class Mammalia; order Chiroptera; family Pteropodidae; genus Cynopterus; species Cynopterus sphinx. The sequence continues at coordinate 169,081,314 of CM057380.1, forward strand.
CCTATCAATTCCTCAAGGTCTATCTCAAATAATTATTACTTCCAGAAGCTATTTTCAACCATATTTATCACTCTATCCTAATTCTTCCCTTCTCTAAAATATTCATTTCTATAAATTCACTTTTCTACCTAATTATGTGTGGTATAGAGCTTATCACACTTCATTAAGTTCCTGCATCCCGACCATGCTTTTGCATATTGGAGGTATGCAAATAATGGTTAAATTTGATAATTCCTTAATTTACAAATATCTAATATCAATTTTTATATGTTGATTTTCTATATAATGATATATATGATATGTGAAGCCTAAAAGAACGATCAAGCAAGAAGCATTCATTAAACACCTACTGTTTGCATTGGACTGTATTAGACTCTGGAGACATACATAAGTGGCAATCGTAGTTTCAGTGAACTTAGGATCAAGTGTGGATTTTTTATAGATTGGTAGAAAGAAAGGTTATAGATGATAGATAACTGCATTTTTATACACAAAAAAAGTATGTGAGCAAATGAGGTTCAGTGTTGCTGGGTGCCTGAGAACTGTCCTTTCAGGAATGGGAAGGTGGAATATTTATACAATGGCTCTTGCCTTCACTGGTTGAGGGTTGCCCCTATGAGTACTAAATCCTTGACATTTTTAGGCTGCCCTGCACTTAGGTGAACAAGTGTTGGGGTTCCAGAGAAAACTTTCAGTTGGAGAAGCAGAGAGACACAGGTGCTCTCAGTGTGTATGAGAACTGGTCACCGGGTCTATAGTTGTATTCAGAGGTAGGCCAAGAGAATATGGGATGGGGCATTAATAGTATTTGTTATCAGATATATTCATTTATATCCTCTCCTTCCCCAAAACCCACTAAAATGACAGAAGTGAAAGAAAAAGGTAAAACTTAGAAGGGCAAATAGAAGAGAGAACAAAAGATGAGAGGTGTCAACAAATTGTTAGAAAAGGAAAAGTTAATGGAATAAAGAAGCGAAGCCCCAAATGCCTGTAGAAGGGAAAGCCAATGTAAAAGAAACCAGTTCTCACCACAGAACTATAAAGTTTCAGGAATTGGAGGACAGGCTACCTCAGAATTTTGGGACTTTAGGGTTCATTATTTCAGGGAGAGGATCTTCATTTGTACGTAAGATAGAGATGTTTTTCTTGCTTGGATATTCAAATATATGTAGAAGACTATGTATGAATGCTGAGTAGCCAACAGATGGATGGTGTCAGTTCTTAAGCTATTGTCTCTTCACTTGGTGATACTGGAGCTGGGACACCACGAACCACATTTCTGTTTCTCCAGCTAAGTTTTTCTTAGGTTCTGCAAACAGGAAGTGCTAGAGGGAGACTGGAAGGCTGGAGTAGGAAGAAACAGCTTGCCCCTTCCGGTTTTCTTCCTGCTCCTGACAGCATCACCCTAACACTCCTTCACACTATCAGCAGCATTCTTTCCAGCAGCATTTTGTCCCAACACTTGTAGAAGCAGCCTATCATGCCCCCTAAATAACGTTAACACCTGCCAGGTAGAACCTGCCTTCTGAGAGGCCTGGGTCACAGTTTTGGGTCACAAAGCCCTTCCTCTAAGCTGCTAAATTTTAATAGTTCCAACCTCTGCCTTTTGCTCTCCCAGCCCTAGGACTGGTAGTTTATCTCTGCAATTGGTACCTCTGTGATATATTAGTATTCTTTTTTTTAACTTTTAAAAGTCTAATCAACATCCTTTATATTAAATTCACTCTAATGTATTTATATATTTTTGTGGTAATGACAGAGTAGTTTCTATTAGATTAATCTTCCTGTAAATAACAGCTAGCAACTCTAGACTTCATATAAAATGCTAATTACCTGAAGGTATAGGAGAGCGACCAAAAGCAGGCAGAAACTGGAGGGAGTCAGCATTTGGAAAAAAGGAAGAGCTCTGGGTGAGCTTCCTGTTTTTCCAACTCATCATTCCAGTTCCAGTTGGCTCTACACTGGGTGCTAAAATTTGGTAAAACTACAGTTTCACTGGCTGAAAGTACCAGAGGATGGGGTTTGGAACTACCACAGCACTGGAAAGTAAGGGGGTAAAACCCAGTAAAGAGAGAGCCACAGAGGAAACCACACTTATACCATCATTGATCTGCTAATAATCAAACATAAAAAAGAAATTTCTGAAAGTATTCAGGGGAAGATGAAATGTTAACATACAAGGAAAGAATGATATGAATGACAGCTGTTTTCGTCAGAAACAACAGAGACCAGAAGACAGCACAATGACATTTTTTCAAATGATGAAAACTGTCCATGCAGGATTCTATATCCAGCACAATATCCTTCAAAATTGAAGGTGAAATAAAAACATTTTAATATAAACAAAAACTAAGAGAATTCATTGCTAGGAGACCTTTATAATTAGAAATGCTCAAGAAGTACTTCGGGCTGAGGGAATTATACCAGGTGGAAAGCTGGATCTTTGGGAAGGAATAAAGAGTGCTAGAAATGGAAATATAAAGGCAAATCTAAAAGATTATTTTCTCTCTTAATTTCTTAAAATAGATGTGACTGCTTAAAAACTTGTAACACTGTGTATGACGTATTACAAAAAATATAATTTATATGACAGCTATAGCACAGATGATGGAAGGTACATTGTACCTACATGGTCATGAGATTCTTATATTTTATGTGAGATGGTGACACAATGAGACTGCAAAAAATTAAGGATATATAATTTAATCCTTATAAAAATACTAAGATTAATGCAAAGACATATAACTAAGAAACCAACTGATAAGTTACAATGGAATTATAAAAAATATTGAATTAATGTGAGAAGGCAGTAATGGAAAAATAAAAAACACACAGAGGAACAAAACACAGATGGGATAGCAGAAAGTAAGATAGTACACCTAAATCCAACCACATCACAATTAGTATCCTAACTGCAAACTACAAAGCCTAAACTTTCAGACTGGATATAAATCATCCAATCATATGCTATATGCAACGGATACAGATTAAAAACAAAGACACACATAAGTTGAAAGTAAAAAGATTTAAAAGGATAAACTATAAAACAATAACCATTGTTTTATAAATTCAATGGTTATATTAATATCAGATAAAATAGGCTTCAAGACAAGGGGTATTACTAGAGAATAAAAAGGATATTTCATAATGACAAAAGGGCTAAACAATAGAGCTACAGAAAAATGAAGCAAAACTGACAGAATTAAAAAGACAATTAGACAATTCCAACTAAATCACATTTGGAAATTTTCACAACCCCTCTCAGCAACTGATAGAACAGACAAAATATCAGTGTCAATATAGAAGATATAAACAACACCATCGCCTATCCTGACTTACTGAATCACCACACCCAACCACTGCAGAATACTCATTTTTTACTGTAAGTTTGCAAGTGCACTCGATATGTTTTCCAAGACAGACCATATGCTGGGCCATAAAACAAATCTCAATAGACTTAAAAGCTTCAGATCTTACATTAAGTGGACTTAAATTAGAAGTAAATAACAGTAATATACCTAGAAAAAAACTCCCAAATATTTGGAAATTTAAAAATACATTTCAAATATGCATGGGTCATAGAAGAAATTCTCTCTGTTAAAATCACTGGTGTTGATTAGACTTCTTATTCTGGCTAAGATGGAACAGGGACTGGATTTAACTCACTGCCTGAAATATCTAAAAAAAAATGGACAAAACAAATGAAACCGTGTATTCAGCCATGGTACATCAGGCAGTGTAGGATGGTGAATCTTGAAAGAGGGACATAAACAAGGTGAGCCCTAGGACAGTTTCCAGGCCACAGAGTAGGAAGTGGGAACCCAGGCAGAGTTCAGAGGCCTTTCTGCATTGAGAAGGAGCTTGGGGTCTTCCGAGGCCAACTGAATTAGAGTTTATAGGGTAGAGTGTACCAGAGAAACCTCTGGAGATCTGCTAACCTGTGCCTGCAGGTGAGGAAACCACCTGACACCAGCACAAGCACCCCCAAAAGGAACAGTGGGCACGATCCTCAGAGCTCATGCAGGCTGGGAGTTCCTGCTCCCACCAGCCAGTGGCCGCCTCATCGTTCACAGGACACTGGTTAGAGCATTGCACACTGCCGGTGGGACTGTAAAACAGTGCAGCTGCTTTGGGAAACAGTTTGGCTGTTTAGTTCCTCAGAAAGTTAAACCCAGAATTACCAAATGACCCCACCATTCCACTCCTAGCTATTTGCCCAAGAGAAAATAAACCATAGTCCTCATAAACACTTCCCAAATGTTTATAGCAGCTTTATTTGTAACAGCCGAAATCCGAAAACAACCCAAATGTCCATCAACAGGTGCATGGATAAACATTACGGTACAAACGTATAATAAAAATCAATGAACTATTGGTACACACAACGACATGGATGAACCTCAAAATAATTATGCCAGAGAATGAAAGAAGCCAGACAAAAGAGTGCCTATTGTATGATTCCCTTTATAGAAAGTTGTAGAAAATGCAAACAAATCTATAATGACAGAAGGTAATGGACAGAGATGGGGCAGGGCATGTGGACACAATCAGCAAAGGCACAAAGAATCTTCTGGAAGTGATACAGTGTTCATCATCTTGATTGTGGTTGTCACTTCATGGGTGTGCACACATATCTTATCAAATTAAATAAAAATCAAATGTATCAATTATACACTTTAAATACGGGCATTTATTGTATAATAGCTATATTTCAATAAAGCTGCTAAAAACATAACTAGCACTTTTTTTTTGTCTCTTGACTGGGATGCTGGCTGTTACAGTACTTTAGAAAAACTATTGTTCTAGTTTTAAATGAAATGTTCTGAGGCTGGGAGAGTAAGGAAACCAACCAGGAGACCAATAAAATAATTCAGATTCTAAGGTTAATTTAGTACCAAAGCAAGTATTGAGGAACTATAAATTAAGGCGCTGTGTCAAGTTTAGAGGTACAAAGATATAAAAGAGGTTTAAGAAGTCTTCTGAAAGAGGTAATCTCTGAGCTGAGCTGAAAGGAAGAGAAAAAGTCAGCCAAGGTTGGAAAGACAGGATGACCAGCAAAGAGCCTCACTCAGCAAAGGAGTGAAAGGTATAGACCGTGTGGTGTGTAGGAAGGTAGAACGGGCACACACCTTAGTGTTACTAGTGCAAAGCATGTGGCAGACAGTGGAGGAGCCAAACCTGGAGAGAAAGGAAGGAGCCGGGCCTGATGGGCCTCTTGCCTGGCAGGCGGGAGTGATCAGAACTAAGCTGAGATCTTAAGATATCCTTCTGAAAATGCATTCCTCTAGATGCTTCAGCAGCACTTCGCTGGCTCACCTGCACCTCCCTAGGCAATCTTTTCAATATTCTTCCATGGCTCTGTTTCCTCTAAAGTGCAATCTGTCCTTTACCCTTCCTCTTCTGCCTGTGCAGTCTCCCGGGGTGATGGCGTCTATGACCTTATGACCACTAGGACTACATCTCCCACCTGTAGGTAAGTTATTCATACAGTTTAATCCTCTAGCCCGAAATACACACTTATCCCTCTGCCCAGGGAGGTCTTGCTGCCCTCCAGCCTCCTCATCTTTGGTGTTCATTTTACCTCTATTAATATGACCACCAACTTCCTAGTCACACGGGTGATTCTGGAGCTATAGTTGCTAGCACTGCCTCTGAGGGGTCTCCCTGCCCTGTCCCCTCAGTTCATTTTGCATGGCACAGCCAAGAAGTAACATGGTTGGATTTTCTAAAACGAACTTTAGAAAATCAGATCGTGTCACTTCTCTCCACTACTTCTTCAAACTACTTAACATGGTTTGCAAGGCTTTGCATAAATTAGTCCCCATTTGCCTCTCTTGCCTCATTCTGTACTGTTTTTCCTAAATATGTACAATCTTGCTATACTTAAATTCTTTCAGTTCTTCAAATCTACCATGCTTCCCCTGTGCACCCATGCTGTTCCTTTAGCCTGAAATGCTCCCCCAAACCCCTTTTTAGCTAACTAACAGATTTCCAACTTCCAGAATGATGTCCATTACATGGACATATATTTTCACATCTCTGTGTTTTTGCTCATGCTGTTCCCTCAGCCTAGAATATCTTTCATGTCTGCCCTTCTTCTTTATCAAAAATGGTTTCATTCTTCTACACTCAACTCAAATACTACCATCCTTTATGAAATAGTTTTACCTTCCAAGGTAAAATGAATCTCTCTTGGCTTTTGCATAATACAATAAGAAAATTCATATTTTTCACTTATTTCATTATTTCAAACATTATTAATTCATTTGATAAGGATGAATTAATACAAGGACATGGCAGGCACTACTCTAAGCTCCAATAACAGCAGTAAACACATTTGTTGTTTATGACTCGTTTATAGTTTCCTGTTTATAGATCTGTCACCTTCAATGCAAATCCCTTCAGGGCACACATCTTCAATTTGTTCACCGTACATGTTCCTAGCAGAGTACCTGACAGTCATTTCATTAACTTTTGTTTAAGGAATCATTATCTGGATAGTCTAATTGTTAAACTCAACTGCAGAGAAATGAGTCTTAGCGATCGTTCCAATCCAGTCCCTTTGTGATATACACAAGAACCTGAGACTTCCAGGCCACACAGTGACTAAAGGGCAGAAGCAGGATGAGAACCGTGGACACCTGAACTCTAAACCAATGCTCTTTTGACTAGGGGAATAAAGGAAGAAAAAAAAAGTCTGGTAGAACCAGCTGTTCCAAGCTCTTCTTTACTAGCAACTGTTCCAGCGGTTCATAACTGTGAAGTGACTGAAGTTGACCTTGGCATCACTTCATTTGTCCCTGGTGGTGCTTTCAGATATGCAGGGCCATGAGAAGGGGGACTGGGTAGAGTACGCAGGTGGCCTCTGTACCCTGGATCCATATAAAGAATAGACAGCATTTCTGGAAAATTTTCTGAAGCCTAGGAGAACTTGTGGAGATTTGATGGAGACCAGCAATGAATGTTGTCTTTATATGTTTGAACACAAAGTACATAAATGTATACTCTGTAAACACTAAAGTGACTATTTCATGAGGGCTTCCCAACTCTCCCTGAGAGAGAATTTCTCTGAGTTCTACTGAAAAGGCAAGGACAAGTAGAGAGTAAATTAATTTGGTGGGCTGGCTTTATTTGGTTTCTCATTTTCTTTCCACTAAAACCTGAACGTCAAAGAGCTTAGTTCTCAAGTATCTACCCAGCAGACTCCTGGCTGGGAAGCCCAGTATTAAATTGGGATTATTTCTAGCTTTCTTTATTGTACAGTGGTTCACACCTGCTAATATACTCGATTAATGCATTATGAGACCTTGATATGTTGTCATATCAAAGCTGGTTTGATTATTCTTGACAGTTATCTTCAGGAAGAAGCTTATTCTCTATATAAGACATCAGAATGCAAATTTAAATACAGACTATCACTAAAATACCTGGAGTAAGGAAAACACACACACATACGCACACTCACACAACAGTGACCTCCAAACGTTGAGCCTAAGGACAAAAGAGAAGAGCTATGCTGTTGAAAGTACTGAAATGTTTTTGGCTAGTTTGGAGAAGATAATGCAATAATTTTTGAAAGAGAACTTCAGATTTAATTCCAAGTTAAGAGACTTGCTTACGGATAGGAACATTCCATACTGGTGACTCTTTTTTATTTTTCAGTAATTCCACTGCCTTGTTTCAGGTACTATAATTACCACATATTATTTTATATTCCTTATACTGTAAACCTAATAATGGGTGTTTTATTTCAACAGAGCTATTTCTGTGATCAGTTCTTCTGTTGGTCTAACACACGTATCGAACTACAGCTATATAGCAGAGAGCTGGCAAGCATGACAAAAGATGAATCTCGACATACATCTTTCTGTAGTTTAAAATGTATAACTGAAGGAGCTTCTAGTTCAGTAATTATGTTAACCAAAAGGAATAGGATCTGAAGATAATAAGGTCATTTTGCTAAGAAGCCACAGTTATAAATTATTAATATAGAGGAGTGATTTGAATTGCTCATTGATATATTCATTTAAAGTAGACACACCACTAATCTAAAATGGTTGTTTAATGTGAAACTTAAATAACATATTTGACATAAACATTTTAGTGTATTTATCTTATGGTACATACATGAAATGCCAAATAATCATGTTAGAATATCTATAATTTCCCTATGGTCTGTGTTAAGTGTGTGTATGTGTATATGTGTGCGTGTGTGTGCATATACTCAACTGTAGGTTCTGAGAATTTCTGCTCATATATCATTACATTTAACTATAGTATATATTAAAATAAAAAACCATTTGGAAAATGTATCAATGAATTATGCCAAGCATATATACTACTCACAATATAAATTTGAGTTAAGGGTTTAACTGCTCATAGGAAAATACAGATATAGACACACTTAAAGGTGCTTTTCTTTAAAAATCTCTTCAAGTAGATAGGCCATGAAAATGGATCATAATAAATGGATTCTAAAATAAGTACAGGATGCTCATTATTAAATTTTATACTATAGCTATGGTTCCATCAACAATAAAAATCATTATTTCCTTCAACAGGCTATCATTATAAAAACTGAGGCTGAAAATGTCTTTGGGAAGCTGGTGATCCTTAGCTAGGTCAATATTTTCTGTCTTTTGGGCTGGAGTGTAAATGGAATCTGGTCTCCAGCTAGCTAAGGTCTCCCTTTACAGAGCACACTCCAGACAAAAGGAGATGAGCAGGTACCTGAAGGCACAAGTGTTTGTGACCGTCAGACCAATCCTTAAAAGGACAATAAAACCCTACAGGTGACTCTGGGTGAGTAAGAAGTTAAGCTAGATTGGGTCAGAGGTTTAATTCTGACATGAATTAAATATGTGACATGCTTGAAATGTTACCAGGCACACAGTAGACGCTATGTAGTTACTGGGTATGGATGGTCATTGGGGCACAGTCAGAAAAAGTGGAATCATGAGGATTGTTCCTGGGGGGCCTGACTGGAAGCAGATGGGAACCTGAGCACACTGGGTCCCCCCCGCCGCCCTGAAATCCCTGTATTTATGCACCACAAGCATGATGCTACCCTTTGTATTCACTGGTTCTTGCATTTAAGACCAAGAGAACTGGTGTACTGTGGAAAGAGACGATGTGAAGTACTCTAATTCTTAAACGTTTTCCCATTAGATGTACAGACCAATAATAAAGTTTTTACTTCAATGCTGAGTAAAAATCATGTGTGAGTTTGCAACACTGCAACAAACCTTTAAATGTCATTTACAAGGTGAATGCAGACGAAGTGCTATTTCTCAGGAGGCATGAATGCTCTATTACTCTAAATAAACAACCACCTCCCCAAAAAGCAAGAAACCCACAAACCCCCAACAAACCACACCTATTAAAACATCACATATTATACGTCCCTTTGGAAAACACCTCACTGAACACCCAAGGTGACACATACTATTTCTCCTTTCCCCCAGGCAAAGGCAATTATATGGTCCTTGTTCTTACAGCTCTTTGCTTATATGTCAGTAATGTTTGTGACTTACAGCACTAGATTGTAATTTAAATATTAACGTTTCATTTGTTCTATTTATTCCAACACCTTCCACATATTTTTATTCATTCATTTATGCCACAAATATATTGAAGATAATATGAAAGTCTGCAGAATTAGACCAGCAAAGCCTTTAGACATTGTAATTCATTGTAATTATAAGACACAGAAGATAAAATAACCAGAGATATATTTAATATGTTTAAGAAATAAAAGCTGGAAAATATGAGCAAGAGATGAGATGATAAAAATAAAACCAAGTAGATTTGACAAAGATCCAAGCAGACTTCTAAAAATGAAAAATAACCAAAATAAAAAATTATTGGTTGATTTTAAACATCAGATTAACTCCAGTTGAAGATAAAATTGGGAACTAGAAGATAAGTACAAAGAAATTTCAAAAACTACAGCACAGACATCAACGAGAATGGAAATGTGGATGTGAGGAGAGAGGACGTCTAACATGACATCCACTTAGCATTCTGACCCCCCTTCCAGTCTAGTCACCTGCCCCGTCACATGAGAGCCACCCTGAATCGCATGAGAGAGTCCCCAGCTCACCAGGTGCTGTCACATCTCTGGACTTCTGAGCTGGCTGCTCTCTCCTCCTGACCTCCTCTTTTACTTTTCTTACCCTTCCCTCTTCTGGAGGTCGACTGATGGGACAAAGTGGCCTGTGGGTCAGAGTTCCCTCCTCTGAGCTCAGCTCTTCTTGAAGAGGGAGAGTAAGAGACAAGTGTCTGTCTCCTTCTCATCCAGCCATTGCAGTGGTCATGCATCTGCTGGTGGCTGTTGCTTCTTTGGCTGATATGGCCATCCATGCCCTCTCTAGGGCAGGTACCCCAAGGCTGGCTCTCTTGTGGGGTAAATATGAGTGCACCCTGGGGAGCCCCCTAACTACACCATTCTCTCATGTGGGACACCCGGGTCTGGCAAAACCTATTCCAACCACCTCCCTGTTGCACTCCCCCACCCTTGACCCAGTGATTTTCAATCTTTGCACCGAGCCCCTTGGGCCTGACACACATTAGAATCTCCACCTTCTCCCCTTTCCCAGGGGACTGACCACCACTGAAGAAAATTCACACTGTGCATCACGGTCTCCAAATCATCCGGGTCCTCAGGAGTGCCCACAAATCCTTTTGCTCGTCTTTAGCCCCCCCAATTCCCTCAAAGGCAATTCCAAGCATTCACTGTTCTCCTCAGGCACCCACGTCACCTTGGCTTTTTCTCTCTCACTTCTCCCCTGTTCGGCAAGAAAAGAGACAATTCAAACTGACCAGCCTCCACGTGTCACCTCCTGCCTACCAACCAGACTGATCTGTGGCTGTTCTTCTCGCCTTCCCTCAGCCTTAGGGTTCAGAAGCCCCTCTTACATGCCAGCCCTGTCACTAACAACCCACTCCAGTCACTTCCTCTTTCCTGTCTCTGGCTTCTTTTTATGAGCTTTCTCCCCTCAATTCAGAGGTGCCTAACGCTTCTATTTTAAACACTTCTTCTCTGGGCCCCTCCAGTTGTGGCCTCATCTTTCTCCTGCTCCCCTCAGCCAAACACACTGAAAACAATTTTTTTTTATCCCACTGAATTCACTTCCCTTTTTCCTGTTAGATTGCTCAAAACACTGTAACCTGGCTTCCATCTCCACCTCTCAACTGAAGCTGTTTTCTGTGAGGCCACCATTGACCTCTTAATTGCTAAATCCAATGGACATTTTCCAGTCCTCGTGTCAAAGGACCTCTCTGTGACATTTAAGATTAATTAGTCTCTCCTCCCTCTGCATCCTCCGTTTCACACACACATTCATTCAGGAGATGTTTATCGGGCGGTGTGTCGCACTAGGTACTGAAAATAGAACGGTGAGCGAACACTGTTCTTCTGTTGTCCTCTTGGAGCTCACATTATAGTGGAGGGAGAAGAAACAAACAATCACACACAGTGAGCTAGATGGTGGGGAAGCCCACGGAGGACATGGAGCCGCTGAGGGGTCTAGGGCATGCAGGGAATGAGCAGGCTGGTGGGGAGGGGGACAGGCCTCACTGTTCAGGTGACATTTGACCATAAAACTAAAGATGACGTGACTTATCTTCTAGAAAATCACTTTGGCTTTTAGGTGAGGAAAGGCTGTGGTGGGAGCAAGGGCAGAAGCAGGGTCACAAGTTAGGAGGCTACTGTAATAACCCTCATAAGTGACATTGGTTGACAGGACAGGGAAAGCAATGGTGGTGATCTGATTCTAGTTACATTTCGAAGGTAGAGCTGATATGAGAGAAAACAGTAAGCCAGGGATGACTCTAAGGTTTGGGTTGGATGCATCTCTGTTCCATGTCCTCAGAGGCCTCTAGCCTCTTTCTACTGAGGTCTTTCTGCCCCCTTGGCAGCCCTACTGGACAAGACTCAAGATGACCGTGATGGCGCTCTCTCCTGCATAAGTCACATCTGTGCAGCCCCTGCCCTCATTGGCTGTGCAGCAGAGGCCAGCCCCAACTCACTGGGCCTCTGTGGCTTTACCACCACAAAGCTTTACCATCAGCTTTTCCCTTTTCCAGGCTAGAGTCAGATTCTGACTACAATTCCAGGCATGAGTCAGGGACCAGTTCACCAATTCCAAGGGACATATTTCAAGGCCTCTCTCACTGGGGTTGGGGTTAGCTAGTATCAGTCTTTAACAGCTCCCCCAAAAAGTGATTGGGGAGAGCCTCAAAGCATGGCAACGGCTCCTGCCCAAGAAACCTCCTCTCCTCTTCTACCACACAGTCCTCTTATAATATTCCAATCAATCTCTCCCTCTCCCTTCTCTTTCCCTTCTCCTCCTCTTCCCTCTCCTTACCCCTCTCCCCCATGAGGGTGGGACTCAAGAGTCACAGAGCAAGTTTTGATCCATTTTCTTAAAAATCTCCACATATGCATTTGATATGTGACATTTATTTTATTATTAGCACTTAAAGTCAGAGTCCTATTTTAATATCCTAATACACATATGTAGCCTGGCAGAGTCTAAATATATTAATCATCCTCCTGAATTATTATTAGAGAATTTAGAACCCTGTAACTCTAACTTACCCCTCCTGAGTTACATGCTATTGTTATTTAGTATTTTAGTTATTTTTCTCACACCCTAAAATTAGGTGTTATTATTATTATTATTATTTTAAACTAATTTATTTAGGTTGACTATATGTTTACCAATTTCTTTGCTCACTATCCCTTCTTACATCTGTGACTCTTCCTTTCAAAATCATTTCCTTCTTCCTAAAAATATATGTTTATACCTAAAGTTCCTTTGCTTAGGGTCTGTGGTGGTAAACTCAGTTTTTGTTTATTGAAGTGTCTTTTTTTTTTAAAATGACTTTATTTCACTCTCATTCCTAAATGATTACAGACTTTAGGTCGACATATTTTCTCTGAGAATGTGGAAGACAGCATTCTCCGTCTTCTGGCTTCTAACATTGCTGTTGAGAAGTCTCTCTGTTACTCTTTCATAGATAATCTGCCTTTGTCTTTGGTGTTCTACAGGCTCACAGTGATATGTGACTTTGTAAATTTTTTGCCATTTATTCTATTTGGTATATATTGTCTTTCCTGTATCTTTGGATTTGTGTATTTTAGCAGTTCGGGAAAAATTATCTACCATCATTTTATGAAGTATTGCCTCTCTTTCTATATACATACTCTTTTCTTCTGGGACTCCAATTGGCAATAATAGACTTCATTTAGCATTTGTATCTCAACTTTCCTTAAATATTTTCTATATTCTTGATCTTTCTGTCGTTTCTGGGGAATTACTTCTGATACACAGTCCAATTCACTAATTCTCGCTTCAGTTTTATCTAATCTATTGTTTAATTCATTCACATCCACTGAATTTTTCCTTTCAAACAATTTTATTTTTCCATTCTGAATGTTTTCTTTGGTTATTTTTCAAATCTGTCTGATCATCTGTCCCTTATCGATTCCATCTTTTTTCCCTTAAACATTTCACACAAAGCTGTTGAATATTCTGCAGCTAATAGTTCATATCTGAAATCCTTGGAGGCTAAGTTTGTGGTTTGTGTCTTTGTAGGCTCTCGATCACGAAGTCTTGTTCCTTGTGTTTTTGGCTCTCACTGATGGTGACATCATGTTCGGCTGAGGTTGACCTGGAAGAGTCCTGGGGGTCTACACTGAGTCTGCTTCCCTCCAGAAAGGCTCTGTTTTTCAGTCTGGATCTGGGATTACAGACCTAGAGCCAGTTTGAACTCCCTTGGGTGTTCCATTTAATGTAGAAATATGAAGCTCCAATTCCTCCTTGCTGCTGTCTCCAGCCTTGGTTTTCTGATTGTGATGCTGATATCAGCATCTGCATCTGGGGAAACCTGCCTTGTGATTCTGTTACACTCACAGCTCTCTGCTCCAATCAGGTTTCAGTTCTCAGGTTTATTAGGTCTGTGCACTTTTGTTCTGCTTTGCCCTTAGAGATTTCCTTTCGCCTGCATGAATCCAGCAATGCATTAAAAGGTATCTTTTATGCAGAATCTAGTTGTTTTTTTTTTTAAACAGCAGGAGGACTTTCAGAGTGTCTAGTCTACCACACTGCTGAAAATGAAAGAAGTCAGGAGTTTTTATCCTGCAGATAATGAAAAGCCATTAAAGGCAGCTTTGAGGATTTGTGTGTTATACAGATCACTGTGGAGATGACGTGGCAGATAGGAGACTCAGGCAAAGCGATCACTGACGAAGGCATTCTAGTCACACAAGCAACAGATGACAAAGGCCCACAAAGGATAGAGATGACCGTTAAAATATGATTATCAAAGAACTGTCACAATTTAGTGATTCCATATTTCTGAATAATTAATCTTTCTCCAAGTTTATAGGTAGCAAAGGACCAGTCAGTATCATTATCAAAGTACCAAGTGCTCCTTTCTGGGTTCTTTTCTCAGTTAAATGAGCCAATTACCACTGTAAGGGTTCAGAACAAGTTGCCCCAAGATATGCCACTCTGGCAGATTATTTCAAGCTAAAAACCAATCAAGGCCTAGTAGGCTCAGGAAGAACCTTGGCCCTTCTTCTAACTGCCTGAAAGAATTTAACATAGAGAACCTGCTCCAGGAAGGGAGCTGTCATCCTAGCTAGCTACAGTTAAACGTGAACTAGGGAGGAACCTAGCAAGGCCTGTTTGATAAAAACCCTCCCTGTGTCCTGCTGGTAAAGACGGCCCAGCAAACGTTTTTTTACTAGACATTAACTCCTTTTCCCCTCCTTGCAAACTGCCTTACTTCCCTTTTGAAGTCCTGGGCCCCTGCACCCCCCTTTTTAGTTCATTTAGCTCATTTTATATTTCATTTAACCTTACTGCTTTTGGAATTTTCATGCTTACGTGAATTCCTCATGTGCAGATATTAAAACTTGACTTCTCCTGTTAATCTCCTGTGTGTCATTTAAATTATTCAACCAGCCAGAAGAACTGAGTGGGAAAGAGAAAATTTTCCCATCCCTGACACCACCGAGGAAGCAAAACGCCTTTTTCATCTATATTAAGTAAAAACATTTGACTTTGGCAGGAGCCACAGCTGAGCTATCAGGATTTGTAACTGCTGTAGCCCTTTGCTTATCTCGTCTCCAGGCCACGCTGCAGGCTGATCCAAAAGAAACACCTGCTGTAAAACTTTAAGACACTTCCGGAGCACCTTTGTAGTGTGATAGTGCTATCATCTTACATGCACACACTCGAATCTTTAAAAAGGGAAAAAGAACATCTGCAGGAGTCTAATCCACTATCAGAAACTAGGTCATTCATTGTCTCCTCTGCCCAGTCCTCTAAAGCATCCATCCTCTGTTGTATGAAAGATAGTAATATGAATTGGAAAAAATTAAGTACCACTATTTACATTTTGTTAAAACTGCCAACTTCAGGGAAAATAAAGCTATAGTTTGAACATGTCTCACATGTTGAACCATAATCAACAATGAAGGGGAAAAGATTAACTACTAGATTTCTCTCCGAATTTTATTAAGGGATTGGGCGTGTTTGGTGATGACCTACATTCAAAGAGTGCTGTGCTGGTTTTATTTATTATTTTTTTAGTAATGGAATGCTCAGGGCTCTGAAATGCATAGCAGCCATAAAACCACCATCCGGAAAACACAATCAGAATTTTTAAAAAACCAGGTGTCTCAAGGAAAGAGAGACCGATTAAAGTAGGAAAAACAATCATCTAAGTTCCAATTTAGTAATTTTAGTGTACTGATATTTGATATCTGCAGAATACACAAATTTAAATAGCTGTTATAGGCACCTCAAACATAACATGTACAAAACGCAGCCCCTAAGAAATGCCCAAACTTGTTCTTGCCCCATCTTCCCCTTCTCAGTGAGTGGCATCGGCATTGTCACACACAGACTTCCCAAAGGCAGAACACTTTAGGAAGTCATCTTTGTTTCCATCCTTTTCCTCACTCTGACAACCAATAATCAGGAGATCTTGAGGGCTGAACCCCCAAATATATTTCAAATCTACACCTTTTTCTCCACAGCCACTGCCTGTGCCCTCGGTCAGAGTCACTGGACAGTCTATACAGCTTCTTCACGGATCTGCCTGCTTTTTCTTCCCCCATAATTCATTCAGGTTTAAACTTCAGTAAATCTCAGTGACTCCTGTGTTTCAAATGTCCCCACTATACTGAGAATTCGGCCTGAAACTCCTTGTAGTGACTTCTGGTCCCGCAGACGTGGCTCCTGCCTGCCTTTCTCTGATGTCCCCATGCCATCCTTCCCCATTGGCTGCATTCCAGCCTCACAGACCCTGCAATTCCAGGAGCAAAGTAACTTCCCGTCCCTGCCCTGGGCTTTTGAACTTCCTGTTCTCTCCGCCTGGAACGTTCCTTTCCAGGCTCCTTCCTCCTCCTCACCTCACATCCCATCACCGCTGCATCACTTTTCCTGTTTCTTTCTTTCATAGCATGCATTACAATTTGTGATTATTGTATTACTGCTTATTTTCACCAGAACAGAAGTTACTTGAGGGCAGACAGGGCCTGCCGTGCTCACTGCCATATCTCCACAGTGCTTGGCACATGGCAGAAACTCAGTAATTATCTGTTGAATCAAAACCAGATTTCTCTATCTTCCCTTCTACAATTTTACTACTACTTAGCAATTGATATTGAGTTGTTGCAATTTCAGTTCATGTTTAGGAAAAGTTGTTCAATCTCTGGGTTCTGACTCTAATTTAGAGAGTTAATTGTTAAGTCGGTGTCTAGAGAGCACTTACCATTACAATCAATAAAAATAATAGCCACACTCCATATTAGTATCAATGTTAACAAATCACGTAGCTTTACCAAACTGCATTCTGCTTTAACGAATGATCAACAATCTTGAGGATTCCTTCTACATCTCCCTCTACTTTTACCCTGAGGACGTCCCCTGCTTCTGCTCTTCTCTCTTTAATATCTTACCAGTCTGACTCATCCAATATTCAATTCCATAAAGACTGAGAGTCTACTATGTCCCGAGCATTGTGCTAGGAACTAGTGATATACGGATGAAAAAAGGATGAATGAAGCATTAACAGACACAGTCTGCCTCCCCACAACTCCTGCATATGCTGAATCTTCAAGGCCCTTTCCCCATGCATAGTCACCTACACATGAAGCCACCTATGCCCAGGAGGAAGTTTCAGGATGGGTCCAGAGTTGAAGACTTAAATTAAAAACAATCAAGCAAAATCCAGATTAACTTATAACAGAGAGAATTGGGAAGAAATCATTGGTTTAGCTTATCCATTCCCACCACCCCCTCCCCCAAACTCTAAGTATCTACTTCAACTAAAGGTCCTCTGAGAGAGAAGGTAAACAGAGCAAGCAGGAGTTAGATAATGGAAAGGAAGGTCCTGTACCCCAAGCCTGCCCAAGGCCAAGTTTTGGGATTTGGGAAGACAAGGAAGCAGCTAACCTTCCATCTACTCAATAAGCATTTCTTGAGCACCTAGCTAACTGCTCTTCTAGGCACTGAGCATGCAGCAGTGAACCAAACAGGAACATTCTTTCCCTCATGCTGTTTGCATTCTGAGGGTGAAGGGTATTTCCCTTTGTTTCCCAGATGAGAGTGTGAGAAAGGGAGCAACATTTTATAATCCCCTTCACCCCTTTCACCTCACACCAGCAGAACAGGATGGAGGCAGCAGAAAGAAATGCAAGTAGGTGGGTCTGGAAAGAGAGTATCTTGGTCAGCCACTCAGAGACCCCTCCACGTGAGGTGGATTGGGAAGAGAATCAGCAGTTCCTGAAGGCTGCAGAATCAGCTGAGAGCACGCCAGACGTGAGTGAGGATGCAGAGCGCACGGCCCAGTGACTTAACCGCAGGGGAGTGCTGTTAAGATATCAGTGGACACAGGCAGAAAAAGGTAGGGACAATTAAAAACAATGAGATAAGCTTCCTCTCAGCAGAAGTTAGGGTGAAGATATGCCCAGGAACCAGGGAGCAGATATTTCCCCATCCCCAAAGCCATGAGGCCAAGCCAGTCCCCGAAACGTCAATGGCACCCTCCAGAGGGAGAGAGAAGAAGGAGAAAGGGAAATCCTGAACTGACTGGGTTTAAACTGGACAATGACTGAGAAAACAGAATAACCAAAGTTACATTTTCTGCCTCCGGGAAATTTAAGATCATCTTTAATTACAGAAAAACACAGCTACTCTTTCGGGCACGCTTGAGGTCATGGCTTGCAAATACGGTGCCCACGACTGAAGCATGAAGAAGATGCTGCCTCTGCCTCTGAGGAGCTCTTCCATGTCTGGAGAGCCTTTGTTTTTCTTCCCCCATCTCTTCTGATTCGCCAGTAAAACAGCTCCTTAGCTCCCTCTCTGCCCTCCAGACTCTGCTTCCTCCAAGACTCATTTACTTGAGTAACAACATCTGGAACTGGGGAGAAATCATTCATGCCGTGTCTCTGGGTTTCTGCCACACTAGAGACAGATCCTGGTTTCAGACCAGACCTAAAGTGGTAGGAGAGGAGGAGTTAAACAAACAGCTGGGCCAACGCCAATGCCATGTGCATTCCTCTCTATATCCTTGAATATTCTTTCAAATTGTATGTGTTTAAGCACTTCCTCCTTTTAAACAGACTTTAGCTAACAGGGATGAGGAAGATTCTTCACAAGACAACTCTGCTGGGAGGGAGCCTCACTGGTGAACTTGGAGTACATACAGCATTGTGCTGCTCATGCTGCTCTTCTTTTAAAACACTATGATGAATCTTCTCTAAAGACACTTTGAAAGTATATGCAAAAACAAAAACAAAAACAAAAAAACAACAGAAATATCATTTCAAACGATACTTATTACCCAACAAATATTTACGGGAGCTGTTATTAGGTGGCTAAGCACTGGATTAGAGATGGAGAATACAAGGATGAACAAGACACACACCTTCTCTCAATAAAATCATAGTCTAATCAGTGGAAGAGAATGGAGAGCCTAGCAATAAACCCAGGCACATATGGTCAATTAATTTACTGCAACGCAGTGAAGAATATACAATGGGGAAAGACCGTCTCTTCAATAAATGGCGATGGGAAAACTGGACAGCCACATGCAAAAGAATGAAACTGGACCATTATCTTACACCATATACAAAAATTAACTTAAACTAGATCAAAGATTTGAACGTAGAAGAAAACAAAGGTGGCAAGCTCCGTGACATCATTCTTGGTGATGATTTTTCAGATTTGACACCAAAAGCAAACACAACAAAAGCAAAAATAAATAATTGAGACTATGTCAAACTAAAAAGCTTCTGCACAGCAAAGGAAACCATCAAAAAGTGGGAAGGCAACCTACTGAATGGGAAAAAATATTTCAAACCTTATATCTGAAAAAGAGGTTCCAAAATATATAAAGAACTCATACACTCAATAGTAAGACAAAAAAAAAAAAATCTTATCTGAAAAATGGGTAAAGGATCCAAACAGACACTTTCCCAAAGAAGACAAACAGAAGGCCAACAGTCCATGAAATGATGCTCAGCATCACCGATCATCAGGGAAATGCAAATCAGAACCACAATGAGATGCCCCCTCACACCGGTTAGAATGGCTATGTTCAAAGAGAAAAGAAATAACAAGTGTTAGAGAGACTGAGCATACAGGTCTGTCTTAGTCTGTCAGAGCTGCTGTAACAAAATACCACAGACTTGGTACCCTACAAACCACAGAAACTGATTTCTCCCAGCTCTGGAGGCTGAGGTCTGAGAGCTGGGTGCCAGCACAGTGGGCTCTTGTGGAGACTCGCTTCCAGTAGGGGACTGCTGACTTCTTACTTTGTGTCCACCTGACGGAAGGAGCTAGGGAGCTCTGTGCCCCACCCCCTAAACCATCACCTGGGGCATTAGATTTTAACATATGCATTTGGGGGCAACCCAAATATTCAGGCCATAGCAATGCCACTTTGCTCAAGAAGCCCCAGGTTTACATCTGTCATCCTGGCATATTTATTAATTATGCCCTTTGTCACTTCAAAAGTGTCTTGGTTTAGAAAATAAATTATATGGTCACCTTTACTCATATGACTTTGCTTACCTTTCTGACTTTATCTGGTATTTTTCTTGCCATCCACTTAGTCCTAAGGCCCTGCTGAGTTTCTTTCAGTTCCTCCACACCGCCAAGCTTCCTTCTACCCCACGCCCTGGTCTTTCACACAGTTAACTCTGCCTAAGATTTGCTCTTCTTCTCTCCTCACTTGGTCTGGTTCATTCTGTATAGTAGGCAAAATAGTGCAGCAAACTGTTTTTCAAACTGTGGGTTGTGATCGGGTAGTGAGTTGTGAAATCAATTTTGTGGGTCTCATCCAACATTTTTTTTTTTTTTAAGTAAAACAGGCTACATCAGAGTACACTCCCAGTAACTACTGTTTTGTGAAACTATTGTTTCGGGTGTGCATGTGCGTGTGTACTGGGTCATGACATTTCTGACTCGATCACAGGCAGAAACACACTGGCCTAGGCTCTAGGATCAGACTGTTCTGATCATAA
The DNA here is from genome assembly GCA_030015415.1 of Cynopterus sphinx. Classification (NCBI taxonomy): domain Eukaryota; kingdom Metazoa; phylum Chordata; class Mammalia; order Chiroptera; family Pteropodidae; genus Cynopterus; species Cynopterus sphinx. The sequence continues at coordinate 169,101,862 of CM057380.1, forward strand.
ATTCTGACTCTGCCACTTCCTGGCTCTGTGACCCTGAACAAGTTATTTAAACTACTTTGTGTGGATCTTCCTCATCTATCTCATAAAGTGGTCTCAAAAATCAAATGAATTAAAATGCTTTAAAGTATACCAAGAGAATCCAGTGTAAGTGCTGGCCAATTTACCATTACCTATCCTCAGGTTCTAGTTTGGACATCACTTTCTCCATAAAACCTCCCCTACCATCCAAAGGCTCAGTTAGGTGCCCTTCTATGTCCTTTTCCTATCTTCTTACTTACTTATCTCACTTGTCTGATCAGATCTGATGAGGTCTGATTAGACCACTAGACCCGGAGCTGCATAAAGGTAGAGACTTTATTCATCATTGGATATTTAGCAGTTAGCACAGTGCCCAGCACATAATATGTACTCAGTAAATTTTTGCAGAATGAATAATTTGCTCACTCTTGGAAATAGATACAAAGCCATTTGTTTCACTCAAATAAAGTCAACTTGGAACTTATACACCTGAGAAGCCACAGTTATTTTGAGGAAGAACTTGTCACCTTACTTTAGATTAAGCTTGATTTGCCTAATTCAAAATGTTGGAAGAGTTATATAATACCCTTTTTATAATACAAACACTCATTAGTAATGTAGTAAAGAATTTAGGTTGGGTGGTTTCTTGACATAAAATTCATAAATAATTTTAAAAATCAGCATCTCTTAATTTTTCTTTTCATCATTACAATGATGAAAAAAAAAGGCCTCTGCATGACAAATAAAAGGTGGCATCTTTAAATGTAGTTACCATCCTTCTAGTCTTTTAATTATTTAATTGACTTATGCAAATGACTATGGCTTTGCTCTATTCATTTATTTCAAAGTAAGCCTTTAATAGTTTCATCTATGTCTCTTTTTCATGCATGAATCACGTTTCCATATTTTTGAAGTAAAAAGAGAGAACGATTAAGTTTTAAAAAGGGTTTTAATTGGCTTTCTTAATACCAACCATATAACGCAGTTACTGTGTTGATAACTCTCAAATTTCCATAGTCAGTTCTGTAATTTGAAGCAAGCTTTGCAATGCTCTGATGATTGATATAGGACTATTTCAGGAAAATGTGAAAGCATATAGCAACTGTACTCAAAATGGAAGACATTAGCGCAATGCACCCAATTCATGAGCAACATACAAAAATCACATGTAACTCTTTGAAAAATGTCATACAGACCTAGAAGTGTCAAAGAGCAGAGCCCAAAGTCAGGATTGTGCCAAAGAAAGATTTATTGATGCCTCTGGGCAGTCTGGGGAACTCCTATATCAGACTATTTTCTTACTAAATCAAATCATCATGCATCAGATGATTATAAATGCTACAAAAAATAATAAAGCAAGAAAGAGGGATGTGGGTGTCAATGGTGGTGGCGGGTGCTGATTTTTAATAAAATGTTCAGGAAAGCCCCCCTAGACTGTAACATTTCAGTTGGACTGAAAAGAGGGAGAGAGAGAGCCAGAGAGCTAGAGGATGAGAGAGCACCATGTGTACAGGACTCAGGAGTGACCTTTGGAAAAAACAGGCACTTCTTAGCACGCAGTAAAGGACACTTAAGGCTCCACAAGATGGGACTGTTGGGACGGATCCATTATGCACGACAGGCTTGGCTACCTCCTAATTGCTTTGAATGGTTTCCCCTTTGCCAAAGTCTTAAAAAATATACAGTGAAGAGGCACCAGCACCACTGAAGAACTCTGTGGCGGTGTCACCTGGAGGTGAAAGGGGACCATCGGAGGTGCAGTGGAACTAGGTTCCCTGATCTTGATGGGAATAATGGCATCTGGAGTGGTAAAAGCCAGATGGTATAGCTTAATTCTTGGAGACAGGCGAGGCGCCGTACCCCAGCCACAGGGACACCAGTTTTGTTGCTGTTGTACTTTTAAGAACGTATGATAATGGTCAGTGAATCGTGAGATCTACAGGAAACAGATGAGCAGCCTACTAAGCGCTGCATGACATACACTGGTAGAAGACTTAACTAGTGTCATCACAGGGCCCTCGTGGCCTTTTACCAAGCTCCCAAGCCTAAGCCTGCTCACAGAGCCAGACCCTCTCAATCAAGGGGGACATCAGACCCCTTGGAGGAAGAACCCTGAAATGCCACCAAATGTCTTCCCTAACTAAGCCTTCTCTAGAGGTACCTGAGCCATTCACAACAACTATATGTAGAAAAGGAGATAGTCAGAATTCCCAAGGCCTCTCAGATACCGGCTCTTAACTGATCCTCTCCCTGGAGACCCACGGTTGGAGCAGGGAATTATGGAAACTGGGGGACATGAGAAGTTTTGGCCCAGGCTCCACCTCGCAATGGCCAGTAAAACCACAGACTTACCTCTAGTTACTTCCATGGCCTCAGGACGTATAATGAGAATGGATACGCTTAGTAACTGGCAGAATCCACAAGGAGTTAAGGCTGCTATGGTTAGAAGGACCAGGTAGAAATCCCTAGGGTTATGCCCTCAAACCCCAAAATATCTTTCAGGGGAACTGTGGATTACTGCCACCATCAAAGACTTGAAAGCTGTGGGGTGGAGCTTCTTACCACATTCTGATATAGCTCACCTGTTTCTGAGAAGCCAGATGGATTGTGGAGAATGACTACAAGTTACTGCAAATACAATCATGTGGTGATGCCAATCACAGCTGTAGTTCCAGCGGTGGTATCTGTACTAGAGCAAATCAACACACCCCCTGGCAGCCAGTGTACAGCTCTCAGCCTCTATGTTTTTTTAAAATCTCTATTAATAAAGATAATTAAAATCAGATAGCCTTCACCTGGCTGGGACACAGTATACCTTTCCTGTCTGCCTCACAGCTATGTCAACTCTGTTGATGGTATGATGCTAACTGAACTTATTAAATAGGAAGTGGCAAGCACCCTTGGTGCTACCTGCATGCAAAAGGTGGGAGATAGATCCTGGGAAAGTTCAAGGGCTGCCACACTTGTGCCATATTTATTCAGTGGTCTGGAGCATGTCGGGGTATCCCCTCTGAGGTGAGAGACAAGTTACTGCACCTCAAACTGCCCAACACAAAGGAAAAAATATCACAATAATCATGGCTTCTTTGAATGCTGCAGGCAACGTATACCACGTTTGGGTGTGCTGCTCTGACCATTTACCCCAGTCCTGAGTGGGGATCATAGCAAGACAGGGTTCTGCAGCAGGCCCAGGGCACTCTATAAACTGCCCTAACAGTATCACTTAGAAATGACCAAGTGCCCAAGGCAGAGGAAGATGGTAAATGCTTCCTATCGTGAGCCCCTGCAGGAAAATCACCAAGCTGGCCTCTAGGGCTTTGGAATAAGGCTGTGCCTTCTTTTGCCTACACCACAGGACACCAAATGACTATGTGCCCACGATGTAATGGGTATTATCTGGTCTGTAGAATATAAAATTGGACATGCACAGCAGATTTCCACTGTAAAATCAAAATGACATATATGAGACCAGACCAAGTCTGTCCAGAAGTCCCCTGGAAACTATACAAACAGGTGGCTGAGACTCCATGGGACCTGCTCCCACTCTTTTGCTGCCCTCCCCCAACCTACACCCAAGGCTCCCTGGAGAACTTACAGTTAAAAAAGTACAGGTTTGGTTTACAGATGACTTTTTAAGATATGCCAGCACTAGGCAAAAGTGGATAACTGCTTAATTATAGCCCTCCTCAGAAGTGCTCCTGAAAGACAGCAGGAAAACCCTCCAAAGCAGAACTGCAAACAGTGCATCTGCAGGCACTTCTCGTGGCAGGCAAGATGCGGTTCACAGTGGCTGATGGGTGCATTTGGGGACTTAGAAAGAATAAGACTGGGAGTCTGGTGTATACTATGTGAAGATGTCCATGTCCCACATAAATGCCTAGGAGGAGACATTTACTGTGGAAGAGGCTATTGAAAATCAGGTGGGCAAGATGCTCTGTTTAATGGCTGTCAACTGCCCTCTCTCCCTAGTCACTCGAGTGGGCTTGGCCATGTGGCAAGGATGGAGGCTTGACATGGGCAACATGAACTTCCCCTCATCAAGGTGACCTGGATGCCCAGCCTGCCCAAAGTAGAGGCTAAGATTACATCCTCAGCATGACACCATTTTCCAAGGAAAACAGCCAGTTACCTGCTGGCAGGTTGATTACATTGGACCCTGCATTATAAAAGGTGTAGTGTTTTGTCTTCCTATCCTGGGTGCACACTTGCCTTCCCTGTCTGCGGCCATCCTGGCAGCACCACCATTAGTGAACTTACAGAAGACCGTTATCTATTCTTCCATCATCTTACAAACAACCCTAGAGACTACTCCAGAGGATTTTAAAAAATACTTTCCAACTCTTTTTATGAGTCTAGCAAAATCTCAGTGTCAAAACATGACAAAGAGAATATAAGAAAAAATTCTGGTGAATTTCACTCATAGATATAGATGTAAAATTCCTAAACAAAATATTAGCAAATCAAACCCAGCAATATATATAAAAGATCATATAGCATGGCCAAATTCAGTTTATTAAATAGGTTGTTTTCCTATTTGGAAATCAGCTAATTTTCATAATTAATAGCTCAAAGGAGAAAAACCTATAACCACTAATGTAGATGCTAAAAATGGAAAAATTCAACAAATATTCATGATAAAAGTGTTAACAAACTAGGAATGGAGATCTGCAAAAATACATATAGGAAACCTGTTTTAATGGCAAATGTTGAAATGATTCTCTTTCAGATACAGACCAAGTCTAGGAGGCCCACGATCACTCTTGCATTCAGCACTGCCTGAGTGGTTCTGCCTAGCATGGGGAAGTAAGGAAGTGAATACAAAGTATATGGTTCGCAGATGAAGAAACCAATCTGCCATCATTCACAGATAATATGATTTTCAACATAAAAAAATAAAACAGAAAAATCTACAGATAAATTAAGAAAATTGGTAAGAGTTAATTAAGCAAGGTTACTTGTTAAAAAATCAATATACAAAACATTAATTGCACTCATTTTTACCACCAGTTTAAAAATGCAATTTATAAAATATTTTTTACAGTAGCAACAAAATATATAAAGTACCTAAGACTAAATCTAACAAAAGATATATAAGACCTGTATGAAGAAAACTATAAAATATAATACATTAAAGAGGACAAATGAATAGAATAATTTGATATTTTAAAGGTGTCACTTCTCCAAATTGATTTAAAGATTGCTAGTGCCAATCAAAACTATAACAGGTTTTTCCCCAAAACTTGACTTTTATGTGAGAAAGCAATAGGTCAAAAATAGACAAAACACTCTTTACAAAGAAAAAGCCTCCATGGATTATTACAAAGGTAAAGTAAGTAAAACTTTTTATTGGTGCAGGGATAATTGAAGAACTTATGAAACAGCATAGAAAGGCCAGGAAAAAATCCACATATATGTATGAACTTGCTTTAAGATATAGGTGGTATTACAGTTTAGCAGGGAAAGAACAGACTTTCCAATAAATTATACTGAGACAGTTGGATATCCATTTAGAGGTAAAATTGGGCTCCTGCTTCTACCATACATAAAATCAATTCCCACTGCAGTATAATTTTAATTTTAGAAAGCAAAACTATAAAAACTTCATAAGAAGAGATGAAATACTGCCATTTGTGACATAGATGGACCTCGAGATAATCATGCAAAATAAGCCAGAAGAAAAAGTTGAAAACCACATGGTATTGTTTATATGTGGGATATAAACCTAAAAGCAACAAATGAACAGGACAAACAAACAGACTCATGGACATGGACAATATACTAGTGGTTACCAGAGGGTAGGACAGAGGGGGCATGGGGAAGGTAGACAGGGTCAAGAGGGTCAAATATGTGGTGACAGAAAGAAATCTAACTATGGGAGATTTACACTGTTGTAAATATATATGCCTTACTGTTAAAATATACAGCAGAAACTTACTGGATTTTGTTAACCAAATTAATTTTTAAAAAACCTTTAACTTACATAGAAGTATCTTTACAGTCTTGAGACACAAAAGAATTTTTAAAAATAAAGATACCAAGAGTACAAACTATATAATATAAAATTCTACACCATTAAAACTGAGAACTTCTGTTATTCAAAAGACTCCTCACAAAGTGAAAAGATAAGTCATGAACCGGAAAGACATATAAAATAAAATGTTTATCCTCCAGGATAAAGAATTCCTACAAATCAATCAGAAAAAGAAACAACCACATAGAAAAATGGCCGAAAAACACAAACAGACATTTTTACAGGTGAGGAAATACAAATGAGCCATACACACATGAAAATATGCTCAATTTCATTATTAAAAATACATTTTAGAACCAATAAGATACAAATTCTCAACCAACAGACTGGCAACTTTTTCCTCCCAAAAATGACAGTATCAAGGGTTGGCAAAGACATGGAAAAATTAAAACTGTGGAGAACAGTTTGACATTATCTAGTAAATCTGAAGATGCTCATACTGAACCATCAGCAATTTCACTCTGAAATACATGCCCTAGAGAAATGCCTGTCCACAGAACCAGGGGTCTTCTACAAGTATGTTCATAAACAGAACTGTTTGTGATACAAAAAACTTTACACACAATACTGATGATAGTGTTCTAGAGTGGATTGAATAAATTCATTCTAATATATGTACACAATGACATACTATACAGCGGTGAAAACAAACGACAACCATACACACACACAGACGAATCTTAAGAACATACTATCGAGGGATGAGAAGTCACAGAAAAATAAATTCCAAATGACTCCATTTAGATAAAGCTTAAAAGCCTGTAAAACTAAATAAGATATTGTTCAGAATATAAATGTAAGTAGTACAACTACAAAGAAAAGCAAGAAATGATGAGCACAGAATTCAAGACAGTGGTCACTCAGAGAGGGGATGGGATGGAGCAAAGACCAAGGTCTGGTGAGGGTGTGAGTGCTCCCACATGCCCCAGGCCAGATCGCAAACAGCAGATCGCTGTGCCCAAGGAGGGAAGAGGCAGGAGAAGGAGAACTGAGGATGCTGTACTAGGATGACTTCCCTACTTTATTTTTGCCTTGGGCTGAAGTTGCCAAAATTATAACATGGAAATTAGAACCATCTGTTGACAGGATAAGTTAGTGAGCTGGATAGAATTTACCAACAGAAATTCAGAGTAATGTATTTTAGAATCTGCTTCAAATTGTGGAAACATATAAATAAAAAGCCTACTTTATGTGAGAGAGGAGAAAGATATCATTTTATCATTATCTATAACAGTATAAATATGTAAACAACTTAAGTGACCATTAACATAAAATTGGTTAATAAAACAGAATACATTCATACTCTGGCATATTATTATAATAGTTGCAAAAATTTAAGTAGACAGGAAATAGAAAAATGGATCAATAGAACAGAATAGAGTTGTTAAACAAATACTATTTAGTACAGGTTAAAGAGTCATTTCAAAATAAAAGAGAAATATGAAGTGATCAATAAATGTTGTTGAGATAACCAGATGCCCGCTGACCTATCTAAAACCACTCACAAATATTTTAAATACAGAAAAAAATCTAAAACGATTATAATAAAATATGGGTGAATACATACTATGAACTTGGTAGAGGAAAAGCCTTCTTAAAAAACAGAAAAACAAAAGCTCAGAAGAAAAAGGAATAAATATGACTATATAAAACACAAAACTTCTATAAAGACCCCAGCAAAACAAAAAAAACTTCTGTAAGGAAAGTTTAAAGACAATTCACAGACTGGAAGATGATATTTGCATCATAAATAACAGAAAGCATTAGTAACACATATGCAAAAATGCTAAAGACTCAATTTAAGACTGGTTAATGATATAAGTAAGCAATCCACAAAAGAGGAAATAGAAATACCCAATTGACACACAGAAATATGCAAATTATACCTACTGTGCAATGAAACCATAATCCAAGTGATAAAAATATAAGGCTTGAACAATATCAAGTGCTAGTGAGGGTGTGTGACTAGTATTCATACTATGCAAGCCAGTGTAAACTTCTATTGAAATTCCAAGGGGATATTTAACACTATTAATTAAAATAAAAATGGGCATAATTATGACCTAGGGATTCTAGTTCTAAGAATCTACCCTAAAGAAACACATATGTACACAAAGCTATTCACTCAAGCATTATTGGTAACAGTGAAAAATATAACACACCAAAATGTCTATCCGCAGGGAAATAAGCAGGCAATGCAAGAGTTAAAAAAAATATGTGGTAAATCTCTCAATACTGACATACACTGAAGGATTGCCAAGTGATATTGTTTAAAAAAAGTTTCAGAAAAATATAAAACAGAATTCTAAAACAAAATAAAGTCAATTCTACATACTTCTAAAGATACATGTACATATGCAAATGCACAAAGGTCGAAGAGTAACCAACAAATTAATAATAGCATTTAACTCAGGGGAGGGGACTGTCTGTGTCGGGGTAAGAAACAGTCAGTGGGATTTTCTATTGTTTGAATTTTTAAAAACAAGACCACATTCACTTATTAATATAATTTTAAAATAAATATAATTTATAACTACGATACAAAATTATAAATTCTATACTAGGGGTATGGGCAAAGTCCTTGGGGGAACATGGTAACAGGGAAATTAGTGTGTAGAAAGATTTCATTGCAGCAGTGACAGCCGAGCTGGGCCTTGCTGTTTGAATAGGGTGACGTCAAGCATCCATAATTCGGTGGCGGACAGTGGCAGACTGTATTTCCCAAAGATGACAGTACTAACACACCTCCCATCCCATATGTTTTTCTTTCAATATGACATTGACACTTGTCCATGGAGAGGTGGGAGTCTACATTCTCTCCCCTCAAACGTAAGACTTTGTAATTGTCTTGATGAACTAAATCGAGAGGAAGTATCACAGCATGACTTTCCAGATTATTCTTCTGTCTTGTCCTTTCTTTCACAGGATGCTCACCCTTGGGACCTGGCCACCACGTGCTGTGCTGTGAGGAAGCCCAAACTAGCCCACACGGAGAGACACGTGAAGAGGTCCATGAGGAGAGAAACTGAGGCCTCTGGCCAACAGAGAGCACCAACTACCAGATCCATGAGTGAATGAGCCTGCAGGTGATTCCTGTCCTCAGTCTTTGTGTTCTTGGGCTGAGGCCCAAACATACATCATGAAACAGAGAAAAGTCATCCCCAACGTGCCCTGTCCTAATTCCTGATCCAGAGAATCCATCAGCAGAATATATGGTTACCTTGAACCACAAGGTTTTAGAGCAATGTGTTACACAGCCAAAGTAAGTGGAACAAAGACGTACTAAAGAGGAGAAACTACACAAGTAAGAGGATGTCACAGAGCATTGTGAATACTGGCAGTACTGGGTGATGAGGCCAAAAAGATTGGCTGGGACCAGACTCTGAAAAGTTTTATATGACTGTAAAAAAAAAAAAAAAAAAAAAAAAAAGCTAGATATCCTATTGGCAGCGGAGAACTGTTGAATGTTTTTAAGCTGGGAAGTAAAAGGCTAAGTTCTACATTTTAGCAATATTTGCTGAGATCAGTGTAAAAGAAAGACTGGAGAAAAGATAGACTTAAAAATAAGAAAGCTCCTTCAATTATGAGGAGTGAAATGGCAGATTCATCCCTCATGTGACATGTTTTGCGCCTTTTCCTCTTGAGGGTTGTCACTGATGCTCATCTACACTCAGCTGCACTTGTATTAAAATGCTGGCAGGGAGGACCTGATGTCCACACAAAAACCTACACACGGATATTTACAGCAGCTTTATTTATACTTGCTCGAACGTGGACACAACTAGCATGTCCTTTGGTAGGAGGATGGATAACTACCCTGGGATATCCTATTTGGCAATAAAAAGAAATGTACTCTCAAGCCATGAGAAGACATGAAGGAACCTTAATGCATGTTGCTAAGTGAAGCCAGTCTGAAAAGGCCACATACTGAATGATGCCAACTATATGACTTTCTGCAAAAGATAAGAGTGTGGAGACAGTTGAAACATTAGTGGCTGTCAGGGGTTAGAGGGGAGGGACAAATGAATAGGCAGAGCCCAGTGGATCTGTAAAACAGTGACACTTCTCCGTATGATACCATAATGGTGGGTACGTGTCATTACACATGTGTCAAAACCCACAGATTACACAACATTAGAGTGAACCCTAATGTACACTACGTACGGACTTTGGATAATAATGCAGTTAGTGTAGGTTCCCTGACTGCGCTAATGTGCCACTGCGGTGGGGGATGGCAGTAGTGGGGAAGCTGCGCTAGCTTAGGGACAGGGGGTAGATGGGGAAGTCTCAGGACCTTCCACGTAATTTTACTGTGAACCTAGAACTGCTCTAAAAAATAAAGTCTATTAAAAATGTTGGGGAGGGGGACATGTATGGGGATAGCAGAAGACAAAGCAACGGTTCCTTACTGTTCTTCTTTCAAGCTTTTGGATCTGAATCAGTTTCCGTAAAGTGTATTGTAAGAATACAAAGCAAGGTGTCTAAAAAATTATAACCACTTATAATTAATTATCCATGTGAATAATGCCATTCTTGTATTACAAATACCACCATAACCCGTAACTTCTCATTCTTGTGTCCATCAAAACATCCTCATCATTCTCACAACCAGTTTTGTAAAAGAACTACATAAACATAAACTTGTAAAATAAATCTATACTAAAAAGCTACAGTTTTAATATTCTGGATAGTGGAGATCTATATAAGGGGAAAATTGAGGTGCATGGTCTAAAGATGAGAGAGAGGAGGAAACTCAGAACATGAGGAGCCGCCACTGTGATAAGGGGAAGGACGGTTGGATGAATATAAAAGCAAAGATATATGAGCGGATGAAAACACTAATGAGAAAATTTCATTCCCATCTTGGCAGAAGGTCTTTCGTCCTATTTTTTTGAGAAAATCACGAGAAGAATGTACTGAAAATTGAGAATTCATGGGTAATAGAGCCAGGATGGAGTGGCTCAACAGTGAATCACTCAGACCCTGAGTAACAGCAGAGCCCAGTTGGAATTTGATAGTACAATTTATTGGAGGCCAGTTTTGTAAAATTTTATACTTTCTTTCTCTAATGTTAATTATTTAAGAGGTGATTAACCAATTTGTGAAAAACTATGCATCTTGCTTTTTCACATTTTTGTCTAATGCTTGCTTTTGAAAAATGTCATAATTTAAACTCTTCATCAAAGAGAAGTTAATACAAATGAGAAAGAAACTAAGATTAATATTTTTTGCTTTTTAAAAACCATTTGTAAAAGATTTAAGGTTTGTAGTTAATAGTTTTTGAAACAAGACAATGAAAAACAAAAAACTGAGGAAAAATTAAAACAAACGGTAAAATAAGGTTATAGAATCATACGTTAGTTGAATCTGTCCATGCTGTCCTGTCCTTCATTATCAGTTATTAAGCTGTTGTCACTATGTTTCACAAAATAAAATCTGAGGAAAAACACTCTGTTTCTTATTCATGTTTCTGAGTAAACTTCCTATTCTTTAACTAACTCACCTGCATCCCAGAGATTCCCAGCCTCTGCTTGCCCTTCTGACAACCATGTAGTTGACGAGATAATGGCAGGAGGAATCGTTGGCAAAAGTGGTTCTGGATCATCTTCATAAAACAGTATCAGGTCCTTACAAGAAACAAGAGAGCACATGAAGGTCGGAAAAAATTAATCCCACTGCCTCAATTTGTCATAACGAATGGACAATTTATGGAGATGCAATCTGCATGCGCTAACATCATCATAAGCATATTTTGATGGAAGGAATTCACACATAATTATCTATACATCTGGGTGTCCACTGAGTGCAGAGTGATTCAAATGAAGTTCATACAGTGGGATTGGTTGATATGTCTTTCCCCCCTATGAAAAGGGATTTTTTTATAGCACTTTATTGTAACTGACATACAGTAAATGCATAAACCTTAAGTGTAGAGCTCACTAATTTTTAACTATGCATGTACCTATATAAGCACGTTTCCTTCACTCCAGAAAGTTCCCTCAAGCTCCTTTCCAGTTGATACTATCCCCCATCACCAGCAAACAGCATTCTATCTTCTGTCACCATTGCTGAGTTTGCCAGTTCTTGAAATTCAGATGTGTAATCACATACTACGTTTTCTCTCGTATCTGATTCCCATTGCTTAACATAATGTTTGTGAGACTCGTCCATATTTCGTGTGTAAGTAGTTCCCCATTATCTATCTGTGATTTCGCTTTCTGGGGTTTCAGTTACCCACTATCAACCACGGTCCGAAAATATTAAATAAAATATTCCATAAATAAATATTAAATTGCATGTCACTCTGAGTATTGTGATGAAATCTTGCACTGTCCTGCTCTGTCCTGCTTGGGACGTGAATCATCCCTTTATCCAGCATATCCATGCCGTATACAGTGCCCATCCATTTTGTCACTCAGTAGCCATCCTGGAGATAAGTCTGACTGTCATGGTATCACAGTGCTTGTGTTCAAGTCATCCTTAAGTGGCCTAATGCTACGTCGCAATGCCTACATCATTCAACTCATGTCATCTCATCGCAGAGGCATCGTGTCACTCACAGCGCCACAAGAAAGGTGAGTACAGTACAATGAGGTATTTTGTGAGAGTCAGAGAGAGACAGTCACAGAACTTTTATTATAGGATACTGTTATAATTATTCTTATTATTAGTTATTGCTGTTAACCTCTTATTATGCCTAATTTATAAACTTTGTCATAAATGTGTATGTATAGGAAAAAATGTACTACATACAGGGTTCAGTACTACCCTGTTTCAGGCATCCACTGGGTCTCAGAACATACGTGGCATAGATAAGAGGGAACAGTGTAGCGGTAGTTCTTTTTTTGTTGTTGTTAAGAAGTATTCCATTGTATGAATATATCACAATTTTTTAAACTATTCTCCAGCATATAAATATTTGGGTTATTTCCAAATTCCAGCTATCATGAATAAAGCTACTGTGAACATTCTTATACAAATCTTTTTGTGGATGAATGCACTCATTACAGGGGAATAAAAGCTAGGTCATAGGAGGTTTATTTTTAACTTCATTAGAAACTGCCAAGTCAAGTGATTTGCCACTTTTTATAATTCAACTTTTATTTTGAAATCATTGCAGAGTCACAGTCAGTTGTAAAAAATAATAGAGAGGTTCTGTGTACCCTTCATCCAGTTTCCCCTAAAGATAACACATTGTAAAATTATTATTGTTCTGTATCACATCCGGGATACCAACACTGATACGGTCAAGAATGTTTCCATCGCCCTAAGGATCCTTCCCTTTTTATCACCACACCCTGCCCCGCAATTACCAATCTGTTCTCTATTTCCATAACTTTGACATTTGAAGAATGTTATATAAATGGAATCACACAGTATATAACCTTTGAGGATTGGCTTTTTCCACCTGGCTTAATTTCTGGAGATTCATCTAAGCTGTTGTGTGTATCAACAATTTCTTCCTTTTTATTGCCAAGTAAGTTCCATGGTACAAAATGTAAGTCAGTTTAACCCATTAAAGGACATCTGGGTTGTTTTCAGAATTTAGCAATTACAAATAAAGTTACTGTGAACACTGTGTATAGGTTTTCATATATAATATGAAATAAGTTTTCGTGTCTTGGGGATAGATGCCTAAGAGTACAACTGCTGAGTCATCTGGTGGTGGCATGTTTAGTTGTATAAGAAACTGCCAACTGTTTTCCTGAGTAGTTGTCCCATTTTCTATTCCCAGAAATATGTGATCCAATTTCTCCACATGCTTATCAGCATTCGGTATTGTCACTATTTTTTACTTTAGCCATTCCAATATTTCACTGTGTTTAAATGACATATTCCTAATGGCTAATGATAATGAACATTTTTTCATGTGCTTTTTGCCATCTGTATTTGCCAAAGTGACTGTTCATATCATTTGCCCATTTTCTAATTGGGTTGTTTGGTTTTTAACTGTTGAAGTTTTAAGAGCTGTTTATATACTGTAGATATTAGTCCTTTGTCGGATATGTGGTTTGCATATATCTTCTCCCAGTTTGTAGCCTGCCTTCTCATCCTCTTTACAGGGTCTTTCACAGAGCAAAAGTTTTTAATTGTGATGAAGTTTTACATCATTTCCACCCCTTTTTTGGGATCATGTTTTTGGTCAGCCCTAGATCCCAAAGATTTTTCTCCTATTTTAAAAGAATGTTATAGTTTTACACTTCAGTTAAGTCCATGAGCCATTTGGAGTGAATTTCTGTATAAGGTTTGAGAGTCATAGTTTTGCCTATGCCATCCAGTTGCTCTAATATCATTTGTTGAAAAGGTTATCCTCCCTCCATTGCATTTCTTTTGCACCTTTGTCAAAAATCAGTTGGCCATATTTGCATGGGTTTATTTCTTGGTTCTCTATCCTGTGCCACTGACCTAAGTGTCTATTCCCCCACCTACATGAAAAATCCCTAAAGGTTACCAACATAAAATGGTTAAATAAATTCAGATTCATTTTCTACACCAAGAATATGACACAGTTGCCTCTCCAAGGCCAGCCACATAGCTGAACGTTATGGTAGCCTCTGTCCAGGTCCAGCATGGACAGCAGCCTCAGGCCTTTGACACCCTGAGGCTTTCTTTCTGCATCTGCAGAGACAGTGAGAAACAGGCTTACAGGTTTAAGTTTAAAGTAATGAATTGAGCCCTGAAATGAATTAGAGGTAGTGGTTATGAACTTAAAAAAAAAAGTCACATGAAAACCATCATCTTAAGATTTTGAGTGAAAGGACCTTCGTGATGAAATGTCTATTAATCTGATCTCCCCGTGGTGCCAGACAGGGTCTGCACAGCCTCTGCTGCTAACTGCTAATGCTTATAAAGTCTCCCCCAGAAAGGAGAATCATTTCAGAGTTCCTTGGATGTCATCTTCAAAAGTAGCCAAAGAATTCAAGTGACAGTGAGTTCATGCCAGAAAATCTTTGGAAGTTACAATCTTTGGCAGAAATTAGGATACAACCACACATTCAGGACAGTTTAGGTGAAGTGGGTATTACTTGAGTATTGGCAGGGCTGTACTGATTGGAGACTGAAGTTAATTAACTTCAGTTAATTAACGTATTATGCTCTTTTGTGGGAAAATAAAGGGAAACAGGTATTCAGCCTAAAACTACATTTCTCAGAGTGGGTTTCCCATAAAGTCAATGTTTTTTGAGCTTAAATTCTGAAGCACAAATAAAAAAAATTTTAAATGGAGAAAAAAGAATACAGCATGATTATATGTGCTTATATAGAAATATGTCCTTAACATGTAGTTTAGTGAAAAAAAGTGTATTTTGGAACAATATATATTGAATGATTCCATTTATTATTATAGAAAGATATCCAAGAATTATTGCTCAGTTCTAAGCATGTTGCAGAGCATTATATATTGAATAAATCCATTCATGTAAAAAAAAATGTACAGACACAAAAAATCCCCCCCCCAAAAAACAAAATTCATAGAAAACTGCTAGCAATAGTTGCCTCTAAGGACAGGAACTGACGGGATATAAAAATGTAAGAAGAAACTGTTTTTTACTCTTTAGCCTTCATATTGTTTAAATTTTTTCCAAGAAGTATTTTCTAATTTAAAAAGAATAAAAGTACATACATGAAAATAAAAAGGGACTTTTAAGTATAAAGCAATGATACAGAAAAGAGGTAAAGGGATAATGAATTAACATGATTTGAATAAGTATAATTTCCATTTCTCTAACAGCTCTGATGAGTTCAAATTTTTGCAAATATAATAAATGACATGCTAATAAACCCAAAGATTAAAACTGTTTACTCTTCATTTAGCAAAATAATAAATGGAGGCAGTAGGAAATAAAAACTTATCTTCCATCACTAGCAATTTAGTAACTCACAAATAGACTGAAGGCTTTGGTCAGCTTTAATTTTATGTGAACCAATTCATAGCAGCCCTATCTGTTGCTATGGGAACAACTGTGACCAAAAAAAGTCATAACCTCACTGTTGAATCTCCTCCAAAAGAAAAAGAGGAAGGTCTTTTGAGGTGGCAAAAAGCTACAAATACCTTTACTAATTAGCAAATTTAATAATAAAGATTCCGGACAGTATGCAATGAGAAAACACATCTATGTCTGTGTCATAAACATAAAGGCTGTCTTTTACACAGGCAAGCTCTGCTCTGCTTTTGAAAGCCCTATTCTGTTAAGAATTTTATTTATTGCTTTAAGATAATTCTCTCATTTGGAGAAAGAGAATAGTTAAAGAGGTTTCTATTTAAAGTTTTTCAAAGATATTTTTTTAAGCAGCCCTCATTCTGCCTAAGCAACCAACAATATCATTTCTTTCTCATTCTGTATTAAGAACATGAGAATTTTAATGTAGCTGCAGTACATTTGGCAACAACAATTAGATTTACTGTTCAACTTGATAGCTTTTGTCTTCTGCTGCAAAAGCAGATTACTGAAGAGGACATATTGGAGTGCAGCAAATGTTCCTGACAGTAATAAGAGGAGATGCTTGTCAGTAGGATGATGGAATAGTGTTATGATATAGTAATGTTTTGAAAACAGAAAATCCAGCCTTAAAATTCTTTTGAGAGAAGGGTTTTCTTTTCTTTTCTTTCTTTTTTTTTTTTGCTTACAAATATAAGATGTGGAATAATATAAATCAATTACAATAGGTTCTTCTAAAGTAAAATAAATAAATAAAAAACAATAATAATGAGAATTTAAAGACTGAGTAGCATTTTATGTCTTTGTTAGGCTCCAAAGCATGTAAAATTATTCCAGTCTATTTTCTCTCTTAAAAGCCATCAGCAGCAAATAAACTGATCTCGAATTTAAAAATCATTTTGACTTAATGTTATATGCTTTAAAATAGTCTATTTTCAATCTATGAGCTATTATGCAATTAAGGAAAAGTGAAATTTTAATTTTATGTACTTTTCTGAGCTGCTAGAAAATCTGGTAAATCTAGTACCTAACTGGGCTGGCGAAAGGATTTGGGAAAAGGAGATGAAGAAATAATTTCCTCACAGGAACTGTGGCAGAGAAGACAAACAAAGCACTCTGAGCAAGACACCAAACAAGCCTCTTTCATAGGAAGAGAAGGAAGTTAACAATGAATGTCTACTATTCCCTCATTTCTTCACTAAAAAAGATGTGGCAACTGAAGATTCAGTAATGACTAAGACTAAAAAGGTCTCTGCTTTCAAGAAGCTGTCATTCTACTAGGAGAATAACACATACAACTGAAAAACGAATAAGTGAATGTGATAATGTCATATTGTCCAGTGGGGCAGATTTATAGTCAAGATGGTCTATAACTAAATACTTTGGGGATACCTTCCTTCTACAAACACATAACTATGAAAGAGAAAATACAAATGTGAAAATTAAAGACACAATTGTGCTCAAAAACAAAATAAATATCTTCATGGATGAGAGCATGAATAGAAATGTGTAATGGTAAGAAAGTGGAAACTATGGACCTTTGGGGCTTTGAGTCCAGAAAAAGGCAGAGAAAACCAGAAGCTCAAATCCTAAGGGGTAAATACAGATTTAAAGTGTTCATCCAAGATAAGAGTGTTGAATATGGGTTCACTGCTTGAAATTATGCCCAGGTACTGGGATCTTTTGCTTATGAAGGAAGCTGAAATAACCGAGCATCAATCACAGCCTGAGACTTTGGCTTCTTAAAGTATTATATCCAGGTAGGTGAGAGGATACAAACTAAATTTTACTGGCAACTGATGCTCAGCATCCCTTGCTCTGGGACCGGATCTGCATCGTCACTGATATGATTAAATGAAGGTGTTCCAAAGTGTCAGCATTAAATCCTAAATGTGAACATGCAGTCCAGGGCATCAGGAGGAGGCAGATGAAAAACTGTTAGGCAGGAAAGGGTAAGGACATGCAGAAAAAAAGAAGATAAAAAACAACAACAAAAAAAACCCTAAGCCACTCAAGAGGAGCTTACAAATCAATATTCCAAAACATAGAAAACTGAATTCATTCCTGACAAAATGAAACTAAGAAATTTAAAAAATATTTAAAAGTAAGTATGTTTAGAGTCCACAAATACGTAATGAAAAGGATAATATTAAAGGAATAAAAAAACAAGATGCAAAAACAAGTGGAGCTGAAATAAGCTCAAACAGATATAAATAAGCAATGAGAAATCCTAGAAGTGAAAAATATAGCTATTGAAATAAAACACTCAATAGACAGAAAAAATTCTAGAGAGGGCACAGATGAAAAGAGAAAAAAATGAACTGAGAGATGATTCTGATTAATTGCCTAAAACTCAGCATGGAGATAATGAGACAAAATATTTTTTAAAAAGCAGTTGAAAGACATGGAAAATGAGAGATTAAGTGGCCAAATATATCCAATAGAAATTAAGAAGAAAAAAAAATTCAAGGAAATGGAGAAAGGAGTGAGTACGTAGGTGTATGCCTGAGAAGGTAAAAGAACACTAAAGAACAGGTTCTGGTTCTGGTTCTGGTTCTGGTGGCCTCCTCCCTCAGAAGCAATCTTGGAGATACAATAAAGAGATGACATCGAAATGAGAAAAAATTTGAGAGGCTGCTGGGGAGATAGAGGGGACATTCTAAACTGGTTTGATTGGGGGTGCGGGGAGCCAGTGCTAGCTGCAGCCTGGAGCAGAAGGTGGCTTGTGCACTGGTAGGATCAAATAAGGAAGAAGTTGGTACCATTACCCCCACCATTCATTGCCTTGGAACCTGCCTGCACCCCTGCTGTGCCTGGGACAGCTGTACTCAGGAGTGACTGGTCAGTGTGGAAGCCCTGAGTGGGTAAGAAGATGAGAACAGTCAGTGGGAACCTCTACGATCCCCCAGGGCAGGTGGTTTACATTTAAGGAGTGTCTCCCCTAATGCTGCCTCTTCCTGGGGTGCTAAGAATAAATATCTAACTCGAGGCATAGATCCTTAGAGTAAGGAATGATTAACTCTCATATCCTTGGAGGAAGTGGAGAGGGGAGAGAAGTGCCTTCTACCCTAGAGGCCACTTCCCCCACCTCCCACGGAAACTGTTAGGGCTGTCGCAGAAGAAGGTCTGGCCTTCAGCAGCCCTAGAGAGAGCAGCCATAACCCATAGGGGTAACCAGTCATTTGAGGACCAAAATTATTTCGAAAGAAAAATTAAAAACTGAATTATAGTTTTCATTGGAAGCACAGATATTAGAAAAGGTAGACCAAGAATTTAAAATAAGTTTAATATACATACTAAAGTAATTAAGATATAAGCAATATGAAATAGGAACAAACACAACATAAAGAATGAAACAGAAATATTAACTATCAAATGTTACAATAGAATGTTGAAATAGAGAACAGAGATGGGATAAATAGTGGAATGACTGGCTGAGAATGAATTAGTAAACTGGAAGATCATACTGAGGAGCTCTAGAAGAAGAAAAAAGAAAACAAAAAAGAAATAGAAACTTTAAAGTAAAGTTAAGAGATAGAAAGAACATTACTAATATTCAGATAAGAAGAATCCCAAAAAGAGAGAAAAATGAAAACAGTAGGAAATCTCTGAACCAGAGATAACTTTCTCAGAATTAAATAGAGAGAAAAGACTTCCCACTGGGAAGTCTCATAAGGTGGTAAACAAGAGAGATAAGGAAAATTCACACTTAAGCTATTATAGTAAAATTTAAGTCTTTTCAGAAAATGGTGTTGAAACAATTGGACATCTGTAGGCAAAAAAAAAAAAAAAAGGTTTTTTTCCCAAGGAACCCTGAACTATACTTTACCCCTTATTCAAAAATTAATTCAAAAGAGATCACAAACCCAAATGTAAAACATAAAACTACAAGAAGGAAATAAGAGAACCATAAAATAAAAAATTGATAAACTTGACCTCATCGAAATTTAAAACTTTTGCTGTGAAAGATAATTGTTAAAAAGAAAAGACAAGCCACAGACTGGAAGAAAATGTATGCAGATCACATCTCTGACAAAGGATTTGTATCCAGGATATGTGAAAAACTCTCAAAACTCAATGATAAAAAAAAATCCAATTAGAAAGTGAGCAAAATATATGAACATTTATTTTTCCACAGAGAAGTTATGATGGCTTAAATAAGCACATGAAAAGAAAGATATTCAACATCATTAGCCATTTGGGAAACACAAAATCACAATGAGATGTCACTACAAATGTATTACAAGATCTAAAATAAAATATAGTGGTAATAACATAAAACCAGTGAGGATGCCGAGAAACTGGGTCTCTCATGCACTGCTGGGGGGAATGTAAAACGGCACAGCCATTCTGGAAAACAGGTGGACAGTTTCTTACAAAACTTAGCAGGCACTTACCATACGACCCAGCAGTCCCACTCCTGAAATTTATCCCAGAGATATGAAAACTTTACATATAAAAACCTGTACACAAATATTCACAGCAGCTTTATTCATAAATAGCCCAAACTAGAAAATCTCCTTCAATGGATTGTTGAATAAATGGTTGAACGGTCGAATAAACTCTAAGACATCTATAAAATGGGATGCTACTCAACGACAAAAAGGAATGAATTATTGATATAGGTCACAACCTAGATGGATCTCAAGAGCATTACGCTGAGTGAAAAAGAAAATCCATCTCAAAGGTTACATATTGTCTGGGACCATTTACATAACATTCTAGAAATAACAACTATAGAGATGGAAAAAAGATCAGTGGTTGCCAGGGGCTTTGACTGGGGGTGGTGAGATGGGGTGGGTAACAGGAGGGACTACTTTAGTGGGGATAGCACGGTTCTGTATCTTGATTTTGGTGCTGGTTGCATAAATCTATACTTGAGGATAAAACTGCATAGAACACACACAGAGGTTAAAAAAATTGACTACTGAATTGAAAATTTGAAAGCTGACTAAGATCTATAGTCTAGTCAGCAGCACAAACCAATGTCCGCCTCCTGGTTTGACGCTGTATGACAGCTATATAAAATGTCAACACTGAGGAAAGCTGGGTGAAGGGTACCTGGGACTGTCCTATTTCTGCACCTTCCTATAAGTCTGTAATTATTTCATGCTAAGATGTCTTTTAAAATAAGTAGAGAAAGATGGGCTGTTTCATAAATCAAATATTGTTTATCCACAGGGGTTCAAACCAAATAAGACCCCTATCTCACATGATATAGCAATACTGCAGACGGCATAGGGATTTCAACATTTAGAAGAAAAATATGAGATCGTTATTATATTGGGATAAAAAAGGATTTCTTAAATAAGATTGTTTAAAAGCACAAACAAGAAAGGAAAACTTTGATAATTTAACCTTATTCGTATTAAACACTCTGTGTAACAAAGACACCAAAAATGAAGTTAACAGACAAGCACGGTTTGTCTTAGGACACATGAAGCTGAAAAAGGCAAGAATACAAATTCTCCCCTACAGCCTGCAGAAAGGGATGCAGCTCTGCAGAAGCCCTGATTTTAGCCCAGTGAGACCATGTCAGCGTCTAAGCTCCAGAAGGGTAAGATAAAACCTCTGTATTGACTTAAGGCACCGCATTTGGGGTAACTCATCAGAGCAGCAACAAGAAAGCACTGCAGTGACTTACCTCTGTTGACTTCCAAGCATTAAACTCGAGTGGCAGTGTTTCCTGGGACAGCGCGGTTCCACTAGATAACTGGATGTCTTGGCACTGCTCTTGTCTGAATCCTGCCTTGGAAGCGTTTTCTGTCAATGACACAAAGCTAAGATTCTTTACCTTGGCAAAAAACGGTAATGTTTTTACATTAGTTCACAATTTCTAAGTTAATCACTTCTGAAGAGCCATTTTGTCTATAAAATACACCTCATCTGCCAGTGGTTATCTATGAATATTAAACATTTTAGTATATCATTTAATAACAATTGACAATATATCTCTTTATAATTATTTTAACTTATCCGTTTATAACCAGATTTAAAAAATACAACTTCAAATCTAGCCCTTTCTCCCATCAGCAATTCTATTTTATAACTTTATTATTTGAAACATCTTTTTAAAATAAAGTGTAATATAGGATAGAAAATAGTTTGAAAATGTGAAAATGATTCAAATGAAATTTTAGCAAGCAGGAATAACAACTATAATTATTATAATCAACATTTAAAAGAACTTTATTACTGTTGTGTGAATGTCATCTGTTCTAAGCAAAACTAATCAGAAATGTACAGATTACTTGATAAGAAAAAATCTTTAAATTTTTTAAACTTAAAAAGAATATGCCAATGAAAATAAACTGATATTTGTGCTTGTATATTTTGCTGAATTTAATATTTTTGTAGTCTTAACATCATTTTCCTTCCATGTTAATTACTATGCAAACAAAGTATTAGCACCAACTATATCTCAGCATATTATTGGGTACAATTAGAAATATAAAAAAGCTATTTTCAAACTGACGTATGCACACCACTGGAGGAACTGAAAGAATTCCCAAAGGCTAGGTGGGCATAGATAGTCAGTCTTAAAGAATCAATGTCCAGATTCCCAACTTCTCTATGTATTCTTTCCAAAAACTGATCTGCCTGAGAATGCAACTGTGTGGAGGCATGAGGCTAGTTCTTTCCCCCTTCCCTTTCATAATCTATTTTCTCCTACTTAATGAAGAAAGACATATCCTTTGACCAATCTTATTATGGTATATCTTCCCTTCAGGTGCAAATGTAAGAATCTCTAAGGCACCAGACAGTAGTAAAAACGACTGGATGGAGAAGCTTTTTAATCAAGGCACAAAAAATCCAAAGTAGAGCTTCAAAGCTTTTGTCTTACACGTTTCGTTTAAAGGCAAAGCATGACACAAGTTACAGCGAATTTTGGTCCAGACCAGGATGTCTGATACTGTAGATGGAGAAGCAGGGTAGTTGACACATTTCACTTAATGTCAGGACAGCTGACAAGTTTCATTCAGTGCTCCATGCTATTGTCAAAGAACACACCACTCCTGAGGAAGAATCCCATGAGAGGAAAGCAAAGGAAGCAAGGGAGGCGGGGCCCCTTATGTCATCAATACAACGACCTTATGAAAGGCTCCACGCCTTGGCTGTCTAGCTTAGAAAGAGAGTTCAGGAGTGCGACTGCAACTAGAGTGACGTTTATTTACACATTTATTTGAATAAATAAAGTAAGATGTTTCCTGAAAGTTTAAATCTGACGTGGCTAGTTGTTTGGACAAGGAGGGCTGGTTTTGCCAACTAGGTAAATATGATAAATAATTTCCAAAAAATGAACAAACCAAACCTGCCAAGTTGATAAAATATATTTAAAACATGACACAATAAAATCACTTTCTCAAGAAAGTACTGTTGTGATTTTTTTTCATACTTCCTGAGCATATTGTGTTAAAGTGTAACAGGTATAATTAAATGATTTGCTAAATTTTAGTAAAGTATTTTTGGTATTATTCTCAGAACCTGAGAAAGTAAATTACTCCTAATGACTGTTTAACAAAACTTTTCCCAAGTAGGGAGTTTCTAATCCTTTCCTTCCAACAACACTGAAAAAAGACCTAATCAAGTTAACAGTTGACAAGAGATGAAAAGCATTTTTATAATGAATCACTACATAATTTTTGGCATATTACTTGGAAGGAATTCATCGAGTTGATTGACATTGCTGTAATAACACATCTACTATTCCCACCTACGATTTTATGTGAACAAGTGTTTGCAGCATTTACATATATAAAAATGTAAAACAGAAACAATTTATGCTGAACCCTGCTTATTTCTAGCAATAAATAATATATGTGGGTAAATGAACAGTTCCATTTATCTCATAAAAACATGTATTTCCAATAAAATTGTACCCTTTATGTTTAATAAGTGTTTATAAAAATTTATAATACACTTCTGTGGTTTTGGTTTTGCTTGATTGTTTACTAAAAATAATTGAAATGACAAGTCAATCTAGAAGGAATATTTTACCACTTAAAGCCTCTGGTCACAGAAAATTTAGAAAAATAATTTCAATTTATATACATATTTGATGTAGGGAAGGCTTTCAAGCATAAAAAATACTTTTTATTCTAATAAAATTCCGTGAAGAATGTGGAATAGAAATATGACTTCAAGTAGAAAAGAGAATAATGTAAAAATTCCAACAGTTAAAGATTTGGTGTGTTTTTTCAAATGAATGACTACGAGTATCAATCACAATGGTATTTAGATTCCTTTAGTTACCTTTAATAGTCTTAAGCAGCACTTTTATTTGTTTTATTTTGTTTTCTTTTGTCTTTAACATCAATATTTTGAATTATATTTACTTAAACTTGTAACAAAATTTCATGTGTCAACTTAAAAATGTATAAGGAGGTATGTAATTTTTCAAAATCATTTTAAGGGTTATATAAGAAAAATAGCTTGAAAAGCAATGGTACAAGACTTGGTCTTTACCTTCAAAAAATTTATAGCCTGACTGAGAAGTTATGTCTAACATGCAGACTTAAAGGAAATAATCAGAGGAGAACAATTACATGCCAAACTTTCTTAAATTAACTTTAGGACTAGACATGCTAAGGAGGAAAAAAATCAATGTATACCGGAGTAATCAGAAAGAGCCTCAAATAGCAAGTAAAATTTGAACACGCTTTGAAAGATGGCTAGGATCCTGATAAGTGTAGAGGAAGAAATTATTCCAAGCAGAAGGATCTACATGGGCAAAGAAGCAAGTCTGGTACATATGAAAGATACTGAAGAAAGAATAAGAACTTCTCATTTAAGGTTCTAACTTTGCATTTTCTTGTAACTTCACATGAAAATGAATAATTAAAGTGAGTTTCTTTTGGACTTGGAGATTTTATAATTAATACTGGCAAACAGCAGCGGTTTGAGGCTTAGATCATTTATGTACTTCCATAAATGATTTAATCAGGAATTGTATTATCACTCTTTGGGAATTCAGCAGCAGAATCATCCTTGAAATGCTATGAACCGAGTTTTTAGACATCACAGCAGTAGATTAATAAAAATTTCAGAAAGTCAATTTTGAGGTAAAGTGTGAGGAAAACTGAAGAATAACAAGAACTGTGAACGAAAAAAATCTTGCATAGAGATGCATTTTATCTTAGAATAGCCAAAATATTATAAACCTATATTAAATAATCGTATAGGGGCAAGAAGGAAGGTAGTTATAATATTGTGAGTCTATGGGAATGCATTTAGAAATTTTTTAGTTGCAGGAAACACACTAGAAGTGAGGTGTGCTTAATTAAATGAGATGATTACACATTTATTTCTGGATATTCACAAGCCAGAGGAAGGAGAGAACACACATTCGGTTCCTTAGTGGAAATGAAGTCCCTTTGGTATCATAAACTATCAATTGAGACTGTGAACTCTCAAGGCAAGGAGGACTAGTGTGTGAATGAGAAACCTCAGAGGAAAAAGTGAGGATGCAACAGGAAATGATGGTCCTGAGTCATTCGAAGATGAGTGCTTAGATGCCAAGGCTGTAGGTGCTTTGTAAAACTATCTAGAGAGAAGTTGTCGATCTCATCGAGCCTGTGCCACTTAGATAATACCGCAGAGCAGAACTGGTAACCCCTGTGATATTTTTTAGATGAGATATCAAACTGACATTTGCGCTACCACACATTCACATTGCAACAGCATGTTTTTGAAATAAAATGCTCCATAAAGTGAATAAATTCCCAAAATTTTCCATTTATTATTTAGTATCTAGTAAACAGTGTTACTATGTATTAAAAGTGTCCTTTTGGGTATAATTTAAGCAAATCATTTACTTAACAAAACTATTTTTAAAAAATTAACAAATGTATCCTTCATAGAAAATAGTCATTAGGCTAGTGAAAAATTGATAAGACATATATTTCATAATAGTTTATATCTAACTTTTGCAGAATCATGAGTTTGGAATCCTAACAATTTCATTGTCTTGGGGACATAATTATACTTCAGCATCTTCAAATAATATTTGTCCTGATTTTTTAAACTCCCTTTTTATAATAATTTCAAACTTAGAGAAAAGTTGCAAGAACGGTACAAAGAACTATATACTCTTCTTCCAGATTCACCAATTGTTCACATTTTGTCCCATTTGCTTTATAATTCTCTTTCTTCATTTATGTACACATATTATGATAGCCTTATCATTTAAATCTTGAGGAAAAGCCATTGTCCTAGGCTGAGTTCCCCAGGAAACAGTCGCCATGGCTCAGATTTGTATGAGATTCACGAGGGGGTGTCCCCAGAAACAGTATGTGTGAGGAGGGTGGGAGGCAGGAAGAGGCCAGGGAGAGGCTGAACTGTGGCGGCTGCAACAGAGACCTCAGCCACCCCTACCAGAGGCTTTGGGGCTGGGACGGCTCTTCACAGCTGTCCTGCTTTGAAGCAAGGGGGACTGGCCCACATCTACAGGTCACTGGGCATAGCTTCTCTCTGGAAGTAGGCAAAGAGCCTAGACAAAGAGAGTCTTTTCAGCTGTTGAGAATTCCCAGAGGACTCAGGACAGCCCTGAGCCACCAACTCTCTCAGCAAGACTGAATGCCTTGATCTTGAAGAGGGAATCTGTGGGGGACCACAGCACCCACTACAGGCACAACCTCTAGCATCCTATTTACTTCTGAGGAATGCTGCAGAGGGACAGGAGATAGAGTGTAAGTACTGTAAACCTTGTCTGAAAGATGAATTTTGACATTAGTGGGGAATTTTTTTTTAATGAAAACAGGAAAAGAACAAAGAATAAGAAAGCAGAGATGTTTAAGCAGATTTTAAAATTTGAAATAGGTAAATAAAAGATAAGCCAGAACAACATTTTATTGGATATCTTAAAATGGGAGTTATGACAATTTTATTTCAGTGTTTTGCCAACGATAGCATACAATAGTTGAGTTCTTGCAGTAGTTCTTCCTTAAGATAATAGGAAACAGGCAAAGCCACAAAGTGTGTTAAGTGCTCAGCTACGGGGACAAGGAAAAATACAGTCACTCTCTACAAAGGCAGGTTTAAATAGTCAGTGGCTGACTCCTGGGTTAAGACAAGAATTTGTATCACCCAATACTTAATGTTATAAAAATATATTTGACAAAACTAACAATAAAATTTTACAACAGCAATCTAATGCAGAAACATATACAACTGAAAGTAATCTATTAAAGAAAAAAGATGAAAATAACTGGTGGCCAAGAAAAAAAACAAGATCTAAGACATCCCTTCTTCCCCAAAGGTGATGATACTGAGGAGTTGACAAGATTCTGAAATTTCTCATCAATATCCAAATATCTGGAAAAAAGGGAACTGAGTGGACAGTGTTTTATTTTCCTTCCTTTGACTGAAAAGGGGTGGAAATAAGCAAAGAACAAAATTCGGTGTGACAGAGTGAGTAAATAAAGATGCTGACATTTTAATGGAAGTGAAATTCACGGTTTCACACTGAATTGGTGATGATCTGAAGCTCAAGGGAATCTCTCCAGCCCATGGAAACAGGGTATACTTCCCAACTGGAGAAGGAGGAAAGGAGGGAGAAGAGATGAGAAAGAGAGGGGAGAGAGAGAGACAGAGAGATGGAGAGACAGAGAGGACGCAAAAATAGATTACAAATGTACGAGAAAATGTAGCTCAAGGAACAGCAGAAAATTCCTCATAATATGGCATTAGATGATTGTTAAGTTATTGTAAATTGTGTATTTTCATATATTTCATTTTATAATTGTTTGTTGCTACTATATAACAATACAAGGTTGAACATTTTTAAAAATATGTTTCTTGGCCTACCATGTTTCCTTTCTCTTTTCTAGAAATGCTTTCCATATCTCCTTCCTATTTTTCATTTGGGTTGTCCTTTTCTTATTGATGTGTAGGAATTATTTATATAATCTGGATACTAATCCTTGTCAGTCATATGTGTTAGAAATTTTTCTCCTAGTTCCTGACTGTTTTTATATGATGTTTTTAATGAAGAAAAAATTCTTAGATTTAATATAGTTTTATTAGTTTTTATTGCTAGCTTAAAAGAACACCTATTTATTATGTCACAGTTCTATAGGTCAAAAGTGAAGGTAGACTTGACTGGGTTCTCTGCTTCAGGTCTCACAGGGCCAAAATCAAGGTGTCAGCCCAGCTGGACTCTTATTCTAGAGGAGACGCTGGGAAAGAATCTACTTCCAAAATCATTCAGGTTGTTGGCAGAATTAGTTCCTTGTGACTGTAGAACTAAGGTTTCCATTTCCTTGCTGGCTGGCAACCAGGGCTCACTCTCAGTTTCTAGAAGCTACTTGGATTCCTTATCACTCTACCTTCAAGCCAGAAAGGGTGCCTCAAATCCTTCTCACATGGAATCCCTGACTTCCTCTTCTGCCATCAGTTGGAGAAAACTTTGCTTTTAAATAGTTCATGTGACTAGAATAACCCTACCTGGATAGTCCCTATTTGACATATAATGTAATATAACCTGAGAGTAATAATTCACCATATTCACAATTTTACACACATTCGTAAAGTCAAGGACCATCAGGGCTTATTCTCAGAATTATGCCTCCACAACAGTCAAATGTATAAATGCTTGTCTAATGTTTGTACTTTTTTCTGTTATGTTTAAGAAATCCTAACCTATCTCAATGTAAAAAAGGTATTCGCTTATGTCTTCTTCTAAATATTGTGGGTTTTTTTTCACTTTTAAGTCCTTAATTCATCTAGAATTTGTTTCTGTGCATGATATGAGGTAGAGACCTAATTTTGTTTTTTTCAATATGGATAAATAATTGCCTTTGATAATATTAAGTAGTTCATTTTTTCTCCACCCAAGTGAAATGCCACCTTGTCATATATTAAGATAACACAGTTTCCTGGGTCCATTTTCAGGGCTCTACAGTTTGTTCCATTGGTCCATACACCTACCTCGGCATCAAACCACACTGTCATGACAACAGATGCGTTAGTCCCGTTACCTAGAAGGGAAAGCTCTCCACTAGTCTTCTTCAAGAATGTTTTGGATATTCTTGACCTTTTGATTCTTCCAGATAAATTTCAGAATCAGCCCATCAAATTCAGTTTTAAACATCTTTTTTGGATTTTGATTATAATTGCACTGAGTAAGTGGTTCTCAACCGGGGACAATTCTGGCTCCTAAGGGACATTTGACAATATCTGCAGATATTTTTGGTTCTCACAACAGGAAGAGATGTATGCTAACAGCATCTAGTGTGCAAAGGCCAGGGATAATGCTAAACACCTCACATCATACAGGACGGCCCTTACAACAAATAATGGTCTGGCTTTCAATGTCAGTAGTACCAAGCTTAAGGAACTCTCCTCTAAATCCTTGCAACTTGAAGAGAACTGATATTTACATTTTTGAGTATATCAACAAACATGAATATCTTTCCATTTATACAGGTCCTCTTTAATGTATTTCAAATAAGTGTTATAATTTTCAATCTGTACAAGATCTTGTGCATCTTTTGTAAGATTTATTCCTAAGTAGATCTTGGTATTTTTTATAAACTATATTTATTGTTTGCAGCTGATATAGATAAATATAATTTGATTTATATATTTTGATCTTAGAGTGAGCCATCTTGCTAAAATTCTCTTAGTATTTCTAATATGTCTATAGATCTTTTCAAGTTTTCTATATGAAAAAGTCCTATCACATACAAATAAATTTGTTAATTTCAATACTTATATTTTTAAATTTCTCTTGTTTTATTGTGATGGTTAGAACCTCCAGTATAATGCTGAATAGAAGGAGAAGGAGAACCTTTTCTTCTACTTGATTCTAACAGGAATACTTCCAAATTCAAATGTATGAAAAATTTTTATTTATATTTTAAAAATTCAAACAATTGTACTTTTGCTAAAAAAAAGTGGCCTGTGTGATAGATTCTTTGAAATGTTAAGACTTCTTTATAACACATATAATCAATTGCAAAATTCATTTTTTAAAGTGTTTATTAACTGACCTATCAATAAATGAGATATTTTGAAATCATTTACTATAATGGTAGGTGTTTCAATATTTTCCTGCAGTTCTACCAATTTTTTCTTTATATACTTTGAAGTTATTTTTTCGGGTATATTCACATTTAGAAATGTTATATCTTGCTCAAGAATTAAACTTTTTATCATTGTCCTTAATAATGCTCTTGACTTTAAATTCTACTTTGATATTAAAATAGCTATGCCAGCTTTCTTTAATTAGTATATGCCTGGCTTATCTTTTTTCCACTCATTTGCTTTAACCTTTGCTGTAAATTTATGCTTGCAACATATACTAGATTTCTATTTCCCCAATTTGATAATCTCTGCCTTATAACAGATGAGTTTAATCCACTAATATTTATTGTAATTATTAATATATTTGGACTTATTTCTACTATTTTACTTTTTTATCTCCATTTGTCCCATTTTATGGTTTTTGCCCTTTATAAAATTAAAATTTAATTTCATTTTTTCTCACTACTTTGGAATTTACACACTCTATACTTCTCTTCTTTTAGCATTAACCTTTGAAAGTTTATTGTGCACATTTACCTTTAAAAGTTTAGTGTCAAATAATATCCTTATCCTTCTCTCAAAAAATACACAGATTTTAGTACACTATGTAATTCCATAGACCCACTCCGAAATTACATACCATGGCTATAACATTTACTTGTCTTTTTTTTTTTAACTCAAAAATGAGACAGTATTTTACACAGAAATCTGGTATTTATTTTATTTTATATACATGTTTACTAATGTCTCCAACCATTCTTCTGAAATAATTTTGAAGTATATCCTTCAATGTAGGTCTCATCGTGGTAAACTCTCTGTTTTTGTATTTATCTATAAATGACTATTTCACCCTCATCCTTGAATGACAGTTTTCTGGGTGACAATTTTAGGCTGCTATTTTCTCTCAGCACTTTGAAAATATTGTATCACTGTCATCTGGCCTTCACTGTAGCTGATGAGGAGAGTTTATTGGCATGCTAACTGTCATTTCTCTGTAGCTCTATCCTGTGTCTTAATATTGTTTTCATATTTTCCATTTACTTGGAACATATCTTCTAGTTCACTAAATTAGATTTTTTATTTCAGTGGTATTTCTCATTTTTGCAAGTTTAAATATTTAAAATTCATACATTGATTTCTAATATATTTTTTTAAGTAAAGCAGTTTTAATTTTTAAGAGTTTCGTTGGGCTCAAAGAGCCAGGCTGTGACAGATATAACTGGCATTTGAATAAGTGAATTAGTTCAGAAAAGGGCATATTTTGATGGCTGTGCTTGTGCATGTGTCTTTTTGTTGTTGTTGTTGTTGTTGTTGAGACTTTATTATTTAGAGCAGTTTTAGGTTTTCAACAAAATTGAGAGGAAAGTAAA
The DNA here is from genome assembly GCA_030015415.1 of Cynopterus sphinx. NCBI lineage: Eukaryota > Metazoa > Chordata > Mammalia > Chiroptera > Pteropodidae > Cynopterus > Cynopterus sphinx. The sequence goes on from CM057380.1 coordinate 169,133,244, forward strand.
GAGACTTCCCATGAATCCACTGCCCCACATATGCAGTGTCCCCCATTATCAATACTGTGGTCACAGCTTTTATTAGATATTCAAATACATAGCTATTCTACATCCTGTATCTGACCTTTCTAATATCTACAGTCTTTGGGGGACTAAATATGTTCTTTGCTAATTACTTTCTCCCATGTTTGGTGATATGGACTGTGAGTTCATTGCCTAATTTTAATTGATGGGAAGCCTGTGAACCTAACTTGTGAATTGAGCAGCCTTTCTTCTTGCTGAGAGAACTACCTGGAATCACTTTGGTCCCCCCCTTGAGTTCCTGGGTTCAACACAGTAATCCCAGGCTTTCCTTCCCAAAGCTCAAGACAGACCCAGAACTCATTTTCTTAATTACTGACAACTGCCCTGAAGCAACTCAACCCCTACAGTCACCTGCAGTGTCCACAGGCACCAGCTGGAAATCACTCTGACCAAAGCTCACATGTACTATTCTTATTCTGCTTATTTAATTAAGTTAATGAATTAAATTTTTGGAAGAAGAGACTCTTGGAGACTTCTCTTACTTCTGGTAAGGCTGGAAATCTTTAAAATAATATACCATTTCCAGTCTTTGGTTATTTGTGCAGTAAATAGGCTTCCTGGAGCTCCTGGTAAGTCTTATTGCCAAAAGTAGCCTGAAATATTTTTTTTAGTAAAAAACAGTCTCTAGTGTAATTCTATTTCTATAAAAACAATTTCTCTAGTTATCCATCTTTCTACATGTATGTATGGATAAAAGATGCCTAGGATTATGTTTATCTGATATTAATTATGGCTACTCTGAGTGATGGGATTAGAAGTGAATGATTCTCTATAATGAGCCAGTATTGTTTTTATAATCAGTAATTTTTCTGAAACAAAAATAGTATAAAAAATAAGCGGCCCAGAAGCAAATATCGTAAAATGTTAATAGTGGTTGCTTTAGGGTGGTGGGGGTATCAGTTATTGTTATTTTCTTTTTTTACATCTGTTTATTTTTAAATTTCAAAAAATCACTGCTTGACATTCATCAATGCAAATATGTGAGTAGCAGTCACCATTTGTACCATAAACCCTGCCATCTAGACTCTATGTCATAAGGCAACCAAGTATGACTTCACATCAACTCTGTTGGTACAAAGTTCACTGTAGAAAGAAACATCAACAGTGGAGTTTTTGCTTATAAAAGCATGACAACTACTTTGAAGTTCAACTTTTGGTCCAGTAGGTCATACTATTTTAAGGGAGATAATTCCATGACATAGACCAGAATAACTCTCTAATACAGGTAAAGTTTCATTGCAAAGACTACTGTTACTGAAGAGCTGTTTACAGAAGGTTGGATGACCAACAGAGGTAAAGCTTTGTTAATCTGGTTGTACACAATGTCTGTAGTGATAGTTTTTACAACTATTACCTCTAAGGAAAGGATCTAATTCTGATGCTTATACCTCAGAGAAGCTGAGTTATAACTGGGCTTTATATAGCTTTGTCTTGCCATCAAGCAGCAATTATCCTTCAGTTCATATCTTCCTTCAATCATAATCATCTAAATAAAAACCACCCAAGCTACCTACCAGAATTAAAACTTGGAAAAACATCCAGGAATAAAAAAAAAAAACGAAAAGAAGTAGTGATGTGTATATAATGCCTTCTCTAAAGTACCTCTTTTCCCTTGCTAATTGTCAACAAAGAACCTGGGCACAGCTGTTTCAACTCTAGATCCTAAAGTCTGAAAATTATATTTCTATAAATGCATTCAATATTAAATTTCATTATAACTAAATAATATAGAGACATCTTTAAATTCCTTCTCATGGAAATTTACCTATATAATACCATCATCTGCCTCTATTTTCTCTAACTCAAATGTCAGAGTCATTTTCAACTTCCCTCTTTCTTCTCCAATATATTGCATACTTCCCCCATTTCCTCTCTATATTCTATCTTTAAACATTATCTTTCCCACATTTCAATAACCTTAGAGCAAGTTGTGGATGCTTGGACTGAAACAACTGTCTATTACAAGCTTCTCTCCAATTCATATCTCCTTCATTTATACATGAAGCAATAAGAATTATCTTCCACTAGCAGCTGTTTTCGATAACAAAAAAGCTAAGTTCTGTGACTAAGCTAGACGTCCTTCTGTTCTCAAAGACCTATAATGATTCCTAGTTGCTAGTCGTATCAAATTGAAATTTCCAAATACTGTCATTATGTCCTTTGTGAACTATGATGAATACTCTCAACTATCTGCCCACATTCTCTTACATATCATATTCAAATTCATATTCTCTATTCTATGTAATCTGACAACCATGTATTATCATGATTAATTTATTTCTTCTTTGTATTCTTTCTCACTATGGTGGGGGATATTTGTTCTCCCGTATTTATTTATTCTCTACTTCTTCCTTAAGGATAGATTCTCTTTCATTTGGGCACATGGCTGTCCAGTATAATGACTACATTTCTCAGTCTCTCTTGCATCTAGAAGTGTCCATGTAACTAAGTGCTAAACAATAATATGTAAGCCCAAACGTCATGAGCAACTTTAATGAGTGTCCTTAAAAGGAAGGGGCATTCATATTTTCAACCTCTTCTCCTTTATACTGGCTAGAATGCAGATGTGATGGCTGGAGCTCAAGCAGCTATACCAGATAATGAAGTGGGAGCTACATGCTCAGTTTGGTGGGGCAAAAAGACAGAAAAAGCCCTGGGTCTCTAACATCATGGAAAGACATATCAGTTCTAGAATACCTATTTCTGAATTATTTTTAAAGGTGAGAAAAAAATTCTATTATGTTTAAGCTGCTATCACTTTGTGGGCTCTACCACCATCACTTGTGGGTGTACCTAATTCTAACTGATCCACCCATCTCCAAGTTTTCATCTGCTACTTCTCCTGTTCCACTAAGAACACTCTCCCACTATTTATTTTCTTATTCTCTCCCCACCCTAACCAAATTATCAGTTTTCATTTTTCCTTTAAAATGCAGCTTCAGATTCAAGTGCCTACATGGAAATGATTAGTATTGCTAAACTTAATTTAATTACACTTTCTTGAAAAAAAAAAAAGCCACACATCTATACATCTAGCATGTATGTGTATATATAGTGATGGACAAATAAAATTTTTAAATAATGTAACACATTTTTAACAGATTTATTACAGTTTTTACACCCGAACATTCACTATTTACTTCAAATTGTACTCTTACTACAAATTCATTTCAATGATGCATCATTCACCAAAACTCTTTTTTGTATATATTTTAAACTGACTGAAATCTCATTGCTAGATATAACTTCCATGAGAGCAGAAATATGTCAAATTTGCTTACCAGGCCTAGAATGGTATCTGGTGTACAATAAGTAGGTACTCAATACATGTTTGTGGTATGAAAAAAAAGTACTGTAGCAAAGCTTCTTCATTGGAAAATAGATTGATTTTTTTTAGTCAAAAGTCATTCAGAGCTCAGTATAGTGAATAAGACATGTCATAAAGCTGGGGAGTATTATTTTGGGTTAAAAAAAAGCAGTGACTATAAAGCAGTAAACCGGATAGATTTCTTTGTATGAATCATAAAAATGGCTAAGAGTTGATGTAGCACTTGCTACTTCTGTAGCAATTCTGGGCCTTGTTTCCCAAGCTCACAGTTAAGGATGCCAAGCTTGCTCCAGCTCCAGAGCATCTGCACCTGCTCTTCCTATGCCTGGCACAGATATACATCACACATATCAAGGGCTTCTTCACTTCATTCAGGTCTCTGTTTAAATAGTCACCTCCTCCAAAAGGCCTTCTCTCATTACTTGACCTAAAATAAAGCCGTCCCAGTCACTCTCTGTCCTCTGACACTGCTTTCCTTTTTTTTTTTTTTAATAGCACTTGTCACTATCTGACATAATAATTTTATACCAATTTCATTTATGTGTGTTTAATATCTTTCTCGGTCACTAGAATATTTGCTCTATGATGATGGGGACTTTATTTAATCCTATAGCTCCAAATTTCTGCTAGACATCCAAGTTTTAAATAATAAATTCACTAAATACATGTTTATAAAAAAGATAAAAGAAGAGAGATGGAGAAAAAAAGAGCAAGAAAGTTAACATAAGCAGCAAAAGGGGGTAAGAAACTCTGAATGAGTCATAGTTACTTTATTCTGTTAACTCCTTTTTAGTTTCAGTTTCAATTTAAGGCTTCTGTGAGAAAATTTCAGAATAAGTAAAAATTGAGTGACCGTTTGAGAACTCTTGACTGCATCAGACAAGAACTTTAATGATTTTTAGTAGGATTGGTTTGTGTTGGTATTACTATTAATGTTTTTAAATTTTCACACTTTAAACTGATATTTGGAATATTTATTCATATTGAATACCTGCATCTCTTTCAGGATCTTGATGACTAGATTCACACGATAAAGCAAGGCTCTGGAAGTACCTGTAACTCTATGTTTCTCTACTCTGCCCCTCACAGCACCAAGTTTAGTTCCTTTCAAAGGACAGTTGTCTAAGTCACAACTCATTAATGTTTCTGATTCCTCAGACTGTCCATTCCTATACACGACTTATCAAAAAAAAATTTTGTACTAGATAAGTTAGGGCAAAATGACAGTCTTTTAAGTTTTAGCCAATTTGGCAGAAAAAAATAATTTCAGTTTCCTCCTGATTTCTAACATTATAACTAAATCCCTTTTTTTTTTAAAGTTCGGTAGTTCAGATTTAAAGTTTTAGGCAAAGGAAAGAGTTATGTAACAAAAGATATTATCCTAGAAGAGTTTTAGAGCAATTTTAGAATTCTGAGGCACATTTAAGAAAATGTCAGTTTCCTGGTGTAGAATCAAATGGCACAAATGCACACATACCCAGACCCTAGTCTCAGAAAAGTGCTCCTCTCATTCCAGTTATGATTAAAATATTACAAATTAATAATGATGCAAAATAAGGTAGTTACTTGTTTAATACCTTTTACGCTCAAAATCATTTATTTGGATTCCAGACAACTGCATTAAGGAAACAGTCATAAAATTTCTACTGAATATTATTCTTCTTCTTTATTCTCTATAGTATAGTGCCTAATCTACTAATAGAATACAATATTAACATGTTAGTACTAATAGCTATGTTTTATATTTTTTAGTTGTTCTTAAATACCTAATGCACTGTAAGCCAATGTTCATCATACATACTTTTTTTATGTAGCCTTGCAACTTTAAGAAGCTTTTGCTTCTTCTCTGAAGCAGGAATTTCTGGTGTGGGGGCAGAAGCACAGGCTGTTGGTGAGTTACCTGTACCAGGTAATCTTTTAGGAAACATCATAGAGTGAGAGGTACGCCGTCTAGTCCGACATGCTACTTCCCTCTCTTTATGCAGCAATTGTTCATCCATCAGCAATGTGATGACTTGCTTAGACTTTTCCCGGATATGATAACCTGAAAAATACATTGAATTTGCTTAGAAAAAGAAAAGTTAAGGCTACAATAAATTTTCATTCAAAGAAAATTAGGAAAAATGAATATTTTAGCAAAGTGAAAAAACCTGTGGCAAGTATAGAGGGAAACCTAAATTTCATTAGAATTGTCGATAAATATATTCCTTTTCTTATACTTCGAGAAGTAAATAACTATATGATGAACTTATATCATGTATTGGCATGATGTCTTTCACTTTAAATTTGCTTTGGATTGTCCTTTTAAAAGCAATACATACTCTGCAACGAATCAAACGAAATAGGCATACAAGAGGAATGAACAGATCTAGATGTATGACCATGACATGTGGCTGAAGATTTAAATATGCACAGTATGATTCAAATCTGTAAAGCATAGGGGAAAATACACCCGTATATATATATACAGAAGAGAGGAGTGGATAGATGGATTGATGATGGATGGGCAGGCAGACAACCATCCAGGTACCTACAACATTGTTAAAGTGTGTCTATCACCTTAGAGGCGGAAGATGGGATGACGCGAGAAGGGAGGGCAACTGGTTTTTCCATGATAAAACATCCTATTGATTTGATGCTACTAACAGAATGCCAGAGCATAGTCTAAGACGAGAATTCTAACCAGAGTGCCGCCCTTAACCATCCGTGTGACTCTGAGCCAGGTGGTCTGTCTGGGCCAGAGTCTCCTGTCTGAAAACCAGCATAAGCATATCTGTCCAGTCTAATTCACAGATATATAAAGGTACACTCATTCAAGTACATGTAATATTATTACTATTTTCCTCAGTACTCTCCCATGAGAAATAATGAAGGAATTCCTTTACTTCTCCAAATCTTGGGACCAACTTATGTTAACATCTCATGTCTTTGCAAGCCTTGTAAAAGTAAACTGAAGTAAACTAGAAAGTGCCTAAATACCCACTATTATGTTCATTTTGGCCTCCAAGTATGAATTAGTGTTAATGTTGTTTCCAATTACAGTTTACTAGTGGAGCAATGAGAAATGGTCAAATTCAGTGTATATTTAGACCATAGGGGCCAACACTGTCCTGCCAGTCATTTCATTAAGGATTGATACAGTGTCAGAAACCTTTGCTCAAGTCACCATCTTTTCCAAGATTTAATCTAATTTCACTTCTTAGTCACATCTTCCTAACTTCTTTTATAACTTCTTCAATCTTATCATTCTAAATACCCTTAATTTCCTACAATTTGCTTGTGGGCAGTATCCCAAAACAATCTCAGCATTTTGGGTTACCACTCATTGTGGCACGATAAACTGTCTCATGCTGTGACTGTCAGCCTTTAGGGACTAGACAATACACTGGACACTATCTTTCCTCAATAATTGACATAGCTTTGTTTAGAGGAGGAGAGAGGATAGAAAAATGAACAAGTAGAAAGCCAACGTGAGGAGTCCTCCCAAACTCAAGGCAAAGGACAAGGACACACCGATCACAGAACAACTGTGCAAGAGACTCATACCCAAGGTTATTCACATTTCGTCCTTTCTCGAACACGTAAGGTTTAGGAAATGTTCTAAGCAATATGGGCACAAGTGAGGGGAAAAAAGAGAAATATTTCTAAACAAGATAATTCCAGGTAAAAATAAATGCTCTAAAGAAAATAAAGAAGAGGGATGTGTTAAGCATTAATCTGTGATGTGGTCAAGAAATGTCTTACCATGGAAGTTATCACATCAGCTGAATCTTGAAGAGCACGAAAAAGCCAGCTATGCAGATGTACCAGGGGAGAGCCCCTGGCAGAGGGAACAGCTCATGTTTCATTTCTTCAGGAAATCCTTCTCCTGAGTGATGACAAGCCTCCTCCCACCCTCCCCATACATCTGGGCCTCAGACTTGGTCAGGCCCCACCTTCACTCACTCTTACAGCACCTACACTTATACAGTACCTCCACAGTTGTAACTACCTATTTATTTGAAAAATGATTTTTTTCCTCCATTTTCTCGTGGAGGGTATAACATCCACGAAAGCCAGAACTATACTTTCTGCTTAGGAGATACTTAAGAAATGTTTGTTAAATAAACAAATGAATATGCTAAGGAAAAACTTTCCAAATACAGGGAGGAGTCTATATAGGTTCATATTATATAAAGAGATTTGGAAATAGGGTAAATTCGAAGATCTTGGGCAATGAATGCACCAGCAGGCATGACACACACCAGACTTTACCCGGTATTTGAAGAAAAGAAGATTAATAAAAATTGAAGAAAATAAATTCTTTCAAAATAGAGCACAGAGTCAACAAGATTAATTAAAGTGATAAAGAACAGATTGCAAGGTCCCAATATTCACTTAGAGGGAGTTTCAAAAGAAGAAAAGTAAAGTAATTGCAAAAAAGCAATATTCAGAAAGACAAGAGCTGGGAATTTTACAGAAAAGATGTGAATTCTCACATCTCCAAACGTCCTTCAAAGACCAAACAGAATAAGTAAATCTATGCCTAGGAACACTCTGGAAAAACAGAAGAACATTTAGGATAGAGAGAAACTCTTAAAGCTCCCAATCCATTCACTGGGCCTACAACAGCCCACTAGCCACTTTGCTCACGCAAGCTATAAATGAATTCAGCAGCCTTGTGCTGTTAATGAACCCACCTCTCTGTAAGTGAGCACGTCCTTATTGCATTAATTACTCCACCGCCATCTATCAGGTGTGTTAGATAGTTAGAGAATTTTGATCATTGCTGTCTGACAGCTGTAGAAAATATTAAGTCTGATTGCTTTGAAGCTAGATTTTTTTTCGCCACAGTGCTCGGCCACTGCGTCATACTGCCTCGGAACTGCCTGCCCTGACACTGCCCCAAATCTGGTTCCTTCTGTAAAAAAAGTCATACCCCAAAATTTTAGTTATTTGGCTTTTAGAGACAATATGGCTAACCAACATCTAAAGTAATTTTTTTCCATTTTTAATTTATTTGTTTGAACTTACCCTTTCCAGGTATCTTGGCTCTCTATTCAATTCATTAATCACCTTGAAAAGAAAAATCCCACTCACTCCTTTTTCCTCCTACCTGCTGAGGCTCTCTCTTTCTCTAAACTCTTTCAGGCCCCAAATACTTGGTGTTTTCTCTCCTATGAGAACTTGAACTCAATAAAAAACCTCTCCCTTAAAAAAAATAGATTTTAATAATTTATAAACTAGTATAAGTATAAATAAATGTACTATGTCTTCCAGAGTATTTTACATTTTAATTTGTATCTCTTAACCATGACTTAGGAGGCCAATTCCTTATCCATTAGGCCACTGGGGCTTCTTAACCATGACTAAAAGGCTTAGTCCTTACCCTGAGACATTCAGACTGTGGTGGGGAGATGACTGCCAAGAGCCCTTCCTGGAGTTTTGGAGGACATGCAGAGAGGCAGCCCAGGCATAAATCAGCCGTGGATAAAAATGTGAAGTATCTAATTTCCTAAATTAGATGACTGATAATGATAGCAGAAAGCTAAAATGGCAGTAATGTCACCAATGCATACTACTTCTAGTAAAACAGCTTAACAAAACTTTTTAGCAACACTGAAAATTAGTCTTTTTAAACTGTACCCTTAAAAAAAACTATATAGTTAACTATATGTTTGTATGTATATATGAAATGGCCCATTTAAACAAAATTAACTGCAGTTTCATGACTTACCTAATTGAGAATAAAACAGCACATAAACCTATAAAGCACACATTTCTGGGCCCTGAATTGATTTTATAAAAAGAGTACCACAATTTGTTTAGATAAATAATTCAATGGTATGAACTATTCAATTGGGTACTTTTCAGACAATTTTAATCAAGCTCATTCTAGCAGTTCAGTGCAACTTTGTTGGGATATTTTAAAAAACTCAATTAGGAGAGGCTGTGCAGCATAATTATAGAATAGGACTAAACAGTGTTAGGATATATGAGTTTTAATCATGTTCAGCCATTAATTAGCCATGCAACCTTACCTAAATTTAACCTGTCCGAGTGTTCATTCCTCATCTCTGTAATAGAGACAATACATATCCTTTGTTCCTCATAAGATGTTGTAAAGATCAAATGAGATACCATACATACATGGAAAGGCTCTATTATTAAACTCTAATAATGTTCAAATTACTAGTACTATGTAGAAAAGAATGAAATTTACCTCTACCTCAAAATATACACAAAAGTTAATTCTAGATCAATCACAGGCCTAGCTAAAACTATAAAATGTCTAGAAGAAAACACAGGAGAATACCTCCATAGCCTTGGGGTAGGCAAGTTTCTTAGACAAGTCACAAAAATAATTAACCATAAAAGAAAAAAACGAACTAGACTTTATCAAAAGACAACATGAAAAAGTGAAACAACAAACCACAAACTGGGAGAAAATATTTGTAATACATACATCTATCTGACAAAGGCCTCATGTCCACAATGTATAGAGAATTCCCACAAATCAATGATAAAAAGCCCCTCCCCAAAAATATTTTAATAGGCAAAACACTTGAATAAGCAGAAAATGTCCATATGGCCAAAAATCACATGAAAATTTGCTCAACAACTTTTCATGGAAATGCAAATGGAAACTGCATCATGCACCCATCAAAATGGCCAAATTTAAAAGACTAAAAATCCTTAAATATTGACAAGGATGTGGAACAACCAACTCTCAAACACAGATGGCAGAGTATAAAATGGTAAAAACCATTTTGGAAAACTTTAGTTAAATATACAACTGCCCTGTGACCCAGAAATTCTACTCCAAAGTATACACCCAAGAGAACTGAATGCTTATGGGCACTAAAAGACTTGCACAAGAATATTCATTACAGTTTTATTCAGAATAGCCTAAAACTGTACACAACCCCAACATCCGTCAAGAGAAGATGGGTAAACAAACTGTGATATATTCTTATAATGGAATATGCTTCAGCAATAAACAGGAATGATACTCCTGATATGTGCTATGATATGGATGAATCTCAAAAACATTATGTTGAGAGAAAGGAGCCAGAAACAAAAGAATACATAATTTTTCCATTTATATGAATTTTAAGAACAAACACAACTAATTTACATGGTGAAAGAATTCAGAATAACAGTTGCCTCTGGGAAGGAAGGAGGATTGGTTGGAAAGGGAAATGAAGGAACTTTCTGGCATAATGAAAATGTTCTTTATCTTGATAGAGGTGATGGTTACCTTTACCAAGATTCATCAAACTGTATATTGAATATCTATGCATTTTATAGTATGCAAATTATCTCTCAAAACAGCACTGTTAGCATTTAAAATCTATTTTAAAACTAATTTATAGTAAAAGATGGAAATTTTTGTTATTTGAGTCAACTCTGACATTTATCTTTTACAGGCCTAAATCAATTGGTATAAATTTGCTAAAAGTATAAAAATATTAGGGTATTAATCATCCATTCATCAACTATCTATTGAGTGATCCTACTCCCAGGCAATATACTAAGCGCAAGGGGCACTGTTCTTGCCCTAAGAAATCACAGTTTTGCAAGGGTTACAGATATGTACATAAATGTGCTCTGACAGAGGTATACAGACATTGTGGACATAAAGGATATTACACTCTTTCTGAGAACATCAAGGAGATACAGGACTAGAAGCTGGAGATGCTGCATCACCTGCAGGAACATGCAGCCTTTCTGATGAGGCTAAGCCTAACCTGTCATGGGCCTACACCTAAGATAAAGAAAACTAGTTGCCATGGCAACTATGTCTATCTAGCCCAAGACCATGAAATTAGTTATACTTGAGTGAAGGATATTTTAAGCCATGAAAGCCACAAATGAAGAATAAAAGGTATACATTTCTTGTTCCATCCTTGACCTAAATTACTCTAAAAGAGATGTCAAAAAAAAAGGATAAACTGCTCAGTTCCTGTCCCAGATTAGTGAATCGAGCTAGTTCAGTTCTCAAATCCTTTCTATCTATGCCATACTGCTAGATATAACTAGTTAAATGGTTGGTCAAGTTTAAAGACATGACATATGTTGACAGGATGGAGTAGATGAGTGAACAGCATGATCAGGATGGGAATAACACCACTGTTTATATATATGTCAACTCTAATTAAAATTTAAAAAATTATTTAAAAAATAAAAAAGTAAACCATAAAACCCATTATAGCATTTAGTATGGTGGTAAAACAGATGCTCTGTAAAGTACGAAGATGATTACATTCTATTCACTATTATCTAAAATTTATGCCTTCTTTAAAACTAACTCGTGGTCATGCAAAATTTAAATTATTTTAATTTTTAATAAATTTCATTTTCATGAAAGTTGATGCCTTTTTCAATTTCTGGATTAAAAAGACAGTATGATCAAAACCCAAGATTTTCTCAAATTTCATCATTAAGCCTCAAACCTGACCTAAAATAAATATTTATAAAAAAGAGAGGCTATACACCATAACCAAGTGGAATTTATGCTAGGAATGCACTTTTCACTCATGAAAAGCAATAAATGTAACATACCATAATAATTTAATTAAGGGAGAAAACAATACTCATTTCAATAGGTACAGAAAAAATCATTTGACAAAAGTCAACACGCTTTCCTGGTAAAAACACACAACAAGCTAAGAACAGAAGAGAACTTTTCAACTTGAAAAGAGCATCTGTGAAAAACCCACACCTAATATCACACTTAATGGTGAACGACTGAAAGCTTTCTTCTAAGATCAGGAACAAAACAAGGATGTCTGCTCTCACCTCTTCTATCTTGTATGTAGAAATCCTAAGGAATCTACCAAAATCAAATGATTATAGCTAAAAAAAGAGTTAATAAAAGTAGTAAGATACAAGATGAATATACAAAAATCAGTTATTAGCTGTATTTTGATACTTTACCAATAAATAATCTGAAAATAAAGGTAAGAAAATAATTCCATCAAAGAGAATAAAATACTTAGAAATTAATTTAACAAAAATGTAAGACTTGCACACTTAAAACCATATAACATTTATGAAAGAAATGAAATAAGACTCACATTTTTTTAAAGCCATCTTGTGTTCATGGACTGGGAGAATTAATATTGTTAAGATAACAATATTCCCAAAACTGACCTACAGATCAATGCAATTTCAATCAAAACTCTAGCTGCCTTATTTGCAGATACTGACAAGCTGATGCTAAACTTGATATGGAAATGCAAGGTACCCAGAATAGCCAAGACAATATTGAAAAACAACAAAGCTAGAGGACTCACACTCTTTTGTTTCTAAACTTACTGCAAAGCTACAGTAATTAAAATAGTATGGCACTAGCATAAGGATAAACATATAGATGAATAGAACAGATTGAGGATACAGAAATAAACCCATACATTTATGGTGGATTGATTTTCATAAGTTTCCAATATTATTCAATGGGGAAAGAATAGTCTTTTCAACAGATAGTGGTGGGACAACTGGATATTCACATGCAAAAGAATGAGGTTGGACCTCTACCTCACACCAGATACAAAAATTAACTCAAAATAGATCCAAGATCTAAATGGAGGAGTTAAAACTATAACACTCTTAGAAAAAAACATAGGTATAAATCTTCATAACCTTAGATCAGGCAATGATTTCTTATATCTGACCCTTAAAGCAGAAGCAACAAAGAAAATATAGATAAATTAGATTTCATCAAAATTTAATCAGGAAAATAAAAAGACAACCTAAAAATGGGAGAAGATATTTGCAAATCACCTAATAGGGGTCTTGTATCCAGAATATATAAAGAACTCTTAAAAGTCAATGATAAAAGTTAAAAACGGACAAAAGATTTGAACAAACGTTTCTCCAAAGATATATAAATAGCCAATAAGGACAGGAAAAGATGCTCAATATTAGTATTTAGGAAAATGTAAACCAAAACCACAATAAGATACTACTTTCCATCTAGTAAGTAGAATGGCTATAATAAAAAAGATGGACAACAACAAATGTTGACAAGGATATGGAAAAATAGCAGCTATCTTACATTGCTGGTGGGAATGTAAAATGGTGCAGCTGATGAATAATTTTGGGGTTCCTCAAAAAGCTAAACATTGAATTACCATGCAATCCAGCAATTCTACTCCTAAGTATACCCAAAAGAATTGAAAGCAGGGACTCAAACTGATAATTGCAGTATTCACAATAGCCAAAAGGCGGAAACAGCCTAAGAATCCATCAACAAATGAATAAGCAAAATGTGGTATGTACATACAATGGAATGTTATTTAGTTACAAAGGAATGAAATTCTGCTGCATCCTACAACATGGATGAAACTTGAGGGCATTACAAGTAAAATAAGCCAGACACAGAAGTACAAATATTGTGTGAGTACACACATATGAGTGTACCCAGAATAGGCAAATTATTTATAAAGACAGAAAGTAGATTAGAGGTTAGCAGAGAAATTATGCCTAATGTTTACTGTTTCTTTTTGGGGTGATGGAAATTTTTGGAAATAGACAGTGATGATGATTGCATAACATTGTGAATGTAATTAATGTCACTGAACTGTACAAGTTAAAATGAGAAATTTTATGTTCCATATTTTATTGCAAAATTTAAAAATTAATATCAAAACCACAGACTTACACACTTTAAATGGGTGAATTATATGGTACTGTATATGAATTATATCTCAAAAAAGCTGTGTGTTTTAAGATGAAGGAAAAACAAAGAAATGAGGCCTCAAGCTATAAAAAGACATGGAAGAATCTTAATTGCATATTGCTAAATGAAAGAAACAAGTCTGAAGAAGCTACATACTGTATGATTCCAACTACATGACATTCTAGAAAAGGCAAACTATGGAGAAGTAAAAGGATCAGTGGTTGCCAGGGGTTGGGCGGGCGGGCAGTGGGGAGGAGGGATAGGTGGAGCATGGACTATTTTCAAGGCAGTGAAACTATTCTGTATGATACTGAAATGGTAGATACATGACATGCATTTTTCAAAACCCACACAACTAGAACAGAGTGAACCTTAATGTAAATTAAGAACTTTATTAATAACACATAAATGTTGGTTTGTCATTTGTAACAAATATACCACGTTAATGCAAGATGTTAATAGAAGAAACCATGCGTGGGTGGGGAAGGGTATGTGAGAACTCTACGTTATGCATATTTTTTCTGTAAATCTAAAACTGCTCTAAAAAAGTCTATTTTAAAAAAAGTATACTTAACACAGAAATTGCACTGAATTTTATCCTATTCTCATGATTCATAAGACTATTCAGTTTTAATACAAATGATTTTACATTAGGTGGGGAGGAAGTGCTGAGTCTTCCACCACTGTATAGAATATCAGGCACGAATGAATCATCTCAGTTTAGTATTGTTTATCCCTTCCCTATTTCACCTTCTCCTCCACCCCCAACGAAATTATTTTGTGACCTAAATTTTTGTATTCATAAAACTACTTCCACCTAGCTAGTCTTTAAAGGTTCCACAGTCTTTGGAAACACTTCCTTACATTTATGATAAATTCCAGTCTAATTACAATTATAAATTACAGAGACATTACACCAAATTTACCATGACTCTTGTTTTATTCACTGCTCATTTTCTGTGAGGTATTATTTTATCATGAACCTAAGTGTGTTAGCTTTACTCATTCTTTTGAAAAAAAAAATTTTTGTTCTCTAAGGCATTCAAGAATCAACGGAAAGGATTAAACTAGAAACCATAACTATCCCAGAGGAAAGGTACTAATAGGTTTGAGACAACTTTTTCCCAGATCCTGGTTTAAAATGATCCCCTCCCAAACTCCTAATCTTTATTGGCACACTGTATAAACTTCTTTAATCGTTACCTTGGTCTTTTCCAGCTTCATCTACGTGTCGAAAATCTTTTAGTGTTTGAAGGTTACAGAACCCCTCTCTACAATGCTGAATAACTTTCTTTGATCCATTCTTGATGAGATAATCCATTAGTGTAAGGGATTTATACACATGGCGCCAGTTCTTCCCATGGTCGTTTAGTCTCTGCCATAATATATTCATAATCTCAGAGAGAGAAATCGTGTTGAAAGTCAGGTCACTGATATCCAACATCAGAGAACTAGAGGGACCCCAAGGGTCATTAGAAGTTGCTTCCCTGACTTTTATTTCAGCATCTGAGTAATTTTTTACAAAGTTTTTCACTTGCCTCTTGAATGCCATAGGTAAGACAAGTTTGAAGGTGGGATGGGAGATGAGAGCAATGGAATAGGAGTTTAAGTAATTCGTTTATAAAACCCTTGACGTTTCTGCTGCTCACAAATACAAATGATAAATCTCCAACTTGACAAGATATCAATTTCCTGCAAAGGAAAACACATACAAAAAAGTGTTAAGTTAATTATTTTTAAATGTCTACAGGAGACCAGGTCAGTCTGAAAAATCTAGCTTTAGTTTCTAAATCAGCCACTCACATCAGCCAGTACTGAGGTACCATATAAATGTTACTAGGATCAACATCGGGAAATCTCTCATAAGGGATTGGCCTACTTTATTTCAAGACAGAGAGTGGTTTTCTAGTCCTAAAGGTTTCTGCAGAAAATATCATTCAACCTCCTTGCCAGAAATAAAATGATTATAAAGCATTATATGGACAGTGGACAACTTAGTATAAGAAAATGAAACTTGTGCCCTGACATATGCTTAAGACTTATTGTCATGTATTAAAATATTAAGTCCTGAAAGTAATGAAGTTGTGAAAATTGAGTCTTAGAGTCACCAACTGACCCTATGATCAAATTCATTTTAGAACTACAAGTCATTAGAATGAGATCTAAACATCTGCTTTCCTGTTAATCTACAGGGAAAAGGGCCATCAACTATGAAGGCAAGTAGTTCCACCTCAGTGGACTCCACACCTGACTCATAATACCTTAAACTAATATTTTAGTGCTGGTAAGGCTAGTAAGTTCAAGGAAAAGTTTAAATTACTTTCTTTACTCAGCTTTAGAAAGAGGAGTATGAGTTTAGGACTACACAATATCAATAGTATGATTCAAATAGTAAGGATTTTCCTAAAACCTGGAGTAATAAGCAGATCTCAAAACATGTAGACATGAGGAAAGGCTCATTTAGGTTGATATAAAAATATATTCAAACTTAAAAGGGGTGTACAGCCCAAAAACTTTAAATGATGCTTGTGACTAATCAAGTCACAAGTTTATACGAAACTGTTCCCTTTTTTCATTTTCATTATTTTGCATTAAGGCCAGTCAGCCTGCAGTTTCCCTAGTGATTCATCAACTGATGGCCAACAAGACAGTGCACCATGTTGATTTCAAGCCCTGATGAGCAGCAGACAGACCCAATGAAGCATAAATAATCTATAATCAGATTTTACTAGAAAAACTGTATACATGTAACAGAAAATGGTTAAAATCCTTAACAAATGTATTTATTATTTTTAGTTTAGTTTTGTTTTTCTTCCTTGACCTTCACAGTTCCCAGCTCAGGCTTGATTAATTCCTGTGTGTGTATTTAAGGAAGACAAATTTTCAGAAGCATCCTAAATGAACTATCGTTTCTTTTTTAAAAAAATACAAAAAAGGGATAATTAACTTTTGGGGGGGGGGTAAAAGTACAATATATCCTCGAATAAGCAAGATAGAAAATATATCTGTTCAATTAAGATTTTTCAGAAAGAGACTATCATCAACCCTAGGAAGAAAATTACGTGTTTTTTTTATTAATTTTCTGATTTTCTCTCTTGTTTGCACTTCAAATATAGGCATTTTTACTGACTCACTACTGCATCAAAAACCTGACTTATAGTGTGTTCCAATAAGCTATTAAAATTTTCAGTTATGAGGGTTTTCTTTTTCTGTTGTCCTTTTTTCCCCTCTACCAAGCTCACTCAATGCAGAGATGCACTGTGACACTGGCTTAGAGCAACAAATATTGATTTGTTTCCTCACAAGTCTATTAAAAAAACACCCTGTTAGAATTATAACCTGCTGTAATTGAACAGTTGCTAAAATCCATTTTTTCTTTTTTGGATAGCTACTTCTCTGTATTTTGGAGGGACCAAATCCTAATTTTAAGTTTTCCCATTTTCTCTAACCTGTATTTTTAAATTAAAAATAAATGTTTTCTTAAGTGAATTTGCTGCCCTAGAAAATAATGTCTTCAATCCAATGAGGTAGTTTAAAATGGATGTGCCAAAATTAAATATATTTCCAAACTACAAAAACCAAAAAGAAAAAAATCTAGATAAGTGAATTAATATTATTGACTAATATACGGTACTCTGTGATTTGAATATGAACTTATGTAAGACACCATTCTACCACTGATATCTTTTCACACTAAGAGTTCAAATATTGTAGTTTTAAGTTATATGTTGGCTTATTATGTGTTTTAGACACCTAACTACATGCAAATGCTCCGCTTACTCATACCATCAAAAACTTGAAATTGTTATTATGGTGATGTGACATATAAGACAGAATTAGTACCCAGAAGGGTAAATTTTCATACCTGAATTTCGTCTGGCTACCTAAATCCCTATAATATTTAGAAATGGAGGGAAGTAAGATATTCCATGTCACAAATCTATGTTGCCTCCCCTGAGAGGCCTTCATTACCCTTGCTAACTACTTAGATCTTCCCATCATACTCTTTTCAGCATCTGGTTTATTTTATGGCACTTATCATAATCTGTACTATGTAACTGTCTTTGCTCTTTCACTTTCTCTATCAACTTGAGAGGAGGGACTGTGACTATCTTATTTACCACTGTAATCCTATTGACTAACATGTGCCTACCACACGGTAGGTACTCAAGAAACAAATGTTGGGTGAATGGCCAAATAGTTGAATGATTTTGCTTTGGGATAAACCAGCATTTATTCTACAGCTTTAAATTATAAACATGACATTTTAAAAATATAATCCAGCTCTTGCAATTGGCAAGCAAAATTCTAGAGTATTGAGCAAATATTTTCAAATCAGTCAATCAATATTTCTTGAATACCTACCATTATACAACTTTGTGGAAGATATAAGAAATATAAAAAATGATCCATACATACAAAACATTCTTAAGGAGCTTTCTCCCTTCAATAATTCCACAATTAACAAAAGATGTAGAAAAGGTCCATTTTCTTTTAGGGTTTATCCACTTCCACAATGCTTTGCCAAAGGCTGCTTCCTTCCCTAACTTTACCTGAATCATAACAGGAAATCATTTAAGCTATCAAGTCACATTAAACTACTGGCCCACAATCTCTCTTACCCAAATTCTTGAGGCCAGATGAGTTGTGGCATTCAACCTCAATCTAAAAAAAATTTTTTATTTTATCTTTTACTTTTGAAGGATAATGCCAGGCCTATATCACACACTACATGATACCCACAGTATGGTGTGGGGCCACTTGAACAATCAAACAAGTTAACATGACTGTAAAAGAAAAACCTGTAAGTATTTGAAATAAATTAAGACAAATGGCTGGTTTCAGTTCAGGTCCTACTGCCAAATAAATCGGTGGCGTGGAGGCGGGGGGATTAATTTTCAAAACTTTTTGGGTGTCAGAACTGAGAACAGAGTTTGAGGAGCTAAACTGACTTTATCCAGAGACATAAGACAATAAAAGCAACACCCAAGAGGCTGAGTGCCAAGAGGCATCTCAGGGAAGATGAATTTAGGGTCGTGCTATAAAGAGGAGAGAACAGCTCTTGTGTTTCTACAGGTTCTGCCTATAGGCATGCGTTCAGCTCAAGGGGAAAAAGATCTGACCAAGATTGTTTGGGGGAGAATAATTATAGAGAATGCCATGGGATTAGGAGGCGCAACTGTTTCGATGAGGAAAAAAAAAAAAAAAAAACCACTGCGAGAGGCAGAGAAACCAACATTTTTGAGCCCCTCCTGTGTGTTCATTGATTCATTCAGCTACTAGTTTTCCGGAGTTTATCGTGACAGGCTTCATTCTACGAAATGGAGAAAAAGCTGCCCAAGACACAGTCGCCACCCTATGGAGTCAACGGCTGCTCCCAGCTGAGTGCTCACAATGTGCCGGCATCTAGACATTCTCATGCCTCACCTCATTACTCTAATTAGGATTCCAAAGGCATGGACTTGAGGTCCCGCTCTGTCATTCCCTCATTAAGGCTTACACCTTCTCTGGGCCTCGGTTCCCGGGCTGCAGCACGAGGACTAATTACTCGATAGGGAGGCTCGTTGAGGGGAAGGACGGAGAGGCGTGGGGGAGAATTTTGAACATGAAGGGCCGAGCCTGAGAGAGAATCAGTTTCAGTGAGGGCCCTCGACGAGGACATGATTGACTCAGGGGGAGGGGGTGGCGAGGCGCAGAAAAGCTTCTAGAAAGTGGCAGCGACGTGATGGCGCCACACAGTCGGGCTCCTCCTTCACCCAGGCTGTGTGCGGGCCTGCTCCGCCTCTCGCCTCGGACACCTGAACAGCCAACACCAACGCCATGGGGCCGGGAAGCGGGATGGCCTCCCTCCAGGCCCCCTTCTATCGCACCCTGTCGCCTGAGAGAGGGTCTACTACCTGAGAGAAGGTCCGGCTACCGCGTCTACGCCTTTTCCCACTCAAATTCGAGGCCCCTGGTCCCCAGGCCGATCCTCCTCCTCCAACCAGACCCAAGTGCCCGCGCGCTTCCCCACTTCCGCTTCCTCACTTCCGGCCCCTCACTTCCGGTCCCTCACTTCCGGCCCCTCATTGCCAGACTCTCCTAGGTCTAGTGTCTCCTGCTCCCAAGGCCTCGAGCAAGAGTGGAAGGGGGGTTAAAATAGCCCGGCTTGAGGGAATCAAGTGGAATGAAAGTAGATGTCTTCATTGGACAGTGTGTTCCTCTGTGGGGCTGCCCTAATTCCCCTTTCGAAGGATAAATTTTACAATTTGTGTTAGTGTACTTTTAACTGATGAGAAATCTGATTTCCATCTCAAAGGATGACAACAAAAAAAACATAATAAACATCCCCATCTCTAGGGATGAAAAGGGTAGTGTGTTTGTTGGACAGTGATGGAGTGTCTCCACTGACAGCCTTGGGTACCACTGATGAGTAGTCGCTGAAATATTCAACAGATCTTCAGTGAACACCCACTATGCACCAGGCACTCCACCATGCAGTAAGGACCCAGACATCAAATGAATCCAATGCTGGATGAGTTTACAGGCTAGTGGAGGTGACAGGTACACCACAGACGATTGTGACAAGATATGTATAGCATAATAAGAGAGGAGTCAGCACCTAATTTTACCAAGCAAGGGTTTTACAGAAGAGTTTACATCTGAATTGGTTCTTAAAAGAGTGACAGGGAGTTCATTGAATAGACAATGTAGGGGAGGCCATTAGAGGCAAAGGACACATCAGGTGGAAAGGCTTGAAAGCAGAAAGAGCCTATTATCTTAATAAATCTGCCGGTACTGTAGTTCCTATGGCTGTTGCAAAGGCTATTAGTAGAACAGCAGAAGGAGATAAAGTGGCAGAGGAAAGTTGGATTATGAAGGACTTTGTCCATACTACTAGGTGATTTTATCCAGTAGGCATTGAAACTATAATGGAAATCTTGTTTTAAAGCATGTTGGTGGTTGAGTGGACTATGTCAACATTCCACTAGGGTGGAGGGAAAAGACTTAGAGAATAGGTAAATGCTTAGTAGATGAAAGTAATATTTGTTTTTAGTTCCTACTACTTCAATTATAGCTATTTTTACAACGGCCCACATTACTGATACTGACAAGTAGATAGATAAGTATAAAATAAGATGATAGAAGATATGAAAGAAGTGGGTGTGTTTGAAATATTGCATAGCTGGCTATAATATAAAATAGTGAGTGTAGGAGCCAGAGAGAAATTGAAAAGGTGACCTGGAAACAGATTGCTCAGGCCCTTGAATGCCACACTAAGCTGTTATTCTATAAAGTAGTGGGGAACAAACAAGTATTTTATATGTAGAGTTATAGCTTATGAAGATTATTTTCTATGAATAGCATATATAAATTTCAAAGGAACTCTGAAAAATAGGCATTAATTATCCCATTGTACATATGAGGCAGCGAGTTTGGGGAACATTCATTCATTCTACATTATTGAGCACCTGTTATGTGCTAGGCACTTAGCTGAGCCATGGGAATACATGGAAATTACAGTCTAATAGTCTAATAGAGGAGAGAGGAATAAATCAGCAGTTATAGTAAGATGCCATGATAAAGGCAAGTATAGAGAGACATGGGAGTAAAAAGATTCGTCTAAATCTACAGTTAGGGAAGGCTTCCTGAAGGAGGTGAACTTGAGCTGAGTTTGTATGAACAAACAGGTTACATGAATTGCCCAGAAACATTTAACTCACAAGTGATTTAGCTAGAACTTGAACTCAATCTGCTGCATACAGTTCTATGCCCTTTCTCCTACCCCAAAGACTAATAATCTTTGGTTCTTGATGTTGAGCTCCACTGGCATTCTCAGTCACAAGTCTATGTGTTGTATTTTGAGAAGGTCAGAGATCCCAGTTTTTTCTTTTTAAACCCATTAATTTTCTCCTTTTAGAATAAATCTCTGGGTGATTTCTAAAGGGAGTTTATTAGGTTTCTCAAAAGTGGAAAGGGGAGAAGGGTGAGGGGGATAAGGGTAAAGGCGGTCAAATATATGGTGATGGAAGGAGATTTGACCTGGTGTTGAACACACAATGCAATATCCAGATGATGTATTATTGAATTGTACACTTGAAACATATAATTTTATTAACCAATGTCACCCCAATAAATTTAATGTTTTATAAAGTGTTACCTACCTAGTAGAATTAACTCTGTTAAAATAACATTGTGTTAAAGGACCTTCTTATCTGCATTCCTCCATTTGGGGGCACCATAATTTAGTTGCAATGCTGTAGTATACAGACATTGCTTGACAGTAATAATTCTGTGTGTTTTCCCCCACTAAACTCAGAGTTTTACAAAAGCGAACAAAGTTTTTTTCTCTTGGTTTCTAGGGCATCAATGCTCCTTCTCATCTTCTCTGGTTTCTTCTCATTTTTCTGACCTCTTAGCTTTGGAGGTGTCTGTTCTCTCTGTATTCATTCTTTAGATAGTTTTATCCAGTCTCATAGCTTTAAAACATCCTTCTCTCAACAACTTTCGAGGTGTTATTATCAGCCCTAACCTCTCCTGACCTCCCCACTGATATTTCTCATAGACATCTCAAATGTAATATGTCCAAAACCAAACTCCAGATCTTCCAAACCTGCTCCCGTCTCAGTAAATGACACCTTCTTGCTTCTAGTTTCTCAGACCATGACGTTTGAGTTATTGATTCCTCTCTTTGTCTCTCACATTGCACATCCTATCCATCAGCTCACCTTTAATACAAGTGGCTACCAAGCCTGGGTAATATGTGGTCAGTAGATAGTAAACAGTTTACCAGTGTCATGTTCTAATACAAAATAAAATAATAATGTTTATGTTTCCAGAATTTATGGTCACTCTGTATGTTCAGAATTCAATCGCTTCCCACCATCTTCGCTTCCAATCACCTGTTCTAAGTCACCATCCTCTCTTGCCAAGGCTTTAGTAGTAGCCTCCTAACTGGTCTCCTTGCTTCTGCTCTTGCTCTCTTACAATCTAATCTCAACACAACCACCAGAGCAAACCTTTTAAAACTCAAAACCCAAGTCAAATCATATAACTCCCAAGTTCAAAATCTTCCATTGGCTCTCATCTCACTCAGAATAAAATTCAGAGGTCTTGCCATGGTCAGCAAGGCCCTTAGTGTCTTGGCCCCTGCTCCCTCTCCAACCTCCATTCTGACTCTCCTCCACCTCACTATGTCACGCTTGCTCCCACCTTAACACTTTGCACCTGCTGGTCCCTATACCTGCAAAAGCTGTTACCCCAAAGGGTTATCAAGCTGGCTTCCTCACTTGGTTTTGAACTTTGCTCAAATGTCCTTTGATCTCCCAGTAAAATTGCAACCCCCACCTCAGCCACACTCTCTATGACTCTAGTCCCATTTTATGTTTCTTTGAGATAGTATAACCATAGGATGTATGTGTTATTTCTCCCTATGCCAGAAGGTATGACCCGGGAGGGTAGGGACTATGTTTTGTTCCAGCACTTAGAACAGGCTTCACACAGCATAAGTGTTCAAATGTTATTTACTGAATGAATGAAAAGAGAATGTCTAGATCTATACTATTGAATGTGAAGGACACATTTTACCATAAAATTCGATTAAAAATAATTATGCACAAGAAGTTCTAATATTAACAATGATCCCTTCAGAAGGAATTGCTGAAAAATTTTAAACAAGTATGGTTTTAAAAGAATATTTCCCCATCGTGGAGAAGTTCAGATTTCACATATTCCTGAATCCTCCCAATTTTTCAGATATTTTTCTGATCATCCATGAAGGTGAGGAGTGAAATCCTGGCATTCTCACCTTATGGTCCTTATTCTTAAATTCTGCCTTTGCACTTGCTCACTTACAGACCTGGCATGAAATAAACCACTAAAATGGCTTTACTTCCCTCCCAATAGGCTCTGTAACACATCTGCCAATCATTACTTAACTACCAAAATAACTTCTTGAGATTTTCCTGTTCTGCACTTTGCCCATCACTTGAAAAGGAAGGAGTTAAATTCTGCTCCATGGCTGGCAGGCAGTACCCTATGGAAAAGTAGCTGAAAACACCATAATACTTCCTACAGAGCTCTATTCAACTGTTTTCCTCTTTCTTCCCACCCCCCAGCCATGAAGTTTAGGGACTCAGTGTTTAGTCAGTTCAAAACCACTGACTTGGGACAAAAACTGTGTGTTTGAAAACTGGCAATGAAACTGTTGAGTATGATGATGATCAGGTCCTTAAATCATGAAGACTAAAGAACACTGAGGCTAACCATGACTTGTCATTGTTTTGAAATCAGTAGCATGTTGTTATCTTGAAAATCCTATCTTTATAATATATGGAAATAATGAGGATCCTGTTCAGACACAACTTGAATTTAAGAAAATTCAACCAACTAGCATTAGTGACAAGGAAGTCTTTCATTAAGAGTTAGGAGTAGCACATTACTTTTTTCAACTCGGTCGACAGATATTTACTGAGCACCAATTATGACCAAGGGACTCCGTTGATTCTACATCAATTTTTTTCTATTTCAATAATAATATTGAGCAACTGTAACCAAGAAAAAAATTTTTTTAAAGACTTAAGTATAAAGGGGAAAAGAGATAGAAAAAAATACCATTTAGTAATATAGAATACATTTAAATTTTAGAAACCCAAATTGAGTCTTATATGATACCTTTCATCTCAGATTTCAAGAGATTAATGCTAGGAACATCCTGTGAGCCAACATTTCCCTCTTTATCTTCGGTCTTCTCCCCAAACTCTAAATGGGGCCACTTAGCAAGTAGCAATGTGTCTAACTTTGTGCAAAAGATGCAACGTTGCAATCCATTTTCTAACAAGAGCAAAGAGAGAGGAAGAGGCCTTCACAAGTTGCACTTGGTATAGGAACTTAAAGGGGAGTGTGACTTATAAATTTGAAGGTTAGAACTAAGAAAGGTGAAGGTGACAGAAACATTAGGCCAGTTGAAAATTTTAAAATCTCAGTAATCGTTTAGTCCAACCAACTCAGGAAAAAGTGAATCCCAGAAATCGAAGGAACCTGGCTCAGTCTTCCTTCTCCTTCTGCTTCTCCTCCTTCTCCTCCTCCTCCTCCTCCTCCTTCTTTTTATTAAGGGTAATATATGGGCTAAAAATAACATTATAGGCTGAGTGAACTCAGAAAGCATTTTCTCTTGGATTTTAATATTGTGAGTGATCCAGGATGGTATTAAGTAAGTACCCCTAAGAATTCCTAATGTTTCTCTGGAAGTAGGGATATAATAAGAGTAAATGAAGTTTTCCTTAAGACCAGCAGCAGTACGCCAATGGATCATCTCTAGGATTAGAAATTTTCTTATGAGAACATTATCGTTCAGGGGGGAAATTGTTAAAACTGAAACCAAGCATAAAGAAGCAAAAGTGTTTCAGTGAACCTCCTGCATTTTAGTTTAACTCTGGCAGCAAAAAAACAAAACCACATAATCTAAGGCTCACGCCCAACTCTCTGAAGCCCCATATCTGCTAGTTCCTGTGTGGTTTGCCTAGACTGCAGGGCTGACTGGGGGGTAGTTTGGAGGAGGGAGTAAGAAGTAGGGAGGAGGAGGCACTCTTAGTGGATCTGTGAGCGTGTACTCTCTTGGAAGACAGTACAGGATCTATACTCTGAAATGCAGTAATTTGGATGTGAATTCAACTTCCTTCTTGCAAGAGAGGATTCTAACAACTCAGTGTCAAAGCCAAGACATAGATTCAGCCTCTTCTCTTCTAAAAGGTATGTCATCATGCAACATCGGTCTACATACTCTAGAGATCTTTAACAGTTTTGTAATGTGCAGAATGCTCTTTATGAGTCAAATCTAATTAAAATTAATCCCATGGGCTCTCCAAATATTGCTTTTAATAGTTTGGTCCATCAGCTAAAGTCTCTTAATCTTCTGCTGTAGCAATGTTTGTGGTGATAAGATTTGACTTCTAGCCAATGAACCCAGTCCATTACACAAAAAAACTCCATTCACTAGCTTCTGAGCCATCTCAAGGAGAAAATTTAGCCCCTGGGATTACAGAAGTGAAATTCCACTTTATCACAGTCAGTGTTTAATTCATGCTACGGGTGGTGATGATAGGCTGAGCAGCAATGAATGAGCACTCGTGCGCTAAGGTCAGGATTTCTCTCGATGCTCATTCTGTTGGTATTTATGTTACCTATGTTACCTTTACAAAGAACACCAGTTGGGTTCCTTCACCAAAAAAAGAAAACTTCAAGTTGAAATAGATTGTGATAGGGTTTTGTCTCTCTTTGTCTCTCTATTCAAGTTATTGCCATATCCCTAAGACTGTCTTCAGTTCAGGCATTGAGTCTTAAGACAACTCCTTCATGCTCTTTGCCCTACTAGTTCCTGAACATGAGGACTGAATACACCCACGAAGGATTTTACTGACTTTAAAAGACTGTATTCACATACCTGGAATTAGGCCTTGTTAATAACGTATATGCAACCTGATTTGCACAGTACTGAAAATATATATGTCCAGATAAATTGAGAGGAAGAAAAATGTTTAGGATCTAAAACTCGAATGGACAAGATCACATGTGCTCATGTCATGCCATCTGAGAATGGGAGACCTCACGCTGGAGATTCTGTTGTCCCATACAACTCCGTTTATCATAGACTGCTTAGTTCTCTGGTGGGTTCTCCCCCTTTTTTTCCCTTAATTTTGGTTTCAGAAAGAATATTTAGAATAAGTATACTCTGCTTTAGCAACCAGCATTGTTTATAAAACTTCACACTTACAAAATAATTTTAAAGTGATTCTCTTTACAAAAGGATCCGTTACTAAATAAAGAACACTATGTAAATAGAGAAACATCTAAGTGCATTTAAATTCCAAGTTTTAAAATTCTGATCTGCACTCTTCTTGAGAACTTTTTTGGTTTTGTAGAGAGATGACTCTATATCATTTAATAAAATTACCTTTTGAGATGGAACTAGGAGTGTCTCCCATGTAGTAAACTGGAATCTTATTCTCCTTAAATTGTAATAGATTTTATTTTTTTTAAATGACTTTACTGAAGCAGAGGAAAAGGAGGTGATTTATTTGTTCAATATGAAGAAATATCTCAATTGTTAATATAATATCTTTTTGAATATCTTCCACATCTTAGGCCCTGATGAAAATCCCCTCTTTTTTAAAAAAATTCAATTGTTCTATGCCTACCTTTTAGGGATATTTAAGAATAAATGTATTAACATAAATATGAAGTGCCTTAGGAAAAAGGCACTATAAAAATGCAAAATGATATCATTAGTAATTATTTCTTTGAATCTTGATCATTTTATTCCTGCCTCTTATACAAAGTATATCTCACTTACTGCCTGGAGTCATCTTTTTTAGAACCATGGCCTTCTGGAAAAGCTGAAAATAACCCTACTTTCCACATATTTGGTGATTTGGAGGGTTAGTTCCTAAACTTGAGCAGAACTTGGCTCTTTTCCTGGATCAGGAAAAGTCTACAGTTATTCAAAACTGTGTCATTAAGTGTGATTCCATCAGGATTTCTTTAAAAAGTAACAGTTGCTGCTGAATTAAACCTAGAGACAAATTCTCTGTGCCCTCATAAAACAAACTCAGAACTTGGTCAAGAATTTTTGTGACCTAAATTATTTAAATCAAAGAATAGGGTCCATTGGCCCTCATTTTGTCTACCTCGAGTATTTGGCCAGCATATCTTGATCCATAAAACAAACAAACAAACAAACAAACAAACAAACAAAAAACATAGCTTCTTGTTTCTTTCTGCCTTTCTTTCTTTCTTTCTGTCTTTTTTCCTTTTTTTTTTCCCTTTGGCGACTTTACAATTCTCATTTATATATAGTATATAAATAAACATTGACAAACATTTATCAAGCATTTACTGTATGTCAGGCCCTGTGTTAGTCACTGAATTCTCTTCAACGTTAATACTAGCTTTCAATAAATTTAAGCCAATGCGAATTCAGTAAATAATTTTTTAAAACAGGTTTTTTTAAAAATATGCTTTCATAGGCAACATTTGAAAGAATTAAAAGGAACTAAGTACTTGAAAGTAAAAGTCTTACCTATTCTCCAAAGATGTAAGCATATACCTTACGAGGAAAGTGAAGAAAATATTCAAAATAGAGTTCAATGAATACCTTTATACTCACCTCCTAGATTCGACAGTTGCGAATTTTTTGCTATATTTGTTCCATCTGTATGTATTTATTTCTGAACTACTGGTAAGTTACAGATAAAATGGCATTTCACCCTTAAATAATTCAGTACATATCTAAGAATAAGGATATTCTCCTATATAAACCACGATACCTTCATTATACCTAAGAAGACAAAGAGTGATTTTTAAAAATATCATCTAATAGCTAGGCCATGTCTAACTTTTGCCATTTGTCCCCCAAACATCTTCCATACCTTCGAAAGAAAGAAAGAAAGAAAGAAAGAAAGAAAGAAAGAAAGAAAGAAAGAAAGAAAGAGAAAGAAAGAAAGAAAATAGGATTTGATTTTTTTAAAAAAAAAGCACAATTTCACATTTGGGTTTTATGTCTTTTTATTCTATATCAAATTTTTTTAAGGGTTAAGCCAGTTAGTTTATAGAATGTTTCATGTTCTGGATTTGTTGTTGCTGTATGGTATCATTTAATTTGTTCCTTCGCCTCCTGTATTTCCTGTAAACTCCAAATCAGAGCTAAAGCATTGATTAGCTTTAGATGGAGCATTTTCTGACAAGGTGCTCCATATTGCATCTCATCGGGAGGCACGGAACGCCAGATTGTCCCTCTCTTTGTGATGTTCAGTTTGATGGAGACTCAAGGTAGATTTCCACTCCGAGGATCTCTCTGTTACAAAGGTACTTTATTCTCCTTTGCAATTAACAAGTTATCTGAGCAGGTGACACTTTGGCACTGTAGTGATAGTCAATTTTCCAACAAACTTCACCAGCGGCGTTAGGTAATAATCTTTGCCTAAATTGACTATTTCATTAGAGGTCATATACATTTTAGTACACTTTAAAGAAGGATTAAACATACAAATTCATCATTATCAGAAGCAACAGCAGATATTTATTGGGTGTATAAATAATAACAACAACAACAGCAGTAACAAATAACATTTACTGAGTGTTTGCTGTGGAAGTAGATAGTCTAGATTGAGGCCAATCCTCCAGTTACAAACTGGGCTACCTGGGACAAGTTACTCAGTCTTTCTGTGCCTAGTTTCTTAAGCTATAAAATGAGAGTAATAATGGCACCTACCTTATCATATTGTTTTGAAAATTAAATAATTTATAAAGCTCCTAAAACAGTGTCTGTCATTTGCCAAGCACTGTTCGACACTTTGCAGGCATTAACTCATTTGCTTTTCATAACGGCACAATAAAGTAAATGCTAATATTATTCTTCGTTCTCAAGCGAGGAAACTGAGGTTCAGAGAAGTTGAGTAACTTGCTCAATGCGCTTAACTAGTATGTGGGAGAGCCGAGATCTGATCCAAAGCAATCTGATTCCAGAACATTCTCTCTAAAGGTTGATGCATGTAATGAGAAGTGACCCAAATGAAATTTAATGGAAATCAGTGACAGGACCCTCCCCCACCCCTGCCACCACCACCACCCAGGTTTTAAGTTATCGAAAATCTGACGCTGTCGCTACCAAAATATATTTTTGGTTTTGTTCATCTGAATAATAGTACTGTAGAAGCATATACTTATTGCATTTCCATAGCTCAAGGCTCTGTACAAGAAACTTGAAACATAAAAGATAATACTAGAAACTGGAAAATGTAGAACTATGGAGAAATCGGAAGGAAAAAACTTAAAGGAATAATACAAGAGGGGAGTTATGAGACCTCAGAGCCTTGGAGAACAAGATGACATTTTGATATAGCCAAGGGGGGAAAATCTTTTGATTTTTCACATTCCCGTGCTATACAAGATTTTACTACTGAAACACAAAGGTAAGGCCATTGTCAGCTTTAAGAAGACCACGCTGGATTTCTTCATGGGACGATGGATGAGTCTTGTTAGAAGGTAACTTCCCTGGTAGGTCATCTCATACACTCAAGATACTCTCTAAGTCCCGTCTATGGCTTTTGAAGCATAACTACACAGAAAATGCCTTCCAAGCTGGGAATTAGTCCCAACCCCTTCATTAGCATTACAAGAGGGTTCCAGTGATGTCTTGCTTGCTCCTTCAATTGCCATTACAGAAAGCTCTCAAGTGTAATTTTCTAAAGAAAACTAAAAATAAATGAGAAAAAAATCCAACATTAATAATGTTTTTATGCACTGCTAGCACAGTCATTGCTAAATTGGTTCTGCTTTTTATGTTTGTTTGTTGTTGTTATTTTTTATTTTTTTGATGAAAAGCAGACTAATTGATCAATTGGTCATGAATAATACTTTTTATTTGTTTTTCTCCACACCTCTCAGCCTTCCAGAACCACAGGTTTAACGTGGCAGCCTACAAATGGTTCATGGTTTGTGCCTTTTCTCTCGTGCTTTGTGGGAAAATACTAGAAACAAACTGCTGAGAACTCAGAAGGAGCTCGGTAAATAATAAGTAGATAGTTCTCTTGTTAAAGAAAAGTGATTTTAAAGAAAAGTGTTTTTTTAATAACTAAGAAATATTACCAGGGAAGTACAGAAGTAGGAAAAAATCTAGTTGGTTTGTAATTCGAAATTTGCATTTATAATTTTATAGGCCATAGATTTTTATCACGTGGGAAGCAAAATGTGAGGTTAGATTCTCTCCCCTCCCCCCAAATAGGTTTAAATTCTAAAAATATGGATCATTGAATCAATAAGGCTAGCAGAAAGATAATGATTATATAGTAAATCAAAGGAAATGGTCATATTTTAATACATTATATGAACCCTTTACGTTGATGATAAATATGTTGATATGCACAGCACATAGGTTCTTGTTGGTGATGGTAAGGCAGGGGAATGGGGAGGAGTGTCAGAGACATATTTACAACGCTGAAGAAAGCTATAGCAACTCTCTCCAGGGGAGGAAAATGTGACTAATGTTCATCCACACACTCCTTTACACAGAATTTCCAATGATTCAAAGTCTCTAGAGTCCATCCATATATCCTAGACAGGAAAATTTTCCTTTATTTGGAGTTTTTGTTTTGCTTTGTTTTGTTTTGTGTTTTTAACCCTGAGCCTTGTAAAGCTTTCAAAACGAGCTTTCACACATTATCTCACTGGATCTGGCTGTGATCTCTGAGGTAGATAGACCACATACTTTACCTCTCGTGTTGCAGAGTGGGAAAAGCAAAACTGGAGAGTTTAAGCGACTTGCTCAAGGTGATTTTGCTAAGGTCTGCCAAGACTTAGTACCAAGGCTGGTAAGTTATAGCCCGGGGCTCCTTCTACTGCACTGGTCTGGGCACAGCATTCTGGAGATGAAAGAGACTTTTAATGGGACTTCTAGAAATCTGAATTCTGGCTCTGCTGGAAATCACCTGTATGACTTTGAATGAGACATTGTAACCTCTCTGGGCCTCAGTTTCCTTCTTGGTTAAGTGGGAGGTTAGATCACGTGTTTTCTAAAGCCCTTTTGGTTCTGTTGCAAACTACATAATCCCACCGGGTCTGGGACAGAAACGACCTTTTCTGTAACAGATGGCAAGACCTTTCAACCCTTCCCTGTGGGTCACAAGAGCTGGCGATTAATGCACGATGAGTTCCTTTGTAATCTCCAGATTTTGTTAGAAACTGTAAGCATCGATAGTGCTTCAAGGGGTTGCTAGTGTGTCAATCTGCTGGTTGCTTCATTTTCCTGCAGGGCTGACTGTCTTGCAGCAATTTTGCTCTAACTCTGTACTCTGCGTCAGACAGACATACCGCGATGTTTTATTATCCCTCTTTGGGTACTTCAGAGTACAGTAAGGAAATAAATATTACTGATGGACTTATTTTGGGCTGATAGACCTTATTTTTCTAAAGGCGTCATTCCTCTTGAAGGACCCAAACCTTCCACCTGATTTTTTATTATTAGGAGTTATTTAACTTCCCTGAAATGTGTGTGGAAGTTGGAGACTCATAAGAGGAACTTCAGCCCTGAATGCAAACACCATGAGACAAGAAAGACATAGCAGAACCCTTGACTGTGGGAGGTATTTGGAAAATCTTTGGGTCAGTATAATTAGGACAAATTTGTATGTTAATATTTATTTCAGATTTATAAAAAGTGTCCATAGCATATGCTGCCAAGTACACAAAGTCACAATATAGCCCAGTTTAATTCTGAGCCTCTCTGGGAAGCTAGAACAAGCAGAAGATTCTCATGTTCCGTATGTCAGTAAACCAGGGTTTTACAACATCAGACAGTGGAGCCGCAGAACCAAGGGTCTGCTACACATTCCAGAAACCCTCCACCCCCAGTCTTGGCTTTTGGACAAATCTGAGCCAAATACCATTAGTGTGGACAAGCTGGCTACCCCAAAACCAGGAAGGTGGAAACTTCTATTTGTGATTATCAGCAGATGATAGGAAATTGGGTTTTGCTCTTTGAATTTTCTAAAAGAACTTCAGGCTGACTGATGGACCCAATTTCTTACCGAGAAGTAATGACCTTGCTTCTTTAGGTCGTTAGATTGTGGGAATGACATTGGCAGAGCGTGAACTTAGCTCCTGTGTTCTGTGTTCTACTCTCAGCCTGAATGACTCATTGTGCCCCAACCACTCCTCTCTCCTTGAGTGACAAGACTGTTCTTTAATCTGCTACACAGGAGATTTAGGAAGAGACATATGTTGTTACCCCGAAAGCATTTTTATATCTTTAATGTAATATGAATACTCAGTACATTTACAAAATGCATAATATGGTGCTTTCTTATCTAAACAAACCTATTTTATGGAATTTCTATCTCCTTGACCAATATTGTTAGGCTGTTAATTCATTTTACAAACCGGATACTATGTGATATTGCAACTTGACACTTGGTATCCTGTAAATATTCAGATAAACAAAAGAAAGTGTGAAGTCAAAGGATCCCCTAGCTGGAGAGAAATCCCCAAGCCCTGGGACAAGGAAGATGGAGCTCTAAGATAGTGAACTTTGTTTTTCTCCAGCATGGATACACAACTTTTATTTTAAAATACAAACTATAGGGAAAAGTAAGATTTATTACACAGCCAATGTTGTCAGCTCATATTATTTTATAAAGTGAAGGGTCAATTAGGTGTGATTATCATCAAGCGAGCAAGCTGTGATGCTTTGTCATGTAGAAGCTATAAAAATTACCTGTCTACTTACTTTACTTCAGCTTCGGCTCCCATCAAGCACACATCCCCTCAATCCCCAAGTCACTGTACCCAGATGTACTGAGAACATTTAGGGTAATAAAAACAAAAACAAAACAGGGTCCTTTTCCCTAAGGAACTAAAAAGCTATTAGGGAAACTGGGACAAACAAAAGAAGATGCCACTGCAGTGCAAAACTCATAATGAGGAGATAACAGAGTCAGCGGCTTCAGGCGGGGCTTGGAAGCAAGAGGCACCTGCAGGCAGAGGGAGATGGCGAGTCAAAAAGGCATAAACGCATCCACCAATGGCACATTTCGAGAAAATCATAGGGCGGGCAAGGTCTTTATCACTGAAGATCTGTTGATTTTGCAAATGAGTGTTGAGAAGGCCCTTGTGAATTTTTTTTCCTTGGGGATCCAGAAATTAAACTTCTGCCACTAGAAAACATACCTCAAGCTTTTTTCCCAGATCAACTGTTCGCTGGCTTCCAGCTGCGCCCCTCTCTCTAAGTCTCCTCTTCCAAGCGTAAATATCCTCGCTTCTTTTAACTCCTCTACTGGCGTGGTTTTACATGCTTTCTTAATTTTAAGTGTTCACATCTGACAGACTTTGGTTTAAGACCCCTCCTAAATCATGCTGCCTTGAATGGGACAGAGCTCTGCAGGTGTCATTTGACAAATGCAGAACACCGTGGAGTAGTTGCCTCCCTTGCTGTATACCTTATACCTCTATTAAGACGTCCCAGGGGTGCATAAGCCTTTTTGGCATTCATCTCACACTGCTGAGTCATCCTGAAATTGTGGTCAACTAAAACCCTGAGTTCCCATGCACTACTATTAAGCCAGATCTTCCTTATTCTGTCCTTAGGCCCAGAGGTTTCAATGTAGAGAAATGTATCCCTTTTCTTTTTAACCTTGTTGGTAACAACCTATCAAAATATTTCAGAGCTGGCTTATTTGTTCTCCCTCCCGGGGAGTGAGTGTGTAGAGCGAGTGTGTATGTATTTGCTGATGAGAGAGCACAGCTAGTCTCCTGCTGGGTCCCTGGAAGAGGCCTCCAAGGCTCAGGACTTGATTAGCTCCTTTCTATCAATAAATCGTCTGCAACCCTGCGCAAATCTGCATCTTTAGACAAACTAGTGAGCCTCACTCTTCCTAACAATAAAATAGGAGCAAATTTTCTTCCCTAAGGATATGCAACGAGTCAGATATCTGCAAAACTAAGTAGAAGGTACTCAAAGGTGGTATAGATGAGAGGAAAACATTTTATTCTAAGCTCTCAGAGGCTTTTGGAAGATTTGATTATCCATATCATTATACATTACGATAAATAACATTCATTTTTTGCAACTGTTTTAAAGTTATAACTGAGTTATCTGGATTGGGGTTATAAAAACATCATGTGATGTCAGTATAATTCTGGCACACAATTATTTCTAATTTGAGTAGACACCGTAAACGTGTATCTGTTTCACTGCAAGGCCCCTTTTAACACGACTCTCTATTTCCATCCCCCAACCTCATCCTCATACCCGAGCCTCTTCCGTTAGTGAAATAAGGACTATGAGGACTTTGAATTTTAGGTTTCCATCAGACTTTTAGAAACCATCTCAAGTCTTGCCAGACTAGCTTAGCAATTCATAGGTTTTCATTCCTGGCAAAAGCAGAGAACTCGTGGGTAATTTGTATAATTTAAAACCTCAAGCTAATAGAAATGACACATTTCAAAGCACATCCCTGTAAACAGCTTGCCTTCATTATAGAAAGGTGCAGGGAACATCTGTATTCTTCTAATCCACCATTCTAATGTAAATTTTAATATTGTTTTCATGACCTTGCAATCATTAAGATTCAACCCCCACCCCCACCCATCCTCAGTAATTTTGAACTAGGGCCTTGTTACTCCACGTGGGACCCAAAGACCAGTAGCATTGTCAGCACCTGGGAGCCTGTTAGCAATGAGGACCTCAAACCCTGCCTCAAACCTACTAAATCAGAATCTGAACTTTAAAAAGATTCTCCTCGTAATTCTTACACACAATAAAATTGGAGAACTGATCTTAGGTGAAAGGATTTCACCCCACTTTACCCATCTACCTCGTGTCATAATATAAAACTTACAAAATCCCACTTGGTGCTTATTAAGAATTTAGAGTTGCTAGTTAAAATTTTACCAGATTTAAATATTCTATATACATCCAGCTATTTCTCAAAGTATATATAACTGGCTTTAAAATACTCTTCCCGTTCTGGGTTCTTGTGGAGCAGAGTTTCTCGACAGGAGAGGATTTTGACACCCTCCCCCTGCCAAGGATATTTTTCAGTGCTTGGAGACATTTTTGGTTGTCACAATTTGAGGTGAGGGGGTGTTACTGTCATCTGGTGGGTGGAGGCCAGTGATGCTGCTAAGGACGCAACAATGCACAGGTCGGTCCCCACGACAAAGACAACCAGCCCAAAATGTCAATAGTGGATGCATTTATGCCTTTTTAAGGATGAGAGGCCCTGTTATAGAGGTATGCGGTTTGTAGAGAAAGATTCAGGTGTGCAAACATGTGTTACAAAAAGCCATAAGAAAATTGAGCCACGTGGCATATCATGATATGGCCAGGCAAAGAACAGACAGGCAGTGGCCTGAGTGATGACGGTAGGGGTTTTGGGGGAAAGCAGTAAAGAATCCGGCCACAGGTGATAGGAGACATTTAGGACAGATAGTAACCGGTGCTTTGTGCACAAAGACAAGTCAGCTTTAGGTCACAGGGCTGGGGTTCAAAGGCTGGACATGAGCTAGGAGGAGGTGTGGGTTGGAGAAATGCAAAATTTCAGTCCTAGAGTGGATTCTAGGTATGATCTAAAAATCATGTTAGACCTGGAAAACGAGGAAGGATTTCAGGTATTAGCCTAGGAGTACACGGTGGATTTCAGTAAATCCAGTTAGATGTGGATTTAGAAGTGAGGCAGAGTCCCGCGTGCTAGAATTGGGACACCTCAGAGCCAGGCCAGCAGCAGGCGGTGACCTGGTACAGAGTTAGCTGAGTTTTCAGCTAGAGTGAGCTCTTTAAAACCTTCCCAAACGAGAAAAGGCTTGGTGTGGAGCCCGCAGTATGGTTCATTTGCAGGAAGAGGTCAAGTGCTTCCAGTTATGGAGATGGGAGGGCAAGAAGCAGTCTGGGCCCCAACACTGGCTGCTGAAAACTCACAGGGTAAGAACTGGAATAGAACCTGAGAGGCCCTCCAGGTTATTTCCCTACCGCAAGGCACTTAAATCATTTCAGAAAGGTTATCTGCTCTTCAAATCTAAAATTTCCAGAGAAAGATTTCTGAAGAACCTGTGCAGATGCCTTATAATCCCCCTAAGCCAAATTTTCTGCCACACTTCTAACCCTAAACCCCCTCACTGCATGTGAGTTGCCCTTCTCTCACCCGACCCCACACGCAGTATGATTTCTGACATTCAGTAATGGGAAATAACACAACCTACCTCCTCAGCTGCCAGATTCAGGCTCCTCTTCCCTAGGCTGCAGAACCTCACTTCCATTAGCATGTCACCTTGAGTCTCTGTCCAACCTCTTAATCCCTTTGTTATTCTCTGTGCCCCCTCCAAGTCTTGTCTGCTTATGACAATGACCACCCAAATGTATTTATTAAATATATACTGGAAAGCAAAGAAGGGAAAATATAAAATGGCGTGTAAGGTTTGGGTGATTTTTACTAATCTTTCTCTTCTGTCTCCAAGAACTTGTCACTCATTGCCAAATTTATAGCCCAGTCGGAGCAATAGTCCTTAGGCTAGGTTCCACTGTAACATTTTGTCCTGCAAATATTTTCACCATGGTCCTCATATAAGGAAAATGGAGTACACTATCATATAGAATAGCTCTGATGTGAATTTGGCTCTAAATAAAACTGGGATAAACGCATTTGCTCAGTTCCAGAGGAAGCGTTCTACTGCCATGTGAGTTTTGTTTCAAATGAACTGCAAAACTAAGTTCTTTTTCATGGAAAGGGATTTAGTCAACAGAATTCACTTACTTTGCTGCAACTGGATTAATTCCATTTCACGTCATGTCTCTAAGTAGAAAAGTAAACTGATTTGCAGCAGCCTAAATGGACATGTTGATGCATCCAACGTCAGGAAAATTTATTCTGACTAGATTACAACCATCATGGTGTGACAGTTGTTTTAGCTTCTATAAAGTACTTGCAAAAGTGCCCCACTTCAGTATGTGCTTGGAAAATAGCTTATCAAAGTTACAATAGATGGGGACGTTTCAGAACAAGCGAGAGTGCAGATGTGCAAAACGAGATGAGCATTCCTCCCTTTCCTTGAGCTGGAACCACTCCTCCGCTCCTCAATGTTATAAAAAAATAATTTTTTTTAACTCTATACTCTGTTCTAAAAGCCACCATTTTAGATTTTCAAATTGTATTTCACATGCTACTGCTCAAGAGATACACCCAACCCCACTTGTGGTTAAACAGGTGCTGGCTGTGGGCTTGCTGTATGCTCAGCGCTGTGCTAAGTACCACGGCCCACCCAGTCGTGGACCACCACTCTCCACTCTCTCCATCCTCTGCTTCCTGCTATACACTGTCTCTTCCGCATCCCTCTCCATCTCCAAAGACACAACTCATGATCCTCTCAGGACTCTCAGTGTCTGTCTATCTCGGGGCCTCTCCTTCCTTTCTCCTGAATTGCTAACTTTATCCTGGCCAGCACTTAAAACACAATAAGGCTGCTAGTGGAAATTGTTCTGATTTCTATAGCTAGTAGTTTCCATAACTAGTAGTTCCTTTCAAAGAAAATAGCTTGTGGAGATGAGTCTGTGGTGTCGGAGAGCTATTATATGGATCGAATGTAATAATGTGCATAAAAAAAGCCATTTGTAAACTGTACCATGCTCTCCAAAAGGCAGTTATTACTGTATTATATGATTTTAGGGTTTAAAATCAGCTGGATGATATATAAAAATTCAGTAAGACTCTGTAGCACAGTTGAAAAGAAAGAGAATTTGGGGCACCGACTCCTCCATCGGTAAGCTAGAGGTCGTCAACATTTCTTCCAGTCAAAGCATGCCCATTTCATTGAGAACATACGTTCTGCTCAAGGTGTCTGCTCACCAGTCTGGAATGAGGCCTTCACTCTTGCTTGAGCTTCCCCATCCCCCATATAGTCACCTTCCAAAGTCCCAGCAAACCTTCAAGTGCTAGCCCCAACCCTAAACCCTCTCCCCAGCTCTTAGCCCAGACAGAATTAATCTCTTTCTCCCCAGCCCTCATGTCAGCCTTATGGTGGAATTATTTATGTGGGTATTGATCTCCCTGAATCGACTGTGACCTGCTGAGGGCATCTGCCAGGCCCTCCCCTCCCTCCACGGGCAGCGGCTCAAAGCAGAGTGGCCAGAGGACAGAGGAAAGACCTCCACAGACCAAAAAATGCCCGACAAAAGGGTTTTATTCCCAGGGGCTGGTCTCAGATATGAACATGTTCTTGCATAAACAATTTTTGCATCCCTCTGAAATGGAACAGGGTCTGTTAAATAGACTCATAAAAACCCTCTGTACTTTTCGGTACATTTAAATGTTTTCTATTTAAAAATGAACATGAAAAGACCCCATCCTACTTAAGAGTGAGTTGAGTAACTTCCACAGTAACTTGATTTTCAGCCTACAAGTTTCCCTGTAGTTTAAATTACAAAAGTCATTCTCTGCTTCACAGCTTAGTTGTCTTTTATCTACTGAATATGGTACACCTTGCAATTATTAGTTCTTGGACTGTGTTTCACACAATGCCGAGTTACATTGCACCTTTATTGAAAGGAACTCCTCGTGCATGATGTGGGTGTCTTGGAGGATGAAAAGTACCACCTTTTAGCACATTTTTAAAAAGTCCTTGTGCTTTTTTATTATTTTAATACTTTATCTATTTTTTAGAAAGCATCTCTGAACTGATGAGCCATATGACTATTGCCAAGTACACAATAAATGCTCAATAACTGTTTTTAAAATACTACTCACTTCTAAACAAAAGATAACTTCAGTCATCGAAAACAGAAAGCAATGTATATAGTTTCCAATTGCCGCTCTTTTGTGCTTAGGAGAAATCATAAAAAAATGGGAAGTGGGGGGGGGAATCAGACACTGTTATAGAAACTGCATTGATGAGAGCAGATCATAATTTTGTTTATAGTGATTTGATACAGAATTATGCGAGGGTTTTATTGTTGTCATGGATTAAAGCTGTGTTGTTACTATAATAGAAGATTGGCCCAGAGCCCTCACCCGATGCCAAACTCTCTAGCATCGCCTCTATTCTTCCAGCAGTGGCCCAGCCTCCCCTCCCTCGAACTCTTTGCCATGCAGTCCTGGCACAAACTCCAGCCAACTTCCCTTACGACACACTTTCTCCCCTTCACCTGCCAGATGTTCCTTGTTCTCAGACATTACACCCTGAAATCAGAGGCTTTTAGTGAGTTAAAAAGGGAAATATAGAATTACCTAGTTCTATCAGTATTTTAAGTATTCTTGTAAACTTAAATGAGAGCTCTTGTACAAAACCACTTGAATTCTTTCTTAAGATATGTTAATTTTTTTCTCTCTCTTTGATTGAACTGTTGACCTTCTGGATATACGACTAGCTATTATCTCAAGTATGTTTGGAACTATTCTTGCCCGAACTATTCTAAAACGTAATTAGCATGAAGACTAGGAGCACACACCACCTTGGGCCAGGATCTCATTAGACAGCACAAATGGAGCAGAACTGAGCATGCTCCACGCTGAAAAAAAAAAAAAAAAAAAAGACTCTCTAAGAAAAATCCATGGCATCTGTAGGAAAAGTTAAAATTCATGATTTTGTGAGCCCTGTCTTGCTCATACATTTGATTTGTATGAGGTCCAAATGCAGAGAGGGTTGTGGTTCTTCTGTTTGAAAAATGAAAGCAACTGTTTTCTCAGAACTCTGCTTATACGATGTGGCTGCTGTCATAGCTCCGGGTC
This sequence comes from Cynopterus sphinx, assembly GCA_030015415.1. Taxonomy (NCBI): domain Eukaryota; kingdom Metazoa; phylum Chordata; class Mammalia; order Chiroptera; family Pteropodidae; genus Cynopterus; species Cynopterus sphinx. Next base: position 169,173,556 of record CM057380.1, read on the forward strand.
AACCAAAACCAAAATAATTCAGTTTAGAGCTCTAGCTTTTTCCCACAGGAAATGCATAGCACTTTAAGACATAATCCCATTTATCCTTGCAACAGATGTTATAGAGAATGAATATGGAGGTAGTTTAAAAAAAAAAAAAAAACATAGGAAAACTAAGGCCCAGGAGGTGCAATAACTCATGGGTTATTCACACTCCTCCTTAAATGTTCTCCATTGCTCCCCCCATAGAAGGAACTCTTTATATCTGAATTGAAAACTATTTCACGCTGCCTGCTCAGTTATTTCAGTATGTACCTAAGTCTGGGACAAATCCCAACCGTTATGAAACCTCATAAGAAAAATAATGAAGCTCCTCATTTCTGGGATTCCAAAGGTTACCATTTCTAGTTCATTCCAGAGCACTCTGGATGCCCCAGTCTCTAAATGATTGGAACCTTCGGGAGACTTGCCTGATTTTGGCATTCACCTCATTTATAAGTCTGTAATGTGATTTAATGTGCAGAGATGTCATATAAACGATAATTTCTCATTATTATAATAACATTTCTCTTTAATTGCAAAAACATCTCTGACCTGAATTTATTCTTGTCGTGGCTGTGTGTGCAAGCAGAGTCTTGTTTGCCTCTACAGTATGTTAAGAATGTATTAATTAGCTTCCCAACGCTGCCCAAACAAGGAACAGAAAGGATTTATCTAAATCATGAAACATGAAACAAAACTAACACTTTGCTAATTGTATTTTAAGGGCAATCTCAGCATTAGCTAGTGTAGCAAAATGCAGGCCTGATTTTTTTTTAGAGAAGATAACAAAAACACTACTCAATTAACAAAACATTTATTTAGCACCTACTGTGTACAAACTCTGAGAGGCAAAAGAGGCTAAGACAAATAAAACTGGCTAATTTAGTTTGATAGTCATGGTTAAAAGGCAATAAAGGGCAAAGTAATATAAAGTAATATAAGTGTTTTGATTAAGTGTCAATTAGCTTAGATATATCAACTGGAACCATATGAAATTGACAATGTCTGACGGTTTGGGTTTTTTTACCAAAAGAAGTGGCATTTTCATATGATTCAAACCTAATATTAAGATATTCTTGTTATGCTATACCAGCTCCTCAAACATTATATTGCTCATTTTCTTTCTATTTTTAAAATTAAATTATTTATTTCAAGTCGAAGCTGTCATTATTAGATAATCAATAGAAGGTAGATACAAGTTAGATATTTGACTCCTGTTTTTCATATTTATTTTTGTAGACTCAAAAATAACATATATTTTGTTGTTCTAAAGTTTTTGATTATATTAGATGCTTTTTTTATTTGACTTAAAGTCACAGACCTGCTAACTGTTCTTCAAGTATGGCATTTCCCAGTTCAGTTCTTCGTGCCATTTCCTTTATGGTCTTCACGCAAAACTGGCATCTATGTTCCTTTCTTTTCTGCAGAGGTGTTTGATTGCGGAATACTCCACCTATTTGGAAATATTTCTCAGTAGGTGATTAGATCTAACATCCAGTTTTGCCAGTCAGATTACTGAGAAATCAGAACAGGTTACTGTGTGTGTGTGTGTGTACATATATATACACTTATATATGATATATACTTGATGCATATATATGTGTGTGTACATATATACATGTGTGTATATATGTGTGTATATATATTCCTCTAAATCCATTCTTCTAGTTCCTTCAACATTTAACCAATATTTCCCAAGCACCTATTTTGCGTAAATGGTGAAACCAATCCTCTTCCAGACGTGAAGTTGTACATCAAAAATGTGTACAGTAATATAAACAAGAATTTAGCGCTAACTATAGACCAGGAACTGCTCTAAGCAATTGATGTATATGAATCTATTTACCCCTACCCAAAGGGGGGGGGGGAGGAGGGAGGGTAGGTTCCATTGTTATGTTCATTTTAAAGATGAGGAAAACTAAGGCCAGGGAGGTTAAGTGAGCTTCAAGACCCCAAACACTTAACCAAGGCACCAGCAATTTGTCTGGTTATCGTGGGGGACCCTTTGTTAGAAAGCAAGTGCTTTTCTCAGATCATGAATTTGAAATGTGGCAAAGTAGCAGTGCCTCTGGATGCCTTAGAATAGTAAATATCCACCCAGGCCAACTTGTGTATAATGTCAGAAAACACTTCCGCTATCACACAGAGTTGCCCCCCACTCAGGACACTAAATTGTGCCCCTGTGAGGCCCCTAACACGTTGGGACACACACCACACATGCTGACCACCGCATTCTCACAGAGTCATCTTTTACGCCAAATCTTATCACGACCCAGCCGAAGGCCAGGCCCTATCAAGAAAACGTTCGCTCATCTTTTCCTGTCATGTCCAATGTGTGAACACTGATAACATATCTAAATTCGAAGAAAATCAACAGAAGTCATCTCAGTCAACCTGAAAAGTCTAGTGACTCATTCATAGCCTTTTCACGGGGCTCCTGCTGGGCGGCCCTGGTTCTCCGGGATCAGCCTGCAGGCCTCCTGCAGCTGGAGCACCGTTCAGAGCTTGATCACTCTCTACTCCAAGGATCAGATGGAGGATCAGATGCGCCCTGACTTCCTTTTGCACACGCATTTACATTCGCATTCAAGTTGCTCAGCAAGCTGCCCCCGTTCTGCACTGACAGTGACCCGGCCGCTTATGTCCCCGAGGCAGGCTAAACAAGGTCGCCTTGGAAAAAATAACAGGAAAGAAGATGGCTTTCCAGCCCCAAGAGTAAATTCCATCTGAAAGTAAAATCCTGAAAGCTAAATCTGACTCGATTTCTGTCATGTCTTATTAATACATGCACACACGTGGAGGCTTAAACCGTGTCTACTGACTGCCGAAAACAAAACAGAACGACTACTGTCTCGTAAGAAAGACAACAGCGGGTAGGCCAACTCAGCAGAATAAAGAAAAATGGGGCTTTAACTTCTCTACACACGCACATGGCAGCACGCACACATGCACGCACACAGCACACATGCACACACATGTAGCTTGGCTCATGAGATGGTCGTCCTGGCAATGTAGGACATTGAATGTTTTCAAGGATTTTCTTGGTTAACTATAAAATAGGCACAGGAACTTTTTGCTGTTGCGAGTCTGGCTTTAGGCCCCCCTTTCTCAGACAGGTCTGGCATCTCTTTCAGCCTCGAAGGCAGTAAGCAGAGTAGGAAACAGCAAAGGCTCAGGAACCAGACAGCCCGGGCTGACACTTTAGCTCTACCATTTTCCAGCTGTGCAACCCAGGTAGGTTACTCAACCACCCTGTGAAATGGGAATTATAGAACTAAAACATGCGTTTGTTGTGACGATTCAGTGGCACAAATGGCAAAGCCTTTAGAACAAGCCCTCGACATATGTTGCTTCCAACAGGAACTAGCAGTGGGCTCACATGTCTAAGTTAGGAAACCATTAGGTTCTTTTTTGTTTTTAACTTTAATCTTTGCGCTACTTCAAACTCATTTCGTCTTCTGTGGACGTGCAGAGGGAGGATGGTTAGCTATCCTTGGAGAATGATCTTTCATTAAAAACCATTATTAAGTCTCTTCAAATTTCTTCTTTTGTAGTAAATGATCCAGATTACTTAATCATTCTGTTTTACATGCGTTAATCATTTATTTGAACTTCTCAACCATCTCCAGATTTAGTACATGCAGAAATATTGTCTAGGAAAGTTTGATTTTGAAATTCCTTATCATCTGCGGTCCATTAGCTCAAATGTTTAAAATCCGTTGTTCATAAGAGCAGAGTTATTTGCCATATTGGTTGATAGATTTTATTCTGTTATATTTCCATAGTCACTTAATTCTCACATTCATAGTTCAGCACAAGCTGAACCAGAAGACACCATAGGTTGGTCATTCATTCATTTATTCGTTTGTTCATCAAGTATTTATTGAGTGCCAGTAATGTGCTTTACTTAAGATTACAAATAAGACTCCTTACTTGGAGAAGCTCACATCTGGAGAGGGTAGACACAGAAGCAAACAAACTATTGCAAACAACATCCATTAGATCCCGTACTCGAAGTAAGAAGGTACCAGGATAACCCTGGGGGAGAAGAGAGGGAGAATTCAGCTCTGCTTGGTGGGTCCTGGAAGGCTACACAAAGAAGGTGACTTTTAAACCATATGAGAGGATGCCAAGGATTCAGAGGAGAGGAAGAGGACAGTATTCAGGAAAGAAGAAGGAATTTGCATGTTGCACGGCCAGAGGACCTTCCATGGTGCAGGATTTGGGAAGGATGCAGCGACACGCAAAGTTGCCCAGGTCAGCTGAGACCAGAGCTGTAGCAACAAGACCAAGAGGTTTGGGCTCCATCCTGCAGGTGTGGGAGACAGGGGAGGGGGTGTTTTACAAATCACTCTGGAAGCAATGAACAGGGAAGACTGGAGGCATTGGAGCCCAGAACCAGGAAGGAGAAGTAGGATGCTGGGCTCATGGAGAGAGATAATAAAGCCTGCATGCCAAGGAGAGGGTGATGGAAAGAAGGCAGTCAATTTAAAGTGTATTTAAAAGATAAGGTTTAAAGAGCCATAGAGAGGGGTGCTAAATTTGAGAAAGAGGAGGCGAAGAGAAGGAAAAGTCCAGAAGGAATTCCAGGTTTCCTCCGTGGGCCACAGTGAACACCATGATGCCCTGCAGTGCCATAATAGAGCAAACACAAGCTGGCACAACTCCTTCTCCTAGAAAGCCTCCTCAAAGACACATGTCCTGTTGAAAGTCAGTAGGGAAGGTCAGTGTCACGTGAGAAGATCAGTATGCATTCCTTACTAGTTATTCTTTTGAAAATACTGCTTAATACGTGTGACATAGATGAGCTAAGAGAATATTCATGTAAAAGTCTTAATTTTTAATTTTCTGGAAATTAATTTTCCAAATACAATAAGATATTAGCATTATTTCAGTTTTCTATACCTGACATAGTTGCTATCTTCTTGCTTGTTTACTTATTTATTAGCTGTCTCCCCACCTGAGGTCAGGGGATTTGCCCCTTTTGTTCACATCTTCATCCTCAGGAACTAAAATGGTGTTTGACTCATGATAGATGATCAATTAATATTTGCTGAGAAAAGGAATGAATTTCCATGTGGGTAAAAAAAAAAAAACTATCCTTTACTAATGAGAAAAGAAAGGGAAAAACAAAACTTGAACTTAAAAGAGTTTCTTTATGAACAAATCCAGTTTGCAAAAATGGAACTGAAGTCGAAAAGCTATTTTTCTTCCTGAAGCTCTACTTCTGGGGAAATCACAGCTGCCAGTTTCGATGGTGGTTTCAACTGCCCAGTTACAAATTCTGCACAGTCGTACATATTGGCAGAGCTCAGCTTCCTTAAATGCTGTTGGATCAGTAAGGAAATGGTGATTTTCCTTATTGATTTAATGCCAGTTCCGCCTTCGTGCAAAATCCCATGTGCTGCTCAACAGAGCAGAGACAATAGAAACTGAGCATTGGGGGACAGAAATTAAGTCAGTCACTCATGTTCCTCTTTAGTCAGGTGACATTAAACCATTTCTACTTTCAAGCTGGAGTGTTCACTCATTTTCCCATTTAAACTTAGCAGAGTGATTGTTCCTCCTGGTGGGTTGCACGTATGCTCCGTTTTGATCTGTGAAATAGCTCATTCCTGGATGAACTTTAAGCTCCAAAATAACACTTATAAAATACTGTTTATGAATCGTGGGAGAAATGTTTCATAATCTCATTACTCCAAAATGGTCGCACCAAACCACTCTCTCCAAAGTTCCTTTTTCTCTAAGAAGAGGGAAAAAGAACCTCAGGCCACAGCCCTATGATAACGATGATAATAATCACACTTCCGATGACTTTTACTCAATAGTCTCCTAGGGGCTACGATGTAGGAAACGCATCATCGGCAAATTTTTAGCAGGAAGAAGACACCGGGCTGTACTACCAAGAGGGAGAGGTTTGGTTCCTACCCTCTGGGACTTATAGATTAGCTGGGGAGGTGAGACACAAACCACAAAGTGAACGTAATCGTCACCAGTGAACGTGCCACACAGTCAGTAAGTGCCACGCAGGGTTCGGAAGAGGACAGGGGCAACCAGACAACATTCCTGGAGGAAATGGACTTGAAATTTAGTTGGACCTTTACTGAGGGGTCTGGAGTGAAAACAGGTAGAGCAATGGGAATATTCACAGACACCAGTGCGAGGAGCCCCACCTGACTGAGGCAGAGGCTGTGGCAGTTAAGATAAGGGACAGACTGGGGTTGTAAGATAGGGGATAGACTGGGGATGACTGTGAGTGCTCCCCTAAGGACTTTGGGCTTGATTCTATAAGTCAAGTAGAATCATCGGGAGTTTGTGAGCAGAAAGGATGTGAGGTGAACAATACAGAAACTAAATTAATCAGGGATCTGGGTGATAAATTTAATTAGGGCCTTTCAGAATTGAGATGATGAGCCCCTGACCTCGGCTGGGAACAGTAGGATGTCTCCGTCATATGGTACATTTCTGTGAATACTTCTGAGAGATTTCTATCAGACCATGCTCTGTGTGCCGACTGTCCCCTTACTGTGAGACAGTGATACTGTGGCGTGTGCTGCTTAGAAGTCGCCTCATTCTTTTAGAGCCCCACGGTTTGCACATGGAACAGGCCCAGGAGTGGTCTATCAGCAGACCTCAGAGGATTGAGGCAACTTATAATATAAAAGTTGGGAGGAGACTTAGAGCCTGCGGAGTTCACCTCCCCAGCTCACCCATGCAGAAGCCGGTCCTTGCTCAGTACCCACAGCTCATCAGCGACAGATCCAGAGCATGACCAACTCTCCTTGCTGCACCCCAGCAATGCAGCCAAAGCTGCTCCAAATTCTGTTTTGAGGTGTGTGTGGAATCCAGAAGAGTTTCTGACCCTAACAGAGTCAAAGCTCTTTTCCTTTATTGTTCCCAGAGCCCCTGCCCCCAGATCCAGTTCCTGCCTGAGCCTCCACTTCATTTCTGCCAACTCACGGCCTCCATGCTTTCTCAAAACACCCTCTGGCTTCTGGTTCTCTGCTTATACCCTGTTCTTTCTCATGTCCTGCCATTGATTGTGCTGTCCTCTTTGGCTGGAACCCTTCAAGTCCCCACATTAGGCCTCACTACCTTCAGAAGATGCCCCCTGGCCTCAACCCCTCCCCTTGATGGACTGAGGTCTCCCTCCTTGGAGCTCCCATGCTGCCCTGCCAGAATTCTAGCACCACGTCTCCATGATGTCCTGTTGATGGGCCTGCCACCTGCCCTTCACTATAAGGGCGAGACTGTGGGGATGCATGATTGAACACGTCGGATCTAGCCCAGTGCATGGCTCATACTAGGCATTTAAATATCTGATGAATGAATAAATGACACTTGCCTTCTTGGTGCATTCATTCATTTAAGAAATATTTACCGAAAAATTCCTTATAATCAGCACCACGGTAGTCACACTTAAATGTCAAAATATACCAATGCACTCGAGCTCCAAATTATGCATGCACAAATTATGCACGGGGAGTGTTAACATGCACCCGCGGTGGAGACTTCGTGCATAACGACACATACCGCAGCTAGCAAACGCAGTCAACTGCGCCAGATGTCCCTGAAATTTATAAAGACCCAAAAACCAAAATGACAGTTAGCTCCATAAGCCCTCTAAACGAAAAAAGAAAAAAAAATGCAAAAGAACAAAAGAACCTCCAGCAGAAGGAAGTGGCTATGGTTTTTTCTCTGTGCTCTCCAGCCGGGGGTGGGGGAGACGTATAAAAGCCTTCTATGCTGGGCAAATTCGTGAAAGTCGGAGTTCCTCAAGGGGTGGCTTTAGGAGCCGTTAGGAAAATTCACTGCCATGCAGGAGTCAGGGGACTGCTTTTTATTCCACTGGAAATTGTTAACGAGGCCGGCATTACTGGCCCCTTATTGCTTTGCCTGATAGAGAGACAGCAGGTTCACCCAAGCAATTCTGGAACCCTGATCACTGCCAATTAGGGGAGCATTGTCTGGCTGACATATCGAGTGAGTATAAATATATTTATGGTGATTAAAATGGGGAAGGAAGATAGCAGAAAGATTGAGACAGAAGCTGCCACCCCTTCCCTGGCTCCAGCCTGGATCAAACTCGGCGTGTGCCTCCCTGGGTGCTCAGTGAAAAATGGTCACTGGCTTTGTGAGGCAGAGGGCACGTTGAGAATTCAGGACTAGAATTGCTTTTCCCAGAAGGGGCCCTGTCTCTCCTTATTTTTCCTCCTAGCTTCTCCCGCCCTCTCCCTTTCTTCCCCATGTTCTGCTTCTGCAAAAGCTGAATAGAGCAGAGAAACCAGATGCCATGTCGATCACGTTTTAATCCTGCCCTGCCGACCATGCCACCCCCACTTAGCTTACCTGGAGTTCAAAGTTATCGCATGAAAGAGTGCCGCCGTGACCCGACTTGTCACCCTCTCTGCCTGCCTGGGCGTGCAAGTGTGCCTGGCATGGGGTTTATCTCATTACGAGCTTGTGGAACTTTCCTGGGAATATCTGTGATGTATCTCAGAGCTGGGGTTAAAAGACCCTGATAAAAATAGTCCCCTTCAGTGGACTCGATATGGGAGGAATTTCTCACATTTCAACGGCTAAAAAAAGGAGGGCGTCTAAGTCCCATCTGGTGGCGTTCTTGTCTGACTGGAGAGTGGGGTCTGTTAAAGCATCTGCACAGATTTCAAAATGCAGGCCGCTTCTCTCCATCCTCAAACAAACGGCCGAATCGCAATGCTACGGGAGAGGTCAATGGCAAATCTGGTCTCGTGGCTGAATCTCATCTCCGGCCAACACAGGGCCAGTCTACCAAACATGTGGCTTTTTCCCTCTTGCCCTTGACTATTAGATAACCACGGTTACAGAGCTGAGTTGACTTCAGCTATTTTCCTCAGCCCCCCTCGTGGGCATGCTGCTCTGTTTGTTTGGCCTTTGAGGGCTGAAGACGCTTTCCATCCACTATGACCCCCTCCCCTGGGGCCTGTTCCCTTCAATTTGTCTTCACAACTGCAAATGGCTCTCAGGCTGTCTTCTCGACTTCGACAAAAACTATGTTATTCCTGGTAGCACAGATATGATGCGATGTAAGGGAAGATGTAGATGCACAAAATAAATAAGGAAGAAATGTCATTTGTTGAGGTCACTAGGCCTAAAGACATCTGACCGTTCTTATTTCAGCCTGTCCCTGCTCAATGTTTTCTTCTTCAGCTGCTCAGATATGGTCAAGGCCAAACTCTTCACCCAGCTACCAGAAATATGTATTTCCTTTACTTTTTGGGTCGTAATGAACAAAACATCTTTTTTTCTGTCTGCTACCTCTTTCCAATATATTGTTTTTTGAGAACTAGAACTCATTTATCTCAGAGGGAGAAAAGAAGCCATTCCATGTTTACCCGTTAACAAATTACCACTTACAGTGAAAATACAGAGGAACTCTCTCACTCTGTTAATAAATGGGTTATTTGTCTTGGCGGAACCTTGGCTGATGGACAGCCACTGTTCCCTTCAAGCTGGCTTAATTTTCTCTCCCTGGCTTTTGTATCCTTACAGCAAAGAGAAATCTGTTCTTTCACTGTTTGAGAAATGAGCCCTGTCTCCTCTAGGTCTGTTTGCTTATGAGCTGGTTGGAGTAAAGTCCTGCCATTTATTGAGTAGCCTTCTGGGTTGGGTGCTGTGAGTCTCTCTGAAATCCTCCCTGCCCGAAAATTGGAAGAAGTCACTCATGTGAGTGTTAACTCCCTCCTAATCCATCCATTTTCGGCTTTGAAATGGGGACACGAAATAGTCACCGACCAAGAGATAGGGCAATGTCATAAACCCAGCTCGAGTTCTGCAGTCAGCGAGACCTGGGCTGTACGACACTGCAGTCTGGGCACCTGGCTTCTCTCTCCTGAGTCACACGTTCTTTGTTATAAACGCTGATGGGAACAACGGAACTGTCTGTTCTCCTTTGCTGTTCTCCATAATGAGATAAAGCCAAACAGACAGTAAAGAGCCTGGTCTAACTGCATAATGATGGCACAAATTGCATATAGCTGTAAGAAGGAATTTTTGGTCTGAGCATGTAGGTGGCAGATAGTGTTGTATTTGATTCATGTCATTTAGCTGAGGGGACAAAACCTCTTGAACACACACAAAGCTCTTGACCTGATTCGACATTACATTTTACATGATTTTAATTCTTTTTACTCAGGGTACTTCTTGCTAAGAAGTGGTAAAAGAGAAGACAGCGGTCCCGTTAATAGTACTGTACCGTGTCAGTGTCCTGGTTTTGATACTGTGCTATGGTGTGATAAGATGTGGCCATCAGAGGCAGCAGGATAAAGTGTATAGGGAAATTCTCTGTACTATTTTTATTTTTGCAATTTCCTGTGGGTTTATAATTATTTCGAAATAAAAAGTGTAATGAGAGAGAAAGTGTCAGGGGTGGGGGAGAAAACATATATTTGGGGTGGGAACTAGGACAAATGAATGCTCGTCTTGGTTTTAGTCCCTGGATGGACACATTTTTATTTTGTTTACCTCTCCATCCCATTTTCACGTATAGATTTTGTGAACAGTCAGATATGAAAGCTAGGGCTCATTTTTCTATAGAAGAGAAGAAAGTAGTAGAAGGAGCCAAGAGAACTCCTGCCAACATCAGATGAGAAGACCCATCTCTGCATCTCCCTACCTGCTTCACTGATACAAACTTTCCTTCTGCATCCACACTCACCTTGTCTTCCTTCTTTCCCATGCAAGGGGAGATGCCTCATGTCTTGCCTGTTGCTACAAATGAGTTTCTTCACCTTCATAAGGCATCCATCATTCCTGCTGTTTCCAAAGGCTCAGTCCTTCTACACAATCCCCCCACATGGGTTCCTTCTTACTTCGTGCTTTAACAACCATCTGTATGAGACTAGCTCCCAAATGTATATGCCTACTCAGATTTTTTTGCTGAGATCCACACCTACATCCCACCCCTGACTGGAAATCTCTACCTAGATGTTTTGCATTTCAAATTTCTTCCAATTTATTTTCTCTTCCCATAATCCCTCACCTCCAAAAATGTTATTGCCATCTACTGTATTGCCCACAGCAGAAATATGAGAGCCATTCTAGACCCATGCTGCCCAATATGGTAGCAGCTAGCCATATGTGCTATCAAGTACTTTAGATAAAGCTGGTCCAAACTGACATGCACCAAAAGTAAAAAATACATATCAGATTTAGTTCAGAAAAAAAGAATGTATATTTTAACAATATTTAACATTGATTTCATGTTGAAATTACAATATTTTGGGATATATTGGTTTAAATAAAACAAATTATTAAAAATAATTTCCTTTTGGGAGCTTTTGAGACCTTGCTTCTCAGCATATAGCATTCGTTTGGCTCAAATAAACTCTTAATAAAAGTTCAAAATAATAGTAATAATTTCCTTTTGCTTTTTAATGTGCTACTAGAATATTTAAAATTACATGTGTGGTTTACACTGTATTTCTACTAGATAGTGCGACTCTTGACTTCTCTGACTTGTAGCCACTCTTGTTGGCCAAAACGTCACAGTGATTCTCGCAAGACCAGGGACAGTATTAGTTAGGTGCACAGGCTGAATTTGAATCCTGGATCTACCATTTGTTGGTGTATGTGAAACTGAGCATGTATTTCAGCACTTTGAACCTCAGTTTCCTCATCTGTCAGATGAATATAAAAATCGTTCTTACTCTTCAGGTTCTTGCAAGCATTAAATGAGATGATATGTGGAAAGCACTTACTATGGAGATAATGTGCCAAGTCCAGCATCGAGAGAAAGGGCACTGTCTCTCACCATCATATTGCAGCCTCTCAATAGCTTTTCCATCTCCAGTTTACCCTGCCTTTTAATCCTTCATACTGCCAAAAGATCCCATATTTTCTAATGTAAATGTTATCAAACTTTTGGTGATTCTCCATCACCTTTGGGATAAAGTCCAAAGTCCTTGGTATGTTATGCAAGGCCCTCCATGGCCTGTTCCTAACCCAAATCACCACTCCCCACCCAATCTCCTGCTGGTCCATAATAGCCATAATGAACCAGTTGGGCTCCCCAACCCCTATCTGCATGTGCCATTCTCTCTGTCTGTAATGTACATGTCCCCTCCTTGTGCTCGAGACTGTTTATTTGTCATCTCATTTGAGAAGCTTCCCCTGGTTTCTCCTACACTTGTGCCTATCTCAGGCTGGATTAGGAATCACTCCTTTGGGCTTCTCAACCACTTGAGTTTTGGCTCCATTATCACACTGATCTTACTTGTTCAGTCAATTTGTCCGTCTTTCCTACAAGACTGAGCCAGTTGAGGTCTAGAATGGGATCCCCATGCTGAACACAGTGCTTGGCACAAAGCAAGGCCCACAAAATGTTGGTCAAGCAAATGTATAAAGCATAGGAGCTACTGAGAGAGATAAGGAGCATGACAGCCCAGTGGGGCCAAGCAGCAGAAAATGTGAAGAGTAAGTGGCCCAAGGAGAGATCACTGCTGCTTGGCTGTACAGACAGAGCTAGGAGAGAGAGAAAATAATCTGGGCAAGGAGTCAGTGATGGGGGATTTGAACTGCAAGTCTATAAAAAAAGAGAAAATTGTGAAAAGAACAGAACCACATTTGGTACTGCTGGTGGTTTAGTAACTTCCTCTACAATGGTTCCAGGAAGAGAAGAGGCTCTAGGAAGGCACAAATCATGTAAAGAAAGAATGAGATATCAGTGACCGATTTGAGGATTATTTGTCATCAGGATTGGATACATGGTGATACAAGTAAATGTCAATCTGGTAACTACCTGATGGGACTGATAATTTTCTGGGGCTGGTACCTAGAAATTTTTTGCAAATGCCAAGTATGGAAAAATTTGACAAATTGTAGATATGAGAAAGCAGGTAGCAAATTTGAAAATAATGATGTGAAATGCCAGAATAATCAGAAGAGGGATATCTGAATAAGTAAAAGGGCTTAAAGGATTCCTGCTTTATTACAAGTATGATTACAAAAAAAAAATCACTTTTAAAAACAGAAATTTCAATATATAAAGCCCATTTATCAAAACACAAACTATTCCAATAACACACACACACACACACACACACACACACACACACACACACACACACAACAGAGAAACTAGGAAGTAGGACATTTTGTGGCTGGAAGTATATATAAATAAGAAAATATGTATTCTGCGTGCAGACCACAAGCTTCAGGGGAACACCTACAGATTATATCCCAAGACCTCAGGCCTCATCCCACACTTTCCAGAGACTCAAGATGAGAGGGTGAAAAGATTAAATGATTCCTTGCCATTATTCTTAACACTTTGAAATTTCTATGGAGAAGGAAAATATCTGAAATATACTAAAAAACAAATTGTTGTTTGAATTTCATTTGAACTGGGCAATCTGTGTTTTCTCTCGCCACCCTCCTCAGTGAGGAATGCACTTTCTCATTCATGCTTTCTGAGAGCCACCACGCATCTCAATCGTTGTTAGCTATTGGTACCATGAAGCAGGCACTGTTATTACTCCTGTTTTAAAGATGGGGAAACTGAGGCCTAGAGGATTAAATAACTTGCTCAGTATCATCCAGATAGCTAGAGACAGAACCAGGATTTGAACTCTGGAAGCCAGACTCCAAAAGCCCATGTCCTGGCCCACCTCACTCGACATGGTGGCAGCACCAAGCAAGGGGTAAATACATAGAGTCCCCCAGAAGAATAAAAGAGATCAAGAGCACAGGCCTGGAAGGAGCAGTTGAAGTCAGACCGGGAGCCTTTTTTTAAGTTAGGAAAGTGCAACCCCATTATAGGATCATGGCTTGATGAGAAGAACACCAGATGGACTATCACTCCCACTGCAGTCTCAGCCAGGGGCCCTTGTAAAGTGAACAACCTGCACAACAGTGCATCACAGTTTGAGTTAGATGGTGGGAGGAGGACCGGTACAGAGGCAAAGATGCAGATGGGGTGCTCAGGGCATAATGAGAAGCTATTTACTAAAGCATATGGCATGGGGTATGTGATATTCTGAGGTCGCTTTAGACAGGCATGTTGGGGAGAGATTGCCGAAGGTCGGGAATGACAATAGGAGAGTCTCGAGTGGATCTGGGAGCTAGTGGATCTGAATGGGCAAATGACCCTCAGAAAGTGTTTGTCAGAAGCTTCAGCACACAAGGGTCTTCACTCCATCAAGCGGGTGGAGAGAGAATGAGGCGTGGCAGGTAAGGGGCCAGCAGCCTATTTAAAAGACCCAACAAAAGGAAACTCAACTGCCTGGAAAAGAGGACAATGAGCAGGGAACAGAAAACACAAAAGGGGAAGAGAGAGATGAATTTTTTCCACTTTACTTTTCCCCCAGGAAGGCCTCAAAAGAAGAGTTGACACTGTTCTGCTTTATCTCTCTTCCCAGAGGATCACTAAACTGACAGACAAGGTAAGGGCCACAGGCCCAACACTGGGATTCATTTCGGTGCCTCTCTGATGCCCTAGGGAAGAAAATGCAGAAAGACAGACTGAGTGATAGCCACTTAATCTGGTGGATTTAGAGTTGATACTCAAAAAATGCTGATTAATAGGTTAATAACAGCCTGGAGGAAGTCTTCAAGTACGAGACTGGGTTTCAAAATTACCAGAATTTTAAAAAAATAATAACAAAATAATTAGTATGTTTAGGATCACACAAAAGGTGGAAGAAGGAGTCAGGATTCAAATCCAGCTCTGTCTGACCCCATAGCATCATGTTCCATTTCTTATGGAATAAAAACCAAAAAGGCATTAAGTTTACTTATAAAAAAAACAATTGGAAGAGATAACTAGAAAGTAGGATTACAAATTGATACCCGAAAGAATTGTGACGGATGGAAGAAACTGCCAACCGGGGGAGACAAAAACAAGAAAAAAGTCAAAAGGATTAAGTGTGAGCCTCACGCTGTGGTTCTCCAAAACCCCCCGCAGAAGCAGAGAGGCCCGGCTTGACCCCTCTACGTGTTGGGAAATAGTTGGAGTTTTGCCATGGTTGTTGTTTAACTCCAAACAGTGTAACACATTATTGAAAATCTGCTGTACGGATAAAGTAATTAAATAGTCCTATTCTACTCGGCCCAGCTCAGATCATATCTTGAATCCTGGGTTCGATTCTTTTAAGAAGAACATTGAAAAATTGCGATATGACCTGAGGAAAAGGACCAGGAGAACAAGGAGTCTGAACTCTTGTCACATAGAAGGTGGGAGAGGACGCTGGGGATATTTAAGCTTAGAAATAAAAAATCGGGACTTGTGAGCATCGTCCTCATATATTCAATGTTTTTATTTCTCAGGGCAGAATTCAGACTGAAAAATATAGCGAGACCTTTTGATTCAATGTGACAGTTCATTGGGCTATTAGTCCACTCCTTCCACTCCACCCCGCTTTGTGCTATTCTCCATCATCCCAATAAATTAGGGAAAGACTGGACCAGATTTGGGGGTTTCTTCTGACTTTGAGAATCTAAGGCGTGGGGCCCCACATGATCAAACCTGGCAATTCAAAAGAAAGAGAGCGACTTTAAAACATGGCAAATAAGGGGTTCCTCCTTTTAAGCAAACTCAGATTCAGACCTATACTTTCCAAAAGTAAGAATATTACAATGATTCACTTGATGGAAGTAATCGGCAATATCTTTCCTTTTCCTGGCGCGTTTTAGGACCTTAATGAGATGACTTGATATATAAAAATGTAATTACCTCCAACTTCTCAGGATAGACATACCAAATGAAGCAGTGTTACACAGGTTAATGTCCACTCTTGCAGGCTTCATGACTGACGCCCTGAAAAATGACCCGTGTTCCAGTAAGAAATGGGGGCGTGGGAATATAAGCAAAAGTGACAAGAAGATTAAAGTCATCGTGTTCATGCGGTCGTCTACTTTTTGTGCTTTGTCCAAATAAGAATTAAATTAGCACAGGTGGTAAAGGGAAGGAGAGAGGAGGCCGAGCATATTGGTAACGTTTGTGAATGGTCTGCAGCCCTGGTGACAACAGAGCAAGACCACGGAGGCTTTCAAATGCATGATAAATGAGCTCCCCTTTCTGAGCCCAAATCAATAGAAACAAACATGAAGTGAGCAGAAGGGAAGTGAAGGAAAAGAGAACATAAAGGCACCATAAAGTCCTGGTGACACATCGGAGGGGAAATCGTGATGTGAATAGAAAGTGGGAAGTAAAAAAAAGAAAAAAAGAAGAAGCCCTAGAGATTCGTAAAATGTCTGTCTGTCTGTCTCTTTCTTGCCTCCACTCACATCCACCACCACCCCTCCAGCCCTTCTTATAAGGGCTCGTTAAATAATTTCTGATTCTGGGTGGGTATTTTTAATGCTTTATTCATGTTGGGGTTTTGACGGCAGGACTCGTGGTGTCTCTGTGGACGCTTGTTATTGCTTTAGGAAACAATAAGGATAAAAAGAGGAAATGGCAAGTGATCTGTCAGTCTCGCAGCAGAATGGAGCTAGAAGAAACCTCTCCAGCGGGGCTGGTGGGCTCTTTCTGTTTCATTTTTGTTGTGGTTTTGGATTGATGTTTTCTTATGGTGTCATTTAAATGAGAAAAGTGTAGGAGATTTAAAAACAAGAGTATTTTGGATATACTTTTTCTAACTAGATTCGTGGTAAGTGAGTAATGCTTCAAGGAGAATGAAAAAGAACTTGAAAAAAGCAAAATTATTGTGAGAACAGTTGATGGTGAGAAAGGTTAGGAAATGAGAAACAGAGAGAGAGGGAGAGGAGGCGAGGAAGAGAGGGAGAGGGAGAGGTGGAGAGGGAGGGGGAAGAGAGAGAGAACGGAAAGGAAAAGAACAGTAGCTTGTACATTTACTAGCTGAGATGTTTCCTTTTCTGCAATTGCTTTAAAGCACATGATTGCTTAGTCCCAGGTCAGCCAGGTTTGTTGCAGTCTTTGCCTCTTTGACCAAGGAATAATGGGCTTGAATTTTGTAAATACGTGAGAATTGTTGCCGTCATTTTTCTTGGCTGAAGGACAGCCACCCAGGAAGATGCGGCGGGCCCTACGCTAGTCAGCAACGATCCTGAACTAGGCCAGGCCTTTCACTATTTCACTGGGACCCACGTGTGGTAAGGAAAGCACAGCCTCAGAAGCCAGCAGACGTGTACACCCATCTCTAGCCTCAGTTTCCCAGCTGTGAAGGGAGAATGATAATGAAATACACGTTGTGAAGGGTGAGCGTCTGTGAGGCCCTTGGCATGGGAGAGACCATCTCAGCAAACGGTCTTAGTCTTCTTAGCCGGCGTTTCTAGACTTTGGTGAGGCTTGGTCCAGATGCTCTCCCAGTGTGGCTGTCCCGGGCTTCTTGTTTAAAGATAGTAGCATGGTGATGGAGCTCTGGGCCATGGGGATGGTTTAGGAGCCAAGTCAGTTTTCTGTTTCTGAACCTTGCATGTCTCGTCCGTCAGTGCTATCTTTTCTCTCACCTCACTGGATCGTCTGGGTTCCACGGTGTTGTACCTTCTGATGGCTCTGCTGTCACGACTCCTAGTTGAGTAAGAGAAGCTAGTATTAGCCCAAAGTGAGTAAAAAAAATAAAAAATAAAAAATAAACGGGGACTGAAATAGCTGAAAAGGGGTTACATGCTCGCTGGATATACACTTTAAAAACAGTTTTGAGACTTTTTGTTGCTCTACAAGAAAGGATGGTAGGTAGCTGAGATGCAAAAATGCTAAACTATGCTAAACTATCGAACACCGACCACGAGCTGAACACACCACATCCCCTTCCCTACAACACTGTGGAGTGAGGATTATGATCTGGATTCATGATGAGGAAACCGAGGCACGGAGAACTTCAGGTTCTCCAGCTACCAAGTAAGCAAGAGACCAGAGATTTGAAACCAGGTCTGTCTGGCACCCAGGTCCCATGAACCTCACAGTTGCTGACAACCTCACCCTGAAAAAAGTGACAAGTTAGGAAGAAAAGGATAAAATTTGCTTGAGTTTGATAGGACATACACATTATACTAAAAGAAAAAAATAGTTTTCTTACAAAAAGTTTGAGGACAAATAAGACTTTATGTGATGTACTAAAAAAAAAAAAAGTTGTTTTATAAGCCAGGTTGGTGTTGATTAAAAATGAGTGAGGTCATAAATAATCATAAGAATATAATATTGTATGTCAACTATGCTTTAACAAAAAATAAATTTTTAAAAAATCAGAAAAAAGGAAGAGCAAATGACCTTTTGTCTGAGCATCATGCAATTTACAAGGCAAAAGAGGGAAGAGGAGCTGCATAGGGACAGTCTCCCTATTTGTCTCCTTCCTCCTCTACTTCCTTCCCCTTACCATTCCTTTCACCCAAAAAACAAAAAACTTTAAGCAGGAAAAGAGGAGCTAATTAAAAAATAGAAAAGCATCCTTGAGACCAATGAAATCGCCCTAATCCACAGTGACAGACAGGGACCATACAGAGCATCAATTCGATTAAATAAGGATGTTAATGATTTAGAGGGACTCTCCAATTGTGTAAAGTTTGCCTATAAGTCTTCAAAATAAATTTATTTGGCTTTGAAACCTAGAAACCAAGGGCCTTCTAGCTGCGGAGATGGTTCCCAGTTGGAAAATAGGAAGAAATCTCAAAGCAAGGTCAAAGGGCGGAATGATCCTGCGTCTGACTTGGGAGGTCCAGATGCACGTAGGAACTGTCGGTTGGAAATCTTCTAAGCAGAGGTCCCTGATGGCCATTCCCAAGTACGTGGCCACCTGCAGGCTGGGTCACAGCTGCTGATTTGACTCCTGCTTCACCTTCTGCACCTGTCTCCAGAGAAACCAGAAGGAGGATCCTACTGGAAGAGGACTTGAGGGTCTCTATTTTAAAGGCTCCAGAGGGTGAGTTAAAAGTAATTCAAGAGCAGCCACAGGAAAGAAAGGTGTAAGGCTTGTTAGACATCCAGGAGGAATGTTAGCCTTTCCAGCACGGCCAGCTGATTAAAAGGTCCCCTGTAAGCAAGGCTTCTGCTGGTTTAGAACAGAGCAAAAACGTTGTCACTTGAGAGCCCCAAGTGCGGAAAGGCCAGCCTTGATCTCGTGGCCATGCTTAGCCTTTTTCTTTTCTCTTTTTTCACTTTCTTTTCCAGAATAGATTGGTTTGGGTCTCTGGAAGACTGCTATTAAAGCAGCAGCTGATAGGTGTGCCTGTCTGTTCTGCGTTTACAAATTTTCAAGGTCACTGATTTGTGTTGAAACCCCTACTATACGTTTTCCTTTTACGGGAACCTACAGGTGTGTTAGAGCTGTCATGCCTTAGTTCAGCACCTGTTTCTGGGCGCTGGATGGAGGAAGAGGGCACTGAGAGATAAACTAAGGCAGAAAGGCCCCTGCCACAGCCGTAAGGTTCAGACAAAAGAAAAACACGAAGTAGGGGTCTGAACACAAATCGTTCACCTAGAATCAAAAGCAGAAGTGAGGGACGAGTCGCTTTGAGATTAACAAGGTACATCTTTTCAGGAAACACAGGGAAGTTAAGCATCGGGAAATGTGTCAGAGCAGGTGACTTTCAATTCTTTCCGATCGAAGCAATTCTGTATTTAATGGGTTTTAGACCATTTCAAATACTAAAGTTTAAATGCCTTAACACAGGCAAGAGACAAAGAGGGCAATTGCCCAACCTGTCTAGGTCGTAGGGACTCAAGATGCAAAGAAAAGTTTCAAGATGGAATCGACTATTCGGGGCGCACCATTGCCCTCTGTTGGACTAAATAAATCAGACTATTAGCGGGGCTGTGTGCTTCATTATCTCTGGCTGAGTTTGCTGAGAAGTCAGGGCACCTGTGAGTGGGAAATTAATTGAGCCTTGTAGATGGGTCCTTCTATCTGCTGCCCCTTCGCTGAGTGGATCAATGACAGTCATAACTCTGATGGCAGGTCATTTGTCATGTTTTAATCCATTCAGCAGAGAATCTCTAAATGCCTACTAAGCACTGGCGAGGTTTCGAAGGGAATCTAAGAAGAAATAACAACAGCTACGCATACCGTCTATTGAACACCTACTGTGTGTCAGGATCTTGACACACGTTAACACATAGGAGTCCCGTAAAGTAAGTGTGGTCACTCGTGTCTTATAGATGAAGAAACAGGGCTCTTGGGAAGCAAACTGCACATCTTAGAGTTAAATCAGGGCCATCTACTCCTAAGCCTTCGCTCCTGCTCCTCGAGAAGTTTACACACTGTCAGAGGAGACAGAATACAGCTAGGAATGCCTATGCCGGGGGTTGGTGAACTACAGCCAGTAGGGCACATTTGACCCATCACATGTTTCTGACCAGGAGCTGAGATGGTTTGCACATTTCGAAATGGTTTGGGGGTGGGGAAGAATCAGAAGAAGAAGATTTCGTGGCATGTAGAAAAATATGTGAAATTCGAATTTCAGCATCCGTAAATCCTGTTTTATTGGAACCCAGCTACGCCCATTCCTTTACTCTCCTCTCCAGCACAGGTGAGTAGTCGTGACAGAGGCTGTATGGCCACAAAGCCCAAAATATTCACTTTCGGACCCTTTCAGAAAACGTTTGACGACTCCTAGTTTATAGACCAAGGTAGAATGTTATAGAACAAATAGGAAAGGTTTTTTAAAGGGGTTGTGAGAAGTAAGAGGAAGGAAAAGTAGTGCTTATTTAACCCAGGTGCTACAAGGGTTACACAGGTGTGCTCTGTTTTAAGACTCAGTACAGGAAAATCCAGGCTTCCAAAGAGACAAATTAAAAAATAATGATTTGCATAACAAATTTTCCTTTTCATTTTGTAAAAGGATTCACCATGAGGCTCCTTTATGGAATGAAGCTTCCATATGCATGCTAATATGCTTCCATTTACAAATACTCTATTCATAATAACTTTTCAAGAACACGGCTATTGTGCACAGCGAGGCTTAGCTATAATCATTTTCTCCTGGCAGTGTAAGGCTTCCTACTTCTGAAAAGTGATGGAGCAGACCCTGTCAGTTCCAGAAGGCTTAGTAAACCCTCCACCTCTCCATCCTGACAAATAGAAAGGCAGTGGGTTCCAAGTGTCCGCGTTAGAGCAAGTTTGACGGCTGGTATAGTTTTACATTTTTAGCCAAGCTCCCCTTGGTAGCTGCAGCCCAAATCCTAAAATGTAAACTCCTCACCATTCGACCACTTCATTTCACGTGCAAGATAAATTCATAAAAATTATGTTTGTTGCTAATGTCCTGATAAACAGACTTCCAGCCATCCAGTTGACCCTTGAACTACGTGGGTTTAAACCAGGTGGGTCCACTTATACACAGATTTTTCTCAATAAAGACCTGGACGTTTTCGATCTGAGGTCAGGAACCCACGGACGCAGAGGGCTTATTGTATGCGTTGATCTACACCATTTTATATAGGGGACCTGAGCATCTGCAGATTTTGGTGTCTGCTAGGGGTCCTGGAGCAAATGTCCTGTGGATACTGAGGGACAGTTAAGTTTTGGGGAGTCAAAAGTTAAACGTGGATTTTCACTGTGCGTGGGACCAGCACCCTTAAACCCCACGTCATTTGAGTCAACTGTACTTATCAAGAACAGTGCTTTTCTTTCTCTTTATTCCCTAAGGCCTTATCTTGACTGAATTACAACATAACCTTGGGCAGGTCATATAATCTTCAAACTAGAGCTCTCCCCAGAAAAAGAGGAAGTGGTGTCACTGATTCAATTGAGGACCCAGCTCCCTCTTTCGATGGGTCCTGAGCCTGAGTCTTCAAACAGCTCTGTGGTGTTATGCAATTGCTCTTTTTACGAGATGCATAAAACAGAAAGCTTAGCTATTCATAGCCAACTTAGGAGGAGCTGAAATCTTTCAAGACGTTTCTTGCCTGGTACCATTTTGATGGTGACTACGTGTTTCAGAACACATCCACTTAATCTGGCTTTCAAATAAAGCATGTTTTCAAGGCTTGTCTCGTACCTTTTGTTTTCATCCTCTGTGGTGACTGTATTTTAGAATTTCATAAGCATTCCTGGTAGGTAGCCTGAATAGTTTTCAGGTTTGGGGGTGGTAAAAGCAGCTTACAGGGAAATGCAAGGGCAGAGAAAACCGTGCCTGGGGAAGTCCCGGGTGGTGGTGCCCTGTGGAGAAGCAGATCTGTGTCGCAGGGCTGCTGATGGATCTGACGTGCAAGTCATAACGGGGGAGGTGAGACAGATGCAGAGGGCTGGTGAGAAGCAGAGGTGGCAGGAGGGGCTGGAGCCCTGCACCGTTCCGAGGTGGGATTCCTGACAAATGGCATTGTCAGCGGGGCTGGGTTGGGTGCAGCGAGGGTGCTGGAGGTGCATATTGTCACTTCTCACCCACACTCTACTGAAGGTAGCATTTCATCCATTTCTAAAGCTGATTACTGGCAGGAAAAGCACATATAATTCGTCTGGGAGAGTCTCTGAAGAGGTGGCTCTGCCTACAATCCCCCCTGAGGTCAAAGCCTTGTTACTGCAAACAGCATCAAGAAAGCTCCACTGCCTTCTTGAATTCTTGAGGCGGCTGCTTGCTCTCTCTCTCTCCCTCTCTCTCTCTCTCCCTCTCTTCTATCTCCACGTCGTTGCTACCGCCGTTTTATCTCCATCATATATACTTCTTTTTGTTTCCCAGGTGCAGTAGCCGTAGGTACAGAGTATAAAACAAACGGATAAACTATGATAGTTCAGTTTTCTTTTTCCCTGGTGATAATTTAAAACTTTTCAAACTGAAAACGAATGGATATATAGGAATGGGATATTTCCGTGCATTTCTATGATCAAACAGAAGTCTGACCCCTTGGGGTGGCACGTTTACCATTCTCTGCCGTTAGGGAAGCAGAAAATAGTCAATTCAAAAGAAGAATTTGCAAAGCCCCGTGATTTGAACAAAACCAGAACATTCCCACTCTACCCCGAATGTCTCCCTCTGACCGAACAGATTTGAACAGATTTCATTTCACAAATGGAAATGGGATGCAGACGAATTTTTTCAAAGTGATTTCATGAAGAGTCGGGCTATTTAATTGTTTTTTTTTGTGTGTTTTTTGGTTTTTTGAGCCAGGATTAATATTATAAGCTGGGGAGCTCTGCGATGTGCCTGTGTCGTTGGTTTTGCTGCACCACCTGCCTCGGGGGGAGGCAGAGAAAAGTGCCACTATTCAGAAACAGTTCTACTTCTGTCTCGACCTTCTCACTGAAGTGACTTAGAGCCTGTCTGGACCAAGCTCCCAGGCCTGATCTAAGTTACATGTAACACAGAAAAGATCTTCCCAAGCTCAAGGTCATATTGAGAGTATGCCTTGGTTTTTTTTTTCCCTTTCTCTAATTTATGTGACTTTCTAATATGTTTAGCATTTGCCTCCCCTTGTCTCCATCGTGCTTATTAAGGTACATTTGCATAGAAATGGGATCTCGGATTTTAAGACCGTTCACCTGACACTTGATCTCCCGAGGCGGCCAGTGTCTACTTTTGATACCAGGAGAGTGCCCCACAGAAACCACATCTTAATGTGGTGCAAACTAGAGGCAAGGTCTTAATTAGGGAGAGCTTTGCACGTTAAAGTAATGGAGTGAATCAAGTCAGCAAAGACATTTAACATTCACTAAGGAGGGCAGAATATGCCTTCCTGTTGAGTGGGTCATCCTAGGTCACGTGAATTTTAATTCGCCTTAGACCGATCTGGAAGAAAGTGTACAAAAAGTACATATATATATACTTTCTCCTCAGTGCTTTTGTGGGGAAGAGGTGGCATGACACTGCTTGATTTGCTGTGAAGTATTAAGCAACAACTGTTGTTTGGAAATAAGCTTTAGCTGGAGATAAAGCTCGGACAATTAGCAAAGACATTTCACTTTGGCTCCTGAAATAATTTTTGCTTAATATCTATCCTTGGGGTTGATAATATTCATTTCTACAAATTGCCTTTGCAAGGCTAAGCAAATGTGGAAAGTCAAAGAAACAAGCCACTTGCTATCACCACTGTTGCAATCAGCTTTCGCCCCCTGATTTCTGCCTGTGCACTCGCCCACCGGCAGCCACCTTCCTTACTTACCTGAATCCTGTCACCTGGGCAGAAATTCCCACTGAGAGAGAGGACAGTTAGAGTCCCACTTTACTGGTCACTGAAAGTCGGTTAGGTTTGGGGGTTTCAGACGGAGGCAAATTTTACAAAAAGTAAATGCAAAATGACAGCTTTCAAGACTACCTCCTGACAGTAGGCCGGCTTAGCAGAGGATCAAAGGCTTTGAGGATCATGAAGAATAAACACCAAATTTCAATGAGAAAAGTTTACAAATAGGAGAAATCAGAAGAGGATTCTGAGATGCTTTTGGCCAGGCTACCTTTGCTGAGGATAAATTCGTTCCAACAAATTATTTTAACATATCAATACTACTTAGTTGATTTTGTATAACATCTAGCGTCTATTATTGAATTTCATCCCACATCCTTATTAGTTGAATATTACGATCCCCCATTTTACAGATGAGGAAACTGAGACTCCGAGAGGTTTAGTTACTTGCACAAGATCGTACAGCTCTTCACCAACAAAACCAGGACTCAGCTCTGTTTCTATTACATCCCCACTGTCTCCCTAAAAAAAAAAAAAAACAACAAAAAACTATATTTTATTTGAAGGCTGACTTATTCGTCTTTACACAGGTCTCATCTATTACTAAGAAAGGTCGATATTTTAACTCAATGCAGAAATATTAAAATGAAAATTTTTCAGAATGTACTTGGCTTGCACTATAATATTAAAACAAGGAATCTAATTAAATATCCCGACTCATAAAACCGGGATTCTTTCTACCCTCAAACCATGCAGAAGGACGGACGTTCCCCACTGGCCAACGATGTCTAATTCTCTTAAATGATTCAGATGTAAAAGACACAATGGCATCTGTCTAATTAACGCTGCCTGGTTAAATATAGCTGCCAAGGGACAGCCTGGGATGGTGTTTACAGAACAGTCTTTCCCGCCCCTCAGGCCTCAAGTTAGAGATGAGAGCAAGCCTTCCATCCCCACCAACCTGAAATGGAGAAGCCCCAGACATGGTGACAGGCTAGGGCAGGCGAAGGGAGAGGGAAGGAGAGGGGAAGGCATCGCCGGCTTTCATTCCCGACTCCTGGCATCTGGGGATCCAGGAATGGTGCCAGGAAGCAGCTCCTAAAGGCTCCAGCAGCTCTTCTCGAAAACAAAAGCGCTCACTGTGCGCCTGCGCCTCCCTCTGCAGCTTGGAGACATCCGACCCCTCGCCTACCAACCGCTAGGACTGCTACTCCGCACCATCTGCTCTGCTGCTCTCCTGGCAGAAAGACACAATGACCACGTTGTTTCTCTTCCAGCTTCGCGTTCCAACATGGAAGCCGTCGCCAAGTTTGACTTCACCGCCTCGGGTGAGGACGAGCTGAGCTTTCACACTGGAGACATTCTGAAGGTAGGTGACGTGGGGCCCAGGAGCACCACGGAGGGGCTGAGGTCACCCTGATCGGCCGCTGAGCTAATCTAACAATCCATGCCTTGTTTCTTAAGAACTCTATGCAGTTCTTTAAAAAAAAAAAAAAAAAGAAAAGAAAAGAGGTCACCTCTGTCAAAAGGATTCCTTCTGAGCACCTGTACTCCAGCTACCTACCAGGTGATAGGAATCCAGTCGGGGTGAGCCACCATCTCTGTCCTGAGATGCTCAGCATCTCTGGAGGAGGAAACAAACCCATGCAAAAGGTGGTTGCAGACCTCCTTATCGCAGAGCTCCGGGGAGCACGGGTGAGGGAACCTTGAAAGGTGGGTTTGTAGGACTGCGTGGCAGCATCGGTTGTCAGGGATGCAGTGAAGGTGAGTCGGGCTTTTAGCTAAAGGTCAGAAATGAGCAAGCCCGTGTGGGATTCTGGGGGCGCTGTGAGGCTGGAACCTGCGGGAGGTTGGAGACAGCCTGGGAAAGGCGGCTGGGGCAGACATGGCTCAAAAAGGCCGTGCATGCCTGCCCCGCCCCCCTGCAACTTGGGGGCTTCTTAAAACTTGTCTTCCACCCACACTTGAGTTGTAGGGGCCACTTACTGAGCTGAAGAGGCCTTGGCCCTCTCCCGAATTTCATGCCCCACACTTATAGACTCTACCTCTGAACCCTTATTTTGTACAAAAGAGTACAAGCCCTTCCAGAGGCCACTGGGGAGTCTGTGATGCTAACGTCCCCCCGCCTGGCCTCAGAGCACCCTCAGATATCCTGGTCCCTGACCCTCACAGCCCACGTGGGCCTTCTCAGACTGCCCAGCAGCGTGAGGCCACCATTGTCTCACTACTAAGAAAGAACCCGTCCGTAGGCGAGGCCGTGACTCAGAAGGTGTCCCGAGAGCACAAAGCAGGTCTAGGATGACTGGGCTTAGCGCTCGAGCACCCCCAGCGGTTATCCTTCTAACCGCTGTCACCTTGCAACATCTAGTAATGTGATTGCTAAACGCGTGTCTTCAATGTTGGACTTTCTCGAGGTCAAAATGTCCTTGGGCTGCTGACCCGGGAAAAGGTGACCTTCATTTCTTTGGGATCTTACCAAGGTAACAGAGGGATCTGCCACACAGAGAGCAAGCAGCCCTTTTGTCTCTAGGGAGTATTGTGACCAGGTGACTCTAGAGTGTCCTTGCACAAAAGAGTCCTGGGGTAGGGGGTCAATATGCATTCATTCCTCATCTCTCTTTGCAAACAGAACCTAGTATCTTGCTTAAGTTTTCTCTATTCCCCAGAAAAGTAAAAGCAAAAACAAAAACAAAAAAATCACAAAAAACCCTTTCTCAACTCTGCTTCTCAATCCGGCTCCCAATGCCTTTCCTCCCTTTTGCTGCCAACACTGGGACAGATTGTCTATGCTGGGCACCTCCACTGCCTTTCTTCCCAGTTATTCCTCTGGAACCCTCCGGAATCCAGATTTTACCCCCAACGCCTCCTTACAGTCCACCAGTGATTCCCCTAACGTGGACCCTGCAGACCTTGCTAAAATGCCTGTAGAATGCAACGCGGTTCAGGGATCGCTGCTAACGGTGACACTGTCCCTCTCCTGGGTCTGACTGTTTTTCTGTCTGACTCCTGAACCCCATCCTCTGCTCCAAACGTTTTCCTTTTGTGATCTCTCCCGAGCAATCCCCTCCATCGCTAGACAGGAGCCCGATGCACTGAAAAGGAGCATAGACTTGGAAGCAGATAAAAATGAGTTTGAATCCCAGCTTACCAGCTGTGTGGGCTTGACCAGTCACTCTCGCCCCCTCTGACATTCAGTATCTTTATCCGTGTGAGGAGGCCATGTCTATCAGGCAGGATTCTGGAACAGATTAGAGGCAATGGCCCCATCCCAAAGCAGAAGCCCAATAAATGGCCACCCTGTTACCAGTATTACTCATCTCTGCTGCCTCTGACCGTGCAGACTATTGCCAGAGCCCCTTGACTGACCTCATCACCTCCCGTCTCTTCCTCCTTCCATCATTCAACATACCAGTCCCAGAGGGATCTTTCCAGAAGACAAATCAGATCATATCACTTCCTGACTCGAGAGCATTCAGTGGTTCCCCATTACCAATTGATTGAAATCTAAGCCATCTGTCTGCAACCCGGTGCCCAGCCTCATCATGCTCCCATGCCTGAACACACACACACACACACGCACACACACACACGCACACACACACACACGCACACGCACAGCTTTGTGTGCTCATGCCCCAGGTCACACACACTGCATATACCATCCTCTCTCCGGCCTTCTCCCGTATTCCGAAGGCCCTTTCCCTGCGCACACATATTTGACGACCTCTCGGAATCCTCACTCATCCTCCCCCTCCGCACCGCTGGGGAGAAGGAATCACCCCCTCTTCAGCTCTTCCACACACACGTCATTTGAGGTGCTTATGACTCCGCCTCATGCGGCAGCTACTGATGGGCCGGCCTAGCCTCTGTGCTCTCAGGCGCCCTGTACATCCCTCATTGCTGCCCTTGCCCTGTGGGACCCTGATTGTCATTTTTGTGCTGGTCACTCGCCAAAGCTCTGGAAGGGTGGAGACTGGGCGGGTCTGCCTCTGTGTCTAGAACAGCAGAAAGGTGCCACTCCCTAATAAGTGGCGAACGAATGCATGTTCGACTCCTCCGCTGGTCTGTGAGCTCCCCAGAGCACAGCCACACGGGGGTCGTCTTTGCATCAAACACAAGTCACAGCCCCAGACAGGTGCTCTGTATGTATTTCCTGAATTGTCGAGTTTCTGCATGCTCGCTTAGAATTCCAACAGAAGGCCGAACCCCCCTCCTGCTTTTCAAATTGTGCCCGCTGCAGCTGTAGCAGGAAAGAGAAAAGTGAAGGGCCTGCCTGGCCGAGCCTCACAGAATGTCCGCGTCCTGTGCTTAGTGACTCTGCCTGTGGATCTCTATGTGTGACTATGACTGCAATATCTGTCCCCTCACCCCGCCCACAGCTGGGTAACACACCCCGGGAGCCTCGTAATTGTTTTCAAAGCCAGCTCTTGAATGACCCAGCAACTCACACTGGGATGCTCTTTTGTGTGTGGCCTTTAGTGCAAAAAGACTAAATAGAATTCTTCACTAAAAGGTGTAAAAAATGTCTGCCCAGCTCACCACCAGCCCACCCCGCCCCCAGACCATGAGTTCCCCAGCATGAAGACCCCAGCTTATTCACCTCTGTGTTCCCAGCACCTAAGTACAAAGAGCAGGTGCTGAGAGGCCGATCACAGAATGGGGAGCAAGATGGTGGATGGAGAAGTCCTGCCAAGGGACTCGATTGCTTCTTCTGTGAGAGAAACGTTTGAACAGTCAGGAGTCAGGTGTTTCATGTTCGTGTCACCAACCTCCGGACCCGCAGGTGCACACAGCACCAGTTGCATCCGTCAGTCGTTTAAAAATGTCTCTCGACCCAGGCTCGTTCCTACTTGCCTCTGCACTGCATCTCCCTCGACCTTATTTCTTTCGACTAAAACGACACCTAAAAGCACGAAGAGTTAATCCTACGTCACTCTTCAATACTTCAGATTTCTGCTGTGCCTCTGAGAGCTAGAACTCCATCCAGTTTCAAGTTCTTCCAACCGTAGATTTCGTCCTCTTCCCTCATCGAACTTAGTCTCGGCCCAAGTAACCCAGAAATGTGTTCTCGTAGGCAGCGTTATAAGAATTAAGATGCAGTAAAGTGTCAAACCTCATGTGCTTGGGCTGAACTCCTTGCTCAAGGTACCGTGATGGGTACAAGAGTTAGAGGAACCGAGGAGATGGAGAGATGAGAAGCACAGGAAGCCTGGGGCCCTGCGCCAACGACAGCAGGAGGAAGCCTCCTCCCCCCAAATACTCTCCTGTGCAGAAAATGATTTCTTAAAACCATGTCTTCTATCCACCAAAAATAGCCTGTAAATTCACCTCTCCGGGAACACAGTATCAGGCGGACCGAGCACCGGGGGGTGAGGAGAAATAGCCGGCATTCTGAGATAATCTCCCAGTTGCTGGAGGAGGTGGATGGGTTTGAACCACGATTACGAAAATTACAGCTGGTTTCAGGTCAGAGAATCAAGGACAAAGTGTGGTTCTTACCGTGAGGAGCCAATTTCCAAATGGCCTCGGTTACCCCATCCTTGCTTACACCTCCTTTTTGACATTTGCCACCCAGGCCAAGCTCCAAATTCCCTTGTACTGGAGAAAGGAATTCCGAGGCCATAAATCCGGGGGAGATGGCATGGAGCGAAACGTCCTCGTGTTCTTTACGTGACTACCAGGCACGAGGGCCGAGTTTCTAGTTCTTCTGACCTAGATTTTCTGCTCCCCCAGATTTTCTGCTCCCCCCGCTCCACCCCCCTCAGCATACACATACCCACACGTCCTTAGTGATACCAACAGTCACATTTGATGTTAGAAACTATAAAGTTTTCTTTTCTCAGCAATTCTCGAACTCAAATGTGGGACACACTTTTATTCCTTCAGAACAAACGATGAAATCGAAAACATACACGTAGAACACTTTAAAGAACTTATAATACCCCTCCGTGTCCTTCAGAGCTGGAGTCCTCCCTCATAAGAATGTCACATTTTCCAGAATTATATCGTTGAAAAACAGCAGACGCTTTCTGAAGGACTTCCACGTACAGGGACTCATTTGATCCTCGCATCAGCAGCTCTGCGAGGCATTAGCCCGTGATTCTTGTCCCCATTTTTCAGATGGTTCGTGGACTTGTCAAAGGTCATACAGCTGGTGACAGGGCCAAGCCAGGAACCGGGTCTTCTCGTTCCAAACTCAACATGCTGTCCTCTTCCCTCTACCTTAGGAGGGATATTAAAAATAGGTCATCGATGCTTCTCGATTACTTAGCTCTATTTCACTCTCTCCCCATCTCTGCGAGAGGGAAACTCAGGAGACCCATGGCTTTGATTCCATCGCCTTCAGACGACTCTGCAATCCCAGCCCCTCTGCTGAGTCCACACACACGTCTCCAACTGCTCAACGGAGCTTTTCTTCTCAGACGGTCCCAGGGGCTACTTGACTCCCTCGCACGCGATCTGAGGTCCATGAGTTTTCCCTCAGACCCACTTCTCCTCCTGGATTTTCTATTTTAGTAAAGGCATCACCACCCACTCAGTCTCCCAAGCCAGAAACCCGGAGCCATCCCAGAATTTCCCGTCTGCCTAAGCTCCATGCACAGTCACGAATTCCTGCCCATTTTGCTGCCCGATTCCTGTCAAGTCTGTCCTGCCCTCTTCTTAGGCCAGATCCCCTCACCTCTAACCTGGACACCTGCACTCATCTTCCTGCACTTTCTCCCCCGACTCTGCCCCTCTAACCCATCGTCACACTCTGACGCGGCCCTCTCGCCTGACTCCAGTTCTTACAGCGTCATTTCCCTGCTTTAATGGGTAACCCTTTAATGGCTCCCCATCAATTTCAAGATGAAAATCCAAACTTTTCAACGTGGGCCACAAAGCTTGGAGCCTCTGGTTTCCTCTCTCTCTACTCCTGACGCAACCATCTCAACTCCCTCGAGACTGAGGCATTTTGCTCCCCGAATGCACTGCACTTTCTCATAGCCCCGAAGTCATTCTTTCACCATCAGACTTCTCCTGGGTAACCCCTGTCGTTGCCTGGGCAACCCAGAGGGCCTCTCCTCCAGGTAGTCCTTCCTGCCCATCTTCTGCTTTCCCCTTCTTCGTAGCAGTTCTATCAGCGAAGACATTTCAGTTACACACACACACACACACACACACACACACACACACACAGAGAAAAAATGGTGACAAAAATGGTTTAAACAATAACAAAACTTTATAATTCCTCATCCAAAGCCCAAAAGTAGGCGGGCTCCTGGGTGTCTACTTCAGAGGCCCAGGGACATCATCAAGGTTCTTTCCATCTTTTTGCTCTGCCATCTCCCTTTTGAATTATTGTTCGAGTCTATGCCACCTACTTTAGAAATAGGCTGAGAGCGGGGTGTGGGCAAATATTTGTCTTTTAATGGAGAAATATTTTCTGAAATAACCAGAAGCCACGTAGAGCCAAGTCTGGTAAGTCACATGAGTAATCAAGGTAGGTGATAACATTGGAGATCATGGTCAAGGTGGATAACAGAAACGGGACAGAACTTCTGGTTTTGCCTGGGGCTTGGCTCTAAAAGCAAGTTTAGAAAAAACATTCCAGATGTCTTGAGTTACGTCTAAATTGTTCGTGACACATATGGAGTGTGACCCTAAAGAGTTACGATTTTCAAAGCTGGCCCCACTTGGACATTTAAGTTTTAATCTGTTTATTTAAAAAAAAAATTAGAACAAATTAAATTTTTGAAAGTTTCACAATTACCTGGACCATGGAGTAGTCACTCTGGCTTTTCTGGCCCAGATGATGAACTTAAAGTACTGAGGTCTGGGACATATGAATTTCCCAAATAGAGAAAGGGGTTCGGGGAAGCGCCTGAGTGCCGAGTCAGTGAGGCCACACCGTGGGGGGGGGTCACATGCTTGGGTGATTCTTGTGCAGAAATAGTGTGGAGTCGAGAGCAGCTAAACTCCAAAAATGGCCCTGCAGCTCCTCCTGTTTTCCTCTGGATCCAAAAGGGCATTCTTCGCCCAGTAGCCCCGTCTTTTGCTTCCTAGAGTCCTTACAGTGTCTTTCTCCTCCATCTCTTCCATGTAGATCTTAAGTAACCAAGAGGAGTGGTTCAAGGCAGAGGTTGGGAGCCAAGAAGGATATGTACCCAAGAATTTTATAGACATCCAGTTTCCTGAGTAAGTATTTCCTGCCCGCTGCGATGGATCTACCCACATACATCCCCCTTACTTTTTCACTAAAACTACCCAAACACACCAAAGACGCTGTAAAAAAAAGGGGGGGGTGGTCGGGGGTTGCCCCTGGAGAGAGAACCATACCGCTGAAGGCCAGGGGCGAGAAGGAGATTTGCATTTCACTGCATTCTCTTTTGAATTTTCTACCATGTGCACATATCGTCTATTTTAAGTTCACAAACTAAAATCATCTATAATTATAATCATAGGGTTTCCGAGAATTCCACTGGGGGCTCTGTTGGCCACCCCACTTCAAGAGCTGCTACTGCAAAGCGCTTCTCCATTATCCCTCAGCCTACCTCCTGTCCTAACCCAAGATCCCGAACAGCTCTGAGCCCTGATCAGGCATGTGGACACTCTTTCCTTACACTATGCTCACAGCAAACAGAGAAGTCCGTGGGAGAGAAAGGGGAAAGTCCCCACAGAAGAGGAAGTGAGAAATTGAGATTGAGTCTCGTCTCAAGAATTGACCACAAGGGTTAGATAGAAATCTAATCTTGCCTGAGTCAGGGACTAGCCCAAAGAGCAAAAGTTTGCTAGAAAACCAAAGTGGTATTTGATGATGCCGGAGAGGTGCAGCCGTACCTCTCGTTGTGAACCAGTACTGACCACCGAACCAAGAGAACGGCCCCCGATCCCAGCTGAGCCCTTGATGCTCCCCTGTAACCTTCTAGATGGCCATGTCAGATCTTCCCTGCCCCTCACACGTGCAACGCCTCCCACACTTTACTCTCAGCCGATGGCCTTGCTTCCAGATTCACTGGGACCATGGAAGCCACCGGAAAGATTCCAGCCCCCATCTGACTCGCTGCAGCCACCCACCTCCTGCAACTGCTCTCAGACACTCTGGCTTCCCTGCAGCTGTTAGGAAAGAACTGTCTGTGCTTCTAGCAGAAATTCTCCCTTCTCTCTCCTACCCCAACCTTCTTTCCCTCTCTGCTCCATCATTCCCATCAGCAAACAAAGACGCTGCCATTCCTCCCCTCTTACCAAACGCCAAAAACAAAATGAAACAAAAAAAACCCTTGTATCTGAATCACCTTCCAGCTTCCACTCCACTTCTTCAAGAGAATCGTTTATATTCATTACCTCCAAGTCCTCTCCTCCCGTTCTCTCTGGAATCCCCACATCTCCTTCCAATGCTTTTTATCAGCATCACAGTCCTAGTGGTTGGGTGCTTGACCATCATCTCAGGATGATTCTATGTGGGGGATCTTTCCCTCTCTCCTATTGAAACACCTTCTCTGTTTGGCTTGCTGGACACCCTTCCTCCTGGTTCTCTTCTCACCTCCCTGGCTGCTCCTCCTCCACCCTCTTTGCTGCTTTCCCCTCATCTCCCCAATCTCCTTTAGGTTTAGAATATGCCCCTCTCCGCCCCCACCTCCCACCAAGTGAGGTCCTTCCTGGTATCATCCCCCACTGCCCATCCCTCCTCTTTGTTTTCACTGTCTCCACGGCACTTCTCACCACCTGACATACTATATATTATAATTATTCTGGTGTTTACTATGTGCTGCTCTCCCTCCCACCCCCACAAGGTCAGGCGTTCTTGTCTGTTCTGCCCACATTATATCCCCAGTGCCCAGAAGAGGGCCCAGCACATAGTAGCTGTTTAACAAAAGCTGTTAAATGAACAAATGGCTTTAAAGTGATGTGTAACATGGAAACCCTGGCAACTCATTTAATATGTAGTGTATATGCATTTTTTAAAAGTCTTGAAAGAAGTCACTTATCAAATTTGAGCTAGAGGACTGATGGGTATTTTCTAAGCAATCCCCTCACTGCCTCTTCCAAAATGCTTTCTTTGAGGTGTGGCTGCTGTGGAGCATGTCGCATTCCTTTTGCCACCCCCATTACATTTTCTACACAAGGCAATGCTGTGGCGGTCACTCATTAGCCTTCAGGGTTGCATGGCACGTACTCTGGCAGGATCTCCCAGCAAGCGACCACCAGAAAACCTCTGCTTCCAGCCTCTCAGAGCCCAGCCAAACTTTCCCTGTAATCCCTGGTCTGAAGTAAGGCTATCTCTCCCACCACCAGAGTCTGTTCAGGTTCCTAAATTCTAGAAAGCACAGGGGATTGGTCACAAAGGAATCCCAAGCTGTGGCCCATTGAACATTCGCCTTAAAGGGACACACACACTAGCATTCCAGGGATGGCTATTAGGGCAGCCACTTTGGAGCAACGGGACACAGTCCCACCTTCCGCTGCTGAGTGATTGCAAACAGTTGTCATTTGTTTCGAAACGTTTCTGGCCTCCTGCCCTGAGGCTGTGGCCACTGTTTGCCTTGTCCCTGTGGATGTCCTTGGTGCTTTTCAGTTCTAGGTACTTTCTCAGCTATGTCTTTGCTGCAAGCATTTTTGCTGCAAACATTTTCCCGCGTAACTAATTGACGGAAGGCAATTTTGCCTTAAAAAAAAAAAAAAAGATAAATAACTGGTTGACGATTATTTTTTCTTTCTGGTTTGGTTTCATTTCTTTACTGACAAATCAATCAACTGCTGTAAAAAAAGATAAGCTAACTAAGATTGACAGGTCGATTTTTGAGTCATTTTTGTTTGTTTGCTTTGGTTTCGCCATTGACGAATCAATCAGTTGTCCTCAGCAGACTTAATGCATTTAAGCTAGTTGTCGGTTTGGTTTCATTTCTCCATCGACAAGTTTTTACAGTCACTCCCATTTTTGTAGTATCTATAAATCTTAGCTAGCCCGCATACAGTGACAAGTAGACCTGGTGGGGGTCTTAAAATTTTTGGCATTTCTTCTAGATGATGATGATTTGCCCCAAGAACTAGTTTCTTATGTCAAAACACATGAACTGGGAGGAAAAAGACATGCCAGGGCCCTCTCAGAGGGCTCAGCGTTGAAACCTTATTTCCCACAGAACAAAGGCAAGTGCTTAGGCAGGATCCACAAAGTAAGCGGGGTTCCCTGCGCGGTATTGCCATGCAGCTGCAAAGAAAGTCTTTTGCATTTTGTGTTCGTTTATCTGTCGCGATTTTATCTTTTTTTTTACGGCAAAATTGCCTTACGGCTGGTTAGTTATGCAGTAAAAATGTTTATGACAAAGATGTTTGCAGCAAAGATGTTTAGAGCAATGATGCTTACAGTGAAAATATGGACCCGGTCTTGGTCGGAGCGGGCCACACCGCCTGCAGCAACACTTCTGGAGGCTGCCACCATCACCACTCCCGCCCCCATCCCCCAAAATGCGTTTCTCTTCATTGTATTCTTTTCCACGATAAAGCATTTTTCCAGCCTGGATTTTTGGGGCAGCCCAGGGGCTGGCTGTGTAGACGTGGTTCCCTGGTGGCTCCCAGCCCCACTCATTTGCAGGTGCATGTGCAGGGCTCCCTGGGTGCCTTGCAGCCTCCATCCAGCAGGCTGAGCAAAGCCCCTGGGACTCCATCCACCCACCCACCCAGGAAGCACCGGCCCCTGGGCTGTCACTCTCCTTCTGGGCCACTGAGGTCTCTGCCTGGGAGCCAGCTCCACCCAGTTGCTCCCAGTGCCTGAAGAGTCCCTGTCCTCCTAGTGAACAGACGTCCCTACAGTTCCTTCTTTCCCAACACCATCCCTCACTGGGCTGCCAGCAGGAGGCCACTTCCCGCAGTGAGTCACTCCCACACTGTCCCATTTTGGTTCAGTGGCACATTTCCGTGATTCAGGTTTGTCTGAGCTAAAGAGAGGCTTCTAGAGGGAAGGAACAGAGAGGGACTGTCTCAGGGAACACTCACTTGCTGTGCCCAAAAACTGCCTGGACCGTTTGTTTTCGAAGGCTCCTGGCCCCTCTCTCTTCTTTTTCTGCTTTCTTCTGAACAAAGTCCCCAGCCATTCTCCCTTCGGGTCACGTCCCTGTCCCACCCCTCTGGCTTCTCACCAAGATCCTCTGGTTTTATCTCACCCAATAGATGGTTTCACGAAGGCCTCTCACGACACCAGGCAGAGAACTTACTCATGGGCAAGGACGTTGGTTTCTTCATCATCCGGGCCAGCCAAAGCTCCCCAGGAGACTTCTCCATCTCTGTCAGGTACTGGCAATTCCTCACACTGCCTGGACCCAGACTGCTGAAGCCATGAGGTGACCTCCTGAACATGACCTCTACTGCTCAGGAGCATGGTGGCCAGGGGCCCAGACGTCCTGTCAACCGTGATGTCATTCATTTTCCTCCTGTAACACGTGTATGTAACTAGCACATTGGTTTTGACCAAAATTATTGTGCACATTCATCTGTCTCCCCCTCTAACCCAGGTGTTCCTGGAAGGACAAGATTTTTATCTACTTCATCTTTGTGCCTTTAACAGCGCCTTGTACCCTGCAGGTACTCAGCAAGCATTTGTGGAAGGAAGTGGGGAGGGAGAGAAAAAAGAGAAGTCCAAATTGTCCACATCCGTCTTGGGGTCTAAATATTAACTTTATTTATTTTTTTATTTATTTTTTA
Source organism: Cynopterus sphinx (assembly GCA_030015415.1). NCBI lineage: Eukaryota > Metazoa > Chordata > Mammalia > Chiroptera > Pteropodidae > Cynopterus > Cynopterus sphinx. The sequence goes on from CM057380.1 coordinate 169,210,301, forward strand.
TTTTTTTACTACTGATGGATGTCTGAAGAAAGATGAGAGGGAAATAAAAACCCCAAGTCATTGGTATAAGATACATGTGGAGTTGGAGGTGGCTGCACAAAAGAAAAGTTACCTCAAAACATTATAATGCAGCAAAACTGAGAGCAACAGAGCAGAGCAGAGGGGGGATTGGATGGGGGGAGTGTAACAGCCGAATCTCGCTAACATGCAATGCCCAGGAGGAAGTGACCCAGTCCAGACATGACGCAGCGCCACGTGCCGAAGCCCCATGTCTGAACACGTGGTGTGTGGTCAGCATGTCAGGGATTGCAAGTCCCGTATGGGACTTGGTGACCACCTGTGAAAGTGGACGAATTAATGCTGAGAGCAGTATAGGAGGAAGGTGACAGCCTGAACAGTGGATCCTACTGTCGAGTTAGTTGACAGGAAATGCTGGTCTGGATTATTCAATATAAAGTAAAAGTCATGCAGCTTGGGTGCTTTAAGTAAATAAATCCAATTTTGAGTAATAAACTGAGGTCACTTCACTATTTAGAAGGAGTGTATGTTTTAAGGAATAGGTAGGAAGGACTTAGAAATAATGGATCAACCATTTGAATGCCTCTGAAGTGCTAAAAGATCGCTTGGTCTTCTTGGCATCGCCCTTGCAGTCTTGTTTAAACTCTCAATTTTTCTTAACGAAAACTTTCTTTTCATAGCTTGAGTGATGGTAAATTTCAGCTCAGGCCAATATTGATGTATCACAAATTATAACTTTCTTAGGCCTCAGTTAATGAAATTTTGCTCCATTAATGGATCTTACAAGTCCAGCCTATTTCTCAAGGGTCCTGATTACAGCCTAGACCAAGAGAATTGTCAGGTTAAAGGGCAGCTCTTGGTGCCTTTGGTTTGCACAAAGTTGACTCTGGCTTTTTTGGCTGGAACCGTGGTTTCTATTTCCTCAATTAGAGTGAATTATGTAAAACAGTCAGCCTTGACTTCTGCCCCAGTTTTCCCCTGCTGTTGAGGCAATGCAGCTTCTTGTTAGGGTGATTATTACCATAATCATTATTACCTCTTCTGCAGGAATGTAGTATAATGTATTCCAGAGCAAAATCATTTTTATTTATACATCTTCTTTTTGTCATGGGCACAGATAATTAAGAGCTAATTGTAGTTCTATAACTTAGCATTTGTTAAGGGTCTGAAATGTGAGACTTTAGCATCTGGGGCTTGAGCTACATCTTTTTCTCGGCCTCTCTCAGAACACCCTCCATAGGCCCAGATGACCAGCCGCAACCCTGGCATTCATCCTCTCGGCTCGTGAGTGTGAAAGGGCTAATCTTTCTCCAGGTTCTTTGATCAAGAGGCGGTGGATGAATAATTAGACCATAAGAATATTTCCTCCTTCTCACCCAGATGTGAGGGGTAATGACGATGAGTTGAGCCATATGGTGTTAGAGGGAAGAAAAGATCTGTTAATGGCCTAAACCAAACGGAAGGCTATGCGGCAATTTCCAAGTGTCGGTTATTACCCTAGAGCAGCCAAACAGAGGTCGCTGGATGGGTTCACCAGGCCATGAGCAGAGCCCGCCACATCAGATGAGACTGAAGATCAGAATTCCTCTCCCCTCTCAACATGGCCCACTAAGTCCACCCCTCAGAAACCTCCACTAATGTTCAGTGGTATCTTCCCTTTCCAACACTTTAAATTCTTGACTTTTCTGCTGGATCAGGCAACTGGTACCATTTGCGCCAGTTAATTTTTAGGTACAAACATATGTCCGTTGAACAAATAAAGTTGACATCTGAAAGTGAATGGCTTGGTGATGAAGAAGGACTGGAGCTATTGGTTAAGGTCCAGTTCTTCTTTTCGATGAATAAAACCCAATCTCCCCAAACCCATCACAAATGTGACCCATCATTCATGAGTCCAGCTGGTGTCAAAAAGTACTGACCTAAAAGAAGTTAGAATATACACATGGTGTGACAGGCCCAGCTCACTAGACTGGAATCGGACGCCCGGGGTTCCTGCCTCAGCTCTGCCATTCACTGATGGCGACCTTGAGTGAGCCCCTCCATCTCTCTGAGCCTCAGCATCCGCAGCCGTAACTTGAAAACATCAGACTAAATAATCTCTGAGGTCCTTTCCAATTAAAACTCTACAATTCTCTAGAACACTTTTCCCCCCGAAAGCTCGAAATGTTTGCAACCTTATTTATGCAAAACATAAACCAAAACCCAGAGATCCTCATTATGTAGAGAACAAAGTGTGGCAAGTCTCCTGAGATCATGTCTTAAGATCCGGAGCTGGTTTATGGGCTTGAAGGAGTTGGTTCAAAGCCTTTCTGATAATAGAACAATAAGGAAAAAAACCCTCCCCTCTGAGTCTTGGCAGAGTGCTTAGCATAGCACAGGACTCAGGGGTTGCCATGTTTCAAATAAACATTGTAAAAAGGTCCTTGACTTCATCGCCTTTAAAGCGCTTGGAACATTTCTTCTTGTAAGAAGTTGGCTTCAGTGTCAGAAGACAGATTACCTTCTGCTGATGTAAAAACCCCCTCCAGGCAGCCCATGTTCTGAGCGGTCCTTCCTCGACTCTCCCCCGAGAGCTCGACTGGGCTGCCCGCCTGCCTAGTAGAGATACGGGAGCCACCCATATCTCCTGCCCTAATGGAACCCTGGCATCCAGAGGCAGGGACATTGTCACCATGTAATGTCTGGTTTGGATTTGCCTTGATCTCTAGGCATGAGGAGGACGTTCAACACTTCAAGGTCATGAGAGACAACAAGGGTAATTACTTCCTGTGGACAGAGAAGTTTCCATCCCTGAATAAGCTGGTGGACTTCTACAGGACGACTTCCATCTCCAAACAGAAGCAGATCTTCCTGCGGGACAGAACCCAAGAGGATCAGGTACGCTTCAGGTCCCTGCCAGCCCCATCCTGTCAGGAGATGTGAGGCAGCTGGAGTCCCACATGCGCCCCCAGGACGGGTCCTCTGAGGACTCTGAAAGGCAGAAGAACTCTGAAGCCGGTCTCAGTTTAAATCCTGGCTTGACCCTTCCTAGCTAGGTGACTTTGGAAAGTTCTTTGATTCTTAGTTTCTTCATCTATAAAGTCGGGAGGGTAGTGATAGCCACCTCATAGGATGGTAGCAAAGGTTAGAAAGGTAATGTGTCCCCTTCCTTATGCCACCCCTAACCACACTGCAGGCATTCTGTGCACAATAGCTCTTATTGTGGATGTCATTGTTTTACTTGTAGACATTACTACGTCACAGTTGGGGTCCTGGCTAGAACTTTGTGACAGGATTCGGGGTCGGGGTAGGGGTCACTGAAGGAGAAAACTGGCCCTGGAATTCTTGCTCTTGGAACAATTTGGAATATAGAGTACTGTTTTCATAGACAATGCATCCGACAGACCTGGCTTTGAGTCCTGACTTCATCATTAACTATCCTTATTACCTAGCCAAGTTAAGGAATCTTTCTGAGCTTCTGTGGAATGGAGAGAATACAATACCTCTCTCACTAGGCTATCGTGAGGATCAGATGAGATGATGCAGTTATAGGACTTGCCGCAAGGTCTGGTCTATAGTATAGGCTCAAAGAAAATACTAACTTGGTTCCCGTAAGTAAATTGACACACACATGATTTATAAAATATTTTTCAAAGGAAGTAATGTGGTTATAAGAGACAAGTATTATCGGAAGAAGCATTGACTGGAATAGTTGAAATCCCAGAGACAGGTGACTTGAAAAGTCATTTAGACTTTCAATGCAGCACATGCTTTGGGGGAATAAAGAAAACCATCCCTTTCACGTAATCGCCTGATTTTAAGCCTGAGAAGTTGCAATCGGGGGAGAAAAAGGGGATTCCCATCAAGTGCACACAAAAACTCAGAAAGAAAAACAAAGGTTAACCGAGACCTTGAGAATGATTTTAAGCAGGGAACGGACAGAGGTATTAATTAATAGGAGGCGCATGCAGAGATGAGAGAGGCAACAGAAAACTGCATTAAACTGGATTAGATGAGTTCATATCTGTAAAGTGCTTAGAAGAATGCCTGGCATATGCTAAGCCAGAGCCCTCTGTAATGGTTCAATAAAAGTAAGGAGGAATAACTCGGATCCATGAGGTTGCTGCAGCATTAGGAAGAAGGCCTTGCTCTTCCCAGCACGCCCAGCGCAGGCCTGGTTTCCATGGTGCTGCAAGAGTGTTGTGTTTGAGTCTCTCTCACCAGCCTATACGTGACAGTTAAAAATCATGCAAAGTCAACAGCGGAGCTTATCTGGAAGGTAGGATGTCCCGCGGTGTGGCGACATGCGATAAGCGGGGATGGCGTTGTGTCAGTAAAATAGAATACTGAAGCCTGATTACACAGAGGAAAACGAGCCCGCTGGGGATGGACTAAGTGGGTACCACGTGGAAAGTGTCAGACTGTGAACCAGAGACCTGACATCCCCTAACCCGAAGAATCTGAGAATGCAGAGGCCGCTTTTGAAAACGTGAGAGTCTGAACCACTCACTTGTTCTCTTTAAGCTGCCCCCCACCTCCATCCACTGTCTCTTGGAGCTGTCATGAGCAAAGTCTGGGAACAGCTGCCTCAAGGGTGAGGTAGGGTCAGGAGATGCAGGAGGAGGATGGATCTGCCTCACCTCTGTTCTCTCCCAGGGTCGCCGGGGCAACAGCCTGGACCGGAGGGCCCCCGGAGGCCCACACCTCAGTGGGACTACGGGAGAAGAAGTCCGGCCGTCCATGAACCGAAAGCTGTCGGATCACCCACCACCCACTCCAGTGCAGTATCCGCCAGCCCCACCGCCAGCCCAGCAGCGGTACCTGCAGCATCACCATCTTCATCAGGTATCTAAAAAGAACGAAGCAGGGCACTCTCTCCCCTGAGGCCCAGGCCACTTGTCTCCACCACCACTTAGTGTGCAAAAACTCCCCGCAATGCTGGAAACCATAGAAAATAAATGCTGGGGGTCTGTTATGAACCCGGCCCTGCAACATCCCAGGCCCAGCCCAGCATCCTCATGTCTCACGAAGTTTGGGGCCCCCAAATGGCAGAAATATGATATGGAAACTGTTTGGGCAAAGAAGCCTCTCTGAAAACACACACACACACACACACACACACACACACACACACATACACACACACACTCACTCACTCACTCACTTTCTTACCCTGAGGACTGAGTGAACAGTTGCTTCATTTTCCTATCAGTGCAATTTCAAATCTAGTCATGCTCCTTACCCCACCTGGCTGTCCAATTCTACAAAAAAAAAAAAAAGAAAGAAAGAAAGAAAAGAAAAAGAAAAAAGGATTAACTCCTGCAATGGAGCCTTGCCTATTTATTTGTCTGTTTATTTATTTATTTATTTTTATTTGTCCCCTGCCTGGTTCCAGATGGGATTTTAGGCGGCTTACTGAGATGGACAATACAGCCCGATAACATCATTCCTGAATCTCTTAGCGGGGCCTACGGAGTCTTTTGTGAGCTGCTCATATCTGTTTCCCCAGCCTCACCTCCTGCTACCTGCCCCTACTCCCCACACAAAACACCCATCCTGGCAACACTGCACGCTGTTAGCTACCAGAATGGTCCACTGTGTTTCCTGTCGTGCCTTTGAGGTTTTTTATCTGCTGTCGCCTCCACCTGAAATGCCCTTTCCTGGCCAATCCTACTCCCCCTTTAAGCTGAAGTTCAAGCAACACTTCCTCTATGAAGCCTTCCCTGATTACTCAGACTCAGACTCAGTTAAATATGCATGGTTCACCCTTTCAACTGACACTCCATGGAGACAGGGACCTTCTCTTCCCAGCTACATATCCCCGGTGCTTTGTACAGTGCTAGACACATGATAGGTGCCTGATAAATACCTCTTGATTGAATAGATGAAACCTGCCATCGTCTGTGCCTTCAGGATCTAAGGTCTCTGCGTCATCCCTCCCCTCATCTAGGATTGATTGTCATCATCAGAAAGTATTCTCGGGACACTGTGTCCACGGCATCTGAGCAAGGCACTAGGGCAGCCTGTGAGGGATGCTTCTGGCAGCGTGGTGACGGGCCCTCTGTCGCCTCTGTTTCTAGGAACGCCGTGGAGGCAGCCTTGACATCAACGACGGGCACTGTGGCGTGGGCATGGGCGGGGAAGTGAACGCCGCCCTCATGCACCGGAGACACACAGACCCGGTGCAACTCCAGGTGGCCGGGGTACATGAACTTTCCCTCTCTGGGCTCAGTGGAGGAGGCAAGATGGGCAGTTAGAGAAAGAGCTGGTCCTCCAGGAGAGACGTCAAACTGCACGGAGCTCAATTAGAGGTGGTGGGGACCCAGCCCATGACAGTGCAGGGAGGTGGGGGAGAGCTCAGGGTGGTGCTGACCCCAGACTGGCACCATCCGGTCTGTTGCTCTTGGTTTGGCCATCGGCCTCGCCCGGTCCTTCTCACATGTCTTGGCCGTGTTTTTGGTGGAGGGAGATCTGTTGCCTTCATCGCCGAGATCCATCTTGACTTGGTTGCACTGGCACCAAGGGCTGCTAGTTTGGGCACGCTGCCATTCTGTGTGTCACCTGAAGAGAATGAAAAGACTCCCTGGTGGAGTAGGGAGACTGGTCCTCAGGGATTCTCTTGGGGCCTTGGAGTTATAATAACATCTCTCTCAGCCAGAGGTCCTGAGTCTCGTGAGTGGCTGGTGGGTTCTGGTCCCTTCATGCTCAGGGCTGTGCATCTGGTCTCCACTTCCAGTTACGGTGGGGTTTCAAATGCCTCTGGACAGCCATACGTCAGCCTTCAAGGCAAGCTGCTGATGGAGGACTTGATGCTGAAGCCAGCAGAACCTCTTCTGTGTGGCGGTGGCGCCGGAGGCTGGCCACCGGCTCAGCAGGACACCCCTGTGCTTTTCCCCAACAGCGCGTGCGGTGGGCCCGGGCGCTGTACGACTTCGAGGCCCTCGAGGATGACGAGCTGGGGTTCCACTGCGGAGAGGTGCTCGAGGTCCTGGACAGCTCCAACCCGTCCTGGTGGACTGGCCGCCTGCACAACAAACTTGGCCTCTTCCCTGCCAACTATGTGGCCCCCATGATCCGATGAAGCCCTTCCGGAGAGGCTTTTGTCTGAAGCTGCCTGCAGAGAGGGAGCAAGGAAGAAAAGCTGGAACTACGTCTACGTGCATGTGTGTGTGCACACATGTACGCACAGATATGCCTCTGGAGACACACATTTAGAATAGTAATTTATTGGCCATTTAGTTAGTTAATTAGCTGCGATGAAAGGAACTCAGGTAGAGGGTTATATTCATACTTGTTTTTCTACTCCCCTCGGGGGGCATGCAGGTGGTAGGGATGGAAAGTGAAACCGAAATTCTTCCTGTCCTTGAGATGGCACTGCTTCCTCCTGATCTTGGGAATTTTCACTGAGTAGCTCAGCAGAGATCTACACCTGGCGTCGGACGCTAAGCAGCAGGGTGGGGTTGGACTTGGTGGGGCACGTTCTGCTTACCTGCAAGCCCACTCAGCTGGGAGGTTTGCAGAGCAGCTTCCCTCCTGTTCCCCAAGGCTGAGGACTGCCGGACAGAGAATCGGGGTGCGGCCGCACAAGCCTGAGCTGGAGCGGTTAGGGCGTGAGGGCAGGACTGGAGCACAGGTGTCGGGAGGCCTGGGCAGGGCCAGCCTCCTGGTTGGTGCTCAGCCAAGGCCTTAGTCTCCCTCAAATGCAGGTCCTCAGCTAACCCTCTTCCTCGTAACGGACATGGAGAAACAGACACCCCGAGGAGCCAAGCCCTGGGAAATGGAGGAATTTTTCACAATCTCCCAGGGGCTTACATGGGTGTAACCTCTGTGTCCCCAGCAGCCAAGATAGCAGCATCGCAGCCTCTGGCTGGGAACAACGGGTGTTGGAGCCATTGTTCTGTGTTACAAGGGGTCTCTCCAGGGCTCTGCTTTCCCCCTTGGTTCTCTGCGTTTTGAAGATGCTTTGCCCAGTGACACAGAGAGAAGCCCACCCCACAAGAGCGCCGATGGGCGATTGGCTGATTGGTTGGTTGGTTGATTGGCCATGACCCTGGGTGGGAGCTGACTTTCAGATGAGCTTCCTGTTCCCCTGCCCTTTGCATCCAAAGATGCTTAGAAGGGGCGTGTGTGCATGTGCATGTGTGTGCGTGCGCACATGTGCTAAGACGTAAAGGGTTGGGGCGAGAGTATCAGTGAGGGAGCACTGGCGGACTAGTGGGGCCCTGTCGCTTATGTCTTCCCTAGCCCTTCCTGCTGTAAGGAGGGCCGGGGCAGCCATTATCGAAGGCGATGTGAGCAGAAAGAGTTTGTGACTCAGGAGTAACTGTCAGAGCACCCGTAGGCTGTGTGCCTTTGACTCTGAATTCTACAATTCTCTGATCCCCACATCGCCTTTGGAGAAAAACGGGGAGGGGGAAGGTGGAGAAAGGACTCTGTGGTGGGTCTTGAGAGGGAAGAGAAAATAGCCTGAGAGGAGCAGGGGGAGGGGAGTGCAAGGTGCTTCTCGCAGCCTCTGAAAATGAAAGCAGGGGAAGGAAAAAGGCAGCAGAGACATTTCAAAAGACGGGGGAACAGCGTGAGAGGCACGAAGGGAGGGAAAGGGAGCAAGAGGTTAAGTGGGACAAGCGAGGAAGACGCTGGAGTCAGTGGGCAGATGAGGCACCAGGAGGAGGGACGAAGGCAGGCGAGGAGGAGGAATTAGAGCAGAGAGATGGGCCCTGCAGAAGGCAGGGGGCAGAGTCACCCGAGGGCCAGAGGCAAGAGAACAAAGGCAAAGGCGACTGAAAAAGCTATTTTGGGGCGAGGTAATACGAACATGTTACGGTAAATAAAAGCCCAAAGTAACGTTTGATTTTACAGTATTTACAAACCATATGCTTTCAACAGCCCACGAACTTGGTCCGTTTGTCTGATTATGTGGGAGGACCAACCCCAGTGAAGACAGAGGGAGATGGTTGGGTTCTGGCCTGGATTTTGTGCCTTAAAACATTTCTCAGGAAAGTAATAATAAAAGAAGGGCCGTTGTTTTGCCGGCCGGGCCTGGTGTCTGTGTCACACGCCCACCAGGTGGGGGCAGGGGTCACTGGCCTGCAGAGGCTGACCACATGGTGGGGACAGAGCTTTCAAAGCCCCTGGAACTGGACCTCTTATTGCACCAGAGGCCGTCATGGGAGTATTTTTAGTTGAGGGGCAAAAGCAGCCTTCTCATCACGCAGCTCAGTTCAGAAGGAAGTAAGAGTCACCATAACCACCCAGAGAACAGGGCCTTAGGGACCAAACTAAGAGGACAAGGACCAAAGTGTTCATGCTGGGGGGTGGGGAGGCCGACTGCCTTGGCCTCTGGTTCTGCCTGGGGAGCCCTTTGCACTTGATGGCATTTCAACACCAGGGGCCCATCCACCCGGCACCTCTCACCAGCCACACAACCAGGATGCGGCATTTTGTCCTGAATTCTGCCCAAATGCCCTGTGTGACTTGAGAGCTGGGAACTTCCAGAGAAAATCCGGTTCCTGCTGGACCAGTTTAGTTTCCCTAACCACTTGCTGAGGTTCGCTGGCACCTGCCACAGTCCACCCCCTTTTAGATGGCCGTAGGGTGCTCCTCAGAATAAATGTGCCTCTGAATTGCCTGGAGAGTGTGTTCAAATGCAGGTCCTGATTCAGTGCAGGGCCTCGGCAGCGTTGCTACCAAGCTCTGAAGTATGTTCCCGGGTCCCCGGACCACACTCTGAGAAGGAAAAGCAATGAGTGAAACAGCTACAAAACTCTAATGGATCCCTTTTCTAGGGCTCTTCAGGCATTTTTCTTTGTTGCTAACAAATACGTCACTTTGGCTGTGGGACAGACAGACACAAGCCAGAACTGTCATTGCGACAGCATTCATGCTTGGCAGCCCGAGTGACTTATTATTTTAGCATCTTCAACTCCATCAAGAACCACGAAACTTCAGGGTGAGAGGCGTTCAGATTTCCCAATAGTAATTCTTTTAAACATGAGCAGAGGCTTCCAAAGAAATTGCAAAAGCTTTCTCAGGAAACCTTTAAAGATAAAATTGATTCCTGTCCGGGGTGTTCCTGCTGGGAGACAGGGGAATGACCTGTGTGACATTATTCGTTCTCAGCTGACCCAAACCAAAACAGGCCACCTGGGAGTCGCATCGGCACGCTCAATATGTCTGCTGTTTGTCTGGCCTGAATCAACACTTCAGCCATCTACACCAAGGCAAGGGCATGACAAAAACATCGTCTCAACGTATCTTTTAAAGACTTCTCGGCTTCCTCCACTTCCCTCCATCACTAATGCCATGGCAGCAACATCTCTCCCTTAGAAACTGTTCTTTCTTGTGCCCTCTTGTGCCCACTCCATCCTCCACACAGACACCAGAGCGATCTTCATAAGACATAACTCTGCATCACTCACCTGCCCGTTGCATTTAAATTTAAATGCAAAGTCCTATGTGGCCATCTGAGGCCTGGCCCCCGCCTCCCTTTCCAGCCTACTCTTGTGCCTCTCCCCTCCTTGCTTTCATGCTTCTGCCCCACTGGCCGTGTCTCAGCCTCTAGGTGGCCAAGGATTTGTCCCCAGACCCTTCGCACCTGCTGTTCCCTCCACCTGGAAGGCATACCCCCTGCTGTTCACCTGGCTAACTCCTGCGGTCTCCAGGTCTCAGTTTAAATGTCACTTTTTAAATTGCCCTTCCCTGACCCTCAGTCGAAAATAAACCTGCCCATTAGACCATCTTGTGGTTGTGGCGTTTTTCCTGAATGGCACATACACAGGTGGTGGCACCAGACCGATTCATATGACTATTAGACTGTAAGCTCCCCTGGGGGCAGGGATCATCTCTGTTTTGTAAACTATCATGTATGCCCAGCATCTAGCATGGTGCATGGCATACAGAGGCTCAATAAATATTTGTTTACTGAATGAACAAGTGAAACCTGCCTTGTGTCACTGATCATTCATTCTGTAACCAAAATGTCCCCGGCCTATAGGTGTAAATAAGGTGAGGTTAACATCAATGTTCACGTTACAATAGCTTTGAGCCATCTGCCCTCAAAATCTCCTCCAGTCACCTCTGAGAGTCCAAGAGAGGGAGGCTGGTATTTCTCATGTGTTTAAGCACCGGTCTGTTTATGTCTCCTACTCTGGCTGTATTTGGTCGCCCCCAACATCCTCTGCTGACAGCATCTTTCCTGATGCTGTGGACCCACTGTGCACTGCATCTGTCTGCTGGTGAAATGGCCCAACCCTTCAGGAAATCAAATGTGCTCTGTGGTCCCTGTGGCAAGGGGGTTGGGGAAGAGGTGGGGTGGAGAATGGCCTGCACCCAATTCTAGTAGCCCTTGACCCTGGGCCCTAGAGAGGCACTGCTTGGGACCAGGGTCCTATCTTCCACAACCACAGCTTGTTCCCTTCTTACCGGACCCATCAGACAGGACAGAGGATGCCAGCTTCCTTTCCATCTCGATTGTCTCTCTACCTATTGTCCCTTTCCCCTTCTGCTAAAAATAAAAAAATAAAATAAATAAAATTAAATTAAAAAGGTGTCCCTATACCTGTTCATTTGTGCAATAGATACCACCCCGGGTCCTAGGGAATGCATATTCAGTTGTACACTCTGGGCTCAGCTAGAATTAATTCATCAAATCAACAAATATTTACAAAGAACCTCCTAGGGGCCAGACACAATCAGCCAGCAGGTCCTTCCCATCTCTCCACTCTGCCTTCTCTCTGCATCCTTGCCACGGTCAGTGCCTCATTTCAAACTTCTCTCACTTCTCTCCCAGGTCACGGTCTTGGAACTGGTGTCCCTGCCTCCTGGCATCCACAAAGGGCTAGAGAGATCTTATTAACATGCAAAGCTGGTGACATCAGGCTTCTGTTCAAAAGCCTCCAGGAGTCCCCCCATAGCTTTCAGACTAGAGTTTAAACTCCTCAGCTTTGAATTAAAGATATTTCATGATCCGATGATGCCTGTTTGTTCAGTGGCAACATCCATCTCTCCCCAGAATGATTCGTGTTGCCTCAGACCTCCGAGTCTTCTCATTCTGTCCTTTCTGCCTGGAATGCCCTGCTCCCACTTTTTTGGTCTAGACCAGGCTGTCCAATATAGCTTTCTGAGGTGATGGAGAAGTTTTATATGTGCTCAGTCTGATGTGGGTCATCACATGCAGACTGATGATGTCCAATGAAGAAGGGACACATTCCCTCCCAATTTTAATTAGTGAGGAAAACCTTTCCCAGGTGTCCTTTCACACCCATCCCTTCAGATCCTATTGGCAACGAGTAGATCGCAGGCCATTCCTAAACCAACTATTTCCAAGAGAATGAGACCACTCTGATTGGCTTAGACCAATTGGGTGGACCCCACAGGAGGCAGAACCTGGGAACCCAGGCAGAGCTCTGCCCACAAGAAAGCAGCGGTGAGGGTAGCGTGACAGTGAGCAGTGGCTGTCAAAACCCAATCTACAAAGAATATTAGAAGATTTATAAATGTAATGACCAGGTCATTCCATAAACATTTCTTGAGGTAATTAAGAAACAGGATGGTTGTGTGAGATGGTCGCTTTCCCCCTCTCAGGTGAAATGCCCACATAGACACACACACACACACACACACACACACACACACCCTTCCACCAGCCCACCTCTGTGGATTCCGACATGCAGATTAAATCAGCACATCAATGGGGCAGGTTTCGTGCTATTCACAGAAACCAGAACCAAACATAATGAAGCCCTGTGTCTGCTGTGGGGACAGAGGCCCCAGCTAGCTGGATCTGTGCCACAGCAATTCACTCATCCTGATGTGAGACTCCCCCACACAGGTGCTGCTAGGTATGGCTCTACGCAGGGTCACCCATGGACACGTTCTGACGTAGACAATCCCATTTTGACAGGTCTGAATTCCCCAGGGTGGGCACCCGTGGTGCCTCCCTCCTCCTGCTCTGACCTGGTTATGGGGGGTTGCTAGGTAACTGCTAGGCAGCCTCTGCTTCCCAGGCTGAAGGAGGCTTGGTTACCATGGCAAGTCCAGATGAGGTGGGGGGTGCAGGGGAAAGGGAGCTCTGGCCAGGGGTTCCGCAGCCTGGACTCTGTCCTCACTCAATCTGGGCTACGGGGCCTTAAGGAAGGAAGTCTCTTTACCCACCTGGGCCTCGGTTTCCTCATCAGTAAAATGAAGGAGAAGATGGGTCTCTTTTGGCTCTAAACCACTGATGTATGCAGCCAGGAAAAATTTAGTAAACACTGATAGTCAGACTCCTCTTAGATAAGAATGACTCAGATGGGTGCAAAAAAGGAATGGATCGTGTTATTTGTCTTTAAATAAAATAGAGAAACTAGCAGTGTTTCCATTAGGACAAATAAAAGTTATGGAGATTCTCCCTTCTTTGGGCAGAAATTTAGCTTCTGAAATCCATATTCATGAGTCCCTGGGGCTCCCTAGGTCTTTTTCTAAATCTAGACTTCCTAAGAAGTTCCCTTTAAAGGGTGTGTCACCTTAGGGTCCCCAGATTGCTAAAGTGTGATGTCTGGCCAGACAGGGTCTGCTGGTTTCTGGGTTCTAATGGTCCTTCTGCCACTGCTGGAGCCTCGTCACAGGCCCAGCCCTTCCGAGGTCACTGGGGCCAACCCTGACTTCTACAGTGTGTGGCTATGCACTAGCCTCTAGGGCCTGCTACTTAATCCCGCCTTTGTTTTGAGACCTGCCTCCACTCTCTTCCTGGTTCTGACAAGTTGATCCCCGCCCAACCCAGATGCTGGGACCGCTGCAGCACCCACTTCCTCCCCTCCCCTCCCCTGTCTTGTCCCTGCCAACCCCTTTCCAGAGTCCAGGTTCCCCCTGCTGAAGTTTTCTAACACTGGCTGTCATCCTACCCATCTGCGCATGAAATCTCCAAATACTATAGGCTGCTGCTCCCTCCCCCACCTGTGCTGTGCCCCTCAACAGTCCAGCGTCCTCACGCTAGAGCCCCTGATGCTGCCGGCTCTGCAGCACCACCGCTACCGCCTATGCCCAGAGTTACACATGGCTCCTGTGAGCCCAGAAGAGAGCCTGGACACCATCCCACCCCTAGTAGCTGGTCTGTCTTTCCCTCACCTCTTTGGACCCTGCCACCATGGTCCAGTTCTAAGTCTTTGCCACTCCAGGTCCTTCCTACCGCCATATACACATGACAAAAGGACTATGCCCTAGTGGGACTCATGATGGAATCATCAGAAAACATTCTCCACCCCAACTCAACAGCCAAGGTTCCCCCTGGTCAGGGGCCAAAGGAGGAATTTATATCTTGTACATAGGGAGTGAGAAGCTCTGGGCTGTCAGGGCGAGTAGCCTCTCATCTGCGAGCTGTGACCTGGGGCACTGGAGAACCTCCCAGCCCTTAGAGGAGCCCCATTTTGAGCTGTGCACCCCAGTGGAGAAGGCATAAGCTTTGAGTCAGGCAGACCAGTCTAGATTCTGCCACTGGCTCTGTGAGCCTGGACACCTTTCACTTGACCTCTCTGAGCTACTGGAGAGAACCAGAGACAATAGCACTAACTGTCATGAGAAGTGAACAAAATGACAGAAACCGCTTGGTTAGGGCCCAGCCGATGGTGGGCAGCCCCAGGACACCTTCCAGATGAAACAGCCTTCTTCCCTTGACCCCACCCCTCCCCCAGGGACTTGTTGTGACAAATGCCTCCTCTACTTTGAAACTTGCTTGTCCTATATTCAGCCCCGCTCAGGGTGTGTCTCTCTGCACCTATCAAAGTGATAACTTGCTGATACAGTAAATTAACTGTGAGAGAGATCCTCTCCCTGGGCCTCAGCCACCCTCATCCAGGTGATGGCTGCCCTATAGCAGTGGCCAGCAAGGAACAGTGCTAAGGGTGTTGGCCAAATAAAGAAATGATTTCCCTTTTTAAAATTATTTTTCAATTACAATTGACATATATTATATCAGTTTCAGGTGTACAACGTAGCGATTAAACATGTATACACCTTATGAAGTAATCATCCTGATAAGTCTAATGTTCATCTGACATCATACATAGTTGCTGCAATACTTTTTACTATATTCCCTCTGCTGTACTTGACACACCTGTGATGATTTTATAATTGGCAATTTGTACTTCTTAATCTCTTTCACCTTTTTCACCCATTTCCCCAACCCCTTCCCATCTGGCAACCATAAGTTGCAGCATCATTTACAGTAGCCAAGATACGGAAGCAAGCTAGGTGTCCATTGATAGATGACTAAATAAAGGAGTTGTGGTACATTAATACAATGGAATATTACCCAGCCATGAAAATGAATGAAACCTTGCCATTTACAACAACGTAGGTGGACCTAGAGGATAGTATGCCAAGCAAAATAAGTCAGAGAAAGACAAATACTGTATGATTTCATTTCTACGTGAAATCTAAAAATAAACTGAACAAAACAGAAACAAACGCATAGATACAGAGAACAAAGGAGCGGTTCTTGAAGGGAACATGGCAGGCCAGCAGGTGTCAGCAGCATCCGGAGCCACCTACCATTCCTTCCTCTGGCCAGACTGCTGCCTCCAGGCTCTATGCACCTTTCACAGCACCCCCCAATGGGCACTTCCTTTACTAGAAAACCTCCCCCTGCCATCCTGGGCTGGGAGCTCAAGCCTCCTCCTGCAGGTGGGTCGTGAGGTGGAGGCAGGATCCCTGGGCTACTCTCTGCTCTGAACTTTGTCCTGCATCGTCCCTCATAGATGACTATGCTTATCCAGGGCTCTCCACCCAGAATGCCCCTTCCTTGCTATTGACCTCTGTCCACATCTTAGCCAGCATGCAAGGCAAGGGAAAATGTCACCCCCTTCACCCTAGTTCCACCCTCAGCCTAGAACAACTGTCCCTCTGCTAAGCCATCTTCTGACATGTGCTCTTCTGGCCTTACCCTGGGGGGGGAGGGGTGGTGCTCATGGCCTGTGCCCTGTGACATTTAAGTTCTGGTCCCCAAAGACAGGGACAAGCAGACACCAAGTAAATAAATAATTCCAGCTCAAGTCCCTTGGTTGAGGTCAGAGCTGTTTTAAAATGTGTCTAAAAACGTTTTAGACACACCCCAGTTCCCGGCACTGCCAGCAACTGGGCGGGGAAGGTGCTTCGTCAGCAGCCTCTGCCCTACAGGGGTGAAGGTTGCTCATCCCTCCAGGAACTCCCCGGTTCTGTGCTGCTTCCCTGGGGAACAGAACACTGATGTTTAAGGGACGGACAAAAGAGACTGAGAAGGAGTGACAGGCGGGTGCAGAGAAACCGGGGAACAAAAACCTGGGCAGCGGGGTCGGTTGCAAAGTGGTTGGGGAGAGGAGTCTCTGTGCTTCCAGAGTTGCAGATATAACCAAGTTCCCGAGTCTGGAAGGTCTGGGAGGGTGGGAACTTGCCTAGTGCATAATAGGTGCTCAATAAATCCCTCATGAATGACGAGAGGAAAGCCTTGGGTGAGTCATGCCCTACAGGAGAGAGGCCTCAGTGTATTCCTTCCTCCAGGCCCATAGCGCAGGTCACAAGTGAAAGCTGTTCCAATTAGACCAGTCCTCGGGCTTCACCCCTCCCTGCCCACGGTGCCCGCCATAACCACCTTCTCTCATTCTCAAATCCTCTTCGGGAGTTGGGGCAGCAGGCATGAATTTTACAGAGGTGCGAGAGAGCCCCCAAAGTTTTATAACGGCACTCACGACGCAAATTGCTACAGAGGAAAAAAGCCAGCCCAGGTAAACTTCCCTAAGCACGTACCGTGAGGCGGATCTTCTGGGACTCGGCTTACACGGCAAGGCCTAGGAAAGCGGCCGTGTGCGGAGGTGAACACAGCCACGGTCACTGTTAGCTACAAGCTGTCACATCTTCACTGCACAGAGCAAGGTGAATGAGAGCCAGATCCCCAGGCGGGAGGGGACGCGACTGCCAAGGACGGAGGTGGGAGCTGGAGGAGGCACCATTTCTCAGGAAGGCACAGTCACCATGGGCAAGGCGGCCTCTGAAGCTGGAAATGCAACTATGACCAGCCCCACTCGCTCAGGGAAACTCCAGACCCAAGGCAGGAGGGACTGGTAAAGAGCCAGAGGCTTTTACTAAGGTGTCATCAACTCACAGAGTGTCCCTAGGCACAATAGGGCAGGTGCCTAAAAGGAATCCAATTCCTGGCCGATAAGGCTTTTTAAGGATCAGGGTGGGGTGGAAGCCCTGGGAATCAGGCTGCGTGGACCTGTCCCAGCATTTCCACTTGTCAGCAGATAACCTTGAACATACCATCTCACCTCCCAAGCCTCAGTTTATCCATCTGTAACACCGGACAGTAATCCCTTTCACAGTTTGCTTCACCAAGACTGGGGCAGGTCAAATTAGATAATGGAACATCATAATACCTCCATAGCCTGAAACTTCTCTGTGAAGGCTATCGTGTCACTTATCACCCTACCTTGTAAAGACAGGGTATCTGACTCCCAGCTAAGCTAAGGGAGCCACCAAGGCAGCTGGCTATCATGTCTGATGCCTCTTTTTTATTCTCAGCAGTAAGTGTGTTATCTAGTACACATTGACCACTCAGAAATGTTGGTTGATAAATAAGTCATTGGTATGTCAAGGGGAATCTTACCAAAAGACCACCACGTGTTTCATATCGGTTAGATCTAGGAAAGGTCTTTTCCAATGGGAATTGTTACTAAAGTATTCTACTCCGATTCTCACCTTCTGTCCGATCCCAAATCACGCTACATAACATGTGTGCTCCTCGAGGGCAAAAACCATGTCTTAATCAGTCCCCGTCAATGTGAGCTCCATGCGGGCAAGGACTTGGTTTTGATCAGAGCTGAACCCCCAGCACCAGGAACATGCCCTTGTGCTTAGTAAGGCTCCGCAAGGATTCGGTAAATGAATGGTTTCTAACCCGTAGCACAACGCTAAGCATTCAGCAAATGTTTGTTGAATGAATAAATTACTACACAAGGAGAACACCGTCTCTCACTAATGTCCCTTTCTAGCATTCTCAACTGAGGCCATAGAACAAGGTGAGTGGGTAGGCAGGCTCTGGAGTCAGATGGTCCAGGTTTGAATTCTGGGTCTTGTACTTGTTAGCTGGGTGACCTACAGTGAGATACTTAACCTCTCTGTGCTCCAGGTTTTTCACCTGTAAGATGGGGATAATAATTTTTCTAGTAGGATTACATGAATTCATTTGAAGGATACATAAAATACTTAGCACAGTGCCTGGCACATAGTAATTGCTATTTTTTTTTTATGACCTTATCAGTCTTTTAATAACCTTCAGTGGCTCCCCTCTAGCTACAGAATAAAATCTGAAGCCAAGGTCCCCACGATTTGGCCTCAATGTCCCTCTCTTTCCAGTCTCATCTTCCCACCCTTTCTTTACTGGCTGCCAGATACTCTGTTAAGTGATGTATATCCATTAACTTGTTTCCTTTCTCACACAGGCCTATGTGAGGGACTTACTGATATTTCATTGTTGACATGAAGTAACTTTCAGGAAAGAGGAAGTAACTTTCCTGGGGACACACAAGCTTATCTCAGGAAAGTGGGACTCCATTCCAGGACTCTCTATTGACTAGCCTCTCCTATTTACTGGCCTCTGAAGTCCTGGCTATGCAAAGTACAGTCTATAAACCAGCATTAGTAGCACTGCCTGGGAACTGGCTAGAAATGCAGAATCTTGGGCCCCACCTTAGACATACTGAATCAGAATTTGCATTTTAACAGGATTCCCCCAGGCTGTTACTAAGCACTGCTGTAAACCACTTTCTACCAGTCAGCTATAAATGCTAATTAGAGCAAATACCTGAGCTCCTTTAATCCCTACAATAATCTGGGAGGTCAAAGAAGGCCAGAATTATCCCTTTTTACAGATGTGGACACTGAGGGTCTGAGAGTTAAAGACAGTCATGTGCCACTTGATGATGGGGATACGTTCTGAGAAATGCATCTTTAGGTGATTTTGTTGTCCTGTGAACATTATTAAGTGCACTTTACAGAAACCCGGATGGGAGAGGCTGTATGGGACAGCCTATTACTCCTAGGCTACGAGCCTGTACAGCATGTGACTGCACAAAACAACATGAAGTTAAATCAAACACAAGAGAAAATGATGCAATCAAGAGACACAGTAAACATGAGATGTACGAGGCTGCTGCCGGTGTACCAGCGTACTGTTTTACAGCAAACATTTTTTTAAAAGTAGAAAGAGTACACTCTAAAATAACGATAAAAGGTATCGTATAGTAAATATGTATTATAAACCAGTAAATAGTCATTTATTTTCATTATCAATATTATGTACTTTACATAATTGTATGTGCTATACCTTTACACAACGGGCAGCACAGTAGGTTTGGTTACACCAGCATCACCACAGACATGTGAGCAAGGCACTGCACTACGAACTCACAATGGCTGCGACACTAGGTTATAGGAATTTTCAGCTCATTATAACCTTATAGTACCGGCATCCATCGTTGACCAAAACATCGTCATATGGCACGTGACCGTATCTTAAATTGAACCAGCGTGTACCCAATGCCAGTGTGAAGCTCTGACATAATCTTAACTCCCTTTGCCTGGAATATCTTTGCTCCCTCTCCCCCTCGAATTCTTCTCATCTTTTTAAGCTCTACTCAAAATCCCTTCCTGCTGGGTGAAGCCCTTCTTACCCATATTCCCATTGAGCAGGTTAATTACATCTTCCCTCCAAGTCCCCACAACTCTCTGCACATACTTTGCTCTTGGCCCTAATTCATTCTTTTTTTTAATTTATTTTTAAATTACAGTTGACATACAATATTATATTAATTTCAGGTGTATGACATAGTGGTTAGACATTTAGATACCTTACAAAGCGATCACCCCGATATGTTTAGTACGCATCTAACACTATTCCTAGTTATTATAATATTATTGACTATATTCCCTATGCTATACTTTATGTCCCAATGCCATTCTTTTTTAAAGAAATCTGTACTGAGCACATACTCTGTGCCAGGCACATTGTAAGCCTTGAGTATATGCTTGCTCCCCAGAATTTGGTATCTAGTAGGGCCTCCAGTCACTAAGAAACAAATTAAATATTGTCTGTTCTAAAGAAGAAATCTGTCTATATTTAAGAGTGTTACCGGGAGGCATTCTGATGCCTGAGAGTACCAAAAGACACAAGTGAGGCGATGGGCACCCCGCTGCTCACCCTGATCTTTGGGCTGACACAGGATACCAGAACTACTGTTACAAAATTTTCAGATATTCGGAAGTGTAACCCTCATTTTTTCAGACCATCAAAGGAAGGTCCAGAAATAATAGGCCACCTCTTCAAACTCCCCAGGGTTGAAATCAGGTCTCCACTTCTGTCACTTCACAAGAGAAATAGAAAGGGCAAAGGTGGCTGTGATGTAGGGCAAAGATCTCTGAGACATAGAGAACCCCAGAGAGCCGTTTCTCTTTACAGGGAGACCTGGGCAAACCACATGTTTCTAGGCCTCAATTTCCTCCCCTGTAAAATGAGGGGGTTGGACTAGTTTTGAAAGCTCCTTCCAGCATCGAGGATGCTTTGCTATAAAATGAGAGCAATGTGAACCTTCGGTTGCTATGATCTGAAAATATTTTGAATGTGGAGAATCAAATTGTACAGCAGTGCTTGAACAAAATAATATGTTAATGACTAAGAAGATTCTATTTAATCCAATGGGAAACAGCAGAGTTGCTGCTGGTGTGGGGTGGGGGTGAGGGGGGAGAGCAAGATAGGCTGCCAGAGGCCTGATTACTATATTAGTGATCCAAAATATGTGTTTGAGCTCAAGGAAGGAAAGCCACACATGCGGAGACACACACACCCATAAACGTACACACACCATTTAGAATTAAAATGGGGGGTGGGGGTGGAATTCCATGTTGCTGCTGATATCTTTGCTGTATTTGGGTGGCTTTTAAGACATTTTTTTATCATGGTGCAGGAGTTGGACTGACAACCTCTGGAGGCCTGACCTCAGAACTGGGTCGCAAGGGCAGGACCTGGGGGGGTTATAGTCCCATGTCGCTTTTGCACACCAACTGCCTCTCCAAAGCCCCCTCCTCAGCCGTCCCAATCCGGTATAGCAAGCAGCAGGGCCCCGACCCCTCAAAAAGGAAGAAGAGATCGTCCCCGCCCCCCAGAGACGCCCTGGCCAGAGCACCTGCCTGGGGTCTTACCTGCGGGGCTGGGGGAGAAATAAACGCGCACCTGCGGGAATGTCCGGCCCCGCCAGAGGCCGGAAGGGGCAGCTCCCCACTGTCCCCCCAACTTAAGGTCGCGCTCGACCCCGCACATGGGCCTGATGACGGGCCGCTCCTGCGTGCTCCGGGAGCGCCCCCGACATGCATGATCCGGGCATCCCCCCACCCATACCCCCCGGGGAATCCCGAGGTGGCCCGCGCCGCTCTGGACCGCGGAGGCGCAGGGTGAGGCCGCCCCCCGCCCCTGGCCCCAGACACCCTGGCCAGAGCACCTGCCTGGGGTCCTACCTGCGGGCGGGGTGGGGGTGGGGGTGGGGGTGGGGGGGTGGCAGGACAATGAACGCGCCCCTGCGGCGTGTCCGGCCCCACCAGAGGCCGGAAGGGGCAGCTCCCCACTGTCCCCGCACCTTAGGGTCGCGCCCGACGCCGCACGTGGGTCTGACGACGGCCGACCGGGCATCCCCAACCCCACCCCATCCCGCGGGGAGCCCCGAGGTGGCCGGCGCCGGCCTGGACCGCGGAGGCGGAGGCGCAGGGCGCGCCCCTCCCCTCCCTCTTCCCCGCCCCCCGACGGCAGCTCCGATTGGCCGGCCCCGCGGCCAGGTGAGGCGCGCGCCCCGCCCCTCCAGGTGCGGCGGCTCCAGGTGCGGCGGGCGGGCCGGGGCGGCGCGGCGGCGGGAGCCCGGGCCGAGGGGCCGGGGGCCGGGGCCGGGCCGGGGCCATGGCCGAGTCGCAGCTGGGCTGCCTGGACGAGGCGCACGTGAACGAGCGCGTGAGCGAGGCGCACGCCGCCTTCCTGTACTGCGAGCGGCGGCGGGCGGCCCTGCAGGCGCTGCTGCGCGGCGGCGAGCGCGCCTACCGCGAGCGCGTGCGGCACGAGCGGCTGCGCGGCTTCCTGTCCGGCCGCGAGCGCCTGGCCCTGCGCGCCGCCTGGAGCCCCTACGAGGCCCCCGCCCCCGCCCCCGCCCCGGCGCGGGCCAAGGCCAAGGCCAAGGCCAAGGCCCCCGCGGCAGCGCCGCCGCCGGACGGCCCCGCTGAGCCCAGTGGGTCCCTGGCCTACTGGCCCGACCGCTCCGACACCGAGGTGCCCCCGCTGGACCTGGGCTGGACCGACGCGGGCTTCTTCCGCGGCGTGAGCCGGGTCACCCTCTTCACCCACCCCCCCAAGGAGGAGAAGGCGCCGCACCTCAAGCAGGTGGTCAGGCAGATGATCCAGCAGGCCCAGAAGGTAGGCTCTGCCCACCCCCACCCCACCCTCACCCCTCCAGGGGCGCGACCCCACGCCCTAGTGAGCTTGGTGGACCAGGCGTGCCTCGTCAGGGCAACAGCGCCCTGACCACCCCCTCTCTGGAGGAGAATGGTTCCAGGAAACCTCCGGCACGTCGTCGTGGGGCCGTGGCCAGGCCTCTCGAGAGGATGGATGTGGATGCCAACGTGTTTGGCAAATGACAACAGTGCTGGACAGTTATGACCGCAGTGTCCGGAGGCCCTGGCTTCCCCTCTGCCATGTGCTTCTAGGTCCCTGTGGAGCTCCTCTCCCTAGGGAAGAGCGGGAGCTGTGGGGCCCCCGTGGTAGACTGGGCCACTCAGAGGTCACGATAATAGCCTGTGTGCTGCTCAGGGGTTCACAAAACACATCCCTGGCCATTTTCTTATTTGAGATTCACAACAACCCCAGGAAGTGGGTGGTGCAACCTCGCCACCCCCACTCTAGGCATCTGTTCTTAGACTGCTGCAGTGAAGACTGGCTTGGCCCCTCACATTCACACTCCCTACTGGGCCCAGGTCTGGAGCTCAAGCAGCCTAAAATCAATGAGGAATGTACTGTGAGCACCTACTGTGTGCCTGGTTCTGTGCTGGGCACTTGGACAAGGCAGGTGGGTGGACACGGCAGCTCAGGAAAAGCTCCCACTTATCTCATCTGCTCTGCTTGGGGCCTGAAAGGCGGAAATTCTTCTAGGTTGGCTGGTTAGAATAAGGGTAGAGCAGAGGGAAGATTTTAATCTTTATTCTGTGCCCTTGGGTAGGGTTACCTGGGTAGGGTTCCACGTAAAATATAGGATGCTCCATTAAATTTGAATTTCAGCTAAATAACATAGTTTTTTTAGTATTAGTGTGCCTCAAATATTGCATGGGGCATGCCAATACTAAAAAGTTCATTGGTTACCTGAAATTCAAGTTTTGTGGGGCATCATGTTTTTATGGACTAAACCTGGCTCCCCTACAGAGATTTGTTAAGAAACACCAGCAGCCTTTAGTGTCCAGTTCAAAATACACAACAGGAGTGGCTTGGGTTCACTGTTCTAATTCAACTCAATGAATGTGCTTGGAGTTCTGTTACCCCTGGAGGCTGACTGGCTAGGGAGGGAAGGTTAACCCAGAAAGAGCAGTGGTGGGGCTCCTCTTACAGGAAGGGGTGGTGATGCAGGTAGCTGGCCAGGTCGGCCAACAAAGGAAGGGTTAACATGCTCTGTACAGATTCCCCGCTTCTCTAAGTAATTCCTCATTGTCTGCCTGAGGTTTCTTTGCCCTTTTGTTTTGCAGAATGCAGTATTCAAGTTTGAACTGAGGAGAAAGGATGTGGGTGATAATATTGTGTTGCAGGCTGCAGCTGGGATCAGGAGTCAAGGCTTGTAATACTAACAAACTCTGATTTATTAGCACTTAGTATGTGCCAGCCACTGTGCTAATGATTTGCTTGCATTTTCCCTTTTGCTTTTCACAATGACCGGGTGAGATGAGTATTTTCCTGATTTTTGGATTCAAACAGTTACTTGCTGAAGGTCACTTAGCTAATAAGTGTCTGAGCCAGGATCCAAAAGCCAAAGTTCTTGCTTTTAACCATCGTACTACCCTGCCCCACTGTCTGATGATGGTGCAGCAGGATTAAACCAAGGAGCTTGAAAGGAGTTAGCCTGGTTACAACCTGGGGTACAGGTTGTGTACCCCATTACAAGAAAGGAGAGACATGGCCCCTGCCCACTGGGGCTCCTAGTTTCATGTGGGATGTCAAGAGTCTCTAGTGTATAGTAAACTGTTCTTAAGTCTTTAAATATATAATAACAGAAATTTAAACAATTGTGAACTGATCCAGTATTCTAATTATCAGAGTCTAATATGTACATATTTAACCAATAGTTATTTCCTGAGTGCCAACTGTGTGCCAAGTACTAGCCATAGGGAGATATAATCTGTGGCTGCTGCCTCCAAGAATTAACTCAGATGTTGGGGTTGTGATGTGAAAAAAGAGTTTTTGAGACAGGATGTGCCTAATCTGGGAGGGCTTCCTGAAGGAGGTGAATTAGAGAGTTGAAAGAGGAGAGAGAAGGAAACTGGAATTGGCAGTTTCTCCATAAGAGTCTCTGAAATAGGAGAGGGATTTTCGTTTCAAAGCAGCAAACAGCTTTGATTGGCCAGAGGGAAGAGCTGTGCTGGTGGGAACTTTGAACTGCGTGGGACCTGGTTTTGGGTCCTACCTCTGGGTCCAAGGCAGGCACCCACCCCCCAGGAAAAAGCAGCTTGTGACCTTGTCTGTGCCCACTCAACTCCCAGGCCTTCCTGGCCCCCACCTTTCAGTTGCTGCTCACATATGTACAGCACCTTTTTCTCAAAGATCCTATGAAGCAGGCAGAGAGGTCGACCCTGTTTCACAGGTGAGGAAACTGAGGCACAGAGAAGGAAAGGGCTTGCCCAAAGGTCATGTGACTGGTTATAGAAAGACCCAGATCCCTAACTTCTGCCCTGAAGGTTGCATCTCTGATGACTGCCTGTCCCCAGCCCTACCCCAGCTGTCCAACTGGAAAGCACCCCTCCATGGCCATTACTAGGTCTTTCCTCCTTCCTTTTCACCCCGAGGGAGGGAGTTTCCAGTGAGAGTCTGGCTGCTGTGAGGCCTGGTGGGGCAGACTGAGAGGCGGTTTGCGTGCAGAGACATAGCAATTGGGGGAGGAGAGGCAGAAGGACGTACATGACCAACTGTATGCCAGAGTTTCACATTTTAACCTCGTTTAATCCTCAGACTAGCTTCATGAGGTGCTGTTGGTTTTATTCCTCCTGAGTGATAACAGGAAATTAAGGCTGGTGGGAGTGGAGGGTGTAGCTATGATTTACCCCTAGTCACAGACCAGCGAGGCTTTGGAAGTGGGGCCTCAGGTGTGGAGAAACAAGTCTAACTAGGAGACACGTTGAAAATATGATTGTGGATTGGGGGAAGGGGCAGAGAGTGGTGCCAGTGAGGACACAGCCCAGCAGGTGTGGAGGTAGGACCAAGTGGAATGGGAGGAGACCTTTGAAGGAGTCAATCTTAAGTTTTCTGCTCTCTGGGCCTCTGCTAATGTCGTGGTCACGGTCACACTGGTTCAAACATTTGGCCCTATTTACTTGTGGGGTGGGGTTTTTTTATGGTGTTTTTTTTTTTTCCCCTTGTGTGATCTGTTCATTTTAGTGTCATTTTGTGAGATATACTTTGTCTGCTTACACTACAGGCAGGAAGGGTGCCTTCAGGGACTCAGAAATGAGTCCCGGGCCTCTCCCGTGCTGGCATCGAAGACCAGGCCTGGGAGGTTGCTGCTGCTTGGGCCGCTAAGGTCATTGTACCGCCAGTGGTGGCCTTACAGCAGGACCACACATAGACTGGGAAACTCTTGGTTCTTATTTACCAAGGCAGAGGGAGAGGCTCAAACAACTGTGACTTGGACGGGCTAGTGACTTGGAGGGGTAGTATGCTTATTCGGTCACTGGACAAACATTCTGAGGTCTGCGCTAAGTACTAAGCACTTTAGTAGAAAACAGACATATAAAACGCCTCTACTCTTAAATAGCCTAATAGTCTCCTAAACCGTCATTATAATACTGTATAATGAGTGCTTGGCTGGAGGGTGTGGCAGGAGGGCCACTCACTAACCCAGCCCCTGAACCGGGCTTCAGGACCTTTGATGCTGAGGACCGGTCTCCAGGCATGTCTGAACGCGGCAGGAAGGCTGAGACGGCACCAGGCCATCCACTCATCCCTGTGCCCAGGCTCCCTGGTGACTGGTGGCGTTCATTTGTGAGGCTGCTGGGTGGGTATAGGGAATACTTATTGCCTGTGCTTCAGGAACAGAGGGAACTGTACTGCCCCCCCCCCACCCCGGTTGATCTTGACCTTGCATTCCTGGGCCCCATTTCCTTTGAGCCTCAGTTACCATGTAAGGCAGAATACTATCTCCATTTCATAAAGGAGGCCTCTAGGGTTCAAAAGGGTGAAATGTCTTATCCTCAGACCACCAACAAGGAGATGACCCAGCTTCCCCAGGTTCCTGGCCAGGATGACCACTGACCCCACAAAGATTATGGAGCACAAGCACGAGGGAAGGTGCTGGATGAGGCAGCCTTTGTTAACCAGGAGACACTCTGCTTTGTGCTATTGCAGGGGCAGGAACAGGCCAGCCTGATTTATGGAGGACAGAGGGGCACAAGTAGTCTGGCTGGGCCCTACCTCACCCCTGCCTGTTGATGGATTTGTCCCCTTTCTTCAGGGACCAGCTCAGATGCCATCTCTTTCTTGGTACTTTAGCAAGTTTTCAATCCAAAGTGATTTTTTTTTTTAATTCTCAAACATGGCTCCTTAACTGTGCTACCTGTGTGCCTGGCACACAGCTCACTTGAGAAGAGCCCATTTCATCCTCGGACTGAGAGCTTTCGGAGAGCGCAGACTCCACCTTATTCCTCTCCTGGCTCCTTTGCAGGGCCCCAAGGGTCAAAGGTAGCCAATGATTTGTTTAAAGGATTAGACACTGTCTCTCTAGAGAAGCAAGTGTCTGAAGTCCCAGTTGAACTGCATGTCGCCAGGGGACTCCTTTAATCCCTATTGCGACTACCTGTCTGGCAGCAAAGAGAAGAATACTCTAAATTGGGGGGTTGGTGGTGGGGGCCAAGTGGGTTCAGAGGGATTTGGGGAAAGGCTCCAGGCAGAAGCCAGGTTAGAGTCTGGGTAGCTGATACGGGTGAACAGCTCGGTACACGTGCCCAGGGAGTATGGCAAAGTTTTGGAGTTGCCAGCTCACTGCACCAGGAGACTCAGCTTTGCAGGTGGCAGCCTTTGTCACTGAGTGGAGCCCCCTGTTTGCCTCAATCAGCGTGTCTCATTCAGGTCTATCCAGCAGATAAGTACTAAGCGTCTTTTCTGTACAGGTGCCATGCCAGGTAACGGGATAGAGACATGAATCAGATGCAAAAAGAACCAAGGAAACGAAAAGTTTACGTATAAAGTTTGTTAAATGTTACTGTTTTGTGAAATCCGAGGCAGCTGTGAGAACGAGGCAGCTGCAGCTCTGGGGACTGAGCACCACAGAGCGCTTGCAGGGTCTTGTCCCGGCCTGTCCGGCTGGGCGTCCTTGCCAAGCCCGGGTGCTTTGGTGATTGGATTCTGAGTCTCTCTTCTTTGTGCTAAGTCACGTTTCAGGTGCCAGGATTTCTGAACAATGGGGACCCAGCATTCACATCAAGGACAGAGGACGTACTCTGAACTTGAAGTCTTGGTTTCTGTCCTGATCTAGGCACTTCCTTGAGCCGTGTTCTTTTGGGTACATCAATCTCTGAGGCTCTTGACTTGCAAAATGGGAGGATGAGGCCTAGATTCCTCGACGGTTTTTAAAAACAGAGGAGAAACCGTGTGTGAAAAACAAGGAGAAAGTATCGTACAAATGTCAGTTGTCTTGGAAAGTAACTACTGCCTTCGCCTTTTTTCTGGGAGCGGGGGAAGGAAATGCAGCTGAATCTTCTCCCAGAAAGTGGGGCTGCCCCATCAGGTAATTCAATTGTTGGGGCAAGTGTGTTTCCTGTTTCCTCTGAGCGAGAGGAGCAACTGCTCACTACCCTCCCTCGCTCTCCCCCCTCCCTACATTTATCTGTCGGCCTTGATTTGGTGGTGGCAGCTTGTCATGGCAGCTGACTGTCTGTAGCCTCCACGGCCTATGAGGCTGAGGTATCTGACTCCTTAACCAAATCTCCTCTGGGATCTGCCATGGGCAGAGACAAGACAGGAAGGCACAGAGGAGCCCCAGCTCCCAAACTGCGCATGCCCGAGGGTGTTCTGCTTGTACAGTCATCCAGAAGGGCCTGCCTGGCAGCACAGGCCCAGTCCAGAGCCCGAGGGCAGTCTGGAAAGTCTCCCCACAATTCAGGCTTTCAGGGGAGGGTGACAAGGTGGGGAGGATGACAGGGTAGGGAGGGTGATGGAGCACGGAGGGACAGGCCATTTCTCTGTCTGGAGGGGAGGACAAGCTAGGCATGATTCCTCTGAAATGTGATACTTTGGGTCCCTGAAACTCTGAGCGTGTTTTCCCAGGAAGTTCAAAAGTAGAAAATGGGGCCCCAGTAAGCCGGCGCCTGCTTTATGACCTTCTCTCGGTGTCATGAGTGGCATAGCCAGGTCTGCTGGGCCGCGGTCTCAGGAGGACAGGCCACTGCCAGGGGGATTTAGTACACAGCTGGGAACTAGAGCCTGGGTGTCCTCGTCCTTGTTCTGGCTGTCGCTTTCCTCGCCTCCCAGATGAACTTGGGCAAATCAATTTGACCTTGGTGGGCCTCCATCTCTGCGTCTGCATGGGATTCTTCTTGCCTTCTCGAATACAAGACTGCTCTGAGACTCCAGTGTAAGACTGTGAGATACCACTTTTTAAAAGATGCAGATAAAAGGAATTTCTATTAAGAGGGACTAACATTATTGAAAGATAGGTGCTACACACTATTTCTTTTAATTAATCCAATCCACAGCACATTACGAGGCAAGTGGTATTTTCCCAGAGGCTTAGGTAGGCCTAAGGTCACAGGACTCATAAGAGGCCAGCTGGGGTTCCATGCAGGTCTGAGATCAAAGCTGTGTCCTACTACAAATGAAGGTTACCTTTGGGGATTGCCCCTTGGGGCCTACTCTTTCCTCTAAAACTTCCGGAAACAAAACATATTTGTTGCTAGCCAGGTGCTGGGAAGCTCACACACTAGTTCTAGAGACTAGTACAGGACTGCTACTCTGAGTGCGGGGAGGATTCTTTCTGCCTAGGGGCACTAGTGGTGGTATCACTGGGAAGCTGAGTGTAGATAGCTTTCGGGGACCTGTATTGTCCTCTTAAAGGCCACTTTCTGGCCCTGACAAGCTGAGACCTTGATAGATTCTCAGCCAGCAACCCCCCATCCCCCATGCTGCCAGCCCCAGGATGCTGCCTCACTTGCCTGGTGGATCCGCCTTTATCAGAGTTTACAAGGCAGAGCCTGTTCTGGGGCAAGTGTCCAATGGGGGTGAGGGGAGGGGCGGAGAGCAAACAAGCCCGAAGTGAGGCCTGGCCACCCGCCTGCCTCTGCTCCTGGTTCTCTCCTGAGCCCCCTCCCCCCCACTCCCAGGCTGAGTCACTCCAGGGATCCCCACTCCTCCCCCTCCTTCCCCCACAACACCTCACCACCCCAGACACCATGCACAGTCATCTTCAGCCGCCTTCCCTAGTTTTCTTTCTCTTTTGAAATCTATGGAGTCTGCGGACTTGCTAATGGACCTAAAACCATAGCCCTGGAAAAGAATGTTTCTAATCATGAGGTTCTGGCTCGAGGTTCCAGTAGCCTGTGAGCCGATCCTGGCATAGTGTGTCCCGTGGTCGTCACTCTTTGGGCCCCTTGCAGTACTGGCTGGGCACTGGGAGGCTCCACATAAATGTTCTTTTTGGTCTGTGTCCTAGCAGGGCGTCAGCAGATGTCTGGGGTTGGGGCGAGGACCAGGACTCTTTGTTTCAGTGGGTCTTGGTCTCTGAGGACAGACTGTGAGTGCCCTTAACCCCCACTCCCAAGAGGGTTCCAGACTGCCTGGAGATTCTCCACATTTGCTGGTTCACTCGACATGGTTTTCTGAGGACCTATTATGTGCTGGGTTTCAGAGATATACAGATGAATAAAAAGTGGACCCTGCTTTTTAATAAGGGAGGTAAAAAGGAAATAAATGGAGCACAGTTAGGGGCACGTTGATAGCTATTATCTATTGAGCACTTACATGCCAGACATGTGCCAGCCCTCTTAAGACTATATTATTTCATTAAATTTTCACAACAATCCAGCAACTTTCCATTTCACAGATGAGGAAATTGGTCATAGAGGCTGGTAAGGCTGGTAAATAGTGGAGCTGGATGGGAGCTGAGCCGAGTCTGATTCCCACCAAGCTCCCCAGGAGCCGAAGCGCCCAGGAATTGACAGCTGAAGCAGCCAGTTTGGACGAGCAGGGCAAGCAGAGGGCCAGCGTGTGCAAGGCAGGCCTGGGCGCTCACGGCTTCACACTATTCTCTTCACCCCGCTGCCCTCCTGAGCATCTTGCCCAACCGCACCCCTCCCTACAGGCTCCACTTGCCTCTCTTGGGAAGCCTACACAGGTAGCATCACCTGGTGGTGACCAGGGAATTACCCCTCTGCTCCTCAGAACCTCCTGGGCAAACTGCCAACTGCAGTTGCCTTGACCTGATGGATCAATCAAGAAATACCCCGGCAGGTACTTTCTGAGTCCTTCCCTGCTCTGCCCACAGATTGTATGGTGCTCAGAGCCCCAGGCCAGCAGCTGATCCCAAGAATCGTTTATGTATCTTCATCGGATTTTTTTAGCAGCTGATTTATCTTCTTAATTATGTTTAGCTTTAAGCTAATGTTAAAATGAGCTTGCATTAGATAATTTTCACTAATTAACACTAACTTAGTGCAGGGGAAGTTGTCCCAGAAGCACGCTGTGGGGCAGGGAAAAACTGGCCGAGGTTCTTAACAAGGATTGCCATGCTCACTCCCTGGTGGATCACATACGGTTCTTCACAGCTGGGTTAGTTGACCTTGCTCACGTGGGTACCGTCTGTTCTCTTTCTCTGGAGAGCCAGCCTGGGTCTCCTTTGTATGCCTCCTTCATCGACTTAGTTTGGGGCACGGGTGTCAAGAGTGATGACCTCAGGAGGTCAGATCAGCAGGGAATGAGCCCCAGTGGTGCACAGCAGGGAGACACGACCCACCGGGTCAGCAGCAGAGCCCTGCACAGAGGCCAGGGGTCTGAGAGAGGAAGCGACCTGGCTGGGCGGAATTGGGCTCCAGTGGCTGCCAGTGCAGCAAGGGAGCTTGGTGTTTAATGATGTCTAATTAGTGAGCCTGAAACAATCTAGCATGGCTACAGACAGCTGGGGTGCCTCAGCTGACAAAGCACAGATGCCCTGCTCGGGGAGTGGGGACAGCCTGGCCGCCAAGCAGAGGACAGGACCCCATTGGGCTTGGTCTGCCCTGTTGATGGACCAGGGCTCTGGTCCAAGCCACTTTCTCAGCTCCCGGAGGGAAGCTCCCGCCACAGAGGGATTCTGTTTAGTGTAGTTACTGCCAGTCAGGCCCTGTGCAGGCAAGAATGACAGGTCTCTGTCCTCCACACACACCCCCCATCAAGTACTCAGACACTGGCCTGAAGGGACCTGCATCCTGGGAGGGGCACACACTGCCCTGAGGGCTGAGGGCAGAGAATGGTCTTGAGATAGCCTCAGGGAAGAGCGAAAGGGGGTCCTTAACTGGGAAAGGGCATTCCCATGGCCACAGGGATGGGGCCCTGACAGCTTAAGTTAAGTCACCAGGGCCAAGGCTGCAGGTGCATTGAAGAACGAGAACTGAGAGTGTTTATTGTCAGGGGAGGGCCTGGGTTGGAAGCACAGGGAAGATCTTCGGCCAGGCGGAGGGCTTGATTCTATCGCAGTCGGGGACCAGAGTGTTTGAGTAGGGGAACAGCATGTTTAGGGTTGTTATTGGATCCACCCGCTGAGAGAAAGCAAGATCAGGACTGTGTAACTCCATCAAGCTGCCACTGAAGGCCAGACACTGCCAGGGAGGAAGGGCAGAGGCTCGGCCACACGGCGGGCACCAGAGCAGGTTCGGTCCAGGCGTCACTGCATCCCTTTGCATCCTCGCCAGAACCAGGAAGCAGCCTCACTCCTCAGGTGGACTTCAGAGAGGTTAAGTAACGCCCGCGGTCTCACCACCAGCGTGGGAACCCCCGACCTCAAAGTCTCAGCTTTCCCCACTGCAATAGGTTCTCGGACTGTGGGGATTCACCCCCTACTGGTGCAGAGATTGGTGGTGCTTCTCTTGGGGCCTTTTGCAGCCTTTTTCACAAAAGCAAGTCTTTGGGGTGTACCCAGGGCACTGAGGGCCCCTCCTCCAGCCCCAGAGTGGAATCGTTCTTGTCTCCAGCAGTACCCATCCCTGCCACTTAGGTTCTTGGAGGCCACACCCGAGCACTTTCTATTCTGGCCACAGGTTTCCCGGGCAGTGCGTGCTGGCTGCTCTGGGTACAGGTGTAGGCGCACAAGCTGCGGATTATACACTCTTAATTGGGCTGTGCTTCCCCTCGATTAGTTCAAGTTCTGACCTTTTTGGAAGTGTAGTGTTGTCTCGGCTTTAATCAGCGCCTGGGCTGGGCCTGCTGGGCACAATGTTGAGCAAAGTAAAAACATCTCCACCTTGATGTGTGAGCGGGTGGGTGCTCCAGCTGTGGGCTCCCTGTGGGCTCCTGGGACGCTCAGCGCCCCAACACTGGCTGTCTCCTCCCCTCACTCACCCTCCTCCTAAGCCATGGCCCTTCATAAAGGAAGCACTGGTGTTTGCCCACTGCTCTGACAGGCGGAGCGCTGTGCTCCTTGTGCCACCACGTCGTCTCACTTAAAACAGAACAGCTCTGCTCAGAGGTCAGCTCCCCATTTTAAACTAAGGAAACTTAGGCTCAGCTTAAATGACTCACTCCAGGCCACACCAGCAAGAAGACTTTCCGCTTCCAGGGAATGTATTCTCTCCCAAACACCAGCCTAATCCATCCGCCACTTGCATTCAGAGTGCCTGAGGGCAAGGCACTGCCCAAGTGCATTTTCAGGAGCCTGCAGAACCAGGGTCTCTGAGGATGGTCTGGGACCTGCACCCACACCCGGCACCCCCAACCCCACCTCCCAGTGAGGCCTTATGTGCTAGCTGAGAACTACTGCCCTGCAGCCCTGATCCCTCTTTGGGGAGTTCAGAGGACATTTCAGTCTGAGAGGACTGGATCCAGAGGCTGGTCTGCCTCTGCCCTCCATGGGAACCCGAAGGACTGCTCTCTGGTCCCAGACAAACTGACTTCCCTCAGCTGCCAGACAAATGGCCATTCTGGGAGGCTTCAGCTTGACCAGTCTGCCCCTCTGCTGCCCTGGAATGGGGAGTTAGCCCCATTCTCCTGTAGCAAGTGAGTTTAACGGCTCCTGGCAACTGCACAGCTTTTTCCGGAGATTTTGCGAGCATGATCTCATCTGTCACTCCCAGCAAACGTGGGAGGAAGGCAGGGTTGGCATGTGAAGTAAAAGTCAGGCCCCAGGCCCGCATGGGTAATCAGTGGGAAGGCAAGGCCTGGGACCTCCCCTGTGCCTCAGTAGACTCCCTTCCCTTCCTCCCCAAGAAGAAGTGGCAGCCAGCCCTGTGATGAACAGGCTTGGCTGCGGCCCCTTTTTCCTCCCCTTACCTCCCTCCCACCCAAGGGGTGGATCTTGCCAGCACAGCAGCCACAGCCGCTCCAGTCCCCAGAGCTCCCCGTCAGCAGAGCTGGGAAACCAGTGAGGAAGAGGGTGGTATTGTCCCCAGCAATACCGATGCATCTTGGTTTTGTGTCACCAGAGGTGGCTTGGGATCCTAGCCGGAGTAGATCTGTCCCCAGAGCCTGCTGTGACCACATCATTTGGGGGTGATAGGTGCGGATTAGTCAGAAACCTGGGCTTTCGTCCCAGCTCTGCCAAGTCCCAGCTGGGTAACTTAGCCTGCGGACTGGGCATCAGCGGTCCAGTTTTCTCCTAGCTCTGAGACTCTGCACATCTGGAATGCCCTTCAGTGTCGGGCCAAGTACAGAGGTGCAGCCTGTGCCCTGTAGGCCGGCCTGGCCAAGGGGCTTTGGGGGCTGATACACAGCCCATGCTTCACTTACTGGCTTGTGTCCCATCACAGGCAGAATGACACACTTGTAGAATTTGCATGAAGGCACTTACTGTATGTGCGAGTGGCAGCCCGGCCTCCTGGCCTAATGTCCTTGGTGTGGACCTCTACCCCCTGGCTAAATACTGCCCTACTCATGGGCTGGCTGCTCCTTCAAGATCTTACGTGGGTGATGCAGAGGCAGAGCGTCTGGCTCAGGCAGCTGTCCCAAAAAAGAGCCAACTTATTTTCCCTTCCCTGCACCCCTAAGGGAGAGCTTCGAACTCTGCCTTCCAGCACGACAATCCAACCAGGAATCTTACTCAGCCTTCTTTTTTTTTTTTTTTTTTATCTCCACCCCAGTGCCTTGTCTTTAATGAAATAAAAGAGATAACTACACAGCTACGTCCATACCCAACAAATAAAACAATAGACACGAAACAACCTCCATTTAGACATTGATTCGACAAATGAGAACTGATTTTGTGAGGTGTCCCTTGAGGGTAGGGATTCTGAGAGAAATTAAGTGGTCCCTGCCTGCCATTCAGGAACCTACCACAGCCCCGGAAGGGACAGCAGATATTACAGTGACGTGTCACGGAGCTCTGTTGTTTGCTGAAATGCAATGTGGGCAGGAAAGGGGGAGTTGTGGACATCACAGAGTGGGGAGAAGTTCAGGAAGTTCTTGTCCATCTCAGAGATGCGTAGAGGTTTCACGGAGGAATGGAAGGGCCTGGAAGGGCTGGAACCAAAGGACTTAAAGCTGCCTGATATGCATGGTGGTTCTCAAAAGCTGTGTGTGTGTGTGAGAGGTGGAAGGGGTGATGCAGTTTTGCCCCCAGAAGACATGTATCGGTGTCTACAGACATTGTTTGGTTGTCACCCACTCAGGGCCACGCTACTGGCACGCTGCTAAACATCCTGCAGTGCACAGCACAGCCCCCCACAACAAAGAGTTACGGGCCCTAAAAGGTCAACAGTGCCAAGGAACCCTGTGTTAGGGTAACTGTAGGTCATTTTGCAGGCAGAGAACAAGGGGCAGAGATGAGGTGGCCCGAGACGAGACGAGGCGGGGTAGGAGGGCCGTCAAACGCCAGGGAAAGGGTCTGGACCTCTCTTAAGGGATGTGGGACCCACTGGTTCACAGGTCTCTTGTTTTGGGGGGATGACTGCTGCAGAGAATGAATTGGAACACAGAGATGGGGGAGGAGAAACTAGTGAGGGAGCTATTCCAGAAGTTCTGTAAATTATGAGGGGCCCTGAACCGGGACAGTGGTGTGGGGCAGGGAACAGACAGGAACTGACCTGGAGAAGGTGCGTGGAGGGGAGGGGACCTGCTGGGTTCCGGGACCCACTGGGTTTGGCGAGTGGGGAGAAGGGGAAGGTGGTGGACTGGGGCTTCTGGCTGGGGTGATTGAGAGGATGTTGACTGTGGAGGTGCCTGAGGGGCAGGCTGGTGAGCAGGCTCTGGAGCTGGGGATCCAGCTAGGCAGGGTCATCCACACACCGGGGTGCCAGTCCAGGCTGTCTGGGGCAGAGCTGCCGTGGAGTGTGCGGGCACGGAGCAGTCCTTTTCCTCATTTCTGCTATCTAATTGTAATCAAGGAGTGGAGAGAGACTCCGCAAAGCCGGCAGTTTAATTAGAGGTGAATGACGGCGGGAGGGGAGTTCAGAGTCTCCCTGGCCCACCCTCCCTGCCCCCCGCTGGGGCAGGATATCAAAGCAGGAGATGTGAAGCTAAGCGAACGGGAGGACTGCTGCCGCTTCAGAGCCTCTGCCAGCGCCTGCGACAGCTTCTAAAACCTCCTGCCGCCTCGAATTAACCTCTCTACCCCCTCTCTCCCCGGTGCCGCACTTCCCTGGGTACCTGGGCAAAGGACACGGGGAGCCAGCCGGGAGGAGGGGGTGCCTGTGCTCTCCCCACCGAGCCTGCCTCCCTGGTTCCACACACCAGTGCTGGCCTTCTTTCAAACCCCGATGGCCCACTGGCCCGGGAGTCTTGGAGCTGGGTCCATTGCAGAGGTCCAGGGGCGCATTAAGCACCCGAGCAGAGCGAGTGGGGCGCCGGCTGTCAGGCTGGGCCCCGGAGACCAGCGCAGGGTAATTATCACTTCTCCGCCACGAGATTGCAGGAGTCAGCGAGCTATTGGTATTGTTTTCCTTCTACAGATACTTCACTGGTTAATTGCTAGTGACACAGATGGCCGGCTTGCGTCTGGGGTGCCACAGAGCCAGCCTCCTGAGATCCTAGGCCCTGGGGGCCCTCAGAACGCCTCATTCCCTCCAGTTTGAGATCTAAGATCACATCTTTCTCAGGTGGGGGCAGGGCGGCCCGCTCCCTGCTTGCTCTTTCAGTCACAAAGCAAAAGCAAGGGTGTGAATCCAGAATCACAGCTGTGGGCCCATCAGGCAATCAGTCCTCAGGGATCCATCCAGTGAGCGTGGACTCTAAGCTGGTCACTGTGGAGAGTTTGGAAATGAGCAAACGGTGGACTCTGGCCTCAGGCAGCGCTTGGGAGATAAGGCATCAGGAGCCCCAGGAGACCCTGGGAAGCCGAGTTCTGAGGGGATGAGGCCTAAAGTGTCCGTTAAAACCCTGTCCCCAACCCAGTCACACCTTCCTTGTACCTAGCTCCAACTGTTCCAGGAAAACCGTTTGTTTCTTTGTTTGCTTTGGACTTCAAGTACAGAGCCGACCGTGAACCTCAGTTCATAGTCCACGGCCACCATCAATCCGCCGAAGGCCCCTTTTATTTTACTTTCTCATTTCTCCTTCCATCAGCAGCCACCCGAATGTATTCAGTATATGTCCTTGGACATGTCTGTATCCTTTAAAAAAAAAAAATGCGGTGTTATTTTGTGTAGTTCGTTTTGATTTCCATAATGGTATTAGGCTGTGGATCTCACCCTTTAATATTTTGAATCGAACTATCCTCTTTTAGAGGAACCATCCGAGCTCTGCACACAAAACTAGTTCATCGCTGCTGCCCGCCACTCTGTCGTGTACATTCCTCACATTGTCCATTTTTCTAGAGGTGGACATTAAGTCGTGTCCAACTCCTTGCTATGGTAAAGGAGCCCACAGTGAATGCCTTTATTCCTTCCCCCTTTACAGACCCGTGCAAACATCCCAAAAGGCTCCCTCTGGGTGCATGGTGTCACCTGCCGTGGTCATACACACCCTTAAATCCACTGAGCTGTGCCCCTTTCTCTGAGGAAGAGCTGCCTCAGTGTTCCCTGCCACCAGCAGCCACCGAGGGTTCCCCTTTTTCATTTCCTTGCTTTAATTTGAATTTTTCGATTGTTTAGTGAAGTCTGCTTCTCTTTATATGCTCATTAGATGTTGAGGTATCTCCTCTAGGAACTTCCTGCTCAGATCCTTTGCCCGTTTTTCTGATTGGCT
This sequence comes from Cynopterus sphinx, assembly GCA_030015415.1. Taxonomy (NCBI): domain Eukaryota; kingdom Metazoa; phylum Chordata; class Mammalia; order Chiroptera; family Pteropodidae; genus Cynopterus; species Cynopterus sphinx. The sequence continues at coordinate 169,247,886 of CM057380.1, forward strand.
CTCTGTCTTTTTCTTGCCAATTTTCAGGGATCCTTTGTATATTATTAAATCCTCTTGGTTGTAGACATTGAAGATAATCTTCTCCCTATCACCCATCAGTTACTTTTGTCTATGGCTTCTTTCCTTGCACAGAAAATCCCTAATTTTCAAAAGCATCTTTTACACGTTTTTTATTTGCCTAATGATTTGTGCTTTTGGAATCTTAAGAAATTCTGTCGTAGGTCATGAAGATGTTTTCCTATATTTCATCCATTCCTTTATTAATTTTATCTTTCGCATGTAGGTATTTAGCCTACCTGAAATTCACCTTTATAGATGGTGTGATGTAGTGATCCACACTATTTTTCTCTAAGTTGTCCCAACAGCATCTACTAAACAGCAGCCTTTCTCCACTGAGTTGAGATTCTGCTTCTGTCAGAGTGAAAGTTGTATGTATGTGTGTAGGTGCCCATGTTTCTGTTTTCTCTATTTGTCAGTTCCTTCTTACTACAGTGCCACAGTTCTTATTACTATAGCTCTGTGGTGTGTCTTACTATCCGGTAGGACAAGTGTCCCCTTTTAGCTTTGCTTTTTCAAAATCAACTTAGCGACTCTGGATCTTTATTCTTCCTCACGTCTTAGAAGTATTTGAGTTCCTCCAAAAAATTTACTGAACTTTCATTGGAATTGTGTTGAATCTTGTTAGTATGGGGAGAATAGGATTTTTTTAAATATTAAATTACATTATCCATGAACATGGCTTTTCATTCTCCTATTTTAAAAGATCTTTTAATAGACTTTTTATAATTTTCCCCATAAAGATATCAATTCCTAAATACTACATGCTTAAGTTGCAATTTTGAATGGATTTTATTTTCTGTTTTTTAGCTGATTATAGCTGTAATAGAAGAATGCTATTGGTTTTTCTAAGTCTGTGTCTCGTATCTGGCAATCTTGCCCAATTCTTCTATTAATTCTAATAGTTTTTCCCTGCATTCTACTGGGTTTTCTATAAAAATATTGTCTCTAAATACTGATAGTTTTGTCTCTTCTAACCTTTCTATGTCTTGTTTCTTTTCTTGTCATATCGCATTAGTCAGGACCTCTAACACTGTCGAGTAGCAGTTTTAATAGTATTTTTGACTTGTTCGAGACTTCAAAAGTTTCTCTGCTAAGTGTGCTTCAGGTGCGTTTTTAGTAAATAGCCTTTATCGAGTTAAGGAAGGTTCCTTCTATTCCTAGTTTTTTGAGATTTTAATCACAAATAGGGATCTAGTGTTATCAAGTACTTAAAAAAACCTCTGAAGATCCCATATGATTTCCGCTTCATGACACCATAAATGTTATAAATTAAAATGATACATTTTTGATGTTGAATCATTCTTACATTCCTAGGATAAGCCTTACTTGATTGTGCTATATTATGTTTAATTCACTTTTAATGACTTACCCACATCATTTTTATTTTCAAATTCATCAGCGTATCAATGGTCCTAATATTCTTTTTACCATCTTTTACTATTTCTTAAATAGTAAGAATTTCTTTAAAAGTAAAATGCCTAGTTATTTCTCTTTTCATTCAGTATTTTATTTGCATTTGTTCTGTTTTTGACATTCTCGCTAGAAGTTTGTCTATCTTGTTTAGTCTTTTTAAAAAGTAAGTTTTTTATTTGATGTTTCCAAAATACATTACCAGCTGTCCCATCTGTGTGAGCCAGCATGATGCAGTGAAATGAAGACTCTGGAGACAGACAGACCTGAGTTCAAGTCCCTGCTCTCTTGTGTGCCATGTGGACACATTACTTTGCCCTTTTGCACTTACTTCCTCATCTGTAAAATGAGAATAACAATCCTCCTCATTGTGAGAATCAAATTAGAAAATTTACCTAAAGCATGCGGAACAAAGTGAGGCCCATTAAAAGTGGTGCATGTCGATCCCTGTCCTCAGTGCCATCCATTGTTTGTGCTGTGCCCTTGGTCTGAATCGCCCACATCCTAAGCCCCTGCTAGTCCCTGTAGCACCTGTGTGCAGTTTAGAAAAAGGCGCACCTTCCTCAGGCGGGCCCAGCTCCCACTCACTCCCTCAGCCCAGTGCCCATGTGCAGGGCACACCCTGCACACCCAAGCAGAGCAGCTCTGCCCACTTCCCTGCTCAGTTTCCTTCTCTGCCCATTTCTCACGGTGCCCAGGCTGCCCATTCTTCAGGTTTCAGCTTCCTCGCTGAAGCCTCCCTTATTCTCCCCTGGCCAGTAGTAATCTCTCTCCCTCCATCCCTTCCTTCCTTCCTTCCTTCCTTCCTTCCTTCCTTCCTTCCTTCCTTCCTTCTTTCCTTCTTTCCTTCTTTCCTTCTTTCCTTCCTTCCTTCCTTCGCCTCACCACCCCTGAACTCACATCACATGTCATTTGTACATCCCTTAAGGCATTTATCTCATTTTACCTTATGTCTTAGGTATTTTGTGCAAATGTCTTATCCAAATGGATTAATCCCTTGAAGTTAAGGATTATAGTTTGTCTTCAGATTCTCCCTCTGCCTGGGTTCTCAGTAAATGTTACTTGTATGAATGATTGAGTATTAAATGTAAGAGCTAAGAAGAGCTTTATATAATATTGTGTAAATGGTGTTGGGGGGAAGGTTCTTTAGAGGCAGGAGTAATGAATGGTAGGGCACATGTGTGAAGGTGATGACGGTGATGGTGGTACCACTTAATTGAGTTTACTATTTGCCAGGCACTGTGCTAAGTACTTTCACAGTTTATCTAAGTCCTCACAACAGCCCTTTGAGATAGGTGCTACTATTAGCTCCATTTCGATGCCAAGGAAACTGGGGCTCTGATAAGCCAGCGGTGTCTTGGTGTCCCAGGCCTGGTCTGCTTTCAGTTAAGATGACAAGCAGATGCCCTTAACCACACGGCAGCCACCATTTACTGAAGACTCGCTCCATACCAGACATTGTGTTCATGCTTCTCAGGCATTATCTCTAATCCTGAAAAGTATAGGTTATCTCCACTTTACAGATAAGGACACTGGAGGCTCATGGAGATTAAGTGACTTGCCTAAGGTCACATAAATGGAAAGTGATTATAACCAGATCTCTCTCACCTCAGAGCATGCCCTCTCCTTTGCATCAGTGGCACAGTGCTTGGGAGCCTTGCACTGAAGTAGAGGAAGGTTTGTGTGGAAAAATGCAAGAAGCTAAGGTCAGAAAGGTAGACCTGCCTCGGGCTGCAGAAGCCTGCTGTCCAGCATGGATAATCACTCTATTATCCATCCAGATCCTCACTTTTGGAAACACAAGCCTTTGCCCTTAGCTTTTCCCTTAGGGAAGCTGCAGGGAGATCAAAGCACCTGCAGAGAAAGTGGTGTCTGAACAGATCTAAGACTTGCGGAAGTGAGTACATTCCACGCCTCTCAGTGATCATATCTTCTTGAGCCTGCTTATCTTCCTGGGGCACCAGGGCCAGCTGTCTTCAGCCTCCTTGATCTGCCCTGATAGGCTCCTGAAACGCTGCTGCAAGATCCTGGGGCAGGGGGAGGGGCTGTCAGGGATGGCCTGCACCCTCCTAAATTCCCAGAGCAGAAAGCCCATCTCTGCTGGGCTCAGATGTGCTCGGAGATGGGTGTGGATATAGAGTATCCAGGAGAGGTACAGATGGGGTTTTTGACTCTTGGCCACCAGTGACCCCAGGCCCAACGGATCCTCTCTGGGCTGAGATATGTCTCTGTAGCTGTGTAGTCACTATGTGCCTCACCAGTGCCCTTCTCCATCCAGGTCATTGCTGTGGTCATGGACCTCTTCACCGATGGAGATATCTTCCAAGACATTGTGGACGCCGCCTCTAAGCGCCGGGTCCCCGTGTACATCATCTTGGACGAGGAGGGTGTGAAGGATTTCCTGGAGATGTGTCAGGACATGGAACTTACTGACTTTCGGATTCGGGTAAATTATACCACCGGCGGGGGGTGGGGGTAGCAGGAGATGAGACAGGGACTGCCTCTGCCGCTTTTATCTGAAGGCTGCTGAGGCTAAGGTGGCAGCTCTGGCCCAGTCCTAGGGTCTTCTGCCTGCAGTCACTGTCAGGGTCAAAACTAGGGTTCTCTTCTAGGGAGCTTTGGGACCACTCTGAGCTTGTCCACACCCAAAGCAATATCTGCTTTCTTCCAGCTCTCTAAATGGAGTTCCATTTGTCAGGCAGCAGGAGGCAGTCTGGTGCCGACAGGAGCCAGCAGGCCCTTAGGTCTCATGGATGAGAGGGCTCCTCTTCTGCCCAAGCAAAGACGTGGCTCAAAGCCCTGTGGGCCCCAACCTGAGTGCTAGCGCCTTTCTCTTCTTCTCAACAGAACATCCGTGTCCGCTCTGTGACAGGCGTTGGCTTCTACATGCCCATTGGGAAGATCAAGGGGACCCTGTCATCAAAGTTCTTAATGGTAGATGGCGAAAAAGTAGCCACTGGATCTTACAGGTGAGTCGGACCGGGTCAGAGTGGAGCCTGGGAGGCCTTTATTCATGGTCACAAGCGTTCTCTGTCTGATCCAATGGCAAAGAAGAGCCTCCTGGCACGTCCCTTCCCTCAAACTCTGTGGCTACTGGATCCTTCCAGAAATAGGGTGTTCTTACCGGATTATAAGCATAGCCTCCCTTCTGTGGTCCACAGCAAATGGCTGCTGTTGAGGGTAGTTGTTAGGCGGGACAGGCGGGAAGCAGAATGTATGAGATCTGGGAGAGAAATATGAGGGCGTGGCCTGGAAGGAATGTGTCCCGAATCCTGATTCAGAAGTAAGTTACCAGGAACGTGAGGGACTGTATCTCCTCAGCATCTGCCCTCCACGTAAATTGAAATCTAGGTGCAGAAAAGAGACCTAGGCACCTAAAACAATACATGGCATACTCTTACGTGGCTAAAGTATGGGGTTGTGTAGACACTAAGGGCTCTAAAAATTCAGAGAAGAGCCAGTAAGAAATGGAATCATATTAACAATAGTAGCAGCTACGGTAACTATTTATTATGTGGGTGTGTTGTGCCAGCTACTGAGCTAAATGTTTTGTACACGTTATTTCACTTGAGCCTCATAACAGCCCTGTGAGCCCCATCTTACACGGCATACAGGGCCCAAACCAGGTTTGAAGCCAGGCCCGACTTCTCATGTGCTCGCCTTGCCCCCACTGCCTGCCTTCTGCATTCGAGGCCAAGACCTGGGGAAAAGAGAGATGGGCTCAGTGGAGGGACAGCACCCCAGCACGAAGTCCAGGCGGCAAGGAGCCGGGCCTCGGTGTTGGGTCCGGCTGGGGCGGGGGCGGTGGGGTGTTGAGACGGGCTTGCCAGGCGGCAGCAGGCAGGACGAGGCCGCCAGCCTGGGCACATGTGTCTTGCTTCTCTGTCCCCGTGTTCCCAGGTTCACCTGGAGTTCCTCGTACATAGACAGGAACCTTCTGCTCGTCCTGACAGGGCAGAACGTGGAGCCCTTCGACGTGGAGTTCCGGGAGCTGTACGCCATCTCCGAGGAGGTGGACTTGTACCAGCAGCTGGGCCTGGCCGGGGCCGCGGGCCGGCTCGGCCTCCACTACTCGTCCACCGTGGCGCGGAAGCTCATCAACCCCAAGTACGCCCTGGTGGCCGGCAGCCGCCACCCGCCGGGGGAGCTGATGCGCTGGGCCGCCCGGCAGCAGCGGGAGGCGGCCGGCGGCCCGGGCGGCCAGGAGGAAGGTGGCGGAGGCGACGAGTCAGCCCGGCGCCTGGAGAGCTTCCTGCATGACCTGGTCACGCTGGAGCAGACGCTGCCCCCCGTGGAGCCCGTGCCCCTGGGAGAGCTGAGTCGGAAGGGTGACAGGGTGGTCTCTCACCTGCACGTGGACCTGAAGCCCCGGGAGTCACTGGTCCAGAATGGCACGGGAGAAGCTGCCAACGGGGAGGCCGCCGCCGCCAGGGAAGCCAAGCGCTTCAGCTGCAGGTTGTTCAGCCGCCGGGCCAAGAGGCCCGCAGCGTCCAACGGCGTGGCCGGCCACCGCGCCACCGAGACCCCTGCCGAAGCGGACTTGACGGCGGGGAAGAGGCTCAACGACGGCTCCGGTGCCAGCGTCTCAGGTGAGCCCTCCCGCCTCGGGCCCAGGGCTCCCCGGGCCTCCCGGCCGATGGAAAAGCCTTGCCTCCTGTCTGCAGAAGGCAGCCTGCTGGCCCGGCGACAGCAGAGCCCTGGGGTCAGACGGTCCTGGGTTCTCGCTCCCAGGCTGCTCTTGCGCGTCTGCTTCGTGGCCTTGGGCCAGGCAACGTGGCTCTGAGTTTCCGTTTTCCCTTCTCTGAAAGGGGAGAATGATGCCTGCAGGCCCAGCCGAGGGTTCTGAGGGTCTCAGTGGCCCAGAGCGGAGCTGGGCGTGGCGCAGTTTAGAGCTGCTATTACTGCTGCTGCGGGCTTGGAAAGTTTCCCCTTTGTAAGTGAAGAATCAGAGGCATAGGTGCAGCCAAGGGGCCAGGCTCAGGCTCGACAACTGCCCCTGAGGACAGGGCCCGTTCTCGCAGAACTTGTTCCTTATCGGGATTGAACGTGGTCAAACGCACCCCACCCTCCCTTGTGCCCCACCAACGCCCTGACCCACTTTCCTGTTTCTGTTGTGAATAGTTTGCCTCGGTTCCTCCCTGTGTTTGTTTGATAAGTGGTGTTTGCCGTGCTGCTTACCTCTGGGAGAGCTTGTTCCTGATGGTGTTATCTTTCTAGCTGTCTCTCTGGGATCCCCTAGAGGTCCTGGCCTTCATCTCTTTCTCCAGGCAGTCGCCAGCGCGGCCCTTCCGGAGGCTGGCGGTGACAGCCAGGGCTGCTGCCCGTGCCTTTTCTCATGTCAGCATTTCCGAGTCAAAAGGATTTCCAGGTTGGGATTTCTCCCTCTGTGGCTGTGGCGCTTGGCAGCAGTGAGCCTGGGCTCCCTCCCTGGCCAGTTAGTGATGGCGGGGCCTGAGGGCCTGTCCAGGACCCCCACCTCCCCCACAGCCCCAGCTTTGAGCTGATGGGGAGTGGCTTGAGTACGGGGATCATAACCACCTTCACCTCCACTGAGTCCACAGCCCTGCTGCAGAGCCTGACACACTCAAGCTGTGCTCCTAAAAGTAAGGACAAGCCTCGGAGTCCCTGTGAACCTGGGCATAGCAGAAGCCCGAGTGCTGTGCCTCTGTCTGGCCAGGAAGCATTTATTGAGCACCTCCGTGTGCTGGGTCCTTCACACAGAGCCTTCTCTCCATGGGCCCTCACAGCAACCTCTGTGGTGGCAGGGGGCAGCTCAGAAAGGTGAATTTAGTGGTCTCCTGGCACAGTAAGCGGTACTGGAGCCAGGACTCAAACCTGTGTCCTGTCAGGGAAGAGTGGCTGGCCCTGTCTTATTCCCCCGGGCTCCCAGGCACCCCCAACAGCAGATGCAGGTCTGTACCTCTCGTTTGGAGAGAGAGTTGCCATGGTGAACACCTGGCAGCGAAGGGAGGGGGAGGATTGAGCCCAACCACGAAAGGTGCCATTTCCCAGGTCCTGATAGAGGTGAAATAGGAGCTTTCTCTTCCTTCAGCCCCTCACCCTGAGGTGCTGTTTCCATAGAAACAAAAGGCCCTTTGTCTTGTCCCTTCCTGCTGCCTTCTGTGAGTCTCTCAGCATCCAGTTCCCCGACTTGGACCACTAGGACAGTTGCTGCCACTGTTGTTGCTCCCTGAGTGTTTGCACATGGTGGCCAGGAGCCCACCAAGCAAACCCAACTGTGCTCTGGAGAAACCCCTCTCCCAAGCACCTGGCCCTCCCAGACCGAGGGAGAGAGGAGAGCAAACTCGGGAGTCACATGGAGTCAGAAGGTGCGAGGGGTGCCCAGTGAGATCACCCTGTTCCTCTCCAAGCTTCAGAAGAAGCAACGGCCTCGTCCAGCACTGCCTCTGCCCTCCTGAGTGGGCACCCAGTACCCCAGGGCCTGAAATTCAAGTCCTTGAGAGACCTTTCCTCTCCCTGCTGCTTTCCTCCCTCAAACTCAGGGCAAAGAGCAGGAACTCCTCTCCCCAAGGGCCTTTTCTAGTGGCCTCCAGCTGGGTGTCCTTAGGGCTTCTTCCAGGTCACTAGGACTCTGTGTGCCAGAGGGTCAGGCTCCTGCCAGCACTGATGCCCCCAAGGTTGGCACTAGTAATCCCGGTGCTGTCGTCGGGGAGGAAATGACTTTGCTGCTGCCTGACGGTGCCCCCCTCCAGGGAAAGGCTCCCTGTCCTGCAGTGAAGGTTCAGACCATCAGAACTCGCGTCCAGGGGTCTCAGCTCCCTGAACCTTGCTCCTCACTCCACAGACACTCCCTTCTGCCTCCCCAGGCTGTTTGCTGGTGGAGAAGAGGAGGGCTGAGCTGTGGAGGGATTCCGAGGTCCCTTCACGCTCCGATTCTGACTCTGGCCTTTCTGTCTCTGCTGCCTTCTTGTCACGGGAGAGCCTGGGCTGCTGACGGGGTGGGCGAGAGAGAGAACTAGAAGAGCGAAGCGCTGACAGCCTGTAAAATTGCTTGATAAGAAGTATAAAGCTGTCAAACAGCATGCACATTTCTGCACACCCAAGCGGGTCTTCAGCCTTCGGAAACGCCTGCCCTAGTCTGGGATCCAGCGAGCCGCCGGGCCGCCCGGCGGTTTGAAGGCTCACGGCCCCCTCTGCTGGCAGGAGCCGCGCGCCTTTGCTGGTTTCTCTGGGCTGACACCTCAGCACCTGGGCAGAGCATCCGTCCTGCAGCTTGGGACAGGCTGTCTGGGCCAGAGATCTCAACCTCAGGAACAGAGGTCACTAGAGGGTCTTGTTAAAACGCAGCGGGGAGTCCGGGCCACCAGGCTGTGCTCAAGGATGTGCATTTTAAACAGGCACCCCAGTGTTTTCCAGCTGGGGGTCCCTGAAGCCATAGATTGCTGTGACACCCAGACAAGGCCCTGCCCTCAGGGCTGTCAGGCCAGGTAGGAGGTTCCAGGTCATGTCTTGAAGCCCCTCACAGCTCCCCCAGGGAAACTGCTGAGAAATGGCCAACACTCCGAACGAGGTGAGGAGAAGGAAGAAAGGCACAGGCTCTCTCTGAGCCCCTGGCCCGTGCTGGGTAGGCACGGTGCTAAGTGCTTCCACAGAGGACTCACAGCCCCCCCTGCCTGATGGCATCATTTCACAGACAAGAGGTGAGCCCCTGTGTCTGTGGTCACAGAGTGAGAAAAGGGCAGCATGGTCTCCTGCCCCTCCCCTCCCCTGGGGGCCTTGTGCAAAGCACCGCAGCTGTCCCCGAAAGGTAGGGTTGGCCCCGTTTCCCTACATCTTTATGGACCGACTCTCCCCCTATGTCCTACCAGCAGAGAGAGCGAGGAGAGTGGTCACAGCCTTCCGAGGTCCTCTGGGCCCATGCTGTTCCTCCCTGGGTTTTCTGAGGTGACTCCAGTGGCAGTCACCTTTCCAGAACTCTCCTGGGTTCCCCTGATTCATGCGTGGACAGGACGCTGTGGCCGCCAGTGTGATCTGGCTTCCAGTGGTGTGGGCGCTATGCTCCTGGGTTTGGGGACTTTAGGCTCGCCTGTGACATCCCTGGGGGCTGGAGGTCCCAGATCTCTCTCCTGCAAATCTGGGTACCTATCTAGGACGGAAGGTTGGGGATGTGCTTCTGGGGTTCAGAGCTTTATTAGGGACTTGTGGGCCCCCAGTTTCAGGATAAGTCTCCTCAAGAGCTGTCTTAGTCAAGGCAGAGTCATTGTCACTCCTGAGGAGTGTGGGTCAGGCCCCACAGCTGGTGTCTGGAGGCTGCAGTCTGGTGTGATAAGCCTGAACACCGTTTCCAGCTGGGGTCCTGGTCACACAGCACAGGTGAGGGGAGCCGAGCGAGCCTCCTTCAAGGGACTGACCCCACTCAGCTCTAGAGAAGAGGCAGGCGTACTTATTCTCATTGGCAGATGTCACATCCCCCTGCCATCCTGATTTCTCTTGGGGCTTACGTTACTACCTGGGTGAGTGAGATGAGCAAGGGCACATATGTCACCCAATCAACATCTATTGATGCTGCGATTGCTGCTATTGTTGTCAGGGCTGGTGCGCACCCTTGCGTAGCTTGCCACTGCCTGCGGCTCATTTTATCCAACAAACGTGCGTGTGTGTCTGCAAAGGCGGCCCCGTGCCAGGCACTGTTCTCAGTCCCTGGTACGGCAGTGAACAAAACAAGCAAAGGCCCTGCCCTTGTGGAGTAAATACCATCCTGCAGAGCGGGGGTGGCGAGGGCAATGACCCCTTTTATAAAGGTGATCAGGAGGCCTCTCGGACAAAGGGGCATCTGAGCAGAGCCTCGAATGACCGGAGACAGTGGGCATCCAGGGAGGACTCTTCCAAGAAAGGGGAATGAGAAGCCCTAAAGGTCTCTGTCTGGCCGTGAATATAAGTGTCCCCGCCTACCTCTCTCCTCACCAGGCCCTGTCCCATCTGGGGCCCTTACTCTGTGCTGTCTCCTCCCACGTCCCACCCTACTTTAGTCTCTCTCCAGTGTGACTTCCCTTCGCAGTTTGCCTTTCTCTCATAAGGCCCCCTCTGGACACCCATACCACTTTGTAAAAATGTATGTATTTTTTGGCTGTTCCTGGATGCTTCCCTCTTAATCTGAGCAGGTCTGCCTCGCCTCAGCCTTGCCAAACACCCGCATGCAGTGGGCGCCCCATCCGTGTGCACCAAAGGAATGAGGGAACACAAAGAATGTTCCTTCAAACAGTTGCTCGGCTCTCATCCAGCCCTACCAAATGAGTGTGCGAGTCGGCACTGCAGCCTTCTCCGGGAAGGAGTGGGGCGGTGCACAGCATGGGGAGCAGGCTCCCCTGGTGACCCCGATGCAGGACCCAGAGTTTCTTTCACTTACCTGCCTCCTGCCTCCAAAACGCTGCTGCCTCCGGGGAGAAACTTGGTGTCTGCTCAGCTGGCCAAGCAAATAAGACGAGTCACTAAGGGGAGGCAGTGGGGATGGACGTGTCCTTTGCAGCAGTGAGGGGACTGAGGGACCGCACAATGGATCACTTCAGAGCTGCACCTGGGGCAGCCACAGCACTGCCATGGAAGGTGACGGAGCTCCTTGAATAGGAGCCCTCTGCGGGGGGCGTGCACGGTCAGCAGCACCCTTCCCACCCCTCCTAAGCTCTAACCTCAGCCTCCAAGGAGCTCAAGTTGCAAGGCGCGGTTAATGAATGGAACAGGACAGTTAGGGGGGAAGAGGCCCCGCTGGGGCCTGCCTACATGTCTCTAGCTAATGGCTCAGAAGAAGAGGCAGCCACCACCTTAATTAAAGTCACAGTTGAAGTGATATGGGAAGGTGGTGTGAGCATCAGGCCCAGGCAGGAAATAACTCAGCAGCTTCCACCTGGGAGAAAGGCAGCCAGGGCGCCAGGAGGGCATGGATCCAATGGCTGACACCTTGCAGGCAAGCTCACAGGACGAGCCCCAGAGCAGGAATCCAGCCAAAGGAGCCACTGGCCTGGGCTAGGGATTGTAAAGGGAGAAGAAATGGATGGAAGAGGCCTGAGAAGAGAACTGTGCGTCTCTGGCCTGGGGGGACAGTGTTCTCTCCCCCGTCTATCCTCTCAGTGAAATGTGTTCCCTCCGTCCTCTCCAACAACACCGCCTCCCTAGGCCTGTGGTCCCTGTTGTGCTGCCTGGCTCTCCATCAGCCTGCTGACCTTACCGAGGCACAGATTCTTCTTCTTCCAACCTAGCAGCCTGCATGGCAGCGGAAGCGATGAGTGGATTTGGAAGATCAGGTTCTGATCCCGACTGGCTCCCAACAGGAGCTGGTGGCCCTGCTGCCCTCAGCTGTAAGATAGGGCCGACGACACCTCAGAGCAAGGCCACTGTGAGGCTGTAGGCTGTGATGGCTGCGTATGGTGTTAGCAGCTGCAGATGAACTGCCTCTTGGCAAGACTTTTAAGTCGGTAACTGCAGTGGTTGATTTGGAGTCTAGGTCCCTCCCCGACCCCGCTGAGGTGAGGGGGGGGAGCAGATCCCTCGCTGTCCCAACCAGTGGCAGTCTTGCTGAGGCTGCCAGGACAGGAGGACCTTGCCTTTTGCTTTCCTGGGCACCCTGCTGACCTGTTTCCAGATCAGCAGGTGTGGACAGTGCACATGAGGGGCCGGAGGCAAGTCCACTGAGCGCTTCACGTACGTCATCCCCTGTCTTTGTCCCTTGTCTCTGCAGGTAAAACAAGTCCCAGTCTTGCCAAGACCAGCAACTGTGTGATTTCCTGAGCTGCAGGCCAGCGGTGGGCAGGACCTGTGGATGACCCACTGTCATGTCCCACAGAGGACACAGGTCGAACTGTACTAGTTTGCACATCGGACCTCTCCTGGCCTCCAGCCCAGCGGCCTCCATCCTGGCCTCTGGGCCCCTAATCTGGGATGTGAGAGTCTACAGCATCTCAAGACAATCACACGCCTCCACACGACCATCAGTGGCCGGGCAGGGGTCACTTCTTGTTTACATGAAGTGGAAGCTTGACTAGTGTCCGCTCTCCTTTTTGCCTGACCCCCTCCCTCCACTGGCCAGCCTCGCCCTGCAGGGCCCCTGAGGGGGCGAGCCCACATCTTTGTACCTTAATGTGATAGGGTCTCCAGGGCGGCCCCACCCCCCTGCCTTCTCCTTCCTCGGGCTTCCTGGTGCTTCTGGTCCCCCCACCCCCCACAGGTCTGGGAAGAGGACAAGGCTCTGAGCCAAGGACGCAGTCTTGCTCTAGCCTCGAAAGTCAAGGCAGAAGATGCTTGGACATCTGGAACACTGGCTACGGTGGCCTTCCTGGCCTGGCCCCTGCCGGCTCCTGCACTAGACACTGACTGGAATGAGGGAAAGACGTCCCCCTGAGAGCCAGCGGCAGAATTTGACGCTGCCATTTCCAGAGCCCTATACTGGGATCTTCTTTCCCTCGCTCTGCGCTGTCTTGGCGCTCTTCGCCCCGACAGGTCCAAGCCTCCTTGGCTGTTGCCGGCTGCAAGCCAGTATGGGGGTTCTTCTAGTGCCTTTCCCTGGGGCCGCCCCCCTCACTTAATGTGCCTCGATTTGCACCTCAATACAGGGTGAGAACGCTTGACCAAGAGGTAGTTCAGGCGGTGTGGGGGGCTGGCCTGGTGGACAGGAGTGTTTGCCCTTCCTCCCACCCCTGAGGTGACCCTCAGTCCCTGTCACCAGCCAGGACTTGTGCCCTTTCTCTAGTTACGCTTTAGCCAAAGACCAGCCTTAGCCTCCTGCCAAAAGTCAGGCTGTGTTTGGAGCCCTCAGCCTCCCCACCCCCAAAGAGCCCAATTGCCATGAGGCCAGGCCACCAGCCTAAAATCACACGCTGCCTCTCCCCCACTTGTGTGGCCGAGGTGTCTAAGGAGAGAGAGAGAGTGAATGCACACGGCAGAAACTGCCAGGCTGCAGGCTCTGCGGGCAGGACCCCCGGGCGGTCTCGGCCTCACTTCCGAACCAAACTCTCTTCCTTGTGTTTTTCCTTTTGCAAAACCCCAAGGCACCAGCTGCACCTGGGAGAGGGGCCCCATGTCTGTGAGGTGGCTGGCGTGAGAGGCCCACGAGGGGCCCGGCTGTGCTGAGGAGAGGCAGGTGTCCTTTGAGGTGCAGGAAGTGGGACAACAGGTGCAGTCATTAGAGAAGAACCTCGAGGGTTGGGGAGGGGGAACCCGGTCCCCAGGGCCCCTCTGCTCATCCTGAGGTTCACTTCTAAGGTGTTGGGGTGGGGCAAGGGCCCTAACCCACCTCCCCGAGCTTCTGTGCAGATTAAACGTTTCCTGGGAGGTGCCTCCTCTGCACCAAAGCCTGGCAATGTGGCATGTGCTTGTTCCGGAGGGGAGGAGGGGGGAGAGGGATGTGGGGCCGTTACACCTCAGTTGGAAGTGGTCACCTTGACAGTGTGGGACACAACGTAGGTAAATTACAGTGGGGGACAGGTCACTGTCAGTGAGGAAAGTGAGCACCTCTGAGGATGAGGGAAGAGGTCGGGGAGGGACCTGCTTCTAAGCAGTTCTGTGAGGGCTTCTAGCCTTGTGCCTCCCCTGGGAGAGAAGTGGGCCTCAGTCCCCCTTCTCCTCTTGCTCCCTGAAGTGGGCCCAGTTTTCTCCCTGCCCTGACGTGTAGGAGGATTTGGAATGGAAGTTGCAAGTCACTGCAGCCTTGAACCAGGCCTGCCTTCCTGCCCCAGTTTCTCCGTGTGCAAGATGGGGTTGGTCTCACTTCTTTCATAGAAGCAAAGCGGATGGGAGACCATATGCTGAAGGGGAAGCAATGCAGTGGGATGGGGAGAGTGCCGGCCTGCGAGGCTGCTCCCCCCGCAGTCAGAGGCTGGGACAGGATGGCTTCTGACTCCCACCCGCCCTGAGAAGCTGGCACGAAGATGGCAGTCCAGACATTGCTGTGGATCCACAAGTCCTAAAATGCGGGCCTGATGTTTGCTCTGCTGCCTGAGCTCCAGCCCTCTCCGTTCCGCCTCCTTACTTCTCTGTTTTTCAGTCCGTCTGCCCTCTGTTCCAGCACCTGCACACACTTCATGACACAGTCTCATCAAATCTCGAGGGTACATCTGGCCTTCCCAGCTGGACGGCAAGTTCAAGGGTGGATCGTGCCCTTGGTTCCTCTGCAGATGCTTGCACAGGCTGGTAGCCTCGGAAAGGCCCTGCCGCCACCCCACCACCGCCAGCAAGCTGCCCACTTTCTGAGTCCAGCTTCTGCAGGCTGAGCATCAGCAACTGGTGCAGATGCTTGGGAAAGCCGACCTCACCTCTGGCTTAACCCCCTGGGGCTGCTGGTGCAGGAAGCACAGGACTCCTGCGAGGGGCTGGGAGGCTTTCCCTTGAGATCTGGCAAAACTCCCCACTTTCTTTTGTCAGCCTTCTGTCCTCAGGATGGTTAGTCCCATCCTTGATCCCTCAAGGGTGCTTTTAGAGAGCCTCTGCTAACACCAGGGCCCTTTGCCTATAGAGAACCCTATAGAAAGTCTACAGGAAAAGGTGGCCTTGAGATGTGGAGGAAATGGGCCAGGGAGGGGGAGTGAGACTTTTTTTTTCTTTTTACTATGTTGCTTTTATCTTTTTGAGTGCCTACCATATGCCAGTCACTGTGCTAGATGCTTTAGTCACCTGCAGGTATCAAACTGAGAAAAGCGTAGGAAAGAGCCCTTACCAAAATTAACAAGAAGTTATCCAATATTTGGGGACTGAGCCTCACAAAGTTGTGTAAAGAGCAGCACAGGTCGAATTGTCCCCACTGTTCAGACGAGGAGTTACAGTTCTCTGCCCTAATCCCACATCACATAGTTCTGGGGTTTCTAGTGACACTTTGGAGCCACAAAATTCTCTGTCGGGGGAGGGGCCTTCACATTGCAGGATATTAGCAGCACCTCTGGCCTCTACCTACCAAATACCAGTGTCTCCCCTCCAGATGAGACAACCAAAACTGTCTCCAGACAGCGTCAAATGCCTGGGGGGGAGGGGCAGTCAGTGGAGGAAGACAGCTCTCCTTTGCAGCCCTGGCACTGCAAAGGGTACTTTGAGGTGCATATCCCACCCCTGCAAAACAGCGCCTTGTCCCAGAGGGGCTGACGGACTGGCCAAAGGTTATGCTTTTGGTGGCCGACATAATAGCATCTTCCATCTTTGTTCTAGTTCCCTTGTTAGCGCTGCACTACCTTGTACTCCCCGGAACAGGTGTGTTTACGTGCACACACCTGCCTTACTCCGCTCAGCGCCCTGTCACATCTCCCAATCTGTTCCCCTTCCTTCAGTCTCTGTTAAGTCCTGCACAGAAAGCACTGTTGGACATACCCGTGTGTGCCCAGCAGTGTTCCCACCTCGGAAGGCAGCCAGGGCTGACAGCAGAGCCTTCCATGTTCCTTGAGTCAGGCCAGGTGGGAGTTGCTAGCTGGAGTATCACAACCACACTCCGAACATCAGCCAAGCCCCCTCAGCGGCTCATTAGCCCTGCCGTGCACCGTAGATACAATTTATCATCTGGCTGTGCACCAAAGTCAACCTCCCTGCCTAGAAGACTCAGCGGCTGTCACTGTGATGGGCTGTGCTGCTGTTTCAGTGGCAGGAGCTTCGATGCAGAACAGGCACCCCAGGCTCAGTGAGCTGAGCCAGCCCAAGGTTGAGAGGGTGTGCGGGGTGGCAGGTGCAGACGCAAGAGCAGTCTCAGGCTGAGTGATCGCTGAGGTGTCCTGAAGACCTGGAGAAGTTAGGTAGGCCTGGACCTCCCGCCCCTCCAGGCAAACGTCCGCGCTCCCAGCTATGTACGGGGAAAAGCCCCGCTGCCGGATGCCCTCTCTGGCAGCACGTGCTGCCATCTGGAATAATAAGTAGCCTGTTCTGTCCCTGGGGTTCCTGAGCCTAAAGACCTGTGTCTGGTTAACACGTACCTGTTAAATGATTAAAAACCTGACAGTCACTTGATAGAATAAGCCGGGCTAATCAATGCAGGTAGTGTTGGAGGCTCCAGAATTAACTAGGACCCTTTCAGTCTTGTTCCTGACGTCTGAGACATGTACGTAGAAGCCACACAGAATTCTGGTCTTTGCTATTTAGTTTCTTAAAGACTGGGTTTATCCAAAGTCCTCCCCAAACAACTCTCTTCCTCTGGAAAAGCTTTTTCCAGTGTTGTGTCCTCAGTGGATAGTCTTCATCCCCCATCGTTTGTAGATGAGGTGGGCCCAGGTCTCCAGCCCTCTCTGGCTGCACAGGGATGACCCTGTCTGCACACTTCCTTTCAAAAAGCTATCACAAAAGCAGGGAAAGTGAGGAAATTTGTCCAGAGTCACCCAAAAAGTTGTGGGAAAGACTAAAATCTGGTTATCCAGACCCTCCTAGAGCCTTGCTATGGGACAGCCAGCCGGAGACAAGTTTTCACCAGAAAAGTGGCTAGAAGTTAGGCATTGTCTGCAGCCTCTGAAAAGCAGCCCCAGGAACAGATGTCCATGTCATAGGAGACGAACTAGAACCCGCAGTGGAAGGCAGCAAGTGCGTGGGGAGCCTGGAAGAGGAAAGGAAGAAAGAGAAAGAACAGGCTGAATGCCCGTGGAGGCCACAGTCCTCAGGACACAAGCAAGGGAAAAGCCTTCCTGCGCTAAGAGCCAAGAACAGCGCCTCAAGATCCTCATCCCCCGCGTGCAGCTTGGACTGTCTGCCTCAGCTCCTTCTGGAAGGTCTTGGAAATGAAGCGATTGGACAAGGAAAGGCACCTTACCGCAGTGCTATTCGCTTGTTCATTCACTTGATGTTTACTGTGCACTCGGCCTGGGGAGGCGTGGTGACGAGGGAGGACCTGGCCGGTGGAGTTAGGAAGGTGTGGGGGCATGCCACTTGCTATGACCTCAGTGGAGGCGAGGGGTGGTGAGAGGACAGTCTCAGAAGGGGCAGGCCGAGGGGAGCAAGGCACGTAGCGCAGTGGCTGACACATCAGGGGGCTCAGCAATGGCAGGGCTTCTGGGGGCGTGTTACGTCGGGTGCTTTACCAGTCCCCTCTTGGAGCATTCTCTCCCGGCTTCTCTCCTTTGCTCCCTCCCTGGGTACTTGCCACTTTCATGTCAAGTCGTCGGCCTACAGGCCCAAATGTCCGTCCACCTGGAGGAAGCTTCAAGGCCCAGGTTTTGAAAGAAAGTGGAGAAAACCAGCCAAGGTGCCACATGTGCACCGCTCCGTCTGGCACGGCCCGCGTTGTCCTTGTGCACACCCGTCCCCACCTCGACTCCATAAGCTTGTTGGTCCCAGGAGTGAAAGAGGACCACAGTTTTATCTGGCTGTGCAAGAGTCCCACAACTCTTCTTGACATATGGTTTTGGGTAAAATGAACAATTTTAGCTTGTTAGCAGAATACTTTGTATAAAAAAAAAAATGAGTTAAACTTAAAACAAACAAAAAAGTCACATCCTGCCAACCTTCGCCAAGCCACTGGACTTCCCAAACCAGTCCCCGACCCTTCACGCAGGCTCCAGCTAGGCTGGGAAGAGACCCGGCTGGTTTCTCAGGGAGGCACCGGAGGCTGAAGCCACCGCGGTGAGATGCTGACACCTTGTGGCCAGACGGTGGCACATTTCCCTCATCTTGCTGGTCAGAGCAGGAAGATGGCAGAGGCCAGGTTCTGGCAAACTTTTTCTGTAAAGGGTCAGACAGTAAATATTCTAGGCTTCGCAGACATGAAGCGTCTGTCACAACTACTGCTGCTGTAGCTCTAAACCACCACCGTATGGGAGTGGGTGTGACCGTGTTCCAGTGTTACGGATACTGAAATCTTAATTTCAATATAATTCGCTTATGTCACAAAACACTCGTTTAATTTTTCAACCACTTAAAAATGTAAACATTATCGTTGGCTCATGGGCTGTACCAAAACAGACAGTGGCTGAATTTGGCCTGTGAGCCCTCCTTTGCCAATCCCTGGCCCAGGACACCTGTCCTCTAGGCTCTCAACACTAACTTCCAACTGTCACACCTTGCTTTGTCCTTGTGCTGTCAAGAGGAATCCCTTAGCCCTCCTCCCCCAACCAGACGGTTGTCATTAAACCCTCTTCTTAACAGAAATTCTGGAGTTTGCCTTGGTTTTCACCCATTTCATAGGTTTACATAAGTATCTATCAGGTGTCCAGCCCTGTGCTGAGGGCCACAAAAGAACCTGGAGTTTTAACTGAAATATACGTAATGTCTAATTTTACCTATTCACTCATTTTTAAAATAAGCATTGAACATTTACCAAGCCGCAGGCACTGTAATAAGACAGTCCTGGCCTCTGGCCTCAAGACATGCATAACCTGATTGGGAAGATGGACCCAGGGAGTCAGCGTTGTGATGAAGAAGTAGAGAGGGTGTGGAAGCCCAGAGGAGGCATTAAACTCAACCAGGAGGTAGAGATGAGAAAAGGCTTCCTGGAGGAGGAGGTGATCTCTGAGCTGACACCTGAAGAATGAATGGGGGAGGGGAGAATGAGGCAAGGCTTTCTAGTGAAAGGTCCAGAACCTTGAAAGAACTCTTTCAGGAGAATTATAAGCATCAAAAACAATGAAGATTCAGACATAGTATCTGCCCACAAGGCCTCCCAGTCTGGTGGGTGAGAGAGGCTATCACAAGCTGTTGCAAGGTTGTGGAGATTTAAAGTTTTCTTGCTAGCCCATAGGATCGGTCATCACTGAGTCTCGAGGGGGTAAGCTCTGAAGGCTATCTATACATCATCCCCATGGCCAGTCTGTGGGGGGAGAGAAGGGGGAGTCTAACTCCACACAGGGTACCGAAGAGATCTAGGGGGACGGGAGATGCCAGCCTGGCTTCTCTGCTCCAGAGCCCCTTAGAGAAAGAGGGGCTCGAATTGAGCTTTGAAGAAAGTGTAGACACAGGCACGAGGGAAGGAAGAAGGGGCATCCTGGGTGACAGAAACTGCATGTGTGAACTCACTAAGGAAGCAGTGGATGTGGCTCAGGTGAGAAGCCACCAGGAAGTCCTCCTGAGGGTCCGCTGGGAGGGCAACTGTCCTTCACTGTGTGGATCTCACAACAATGCCCACCAGACAGGTGATATTTTTCTCAGCTCCACCAATTAAAAACCGTGACCTTGGACAGTTACTTAACCTCTCTCCACCTTAGTTTTCACTTCCGTATCTACTTCATAAGGTTACGAGGATTAAATAAGTTAATACATATAAAATTCTTAGAACTGTGCCTGGCACTAGGGCCAGCTTCAAGGGCGTGCAACCAGCATGATGCCATGGGACCCTGTTCTCAGAAGGCAAAGAGGCCCACATTTGGTTTAATGCTCTGCTGTTGCTGTCATGAAATTCTTAAAAATTTTGGAAGAAGAAACCTCATGCTTTCCTTTCACATGGACACAAATTATGTAGCTGGTTCTGCTTGGCATAGTATGTGTTTCAAAACTTTAGGTTTTATCATTATCTTAGAGTCTAGAATAAAAAATCTGATTCAATATATTCATTTTAGAAATGAGAAAACTGAAGCTCAGACTGTTTACGTGACTTATATAAGGTCATCCAGCAAGCAGACTGCAGAAGGAAGGCTGGAGATAGAGATATGAAAAAATGCAATTTAGAGGTGACGGCAGGACGATGACCCAGCTCCCCACCCTCACCCCCGTGATCCCAGAAGGCAACATATGGAGAGAAGAACTAAGATACTATCTTAAAGGAGCTTAGGGAAAGAGGTGGTATGAAAAAGTACATGAACAGTTGTAGAGGTAAGAGGGAAGCCGGCTATTTTGGGAAGCTAAGAGTAGATTCTCAGAGTAAAACGTAGAGGTGAAGCCATGGAAACAGGACTGAGAAAGTCTCTTGGATCTTGGCCACCACAGGGTCAGAGACAAGCTCAAAGAAATGAATTTCAGTAGAAAGTTAGGGCTAGAAGCCAGGTTTAAAGAATGAAGGAGCACCACAGGTCATTATTTAAAAAGCTAAAACAAAAAAGGAAATAGAAGGAAAAGGGGAAGGAAAGGAGGAAGGGATTTATTGAGATGGGAGTGGGAGAGCCAAATTCCAATTAAGAAGTGGAGGAAGGACCATCAAAGGCAGTAATTTAGCCAGGAGGAGGTGCACCTCGGCCCCAGTAGGGAAAAGAGCATGGGTTGAGTTCAAAGAGGCTATGTTCTTTGGGAGGCTGCCTGTCTCCCCAGAGGCACTGTGGAGTTTTTAGGACACACATCTCAGAGGGCAACACAGCAGCATGGAGAAGGATTTACTCTGGAGGCTGAACTGCCTGGGTTCAACGGCAAGGTTATTACCTGCAGTGACCTGAGGCAAATTAGTCAGCCCTTCAGTGCACAGTTTCCCTATTTGGAAAATGGGTGACCACATTTATCCTGAAGATTAACTGCCGGGATCCATTTAAAGCCCTAAGCATGGCATCTGACACAAAGCAAGTGCTCACAAAAGGGTTGCTTTTATTTACAGCCACCTCTCCTGGTTCTCTTGTGAACTCTTGTGGTTCTAGCGTCATTGGCCCGCACACAGGAGGAACCAGCATTTGCTGCTTCAGGGGGAGCTTCTCAGGAAGTGTGGTCATAAGCAATGAGAGGTGATTTAGAAGTGGCATGGCATCTGTCACAAGGACTTTGTTGCACAATAAATACTACCAGACATGTAATAAATGCTTATGATCATGTCCTCTGTAATCAGCACCCTCTAGGAAGTTCCCTTCCCCCACTCTCTTGGCCTTGACTGTGTGGCCACACCCACTACCCAAGTGAGCAGGATCAGTTGTCAGCTGTCCTCTTGTCTTTTGGATTAGGTTCTTTTGCGGAGATCTTCCCATGGTTATAAGTTTGGAGAATTGAAGCTTGACAAGCACTTCTGAATGTCTCATAGCAATGAGAGGTCAGTGCAAAGGGTGGAGGGAGTTCTCCTGTGCCACAGAAATCAGAGCTGGAGCAGCCCCAGCTGGCAATGTCTCCTTGAGCTGTGGGTCATTGCAGAATTGTTCGCAGAAATTCCTGTTGCATTGGATTTTATCCAGACCGACGCAATGTATTCAGGGATCACAGAGCACTCTCTCAAGGGAAAAAAGGAAGGCCTGTTGCTTGGAATGGCTGAGAGTACTTTTGGTAGCTACCCAAGGCAGCTATCACTCATTAAACCTGCCTTCCTCTCAGCAAAAATCCAGCTTTATAGAATACCACATATAGAGCTCTAAGAATAGTATAGAGCTCAAGAACTTACTGCGTTTGGTTTGCAGACAGTTGTGTGGGGCTTGATGAGTCTTTTTCCTCTCAAAGCTGGGTGGGTTGGAACAAACAAACAAAAAGATATTTTCCCCACGTAGCATGCAGAGAAGAGACTAGAAAGAGAACATAGAAAAGCACTCTAGCATGTCATTCTCTGACCCAGGCTGCCTTTTCTGGGCATGCATTGACTCCATAGCCACCAATTCATGCCAGTAAGCCCTAGAAGGGAAAGCACAGTTGACCACCCTCTCATTCATTGAGAAAGTGAGGACAGGTTCCACCCAAAGCTGCAGTTCTGATCAATGAGAGCTCTCAGAGTGCAGACAAGACCCTAAACCACACCCCACTGTTTGTTGGGAGAAATCCATGTGTGGGTCTATTCATAAAGAGTCTGGGAAGATATTCTCCTTAACCACAGTTGGCTCAAGTAGTGGGATTTGGGAGAGCTTTAAAACTTTCTGTATTGTCTGGAAATCTTTACTCAGTGTTACTTTTTTTTCCCGATTTTTTAAAGAGTTTGAGCGGAAACTGATGACATATGCCAGGAAACAAGAAACAAGATCTCAAATGCTCCCTACTCAATGTTACTTTTATGATCGGGGGGAAAAAAAACCCCAGCAATCTTATTTGGAAAATTTCCTTTTCTCAAGTGAGCAAACATGATAGGGTTTCCAGCTTCCTGCTTTCTCCTGGGCAGGGAACTACAGCGAGGTGAAGTGGACAGATTGCTGAAGGCCCTCAAAGACAGATTATAGGAAGAAATGTTAGCTGCCCCTAGATAATCCTATCTTGCTCTCTGCCCCCAGAGGGCAAATGTGACAGGTCACCATATATCACCAGTCTCTTGCCAGCTAACCACAATTCATCCTTTACTTCTATTTGTAGATGTCATTTCTTCTGGGAAGACATCCCTGTCCCACCAAGATTGAATCCCGGGTCCCTCCTATGTACTTCCAAACCACCTGCACTGTGACTATTTGTTTACCTGTTGGTCACCCACACTAGACAGATGTCCCTCAAGGCAGAGGTGTTTTATTCACCTGTGTAGCCTTTGTACCTTAGGAAAGTTTTGACAGCCTCAGTAAATATTTCTATGTATTACATACCTTATGTGCCATTGAATTGGCTCCAACTCTTGGCAAATCTGTGAATGACTCGTGTCCGTGAAAAGAAGCCTATGGCTTCTTTTATGGAGTCAATCCATTTCATACTTGGTCTTCCTCTTTTCCTGTTGCTCTCTGTTTTCCCCAGCATTATCGTCTTACCCAAAGAACCCTGCCTTTTCATGATGTGTTCAAAATAGAACAGTTTGTCATTTTTGCCTCCAATGATGTTTTGTTTGCTGAATAATTATTTATTCGAGGACTTTTTATAATCAGAGCAATTTAAGCAATACAAAGATGAAAAAGAAACTATTTTCAAGGAAATTACAATTGAAGTTGGGACAGATGTGTCCTACAATTAACTATAAAACAAACCACTATTTTAAGGGTTAAAATAGAGGTACAACCAACCAACTATGAAGATAAGGAATTATAGGGTCCAAAATCCTATCATTTCTCATTGTGTTTTCTGGTTCAGAATCCCACACAGAAATGTTAGTGTTGGGTAGAGCAAGGGTCTCAAGGACAGGCTCTCAGAGTGTGAGCAGTTCTTACTAAATGCTGTTCTTACTAAATGTTAAAATGTAGCACAGAATTTTACAGATGCAGCTATAAACAGGATGAGCTTGACAAGAAACTCAACAAGATAGATGTACCCAACTGCAAGGAAAAATCAATATGTAACTAACCACATAGTATATATAAAAAATGGCTAAGCTTCCCTTGGAGGAGACAGAGTTTTAGATGTGAACCTCCATCTCCTTTACTTGCGGCAAGTGAACCAAACTACCTGATGAAGACCATATCTTGTTCTTGAATGGAACACCTCAGGTAGTGAGCCTCTGGAGTCTGGTAACACTAGTATGGGTTATGTGCATGTGGTTATGAGGATTCGGGTTCTTAGGATCTTTATTAGAATTTAAGTCATGATTTTCTACTGTCAGCTGCCCTCGGAATACCTGTCACTCAATCTTAATTGATGTTTGTGAAATGCCTTGTCTTCTGCTGAAAGGCTGTAAGTGTTGAGCATTATTACTGTGTTACAGTGGTTGTTTTATTGTTAAAGCAGTGCCAACAAAGTTACACAACAGTTTGGATCAGGAAGTGAAACAAGGGCGGAGATCCCACTGAAGCTACAGGGGATGGGGATTTTGGATGGTAAAACGTTAATTGCCTGAGATGGAATGCAGGCTAGAATCCAACACTGTGCTCCTCGAGATCATTTCAGTCCCTGCGGCTGGGGCTGGCACTCTGGCAGTGGGTCCTAAGCATCCTGCCCTCCCCTGTCTGGGGTGTTAGATTCACTTCACTGAAAACTGCCACAGAGAAAGATGCAATGGCCATCAACCAGGAGCACAGGTCTTGCTCAGCCTCAAGGGTGGCTTTGGGAGCTTTCCAGGAGCCAAAGGGCTGTTCTCTTTGCATGCAATCCATTATGTATTTCTAAAGCGATTTATTTTTCACCTCTTTAGACCCCTTTCTCCTTGTTCCGAGCTCTTGAAGATTGCTGTAGGGGTTGAGGAGGTAGGCTTGGCACACAAGGATGGTAGAAATGTTCATTTGTAAAGCTGAAAAAATGAACATACCAATAGATGGACTTCTGTCAGGAAGCACCAAGATTATTTTAGGGTGGGAAGGATGCAGTGGAGACAATGATAACCTCTCCATAGCTTTAGCCCCAAACAATGTCACCAATTGAAACTGATTGAGAAACTTGGGTTCTGAATGAAATGTTTTTAAGATGTTGGATTGGCTAACAGTATAATTCTGGAGAAGGAGTTAAAAAAAGAAGAGGCACTAAAACCAGAAAAGGCTCTGTAGTCAGATAGACCTAGGACCAAATGCCAGGTCCACTAACTCTGTCTGGGTGACCTGGGGCAAGTTTCCTACCTCTCTGGTGCCTTAGTTTCCTACCTATACAATTTAGAGGATGTAAAATTCACAGGTTTAACCTGATAACCCTTGTAAAGAATTCAGCACAGCAGTCTCCACACAACGGGCACGCAATAAGTGGTTGTCATTATTACCGACAACTACAGGCCAAAAGACCAGTCATCCAAACTCTCTAGCAAACAATTAACTGTAGCACAGCTAATTCAGATTTGACTGATGCGCCTGTTTGTCCAATTAGGTCTTGGGAAAGAGCTCAGTGAAGTCACACCAATGGCATTGGGTCTTGTTGTTGGAAGGCATTCTTGCTGTTCCACCAATAGTTTGAAGATTTGACGAGGGAGTGACATCCTGACAGTCCAATGATGCACAAGCAGCCAACACTCAGCACTTCGGACGCGATAAATCGAGGAGCCGGCACGTCGACATCCCGTTATTAGAATGTCCTGGATGGAGAGAGGAGCTTAGGGGAATGCCACGCGAGGACGAGAGATTAATGAGCTTAAAAAAAAAAAAGAAAAGAAAACAGACGATGGTTGCGCCAGGCGAGCTCGGCCGCCGCCATCATGTTCTAGTTTCCCCTTCGCCTACCTCGGTCCGCGACCGAGGAAGCGGCCTCTGGGATGCTGAGGGGGTGTGTCCCCCAATGATTGACGCGGGCAGTCCAGCCAATCGTAGCTCGTCCAACGGGAAGCCCTTGACCAATGAGGGGCGACTCCAGCGGGGAGACATTGGAGGGGCGGAGCAGCAACTTGACAGGCACAAAAGCCAGCCAGTGGGAGCCGGAGGCGCCGTCCCCACGGCCAATGGGGTGGGGCCGTGGGCGGGCCCACGAGTGTTTGTGTTGTGGTTTCGGGGGAGGGAGGCGGAGGGGAAAGTTTGTTTATTTTGTTTTTAGTTTCTGGGGTCCCCCGTGCTCCGAGGAGGGGAAGCGGGAGGGACTGACCCGCGAGCCCGTCAGTGCCCCCCTCCTGCGTCGCCTCCGTCGCCTGCGGACAAGCGGGGACCGCGCGCAGCGCCGCGCCGCGCCGCGCATCGCCTCACAGGGGAACGCCGCGCACCCGGATCCCGCACGGCTCCGCGGTGAGTGAGGACCCGCGGCCGCGGCCTCCCGTCCCCTCCCCCTGCCCCGCGCACCGCCAGTCAGCGCCGGGCGCCGGGTGGGCGAGGACGCCCGCGGGAGCGCGCGCTGCGGGCCGGCCTGTCAGGCTGAGGCGCGGGGTGTGCGTGTCCTCGCGAGCGAGCGAGCGCGCGCGCCGGGAGGGGCGGCGGCGGCGAGCGCGTGCTCCGTGGGGGCGGGCGTGTGTGTGTGTGTGCGCGCGTGTGTGTGTGTGTGTGGGGGGGTTGACCCCGGGCCGGGGAGAGACGCGGGCGACGTCTGGCGCGCGGGGAAGGGGCGCGCCGGGCGGGGATGGCGGGGCCGGGGCCGCGCGCGCGGCTCTGGGCGTCACGCGCCTGCAGGTGTGAGCTGGGGGAGGGGGCTTCCGGGGGGCGGGGTGGGGGGGGCTGGCCGCGTCGGGGTCGCTTGTCGTAGCTGAGGTGGGTCTCGGCAGGGAGGGGTCGCCCGTCGCGGCGGAGAGCCGAGGCGGGCGAGGCGCGCGTGGCCGAAGGCGGCGGCAGGCCCCGGACCTCGCGGGTGCTGCCCGAGCGCAGGACCTGCGTGGCCGGCCGAGTGGGTGCGCTTCGCTGCGTCGCCTGGGCCCGCGCCCCCGCGCCCCACAGCCCTGCGCGTGTGGCGGCCTTCGAGGGGCCGCTCAGACCTGGCATGCACGGGGGGTGGCGGGGCGGGGGGACGAGGGGCAGGGGCCGTGACATCGACGACACGGCGCGAGGAGCGTGCTCTGCCGTCGCCGCCTGCTCGGGCGCCCTTTTCGTTTCAAACTCTCGGGGTCCTTAGTGTGTGGGGCTAACTACAATGTAGGGGCTGTCGACACTTGGTAGCGGGAGCAGCCGCCTCTTGTCAGGCGCCTCATTAAGCCGCTGACCGTGCTCAGGTCTTTGGACACAAGGTAGCAGTCTGGGGTTTTGTGTTGTTGTTTTTTTTTTTTCCTTTGGTCACTCTCCTTGCTTTCTCAAGGATCTTTCGGCTCTTAAAATGCGTTTTGGCATTTGTGCTCGCGCACGAGCGAGGGGTAAGGCGAATTTCAAGTCGGTCGTGTGTAGTACAGTATCAGCAAAATTGCACAGCAGATTCGCCAGAGGGATTTCTCCATCGAGAGTGAAATGCCAGTAGTTGAGCTCCCCACCCCACCAGCAGTTGAGCACACAGAAATAAGGTGTGCCTCTTAGCGTTTTGTGAAAGTTTAGCCATTGAGAGACCATTTCCGTCATCGTTGTGAGGAATATCAATAGGACGATAGTCTCCTATTGATTTGGAGAAGCATCAGTGATCTTGGCGTTCAAACTATATAATCCTCTGGTAGTGTTATGTAAATGGCTCTAAAAAGCAACTTTTTGCCCAGTCTTGCACCTCTGCAGTTTGTAGTATTTCTGTAGGTAGGTAGTAGGGGGCCTGTGAGTGGGTCCCTTTACTAAGGGAAGTAGCTGCAACGCAAATCAGACTGGCTTGTCCCACTTGGGACGCACTGATAGTAATAACGATGCCTTTATATTTTCTTAGTTCTTGACCATTTTTAAGTGTTTGTCTCAAACATCATTATTTGAGCAGAATAGTGCATGGTAGGACTTGCGAAGAACTTCCCAGGCCACTTTTCTAAGGTAGCAGATATGTGTCATGCACTTGAAACAAAATTTTTCTCATTCAGAAGGAAGCGCTTAAAAATATTTTAAATCAGAACAATAACATTTGATTAAATAGTAGTAACCCATTTATTGTGTGCTTCCCATATGCCAGCCTCTTTCTATATTTTTCCTAATCCTTACCTCAAGCTTGTGGGGTAGCGATTGTTACTGTTTTATGGATGAGAAAAAGAGCCTCGAAGAACCACACAGCTATGGAGTTCAAGGCATACATTTAGTCTCAAGTTTGTCTGGTTTCAAAGCCTGTGCTTGTTCCATTTTGCCTCCAAAATTATCCAAAGGAAGAAATCCGGAAAGGGCATTGAGAATTAGAGAGGAATAGTAAAGGGAAATGCCACTGATGATTAGGTTAACCAAACCTAGCTTAAGAATTTAATGCTAAACTCATTCTTAGTTTTTAAAAATTTAAGAACATTTTTTTTAACTGAAGTACATCTGTACTTTGTTTTCATAAATAAAATGCATTTAATTCAGAGGTCAAGGCTTTCAGAACCCTTTGTGCAGATCTCCGCTTCACTACCCTGCTATTGAGAATAATCCTGTGCACTTTTCCAGGGACCAGGAGCTTTTGTATCTAGCACACTGCTTGGCACATAACAGTAAATATTAGTTGACTAAGGAGTGGAGTTAAAATGTAATAACTTCGGGTTCATTTTAGCAGTTTTAGTTTAAAGGGACAATAAAAAGTGAATAATCCATGGGCAAAACCTATATTCTAGAAGAATATTAAAATGGTCTTGGAAGTTTGACTCTGGCAATTTGCTAAATCTCCCAGTTCTATTTCTCCTCTTGAGCTGCTGTACAGTTCTGTTCTTCCTTTCACCTTCAGAGTTCTAAAAGAAGAGACTGTACTAACCACTTCCTTTTACTACTCAGTCATTCTTTGAACCTTTGCTGCCTGGCTCCCAACCTCACCTCTCACTGAGGCTTTCCCCAAGGTTGTCAGTTACCTAATGGTTATATTTCACAGAGCATCTTTTTCTGTCTCCCTTAAGGAGTCAGTCCTTTTGACTGCTCCCACCCCCTTCATTCTTTATTTTAAAAAAATAAATACCGTAACATTGACTTTTAGTGTGCATACAGGTCTGTGAATGTACAGAATGTATCTAACACGTACAGATTCATGTAGCTACCACCATACTTCAGATACAGAACAGTTCCATCACCCCCAGGAGACTTTCTCATGCTATGTTCCTTTTGATACACCTTTCTCCTGACTTCCGTCCCAAAGATGAATGAACGCTAAAGATCAGGGTCAAGCTCCTTTTGTCGTCATTGTTTTATTTTTCTCTTTTTCTACTCAGAAATGTTATTTACTTTCGATAACTGGCAGTGTCTCTCTCCTCTCTACTAACTTGCATGTCCATGCCTCACCTCTCTTCCATACTCCAAACAACATTCACACCTGCTGGAATTCTTCACCGCTCCTTAATACTCAATGTGTTTAAAGTTATGCCTAACTTTGCCTCCCAAACCAGCTCTTCCATCGGATATTTCTGTATTTTTCAGTGGAGCCATCCTTTTCACAAATTTGCCACCCTGGAACACTTACAATAAACTCTTGATTCCCAGACCTGATATCCTGCTACTCAGCTACAAATACTGGCTCCTGCTTCTTTGCTTCTAAGCCGGCTTCTGGTTCAGTAGGCTAAGCAGAGCACTTAGAACCCCATCAGGATCAGACCGCTTTCCCTAGTCAAAACCCCTCATGGCTTCCTACTGTACTCGAATCATTTGAGATATTTTTTTATCCTATGAGACTCTGTAAGATTTGGCTTCTACCTGTCTCTCCAATCTTCTCTCATCTCTTTAATGGCCCACCTTCCTTTTGACCTTCTAACTCTAGCTGGTCTTTTAATTCTTTTGACTTCCCAAGCCTTTTCCAGCCTCAAGGTTTTCATACCTATCACTCTCCTGGCTTGAGCTGTTCTTCCCCCTGCTTCCTCCTAGTCTTCACCCACCTGACTTCAGGGCTCATATTAAACTCTCACTTCCTCAGAGAGTCTTTTCTTTATGACCTTGTCTTACTTCCAACAGCCACCCTCAGGTCTTTCAGAGCTCTGTTCTTTTTTCATAGCTCTCATCCCGGTTTGTGATTCAGGACCATGTCTGTTTTGTTCCCCATGTCTCCAGAGCCTAGCAAAGAACCAGACATACGACAAACGCCTGGTAAATATTTGTTGGCTGGGTCGTGAGTCAGGTTTTTTTAAATTTTATTATTTATTGCTAGTTTCTGTTAGCTTTGGTTTCTACCTCCTACTCAGCGGTTTGATCCCACTGTTGTAGGTCTTTCTACAGAGATTGTAAATTGCCTAAGAATGCCAGTCGTGTCTCCTGAATTGTGCTTCTGCCTGGGAGCCCTTACCACTGGACTCAGACCAGATCTAACCTAAACCAGTGGCTGAGTTTGCCAAATCCTCTGAGCGGTGCACCTTGACTATCCAGGTCGGGGTCAGCGGTTGCAGCTGTTATTCTTCCGTCACTTCACCCTCCTCTTGATTTCTTCCTCCTCTCTCCACCCAGTGTGGGACTTCTGAAGACCTTGTATACTTTTCCTGCTGAGCCTGCTTACCCTTTGACATTTACCAGCCTTTTGACACTTACAACTGCCTCTAGAGTCTTGACTCTACAGATTGCCCCCACACTAATCTTCCTGAAACAGTGCTTTGTTTATGTTTCCTGCTCCCTCTCCTAATCTCCCCAAGGCACTTAAGTTTGAAAGCCTTCAATGGTGTTTCATTGCCTAAAGGGTTTAAACTCTTTAGCTTGTTATTTAAAGCTCTTTGGAGTAACTGTCCAGTAGAAATAGAATGCAGGCCACAAATATGAGCCACATATGTAATTTTAACTTTTCCAGCAGCCACATTAGAAAAACAGAAAGGGTGGTAATGATTTTCATAACATTTTATTTACTTCGATATATCCAAAATAATATTATATAAACATGTAATAAGTAAAAAAAAAATTTGAGATGCTTTACATTCTTTTTTCATGTTAAGTTTTTGAAATCGAGTGTATTTTTTCACTTAATGCGTCTCAGTTCGGACTAACCACATGTCAAGTGCCCATTAGCCACATGTGGCTGATGGCTGCCATGTTGGACAGCACAGCTCTAAACCACATCCTCGGCATAGTTGAAGGGCTATACCTGGGTGATTCCAGTCACTGGCCTTTTGATAACTCTATTCCCCTAACCTAGAACCAGCTCCTTTTCCAAATATGGTAACCTTCCTTGCTGAGAAACCCAGGGGATCCCAAGACTATCCCTAAACTTTAGTTTCCAACATCTCTGAACCCTTTTAACATTAATTTTTGGTGTCATTGTTTTTTCATATAGCAATTACTTATAATATTTAACAGTTTGTTTTATATAAATCAGGGGTAACGTTAAAATATTTAACAACTGATAAGACATGGTGGCTGACCAATGGAAAGAGATGCCGGCCGAAATAGAACTGATGGCATCTGTGTTCCCCTCTGTGTGCACATGCTGAATTACAGCTCTCATTGTCTCAGGTTGTGTATTATTGACTTCCCACATAAGATGATGAGTTCCTTAAAGGCAGGTTTTTGTATTACTCATCTTTGCATCCCTAAGACAGCTTCTGACCTGACCTGTGTTAGACAGTCTATAAATATTTTAAATAAATGAGCAAACGCTAGCTTGAATATATAACATTTTTTCTAGATTGTCTTCATAGGAACATTTCCTATGAGTAAAGATTTGCTTTTATAAAAAGCAACTATGTTGAGATATTGTTATGGATTTTCAGGCTAGGTAAAAAATGAGGTTTGGCTTTAATTTAATGAGACTTGTTTTCTTCTGTGGTTTGTAAACTGTCTCTGAAAGCAGCTTCATAGGAAGAGCTCCTTAGAATGACTGTACTCTTCAGCAGATTATTGAAAGGCACTGAGCTAAGAGTTAAAAGCTCTGGGTTGGTTTTTGTCACAGACATGTGCTTGAGCACCTATGGTGTTCCAAGCACAGGAATGATTGAGTATTCAAATACTATAATGGCATGAAAAAAATGCCCCTTTAACAGAGATGAAATGATTAATTATTCCTAAGGAGTTAATGCCTCTCTGCCTCCTCATACTTTTCTCATTTTTAGTATGGACTACACTTTATTATGTTTCTAGATCTGTCTCTCTTACTAGATTGTGAGTTTCTTAAGAGCATGACTGTGTTGCATTCATCTCTGCATCCCCAAGCACACACTGTACTGTGCCTGCCATATTATAGGCACTCAAATGTTTGAATAAATAACCTCAAATAAATCCTTAGCTTTGCGGAATCTCTTTTCTTTTGTATGTAGAGAATTCTGCCTGAGAAATGTTGAAACTGCAGCAAGAATAATCCCTTGAAACTACATATTTATTTTATAAACAAGAATACATCTGATCATATGTTTTTTCTATTTTAAACTTTAATGAGTCCCAGACTCCTGCCATCCCACTTCTGGAATATAAGCTTCATGAGAATAAGTACCTGGTCTGTCTTGTTCACTGAGTAACAGTGAAGACTGATCCTGTCCTGCCTGTACTCTTGCCACACTGACCCTCTTCTGGTTCCTGAGATGCATCTTCCTCCCCACTCAATGTGTTTTCCTTGCACTTACTATTCCCATGGCCTATAAGCCACCCCACGCCACTCCTGCCCGTATTAGTTGATACCTCTCCAATCCTCAGAGCTCAGTTTTATGTCACTTTTTTAGTGACTTCCTAATCGCTCCTAGCCCAGATTAGGAACTGTGTTCCTTTTAAACACTTGAAGCACTTAATACAATTGTAATTAAATAATTAATTTGTATATTGTTTCCCTGCTAGAACATAGCTATATGAATAAAACTACCTTGTCTGTTTTGTTCACGTTTTTATCACAAGTATTTTGCACTGTAAGCTGCACATAGTAGGTCCCCAGTTAGCATTTTTTAAATGAAGTTAGGAAAGAGAACTAAAAAACAGAGTTTAAAAAACGTTAGTTATTTCAGTGGTTTAAATAAATTAAATACTTAGGGGTGGAGATGGGCTTTTCTTTAAAAATCGTCTTCAGGTTATACTTTTCCTTAATTTCTACTTGTAATAGGTAAGCATTTTTTTTTTTTAGGCGAGGCAACCCTTGGTTGACCTCACAGACCAAGAACCTGTTAGCTTACAATTCCTTATTTTTTATTTTTTACACTTATAGCACCTGGTTTTTCCAGGTGGTCTAC
Source organism: Cynopterus sphinx (assembly GCA_030015415.1). Classification (NCBI taxonomy): domain Eukaryota; kingdom Metazoa; phylum Chordata; class Mammalia; order Chiroptera; family Pteropodidae; genus Cynopterus; species Cynopterus sphinx. The sequence goes on from CM057380.1 coordinate 169,280,512, forward strand.
CATCCAAGTACTAACCAAGCCTGACCCTGCTTAGCTTCTGAGATCAGACCAGACGGGATCGGGCTTCTTCAGGGTGGCATGGCCATAGACTAGGTAAGCATTTTAAGATTACAGAAAGAATATTATAATTAAAATTTTTAATTTGAAACTTTTATTTAGTCATTATAGAGTTTAATGAGTATTTTAATTCTTATCAGAAATGATCAGAATGGTTATTTTTTAAAAAATCTTTTTATATGCTAGAGACTCACATGACTACAATGTCATCAAATGCTGAGGTGTATACCATGTGCCCAATGCTGTGTTAGAAGCTAGGACTACAAGGATGGGATGAGAGGAAATCTTTGCTCTCAAGTGGGCATGGATCCAGATGAGTGCTGTTTGGTGGAATAAGGGCTGTAATAGACAATACAAGGGATGGGACAGGGGTAAAAAGGAAAGTCATCAACATAACTGGAGATCAAGAAAGCCTTTCCAGAGAAGGTGACACTCATTAAAGTCATGGAGAAAAAATGCCTTTCAGGCAGAGGGAACAGCCTATGCAGAGGCACGGAGGAGCATGTTTAGTATAGTATATGGAGAATGATGACTGGCACAGTGGTATGCTTTATGGTGTTGGGGTACAGGGCCAGCAGCTGATTTATAGGCTAACTGTGACATGTCAGACTCAGACTCTTAGATTACACTGCATTTTAAAACTGGAAATGACCTTAGAAATGATGGTGTGATTTTGTGTATTTGAATTCATAAGGGCATTATGAAGTATCATTCAGAGAAGAATAGTACTTGTTACTTGTAGTTAATATGCTTGCTAATAGTACTTGTAACATGCAAATGACTTCAGGCGGAGTTAGAAAGTGTTGACTCATTTAAGCTTATCTGTAGGAGAGAGAGTAAAGGAAGTGACTTCTTGATTACCTGAGGCAAATGCTGATGCATCCCATAGGGCCAGATACGGAACCAGTGAAAGGGATGAAATCAGAAAAGATTACCCACAAGGGTCTCTGGGTACATGTACTGGGAAAGACAATTCCTACGGCTTGGAAGTCTTACAGTACGTATCTATGAGTCTCTAAGTAGTTCACTGAACTAGCATTAGTTTAATTTGTTTCTCAACCAGAACTGAAGAAAAGACAGTTCATTGAATGGAAATCTATCCCATTTTCCTTCATTTTATTTCTCTTTAGTTCAATAGCTCTTTGCTGTCATGCCCCCTTTCATCTCTGTTCCTTGGCCCCATTACTCTTAGTGTTTCCTTTTCCCCAGTGATTCCCATCTTTCGCCATCTTTTATTCTATTACAGCTAAGTTGTTTTCAAGTACAATTGTGGGATGCCTGTACTTAGTTGGCTAACCAGCGATTCTTAACTCTGTATATTTGGAGTTTGATATTTTTCACAGTAAGAGGTGATTAAGCTCTGGTAGTGCTGATCACACCCAGAAGATGCTAATTGACCTATTATAACTATTGCTACAAATTCTGTTTGTTCATTTACTGATCTAGATTTCAAGAGGCTAAGGAGATAATGAATGTTAGGGAGAATGATAGCAATATAGTTTACTTCAGGATATTTGGAAAAGAAAGGAAGGAGAGAATAGAAGCAGGGTGTGGTTGAAAAGACAATATCTTAAGGTAAAATAGAAAATCTATTTAAAATTGTATAGTTAGGACTCAGGAGAGAAAGGAAAATTGAAGCTACTTGAATGGAGAAGGTAGCAGGAAATTGATGGGGCAAGGCCCCCAGATTCCTCCCAAGGGCATAATTGGAGTGATAATCCTTAGAAGTTCCTCTTAGTTGCTCAACTAGAGAAGGATATGTCAGGGGTTCTTTCTTCAGCACCTTGAGCTCAAAACAAGTTTATACTAATTTTTTTTTCTTTTGTGGCACCCAGCAGAATGATTTGCACACAGTAGTAAAGTCTAAGAGACAAATTCACAGGAATGAAAGAAGATATTGATTATAACTTTAAACTTGTTTCTGTTACCAGATTATAATATCTGTGTTTTATGACAGATGAACATGTTTATTAATGCTGTATCTTGTGAATAGTAGTTGCATTGTATTTTTTCTATAATTTGTTTTAATTTATTAAATATGTACATTTAAAACACACCACAGTTTTTATAATGCTATTATGTCATGTCTTTATTTTAAGAACATACTAAAAACCCGAAAAAGCGGAAATGGCCCAGGCTTCTTAATTTAGGCCCAGGTCAGTATTTCAAGAGAAATGTCTTGACTATCTGCTGGGTCCTGAAGAAGGAGATACAAAGGATGAAACTGAGGCCCTTCAAGGAGCTTGATATTTTTCCTCCTGTGAAAATCTTGCCCATGGTGTATCATGCTCAGTAATATCCTTTTCATGAGGAGATATTTTACCCAGATATATATCTCTGTCAGACTTCTAAATATAGAATCTCTCCACTCAGATGTACCATGGACAACAGATTTTAAAATAAATCTTTCACCAACTACTCTGCCAACCTTTTTGCTGTAAGAGTCTTATGTTTTTATACTGAAGTGTTTAAAATTTGTGATGTTTTTAATTGTAGTTTGGCCTTATCCCCTTAAACAAAAGGGCATCCTATTTACTGATTACCTCTTAAACCAAGCAGATGGATCTGTGGATTAGTATCAGGAGGGAGATATGTTTATGCCCTCACATTCCCAACTTATGGCTGAAACATGGGCCCAAAGGGGAAAACGTTACTTTTTAAAACACCAAGAGAATTAGTGAAAAGGCTCTTTGTAGAAATAACAAAAAACAAGAGAATGAAAATGCAAAAGACATCACATTTTAAGCCAGTAAAGGCCGGTTTGAACACTTTAAAAAGGGGACCCTGTGCCCCACACACAGCTTGTGAGTTGGCCTCAGCACATTGTGACACCACCCTACGCTTCCTGAACGTGCCAGATCCAGGGCTCAACACTGATTCCCTGTGTTTGCTTTTGGAGCGGATGCTCTCTAGACTTATTTACTGTACTTAAAAATGTGTATTTAGTGTCATTTTCTCTTGTTTTCCTTCAACCTCCTATCTTTTTTTTTTTTAGAGCTTGGATTTGTCCTTTAGGGTACTTTTCAGATCCGTGACTCCGGAGGCTGGAGATGGGTGTCTGCTTCGCCTCCCTTAAGAAGTTAGTTGTTGACTCTGTTGGGTCTCATCATTGGTAGTCCGTCTTCCCAGTACCTGAATCTTGAAACATTGCCAGATCCTTTAGCTTTTTTCTCTGTGTCTTGGGACTTTGAGCCTCTCAGTTTTGTTTCCATGCCACTCTCCTGATTCTAAGTCACCCTCAGGCTGTGTCTGGTTTATTAAAGTTGTGTCCTATCAGTTGTCCTATTTCTAGTTTCTCCTCAGAAAACATTTCCAATATTCTATTTTCTTTTCCCTTCTTAATCTGTGCTTTCTTATTCTATGAAATCCCATGTCTGAGCCAACCTCCTCAGTTGCTTTTATCTATCAAATGCCATTCTCGAGTTTTGAATCTTTGCTTTTGCCCATACAATCTTTTCTCTTTTTCATATAATTTTCTTCCTTCCTCCACCTGCATACTTATAAAGGCTAAACCTGTGGTGAAATATTCTGTTTCTGGCTTCAAAATCCTTCTCTAAACTTTTTGAGAGGCCTTTCTTTATTAAAGACCTTTCATTTGAACAGATTGTTTATTTTTATTGATATGAGTGTGACTCTAATAAACTAAATAAACTACTGATTTTGTTCACTACTACTAATGGTATTTTTGTAGGTTTTTTGTTTGTTTGTTTCGTTTTATATAGTTTTACTTTCTCATCTTCGAGTTCTGATTCTTGGCTTACTATACTGCCTAGGAATTTGAGTACCATGTTGAATAGAAGTGGTATGAATGGGGCATCTTTGCTTCTTTCCTGGACTTGGGGAAAGCATTGTACCATTAAAATGTGATGTTAGCTGTGTATTTCTTAGTTACTCAGCTGGCACTGAGCTGCCTACTCAAGGAGCCCCCTGCAGATCTTGGGAGTTCTTTTCTCTGTGCAGCTCTTTCCTCTCCAGTACTATACATCGCAGACTAGCTGTCTTGGCTTTCCCAGAATCTCAGCTCTACCTTCTCAACTAAGGGAGGTCTCTGAGTTCCACCTGGATTTCCCCTCCCTGTGCTGTGGCCTGGAAACTCCCTGGGGAGCAAGCTAGGGCAGCTGTGTGCCTCACCTTATTTGTTTACCCTCCTTCGGGGTCACTGTCCTTCTTCCTTGCCTGATGTCCAATATTTTGAAAATATGTTTTGTCCACATTTTTAGTCATTTCAGGTACAGGGTATATCTGTTCCCTGTTAATCTGTCTTTTCTGGCAGTGGAAGTCCTGCCTTTTCTTAAAACATCTAAGAAATTATTGAGGACTTGCTTCCAGAGTATGAGATATTCTTTGGAATTTCCGTAGGGGAAAATCTTTCAAGGTGGATTTGATTTGGGGTGGGGGATGGGGCAACCAGGAGATATTTTCCAGGTCTGGTTAAATGATTGTTTGGTTAATACTGTTTGGGGTCCACAATGAGTTCAGAGTAGAGAAGCAGATTTCCTTGTGCGATTTGTAAAGTGGTTTGGAAGCAATGTAGGAGTTGCAAAATATTTTCAGTGATGGCAACCTGTTTGAGATAAATATAAAACTTAGGGATATATATCTTGAAAACTAACTTTTATTTGAATGTTTCTGTATATTTGTTGGTATATATTTAGTATCGGTTTATTTATTTGCAATTTGTACTTAACTGCTTCTTAGTGAGTTTTTCTTAAATTGTTTTCAAGTGTTACTCTTTCTCCAGCTGATGTCTGGATACTTTTGTATATTTTTTCACTACACTGTGCTCTTAACTATGAAAGCTCCTTAAGTCATGAGAGTCAACTAATTTCTGTATAAGGAAACTAAGTTCACCTTGTCAAAGTACATGGCACGATATAAAGAATGTAAAATTGGTTTTCGATACCTGTACAACATTATTAATGCCTTCATTATTTAAACTTAAAGTTATTCCTATAAGATGTTGAATTCCAGTAGCATGAGCACATATCTGTATATGGCTTATACTGTAGGAATTATGTGAATGACCTAGTTCAAGGAGACACCTTGAATCTGGATCTGTTACATAATTAACCAAGGAATATCCCTAGAACCTAGAAGATCAGTATATGTACTCACTACGTTGTATGCAACCATAATCACTGGGCATCATTCTTTGGAGTAGGGGTAAAATTCTTTTACCACAGTCTTTGTTTTCTAGCACCCGAAGTTCCCATTAGTCCCACCCCATTAGGAAAAAAGGATTTAAAAAATATATTAATGGATTAAATTCTTAGTTTTTTGGCTTTCAACTTTGATTTTCTTTTTTAGTTAATTGAATTTATAGCCTTATAGTTCTTTTATAATAAATCTTTTGGTAGAGAGCTTGGATCTGTTTTTACTTGTGTAATGTCTTCTCGGCTTGCTATTATTTATCTTCGATATTCTTGCACAGTAGTACCTTTTAATCTTTTATTCTTTTTTCTTCCAATTCTGTTTTGTTTAAGTAAAAGGAAGATTATACTGGGAACATTTTCTTTTAAATTCTTATATATAAGATGGACTTAAAAACCCTGAAGTTTTTAATTTTCATTTTTAATTAATTTAGAATTTCATATATCAGTGATATTTTCACATATATTATTTCTGATGGCTGCATATTTTTCTTGGATAGTAAAACCCACAATTTAGTAAATAACGCTTGTAAGGATAGCATTATCCTTTGTTTCCAGAATGTAGCAACAACCAATTTTGCTCCTAATGGTGCTTTAAGGAGTGTTTTGAGTTATTTTTCAATCTTCAGTTTCTTTGAGCTTCCTTTAGATGGAAATAATTTGGGGTTCTTCTCTACCCCACACATTTATTTAGAGAGGTTTTCACTGCTTTTATGTCTGCCACTTGTGAAAGAGTTTCCTGTTTGGCTGCATTGTTTCTAGCATTTGTTAGTTGTGTGTATGAGAGAGGGAGGGAGGGAGGATTGGTATATAGTAAAAAAAAATTTAACCAATTTTGCTGTATGTAGATACAAGGGTTTAAAATATAGTACTGTATTTATGTAGATTAAAATCTTCATTCTGTCCCTATTTTTCATGGGGAATGTAAATTACTCATTGTAATTAATTATAGGTTCTTAGTAGTCTTATGTCTTAGTTCTTTAATCTGGCTTTATAGTTTTCTTTCTATAATAGAAAACTTTGAGTTTTGCAGGCTTGTTGTCATTTGTCATTTAGTCATACATTATAATAGAATTGATATATAACGGGGCTAAAATACATAATTTTCCTTACTTGCACATGCTCTATTTCTTGACTTTTATTTATTCTCTGCTCCTTGATAACTTCTTGGATTCTGTGACTTCTTTTTTATTTTGATTCTTTTAATGATTTAAATTGGCGCTTGTTAACCTTTTAAATCTATGTTCTTGATGATATGTAAAAAAAAAATCTCATATTGACAGAGGTCTGCTTTTTTTTTAACATTACTATATTTTCCCCTTTCACATACCTTCTAGCCAAAGGCTGATTGTAATGCTACCTTCAGAGAGAGGTTGAAGTGCTATAAAATATTCAACTACTAATGTAGTTATAGATTTATAGATATTCAAAGTAGAATTTTTTGATTGTGATAATTTTTAAGAAAAAAAATTAGTTCAAATTATAGGAATATTTTAGAAAACATTTTCTATTTCAGTGGAGATCGACAAGACCATTTTAGTAAAAATCTATTTTTAGGTCTATAGTTTCTTACTGGAAACTCTTTAAGAGCCAGCTGTATTTTAGAATTCAGAATTTAAAAAAAAATTTTTTTTAAAAAAAGCTTATAAGATACAGTTAACATATTATGTAATACCCCTACAAAGTCAGGCGCAGCACTTCGTAGTCAAATACATTAACATTTCGGCAGCCAAAGCTATGACTATTCTTACTTTAGTAGGTAGACTATAAATAGTCTCCTGTCAGTTCAGGTCAGATTTTGCTGCCAATGAAGTTCAGATCAAGTTTTGCCACAAAATGGATTACAGAAACTTTTGATTTTCAGAAGTTTTTAGATTTTGAAATTGTGGCTAAGGGATTATGGACCTGTACTTATTTTCTAGTGTTTGGTTACTTTTGTTACCTTCAGAAAGTGAAACCTGCTTTCCTTTTTTTTCTTCTACAGGATATGAGATTAAATCTGTTCTCTACAGGCCAGTTAATAGAAATTAGGGCACCTCTTCACAAAGCTTGATACCTTAGGCAGCTGTCACTGTCATGTGACACTTCACAATTCACTGGTTTTATGTTAAGAATCTCATAGTTCCCTTCTCCATTCTCCTTTCAGAAGTGTTTGTGGCAATAAATAGTAACGAAAGGAGATTTAAAATCTGCAGTACTTCACATAACGTATATCCCTATCTCATGTAGTAAGTTTTCAGAAGGAGCCGTGTGCTTTCTCTTGCCTGACCTTTCCTATTATCAGCTTATGTGGTAGCTTAAAAAAGAAATCTTTCTAAAAAGAATATGTGCTTATGGTAAAACAAAAGCCCAATGGAACAGAAACATAAATAAAAAGTAGAAGCTGCTTCTGCCCTGTGGCACCTCTTACTCAGACAACTTCAGTAGCGCTTTTAGGTCAGGGTTTGGATCCTTTTAGGCTAATTTTTTTATTTTACCCCAGACATTACAGGGGACATGTTGGGAAATTCTGATTAGGCTTAACCCTACTTGGACTGATTTTGTGTTCATTGTAAGTTAAACTTTGGGGATTTTTTTCTGTTCTAGCTGGCATGTATAAATTAATGTTATATCTCGAGCTATTCAGACTGCAATTTTGGGATGTTAAACATTTTCCAGATATTAATTGTTCCAAATTCAGTTCCTTGAGTATTATCCATATACAAAAATTATAAATACAATGACTTATTGAATTATTTAACAAAAAAATAATTCTTGTAAGTTAAAGATCATTCATAATAATTGACAGTGAGCCCTTACTTTTAAGGAGCACTTACCTTTAAAGAAATGGGATGTTGGCTCATTTGCCAATTCAGTGGTTCTCAAGGAAGCATATAGGTAAGGGAATGCAGGTATGGCCCCAGTGATGTCCCATGAACGTTATTTAAATTGTTCACATTCTTAAACCCATGATAATATAAGAGCACAAGGCATTTGAACATGAATGTCCTTCTGGAGAAAATGTACATTTTTGTTTTATATGAAATCCAGATTATCTTATTGTTTAGTTCTAGAAACACTTTTTGAGTACTGTTTCAAGAACTGGCTTCAGAGTGGGGAGCTAGAGCTAGAGATTTCTGAGACGTTCCAGGGGACTGCCTAGATATTGCTAGAAATAATTTGAGAACCATTTTCCTAAATCATGAGGCTATTAGTGGTTCCCTTTTAAATGAGGGTGTGCTTAATAAGTGTTGGCTGAAATGTATTCAGCTTAAGGTCATTAAGTCTCAAATTGTTGGTCTAAATCCCTAAGTGGCTGTTCCCCTACCCTAAGCCATCCTTGCCCCACCCCCACCCCAGGGTCTGGGTATTTTCCCAATCCTCGTATCTGGTGCCATGTATGTCGGTTTTTAGAAGTAAGTACTCATCAGTGTTCCAGGTTGCCTGTTTTCCAGCTTGGAGACTCAGATTCCTTGATTTTGCAGTATGTGTATAGACTCCTTTTTTGGTTAAGTTAAGAGCAAGGACTCTTTTTCTTTGCCTTCTTGTTCTGGAATCTTGTTAGCATTCAACACCCTACAGTGGACTCAGGACCATCGCTGACATGGCCAGGAATTGTGGAAGTTGAATACAGATTTCTAAGGACCCCATGGCGATGCTTTGGCTGATAGAGTATAAGAATCTAGTGGCTTCTTTCCTTTTAGTGTGATTTTGGAGGGGCTGGGAACTTGGGTCTATGACATAACAAAGAGACTCTAGTCATTAATTGAAGGAAAAAATGCTGGTTGATGAAGGTGAACTCGACTGTAAAATTAATGTAGTAGAAATAAAACTGTTAAGAAGGACTAACATAAGAATAATGAACAAAGTTTGCTATAAAGTTAGGCCAAGAAAATAGCCTCAAGTACTAAAATCCAATTAAAGAATAAAAAATATCGAATTTAAAAATGGAGCTGATTATTTTAGTCAGGTAGAGCTTAGAAGAGTAATATAATTGTCCTCTGTGATAGAAAGGGTAAATAATTCAAGCTAATAATTTAAGAGTGAATAATAGATACAGATTTGGAGAAACTTTAGAATGTATGAAAGCAGTACATTTAAAGAAAGGGAAATAAATATTTAAGTTGTTATGAATTTCAAAAAAGGAGTTAACATATATTAAGAGTATGTTTTGTAGCTATGGAAGCTTTACAATTTTTTAAATCAATTTATTTAGATATTCTATTTTGTTTTGTGTTAGTTTTAGTAATTTGTAGTTTTCAAGATATTTCCTGTTTCATCAAAGTTGTTTAATGTATGTCATAAAATCGTTCATAACATTCTTTTATTATTATTTTAATGGCTGTAGGATTTGTAGTGATGTCCCTTTCATTTTTGATATTAATAATTTGCATTTTCTTTTATTCTTTCACTACAAGTTTATCTGTTTTATTGATCTTTTCAAAGAATCAGCTTTGAAGTTTATAGATTTTTCTCCGTTGTTTTACTCTTGTTATTGATGATTTCCAGTCATATTTTTATTATTTTATATTAGTTGCTTTGGATTTAATTGGCTCTTTTTGTAGTTTCTTAGGAATGGAAACTGATTTCAAACCTTTCTTATTTCCTAGTGGAAGCATTTAATGCCATAAATTTCCCTCTAAGCACTACATAGCTATATCCCTTAGCTGTATCTCACATATTTTTTGATGTCATTCTCAAAATATTTTCTAATTTGCTTTGTGATTTCTTCTTTGACCCATGTGTTACATAGTAATTTGTTTCTTAGTTTGCGAACATTTATGGATTTCTCCAGACATCTTTTTGTTACTCATTTCTGATAAAAAATTATATTATGGTCATAGAACACTGTATTAGAATGTATTAGAGTACTCGGTTCTTTGACAGCTATTTTGACTTGTTATGGCCTTCTTCAGTGGATGTTCTATGTGTACCTGAAAAAAATGTGTGGTCTACTGTCCTCAGGTGTAGTGAACAATTAATGTCAAGTCAAGTTGGTTGATAGTGTTGTTTCAAGTCTTATATATCCTTACTGATTTCTTTCTACTTTTTATTTTAATTTCTGAGAGAAATGTTGAAATTTTCAGCTATAATTATGGATCTGTCTTTCTCTTTTCAGGTATGATCATTTTTACTTTGTAAATTCCAAACCTCTTTAGGTATATACACCTTTGAGATTGTTGTGCTTCTCAATAAATCAAGCCCTCTATAATTATAAAATGCCTCCTTTTATTTCTGGCAATTTTCCTTGTTCTGAAGTTTACATTGTATGATGTTAATATGGTTGCTCCAGCTTCCTTATGATTGGTGCTTGAATGGTATATCTTTTTCCACTCTTTAATTGTTAACCTAATCTATGTTTTTTTGTTTGTTTTTAATGAGTTTCTTTTAGATAGCAAATAGTTGGATATTGTATTCTGTTTTGTGTTTAAATCTAATCTATCTTTGCTTTTTAATTGAATCGTTAGGACCATTTACATTTATGTCATTTTTAATACAGTTGGCATTGTCTGCCATTTTGCTCTTTGTTTTCTGTTTATCCCATCTGTTTTTTATTTATTTCCTCTTTTCCAGGCTTCTTTTTCATTACTTTTTTAGTATTCCATTTTTTCTATTGATATATTCACTATAAATCTGTTTTATTTTTATCATAGTTACTATGATAAATTATGCATCTTTAATACCCTGCCTTAAAATAATGTGCCACTTGTTTTTTCATAATGTAAAAACTTTATAAAGTACACTTTAATTTTTCTCAAATATTTAGGCTACTGTTGTCATACCTATTACTTCTGCATGTATTATAAACCCCTCAATTTATTGTTATTATCTTTGCTTTTAGTGAAATTTTAAAATTTGAAAATTAAAAGTCTTTTACATTTACCCACATATTTGCCACTTCCAGTGCCCTTCATTTCTTTTGTGGAGATCTGAGTTCCCATTTGTATCAGGTTTCTTTAGTCTGAAAAGCTTCAAAATTTTTTGAAGAAAAGATCTGCTAGCAACGAATTCTCTCACTTTTTGTTTGTTAAAAATGTCTTTATTTTTCCTTCATTTTTGAAAGCTGTATTCGCTGTCTGTCAAATTTTAGGTGGACAGTTTTTGTCATGCCTTTAACATGCCTTAATGTTGTCATCTATCTTGTATTGTTTCTAATGGGAAGTCATGTGTCATGCTTAGCTTTATTTACCTGTGGGTAATGTGACTTTATTCTCTGGCTGCTTTATAAGATTTTCTATCCTTGATTTTCAGCCGTTTGATGAAGACGGTGTGCCTTGGGGTGATTTGGGGGCGGGTTCTTGGACCTCTGGGCTTAGAAATGTCAACAAATTTGGGACCATTTTGGCCGTTATTTCTTAAATGTTTTTTCTCCCTCCCCCACACACTTTTTGAGTCTTAAGTTACACATAAATTAAACTAGTTGATACTGTGCTATAGGACTGGTCACTGAGGCTTTGCTCATTTTTTACTCATTGGTCTTTTTTCCTGTTGTGTTTATTGTGACTTTGTGTCTGTTGTGCTGTTGGCCAGTGAATTTTCATTTTAGTTACTGTGTTTTTCATCTCTAGAAGTTGAATTTGATTATTTTTCCTTTCTTCCATTGCTTTTCTCATTTTGTTGATGCTTTTTGTTAAATTCTCAAACATATTTATAACTATTTTAAAACATTTATCTACTAATTCCATCATTTTTGCCATGTCTGAGTCTGTTTCTGTTAACTGATTTTTTTTTCTTTCAGTTGTGGGTTAACATTTTTCTGCCTATTTACATGTTTAGTAATTTTTTTTATTGGATGCTGTATATTGTGAATGTTACATCATAAGGTATCTTTCTTTAAGGAGGTTTGAGGTTTGTTTTGGCAAGCAATTAAGTCACTTGTGAGTCAGATTAATTCTTTCTAGACTAGTGTTTAAACTCAGAATGTTTCTATAATTTCTTTTATTCTAGTTTCTGAATTTAGTCTTCACTAATGCTTGGAGTATTTATTGAAGTATCTCCACTCCTGCTGGTTAGAACTCAGATGTATCCCAACTGAGAGTCAGCTCTGGGAATTGTTCAGTTTTAAGCTTTCTAATTTGTTTCTTTAATAATTTGTCTTTGCTCAGCCTTATAGCATTTCACTCTCCAGGTTGGTATTCAGGCAAAGACTCAAGGAGATTCCTATACAGATTTTTTGGATCTATTACTATAGTTGTAGCTCCTTCCTCTTTGATATTCTGCCCTGCAAATGTTAGCCACCTTAGCCTTCCCAAACCCTGAACTCTGTCACTTCAGCCTGTTTAGTTATCCCACTGGACTCTGCCCTACGTTTTTTCTCCCAGTTGCACAGCTGAGAAAGTGCCTCCAAGCAGAAAGCCAGAGCCTTCAAAGGATTCACTTCTTTGGTTCCCTTCCCTCAGAGGTCACAGTGCTGATTGTCGTTCAGGGTCTGAAACAGTTGTTTCATGCATTTTGTCCAATTTTCTAGTTGTTTATAATGGGAGGACAAGTCTGATACTAGTTGCTTCATCGTCATGACCTGAAGTAGAAGTTGAGAGGTGCTATTTTTATCTTCAATTTACAGATTAGGAATCTAAGGCCCAGAGGTGTTGAAGGAACTCTTCCTCCTCCACTTTTTTCACTAGTGAGCAGTCTTGGTGTTTGTCTTTTTAAAGCCATATAAGTTGCCAGCAGTCATATTGAACCCTGTCTGCTCTAGACCTGGGGTTGGCAAATTTTTCTATAAAGGTCCAGATAGTAAATATTTTAGGCTTTGTGGGTCACATATTCTTCCTTGTTTTCTTTTGTAACCTTTTAACAATTAAAAAAACCCCAAAAACAAAAAACACCTAAGGAATGCAGTCAGCTGTAATAGCTAGGTGTAGAGCCAGAGGAGAGAAAGAGTAATCGGGGAGTGGGGGGTGGGGGTGGTCATTTAATAAACTATATAAATGTCTAGGCAATGTATTATAACTTAAAACTAATAATAATTTCTTTTTAATGTAAAAAACATGCTTAGCTGGCCATACAAAAATAGGCCATGGCAGGATTTGGCCTGTGGTTCACAGTTTACCACCCTGCTCTAGACAGTACATTGATACCTTGGATTTTCCTAGGTCTTCTTACCTACCAAAATTCACATATTCTCTGTCTTATTCCCTCAGGAACTTGGTAACAGCAAGATTTATTCAGCTCTTTGTTTGAGCAGGCATAGTCATCATTATTTCTATTTTCAAATGAAGAAACTATGGCATAGGGAGGTTAAGTCCTAGACACATAGTAAGTGGCAAATAGAGACTTACCTAGATCTGTCTGAGGTTAACGACTTTCTACCTCTCTTGACTCCTCTCCTCGCAAACCAGTAATGTTTACAACTATATACTAAACTACCTCTAGGACCGACAGAATAGCTAATTCAGTAAATAATTTTATCTTAAGATATTAGTGGTTGAAAATGGCATATGTGTTTCTCATTCTTGGGACTGTAGAATCATAGGCCAGATTATTGCTCAAGTTGGAACCTCTTCAATAGCATTCATGTCAGCCATGCTGCTTTCGTTTAAAAATACCTTAACTGCCTCTGTGGGCAGCCATTCGTTTCAGTCTTGCCTTCTGGAATAACCCAGAACAATGCCGCTCACAGTAAAGTTCTTCATATGCCCTCTCTTTCAGTATTAACCAGATTTTTTTTTCCAATGGTTTCTCATAGAACCTAGCTTCTATTTTACCTCATGACCTAGTCTCTTTTCTCTTTATTTCAATTTATCTGTGGTCTCATAAATAAAATGCTCAGGCAATAGAAAAGAATGGACTACTGAGATGCACAGCAACATGGCTGAATCTCAAAAACATGCTGAGTGAAAAAAGCCAAAAGAAGCAAAGTACATACCGTATGACTCCATTTATACAAAATTCTAAAAAAATCAAATCTATAGTGACAGAAGGCAAATCAGTAGTTGCTTGGAGCTGGATGTGGGTGAGGGGAATTGCCTGAATGAAGCACAAGGAGATTTTGGAATGATGGAAATGTTTTATATCTTGATGGTGGTGGTTACATGGGTGTATAAATTTGTCAAATTTTATCAATCTATATACTTAAGTGGGTACATTTCATTGTGAACATATTTCAACAGCTGTTTAAAAATATAGAGTTCTCAGAAATGAATGTGGTACTTTCGCTGTGGTTTCTCCAATACAGAATAGAATAGAACCAATACTACCTCTTCATTTAGATACCTTGCATCCCCATTAAAAATTTACCTTTTTTGAGGAACTTCTTCATATTGATATACATTTATACTTCACTGAAACCTTTCTTATGTATTATTATCAACCCAAATGTAACCTCTTCTACTTTTACAGTTGATTCTTAAAATATATTCTCCGTTTTCCCAGAGCACTTTTTTTTTCCATACATAGCACTATGATAATAGTATTTACCTTGTTGTGTTGTGGTTTTTCTATTTAAGTGTCTACATCTCTCAGATTGTGAGCTCCCCCTGCAGAGCCTTAGTCCTGTGTATTCCTGGATGCTAGTGCAGTCAGTAATTGGGTGTTAAAGGCACTCAATAAATGTTTGGTTAAATAATAATGGAGTAAATACATTCTTCAGAACCTAACTCACATACCTCCTCCAACCCGTGTTTTCTGCTTTTCCTATTGCTCAAAGCTAGGTTTAGGTGTTTCTCCTGGCCGTGTCACTAATACCCTGTGCCTATCTATCACGATATACTTTACATACACTGTTGCTATATTCAAAGATATTCAGTGCACAATTATTTATAGTAGTATAAAATGAGGAATAACTTACTTGTCCAACAATAGGGAAATGGTTAAATTATGATTCATTATGACAGTGAAATCTATGGTATCATTAAGATTTTTAAAGATACGATAAAATGTTTCTGAAACAATAAGAGAAAAGAGGTAAAAGACTGTATATTTAGATTCCTGGTTTTAAGAAAAGTAAAATTATGTGTATACACATGTGGAAAAAAGACTAGTAGATCATAGATGTTAGGAGTGCTTACCTTTTTGCAGGGGGTGTTATCAGGGATTTTATTCTTTTTCATCTTTTTTTTTTTCTGACTTTCCAGAAAATATGTGCGCTTATAAGCAGGAAAAAATTATTAAAAATATAATTGAAAGGAAACTGAGACATGACAGCTAAGTGTAATGAGGGATCTTGGAACAGGAAAATGACCTTAGTGCAAAAACTGGGAAAATCAGATTAAAGTCTGTAGTTAATGTTTTGTAGCAATGTTAATTTCCTAGTTTCGCTGACTTACCACGATTACATAGGTGTTAACATTAGTGAAAGCTGGGAGAAGATAATATGAGACCTCTCTATAATATCTTTGTAACTCTAAATCTAAAAATATATCAAAATAAAAAGAAAAAATGCAATTATGTGTTAATAAGATAGAGACTGGGTCTTATAGCATACGCTGGGCTGCACAGGCATACAATAGATGCTTATTAAATATTTACTACATGAATGCATTGAGTGAAATTATATATTTTTTCAGTTACTGCCATCCCAATTATTTTGGCTCAGGCTTCAACCTTTTAAGATGATATTGAATTTCTAATGTGTCATCATCCATTCATAGACTAAATTTTTGTTGAGTATTTGCCAGGTGAGTATATAATATGCTAAGCCCACAGCACGCAAAGACAGTCCCCTGGCACTCGTGAGATGATGAGGAGCTAAGATATGTACAGATATTTATAACAAAGGGTGACTGTGGTAAGTACTACAAAGAAGCACCAAACAAAATATTATGGAAGTGGAATGAAGATAGCATATTAATTTGGGAGGTTACAGAATGTTTATTGAAGGAGTGCTTATTCGAGGAGTGAAATTTTGAATTTATGGTGGTAAACTCCTACCATATTTCAAGAAGAAAGGTGAATACCTTTATATTTAAAATGTAGCCTTTGATTGAAATACTTGGAAAGAGGAGACCCTTCTGTTGACTTGAGTCATACGAGATCCAACTCTTCCATTTCTACTTGTTCCTGAAGACAAGAATAAAGAGAGAAAAGATGTGGAAAGGAGAAGTAGAAAAAACCAAAAGGAGTAGAACAACCTTTTCCTCAGGATTCTGTTACATCCTTGATGTGTGTTTTTAGAATCATGAAGAGTTGTGGACCATAGATTTTTAGATATCAATCTATATTGTGTTGTTTTCATGGTTATTATAACTAAGAGTGGTGGGATATTTCGTAGTGTTCATATATATTTATAACTATGTGAAATGGTTACTGTATATGGCGTATTCATTTACTCATTCCACAAATATTTACTGAGTGGTTTACAAAGGAAGATGATCTCATTCAACTCCCACTGTAGGCTCTGAGCCTGTGAGAGAGGAGTCTAGGATTATCATCATTCTCAGTCTACAGATGATCAGGTTGCATTTCAGAGAAGTAAAGTAACTAAGTAAATAGTTTAGTACCACACAGCTACTCTGTGGTAATTTTTAGACTCCATGTCTTCTTCCTCCAAATTAAGTGTGCTTCCCAGTCTGCCTAGTAGTTGTTCAGACATTTTGCTGAACATATATGGTTTTGAGAGCTAAGTGAAATACGAAATAGTTTCAGTTCCTGACCTGATTGAACCCAATCAGGAGGTTTAGATCAAGGAAATAATTCCTTTCCGACAGGAAGCTAGATCACTCCTTTCATATCACTCAGATACTAGAGACTTTCCACTTCCAGTCTGTTTAGGAAGCAACAGTCTGCTGACCTTTACTTTTTTCTCAGACAACCCTTTTCTTAGAGGGATAACCATTAGAAATTTTTATTTTTGAATCACAAGTACTGTGATTTAGTATTTGACATTTGCCAGTGACTGCAGGAGGTCTTCATTGTTTTTACTTTGTGTAATGGGAATGGAAGACAAATAACTTAAAAAAATGTTTTTATCATACAAGTAATAGTTGTTATAGACAAATTTAGAATATACACATTGCCCTTGATCACTATAATCCCAATACACAGATAACCACTGTTAACATTTTGGCAATGATTGTTTTGATGATGATCATTCATGTAGTTAGATATGGTAAGCAGAAACTTCTCATGAAGTGTCCATACTACTATACTACTTGAAGACTTTTTATTAAAGTACTTTTCCAGTCTCAATAAAATTACTTATGATTAATTACTGATTAATTACCAGTGAAAACCAATGTGTGTGTGTGTGTGTGTGTGTGTGTGTGTGTGTGTGTGTGTTTTAATGAAGACTTATTAAAGAAATGTTTCTTTTTTTAAACCTCTCCCTCAGCTCTGGTATACTTCTAGTGGCATTTATTAAATGATTTATCCTTTCTCCACTGATCTGAACATCACCTTTATTATATACCAAATTCCAATGTACATATATATAGGCCTCTTTCTAGTTTCTGTTCTGTTATATGTTCCTGCGTGAGAGCCATGCTATTTTAATAACTGTGGCTCTGAAGCATTTTTGTTTGGCAGTCATCTGATCTTATAATAAACAATGATGTTCAAAATTGCTCTGTACCCCTGCTGCCATCTTCATCTCTTGCCACTCACCCCAAATCTACTCCCTCAGAATCTGGCCACGTCCAGTTCTCGTCCCAAGTGTTGTTTATCAAATGGCCACACCTTTGTGCAAGTCACTCCCTTTGCCTGCGCTCTTCTCCTTGTGGGGTAGTGTGTGCTTCACACTCCGGCAGCATAGGCTCATCCCTTCTGTGAAGCTTTCCCAGAGTCTCCTAGGGTGGAAAAACTGTCCTCCTTTATGCCTTCATAGTGCTTCACACATAACTTTCTCATAGTAGTTCATCTTTTGCCTCATATCCAAAACTCCTAGCACAATTAAAAAAATGAAATAGAGGAATTCTTCAAAGTGTCCAGGGGATACAATGCTCCTTCAAGTGCCCATGTACCTTTCTGCGCATACCGTTTCCTCACACTGCATCACCTAGCAGTTTCCTGCTTGAACTTTCAGACTCTGCTCAGGGGTCTCCTTTTTGCCTTTTTCCTCATCAGAGTTCCCTGCTTACTTCCATCATGCCTTGTGTATGGCTCTGTTGTACCATTTTTCATAGTGCTGTGTAGAATAGTACATAACTGGAAGAACATTGCTATTTAGTGGCTTGTTTTTAGAATCAAATACTCTAAGTTCTTTACCTGATTTTATGACTTTATAGCTTTGTAACCTGCTGCAAAGTTATTTAATCTTTATAAGCCTCAGTTTTCTCAAGTGCAAGATAGGTATAATAATAGTTCCTTCTTTATAAGGTTGTTGTAGGACTAAACAAGACAATATCTCTGAAATGCTTAGCCCTGTACCAAGAATATAGGTGGCTGTGAATAAATACTGCTTACTATTATATCTGTCTCCACTAGACTTTGTATAGATTTTCTCTTATTTGTCTCTGAAACCCAATACTTAGCTCAGAGCCCGGCAGGGAATAGACTGATGAATAAATTACCAACTGTCCTCAAAACTCTTCCCTCCTTGTTTTGGTTTACTCAGTGGTGCCATCATTGTCTTAGAGCCATCTTTAACTTACCTCCTCATTGAAAACAAAAAATTTGTTGAATATTTATTATTAGCCAGGCACTATGAAGGATCTGAGTGAAAAAGAGAAAAAAATATGGCCTCTATCCATCGGAACTTCTAGTATAGCAGGGGAAGTTGTTAAAAAATAAAATAAAAATACTGGAATTTGTGGTCTCATTGTACTGTTTGCTCTACCTTTGTTTATGCTTGTAAATTTTCAAAATAAGTTTTTAAGTAAGTAAGTAATTGTAAAATGTTATATCATATGAGGAAAATGAATAAAGGCTGCATTGGTAAATTTCAGGGAGGACAGTCATAGTTAAAGTGGGCTGGGGAGCTGACATTTAAGTTGAGATGGAGATTGAGAACGAGCAAGCCAGAGGTGAGGGTGTTCCTGATGGAGGGAGTAGTGTGTACTAAGCCTTAGGAGAGTAAGTCTTAGCATTGTCAAGAAACTGAAAGGTCAGAGCGGCTGTTTAGAGTGAGGAAGAACAGAGAGAGTTGATGTTAGAATGTAGATAAGCAGAGTTCATATCATCACTTGTGATCTTGAAGACCAAGAGGAGTTCTGATTTTATTCCTGTTACAGTGTGATGCTGTTGAGGACTTGTAAGCAGGGAACAAGATGATCTAAAGGTTTTTTAAAGGTGTGTATCAAAAGGATTGGAAGGAGACAAGAATGAGGGTGGAGAGGTCAGTTGGGAAGCTATTGCATTAGTTTATACAAGAGAGGATAATAGCAAGAGAATGGAGAAAAATGAACACATTTGCGATAAATTTTGGAGATAGAGAATGGGCCTTGTTGACAGATTAGAAGCGAAGAGGAAGAAGGGATAGGGATCAAGATGAATGACTTGAGAACTGTGTATTGTGTTATTCTCTGAAATTTACTAAAGCAAGAATGTCAAGAGTAAAAAGTTAATTATATTAAGTTTGAGATGTCCAAGTGGAAATGTCAAGTAAGTCATTGAATACAGGAGAACCAGAGTTTTAAGGCAAGTTCCAGGCTATAGATATAAATTTAAAAGTTTTCATTGTAAGGATAATGATTAAAACCATGGGAATGGATGATTTCATTTAAGGAGAGTAAAGAAGAGGGAGCTTAGTGTTAAATTCTGAATTACTTAACATTCAGAGGACAGGTTCGGAGATTAAAGATGAGAAGTAAGAGGAGTCAAAAACACAGAAGGAAAACCAGAAGAGGGAGGTGCTAATGGAGTCCTGAATCCCAGCCAGTGCCCAGAGCAGTACCTGGTTCAATAACTGTTATTTGAATGAAATCAAGAGATTATTTCAAGGAGGGAATGATTAACAGAATTGAGTGCTGTCGGGGGACATAAACTAGGTATTAGATTGGCAGGATATATGTTGCTGGTGATAGAGTCAGAAGTCATATTGGAATAGGTTGAACAGGATGCATGGGAGGTGTGAAAGTGCAGATAGCATTTTTTTTTTTTTTACCACTTTATCAGAGAAATGGAGCAGTACCTGAAGTGGGGTATGGATTTTTATTCTTAAGAAAGGACATACTAGAATCTAAATGTATACAGATGAGAAGGAGCCAGGAAAGAGTGGGTGATGGTTGATGGAGGAAAAAGAGGGGGCAATTTTAAGATTAGAGTTTATTAGTAGGGAAGAAGGGATGGGATCAGGAGTATAAGTGGAAGAAGTGTTCTTCAAAAGCAGGCACCTGTTGAAATAGAGAAAATAGATAAAGATTCAGGTAGGTTTATATAATTAATTGTTCATGAGAAGATGACATATTTCTAGTTTTAGTTTTAGGCTTTTTAGTTCTCAATAAGTCAAGGACATTAGCCAAAGGGATGTAAGGGTTGGAGGGGAAGGAAAATTGAATAAGAAAGAGCCTTGGAGAGAAGAGGAATTAGAAAGCCACTTTACCAGTGAAATGCATGATTGCCAATTAAGCTCATGTGCCCATTTAGTGACCTTGAATTTATGGTGAACATAATCTGCCTAGATGAATGCTTTTTCATCAATATTTTTGGTATGGAGAAGGCAGTTTCTTGAGTTTTAGGATTATAAAGTTTGAAAGAGACCTTGGAAAAGAGTTGCGGATTCTTGCAAGGGAGTGTTTATAATTATTAACTATGAAATCTAAGCTAGATAAAGAGAAAAACGAAGTCAAGAGAGGGAAGAGGGGGTCAGAGAATTAAAGGGTCTTGTGGCAATTGAAAAGTTGTCTTCATGGGATACTTAAGCAGATGAACTAGAAGGTTCAAACAATGAATTGAGTTTCAAGGAGATGCAAGATGGAGTGAGTGTGGTGTGGCAGTGGGAGGGTGTGGTCGAATCAGAGTGAAGGAAGATGTCCTTGGAGCTGAGAGGTTTACAGAACTGAGAGTCTAGGGTGTTTGGCTAGGTTCCCATTTGGATGTTGAAGTTAGGTTGAGTATAATGACTAATTGTACTGGACAGTTTAACACTGAGCCAGACATGCTAAAATATCAGGTCATGGTAAGTGTTCTGCAAATAATTAAAACTGAGTTCTAGGGTATCAAGGGGATAGATAGTTTCTTCAGACTGGGTAGCCAGGGAAGGCCTCCCTGAGGAGGTAACTTTTATGATTGCATCTGAATGATAGGGTGAATAGGGTAGAAAATAATCCAGGTAAAGAGAACAGCTAGTACTAAGGGTCTAAACTGGGTACAGACCCCTCACCTTTGGGAAACAGAAAGGAGGCCATTAAAGCTAGAGCTTGTTGGGCCAAAAAAGGGTGAACTAAAATGAAGGTGGAGCTCATAAGGATCCAGATGATGAAGGGCTTTGACCATCATGGAGCTTAAGTGACATGATGTGGTATCCAGGCTCCAAGATGGCTCTGATGATCCTCACCTCCCAGTATTCATGCCTTTCCTCTCTCACACTGAATAGGGCTGAACCGTGCAACCAGGGGGGCAGATACTGGAGTGGTGATTTCCTGTGCTAGGTCATAAAAGGCAGTTTCTGCCTTGTCCTCTTAGACCACTCACCCTGAGGGAAGGCAGACTACCATATTGCAAGGAAGTAGCCTATGGAGAGGCTCACATGGAGAGGGACAGGGGCCTCAGGCTAACATTCCTCATGTGAGGGACCCACTGTGAAAGGAGACCCATCAGCCCTTAGACTTCCTGATG
Source organism: Cynopterus sphinx (assembly GCA_030015415.1). Lineage (NCBI taxonomy): Eukaryota > Metazoa > Chordata > Mammalia > Chiroptera > Pteropodidae > Cynopterus > Cynopterus sphinx. The sequence continues at coordinate 169,302,351 of CM057380.1, forward strand.
ACTGCAGTCTCTCATGTATTTCATTTATAAATATTCTGGTTTGTATCTCTAAAAGGTAAAGATCTTTTTTTAAAGAAACAGAAGCATAATATAATGATCACGTCTAAAAAATTAATAATACCTTAATATCACACCCCAAAAATCAATGTTTAAATTTCCTCTGATTTTATAAAGTATGTTTGCAACGGTATCCAAACAAGGACCAATGTAACATTTAGGTAATATGTTTTCTAAGTCTCTTTTTATCTGTAAGTTGCCTTTTCTTCTTCCCCTCAATTTATTGTAAAAATAAACTCATCAGTCCTATAGTATCTCACTTAGAGGAATTTTGCTAATTGCATCCACATGGTGTGTTTAACATATTCCTCTATCTTGTATTTCATGTAAACTGGCAGTTAAACCTAGAGGCTTGATCTATTCAGGTTCTTTTTTGACAAGAATACTTTCTGGGTGTTGTTTACTTCCCTTAGGAGGTACATAATCAGCGGTTGTCTCATCTTACCATGATGTTAACAGGTAGTGAAGATTGATGCCTAGCTGTGTTAAAATTTATGTTGCTAAATGGTAATATCTTAATTCTGTCATTTGTCTTCATTAATTAACTAGAGAAACTTCCCCCACGTCAACTCTATGGTTAGTCTTAGGTATACTTCATTCAGAAAGGCAGGTTAAATGCTTGATTCTTTCCCTTAACAGTTTTCAAAATAATAAGTTTTCTAGCATCATCCAAAGGAGACCAGTTAGTTTTTTAAAAAAACATTACAAACTCATGATTTTTAACATACTTGATAGATGTGCACATATTTGATAGAAACAAATCCATTGCAGTGATTATTTTATCGATGTTTCATATTGTCCCATTTTTAACTAGTGACAGGAGCCTCTTCATCAAGCCTGTTGACTTCTAAAGACTTTACAGCATCCTTGCTTTTTGATATGGCACAGTTTCTAGGTTTATCTTGTACATTTTCTGTCGCAGTCCTGAATCAGTCATTTCTCTGAAGAGCTCTTTCCTTTACATGGGAGAAGCTGTATGTGAATTTTGGGTTCTTGGCTGTATGTGAATTTTGCATGCTTGGTTGTGTTATAGCAGACTTTTAAACAGATGCTTATCAGAATCTATGTAGAGTTCAAAATAGGTCATCTTTCATTTTAAGTTCAAATGAATAGAAATCCTATTCTTTTTCTTAGTTTAAGAAATATAGAGTTTTTATTCATTTGTTTGCAGGGAAATAGGAAAATGAAGGCTTTAGATTGAGAAAAATTAATGAAGTTTTAACTTCCCTTTTAAATTATGTGTCCTCTATTTGCCATACTTTATTTGTTATGTCCAGTGAAAAGAAATGTTAACAAGCCTTTCATATTTCTGGCTACATGAAAGCCAGATAGTATTTAAAGATTATTATTGTAGCATTTGGTTGATATATTTGTCTCTTTTTATCTCTATATTCCCCCTCCCTGTAAGTTCCTCTCCCAAAGATGCATTGTTTCTTGGCATTTTTAGGAATGTATAGTACTTTATTTTGAGTATTTTTGCTTTTTTATAATACTCTCAGCTTATGCTACATCACTAGTGAAAAATCTTAGTTTTTATGACAGTCATAAAGAAGTTTTGTTTCTGGATATTTTTCACTGAAAGTCACTTTATTGCACATAGAGAAATGTATTTTACAATTTGAATGATTGTTTATTTAAATTTTAACTCAAGTTAGAGGAGAATAGAATATTGTCCCCTTATGAGAAGACACTGGAATGTATGTTTTCCTCAATATTTAACAATTAGATCCTTTTCTCTTTCCCAGTATTCAGGATCTAGTTCAGCAGTTTTATATATGATACGTTCAACTTTTCATTAACTAGTTCATCCATTCATTGAGTACCTACTTTACACCAGGCATGGTAGTAGGAACCAGGGATAAAGGAATAAAATAAGCAAAACATGCTGTTAATCACGGAACTTTTTATCTAGTGGGAAAACAACAATCAAGCAGTCATGTTACCGCATATTAATACCAAACACTTATAGGTGCCTTTTAGGAAAAATACAGGGAGCTGTAAGAGTGATTAACTAGAGGATCAGACTTAGTCTGGGACTTGAGGAAGGAAGGCCCCTTTGAGAAAGTAACATTTAAGAAAAGATTGGAAGGAGAAGTAGGAGTTGGCCAGATGATCACTTGGAGCAAGAGCCTTCAGGCAAAGGCTGATGTGTATGAAAATACCAAGGGAAGAAAGAACTTGAAGCCTTGGAGGAACTGAGGAAAGTCAGTTTGCTGGAGACAGAAAAGGAAGGCATTATGGTAGGAGAGAAGCTAGAGATGTAGACAGGGCCAGGGCACTCATGGCCTCAATCTCTTTTAAGGATCTGGAAGTACAGCTTCTTAACTGTTGTTGACTCAGACTATAGGGACCAGGCTTCCACATAACACTTCCCAGGACCCCTCGGTCTTTCTGGGAGAATTCTTGGACCTCTTTGACTGAGTTCAACTTCTCTCCCCCTGCTTCTATAGGGTCCTTTCTAAATAGAGAAATAGTTTAGAAATTATTCCTGCTTACCTTATGCCTAAGAGTTATGTAAGAGTTATTATAAACAAAATCATTTTAGGCTGATCTTTAGAAATCTTTACTCTAAAGATATATTCACATACAGTTGTACCTTTAAACGATTTTCATGTCTCATCTCACCCTTACAGCAACCATATAAGGTACTTATTATTTTCCTCATAATATAGAGAAGGGTACTGAGGCTCTGAAAAACTAGATAATTCCCCAAGGTCAACTAATAAGTAGTAAAATAATAACTAGATACTAAGTCTTCTACCTACAAAACCAGCGGTCTTTGTGCTCTGTCCCACTCTTTGAATGCAAGAATTTCTAGCATATTTTGACGTCAGTATTTGCAATTTATATTTTTTAAATGAAAGAAAAAATCTAAGAAGCTTAAAAATGATTATGAGAGAGGAAGGAAGGGAAATAAGGTAGACGGGACAGGGATAGGAGCTAGACTCCTTTGAATATAGGTTATTTGTAGATTTGACTTCATGCAATTATTTAAATGATTATAAGGCAAAGTTAATTTTCTTTTAAAAAGCAATCCTTCAAATTTGAAAATAACAATAAACAGAAAACCTAAAATTTAAAACTCAATAATTTGGACTATACATCCATAGTGGTATACACCCTAAGGAAAGAAAAAAAATGCCAAAACAAACAAACAAACAAACAACAACAGAAGCAACACCAAAATGTTTCAGCTATATCCATGTATTATTGGTGATGGTTTCAGCATTATTATTCTGAGATCATTTTTGTATGTGCATTGTCAGATAAAGCAAATGAGAATTATGTGAGATTTTTTTCATTTCCAGTGTTGTTGAGATTCAGATTCTCAACATGGGTAAAAAGCAATACAAATGCTCATTCATGGATGTTGCTACATAGTGTAGCGGTTAGCACGTCTGCTTTACATGCAGAAGGTCCTGGGTTCTTGCCCCAGTGGAGCCATGGTCAGCGGCCATGCCACCCTGAACAAACTGGATGTCTGATCTCAAAAGCTAAGCAGGGTCGGGCCTGGTTAGTACTTGGATGGGAAACCACCTAGGAAGACCAGGTTCTGTAGGCATAAATAATAATAAATAATTAAAAAACAAAACAAATGCTCATTCATGACTAATAGGAATAAAAAATAAATAAAAGAGGTTAAATACCTTGCGTTTTTTATTAGTTTTAGGTTCACGGTAAAATTGAGTAGAATATATAGAGAATTCTCATATATCTCCTACCCTATTCCACCCCCATCCACTTCCTGCTATCAACATTCTGCACAGAGTGGTACATTTATTACAATGGTGAACCTACATTTAACACATCTTTATCACCCAAAGTCCATAGTTTGCGTTAGGGTTCACTTTTGATATTGTGCATGCCATGGGTTTTGACAAATTAATGATATGTGCTCAGCATTATGTTATTGTAGAGAAAAGTTTCACTGCCCTAAAAACTCTCTGTGCTCCCCCTATTCATCCCTCCCTCCCTAAAAGCCCCTGACAACTCTCATCTTTTACTGTCTCCACAATTTTGCTTTTACCAGATTGTCATGTAATAGGAATCATACAGTATGTAGCCTTTCAGATTGTTTTTTTCACTTAGTTATAGTTTAAGTTTCCTCCATGTCCTTTCTTGGCTCGATAACACATTTCTTTTTACCATTGAGTAATATTCCATATTCTGGATGTACCACATTTATCTGTTCACTTACTGAAAAAACATCTTGTGCCCAAGTTTTGGCAATTACTAATGAAGCTTATATAAACATTGGTGTGCAGGTTTTTGTGTGGATATAAATTTTTATTTCCTTTGGATAAGTAGGAAAGTGATTGGTGGATCATAAGACTGTGTTTAGTTCTATAAGAAACCACCAAGCTGTTTTTCAAAGTGTCTGTAGCATATTGCATTCCTGCTGATCATGAATGAGCATTTCTGTTTCTCCACAACCTTACCAACAAATAGTGTTGTCCATGTTTTCATTTTTGGTCAATCTAATAGATGTGTAGTCGTATCTCATTGTTGTATTTGGATTGTTCATTTTCTTATTGGTGAGTTTTAAGAGTTCTTTGTATGTTATGGATAGCAGTCCTTTATCAGATATGGCTTTTTCATTCTGTGGCTTGTTTTCTCATTCTTTTGACAAACTTGATTTTTAATTGGAAGTTTCATTATAAAGTCTTGATATATTTTACCTATAAAAAAACCCAAACAAACCCAAAACCCAAAAAACTACCTACTCACGCAGGTAGAAGAAGAGGCCTAGGAGCAGTGACTGACCCAGCAGTATATGTAACCATAGTGCCCAGCTCATGTTCTTGAGATACCAATTCTCACTGAAAGGAAGCAGGATTCTTTAGCTGATCCAGGACTGCTGCACGAATTGTGCAAGGCAGACTTGGAATTTCTTATACCATATAGCAAGGAGGTCATCAAGGACTATGACAAGGGTCACATCAAGAGGACTCAGGAGCACACATGAAGAGATTCCAGATTCCCTTTGCCAGTGATGAGAAAATTTGAACACCAATAAATACATTCACTGAAAAATTTGAGTTCATAATGATAATTTAAAAATGAAAGCCAATTGGTTGCCATTTGCTAGTGGTACATTAAGCATATATCTCCCTCTTCCTATACAAATTGACCTGGCTTCTAGATCTAAGTACTAATGTATAAGAATTACAGAGGATAGAGCAACATGTTAAATACCACAATGAGGGGTCCAGTAAGAAAAATCCAGACTGTGGAAAACCCTACAGGACAAACAACCTGGTTTCTTCAGCAGATAAGTTGTAAAGGAAGACCACATCAAAGCAAAACAAACAAACAAACAAACAAACAAATAAACAAAATCATATGACATTGATGAAGCAATTGGAAATTTGAATACTCCTGATTACTTGTTGATATTGGGATTATTATTAATATTTTAAGTGTAATAGTGGTATTGTGAATTTTTAAGTCTTAATATGTTAGAGGTAAATACTTGTGTGTTTATCAATGAAATGGATTTGCTTTAAAACAGAAGCAGGGAGACAGATGTGGGTTGGATACAGATGGTGGAGCAGTATTAACCAGGAGTTAACAGTTATGTAAGCTGATGATGAGCATATGGAGGTTCATTATATTATTCTCTTTACTTTTGTGTTTAAAATTTTCCATAATAACTAAAATTTAAAATCTCTGCTGATATTTTATAACTATAAACTGACCCATGTTTGGATGTGGGACTTGAGTTCATACTATCTGAAAAGCATGAAAAACTCAGGCTAATTTACTTTAGCTTGTTATTGGGTTAGTAGTGCCAATAGGAACCTGCTGGAGTAATGAGATAATTTCAGCAGATAAAAATATCCTACTTAGGACTCAAAAGAAGTCCCACAAATAAAATTCCACAGAATAGAAGCCCATAATGAAAAATCACAAAACGCTTAGGAAACAAGCCACAATGTTTCAGCAGAAACAACAAAAATCATTGGACTTGAAAATACTACAATATTGTAATGACTGGAAACTGAGATAAAATTAAAATATTTAATATAGTCAAAGAATTAAAAGAACAGATTAGAAGTATAAATAACTGAGACCATCAGAAATAACCATGTCAAAAGTCCTATATGTCAAGGCTGGGTTTTTCAGCTACTGTGTGTCACTATAAAGCTATTTGATTAGAGCTGTTGAAAAAAAATGTTATCTAGGTATATTTGAATTTCAGAAATAAAGAACATGATTATTGAACTCAGTAGTTAATTGACAAGATAAACAGCAGATTAGACACATATACAGAGAGAATTAATGTACTAGAAGGTAGAACTAAAGAAACTGCCTACGTGAAACCCAGAGAGACAGAGAGAAAATATAAAAGAAGGATTAAGGTGCATGGAAGATACAGTGAGAAGGTCTAAAATAACATCTAACCTGAGTTTTAGAAGGAGATAATAAAAAAATTGGGGGAGAGGCAATATTTGAAGGGATAATGACTGATATTTTCTAAAATTGATGAAAAACTCGAATCTTCTGAATTAGAAAGTTCAAGCAGGATAAAGAAAGGGAAATATCACCTAGAAACATTGCAAATATAAGATTTTAGTAGTGGTGAGAAAGAGAAAGCAGACTACTCTTATCAGAGTACAGGCCGATAACTGACTTGTCATTAGCAACAAGACAGAATCCCTATTGTCATAGTGCTGGAAGAAAAATAACTATCTTTAAAGAATGATGACAAAATCAAAACATTTTGAAATAAAGGCCATTTTAATGATGAATGGAAGAAAATAAAAGAGTGTTTTTGAGCTTTCAGTTATTCCATAATAGTTCGGAGCTTGCGCTTTGGAGTCAGTTTCAGTTCTACTGCCATTGACTATGTTATTTAACTTCTATGCCTCAGTTTCCTTATCTGTGAAATGGGATTATAGTAGTACCTACTTTATAGGGTGTTTTAATAAGTAGATTAGGTATTACATTGTGACTGGCATGTATGCATTTAATAAATGTTAGGGGTTGCTATTATGTTTTTTTGAATATATGATACCATAGTTATAAGACATACCATAATTTTATGTTCCACTAAGAAAGAATGCTGCCAATTAATTGTAAGATATAAGATAGCATTAGTATTTTTTAGTATTTCCTTTTATTATTAATTTTAAATTTACAGTACATTGGTGAGACATTTATATAGTTTATGAAGCAATCTCCCTCACTACTCTGTCACCCCTCTGTCTCTCCAGCTAGCCATTACATTACTCCTGACTGCACTCCCTTATGCCGTGCTCCCCATCTCTGTGAACATCTATCAGATACTAATTTGTATTCCTTTTAATCTTTCACCCCTTTCTCCCAGCCCCCCAAATGCCCTCCCTTCTGGCCATCAATAAATTGTCCTCTATGTTTATGAGTCTATTTTCAATTAGTTCTTCTCGGTCCTTATATTCTGCATATAAGTGAAATCATAGAATGTTTATCTTTCTCTGTCTGACTTAATTTCGCTCAGCATAGTAACCTCTAGGTCTGTTCATGTCATTGCAAATGGTAGAATTTTATTTTTTTATGGCTGAGTAATATTCTGTTGTATATATGAACCATAACTTCTTTATCAGTCATCTGTCGATGAGCATTTAGGTTGCTACTATATCTTGGCTATTGTAAATTGTGCTGCCATGAACATAGGGATGTATAGATCTTTACAGATTATTGTTTTGGTTTCCTTTGGATAAATACCTAGAGGTACAATTTCTGGGTCAAAAGGTAGATCCATTTTTAACTTTTTGAGGAAACTCAAGACTGTTTTCCGTAGTGGCTGTACCAATTTGCAATCCCGCCAACAGTGTATGAGGGCTCTCTTTTCCCCACATCCTCACTAACACTTGTTTTTTGATTTATTGATGATAGCCATTCTGACAGATACGAGATGTATCTCATTGTTGTTTTAATTTGCATTTCTCTGATGATTAGTGACTAAGCACTATTTTCATATGTCTGTTGGCCTAGATGGCATTAATTTAAAAACCTGTCTGCATTTTGGAGGTGTTAACATGTAAAGAAAAAAAGTACATCTCAGAATTGATGAAATACAATATTCTGATAGCAAATATTCAGCAAGTCCAGGAAAAAAATATGGAACATATGAAATAATAACAAAAACAAATAGTTTGAAGGAGAACTTGATGAAATAAATATGCGTTACCCATAGCTGGAGCATTTTGTTATAAAATATTGAAGGTTAAGACAGCTGTTTTATTTCTTCAGAAGTGAATGTGAACTGCAACTGAACTGCCCTTGAGAGGGATTAAAATTTCCCAGTGGCTGTTACTTAAACAAAAAGTGTTCTTTAACATTGAATTGGTAGGCACAAGCTGTGGGAAGGCCAGATGTTAAATGCAGAACATGTTTGATGAAGCAGAAGTTTAATATGCAGCTAAAATAGTAGCATTCTTCTGCAGTTGTTTTTTTGAAACATTTTCAATTTTCTTTTCCACTGTGTGTTTTGATTGCCACTTCTATGTAGCTGAGAGGAGATTATTGCTAATTTCATGTGATTGTGGAGATCTGTTTTAGTTGGTTTTATTGCAGATATGTGTCAGTGCATGAAAGCATCAACGCTCTTCCAAACAAAAAATTACAAGTACTATCACCTATAGCCTTTATACTCAAGGCAGATGTGATTGGCAGTTATAATGGTTCATCTGTGTAACTGACCTGGTGATTCTAGCCTTGGCCTTCTACATTCTCTAACTCCTCTGCACCCCTCTCATCCCTAACCCCAAGTATTTGTATTTTATTGATTTGATTCTCTTAGAAACTTAAACATGACTACTATACCAACTTCAGAAAGCACTGTCTGTCATATGAATACATTGGTGCCCAAAATAATAGTGAACCCCTAAATGTCCTGATTATTGCCAAAATTTCATTATGAGACTTTAGATTCTAGATGTGTAGACACAGAGTACTACTGAAATGGTAAGTTCTTTCTCAGGAGGTCTGTGAGGACAATTATCAGCTATAAGTAATGGGTTAGAGTACAGCTCGGCTATTACGGAGTGAAGTCTAAGGAACCCTTGCTGTTATCGATGATTAGAGAAGAGGTTCTGTTTCTCAAGCATAGCTTTGTATTTTTCAGAAGCATCCACATTTCCTGCAGAGACATGATGTTTCCATTAATTGAATCCTGGAGCGTACTAGGGTGTGTGATATCACTGTACCTTGACAACGTGAGTTTGGGCTTACAAGATGGATAGTGAGACTCGATCAGGATGTTGTCTGGGTACTCGATGGGTCCCCTATTATACCCCAGCCAAAGAGATCACAAAACTAGCTCTACCCCTTGTGCCTTCTAAGAAACGTTCTCTCAATCTTCCCCTGCTCCTAAACAATTGTAGTTTTTGTATCCCTGGGTTACACAAGATGCTGGCTATATGCCAACAAATGGCTATGAAAAACAAGCAAAAAAGTTTAATATTTATTAACCAAAAACATGTTAGATTTTGATTTTCAGTGGTGGCAATTTATTGGTCAGCCCATACATTGGCATGTGAACTTATTTCCCCCCAAAAGCAGTTGAAGGACTCTATTAATTTATTTGAACAGCTCTGTCAACATGGTTCTGAAAAAAAGGAGTTAGAATTCTATTCCAATGTGCTCATCACAATAACAGCGTTAATAATGGCAGGAACGGTTATCAGAGGTGACCAGTAGGGACCATGTGGTATCAGGCTTTAGGAGGGAAACGGTGAAGGAGAGAGAACAGATACCCATTACTAACCTGCTCCATCAGGGGAGTTCACCCTGGTGGTGGGTGGGGTAAGTGGCATAGCTGGACCATACTTAATCAGACCCGAAGTGTTTGGACTATATTCTATACGGGCTGGGAGGCTTTTAAACTTTTTGAAAAAGAGGGAGTCACACAGTCAGAATGTTTTTTTTAATGTAAGAGTTATTCATGTTCTTTGTAGAGAACTTGAAATTTATGAAGTAGAAAATAGAAAATTACCCCATCCCATTACTCAGAGGTACCTCTTTTTAAATATTGCTCTGTATCTTGCCAGACTTGCCCCCCATACTTTCATTCTAGTATATTATGTATATGTACTATATTATATACGTTGTATACATTATCTATACATATGGTATATAATATAGTATATATATAGAAACCAACAAGGGTTTAAACCATATATATTTTGTGACTGCTTTTATTTTAATATGATGTTACAAACATATTCCATGTACTTTGTCCTCCTTTTTAAGGGCCTTGTAATATTCTATTTCTGTTACATGCCCTAAGTGATGACATTAGCTTGTTCAGGATTATAGTTCAGGACTGCGGATAGTAAAGCGGCAGTAGCAATAAACATCTTTATACAAATACATTTGTTCACTTACGAGTGTTTTTATGGAATTCTTTCTGAGAAGTAGAGTTGCTGTCTTAAAGAAGTACATATTTTAAATTTTGGTAGATGTTGTCATGGTATTCTGTAGAAAGGCAGTTTATATCCCACCATCAGTACACGATAGTGCCACCTTCTCTACACTCGGGCATTATAAATCTTCTGAATCTTTGTCAATTTGCTACGTAAAAAAATCTTTTAAAAAAAGTATTAGGTATATATTTTTATATCCTTTGTATTTTTCTTTTTGTGAATTGTATATTCTTTTCCTTCGTCTAGTTATGTTAGGTTTGTTCATGATTTTTTCTAACAATATGAGAGAACTCTACCTGTTACACATTATAAACATTTTTCCAGTATATCTTTATTTAATGATCTTCTTTTGGCTATAGAAGAGTCTTAGATTTTTCTGTAGTAAAATTTATTAGTAATTTCTTTTATGCCTTTTGGGTGAAATTATCATGCTTTAGGCATACCTTCCCCAATTGAAGATTATAAAAATATTTTTATGATTTTTTTATCTAATACTTTCACGTTCCTTTTGGCTTTTTCATTAAAGTGTTTTATTTACCTGGAATTTTCTTTTGGTGTATAGAGTATATAAAGTAAGAATTATAGTTTCTACTCTCCACTCCCACAACTAGCTAGTTACCCCAAAAGATTTATCGAATAATTCATCCTTTACCACTGATTTGAAGGGCCATTTTAATCATAATTTCCCATATATGGTGGATTTCTTTTCTCCTTGACTCCCTAGACCCCCTACTGTGGAATCAACAAGATTAGTATATTGGATGAGGACTGCTGGGCCCCTTAGAAACTGCTCCCCCTCTCCCCGCCAGAAGTTTTTGATTCAGTAGGTCTGGTTAAAGGCTGAGAATTTACATTTCTATTAAGGGCTTAAGTAATGCTGAAGATGCTGGTCTGGGGACCACGCTTTGAAAACGACTACTTGAGACCAAGTCCTCTTCATATCCATCTTAGATTATTCTCATGGTCTCTCATTTGGCTTCTTTCCCAGTTTTCCTGTTCTTTAACGCCTTTTGACAAAAATTCCGATTATATTGGTGAGAGTAGAAGTGGAGAGAAAGAAATAAACTTAAAAGACATTTTAAAAGAAAGATCGGTGGTCTTTGGAGACTGAGTAAATGTGAGGGACAAAGTTGCAGAAAGCATAAGAGGCATTTTCTAAATATTGCCACCAGATTTACTCTTTTGAAACACTTCTTTTATCTTATTTCCCTATTCAAAATCTACAGCGAGATAAATCTAAAATGAAATTTATTTGAATAAAATACAACTGACAATTGACACCCAATCAGTGTGGTTTCTCCTGTTTTGTCTAAGTCAGATCTCATTATGACAAATGACTTTGCAAGTAGATCTCTGAATTACCAAATACTTTCAAGCCTGAGCCAGTGACCTACTTTAAGCAATATCCAATTTAACAATTCCAGTTCAGCAAACTAATTTGGATAGCTTTTTAGGACTCCTAGAATTTAATCTGAAGTACTTTTGTATAAAGAACTGTCAATTTCTAAAGGTTAGTTTAAACCCTATTTAGAAATCCTGTTTATTGTATGTGTATCTCATTATTCTTTTATCTCATTATGCACTATCCTTTCTGTATTTAGCTTTTTCTTATGCTTCCCATTTGGCCATAAAAATGGAGGGCATTATGCCAAATATTCATGTTTGCAGTTGTAAATGCATATGAGGCCAGACTGTGTGTTTGTACAGGTTGGGTGAAATAAATAAATGTCAGTGGAAGCCTGTTTTTCAAGATCATTGTTTGTTGCTCCTGGATTGGAAAATGAGTATAGAGATGGCACTTTGGGCTTTTAATATATTTAGTACATGACTTATATTTCTTTTTAAAAAATTTTAATAGCTGATTTTTCTTGTTACGTTTTATCCTTGTGTTATTTGGTTCCATATGTGGGTGAGATTTTAAAGGCATGGGAATTATAGCTGGCTATAAAAGAGTGCCAAATATTTGGTTTTTTTTTTAATAAAAAACAGCTTTATTGGGATATAATTTACATACCATAAAATTCACCCATTATAGGTACACAAAACATTTTTAGTAAATTTGCACACATGTATAATCATCATCACAACCTAATTTTAGAACATTTCCATCAGCCCAATGAGACCCTTTATGCCCATTTGCTGATAATCCTTGTTCCCTCTGTCTTTATAGATTTGCTTTTTCTGAACATTTCATGTAAATGGAGTCATCAATATGTGGTTTTTCAAGGATAGCTTCTTTCACTGAGCATTAATGTTTTGAAGTTTATTCATGTTTATTGTTGAATAGTTTTCCACTTGGTAGATGCACCATAGTTTATCTGTTCACCAATTGATGGACATTTGGGTTGTTTCCACTTTTGGTCTTGTATGAATAACTGTTGCTGTGAATATTCATACAAACAAATGTTTGTTTTGATATTACGTAAATTAGTAATAACCAGATGAGAAAATCAGGAAATTTCATTGCAAATATTTTAACCCCAAAATTAAAATCTTACCTTAGACCATATCAGATTGCATTTACATTATACTAATTCTTTATCCCTTAAAGCCCTTTCCAGACTTGGAACTTAACAATAATTTTGTTGTTTTATTAAGACAATATTATGTCACATATTAGAGATTCACATTTAAAAAAATTTTTTTCATAGTCATTATCATTTGAGCCTCATGATAGCCTCACAACAGGTGGGACAAGCATTACTTGTCCCTCATGTGTTGCTGTACCCTTATTCTGAGATAATTGCAATAGAAATCTCATCAAGACTACGCTTCCAGTTTGTGGTATACAGTCAGGATAGGGCAATACCAAAGGACTGCTCTTACATGTGATATAGATCCAGTTTTGGAGTCTTTGTAGTTTATTCATTCCACAGATAGTCATCGGACATCTAGTACATGCCAGGCACTGTGTTAGATATTGGGGATTGAGATGTGAAAGATTTACCTCTGAAGAAATTATCCATAATGGCCACATAGAAGAAAATAAACTATATTATTGAGCTATGGGAACTCAGAGGAAGAGTATCTAACATGGAGGGGCTTGGGGGATAGAGAGGAAGTTATTAGTGTATTATTGATAATAATAATAATAATAGCTAATACATAGTGCTTATTTTCTCCCAGGCATGCTCCAAGAACCTTGCATACGTTTACTAATTTCATCTTTAAAACAACTCAGTGAGGCAGATAATATTTTTATCCTATTTTACAGATGAAGCTACAAAACTAAGATCGGTAAGTTGATCAAAGTCATACCATCAGTAAGTTGTGGGTCTGAAATTTGAACCAAGCAGTGTGCCTCCTGAGTCTGTGTCTCCTGAAAAGTTTTCTCATGGGAGATGACACCCAGGCTGTGCCTGGAATGACAGTTTGTACTTAGTTTGGCAGAAGGATGGATGATGTCTACATGATTTTTTCAGAAAGAGAAATATCACAAGTAAAGGTAAAGAAAGCACAAGGTTGAGAGCAAGTGTGGCAGACTACTTGTGAGGAAAGGTGACTGGCAAGAGACGAGACTAGAACGATAGGGCTGGATAATGAAGGGCCAAATGCCAGCTGAGGAATTTGGGTTTTGTGACTAATTTTTAAATTTATAACAAAGATACCACTTTTCCTTTTGTATTAATTCTCATTTTTTTTTTGCTTTCATTCTTTTTTATTGTGATATATATCACACAACCAGAACAGTATATACAATACAAATGTTGTAAAACTTAATGAATTATTTTAAAATAACCACCTCTAAGGTCAAGAAATATAGGACATTTCTGGGTCCCCATAGTTTCTACTTGGTGGCCTTTGCTAGTCATAGCCCCTCACCTCTCATCTATAGGTAACAGCTCTTCTGATTTCTTTCTTTTCTAATTTTACCACCCACGTACCTCTGATCATTATCGTTTTGGCTGATTTTGAACACAGAGTCACATGGTATATATATATATATTCTTTGTATCTGGTCATTATGTTTGCAAGATCTATCCGTGTTGAATGTGGCTGTTGTTTCTTCATTTTCAGTGCTGTGTGGTAGTCTATTATATTAGTATGCCAGAATGTATTTATCTCTTCTTTTATTGAGAATATTTGTGTTGTTCCCAGTTGGGACTATTATGAATAGTATTACTCTGAATATTTTTATATATGTCTTTTGGTACACATGTGCGTGAATTTTGCTTGGTATGTACCTAGAAGTGGACTTGCTGGATCACGAAGCACATCTGTCTTTAGCTTTAGAAAAATAATACCAAACTGTATTCCAGAGTGTAGATAACAGTTCACACAAGTAGTATATCAGAGTTCCTGTCTTTCTGTGTCGTTGGCAACATTCGTTAGTATTGGACTTTAAAATTTGTAACCATTCTGGTGTATAATGGTGTCTCATTATGGTTTTCTTTTGTATTTTCCAGTATAGTTTCGTTTGTGTTTTTCTCACTATCGAGGCTAGGTACCTTTTCATGTGTATTGGCCATTTAGGTAATGTAGTTTTTTGTTTGTTTGTTTGTTGATATGACTCATCTAACCTATTGCTCATTTTCCTATTATCTTTTTTTTTTTTAGCTTGTTATAACTGTTATTTTGAATATGTACCCTTTATTGGTTTTATGGGACTTGCTTTTTCACTTTCTTGAGGATGTCTTTTGATGAACAAAAATTCTGAATATTTATCTGTTTTTTAATAATAGGTGCTTTTTGTGTCCTGTGTGAGAGATCCTTCCCTGCCCCTCAGTTATGGAAACATCTCATGTTATCTTCTAAAGGCTTTATTATTTGTCTTTCACATAGTTCACCTGAAATTGATTTTTGTATATGGTAATTTTTTATTAACTCATTAGCGCTCTTCTGCCTTCAAGCAATTTTTTAATGTTTTGTTTAGATTTTCTGGCTCTCCTCAGCATTGGTTGCTCTGAATTACCTAGCTTACCACTCCCAGAGCAGAAATCGCTTTCAAAGTTTTAGTTTCACTTTGACTTCAAAATGATCTGTCTTGTAAAGGGACCTTAATAAACATGTTTACTACAAAAATAAAATTTAAAAAACTGAAAAACTATATGGAGTAATATTTTTTTTTCTATTTTTTTTTTTTAACTTAAGAGATCGAAAAAGAAGCTTCTGTTTCATCTCTGTTAGACAACTTAAAACTTGCTACATAAAATGAACAATTGTACTTAGTGCAGGATAATTTTAGAACATTAATCATGATAAAATTTTAAATTAAAAAACATCCACTAGCAAACAGTGATTTTGATAATAAAAACAGTTTAACAATGGTAATAACCACCTCCATTTCTCTATCTATTCATGTAACCAAACCTCTTTTTTGGCCGGAGATGGACTGTATGCAAACCACATCCAGAATGCTTTTAGTTGATGCCACAAAATATGAAGAAAATGTTTTCAGTTGATGGCAACTAGCTCCATGACATATGATGCTTCAGGAACTGTTTTTACAGTGCACAAGATGCACAGGAACGGAGTAGCAAACTCACATGATTATTGGCAAGGAAAAACTGGCTACGTGGCTGATGTTAAATTTCCTTTTTAAGACAGCCAGATCAAGAAATGTCTGAAGAATTCGAGACTGTAGCAATGAGATGATTTTTCAGTTAGTAAACACAGCCTCGGGAAGCCATGGCCAGGCAGTTTCTTGTGAGCCACTTACAGCTTCTAGAAGAGCACACAGTGTAGGCGCCAGAGAGGAAAACCTGACGTGGCCTCTGGGGAATGCTGCGGGGGGGTGGGGGGGGGATTGGAGCCTGTCTCCCGCAGGCGCAGGCGCTTGCACACCTCGTGGTGAGGGAGAGGCTCCTCGTCCTGCTGTTACCAGAAGCTCCTCTTGCCCTGCCATTTGTGTCTCTGAGGTTCACAGTGGAAGTGAGCTCGGTTGTAGACAAGATGTTAGGAGTGAGAGCTGCGTACGTGGAAGTTATGGCTCTCAAACCACACACTTCCTTCCTGCCCAGCCCTTGCTTATACCATTTTCTTTCTCTTTTAAAATTATGGTTAGCCAAAGTGTCCTCCAAGGATCCCTCTCTACACCCGCATCCAGACTATTTCAGGGGATCTGTGAGGTCACAACTATTTTATTAGTTCTAAGATGATATATACCGTTTAAACTCATTCTCCTGTGATTGTGCGGTGGAGTTTTCCAGAGGCTATGTGACATGCAAGACTGCAAAAGATTGAATTCAAAAACAGATATTAGGATAGAGCTGTTGTCTCTTAAGCCAGATGTCAAAGATATTTACAAAATGTAAAACGATGGCACTTTTCTAAAAATTTTATGTTTTAAAATGTTATTTTAAATTTAAAACTTTTAACATAATTGTTTACTATTAGTATTTTTAATGATTACTTATGAATAAGTATTTTAAACTTTTCATAATTTAATATGGTAAATATTGATAATTATAACCCACATAAACAAAAGCTCTTTGGAATCCTTAATAATTTGTAAGGATCTAAAGAGATCCAGAGACCAAAAAGTTTGAGAATCACTGCTTTAAACCTGTCAGTTTCAGTTGGAATCAAAGTTTCTTTCTGAGGGCAGCGTAGATCATCCAGACCACTGTATTCTCTAGATTGTGCTGCATAGCTTTATGCTTAGTTTTTGTGGAATTGCATGGTATGCTAGTTTTCACCTCCTAATCAATAGTGTAAGACCTCTGAGGACAGGGATATCTTAAATGAGAGTTTTTTTTGAGATGTGCAAGGTATGTATTGCTGAGCACAGCATAAATAGTTGGTAATGGTTATTCATAGCATTATTATCTACAATATCAGTATTAATATTTCCCAAACTCAACTGGTTTATTAGAGAACCCAGAAGCATTTAAAATTTTGTGACAACAATAAAAATAGCTATTTGATTTAAAAAAGCCATACGACACAAAAAATTAATATACACTAGAGAAAAAATATAAAAGCTTTTTGATAATAGATCATCTGTAAATTGATTGTAAAAGCTGAGCATGTTAATCTGTTTAATTTTTATGTGACCAACAATTGCAGTAAAACTTAGCCATAGGCCCTTGCTCGGAAAACACTGAGCACAGTGCTGGGTGCTTAGTAAGCCTTCCATAAAGCTGGTTGAGTTGAACCTGCTGTTTCAGTAACCACCTCTGCTGTTCTTATTGCAGGCAACCATTATTCCCTGTCTTCCCCACTCTCACCTCCAATGACTTGTAGTTGTGTTTAGGTTTTCAGAAGGTAGCCTTACTTTCTGAAACACTTTCTTTTAAAGAATTGATGAGTCAGCCTGGACTAAGCTAGAGCTCATTAGTTAGCTGTCCAAACTGGGTCAATAGCTGAAGATGAGGCACATGCCTTTTTCTTCATCCCTGCTTCAGACTGAGTTTGTTTTTCTTAGGCAACCCTCCCTGACTTAGAAGATACAAGAATAAATTTAACATCTTTATATCAGGGTCCTGCTGTTAGTCCCAAAGTTTCCTTACAACTACTCCCTGGAAGTCTGAGGGTCCCACACAAGTAGCACACTGCCCCTGAGACACTAACATTACTTTACCCATGATGTTCTAGAACAGAGCATGATACCCAGCAGCTGGCTCATTCACCGGATGCGTGAATGAATGAAGTCTGTACTGTGGCCCCAAATATACTGTTATAACTTAAAAGTAGCATCCTTATTTGGTTGTTAAGACTTTTATATTGAGTTGACTTTTTTCCCCCCAAAGTGTATGTTTTTATTTCATAAGAGTTTATTGGGATGTCCTTTGTACTAATACTATTTTAAGTGACAGTGATACAGTGATAAATTAGATTTCAGTCCTGTCTTCAGGAAATGTGTAACCTAGTAGTATACACAACATACTCAAGCCTAACGGAAACATATACCAAGTACCATTGCTAGCTCAGAAGAAGGTCCTCTCCAGATGACCTGTAGCAAGGAAGAACAATCAAGAAAGACTTCATAGAAAAGGTTTCCCTAAGACTGAATATTGAAGTCTGAGTAGAAATCTACCCTTTGAATGGGAAGGCAGTCTAAGTAGAAAAGGCACGTACAAAGTTGTGGGCACATGAAACCATGTGGTGCTTAAGGGAGACTGAAAGCAATGTGGTTTTGTGAGATAAAGCCGAGAGGTGAACAGGTACCAGGCCTTGTATACCACATAGTGGGAACTGGATTTTATCTTGAGATGGATGACACTGCAAAGGCAGCGTAGGGTTGCGCTTTATAAAGGTAATTCTGATGGCATTGGGGGTGGGTGGGTGTTGAGGGTAAGAAAACCAGTTGAAGAAACAATTGAAATAAATCTGGCGAGAAACTATGCCAGAACTAAGGCAGTGGCAGTAGGGATAAAGAATACTTGGGGATTAGAATTGACAGAGTTTACTGAGAAGAAGATGATGGTCCCAGCTTTTCTCTTTGAGTCGGATGATA
Source organism: Cynopterus sphinx (assembly GCA_030015415.1). Classification (NCBI taxonomy): domain Eukaryota; kingdom Metazoa; phylum Chordata; class Mammalia; order Chiroptera; family Pteropodidae; genus Cynopterus; species Cynopterus sphinx. The sequence continues at coordinate 169,321,215 of CM057380.1, forward strand.
GTATTTTTCAAGTGAGTCAGAAGGAGAACACATTTTGGGAGAGGATTATTTTAGTTGTTATGCTGTGTTTCAGGGACCTGTAGATCATGAGATGGAGAAGTCCACTGACATTAGATGGCTTTCAATATCCACCAAAAAGGACTGGAAGGAATGGTCTAAGAGGTAGCAAAGTAATGAATTTGGCCCCTTTTGAGGGGTAAATTGACTAAACATGTTCCATGTCAGTTTGGGCATCAGAACTAGGCTCAATCCTTGAAACCAGGAGTTGAGTTCGGTTCCTGCACCACGACCCCTGTTGCCCCAAGCCCCACATACAGAAGCAGCAGCTCCTCACCCAGCACCACCCTGCCCATGATGGGAATCTGAAACTCACTAGTATTGACAGAGGCCTTACAGATAGGAAGACCCAGACAACAGCCACGAGATCAGGAACTAAAACAAGGCACCCCTGGCCCAGAGGCTGGATCTGCAGTATTCTTAATATCCAGATAGGAAAGGTGCTCCCAAATGACAAGAGTTTTGGGTCATCCTAAACTTTAAATGCCAAAGTGAAAGCAAAACACTGAATATCTATTGTATTTGGCAACTGTGATTGATGGGAAAAAATAAAATTGCCATGCTTAATAAGTGAATGAGAAATAAGGATGTTGAGACCACAGATAAAAACCTGTCTTTTAAAAAGCTTGACTGAGGGAAAGGGGAGGGAGGATACAAAAACTTGAAGTTTTAGGATTAAAGGGGCTGTTTTCAGGAATGGACAGACTTGAACATATTTACAGAATTTCAGAATGTTCAGCTGAGGTGGAAGTGACCTGAAACTGCAAAGATTTTGGAATAACAATTACTCTTGTGTATAAATCCCTCTGCTTATAGCATCCATCTGTGCTCCTTAGGCATTTATTGTTATATGCGTTAATTAAATAGGCTTCTTCTTGCCCACTTGGCTGGGTACCCCATTTATAGAACTGGACTCGTGGCACCCTCCTGTGTGCCCCCAGTCTCTGTGTTTGCCTCCTGGGAAAACCTTCCTGGCCTCCTTGCTGGTGTTGTACTCCTCTGTCACATCTGTTGCTTCACTTAAAACATCTTTTCCTGATGTCTTGCTTGAAGTTAGGCCAATTGCCAATAATGTAGGCAGCCAGGGTTTTCAGTGTAATTTGTGACTCAATTAAAAGTTTATAGTATATTCTTAATAGTCTTCATCCCAAGGATGATACTAGATATCAAACTCATAAGCAGTGGTAAATCTAGGAAGATCAGGATGGGGAGAGGGAAGACAGTGGTCAAGGAACCTTATCCATATTGCTTGAATTTTTGAAATGAGAATTGAAAGTATATTTAAAAGAATCATGCTAAATAATGAAGTGTTAAAATTAATCTCTCATATCAGAAGAGATATGAATATAGTTTATTGAGTGTGTATTCTTTAAACATTGTATATTCGGTAAGAAAGATTCAGTTCTAATTACATCCTGTGGGTTTAGTTAGTTCTTGGCTGTGGAGGAACTCTTGAAATCTACTTGTGGTTTAGCACAAGGGGTTGATTTAGTCCAAGATCCACTGAACCTTCCCATCCTCCGTGTGAATTTCCTGACCAGGCTGGTTACTGTGCAGGAGAAGAGAGGAAACTGGAGTGGTTCAAATGCTGCAGCTGTCTGTGATCAGATGGTAGGGTTACAGTGTAGTCATGAACATTTCAGATGGTGTTTTGAAGGAATTTGCCATACCCCAGAAGGAGAATAGTGCTGTAGATAACTTCGACTAGATAGTTTCAAATGTTGATTTTAGATGAAACTTTATGTTTGTCTTCAGTTCCGAGAACATCTGATACAGAGGTTCCCAGCCCTACAGAGGGAATAATGAAGCTGGTTTCCAGAGCTGTTGGAACACTGCCCCGTTTCCCTCCCCGGCCTCTCCTCTGCTTTAACTCCTTTTCCTTCACTGAACGCCAGCAAGCGTCTGGGGCCAACTGCCAAGCAGGCGAGGGACTGAGCTGGCCACTGTGTCCTAAGCGCGTTTGTTAAGAAGATAATATAATAATGAGCTACTTTATGAAATTGGTACAGAGTTTAGACTATTGATAAGTGTAGAGAAGTCAAGTTTAACCTGGGCAGAAACTGATCAGAATAGAAAGCTGAAAATTAATCAAGGTTGTTATCTTGACAGTTGTGGTTGACAAAAACTTAAAGAATCCAGTCTTTCATTTCTCTTGAGGCGCTGAGGTTAGCACACAGCCACATAGTTCATATCCTCTGCGAGGGCCAGACCCATCTTGGAAGTTGCAGCTAGCTTCTTCAACTTTCCACAGTGACATTTAATGGGGAAGCATCCACACTGAAGTATTTAGTTATTGAGATCATGTCAGGATTCAGTTCAGCTTCTGTTTATTGAACTCCTACCCCGATACCCGGTTCAGAGGTATGTAACTGTCAAGGAGCTCCTGCTGAGTGAGGAAAAGAGCCCCACAGATATTACCAGTGTTATGTGCTGTACCTCAGAGGAGGGACACTTAGTGCAGCCAAGGTGGGTCCCAAAAGTTTTCAGGAGACACATCTTAACAGAGAAGTAGAAGGGACTTAGGCACAGGGCCCTCAGAGACAGGGCGCATGTACCGTGGGCAAGGCGACCATGTGCAGTTCATGTGAACAGGATGTGAAGTGATGATGGGGCTAGAGAGATCCTGAATTTTACCCTAAATGTAATGGGAAGCTCTTGAGTGAATTTTGGCAGTGATATACTCAGAGGTCAGATTTGCTGTTTAAAAAAGAATATTGCTGGGACAAGTGTATATAGTAGGAGGATAGGGATGATAATTAAAATGTTACTTGTACTCATTACAGCACAATTCCATCTGAGACTTATTTATTCACACTTTAAATACAAGCGAACATAGAGATAATGACAGATATGAAGGCAAGATGCTTTTAAGATTCACTAAAGCACCACCTCAAACATTGTGACATAGTATGGGATTAAAGCTATAATTTACAATCTGTAGCCATGGGGGATGGACTGTACTTTCTTGGACAGAAACATTAAGTGGATTGTGAAACTAAGGGGCCAATTTCCAAATAGTTGCAGGCTTTCTGACAGCAGTGTGGATGCTTATCATAGATAAGTTTCTGCCAGGCTTGTCCAGCACAGTTTTGCCCACCTTCACATAACACAGAGAGGTCTAGCCTTGAGCAGGACATCCTTCTGACATTTGTTTTTGCCGTTGTAAAATGAAGAGTCTGCCCTGGAATCACTAAATGTCTAATAATATAGGACCATAATTCATATATATAGAGAGATGTGAAATAAATCCAATTTTCACTGCATTTATTAGCAGCTTGTTCTGATCCATTCCAGTCATTCTTTGGGAATTCTTGGGAGCAAGAATAGGCTAAGGGATACTGGCTAAGAGGCCTCCACAAGTGAGAAATGATGGCAATGGAAATGAAGAATTACGAGTGGCTCTGAGATATGTATGGTGAAGGCAGGAATGACAGGACTTGCTGATGGGCTACGAGAGGATGGGGGTAGGGTGCGAAATCCAGGATTAATCTGACACAGGCAACTAAGTGGAGATATGGTACCTTTGAGACAGTAGAGACAGGAGAATGAGGCCTGGGTAGGGACGAAGAGGGTATTTTGGGATGTATTGAATGAATCTCAGGTGATTATGAAACATTCTCCTGTCAAAAGGAGAAGGTGAAAAGGCAATTTGGTATTTTTCTGGTAGAACAAATTAGGTAAATAATAAAGGTTTGGCATAGGTTTTAATGTTTCTTCAGAAAGTATTTCATGTTCTTAATAACCACTTGCCTTTATTGAGCATATGGTCGGTGCTCTGCCCAGTACTAAGTGTTTTACACATTTTTCATTTAAACTTCCAGAATGCTTTCCAGGGAAAATGCTTTGCTCGGTGTAGAATAGGACATTGAGGCTCGAGGTTAGGGCATTGGCTAAAGCGTCAATAGCTGGTAGATGGAGGACCTTGAGTTTGTACTAGGCCGCCCGGAATTCAGAACTGGTGCTCCAACGCTTGCCAGGGTGCCTTGTTGCAGACACGTGGCTCATCGTGACTTTTCTCTTTTCAGGGTTTTGGTTTTTGCACTGAATGTAGCCTAGACTCATCTTCCCGGGCGTGTGTTGCCCCAGGATACTGTCAAAGGTAAGTTTTTAAAATTTGCATCTACCCAGTATTGGCAATGAAATGGGAGAGTCTTCATCTTAAAAAGAACAAAAGTATATTTTGACGTTATTGCTCCTTTCCAGAGTTCTTACAGAAGGGCATTCAGAGTGGACATTGTATCACATCGGCCCTTTGCATTTCTACTTTGGTAGAAAAGCACTAGTATTTAGATTGGTACCAACTTTTGGTGTCTCATTCTTTTGTAAAGCTAGAATTTGTTCATGGGATTTAGCAATTCCACAGTTTGATGTGAGCATGTTCCTGTCCTCACTGCCCCTAGTTCTGCGCCTGCTCTACTCTGCAGACCTCATTGCTGCCACAGTTAGCTTTCTGAATGGTGGATTCACTCACGTCACTGCTTTGCTTAAACGGCTCTCACGGCTCCCAGTTGCTGCAGATGTCCACATACAAAGCCCTTCAAAATCGAATTCCAGCCAATGTTTCTGGCTCCTTTTTTAGTGAACCCCTATCTGTAAGCGTTACCAGACCATTTTCTATGTCCCAGATATTTTGTTGTTTCTCTTAGCTTTGTGCCTTGGTTGATGCTTTTCTCTTTGCTTCACATTTGGAAAAAGGGAGAAGAATGCAACTATCTAGTCTTTGTTCTTGTATCTTTCCTCTTGTTGCCTTCTCCCAGACTCTTCTTCATCTGTGTTTTAGTAGCACCTGTTTTTGTTACAGTAATACAGCATCCATTATTTTACATTAGAGCTATTTATTTGTATTCTTTCTCCTTTATTAGCCTATAAACCCTTTGAGACTTTTTGGAAAGGGATTATTTGTGTTTTTTAGTGCCCATTGGCTGTTCCTGGACACTGTACTCAGTGCAATACATACATTAAATTAATCTTTACAGCACTTCCACCTGACCAGTATTATGGATGAAAATAATGAAGATTAGAAAGTGAAGTAACTTGCCCAGGATTACAAAGCTAATAAATGTCAAAAAGTAATGATTTTGTTCCTTTAAACCCAAAGCTCATCCTACTGTACCATACTAGCCAGCAACATCTGACATGTAAATATTTATTGAATTGACATCTACTGCAGTTTAAGTGAAAAGGACTTTAGTTAAGTAATTGAGTCATTTTTACATAGAAATGTATTAAATACCTATTAAATGCCAGGTATACAGTTTTAAGTAAACTGTGAATACAGAGATTAATGAGATATGTCTGGTATCAAAGTGTTGACAATCTAGTAGGCAAGACATCTGTGCAAGCAAATAAATCCAATAAAGTGTTACAGATCCTATAATAGGACTCAAACAAGATCTACTGGGGACACTGAGGAAGGAATCATCCATTCTACATGGAGATGGATCAGGAAATAGTTTCCAAAAGCTGAATCTTGAGTGAGGAGTAGGATGTTTCCTGGTGATATTAGAGGAAGGAAAGGCAGAGGGAGTAATACGAGCAAAATCATGAAAACCTGAAACAATCTGGCATATTTATGAAGCTGTAAGTTGTTCAGTGTAGCTGGAACAAAGGGAACAAAGAGGCCTGGCCAGGGTCTCTGGAGAGACAGGTGAGAGCTAAATCCTGGAGGGCTTTGAAAATATTAACGTATTTGCCAGCTTTTAGAGAAGACCTAGCTAGCACAGTTGCTGTATAACGTTACTCATATTTGGTCATTAACATTTGTTGAGTTCTGTCCTGTGTGTGCTGAAGCACTGTGCCAGGTCAGAACTATCTGTCACTTACCGTGTATGGCACACTGCTGACAGCTCTGGTGAAATGATGTGCTGAAGCAAAATTCAAATGCTTATGTTGTCACATCGTTTTTGACAGCTTTACCACTTGTTCACCCCTCTAGTTAATTTTCACTTAAGTGGACTTTGCCTTGACTTTTTCATCGCTCTGTTAGCGCTGATACGCTGGATTCTATGTCATTTTCCAAGTGGAACCTCTAGCTTAACCATATACTTTTGTATTGCCTATTTTGTTCTCTTTCCATTTTATCAAAAGGACAGTAAAATGAACCTAGACCCTTAGAAACAACTATAAGCCATGCCTTCAAACAAGAATATCATCAAATCTTTTTCAAGAAACACATCAAAAAAATATTAAGGCTAGTTCCAAAACAACAAAAAATGAGAGCAAATTAAATAAAAGACAAATAGAAAAATAGGCATTGATAATGCATATAGTAAGCAGATTATATTATGTTCATCAGGGAAAATTTTTAGAAATATAGATTGACTGGATATTAGACAGATAGAGATGTGGATTGATGATGAAGGGAAGGGATTTTAAATAAGGTAAGGACTACATAGGGAGAAATTAGCCAGTTATATGGAGAGAATGGAAAGAAGACTTGCCTGAGTGAAGTGTAGTGCATTGGGAGTCATTAGAAACGGAGCCGAAAAGCTTACGAAGTAAAATGTGTTATGAATATTATGGTAATGGGATAATTGGGAAGATAGCCTGATGTAAAAAACTTAATTTTGAGGAAGATAAGTTTCAGATATAAGTTGAAATTGAAGGGGACCCAATAAATATTAATTTCTTCCCTGCGTAGATTCTGAACCAGCGGAGTTAGAGGCTAAAAGGAGTAAGGCAGGTGGAGATTAGAATTTCACTTTATTACTAATAAAGTTGACATAGAACTGGCTCATCTCTGAGTGTAAGTTGGCTCCTGAATACTGAGCTCCAGAGCTTAGGTTTCCTCTCCCAGCATTGTCTAGGATAGACCCACGTCCTAGTGGGAAAGAGCAGAGCAGAGGAAGTCCCCCCAAGGGAAAGGGGAGAGAAGGAGCTGGACTTTGCAAGCCCAATTTCTTCTTTCAGGCTCACTGATCAGACTGCTTGACCTCTGACAGCAGCAATCAGGGAGGCCAGGAACAGGAAACAAACTGACCTCTCCCATGGGGAGGGAAGTGAAGCGTCAGGAGTGGGGAAGACAGTTTCCTCCCCTAATACTCACCAGCTTTTGTTTCTCAGTGCTTTGGTCTTAAGCAGTAGGTCTCTGGTCTGCTAGCCTGTGCCTATCCCCTTAGGGCAGAGGACATTCCTATTCTCTCTTTCATGAGGACAAACCCCCTCAGGTTTTCTCTTGGACCCATTAATAGATATTGTCCCCTGAAGATTCTAAAATGGATCAGAACACAAATTATATGAACTTCAAGACTAACAAAGTCATTTCAGCACTGTCCCCACAGCCATCAAATTCAGAAAGTAAGCCTACCTCCAGCCCAATAGCAGTATTTCTGATAAAATTTTGTTTGCAGAACGCAGTATTCAGTCTTCCCAAAGACTGTAGCAGAGACACATTGGTAACTGAGGGAGGGAATCTGGGTGAGAGCCTCTTGGTTTGAGCATCACCAAGATATCCAGTTAGTCCATTCCAGTATCTAGAATTCATGACTTGGATACTTCCACCCAATTTTGAAAAATCTGCCAGCAAGAGGTTAAATTTGAAACTGTGCCTATACCATATCTGGAAAAAACTCAAGCAATGCACACTGTCTTTTCTTTTAAAGATTAACATTTGAAATATCACCTTGTTTTTGCAAAATTTAAGGATTTATAGTAGTGGCACCCCCAGTTACCAAATTCCCTTCCTTCCTTTATAAGTTTCCTCCTTTCCTGCCTGCCTCCTGCCTCCCTTCCTTCCTCCCTTCCTTCTGTGAAATATAGTGAGAAACCTCTTAATTTCTATTTCCCCTTTGAATTGCCTGTGTAAGCCTAGCACAAACAATTTAAATTTAAAAGTTTGCTGCTTTTGTAGTGCATGTGCTGTTTGGAATTCAGCTACCCTGCAACTTACATGCAGCGAATAATTGTTCTACTGGCTAATATCTAAAAAGACTGTAAAAAGAGAGTCTTTTTTCCTAAAGTCTAATCTTTGCCTTGGCCATGCCTGCTTAGGAAAAGCTGTGCCTGCGTAATTCAAGGTCAGGCAGGCAGCAGCCTTCTGTACTTTGAAGCCACCCAAGCCTGCTAATGCTCTATTCCCTTTGCTGAGGCCAGCACAGCTGGCATTTGCTTGCTAGGCCAGAGTGGCCAGTGTACGCTGAAGCCACTTGCGCAGCTGACATTTACATGAGCCTTCAGTAGCACCACCATGGCCGACTGTGCTTCTTTGCTGAGTACTTCGCTGAGGCTCATATGTCTGGTGCATACAGCCTTGTCTCTGAAGAAAGAGCCACTTAGCTGAAGACAAAGTTGCCATAACTACAGTTACCATTAAGTTCAGAATACAGTGTGGCCTGTGGTTTATAAACTTCTAATTTGGCCTCACTAGTTAAAAGCTAGTGTATAACCATATAAACTCATGTGGCCAAGTAAACCTCTACAAAAATCAATATCGTCCCCTCATGAAAGCCCAAGGCCCATAGTCTTGGCCCCAACAGAAGCCTCAGAAATTTCACATGTATTTCGCTCCCCAAAGTTTACTTCATGTCTATTTATCAAGACTCTAGTCTCATGCACTAGATGTTAGGGTGTTTGAGAGACCCTCAAAATAGCACTCTTTTTCCCTTGGCTGAGTTCTTTGCTAATTGAGAAATAATATAAAAGAATAGGGCATCTGGGAAACCAAAATATCATCTCTCTTACTAATAAAGCTGTATTGGAGAATGTGGCTAATGAACTGCAGGCAAGTGAACTTCTTAACACTGTACCTCAGAATGCAACAGACTTACCGAGTCACAGCTAACTGTCAGGGGCCTGCATTTATGGGGATGGGACAGAGGAGAATACATGTCCCCTGGGGACAGCTGGCTTCCAAAAAGAAGAGCGAGAAGGGGCTGAGCTCCCATATCTTCTTTCTCCGTCCAAACTCACCATTCAGATAAGATCCTGTGCCTCCTCTGGGGTAGAGTGTGTGGAGGTGGAGAAGAGCCAAGGAGTGAGCCTCAGTAGAGGGAAGAAGTATTCCTCTCTCCCAGCACATTCAAATGGAAATGGCACAGTGATAACTGGTGTGTCTTTCTTGGTCAGCTATGCCTGTAATGCATCATCTATGAAATACATCTATTTCAGTAAAGTAGAATGAGAACGTAGACATTTGTGAAGCAATTTGCATACCAAATCTTTCTGGATATGTTACTGAATTTTCCCAGTGCCACCAATTTAATTTTCATTGAAAGAGCAATTTTGTTTTTGCACAAGTGTCATAAACATGTGAGGAGCAAAACCAACTAGAGAAAGCCTGTTTCACTTGCTGGGAGCCTCAGTCACGTTTTGCAGGAGTGGACAATGTCGGTTCATCTGGAATGAATGAGTGGGGGTTGATTGAGAGAGCTTTCACTGTACCAATTTTACATTTGCCATCACATAAATACACATCGGTTCCCAAAAAGCCTCGTTAGGTGAGCACAGTAGATATTTTGATACCCCTTTCCCATCCAAATGATGAGGAAACCATTTTCTAGAAGTGCCTACCTGGCCTCGGATCCTGTGGCTGGTTATTAAGAAGCCTGCATCACCAGGCCCCTGAGCTGCTGTATTCAAAAAGAGATTTCTCTGCACACAAAAAAGGATACACTATCAGGCATCATTTAGCTTTTGTTCTTTTTAGCTATGATCCTTTAAAGTATTTGAAAGGTTTTAAAATATTCGTACCTACATTATAATGGAGACTTGTCAATTTGAGTAATTATTCTTCAGTAATTACTTGTTTAATGTACTAATTTGAATGTTGCATAAACTTTTCGTGGTTTCCTTTTGGTGCATTTTAATTCATAAAATTTTAATACAATTTTACTTGACTTGTTTTATTCTTCGAGGAGAAATTATTTTTATTGTTATATCCTATAAATAGTTTATTAATAAACAGTTTATTAAGAAAAATCTTTTTTAAATAAAACAAGTGGAATCAACCATTAGAGTGTACCTTAATTTCAGTTATAAAACACCATGAATATTAAACATAAATTATAAACCTAAGAAACTCAGCCAATTTCAAGAACCTAACCTAATATCTAGCATAACCTACAGCATAACAAGTGGTCCACAGCTTTACTTAGGCGGGGATCCTTTTTGATAGGTTTGTGTTCATACTATAAGAATGACTGAAGATTGCATTATCACCTCTACCAAAAGTCAAATAAAAAGGAAAGTTATCTAGAACTGTTCAATACTCCAATGTCATAAACCTTTCTTAACTATCCTCTGGTGAGGCGAGGAAGACTCTCTCCCTACCTCTCCTTCCTTTCTTACCTAAGTTGCATGTGAAGGTACAAATACTCTCTCTCTCTCTCTCTCTCTCTCTCTCTCTCTCTCTCTCTCTCTCTCCCTCTCTCCCCCCCCTCCCTCCCTCTGTCTCTCTCTCTCTCAAGGCCATTGCTTCACAATATCTGTGGTCTCAATAATAGAATTTCAATCTATCCTTGGAAAAACAAATTTTTGCACTGAATTTCTTATGTATTTTTTCTCTTCTTACCTCTTTTAGGCAGTATTTGTGTGTTTCTGCAGAGTTTTGCACAGAGTCTGTTCCCATGCAAACCAATGAGGGAGAAGTATCGGAAGAAAGCAGTTCCAAGGTCAGTGAATTCTGAAGGTGCAAGAAGTCCGAGTAGAAATTAAGCAACGGGGGCAGTGAATGAGTGGAGTGGGTGTTTTATTTTAGATAAATTTAGAAACTAGATTGATTTAAGTTAGAACATAACCTAAGATAGAGAAGATTTTTTTTCTTCTTGGTATCCATTATTTGTTATGCTACATGACAAATTTAAAACAAAATTTACTGAATTCATAGAGAACTTTATGATTCATTTATAGAATATTAGTACTTTATCTTTTAATGTTTTATCATATAAATTCTATATATTTATTTGAAAATTTAAAACATATCAAAAGTGAATAAGGTAAAAAGTAGAAGCCTATTCCTTATTTCTGCTGCAGAGGCATCACTGATAGTTTTTAGACAATTTTTAGATAATTTTTTTTATTGTTTGTAAATGGTAATTAGGTTGGTTTTTCATGATAAAGCTTGAGTGATTGTTATCATGGTCAAACCTGATATTTAAATAGTTATCTGTGTATCTATATCTCTCTCTATCTGCCCCCATGTCCTGAATCTCTTTGGCTCATTCTCTGCCTGGTCCCATGGGGCCCTCGGTATCACCTTCACCTTTCTCTTTCCCCTTTCAAAATTGTCTCTAGTCCTTCCTGGGGTCTGTGAAGGCATCTCACACCATGTCCTGGGCAGTTCCCAGCACTCGTAGCATTGTCTGCGGCACTGGACCCTTCTCAGCAGGGGCCTTTTGCTGGTGCTCTCTGTGGGAAGGCTCATTCTTGCATCAGAGAAAAAGTGAAGAGGTGTCATAATGTCACCGGGAATCTGCAAAACAGTCTTGCTGTGTGGAAGAAGCCAGGCACAAAAGGTCATATATTGTGTGGTTCTGTGTATGTGAAATATGCAGAATAGATAAATCCATAGAGACAAAACGCAGACCAGAATTTGCCAGGGGTTGTTTGGGAGGAAGAGAAAATGAGGAATAACTTAGCTAATGGAGTTGGGGTGTTGCAAATGTTTTGTAACTTGATAGAAGTGACAGTTGCATGACATTGTAAATATACCAATATCATAGAAGTGTTTAGCTTATAATGGTTAATTTTATGATATGTGAATTTCACATCAATAAATTATTATTATTATTTTTAAACAGGAAAAAAATGTCAGTGGAGGTTCCTTCCCATTAGCCTAGACCTTGCTACCTCCTGGCCTCATGCAGTGCTCCATTGAGTTCTCAAGAGGCCCGCACTTCTCCACTCTTTTACAACTGTAGACTGGGCTTCAGTGAAGCACTACTTGTGCCCCTAGTCTCAGGGTCCCTCGTGAAAATAGCTCCTTCAGCTTTTTTTTGAATCTCCTCTCTCTATGGTCCATGGGTTGTTTGTTTGTTTCCCATTTCACCAGATCTGTTCTTTCTGTAGCCAGAGGAGTCTATGGACTTCCATCAGTCTCATTTAGATCCTGAATCTCATTATGGTTAGTCAGAATCTAAGATCCACACAGAATCTCCCCCAAACACTCAGAGAGACACACATACACGCAGGGCACCCAAGGTACATAGACCCTAGGATTTCAGAAGTACACATAAACCCTTCCCAAGATCCTGAGCTCTTAACTTACAGGGAGCTGTAATGTTGAGACAGGGCTCTTGGATCCTCTGGCTACTGCCTTTTCTCCCTGGGAAGCGAAACCCTAACTGGAGCTTGGCCAGCATGTGATAGATCAATACAGAATATTTTATCATGCCATAAACTTAGTTTCCACCTTCTTTTTGAGAAAAACTTTCTTGATTTTTAAATTACTGAAGCTTATCAGTTTAGAATCAATTAGACCAAAAAATAAAAGAACTTTCTTTTTATATTTGCATTAAGCAGATGCTTTGGTTACCAGAAATTAGATTATAACTTTAGCTTCATCAGTCTTAGTTTAATTTGTTTTTAAGGTTTTCTTATTTTTTTTTTAAATTTAAAACTTTATATTTGGAATGATTGGATGTTAATGCAGGAATTCATCATAGTACTATGATAACGTAATTTGTGATTGTTTCTAAAAAGAAAAGGTAGCTAGTGTTGAGAAAAAGTGGGGAATTGTCTGCAAAACATAGTGACTTGAGCTAAATCTGGGTTTTGTATTTTTTTACAATAAATAATTCTAGAGCATGTGTCATAGGGGATATGACAATGTATCAAAAAGACATGGTTCTTATTGACAAGGCGGTTACATTTTAGTGGGAGAAACAAATATAAAGGTAATAATTATGGATTATGGTCAATACTATGAAGAAAATAAAATAAAATAATGTAATATAGGGTGACTGGAAGGTCAAGCTTAGGGTAATCAAAGAAGGTCTCTCTGAGAAGGTGACATTTCACCTGAGAGCCAAAGGATGAGGGAGCCAGCTACATAACGAGCTAGAAGAACAGTGTCTACTCAGAAGAAACAGCTTCAAATGCCCTAGGCCTCTTCCAGGAACTATCAGAAGTCTTGTGTGGCCAAGTGGTAATAAGAGGTTAGAGAGAGAGGCAGAGACCTTGCAAGGACTCAGAGGTCATAGTGTGGAATGTGGATTTGTTCTCTGTACACTGGGAAGCCATTGAAGGCTAAGTTGGGAGGTAATATGATATGATTAGAGTTTTTAAAAGATCACTCTGACTGCTGTAAGGAGAATAGACTGGAGAGAGGCAGGCATGGAGGCAGGGAGACCAGTGAGAAGTCAGTTGTAGTCATTTAGATGAGAGACAAGATAGTGACCTAGATTACTGTCCTGGGTTTAGAAGTGGAGGAAGGACAGACTTGAGGTGTATTCAGAGATAACACTGACCTGATTTGAGCATGAATTGGAATATTTTCATATCATAGAAACCAAGAGGTGAATTTTAAGAAAAAGGTACAGTTAGCACTTTCAGATGCTTCCAAGAACCCAAGGAGGTTGGCAATAGAAAAATGGCATTTAGATTAAAAAAAAAAAACTAGTTAAAGAAAAGGAACATAAGAAAGCTTTCTGGCATGGTAGAGGTGTTCTAGGTCTGGTAGCAGTATGAATTTATAGGTATATCCATTGGTCAGAATTATACTGCTATAATTTACATTTACAATAAAAATTATAATTTTTAGGTACATTTTTACCTGTAAAAAAGCTGTAAAATAATAATAGATAGGGATGGAGAATGGATGGAAATATAGATAAAACAAGAACAACAACATGTTGACAAATGTTGAAGCTTAGTGACAGGTGCATAGGGATTTGTATGTATTTACTTTGTATATGCTTAAAATTTTCTATAAGAAAGTTTTTAAAAAGAACTTTTTAATGGTCATCCAGCATAAGAGGGTCAGAAACTAAGTTTTTTGGGTTAAAAAGAAACTAAATGATAAGAAATAAGAGTTGTAGCTATCATCTACCCACTAATTTTAGAAAATTTGGAAGTAAATGGAGGAGAGAACTGTGAAAAGGAGGCTTTAGTTCAAGGAAATATTTTTTAAAAATTGAGGAGGCCCATGAATGTTTGTGAAAAGAAGGAAGAGATGAGTGGAGGAAGGCAGAGTGCATTTATAGGTAGGGTTCATTTATTGAGATTTGTGAATTTAGAGGAGCCTGGGGATTAGCAAGGCTGTTCCCCTAACCTCAGCCCTGAATTATGCTCTTCTGACTCGCCTGTCTTGTGGTGGAGAAATACATGGAAGAGGAAAGACAGAAAGTGGAGTTCAGCTTTTCCTTCATATCTCCTTTCAAATGGAAGTCATTGTTTAGACTGCACTATTGAGGACTTGAAATGATGAGTTTAGATTTCCTATTAAGGGGGAAATTTTGAAATTGCAATTGTAGAGAAGATGCTTTAGTTAATAAACGAATGAAAAAATCAGTGCAGTTTTTAAAATACCCATATAAGTGTTGTGCAAGTAGAAATCAGGAATGCTTATGGTTGGACTGGATTGGTAAAGAAAGTCTTCTTGAAGAATGTGAATTTTGATTTTTTTTTTTTTGAAGGACTATTCTCTGCAACTGTGCAGCATCGTTCATGGCTTTTGTTTTGGGAGAGAGATTTGTTTAAGTTTAGAGTTGGACTAAGGATGATATATTTTTTAAGATTTGGGGAATGTACACTTCTATCTTTTGAGTCTAGGAAGACTCCATTTCTCTGCTAGAAAAGTAAAAAGCAGGAAATGGCTTCTAAAAAATTGCTGTAGATTAGCCATAGATAACTCTTCAATGAAGTACAAAGGTTCTTTTCATTTTTCCTTGCTTAGTTTTTACTTCCTTTCATTCCTCCCGCTTTTCTTTCCTCTTATTAATTCTGCAAATATTTATCGAGCATCTGCTGTGTGCCAGGAGCTGTGCTGGATACTCACAGCTAGAGTGACCCCAATGAATTGTGATTTTGTTTGTTTTGATTCTTGGAGTTCCAAGAATTTTAAGTGGAAACAAGGAAAAGAATATTAGATTTCACATTAGTTTAGAACTAGCTTTTCCCCCCTGAATGGTCACTAGAATGCAGTTTTGTATGACCTAATCACTTCTCAAAGAGAATTCTATTCTAGTGAAAACTTCTTTTGCAAATACTGAAGGAAGACAAGTTGACGGAGTTGTTATAATGTAAAACTTCAGAAGCCCCTGAAAATATTCTTTGGTGACTATTTCTTATATTTTTTCCAAGGACCACTTCAGGGCTTATGTAACTCCCCTGCTGTGTATGTGAGAGACATAATTGAATAGAACTAACACAGTTACCCATGAATCAGTCTTTTCGTTCCACACCTTCAGAGGTTAAATACGAAAATCATGTTCTATGAAGTCTTTGAGGCCCCATCAGGAATGGGGATATATTCTTCATTGGCCTAATTCACTTAGAGACTCAGGTGACCTGATTTATTTAATATTTATGTACCTGTGTTTGTCACACTGATCTGAAAACAGATACTGTTTTATCTGTCATATGTGGCTTTGACTCATTAAATGCAATGATCTGTTTTCTTCGTGCCTGGTCTAGTTATTAAATAGTGGAACTGTATGTTACTGGGGAAGTTTCAATTCTGGTGTGGATTTACTGACCGATTATTGACTGTAGATGTTTATTTACATTGTCTCTTCTGTTTTATTCTTTATAATTGAGATATTCTATAAATTATACACCTTTATAGCCATTTAATTATCTAATTCAACAGATACTTGTGGGGCACCTACTATGTGCTTACATTTTAGGTATGGCATCCAAAGCTTCTTAAGGCATGGTCTCTGCATGATGGGAACTTTTAGTCTAGTCAAGGGAGATAATTACACCGTAAGGGTTATGATAGTGATATTAACTGTGTTTTGGGAGCTAGGCCAAAGCAGTGAATTTCTTTCCGGGAGGAAGCCCCACAGTGGAGGTGTTAACATTGAGCTGGATTTTGTTGGAAGTATACGATTTTCTGTGTGTTTTTATTGGTTGGTAGGTAGGTGGGCGGTGAGGATGGGAAAGGCATTGAAAGCAGAAGGAACCATATGTAACATATGTATGTGGTAAAGTGTGATAGGAGATGGTGAAAAGGTTTGAGTGTATTTTGAATATCTTGCTGTGTGTTAAGCCACACCAAAACTTAGTGGTTTAAAACCACTATCACAATCTCCTGGGGAGAAGAATTCTAAATAATATATAGATACTCCACCCTCAAGGACATGGAGCATAACTCCCCACTCTTTAAGTGTAGCTTCACACAGTGGAGAAGCTGGACAATCTCTGTCTCAGCCAGGTGATCACTGTCACCAGCAACAGTGATGAGTCATGTTTATAGTATGTACCTTTATGCAATATGATGAAATAACATTTTATCTCAGTGGTCTTCTTCCCCAAAATGCATTGTCTGACTCTAGTTATGATAAAAACACCAGGCAAGTCCCAACGGAGGGGTGTCCTATACAATACCTGACCAAGTACTCCAAGATGTCCGGGGAAACAAGAAATGTCTAAGAAACTGCCAAAGCCAAAAGGAGCCGAAGTACACATGATGACAAAATGTAATGTGATATCCTGGATGGGATTCTGGAATAAAATAAGGATATTAGATAAAAACTAAGAAAATTTGAGTAAAGTATGGATTTTAGCTAATAATAACGTGTTGCTATTGGTTCATTAATTGTTACAAATATACTAAGGTGTGTGTAAGACATTAATAATGGGGGAAACTAGGTTCAGGGATTATGGTACATTCTTCATAATTTTTTTGTGAATTTAACCCTGTTCTAAAAATGAAGGTGCTACACACACACACACACACACACACACACACACACACACACACGTGTGTGTGTGTGTGTATTTTTTTTAAACCACTGCCATAACTTTTTACTATCTCTCACAAACCTGTGGTTGGCTGGGCTCAATAGGGCAAGTCTTCTCTAAAGTGGTGGTAGTGGCATTGGCAAGGGCTACAGTCATTTGGAGGTACAACCGATCAGAAATGTCCAAAATGGCTCACTCACATGGCTGGCAGCTGGGAGCTCAGTTCAAGGCCGTTGACCCAAGTGTCAAGGATCTCCTCCAGCTGACCTCTCTCCATGGCTTGGATTTCTAACAGCATCATGACTGGGATCCAAGTGGAAGCATTCCAAGCAGTCAGAAGCTGCAGGTGTCTAAGGCTCAGTCTCAAAAGTCGCATAGCTCTACTTCCTCTGCATTCTGTTGAGTTAAAGTAAGTCACAGAGCCACTCCAAATTCAAAGGGAAGAGAAACAGATTCTACCTCTCAGTTGGAGGACTGGCTGAAAATTTGTGGTCATCTTTAATTCACCACACAGTGATTTGTGTTGGATGCCAGGCTGAAGAGGAGGTGGTGGTGGAGACCAGATTATCATAGGCTAAGGAGTTAGCCTATGATAGGCAACAGACTTAAAGCATGGGAGTGAGATGTGCATTTTACTTCATGATTTGCTTTCTTATGATAACTGGTGTTGATGTAGAGGATAGACCATAACATCTGTAACTTTACCGTCAAAGTCTCTAAATAAAGAGAATCTGATGGGCCCAACCCAGCTTGTGGACTGATTTCCATTGGGTCTTTAGTTTTCAGAATAGGATGGCAGAGATCATAGATGAGGAAGTAGAGCCATATGGACATATGAATCGGGAGGCAAGACCCAGCATTCCTGGGACTGACTCCAATCGACACTGATATAATCTTCCATCATATTTCTTAAGGAGGATGGATTGGAATTTTTAATTTCAGCTTCACAGCTATTTCTCACTTGAGTATGATTTAGGTTGATATTCTAAATGAGTTGGTGTTGGCTTACTAGTTGTAGAAACTACAGCATTAGGCTCGGAATGTGTATTTATTAAGTGCAATCTAAGTAAGTATAGTAAAAATTATAAAATCAAGCCATTGGTTGTTTGTAATCTTATTCTCTGTATTTTTGTGCATATTTAAATATTTTATAATAAAAATAAATAAGCTCTAGATTTTAAGAATAAAAGCTATAGATTTAAGTGCTCACATGTCTCCATTAATTACTACAAATATTACTGAATCAGGAAGTCGATATTTTAGCTATAATTTCTTGCTATCAAAGGTAATGACTCAACTTAGTCCTTGTCTACAAAGAATAAATCTAACTATTGACTGATTTCACTGTAAAGAGAGTTAAATGAGATTATTTATTTTAGGATATCTCTACCTTAAACTGAATTCGAGTTAGCAAATTATAACAAGGTTTTATGGATTTTGGTATTTTAAGAGCGGACTGGGAGAGAACCCATGTAGGATAGACATTTTCTCCATTTGTTTTCATAGCTGATAAACAAGATAATTAGGGTTGGATTCCAGCTCGAACTGATTCCAAAGGTCATACTAAGTTTACTACTCCATCCTGAGGAAGTTATACAGTAGAGTAATCAACTGTTTGCTTATATCAGAACTCGTTAGAAAGGTCATCTAGGTATAAAGGAATGCATGTACGGGGAGGGGTTGCTATGTGTATATATTCAGAGTCATACACTTCTCCTGAGAAGAGATGTTGGAGCATTGAGGAATGTGTGTGAGACTGTGGGAGATGAGGTTCAAGACAGAATCTTATGCATGCAATAGGGAGCTATTGAAAAGGAGAAACCTAGTCTGATAATGTGTTTTAGAAAGATCCCTGTGACAGCTGTGTGAAGAAATGATTACAAATAGGGTTTAAAATGGACACAGAGAGACTCCACTTAGGAGTCTCCTTAAGAAGATTGAGGAAGGCTTGAAATCGGCAATAACAGTGTGTCTGAAGAAGAGAGGTTCAACAGAAACATTTAGGAAGAATGGAGTAGGGCATCTGGGGAGAAATCTGGAGTTTTTAGTTTGAAACAACAGGTTGAACGATATGATGTTATATAGGAGCTAGAACAAGCTTGTTTGTAGCTGTTATTACTACTGTTATTGTTTTTAACTGGGTATGCATAGAGGGTTTGGGTTTTAAAATATTGAGGCACCTTCAGGCATCCCAGGAGAATATATGTAGTAGGAATTTTGGAATTCATGAGAGGGAGAGAAAGAATATATCAAGGTGTACATGTGGGAGTCCTCAGCACACAGGAGTAGATGGGGCCTGAGGAATGAGAAAAGGCCCAAGTATGGAATTGTAGGCACCAGTACAGGCTGTGTGTCAAACTTTAGTGTGTATGAGAATTGGAAGAGTTACCTTGGGTATTTTTCTTTTCTTTTTTTTTTTAACAGCTTTATTAAGGTACGTTTCACATACTGTAAAATTTATCCATTTAAAGTATACAGTTCAGTGGTTTTTAGCATATTCACTGAATTCTACAGTTACCACCACAGTCTAGTTTAAGAACATTTTCTTTACTCCAAAAAGAAATTCTGTACCCGTGAGAAGTCATTCCCCATTCCCGTTCCTCCCAGGCTCAGGCAGCCACTGTCTACTCTCTGTCTCTTAGAATTGGCCATTCTGGACATTTCCTATTCATTGAATAACACAATATCTGTTCTTTGTGTGTGAGACTTCTTTCACTTACTATAATGTTTTTAAAGTTCATCTATGTTGTAGCACATATCAGCACTTTATTCCTTTCTAAGCTAAATAATATTCCATTGTATAGATAGACCACATTATGTTTACTCATTTCTTCGGCTGATGGACATTTGGGTTGTTTCCACTTTGGGGCTGTGATGAATAATGCTGCTGTGAGCATTTGTGTATCAATTTTTGTATAGATATATGCTTTCATTTCCCTTGGGTGAATAACTAGGAGTGGAATTGCTTGGTCATATGTTAACTCTATGTTTTACCTTTTGATGAGCTGCCAAACTGTTTTCCAAATGGCTACACCATTTTATATTTTCATCAAAAAGGTATGAGGATTCGAATTTGTTTACATCCTCACCAACCCTTGTTATCGTACTACATCTTTTTATGCTAGCCATTCTGGTGGATGTGAAATGCTGTCTCACTATGGTTTTGATATGCACCTCGCATACGGTTTAAAATGAAGGTGCCAGGCCCCACCCTGGACTTACTTGAAAGAGAATCTCAAGAGTTGGGACCTTGGGCTCCATGACTTTTACAAGCACTTCCAGTGATTCCTATGCTGGTAGTAAGCAGACCACAGCTAAACTAAAGGGCATTTGGAGGAAGAGCCAGTGAACTGTCAAAGTTCTCTCTGAAAGGTAAGGCCCACACCAGCTTCAGAGTAGGGTTACATATGGGGATGGAGAGCAGGGATTGGGTTTGGAAAGGGCTACCCAGAGGGCTGCAAGTCTTTACTGTACCTGTATTTTGTTTCTTTAAAGCAAATATGACAATGCAAATATGTTAAATCTGGATGATGGTTATGTAGGTGTGTTTGTTATTTTATTCTCTGTACTTTTTTATATCTTAAAAAATTTCCCTAACTTAAAAAAATAAAAATTCTGTTTTTGTTGAAGGAAAATCTTGTAGCTTCAACACAGCTTATTCTTGTCTTTGCTAAATAGAATAAAGAAGGATAAAAATTACTCTTTATTCTAGAAACCAGTCTCTCAGATACATGAAGACAGTTCTCATATCATTCTTAAAAATCTAGGTAGGTTGTTCAGGACTGGAATGGTCACTCTCTAGTTATTAAGGACTCAGAATTCTCTTTTGTTCTTCCATCTTCAATATGTTCTTTTCATCTTGTATTCTAAGGTGGTTGCTCCAGCCCCAACTGTCAACGTCTATATCCATCTAGCAGAAAGGAGAGAACTTGTCCCTTTCCTTGAAAGACTTCATGGAAGTTGCACATTTCACCGTACTTATATCTCTTTGACCAGAATTTAACCACATGGTCACAGTAAGCTTCAAAGGATGTTAGAAAGTGTGTCAGCTAAAATTTGTAGATTCTAGTGATTAGTGAGAACTGCCTTTGTCTAAATTCAAACACGTTGTCCAGTACACTGCTATTATACTGATTTTTCCCATCTTATAGTTATACAATTGATTCTTTTGCACCTAAACTATAAGACTTCACAATTTAAAAAAGTATTTCAAAAGAGTAATGTAATTCAAAGAGAGGGAAAGGGAGGCCTTTCAATAAATGGTGTTGGAACAACCAGATAACTATGTGGAAAGACATGAATTACAATCCATATGTTACATGCTACACATAAAACTTAATTTGAAATGGATCATAGGCCTAAGCGTTCGGGCTAAAATGGTAAAGTTTTTGACAGGCATTATGAGAGATGTCTTTATGACCTTAGATTGTTTGTAAAAAGCACTAACCATAAAGAGGAAGAGTTCAGTTGAATTTCATTTAAAAAATTCTAAATGTCTGCTAATTAGCTGACACCATTAAGAATGTGGAAAAGCTATATTCTGCGAGAAAACACTTGGAATACATTTATGTAATAAAAGTCTCATCCGCAATATGTAAAGACTTCCTAAAAATCAATAAGAAAAGGTCAATTCAATTGAAAATATGGACAAGAGACATAAATAGGCATTTCACAAAAGAAGATATTCAAGTGGCCATGAAAATAGGATATTCAACATTATGATTTACTGTCTACTGCCAAGGTTCCAGTGCAGATGCAGGAAAAAAGGTCCTCATGCTTTCTGTCTGTCTGGTTGTGGTAGCCAGGATTGAATGGGGGAATGCAGTGAAAAATGTGGGGTTTTTACAACTTATTAAAGAATTACCTTGTAAATGAAGAGCCTATTTTACCCCAAAGAAGAATCTAAAATATGCGTTTACAAGAGAAGTGTTTGAAGATTATTCCCCTACATCCTTGCCTTCTGATTGATTCCACTTTTAAAAGCTTAGGGTTAGAACTAATTGAAGGCAAACCAGTGATTAAAAAAATATTCATGAGAAAAATGCAAACTAACTATAATGTGATGCCATTACACATTTAACCAAAGTTCAAAATACTGACAGTACCACTGTTGACCAAAATGTAGAACCACCAGAAGTAACTCTCATACATTGTTGGAAGGGGTATAAAATGATGCAACTACTTTGGAAACTGTTTCTTAAGTCTCTAATAGAGTTAAACATGTGCCTGTTGTATAACCCAGATTTCCATTTCTTGGTGTATACCCAATAGAAATGACTTTATGTGTTCACAAAAAGACTAATATGAGAATATTCATGGTAGCTTTATTTATAATAGCTTCAAACCAGAAATAGCCCGACTATCAACTGATGAATGAATGAAATTATAGTATGTTTCTTCTATGAAATACTACTGAGTTAAAAAAACCGAACTTATGATATATGTAACAACATGGATGAATCTCAAAAGCACATATGGAGTGAAGAAAGACAGAAACAAAAGGTACATCCTGCCAGATAATAACTATGTTAAGTTCATGAACATGTAAAACTCATCTATAGTGATAGAATACTTGCCTAGTGTTTGTGAGGGGGTTATTCAAGGGAAAGGACATATGAGAGTTTTCTAGGGAGAAAGAAATGTGCAGTCTCGATCTGCATGGTGGTTACATGTGAGCAACCCTATCTAAAGTTCATTGAGCCATACACTTAAGGTTTGTATATTTTTCTCTTTGTGAATTATACCTCAATATATGTATTTTTTTAAATTTTAGGAGCTTCCATCCTTCTTAGTCAGCTGAGACCATTTTGAATATTGATTCTGTCATCCAGTATATCAGTTGTGCTTTATATTTCAGGAAATATATGTGCTTTCTTTTTAAACTGCCTACAGATGGTTGGGAAGGTGTAACATTTATAAAATGGATAGGATTTAGCAATTAATTTGATGTGGAAGAAGAGGAAAAGGAGAAATGAAGGGTGAAATTAAGGTTTCAAGCTAAGCGACTATGAGGATGGGGGTGACATTATCATAAATAGGAAACATAAGAGAAGAAAGAGGTTTGGTGGTGAATTGGGGGATTCTGTATAGAACAGAGTTTAAGATGCCAACACACTATCCAGTGGCAGTTTCTGTTAGCCAGGTGAAAATACGGAAGTGGAGACAGAGTAGACCAGGGCTGGAAATATAGAATTGGGCATCACTCAAATGTAACAGTGGGACTGTGAGATTAGATGAAATTGCTGTGGCAGAATGTGCAGAGAACAATCCAAGGATGAACCTGGGGAAATAAATGTTTAGGGAGTAGCAGAAGAAAGAGAAGCAGGGGTTAGCAAATTAGAATCAGGAAATATTTATCAAACATCTTCTTGTGCCAGGCTTATGAATAAGACATTCAGTGTCTCTCTGTTAGAAATGTACATTTCTGGTGGCTTTTGGAGGAGGCAGACAACAAAACACATAAAGAAATAGGTGACCCTTTTGGGTTGTCATATGTTTGTTCTAGGGAAGGACTGATTAGCTGGAGTGGTCAGAGAAGATCTCTTCAGAGAGCTGGCACTTGAGCTGATGCCTAAATGATGTGAAAGAGGTTTTCATGTAACAATCTGAGATAAATACTTTCTAAGTCAAAGGAATAAATTCAAAGGCCCCAAGGTTACGAGAGAGAGAAGAAAGGAAATGGAGAGGGTAGTCCAGAACAAGGCAGAACTGATTTTCAAAAGGGCAGCGATGGCTACTGTGTCAGATGTTACTTAGAAAACAAGAAGAAATAGGGACCCAGAAAGGATATTCCATTTCATGAAAGTCATTAAGAATTGAAAGCAGGGGCTATAACAGAAATTTGCACACCTATGTTCAAGCAGCATTATTCATAATGGCCAAACAGTAGAGCCAACCCATTACCTATTGACAGGTTCAACAAAAAAGTGGTATACCCATACAATGGAATATTATTCAGCCTTAAAAAGGAGGGAAATTCTGACATATGTGACAGCACGGATGAACCTTGAAAACATTATACTAAGTGAAATAAACCAGTCTCAAAAGGACAAAAACTGTAGGATTCCACTTATATGGCACCTAGAGTAGTCAAATTCAAAGAGACAGAAAATAGAATGGTGGTTACCAGCAGCTGGGAGGAGAGAATGAGGAGTTTGTGTTTAATAGGTATGGAGTTTCAGTTTTGCAAGATGAAGAGTTATGGAGATGGATAGTGGTGATGGTTGTACAGCAATGTGAATGTACTTAACAGCACTGAACTGTACACTTAGAATGGTTAAAATGGTAAATTTTACATTATGTATATTTTATTACAATTTCTTTAAAAAGTTATTAGCACTTACACTTCTGGGCAAGATGGAGTATCAGGAACAGGATTTACCTTCCCACCGGAAATAATTTTAAAAACAGACAAAATGTATTTGAAACAACAGTTTACAAGACAGTGGACTTTAGGTAATGAAGGACAGTGTTCGCCGAGAAATGGAAAACAAATCAGGTGAGTCCTCTGACTACTCCAGCGTGCTGGCTTGAGAGAGCTTCCAGGGTGTGGTGCAGGGAAGGGAAGTCCAGGCAAGGCCCAGTAGACCCTCTCAGCTGAGGGCCTGGGGAGACTAAGGCAGCTAGAGTTTGGGCAGAGAACTGGAATACTGAGGACAGAGTACTGGAGAGGAGAGTGTCATAGAGGACTCTGGAGATCTATAGAAGGTTCAGCTTGTGTATTCAGCAGAGTGCTTTTGGGCACATGCTATGAGGAGACTACTGATGGCTGGGGCAGAAGGGTGAACCCATTTAAGAGCCTAGCACTCAAACAGTGCAGGTAATAGTGCCTGTTTCTGTAGACTGGGAAACTCATAGGTCATGGAGCATTAGGTAGACTCAGTAGTGGTACTAGTAGAGTTCTTTCCTCTGGAGGGGGAATAATTATTCCAAAACTAAACACTGCTCTGGTCCAGTTTAGCAAATCTTAAAAGCAAGACCCAAAAGAGACAGACTCTTTCAAAGTAATTTAATTTGTCCTTGGACAAAGCTCAAAAATATTTATAGGAATGCAAAAATATTTAGCACCTCACAGAGTAAATTCACAATATCTAGTATTCAATCAAAAATTATCAGGCATGTAAAAACCAGGAAAATACAAACCATAGTGAGAGGAAACATCAGTGGATTGAAACCAGCTCATAACTGACACAGATTAGAATTAGCAAACAAAAATATTTAGAAACTTATACCTATTTCGCTTATTCAAAAAGTCAAGCAGAAACATGGAAGATATTAAAATAAAGACCCAAGTCAAATTTCTAGAGTTTAAAACTATCTCTGAGCTGAAAAATGCACTGGATGGGATTAGTGGCAGATGAGACATTGCAGAATAAAAGACTGGTGAATTTAAACACGTACAAATAGAAACTATACAACATGAAACAGAGAAAAAAGAATTTAAAAAAATGAGCATCTGTATACTGTAGACAACTTTAGGCAGCCTCATACACATGATTGGGGTCTCTGAAGAAGAGGGAGGGGGACAGAAAAATACCTAAGAAATAATGGCCCCCAATTTTCCAAATTTGATAAAAACTGTAAACCCACAGATCCAAGAATTTCAATGTGTCTGAAGCACAAGAAACATGAAAAAAAGCACATCATAATCAAGTTACTAAAAACCAGTGATAGAGAAAAAACTTAAAACCAGGGGAAAAAAGACATGCTATAAATGGAGGAACAAAAATAAGAATTTCTTGTTGGAAACAATGCACAAGGAGACAGTGGAGCAACATCTTTAAAGCAGCAAAAGGAAAAACTGTTAACCTTGAATTCTGTAACCAGCGACAATTCATTTCAGAAATGAAAGTGAAAAAAAGTCTGTCTCAGACATACTAATCCATCAGCAGCACACCCTTACTACATGGACATGTTAGAGGGAGAAGGAAATGATGTCATGAGGAGATGGGGATCTGCAAAAAGGAGTGAAGAGCTCGAGAAATGGAAACTACCTGGGTAAATATAGAAGACTTTTTCTATGATTTAAATCTCTTAAAAAGAAAATTGATTGTTTGAACAAAACCAATATAAATGAATTGTAGGTTTATGACATTCATATCTGTATAATGTATGATAACAGTAGCATAAAGGCCCGAAGGGGGAAAACGGAAGTCTACTGACTATTGTAAGGTTCTTATGTTGTACATGAATTAGTACAGTCATGTGTCGCTTAATGACGAGGGTCCATTCTGAGAAATATGTTAGGTGATTTCGTCATTGTGTGAACATCATAGAGTGTCCTAACATAAACCTACACGGTGTAGCCTAAAATTAAAAAGACCTACCATACCAAGTGTTGGTGAGATATGGAAGAGCTAGAACCCTCATACTGCTGGTGGGAAAGTCAGATGCTACAGCCATTTTGGGACACAGTCAAACATTTTCTTAAGTTAAACATAAAGCTACCATATGATCCAACCATTCCATATTGTTATAGATCAAAATGTGTCCCCCATTCATATGTGGAAGTCATCCTAACCCCCAATACCTTAGAATGTGTGGGCCAGAATGTGTGGGTCATAGTCTTTTTATAGTGTCTTTATAAAAAGGGGAAATTTAGGCATAGAGACACAGATACAGGGAGAATACCTTGTGAACCTGAAGACGGCCACCTATAAGCCAAGGAGAGAGGACTGGCACAGATTCTTTACTTATAGCCCTCAGAAGGGACCAGTGCTGCCAGCATCTTCTTTTCCAACTTCTAACTCCCAGATCTATGTGAGACAAAACCTTCCTGTAATGTACTAGTTTGTGGTACTTTATTATGGCAGCCCTAGCATACTAATATATACTACTAAATACCCATCGAAAAGGAAAGCACACGTCCAGACAAAGACTTCTAAATGAATGTTCATAGCAGGTTTATTTGCAATAGCCCACATCTGGAGACGGCCCAGGCATCCATCAACAGGCAAATGGGAAACGTATATTCTATACAATGGAACATTGTAAAGGGGAAGTCAACTATTGATACATGAAATCACATGGATGAATTTCAGAATAATTATGCTGAGTAAAAGGAGCCAGACCCCTCCCCCCTCAAAAAAAGTACATGCTATGTGACTGCATGTATACAAACTCTAGAAAACACAAAATAATCTATAATTACAGAAATCATGATAATGGTTGCCTGGGGGAGAGGGTACAGGAAGGAAGCATTAAAAAGGGCATGGTTGAACTTTTAGAAGTGGTAAATATCTTTATTTTTTGATTGTGGAGATGGTTTCATGAATAAATGCATATGTCAAAACTTAAATTGTATACTCTATGCTTTTTAAAATGTGTCAGTTATACCTGATACTACTATTAAATTTTAAAATGATTTTTAAAAGAAGAAAACCAACAAAAATTTATTGGTGGCAGTAAATAGAGCAGTTTTGATACGAGTGGAAAAAGTAGAGGCAAAAGAGTTTTGAGAGTAGACCTGGACATGTCAGATTAAACCCAGTTATTAATCTCTACTCCTGTCTAAAACACCACTAAAGTTATTTTTACAAAATGATTTCAGCAAACGTAAATCTGTGAGAGAAAAAAAGTTAATGGAAGAGGAGATGAAGCAGATAAGCGATGCCAACAAAATTTTGGAAGCTAGAAAGTTTTCAGAATGACACAAACAGCAGGATTGGTTGAAGAATTTACAAGGAGCAAGGCAGGTATCCTGCCCCTCCCATCTACAGAGAGATAGCTAAGTGTGGAGTTAAGGTAACTAACCAAAGACAGAAGGATTAAATCAAAGTCTAAATGCCAATGTGAGACTGTCAGCTGTCTTCCCAAACTGAGTCCCAGAATGCTGGAAGCCAGGCTTAGACCCATCTGGTTGAGGATTGAAGGGTTCCTCTCTGGTCATGTCAACAGCCCAAGGTAGTAAAAAAGGATATACAGATGTGGACATCTCAGCATTTTCCCAGTAAAATGGCCAGGTCTCCTCCTGATATCCAGGAAAGCAGCCACGTGATGAGTAACTTCTTCTTTCACATACAGAAAGCACTTCCAAGTTGTTTAGGGCCTAACTCTCAAGTATCAATGGATATAGCCAAAGATGACTGGATGTTTGATAAAAATCTGTGAATGAAAGATACTGACCAAACCAAAGCTAGAAGAACATAGAAGAGACAGAGATAATACAGGGAATGGAAGAAAATAAAAACAAAACAAAACATTCTAAAAATTTTAGAGTTAAGATATAATCATGGAACAAGAACAGAACTAGAAAGAAGGATTATCAAGAGAATAAGGATGAGCCCTTAAAATTAAATTATAAAAGCATAATTAAAAAAAATATATATATTAGAAGTATTGGAATATTAAGTTGAGAGAATCTCCAGAAAATAAAGAATAAAAATGATGAGACAAAGAAGAAAATTAATGGATCAGTGCCATAGATTCAACACTGAGCAATGGGCATTCCTAAAAGAGGAAAAATTGGAAAGGTTAACAATTATCAGTAAATAAGTAGGAAAAATGTATCAGATCTGAAGGACTTGAGTTCCTGGATTGTAAGTACTCACCCAATGCTAGCTCAATAAATCAAAAAAGAACCATATTTTTAGCAAACAAGGAGAAATAAAGGATCCTAAAAGTTTCTGGAGAAGAAATGTCATCTTCAAAACATTAGTTTTTAGAATACTTTTGATTTTCTGTATAGCAGCTCTGGGAGCTAGAAGACAATGGAGAATGTTTTGGAGGGAAAAATGTTTACTAACTTGAACTTATGTATTCAGTTACGCATGTAGGTAAAAAAAGGTCTATATGTAAATTATACGTATGGATAAAAAAGAACATTTCAGTTATTCAGGATCTCAAAAAATTCACTTCCCGTATACCTTTTATTAGGAAATACACTGGACTATATGTTCCACCTAAACCAGGGAGTAAACCATAAAAGGGGGAGACAAAGGATCTGGGAAACAGATGCTCCAGCATAGGAGAGAGAGCAGAAAATTCCAGAGATGAAGGACAGGAGACATTTCTGGCAAGGTGTCAGCTGTTTAGCAGCCTGGAGAGCAAACAGTCTAGACTGGAATGAGGGAAAACCCCAAAGGAACGCCTCCAAGACCAGAATGAAATTGATAGATTACCTGAAGTGTTTGAACTGACTTAGAGGAGACATAGCTCTGTAGGAGAGTTTAAGAATGAATTAGTGGAAAATACATAATAAATACTAAGCCAAAAAAAATTGAAAGAACGTATAAGAAGAGGAATTGGTAATTGTTAGTTCCAGGAAAAACAAACTTGTGCAAGAACTGAAATTTAATTATACTATTCATTCAGCTGTGTATATTATTTACTTAGTAGTAGGACTCTTAGTACTGAATATTGATTTGAACAAAAATAGTGACATATTGAGTGGCTGAGAGAAGGGAGGTGTGTATATATTGTATTGGGAAGAGAGTGCTATTTTTGTTTATAAACCTGGTGGTATTATTGACTTTTCAAATTATATATATCACTTAAATAAAAATTTAATTAAAAAAATCAGTTCAGCAATAAGAACGTGCAAGTATTGGGGTGTGGTTTATTCTTTGAAGAAATTGGATAGTAAAGGGAAGGGTAAAAACAAAGATATTTGGAGAGTATCATAAGGCCAAAAATGATTTTTCAGAATAGAAGAGATCATAAAATATTTGTAGGTTGAGGGGATGGATTTTCTAGAAAAAGAGGAAGAAGGGTTCCTTAGATAGTAAGGTCTCAGAGGAGGCAGTAGGGTGCAGGTCACGAGTTTAGAACACAAGTGGTGAGGTTAGCCCTGCAGAGCAGTATTGGGTGGGGAATGGGGAAAGATGCAGGTTTATAATATAGTTATGAGAAGAAAAATTGAGGGGCTTTGGAGATAGGCTCTCAAGGTAATCTTAGGCACTGTCATCTTCAGAATGGACTGACTAGGGAGGATACCTATGGGTTGGTTTGTAGTCTTTGAGAAGAGAAAACAGTAAGGAACATGGCGTAGTGGGTCAGACATTCATTTAGTTATTCAGCCCAGTGCTTAGCACATAGAAGGCATTCAGAAGGTGTGTTGAATGAATGAATGACCAACAGGAAGGTCTGGCTGTGTTAGAGTCTGAGGTACACAAAGATTACATTGTTTTCCTCCAAGGCTCACCAGCAGCTGGGAAATAGGAGTCAGAGGATCATGGGTCTCCCTAAGCCTTACAGAGTAAGTGGGAAGGAGCGCCTTGGAAGGGTAGGAGGAAGTGTTTGGAGATGTCAGAAAATGCTTCCTAGAAAAAGTAACTTTTGACCCAGTCTTTGAAAGTTGAATAGAAGTTCACCAAAAATACAAGATGAAGAAGGGCCTTCCAGGCAGAAGTGCTGAAAATGTCAGTGCTGAGTGGAAGTTAATTGATATACATTTGTAAAAGGACCAGTGTTGTAACTTCCTCTAGCTCTGCTCTGCACTTCTAGAGCAGAAGAGAAAAAGGTAAGGCATTGGCAAGACAGGATTGTCCTAAGAACAAGTTGGTGGTGAGCAAATCAAGGATACTGGAGAGAAAATTTACAGAAATGCCTGTCCAGTGAGGCTCTGAATGGACTCTGAGGAAAGAGAAAAACCGCAAAACTAGAAGCTGCAACGAAGAGTCCTCATGGGTTCAGATAGAGGCGCCGGTAGTCTGAGTAGGATTTCAGCTGTGTAGCAGCGCAGGCTGAGGTGAGGCTGTCTTGGGTCCTGCCCCTCTCCTAGCTGATGCAGGAAGGAGATGGGTCGCCTGTTTAAGATGAGCACAGAGCGTCCAATTCCTTTAGCCTGGGTTTACTCTTCCTGTTGTTTCATTGCATTGTCACACTGTCTTGTAATTGACTGGATTTTGTCTTTCCCACTCATCTGTAAGTTGTTTGATGGCAAAGACAACTCTTCACTATTATCCTGGCATAGCACATTACGTGTAACTAAGGAGATAGATACTATTCTCAACTTAGAAATGTAGTCCATTTCTTACAGGATCTAATAATCTTGAAGATAGACAATGGTAATATAGATACACACCATAATAAAACCCAAAAGACTTTTAAGAAAACAAAATAATAAAACAACATCTTATAATAAAACAGTCTTTGTTTCTCAGAAATACTAGAGAAGATGGGATAGTATTAAGAGGCTAAGTTTCAAAACAGACAGAAAAATTAAAGATTTACTTTATTTCCATTAAAAAGAAGAATTTGAAGATGATAAGCAAGAATAATAAAAGCCACATACTTCATACTGTGAAATTCAAACCAGGTTTCAAATTTTATTCTTCTCTTATGGACTTCTGATCCTGCAGCCTATGGGGGTTTTGTCACAGGAGAGGGAGGATTCTTCCATCCTAAATTTATACAGTGATCTAAAAATTCTCTAAGAAAAAACAGGGCTACGATATCACAGAGGGAACTGTCTGATCTAGAGATGATCTTGATTTGGGTTGTGGTTACAAGAATGTACACATACATGAAAAAAATCACTGAGCTGTACATTCTGTCCACTCAATTGTACAAATGTTAGGCCTTCATTATAAAAAAGTGACAGATTGTTTAAATTTATTAAATTCTTTGAAACCTCAGCCTAAATCATTTTCTCAAAGGCAAGAATGACTATTCTTCCACATACACATATTATAAAATTTTTTCCCAGTTAAATTGTGGACATTAGCCTCTGCTTACCAGTTTTTTTTAAGTGCTTATCTATAGTCAACTTCTAATAAATAAAAATTATGAGAAAAAATCAAAAAGTCCACAGCCTCCCTACATTGGCTTCAAATCTTTAACTTCAGCCCCCAGGTTTTGCATACAAGTCTTCTCCACTTGGATGGGCTGTTAGGGTCATAATAAAACACCACCTTTGTCCTCATAATTTGTTTTTCTAAGTTGGGAATAGTATCTGTCTCTTTGGTTACATCTGTTTGATTCTTTTTAATTAGTCTTTTGGGGAAATTTTTGTAGGATTGACAGACCGTCCCTATGTGTAGAGGTAGCTCTGTCTCTGTCACTTATCTTCCTTTATTGGTCAATAAATCATTTGAAATAGTAAAATGGTTTTTTTCTTTGAAAATTTGTATTGAAAAATAAATCAGACATGTAAAAGAGAAAAGAGAAAATACACATCTAAAAAATTAATTATAAAACAAATGCCCATATACCTACTACATAGGCCAAGAAATAGATATAACCATAGCCCACCATGTGCCTCTTCCTGATTGAATCCCTTCCCTCCCAGATCCCTAAACATTCACTAGCCTAAATTTTGTGATAGTCCTTCCCTTTCTTTATAGTTTTATAAACCATATAAAGACAAAGCTGTCTACATAAACATGTATATATGATTTAAAATGTATATATGTAAACATTAGATTAATGGAGTTATACTGTATGTGTATTCTTTTGTGACTGGCTCTTTCACTAATATTGTGCTTTTGTAACTCATCCAGGTTGAGGTGTGTTGCTATAATTTTTTCATTTTCATGCAGTAAATATTCTGTTGTCTATAAACACCATAGCCTATTTACCTGCTTTCCTGTTGATGGATTTTTGTCTCCGTATTTTTTTCTGTCAAAAATAATGCTACCATATGTGCAAAAGTTTCTCTAGGGCATACACCTAGAAGTGCAATTACTTTTCTACAGTAAATAACACATGTTACATAATGGCAGGCTTTTTAAAGTGGTTGTACCAATTTCCCCTCCAACCATGAGCGAGTGAGAGTTGTTTCTCTGTACCCTTGTCCATACTTGGTATTGCCCTACTTTTTAATTTTAACCAAGCTGGGAGTTGTAAAATGTTATCTCTTTGTGGTTTTAATTTTCATTTTTCTGATTGATGTGAGATCAAACATCTTTTCAAATGTTTAGGACTATTTATGTGTCCTCTCCAGTGAAATTCCTACTCAATTATTTTGTAAATTTTTCTAGTAGGTTGTCTTTTTCTTATTGATTCATAACAATTCTTTATTACATTCTGGATGCTAAAACTTTACACAGATCAACCTGCTTTCTTTTTTATTCTGTGAATCTAGACACCCAAGGAGAGATGCCGTAGGCAAACCTTGAGCATGAAAGCCATTGGCCAGGCTTCTGTACCAGGCACCGTAGTGAAATGCCGAAATGCCGTGAGGTCTGCAAGGGCCGGCCCTGGCCCTTTGGAGTGAGGTGCAGCTTAGTTACTGACTGACCTGTGGTTCTTGCCTTTGCAGGTGGAACAGGAGGATTTTGTAATGGAAGGGCATGGCAAGACTCCACCTCCTGGTGAAGAAAGCAAACAGTGAGTCACAGTTTATTTTAAAAGGGTCTTATTACAGATCTTCAGAAGTGCTTTGGTTAAACATGCTGAGAGTATGTTTGCAGGGGATGTATGTGTAGGGCATATTGTGGAACTCACCAGTTGCTTTGGTGACTGTGTATGCATTGCTCCTATTTATAGACAGACTAACTGGAGGGACAAGAAAGTTTGCTTTGTATTTCATACTTGACTAATCAAAATTTATGTTACACTTTAGCAAAGGCTTTAAGGCTCAGGATGTTCCAAGTTGAACTAATTCAGTCTGGTTGATTTCCAAAGAAAGTATAAAATTGTATATCCTTTTCTTAGAATGTCTTTATGAGTGACGAAATTAATAGGCTGTTTCCCTGCATTCCACGTGTGAATTTATTTGACTAGTACTTCCTGAAATGCTATTCCATTTATTTATTTATACTCTGAACTTTGTTTAAATTACTAATTGTTTCCCTAAAGGACAGGAATTGTAAGTAACATAGCTTAGCCAACATTCTGCATAATTCAGGATTTCTCCCTTGACGTCTTAAAGAGTGATTGGTTTTAAATATGAAATTGAGAGTCCTCTGGGTAGCTCTTTGGTGGCAGTGAGTAGAAATATATTTCTTTTCCCCTCTGTCAGAGAACTTGAAAAATTGTGTTGCCGAGCAGACTGGTGTTTCATATGTCCTTTTAAAGGAAAAACAGTTAAGACTCTTAAAGGACTGACATAACTACTATTTTTTATTCAGACAGCAGTCTCCTAAATCGAATGGTATAGTGATTCATGGAATTTACCAAAAATTTATAGAAAAAAACTCCTTTCTCTCTTCTTTTTTTCTTTAAACTAGAAAATAGTTTAGTTTTGGTCTGTGTTATGAAAATTATGCCTCTGAAACCCTTAGGAATGAATTATGCAGAATATGCCATGCTTCCACGTGGCCAGGTTCATTAAAGAAGAGTTTTTGTCTTGTATTTGTTGTGAATGGAAACCAGGATATTTTCACAGCTGGTTTAATTTGCTAACTAGGCAGTTTTAAAAATAACTTACAATATAAATCCTAACTGCTGTATTCTGTCACATGCACTTATATTCTGCATGGACTGATGGAATCAGTTCATCTTTAGCAAATTAGAATGCCAAACATCTAGTCCCAGTGGAATTACAGGATCACTTCAGGTGCTTCTCCCTATCCCCCTGCCCACTGCCTCAGCCCTACATGCTGGTTAAAGGTCTTTATGATATAAAAATTAAAGCTCCCATTCTACAAAGATTTTCTGTGCACAAAGTACTTTGGCTATTCCAGTGTCTCCATTTTATTTAGAGATCAGGGTAGGTAACTTGCATGGTAATGCAGCTTGAAATGGAAGTTAGGATTTGAACCCAGATCTTTCTGACTTTAAAGTGATTTATAATATCTCTTGAACCTAAAGCCTTTGCTAACGTTGGAAGCTATGTTCCTGAAAAGTACTATGGTCAAGAAAAGTGCAGTTGTCAAGATCAAAGTCTCATGGATAAGAGGAAGTTGGGGGAAACAATGAAAATGGCATTAAGCCTATTTTTAAAACACAGATGAAAGTTCTGATCTCTGGAGGGTATCCATTTCTTGAACAAACCAGTCTTTATCTTTAAAAACCTGCTCCAGTAACCCCTATCCTGAATCAGCTTCTTTAGGTATTCAGGAAACTTTGCATGGGCAGATTCTCCCACAAGTTTTATGTTATACAAACTGTACTTCTGTTCGAGAGCTTCTAACAGCCCCAGCAGACCTGAAATGTTATGTGTTGTGTTCTTACCATTCTCCCTTGTTTTCACGGTCTCTCACACTTCCTTTTCACAGGTGAAGCCTGTTTTGTTTTTGTTTTTCTTTGTTTTTCTGGGTTTGGTCTGCCATCATATTAAAATGATAAAGCAGAACTGAATCTTCTCACTGGGCGCTCCTCCTAGAGACCTACCCGCCTCTTCTGTGGGAGTGGGGAGCAGAAGTGCTCGTGTTCTTTTGTTTGCGGCAACAGAAATAAAAAGATTCATTTATTTATTTTTTGTAGCTCAGAACTGTAGTTGGCAAAAAAATGACTGAATCCTGAATAGGAGGAACTGTATTCTAGATCATGAAAGTGCCACATTGCTGAATTACTTATGAAATTCCCATTCATTCTTTTGTTTTTAATTAGAAAAATATTATGTCATAAAACATTTAAACAGTAAATGTGGATTTAGAAATAAAAGTGAGACCTTTCTTTTACACTATTTTCCCTCCTAACCTTTCTAAACATTTTATATATTTTAAAATGACTAAATAGATTTTTTTCTAACAATTCTTCTAAAACTTTAAATTTGACATGTCTGTTTCGTTATGTTTAAACATCTGCAAAACATTCTATTGAATCAACATACTATAATCATTCTTCTGTAATAGATATTTTGATGGCTTCCTTTTTGGTTATTATAAACAATATTATATTGAACATCCTTATTCTTATTTCTTTATGCACAGATGTTTTTCTGCAGAATAGATTTTTAGAGATGGGCATGTGTTTTTTTTTCACATGGACGTAGCTACTTTCACACTATCAAATTACTTTCCAAAAGAGTTATACCAACATTCATTTCTATCAGTGTTATGAGAACGTCTATTTATATCTTTGATGACAATAAATTTAACTTGAAATTTTTGCCACTCTGCTATTGTTTTAATTTGCACTTTGCTGCCTACTAATAAGATGGAATATCTTTTGTTTATTGACCAATGATTTTTATTTTGTGTACCACCTATTTATATATTATTCCCATTTTTGTATTGGATTGTTTATTTTAATAGGAAGTGCTTTATAAAGTATGGATACTAAGCTGTTGAGATATCTTAAATATTTCCTTCTAGTCCTTATCTTTTAACATTGGGCTATCTTTCATACCAGTACATCTTCTAAATTTTTATGTAGTAAAATCAGTCAACCTTCAGGGCTTCTATGTTTTATGCTTGCTTAGAGAAGTTTTCTCAAACTCTAACATGATAAAAATATCCTTAGTTTTTCAGCTTTATTTTTTACATTTAGGCATTTAGTTGAAGTGGTACTCATTTTTGTTTGTGGTGTGAGGCAGAAATCTAACTTAATCATTTTCTAAATTGGTTTCCAAAATGGCTCTCATTCATTAGTATTAGCTTGTAGAAATAGTGTATTTATTTACGGAGGCAGATGGAGCACAGGGATAATATAACTTTTTCAAGGTCACAGAGAAAATTCTTGTAAGGATTAGGTCTAAAATTATTTTTGTTAGCTAATCTGTGCCACTTGTTTCTTCATTTAACATTTCTTACATAGGTTATAGAAGTGTTGAAAAAATATTTTATTTCTGAAATGTTTATTTCAATGACACTGAGTTCCATTAATAGGCGGATTAAGGTAACTATGCATGTACAAAGCTTTCTTGAAAAATAATTGATTTTTGATATTGAAAAATATCTGTGCTAAACTGTTATTGAGATCAGTTGTGCTGAATTCTGGTGTGTGTTAGTGAATAAGATTTAGCAGGGTGTATGACTTTTAACACTTTGTCTATATATGTTGCTTTTTAATGAGGTTTATTTACTATTAGTATATCTAATATAATCATTTTTCTGAGGAATTTCACTTTACAGCTGCTGTAGCAACTCAGACAAGCTCAGTTTATTGCCACATAATTACTACATTAAACTCACACAGTATTAATCACAGAATGTGTTTAACACAGGGGTAAATATAAAACTATTACAGCTTTTCAAAAAGCAGCATGAGCAGATACTTACTCATAAATTGTGTCAGACTGTGCTTATTGAAAGCTCATTTCAGATAAAATCTTTATACCGAGGCAGGCTTTTGATTTGGTTTTATCTATCTTTCTTTCTTTCTATCTATCTATCTATCTATCTATCTATCTATCTATCTATCTAGCTATCTAGCTATCTAGCTATCTAGCTATCTATCTACCTACTTCATCTCCCATAGTCACCACATATTTGACCCCTTTTACTCCATCTATCTCCCTCCTCCTATTTGGTTTCATTTATGATTCAGTTGATGGTCTGGATGTTTGTGAGCAGATAATTTGTTGTAAAATATTTTTAAGTTAAAATATCAGTTTTGATGTATTAATGAGTTTGGCCTCTATTTTTTTTATTTTGAAAAAATTTTAACTTATAAACAAGTCTAAGTTTTAAATCTCCATTCTGTAATTTACTCACTCTCTAAAGATATTTGCCTTTAACCTACTAAAATTATTTATTTTTTCAAATAAATTTTTGTTGATTGCATTTTCTTAATTATTTTGGTTAATTTTTCAAAATCATTAAAAACAAATCTCTCAGAATAGGATCTCAGAAAGTTATTTGCACACCCATATTTATTGCAGCATTATTCACAATAGCCAAGAGGTGGAAGCAACCCAGATGTTCACTGATAGGTGAATGGGTAAAGAAAATGTGGTGTATACATACAATGATTGAGTGTTATGAAGCCTTAAAAAGGAAGGAAATCCTGTCATGCCTTACAACATGGATGAACCTGAAGGACATTATGCTAAGCAGAATAAGCCAGTCACAAAAGTCAAATACTGTATGATTCTAACCATATGAAGAGTCTTATTTAGTCAGAATCATAGAAAGGGCTATGGAGATGGAGGATAGGGAATTTGTAGTTAATGGGTACAGAGTTTCAGATTTTCATGAGAAAGTTCTAGAGTCTGTTATAAAATAATGCAAATATACTTACCTACTGAATTTAAAAATGGTTAAGATGTTAAATATGTTTTATGTTTTTTGCCACAATAAAAAATCAGCAACCAAATTGAAATGTACTTTAAAGGCAAAATATAGCCTGGTAAAAACTATAGCAAGTACTTTCAGGACCAACAAAAAGAATGTAAAATTAATAACTTTTATATTGATTTTATGTTGAAATGGTAATCTTTTGTGTCTGTTGTTCTAAATAAAGCATATTAAAATTTAAAAAGCCGCAAAAGTCAATAATGTATTTTGTAGACAGTATCCTCTTTTTAGTGATTGTCGGTAGAATTAATTTTATTAATTTCTATATTTCTACTCCCTTGGGGTGCTATCTTTTTTTATTTCCCTTTCTAAGGGAGTAACTGTTTAATGTTTACGTGGGAGTCCTATAAGGAAATCAAAGTGTTGAAGACAGTTTTATATTGATTCAGAGAGATGAATGTAATTTATGGAGTCAGCACTGTTCTTCGTGCCCCAGTGTGGTGTAATATGGCTTCGTGCTGTTTTTTAAATGTCTTAACTCCAATGTCTTGATTAAATTCTCTTCTTACTAATTACATGCTTCCCAACTTAAATGTCTAGTTATAAAATGCCCTTTTAATTTTTCTGAATTGATAATTGTACAGACCTTTTGTAAGTTCTAACAGTTTGTCCTTACCTTATCTTTATTTCTGTTTCTACCTAACTCTTTAATGTACAGTTCTGTTTTTGTTGGATTCATCTTAGACTGAAGTCTATTCTCCCTAGATCTCTACAGCAAGGATTCTTTCTCTTAGGATACTCTTTGTTTCATATTTAACCACCCAATTTAACACTAAGCTCTTAGGAAACAGTTCTTCAGGTGCTTGTTTAAAAACTTTAGGTAGCTCTATAGCATTCCCTAAGCACAGAAAAAAAAATGAAAATATTTCCAAATCACTTATAATTATCTTCAGAGCACAAATCTTGGTATTTGGCCATAGGAAAGTTTTTTTCAAACATTTTATTTTCTGTATTCTACTATCAGGTTTTCAGCAGTTTTTTCCCTTTGAACCATTAAAATTTGTACATGTTGAAATAAACTTATTAAGAAGCACCAAATTGAATGAGTACATTCAATCATTATTACACAGCAGTAAGCTGGACATCAGAAGAATAGTGGGATTTCTATATAATCTTTTCATATTGTTTTTGGGAGACAGGAAATGAGTTTTATTTTCAAGTTAATTGGTATTTTGAAAATGCCACAAAGAAGTTCAATAGATGATAGTTATACTCATGGAATTTTTGCTGCTGGGAATTTTAGTATAACTTTGTACTTGGTCTTCGGGAAACTTTTATTTGCTAATAAAATTTTCTAATTTTCATTGAAGTTACTTAAAAAAATTAATTCTATGAAAATGTCTTTTTTCCTCAGGAGTTTCAGAATCATGATAAATAAGTTCTGAATCTATTTGATGAGGTTTTTTTGGATGTCTGGGATTAATTACAGTAAGAATAACTTCAGGAGATATGTGTTTCTTAATTGAAAATGACTGCAAACTGTATGGGTCGCTACTACTTACAGGTTAAAGTGATGATTTTAAACAATGAATAAGGTAGATCATCCAGCTCTCAGAAAACTGCTGTTAATTTAATAAAAGTCTTATTTATTTAGCTTATATTTTACTTATGGACAAATAATATGCCTAGATGGAAAAACATTACTTGAAAGGCGAGATGTATTTGTCCAGTTCCTTAAAATTGGTGTTTTAAGGCTTCTTTTTTGAAGATGTTAATTGTTATGTAGTTGTAAAATGTTTTGAAATACATATCATTTTGTAACTATAGGTAAAGGAACATATGTTCAGCTGCAAGAATCTTCATTGGTATTATGAAAAGAGGCTAGTGTTTATTTCTCCCAGATTTTGTGATCAGTAGAGGCTATGGAAACAAGTTCTGCCCTGAGCATTCTGCCTCGGTTTG
The DNA here is from genome assembly GCA_030015415.1 of Cynopterus sphinx. Taxonomy (NCBI): domain Eukaryota; kingdom Metazoa; phylum Chordata; class Mammalia; order Chiroptera; family Pteropodidae; genus Cynopterus; species Cynopterus sphinx. Next base: position 169,361,081 of record CM057380.1, read on the forward strand.
GGTTTGCCTTCCTTCTGAGCATCTCTTTGGACTGAAGCAGATAGGGAGAGCGCAGTAAAGAGGAGGCACAATGTGATGGCGGGCAGTAAACGGTCACATTAAGGCTTCCTGTTAGGTCTTCAGCTCTGCGAGGACAAAGACTTTGTGGCTTAGTCACTACCGATGGCCCACAAAAAAGCATTAATAAATAAATAAATACTGGATGAATGAAGTTGTTGGTAAGTTCCCATCTACTGTTAAGAATCCATGTTCTACACTCACTTTGAAAATCTGAGGAGGGGTTATTAAATTTCCTAACCCCAGAGTATTTTATTTGTTACTACCAGAAGAAAAGTGAATTGATAACATGTCATGTCTGACCTTATATTCAGTGCTTTCTTGAATATATATTCCAACAGACCTGATTTTATCACTGTTACTCTCTTTAAGCATCCCTACATGTAAGCCAGTTGTTATTTTGCAGAAAATACCTTTCTAACCAATTTTGAACTTTTCCTTTGTTTCCAAGGTCCTCCACAATATGTCTACCTATGTCTACCCACAATATGTATACCTTAGTCTACCTATGTGTATTTTTTCTACTGTTTAAAGGATCTTCTTGCTCCTTCCCAGTGGCTCTCTTTAAGGTCTTCCATGAACATCTGGTTTCATTCCCCCTACCTTCCTTTCTTCAGGCCAAGAGACCCTTCTTTTTGCTCAGGAGCAAATCTAGGTTTTGTGGGAACGCTTTTTAAGAAATAGAAAATTAATTTCAAATGCAAATTTGGTGTCAAAGTGAATTTTTATTTATGAGGAAATAAATCACAAAAATGGCAACTTCTAAAAAGTTGACAAATATAAAATTCAGAAAAATACTGTAATGTTTGTATTAATTCACTGTCTAACATAAAACTGAAACTTTTTTCTCTATGTTATTTGGCTGCATGTTCTTTGATTGCCACTTCATATTATAAAAAGTGTTATTTTCTGAAAAGAGAATAGAGAACTAATTCAGTGTTTTCTATAGCACGGTTAATCAAAACATGGTTTTTATTATTAATAGATTAGAAAAGCTTCAGTCTCACAACTTGTTATTAGTAACATCATATAAATTTGTAAGGTTGCTCTCAATTTTGGGAAGTCCTCTACCAAGTCTCTTTTATAGGTGAAATATAAGATATTTATATATGAGCTATTAGATAATTACATGGCTTCATTTTTTCTCATACTCTGAAGTAATCTTTGAACTAACACTTTTATATTGTGGTGCAATCTGGCCCTGCACATTTCTGTCACGATGCAGCGTGAGTTGGTCTAGTGACATTTGTATACAAGGATGGTTAGCAATACCTTGACCATACGTGGAAGTGACTGAGGACTATATAAATATATCCCATTAAACCCAAAATAAATATATCACCCACTTAACTTTCTATTTAGTGATCCTCAAATAGTTAGAGCCGCTCTAACTCAACTGACAGGGAATATGATAGGGAGAAAGTTGAGATGGAAAGGGGCTGTGGTTTTAACTATGAGGGTTAAGATTGTGATGAAAATATTTTGCTTTTGCATATCGTATAGAAATAATTGGTAATTTGGAACAGAGTTGGATAACTCTCACCTCCTGATTTCAAAGTATATTACAAAGCTACAGCAATCAAAACAATATGGCATTGGCATAAAGACAGGCAAATAGACCAATGGAATAGAAATAAACCCTCACATATAAGGTCAAAGGATCTTTTGGCAGGGACACCAAGATCACTCACTGGGGAGCAGAACATTTTCAACAAACGCTGGCTACCCACTTGCAAAAGAATGGAGTTGGACCTTCATCGTACAATATGTACAAATGTTAACTCAAAATAGATTAAAGCTTAAGACCTAAACCTGTAAGAAAACAAGAGAAAAGCTTCATAATGTGTACTTGGCAGTGATTCTTTGGATATGACACCAAAAGCACAGGCAAAAAAGCAAAAATAGAAAATGAGACTACATCAAATAAAAATTTTTGTGCATCAAAGGACAAAATCTATAGAGTTAAAAAGCAGCCTACAGACTGGGAGAAGATATCTGCGAGTTATATGTTTGATAAGAGATTGATAGCCACAATATATAAAGAACTACAACTCAACACAAAAATCAAATAACCTGATTTTTAAAATGGACAAAGGAGTTGAGTAGGCATTTCTCCAAAGATGATATATAAGTGGCCAACAGGCATATCAAAGACACTCAGTAATTATCAAAGAAAATCAAAACCACGATGAGATATAATCATTTCACACCCATTAGGATAGCTATAAAAAAAAAGTAAATAACAAGTGTTGACAAAGATGTGGGGAAACTGTATTCTTTGTGCAGCATTTGTGGGATTATAAAATGGCATAACTGCTATGGAAATGGTATGGAAGTTCCTCAGAAATTTAAAAATAGAACAACCATACTATCCAACAATCTTTCTGAGTTTATATGCAAAAGAATAGAAAGCGGTGTCTTGAAGAAACATTTGCACACTCATAATTGTGGCAGCACTATTCACAATAGCCAAGAGATAGAAGCAACCCAAGTGTCCGTCAGCAGATGAATGGATAAACAAAATGTGGTATATACATGCAATGGAATATTATTCAGCCATAAAAAGAAGGAAATGCTGTCACATGCTACAACATGGATGAACCTGGAGAATGTTATGCTAAGTGAAATAAGCTGGTCCAAAAACAAAAAACAAATACTGTATGATTCTACTTATATACAGTATTTGAAACAATCAAATTTATGTAAATAGAAAGTAGAATGGTAGTCACCAGGAACTAGAGGGAAAAAGGAGGTAGTTTAATGGGTATAGAATTTCAGATTTACAAGATGAAAAATTTCTGGAGATCTGTTTCAAAACAATGTGACTATACTTACCACTACTTAAAAATGGTTAAGATGGTAAATTTTTTGTTATGTGTGTATCTTACCACAATAAAAACAGAAAAAAATACATGGTAGCAAAAAATAAGAGAGATCATTTGGGCATAGTGTTAGGACCCCTCCTACAGCTTTGGGGGAGCCCCATGAAAGTGAGGGGGCTGCACCTTAAGCTTTATTTGCTTCATACTGAAGTGCCTCTGTTTTGACCATTTTGGTCTTGCCCTTCCTTTGAACAAAGCCCATCTTTAACTGAGCTGTAGTGTCTCCATTTCTAATTCCTCTTTCTCTTAGGGCAGAACCATACAGTTAATATATCTTACAGTTTGTTGTTGACTATCCTGTCTATGTCTTATCTCCCAATTATAGGATTTTAAATGTTGTCTTCTTTCGTACCCTATAAATACTTAGGTTCATGGTATTCATCCATTTATTCTTTTGCTATTCAGTTGGTCATTCATTCAGCAAACATTCATTGAATTCCTTCTGTGTTCAAGCCACATACCCTGCCCTTTAAGGAGCTCATATTTTAGAGGGGGAGGCACCAAGTAAATGGATAACAGTAATGGGGATGAAGGTGCCACCACTGAGGTGTATTTGAGGTGCCAGGAAGCACAGGGGACTCAGCTGGCATGTCAGGGAAGGAACGTGTCCTCCAAATCCAAATTTGATTTTAGAGATTTGGTTTTAAAGAGTTTTAAAAAATATATTTCCTAAAAGATCTGCTAGCATTCTAATTTCTGAATGTAATGAGACTGTAAATGTTAGATTTCTATTTTCTGACTACAGTCCAAAGATTTTGGATTCTAGTTGCTTTGGAGATTCCCATGTAGTTTTGGCTACTGTTTCCGCCTTCTGACTTCGTTGGGGATAAGAATCCTGGGAAAACTTAGCTCTTAAATTTATATATTTTTCTTGTTGGCCTCCCTCTTTGCCATGGTTTGGTGATAGTGAAGTTGATAAGAATTACAAAAGCCTTTGCCTTTCTTATCTTCTCTACACAGCCAACTCCTACTCATTCTTAAATACTCAGTTCAAGATCTCACCTCCTCAGTGAAATCTTTTCTGACTTTCTCAGCAGTTAGTCTTTTATATCCCCATAGCATAACTATCTTATCTCTCTATATTTATACTTCTAAAAAAATTTAACAGGTTTTTAAAGAAATAGAAGATAATCTAAATTTTACCTACAGATAAGCATGAAAGTAAGCTAGAAAAATGTTGGAAAACAGTAAGAAGTCAACACTTGCTCTGTTGAATTTCAGAGTCATTTTTATTATTAAAAATTATTGGGGTGACATTGATTTATAAAATTAAATAAGTTTCAAGTGTACAAGTCAGCAGTATGTCATATGTATTTTGCATTGTATGTTTATCACCCAAAGTTAGATTTCCTTCTGTCCAAATATGTGGCCACTTTTACCCCTGTCTATCTTCCCTCTCCCCTGCTACCCTCTGGTAACCACTAGTCCACCATCCCTGTCCATGTGTCTCTTGTTTGTCTGTCATTTTTGTTGCTTTCAGTTTTATATCCCACATATGAATGAAATCATATGGTCTAACTTACTTTTCTTAGCATACTTATACTTTAATAAAAGCATTTAACTGTGCTATATTTTATTTATGGATTTACATGCCTGCGTCTTTCAAGGTTGTTAACAGTCATCTCTGTATCCCCCTGGGTCTGGTTCTAGAACTGTATCTAATGTAGGATAGTTCTCGACTGTGTGAATGAATGGTACATCTAGTTTGGAGTCTTATTTTTGAAAGGATTGACCTTACTATATTGCATGGCCACAGGTTACATCCTTAACAACAACATGATAGAATTACTTCTACCTTTAAAATATATTATGTACTTTTCTCCACCTCTACCACCTCCGCCTGGGCCAGGATAACCTCCCTCACCTAGATGGTGGCAGTCACCTTCCAACTTGCTTTTCTGCTTCTCTTTTTGGTCTTCTATAACGTATTTTCCATGCAGAAGGCAGGATGAGCTTTTGAAAACATAAATCTGATACTGTTTCTCCTAAAGTGGTTGTAAGACCTCCATGGGTCCTTGAAGTGCTTACTTTGGGAGCTTATGGAAACTTTGTCCCACTTTATAGGAAACATTAAAAGGTACCCACATCTCATATTAAATATGTGGTTTTATTTAGTTTTGCTATCACATGTTAAAAGAATTGTACTGTTTTGTTTCTGAAATTCTTTGGCTACAAATAACTGACTTAATTTATAATTACCCAAGATTTCTTAACAGTTAACATATTTAGGAATATTTGCAAAGCAAGAATTGTTTTCAAATGTAATGAAATGTTGTAAATGCTAAATTTAATAATGAATAAAGATGCTGGTTTATATTTTGAGGACATTTAAGCATTTGTAAATTTTTATGGTTATAATTTTCTTCTTGTATTTTAGACTTATAAATATATTTTTTCAGGTCCCAAACATTTTCCTAGGACCCTGAAAAGCTTGTCGACCCTAGGTATTAGATGGAGAGCAGATAATAGACAAAATGGCGCTGTTCACTCTCCTGCTTTAAAATTCTTCTGTGACTTTCCACTGTTCTTAAAGGAAAATAAAAGCCTGCAAGACCCAGCATGATTTAGCAACTCTTACCTCCTCAGATTCATCTCCTACCTCTCTCCTCTGCTCACATGTCCTAGCCTCCAGTCATCCCTTTTGTTCTGTGGACACTCAAGCAGTTGCTTTTTAACTCAGCTTAAATATCCCTTCTGAGAAAAGCCTAACCACCTTACCTAAAGTGAGCCTCCCTTAATTGTTCTATATCCCATCACACCATTTCCTTCTCAGTGATTTCTTCTCCTTTGAGAACCTTTTCTGTCAAGTGTATTGCTGTATCCTTAGAACCTAAGACAGAATCAGACGCATGGAAAACATAGGATAGACTTACTGAACAAATGAAGAGTTAATAGATTTTGTAAGTTAACCATCCTTGCATTTTTGGTATAAACCCTTTATGGTCATAATAAATTATTTTCTTAAAACTGCTAAATTCTATTTGCAAATATTTAGGATTTTTGTGTCTGTCTTTACAAACGAATAATGGTCTGTAGTGTTTGTTTTTTTTTTTTTTGGAACCATCTTAATATAGATGGGTATCAGAAATATGTTAGCCTCATAGAAGAAATTAGGAAACTTTCCTTTTTATATCTGTAAGTTCAGGAATAGTAGGGATAATGGAAATTGTATGTTCAATAGAAGTTTGGTAGAATTCACCCAGAAAACCATTTGCGCCTCGTGTAGTTTTAATTGCTAGTTCTTTGACTGTCTTACAGCCTTCTGCTATGGGTTTTTGTTGTTGTTATTTTCATAACTTTCCATGAGTCGATTTTGATAATCTCCATTTTCCTTGATTATCATCCATTTTATTTAATCTTCTATTTTATTGACATAAAGTTATAATTTTCTCTTAATTTAAAAATCCTCTTCAAGTATGTAGTTATAATGTTCCCTTTCTTAGCCATAGTATATTTATTTATGACATCTTTTTTTTTTAATTGCTCAGACTTTCCAAAGGATTATCTACTTTTATTTTTTTAAAAACAAAAAAGTTTCTGGTTTTATTGCTCCAGTCTACACTTTTTTTTTTCCTTTTTGACTATTGCTTTATGTTTATGCTTTTATCATTATTAATTTCTTTTTTGAGTTTGTATTCATTTTCTAAATTTTTGAGTTACATGTTCAGTTCATTATTTTTCAATATTTTCTTATAAAAATATTTTAATAGTGGTATACAGTCACTGAAGGTGCCAACTTTAAAAGATAATACGTATTTGAGTATATGTAAGTTCTGGCTTATTTGTTTTAAAAAATGAACTCATTTTTTGTTACTTTGTATCCTCACTTTGTAAGAATATAATTTAAAAACTGTAATTGTTAATATGAAGAATTATAATTAGAATATCATAGAGTCCAAAATGTCTGGAAATATAGGGGAAATGGTATATTTATTGCACTTGTTTCTTTTACATGAACAATTGGATTGTTTTAATAGAGCTGTCTCACCAAAAATGATGTCTGGAGGTTGAAAAAACATCGATCATATTATTTGAAACTAGAACTAATATTTTGTTTTAAAATGTGTTTATGTCTCCTGACTTTTTGAGCAGCTTGTTACTTAACACTTACAAGGTAACACATATACACATTCTTCAATAATTTCTGCACTGGGGAATGGAGACTTAGCAAAATTCAGTTTGAGAAAGAGGGCATGTTCGTAAAAATCAAAACAAGGTGGCCGTACAGTCTTTATGCATTTTAACATGTTGATCACACTCCACATAAGTAAGCTTTCCGTAACTCATCTGGAAGGTATTGGAAGGATAAAAATAGACTAAGTATTCAAAATTTCCATCCTAGGAGTTTCCTGCTTTTGCCTACATCTCAATTGTCAGTCCAGGTCTTGGCTCTTGCTCCATTCAGGGCTGTGCAAAGACAGTGGAAGCCTTTTACGCCATAAATACTTAAGCTGCCAGATTGTCTAGGTTTGCCTTTGCTTGCCCTGAAACAGCTCTTTTCCTCTTTTCTTCTATCAGAGTAGAAAAAGTGAAAGAGGGGAACTATACAAAGACTCAGGAGCCAGGATGACAGACATGGGACTTTGAAAGGGATCATAGGTGTCTTTTCAAGGAATGCAGGGCTTACTGAATCTATCAGCTCTCTGTGGCCTGGCATGGCAGATTACTCTGTCAGCCTAGTTCATCTGGGAGAATCATACTATGGAATCCCACCTATTTTGGTTTATAGAAATGGATGGAGTCTGGTAGTCACTGGACACTTGCCTACTTGTATCATTTTAGTTATTTCCTCAAGCAATCTTTAAAACAAATAGATGCAGACAAGTTTCTGGAAACTGTGATTTTTAATCCTTGCATTTGGGTGGCAGATTCCTTCTGTTCAGCTCAGCACTTCTGAATGGAGGTCCAAATAATTAATTCATTTATTTACATACAATGCAGGGCTTGGCGTAGGGCCTCCCACAGCCATGAAAGAAGATGTGGTGTTTGTCCTTATACTTACTGGGGAAGACCAACAGTAAACATATTCTTTCACAGATAACAAATTGCTATTGTGACCAGTGCTATGAAGTAGTAAAAGTTATTAGTTTTTATTTGAGCAGGAAGGCTGGTCTAGACTGGGAAGTACAAAGAAAGCCTTCCTGTGGTAATGACTTACTTTTGAGATGTCAAGGATAAGATGAACAGAATTGTAACAACAACAAAAAATTCAAGTGCAGTTTTAGAGTACAAAGGAACCAAAGATACCATCTAGTGATGGCTTATCCTTACATTCCACAAATGAGAACACGGAGGCCCAAGGAGGTAAAGGTCTTGCCTAACTAAGGTTGCACAGCTTGTTAGCCCCAGGGCTAGAGAGACAAACCCAGTGTAGGTTTCTCTGGTGGTTAGAAATCGAGATGCATATAGTGAGAAGGGACGGAAGGGTCCTAAGGATGGGAGAAACCAGGCAGGTTTTTCATTTAGTGCTTACTTCAGGTCAGCTGCAGAGCTACTTTCTTCAGTGGGCGAGGAGATTAAAGATGACTCAGATCTGCCCTATCCCAGGAGAACTCAGTTTTCTGCACTGCGGTTAACAGGGTCCCCAACCCCAGCCGGTCAGTAGCCTATTAAGAATGCAGGCCGCACAGCAGGAGGTGAGCGGTGGAGCTAGCAGAGCTTCATCTGCATTTGCAGCCGCTCCCCAAGCCAGCATCACCGCCTCAGATCCGCCTCAGATCATCAAGCATTAGATTCTCACAGGAGCACTGGTCACTGGTGCCAAAAATATTGGGGACCACTGCTATAGTATAGTTTTTATTTGGTGGGGTGGAACCAAACACACATAGACCCAAAACAATGAATGTGGAGTTCAACTGGGAAACCAGTTCCTGTTCTGCAGCTGTTCAGCTGTGTGATTTTTGATGTCACTTAACCTCTCTGAGTTGCCATTCACAATTTATACTTTGGTGTATTTCATCTCAATCTTTTTCCATGCATTTTATGAGCTTGTTAGAGGTCAGTTATGCCCTATAGTTCATCTTAATCTTCAAAAACTAAAGTCTCTTGTTTGGGTAAAGCATTGTTTAAGCCCCCTTTTAAAGAACAGTTTGCCAGCCTGTGTCTGCCCAAACATCTAAGAGAATAACTGTAGCAAACGAGCCAAGCTCCAGGATCTGCAAGAATCGTTAGCAACGAGTATATTTCTATAAACCAATAAAGGTTTTTATATTTTGTTCATCTGTTACCCTTATGCTGTTGCCACTTTCACATTCAGTGTGTGTAGGCGGAGAGTATGAGATAACAGCATTTCACAAATGAAAGTGAGTAGAAAAGGGCCGCTTTCCCTTTAAGGCAGTTTCATCCTCAGCTCCCTCCCCTTTCCTGATTGACAAACCTACCCGAAGTCACATGATCCGCCTCTATTTGAAGGTCACAAAAAGCTGCTTCCTTTAGAGACAGAGGGGGAGAGAGAGAGCAAGAGGGAGAGTGAGTGAGAGAGTTAGTTCAAGCCAAAATGGCCGACAGAGTCTCTACTGGTTTCTGAATATTTAAAATACAAAAAAACAGATAGACAAAAAGAAATCATTTTTTGGACCTTTTTTCATTTCCATTTCTACCTTGTATGCCTCAAATTGCTGGATTTAAGCACTGCTGCACTTTATGAGGTTGGTAAATATTTTCAATTTTTTAAAACCAATTGATTTATATGGATCTTGTCTAACTGTTTTTACTAGTGGTGTTGCAAATCGACATTTGTCTAGCATGGAGACTGGCTTCAGACATTTCGTGAATCTGTAAATCAGACCCGTGATGTACTTTTGGTTCGGCATTTTAGAAATGGAAGAGCCTTGGTAAAATATTTGAATTTTGAAGTGATTTAATTGCACTTTTAATTTGTCTGCAGATTTTCATCATTGTTTCTGTCTTGCCAATAAATGAAGCTGCGAATAATTAGAAATTTGATATTTAGAAAGGGGTTTTTAAAAAACACAGACCTCCCTGCCTCCTTAAATCTGCTGCAAAAATTTGCATAAATATAAATGGGTTTGCATTCTTTCTGCTGCTAAGGCCGACAAAGGATCCGGGAGGGCAAGCACTACCAAGAGAAAGCCTTTTTTTTCCCCCCCTTTTTCTTTTTAAGCTAGGCCATTCTTCCTAGAGACATGTAAAAACTAAATGAGACCTGGTACATTTTAAACATCAGGTCGGGGGCGAGTGAACACCAGGAGGTTTGGGTTTGTAGATTCCCCTGCTTGAAACCCTCCTGAGCAATGTGTGGATCCCCCCTCTCCTCTGCGCGCGCTCGTTTGCACTGGGTCTGTGTGTGTGTGTTTGCAAATGGGCAGCCAGATGCGCTGTTATTTTGATCATGGTTTGAACCAAATGTTAGGACCGTCTTGTAAACATGGTGTTTTAAAGATATAAACAGCTATTCACTCTGATGAGGAATTATTTCTTTATCAGTTTCTCTTGGGAGATCGGCCTTCTCCATTTCTCACTATTACAGTTTTTGTTGAATTTTATACTGACGAGCTGGGGCTCTTCAGCACAAATTCAGCATCTGTGTGTGCGGTTGCCTGTTTTGGCCGTGTTTCCATGGTGAAGTGGTCAGCGAGGGTCACACAGATAAGTAGCTGTCTGTGTACACACGTATGTTAGTTACCCCTTGAACCTGTGCGGTGCCCCGAAGTTAAATTCCATTACTCCTAATGCAGGATTCTAGAAAGCCTGGGAGGGAAGAAAGCTGAAAACTTGCTTTCTCAGAGCCACCTCCCCCAATCATTGTGAGAGTGTGATGTAATGCTTCTCAGTCGGGTGGGCTGAAAGGATGTAGTTTGTGATGTGGCGGGTAAATTGCCCCCACCCTTGGGTAAATTACCCCACCCCCCTCGGCACATCCCTGGCTCTGAGAGGCCTTGTTTTCTTTTCTTTTTTTTCCCTAATTTGTACCTCCTGATTTATGCCTGGGCATATTGGCATGAGAAAGAGGCTGTTCTGAATCTGTTACAAAGTATAGTTTAGAAAAGCATTTAAAATATGCAAATGGCTTGAATTGTCATATCCCCATCATTAAATATGTAGACTTGGATTAAAGCTAATTAAGCATAAATGGAATAATTTTGATTAGAAGGGAGCATTGTTTTTTGTTTCCTTTTTAATTAATCTAATTATAAGATGCGTGCTGGACCTGAAAGTGTTAAAAAAATGGAGAAAAATGCTGGACCATTTTGAAAATTTGACAGTCTGGAAGAGGGTGTGTAGTGCTTTCAAAGCTTTATTCACTGTTAAAATGGATTGGCCTCTTGTGCTGAAAATGGCCTGTTTCTTTGGGCCAATTGTGTGTAGATGAAGGGACTTTCACGCTAATTTAACAAAAAGACTCCATTTGAATACATAAAGATAATTAAAGTGCTCTATCTCTAAAGAGCAAGTATTTTATTATTTTTGTAAAATTAATGTTATTATATTAGTAGTGGAAATATGATAAGTGATGGTTTAAATTCAGTGTAAATTTTTCGAGAAGTTCAGCTTTTGTGTCAGGATTGGAACATTTGAGAGGTAGTCTGGAACAAATGTCTCTAAAATTATTTTACGGCTTGAATTTAATGGAAAAGACAGAAATTGCCACAGTGATAGAGAGTGTTGCATTGTGGTGGACCTAAGGAAAACTACAGCTCTGATTTTGCTGCCTTTTTTTTTTCCCCCTTGAAAATGAAAGTGCTTATTTGGGGCTTTACTTTGTTAGGTGATTCATTTTACATCTATTTCCTAAATTTGCCTTACAGAAGAAGAGTGAGGAAAACCTAGGCTTTCCTTGTCTTGCCTTTAGCTATTTTTTGTTTGTTTGTTTTTTGTTTTTGTTTTTGTTTGTGGACTGTGTCAACATGTGAATAGCAGGTTAATTCAGTTTGCAGAGCAGAAGAACCAAATGCGGGGTGCTGCTTTCTAAGGCAAGGAGAATAATATAAGAAAATGCCATCTAATTCTTTGAAATGTTTTTATAAATATCCTTTTCTCCCAGGCAGGTTGAAAAGTGATACAAATAAGACCTACTTTCATGTATGTAACTGTTATGGCTCTAGTGAATTTCAGAAGCTCAGCTGCCATTTTGGATCTAAGTTCCTGCAGAGCCAGTCCTTATGGCACACCAAAACTATGGTAATCAGAAGCAAATAAAAACAAGTGATAAATCAAGTGTCCAGTTCGATAGTATCTAATTTGTGCCTTTCGTTGAAGTTTTCTTTCTGTCGGTTTTGTGAAAGCTTTAAAAACTTTAGAGATATGGATGACATTACGAAGAGCAAAACCTAGGGATGTTAGAAATGGCATGTTGTGGTTTTTTAAAATGAGATGGCGTATGCAGTGGAAGTTTCTTCCTAGAGAAAATAAATATAATCCTCACTAAAGATCTCCCCTCCCCCATCCAGATTTCCTTATGCTGGGTCTGTTTGTGATGTTATGGTAATGTCATTATTCACAATGCTACTCTGTCTCAAAGAAATGTCACAGATTATTAAGATTTTCCTGAAAATCACAAAAGTTGGTAGCGTATGTCTTTCAGAAGTGGCATCTCATTTTAAAACTGTCTTTTCATCCTTCCATCTGGGTGCCAGAGACAGAGCATTGGCAACTTGGATACGTGGTGCAAACTCAATTCTGTTGTTCAGCTTTGAATGACTATTTGTTATTCTCTGTCGCCACTAAGACAGTCCTTAAAAAATAAACTCCTTAAAATTGAAGCGGAGACTCCTAAGCTTTTCTAGCTCTTCAGCTCTACAAGAGACACTGAAAGAGTGACATGTGATGATGAGACCTTCAAGTTCTGCAGAGCGGGCTGAGCAGATAACAGTAGTAAGGGGTGGGTCTCACCCTATCCAAGAGCCCCATGATGAAAAGTTTTGAAGAAACTTAATTTCTATAACTTGATGTAATCATTGACCTTCTGCAGTTTAAAATGGACAAGGCCCTGAGACAACACAGATGAATGTGCTTCGACCCAGCCCTTACGGAGGACCAGTGCAATGAGGGAGAAACCCAAGTTGAGTTGGTCACGACATGGTACTCTCTGTGCACGAGAGTTAGGACAGGCACCTGGTACAGAAGCACCCTGAGTGCTTAAACAAGGAGAACCCTTGTTTAAAGAAGCCAAATAATGACCCCTTACTAATTTTTAGTTATCGTTTGGATATTAGATTTTCTTTAAGTGGAACTTGTGATTTAAAGATGGGGGTCTCTGACCGTTGGCCGGGGAAGGAGGCAGCATATGCTAATTGTTTTCTAGTACAGTATTGTTTCTGGATTTACACTAATCCGACTTCCCTCACCTGCTTCTTGTGATTAAGACTGGTGATGGAGTGGGTGGGGTGAATTGAAATCACTTGGCCCAAAAAGGGATTTAACCCTTGACGGTGACATTTTAACATGTTCTCCTTTCTTCCCTGTATGCATTCCACAATCATTTAGTATACCCCGGTGTGTGTCAGTTGCTGTTGTAGGTGCTGGGGGATCCAGGAATTAATTTGGTTGGCCTATTGCTCTAAACAGCCATTTGGTTCGTGTGGAAATATTTGCCATCTGGTGACTATCTAACCTACTACTTTGGTTTATGACTAGGATAATGCTGTAGTTCCTTTCACGTGATGGTCACTTTAATCAGGGAATGAATGGTAATTTTTGCTTCTAGTAGTTCTAGAGACTTCCATTTTATTGTTTGACAAGATAATCACTGTATCCACTTTCTTTAGCCCTACAAAAGTATATCCTCAAAATTATCTTTTAAATGACCTCCGAGATCTTCAAAACCTAATTTGCCTCCCTAGTTACTCTATCACATGGCCTCACTTTTACTTTTTAATATCCCTTTATTGTAGCACCATCCGAAATTACGTTATTTGTGTATGGTGTATCAGTCCCCACTAAACTATAAGCCTTCATAAGAGCAGACTTTGTTTTTCTCATTGTTCAACCTCCAGCATGTAAAACAGGGCTTAGCAGCATTGAGTGCTCAGTAAAAATGTATTTGAGTTAGACTCAAGTGATAAAATCACAAGGACCAGCTGTGTGACCATAAGTCCCTATTTCTTCATCAGTGAAATGGGACTAATACATTGTTTGTGAAGCAGAAAGGAAACGCTGTACGGAAGGGGCAGCACCTTGTCTTGTTGCTCAGTGTTTCCTTCCTTTGCTCTCTCTCCCTTTGTTAAAGAAACCAGAAGGGCTTTCATGGCCCCACAGACACCTTGGCCTTTCTCGTGGCTCCCAGGACGATGAAGCATGAGCGCTGACCACGCCATGCCTCAGCCTGGACCAGGACGGGAGCGTGCTGAGCCTTTCTTTTTATTAAAGTCCCTACATTCCTATGGTCTGAGGTTGTCTCTCACGCTCTCCAGTTTCCTTCAGGCTCTGCCTTTGTGATTTATCCGCATTTGCTTGGCTGCTTTTCATACATTCTGTGTTTTGCATCAGAAGGTTCAAACAGTTTCAAATGAATTGGTCTTAGAGTTTACAAGGCAAAGGAGAACATTAAGTAGAGTGTTTTTTCCTTCATTTTTAGTTATTCTGAGCCTACACATTTAAATTTTGTTTATTTAACCAAACTATTAATAGCTTTGACTCAAAAGACGAATAAAATAAAAATTTTGGTCAGTTGCCCACTTTATACAATATTGTTGAATTATCTATAATTCAACAATGACTTTCATTTATTAACCTTGGAATTTTTTTTCTAGAAAAACAAAGTTATGTATTTACTCATTTAGCATATAATTTTTGAATATTTATTACATGCCAAATACTGGGATAAGGGCTAACATAGCAGCAGCATGAAGCTTTTCTCCAGGTACTATTGCTGAAGATAGAATATAAATGCAAGGATGATTGATGAGAAGTAAGATGTGCAAGAGAACTGGGATGCCTGCTGAGTGGTTTGGATTGCCATGGTAGAAAGAGAGGACCTGTTCAAGGTTTGGCCAGTGCTCAGGATAGGGTGTTGAGTGATTAAAAAGGAGGAACACCCAACCCCAAATAATGGGAATAAGTCCAGAGACAGTTAAGTAGAAGATCTCACAGGACCTGATCATTGAGTGGGAGAGGTGAAGGTTGGGGAATTTAAAGATGACATTGGCTCTGCCTTAGGCTACTGATTGGTTGTTGGTACCATTCACTGAGTTAGAGTCCACTTAGTCAAGAGACATGTGGAATTGAGATAATGAGTTCAGTTTTGGAGTTAGTGAATTTTGGGATTTCTAAATGAAAGTCTGGAGTAATTAGATATCTGGATGAAGATAAAGATTTGAGAATCATTAGCAGTCCCATGTTTACCAAGATTTTCCCTTTTAAGTTGATTTCTTTGGCAAAATGTCCAAAGATGGCTATGTGCAGTGCAAGGTGCAATTGCACGCTGTTAAGGGTATGCTATTTTATAAAAAAAGATAAGGCCATACACACTCCCATCACCACAGCGGTTGCTGTGAAAAAATACCTAAGGAATCTGAGGGAGAGGAACCTAATTTTAGCTGGTTGATCAGAGGAGGCTTTATGAGGACCTCATATTTGAACTGAGCCTTTAAGATTGGGCAGAATTATGAAGAGTAGACTTAGAGGGCAGGACTTTCTAGCTGGAGGATTAGTTGTGCTCAGAGATGATTGATGAGAGGTTAGATGTGTGCAGGAGAGCCAGGATGCCTACTGAGTTGTTTGGACTGCCATGGTAGGTAGTGGGGACCTGATAAAAGTCTGACAGCAACATGATCAGAGTGGTATTTTGAAAATACTAATACGGCAGTAGGCAAGAAGAAGACTGGGGGGGGCAGAGTAGGGCTGGGGGGAGAATTTAGAGTCAGGCCAGTTAGGAGGCTGTGGCAAGACATACTATTATGAAGTGGCTAGTTGTAAGAATGGCAGTGAGCTAGGAGAGGGACCAGGGACTCCAGGTTTGCAAGGTGAATGATGGGAATCTTCAAAAGAAATGAAGATGAGGAATTTCAGGTCAGACATACTGAGTGCGAGAAGTTGGTGGGATTTCCAGATGGCACTGTTTAGTAGGCAGCTGGCACTGTGGAGCTGAAGCTTGAGAAAGAGGTCAGAAGTAGAGATAAAGAATTGGAAGTCATCCATGTAGAAGTGATAGTTGAAGCTGAGAGAGTGGATGAGGTCACCATGGCAGTGTAAAGAATGGAAAAGAGAACTGAGAACAAGGCCTTGGGGACAGGAAGAAAAAGAGGACCTGGAAAAAGGATGAAAAGAAAGGTGGTTATGTAGGACAGTCAGGAAGTTACTGAAGATGGGGAGAGGACTTCTCAATCTCAGATGTGGCAAGCAGGTTTTGCTGCTGCACAGGAAGAGTATTTGATTATGGCAGCGTTCCCAAACCTGGTGTTGGGAGGCATTCCAGTGGGAAGGTTGAGAATCATTAGGTTACACCAGCACCATCCAGTAGAAATAGAATGTGAGCCACATGTGTTATTTTACATTGATCAAGAGTCACATTAAAGAAGTAAAAAGAAAACAGGTGAATTTAATTTTAATAATACATATGTTTTATTTAACTCAATATGTGTAAAATATCAACTCAACATGTGGTCACAATTTTAAAATATTAATGAGATATTTGACATTCTTTTTTTCATACCAGGTCTTTGAAATCTGTTGTGTATTTTATACTTACAATACATTTTAGCCTGAACATGAAATTTTCATTGGAAATGCTTGATTTGTATTTAGAGTTCATGAAACTTACAGTTAAAAAAGTATACTCATATATCAAAGTTTTTTCAAACTCAAAAGTTTTCTAGTAATGGAAATAAGTATCAATTTTAAAATTTAAGTTAAACTAAAATAGAATTGAAACATTAGTTTCTCGGTCACACTAGCTTCCTTACAAGTGCACACTGGCCATATATAGCTACCATATTGGACAGTGCAGGGTTATGTAAGGGGCAATAGGTTACCTTACAGCTAAGATGCACTTTGAAAGTAGCCAGAGCAGCACAAAGCATTCTTACCATCACAAAACTTTTCTCACAGGATTGGTATTTTTTGAAACACCTGTGTATGTTTAGATTTGGAAGGGTCAAATCCTAATTTTACATATAAGATGAACTCTTTATGAACATGCACAGATACCAAAATTTAAAACAAGAATCACACTTTTTTAGGGGTCTAAGTCAGCAGGGTGGTACATTGGTAGAAATTCTTAAAACATACCAGTTTGTGTCATAATTCAGGAATGCTAGGTGTGGAGGCTTAACACTTAAAGACAGATTTGCTTGCAGAGGTGAGAACACTCCTGGCCCCTTTTGGGCTTTTTTGCACACAGAGTTAGTGAGATGGTGCTCCAGATGGGAAGATAGGAGGTTAGGGTTCGAATGTTCTTGGAAGTTTTCAGCTTCCGAGCCTTCCCACTCTTAACATCTCCACCCCTGCTGCTAAGCCAAAGGGCTAGTTATTTTGAGCTTGTATCTCACCTTTTTTTGGAGATATGTAGTCTGTTTGGCCTTAGACTGTTACACCCATTTTATATTTCTTGCCATCCTGGGCCAGTATAATATTTACTAAACATAGGAGGTTTATTAAATGCAGGTTCACAGAGTTTTATTTAATCGTCTCATTAGTTCAGACTGCTTGGTAATTACTAATTAGACCTTCTAAGTACAGGCATACCTCATTTTATTGTGTGTAACTTTATTGAGCTTCACAGATGTTGCATTTTTTACAAATTGAAGGCAAGACCCTCCACTAGCGAAAAGATTACGACTCACTTTATTGTGAGGCTCACTTTATTGGGGTGGCCTGGAACTGAACCCCAATATCTCTGAGGTATACCTGTAATAAAGCTAGAAATGATCTTGGATTATTCTTGGAACCGACCCTTGTTCACACTGGAGCGTAAGTGTTGGTTTTGGTCTCTGCACATTTTCATTTTAGCCGACATAGAAGAGCTTATTTTTCTATGAAATGCCTTGTTACGAGTTCGAGGAGTCAGCTATTCTGTGAATTCCAGGAAGGGGGGGCGGTTTGTTTGTTTGTTTTGTTTCAATCAATATGGAAATTGCTTACATTTTTGTTCTCCTTCAGAAGTACATTTTGGTTACCAATTTATGCCTTTGTAAAAACCAGACTGAATGGTAGTGCTCGTAAGGAATGCCCTTCAATGCTTCCATAAGGCTGGAGACCTAGCAGAAGGCTCCTCGCTCCTCTCCCAGGAGCTCAGAGCAGTGAGTCTTGGCCCTTTCAGTGCCATTGTTTCTGTTACCCCTTGGCTTACAGAATATAATTGTTCTTTTTATGCCAAGAAGTTCTATTTATAAGCTGAAGTTAGAATTGGGTAGAACAGTGTCTTCTAAACTTTTTGATTGAATCAACAGAAAGAAATACATTTGCATTAAGACTGTGCATGCATGAATGAATACACTGAAGCAAAAGTATTTACTTTCTGATACTATGTGTAGTGTATTCTTATGTATTGGACTCAAGTCCACTTTATAAAACAAAAACAAAAAAAGCTGATTATCTCAGCCTACTAAATTGGTCTAATGGTCCACTAAGGGCCGTCTCACTGAGGTTTGAAGGACTTTAGGGGACCACTCATGAGTCACCATATCCCAGGATATGATTTCTAATTTTGAAATTCTTGAAAATCAAATTTATCAGTCTACTCAGTTATCATACCAACCAAAGTTATAAACAGTTTTAACAAATATTAATTTGTTACTTCATGTGGGAGATATTTTTGATGTTCAGAATGGCCTCCCTCTCTAAAACATTCCATGCTGATCAAAAGGAGATGGCCTTCTGGACTGAGGAATGGAGAGAGATATATGTTTTTCCCTTCAAATTTTGGAGAAACAAGTAGAAATCACCCTTTCATACCAGATTATGTGTTATGTGTTCTCTCTCGGAATAGCCCCGCAGAAAATACTACCGTGGTCTTGTGGAGGAGTGGGGCGCTTCCCCACCCTTTCTCCAGGTTTTGTGTAGGCGTATCTCCACTATTAACACATTGTTTTCAGATACGCTTAATACATAGTTGAGATTTTCCCACCGTTTGTCTATTAATTGGTTTGCTTGCAAGAAAAGGCTTTTTTACAGATTAGGCTGAAATAAACTGATCTTTGCTTACTATAGGAGTTACAGCCTTGAAGATGCTAATATACATTGGGAAGCTTAGTGATGTGTATATATAAAATTTTAATATACCAAGGTTTTTTGTTTTCTTTTTTTTTTTTGGCAGTTTGAGAAAATACCTGGTTAGCTTTCCATTTTAGTTATACCTTTCTAAAACTACATACTAGTCAAGCAAGCTGGATTTGGCTGTTTCCCACATCTTTTCAGACACTTGAATATGGCGTTTCCCAGACTTAGGTTTCAGGGAACCCGTAACATTTCAAAACCAGTATTAGGATCCAGCATGAGTTAACAGTTTTAAATTTGCCAGGTAGAGGCTTTAAAAAAAAGCAAACAAACCACCATTTATTATAATCATTTCAAAGAAAAAAATTTTTCACACCCCCCCCCCAAAAAGGGACAGCCTTGGAATAAGAGACACCTGATTAAATTAAGTATAGCGTTATGAAAACCATTACATAAGGACTATAGATCAGCAAAAGTGCTGAAGTTCAGCATTTGGGCGGCACTTCCTACTTACAGACTGTCTCTTACTTAGCCTGTATTACAATTGACTGCTTACTGGTTTTTATTAGTCTCACTCATAGGAATAAATCTACCTTCATTCTTATTTACTGACTACAGTGATGATGGCTTCAATGACTCATACTTTAAAAAAAAATTGCTTTGTTCCCTCTGAATATACTGTAAACAGATACCCAGTCAACTTTAATGTTAAAAAAAAAAAAGCCAACTCCGTTATGTGCTGAGCAGTTGTAGAATCTAGCAAAGTTTATCTGATTTAATGAGGTATATAGTCATGGTGATTATGTAAAAGTGGCAAGTAGGTCACAGAACTAAATCATATTATTTACGGTTTTGCCAGTTTGTTGGCTCTTTATGAGTTATGAATAATCGCCATGGCAGATGTTCTGTCATATTATGTACATAATTTTAATGTCTGCCACCCCACTCTTATATTTTAAGTGACAAAGATCTTAAATCTGGCAGCCCCACATCAAATGTCCTTTCTCTGCCTATCCTCATCGAGAGAAAGAGTCCCTTAGATGCACTTTAATCCTTTAATCAAGGGGAGCATGGCAGGCAGCCCATTAGCCTGCCCCCACTGAGATAGTGCTATCAGTTGGTTGTGGGAGTGGCGGGCCCAGCAGGGGCTTGGCCTCTTCATCTTGAAGAGTCCTGGGGCAGAGAAAGTAAGAGGCTGCAGGTAGCAGTGTAGGGTGTTTGGAGGCAGCAACAAGCTGGGTAGACTTGAATTTGAGCAGGATATGCTCTAGGTCTTGTGTAAGAGAAGAATTTGTTTATTAACATCAATGTTTATCTATCAGGCACTACATAGTGCTGGGAATACAAAGATCTGACTTTTATCTTTGGAAGTCACAAAGCAATGTAAACAGTCAATGAGGTTGCCTGTAATAAAGAGAAGTATGATGTCAAGGGATCCCAGAGGGTGGAGAGAGAGTTCTAGGGCACCGGGGAAGTCTCCACCAAAGAGGAAACATTTAAGCTGGGTCTCAATGGGTACTTAGGAGTTGCTCAGTGAAGAGGGTGGTGAGTAAATCAGAGGTGGTCTGGTGTAGTGCTTCAGAACCAAGATTCTGAAGTCAAGACAATTGTGTGGTTAGATCAGCCAGTGTTTGGCGAGTTGTCTGTATGGCTTAGCTCCCTCACAGGTAAAATGCAGAATAATAGTGCCAAGCTCAAAGAATAGTCATGAGAATTAAGTGAAAATTTATTTAAAGTGTTTACCGTATTGTTTAGGATGTGTGTAAGCTACTGTTTTCATTTTATTATTAGCATTTCTGGCAGAGGAAATAGCGCAAACAAAGGTGAGGAATTTGGAGTAGGAGAGTCTGGGAAATGGTGACATTAGTGGGACACAAGTGTAAGCTTTCTGGAAGAGAGTGGATGGGTTGTTTGGGTTTGTATTCAAAGAAATTTGGATTTTACCTTGTAGAAAGCAGTTTTAAAAAATCAACTTGCTTGAGTTGATCTCTATGTTGAGGGTCTTGATGGGGAGGGAGAGAGATTAGGGGTAGACAGTCAAAGCAGGAACAGTGATTGGAGAACATAAATTACATCAGCAACAGTAAAGATGGAAAAGCCAGATTTTTAGAGACTTCTGGAGTGAAATCCATTGGTTCTGATGAGAAAGAGGGAGGAGTTGTGGATAGCCCCAGGCTAGATGAATGGGTGATTCTGTGAGTTGGGGTGGGTGTCTAGTGGGTGGAGCAGGGGTTTTGAGTCTGTGTAGTAGGGTGAGGATGGGGCTGAGTGGCTGTGGTTTTGCTTTAGAATGTGTTAAATGTTTGCTGGACATTCAGTACAACTTGGCGAGTGGAAATAAGGGTCTTCAGCTCAAAAGAGAAGTTTCAGGAACATTGGTTTTTATGTAGAGATGGTCTTCTAGGCCAAGGGAATGACAGTGCATCCTCGAAGAGTGGGATGAAACAGGAAAAAGGGTGATGTAAGAGAAACCCAGGCAGGAAGGAGTTTAGGGAAGTGTGAAGGGTAGTCATCAGGGCTGGTACCCCAAGGGGTCAGCTGAGATAAGCCCTGAATGTGGGCAGTTAGGTTGGGCCTTGATGAGCTCACTGCATGGTCTGTCCACGGGTTTCCATTGAGGCCCAGCAGCCTCAGCGCTTTGTTGTTCATCCTGCTTGTTTCTATCTGTCACATCGGGAAGAATCCCCTTGGGTCTCTTTTGTCACTACAATGAGTAGCTCTGAGACAAGAATGAGTTGTGCTCACCTCTGTAACCCCAGCACATGACATACACACAAGTGAGTGGTCAGCGAGTATCTGTTGAATGAATAAATGAATCAAGGATGACCTGAATTAATGAAAGTCATTGAGTGCCATATGTGTTCCAGGAGCTATGCTAGTCTCTAGGAATAAAGCAGTCAGCAAAATAGATAAAAATCCTACCCCTTGTGGGGCTTACACTCTATAAAGCATTAATCAAAAGGAGCAGGTAGTGAAATGACCAAAGTGCAAGGATAAGCTCTGTATCCTCAGCATCCATGAATGGAGACTGGCACCCAGTAAACATTGATACCATCAGTTAGTTGACTTGAACATGGAAGAGAGGGTCTGAGAAGAGAACCGAGGTAAGGGAAGAGATTTTCTGCATAGATGACAGGTTTGCCTTGGAGAGGGAAGAGCAAATTTTGAAATGTTGGGAAGGATATTTGAAGGAGTTCCTACTGGGAGACCATTCACCTCTAAATGGGAGGCATTCTGCTCTATAAAACAGGAGATGAAGTCTGAGAGGAAAAGAAAGAAAACGTTTAGAATAGCCCTCCCTCTCCCACCCTCAAAGAAATTAAGAGAGGGGGGGGGAACCTAAAAAAGAATATCTACCAGCTCTAAGAACTTAGCTGAGAGGAGATCTTTTATTTGTATCTTCAGTGCTCTGTGGCTGTGCAGCCTTTTTTTCCAGCAAGTCATGATGAAGAACGCAGTCAGGGTTCATCTGAGGCTGAGTAAGAATTAGCCTAGATATAGATAGTGTGGGATAACTAAGGGGTGAAGTCCTTGGGGAATGCTGGTGAATATTTGAGAAAGTTCAGGCTGGATTGAGAATAAGATAAAACCAGGGTCAGGCAAATGACCTGAAAGACTAGGGAAAGAAAGTCTGGGTTGGAGGAGGTGAGAACTTGGTTAGAAGGGAAAGGTTCCTGTGTGCTTCCTGTAATGATCCCAGGCACACTGTTCTAAGTGCCTTAGATCCATTAACTCATTTAATCTTCATAATAAAGACCATGAGCTAACTAACTGCAGGGTGGTTAAGTGTCTTGCCTGAGGTTACACCGGTAGAAAGTGACCAGACAGACAGCCTTGACTTGAGTGCTGTTCTCCACTGCTTTAGGAAGAAACCAGACAAAGCTGCTCCCAGGCCAACTAGGTTCACAATAGTTTCCTGAAGTTGCTGGGCCTCCCTTCTTTTGGAGAAATATTTGGGGAAGCATGGAAGGGAGCTGTGGACTGTCCCCTTCCTTTTTAAAATCAGTATTGATATTTTAGGCAACAGTGGACTTTGTAGAACTCTCAGATTTTCCCACCTCCCTTGCTCATACTTTGAATGTCCTTTAGGAAACAGAATATTTCACAATTAGAGAAAACTTTAAATGCAAATCAGTCTGAATTCTCTGAGCTGCAGCACCTTCTCTGATCACCTGTCCTCCTTCCCTGATTAAACAGAGAAGAGCCAGCACAGCTGGTCCATCTACCAGTCTGAGGGATGGCGATACTGAAGAAAAGCATGGCTCATGTATGGTACCTAACAGGAGGAATCTGTCAGCTTTGCCTGTTGCAGAAATACTGATAGTATCTGCAGTGGTTCAGGGTTGGTGGTGGTTACATTTCCTAGTTTGACAAACAGGAATGTGTTCTCTTCCTGGGGAGAGTCCCCTTGTGTCTTAGGTTACAGAGGCTCTTCTGGAGAACTAGTTGGATTTCTGTTGGGTGAGGAATTCAGTCCCTGGCCCTGTGCCCTCCACCTGTGTCTGAGGCTTCTGACATATCACCCAAGGTCTAACCCTTAGCGAAGGGGAGACACTGACCTTTATTTAGAGTCCATTTAGAGGCACGAGAGGCTTTGCAAATGAAACAGGTAGGCAACTTTACCCAAATAAAGAATTACTTGGAGAGACAACGATGTATATACATGGTACCTCAGCATCTTGTTTGCATTCTTTTAATATCTGGCTTTGATGCTGAGACAGGTAGGAAGGAATGCCACCGTGTCTTCCATCTCTTTAATGTAAACAAATTTTCATGATTTGGAAAGAAACAACACACCAAAACCACATAATTTGACATGCCAAAAAAGCCTAGATATTTCAGTTACTGAAAATACAGAGCAAATAGATCACCTGCTGTTATTTGCTGGCAGTTCTCGATTCACTCCTGATCTCCCCATGTGTTTGAAAGGTCTTACCTGTTGGAACCTTTGGTTCACTGTTAGGGACCAGCATTTACTTTGTTTTTAAACACTGCTAGGATGGCCCATAGTGTATCACATATTAACACCTTTGGTTTTTAAATTGCTTATCTCCAGTGAGTTTTTAGTAACATGCTCTTCTTTTGTCAGATATTAAATGCTAATACTTAATCACTGGTACTTGATAGAACTGGTTAGGCAAAAATAAGAAGATAATCCACCACTGAGATAGTACCTTCAGTAGCCCCAGTGCCCTCAGGCTGGAATTAAGTAGGACTAGTTGGCACCTTTATCTGGAAGTCGGAATAGAAAATAGCCTTATCTCCCCACCCCTCCCCCGCCCCCTTAATACTGATACCCTTCTCCTGGGGAAGGGGTAAGCTGGAACTTCTGGGTGGTGTGTTTTCACATTCCCACTGTGTGAGTCCGGGGCATTGTTAGCTCAGACATGGGTTAAGCTACTGAGTTCTTCTGTGGCTTCTCTCTGAGGTTCTTTATGACCAAATTTTTAAAAAACTGTTCTGAATCATACTGAGGTTTTCCATGAGGCAGAGGTTGGGAGGAGGACATGAACTTGTATTCATTTAAGTGCATATTCTATAGCCGGTACTTCCCACAAGTTCGTTTAGTCTTCCCACAACCTGATGTGAAGAATGGTTTGATCTTCATAGAAAGGTGGAGTTTCCAAAGCTTAGTAACTGATCTGAGGCCACATTAACAAGGAAGTGGAGGAACTGGCTGCTGTAATTCTAGAATGCATTGTCTTCCCAAGCAAGCCTTCTTATATGCAGTGCAGACTACCTTGTTAATTGACTGGGTGAATCCCTGTTTTGTAAATTGGAGTGTCTTAAATAAAATATCGGCTCAAATGATGAGAACTGATGGCTTTATGGGGATCCTCAGCACCACATTCATAATAAATAACAGAGGAGAATGAGGCCGGTAATGATGGTGTACAGAGCAGGAGGTCTTTGGGGGCAGTCCTGGACAGCTGCTGAAAGGCATTTTTCTTTTTGAGTAGCGTGGTAGATTAATGGAAAAGAGAAATCATTGAATGATTAAAAACTTTATTTCAGATGATGAATTGAAAAGTCAGAATGGTTAATAAAGAGACATTTTTAAAAGAATGTTAACTATATTTGGTTTAAGTAGTAATTCTCACACTATAATCAAATAGAGGGTTATCAAAGCCACAATGAAGAAAATAGAAATCATTTGTAATTAGGCAGTAATTAAAGGCAAGTACATGCCCAGTGATTTTAAAGTGCTTAAAAACAATCAATTTTCTTAAATAGGTTAAACATCTGGGTTACAAGCTTGTTTACCCTATTAATTTACTTAGCAAACCTGTTCTTCATAGATGATGCAAAAGTGAACTTTAGCTGAGCTATTGCCAGTTCTAATTTAATGGATTTTTTTTAAAAACATATATTTTTACATTTATTTTTTTCAAATATTCTTCTCTCCTCTTCTCCTTTCTGAACAGTTCCATCCTTAAGGCTATTAGGTAGACAGAAAAGGTAGGTAGCCTGGCTTGGGGTGTCAGGGCCCAAATAGACTGAGCAGGCCTTCATGTGGATAGGGTGGATCTGGTGTGGTATATCGAAGCTGAAGAGAGACAAGAAGGGTGTCCACGTGGGGCTGGGGTGGCAGCAACACCCTATCGAGGTTGGTTAAATGCAGGAGGATCGATCAAATAAGCATGTTAAGGATAAGGGGAGCGAGCAGCTCTCACTGTTGGAAGGGAGTTATATATATTGAAAGGGAGAAAACTGGAATGAATCCTGTGATGTTAGGTTGGAATCAGAAGCATTAGTATGGACTCATGGATTTTAATAAGCATTGACAAGTATGGAAATAACATAGATGTGAAGTGCATGCATGCATGTGTACTTATACATACTTATACATACATGTGTACAAACATACGTTTCTTAGTTCTGTCTGTAGAGAGGATGAGTGCCTGGAAGCAGCAACGAGTACATCGCATGCCTAAATACTATTTTTTAACTAAAAGGGAATCCCAGCTACCTCTTTTTTTCTTTCTTTTTTTTAACCGCCTACAGCACTCGCTATTCCTAGGTGATCTCCTATCCAAGTACTAACCAGGCCTGACCCTGCTTAGCTTCCAACATCAGACGAGATTGGGCACGTTCAGGGTGGCATGGCCGTAGACAAGAACCCCAGCTTCTTAGAGAAATGGCTGATTATAGGATTAAGAGCAAAATTTAAAATGAACCTGAGCTATCTTCTGCTAGAAAGCAAAGAAGTCTCAAAGAATAATGGAGACATCTCAGAAGAACACAGAAGCCAGTTCGAAGGTGCTCCCACTGGCCAAATCTGAAATTATTTGATCACCAAAATTGAAGAAGTGATAGTCCTGGATTGTTAACCTGTTGACTAAAAGAGGAGACTATGGGGTCCCACACAACATTACTTATTTTGCAATAAAACATACATTTGGACTCGTGAATAAATTCAGAGTTTGATGAATGGGTTATTTAAATTTAAAAGTACCTCCCTGCAAAATACCTATTGAATACAAAGAGAGAAAAAGAGGAACTTTATAGTGGAGAAGCCTGGCAGAAACCACGTGATCTGAGTGATCACTAGGAGTGGGACAAATTGAAATTGTGTCACCCGGTAGGGTGCAATGAGAGCACAGCATCGAGTTGGTGATATTTGTGCCAAGGTGCATGACCTGTATCTAATCATGAGGAAAGAAGACAAACCCAATTTGTGGGACATTCTACAAATTAAATAGCCTGTGATCATCTTCAGAAGTTTCAAGGCCATGAAAGTCAAAGCAAGACTGAGGAACTGTTTCAAACTGAAGGAGGCTGAAGAGATATATCAACTGAATGTCGCACATGATTCTGACCTGGGGCCATTACCTTTAAAGACCACAGCGGGGAATAAGTGTCAAAATTTGAATGGGGCCTGAAGATTAAATGGTAGTAATGTATAAGTATTAATATTTTTATTTTGTTAGTTGTACTGTAGTTACAAAGATTTTTTTAAATGTATACGTTAAAGTATTTGGGGTGACAATACATCAGATTGATAATTTACTCTCAACGGTTCTGGGATAGAGAGTTCTTTGTACCATGCCTGCACTTTTCTTTTAAGTTTGAGATTGTTTCAAAATTTTAAAGGGGTTTTAAAAAGTAATAGTCTCACCTAAAATTTAAATCGTGAGAAGTACATAAAATTTAAAAAGTCCCCTATTTCTCATTTTAACTCACGCTCTCCAGTTCTCCTTCCTGGAGATACCACTGTTAACAGCTAAGGCTTATTCTTCTAGACATTTTGTTTATGTATGCATGTATGTATGTATAGTGTAGATTATGTTGCATATTTATAATGTACTGGGCACACTGTGTTCCTAGGAATTACAGTGTTCAGCAATCAGAAGGCATGGTCCTTGTCCGCTGTAGTAGCTGTGTGGCATTGTGGGTTTTTGGAGGTGCCAGTGAAATGTGGTGGTGGAAGCTTAAGCTCTAAATGCATATCTCAGCCCTACCTGCAATATGAAATCTTCTCAACTTAATTGTTCCTCAGTTCCCTTATCTGTAGACTGGAGATGTTACTAGTCCACATCTATTAGGACTGTTTGGAGAATTACATGAGCTGAGACTTGTGTGATATGGTACTAATTACAGTTGTGTGTGGCACATAGCAAGCATTCAATAGATATTAGCTATCGCTGATATACATTTAAGTGATTGTGTTTTACTTTTATAAATAATCTTAAATTGGCCTTGTATCCTTTTTTTTTTCATACTTATACTTTCAAAACTTTTTAAAACATTTGGTTACCTTACTATCATGAAGTTTTTCATTTAGTGGATTTGTTAGCCTGTTAGAGTGATGTTGAAAACTAGATAGGGAATGGAGAGCATTTGTCCAAATTTTTTTGCCACATACAGCTGGAACTGGAGTAATGTGGAATATGAAGTAATGGTTAATTCTAGATTTATCTTTATTTAAGTGGTTTTCTGCTAATGTTTTTATATAGAAATTTGCCCGTGTTCAAATAATACAATTTTAGAATAATTAGATGAGTTTTGCCCAAATTCGAAAATGTCATTTATGTAATGCTAATCACTAGGAAATGTCCTATGACTTCGTCTGAGGTAGTATAAGCCAAGAAAATACTGTATATGAGGTTTTTAAAACTTTGCCTGGTAGATTGTGAAAGTCAGAGAATTCCTATTTATTCTAGTTTAAAGTCGTTAAGTTTGATGTTTATATTCTTGTATACCTTGCTTCAAACACTGCAATAGGCTTTTAAACCTCTGAATGGCTTCTATTTTGTTTGCCTCTGGCAGACCTGTTTTGCAAATGACCAACTTTTGAGTTTTAACAAGAATATTTCTACTTGTTACCTTTCACATTTGAAACATCAAATGAATTCTTTTTACGGTATTATAATTGCAAATAAATTGTGATTTTCCTGTACCAAGTAAAGGAATGTAAATAAACCATTGCTACCTATGAGTGTATCTATAAACTCATGAAGGATGGGGGAGATGCTTGAAAACTGTGAACCAAAAGGGAGACTGTCTTTCAAAAGGAGATGAATCATTTCTTAAAGACTAATCCAATTTATGTGTTGCCATGAGGCAGCAAATGACTTGTTTCCCAGTTTGGAGATACGTGGCACATGTTGGATAGTCACTCTTCTAGCTTTGTGAAGACCAATATGTTTCCTCCATGTCACCAGCCTAGTGGGTCTCAGGTTCTTGCAGATGTGTTGAAGCGGCCAATGTGTGGCTAGCCTACTGGATCAGGGGTAGGAGGGGAGTGAGTAGAGGGAATCATTGCTCATGGGGGGGAACTCTGCTCTTTATCTGAGTGTCTACTTCTGTGTCGCAGACGTCACAGTCTGTCAACACAGCTTCCATCTGCCTTTCCTCAGCACTCTTAGGTCTTTTCTTGGTAGCTTCTTTCTTCTTGCCCAGGTTTGCACTACTGTTTTGATCTAACACACTTTTGAATCAAATGAGAACATTAGGTGTATTGCCTTAGACTGCGATGAGGCCAAGCAAGATCTGTGTTGAATGGGCTTCATTCAGTTTTGCAAGTTGGCATTATCTTAATAAGTTTCAAAAAAAAAAAAAAAATGCTGGCCACTCATCACCAGCCTGTGTTGTTGAGTGCAGTAGAGAGAACTAATTATTGATGTTCACAAAACCTTAACAGATGTAATCGATAGCTCAAAACAAAACACATTTTGGTCCTAAGCTGTTGGTGTTTCCCAGCCAGGTGTCAGGATAAGAGTACATCACAAAGACCTCACATGTCACAACATGCCAGGTTTTCCCCATCACCCTAGGTCCAGCTCACCTCTCCATCAGGATTGCCACCTTCCTCTTTCCATCAGTCCATGTCCCACCATTTGCCCTTCCATACCACAAGTCAGCTTCATGAGAATACTCTTTGCTTCTATTTTAATCTCTTCCAGGTATGTCATAAAAATATACAAATGTGCAGTGAAATAGAATTGGGAAGACAGCCCAATAAACTTCTTAATGATTGCTTTGATAAAGGCTGCTTAGGGAAAATCTTTATAGTTTCACTAAGTTCTATATTTAAGATGAAATTTTGAGACCTGATATCTCCTTCCTTCTTTTATTTTGCCTCAGGTTCAATCATGAGAACATTTTCATGTGGTAAGGCCTTCACTTTCTGAAATTTTATTATATTTTGTTATTTTCTGCCATAGCTGAGAAGTTACTTTCAGAAACTTCTGGCCCCGTCTTTCTGTGGGCGCAGCAAGCAGTCTAGGTTCCAGAGGGCTGTTAGTTGGAGGCTGGGAGGCTAGTGGCTGGCTTCACCTTAGAGCTCTATCTATCTCATCTCTTACTGCCTTTTATTATATGTCTCTCTCACTTTCTTTCCTTCCTCAGTTTTCCTTCTTGCCCTCTTTTTGCCCAAATAGTATTACCTTCTTCAGCTCTCTACTTCTCACCCCTTAATTAATGAAAGGGATTTGAAACAAAGGGAAAGAAGGGAAAAGAGGAAAATTTTTATAATACAAAGTTTAGAGAAAAATGCTTAATTCTGTGTCTTTATATGTTGCTACATCTCTTTAAGTTTTTTGAGGATATTAATATTGTCTTGTATTTCATAAGCTGTCTGTACTCTGTGTAGACTCTGGGTTCTTTGTTATTATAAGAGAAGACAGTATGGGGGCAGGACCTTTTCATGTACTTGCAAATTTCTGTCAGTCCTGTGAAACCAAAAAGTCTAGTATTTATTCGTGAACAGTTAGGATGAACTGGGCATACAGGTTCACTTCTCTTCCTCCTGTGTGATGCTGTGGCCAGCACCCAGGGCCAGTCCGTCCAGAATCTCCTATTGCCACTTTGCTTCCCAGGGACTAGCAGAGCCCAGGCTGTTGACCTGCCCTTCTGCTTCCTCTGTCCCAATACATTCAGAAGTGACTAGCTTGAATAAATTTTATGTGTTACAAAGCAATTTGTGGAATTTGGGTTTTAATGTTTGCACTGCTCTTTGTAAGCATGATGTATCTGAAGGACAACGTTTAACCGACCCAAGGCTGTCTGGCTTCACTGAGGCTCTTCTGTGAGAATAATGGACTGGTAACTGCAGAGCTGCCTGCGGCTATGGAAAAGCTGTGCTATACTTACATCACCTGCTATTGTTCTCTCTCTGCCACCACTGCTGCTGCTTTTTCTATTTTTAATAGGTTGCCAATTACTGGGTTCACAGAAATGGGCGCAGGAAAAATGTATTTGCCTTCTAATCTTTATTTGCATTTATCCAGTGAAATTGATGCTAAAAGATTCTCAGCAGTTGTTATTTTGAAAGTACTAATGTGTTTTTATCTTACTAAACAGCACTGTTCAGTTTTATCATTTTAAAAACCATATACAGGCACGTAGCAAAGGGCGCTTTGCCCAACATACATCAATTTTGATGATAATATAATTTCAAGTCTATTCCTAGACTCAGCCTGCCATACATGTGTGGATTCTATGATAGAACCGGCCTTACCAATCAGTGGGGAGAGGTGACAAATGACACTGCAGATTAGTGAGGAGAAAGGATGGACTTTTCAACAAATGGTGCTGGGGAGCTCCATATGATTATATTGTCTCCTAGGGCTGACACAACAAAATACCACAAAGTGGGTGACTAAAAACATCAGAAATTTATATTCTCACAGTTCTGGAGGCTAGTAGTCCAAAATCGAGGTGTTGGTATGGCCAGACTCCTTTGAGAAGGCACTAGAGAGGAGTCTGTCCTTGTCCTTTCCTAGCTTCCTGTGTTTGTTGGCAGCCCTTGGGATTCCCTCGGCTTACAGCCATACCACTTCAATTTCTGCCTCTGACTTTACATGATTATTTTGCTTCTGTGTATAAGGATCAAGTCAGACACCATATACAAATATAATACCACATGGAGTCAGTAAACATGAAAAGATTGAATACTTCTAGAAACAAATATAGGAGAAATATGGCCTTGGCAGAGGGATGTTTTAAACATGATGCAAAAATGCACAAATCAGGAGTGAAAAAAATTGATACATTCATATTTATTATAATTAAAAACTTCTATTTATCAAATGATACTATAATGAAAGTGAAAGAAAAACGAGGCGAGAATATTTTCAGCATATGATCAGCAGAGGCTTTGTATCCAGAGTACATAAAGAACTACAGATCAATAAGAAAAAGACCTAGTAGAAAAAATAAGTAGAGAAAATCCAAATGGCCCATAATATAGTGGAAAAAAATATTCAATTTAATTAATAATCAAGGAAATGAAAGTGAGATACAATTTTGTGCTTATCAAATTAGCAAAAATTAAAAGATTTCAAAATATCAGGATTTAGTTGAAGATACAGGATGAGAATTTTGTTACCCTTCTGCTGGAAGGGTAAATTGTAGTAATAGCCACTTTAGGAACAGTGTAATAGTATCCAGTAAATTTGGAAGATGACCCAGCAGGTTGAGTGAGGGACACAGATCTACCCCACTGAAGAATTTTTGTGTATATGCTTGTATCAGAGACATGTACTGGGATGTTAACAGCAACATGGCTTGTAGTAGTACAGATTAGTAGGATGTGGGAACCTCGATGTCCATTGGAAGGAGAATGGATAAATACATTGTGGTATATTAACGACGGAACTCTACAGCATTTACATGAAAGAAATAGAACAATATAGCATAACAAATGAATTTTGGGAACATAGTGTTGAGTGAGAAAAGCAAGTCACGGAAAAATATAATACAGTTGACCCTTGAACAACACGAGTTTGAACTGCGCAGAACCACTTGCACACTTTTTAGAATAAATGCTGTAAATGTATTCTCTCTTATGATTTTCTTAATAACCTTTTCTCTAGCTTACTTTATTGTAAGAAAACAGTATGTAATACGCATAACATACAAAATACGTGTTAATCGACTGTTTATGTTATCGGTAAGGCTTCCAGTTAACAGTTGGCTGTTAGTAGTTAAGTGTTTGGGGAGTCAAAAGTTAAATGTGGATTTTTGACTATGTGTGGGATCGGCACTTTTAACCCCTGTGCCGTTCAAGGGTCAACTGTAACATGATTCTATTTATAAAATTCAAAATGTATAAAACAAAGAATAAATCATTCATGTTATAAAGCATCATGTGTTTCAAAGCAAGGGGATAATAAGTGTTCAGTTGAGGGATGGTATACTTATAGGGTAGGAAAAGGTGGGGCCATACAGGGGTACGAGGGGCTCTGGGTATCATATTCTTTTCTTGAACTGAGTAGTGGGTACATGAGTTTTTGTTTTTGTTTTTGTTTTTTGAGTACACTAAATATTCAATAATAAAACACTTTTAAAAATTACCCCCAGAAGCATTATTGTTTTTGAGAGTGGAAGAATAACAGAAATGTCAAGTCTCCATCCAAAAAGTAATTCAAGCATTGAATACTTATTCTTACATGTGTTTTGAATTCTTTGTAAATGAGAGATGCTTGAAAAAGGGAGAAAGGAAAGGCAGACCCAGTGATCCTTGTTTGTCCCACGACTTTGGCATTGAGAGAAGGCTTCTGCTCCTGCAGAGTTGACATTGTGTTTTAGCTGCATGTGAAAGCATATTCACATTTTTAGTGAAGCAACAATATGCCCATCTCCTGTTCGTTTTATTATTTCTTGGCATCTAAGTAATTGAGCCAGATGGAAGACGTTTCCCACACTAGGTTCTCTTTCCACTTGTCAGCTATTTAATTTTACTGTCCCTGTTCACATGCTAAGAAGACTTCAAAATGTGTTAGTTAACTCAGTCCACTTTATTCCGGTTGAAGAGTAGCAGCCTGTTCTTGGGGCAGCCTTCCTTTGGGACATTTACTTTCCCACTAAGTTCTCCAGTACAGAAGCTTTTCGTGATAGTTTACACACCTTTCTATTTAAATCATATATTTAATAGGGGTAGGAACACAGTAAATAAAACTACCTTTATTTCTTCCAGACTTTCTGGATGAAGTTATCTGGCAAGCAATTGAGAAAACGTAAAGCTTTATCTCACCAAAACAATATGGAAAATTCACTATTAAGCAAAATAAAAAATATATTAGGAACATGGGCTAAGGAATCAGTCAAATCTAGGTTCAAGCTTCAACTCTGCCACTTTCTATGTGTAAAAACTGTGTCAAGTCTCAACTTTCAAGATGGGGTGGTAATAGTTTTAATTTCGTAGTCTAAGGATTAGAGGACTAATCCATATAAAGCACGTGGTTGTTACTATTGTTATTCTTGGACCTGTCCTAATTTTCTTACTGTAAGCAGGGGCATTTGGGTCCTTTGGCCAGGTATCCCTCCCACCTCCCCATGGCCTCCCCATGCTCCCCTCATGTTCCGGTGGGTACTTCATCTCTTCCTGCAATTTAAGTAGTTGTGTGAGCATGGGCAAATCACATAAAATCTTTGAAATGTCGATGTTTCTGCAGCTATAGAGCAGATGTCAATATGGATGTCACAGTTTTGCTACACTAATCAAACAGTCAAGTGGAATGAGACGGTGGACATGAAAGTGCTCTGCCCTCTGTGACACACTGTGGGAACATAGGCGTTCACTGATGACTGTTCTCCCTTACATCCAGCACACTCACACCACTCCCCTTGATGGACAGGCTTGTTAATGTTTATTGAATGTACGGTTTGAATTTTACAAAATACCTTCGAAGGTACGTGGCTTGGATAGTTTGCTTATATTTGGTAAAAGAGTTTGTGAATCAATTTCCACTTACAGATTCATTGAGAACTATTACCACTTCAGTCAGAATTATTTTCTCTAATATTTTTAATGCATTGCTTTTGGTGGTTAAAATGGTGAGTCCAGAGTCTTAATACTTCCCAAGTATGGCTTTACTGCAGTGGAGACAGCATTAGTCTCAAAGGCGAGAATTGGAAACTGTTAACAAATTTTGGTAACAAGCATTCTTTGGTAACCCATCTTTCCTAAAACTTAAAGAAATTATGAAGACAATGCAATCATTTTATATATTGTGGTTTGCTAAGATTTATCCTAGATTTGTCCTTTGTCATCCTCTCTTCATGCTCCCTGGATAAAAGCATTACTCCCAGGTCTTGGCTTCCATCTCTGTGCACTCTAAGACTTCTGATTCTTGTTACCAGCTGGACTGTTGTGTCCTCAGATAAATTTCCAAGCCCTTACTCAACATCTTTATCTGGATGCCCCAAAGGCACACAAGTTTTACCACATCATTATCTCCCTGGCCTCTTTCCCCCAGCCCCAGACCTATAGTCTTCTTTTTATGCGCTCTCTTTTGATTGATAGCTCATTCTTCACCAGTCACCCTAGGCCATGCTCCTGGAAATTATCCTAGACCGGAATTTCTCAATCTGGGAACACATATGGGGCAGGGTAATGCTTAGTTTAGAGGCCTGTCCTGTGCATTGTAGGGTGTTTAGCAGCATTCGAGGCCTCTGCTCACTGGGTGCCAGTAGGACCCTGCCCCTTCAGTCATGATAATTAGCTGTCTTTACACATTATCAGATGTCCGGGTGTGGGGGAGCCAAATCATCCCTTTTGAAAATGATTGTTACACTTTTTTCTCTTGCCTCTCACCTTTAGTCAGTTACCAAGCCCTTTGATGCTGCTTCCTGCATATCTTTCTGAGGTTTCATTTTTCCTTTTTATTATCTTCATTCGCATCTTGGTTCAGGTTATTTTCTTTTGCCTTCACTATTCTAGTGGTACTGGGATCACCATCTGTCTTGAGGAAGACACCATGCTCGATGTGCCTGTTGTGTGATGTATATATCATGTTATTCTTACCACAAATTTATTGTAGTGTAGGTCTCTGAGTTGCAGGCAACCTAAACCTGGCTCAAACCTTTAATCCAAAAGAATTTACTGGCCTCTGTCACTCGGAAGCCCAGGACTCCACCCTTCTCTATAGCACTGGGCTGGGCTTGCGTGTGCTTTGCTTGTCTGACAGGCTCTCCTTGCAGGGCGGCTGGCAGTGTGGCAGCCTAACTTGTCCTTAAGGCCTTCCATCTCAGAGAGCAGGGGACTGCCCTCAGAAGAGGGTCAGTCCCTCACCAACAGCAAAAATGTGTAGGGAGATATCTGCATTTTACCAATAAGGAAACTGAGGTTCTGGGAGGGGAGCCCTGTGCCCAAGGTGTGTTGTGGGTAGAGCTGGGCAAATGATTTCAAAACAGAACTTTTCTGCTTACTGTGTGCTGGGCCAGATTCATCTGTCCCTTCATCTTATCTCCTCTAGCCTTCCCTCACTTAAAAGGTTAGCTTTCTGGAATGCAAATTTAATTCTTTAATTACTTTGCTTAGTAGATTTCTTCAATGGTTCTTTACCAAGATAAAGTCCAAATTTAGCCTGAAAGGCAAAGCCCTTTGTATTGGCCTTTGCTTATCTTAGGCTTATCTTAGGCTTATCTCCTGTCATTTCCCTAGGTGTACTTAAGGCTCCAGCCAACCACTGCTTCAAAACATCATGCTTTTGCAGTTTCCCAGGTATAGTAGAGTAGTTCAAGATCACTGGGAAACAGACCTTGAATCTTGGCACTACCACCTACTAACCTTGGACTCTGCCTAGAACGCCCTACCCATTCTGTCTCCCTAATTGAAGTCTCTTTAAGACTGTGAACCTGGTCTCGTTGGAGGGGCCTTTTTGGACTCTTAATGCCTCAACCCTCATAACCATTCTGTTCTTAGCCTCTGTACCTACTGAAGTAGCATTCTTCATTACTATTCTTATTGCCAGCATTTGTTATTTTTAAAAAGCATACCTTTGGGAACAGATTAGGTTGGAGTTTTTATGGCCTCTGGATATGGACCCAGGCCAAGATTGTGGTCTCTGCGTGCTGGGTTTCTACATGCCTCCAGCATGCATCAGCTTCCCTTGTAGCTGCGGCTTTGTCTTGCCCTGCCTTACACCATCTGGGTATTTCTTCTTTTTCAAATTGTCTTAAGCAGTGTTGTTCAGTAGAACTTTCTATGATGATAGAAATAGTCTATATCTGTGTTGTCCAACGTGAGAGTCAGACTATTAAACATTTGCAGTGTGGCTGGTGTAACTAAGGAACTAATTTTTAAATTTGACTTAATTTTAGTTAATTAAAATTACTGCATGTGGCCACCATACTGAACAGTTCAGGTCTTAAATGTTAATAATAGCTTAATCCTTCCTATTAAGTAAGATGTTTTGTCTTCTCTAATTTGTTACTTCTGATATCCTCCCTCTCTTTTATGGAAAACTGTTCTGTACTTAAGTGCCTGCTGCATCTAGAATAATTAACTTGTATTAAAATTGAATAATGCTGCTGAACTGTACACTTAAAAACAGTTAAAATGGTGAATCTTACGCCATGTGTATTTTACCACAATAAATAATGATAGAGTGC
This sequence comes from Cynopterus sphinx, assembly GCA_030015415.1. Lineage (NCBI taxonomy): Eukaryota > Metazoa > Chordata > Mammalia > Chiroptera > Pteropodidae > Cynopterus > Cynopterus sphinx. Next base: position 169,397,974 of record CM057380.1, read on the forward strand.
CTGTGTGGTGAAGGGACACAAAACCTAAGGTGAAGGGCCATCATGGAGGTTTTTGCTGAGGAGTCAGCACCAATTCTAGAAGGTATGAACAGTGGTCCAGGGGAAAGAGATGACAAGTGGCCTCATGGCCAGGAGAGGCTGGAGAGCAAGCAGGTATTGATCACGAAGAGCCCCAGATGGCAGGCTAAGGAGATGAGGCTTGGTCCTGAAGGCTGTGGAGGGATTTTAAGCAAGCAAATGACAGGTTTAGATTTTATTTTTTATAAAAGTCACTCTGGCTGCTCTGTGGAAAATGTATCAGAGGATGGCAAAACTGGATTATGGGAGACATAGGCTAATAGCAATCACGATCAGAACAGCAGCTAACATTCAGTGTTGCAGTGATTCAGGAGGAGGTGATGAGAGTGCAATGAAGCGGGTAGGAAAGATGCCATCTCCTATTTGAAAAGTAAGATTTTCTTATTTGGAAAGGTCTTCACCCATTTTGCAGTGTGCTACTGTATAAGAAGAGCTAACCCAAAGCCAGCTGAGATATCCTTGTCTTTAATCACATTTTAAATATGTAAAAAAAGAACCCTCAGGTTCACATGACAAATAATGATAGAATATATAAGCTCTTCCTCACAGAATAGCATAGATAGGCATTAGTGGGGGAAAGCAATGGCTGTGGCTATAGAAGGGACCCTTGTAATGGAACTATTCTGTATCTTGTACATACACACATATGCAAACGATAAATGCATATAAAACAGGAAATCTGAGTAAGGTTGGTGGATTGTACTATCAATTTCCTGGTTGTGATATTGTACTATAGTTATGTAAGATTTACCATTGGAGGAAACTCCAATGTGAAGAGAATACAAGACATCTCTGTTATATCTCAAAAAATTAAAAAGAAAAAAAACGAATAAAGCAAGCCTCCCTTGGAATTTCTGGTGTTCAGTACTTTATCTGGATGTTTCTTCAGTAATTTGTACAGAAATTACTTGTTTTGATTAAATTTGACACATCGCTAAAGAATATTTAGCTGTCTTGTCAATTTTGAGATATACATTTTTTTCTCCACCTTTTAACATCTTCCAAATAAGAATGCATCTTAAAATTTACAGAGTCTTAGGATTGAGGTGGCAGTTTTTCCTAATGACACCTAAAATATTACTGTCTTATAAACCCTGGTGCCCTAATTTGATACATTTGATTAGTGGGTCATTTGGCCATGTTGGAAAAAAATAGTGGCTGGTGTAAGTTTTGTTAGGCACATTTTGGGGGCGGGGTGTGTGAATTATCAGTTATTAAGTGTTTCTCAGCATGGATCCCATCCTTTATAATATGTTGCAAGATGCTCAAACTGGGATTCTTCCAGCCCCATTTCTGGTTGCCGCCTGGCTCTGTCAGGCAGTGCCGCAGGGGTTGTGAGAGGGCCGCTCCAGGGCCAGAAAAGGAAGAAGGAACCTGGTTCTTCCTGTCTGCTTCCTCTTCCCATGAGGGTCACTACTTTGTCCCAAAGGCAGACACAGTTCCTTCCTAGAGCAGAAGCTGAATGCATTTTCTAGTTTTTTTAAATACTTGCAGGACCAGCTTCATTGCCCCTCTAAGGCATTGGCACCACCAGGTTCCCTGCTCAGAGGCCCTGGCCCCTTGCTGAGCCTCTTCCCTTTGTTCCCCGTCCTGGGGCTGCTGTCACCTCTGCTACCCCTTACTGTTCTCTCTCTCATTCTTACTTTTCCGTGACTAGTTAATAACTTTATACCTAGTTAACAATTCTTTGTTAAAATTACAAGTGTGGACTGTCTCCTGCGTGGACTTTGGCTGGTACCAGTCAAATCAGCAGAACCAGCAGCCTATGCGGGCTCAGCACCCGAGCTTCCCTCCCACGTGCTTTTGTTCTCTGCAGCCAATGAGCTTTTTGAAGTAGAAATACGATATTCTTCCTGCTTAAACCTATGGGTGGATGCCCATGTTCTGAGGGGAAAAAAAGAACATTCTTCATGGGGCCTGCAGGGCCCTGGGTGGGCTGGCCGCAGAGTCTCTTCTCATACTTCCCTTCCCCCCAGCTCCATTATCCGGCCACACAGGTCTTTACTTCAGTTTGTCAACAGCAAAGCGGTGGGGTTTCCTCTGGTTGGACTCCTGCTGCATTCCCCCACGCCTAGTTAACGCTTTCTTCCTTTGGTTCAATTGTACACCTCTCAGGAACCAGTCTTCTGCCCTCCCTGGCAGGTACCCCCGCCACATACCATACCCTCTGAGTACCTTGTGCCCCTTCTAGCACATACTGCAGCCTTAGTAGATATTTATATGCGTTTTTCTCTAATGACTGTCTCTTTCCGTAGCTACCTATATCTTTAGCTTCATCAAAGGCAGAACTAAGTCAGTGTTTGGGTTTTTTTGTTTCTTTTCTGTGTCCCTGGTGTCTGGTGCATTGTATGTGCTAAATATTTGTTGACTAAACAGTAAGAAGGGATCAGTTGGTAGTATCTTGAAGATATTAATTTTATTATAAACTAACATTTTTCAAGGAAGTCTCTTTAGCTGTGCTTCAAATTAACTTTATTAAAAATACAAATAACCAAACCATGAGAAAAATTCATTTGTTAAAGTGGAAGTCGTAGTATATTAATTAATCTTCTGTAATATTCAAATGAAAAGAGAAAATATGAAAACCCGTGTACCCCAATGAAGCCTAATTCTTATAGTAGTTTCTATATTTCCAACCCCTCCTTAAAAGACATAAGATTATCCTTCTTTCTTTGAGCTGCCATTAGTCTCAAATTGGAGATTTTGCTGAACCCACAATGTATGGACATTTGCTCTTCTGAAATTTTTTCTCTTAACCCAGTATAATGCCCAGTGTTTGATCCAGCTATGCCTAAATCTTCCTTTCCTCTAAGTCTTCTCAAGGTTTTGGTTACAAAGGCTTCTGCCCTAGCTAAGGGACCCTACATGTATCCTTCCTGGAGCCCATTACCACATTCTGAAAATTCGTTCTGACTTTAGGGACATTTCCTTCACTGCTTATCTTCTATCACTGAATAATTGTCATCAACCATTTTGTAGTTAGCAATGAAAAAGTAGAGACTTTTACCCCCAAATTACTCCTTTGTTAAAATTGGATTTTACTAATTTTCTAAAACCACCATACAGTGTTAGGACTGAAAGGAACCTGACATCATCCAGCCCAGTTCTCTGACATGTGAGAGCCAGATCAGTTGAGTAAGCTACCCAGGTTCCATGGAGTGTTGGAGACAGAACCAGAACCTGGCTCCATACACCCTGGCTCACGTGTCAGTGAGGACTGCAAACCTGCTGTGTGTAAGGCAACGTCAGGAATTTCTTTCTAGCCCAGTCCTCTAGAACTGACACATCCAAATCAGCATTGCTTTTAAAAAGCAGACTGTATAGGTATGGAAAAAAGTGCCCTAGCACTGGTAGGTTTTGAAAGAGGAGTTCCCAAACTTTCTGAGCCAATTAAATATGACTAGAATAAGCACATAATCCATCAAGATAAATGCTTCAAAGAGGACAAAACTTAGTTGTCTCAGTAAATCCTGGGATGATTGTCAAGATCTCAGCCTCATCTTCTTTATGATATATTTTCAGTGTGCTTATAATATACTTAGAGACAGTGGCCTAATTTAATAATACATGCTATAAACAATATTTAAAATCATATTGCATAGCACCTTATTGCCTATCCAATGGTAGTAAGGACTCAAAATGCTGAGCAGGGTAGGGAAGCACTGCCAGGAAAGCTTCCATGGGTGAGAGATGTAAGTTAGCCCCTGGTATAGTCGGACAGATGTCATCTTGATACCTTCATTTTACCAAGCATTTCTTGAGCACCTTTCATTGACTCAGCATGAATGGTATTGGGAGACCAGAGAAAAGGCAGAAGGTGACAGTGGGTTCTGGTAACAGAAGATGAAAATTTGTACAGGGAGGTGTGGTAGAGGAGATGGAGCCACATGAATGGCAGACTTGAAGAGCCAGGTTCAGGAGTGGAGGCTTCATCATAATGGCTAGTAGGATAAAATTCATAGGCAAATTGGGACTGCCTTTTGAGCAGCAGGCAGAAACCGGACTTCCTAGGCGTTCTAGGAAGCAGGTTACCTGCCTCTTGAGTTTTCAGGCTGAATTGAGCAGATGACATCACATATACTCATAAAAGAGTCAAGTTGCTAATAAGGTAGTTATCTGAGTAAAAATCAAATGAACCTTTATTGTTGCAATTACCCTGTTATGTAGATATTATTTACCAGTTCCTATCTGGGATACCAGGCTGAACCCCTTGAAGGAAGGGCCTATGTCTGTTCACCCCTCTATCCCCAGGGCCAATGTAATAATACTGGGCACTTTGTAGGTGGACAGTGAGTATTTGCTTAGACAAAATGAATAAGTGGTCTGGATTGTAGGAATCCTTTGGATCTAACAGGAAGACTGGAGGAGATGAGACTTGAGAGAGGAAACTTCAGCTGGTTGGAAACAATATAAAAAGGAGCAAAACAGTCATTTCTGGAGGTGGGAATAACCTAAGTGAAGGCCAGGTCTTAGGAATGTGGACAGGAGACCCTGCAGGAGGCCAGAGGCCCTTTTATTGCATGGGAAGAACAGAAAGAGTTCTGGATGTGATGGCAGGTGCTGTCCCCTTTCATATTGTGTAGGCATTCTCCGTGAACCCCTTGTCTCACACACCACCACCACCCTCACCCCCCTGGCCAGCATCTGCTCTGCTGCCATCCACCCTGCAGACTCTGGCTTACACTCAATACTTGGGTCCTACCCTGTGTCTTTTAGACTGGGTCTTTCCCTTCCCTAGATGACTTTGTTTCCCCATGTGGCTGTTTTTCAACATTCAGCACTCATTTGTCACCCGCTCAGAAGCCATCCCTCAGTGTATCCGAAGCCTACCCTTATCCAAAAGAACCCATTCTCTGCCCTTTTCATACTCTGCCTCAATACCCTATCTAGTTTATTTTCGTCATAGTATTGATCACTACTAAGATCACATTCATTAGGCTGCCAGTTTAATGCTTGTTGTCCCTTACTGGAAGAATAGAAGCACTTTTTCTCTTTTTCTCCTCTATCCTGAGTATGCAGAACAAGGTAGGGTGTGTAGGCGGCACTAGATGAACACATGGAGAAAAACAGATTTTATTACAGAGGAAGACCCTTTGTTTTAAACAAATCATTTATAAATGTTATTGCAACAAATTATGATAGAACTCACAATTGATCTCACTGAGAACCATTGCTGTAGTAGACAAGGGTGGAGCTTGGATCTGGGAGCATTTGAGCACGTCCTAGCTTGAATGCTCTGGCCTCCCGAACTCTGTCTAAATCTATGCTGGTTGCTCATGGGTTATGGAATGTGAAGTAGGCAGTCCTTGCCGAAGGATCCCCGAACTCTTGATAGCTGAGGGCCCTGAAGGTGGAGCCAGAATCACAGGAGTGACTAGGAGCCAGGATTTGGGCAAGCAAACGGGTAGACTCGAGCATTTTCTTTCCCCTTTGAGGGAGGGGTGGAAGTTTGAGTGAACCCCCTTCACTCCCCACCTGCTGAGGAGCCTTTGTCACTGTGTCAGTTTGGAGTGACTTAGAGGGAGGAAGAGACCTGTCTAAATCTACCTTGCTGGAGGCGGTGAATAGTTTCGGGAGTATGTGTGCCCGCAATTGTTCAAGTGTTTGCTTAAATCATTTTATTTTCTTGGAAATTTTTTACCTTTTGGTTATCACCTTTACCGTTTAGTACTTGGTACTCAATGTTTTATTTCCCTTCTTTCATCTTTTTTTCTTTCTTTTTTTTTTTTTTAAGCAGAAGATGCATATATAACTGTGGCAAGCTTAACTGTGGAAACCACAGGTTGGCCAGAATTGGCAGGCATTGCTAATGTGCTTTTCTTTCTTCACTTTCCCTTTTAAAGCCTTTGTTTTAGGAAAAAGGAAATTGGTGTGTTGGGAAAGCAATTGTTAGCTTTTCAAGACCAGACTCGTTGTTCTATTTTGGTAAGGGCCCTGAGCATGTCAAATAAAATGAGTAAAAAAAGCTAAAGCAGGCCTATAGGGGAGAGCAAACAACCTTAAACTTTAACCCCAGAGCGGTACCTGATATGCTTTTAGTAGAGAGGCTTGGCCATTCCTGGGCAGCTTTTAGGTTTCCTGAAGATGGTGACATTCTTCTAAAGCATCAGTCCCCAGCCTTTGTGGCTGGGACCAGTTCCTTTGCTCACCTGCCACTAACCTCCTGCTGTACAGCCTGGTTCCAGGGCTTGGGGACCCCTTTTCTAAAGTATCCTATCTCACTCCCACTTCCCCACCACCCCTGCCCTATCCCACTCCACCCCAATTCTGTCGATATTCAGTGTTCTGTAGTATGTCTAGACACTCAGGCCAGAGACCCCAGCTCTTCCACCTTTCCCTGAGACATAGCATAACATAGTTTCTTTTTGTCAGGGCAGTTGTTTCCTTATTTTAGGTACATGAATTGTTTGACAGTGGTGCTTACCTGAATTTCTAAAACAGGTCTCCAGTATCTGGCAGATGTTTCAGGAGTCACATTCCTAGACCAACTGACTGCTCAGGAAATAGTGCAAATTTGGTTAGTTGTTTTCTCTCATGGTGATAGTACAGTTAGGTGAACATCGTTGGAACCTTCTTCCCCCTCTTTATTAATTCTTCCTGTCTATCACCTGCCTCCCCTTACTCCAGGTTCCCACTGGACGATGTGCCCAAGCCTGCCCTCATTCTAGGCGTTCTGTGTACTAGAATTAAACAGCTGCTTGGTGAGCATGGAGTCTAGTCTACATAAGAGGTGATTTGGTGAAAGATTTTAGTGATCAGTGTCCTGAAGTTAAAGTGTCCCAGCCTATCCGTCTTTTTTTCCATTTCAAGGTGTGGCCAAGAGGCAGGATGACTCATACCTAATAGTGGGGCACTTTCCACCCTGGGAGAAGTAGAAACAGCATGATTTCTTACTCTTTGGCTTCTACCCTGACTGCCTCTCATGTGGTATTCTGTCTTCACACCATTTCATAGCCCCATTGTGGAAGTAAAAATAGGGAGTCTCTGAAACCACTTCCTGTCCGTGTGATCTTATTGCCAAGGAGGGTTTCATTCCATCATGGCTGATCTGGACAGCCTGCACGTTCCTGTGAGGTGGACCATGCAGTTCCCTCTAGGCCACTACACGAAATTCCGCGGTATGGGAAATACAGGTTTAAAGGGGATGGGGAGGCAACAAAGGGGGAATTTCTTGGCCATTTGAAGGCTTTGACTGGAACAAAAAGAGGGAAATGCATCCAGGAGTGGGTCAGAGAGGCCAAAGGGAATGGAACTTGTCTGAGGAATGGAGGGTTCTCCCAGGGAAATTGGGGCTCCGTGCTGGAGCCTGGCAGTGACCTTTCTTCTGAACTCAGGATAGCATTACTGCATTGACCATGCATTTGACTCTCAGATTCATTTTATGTTGTTTATTCAGATACATTTTTGGATTATCTTTTTTTTTTTTTTATTTAAACCTTTTGTTTTGAAATAATCGTAGATTCACATGCACCAGAAGAAATAACAATTAAAAAAAATGTTGTAAGAAATACTCTTATGTACCCTCTACTGTTTCCACCAATGGTTATTTCTTGCTGTATTATCTTTTTTTAAAATTCGGTTTATCTGGTCAGTAGGGGTACACAGTTGTCTTATAACCACCTAGCTTTTTCTTTTCTGACACATTACTAGTTTTTTATGTTTCTGGAGAGTCTCTACTCATATGTAAAGAATCACATATAAGCTCCCTTTTTCTGATACACTTGATAGCATTAAGTACACTTTTTTGCATCTTGCTTTTTAAATTTAACAATATACCTGGAAGATCTGTCTTCATTAGTATATAAAAGATATCCTTTTATAATTGCATAGTATTCCCATGTGTGAATAAGCTATAATTTATTTAACCAGTCTCCTAATTGTCGGACTGTTTCCATTCTTCTGCCATTATAAACATGTTACAATTAATATACTTTACATACATAATTTCCCACACGTGTAATTATTTTCCTGTGAAGTATTTCTAGAAGTGAGAGCTAGGTCAAAGCTAATGTAATACTTCAGTTTCAACAGATAACTGTCAAATTGTCCTCTGTAGAGATTGTACCAGCTTATTCTTGCCGCCAATATATGTGAATGTCTTTTTCCCTGTCTCCTTTGATAGCACTGTGTTTTTTACCAGATTTCATCTTCGACAATTGGGTAAGTGAAAAGTGGTATCAAAAGTATAGTTTTAATATGCTGTTCACTTATAGGGAATGCAATAAATCATCTTTTTAATTGTTTTAGAACTCTTTATTTCCTTCTCTGTGAACTGTCTGTTTATATCCTCCACTCACTTTTCTATTGAATTGTTGGTCTTTTCCTTATTGATTTGTAGGAGCTCTTTATGTATTATGGAACTTAGCTCCTTGGAATATAAATTGTTAATATTTTCCCCAGCAAATACTGATTTTATCATGGCAATTGTTTTAAAGTTTTTATATATCTGTACTTTTTATACAGATACAGCAATCATTTCTTTATGCATTTTGAGTTTGTGTCATAGTCAGAAAGCCTTAGTTCATTCTGCAATTATGGAAAGAAAAAATAAGCACACTTTCTTCAAGTGCTTTAATGGTTTCCTTCCTTCCTTCACTTCCTTCCTTCCTTCTTTTCTTCTTTCTTCCTAAAATCTTTCCTCCATATGGAGTCTGTTTGCATGTGAAATGTGATATATGGATCCAGTTTTATATAGGAGTCATGCCTTCTCAGGAATGCCGTGTGTCTCGTGCTTCTTTGTGTTACCTGTGCTCCTTCTCTGGTGCTTTATGCGTAATAGGTGCTTGATATGGATGAGGACACTACTGCCAGAAGCACAGCAGCAACCCTGGGCTGGGTATTGTTATGTGTAATTATCTCTCTCTAATTATTTCTATCTCTTATTATGGCCAGCCATTATCTCTGATCCACACAGCTTCAAGATAAGTAGTGAAGCCCCCATTGTATAGGTACAGAAGCTGACTTAGAAGCCAGATAATTTTACCCAAGTTCCTGCCATTAGTGTCTGGACCTAAGATAAATACAGTGAGATCTTAAAACTCTCGCACTTCAAAGCCCCTGTGTTTTCTTTTTACCTGATGACCTTGGTAGAGGGCTCTGATTGTTGTAATTGATCACACTTCTATGTGGAATTGTGGGAGGTAGAATCAAAACAACTTTGAAGGAGATGTTGGAAACTGAGGGTCCTGAAACTCAAAGAAATACATAAATACTACACACATTTGTTAAGGGAGTTCCTGTACACAAATGACATTGAATGTGTAATTCTTAACTAGAAGAGGGAAAAAAGATCTTTGATACCTTGTCAAAGAGAAACTTAAGTATTCTCAGAAAAACATGAAATTTAAACATAGCTATTACTGAGATTATTTATGAAAGATTACAATGGTAGATCATTCAATAAAAAGTTTTTTCAGGTACATAAATAGAAATGAGGTATAAAATTATACCTGTAGAGAGACTTAAATAGCATCTTAAATGGAGGTAGGCATCTTGTATCAGAACCTGAAGAGTTAGACACAGGTACGTGTTGGTTTAGCTGTTACCAAAAGGCTGTACATAAATAATATTTTAAATTTTGAGTCATTTTCTCACAATGTATAATTTTAGTTGTAGAATTGGGTCAAGTAAGTTCATGAGATAGCTTTACCATGTATCTGGTTACTTATTAACATTAAACATGCTTATCTTTCAGAAATATACATTTCCCTCAAAATAATTCAATTATTATCATTCAGCTTGCTAAATTTAAATGCTGACTGCTGGCACACAAGAACAAGACTTTCCATTTTTACTATTCTGAAAATAGAGTACAAATTAAAACCATTGAGAAGTAGGGTACGAATGTCACCTGTGGAATTCTGAATTCAGAGTTGATTTCCTTCTCTGCTAATTTTTTCAATACCAAGATAAGTGTCACAAATGGCACCCTTTCTTAGAGGGTTTCCAGAATTAGAATAACAGGCACCAACTTAATAAAACAGTAATGGTGCAGTGTAATCAGGAAGCTTCCTCACTGCCTGTCTCACTCACTGTTAGCAGTAGATGCTGTGTGATCCCAAAGTCCACACCTCTCCCATTTAATGTCTCGCATGAAAAGCTTGGGTTTCTTTCCCTCTAAGATACAGATCTAGAAAGGTGTGCAAAAATCACTTTCCTTGGTGCGCCACGTTATGACAGCACCTTCCTAACCTTGCCTGCTTCTTTTGTCAACGTGGTATGACATTACCATGGTCAGAGGAGAGCCAAATGAAATATTGTTTGAATTCCCTGCTTTTTTATTACTTAGGTTTAAGTAATGCTTTTAAAGTTTTCCCTGCACATTATTTAGCCTCATTTCTTATGTTTGCAAGTGTAGCCCCAAGAGAGAATGTGGCTTGGTCAGGAGACAGAAGGGTCCAGAGCCTGAGGGTAGCAGGTCCCAGTTGAGGACACACACTTCCCAACTCTCTTCCCTTGTGTTGATGGCCACAGACCTCGCAAAACCTTCCACACTTCTCCCTTGAGAGTGCATACACAGGAATGAACCTTAGAGTAAGGCTTCGATCAGCCTCTTCAAAGATGAGGCCCCGGTGCAGATGGGCATGTTTAAAGCGCTGCGGGCAGAGATTTCCTGTCCACTGAGCCTCTCTCTTTGCACATGGATGGCATGTACCTTATAGTCATATGTCACGCTTAGTTGCTTTAAATCACCTTTTAATGGAATTTCAGCTTAATGTAATTTTGGTTAAATTGCTAACAATCTTGTTGATTTCAAATGTCAGTTATTATTATTTATTCTTTTAATATAATAATTGCATTGGTCCATGCATGGAAGCAGGCAAAGAAGGGGGAGAAGGTACGTGAAAACAAAACCAGCCCTACTCTACTGTTAATGAGTTGTCAGTTCTTCTAAATAAAATGAGCCTCACAACTGTGGATTCTGATTGATAAACATTTCTTTTCGGTTGAGGAAATGTATTTCATCACTGTTCCGTAGATTCCCAAAGCCCTGGCTCAGGCTGCTAGACTTCGTTTCTTTTCTCTTTCTTTGCTGTTGCACGCGAAGGGTAGAGTGCTTCTCTGGCTTTTGTGGGTTTGTCTGGCCCTTAAGGTTTAAGCATAGTTTTTAGTGGTTCCAGGACATAAATATTAGAGTATGTGAAACAGCCCTCATCATGATGCTGTTCCTTAGCCCGTTTGGATATCTATAAAACTACTCCTAATTTCAGACTGTCTTTAGGAGCCTGGCATACTAATTGTAGTATATGGGGAAGTACTTTCAGGAATAAGATGGGAGATTTATTCACCAGGTCTTAGTACGGTAAAACCTAAGGGGTTCTTTGAACTTGCAGAAGCTTGGTGTAAGGCAAGCAAAACTACAAGAATAGTTGAGAAAATAGCGGATTTGATTCTGAGTTACAACACAAACACGCCATGTAGGCGTTTCCAATTTAATGAAACCTCGTGAGAAAATCCACTGAAGATGCTTGTAGTTTTTGGAGATCCTGAGCAACAAAATGGAAAGGTAAAGGTCTAAAAATTGAGACATTTGACTTAGAAAGCTTTATTTTACAGGAGGCTTCATTGCATTTAAAAATGAAACTTTACACTCATTGTAGAAACATCTACGCATAAGCTCCAATTTAAAGATTTGCCATGTTAGTGAACAGTGTGCACACCTTGGGTGAAATTTCAACTGATAAAAGAGATCTCACTTGTACTGGTATATCAGGGCTGACAGGAAAACAGGCCATTCACGGTATTCCATGTAGGAAAGATTTTTTTTTTCTCATCCTTTTTATTTTAGCCCCTTATTGAAGTATAATTGACATATACTAAATGGCTTATACTCGAAGTGTTCAGGAGAAACTAAATGTTGAACTATATATACAAGAGAAATTGAATGTATCTTTTATTTCCCAGAGTTTGTGCCCATTTGTCATTCATCCTTCCCACCATTCCTGGCCCGTCCCCAATGCCCAGAAAACCACTGACCTCTTGTCACTATAGATTAGTCTGCGTTTTCTAGAATTTTATACAAGTGGAACAGGCAGCACTTTTGTCTGGTGTCTTCACTTGGGACAATTATTTTAAGGCTCATCATGTTGTGTGTATCAATAGTTCATTCCTCTGATTGCTGAGTAGTAGTTCATTGTGTGCTGTGCCACAACTTGTTTACCCTAAATTCACCTGCTGGTATACATCTGAGTTTCCTGTTTTCAGCTATTACAAATAAAGCTGCCAAGAGTATTCATTCAGAAGTCTTCACAGTAGACGTAGGCTTGGAATGGCTGGGTCCAATATGGTAAGTGTATGTTTAACTTTAAGAAACTGCTAAACATTTCCAAAGTGGTTGTACCATTTTACGTTCCCAGCATGAGAGTTCTAGTTGCCAAAACTTGATATGGTCAGGTTTCTCTGTATATGGACAGTCTAATAAATATGCATGGGGTTGGTAGCATCTCATTGTGGCTTTGTTTCTTTAAGACTGATAATGCTGAATATCTGTCTATGTGCTTATTTGCTATGCTTATATCTTCTTTGGTGAAATGTCTGTACAAATCTTTTGCCCACTAAAAAAAAAAATGAGTTGTTTTCCTACTACTGAGTTTTGAGAGTTCTTTACAAGGTATATATCTAGACAGAATTCTTTCCTTTTTTTCATGGTGACATAGGTTAACGAAATCCACTTTAATGATAAGGCATATATATATATATATATATATATGTATATATGTATATTTATACCACATGCAGAATTTTTTATCAGATATGTGATTTGCAAATATTTTCTCCCAGTCTGCAGCTCTTTTCATTCTCGTAGTAGCATCTTTTAAAAAGCAGAAGTCCTTAATTTTGATGCATCAAATTTATCAGTTTTTTCTTCTCATGGATTGCACTTCTTGGTAGTAGTGTATCTAAGAAATAAATTGCCTAACCCAAGGGCACAAAGATTTTCTCCTAGAAAACATCTTTCCTGTTTTTTTCTAGTTTTAGGTTTTATATTGAAGTCTATGATCCATTTTGAGTTAATTTTTGTAGAGAATACAAGGTAGAGATTAGGGTTCTTTTTTTACATATGGCTAACTAGTTGTTTCCATACCATTTGTTGAAAAGACTATCCTTTCTCTACTGGATTGTCTTGGTACCTTTTTTGAAAAGAAGTTGTCCATCTTGTGTAGGTCTATTTTTGGAACGTATTCTCTCCCTTTGAACTTTTTGTCTATATTTTGGTGCCTAAATCATACTATCTAAATTACTGTATCTTTACAATAAGTTTGGGTTGTCAGGTTGTATAAATCTACAACTTTGTTCTTTTTAAAAAGTTGTTAGCTCTTCTAGGTCCTTATGAGTTTCTAAATGAGCTTGTCAGTTTCTACAAATAAAGTCCTGGGATTTTCATAGGGATTATTTGGAATCTATAAATTAATTTTGGGAGAATTTATATCTTACCAATATTGAGTCTTCCATAAATGCAATATATCTATTAACTAATTTAGGTTTTTAAATTTTTTCTCAGCAATGTTTTATAGTTGTCATTGTGTGGCAGCTGCACATTTGTTTTTTTGTCAGATTTACCCTACGTACTTCATATGTTTTGATGCTACTGTAAATAGGATTTTTTAAAATTTCATTTTCTGATTGTTGTTAATACATAGATGTTATTTTATATGTGATTTTATATCCAACAACCTTGCTAAAGTCATTATTATGGTAGCTTTTTTGTAGATTCTGTTACATCTTTTAAGAAGGAAAGGTTGTAATATAGAGAATTAAAGGCTCAGACAACCATTAGAAAGTCTGGCGGAGGAGAGTGGGGGAGATTCAAGGAGGCCATTGTCATTGTTGATGAAGTTGAGTGCCAGGTTCTGAGGAAAGCAGTGATCTCAGCTGCCTGCAATTCCAGTATGGCTTCAACTCATCTGGAAGCTACTATAAAAGTGAGAAATCCTATCTACTGATGGCCTATGTGTCTGCTTGCAGTTTTCAGAGCGTTAACTTCTTTTCTGCCTTCCAAATCTCAAGTGGTTACCTCTGGTTGGCAGTATCTAACCCAGGAACAAATGGAGAATGGGATTCTGGGAAATTTCTAGGTCTTTTCCTATAATGCAGGCAAGACTGTAGGAGGTGGTGATGCCAGGTTGACAAGACAGTCTGGCACACAGGGCATTAATAGAGATACATGTAAGATCTTGCACTTGGGCATGGAGAAGTGACTTAGCGGTGTTATGTTAGATGGCTGTAACTCAAGAAGATGCGATTTCCAAGAAGGCAAATGGCATCTTTGACATTATGGGCATTGATATATTATCTGGGACAGTGAAGTGGTAGGTCTTCTCTGCGTGGTATTGCCTTGCCCAGTGCTTGGATGAGGGTAGACAAACTGGAACATGTTTAGGGGATAATGACCCCAGTGGTGAGAGGGTAGAAAACCAGGTCACATGTGGAATGTTTGACAAAACTGAGAATGCCTCAGGGATGTGATGGATAACTGCAAATATTTAGAAGACTTGTTCTTTGCAGTCTGAAAAGGAAGGTTTAGGACCAGTGGGTAGGATCTTTAAGGAGACACTTTCTAAGGCAATATAAAGAACTTGCTGCATAGCTGCACTGCAATGGGAGGTCAGGTGTTTCCTTTGTTAGAGATTGTTGGGCTGCCTGGCCCAGAGTACATAAGGCTGAAGGAAAGGAATTTCAATTTAATGTTCCTCAGGCAACATTCTAACCCCAAAGTTTTTTGCAGGGAAAAATCTCCTAAATCACTGGTTACAAATTTTGCCACATGGAATGTCTGGAAATGAAATTGAGTTCTTTTAAATGTATTATGGCACTTTATTTGGTTTGAATAATTATAAATAAACCCATTTCTTGCATGTGCCTCAAAATAGGGAAAGTGGAAAATTTGTGAGACAGAGTCAGAGGCTGGGTGTGCAGAAGTATTATTGTCATATTTCATAGATTGTGAAACTTGCATTCTTTACATGCTTGACATTGCTGACATCTGCATGCAGGTGATGGCATTTTTCAACTATTGATGCCTAACATTCACTGTCATCACTTTTTTTTTTTTTTTTTGCATGCACAGATTTGGTCCTAGCTATTTCTAATGTCATTTCAATGGAATCCTGTGTACATTATTTGGTACTGCATGAGTTCTTTAATTGCCTTTTAATATATCGTCATAAAGATTACCCTGTAATTTGGCACTGAAATACAGATGGGCATAACAAAGCATAAGCTTGATATTCATAAGGATATTTATCCTTGTAGGAATGATTACAATTCCATATTTTCTTAGAAAGAAACAACCAAGTGTATGTATGAAATCTGTGCTATTCAAGGTAAAAGTCCAGGGATCATCAGCTTATTAGAAATGGATAGGTCTCAGCTCACATCTACTAAATAAGAATCTGCATTTTAACAAGATTTCTGTTAAAGTTTAAGAAGCATTGCTTTACACAGCTTCATGTGGGAAGATAACCCTTATGTAGAAGGAGCTGTGTTGAATTTTTTTTTCCTGTGGGCCACTCAGTGCTAGAATGATTTTTATGCCTCAGTGCTATTTGGCCTTATCTACTAATTTAATATCATGTGCAAATTACATTAGCATCCCATTAAATTCTCTCAGTCAGATCCAGCAAATGAAAAAATGTTAAGAACAAATCCAACACATTTATTTGGAGTACCCTCCTATGTAATTTCTTCTGCCTGAATGAATATATTCTAATATGCTATCTTTTTTACATTTTTAATTAAAACATTCTAAATAGATACTTTAAGCACTTTACTTTTTTCATTGTATTTCTTTTGTTCATTTTCATCACCCCAAATATATGTGTGATATCAACTCTTAATTGGTTATGATTGTTAATGATTTTGTGTCTAGTTATTTTCTTACTGTTTTATAGATTACCAAGATTACCAATTGTCTTTTAAGAAAATAAATGGCTGTACGAGTCACATATATTAGCTGTGCTTTGGAAACTATATAACTCAGTGTTGGACTGAGTTCTCAGTTGCAGATAGTAGCATTCATTCTCACTGGTGTCAGGGATCTATTAAATGGTGACACTGTCTCACAGATCCTTGGGAAGCACCCCATGAACTGGGGGCCCCACAGAAGCCTTTTCCTCTTCCTGTACATCTAGGCAACCGCTGTTACAGAGGTCCACCCCTAGGACTGCATCATCTCTGCCATGCTCCCTGGGAGGCGGATGCCCTCCACCCTGTCACTTCCCTGTTAATGTCACACTTGAGCACGATTTATTGGTAGAATGTAAACCCCATCTCAGTTTCTATAGTTATGAGGGATTTGGGGAAGTAGACAAGAAGGGGCTTGGATTTGGAGTAGACTAAGCTGATGCACATGTCCTCCACAAAGTCACATAATAGCTCCAGTTACTATTAAGTCCCTGAAATTCTTAGCTAAAGGATTACGTTATGAATTATGTGATGGAGGAACATTTTAAATACATCTGTGATATCAGATTTATATATCTAATGTACTTAAGGCAAGGAATCTTAATTGGTAAAACTATAACAGTTTGAACATGTTAGGGGTGAAGTTTTGATTCTAGAATATTTTTGGAAATGCATTTGATGTGAATGTCAGGACTAAACCATTTCTAAAGTTCTTTTTGACTCTTACGTGACTTTTATAAAGAGCTATTTAAAAAATTGTTTAAAGTCCTTGGAAAAAATGTAAACAGATGACTAAAAGAGGAATCAATGTTAGAGGGGCTTTTTTTTTTTTAAATAAAAAATTTTATTGAGATAATTGTTAGATTCACGTGCACTAGTAAGAACTAACACACAGAGATTCCATGGGGCTTTTACCCAGTTTCTGCCAATGCACTTCTGCTCGGGAGCAACCTTTGTACTTAACTATCCCCTCCACCTCATCAGTTACTCAATTCTCAAATAGTTTTCTTCATTTAGGTCTCTACTCAAAGACATCAGTGCCTTGGGCACTGGTGAATGTTTTGTGTAAAGGAGCCCATCTTCCCTGTCCCTTCCCTCTTGGTGACTCTCTCTATTCCTTTTCTTAGCTTTACTTTTTTCATGGCATACATAATGATTTTCTGGCCTTATGTGTTCATTTCATCTACCTCCCATCTAGAAGGGCAGTCCCCAAGGGCGGGAACTTTCTCTTACCCATTGTTAAATCCCCAGGTCTAAGATCAGTGCCTGGCACATGGTAGTAACTCAGTGTATGTTTGTTAAATGGTTTAATTAGTTGTTCTGAAGCTTTTCTCATCAACACCATGTTCCCTGAGAGGGATCGAGAAGTGTCACTCAGTCTGTAATAGCACATTTCCGTAACACTTACATGGAGGGCCTCCTGTGTTCCTGGTATTTGTGCTCAGTACATATCAAAGAAGAGTAAGGTCAACCCCATGTGTTCAGGGACTTCATCAGTAGCAAATGTCAGCTCACTGGCCTACAATGTACTGGGTGCTCTGAGGGAGGCCTGCCAGTCACCTGTTGAGGATAGAAGCAGGAGCCTTTGAAATATTGGTATCTGAGGAGAGACACAGGCTGAGATTGGAGCTGAGAACAGAGGTGTTGGAAATGTCAGTTGTGTATGTGTGTACCCTGGTGCCAGTTTGGTTTTTTATACAGTTGTCAGAAAAAGTGTCCTGATAAATTTGAAAAACGTGGTCACTCTAAGGCGAGCCCCTTCTACCTGTCTAATCTCTGTGGTCGTAAGGGAGTTTGTCTTAACCCCTTCCAGCACTTTCTCCATTACTACTGTTCCAGCCTCCTTGCCAGACACACCAGTCTCAGTCCTTTACATTTGCCGTTCCCTCTGTCTGGGATGCTTGCTCCCAGACCTCCGCGTGTCCCTCGCCTCAGTGGGTTTCCATATGTAGGCTGCCTCATCAGAGAAGCCTTCTCTAACCATCACGTGTAAAATGGTGCCCTCTCCCTTGCTTGTCATTCTCCATCAGCTTACCCCATCCAGTCTCTTTAGGGCACTTGTTGCCAACTGAAATGTATATGTTATACATGTACTTTGTTGTGTATCTTACTTGGTTGTCTCTCTCCCCCACTGAAATGTAAACCCCCTGTAAGCCAGGGCTTGCTTTTGTTCCTCCTGTGTTTCCAGCACTTAGAAGAAAAGTGTCTGGCTCATGTTTCGTTCGCGGTATACCTTTGTTAAAGGAACAGATCACTTCCTGGGCCTCCTGGTAGAAGGGAAGTGAAACGCAGGAGCCCCCAAACCAGTCTCTGCTTCTCAGAGCCCTTCCCAAAGCATCCACGTGACAGAAAAGTCATTGCACGTGCTCTGATGCTGCCTGTGACTGCCAGCATCTGCCTTGGGCCTCCTTGAGGGCCAAGTGAGAGGCAGGGCTGGAGTAGTGGGTATACAGAGGATGGCAAGTTTTTTGTGAATTAGATTTGTCAGGGGGCGTTTCCTTGAAGCAGATGAATGTTGAGCCAAAACTTGACAACAGGGTCAGATGTGACTAGCAATAAAAAGGAAGGAGGAAGGTGTTTATGTCAGGTATGAAGAATGGATGAGGGAAAAGGTGGAAGTTGGAACTGTACTATGAGTGTCCTTGTGTCAGCTCTAGGGAGAGGTCACCTAGATCTGACAGCTGTTTACTTCCATGCACAGTCTTGGACCCTGGAGGCTTTGGCCATGTGATGAAGAGGGTTTTTGGGCTGTCAGCATCATTGTTCTTCTGTGTTCTGAACTTGTGTACAGAAAAGGATTCTTGCTCTGCCTCAGCTCAGGCGAATATCGGATATTTCTTCTATTCAAGTACTGCCTTTCTCAAAAAACAAGTCCCTTGTACATCTTGGAACTAACTAATGGTCGTTTAAAAAGAAGAAAACGCTGTTGTGTTTTCTTGACTTTTGACATTCTTAAGAGCAGGTTGGCTTTTTACCATTTTGTATTTATTCTAGATTACACTGTTTGCACTTGCATCTAGCTGTAGACTTAAAGATGGGAAAAATATGAATGACTTTTCCTGCTTTCACACTTAGAAGCAGTTATGTTTAAGTAGGACCTGCCTAGTCACCTGGCATTTGTATTTGGTTACTGTAAGGGAGGTTTGATTTTTGAGGTATAACTAGATAATATTTTAAAGTTTAGGCTTAAACACAAAGTTTTAGAGCAGTGGTTCTCAGTCCTAACTACATGGTAGGACCACCTGGATCTGGGGGCTTCTAAAAAAATCCTCAGAGATTTTCTATGTAATTGATCTGGGATGCTGTCTAGGTAATGGTTTTGTTGATGTTTGTCTTTGGATCTTTTTGGGGGAGGGGAAGACAGTCTTGTACTTAAAGTTGCAAGTGTGATTTTTTTTTTAAAAAAACTTTTCTTCTGAATTATTTAAGAATAAATTGCTGACTTAGTGTCCTATCACCTGCAATCCTAATGCTTATTAAAAAAAAAAAAAACAAGAACATCCTCGTACATAACCACAATACAGCCAACAAAATAAAAAGAAAAAAAATTAACACTAATACATTATTGTCTGTCATTTAATCTTCAGCCCCTACTCAAGGTTTGACATTTGCCCCCTTAATGTCCTTCATAGCAAAACGATCACACTTTGCAGTTGGTTGTTGTGTCTCTTCAGTGTCTTTTTGTTTAGAACAGTTTGCCAGTCTCTGTGATGTTTATGAATCTTTAAACTGTTGAAGATTAAAAACTAGTTATTCTTATAAAATGCCTCTCAATTTGGGATTGTTTGTTTTCTCATGGTGATATTCAAGTTATACTTATTTGAAAGGAGTATCATAAAAGTGGTGCTGTGTTCTCACAGCATCCTATCAGGTAACTCAGAATTTCAATTTGTTCCATTACTGATGATGTTTGTGTGGATTACTTGATGAAGGTAGTATTTGTCAGGCTTCTTTTCTCTTTCCTAGTTAATAAGTATATTTTTATGAGGAGGCACTTTAAAACAATATGAATATTCCACATAGTTTTCTCAAAAAAACAAGAACATCAATTTATTCTACTTATTTCTATCTGTTTGGACTAATGTTCTCCAATTTTATCCAATGGCTTATAATCTGTTACTATCATTATTTATGTTTATGCTTATACATCCCAGATTTAGCTTGTAGGAGCCCCTTCAAACTGGCTTCTGTGACTATTTGACACATCTGTCATTTGTTAAACATTCCCTTGCTTCTTTGCAAGCAGGCATGTAAGGTTCATCACTTGCTCTCCTTATCCTGGCCCCAGATTAGCTCTTTTCCCAAAGAACTCTGGGTTTTTTAGTGAAGTAGTGAAGAATGGTAGAAGCCACATCTGGGTGCTAGATGTATTCATTGCTATTTGGCGGTTGGTTGTTACCAAGCCCCCTCAGTAATAGAAGGGAGTTGGGGGAGAGAGAGAAGAAGAAAGAGGGAGAGAGGGAGAGACAGGGAGGAAGGGAAAGAGGGAGAGAGTGTGTGTGTACATACACAGTAGTCCCTCTTTATACACAAGGGGTATGTTCCAAGACCCCCAGTGGATGGATGCCTGAAACCATGGATAGTACTGAACCGTATATATACTGTTTTTACCTGTACACACCTTTTCATTTAAAGGAAGCACTTTGTGCCTTTTCTTTGGCATATTCTAATTGCCAGCATCAACAAGCTGGCATTTTGGGGCCATGATTAAGTAAAATAAGGACTCTATGAACACAAGCACTGCGATAGTGCGACAGTTGATCTGATAACAAGACGGCTAAGTGATTAACAGGCAGGTAGCTCATAGTATATTAAGAACCATGAGTTTCTGCCAATAACCGATTGGTCCAACTCCACAGGGATTTTTTGATTTTTCTCTTTTTGTTTTCATAACTCCTTTTTCAACACTGAAAACCTGCCTGTCATTATCCTTAATATATTTATTTATTGATTGGTCCCCCTGTTTATAACCAGTCTTGCATCACTACCACCTAGATGCCGTCCCTGCCTGGATGCCCTCTTCACATTGCTTAGGCTCTGACTTTGCAAGGCGACGTATTAAAGCTCCCGAAACAAGGCCAACATGCAGCCAAGATAGAGCAGAACTGAGTCAGAAGGTGAACTCCACACTGTTTGTTCCATTATTAAGTGAATGGCAGGTTTTTAAGTTAGGTACGGTTTGGGAAAATAAATTCTTCCTAAGGAAGTGAAATTTAAAGAGAAGACTCAGTTCTACCAGTATACATGGTAAAAGACCAGGGTGAAAGCACAGCCTGTCTCCTGGAAAGCTTTGAAAAATATTTGTTTTGGAAATAAATCTGCTTGTAGTGAACATGAATTTCAGTCCCTTTCCCTGAATTACCTGTTTATAGGAAAAAATATTTGAAAAGGTTAGTTGTTTTTTAAGAATGTGTCTCATTAAAGACTTACTGCTTTTTTTTTACACTGCATTTTAAAAATAAACTTAATTTTAGAAGAGATTTAGAGAAATTGCAACTCAATGCTTTTTAAAGCATCAAATATTAAATAGGCGATATTCAGGCTGTGGTTGCTTTCTTTTTGTAGTCAGTGGCACTTTAACG
This sequence comes from Cynopterus sphinx, assembly GCA_030015415.1. Lineage (NCBI taxonomy): Eukaryota > Metazoa > Chordata > Mammalia > Chiroptera > Pteropodidae > Cynopterus > Cynopterus sphinx. The sequence continues at coordinate 169,419,537 of CM057380.1, forward strand.
TATAGAAACTAAGTTACAGTAACTGGGTCACGAAGAACCCCATCTTCTCCTTCCACTTGCGGCCAGAGGAAGCGGTAGGCTCTAGGAGCCAAATATAACAGGATCTGTGGTCAACCTACCTTAGATAGTCAACATCTATCTTGCCAATTTTCGTAAATCCATTTTCTTAAAGTAATGCAAGGCTGCAAGTGGATTTTCACCAAGGGCTCCACAATGAGACTGATATGCATTATCTGACTCAAAAGAAATCCAGCTCTGAACCTAAGGAGAATTCAGTAAAATTCCTTTTTTGATTATGTTTCTAAAGTGTTCATGGAAGTTACCTTTAGAGTGTGAACTATGCAGTTTAGGCTTTTGTGTATTTATCCCCAGAGGTACAAAAGGAAAAAAACCCAGGTTTGTGAATGTGGACAGAGCCACCGGAGACTTGACATGTAGATGAAACTCTTGTTGTTGTTGTTTAGTTCCTGTTTTCTATAAGTAATGCATTAATTGTCTTTTCATGAGAGCACGCCTCACTGTTGGTCCCCCAGGACTTTCTCTAGTGGTCAGGTGATTTCCACTACCCCATTTTGAGTCCTTCAGAAACGATCTTTGCAATTTTTGCCACGTATGCAAATGTTTACTTAACATTTTTCTTTAGCTTTTCTGACTTTTAGCTTAGCCTTTTTCTCAATGATTTCTGTGAAACCATGGATTTGATGTATCGATCCCCTAAAATCGCAAGTACTGCAGGCAGTATCTATTCAATACTTTGGGGACCTGGGAACTAGATCTTCAGTTCTCCTTGTTCTGAAATTCAATAAGCATACTTTCTGGGGTCTCTTCCCTTGAGCTTTGAAGTTACACCAGTGCTGGCTTATGTGTTCTTCTTAGTTGTTACATACAGTGAAAGTTGGCAGCTTTCTATATATTAGAATATATTCTGTAACATATTAGAATTAATATTACATTTTAAAGTTACTTTTTAAATGTGAGGTATAAATTGTATTTTAAGAAATTACATTAATTTTGTAAGATTTATTTAGCACATTTCCTCAGCTAGAATGTTTGTTTATTGTGTATCATTTATATTTTGATTGAGGGGAGCAAAACCTGATTGTCCTAATTCTGATATGCCCGGAAGATGCAACTGTGAACTCACTCAATAAACAAATACATGGATATATAAGACACTTGGTACCTGCCTTAAAAACACAAGATATAAAACATAGGGTGTTGTGTTAACCACTCTGAAGATGTCAAGATGTCATGGGAAACACCTAAATTATGATAAATATCTGTGTACCATAATTAAATTAATATATTCTGTGTTATTTGTGAGGAATATTGCCAGAAGCCAACTGGAGATTGTCATATATTCACATTAGATTCTTCGCTGAGTTTAAATAAACTGATATTGTGTGTATGTGTGTGTATTTTAGGAAGATTTATAAAAACTCACTTTAATAGACTTCTTTGAAACCAAACTTAATATCATGTTTTGCAAAAAGGGTTACAAACCAAAATGCAAGAGTAATTAAATGGTGAGTTTTGTGTATCCTCCTAGTTTAAGTAAAATACTGTGTTCTGCTCAGTCCCAGAGATGAAACGTTGCCTTGCACACCATCTATTAAGTGTTCAATATGCTACAAATACAGCTGTGTAACATTCTGGTGTGACATTACTTTAACAGAGAGAAGGAGCAAGAAAGGGAAGAACAGTTAATGGAAGACAAGAAAAGGAAGAAAGAGGATAAAAAGAAAAAAGAAGCCACTCAGAAGGTGGGTTTAATCAATTATGTCTGTTAAATAATGTTGCAGCTGATTTTATGAAAACAACAGTAAACAATATTGAGAAATGCAAGACAGTTACCAGCACTTGAACTCTCGTCTTACTTCCTTATTTGTATCATAATTAATCTGTATTTTCTTAAGCAAGTTATAGAATAACTTCAGAGTTGCTGGAGTTTGCCCTGCTGTTCTCCTTTTAGTCCGCCTACAGCATCATCATTTATGAGCCTACCTTTTGATAATTTTATAACAAAACTTCCCTTGTAGAGGACGTGGTGGGCCTGCTTAGAGCTTTGAGGAGGAGAGCATCATATGGCTTTGAGGAATTTGCTTAAGGAAAAAGAGATGCTAAAAGAAAAAAGATGTAGGGGCAACAGCTGTCAACTGTCAAGTCTTAGTTGAAGTGTTTGACAGGGCCGTCTGGAGCAGAGAGGTGTTAGGCACACCCCTCTACCCTGCTCTCTTTGCTGAAGATCCTGCCCCTTCGCCCTGGGCCTTGTCTGAATTTATTTCCCCACCTTGCCACTCTTTTATGCATCTCCTGACTTGGGCTTTGGCTTGGCAGGGTTGTTTTGATCCCTTTTTTGGAGGCGAAATGATCTGCCTGCAGTTCTTGTTACCATACCTTTGGGAAGCAGGGCTCCACTATAAGAAGCAGGTTTGAGAGTCTCTGCTGTGGTCCCAGGGTATTGAAGCTAGTTTAGGGAGGTGGAAGCTATTAAAAGGTTTTGAGGGGACTCTAGATTTAGAAGAGATTCAAGGCAGTCTAACACAAGCCAGTGCAAGTTTGTGAAAGGGACACCACAAGTTTTTCCAGCATTGCTGGATATAGCGTTTCCTGTAATTCAGTTTTCTGAATTATTGAAATTAGGTCATGTATGAGTGCCAGCGTTAAATAATACTAGAAATGTTTTCTGAACTGGTTGCCTATGCCCCTGCCACATTAAGTCTGTGAATGTAATTTATCTTTTTTTCTTGACTTAATTAAAATGAATATTCATTATTGGTTGGTGCTGTAATATATTTCTGTGCTCTTTCAGATCTTGTCTGCTTTTAGTTGTGTTTGTTTCTATTACTAGTGGCACATTCACCATCACATCCTCACGCTCTCAGGGTGCCTGCTTCTAATGCATTGCTTCTGACTTGATCTTGTTAGAATTGTCTAAAACGACATTAAAGAGTCTTGACTAAAGTTGTCAGATAATGACTCAAAGGCTCTTTTTATACTTTCTTTTGGGTATGCAGCCACACTCCATGTCATCCAGGTTGCAGATAAGCAGCTGCAGCAGCCAGCAGGTGTTACAGGCATTACCCTGTGCCCTGCACATGCTGACTCTCCAAGTGGAGCAATGGCAGAGCGAACCTTGGCGAAGGCCCTTTCCTTTAGGGCATTCACATTTCATCTACAAATTTGGTAGAAAAACTGGGTTTTGCAGTCTGTGGGAATGGATAGTTAATAGGCTGGACATTGGGGAGCTTAAGCAAAGACTGGTAACTTGAAGATGCCAAATAGAACAATTGATCGGGATGTGTACAGTCCATCTTTACTCTTCACATAGATAACAATATTCTCTTAACATGAAAATATCAATATCTAGAAATGATTCATATGATATGCATCTGTAAATTTCCATTGTGGCTCCCACTAATAGAAAAATGACTGAAATTAAAAATGGTATGGGTTTGTTCAAGAGTGAATTCGGATTATTTATGCAAAGAATGTAGATGATTCAGCTGGATGATCTGTGTTCTTACATCTGCATGAAGAACTGGTTAAGACATTATGGCAAAGAGGAAAATCACCATAAATAAAATACCAGGGGGTTAATTATGAACAATAAAAATTCAGTCATTTTGTTAGAAAATGTTTCAGATCAGCTGATAAAGGATCTAGGCCAACACATGGCCTTTGGTATTGTTTTATACTGAACCATTGTGAAATTTCAGAATGAAATTGTGATTTAGCAGTTTTAAGGAGAGAACGCAAAGCTTACCATGTGACTGTCTTAGTGGTTTCCAACTTTATTGTAAAGACTGCACCTCAGCTAGGAGGCGTAAAATGTGCTTCAATGCAAAGAATTGTAGAGAACATGCCAGAGGTTCTATTATGTGGTCATTCAGTCAGTCAGCAAGCATTCTGGTGCCTCTTACTGCTTCCACATCTTTCTCACTGCCTAGCGCATTGCTTTATAATCATCTCTTTGTGTGTGTCTCTCCCCGTTAGACTGACTGTAATAAGTTTCTCAAGGTTTTATTCATATTTGTATTTCCAGTAACTAGGATAGTGAGTGCCTAGTGCTTAAGAGCACTCAGAAATGTTTGTTTAATAAATGAATGATCAAGAATGAGTCCTGGTAATATAATTTCCTCGAAGAATTGATTTTCATTTAAAGTTAAGTTTAATTATTTCCATGCAGAAATTAAATATGAACTTTTTTCGTTGTATTCGGTAGTAGTTTGCTCTTTTAGAGCCTTCACTGAGTAAACTGTTAGATTTCCATTAATGAGAGAGGTGTCAAAGAAGGATTCCATTAACATTCATTAGGCTGATGTTGCTAAAGGATCATTGTTTAGTGTTGGCAGAACACATGCTTTGATCATCCAGCTTTTCACTGTCTGGGGGCAGCTCTTTTAACAGAACCCACACTAGAAGACATATTTGACATTATTTGGATTTGTCACTTACAGTTGGGGAAGGCACTGACTTCATGTATAAACTGATCTTCAAAATGGCATTCTAAGAAATATGCACGATGGTATAAACCTTAAACTGCCTTAAAGAATTGGTATGTGGATACAGATCAGTTCATTCTTAGATAAACGGGATTATACAAAATTATACAGTTGAATTGAGATCTGTAACAATTAGTACTGAGAAACACATTTTAAGATGCTGTCTACTACAAATTCAATACAGTAGAATTAGCTTGTCTTTTAATGCAAGAATGTAAGAAACACTCCAGGAGGTCACACAAGTAGATGGTTTAATGCATTCATTGTCTGAAAGGTGGTGCGCCTAGAATCCATTGTGCGATGAGCTGGTTAGCTACAGAACATAACACACCAGAGATGAACATGTTTTCGTGAACACTTACAGCAATAATGTAATATGATTATGAGTCAAAAATAATCAGATCCTTTTTTCTCTATGAATATTTTCATTATAAAAGTTAGAGAACCAATAAAAAATGCTTTGGAAGATTAAGTTAGGAAAAGGGGTCAAAATTACCCATTATCTCAATAATATAATAAAACCCCTATTGAATTCTGGAGTGTTTTCTTTTGGATGTTTTTCTTATTCATGACCTTTTGTAGTTTTGTTTTAATATTATAGGGCATGTATAATTAGGCGCCCTCCTTTATTTTCTCCTCTTAATAGCAGAAATAATTTTTCATGTGGCTCCTAATTATTTCCAAACTCTCTAAAAACCTATTATATTCAACCTGTCCAACCTTTTAGGTTAACCATTTCTATAGATGTATTAGTATATAAAGGAATACCTTTAACAAAGCAGTCTGTATTTGTTCAAAATTTACATATTTCACTCTTTTGCTATATTTCATGCTGTTCAAATTTTGCGTTTCATTCTTTCACTATAAGCTTTGAAAAAATAGCAAACATTTCTTGAGCATTGGCATAATTTATCTCTGTGCAGAGAGATACTATTATCATCTTCATTCAACAGAAAAATAGGAAACGCAGATCACACAGCCAGGAGGGGGGCACAACTTGGTTCCGAATCCTACCATGACCTCTGATAATGGGACCCTGAACTCTGTTTTCTAGATTTTAGGTTAAGCATTTGAGTTTATACTCACAGGGGAATCTTTTTGTCTCTATGGCTAATTTAGTTTCTGGGCCATATCCATTTGCTTTTCTCTAGTCATAGCAATCAAAATGGCAAACAGCATTCCTGGTACAAGAACCTCATCATTTAATGAGAGTAGAATGTTTTTTGTTTTAATTTTTAGTATACTTCATAATGATGGTCATGTAAGTTATGATGGCCATTGTCTTTAGAAAGATGTCTAAACTGCCTCCGAGCTTTTTCTGGATTTTAACTATGCTTGTATATCCAATAGCTTGAATTACCTGAGTTATTGGAATTAAAGTAGTCTTAATGAACTGAATTAGAAAGCAAATCTCATTTACTTATGTCTCTTCATTTATTTTGCAGGTCACGGAACAAAAAACCAAAGGTAAGATTTTTTTTCCCTTTTTAAGTCATTAGAACCTTTTGTGGTTTAGATTTTACACCCTTGCTGACTCAGCCTCCAATCCACTTGATAAGTGAGAGTGGGTGTAGAGTAATTAAGGGTGGATGTTTGCAGTCACTAAAGAGCAGTAATGACAAATTAAAAATACTTGTAGTAGTGTTTGTAGTGGCCTAAATTTTTTTAGGAAGTGAAAGAGATTAGAAAAAATACTTTGTTTTGAAAGTATATGGGTCAGGTTTTGAACTAAACCTTTTCAAAACTTTTTAGAACAATAACAAAAAACAAACACTAGGCTGTCATTTACAGGTAGAAACTGCAGAGGATGATGGTTAACCATCTTGGTCCATGACATGCATTGAGTCTGAAATGGAGTGTTATACCTGGGATGGTCACACTATCTTCTGAGCTAGAGCCTGGAACGTGCACTTTAAAAGGACAAAGCGTTTTAATAACTCTGTTACAAAATAGTGATGTGTTATAAAAAGAAGCAGATGTCCCTCAGGTCACTCTGAACCCAATGGTCTGTGTGATTTTAGTTCTTCTGTTAAATTTGATCATGCAGTCTTGTCTGGTGATGGTTACACTTTTGGCCAGTTTCTCTTTTGAATGGGAGACTTAATTGTTTGAGACTGATGTTCTAGTTCCTCTTCTTGCCCACTTAAATATGTGTTCTCAGCCAGTGTTAGAATTATTATGCATTAGAATTATTTGCATAGACTTGTCAGAATACACAAGCCTGGGCCTCCTCCTAGACGTTCATGACCTGAGGGCACAGCTCAAGCAGGTGTATTTGGAGAGGCTTTGCAGGTAACCCCAGTACCTGTCCCAGGTTGAGAACCATTGACCTGGATGAAGAGAATCAAATATGACTGATAATTTAGGAGAAGATAAGGGTGATGGAGAGGCCTTCTAATGATTGGTGTCTTAATTGTTTTGTTGTGTTTTGGCTTTTTTGGGCTACCAGGCCAAAAAAAACATGACACACAATGTTGGAAGACTAGTGCTAGTTTCTTAGGAAATCTAGTTATGGAAAACAAGTTTTCAGATGATGACATTACTGTAATGTATTTCTAATCAGAAGGCATGCCAAAGAGGAATGTAGTCTGGGACTTTAGTGGTTTATAAAATAAGCTGAAACCATTCTCAGTGATAATTATATTAATTAATTAATTAGAATAGTGTTCTCTCCTTGTACTTTCAACCAGTTCCAAATCCCAGGATAGGCTTTACTTTAGAAGTATCTTTGTAAATTACTTGTTTGAAATATGAATTCTATTTTATTATAGAAATAGAGTTATTGACAGTGGTATAGTGTTTGTATTTTCTAAACCAACATATTGTCTACAAAAGGATTGGGGCACATAAGTATATTTATAGAACTTTTTGATGATTTATGGTCACAACATATGAGAAAACTGGCAGTTTCCTGGAAAATCCAGCCTCTGGTCACTGGAACATGGTTGGGTGCCTAGTCCTGGTAACAACTCATGAAACGAGGTACTAGCTGAGCTTTAGAAACAAGCTGCTCTGTATAGCAAGTGGTGTTTCTATTGGAAAACTGAAGACCCATTAGGCATTCTTTATTAGATTATCTTTTTTTCTTTTTGGTACCAGGCCTATTCTCAGAAACATATTCCTTTATCCTCTGCCAAAGTCTTAAAAATCAAACTTTTTTCTACTTACTACCAAATTTTCCTCCCAATTAGGGTCTTTCTCATACCTACTAAAAAATGAAACGCAGCCTCACAGTTTTCATACTCTCTCCACCCCACCCTACCCTACCCCACCATCAAAAGTGAAAGTAAAATAACCCTAAAGTGAGCTGAAAGCCTGTTTCGGGTCTCCTTAAGGTATCTAATTGTTAGAACCAAGAATAATAAAAATTATTCTTGGAGTGTTCTATACCATAAGTAGTGGGAGGCCCTGATCTTTCCATTTTTGGTCCCATTTTACAGCCACATCTTCCTCTTTGTTCCCAAAAGCCTGCCAGGTAGCTCTAAATCCCATTCTTCTTCTCTTCCCTGGCTGATGCTTCTGGGTTCTTTTCCTCTTTCCAAAGATGATGCCTCCCTCAAGCAGCCTCCTCTTAACCCTGAGTCTCCCCTCTTTCCCCAGCAGACCCCATAAGAAAAAAGAAAAGACTGTGTTGGTGCCAAGTCTCTGGTTGTACAGAGGAATGAAGTAAGATTTGTCCATATTTCAGAGAAAAAGTAGATTTATTATATATTCTTTTATCGTCCATCATTTAAAAAAAAATGAGAAGTCTGGAGAGAACAGGACAGGGCTTTCAGCTGGAGGTTATATGAAGACATGGACTAGAGATGGCCCTATTGCCCAGGTAACAAATAATAAAAAGCCCTCTAGGTAGAAGCTAATATTCCCCTTTGTTGGGTATTAGACTTAGAATTGAAAGAGTTTGTGGGATTGATGTAATAGATCAGATTTAACAGGGATAAAGGTTAGGATTAAGACGATAGACCATATAATGGAGGAGTTTGGACATAGCAATATAGATAGCCTTATTAAAAAGTAGTGAGGGTGATGGTTGGCCTATTGGGAATTATCAGTATGAAATTACTGATTTATAAAATCTAACCAAACCTAAAGTTGCATTAGTAGAAATACAGCATCTGGGGAGGGATTTGCAGTTTTTATAATGGGCACCACACTGTAGAAGGGAACAGAGAACTTCTATGGACCATGAGGAATTTAGGCCAGATTAGTCAAGAAATGTGAACCTGTGTCACCTCTCGGAAGGTTGAACATCAAGGGATGGTTAATCTCCAGGACAAGGCTTCCCACCTGGGAACGATCAGGTAACTGTCTTCAGAGATTTGAAAGGTTCAGGTGCCTGACACTTAGCAGTTCTTTGGTAAATGACCAATTCAGCTGCCATCTTGCAACTCTGATTAAGGGGATAGGTGCAGGAGTTTGCAAGTATGGTCCTCAATCCAAATCTGATTCACCGCCTGTTTTTGCACTGCGCATGAGATAAGAATGTTTTGCATGTTTTTAAATGGTTGGGGGAAAAAAATAAAAACAATATTTTACAACAGTGAAAATGATATGAAATTCATATTTCAGTGTCACAAATACAGTTTTACTGGAACACAGCCACAGTCATTCATTTGTACATTGTGTATGGCTGCTTTTGCCCTAGCAGTGCATAGTTGAGTCATTAAAGCCTAGAATATTTACTCTCTGGCCAGCGAAAGTATGCTGACCCCTGGTAAAGAGTACGAGAAACCCACAAAGGAAAAGCTAATGAGTTAGCTGAAGTTGGTTTCAAAACAGAGAAGGAGGGAATAGCCAATAGTATCAAATTCTAGAAAAGTCAAAAAAAGAAAAGGTCCAACAGGTGTCCATTAGATTGGCAGTGAAGATCACTAGTGATTTAATGAGGAGAGAAGTTTCCAGGGAGACATAAGGGCAAAAACCAGTATGCACTGAGTTCTAGAAGTGAATGGAAGGTAAAGAAATGGAGGCAGTACTTAGAGGTTACTGAAAGTTGTTCAGTGCTCATTGGCCACTCACTGTATGTCATCAGTCTTTGTTTTGAGACTTCTTGTATTACATGGTAACTGATTTTTCTTCAAGAGATTTTTCAGTCTAAAATAATGTCTTTTCTAGGGCTCATTTGTATTTGAACTACTTTTAAAAATTTTGTAAAAGATCTTATGTTTGGCACCATTAACGTATTTAAAGAAAATAGTAATTTGTATTGGTCTTGCCCATTTCAGAATTTCCTTAATACTTTTTCTTCTGAAAAAGTAGTCTCTTATTGAAGTTTTCATAAATAGAGGCAATTAGAAGTTTAAACTGTAAGATGAGAATGGTATAAGATAAAAGCAGTGGGGCAGACAAAAGGTAAATAAATGGTTTGGGGAGCAAATGAATGAAACTTAGAAAATAGGATACCCAGTATTTTTCATAATGTCTTTATTTCTCTTTGATACAGAGATCATTTTAAGCCACAAGCTTTTTTATTTTTTCCCTTGGAAAAAATAAAAAACTACGCCTTTATGTTGAGCAGCTCATTTAGAGATTTTTGCACTACAGTTTACAAACCATTAAGATTGAGAAGAGGTAAGAGAGGGCCTGAACAGGAACGTGTCCAGACTGAATCAGAGTTTCCCCTTCTCGTGTTATTGTCAGGGCTCTGGAGCGCACATGGTGTACACACAGACCCTCACGTCCGAAGATTGGACTCTGGGAAGCAGGTTGGATTGGGCCTCCTGCCTAATAGCTACATTGCCCTCCAGTCAGTGTCTAGAGATCTGACTGACCTTTAAATGCTTAAAATTCTTAAATTCACAGGATGGTGTAATACAGAAAAATAGAATAAGAACTTATTCATTCCTGAAGCACAGTTGCTACAAACATGTACTGCAGCCCTTTTCTGACTGTGCCCTGGAGTTTTGAACAACTCTCCTCCTGTTGGAGCGCCATCTTGGAAGGAATGTGCTCAAGACGTGGTCCCACTTTATAGCTTTATTATTTATGATCTGTTCTGCCTCTGATGCGATGTTGGGAGAATGCCCTGAGAAACTTTTGCAGGGCATCTTGTACAATATCTAATACCTACCAGATTTCTTCGGTTGTGCTGTCATTGTTGTAGTCAGTCAAACTGGTTTTCAGACTTCAGTCCAGTGGGCAGCACTTACTATGTCATATTCTATTTTAGGGAAATGAATCAAAGCATGTAACAGACCTGGTTAACTTTAAGTGAAGACTCTAACCTGTTTATAGAAGAGCAGCCTCACAGGAATGTTGCTGCTTTCATCCTAAAAACCAGTTGGGAAGAGTCCCCTCAGCCTTTGTCAGCTTCATGTTTATTCTCAGGATAAGAGGGAAGGGGATGAGGAATGCTGTGCACTATCGAATCCTCCAGGCAGAAATAGAAAATTAATCGTTAAGTAAGTCATCTTTATCCATTTATCAATTGGCTGTTACAGGTCATGCAGAGGGTATTGTATTAAAAATATTAGGCAATGACCAGTTTATTTTCAGAAGTCATACGTTTATTCTGCTTGTCAGATTATGGATCCCTTGACCTCCCCTGTGTACCAGGAGGCCCAGTACTGCCTCCTGGTGGGTTAAGGTTAGATCCAAGGTTGCCTTGAAGTTACTCCAGGCACCTTCTCTTTTTTCCTGTTACTCAGAATACTCACCAATCAATATTGGGCCCCCTGATTTCTGATGATGTATCTCTCTTATCATAAAGGAGCCATCACTTTTCACCTCCACCCTACCATGAGCAACATGCTGGCCCAGCATCATTTCAGCAGTCAGAGCGGTATTGCCACCAGAGCTGGCCCTAACGTACTCTGGATGTCAGGGATTTTGGCCTCAGAATCATCCGAATTATCAGGCTCAATGATTGTTTCTGTAGTACTGCCAGCCTCTGTTTGCCAGGTAAATTTTCTTGGAAAGGGCGGCAGGCTTTTGGTAAGATGAGGCATGGGAGGTGCAGGTCCAGAGAACAGACTCTAGGGTTGAGCCACGGGGTCCTTGTTGGTTGTCTTGCATGTCTCCACACTTCCTCTTTGCCACTGTAAAAAATAAGCAAAAACATTAAATTATTTAAAGTCAATAGGAAATATCTACATTTAGGAATTATCTACATTTTGAAATTTTTATTTTAAATAAAGAGTTTGGGGGGGGACACAAGGCACACTTAAAAGCTTTTTTGGACAAAAGCAAAAAGATGTATAATGTTTCTAATATTTACACACAGTGCCAAACAAGAGTCTTTGAGTTCAAGTGGCTATAGAAACCAACAAGTTGATTTTGTGATTCTCTAGAATGAAGTTCCCTATAAGGGTCTACTCTGTGCCAGGCCTTAAAAAAGGATGAAAGATGTGCCTCAGCCTTTGTGGGACTTGTGGCCTAGTAAGGGAGAGGGACCTATGAAAGGAGAATTTCAATATAATAGGGTAAATTTAGTGGTAAAGAAAAATGGGCAGTGTGCTCCAGGAGTATAAATGATGGGTGCTTTGCCTCCCTGGTCCAGGGCCTTCAGGAAAAGTTTGTCAGAGGTTGTTCTTTAAGAATGAGTGAGGAGGGAGAGCTTTGAACCTTTACTAAGGACTTTGCCTGATGACCATATGTACCCCTAGACCTGCTATGCAGCCTTTCAGGGAATTCCCCCATTGATTTAGGGAGTGAATAGGGAGAGACTGCTTCACTTTACCCCTTAGTCGATGGAATGTAATTACCGTCTTTGAATCCTTGTCACCATCACTTTCCACCTCCACCCTACCTTCAGTAAACTGAAGATGCTGGGCAATTTGGAAAGATCATTTCCATCAAGAATGGAATGAAAGAAGGGTTGCCTTATTGCAATTGGTCCCATGCAAGCTTTCTTAAAAATAATCTTTAGAAAAATGTATTTGATTTCAGAGGTGGTTTTCCAATCTCTTTCAGTGCCCGAAGTGACGAAACCAAGTTTAAGCCAACCAACGGCCGCCAGCCCAATTGGCAGCTCTCCATCGCCACCAGTCAATGGTGGCAACAATGCCAAAAGGGTGGCAGTGCCGAACGGACAACCGCCAAGCGCCGCCCGCTACATGCCTCGGGAGGTGCCGCCGCGATTCCGTTGCCAGCAGGACCACAAAGTGTTACTGAAACGTGGGCAGCCCCCTCCACCATCCTGCATGCTCCTCGGAGGTGGGGCAGGGCCTCCTCCCTCCACAGCACCCGGAGCAAATCCAAACAACGCACAAGTGACAGGAACACTGCTGCAGAGTGAGAGTGGGACTGCACCAGGTGAGGAATGGGCGTCAGTGACTTGAATTCATGGCAGCTTCAGAGAGCGAGAACACATCTTTTGTATTGCCTGGTGTAAAGTCCACAAAACCATTAATTATATAGGCTATTGGGGTTATTCAAAAGATGGCTGAAGATCTCAGTATGGAATGTGTATCAGCATTTCTCTTCTGAAACTGGGTTTTAGTTTCCATTGAGAGTGTGCTCTGGGCATGAGAGGCTGATGTAGCTGCTCTTTCCCATTGCTCTTTGGAGGCTTTTTTCCTTCTCAGACAAGAGCATTAGAGATTCAAGCCTCCATGGTTCAGCTGTCACTACAGTGTGTGCTCTGAGTATGATTGGAAGTAGGGCTAGTGCCGGGGCATGGGCATGTTGCAAATCTCACATACTTGTTTTTGTGCTCCCAGAACACTAGGCATGTAGAAAGGATGTTCTCTTAGATTGCTATATAGGAAACCATTCTATAGTCTATTATTAGGTTCTTTAAATCACTCAGGGGGCCCTGGATTTTAAGCATTATTGAAAAACTATAAATAGATACAAGGATCTTCAGTTAAAAGGTTCTACTAGGAGTTTTGAGACTTTTTCAATAGGTAAATACTAAATCAGTTAACAGTGAAGAACATCCAAATACTTACTTTAGCTCATTAACAGATTTTACCTTATTTCTTAAAATATTGTTTTTGAGGCTATATTAAATTTTAGAGCTGAACACCATCAAGCGTTGGCAATGACATTAAATTTTGGGGATCGTTAATGACAGGACTCTTTATTCTAGTCCTAAATTTGAACACAGAATTGCCTAGAAAGTTTTGTCACTTTCTGGTGTTTGGAGTAGGGGTCAAAAGAAACCTAGTGTGACAGGTTTCATGCAGAGATAAGACCTATCCAGGAGGCTTCCCTCTGTGGCCCTTCTGTAACCAGATGCAAAGTGAAATAAATATGTGAGGGGTGGTTAACTCAAGTGTTTCTGCACCAATTCTATCCAGGCCTGGATGTAGACATGAAGTCAGTGAGTGTCAAGAGTCTCCTGTTTACATTCTTAAAACCAAGGAGGCCTTGAATCCAAGAATTTGGTCTTTTTTTTTTTTTTTTTTTTTTTTTACATGGCTCTATCTAATATTTTTTTCAACTTCATATTGACTTAAAGCTGCTTGGTTAAATGAGCTAAAATAAATTTAGAAGAAATTATCAGGTTAAAAATATGTCATTTTTTTCTTACTAAATGTGAATTCCAGCAAAATATGTGCTGAGCCAGATTAATTCATCAGATTACTTTCCTTGGGCATACAATCTGATTCATGCTTGTCTGCTCCTGGCATATAGCTGGGTGGGCATTCATCATTCAGCAGATGCTTACTGAGCAGCAATGCACTGGCTACTGTGTGGAATTCAAACGTTAGCAAGATAGGGCCTCTGTCTGAAAGGTGCTAACAGGGATGGAAAGACATGAACATAGTACTCTAGCACTGAGCAGAATAGCTCTGGATAGGAAAAGATTATTTGGGGGTGACAGCTCAATAAAAGCTTCAGGGAAAAATGCCACTAGAACTAGACCTAATAAAAGGGGCAAAGTTCAGCGAGGAAAAAACAGTGTCGATGTGGAATGGTTCCATGGTGAGAAGGCACAAGTTGTGGAATGTCAAGTAGTGTTAAATGTAGACATCTACATGCAAAATAGTGGAAGATGAGATTAGAAAAGTCACTTGGCCCCAAGTCATGGATCATCTTGATCAGACTCCAACCCCAAGAGTTTAGCTTTATTTTTGTGCACTAAGGAACTGTCGAAGGCTTTTCATGCAGTGGTGATATAATCAAAGGTGTCCTGAAGAGCAATTGCTTCAGCTGGGAGTATTTAGAGTAGACTACAGATACCAAGTGCAGGGTGTTGTTCCATTGTGTCAAGATATAAGAAGGCCCTTCTCTGTCAATAGGAATGGCAGGGAGATAGCTTTGAGAGATGTTGTGGAGTTAGACTTAGCAAATACACCAGCCAGGCAAGACGAAAGAGAAGAGACAACTAAGACTGGTGTGATACAGTTTACAAAGAAAGGCAGCTGGGTAGAGAAGCTAGTTTATGTGGAAATGTGATGAGCTCTCTGAGCGGAGGTTTGAACTTGAGATGTTAGTATTAATGCATGAGTAGCTGCTGTGATTGATGAAACAGTCTCTTTTGTAGAGTCAACCCTTGGAGGTGCTGCTGCTTCGAATTATGCAAATTCCACTTGGGGCCCGGGAGCCTCCTCCAACAACGGCGCCTCTCCCAACCCAACTCACATCTGGGACAAGGTGATTGTAGACGAGTCTAACATGGAAGAGTGGCCTTGTATTGCCAGCAAAGACACTGAGTCTTCTTCTGAAAACACCACCGATAACAACAGTGCCTCGAACCCTGGCTCTGAAAAGAGCACTCTGCCAGGAAGCACCACTAGTAACAAAGGAAAAGGGGGCCAGTGCCAGTCTGCAAGTTCTGGGAACGAATGTAATCTTGGGGTCTGGAAATCTGACCCTAAGGCTAAATCTGTTCAATCTTCCAACTCTACTCCAGAGAGCAACAATGGACTAGGAAATTGGAGGAACGTGAGTGGTCAGGATAGAATTGGCTCTGGCTTCAGCAACTTCAACCCAAATAGCAACCCATCTGCCTGGCCAGCGCTGGTCCAAGAAGGAAATTCTAGGAAAGGGGCATTGGAAACAGATACGAGTAATTCCAGTGCACAGGTTAGCACAGTCGGTCAGGCATCCAGGGAACAGCAGTCAAAGATGGAAAATGCGGGTGTTAATTTTGTTGTCTCTGGCAGAGAACAGGCTCAAATTCATAACACTGATGGACCAAAAAATGGAAACACTAACTCCTTGAACTTAAGTTCACCAAACCCCATGGAGAATAAGGGAATGCCCTTCGGAATGGGCTTGGGGAACGCCTCCAGGAGCACCGATGCCCCTTCACAAAGCACTGGAGATCGAAAGACTGGGAGTGTTGGATCTTGGGGTGCAGCTAGGGGGCCTTCTGGAACTGACACAGCCTCTGGACAAAGCAATTCTGGAAACAATGGGAACAATGGAAAGGATAGAGAGGACTCCTGGAAAGGAGCTTCCGTTCAGAAATCAACCGGGTCAAAAAATGACTCTTGGGACAACAATAACAGGTCTACGGGTGGGTCCTGGAACTTTGGCCCTCAGGACTCTAATGACAACAAATGGGGTGAAGGGAACAAAATGACATCTGGGGTCTCTCAGGGAGAATGGAAACAGCCGACTGGGTCTGACGATTTGAAAATTGGAGAATGGAGTGGTCCAAACCAACCAAATTCTAGCACTGGAGCATGGGACAATCAAAAGGGCCACCCCCTCCCTGAAAACCAAGGCAATGCCCAGGCTCCCTGTTGGGGAAGATCTTCCAGCTCCACAGGAAGTGAAGTTGGAGGTCAAAGCACTGGAAGCAACCACAAAGCAGGAAGTAGTGACAGTCATAATTCTGGCCGTCGGTCGTACAGGCCCACACATCCTGATTGTCAGGCTGTCTTGCAGACTCTTTTGAGCCGAACTGATTTGGACCCCAGGGTGCTCTCAAACACTGGCTGGGGCCAAACACAAATTAAGCAGGACACAGTGTGGGATATTGAAGAGGTGCCAAGGCCCGAGGGGAAATCTGACAAAGGAACTGAGGGGTGGGAGAGCGCTGCCACACAGACCAAGAACTCAGGGGGCTGGGGAGACGCACCCAGCCAAAGCAATCAAATGAAGTCTGGATGGGGGGAGCTCTCAGCCTCTACAGAGTGGAAGGACCCCAAGAACACAGGAGGCTGGAATGACTATAAGAACAACTCTTCCAATTGGGGAGGAGGACGACCAGATGAAAAGACATCTTCCTCTTGGAATGAGAATTCCAGCAAGGATCAGGGGTGGGGAGGTGGACGCCAGCCCAATCAAGGATGGACTTCTGGAAAGAATAGTTGGGGAGAGGAAGTTGATCAAGCAAAAACTAGCAATTGGGAAAGTTCTACAAGCAAACCTGTGTCTGGGTGGGGTGAAGGAGGGCAGAATGAAATCGGAACTTGGGGAAACGGTGGGAATGCAAGCCTAGCGTCCAAAGGCGGGTGGGAAGATTGCAAAAGATCTCCAGCATGGACTGAGACAGGCAGACAGCCCAGTTCCTGGAATAAACAGCACCAACAGCAGCAGCAGCCACAGCAGCCACCACCACCACAACCAGAGGCTTCTGGTTCATGGGGAGGCCCACCCCCACCACCTCCAGGCAATGGACGACCTTCTAACTCCAGCTGGAGCAGTGGGCCGCAGCCAGTAACCCCTAAGGATGAGGAACCTAGTGGTTGGGAAGAGCCATCCCCACAGTCGATTAGTCGGAAGATGGACATCGATGATGGCACTTCAGCTTGGGGAGACCCTAACAGTTATAATTACAAGAATGTGAACTTGTGGGATAAGAATTCCCAAGGGGGCCCAGCACCTCGAGAACCAAACCTGCCTACCCCGATGACCGGTAAATCAGCATCAGGTAAGGAGTGGCTTTTCTCGAAGGTTTTGATGAAAGAAAAATCCTTAGTCAAGGCATTTTTTAAAAAGCTGCATTTATTCAACTGAGCTTTGTTCTGGGACCCTTTCCTACATTAGCAGAAGCTCTCTCTTTATAAAATGATAGTGATAACAGATGCTGGTAGCACATTTTAATGTTCATTCTTGGCAAAAGGAAAAAATGACATCCCTGTGTTAGTCTCTCAAAATTATTTTTTTGTAATTGTATTGGTCTGCAGAATCCAAAAGACTTATATCTTGCTAAACAAACTATGCTCCAAATTTAAAAACAAAGAATTAAAATCATAGCAGAAATAAAACTGACTTCCATTATGGTTCTACCCGTGGACACATGCTCTGTGTTTCTCTTTCCCCAGCAAAGGGAATATTCTGTGGTATTCTTGCAGAGGCCAACAGAATGCTGTAGCAAAAGTGGAATCTGGAAGATTTTGGTCACTTCCCAGAAACATGTACTGATCACCTTTGAAAGTAGAGTACTTTGTATAAGAGATTGTTATCTTATGATAATCAGTTGTTCAGAATTAAATTTTTCTTCCCTCCTTATTCACATAGAGAACATCATACCTGGTAAATTAAAAGTAGTGCTGGGGGTATTGCTCTCAGTTTGGCGTTGTAGACTTGAATGCCCCATAAAGCATGTAGTTCAGCAAACTAAAGGATTGCACTGTTCAAGGTTTTTTGTTTTGTTTTGTTCTGATTTTCTTGTTAAAATTAATCACAATGTTCCTTCCAGCTTCTACTCCCAAAAGTAAACCTAGTATTCAGTGAATCCAGTTATAGCCACTCAAAAATGATAACTTTTAACTTGTCTTTATTTTCCCCAAAAATATTGAAAAGAATGAGGAAAGAAGTGAAGATTCTTTGTTAATTCCCTATCTAGAATAAAACCTGCTACCAGGTAAAAATAACTTTATTCATATAGTCAGCCCTCTGAATCTGCAGGTTCTGTATCTACAAACTCAACCTCAGATCAAAAATGTATGGAAAAAACAAAAATCCAGAATTACATTGTTGCTGATGTATACTATGTAGTTAGACCTGCAATGGTTGCTTCTGTACTGAACTTGTACAGACTTTTTTTTTGTCATTCCCAGAACAATACCGTACAAGAACTATTTGCTAAGTATTTACATTGTGTTAGGTATTATAAGATGTACATAGGTTATATGCTAATACTGCAGCATTCTTCAAAGTAACTAGATAAAGCATCCTTAGGTTTCAGCCCTGGAACTAGTCCCCTCTTAGATACTGAGGGCTGACTGTATGGTAAAAATCTTTGAACTATGCAGAAAAGCAAAAGGTAACACATAAAATAATCTTAGCCCCTAGGGTCTCTTTCCCCATAGGTAATCTCTTAAAATTTTCAAAATTCAAAAATTTTGTTATAGCAAAATATATCTACCCTTTAAAATTTTTACACGGAAGGGATTGTATATACTACAATCTGTTCTTCACCTTGCTTTTTTCCCTTAAACTTAAAAACTCTTCATATTACCACATTTCTGTCTTTTAATTGCTTTGTATATGGTATTCATTTTGTGGGTGACCCACCGCTGGTCTAACCAGTCTCTTTTTGATAGATATTTAGTTGCTTCTAAATGGTTTCTGATAGCAATTCAGTGGGCATTGCTGTACATGTAATTTCGTCTACTTTTATAGATTTGCCTGTGGTATAATCTCCTGGTGGTGGAATTACTGTGCAAAAATGATAATGCCCAATGCCCTCCATGAAGGTGGAACCCACTTATATTTCTCTGACAGAATACTGGGCTGCCTGTTTCTACTACCTTCACTTTACTCCACTGGATAGTGTAGCATTTCATTTAACAAATTGTTCTTAGAGACACATTTCCTTTCTTTACAGTCTGGAGCAAAAGCACACCACCTGCTCCAGATAATGGCACTTCAGCTTGGGGTGAGCCAAACGAAAGCAGTCCCGGGTGGAGCGAAATGGATGACGCAGGAGCCTCAACCACAGGCTGGGGGAGCGCATCTTCCAGCTCTGCAAATGCCATGAAACCCAGTAAGCGTACAGCAAATAAAAGGATTCTCCTTTCATTTGGCAGTCAGACATTTGGGGGAAGACTGTTTAGTCTTTAAACCATTGTTTTGATGAGATTCAGAATCTTGAACCTTTAAAAAATGGTTAGCAGCAAATGGTGGTGACTTGGAGTGGTGTATGTTAAAATGTTTACAGTGAACTAAAAGTCCTAAGTTAATTTTGTTGATTTTATTTTCAGTTAAGTTTAGTATCTGGCCAGAATCGAAATTTTGATGTGGTGCTGCTAAATGAAATATTACTCACCACATCTATTTTGCATTTCTACTCTTTTGTTAGTATAATTTAAGAGTTTCCTGGCTTTTAATATGGAACATCTCTCTGCTGCCCAGTATGACTTAATCCTTCTGTTCCTTCCTTTTCCCTTTGTCTCTCTTCTCGTCCATCCACCCACAAAGGAACATTTAAGGTTTCTTGAATCTGACAAAGATTTCTTCATTTGAGTTTTTAAACAAAGCACATCATACTTGTTCTTAATCGTTGAAAATCTAAGCTATACTTGATCCAGCTGGCAGTGCGTAGTGACAGTAATTTGCAAAACTTTATAAACTCATGCTTTGGAATGTCTCGGTGGATGTCCCTCAGTTGAAAAAATCAGTTTCTAGTGCCCATTTTCACTTGTTGGTAGTTTTCCTAAAAAGTATTTCACCATCTCTTCTACCACATTGCAGACTTAAGGAACTGTCTTTTGATTTTTAAAATATGATCATACTGAATGCTCAGAATTTGAACAAGAATAAAAAATTCCATTGGCAATTTCATTGTATGATATTTAGGGCCCTTATAGTGCTACATGAAGGAATATGATCTTTGCTACATTCTAGAAATTCACTCTAGAAATTCAGTCATAATAATGTGACTGACTGCATTTTAAAAATTACGACTCTCTTCCACTTCATAAAAATAACTTTATAAAGACTGATTTTCATTGTAAAATTGGTTGAATTGTCATGGGAAATGCCATCCTATTGACTTAAAATAGATCCAAAATCCTGTTTGGAAGACGTGAACCAGACCCTGGAGCGAGGATGAGCGTCAGCAGCACTTTCATGGTTTTTACATGTCTTCCCCAAGCTCAAAATCACCTTTCTTCTACCAAAAAACTCTCACTTTTCTTCAGATTTTAAAAAATATTTTCTACTCTATAGTTATAGCAACAGCTATAGTTGTCCTTCCTCAGGGTAATTTGAATGTGGGCCTAGATCATCGCAGCCTACCAGTTGATGCTGGTAGTTAACCTGTGGTCTTCTCTAGACTTCAATATCTTAACTCTGATTTAGGCTCCATGACTGAAAATTAGAGCTCTCTTTTTATCTTTTCTATCAGAAGATGTTTGTTAGAAGTTTAGCTCTTTTCTCTAAAATAAGGATTACGTGGATGTCTTTGTTTTTATAAAGGGGTCACTATGTTATCATTTATGCTGGGTTTTTCATTCCTATTGCTTGTCAGAGGATGGTATATAGTTCATGCTTACGTAACAGTGAATAATCTCAAATGCAGAAGAAACAATCCTGGTGGTTATCAAAGACATTTCGAACAGCAGGGAGAATAGCCCCAAGCCCCGCCTCTTGCTGCCCAAGTTAAAGTCCTTCCTATAAGGCTGAAATTAACCCTTTGGAGGGCCCATCAGGTTCACTTGGACCATGCGGAGGGATGATGCCACAAAAGAATCCAGCCGCCTTGCGCCCTGTATACTTGTTGCTTGCCTTCGTGGCTGTCACTGGCCTGCTCCTAAAGGATGGCAGCAGTCAGTCATTCAGGGAAGAAGCACTTTTTTGGCTCTAGACTCTTCATATGAAGCTGTCTAAATCAAAGAACTGCCCCTTTCATAATGATCTGTCATTGGTGATGTGAAGTTGTAGTTGGAGGTTTCTAGGCAAGACAGTGTTTTACCTCCTCTTCCATCATTTTGTAGTGTCATTACCATAACACGTATCTTTCAATTCCATACAATATTTTTAGAGGGAAATTAAGGATTTATCCCCATCTCCAAATTAAAGATCTCTGTTTAAAAGGGCAAGTTGGTGAAATAGACAATGGGTACTGACATCCTACTTCCTCAAACATTAGAACCCTCACCTCTGATTTCTCTGTTTACCTTCCTCCCTTTCCCATGCTCTATCCCTTCAGTTTCCTCTTCCTGTCTTTTAAAAACTATTGCTTTTACATTGCTTTTGTCTAGGGTCTTTCTAATATGTCACACATGTCAGGCATATACATCTAATAAGATTCAAATTTTTATGGCTGTGAATTTTTTTCTTTCACCATAATATTGATGTTCAAAATCTAATACAATTTTCTTCCTTTTTTCATGTTTTCTCAACTTCATCCCAAATGAGGTAGAAAGGTATTCTTTATCATACCTGATTTTTGAACTGTCCATTATAAATGAAGCACACAACATAGTTTAGGAAGGTAATCTAAGGACAACAGTAAAACATACTCATTAAGAGGAATAGATTTCTCTTAACTGAGATGTAAAATTTCTTGCAAGTCGTTATATGGATTCAATTGTGGAATTTTCATCAACTTTATATAAAAGAAAAATTACTGAGCCAGAAGTCATGAGGTCTTGATTTTGTGGTTTGTTAACTCACTCTGTATTCATTGAACCTTTAATGTGTTTCTATTTCCTGCTTTCTAAAGTATGAATAATATTTGCCTTGCCATATAGATGGATTAGATAAAATTACAGTATACTAAAATGTGGTATTTACAAGGAATGATTGTTGTGGTTATTGATATATAAAACTTTTGCATACAATTGATTCATTCTTTTCTTAAAAAGATTCCAAATCTATGCAAGACGGCTGGGGGGAGAGTGACGGGCCAGTGACAGGAACTCGCCATCCCAGCTGGGAAGAGGAGGATGATGGAGGAGTCTGGAACACTGCCGGCTCTCAGGGAAGTGCTTCCTCCCACAACTCAGCAAGCTGGGGACAAGGAGGAAAGAAACAAATGAAGGTATTCTGCCTCAGAAATGTTTGAGCTTGCTCTTTCATTCTTAGAAAACAGAACTGAGAATTTTAATAATGGAAGGAGTAGAGCAGCTAGAGTCCCTAAGGTCCTAAGTAAGAGAGAAAAATATTTTCTTGGGAACAAATAACTACCTCCTCTTTACTTCTCATTTTTCTTCCCCATGACTTTGAAACCACAAACTACAGAACTGTTGCTATGGATAAAATGGAATTTTCAAAGATAGATTATTTTAGTTTCCATATTATAATTATTCTTTGGCAGCTTTCAAAGCATACTTTATAAATGTTTTATGCTTTTGTGTTCTAAAACCAAGGAAG
Organism: Cynopterus sphinx; assembly: GCA_030015415.1. NCBI lineage: Eukaryota > Metazoa > Chordata > Mammalia > Chiroptera > Pteropodidae > Cynopterus > Cynopterus sphinx. Next base: position 169,442,207 of record CM057380.1, read on the forward strand.
TCTTTAGAGTAAATCCCCCTGAATATGTAGAAGAGAAACCCAAGTAAGATAGCTTCTCCATTGGTGATTCACGTGGCCGGTTTCTGATTCAGGAAATTCCAATGCCCAGAACCCTTCTTCTAACAAAACGAAGTATCTGCCAATGTGTACCTCTGCTGCAGCAACGAGGTGACTAATATACATACCATACCAGACTGAGCTTTAAATGTTTCACTTCCCATATCCCAGAACAGCTCGGTTTCTCATTCGATTTGCCTAGTTTGATGAGGACTTTGGTTTTCTGTCTAGAACAATAGTCTTTCAACCTGAACCACTCTCTCAGCAGAAGCACTCTTTTTTCATTCCAGTCTTTTATTCCACAAATATATTGCTGGAAATAAGAAATGGATCGCCATATTCTTAATTTCAGCATGGGAGCCTTGCTGCCCTGTGAAATGCTTCACAGCTGATATTCTCCCAGGTTTCCATATGTCATCTTAGAAGGTCTTCAGTTGGCTAAGGGCTGCGCCTTCATTCCCTCTGCCTATAGGATACTAATTTTGTTTTGAATATAGTAATTTCTTTTATAGCATAAGAATACAGGTTGTTTCTATTAGACATTTTGTTTATGCAGTCATTTACAGTTTTTCCTAAGGACTTTCATTTTCTTAATTCTGGTCACAAAAGGAATTGTTTGTTATTTTTTATGTGCTCATATTGTCTAATATGCTCTGGCTTTTTTGCTGTCATTGTTTACAAATTAACAATAAGACCAAATTAAAAGACATCTTAGAAGACAGCTGATTGAAGGAAGTGACTGAATGAAAGGCACTAGCCCACTCAGATAGCCGCCAAGATTTACTTACATAATTGGGAGTTGCTTGTTAATGCTCCGTGACTGATGGTTCCAACCTTTCATATTGAGATTTTCTTTTTTTGTGATCAGAAACAGTTAACATAAAATGTACTGTCTTAACCACTTTTAAGTGTACAGTTCAGTGACATTAAGTACATTACATTGTTGTGCTGCCATCACCAACTGTCCACAAAACTCTTTATCTTGCAAAACTGAAACTCTGTACGCATTAAACAGAGCCTATCAATTCTCTCCTCCTTCCACCGAGGCTTTTTTGACCTTAAAACATATAACTGAACTTCAAGTTTCCTATTACTCTCAAGGATAATAAAATTGAGTTTACGACCATGCCACCCTGAGTAAGCCTGATCCCATCTGATCTCGGAAGCTAAGCAGGGTCGGACCTGCTTAGTACTTGGTGGGAGACCACTTAGGAAGACCAGGTGCTGTAGGTGTAAAAAAATTTTTTTAAATAAGGGATTGTAAACTGACAAGGTCCTTGGCAATCTGTGAGGTCAACCAAGGGTTGCTTCACCTAAAATAATAATAAAATTGATATGACAAATATCATAACACAAACAGGATTTTTTAACCACAGAATATACAATACACGAAGCCCCATCACCCACTGCCCTGACCAGGTCCCTATCATGTTTCCACCTGCTTTCTTGGTAGAAGTAAATGTGGAGCTGATAATCGGTATCTGGTTCAGGGGAGAAACTAGTTCATCCCATTAAGAAACAAAAGAAACCCACGTCTGCCTTAATTTGCAGTAAGGTCAGTGATGGTGTCTTCTGCTAGGCATCCTTCTCACTGGGGACCCGTGTCCTCTATACTGTGAAGCAGACAGATGAATGCTATGTAGATGCTCCTCATCCTATCCACATGGAGAGTAACAACCAGTTTAAATAGGCTTCTTTCCAGATAATATGTACTAGCATCGAACTTTCCTGATACCAACTGGCTTGGGTTACAAGTAGATAATAAAAGGGAAAGTACCATTATGCAAACATTATAATTTAGAAGATCTAAGATCTGATATTGGCCCATTTATAAGGTAAAAACACCAGCTGATTGTATGTTTTTCCAGTTACTTCTAATTTGGTGTGACAAAATAAGAATGAAAACACAGATATAGCTAGGGCTTATTACTCTTTTAGACTAACAGATAAAATATCAAAACCCTAATTAAAGAGAGATAATTAGGTTTCAAAAGATAAAGTCTTGGCTCTACATTTTCAATCAGTACTTATGTAACTCAGATATGAAGACAAAATAAAATGATTTGGTTCTGAAATTACGTGTTTCATTTCTGTAGTGCTCACTAAAAGGAGGAAACAATGATTCATGGATGAATCCTCTTGCCAAACAGTTTTCAAATATGGGATTGCTGGTAAGTTTTACTTTTTCAAATGTGTAATATATCCCAGCTTTTATGTTTTCTACAAATTTTAAGACCACTGCCACATATAGTACAAAATTACAGATTTAGAAGCTGATGAAGCAATGTTTCTGATTTGAATTAAACAATATTTTTTCTCAGTGTTCTATTCATAACACAGTACTTCAATATTTAAAGGTTATTTTTTCATGTTTGTTTAATTTGTATTCCTTGTAGTGTTTTCTTCGGGAAATTAAGGATGAAAGAGATAGGCTTTAAAATTTATATAATTTTCTCTGACTCCTGTTCCAATTTTAATGTCATCATTTAAAAAGAAAAAGACAAAACAACAAAATAACTAGATAAACTATTTGTGATTAATTACGTAGAGAATTCTTGTAGACTTCCTAATTTTTTTTTTAGCTCTCGGAACCGTATGGGGACACCCTGTCCCTGGTTGCCAAAAGACAAATGACTTTAACTTGGCTGCACATTTCAGAATTTGATGACTTGACACGTCACGAGAAGAAGTTGTCATCATTTGGCTGCCACTCATGAAATCTGATCCCGAGCTGACTGGAACTTGAGGACAGGGGTTTATTTCTACAGCAGCTGTTTAGCTATTGCTCTACCCGTAAATTCACTGAAGCTAATTCTATATGAAAGTTAAATTTAGGAATATAGGCACCAGCAGCAATCAAATGAGTTGTATTAAAAATGTTACCATCTTCATTCCAGTGTAACTGTATAGTGTTTGTAGTTAAATGTGGCTCTTACATGAATAAAGCCATTCTCTGATTCACACATTTAATTCAGACCTTTAATTTTCCCTCACTATTTGCTTTTCAGACTCAAACTGAAGATAATCCAAGCAGCAAAATGGATTTGTCTGTAGGTATGTATTACTCCACTAATACAAACAAAATATATTGTTGTTCACGAACAGGATGTCCAGTGCTCGGTTTGAGTTGAGACAGGTGCAGTTCAGTAGACAGGTATTCAACATTGTGGAAGGTACCAAGCCAGAACTCAAATGACCGCAAGAGCCAAGAAGTAATGTAAATGAGTGATGTGTGCCAGATATAAAGAATTGGGACTTGGAGGCCACAGGCTGGCTGCGGAGCGCATATGTGCCACCTAAAGGAATCATCCTGGCTCGGCTCTTAGCAGTTGTTCCCGTGGAGGAGCATAAGCTCAGCTTGGCCAGATCTTTCAATTTTTGAAGAGAGTCCAGAAGAAATTCAGATGTATATTGATATCCCAATTTTTAAATATTTGAAGCTAATTCAGGTTGTTAAAAATACTATGTGTGGCCAAACAAAATATGTCTGTGGCCCTGGCACACTCAGCTCTCAGGTTGCCAGTCCTGACTGCCCTGGGATGTTTCATTATTGACAGACTCTCCCATTGCAAGTGGAGCAGATGCAGGGTCAGCCCTTCATCTTAAATGAAGAAGAAAATAAAACAATGCTGGGTAACAAGGAAGTAGTGTTTGATATGACATTTTAAAATCTGAGAATAACTAAAACATAAGCTTCCTGGGCACTGCTCATGTGAATATACATTAGCAAATTTACAGAGCTGGGAGAGAAAAGTGGAGATAACCATTGTATCTGGGAAATCCCGTGGCACAGGTAGTGTGGCACACCATCTCCTGTGTTAAAGTTCTAAAATTTTAGTGCAACAATTATGCCTCTTTGAGCTTTTCATTCCTAATAATTGTTTCACAGCCCCAACCATTTATTTTTAACAGATGCTGAAATAGCAAGAGACAGAATCTCTCATCGAGGACATTTCCATTTATGGGTATTCATCAAACATATCAATAACCAGTCTCAATTTTTTTTAGTGAGATGTTTACCAGGTCAGCCTTAAGGCTATCTTTCAGTTTCCCACAGAAGAAAACCTACAACTGATATATGTTGAGTTTCGGGTTTAGTTTTGTTTTAAGGACCCACATGTGTTCCAGGGAGGTCACCCGCCACCTGAACCATTAACTCTTTGGTCTTGTACCCAGCACCCCAGGGAGGAGCATGGGGCAGGTCACTCTTGGCAATAAGGGAGACATTGATTCTTGAAACTTTTACTCCTTCTGTGGTACCTTTCAGGGAGCCTTACAGATAAAAAATTTGATGTGGACAAGCGAGCAATGAATCTCGGGGATTTTAATGATATCATGAGGAAGGATCGATCTGGGTTCCGTCCACCTAATTCCAAAGACATGGGAACCACAGATAGTGGGCCTTATTTTGAGAAGGTGAGTTGAATTCTTTGTTTAAGATAATAATTCATGAGAACCACTTTGGTTCCTGTTTGTCTTTTGATAATTGATTCCAGGAGGAAACATAGAATTACTGAACTAAATTAATGAGCAAAACACAAACATCACCTGATTTAAATGGTGACATGACAACAGTTGATGTCAACAGGTGATTAGGCAGGAACTAGAACCATCTGTCTTTAGGATGTGAGTAGTGTGAAGAATGTCTAAGTTTTGGAAAATTAACGAAGTTTGGAGGAGGAAAATGGTCTAACTCTGTAGTGGGGGAAATGCACACTTAAAACATGTACAAGAAATTTTAGAGACGAATTCTTCATTTTTTTTCTGCTACTTTTTGTGCAGTTACAAATTAAATTTTGGGATCTTGTGCAAATACTCTGTGTCTCATAAGGCCTTGCCTTCCAGCTTTGTTGAGGTGACCCAAAACTTTCTGCTTTGCTTTTTCTAAGAGAGCTCTGTGCTGATCTTTCTCCATTTCTCTAGTGATCTATTTAGTTACAATGGTATACTTTTCAAATTTTCAACTACCTGATTCAGACAAGTCATTTATACCCATTTGTTTTGATTTTTAATGTTTCTAATAGAGGAGATTATTCTTTGATTCAGAATACCAACTTCGAGTGTTCATGGTCTTCAGAAAGCTATTAAAATCACAGTTTTTAGATCTGGCACCTTTTTGGTATTATTGATGCTGGTCCAGACAGCAACATATTCACAAGAAGGTTACTCTGGGTTCTGTTTCAGCAGCCACATAGAGTAATCAATATTAGATGCATAAAAATAAAGTGTCTGGCAATTTTTATCTTAGTGCAATGGACAGAATGTGTTACTAACTTACAGGATAAGAAAAATCTATATCAAAGAGGATGACAGATGGTGTCTGTTGGGCGAAGTATGATAATTATTATCAGATCCAAATTCTGTCCTGGTTTATTGCTAATACCTCTAACTTTGTTTATTCCTAGTGTTTTCTCTCTTTCCCCTTTTTGCATTCTGTTGCTTCACTAACCAACACTCATTGTGATTGGCTAACTACTACTTTTCAGCTGACTTTGCCTTTCTCCAATCAAGATGGGTGCCTTGGGGATGAGGCTCCCTGCTCTCCCTTCTCCCCTTCTCCCAGCTACAAGCTGTCTCCCTCTGGTTCCACACTACCCAACGTCAGCCTTGGAGCAATCGGCACAGGGCTCAACCCCCAAAACTTCGCTGCTAGACAAGTAAGGAGGCCTCTCAAATTTATAACTGCTTGGCTGTGGCCTCGCCTTGGCCCTGGTCTGCAGTTTATTGCATCATTTGTCTGTCTTGGGAAATTTGTTGATTACTGAATGCACAGAATGATATTAAGTATAGGCTTTAGCTCTTTCAGCCCATAGAACCCATCTCTCTTCATGTTTCTCAACATGGATTTTATTTTAAATTTGTTTATTTTGTTGTCTCATTTTTGGTCGTGAGTTTACATCTGATAACTAATAATTGCCTTAGGAAAATGTTAAAGAGGCTACATAGGTACCCTACATCAGGGGTCCCCAAACCCTAGGTTTCAGGCTGCTACTGGTTTGTGGCCTGTTAGAAACCGGGCCTATTAGGAACAGCAGGAGGTGAGCAGTGGGCAAGCTTGCTGGTGAAGCTTCATCTGTATCTGCAGCCACTCCCCAGCACCATTATCAGTGCCTCAGCTCCACCTCAGATCATCAGGTGTTAGATTCTCATAGGTGCCAGAAAGGTTGGGGACCACTGCCTTACATCACCTAATTTAACAACATATTTGCCATTTTAACACTAAATTGAATGACAAGTACAAATAATTTTGAGGTCTTCTAATTTTAATAAAACTGCTAATCGGAAAATAGCATCAAAACTGGTAAGATTAAGTGTTTGAGGGTTATAGCATATTAAAATCTAAATATAAAGTAATAATTACCCAGAGAAAGGTAACTTTAATATTAGATTAATAAGCTTTGAGAAGGCTGGATGTTGCTCACATGTGGTGGGGTTTTATTCAGTCTGAGCAGCCACTCCTTAGGGTCTGATGGTCAGACCTCCAAGGAAAGGCTGTGCAATAGAAACCAGACTGGCAAGCCTGGCACAGTGGCGCCCACTTGCTTTTACAGGACTGGGGGGATGCAGCAGGCCTCCCCATCTATTACCCCACAGTAGCTCTGTTGTAGTTTCATGGAGAAAACCAGTAATATGGAGACAATTCCTTTGTGACAGTGAGTTCAGTGATGATATTTTCCTATTCACAGTTCCGTGAGCACACACTTGTCACTGTGACTTTCACCTTGAGATGTTATGGAAAGGACATAGGACATTTAACTTTTAGTTGTATTCCTTTTGCTTCCACATGATGACTTTCACATTTAAATTAAAGAATGATATAAACACCTCTTAAACCATAGTCCTCAAAGTGCATATAGGTCTGTCATTTTCTTCTTAGCACATTTTTAAAAATGGGTTATATTATATCTGTGTGTTGGTTATGTCTAGTTGGGAGTTTTAGGTCATTTTTTTTTCTTCCTTTATATTTTACTGTTTATCTTAATGTTTCCGCAGAGGGCATGGATATGTATTCCTTATATATACAGAAGATACAGTTACATCAGTGTTCTAGGGGGCTCTTTTGTTTTGGGTTGAGGTATAGAAAATGTGAAATAGTCAGAACACTCTTGGTTAATGGTGATGATAAACATGCTTTCAGAATAGCATGATTATCACGTTATTGGTATATGAACTTTAGTGAAATACGCCGGCCAAACTGGCTGTGCACTGGACTCTAAGAAAGGTCATTCCTCTTGGGTTTTGGAGGGGGTTTTTTTGATCTTTGGATTGCTACAGAGTCTGTGGTGAACCAGGTTGGTACACATCTATCCAAATCCGGTCATGGTTTTTTCACATGTTTTCATGCAGACTTAATGTATTTCATAATTTAAAAATGTAATTTAAGGTTTTTATTTTCATGTCACAGAATATTTCAATCAGCTCGGTAACTTTGTTTTTAATTTATATACCTTTCTAAGTTAAACACTGTAGTTGAGGCAAATATCACCAATGATTATTAGGACTCAGGTCATAAAAGCCTCACATACAACAGTACGACTTAGAAATAGCAAAATAAACTATCGTTAACACATGCACAACCTTTTAATGATCATTTCCCTAGTTTCTAAATGTAGTTTTTTAAAAGAGAGGACCTGTATGATTGCCACTACATTGTTGTGGGACGTAGCTATTTCTGAGACAAGAAATTGACTAGCTTATGATGCCAAGGTTCCAGATTTAAAAGTAGAGAAGGTATTTTTTGATAGGCTACTGTCAACTTATCTATACTGTTATTCATATCACATGTATCAAAGTGCTTGGAATGTCTTTAGGGATACTTGATAATGAAAACCTAAACCTTTGGGAGTGGGATAGAATCTGTCTACTGGGAATAGGAAACTAGGGTTTGATTTTATAAAAAAAACTTGGAAAAGCAAATTTATTTTAATATTTCTTACCAAAAGAGAGGTTGAAGTTTAAAATGATCCCCACAAAGCAGTTTTGGACTTGTCAAAACGTGGATTCTGGCAAGGACTTTAGTTACCAGAAACCCTACCATTCAAAGACCAGTCAATGAATAATTAACATCTAATAACAAGGTTATTACTTTGATAGTAAAATGTGAGAACATTCTTAGTAGAGTATGCTACACACAGCACATTAGACTGCTTGGCTGTCCTGACTTTGCAGAATATTTTTAGTAAAATAAATATTTCCTATTTTCCTGGTAATGATCAGCTCAGCTACTGACTACTGTGATCTCAGAAAAGTTAGAGCCAAGCTATTTCATCTTAGGATGACAGTTTCATTAGTAAGACAGGGGAAGCAGAGATATTAGAGTTTCTAGAATTAAAGGTCTTTTCATGTTTAAACAATCCTTTAATTCATGAGGGATCTTTGATTTTCTTTTGAGATATACACAGATTTTGATTGCCATTTCTACTTTATGTTCATAATCATTTTCATTTTCAATGCTTTTAAGTTTATTAATTTCCCTGTAGCAGTCCTTTAATCTATTTAAAGTCATTAAGCCATCAAAATATCTTCAGTGTTCTAGAACTTAATAGTACCGTTACAAAGTTCTTTAAAATTACCTTAATTCCTGCAATGCCAGGGATACGATGATGGTGTTGACTTCAGTTCAGAGTATACATGCTTGGTAAAAGCAGTGGTGCCGCTCTCCTCACTGATGATGTTCAGCGGGGCCTTTTCAAGTATGTGAAATTGGTGGGTCATGAATGTTTGCAAATGATGTGTCCATCCTACAGACCAGGGCTTTACTGAATGAATTCTGGGACTAGAAAGAGGGAAATATTAAGCTGGTGGTGGGAAGATGAAAATGGAAAATAACTACAATATGATTCAATGGCGGGTGCTGTCTTAAGAGTTTTAAAGTATTTGGGGAATACACAGGTAGGCTCAGTTAATTGAATGTGAAATGAGGAAGAAGGGCTTGGAGAAGACTTTCCTGATGAGGATGACCTCTGAGCTGAGCCTTGAAGAGGCAAGTGAAGGTGCTATAGAGAACTGCCTCAGGCGAGGGAGCACAGTGTCAGGGATCAAACATGGTTTCTTTGCTGAAGGACATCTTGGCTGGAAACAAGTCAGAAACAAAGGGCAATCATATAGCCCAGGTTTCTATAGCTCTGATTAGAACAGTGTAGAAGTGCTGCAGTGGTCCTCCAGAAATCAGAGTTAAGCTTGATAATCATTTATTTGAATAAGAAGCTACAGGTGAGTAATGTTTGTTTTGGTGTCCTTGTAATGATTTTTCACTTTTTCCCTTTCTTCCTTTTTAATCTCGTTCTGTGATTGATTTGGATGTCCTCATCTAGCAAAGAAGGGACTAAGACAGGGAAGGGTGTTCAGATCTGGAGTAGGGCCCTCATGAAGCTAGGCTCACAGTTGGGTGGCACTGATATTTTGCTTGAACTAACCAGCATGGAGAAGTAATATGGTATTTTACAGTTGACATTGTTCATAAGCCTGCATTTTTTACTCAAGTACCTTTCAAGGTGGATCTTAGATTACAAGGCTTGAGAATAAATTTAGTAAACCCAATCTTAAAAAAGAAAGTAGTTGAAATGTCATGTTGCTTATACCTTTCAATTACAAAAAAAATTGAAAGGTTTTTCTAACATTTGACTAAATTTAACCCTTTTGGCTATAGAGTTAATCAGACTGCAGAAGTGATGATAATATGCCCATGTCTGGATCTGAATAATTTTCCTGATCATTCCAAGGTCAGGAACTTTGCAGTTATAAAATTATGTGATTCCATGGAGCACAAGATATGATTTTCTGGTAGAAAACCCAAACTGTTTTGTTTGCATGCATTTTCTCACGTTAACAAAAAGCCTGACGCTGCTGTTATGTTTGCAGGGTGGCAATCACGGTTTGTTTGGAAATAGCACAGCACAATCGAGAGGTATGCACACACCGGTGCAGCCACTAAATTCTCCTAGTCTCCGGGCGCAAGTGCCTCCCCAGTTTATTTCCCCCCAGGTAAGAAATTGTATGTTTCCACAGTTCAGAAGTAAAGCCCATCCATGGGATTAGCAGTTGTCAACAGATTGCTTTTGTGGGCTTGAAAGGAATAATAGTAGTTCTAAATTTGAAAAACTCAGATGTCAAAGATCAAGATTTTTTTAAACAAAATTATCAAATCTTACTTTTTTATTGTATAGTGCATACAAAGTAGATATTTTTGGATGGAAAACGCTATGGTTACATTCCTTTTAGATTGCCTGTATATTTTTTCTAATACTGTATTGATTTTTTAATGACATGTAATTAAAACTACTTTATAAATCCTGTTGTGTTAGCATTCAGAAGCTGGTTGTCTTCAAGGATTCATCCGCAGATGAACAGGAGAATTACCAGGTTCTGGATTATTCTGAAAGGTTTTTAGGGGCTATCTGCTAAAGTACTGACCAGGAGCTCTCGGGGGCAGTTTTAGAATTAATGAAGTGGCAGAGACTTATTCACAGAGCAGCAATAAGACACTGTCCTGGAGTACCATGGGAACTTTTTAGGTCCATTTCTTAGTAGGAAATATGCAATGAGTTTTGGAGGGCTACAGGTGAGAGATTTGTGCCAACCTACCACATGCTGTCCCTGGTACCTGTTTGTGAGAAAACGGGTCTCAGAAGCAAAGTAAAAGCTCATAAGCCTGTGTATGGATTCCATGTGTGACCTTACTAAGAATATTTCTCGTGTGAACTAAGTATGAGCAAGAGCTTTTGAGTCCATCCCATCCTGTAAAAGTGGGTGAGGGCACTTACTGGATCCAACCAGTGGGTTGTAGGTTGTGAAGGGTCAGGTTTGGTTGTTTAAGTTTTGAAATGTTTAAGAGAGAAGCTTAAAATATTTCTTTGAAACCATCATTTATAGATTTCACATCCTGTTTTTGACATCGAGTCCATATCTGTCTTGTAGACCTTCCCTAACCCCCATCTTCATGGTCCTGTCTGAGAACCTTGGCGTCCCCTTGGGGTGTCTCCTCTTCCCCTTCCCGCCCTCTGAGTTCCAGTCATCCTTCAGGTCCCAGGTAGTGGAATGTCCTGCAGACAGACCTGTTACTGACTTCCTAGCACTTACAGTGGGAGCGTCTTAACTGTTTGGACACATTCCAACATACCTTAGTGTCAGGGCAACAGCCATCCATGGTTATTGACCATCTGCAGTGTGTCAGGTAGTGTGTTGACAATGCACAGGTGAAGAAAATGCCATCTCTCCGCATTGCAGCCTCCTGGAATTGGTGGCAGTGATGGAAGAATAGTCAGCAAATAGTGTGAAAAACGTCGTGTAGAAATAAATGCTTAACAGAGTTCGGGAAGCTGGGTGAGATCTCACACTAGCAGTGGCACTTAAGCTGGGTCTTGAGGAGTGAGTCAGTTTGCTGGGCACAGCCAGATTAAAGGTGCCTTCTGGGTAGCAGGAACTGGAAGAACATGGCACGTTTGGGGAAACAATGGTTTCTTGAAATAATTAGAGCTTGTGGAAACATACAGGTGCTGATTAGAGTATAATAGGAAGAAACTAGTCAGGAATTTGGGACCATATTCAGAAAAGCTTTGTTTGCCTTGCTAAGGAGTTTGGACTTTGTCCTTTGGTCAGCATGGTTTATAACCATCATCTGAGCTACAACTTAAAAATACAGTTCCTAGGACTCCCCCAGTCTACCGAGAAAGAATCTTGGGTGTTGGAGCCTAGTCACCCCCAGGTAATTTTTAGGTGCACCCTAAAGTTTGACTGCTACTGTTATAGATCATATCGTTTAGGCAAGATTTTTTACAAGAGTGGCAATGTAGGAAAATTTATGTTTTAGAAGGATAACATTGATTGTAATACAGAAGACGTGGTTGAATGGCAGAATCACTAGAGCAGAGAAGACCAGTTAGAAGGCTAGTGCAGGGGTCCAGGTAAGGCAGTGGTGGTGGGAAGAATGACTTTGTGAAGGGCACTGGTGATCTTCATCTTGTGGAATGCAGTGATCTGTTCTCCAGTTTCTTCTTACTCAGTGTCACAGCAGCATTAGACACAGGTAGTCACTCCGTCCTTTTTGAAACACTTAATTCACTTGGCTTTCAGACACCTTCTATATTGCTTCTCCAGCTACCTCTCCTTTTCCATCTCCTTTACAAGTTCCTCCTCCCTCTCCCAGCATTTAAACAGGAGAGGCCCCAGTCTCAGTCCTCAAGCCTCTTCTCCCTGTCTGCAGTGACTGCTAGGTGATCTTGCCCAGTGGATTGGTTTTAAATACTGACAGCTCCAAACACTGATGGTGTCTTTAGGCCGGATCTCCCTTCTCAACTTTACAGACTTCTGGGGACCTCTAATAGGATGCCTTATAAGCATTGCAAGTTAACATGTCCTAAACTGAACATCTGACTTCATCCCACTCTCCCCTCAAAAATACGCTCTTCGTCCAAGGAAATGGCACTCGTTCTGCAAGAGCTCTGGTCTCACACCTCATGATACATTATGCACATTCTCACAGTCCAATCCAGTCCATCGAGAAATTGTCCCTTCACAGCTTTATCCAGAAGTTGACCATTTCTTATCACCCCCTCTAGTATGACCCCTGGCCACGCCACCACCATTTCGCTCCTAGAAATGGCCTCCTGCCTGGTCCCTGCCCTGCTTCATTCCACACTTGCCTGCCTTGGACTTGTTCTTGATCTAGCATTCAGGCTGATTCTCTAATGCTGTACTGCTCGATATAACCATTAGCCATGTGAGCATTTGAAATGCGACTGGTTGAATGGAAGAACTAAATTTTTAATTTTAATCGGTTTAAATTTAATAGCCATACCTGGTTCATAGCTCTTGCATGATAATTCAAACACAGGACATTTCTGTCAACGTAGAAAGTTAAAGTAAATCATATTACCACTTGACTGGGAATCCTCTCATGGCTCACTCTCTCACTAAGAATACAGAGCTAACTCTACCCTGGTCTTTGAGGCTCATGATGGTCTCCCCATTCATTCAGGTCTCTCCAGCCAACTGGCCCCAACACCCTGAGCATCCTCCCAGAATGCCACATGCTCCATCCTTATTTCCTTGGACTCCCTGCTTCAGTGCCACCTTAACAGAGGCTTTTCCAGGCCAGGCTGTGCATAGCACACACCAACATTGTTTCTGCAGCTTCCCATCCCCGCCACCCCCACCCCAAGAGTAGACTAAGCTTCACCATGGCCAAATGTGTCTTCTTTGTTCACCTGGATCCTGGACACCTACAACTGTGTAGGGCATGGATTCAAAGCTCAGTAAATATATGACAAGTCATGGGAAAGTAGATGCATTTCAGAATGATTTAGAAAGTGGCATTGTTGGGAAAGCACTGGTTAACTTATTAGCCCTAAGAGATTTACGGGCTGCAGATCTTTATGATCTGCAGAGTATCTGCACTTGTCGGAAAAGACAAGTGCTTTTCTCCTACATTTTTGAAATTTGTTTATTTAGCAAAATGTGGTTAACATTTAATGCATAATGAGGGTAGCCTGTTAAGCATTGAAGTCTTTGATTTCTGTCCTGACATTTTCATATTTTAAAAAACAAAGCAATTGGGTAGCTATATTTCTTTTTTAAAAGTGAGGGCAATATAATAGCTGCACTGAAGTTTGGCTAGTGGAGAAAAAATTCTAGAAACCCTTGACCCCGTTACAATGATTGGAATTATTTCAACACAGTCTCCTATGCAGACTTTACTCATGTACAAGCATACTTTTCACATACTTTTACTTATGGCCACTATATCCTGCTGTTCTCATCAGCATTAGGTCATCATGTTTTCACTGTTACTATGTAGTCTCCATGTTGATCATTCTTAATGAAAGAGGCATTAAGTTCCATCAGGTAGATTTACTTCAATTTCCCTTCTCTAATTTTTGGATATTGTTTCTAATTTTTTAATGTTATAAAGAATGCTTAGAGAAATCTTTATACATATATCTTTACCCACATTGTTTCTAAATTTAGTTGCCCAGATTGAAATAGATAAAAGCACATGAACATTTAAAATTTTTGATAAATATTTTAAAATTATACATCCATTTTAACCAATTAATAGGGGCAGTCGATATTTAATATAAACCTAGAAAGAAGATACTGAAACTACTCTTTAAGATTTGTTACAAATGTTCCAGGCTTTGACTTTTTCTACCTTGCCTTTTTTATCCTTATTCAAATATTCAGAAAGTAACATTCTAGCAGGCTTTTGTCTTGTTTTTAAATTGCTGTCATTTTGCACCTGCAATGCTTCATTAAATGCCATATTGGCTTCAACTAGATCTTCACTTTCTCCAACCCAGCTGGAGAGTGAAGGCCTTTTAAGCCAGAATAATTAACTCCCTGCTATGGGAATGTGCAAACCTGCACTGTTAATTACTCTGCAGCCCAGGTATGAATAGCCATTTGCCAAAAGCCTAGTGATGCTTAACTCTGGTCCTTCTGTATTTATTGGAAAAGGACAGTGCATGTGCAATCTGAAGAAGGGAGAGGTTGAGCAGAGCTAGCTAGGAATTCAAGTGTAATCTTTATAGTCTTTATAACTATCAATTTTATGGAACATATGAGGCGCTGGCATTTAAATTAAAGTATAAAAATATATTGTGTTAGCATTTCTTTATAGTCTTTCTATATGTCCATCTTTTAAATAATATATTGTTTAATTTTGCCTTTTTTTGTGCTTTATGTAATGAAATCCCTAACTTTTTTTACTTGATATTATTGTTCCTGAGATTTTCCCATGTTGATTTGGGCAGTTGCAGTTCATATAGTATCAATACTTAGGCTGTTTCCAGATTTTTGCTATTGTGAGCACTGCTGCTATGAATATTCTTATATTTGTCTCCCAGGATGAATTTCTCTAGGTTACTGCTGGGTCGTGGGCATGTTTTATTTGGAATGGTGGTTTCTTCAGCTAATTTTGAGTAGTAGGAATAATAAAGGGATAGAATAATGGATTTTTGGCAAGGGATGGCATACATTCTCAAGACTGAGAGAAGTGTGTTGATCAGGAGACCAGCTGATTTGTTGAGGAGAGCTTTTAAAACTGAATGAAAAAGTAGGGATAAATGAAAGCTCAAACATTGGCGATTTCGGAGACCAGATTGAGAAACAAAATAAGCAGAGGAGATTTCTCATAGATTATAGAATAAAATGTTGGAAAAGAAGTTAGAAACAGTGCTGATAATCTGGTACAGCCCTGTCCAATAGAAATATAACATGAGCCACATAATGTAATTTAAAATTTTTAGTAGCTTCATTTCAAAAGACAAAAAGAAAAAGGTGAAATTAATATTTTCTTTATCTCAGTATAGCTAAATTATTTTAGCCTGTAATCATTGCTTAAAAATTACTATTGAAATTTTTACCTCTTTTTAATACCAAGTCTCTGAAATCTGGTATGTATTTTACACTTAAAGCACATCTAAGTGTAGATTAGCCATGTTTAAAGTGCTCAGTAGCCACATGAGACTAGTATTAACATTGGATAGCATGGGCCTGTGAAACATTGTTACTGTATTAGTTTCTTTCCTAGAAACTACCACAAAAAATTGCCACAACTGGGTCACTTAAAAACAACAGCAATTTATTTTCTCATAGTTTGGAGGCTAGAAATCCAAAATCAAGGTGACTTAAGGGTTGGTTCCTTCTGGAGGCTATTAAGGAGAATCTATTCCATGGCACTCTCCTGGCTTCCGGTGTGTGCTGCCAGTCCTTGATATTCCTTAGCTTATAAACACATCGCTCCAGTCTCTGCTTCATAGTCACATGATGTTCCTCCCTGTGTCTCTTCACATGATTTTTTCTCTTCTCCGTCTGAGTTCAAATTTCCCTCTTATAAGGACGTGGTAATTGAATTACGGCCCACTCTTAATCCAGTGTGATCTCATCTTAAACTTGGTTACATCTACAGAGACCCTATTTCCAAATGAGGTTACATTCTGAGGTTCCAAGTGGGCATGAATTTTGGGGGAACGCTGTACAACCCAGTATGGCTGCTAAATTAAATGAACGTGAGATTCCACTGAAGGTTGTAAATAGGATTGCATGGGTCACTGTGAGGTAGAGTGCACTAAGACTCCAGTTTGGAATATAGTGTTGATAGTGTAGGATATTTCTATGTTCATAGCCCCCCCAAAAAAAAAATATTATGAAATTAGAACCATCATACCAGAGACAATACATTGTCACAGTGGTGACCAGCTGAGTGAAAGGAGATGAAGAGTTGTTACCTGGGAGAAAATAGTGGAGGGCATGTCCCTCAAACTGGCCATAAAGTTGGTACAGAGGCAGACTGCACAGTTGCAGTGTGCTTGCTTTGAGCTCACATCTGCTAGGGGACCAACACTTAAAATAGAAAAATCGAACACATTTTTCAATTAATTGACAACATTCAGCATCTCTTAGAGGATAAAGAGGAAGCAAGGAGAAATATTGCTTTACACCAAAATACTTTCCCAAATGATAGAATCGATAGGTTAAGTGAAGGTGGCTGAGGTCTTGGAAGAAAGTGAGTTGGTAAGCCAAGTGTAAGAAAACCTGAACTTGGATAATTTTATAGACTAAAAAGTGTCCAAAGATAGGCAGATATTCTTGAGAATGTGGCAGAGACAGTGACTCAAAAATATTAGGAAACAGGGATTTAACTGTGATGCTAAAGAAAGAAAATGGGAAGACCCCATGGGTCTTCTGATGAAAGCTTTCTGATGACTGATGACTCTGTTTTCAGAAGGGCATATTCAGAAGGTGGAAAGTCAGGGTATGCAAGCAAGGACAGATATGTGTAAGAGTCTAGTTGAGGGATTAGAACACAATGTAAACTGAGGTTTGCAAGAGTAGGCAGATTAAAAGGGGCGTTAGAGTTTGGCGTGGTGCAGTTCGGTGACTGGGAAAGGAGTCACTATGGACTCTTTGTATAATGCTGACCAGTGAAGTGGAAATAAAATTTTACTGCTTTTGTCTTCTCTATTAAGAATAAGGATATTCAGCCAAAAGGGTTAGGATTCCTTAAATTAGGGAATATAAATTCTACAACAGAGAATTTGTGAAGAGAATGGCCAAGCCTTGCCTGTGATCTTCAATTACTGTGGGTCTTTGAGGCAAGTTTAATAATGACAACCCCTCTTTGCTGCCTAAATCCAGAATTTTTAAAACAGAGGATGAAGGCATATAGGGACCCAAATACCCCCTTTACTACTGAGAAAACTGACAATAGAGAATGTGAGCTGTTCCTGATACTGAATTCCAGACTTACCCACTGCAGGTGGACCAGGCAGTCATCTCTGTAGGCTTGCTAACAAGAAAGGGAAAGAGACCTGGAGTGTTGTCACTGGGATAAAGATGGGTGCTCCTCTGTGTGGAGCCTCGGGTCAGAAATGGGAGGGAAGCACCCTTCCCCTACAAGGAAGCAAGGAGAAAGGGGAAATTTTTAAACAATTTTAAAAGAATAAGGAAAGTCTCTTAAAGACTGATGAACCTTGTGCCAGTTCCAGGCAAGATTCTAGACTAGATTATTAAAAAGATGGCTTCTGAGCACCTGTGATCAGAGTCAAGCATCATAGTTTGCTAACAAGTTTTAACATAACTCATTTCCTTCCTTGATTGGTAGAAAGAATCTTGGATTATAAGAATGACATAGTTGTATCTCTGTTTTGACAAGCCATTTGACAAGCTATCTCATTGTTTTAGACAAGATGGAAAAATATAGGCTAAATGCTGAAACAGTTGTGTGGATTAGTAAATGATTGACGGTTCCCAGCCTGATCTGTTTCAGGTTTGGGTTTTTAGTGGCATGTTACTAGATTATCCTCAGCTCTGTCAAGTTCAGTATTCTCATTGATGACCAGATAGGAAAACACAAACCGGGAATGAATAGAATAACAAGGTAGAAAAGAATGTGGTAGTGACGGTTAGTAAGTTAAAATGTAATATTCATTTTATAGGTGCTTAATACAGCACCTATTAAATGTCATGCACAAAAAGATAAATGTAAGGTCTTAAGATCAAAACATAAATTAATAAAATTTTAAAACCCCTGCTTAAATATTACATAAGGGAGCAAAACATTTTTAAATCAATTGACGATAAGTTTAGTGTGTGAGAGCTACGGTACAATCAGAGAAATTGAGATCTTAGGATTGCTCAATAAAGAAGGGCTTTAACAGAATGGTTGGTGATGGCCAGGCCCACTCAGTACTAGACTTTTCTAAAATTGGCTTTCTGTTCTGGGCTCTGAAAAGATGAGCCATCCAAAGATGGGAGAGAATCCTTCCTCTGTCCCCAGAGGTTCCTGCAGCGTAGCCCAGCTCACTCCTGAAAACTGTGGGGAGGGAACTAGCCAAGCCGCTTGACCTTGTCTCTCCTGCTCTGCCTCTGCAACTCTGGTGTTTGATGTGAGAAATCATGAGCTGAAACTCTAGTGGCTCTTGTTTACAAGTTTGATATATTTTTCTTACTTGTATAACAGAAATGCTTTCTTTTAAGCATTTGTTTATTAGCTTTATGTAGTTGGGCACATTTCCAGTAATAACTTCTCCAACAAAAGTCATATTGCCGTTAAAATTTTTTAGTCTTGCAGATGTTTTCTTGCTTGTAAAGTTTATAATTTTTATTGTAGGAAAATCAATCTTTAGGCTTTAGGAAAGCCTAAAGAAAATATGAAAAGCTCATAAGTCACCGCTCAGGGATAACCACATTGGTATATTCATTCATTAATATTTTTCATAAATATTTTTCAAGGAAAAAATTAATACTTTCTTTAGATCTATTAAGATTCTTTTTACCCAAGCACAAAAAATTATTTTGATAAATCGTGACAATTTCTTTTTTTTTCCTTTTCTTTCCTTATTCCCCCTTTTTACCAGGTTTCTGCCTCGATGCTCAAGCAGTTTCCCAACAGTGGCCTGAATCCAGGTCTTTTCAATGTGGGGCCCCAGTTATCTCCTCAACAAATTGCCATGCTGAGCCAGCTTCCACAAATTCCCCAGTTTCAGTTGGTAAGTAGCAGATTTTCCTCCTATGGCCAAAAAGGTTATTTACTTTTTCTGTTTTCTTTAACTTGACTTGCTGTGTTTTCTATGTGCTCACTGGGTGGTAAATGATCAGTAGACCAGGAACTTAGTGGTATGACCTCACAGACACTTCACTCAGCGACCTGTGCTTCAGCCCACACACCCTCTCGGTATCCTCAGCGAGTCCGCCTTAGGATACTGAGGCTCTCTCTCTTCTCCCCTGTAGGCATGTCAGCTTCTCTTGCAGCAGCAGCAACAGCAGCAGTTGCTACAGAACCAGAGGAAGCTTTCTCAAGCTGTGCGCCAGCAGCAAGAGCAGCAGGTAATGACATTGGCAGGGTTCCTCTCCTGCTTTCTGCGAGTTGTGCATCTGTCACCCTCCGAAAGTAAAAACAAATTATACACAGTCTTGTCCTGTGGAGTTAAGGGTGTTGGCTTATCATGTGTCTGTTTCCCCTTGGGCCTCCTGCTCGCTCTGGACTCGCCTCCAGCTGGCTCGAATGGTGAGTGCGCTCCAGCAGCAGCAGCAGCAGCAGCAGAGACAGCCTAGCATGAAGCATTCACCATCTCATCCTGTTGGGCCCAAGCCACATCTGGACAACATGGTACCCAACACTCTGAATGTGGGGCTCCCAGACCTTCCAACCAAAGGGCCAATACCTGGATATGGTTCTGGTAAGTGGTTAGAAATGAAAAGTACTATTTTTATAAAGCCTCTAGTAGGAGGTGGATCTATATCGCCCTTTATTTCCACAACACCCACACAAAGTAAATATTCTCATCCCTGTCTTACAGATGAGACATCTGAGTTATGAACATCCTAGAGTTTCAGTGATTTTCCTAAGCTTACACACAATCAGTAAATAGCAGAGACAGGGCTCCAACTTCTAACTGTGAGCAGTCTTTTACTGTGGCAATCTGCTTTCCTACTGCTAGGAATTTTTAAAAGCCAGTTTAAATGTTTTTATGTGCTGTATACTACATGTACCTGAGGTTTTAATCTGTTAAAATATATACAAGTTGAGATGTTTAGCTATACTGGTAAAATTACTATCTTTTGAAAAAAAATGAGGTACTAAAATTAAAATTATAAGGCAAACTGATAAAATTCTTTTGGTATTAGCATTTCGTCTGATTTAAATAGAATTAGCACAAGTAAGGTTATACCTTTGACATTCATCAAGAATTTGTTGGCAGGCAAATCGTAGCTCTTTCAGAACTAGGGAACGTGTTGTAAGCAGAATCTAATCAGTGCAGCAATACGATTTAAAAATAAAATTTTAAAATTAAAAAGGTAGCACACACCACAGCAGGTTTCTTTTCAGATTGACATTTAGATTTTATTTTGGTAAAGATACTGTGCACATTCAAAAACAAGAGTTGGGGAAACCTGAAATTTTTGCTCCTAGGTGACAAATGGCCTTGCTCTCTGTGCTCTAGTTCTGTGAGGTGCCCACTTCCTACTCGGGTGTCCACATGCAGAAAATAGCAAAGATTTAAGGGATTCCTTGACCTTGGATAGCTTTAAGGAAGTTAATTTCCAAATCCCCAACTTACACCAAATGTACTCTTAAAAATGACCTGCCTGAGAACTGACTTAAATTTAAAATGACCTTTCTTGCACTTGACATAAAAGAAGGGTAAACTACGCCATCCCCTATCTTTCAAGGGGATTCTCATCTGGGTGTAGAACGCCAGGGTACAAGCAAGGAGGACACCTCCTATAATGACTAATGAAGGTGTCATTACCTCCCCAGGTGTCCAGTCTTCACTTTCTTCATCATGTTTTCTGTTCAGGGTGAAGCTTGACATAACCTGGGTATCTCGGTATGTGCTGAGTTGTTATGAATGTATTATCGCCATATGCGATAATAAAGCAGGGCTACTTTTCTCCTTCCCTCCCCTTTTGTCAAAGAGTTCATAGTTCTCAGGGCAGAGTCCTGTCAGTTCAAAGCAAAGAGAGCCCCTGGAAGCCACAGTGGCTTTCCCACGTGTTCTTTTCAGGTGTCCTCAGTGCTCATTCCTAGACATCCCATGTCTTAGGTGGGAAAAAAAAGCACATTCAAACTGCTTGAGAAAATCAGTTAGTGACACTGACTCTTAAATACATGTTTTAACAATGCATCAGGGAAAGCCTGTGGATAAACTGTTACATTATTCCTTTAGTCAGGGTATGCATCAGTCAGTCGTCAGAAACATAAAATGATGATGTGTTAATTCCATTGGCAGTCCTTGTAAGATCATTGATATTTTCTACCTCTTATTAAAAGTAAAATGACATGTTGGCTGCAAATCTGTTACTCTTTAGTACCATATACCTTTCTCATTTATTATATATATAGGAAAATTTTATCACAATGTCTCATTAGGGGTTAATGCTGTTATTTGTGATTATTGTATTTGAGTCTTAACTGTTACTAGTGGCTGAAGGATCAGAGTTCAATATACACACATATGTACATATACTAAAGAAATGTTCAGTTTGTCATCCTAGTCCTGTTTCATAAGTAACTTACACATTTAGCTATGTATCATAAACCAAATTAAATAAGAAGGAAGAACATATGGACTTTACTAGCTTACATTCGATAACTTATTAAACAACAGATAAATTCATTTTATTAGGCCTTTATCATTAATTGTGATCTGATCAGTTATAATCTGCCTTACAAGATGCATTTTTGTAATTCATTTCACAGTTATAATTTTCCTTAGTTTATATTACCACATTTATTTGCATTGAAAAATACATTTTGGGACTGATTTGCCTGCCTGTTTTGAATGAACTAAATCTGTAGTTATAAGATTTTGATGAAAATATATTTAAAGCATATACAGAGATTAACTTTTTAAAAAAAGATATGACAAAGACGTAATAAAATAATATCTCAATTTTTTTACTGGTAGTATATCAAACTAAAAAAGATACCTGTGGGTAAAAGAGTAGCGAGAATAGTCTTAAGTCTTGATAAAGCCTCTTTTGGTATATTTTCTCAAAATTAAGAAGTTGAATGACTTTAATGACTGCTTAACTAATCCTTAATTGATATTTCTGTTAAATAGTTGTTTTTCTAATTATCTGCTTTTAGCAAAATTGAAAATATACCTAATTGAATTGTCAGGTGATGGTGACCTATCTAAAAGTGGTGTTTTAGCATCTATGTTATTGAACCGTGGAAAAGCGAAGATACCTAAAAAGGAATTCAAAGAAATAAATGATGTTATAACAAGATTCCTTCTTTTACCATCTGCTTAATTATGTAAAATTTCTTAGTGCTTTATGCCTACAAAATTTTGTAAAAATAGGCATAGAGTAGTGTGAACTTGGTCTCATTCTAGTAATAAGTCATAGACATTCATAGTATCTGAACTAATCAAGGAACAGTCACTCATCTTATTAGAAAATGCATTTCCAATATAATTTTTTTAGTATAAAATTATCAAAATCTGTAATATTTATGTGAGTGGTATACCCAGTAAAAAGTAGAGTTATGAATATTAGAAATTATTTAACTAGCAGAAGAGTAATTTATATCTATCTAAGATTATTAATGTGTCAGGAGCACATGTGCATGTGGACATGGATTGG
The DNA here is from genome assembly GCA_030015415.1 of Cynopterus sphinx. Lineage (NCBI taxonomy): Eukaryota > Metazoa > Chordata > Mammalia > Chiroptera > Pteropodidae > Cynopterus > Cynopterus sphinx. The sequence continues at coordinate 169,464,857 of CM057380.1, forward strand.
AACTATCATGTTAAATGAGCAACTGGGTGATTTGTTTCTTTTATAATTTATTTATTATAATTATTGTCAAAGCAGTAGCTTTTCAATCTACAGCAAAAGGGAGTAGCAGAAATAGAGAACTATAGACAAAGGAAGTGAAGGAATGATCACTTAAGGATAAGTTAAGAGAGTTCCTTCCACTTGGCACTCAGCCAAGTGTTAGTGATGACTAGATGTATTAGGGTGTGTGGAAGCAGGAGAAAGTAATTGTGGCAAGGACAAATAAGGTAGGCAAAGGGTCTTTTTGGCAAGAATTTTAAGATAGGTGAAAGGGATGTACTGGTGAAATGAGCCCCTGGTTAGGCAAGGGGCATGTCTTATCTCTATACTGCAGCTCCTAACATAGCACCTGGGAGAAATTAAGCTCTTCATAAACATTCATTTAACTGAACTAAATGGTTTATTTGGTTTGAGTTAAAGTGTTGGTGAGCTGGAGAATTACGGGTAGGCCACTTGTTGGACTGAACAAGTTTGGTTTAGATGAAATAGTGAGTATAATAACATCACTGTTTTCCTGGATATAGAGGTATGATGACTTGTAAATGGCCCAGAGGTCACAAGCAAATGCCCTCTGCTTCCTGTTAATGCAAGCACTAGAGCACAGTTACCAAGAATCCCTTTCCTGAAGATTTATTGGGCACATTCTGTATATCCTCTCATGTCATGCCAATTACTACATGACATTGAAGAAAGACACAGAGTTATGTACAAACTTGCATTGATTTTTCTTCTCCAAGTTTTGGGTTTGTAGATTGAACCTTTCAAGGCAGCTTTTCTTCCTAGTCTCTCCCGCCCTCCTCTTCCGCTTTTTTTTTCTTACCAAGCTTGTTATTTAGCTATGATGCTACCATATCTTGGTGGCCTTTTATCCCCTAGTCTCTAAGGAGAAAGATGCCCACTATGCCTAAGGTTCAAATGGAACTGCTCAGACTCTCCTCCCCTAAGGTTTATAACTCTTATTTATTTTCTTCATTTCCCGTGTCGCAAAAGAACTCTGAGCAGCTGAAATTAAATATCTTTAATTCGCCATGAATTTTAAAGAAATTTTAGAGCAACTTTAAAGAAAATTAATGTGTAAGAAATGGTTCCTTATATTCTTACTCATCCCTACATTCTTCTCTTTAACTTCACCAGAATCCTGGGTTATTTTCAAAAGTTTTCTCAGTGATTGGAACCAGCTTTCAGATGGCCTACAGTCCAAGCGCCTTGAGCTGGTTTTCTCTGTCAAAGGTAGAAGTGTAATTTGCCGAAGGAGTAACACACTTAGGCTGTTAAAGTTTATGTCAGACAAAGCCCTTATTCCTTCCAACTTCCCTGTCCTCCAGTCTCATTTCATTTCAGCTACATAGGACAAAAGAAGAGAATATCCAAAACCTTTTTTAAAAAAATTATTTAATTTGAAATATTTCCAGCTCATACCAAGGATTTCTGCTTCCCACCCCCACTCTCCAAGCCATCATTTAGACTAATGAAGTAGTTACAGGGTGACGAAGCAGTGTTCTTTATGTTAATAGCAGCATTTTAAACATGAGCCAAGCAAGTGTTAAAATGATTTGAACTTGATTTATTATGAACTTACAAAACTATCCCTGACAACCAGGAGAAGCACGGGGGAGAAAAACATGACCTGGGCCCTCAGTGGGATTTGGAAAAATGGAACTTAAGTGCCAGTAACACCACCAGATGGTAGGAGGTTAAATGGGTACAACATGGAGTCCAGCCTGGTTGTTGCTGCACAGTCTAGAGTCAGAGTAGATTGGCTTCTGGCTCTTCCAGGTCACCTGAGCCTTGACATGGTGGGGACCCTGCTCACCTCCCTGGGAGTGCCTTTACTTGTGTGTTGCTGCTGTGCTTACTATGGCCCTTTCTGGTCTTTCTATAGTTATTCATTGTTCTTCCCCTCCCCTATTTTATTTGTTTATTTTAAGCCTTCATTTTACTTTTATGAGTCAGTTTGAAAAGGTATTAAGTACCTTCTGGTCCAGAATGGACAATGGACCTTATGAGACTCCATCAGCAAGCTTTTCACGTTGGCTTTCATCTTTCTACCCTGTGCAGTAGGAAAACATTGTCCACTAAAACTTGCTGCAAGCCTGGTACCTGAGGTTTATCTGGTGGGTCATGGCAAAGCAAACTCTGAGCCTCTTACTACTTGCCAATTCAGGCTTTGGGGTTTTCATCATTGCATAAAAACTTCTTTCAAATTGATCTCTCAGATTCTAGCCTGACCTCCATCTACCCCATTTCACATTGCCAGTTCTCTTTCTAAAATACAAACCTAGTTATTTCTCTCACTTGCTTAAAATTTTCTTTATTTCCTGTCTTAGAGAAACTAAGTCCAAACTCCTTGACCTGATACATAAAGACCCAATGTGGCATGACTTTTCATCTCTTCCCCATCTCCTGCCACTCCGCCTCACTTCATCCATAGTTGGCCAAGCATTGGAGTCACATTGAACTGTTGTCATTCTCTAAATATGACTTATTGTCATGAGTTAGAGCTTTGTACTTGGTTTCCTTGACTTACTCGCGTACCTGCTCTAGGCCCGAGATCAGATGTCCTTTCTCTGCAGCATCTTTCCTCCCTCTATACCCTTACCACAACTTTATAGCTGCTCTTATACCATGTTGGTTTGATTTGTAGATGCCTCCATCTCAGTTGGAGAATCATTGGCCCCAACATTCTGCCTGGCACAAAAGTGAGCTAGATGAATAAGTGAATGCACAAGTGTTCCGAGGCCGTCTTAATTACCTGGCAGTCATACACGTTTTCATACCTTAACTGAGTCATCACATTTTTAGCAAGCAAGAGCCAAGATCAGCATTTTGAATCAAAATATCCATTTCTGAGTGAAGAAACTTCTTGTAAATTGGTCTTTAAGTTACAAATGAAGCTATTCATAGGTTTTGCCTTAGAACTCTTGGTTACTGATACTGGAAATTTATAGAAAGACATAAAACGTGGTTCTCTGTTTTAGGCTTCAGCTCTGGCGGCATGGACTATGGCATGGTTGGTGGGAAGGAGGCTGGAACAGAGTCTCGCTTTAAACAGTGGACCTCCATGATGGAGGGACTGCCCTCTGTAGCCACACAGGAAGCCAATATGCACAAAAATGGTAAGAGCAAGCAAAGCATTATGAGTTGACACTGTTCTGACACTCAGCAGGCTTTGATGAAGTGTCCTATAAGTTTATTTTAAAGCACAGATCTTTAGCTTTTTCTTAGCAAGTCTCTTGATTTTTCCCTTCCAAATCTTATGATCACCTATGAAAAGACGACTGGGGTTGATATATTTCATATTATAAGAAACTTAAAATACTAGTTCTGTTAAGGGGAACAGAATTTCTCACCTGCAATCATATGGAATTGAGGGTAGTAGCAGTGAACTTGAGTACCTGTTAGGGTAAAACCCTTATGAATTGGCTTGAGAGAATAGAATTAGATTTTTTTGAGGTTTGAGAGATAACAAAAAATATCTATCATGTTGGTTATATGAGCCCTTCACTCTCCAAAGATGACTAATAGATAAATATATGAGATTTTAACTTTTCTCAAATTTTCCCTGTTCTTTATAAATTATGGGGTTTGCAGAATATCAATTGAAGGCATTCCAGGCTTTGGTTGTAAAGTGGGTCGTCTGTCACTTTCATAATTCTCTGTCAGAGCTTCTTCATTTCCCTCTAAGACAGTTAAAGGTCTTAGAGCCATTTTTTCAGCCTTTGTTTCAGTGTTCATTTCATTTGACAGTAATTCACTTGGACTCAACTGTGTCTATGAGAACCAAATATAAATAGCTGTTGAACTGCTCTTGCTGCAGCCTTCCAAGGCTCCTTTATAAGCTACTCAATTTTTTTCTTTAATTTTTTAATTTTCCTATTAAAATGCAATATCAGTATCATATACATACAATATTCCTACTCCGCCATCTTGATGGCACTCTCCTAAACCACTGTTAAATGTGCTTATCCAGAGGCTGCTGAAGCGGCCACTTTGAGCTCTGCCTGCTATGCCAAAGTGCTATCATTTGATTTTGTGGCACAAAATCAAGAATGGCTTATAGAAACTATAAAATCTGTTTCTGGACTGAATAGTCCAAGACCAGCATCTAAGTGCACTGCTTCCTTCCCCAAAGACGTGAGAGGTGAACGATAATAAACACAAAATGCCATGTGAGAGGCTGTCTCATAGGTAAAATAGCCACTTGCCTTTTCAGAACTTACAGATAATGTTTTTCCCATTTCCTTATCAATCCCCAAGAGAATTGGGCTTTTCATTTTCTAGTACTTCCCTGTAATGTGCCCTTACTTCAAATTTTTGTCAGAGGCTTCAGAAAATCAATGACTTCTTAGCGGAGCATGGAGATAGTTTTGATGATACTCCTTCTAGGCCAAACCAAACATTATTTTAATCAATATTTATACATGTTTTAATATACTACCTTGAAAACAATTTTATTTGTTTATAAACAGATAGCTCTAAGAATAGATCAAGTTACATGATACAACATGAAAAATTCTTTTAAGAAATAAGTAGAGTGGTATCTCACAGAGGCCAAAATTTTTATTTGAAGTAAAGCTCATTTTTGTTAGTTTAAGGGAATTTTAAACTCTAAAATTTTTTTCTTGCCTATAAAATGCATGAAAGGGGCACTGACAAACCGCTGACATGCTCTCAGGAAAGCAGTTACAAAGGATTTGCTGTTCTTCGTGTGTGGGGCCACAGCTCTCAGAGCTGCAGAGTTCACTGCTGGTCTTGTGCTGGCAAAGACCCTAGGCAGGAATTCCATCTCATTGCTTTGGAATTTAAAGCAATTGCAGATGCTTTTCTCTCCAGCCGACTTTCCTCTGTTTATACTGCCTCTTCCAGTGAAATTAGGCCTGATCAGCACTGCAGAACTTGGGTGGGTGGTGTCAGAACAAATGTAGTTAAAAACCCTCTTAATGTGCTGCAAATTGTTTAGTATTTTTCCTGTTTCTCACTCTTGAGTCATTAGCATAAGAAACTGGGGATGGTGTATGATTTGTGGTTTATGAAAGTTTTGTTAACTTCCTAAGACCACGGAATTTTAACACTGAAAGGAATGTTGAAGAATGAAAACAGTGCCTGTGTATAAGTGAGAAACTGGAAGGCTCAGAAAGGTAAATTGAATTGTTTGTGATCATCCTGCTTATTAATTACGTTGGATCTTGAATATGACCTCTCATTCTAGTGCTCTTTTAATGCATAAGCTTCAGAATACTATATTTATTTGAGTTTCTCTGAATAAAAGACAAATTCTGTTCACAGGAGTCCTTTCCAAGTGTGAATTAATTTCTTAACTTACTCTCTCTCTTTTCTCAGGCGCTATAGTGGCCCCTGGTAAGACCCGTGGAGGGTCACCATACAACCAGTTCGATATCATCCCGGGTGACACACTGGGTGGCCATACAGGTCCTGCTGGTGATAGCTGGTTACCTGCCAAATCTCCACCAACAAATAAAATCGGAAGTAAATCCAGCAATGCCAGTTGGCCTCCAGGTATTATCCAGGCAGTGGTTTTTCTGGGATATCATTTGTTTTTTAGTTGTTGATTTCAGATTCTGAAAGAGATTGATATTTTGCCATACACTCACTTTCATTATTCCACTCAGTAATTATTGTCTGTTAAAAGCAAGGCATGTACCATGCTTGGGAAGATAGAAAAATTTCATTAGATAAGCTCTCTGTAGAATTCAGTCAGGAAGATAAGGTGTGGACACTGCTCACCTGCCAGGTAAGTTGCTGTGTGATAGATACCACACAAGCATAGATAAGCCAGAGGAGGTCAGACAGGTGGAATCTGGGGATAAAAGAAAGTGATGTTGGAGCCCCAGCCCTTGGCATTCATCCATGCATAAGATTCCTTGTAGTACAAGTTCTCCTGAAATGTCCAGCGACTTGATTTGTTTATTCATTAAGCAAGTATTTGTTTTCAGTTTGGTTCTAGCTTAGCAGTTGTTAGTGCAATGAAACTTTACTTTGTCCTTTTCTCTATTTTGATATAAGTAATCTATTTTCATTGTAGAAAAAAGCTTAAATTTTGTAAAGCAAAAAGAAAAATAAAAAATTTAATATATGTTCTAAATCTCTCTATACAGGTTATGTTTGTGATATGAATATGTAGAGTTTCAGTCAATTAAACTAGGCTCATATAATGCCTGTCGTTCATATATAACACATATTGCTTTTTTTCTTCATCACTATTAGGAAAATAAATGTTTATTAATACTATCACATAGCTTTAAATACAATTTAAATTAACCAATGAAAAATTGTAAACATACATATTCCAAGTTTCCTCACAACAAGCCAAATTATTCCTGCTGGTTGTCCTTGGACCTTTCATGTAGTAGTGGTCATTTGTATTGTGATTTCATTTGTGCATATGAGCCAATTTCCAATGAGATAAATGGGAGAAGTCCCTGATCTCAACCTAGATTTGCTTTCAGTTCTTGTCATAGCTGCCTGGACAGTTCTCAGAAGCACCAGACAACTTACTCCTGCCTCCCTGCCCTCAGGCCTGAATTTCCTTGGAAGCAGGAAGAGCAGGTTCTGGGGCCAGGCCCTGATATGGCATCAAGTTCACAGCCACAGACAGACAAAGTTGACATGTTGTGATTACACAAAGGTGCTGCTAGCAGAGTATATGTTCAGGCTGACTTTTTAAAATTTTTATGATGAAGATCTTAGATAAAGTGGATTGAATATTTAGACTTTCTACAGATCTGTTTTTTTAATCAAGAAAAACTTTATTTTACTATCTTTTGAATAACCTCTTACCTTTAATATTTGTTCTCCTCTCAGAATTCCAACCAGGAGTGCCATGGAAAGGTATCCAAAACATTGACCCTGAATCTGATCCCTATGTCACCCCAGGAAGTGTGCTGGGGGGTACAGCCACATCTCCCATTGTAGATACTGACCACCAACTTCTGCGGGATAACACCACAGGTAAATGAGTGAAACATATTTTCTGTCCATTTAACACCCAGCATTTTCAAATTTGTCCATCTGTGGCTTTGATGAAATAGTGCCAGCATCTAATAATTCAACCCCAAAACATAAGAATATATAGCTTTTTAGATATATTTTGTTCTTCTATTGAAGGTTAAATAAAATACTTCAAGCTTTCACTTGTTATACTGACATTTATCTGCAATATTCTCATCTGGTTATTCTTTTGTCACCCAAAGGGTCTAATTCTTCCCTCAACACCTCGCTGCCTTCACCTGGTGCCTGGCCCTACAGTGCCTCTGACAACTCCTTTACCACCGTTCATAGCACTTCAGGTATGAATGTGACCTGTTTGTTTCCCTTCAGTCAGCACTTTTCTGTCCAGGGGCCCTTTTACAAAGGAAATTGGTGTTTATTTCTTAAGGAATACTTTTACAGAAGTTGAATAGCATATTTCAGTGTAGTTGACTATGTCCTTGAGGAGCTGCCAGTCTCATGCAGGATGGGCAAACACAGCTTTAGGACAAGGCAGATGGTGACATAATAGCAGAGAGCTGTCAGTGTTGCGAGGGGAGAGGTCATATTCTGATGACACAGAGCTATTCTTTTAGCCAGTGTGCCAAGAGAATCAAGGGCCATGAGAAGAACCAGTTATATCCAGGTTGTTATCCTTAAGGCATCCAGTTATAGTTTGCTTTTCTCCACAGATCCTTCTACTTATAGGCAAAGATCAGATAGCTAAGGGGAAAAAAAGAGGACCTAATGATTCGTTCTACCAATAATATTTGTTTATTTCTTTGTGTATGTGTGGGATGGTTTTTAGGGGGGGAGAGAGGGTGGTTGGAAGACAATAGGGAATAGAAAACTTAATGGATATAATAAAGCTTTTGAAGTCACTCACTGAATACAGTGCCTTACAGATTAGTAGACAAATCATTAGTAAATGGCACCTTGGTTTTGCAAAAGTTGGACCTTAAGCCATTAAAATCATTAAGGTTTCTGTTCTTTGTCCAGTCAAAAGCAAATAAAACAAATGCTTAGCTACCTATTAATACGTTTCAGGGTTAATGGCCTTACAAATTGTCTTCTTTTTCTTTCTACCTCTGTGTCATATCAACAATGCAGTAATAACCTGTCATTTCTTGAATGTTTCTGCAAACCAGACAGCATGCTAAGCCTTCAGCATGAATTCTTATCTTAATTTTATCAAAGTCTACAGGGCAATCCTGGTGTTCTCTCTTTTTTGTAGATGAAGAAACTGGGATTCTAAGATCTGATAGAATTTGTCTCAGGTCTGAATGAATGTGTGAAGGAGCCAACTCAGTATTCCATTTTTCTAACCACCACCTTACATTATACTTTTAAAGGACTTTTTTCCTTTACATGTAAAAACTCATTTACACCTAACTCTTTTATTCCTATAACTGCCCATATCTCAGGATGAACTGTTTTATCTTTTGTCTACAATTGGACGTTCACCTGAGAAATGACCCAGGAATCACCACAGACGTGTCTAAACTAAACATGTATTTTCTCACCCCTTAAATTATCTTTCCTTTTTAACTGAACTCTTATTTTTCTTAATTGCACTCCCATGCATCACTTGGCCACAAAATCTCAATATTTTCTCACTCCTTCATTCCTGCCTCACTCCTGGGTCTAGGTAATGATGATGTCTCCAGGTGGTTGAATCTGCAGTTGTAGCTTTTTTATATCCATGTCTTCTGTTCCATTCTACTTGCTGTCATCCAAGTTTTAGACACTTAGCTTAAATACTACATGCGGAACAAAGTGCAAAAACTCCTGATAGTATATTAATCAGTCTCCAACCTATGTTATGGCTTCCTTTACCTTTCTGCCCCTGTGAAATGTTGTTCAGCCAGAATTGGGGGAAAACATGTTTGGTATGAAGAGAATTTAAATTGAACCTTGTCTTATACATTCCTGAGTCTCTGAACCCATCCATTTATGTAAATCTTTCAAGACCTGTCTTTGCAAAGCCTTTGTAACAGCCCAGCGTTGTCTTTCTCCTCTGTGTACTGAACAGATATGATGTTGCCTGGGGTTACCAATTTTGTTGTTCATCTGTTTCGTCTTCCCATCTGAAATTGAAGTTCTTGAGAATAACTGTTTATGTTACCCACAGCACTAAATTAGTACTTTAAAGCATAATAAACCTTTAATGTTGATCGTATTTTTAAAATCTGTTTGAATGTTGGTATCTAATGTTCTGGATCAAGAAAAGTATAATTTCCTAATGTACTTTCTAGTAAGTCAATAAGTATTTATAGGATACTTTAGTTCTGCTGGGTTTCTCACCTTGAATTTATCTTCCTTTTCAGGTTGTATATAGCTAAGAAAGTAGTAGAGAATTAGTTATCTCATTAAATTGTTAGTCCATTTGTCAATTCGGAGTAATAATCATTGGAGATTTTATATTTAATAAGCTCAAAGAATATTTTGTACTGCTGCTCTTAAAATGTCCATTTACTATTTTTAGAATATAAGTGTGTGCATGTGTATATACACAAAATTCATGTGTATTTGTTGACAGACGTGGCCTATCTATTTTATTCCTTCCTCAATTTTTTTTTCTTATAGTAAAGTTCCCTGATTACAAATCAACATGGTCCCCAGATCCCATAGGACACAACCCCACTCATCTCTCCAACAAGATGTGGAAAAACCATATTTCCTCAAGGAACACTACACCGCTGCCCCGCCCACCTCCTGGTCTGACCAACCCCAAACCATCATCTCCCTGGAGCAGCACAGCACCGCGATCAGTCAGGGGGTGGGGGACACAGGACTCACGGCTTGCCTCAGGTGAGAAGGATCTGCCGAAAGGAGCATCATTGTTCAAACACAAGGCCTTATGTTAACATAAATGGTGAAGACCTGATGAAGTCTTCACAAGAGAAGTCATAGTTGGCTGGAATAGGAAAAAGTACCCCTTGAGTAGAAAATTATAGTCAGTATAAGGCAAAGGTACCCAAGAACTCACAGGTACTGGCGGAGTAAAAATGACAAACGGCTGAGTGAGTACACCAGACAGAAAAGGCTGTCTTGCAAATAAAGCACAGGGATCAAAGTCTTAAGAGAACTGGCTATTTGGTGATAAGATAAAGGTCAGAGTGAGATAAAGAAGAGAAGATGATTTATGAAAGGAGAGAAGCGGCATGTGGTTATGTGAAGATGCTTCTTGTTTCTGGCTCTTAATTTTTTGAATATTCTTTCTAATATTTTTCACTTACAGCTTCTACCTGGAGTGATGGTGGTTCAGTTCGTCCTAGTTACTGGCTGGTTCTTCACAATCTCACTCCACAGGTAATCATACTTCCTTGTGATATTTCTAGATAGGACTTAATTGTGTTAAGGGAGAGAAACTCAGAGATGTGGGAGGTGGGCAGATATGAAAACTCATTTATTTCCTGGTCACTACAGAGAGGTCCAGCCTGCAGAGGTGGATCTCCACACACAAGGCTTGAAGCCCGCTGCTGAATGGGGGATAACACCTGCCATCATGGTGATGTTAACACATGTAGTTTATAAAATAGTGGGAGTGGGGAGGTACTGTCTGGTGAATTCTATTTAGTGGAGATAATTTGCTATGTATATCTGCCTGTCAGAGTCTAGAACCGTGTTAGAAACTAATGTTTAAGTATTTTAACTACACACAAAAAAGTGACCTGTTTTTGTGTTAGTTATTCAATAAGACTTGAGGCTCAATATTAACTGTTTTCCTACTTAATAAATAATTGACCATTCATTTCTGCAGTAGGAGGAACGTGCGGATCTCATAGCTTAGGTGCCCCTGGGCACTTTTAGTTTTCCGTCTCTTACCATCTTCTGTGGGTGGCATTACTAGTTCGCTGTCATCAGCACATGCCCTCTGAGTGGTTTCCACAGTGGTGGGACTTTATTTGCACCACACCACCCTCTTTTTCAGCTTATTTGCTTGAAAACAGATATAGCAACAGCAGCATTATGTTGAACACTCAAATAAGGTTGAATGAGCCCACTGGAACTGAGCCCATGACCTTCATTTGGACTTGACAGCACAACCTTTACGACACCTTGTTAAAAGGGGTCAGTTGTGCCTCCCTGCCTTTGACACACAGAATGAATTGTCTAGCATTTCATTCATAAATAGATTCATGTATACTTTATTAAGCTAGCACTTCCCAGAATGCTTCCCATGGGATAGTAATAGGTCTCTGGCCTAATATGTTTAGAATATATACTTAATTAAACAAAATTAAGCAGGTTTCTTCACTATGAGACTTCTTAGATCCTTTAATATGCTAACATGTATTATGATCCTCTGGGAAAATACAGCTTCTCCTAAATTTATTTGCCCAGTGAACCCATTTATGGGGAGTATATCCATGGCTCGCTTTTGCAGGTACGTTTTGAGAAAGGCAGTTTTCTAAATACAGTTAACGTGAGGAAGAAGTTCTTAATCCCTGTGTCTAATAACTGAGCTAAAGCCTCAGGTTATTTATTTAGCTAATAATATGAGGATTTTATATAACCATCTTCAAAACTGTATTTGCCTTGGTATTTCTGAGTAGTCGCACAGAGTAGTGGGTATAATATGGTTAGGATGGGAGAAGGGGGATGCACTTTAGAAAGGGGCCTAGGCCAGCTAACCAGCTGTTGACTTATGTTTTATAAAATGAAAAACAATAAGTATATCTCTCTGTGTGTATATATATGTGTTATATATGTGTATATACACATGTATATGTAATGACTATAAAGATTGGTTGTGTTTGTATTAGAATTAATTTTAAAAATCAAAACTACATAATAGCAAACTAATCTCAATTGTAGCTTAAAAGAAGGTTAAAAGGTCAAATATTTGATACCTGAATAAATTTACTTTTTATCACCGAAAATTGGTTTAGAGGACATCTGTCCTAAAAAGTCGCTAGTGACATAAGCTTACATGCTTCTATAGTCAGTTGTCACCTATGAAACAATGCTGAGAGCTGTTTCTCCAATCATTTTCTATAAAGAACTGCGATGAAACTGCCAGTTTTCATCCCACAAGGTTTCCATGGTAAAACCACAGAATGTTTCCACTGCTGCCGCCAGTAGTGCAACTTTTTAAGGCTCTTCCAACAGTAATGTCTTTCCCTTCCAGAGAAATGAACAGAAATGTTGGTCTTGGCAGCTTAAATAAACCTAGTTAAGATCTTGATACAAATAAATTTATCAGAGTGTATAAATAGATTTGTTCATCTGAGTTAGGGGTGAGGGCAGTTATCCCTAATCACTGGACAGCTTAGTGGCGAGAGTGTAAGGTGAGCAACTACAACCAGAGGGTTCCATTAGCTGCAGGCAGCAGAGGGTAGAGAAGTAGGTAGGAATAGTCTCACCTCGAGATGGCCAAAGTAGGAGTAAGAGGACATCAGAATAGTCTGCGAGCTGGGTCAGCAGTCAGCATTCTAAATCAGTCATGCTGAAAACTTTGCATGTTTTCTTAAAATCTTAATTTGGGTGCCATTTTATTTCCGCCTTTTAAACCTCTACAAATCAGTGCCTGTTCACTTGTTTACCTCTTAATGAATATGGACCACAGGTTAAATCACACACTTTTGTTTTCAGCTGCATTTATACAAACATTTTATTTGTATAACAGGCATGTTAGATCTCAGCCCAGTGCTTTAAATATATTAAAGTTTCCCTTTAAGACTCTGTATTCAATGTACTCTTTCCCTGCTTTGAATTCTTCATTCATCCTTCCAGACTCATTTAGTACTGATACTATTATTTACAAACCAAAAGCACTTGTCTTTCTTTTTGAAAAAACACCTACAGCACCTGATATTCCTAGGTAGTCTCTCATCCGAGTACTAACCAGGCCCAACCCTGCTTAGCTTATGAGATCAGACGAGATCAGGCACGTTCAGGGTAGCATGGCCATAGACTCAAAAAGCCCTTCTCATTCTTATATGAGAAAGGTCACTTGACTTCCTTTCACGCCCCACCTCCAGTTTTTATCTCACAAATGTTGTTACTCCTTAGATTGATGGGTCAACCTTGAGAACCATCTGCATGCAGCATGGCCCACTGCTGACATTCCATCTGAACCTAACCCAGGGCACTGCCCTGATCCGATACAGCACCAAACAGGAGGCGGCCAAGGCCCAAACTGCACTGCACATGTGAGTACCCATCCTATGCTCACTGAGACAAACGCGTGACGATGCACACATGAGCACTCTAGCACCTACTTATTTAGACAGAGATGCATGAGAACATGCACAAAACAGCGACACTGCATAAGTAATTATTGGGTACTAAAGTGGCTGATCTTTTTTTACTTACCTAAGCATGGATTATACTGTGTATATCATAGGCCCATAATCAGAATTCCTCAAGTGAAGAATTTGTGAAGTAGTCAGTAAATTTTAAGTACCATAAAACAAAGCCAATGTATGAAAATGTGAAACTATAAATTCTGTCACTTTTCGTAGTAATATCTAATTGCTTGCTTTGGCTTCTTTGTTGGCGATGAGGAAATACTGTGGTCTCGGTGGGTAGCAGGGCTTTTTTCTGAAGTAGGTGGGACTGGGTCAGACTTTGACCATCCCCCTCCCTGCCACTCCTAAACTGGTAGACGGGAAAGAGCTGACTTCTTGTGACTGCAAATGCCACAACAGAAAGCTACATATAGAACAAGCAAGCGATGGTGTGGCTCAGGCAGCGAGCCTGGCCCAGCACTTCCAGGTATCTGAAGCTGGGCCACTTTGATGTTTGGCACTTCTTCTTTTACCTCTCATGGGGGAAAAAAAGAGGTGTCATTTTTCTCGACATATAAATTCCATTTACCAAGGGGTGTCGATCCGTAGCATCCTTTGGTAGTCTTTGGATAGCTTGAGGTTTAATGATACTTTATCGTTTTAAATCAGAACCTCTCAATCACCTAGAAGCCTAGCTAAAATTCAGGTTCTGATCCTGTGATTCTGCACTCTGAAAAGCATCTAGGGGATATGGAAGCTGCTAGTCAGCGGACCTCATTTCCAACTCAGAATACTCAATCCCCGCATGTGCTTTAGAATTTTCCTCAGATCTTCCCTCCCCTTTCTTCCAGGTGTGTGTTGGGAAACACTACCATCCTGGCTGAGTTTGCCACCGATGATGAAGTTAGCCGTTTTCTGGCACAAGCTCAGCCCCCTACACCTGCAGCAACCCCGAGTGCACCTGCAGCAGGTTGGCAGTCGCTGGAAACCGGCCAGACCCAGTCAGACCCCGTCGGACCTGCTCTGAATCTTTTCGGTGGGTCCACAGGGCTCGGGCAATGGAGCAGCAGTGCTGGCGGCAGCAGCGGGGCCGATCTTGCTGGCGCTTCGTTGTGGGGGCCCCCAAACTATTCTTCTAGCTTGTGGGGAGTCCCAACTGTGGAAGATCCCCATAGGATGGGCAGCCCTGCTCCTTTACTACCTGGTGACCTTCTGGGAGGAGGGTCGGATTCAATCTGAACTTAGAACTTTCAACTCTGACCTCGTGACCTTTTTTGGAACAGCAGCAGCACTAACTTGACCTTTTCGTTTTTTTTTTCAACTTGCAATAAATACATTTTTAAAAGGAAAAAAGAAAACGGAGAGAGAAAAAAAGGTGGGTCATTGACAGACTGTCTGAGCACATAGTTGCCTCCCTTATAACTTCAGTTTTTTCGTTTGGAATATGAATCCAAAAAGAGAACATATCACTCTTGAAATACTTGAATCATGAACGCCAACCTAGAAAGACAATGTGAAGCAAGTACACATACCATTTAAATTTAAACACAAAAAAATTAAAAAAATTAGTTTCTAGTTTTTCACTTTTTTCATGTTATATGGAAGTTGTTGCTAAGAAACATATATACTGAAAAAAATAGCTTTTTAACTTTGTTTGCACTGGGTGTGTTTCCGTCCTTAGGTCTACCATGTTTGGGAGGGAGGGGAATTCAAAAGAATTGTTAGGGTGGGGGGAGGGAAGACTTGACGGAGCCTCACTTTAAAAACAAAAACACAAAAAACCTAAAAAAAAAAAAAAAAGGAAAAAATTTGTGATTGGCTGGTTGATAAATACCAGTGTGTTCTGGCACATGTAACTGCCCAGGCATGCTCGTTCTGGTATGTGTGTGCACGTGTGTTCATGTGCATTCGCGTGCATCCTTCTCTCTGTCTCTGTGTGTACGTATGCCTGTGTCCTCCTCTGCCTCCTCCTTCCTGACCCCTGACCCTGACCTCTCAGAAGCTGCATTGCTGACAGTCTGCAGGCTGGCTGGCCGGCCATCTGCTTTTAATTTTTATTATTGTTTTTTTTTTAACTAAGAACACACAAGCGCAGAGAGCCACCGCTACTAGAGCAGCTCCGTTGGACTGCGTGAAGGTGAACAGAGTGCTGTTTAATGATGAAAGCAGGGAGTTCCTTTACATCTGCAAATTAGCCTGAGTGTGAGTTTCCTCTAGCTTTTCTTTGACCTAGCAGTAGAGTAGAGCACTGCCAAGTCCAAAAAATTAGGAGAGCGGGAGGTATCTCTTGGAGCAACTGTGTGTTTATTTATTTCTGTTTTTTAAAATAAGTGGCCAGTAGACACATCTGAATATCTGATAGGTTTTATGCAGGCCTTTTCATTCCTTCGGGAACAGATGATGAGATAGCTTTTAATGATGTGATGGATGTCTCAAAAGCAGAGAAACTGTGTTCCCCCTTTGTTGTGTAATCAGGTATGAGAAGTTAGTTCATCAAAGTCAGGTAATGCTGAATTCAATATTTCTATTGGTTCTCTTTTTCATTTGATGAAAACAAAAAAGTAAGTTGCGAGCAGCCTCCTGAAGCATCCGCAGCTCCTCCCTTTCTGCGCCTTTCTTGCTGAGCGTTACCTGTGCCAGGCCGTGGTGTGTTACAGCACCAGGCCATCACTGACAGAAACGTTTACTTAACGAATGTTCTTAAACCAGTGTGTACTTCAAGCGTTTCCTTTTGTTTCTCTGTGTTGTGTATTTCCTGTGTATGTGGTTTTGCTTAGGCAGGTATAACTTAGCAAAGACTTTTAAGTATTGCACCTTTTTTTGGTTTTGACCTCTTACTTTTTTTCCCTTGTAATGTTGCTTTTTTTATTTCGGTATTTAAAGACTTTTTTTTTTAAGCATCAATGTAGTAGTACTCTGGGCCGAATAGGGGGCAACTTTTAATCCACAGTTATAACCAACATGTATGTACTTACGTTGGAATCAAAATGTATCAAACTGCTTTTTGTGAAGAGTTATAGCAGCCCTGAAGGGGGGGTACCCCTTTATACAGAGCAGATGGCGGGCGGGGTGGGGGGAGGGGGACATATGCCGGTAACATGCTAGCACTTGTGTGGACATCCCAATCTGCATTACACTGTTTAACATAAAGTGCCGACATTCTGTACCAGCAAATACCTGCCCATTCCATCCCTTGGTGGGAGCAGACCTCTACTGTCCTCCATAACTTGCTGCTAGTGAGGACAAAGGAGTTTTTCTTTCTTTAGCATCTTCAGTGAAGGATACAACAATGCCTAATGTATTTGACTTTTAGCTCGTGTCTGTGTGTAGGTGGGTGGGTGGGTGGGTGTGTGTAGGAAAAGGCAAAAACGAATTATTTGCATTTAAGTGGTTTTGTGAGACAGAATGAGAATTCTGTAGTCCTCTCGGCCTACCCTGTTTATTATAAACCTAGCCTCAAAAGAGATTGACATGCATAATTCAAGTGAGCATTCGCTCATATATGTCTTTGTGAACCCTTTGTGGGTAGGTGGTCAAACTTGAGTTTCCACCATTGGTTTGGTCCCATTGGATGCCTTGTGGAAAACTAACTGTGCCCTCCTCCTGCTCTCCGGTTTTCATCACCACCATGACCCTTCCACCTTTGCCATGTACACTGTCACCTCCCAGCCCCCACTGACAGCTCTCCGTGTGTGGAGCAAACCCCTACTATGTGGTGACCTCCAGGTGAAGAGCAACTGTGTTCAGACATCTACAGAAGGCCTGAATCTTAGTGGCCCTGGGCCCTGGGCCAGGAGCATGTCCCAAAGCTCCCGCGAGCCAGTGGTAACCCTGTCCACTGCCACTCTTGGTTTCCTGCCATGTCCTGCTCCACCCTCCACTCCTCCTGCCTGTTGGTTCCTTGACCTGCACTATGGGTTAGTTGAGTTCCTTACGATACTACGGTGAAAGCCGGGTGCTAGAGCCCCTCTTGTTTACAAGACATAATGAGGGATTTGAAATATGTAAAAATAAACATGAGAAGCTAAAACGTTCTTCCATCATAAGCTTAAAGGGAAAAAATTAAAAACTTTAAAAAAAGACCAAAAAGTGCGTATATATATATAGACATATATATATACATATAAATATATATTTTAGATGAAGACTAACTCTGGGAGCATTTAACAGTGTTTTTTTTTTTTTAACATTTATTTTCCTGCTTTAAAATTTGCAAGCATTCTCAGGAATTCTAGGGTAGGAAGCCAGTTTTTTGAAGATGGTTTATTTAACCATATCTTATCCTAGATAGACGGCTGTTTCTTTCCTGTTAATAAACTTTTACAAGTTCCTGAAACTTCAAAAAGTTTAAACAATTTTTACTTAAAAAATGTAAAAAAGAAAAGTCTCCAAACACTATTGTCATACTGGGGATCACACATTTTAAAACATATAGAAAGAAATATTTTTTAAAAATTATCAATTTAGCAGCAACAGGTAAATTCATTATCTTAAAAAATGTGGGAGAAGGATTCAGCTTTATAAGAGATCTAACATGGATTCATTTAAATTGTGTGTACTTTAGTGGGGGAGTGTTTGGTGTATATAAATGGAAATGCCATCACTTTGTTCCTTTCCATTTAAGACTGAACTTAAATCTCCCCTAATTTTTATTTTTTTAAAAGGAACCCTTCTCCCTGTACCCCAGCCCTAGCAACAAAAGAAAGGAAGAAAGAAACAACAGCTTAAATAAAGAAAAAAGTAACTAATCTGTAAAATAGTATACGGTTGGATTACTGAGAATCTATGTAAAGAGTTAGGAAATATAGGTTAATAATTTTTGGAACAAATTTTAAATATAGGCATTTACTAGAGGAAAACTATATGGACTGTTCTATTAATGAAGAATGTCTGTCTTGCCTCCATTTGTTATGGGAGAAGGACAAAATAATAGAAAAATCTAATAAGGAACAAGTGATTTTACTTTTTTCGCTCCCAGCTACTGTTGTGCTCATTTTAATAGCTGTTTTGAAGATCTGCTGCTTAATTATCCCCATCCCTCAGCCGGAGATGTGGAGTGTTTCCTTTCAGTTTTTGGTGATGTCGAATTCTCCTTTTGTATTCCCTCCTGGGGCCGGGGTTCAGAATTCCCAAGCATGACCACAGCTTCTTTCAACATCTAAGTTTCCCAGTGGGAAAGAAACTCCCGCTCGGCAGGTAAAGGGAGTGGGGTGGGGTTGCTGCCTGCAATTTCTCTAAAACCGCTTTAGTGCCTTCGTACATACACCCAGACATCCTACGCAGGGGGAACACGTGTGTATGTGCATGTGGTCCAGTCGCTCCACAGACATTAAGTCACTTGCCCATTAAGGAGATTGGAGTGGTTCTGGACAGGCCCCAGAGGCAGTGGGCTAAATTTAAAATAAACCGAAATCAAGGAAGTTAAATATGCTTTCATGTCTCAGTGATGTGGGATGTCAAGGCCCTTCCTTGTGTGGTTGCCCTCCGTTACTGTGCATTGACTTCTCTAGGTGTGTCATTGAGACAACTACAGTGGTTTGGAAAGTCTCTGTGTTGGGCCAATAGAAAGGGGTTTGTATTTTTCTCTTCTTGTTCTTCGTCTCCTCTTTCCCTCCAATCCCTCCCTCCTCCTCCCCCAGGCTTTTTTTTTTTTCTGGTCAACTTGCTGGAAGCTTTGCTTTATTGGTTGGCAGTGACCTAAGAACAGGATATAGTGAAATGTAATGGGAGAGAAAAAACTCTTTTCTTTCCATGGTATTCTTTGGCAAGAGTCACACCTGCTGAGAGGTTAGGTGGCTTCGGCACACTTTAAAAAGTCGATGGAAGCGTATTCTCTTCCACCACATTCTGGCACATGTACAGAGGCCTGCTGGTCACCTCTCATTACACAGATTTATGAACATTCTGATTATGTAAATTTGAGCTTTCCAATTTTTACTAGTTTCCCTTTATTTCTTTAAACACTTGATTACTAGTGGCCAGAGGTGTCCACCTCTCAAACTTCACAAACTTGGTTTTTGTCTACCACGTGAGTAGCCAAAACAGAAAGCACTAGGTGGGGAAGGACTGTCTTCCTTCAGACTGGGGACCTCTGCTGGCAATCGAGATCCAGTGCCATGACCCAATTTTAGGTGTTTTAAAAAAAAGTTCAAATCTCCCAAGACAGTGGAGAAGTGGATGTGGCATCTCCGACCCCTCAGTTTCTAGCCTTTGATATTTTTCAAGTATGACATTCACAAAAGTTAACTTAGCACTGCTACAAGTTAAGGTTCCAAACCAAATTCTTTCATCAGTGTCCCCCAGTCAATCAACATTGTCCACTGACTGCCATTCTTTGTAGCAGTTTTCTTTATAGCAGTTTGAATTTCTGTTACTATGGCTCCTGTTCTAAGAACTTTTCCACCTCTTCTGACATGAATGTAGCATAAATTAGCAGTTGGTTCTTCCAAGTTCCTGTGGGTTGAATGTGGTGTGTAAGATACGCAACAAAAAAGAAGGGAAGAGAAATTCCTGCCTAAGAATTTGGAAGACCTTTTATTAATGTATCTAGCAGAAACAAAAATTTCACAGGCTATTAACTTGTTACAAATATTCACTCTCACCACTTTTTGCGGGGAGAGGGGGCAGTTTTTGTAGAGTTAACAGCCAGATTCCATACCGACCTCAAATGCTGTGTACTTTTTAATTTTATTGTTTATATTCTGGCATCTTGACTCTTAAAATGAAGATGTCTGTGTGCTAAGCAAAATGCTTTAGCCAAGCCTGTTTTCCTCTGTAGTGTAAACAGGATGTTTTCAGCAGACTTGGCAGTACTAGCCATCTCTAAGATTAGGGAACAATTGAGTTTTTATGTAGAAAAGGTCCCCTTTTCAGCACATCCTCAGAGTTCAAATTCAACATTTAACACTTTGTAGGTTATTGTTTGGGGTTTGGGTTTTTTCTTTTGTTTTAATTATCTTTAAGGTCTTAAGGAGTAGAGATACCTTTTTCAACCTTTTCTCCAGTGTTTTTGCCAAGTTTTGTCACACTTCATTCATGTCTATGCATTAACTACACTTCTTAGTGTTACTGCAAAAAGAAATCTTATTCTTTGTTTTCCCTCCTGTGAGTGTACAACCAGCCCACATGCAATAGTGCAGATTAAAATATTCAAGCTTATCTGTATACAGTGAATTGTCAATCTTTAGACCTCAGCAGTCATTCAGATAATAGGGTGCCCTTTCCCTCACCCTCTACTGCATCCCATGCCACACCTACTCTGCTTTCTTATCTGCAAGTATAAGGTGTCCACTCAGTCTAGAAACAGGCAAATACACATAATGTTGTCAAGTATATTGTAAGACTATTACAAAACATAGAATATTATATATTTCCAGAGTCAGTGCACACCCTATAATATGGTCTGTAGGTTCATTGTGGCCAATACCAAAGGTGTGTGTGTTTTCAGAGATGGTCCACATTTGTCAATGTTGTTTTTTGATCTTGAATTTGACACAAAGGAGGTGTTGGCTTTACATTCTTTAGATTTGAAATAATTATCAACTTTAATAATCTATGAACATGACAATGAAAATTGAACATCAGCTTTCCCTACCCTATCCATGCCTCCCCCCACCACCCACACCGCCAAAAAAAAAAAAGGGGCCGTGAGCATCTGCAGGCTGGTGAAGGGGACACTGGTCAGGGGACAGCTACTCCCCACTGGCTGGGCATCTGTGCTGTCCTGCGGATAGCCACTTGGACCAGATATGGAGTAATTACCAAGTATTCTAACATTTGGTGTTTAAACTGTCAATCTCTTCTAGTAATCTGCCACCACCACCCCCCAAAAAAGCAAAAGTGACAGAAACTGCCAGTGTTAGCCTCACAGAATTTGAATAGTTCCCTCTTCAGTCAGCTAGACAACTGAATTGATTTGTAACAAGAAATTATGCACACCAAGGAAAATGGCATTATTCTGATCAAAATGCCCCTGCAAGATCCAGGTCACTGGTTCTTTCTGACCACTTGTTTTGATTGTGAGAAGAGAGGAAAGGTTCAATAGAGGCAAGAACTGTCCCATTTTAAATTTGAAAGCACTTGGTGCCACAATTTCAATTTCAAACTATGAAGCCATCGCTTTGGAAATAAAATCCCAATTGTAATTGACCCATGTCAAGCCAATATTAAGGTGATATTATTTTTTCAAAAAGGGAAATTTCTCTTTATGGCTAATTGTGAGCAACAAAAGGAAAAAGCATCGAGGGGAACTTAAGTACTGTCGTGGCCAGGTTCTGAAACGAGATGCGGTTCCTTCCCTTCTCCCTGGCCTCCCTGGACCTCTCACTGCATCCGGCCTTCCTTCTCCTTGGGCTGAGAAGTGTGCACGGTTCTGAGGGTGGGTTTTGAGGGGCGCCTGGAGGGGTGTGGAGCAGCCTGCCTTGCTGCAGGGCTAACCTTATGGCAGATCTTTAGGGAGAGGAAGACAGTACTGTCCTACATGCCTTCGCCAAAAAATGCAAAAGGCGGGTATTTATACAAAACCAAGCAAAATCCTTTGGAACCCTAAGAAGTTACATAACCTTTTAAAGGTTAATATAGTTTCTCACCAAGTGATGCATTCAGCATACGCTATTTGCCAGACGTTTTGGGGTAAGTTAGAATAAATGTGTTTGAAACACCGCCACTCCTTCCTCCCTTTTTTAATTTTGTCCAAGGAATTAATTACTTAAGTGTAGTATTTCTGAATGTGCCTTTGTGAGTACGAAGACCGTCTGTTTTAGGAAAAAGCTATCCGTGGGGATAAAACAGAAAGATGGTCAGCCTAGTCCTTAAGGAAGCCAGCGTTTCTCCTTGCGGTCCGCGGGAGCAGCTGTTGAGTTGTCATCAGCATCAATATTGCACAGTGTAGAGTTGTGTGGGAGAGATTCTGAGGCTTGGGAGAGGGGCTGATGAGGTGATGGTGCACGGATGACAGAGACCCAGGTTTGTCCGAGAGTGCAGGTTGAATTAACTATGTGCATTACCTAGTTTTCTTCGTGTGTGTGCGCGCGCGCAGCTTTTGTTTTTGTTTTTGTTTTTTTTCTGTAAGCACTGGAGAACTGAAATATGGTGATGTTTGTGACACATTCATGCATGTCGAGAAGGCATTTTCTAGCTTCTGCTGTGTGCAGAGCAGGCAGCACATTTTCATTCTCTGAGTCTGTGTCCTGAGAAGGCAATTATTTTCCCAAACAGAAGTCATTTAATGTTGCTGTTTCTGTGAACAGGGTATTACACACAAGGAAAAAGCTTTTGCAAGAATAAGATTGAAGTGTTTGAGAAAGAGAAAAATCTGAAATCGTATTTTATTTCTTCAGAACTGTTATAGTTAAATATAGAAACCTGCAGTGTCTCTTCATTTGTTTTTATTTGTTTCAAATGATTCCACCTCTTCTCCCCACTCCCGATCTTCTAAAGAAATATCAAGTGAATGCTAAGGGCCATTTTCATAATTCCTCAGAATGCCCCAAAGAGGAAACCAGTCCCTCCCTCGAGATTCCTTCAGCTTCATTCAGGAAGACAAAGGGAGGAGAGATGCTGCCAGGGCCAGGCTTCCTCTCATTCCTCTCTAATGGCCTTGAAATGTATTATTATGCAAATGTGAATTTTGATACTGAGTTTAAGAAGAGGTTGTTGGATTTTTTTCTTCTTTCAAAAAAAAAAAAAGGTCTCATATGTGGTCATCATTCTTTATTTTGTAACGTGAATTGTAACTATGCATTCTGCAGAAGGGGGGAGAGGGCAGAAAGGGGAATGAAGTAGCTTTGCATCCTTGTTCTACGGTTTCTGTGTCCATGGGATCCCCACGTCCTGGCGGGGAAGGGGAGTTAGATCAAGAAGTGATAGGGTTGGCACAGTAAGGTGCAGAGACCTCTGGGTCTTCCCACTGTTGCTGGCAAGCCTGATGGCCTGGCAGTTCCTGGGGGCCCGCAGTTTCTATTAGCCAATGTGGTACAGGATTCTCCATCCTAGCCATGCAGTGTTAGCCCAGTGCAGCAGTGGGGCCCCAAAGGCTCCAGCGTTCTCTGGGAAAAAAGTACTCATCCTTTGCTGAATTCAGAACCCTTTCAAGCTCAGGAAACCATGCCTCAC
This sequence comes from Cynopterus sphinx, assembly GCA_030015415.1. Classification (NCBI taxonomy): domain Eukaryota; kingdom Metazoa; phylum Chordata; class Mammalia; order Chiroptera; family Pteropodidae; genus Cynopterus; species Cynopterus sphinx. Next base: position 169,488,232 of record CM057380.1, read on the forward strand.
TCGTGCTGACCTTAAAGTTAATCTTTTTCACCTTCAGAAACCTCCTCTTTCTCCTCATTCCTTTTTAATTTTTTTTATCATTTAAGTGAACTTAATTATTAGAAAACTGTCTTGTTCTAAGAGCGGGGGAAGAGGACTATTGCTCAGTAGTCAGAAAAGGATTCTCTTCCCCATCCACTCACCCTCAGCCAAACGTAATCTCTCTGCTTCCCTTGTGTTTTATTAAGCTGTATATAGCTCGCAAGCGTGAGGTGTTTGGCACAGGACAGCCGACAGCTGCCTCTTTGTCCTAACAGAATTTCTTTGTGGCCCTTGCCTGTGGTGAGTCGTGGCACCTGCATTGCTCTGGTCTAGGCATTGTTTGCAACGCGCAGTATCTTAAACAAGAGATTGTTCTGCCCGTCTTCAGTGTTTCCACACAGCAGTTTGTGTTGCTGATGTTCACAGTACTGTAACGAGTAACAGACTTGATCACAGTCTTCTCGTGTCCGTGCCAGGCTACACAGGCACGATCTTATCAGGGTTCCAATCTGTTAGATTGCCTTCAGACAAAAAAAAAACAAAACCAACAAAAAAAAAATTACAATCCTGACGTTTCAACTGTCTAACACAAAACAATACCTCGAGGTACATTTCCCCTGCAGCGTAGACCTTAACTTCCATTTCCTTTTCTGACATCAGTGGGTTATCCTTTTTAAAATATGAACATGTAAATAGCAGGATAACATTTATAATTTTTTTTCTTTGCTGTGAAAGTAACCCTGAAATATGATGTTTTCCTTTTTTTGTTTTTCTTTAAGCCATCGGAAGTTTCAGATCTTATTCTTTCATATTTAAGAAGAGAAAGCAAAACAGGTCAAGGGAGTGGACTTGCATTTGTGGGCTGGTGTTCTCTCCATACCCAGTGACAACAGACCAGTGTCTAAAGCCTGTTTTAAATAGATGCCATCTATTCCAGCCTTCTGGTCCCGGGGTGGGGAGTGTCTAAAATTCTCTCTTCTAGAAGATCCATCCCTTCCGGGGTTCCAGAATGAGCAGTCAACTTTTCTTGATTCACACACACACACACACACACACGCACACACACACACACACAGAGAGAGAGAGAAAGAGAGAGAGAGAAACTGAGTAGCATTCTGTAGTTCACAAAGGGAATTAGTCCCTGGCATTTCATTTTGACGCTGTAGAATTTATAGCCTTGTCACTTGGCGATGCTCTGGAAATGTATTGATTACTTACTTAGAAACTCATCCAAGACGTGCATACAACCTCCCTGAAAGGCATGTACACCCTGGGACGTTCCTCCCTCCTTGCGGCTTGAAGCTGACGTTAGGTAGAGGGAAATAATTTAACAAATGCTGCTTGTAGGGATCTGTCAGCTACTGCTCTCCTAGATTTGGCCACTAAAGAGGCAGGGTCAGACTGGGTCATTTTGAATAGCTTCTTTACAAACACCCCCTTTATTCCTATCTTAAAGACAAAACCTATATCCGTCAAGAAGCCCTTTGTAGTTTTGACTTGTATAGTGACGACTTCCTTTGAGGGGAAGAAGCTTGAATATAAATGCACATGTATTCACCACCTACTTTCCATTTGGGCGCCCTCGACCCTGAGATTTTGTTTGTTTGTTTAGAGGCCCCTTTTTCTATCAGTCTCCTTCTCTGATCCCTCATAAGTTCTTCCTGCTCTTATATCTCTCTACAATCCTCCCAAAGGGCTTTGCTGATCTCTGCACTTCTTTCCTGGGACACTCCCCTACCCTTTGCACACACCAGTGACCAAAGTGTGTCCAGTGATCTCACAGAAGACATCAAAAATGGTGCATGCACCACGAATGTGCTCACGGAGACACGTGCACAAGATTCTGCACCCTTGGCCTTAACCTCAGTATGACTTAAGGTGCAGGAACATTTTTAACAGGTGTTAAAACAAACAAAAAAACCCTTCTGGGAGGGAAAAACAGACAGGAGCTCAGCTGTGCCCACTCTAACTCCACTATTTGCTCATAACTTCGAATTCTGTGCCCACCCCACCCCATCCCTGTTTTGAGTAACCAAAAACAGATGACTAAAGCAACCTGAGGAGAGTTTTCTGGACTATTTTGTCTTTCTCCATTTAGACGGAGATGTAAATGCTGCTTTGGGTTCTGTAATCCTAGGGGCTATGTTTACAGAGTGAAATGCATCCTACCAAATCAGGAAACTGAATGATGGAACCTTCGCAGTGAGTTAGGTCACTGATAGTGAACTAGAGAAGTGAGGGGACTCGGGGAGATGGGGCTGAGGAGGAGAGCTGGAGAGAGGTTTCATTTTAAAGACTTGTGACATGTTGCTCCCTTCCTTCTTTCTCCTCCCTTCACTTCTCTCCTTGCCCCATTTAAAGAGAAGGTGCAGAGAAGGGCATCATAAAGAAGCTGAATTTTTAAAAGGCAGCTTTCCAACTTTGCACACAAACAGGTAACAGGAAGGTACAGCAAAACCCTCTCATCTGAAACACTTGGCAGAAACAAAACCTGTAAACATTACTTAACAGCTGCACATATGGATGCTCTGCAGGTTACCTAGAAGTGTTTTGTTTTTCTTATACTTGAAATAGCTTTTACAATATTATTTTGGTGGCTTGCTTTCCTCTCTTCTGGTGGGCAATAGAGAAAGTGGATGATGGGTTTTAAGGAAGTTTGAGGGGAGAAAAGGAAGGATGTGGCATTGTCTCTTTTTTTTTTTCCTTAAACAGAAGTTTAATCAAACTCTCATATGTTGAAATTGCTCCTCATATTACTGGTTTTACATGGACACAGAAACTAGGCACTTTAGAGGTGCACTTGCATGGCAGGCTGGGCCCCCCTTTTCTATATTTTATTTTACTTTTTTAGTATAGTGGTACTTAAAATCACTGGTTCACTTAAAAACAAACAATAAAATGTTAAACTCTACTAATGTACAAATAAGCTGAAAAGTTGCATTTTATGTGTATTTTTTGCCATAGCAGGTACTGTATTTCTCATGCTGGATTTCAAAAAAAATCAAAAACAAACAAAAAAAACTAAAGGGTGGTGTTTTATTGGATTGTGACAGGCTGAGTAATAAGGAATCAAGTCTTCGTCATTTCATTAAAACAGAGATGATGTAATGCATATATAAGAGTTTTCTGAAGGGTTTTTTTGGGCTTTTAAACAGCTTATTTTTGTTTTTGTTTAGTTTTTTATTTTATTTTATTTTGGAAAGATATGATTGTATTATGTGCAACTCAGTTGCTTACATTATAACTACAAAATATTTTTGGGTTCCTGGAAAAAAAAAAGAAATAAGACTAATAAATGTGTTTGGCTGCTAAGCATTTATTGTGGTTTCCTGTTTTATTCTGCCAATTTAATTTGCTCATTTGTTGAAGTGTTTATATTTTTTTCTACTCTTCTCTCTTTCCTTGCTCCTCTCCTAGAAGCTATACACAGAATTCAGCCTCCAGATTGGGCCTCAACCGTGTCTGTCTTGCCTTGGTATGTTCTTGTTGTTGGGGTTGGCAGGTTGGCCAGTTGCTACTGGGTTTGCGTTCCTTGCTCTTGCTGCCTGCCACAGCGCAGGGTGCACATTTTATAAAAGAAATTGATGCTCTTCTGCTTTTTGTTGTTGTCTTGTTTAATCCTCATTTGCATTTGGAGTGAGAACACTAGAGTAGAGGAGAGAAGATGCCTACCTCGGGCTCTGCTGATCCCTCTTCAACTGTGCCCAGGGAAAAGAACCAACCGGCCAGCTCTGACTGGACAGTGTTCCCCATCAGTGCTCCCTGCTCTCCTTTGAGTGCCATCACACTGCCAAAGAGCATTAGAACCTTATCCTAAAGGTGACGTGATCATGAAACACCTCTAGGATGGCAAAGAGGAGGAAGGGAGCAAAACTAGTATCTTCTAACACCCAGGTACCGTTGTGTCGGATCTGATTCTCAGAATGCTGTGTGGATAGATGGCAGCAAACCTATTTCATGAGGAAACTGCGGCTCAGAGTAATGTAATTAGCTACTATTGATTGATTGCTAGGCACCACTCTAAGCATACAGTATATTTAATCATGAAATTGGAACTTGTGGTGAAATCATAATAGGAACCCAGACAGGATTCAGAAGTCACCATGCCAAAGTGTCTTTCCTGCAAAACACCTGGGTTTCTGAGAAAATGGTCTTAGGCAAGTCTGTTGTGCAAAATGGTAGGCCATGTCCCATCTAGTTCTTTTATCATAAAATAAGTAAACATTGGAAATCTGAAATGAGAAGAAGTAAACTCTTCAAACATCCTGAGGGCCTGTTTGTTACAATGATCTATTTTTAAGGAATAGATCATTGCAAAAAATATGAAGACCTTTATCACCAAAGACTTTATTTTAAATTTTGGAGATTTTAAAAATGCATAAATGGCTAAGGGAGAATGTGTTGTGGAACTAAAGGTGATTATTAAGACTTTAGCATCAGACTCAGCCTCCCTTACCGCAGCATGCCTTGCTTCCACCTTAGGTGACCAGAGTGTACGTGGAAAATCCCTCCTTCCTCCTGCCCACTGCAGCCACACATTCCCATACTTACCCAAAATCGCTCCCCTCCAGAATCACTAGTTTCAGCATTCTTGACCTTGATCTTCTGTCCTCCCAACTGGTTCCCACTCTCTTTGGCTGTGTTGTGATATCATCAGCCACTCCAGGACACTGACCTATTTCTTCCAATCCATCAGCCCTCTCCTTTTTTCTTCATATCCAGGTAGATTTTTATAGCCCATTATTTCAATAATATGGATACTAATCCCTATAAATCTCTTTGCTCCTCCTGTTTTCTTGACACCTATATGTGACAAAATCCCCACTTTGGAAAAATCCTATTTCCTATGATCTACCAGCGTTCAAAAGCAGCGTTGCTGGAGAAAAGTCACTACAGGCCATATAAGAGCTCCTGTAAATAAATCTGCTGTAATGAACCAGCAGTGAGACCTTGACATTGTCCAGCAAGTGTCCTGTGCCCACTAATATATGGAGAAAATGAGAAGTATTAGAAAAAAATCACTCGATTATAAGCAGAGAGAGGCACTTCCCCTTTGAGTGCTGTTTCCTCCCTTGCTTGGGATCCTTTCCTCTCCTGCCCCCTTGGGTACTTTTAACTCTCCACGTGTTCATCTGGGGCCCTTGCCAATCGGTGTTTGCTCAAGCCCATCCCATGGTAAAAAGCCTCCTGTGGGCCCATGTTCCAGCGCCTGCCTCATCAGCTCCTATCCCATTTTACCCCTGGAGAAACGTTTTCTCCTCTCCCTCCTGGGTCTCTTCCGATATTTCCTACCTCTATCATTCCCCTGGGAGAGCTGTCTCTAAGATCACTAAGAATCTTCCTAGTCCAATGGACACAGCTATTTCCCTCTTGATTCTACAGATGGAGTTCCTTCTAACATGTGCCTTATCTCCTGCATCTCTCTCATCTCTTCTTTGGCCATGAAATATTGGATTTCATCAGTGCTCAAACGCAGGTCCTTTGTTCTCTAGGCTAAAACCCTAGGCAGCAGTGTCTGGCCTTCACTCTTTTCCCTTCGAGCTCTGAATTTTGGAATGCCCCTGGGTTCAGTCATGAATTTTGTTTTCTAGTTGTGTTGCTTCCCCTGGATGAGTTAAGCCAGTCCCGTGTTTTTAAATATAACACACGTTCCCATCCTGTCTAAGTTATATCTCCCTCCCTGGCCTTTCTAATCTATCTACCCAACTGACTAATTGACTAAATCCCCCCACCTTCCTTGTCAAGTCTACTTCTTCCGCAGTCTTCTCAGTAAATGGCACCACCATTCACCTATTCAAACCCATAGCTGCTTCACATTGTTTATTTAGTCCACCAGGAAGTCCCATCAGCTCTATACTAACGTACTCACAAATTCTCCTCTCACTTGGACCACTGCAACAGCTTCCTAGCAGTCCACCATCTTCTCCTTAACCTCACTCTAGACTCCTGTCTGTTCATGTCACTACCCTCCAATGGTTTCTCCTTATAATTAAAATCCAAACTCCACACCATGGTCTATGAACCCCACACAAATCCCACACATAATCTCATTCCCTTTGACTCTCCGGATCTCAGTCTTACACTAGCCCTGTTAGCCTTCCTTTTTCTTAATCACACTAATCTCATGCCCACCTCCATCCAGGTCATTATATTTCTTTTTCCATTGCCTGGAATGATCTTTCCCCTACATCTTTGTGTAGTCTCTGATGAAATGTGAGGTCTTACCTGACTATCCTATCAAAACATAGCTGTTGCCACCCCCTTCCCCACACTAAATGACTCTATGCCCCTTTCTCACTCTATTTTCTTCAAGGAACTTATCACTTTTTAAAATTATCTTGTTTTTTCTTTATTATCCATCTCCTTGAATGAAATGTAAGGACTGAAAAAGACAATTCTTTTCTGTGTTGCTCATCAGCTCCTGAATCTAAAACCCTTTTGGCTTTAATTACCACCTATATGTTAATGACTGCTAAATTTAATTCCAACCCCTATCTTTGTGCTCCAGACCTGTATATGTAATCGTCTACTCAACATTTTGAAGCACTTGGATATCTTAACAGCACTGAAAACTCAATAAATCTCAAACAGAAGTCCATCCTGCCTGTCTGCCCTGCCTCTCGCCCCATGGTAAATGACATTGCCATACATTCAATAACAAAACCTAGACACCTAGGAGCATCCTTAACTGTGCTCCCCTCCTTTACTTCCCATAACTAACCCATCACCAAGCTGGATTGATTGTACCTCTTAATCTCTTTCTTTACTTCATTTTCTCTGCCACTTACTTCCCTTGTGCAAACTACATCACATACATCCTAGGCCTATCTAGCCCCGTGTTAGCCCAACTGGTTTCTCACTTGGCATTTACTCCAGTTTCCCTGCCCCCAACCCATTCTATATATAATATGATATCTATGTATAATATATTTTTCAAAATACATCTGATGAAGTCATCCTCCAGCCTAAGGCCTTTTTAGTGGCTTTACACTGCTTAGAATAAAAGCCCCAGATACCCTTATTTCTAATAACATTCTCATGGTCTGGCTTCTACCTTATTCTCCAAATTTACCTCCCTCTAAGCTTTGCTCTCTCAACTCCAGCCTCATCAGTTGACCATTGTAACCCACTGCTTTATACAATGCCTGGCACACAGCATGCATCATTGTGGACTAAAGTGTCCTAATGGGTAACAGGATGTCACATCAAGAATTTAAGAAACTCCGTATTTTAAAAGCCTGAAATAAAAACAGGAGGATAGATGTAAAAGGAGGAAAAAACAATCAGAAGACCCATTCATAAATTAGGGCAAAAGAGAGATGTGAAAGTAAAATTAAAGATGTCGTTTTAGGTAACAGTGACACCCAGCTGGAAAGTGTCTAGGTGACTTTTGGAGATCAAGAACCAAAACGGAGAACCCACGAACTCAGAAGGTAAGCCTTGCAGATGTGCAAGCAGTTTTCAAGGGAGGGAAAAGTGGTTTAACCCTCAAAAAAACTCCCACCACTTCCTTTCCCAAGAGTGAGACAAGGAAGGGTCAGCAAAGAGAGCAGTCAGATGGGAGAATCCATACAGTTGACTTTCAAAGCAGGAGGGAGAGGTTGTCAAAAGTGCTAAGTACTAAAATCAGCCAGGAAGGATGATTTAGTACAGGAAGAAAGAAAAACTATTTGGCTCAGAAATCAAAATGATGTAAGAAGTACATTGGGAAGCTTCCTCCCAGTTCTATCCCTGGCCTGTTCCCTGCCTGTTCCCTCACACATGGATTTTATTAATGTCATGCAAACATATATGAGAAAGGACCTTTTCATTTGTTTATTATAGGATGTTACTGGTGATCAATGAGACTATGGCTTGGAGGAAACAAGAGAGGGAGCTGTATCATGGTGCTAAGGAATAAAGCAGGGAGGGGAACAAATTTGTTGAATACAAGAGTCCCAGATGTTGAGCTAGGGAGTCAGCATATCTGTTCTTGCCTTTATTCCTCACTGTACATGTGGGTATCATCAACCATATTCCACAGGTGAAAACACTCAAGTGCCAAATGGTTCAGTGATTGCTCAAGTAACACAGCTAATAACTGGCAGTACCAGGGGTGGTCGATGAAGAAGCAGGCAGAGAGAGAGATTTCCATGTTAGGGCTATTTACAAGAGCAAGAAGGGAAGTTTCTACAGTGGAAGAGACGTGTGCATTTTTTAAAAATCAGAGAAGGGAGGCAGAACGTGGAGGGATAAAAATTCTGAGATAATGAATGTGGTTCCATGGTGTAGCGGTTAGCACATCTGCTTTACACGCAGAAGGCCCTGGGTTTGCACCCCAGGGGAACCACAATCCATGGTCTACAGCCATGCCACCCTGAACAAGGCTGATGTCTGATCTCGGAAGCAAAGCAGGGTCAAGCCTGGTTAGTACTTGTATGGGAAACCACCTAGGAAGACCAGGTGCTTGTAGGCATAAATAATAAGTAAATAAAAAGAAAATTTTGAGATTAAAAGCAAGTTTGTTTCCTGAATTAAGAGACAGAAGACTGGAGGCAGAAACTCCAATTTTGCAGAGAAAAAGTAACAGCAAAGTAAAGCAGAGGCAGGAGAGAGGGCTGGAAGACTTAGACAGTTGAGTTTGTAATAATCACAGTGGAAAGTGAGACAACACTCATTGCAGCACATCAAATCAATGACAGCATAAAGCACTCTGCAAAGATTGGGAAGCTGCAGGAAGCAAATTCTTTCTCTTTCCAAAATTGTCTGCCCTTACCCCCAAAACCAGTCCTCTGCAGCTCAAGAGTGAAGGTGGGAGAAGACCTGGGTGATGAGCCCAGATGACTAATGGGCTTTTCTGAGAGTCAAGGTGTCCTGGAATTGGTGCTGCAGTCAATTCTGTCTGCTAATTCTGGAGTCCAGATGGAGATATGAAGGAGCTATGGAATGTGGACTCGGAAGAGATCTGAGAGAGGTGGAGAAAGAGGAAGTACAGTGTCAAGATCCAGCTTGGTTGTTGGCTGTGAGCCTCATTTCTCTTTTAAGGCTAGGCTCCTTTGGAAAGGTTCATTCATCCAGGAAACATTTCTCACACACCTATATTATGTTAGATCCTGTGCTAGGTGCCAGGGACACAGGTGACCAAGACAGATGTGACCTCTGCCCCCACTGAGTTTGCCATTAATGGAGAAAGCACACAACACTGAACTCTGGTGAGAATTATGAGAGGCTTATAAGAAGCCAAAAGTGCACTCATCATCTATGAAATCCGAGAGGTTGCGGGGGAGAACACTACAAGGATGTAGATAGGTTTTTGAGTGAATCTGGAATAAATTAAAGCAGAAGTGGAAAGGTGCCAGGAAAAAAAATTCTTGTCAAAGACAAGATCTCGAAGCTTTGAGATCTAACCAGCAATTTTTAAAATCCCTGAAATGTGATAATTATTGGGGCAGGGGAATTCACCTCAGCAAACACGCTGGGAATTGGGAGATCTCATTTTTAATGAGCTCAGAAACAAATAATTTCAAAGCAGCATGGTACCTGCTAAGGTAGCCACGAAGGGTAGGTACACTTGGAGCTGTTAAGAACCAAGTGTTTGGAGCCTATCCGCCTGCAATTAACTCCTAGCTCTCCCTCTTCCTCAGAAGCAATCTAAAGATAGTCAAGCCGACCGAGCCTTTATTTTGTCATCTGCAAAATGGGATAACAATGGCTAGCATCATATTGAGCACTTAGTCTGTGCATTGCACGGAGGGCTGATCGTTTAACGATACCTGAACAACTCAGGATGAAATTGCATCTCCTGTGTAGAGCACTCAGGACAGTTCCCTATACCTCGTAAAACCTCCATAAACGTTAGGGTTTGTTTTTTTTTTTTGGTTTTTGTTTTTAATTGGCCAACCAGAGGAGAGAGCGGGACCATCGGAGAACATTCTCTGGACTAGGCCTTAGTGAGAAAAGAGAGGTGTTCCAGAACGGGGAGAATGCCTTCACCAAGCCGTGGGGGGCGCCAGGCACGGCGTGTGCTGGGCACGACACAGCAGGACTTCAGTGCAGAACCTGAAGTCGGGCGGCTCCACTTCGCTGGGTGACCCTCAGCAAGTCACTCAGCCTCCATGATTCTGTTTCCAGCGGTCGCCGGAATCCATGTGCACTGCCGTTTCCTGCAAGGGGATCACCTGGCACTCAGTAAACGCCAAATTTCCCTCGGGCATCTTCACGTTTCCTCAGAACCGCGCTCAGTGCCTGGCAGGCAGGCGAGGAGGAGGGGGGGAGGGGAGGGGGAGGAGGAGGGGCGGGAAGGGGACGATAAGAGCCAACACAGAGGGAGTGTCCCAGACACCGATCTAGTACTCAATGCTCACAGCAGTCTTAAGGGCAGAGCTAATGTCCCTATTTCCAGACGGGGAAACTGGGGCACAGGCCGGCTAAGTAACTTAGGAAGCGCGGAGCACACTCCTCGTGAAGCAGGAGAGACGGGAACCCTCAGTGGGACCCAGCCGCGGGAGCCCCGGGGGCGGGACCAAGTGCAGGAAGTCCCGCCCACGGGTGAGGAAGTCCCGCCTCCGCGTTTCCGCTTCCGCCCTCGCTGTCCTGTCCGCTCTCGTGCGGGCGGAGTATTCGGGATGGCGGCGGGAGGCGACTGCCAGGCGGCCTGCGGGCACGACAGCTACCGCTCGCCGCTGGCGTCCCGCTACGCCAGCCCGGAGATGTGCTTCCTGTTTAGCGACAGGTACAAGTTCCGGACCTGGCGGCAGCTCTGGCTGTGGCTGGCGGAGGCGGAGCAGGTAACGGGCCCCGGGGCTGAGGGGCTGGGCCGAGGGAGGCGGGTCCGCCCCAGCACGTGCCGGGCCCAGCGCGGGCCCGACGCCCCGGGGATAGCTGTCCCCGCTATTTTCGGCTGCGTGTTGGGTTTCGAGAGGAGCCGCTGGCCCAGGGAGGCCGGGGCAAGGAGGCCCGGGAGCCGCCACCTGTCGCTTCGCATGCTTTTAGTCACCGGGGCCTAGAGACGCGGAGGCGGCGGCGAGAACTGCAGTGTCGGGTTTCAGGGACTAAGTCTTGGCCGTGCCTGCTGACCTCGGACACTGAGCTCCCGTGACGTGCTGTCGTGCTCATGACTTTGCACATCTTTTGTGGTTTCACCGACACAACCCTTGCAAGTTAGGTGATGCTTTCCCCACATTAGAGGGGGAGAAAACCAGGCCTCCATAATAAAGGTGGTTACGTGCTCTAGAGTCCGGAGCACCCAGCTATGAAGAGCGGAACGGGGAGGTGAGTCTGGCTGGGTTCAGTTCAGAGCCTGAGCGCTTAGCTACTTCGTCTCCCAAGGTGCCTCTGTGTTGTGACAGGACTGTCATTACAAAATCCATGTTTCCCAGGCCACTTTCCACTGCTTCCACCTTTTGCATCTGAGGGGGGAGACAGAGTAGGGGTTAATTAGACAGGATTTACGGTTTCTTTTATAAGAATGGCTTGTAGGGCTGTTGGTCCCAGCGGTTTCAGAAATGGCGCCAGAGGGGCCTTCCCCGAGGAGTTGAAGGAAACAGTGATCCAGAAAGCTATAAAGTTTCAGAGGAAAATGCCACAAGCAAGATGGCAGTGTCCTTTGAAATGGCATGAGTAAACACCGAAACAGTCTTGAGTCGGTGCCTAAGACCATGGTGCAGTGGAATTCCCCAAAAAGGAAACTTTCATCCTAGATTTCCCCTCCCCATCTCTGTGTTTAAGAAAGTGAAGCGACATAATAATAGCAGACATTTTTATAGTGCCTACTATATGCCGGGCACTGCTTAAGACTACACATTAATAGCTCATTAATCTTCAAAACAACCCATAAGTACTATTTTACAGAGAGTGGAATGGAGGCACAGAGAGTTCATAAACTATTGGCTCACGTAACAATAGTGGACAGTAGAAGAGAAAATTAGTAGTGTTGTACTTTATTATGTATTAACATGTACTCTATTTTCTGTTTCATTTGATGCTTCATTAAATAGTTTAGGGTGGTGACATTTAAAAACTTCACCAGGGTCAACATAGTAAATGACTTCAAGCTGGAACTGAAATATAAAGTCTTCTGAATATGTATTCTATCCTCTGCCCAGTCTTCATGTTGCCTGAAATGCATATAATTTTTATATAATCTCCTGCATGTGGTTTATCTGTTTGTCAAAATTAGCAGCATAAATCATATGATAATTTAGTAGGTAAGGGGAAAAAAATAGAGGAATGAAGGAGTAGAGTGCGGAAAATGAGGTGGGGAGTGAATTTTGGAGAAGATACCTTGCTTGGGGGTGGGAAGCAGTTTGACCACGCTGCCCTCTGCTGCTTTGCTTTGGGAGGAGCCCTGAGATGTCAGGTCTACTGGCTGAAGATCCAAGGCAGCTCTACCACTTGTGGCTGCTGAGCACTTGAAATGTAGCTAGTGTGACTGAGGAACTGAATTTTTACTTTTAATTTTAATCATTTTAAATGTAACTAGTCACGTTTGGCCGGTAGTTACCATCTTGGACAAAATAGTTCTAAGGTTCAGGACCCTCCCCAGAGCCAGGGCTTGGGAGTTTCAAATTAGGTTTGAATCAATTTCACCATTTGGATCCAGGGTTCTGAGCTACCTGTGGTCTGCCAGCCTGATTTTTCCAGTGATGAATGAATGTGAGATGTTGATGTGTTTATTTTCTCATCAGTTATCTCCTGGAATTCCTTTCTGTTGCACTGAATTTCTTTGTGAAACTACTTACAGCATTCCTAATTTTGGTTTCTCTGGGTAAAATCATTTGGGACAAATGTAAAGCTATGACTTCGATTCTACACCTTGGGTGCTTAGTAAGGAGTAAGCAATATTCTGTCATGGAGTATACATTCTCAAGGCTAATGCATTTGTAAGAATGTCAGGTGATATGGGCTCTAACTAAAACCAGGTGTAAGGGCTAGAGAGACAGAAGAAGAGTCAGGAAAGATCTCTCTCTGAAGAAATGACATTTGAGCCCAGAGACCAGAATATGTGAGGGAGTGAGGGGAGCTATAGAACAGAGATCAGGATTACATTGTTGTTGTATGTTTTGAAGTTGAGTTACTGTATAATTTACCAAGATTAAGAAAGTTGTCCCTTCCCGTGTCCTTTTAGTTTGTCTCAAATTTTAATTAAAGAATTGGGAGACAGGGCATAAATGCTAACATGAACCAATTTTTTTCTCAACATCACCCCAGCTCAAATAATTGTGACATCTGAAGTTATTTTGTGTGTCTTTCAGACATTAGGTTTGTCTATCACAGATGAACAAATCCAGGAGATGAAGTCAAACCTGGACAACATTGACTTCAAGATGGCAGCTGACAAAGAGAAACAGTTACGACATGATGTGATGGCTCACGTGCACACGTTTGGCCACTGCTGTCCAAAAGCTGCTGGCATTATACATCTTGGTGCCACCTCCTGCTATGTTGGAGACAATACAGTAGGAGTCCATGTTATTTTGTTTCCACTTATGCCTCAATCTTTATAATTTATAAATTTTTATTTATCCAGTTTTAGAAAATGACTCATAGATCTTTAGTTTTAGGGGTATTTAAACACTGTGGGATTTTCTGCTTTTGATATCCCTCCAATCTAAACTATGAGCTCCTAATGACCTCTGTAAAATAAGACCCACAGATGCTGCTTACACTTGTAATGCTGGACATAAACCAAGATCTTAGTATTTCAGTAGCCAAGGTAATTTTCCAAAGGGGTTTTCTTTCCCAAGTCCTTTTTGCTCTTTGCTGTTACTTCTTTAAAAAAAATAAATAAAAGGATTGCGTTATAATTCTTAAATAAAACCTTCAATTAGCAGAAACATCTTACAGTTAAACTTGAGAAAGGCACATATTTTCCTGAGTTAACTAGCTGCTTGGCAGTTTATATGTGTTCATTTATTCACTATAGTTATAAGTGATAGATGCTATTATCTCAGTTTTTAAAAACAGCTTTTTTGAGGTATATTGTACATACCATAAATTTACTTGTTTTAAATGTACAGTTCAATGAGTTTTAGTAAGTTTATGCAACTGTTTAACATTCACCACATTCCATTTTTAGAGCACATCCCTTACCCCAAGTTCTCTCCTGCCTGTTTGCAGTTAGTCCCTACCCTGCTTCCAGATCCAATCACTGACCTGCCTTCTGTTGTCACAGTTCTGCCTTTTCTAGAAATTTCATATAAATGGAATTGGACTATGTAGTCTTTGAAATTTGGCTTTATTGTTCCCATCTCTGCAGCTGAAGAAACTTAAAGAAAGGTTGAAGAACTTGCCTAAGGTTACACAGAAATGAGACAAGCCTAGGTAGAATGGCTCCAAAACTGTGCTTTTAATAGTGTACTTGTGAGACCGGAAATTAGAATCCAGAAACACTTCCAATTCAGAAGAAGCCACTGATTTTTAAGTTGTACATAATTAAAGGCATCATGTGTAATTGGTGAATCAAATAATGAAAGAATAGTTCTATCATTAGGAATATACTTTTTAAAAGCATGTAATGTGTAGTTGGGTTCAGTAATTACTGTCTCATGTAAGCATGTGTTGGACTTGCCCAAGATACATCTCTTATCTCTCTCAGGAACAGCTTTAAATTTCCTAAACCTTGATATTTTGGTTCATCTTGCATTTTTTGTTAGCAATGATAGACATTAAAAAGGGAAGAGGAAGTTAATGGAGTGTGCCTTGTGGAAGCTTCTCGAGATTCAAGCACTGTCTGTGGGCAAATACAAACGTGTTGACCCGGACAACTTCAAAATAAACAGGATGGAGTTTAACTTTTTAACTATTTCTCCAGTCATCTTAGATACCACGTAAATGAGTATATGGGTTTTGTTTCTTATAGATTCCCAGAGTACCACTCTCTAAGTTGGTGTGCATTTAAAACAACTTCCATTAGCATCTGGCTTGCACAGTGGCTTGTTAGTAGTGCATTAGGTGGCTAGCTGAGAAACCCAGTTGTGATGGCCAAAACGTGTTATGTGGTAATGTTTGGTAGAGCTGTTTAACTAAGACCGTTGTGTTTTCTTTTGCAGGACCTGATTATTCTTAGAAATGCACTTGACTTGCTTTTGCCAAAGGTGAGGAGTTGGCAGATATTTCCTACCAGCCCTGGATTTCCTGTTATAGGGAACGGGTACCACTTAAGGGTTATCAACACAATGTGACTCTAAGTAGATGATCATTTACTCAGGCAAATGATCCTTTTCTAATCTGTAAGACTGATTGTCTCTTGGTTTAAAACACTGTGAGTGGATGCTTTTTAAAGCCTAGCCTTTTAAATAAGAGAAGTGTGTGACCAGCAGCATGTCACTGGAATAGGTGGGTCAGATTTATGATTTTGTTCTATTTTTCTGCATGAGTGTGTCATTGGTCTTAAAATTGTGCAGAAAAAAATCATGACTTTAATCAGCTCAATTTTTGAAAGTTCGTTGTTATGAATTCTTTAAGGTACTTTAGAGTACAAAGTGGAAAATATAGGGCCTCTGCCTTCCATGAGCTGGAGGTCTCATTGTATTTAAATTGTCTAAAAGTTTAGTTCCTAATTATGCAATGAGCTCAACCTGAATTCACCCTCTCTTCTACTGCGTGATCTTCCTTATAGCTTGCCAGGGTGATCTCTCGGCTTGCTGACTTTGCTAAGGAACGAGCTGATCTTCCCACCTTAGGTTTCACACATTTCCAGTAAGTGCTATGGTTACTTCTTGGGAATTGGGCTTGTTTATTTGCACCTGGCTTTCATTTATTCCTTCAGTTCTCCCTTCTGCACAGAAACCTTGAGGTAAAGAATCTCAAATATAGCTTAAGCAGATACCTTGAGATGCTTATGAGGAATGAATCTGATACCTTAAAAGCTATACTGGTGAGAGAGTAAATATAATAGTTCGTTTGGGAAGAATTGGGCAATGTGTATCAAGAGCCTTAGAAAATATTCATATTCCTTGATTTGATAACTCCATTCTAGAGAATCTAGCCCAAGGAAGTAATCCAGGTTATGGGGGAAAGCTTTATGTACAAAGATATTTGTTAAAGTATTGTGATAGTAAGCATTAGAAACTCAAAATATTCTATAATAAGATAATAATTAACAAGATATGTAGTAGATCCAAAGCCATTAAAATTCTGGTAAGACGAATATTGTGCACATGTACTTAGATTAATGTTATGGGATAAAGACACCATACAAATTGCACAAAGATTAAAATAAATTACATCAAGCTGTAAATATTGATTACTCTGATTTATGAGATAAGGTATTTAAACTTTTTGTCTACTGTTTTTTGAATATTTTTCAGATGTGCAAGCATTTTTATGATTACCATATAACCCTTTTTAAAAGCTGATGAAGTCATTTTTGCAATTCTAGTAGCAGGTTTCGAGTGATGATATTTGAGTAGTGGTGTATTAGCATTTGCCTTATGTCTTGATGGGATTTTGTGAAGGCAACAAGGATGTTGCCTGTAACTTGGGAAAGACTAAGTTGAGTTTAATCTTCCTAGAAGTTCAGGCCTGCATTTATTGGTAGAAACCTGAAGAAACTGTTCATGTGAATGAATCTGTGCTCAGTGTGTGTGGCTTGGGCATGGCTCACATTTCCTCTGCCTTCCTGCACATGTGGCATTACCTGTGTGGTGGCTCCTCCTCTTTTGCATCTTTTGGAAAGTGCTCAAGGAATTCAGGCATTCCAGTATTCCTCTGGATCGCATAGTGAAAGAGATCTGCTGCCACAGTGAGCAGGCATCAGAAACTCAGAAAATGGTGTGGATGTGTAGGCGTCACCTCAGTATGTCCTTAGCTGCAGTTAAAAAGAAACAGCTTCATTGAAATATAATATGCATGCTATTAAAATTCACCCCTTTTAAAGTGTACAGTTGGGTGATTTTAGTATATTTACAGAGTTATGCAGTATATAGTCAGTATATAATTTCAGAATATTTTCATCATCTCACAAAAAAAACCCTGTACCCATTAGCGTTCTCATTCCCATATTCCCTAGCTCCTGGCAATCACTAACCTAGTTTCTGCCTGTGGCTTTGGTTCTTCTGGACATTTTATTTAAATAGAATCATCCAGTATTATTCTTCTTTTGACTGTCTTCTTTAACTTAGCACAATGCTTTCAATGCATATTATATGTATCAGTACTTCATTTCCTTTTACGGCCAAATACTATTCTGTTGTATGGATACACCATATTTTGTCTTTTCATCACGTGAGAGACCATGCAGATTCATTTATTTCATTGTTTGTATTTAATCTAATAGCAGGAACTAGCAAGGAAAACTACCATGAGATTAATTTGGGGATCTATTGTAGCTTGTCGTGTACCTAGTGGCATTCCTTGGAGTTGCCAGCTGTTATAATTAGCCTAGAGAAATAGAAATAGAGAAATCCCATCTGGGATAGACTAGATCATCTATTAGAACTCTGGCATTATTGCAGTTTGTTCATAAGTGTGCTTTATGTTCAGAAACAGACCTGCAATGGATTGATTTAGACTTTAACTGGAAGCAAAGATGTAGCTATAATGTTAGAGTCCTTTGGTTATGTGTGTTTTAAGGTGATTCTCCACAGTGTGGCTGGCTCCTCATTGGCTCTGGACTCATCACAAAGGTCTTCTTTGACTGTTATTCTAGAGTAGCATTCGCTGTTGTCCTCATCCTCATTTTCGTTTCATATTTTTTATTTTTAAAAAATTACTCTTTGTTTACTTATTTATACTACAACATGAGTTCCATTGGACAGGGATCTTTGTTTAGTTCTTTGTTGTTCTTCTAAAACCAAGAACACATTAGATACTTCACAGATTTTTGTTATATGAGTGTATATTTCTTACCAAAATCTGGGGATGAACAAAACGGACAGTCTCTACCCTTATATTGTCTTTTGATGAGGAAAAACTATATTAGGAGCTCTTTAACTTTATAATCTTTGACTAGTTATAAATGACGTAGAATTTCCTTAACTATTATTTGCTCAAATGTCTTAGCTCCAGTTTTATCTGGACTGGCTTCTCCATCTCTTACTTTAATTCTTCCCAGCCATAACAGTGATGATTAGAGGAAGCAATGAAGCTTTCAGGAAGTAAGTCCTTCATTTGAGACTTCTCTGTGTTCTCTTTGGGTTGTTTTCAGGCCTGCTCAGCTGACCACGGTTGGGAAACGTTGCTGTCTTTGGATTCAGGATCTTTGCATGGATCTCCAGAACGTGAAGCGGGTCCATGATGACCTGCGCTTCCGCGGAGTGAAGGGCACCACGGGTACTCAGGCCAGCTTCCTACAGCTTTTCGAGGGAGATGACCAAAAGGTATTGTGGGACACAGAAATGCAGTGGTGGAGCACCAAAGACAAAGCTGACCTCTAGAACAGTAGGAGGTTGATCTCGGGATGAATGGAGTCTTTGGACGAGAAGGGGTATGGGGTATGGGCAGGAAGTTGAGATAGTTTCATGCTGGACACACCTGGATTTCTATAGGGATGTCTCTTCTTTCCAAGGTAGATCAGCTTGACAAGATGGTAACAGAAAAGGCAGGATTTAAGAGGTGAGTAAATGGGGAGAAATGTTGACCTCCCTATTAAGTGACAAAAGGCCCTTGTTCAGCATACCTCTCTACATTTGACCTTAACTTTTTTAGCTTTTCTTTCTTTGTTCCTCCCACCCATTTATTTCTATCTATTGCCTGGGTTCTATTTTCTTACAATCTATAAGAAAAGAAACAATTTACTTATGAGATTTTTAAGATAGCCTTACCATGTTGTCTCTGGTTTTGTTATTTTTCTGAGGGCCTCCAGTGTATTAGTCTAAATCTGACCATTTCCTTTGAGGCTACCAGGCTCTGCCATGGCTCCTTCCGGGCTCTTCCATCAGGAGGCAGCAGGACAGGAGCACATGGGCCATATTTCTTTCTCTGGTCAGGACAGCTGTTTGAGTATTAGTGAAAAGGGTAGAAGAACAGTTAGTTCCAGGGGCCAGTTATCAGCAAGGTCCTCTGGCCTGAATGTGACTTAGTATACCAGTGAGACCAAGCTTTCACTTAGGATCTGCTCATTTGATTGATACAGTCACAGTTTAAAACATTTCCGCTAAAGGCTTTCTTCTATTTCTAGGGCTTTCATTATCACTGGGCAGACTTATACACGAAAAGTGGATATTGAGGTGCTGTCTGTGCTGGCTAGCTTGGGGGCATCAGTGCACAAGGTGAGTGGTGGTAGCTTGTGGGGGTGGGGATAAAAGCTTTGAACACCACAGACAGATCAGATCAGCCTTAGACTTAACCTGTTGCTCAAGAAATGTCAAACGTCATTTTTAACAATTCAGGACCCATAAGTGAAGCTCCTTAAATTAAGAAATACTAAAGGGAAGGACTTGTTTTGGAGTTCTCATTAAAGTTCCTGTTGTGTTGTCTTTCTGTGATACGTTAGGCAGTGTTTCACAAACATGTCTACGTTCCCTGAGTTTATCATGCCAGCTCTTCAGGAGCCAAGAGAAGTCTGAGTAAGAGTCTCTCCAGGAACTCTTGGGGAGCACATGCTGATGGAAGGATGAGCTCTGCAGGCTTAGCAGCAGCACATTTAAAGAATAGCCTCCTTCATCAGTCTAGTCCCTGCCCCCAGATTCCTCCATACCAAGAGTATGGGGTGATGCTTGTACCCCTGCCATTCCCCAGATTTGCACCGATATACGACTCCTGGCAAACCTCAAGGAGATGGAGGAACCCTTTGAAAAACACCAGATTGGTGAGTGATGTCCTAGGTGCACCACAGCAGTGCTGAGAGGCTTGCAGGCATGTGTTCATAGTTCACCAGATAGCCTGCTCGGGTCCCCCCTGTCTTAAGTCTCTCCGTCTTTGCTTCTTGTCCTTGTACATGGGCAGGCTCCAGTGCGATGCCATACAAGCGGAACCCTATGCGCTCAGAGCGTTGCTGCAGCCTTGCCCGTCACCTAATGGCCCTTGTCATGGACCCGCTGCAGACAGCATCTGTGCAGTGGTTTGAACGCACGTTGGATGATAGTGCCAATCGGTCAGTGGAATAGGGATGACATATGCAGTAAGTTGTGGGGAGGACCGAAAAGAGTGGCCTGGACGCAGAGGGACTTTTTGAATATCTCTATTTCTTCCTTGTCCCCAAAGAGCCTGGAGTCTAGGAAAGAACATAGAACAGTGTGATAAGTGTACCTCAAAGTAATCTTTGCGGGAGCAGAGACTTAAGAAATAAGTAGGCATTTTCTAAGAGACATTTAAGACAAGATCAGGAGCATGTATAAAGTCCCAAACATAGGAGAAAGAGCAGTTTACGGAGCTACTGATAGTCAAGTAGTAGTGAGGAATGAAATGTTTATATGACAAGAAATTAGGCAGATCGGGAGTTTTAGCCAGTTTATGAAGGGAATTATACGCCCTGAAGAGGAGTTTAGATAGTGTTCTGAAGGAAGGTAGAAGTCAGCTGTGGTGTCCTGGCACAGTGCCATGTTGATGAGTTATGAGGCGTGTCAGAAGTAATCTGTAGCTGAGAAGAAGGTACCAACACGCACATGGTTTTCTGCTTGATGTGCATACTTTTTTCAAGCAGATATATATTATACTGGTTTAACTGGGATTTTTTGAGTGGAGAGGGCTGTATAGTTAAAGCTAGCTCTCTGGGATCTATTCATAATTCAGGGTTTATCTGCAAACACGTTCAGAAATCATAGAATACTTTCTAACAGGGTATGACCTAATAAGATTCGTACACTGAAACACTGCAGCAGTTTGGAGAATCAGCTGTAAGAGGACATAAATCTAGTCAGAACAAGTTAGTAGGCTACCTTAAAAATTCCAGGTCCACATTGGCACAGTGGCTGCATGAATGAGTGGAAGGCTGTGGATATAAGATCAAGGGCAGGTTGGCTGCCCTTAGTGGTTGAGTGAGTATTAAGATTGGTAATGGGATGCTAGTGCCATTTACTGAGGCAGGAACCACAGTGAGAGGAAGAGCAGGTTTGAGCTGGTGTGCAGGAAACAGTGTAAAAGTGGCTGAATTCAGTTTGGGGTCTGCGGTACCTCGTGGAACTCAACCAGGTGGAACTCTGTCAGTTATCTGGTCTGGACAAGAGGTGATAGAAGGTGATAGACTTGAAAGTCATCAGGGTATTGGGGTAGTTGAAGTCATAAGATTGAAGGAAGTTGTCCAAACAGTACATGCAGCATGGGAAGTCAGTAGGGCTACTTCCTGGGACACACCCTATATTTCACTGAAAGTGTTATTTGCTTAAAGAGATAATTGAATTGGCTGTTTGTTTTCTAGACGTATCTGTTTGGCCGAAGCATTTCTCACTGCAGATACTATATTGAATACATTGCAGAACATTTCTGAAGGATTGGTGGTGTACCCCAAAGTAAGAGGCTTCAATTAAAAAGGAAAACATTAGGGAGAGGTTGGAATATGGGGAGGGAAGCGGAACCTTTGCTCCAGAGCAAGTGTGTTGGGGGAGCTCAGTTCTGGCCATTAGGAGCTCTTCCCAACCGAACTCGCTCTACGGGTTGCGTCATAAGCTCTAGGAAACTGTGGAATTCATAGACATGTTTCTAGAAAAGGGAAAAAAAATATTTTGAATTGGCTTAAGTGATACACCAACATGATCGGCAGAGTAGATTGTTCCCTTTGCCTGTTTTTAAGTACCTGAGGCAGGTGGATTCGTTTCCATCATACACTTAGCTCTTGTACTGGGTACTAAAATTTAATAACTTGAGATTTCAGGAATCATTCCAATGAAGCACCTTTTAAAAGTTTACTTAAACGCTGTTTCTTTTTTTTTTTTAAATCAAAATAATACTCTGTGTTACTAAGAAAACTGAAAAAATACAGGGTTAGAATAAAACTGTCCATTCTGCCTTTTTTATAAATATGATGGTTCGTGTCCCCATAGTGCATTTTGCTGGTTATTGACTGTGTAATGACCGTGTGACCTTGAGGGATCTTTTTTGGCTCTTCATTCATCTAGGTAATCGAGCGGCGCATTCGGCAAGAGCTGCCTTTCATGGCCACAGAGAACATCATCATGGCCATGGTGAAAGCTGGGGGTAACCGCCAGGTTTGTAGCTCCTTGTGCTTCTGGATAATTGAGAGTGCACCTTTCGTCTTGAAGAATGGATGAAGAAAGACGTTTCTGACATTACCTTCAGTCACAGTATTGGTACACAGCAGTGACTGTATTCTGCCACAGAATAGGCATCTTCTGAATAGGCTTATTGTAGTAAACTCAGTTTATTAAAAGTGAACCACTTAATCGCCTGTAGAAAAGTTCCACTCTTAATGAAGGAATTAGGCCTGAATTTCCATAGGAAATAATGAGAAGTAGTTAGGACACAAGAGCGGATAGTTCAAGTGGCTTTAGAGGAGCCAGTGCAAGGTGGACATCTGCTTTAGTTTGTCCTAGGATGTGGTCAGAGAGTCAGGCTCTAGGTGGAGTCAGACTGAGAGAAACCTCAGCCTGGAGGGGCTTTGTGTGCCAGCTAGAGAAAGCATGGATTTGAAGTGTCAGGTGGCTTATCAGGATGTTCAAATGACCTGTTAACAGTGAACCAACAATAATACCTCACTGTCTTCCCAGGATTGCCATGAGAAAATTAGAGTGCTTTCCCAGCAGGCAGCTGCTGTGGTCAAGCAGGAAGGGGGTGACAATGACCTCATAGAGCGTATCCTCGCCGATGCCTACTTCAGTCCCATTCACTCCCAGTTGGACCATTTACTGGATCCTTCTTCTTTCACTGGGCGTGCATCCCAACAGGTAAGCATCAGAACACTTTCATGGAGCTGCAGTCTTCCCCAAATGCCTGTTTTTACACTATTGGCTGCAGAACCTGGAATACTGTAATGTTTCTACTTTATGGGAGATACGATGAGAATGGTGCTAGTTAGAATTCAGAGCAGATTGCTGTCTAAACTGTAAAATTTCGGTGTTTTGAGCTGCCATAAGGTTTTTTTGTATAGATTTCTCTGAATTCTCTGTTTCTCTAAAGAATGGTATAATGGACAAAAATTGGGCTTTATAAAACATCATGTAGGTCAGGTTTAATTCTGACTTCAGGCATTTACTGGCTAGTATGATAAAAATACACACCTCAGAGCTGTGCATGGAAAGTATTCAGTAAATGTTTGTCATTTTTTCTGTTCTTTTGGAGACTACAAGAGTTAGTTCGAAAACATTCATCAAGTGCAGACTGAGTGTTCAGTATGTGTTCAGGTGTTGTGTTTAATTCAGGTAATGTGTTTAAAGGTGGGTGGATAATTCTTATTTTCAGGAAGCTCAAAACTTACTGGTGAAGACTTATAAATAGTTCATTGTAATACCAAGCATTACATGCTGGAATTAAGGAAAGTACATCCTTTGGGGGATCACAAAGGAGGAAAAACCCTAGAAGAGTAGAATTTCAGAAGTACTTCTTGGAAGACATGATATATGAGCTGAATCTTAGGGACAAGGAGGAGTTAGTCTTGGGAACACCAGGCTGAGAGGAAATGGCAAATACATAAACATCCAACACGAGAAATTATAATCATTTGACAGAGTATCAAGTGCCCCCCAAAGTAGTTACAGGATTTAACATTAAAGACAAGTATAAGGTTATCATTTATATTCAAATCACTTTGATGTCTTGGATTTGGAAGACAAACTGGAGGTGGTAAGGCCAGCAAGTGGAGGCTGCTGTAATGGGCCAAGGCAGTGGTTGCTAGAGACAAGGGGTTTATTGAGGGCTATTAGAAGGTTAATTGCTTGGTAGCTGGTTGAAAAAGGAGGGAGGGGAAAAGCAGTGATGATTTTAGCTTGGGTAACTAAGTAGAGAATGGTGAGATCCACTGAAAACATGCTGGATGGGATGGCATATATGGTGGGTTGAGCTGCATGGGTCTTGGGAGAGATTTCTTACAGGCAAAGGAGAAAAACAAGCTCAGTGGTAGAGTAAAAGTTTTATCAAATTAGGTCTCAGTATAAACTGACATTGAAAAAGTATCAAAACTTACATCTTAATGTTTTCTTTTGTCTTATATTTGTATTCCTTTTGGCAGGTACAGAGATTCTTAGAAGAGGAGGTCTACCCCCTGTTAAAACCATATGAAAGTGTAATGAACGTGAAAGCAGAGTTGTGTCTATAGAGCTGGAAGAGAATTAAAAGTCATTGTTGGCTGTGTTAATTTTTATTGCCAAATCATGACAATTGTTATTCTAGTGCCTTGTTTTACCTCAAGAATTGTTCCCTTAAATTAATACAGCACTTTTCTTTCCATGGTGCAATCACATTTCTCAAGGTTTGCAATGCAGAAAAAATTGTGTTGTAGTGGATATTTTTTTTATAGCAACACAAATTTGCATAGTAAGTGTAGTTCATAGTCTGCTCTCTGTTCTTTCAAGGCATATTTTCTAGCTAGTCTAGTCCTTTTCACATGTTCACTTGATTGTGAGGTAGTGAGCAAGTTACTGCTCCTCTCTTTTGAAGGTGTATTTATTTGGTTTGGGTCCAGCAGAGTAACCTGGACTCAGTAATTCAGTGTGGTTGGGTACCTTTATTTCAGTTGCATTTGGCTAGAATGATAATGAAATTTTGAGTTACTATAAGTTCTCAGAGAAACTGATGACCGTGAGGCTTACTCAGCTCAAGTGGTGCCTGACCCCACTTCATTTTTTTGATAAGGCTTGTATATCAAGGGAATGCCAATAGGGTATATTGATTTCATCAAGGCATTTGACAGTCTAATCTCAGTTACACAGATTGATAGTTGATTGAACCAGCAGTAGCCAAAGAAGATAGAGCTATGAATCATCCACATGGAAGGAAGGCACTAGTATAATGCTACAGGCTGCTTTCATTAGCCATGTCACTATGTGTTTTAGCAGCATAGATGAAAGCTTTTATCAGATTTGCAGATGACAAAACTAGAAGAATTAACCAAAACATTTATTTGATAACTAAACTTTCATCTGACCTAAGTTGATTGAAATGATGTGACAAAACCAAGAAGAAAAAATAAATGTGAATAAGTTAACCTTAAACTCAGTATAAATCAGAAGTGGCTGCCAGTGAGATAAGACAGTTGTAGGGTGTGTTACGGTGTTGTGTTCAGAAAAACCACTAGTCGTTCCACACTCATGGCATTATGTTCAACTTTGGACACCCAATCTGAGGAACAAACAGAAGACTTGGTAGTAGGAGGAGTAGTGAAAGAACATTAGGGCTCTTTATTCTAAAGGAGAAAACTTGTCAGTGCTTCACATACCGTTGTGAAGAGGAAGAATGAATGGCTCAGTTACCTGTTCCCCCAAGTAACAGACCGGACGGAGCACATAGTTGAGAGTCTGAAACCTGGTTGGGCTCAGATATTGGAGCTGCTGTGAGTTAGTGAATTTTCTCTGACCCTCCCCATTCAGGGTCAAGCAGAAGCCAGAAGTTGTTAGGAATGGGAATGTGAGAGAAGAGAGACTGAATCGCCTCCAGTTGTGTCTAATTAAAGGTGGTGGAAGTAAAGAGCTCAGTCTATTGGAAAGAATAAGAGGCGATCTTTAAGGCCAAATTTTAAGTTCAGTTGAATGTAGCAGGCATGGATGGCTTGGGGCCATATGACATTTCAACTCTTACAGAAACAATTTGATTATTATTCCTCTTGTGAGAATCTTGAAGGGATGTTTAAAACATCTGGCACAAGGAATTAAGTCACTGGGTTCTAATCAAGCCTTCTGTCTCCTCTAGTATGGGCCACAGAAGAGGAAGCAGCTATTATCAGTGTATCTATAATCTGAGAACTGGTATTACATAGCAGACACACTCAGGATATCAGATATCATGGATTTTAGTTCATAAATTTTTCATAGAAAATAAGATCATAACGGTCTTGGCAATTCTGTTAGACTTCTGAATTCATAATTGGTCATTTCTTGCTCAGCTGTTTGGGTGGGTGGGTTCTGTTTCCTTCCTCTTCCATTCTCTTATTTTTACATACTTGTGATACACATCTTAAATACAATTTTGTTATGTAATTTTTCTATTTAACATTTTAACTCATTTTCCATTTAGAAAATGCAGCTCGCTACCAGTGTTAATTTAATTTTACATAAACATGCTCTTTGAGGCTGAAGCAAATCTGGTTTTCATTGTGGAAAATACTGTTCTTGGAGTTATTTGTAAACAGAACTTCTCTCTAATCCTAATGTAACAAATATATATGTAAATTGAATTCATCAAATGAATCTTCAGCTAACAACTGTTTGAGAGCAGTGTTAACATCATGTGTAAGAATGCTACATTTTCTAGGATTTGACATTTTAAGCAATAGAGAATTACTAAATTTTGTTAAGTGGAAATACCACTACTAAAAACAATACCACTACTATAAATGTCATTTGTTTCCAAAGACTACTGATAAACTAGAGCAATTTGACAATAATTAAAGCTACATATTTCATGGCAGACTTTAGGGATAAGATTAGGACTCTAACCTGTGAATAATCTCAGGGTAAGTGCTGCAGCTGCCGGTGCCACCAGTGAGTATTCTCAGGGCGCACAGGAAATGGGTTAATTAAAGACATTTTGGTGGGCTGCAGGTTGAGAAGAGGCAACCTCATACTTTCTCGAAGATTAGGTTGAATTCAGTTAATCACTGATGCAAACTCCAGGATTTGAACCACCCAGAAAACAGGGTCTGGGCAAATGGTGGGACAACTGGCTTATGTTCAGCTGCAGCCAGCTGCACTTACTGACCCATCTTCCCCTGGCTGATGGGAGATTTCATTTAATAATCAGGAGAGCCTGATGACAAGTGAAAGGACAGAAGTTAGGTGCCTCCAGAATGGTGATGTAAATCCTGGACTAAGTGCCTGAAATTACAAAGCTTAAAGAAGATACTCAGGAAATGTCATTTTCCTTTCTGAATCCACAAGGGTTTACCTAACTTCCTCGGTGTGGTCAGTCAGGGAGCAAGCTGGGACTTGATGCTGCTGTTTGTTTACCTGTTGTGGAAGAGAGTACATCCTGAACTTGAACTAACCAGGAAGGGAGGGGTCAAAAAATAAATGGGAAAAAGTAAATAGCTTTAAAAGCTGGAAAGCTATATTATGAAATATTAAACATGGTTTCTTGGATAATGAGTTGAGGGTGATTCGTTTTGCTTTTGTGTATTTCAGGTTTTAATACAACTTTTATTTAGACAATTTTAGAAGTTTTTTTTTTTATTTTAATGTTTAAATTTAGGCCATCTCACTAGAAATATCTTTTAATCAGAATTTTCTCTTTTTTAATTTTACTCAATTAGAATTAACATTCAATATTCTTTTATATTAGATTTACAGAAAAATTGCAGAGATTGAGTACAGAGAGTTCCCACATACCCCATACTTGGTTTCCCCTATTATTAAATCCTACATTGGTGTGTTTGTTTAATGCCTACAGCATCTAGTATTTCTAGGTGGTTTCCTATCCAAGTACTAACCAGGCTTAGCTTTCAAGATCAGACACAGTTGGGCACATTCAGGGTAGCATGGCCATAGAATGGTTTTGATGTCACAATTAATGAACCGATATGGTACATTAAGTAAATAAAGTTCTTAGTTTTTAGCTAATGTCCCTTTTCTGTTCCAGGTCCCATTTAGACCAAAGTATATTCATAATATAAATATAGAAATATTTTTTAAATACTGAAATTTATATAGTATGTTCTTTATCAGAGATGTGGTCTAATGGACACAAAGTTTAGCACATAAATTTAGCTAATTCTAAACAAGTAGAAATCTGTGTAGAGTTTGATTTTTCCATTCTGGATCTGGTGTGATTTTGTCCCTACCTCATTAAGTGCTGTGTATAGAGATTTTTTTTTCTTTTTTTTTTTTGCACCTGCAGCATCCAGTCTTCATAAGTGGTCTCCCAACCAAGTACTCACCAGGCCTGACCCTGCTTAGCTTCCAAGGTCAGATGGGAGCGGGCATGTTCAGGATAGCATGGCCATAGACTAGACACATTCTTAAAGTCCAGGTTTCTGGGTAGGGGGAGAATGGTTTAAGTGATGAGTATGGGTGGTAATTTGCCTTCATGAAAAGTCCAAACTCAAGAAGAAACAGCTGGATGTCCAGCCTAGATTTCAAGGTGTGTGAAAGAAGATGAAATGATCTGTAGGTGACTACCTGGACTAGATCAAATGAGAAATGAATAGCCCTCTATATCTTGTCTTAAAAGGCCCTTTGGCCTTAGAAAAGCCATGTTTGACCTGCCCTTTCAGATTCTGACTCCTTACTTGGCTTGGCAACTCCTCTTACATTTGTGGTGGTATTGAGCCTGCCTTTTCTACAGTGTGCCAGAAATTGTGGTTAGGAAACATTCCATCCCAGGACTGAGTGGAAGGAGGGGTTTGAAGGGATCCTTGGGAACTTCCGCAGACACCCGCCCCCCCATCCTTAATCCCCACAAGGGACTTCTTAGGAAATAAGCTCATATTGAATAGTAGCTTTAAGTGGCCACATGTGAGACTGAGAAGGAGACAAGCCATGGAGGCTACAAGTCAGTTTCCATCCATGAATGATCTAGACTTTCATAGCTGTGGCTCTAGGCTACTTAGACATTTAAAACTGAGAAAGTGTTATACCTCTTCCATGGTTTTAAACTTTAACAGAGCAGCTGTCTTTAAAAGTTGTAATTAGAATAATGTCAGTTGTAAGAGTAAAGGCCAACTATATTTTAAAATACATAATGCAGAAATCCAAATAACAGGATTCATTCTATAGTTCCTTAAGTAAGTTGCTTATTTCTTTCAAGGAAAAAAGTAAAATATATTTCACATTTAGAAAGCTTAATCCTTTAATGATGACCTGGAAGAAATAAGTATTTACAGCAAACCTGATTCAAGTTTCATACTTTAACACACTTTTTCAGCACCCTACTGTGTACTGGAGAGTACAGTGGTGAGTGAGACAGGCTGCCCTCCTGGAGCTGAGGTTCTGGTGCAGGAAGCAGACTGCACAGGGTGATGAGTGACTCCTCAATGAGACATAATTCAACATCTGAACCCGTGTAACCTTCATTGAGCTCCACTGAGAAAGGTGCTTCTGAGATGTAACTTCAACAAGAAGTCCACACTGCTTCCCTTGGTTTTAGCATCTTTTAACTCTTCATCATGAGGCAGATGCTACTTTTTTTCACCTGCATGGGGCTTGGCTGAATTATTTCAACACTCCTGGCTCCATCCACCCTTTACGTGGCATGAATTAAGAGAAACATTATCTCAGGTCCTGACCTGGGAAGCTAAGAATCTGGCATTTTTCTTCTGTTTATCTGACTAATGGAGGCTAAACGTGTATGTAGAATTCTATTCTTACACAGCACTTACAGATAAGAAAAATATCATAGAATTGTTAACTAGTCCATCATTCCTTAAAAGTGAAGTACTCTTCTGTCTCCTCTGGTCTTGGACCTGCTCAGCGTTGATCTCTGACAAATGTTCCGCCAGGGAGGGCTGGAACCCTGCTCAGCGTTGATCTCTGACAAATGTTCCGCCAGGGAGGGCTGGAACCTGTATTTGGCCCTTAGGTCCCTATTAAGTCTGTAGAGAACGCTGGCAAAAATGAAGTGCTAATGTTATTGCAAAAAGCTTAGGGGCCTGTGCTGAAACTGGCATTACTCAGCCATTGAGTTTGTACACCTCAGGTCACTTTACAACTATCTCGAGGAGTTGTTTTCTCCCATAAAGGTAAATTTAAGAAATATAGCCCCTGCACATGGTGATATGAGAGAAAAGGGATGTTACCACACTAAAAAGAATTCATTGATCTGAGGCTTTTTTTTTTTTTAAGAAAGCAAGGATATGTAAGACAATGGTGTGGTTGTTAAAGAAAAAGAAACTTGGCCACAGAAACTGGGTTTGGATCTCTGCTCTGCCACTTAATAGGTATTATTTTGGCCAGGTCTTCTGTAAAGTTGGAATGATGAAACTCACTCTGCTTTCAGCGCAGGAGTGTTGTGAATTGTGAAAGTTTTGTAAAGTGAGCATAATACGGTGAAGTCATGACTGAGACTGCCTTTTGTTTTGTAGGCTTTGTGCATGTTCCCATTCATTCCACCCTGGGCATCACCACCTTTGTACCACCACCAGGAACCTGTGCTGGGGTTAATAAGCAGCTCTGAAATTAAATTTATACATCTTCAAAGTAGGGTGACACTCCTAGGAGAACATTCCTATAATACTATTGTGACCTTTCTAAGATGTGACAAGCAGGTCTGTTTTTCATGCTGGGACCTGATATCAGCTAGGACCTGGATATCAAATAGAAACGGGCCAGCTTCCTTCCTGGACTGTTAGTTTGTACTGTATAGTAGCATTTTCTAAAACAGCATCTAATTCTCACAAACCGTAAGCTCACATTCTTTTTTTAATGGATGAGTTAAATGTTGGCAAGGTTTCGTGACTCAAATACGGGCCGCTGATGACACCCATTGCATTATGCATACCCGGAGAGTACATTTCTTGGGGATGACCTCAACCAATTCCGCGCCCCTTACAAGGTCTGTGAATTGCGCGAGAATGGATCAGGCTGGTCTAGTACGGGTTCTGCATACCCGTAAAGAAGGCACTTAAAACATACAGAAAAGGAGCATCCAGCGCCCCTCCTTCCCAGAGCCCCGCGGCACTACTCCCCATCCTGACCACTGATCCACCCCATACTGCCCAAAGCGCCTCGGGCCTCAGCGCAGATGAGCGGCTGGTGGGCACTGCTGGGCTGAAACCGGGCTCCGAAGGTCGCTCGGCCCCGGAGCGCGGACCGGGGGAGCGCAGTCCGGGGGACGCGCGCGGCCCCAGCCGCTTCGGCCCGGAGGACTTCAGCCCCCAGCATGCCCCGCGCGCGTCCTCCGCGTGCGTGCGCGCGCGTGCGCAGTGGCGCCGCGGCGCGGGGGCCGGGGCCGGGGCCGGGTGGCGCTGAGGCGGCTGAGGCGGCGGCGGCGGGCGTCGCGGCGGCGCCTCGGGACGTGTCCTGCGGGGCGGTGAGTGCGGAGCGCAAGGTCGGCCACGACCGGCTGCGCCTGCGGGGCCCCGCGCCCGCTCCCCGCGCGGGGACCCGGGCACCGGGGCTGAGGCGGCGGCTGGGCGCGCGGCCTGCGGGGCGGGGGAGATGCTCGGACCCGCGTCCCCGCCCAGGGGGTCCGGCCTGGCCTGACGGGAGGTGGGCGCTGCGGGACGCCGAGCCCCGACGCGCCCCGCTCCGGCAGCTGGAGGCAGCTGTAGGGCAAACGCGCCGGGTGCGGGGGCTGTTTTCTGTTTTGTTTTGGGGGGAGACCCGCTGTCCGGGGCACGGTCACGCAGCACCCTTTTCCTCAGGCGGAGCTCGCGGTGTTACGTGCGGGCCGGGGGTCGGCACGCGCTGTGATGTCGGTGGGGAGACTGAGGCACGTGTTGGCGCGGATCGCCCGCGGCGGTTAGGGTCGGAATTCTGAAAAATCGTTCTTACCCTTAGTTTAGGAATAGTCCAGGATGCTGCTTATGTGAAGAGGAGGACGAGATCTGTTAAAGCTCCTTTTCGCGATGAGTGACGGTCACACTGTGCGGCACGGGAGATTTGGGGTGAGATTTAAAGGTGCCCTTCTGGCGTATTCTTTCTCGGCAAATTCAAGTTCCCAATCAGGTATTTTAAAGAAGAATTTTCAGCCTGGACTTGTGGACTGGTATAGCTCTAATGCTCATGTTCGGGATTACGTTTGAGATACACGTGTATTTCCTGCTGCCTCATCTCCCAGTTTTCTCCGAACTCTCTAAACTGTAGATTTATCTTCTTTGTTCTGCAAGATCAGTTGGTAATTGACTCTAAATAAAGGTTATCTTTACTGTCTTGATAGCCTTTGGTGCATGTAGCCTTTTCAGTAATTGTCCCTATAGCTTGGGATTTAGTCCTCGTTTCCATATCATTTTAAGCGTGGAGGTGTGTGATCTGGGAGGGGAGGGTGTTTCTGTTGGTCGGATATGGGTAACTGGTGAACATGACCAGTGGCCAGAGCATGCACTTTGAAAGGCTGCGAATTTGGGGTCTTGTCAGGTTGCAGAGAAGTCGGTGCACTAGCAGACCTCACAGAAATTGACTGGCAGTAGGGTGAAATATTGAGAGAGGTATTCAGGAGAGAATCATTATATCATATGGCCATCTTTTGCGCCTGGAGTGGCTGTTGGGAACACCTGTTGGCTTAGAAACTTAATGTTCTGTGTTTATGTTTTGAGTTTCTTCTTAGTTCTCAATGAGACTTTTGGCAGGAGCCCCAAATTATGTGCATTTGATGATTCAACATCAGTGTCATCTACTTGTTCTCCAGACTGTCTCTGTTCCTCAGCTGGTGACATAAGTAATTTTCCATAGCAGCCGTTCATGAGCTCATGCCAGCTATCACAAGGAGGTGGGGTAGCACAGAGGTGGTACATACAGAAAAATAAGAATCCTACTTATTCTCCATCACACAGTGCACATAGACTGAGACAGGATATTTGGACTGAAGCACAAGCCATATGAGAAGATTGGAACACCAGAGTCCAGACTTCCACATACAGCAGTAATCGTCGGTACCACTTATTGAATGTCTTCTGTTTTCTTGGTTCTGTAATTGTTACTGGGAGGCGTAGGTATTATCGTTCTCTTTTTAAACGTATGTGAGTTGAAATATAGATGTTAAATGAATTTCCTACAGTTACAGTAAGGGACAGGGCCAGAATTCAAATTCAAGTCTGACTCTGATACCGCTGCTCTTTCTGTTGTGCAACCTTACCAAAAAATATGTTCAGGTCTTTCTCTTAAAAAAAAAAAAAAGTTTCCTGTGATTACATTTCTCCTTCAAACTATTTCCCCTTTTTCCCTTCTAGATTTGCTCTAAGAAATCAAACTGTGCCTTTCAGTTTACTACATTTACTCCTCAGTTCATTGCAGTCTGACTTCCACACTCAACTCTATTGAAATTGATCTCATGAGCTCCACTCAGCCATTTATTGAATGCTTACTGTATGTACCATCTTCTAGACTTAACAAAGAAGTTAAAACATGGTACTTGCCCTGAAAGAGTTTAGGAACTAATGAGGGAGAAAAATCCATACACGTCAGTGTGGTATGTTAACTGCTGAGCAATCTTTGCTCTTGGGAGTTGGGGGAGGAATGCTTCACTGAAAAACTGACACTGGATTGCCAGCAGCGAGAAACCCTAAATCATTCTAGGCAGTGGTGTCATGACTTCTAGCAGAAGCTGTATCTCACCAGTGAGAGATGATTCAGGTGAAATATACAGTGTACGCTTTAGGGTCTAACAGACCTGGGAACTGAACCTTATTCTTTCTCATACCTGCCTACGACATAAGCTCTAGGAAAGTAAAATCTTTGTCTTTCACCACCTCACCCCTATCTTCTGGAGTAGCAGTAGGTGATCAATGAATATCTGTTGAATGAACATCTCATAGGATGTTGTGTTCAGCAGATGGTAGGTACTAGCACTCAGTATTATATGGCTGAAAAAGTGAGGTTTACTTTCAATGGCTTATGAACTGATTTTGAAGACTCCATTGTTTGAATAGTGTACATATAATCACCTCCCTTTTTTGAACATTTAGGCTCGCTACTTCATTGATCACAATTCATAAATGAGGAGAAAGACTTCATTTTGAGGCACAGTTAATATTAACTGTCTTCATGTCCAGCTTTATGCCTCTCTTCCAGTTATAAACACATTCCTCCTTTTTCTAAGTGTGATGTAGGTTCTGTATGTTTTTTTTTTCTTCTGTGCTAATGATGTGAACAATTTGGGAAGATAACTTCTTTAAAATCATTAAGTAGGAGTCAATAGGAGTAACATCAGAAAAGAGATTAAAAGCACCAATCCAGTTATCAGAGCTTTATACTTGAGATTAGGGCTGAGATTTTTTTTTTTTCCACAAAACGATAAGACTATTTCTACCTCCTGGATATCTACTTAGCCTTGTAGCTGACATTCTAAAGACATGAAACAACTGATCATTTTCCTCTTCTTGTGTTTGAGTTTCATTTGTAAACATCCTTAATTTGTGTGACTTGAAGTTAGGGTTAAAGTCCAAATACCGTGTTTTTTGTAAACTTTTTAAGTTGGTATAGTAATTAGGAGCACCTACAATGAAGTTCAAATTCTGGCTCTACGACTTTAAGCTTTGAAAACTTAACACAAGTGATACGACTTCCCAATGCCTCATTTTCCTCTTCTGTAAAACTGATATAATTACTACAACCACCACTCAATACCTAATATTTATTGGGTATTTACTATATACCAGACACAGTTATAAGAGTTTTACTTATATTAACTCAGTTATCACAGCCACCCTATAAATATTATGCCTGCTTAAGATGAGGAAACAGTAACACAACTAAGTGG
Source organism: Cynopterus sphinx (assembly GCA_030015415.1). Classification (NCBI taxonomy): domain Eukaryota; kingdom Metazoa; phylum Chordata; class Mammalia; order Chiroptera; family Pteropodidae; genus Cynopterus; species Cynopterus sphinx. The sequence goes on from CM057380.1 coordinate 169,522,627, forward strand.
TAGAGTCAGAATTTGAATCTGGATTGTCAGACTCTAGGGTTTGTGCTTATAACTTCTACTTCATAGGGTTGCTTTGAAGATTAAATAAAATAACCTATGTAACATGTCTGACAGGCAGTCCATAAGCGCTAGCTAGTATCATAGCTTTAAGATGATGAAGCTTTTCACATATTTTTTAAAGTTTGATTGTCAAAAGTACAACATGTTGTGACATCACTGTCTTGTAGATAGGATTTGAGGCATAAGTTTAGCCATTTGCCCAAGATCATAGAGCAAAGATGAAGGCTGTACCCTGACTTTGCCCCTCGTCTACACCTGGGTTCTCACATTGCATTTGAGGCATTGCATTTTGAGAGTGTAGTAGACGTGTGTTGTTTTGGCCTGCCCAGCATCCAGTCCAGGTTTGTCTGAGAATAGCAGTTCAGTTTTGCTTTGAGGAAGTACCTGACCAAGTAAGTGGTAGCCACATACCCCAGGTTGGGTAAATTGATGTGTTCCTCCTCTTATTTGAATCTTAGGTTGAATGACAGTTACAGTCACAGCTCCTTCATCTAATGATAGATTAATTCCTAACATGTAGATGCTGGAGCTACTCTGTTTTTTGTTCTCAGCTTTTCCTCAGTTCTTTGCCTTTTCTCATATCTTTCCAGTACATTCTAAAATTACATAATTTGTTACCCAGAGTCAGTTTTTGTGGATTGCAGCTGAGACTCCTTTAACTTACTGTTACATGACGAGGCCACGTCACTTAGAAAAGAGTTAAAATAACTGGTTAACTAATCTGAAGAGAAATCTCGGAGAAGCCCCAAAGGTCATCATCAAATATCTGTGTACAAAGTGTCCCTAAGAATAAAGAGGTAGACATTACTAGCAAACAGATTTCTGCTCAAGTTAAAGTCCCCAGTTGACAAGTGCAGCTGTACTAGTCAGTGTAGTAGAGAAGGACAGCTTAAGAGTCAGTTCTGATTCGCTGATGTGGGCACGATGCTTAACCTCCCTGGTTTCCTCAGGTCTGGTAAATAATCAATAAATAGTATGTTTCCTTTCATTGGTCTCTCCCTTATAATGCCTCCATCCATTCACTGCCACAAAGTAAACAGGATTGAATTACTATGCTTTAGGGTTATTATGTATATTATATATCTATAAATGAAAATTTCCCAATATTATATAGATGGAATGGCCAATAAATGACTTAAAGATAAGATAGTTTGTTGACTTCTGTGGTTTAATTATATGAGGAACTGGGACAGAAGGTCTGTGCAGTACCTTGCTTTTGCTTTCACTGTCACCATCCAGGTATTACCAGGCTATAATTCTTAGGGGAATGATCCTGGGAGGGACTCAGGGAAGTAACCAGTTTACTTCGGAAGATAAATTATTTTATAGGAAGACCTGGAGTTGATGAGCATGCTGCAGAAATCTGCACAGGAGAGCTTCATTTAACTGGTGCTTCTGTGCAGGAAAGGGGGAGCCTTACCTGGGCTTGCAGAATTCTGGAGTGAGGTTTCTGTTTTTTGGTCTGTGTTTCCACAGCCTGTGCTCTGCTTTGCACAATCGGCCCTAACTACGGCCTAAAGGAACACTATCTCTTGTCACAAAGAAAATATTGACTCAGGGAAGGGAAAGCAGTTCCAGCTGGGAGCCTGCGGGAGCCAGAGTGGAGCTCAAGGTAGAGTCGATATTGGAGTCGTTTTCTTATGCTGATGCCACTTTTGGGGTAGACAGTTGAGAAATTTGGGTGATATAGTGGGTCTTCACTCAGATGTCTTTGGTACTAAAGGAGATAAAGAGTGATATGAATAATAAACGTGTTTTCAACAAGAACGACCCGGGTGACTGAGCAGGGAGCCAGTTCTAGAAGCTTAGTGCCACTAGCTGCCGTATGGTGTTTGGTGGGGCCCAGGTTTTGAGACTTTGTTTACATACTGAGTAATTGTTTCATTTAGCAGGATGCTCTGAGAGAAAGCAGGTGGATTTTAAGGTCTGAAAGAAGTATGCTCTGGCTAGAGCTTAGTGTGTGTGTGGAGGGTGAATGACAGGTAGGTACTGAGAGGTGAAGCTGGAATTACAGCAGGGACTGCTAGGTCATGCAGGGTCATATAAGCCAAGTTAACAAATCTGGACTTTTCCTAAAGTCAGAGGGAAGAAAAAAAAGGTCTAAAGAGAAGGAAATGATTAGTTGCATTTCTCAGGCTACAGAGAAGAGTAGGTGATGGGCAGGGGGCAAGGCTGGAAGCAGAGGTCCCAGCTGAGAGACTTGTAGTAATCGTGGTGGTGAGAAATGATGACAGCCCTGACTGGAAAGTAGGAACAGGTTGTAGAGAAGAAGAAGTTTTAAAAAACATTAGGAAAGGGGTAAGAGTCGAGGGGTGGAAGTGGGAAGATGAAAGAGAATCCGTTAGCCATGAGGCCCCGTTCTGTCTGGAGAGGGTGGGTGGGTAGGTGGTGATGCCAGCTTCCTGAGATGGGGACCACGGGAGGAGGGCAAGGTTCATGAGGTGACATGCTGACTTAATTTGGGAGCATGGTAAATGTGAAGAATGCAGATCAATGGCCCAACGTGCAGCTGGATGTGACAGCCTGAGGTTCAGATGAATGTGTCCTGGAGATAGAAATTGGCGTCGTCTGCCCATAGATGTTCACTGGAGCCATGAGAGTGAATGAGAGTGAACAAGAGTGCCGAGAACTGGAGGAGGGTCTCAGGCAGAACATTAGGCACATTCAGAACCAGCAGAGGAGGGAGACCTGGGAAACGAGACTCAGAAGGAGCAGCCCACAAAGGCAGGAGGAGAACCAAAGGGCCATGACACTTGCGCACTCTGAGAAGTGTTACAGTTGAGATGCTCCTGAGGGGTTAGGTGTGGTAAAACTAAAATGTCTTCTTTGGACCTGATGAAAATCAGGTGCACTGGATTGCTTCTGTAGTAGATTAGGTATGTGCTGGCGGCCGTAGTAAAGCAGACACAAAACCAAAACAACAAAAAACAAAACGGTAAGAACTTGAGATTGGACATTTATTTTATAGACACAGCAAAAGTCATCTTGGAAAAAAAATCAAAATGTTGAATTTTCTCATACTTATTTTTATGCTAAATGTGTAGGGAGGTGCCTTAATATTTTATTCTATGATTATCTAAAACTTAAATTGTTTTTCATGTTAAATTCTATTTAAATAGTTCAAAAATCAAAAGGTACAAAAGACTCTTAAGTAAAAAAGTCTCTCGGTAACCCACTTGCTTTCATATGTAGCCTTCTAAATTTTATGTGAAAATTTCCCCCATTTTAGGCACAAAATGTTTACCATTCTTCTTGTTTTGCTCCTTCCTTTTTTCTCTTAGCAGTATATCTTAAAGATCATTCCCAATCAGTGCATAAAAGACCCATTCTTTTTTGACAGATGTACACTGTTTGATTATGTAGATGTATTATCACTTAGCCAGTTCCCTATCAATGGATACTTAGGGTTTCTATTATTTTGCTATTTCGTAATATATTGCTTTCACAAGCAGTGCTGTAGTGAATGTTCTTGTATCCAAATCCTTGTGCTGAAGAGTAATCAATTTCCAGAAGTGAGAATTGCCGACCTTTAAGTATGTTAATCCAGGTCTGCTTATTAGAGTTCCTGACACTTAGAAAGTCTGCAGTGAATGGTAGCTATCATTAAGATAAATATGCTTAGGTAGATTGTCTGACACGTTATGGATAGAACGGATAGGGGCACCTGACACAGACCTGAGGAGGAAACGCCTGAGCTGAGCCTTGGGGAATGAGCCTTGGAAGTCAGGTTAGGTGGAGGGCATTCCAGGCAGAGGGAGCACAAGAAGCTAAGCGCAGGAACTCCAACAGGAGCTTGTAGGACTCCTCCGGCAGTTTGATATCTCCTCTGTGCATCAAACAGCCCACCCATTGACCTGTCATAGGTCAAGGCTCTTAGGTTGACAAAGGGATTTTACCTTGCAGCAACACAATACTGGGATTCAATACTGGGATTTAGGGGTATCCTTTTTTTTTCAGGCGAGGTAACCCTTGGTTGACCTCACAGATTGCAAGGACCTTGTCAGCTTACAGTCCCTTATTTTTTATTTTTATTTTTTACTCCTACAGCACCTAGTCTTCCTCGGTGGTCTCCCATCCAAGTACTAACCAGGCCTGACCCTGCTTAGCTTCAGAGATCAGATAGGATCGGGCTTGTTCGGGGTGGTACGGCCTTAGACAGGGTATCCTTTTCTTAAGAGCCATTTGGTTCTCCCCAAACTCCAGGCTTCCCCAGCCCCAGACACAGAGTGTTAATGTTTCATAGGTCACTTTGTTGTGCAGGGTACAGGTCCTCCCCTTGTATTTGCCTTTGCCTTCCACTCCCCTCAACTGTCCAGGCCACCTGTATTTTCTGTTCTCCCCTACCTCCAAATTTCTGTTGATTTCTTTTGTCGGACGATCAATAGGTTTCTCCATTCTTCTGATGTATATCTTCAGGGCTTACCTTCCACCTGTAAGGAGCTTATCAAGATATTTTTCCAAACAAAGGTATAAACTCCTTTTCTGGGAGGCATTCTGGAGCCAGCTATTAAAATAGTAATTTTCCACTGCACTGTAATTATAATGTACAATTTTGAGTTTACTTTAGGGATCATTAGGTTAATTACCTTGCTTCAAGTGGCATCATATTGAACTCGAATATCAATAATGTATTAACCTTAATCTTATATTTTGAATTCTGTTTACAGAACTGACACTATAAAGTAGAAAAAGACTTTTAAAAAACAAAATCTTCTCCCAAACAAGACAGATGTATTAATGTTATTTTAAAAATCTTTAGGAGAGTTCCTCACAGTGTTGCTTTTATTGCAAAAACTGCTGCTAGATGCTTTAATGTCATATTGACAGATGTCTAGATTGGTAAATTATAGAATATATTACTATAAAGACTGCATAATTACTAGGGAAATGCTAATAGTTCAGTGGAGAAAAAATATTTTAAAACCTATACTATGAGAACTGTGTATTATGTATGTAGAGAAAAACCAAAAGAAGAGCATAGAAGAGAGGAAAATGTGACTTATCGGAGTGGCGAAATTGGGGCAGAATTAATTTTTTTTTAATTTCCATTACTGTTTTTGCATTAGTATAATTATAAAACTCAGAGGAGCATCCACAACTTCCTTCCAGTGATAAACCCAGATGACTGTTTATAGTCCAGATTTTCTTCTGACCCAAAGCTTAAATTTATCCTGCTACCATTTAAACGTGTCATTTGTGTTTGCATCTTATTTTGTTCTCAGCGGAAAAGAACAAGCCACGGTCCCCCCGCGACCCCAACTTAGGTTGTGGCCGAGGGCTAAATGCCTAGGCTGTGGAGGAGACCCAGGGCACAAGGAGGCAGTTCTGTGAAAGCAGATTCGGAAACAGCATTTTTTCCCTTAAAGCCTGTCTTACAAACTGCTGTGCTTTTCTGGTCTCCTAGTTTGTAAGCATCTCTTTTCCTTTAAACTGCCTTTCCCGGCTTTTGCCTTGGGGAAATACTGCCTGTCAGTGTAATAGAAAGCAACACCACCCCCATGTGAAGTCACACACCTGGGGACTTCTTTACAGCCTTTAAAAAGGGAGCAAAAACAATGGCTTGGAAACCGAGTTTTCAAGTGTTGTCAGTTCTTTTTCCAGTGATTACTTAGACTATTGGGGGAAACTTGTTATAATCATTTTAAAAGGTAAAGTGACAGATTTTACCTTTTAGCAGCTTAGGGAGTCCCTGACTTCACGGTTGCTGAGATGTCAGATTCATGCAGAGTGGAGTTAGTGAAGTGTTAGTTTTCTAGGGAGAGGGAAAGGAATCCTTTTCACAGTTATGGATAAGCGATTTCTAACAGTTTGCTCCTTTTATTTTTCACTTTTGCTTCCCTTGGTTTCGTGTAAACAGACCCCTGAGGAGGTGGATGTTTGAGGTGATAAGTAGTGGCAGGGTTTTGAGACGCTGCGTACACAGCTGCTGTACATCCAGGACTTCACCCGTGGACCTCAGGAAAAACTTTTGAAGGGTAATTTTTATTCCTCAGTGTTATAACCTTAAACTAATTTTTAAAATTGAGGTACAATTCATGAACAATAAAAGTCACCTTTTTAAAGTATACAGTTTAGAGGTTTTTCAATATATTCACTATCACCACTGTCAAACTCCAGAATATTTTCATCACCCCCAAAAGAAACCCATTAGCAGTCGTTCCCCATTTTTACCTCCCTCCAGCCCCTGGCAACCACTAACCAATCTACCAGCAATCTGTGTCCAGTCTCTATGGAGTTGTCCATTCCAGGCATTTCATATAAATGGAATCGTACAATATGTGGTCTTTTGTCACTAGCATCTTTCACCAAGCGTGTTTTCAAAGTTCATCCATATAGTAGCATGTACTTCATTTCTTTTTATGGCCAAATAACACCCAGTTGCATCGATATACACATTTTATATTCATTGATGGACATTTGGAAGTTTCCACTTTGGGGCTATTATAAATAATGTTGCTGTGACATTTGTGTGCAGGCTTTTGTGTGATGTAATTATTTTTGAACATACCTGATTTCTAACCCTGAAATCTGCTCTCCCCTGTAGTTTTCCCTACACACAGTTGCTCAGGTCAGAAACCTTGGGAGATGCCATTGATTCCTTCTTTCCATTGTCTACCAGTGCATATCCAAATTATATCCAGAATCTAGTTACTTGTCACCATCTCAGCTGCTTTAGTCCAAGATACCATCTCTCAAAGGACAGCTGTAATAGCCTCTACTCTTCCTTTGGATTTCATGCTCCCTCATGGCAAATGTGGTTTCTTCAAAACCCTAAATCAGAGACCAAGTCTTGCCCCTGCTCAGAGCTCTCCAGTGGCTTCCCATTAAAATAAAATCTGTAGTCTTTGCCAAGGGTAGAAGGCCCTCCAAAACCTAGCTCCTGCTGCCATCTGCTACTTTCCCCCTCACTGCTCTGCCTCAGACGCACTGGCCTTTTATTTCTCCAGTGTCATAAACTTTCTGTTCTTTCAGGTCATTTCCTCTGCTTGGGCTGCCCATCTAGGTCTTTGCAGAGCTGGCCCCTTGTCATTATTCTGGCATAAGCTGAAATGTCATCATCTCAGAGAGGCCTTCCCTGACCACCTATCAAAATAGCCCTTCTGCCCCCGCCTATTACTCTGTAACCTATCCTGCATTATTTATTTACCTACTTTTATTTCCTATAATTTTTAAAAAATTGAGGTGTAATTGAAATACATTATATTAGTTTCAGGTGTACAACATAAAGATTCCATTTGTATACATTGCAAAATGAACACAATAACTAGTTAACATCTGTCACCTTAAATAATTACAAAAAAAAATGTATGACAACTCTTTAAAATCCCTCAACAACTTTCAAAGGTGCAGTGCAGTATTAGCTATAATCACCATTCTGTACATTACATCTCATGACTTACTTTATAATTAAAAGTTTGTACCTTCACCCATTTCTCCCAGCCCCCTACCTCTACCCCTTGCTTCTGGCAACCACCCATTTGTTTCTATATCTATGAGCTTAGCTTTTTTGGGGTTTTGTTTTTTTGGTTTTTTTAGATTCCACGTATAAGTGAGATCTTACAGTATTTGTCTTTTTCTGACTTATTCCCTGTTTACTTATTTTTACTTATTATTTGTCACTAATAGCTGTGTGACAACTATTATTAAGGACCTACTACATGCCATGTATTGTGTTACATATTTTCCTACATTTTCTCATTTGTCATCCTCATTTTACAGATGAGAAAACTTCAGTTTACAAGAGCAAGAACTTTGTCCATCTTGTTTTACTGCTATGTCCGTAGTACATGGAACTGTGTCTGGCGCATGGTAATTGCTCAAAAAATGTTTATTGGTTGGATAGTTGAAAGGCTCCCAAATTTATATCTCCAGTTATATGTCTCCCTGAAGATGTAAACTTATGTATATCTAATCACCTCTATAACATCCCCACTTGGATTTCGAAGGAACATTTAAATTATTCCACAACTCTTAACTCCTGTGTTGGCTAAGCCTGTTTCTTTTCCCCTCTTCCCTATGTTAGTAAATGGCATCACCATAAACCCAGAAGTTCCAACTAGAAACCTAGGCCTTGCTGTTGATCGCCCCTTCTCATTCCCCACGTCCAACCAGCTACAAGAACCATTGGTTCTACTTCTGATTGTATCTTGAACCCACTGGCATCTGTTCATCTCTACCTCTGCTGTCACCACTCAGTCTTACTCCACATCATCCCTTTCCTGGACTTTGCACTTTTAGACTTGTCTTTCCACATCCATTCTTGCCTCTCTACAAGCCATTTGCCACACAACAGCTAAAGTGATTTTTCAAAAACATGTTAGTTTACATCATCACCATGTTTAGGACCCTTTTGTGGGTTTGCATTGTCCTTAAAATCTGAATCATTCACTTGGCCTACAACCCCTTGGAGATCTGAGTGCTTTTCCAGTTTCCATTGCCCACCTTATTCACTGTGTTCCACTTAACACTGGGCTTTTTTCTGCTCCTCCAGGGTCTTCCCCGCCTCAGAGCCTTTGGACTTGCCATTCCTTCTGCCCATGGCTCTCTGCCCCTAGATCGTTGCAGGACTGGCTTCTTGTCCTTCAGGTTTCAACTCAGATAGTACATCAGAGATTTCTTCCTTAGGTTCTATATCACATTAATCACATTAGCCTTTTTTATTATTATTATTATTTAGAGCATCTAGCACACTCTGGAATGCTTATTTATTTATCCATCAATCTGTTTTCTGTTTGATTTCCTCCCTCTAGGTTGTAAATCATTCTTGCCCTAGCACACAATATGTGTTGGAGAAATATTTGGGGAATGAATGAATGAATGATACACATTTCTGGGTGTAAATACTATATGTTTTCCCTTAATGTTGGATCATAAATAGTATCCATATTTCTTTAGTCCCCATAATTGGAATTCTTTTTATACTCTTGTGTCTTGGTAAATTTTACTAAGCATACTGTTTCTTTTTTTATGTTCTTAAGGTATAATTACATACAATAAAATTCACCCCTTTTAGTGTGAAGTTCTGCATGCTCTGACAAAGACATACAGTAATTACCAGCAGTCAAGATATAGAACAGTTCTCTCACCCCAAAGAATCACCCCATATCACTACATAGTCTACTTATCCTACTGCTCCATCCAATAGAAACCACTGGTTTGTTTTCTCCACCTATAGTTTTGTCTTTCCAGAATGTCGTGTAAATGGAATTATGAAGTATGTAATCTTTTTAATCTGGCTTCTTTAGCGTAATACATCTGAAATTCATCCATGACATTGAGTATGCCAGTAGTTCATTCACCAGTTAAAAACCATTTGGGTTGTTTTCAGATTCTAGCAATCACAAATAAAGCTACTATAAGCATTTACATGCAGGTTTGTATGTAAAGAAAAGTTGTCATTTCAATTAGATAAATAACCTAAGAGTGGAATATTTGGGTTGTATGATAAATGTGTGTATGTTTAAGTTTACAAGAAGCTGCCAAACCCTTTTCCGAAATTGCAATACCATTTTGCATTCCTACCAGCATCCTGTAAGGGCTCTAGTTGCTCTGCATCCTCTCTAGCACTTGATATTGTCAGGTTTTGGTACTGGTAAAGTTGTGGCTTTAATTTGCATTTTCTTAATGACTGATGTTGAGTAACTGCATACTTGTTTGTCATCTGTATATCTTTTTTGGTAATATTTCTGTTCAAATCTTGCCTTTTTTTTTTAATGGGTTTTTTCCTGCTTACTGAGTTTTGAGAATTGGTTAATATTCTAGATACACGTCCTTTATCAGATATGTGATTTGAATATATTTTCTGCCACCTATAGCTTCTATTTGATAAAATTTATGAATTTTTTAGTTTTATAAATCATGCTTTTATTATAATATCTAAGAAGTCTTTGCTTAACCAAGGTCACAAACATTTTTCCTGTATTTTTTTTTAGACATTTTATAGTGTTGGTTTTCCTTTTAGATCTGTTACCCATTTTGAGTTAATTTTTGTATATGGTGTGAGGGTGTCGATTAAGGTTCTTTCTTTTTTCTTTTTCTTTCTTTTTTTTTTTTTTTTTTTTTGCAAATGGCTGTCCAGCTTTTCTAGGACCATTTATTGAAAAGACCATCCTTTCCCCCATTAAATTGCTTTTGTATTTTGGTTGAAATTTGATTATATTCATTTCCTAGGGCTGCCATGACAAAGCACCACCAACCAGGTGACTTCGAGCAACTGTAATATTATCTTACAGTTTGGGAGTCCCAAAGTCTGAAGTCAGGGCGTCGGCAGGGCCACGCTGACTCTGAAACCTGTAGGGGAGGGACACTTCCTTGCCTCTTTCAGCTTCTGTAGTCCCAGACTGTCTTTGGCTTCTTCAGTGTCTGCTTCACATAGTGTTCTCCCTGTATTGTCACGTCATCTTCCCTTTATGTCTGTGTCCAAATTTTCCCTTTTTATAAGGATACCAGTCATATTGGATCAGGGCTCATTTTAATGATGTCATCTTTAGTTGGCTAAATCAGCAAAGCCCCAGTTTCCAAATAAGGTCACATTCTGAGGTCCTGGCGGTTGTAACTTGAGCATCTTTTGGGGAGACACAATTCAATTCATCACATCAGTGCACCATTGTGTGGGTCTGTTTCTGGATCACCTATCCTGTTCTCTTGATCGAAATGTCCTTTGCCAGTGCTGCACTGCACTGTCGCTTTATAGTAAGCGTTGAAATCGGGTAATGTGAATTTTCCAACTTTCTGCTTTTTCAGAATTGTTTTGAGTGTTCAGGTTCCTTTGTCCATCTATTTAAATCTTTTCATTTGTTTGTCTACATCTATTTAGATTTTAGAATCAGGTTGTCAGTTTCTCCAAGAAATCCTTCTGGGATTTTAACTGGAATTATGTTGAATCCTTTCCTTGTACCCAGCCTTATGGGAAAGTATTTGGCCTTTCGTCTTTAGGTATGATGTTAACAGTAGGATTTTTGTAGTTGCCTTTTATTAGGTTAAGTCATTTTCCTTCTATTTCTAGTTGCTGAGATTTTTTTTGTCATGAATATTGACTTATGTCAAATGCTTGTTCTGCATCTATTGAAATCGTATAGTTTTTTTTCTTTAGTCTGTTGATGTGATGAATTACAATGATTGACTTTTTAAATATTGAACAAGTCTTGCACTCTCAAGATAAATGCTACTTAGTCATGATGGTATTGTTCTTTTTGTGTATTATGGAACTTACTGGCATAAAGTTGTTCTTTTATTATTCTTTTAATGCCTCTAGCATCTAAAGTGATATATCCTCTTTTATTTCTGAAATTGACAATTTGTGTCTTCTCACTTTTATTCCTGTTCAGTCTCATCAGAGGAGCAGATTTTGGTTTCATTAGTTTTTTTTTTTTTTTTTGCTTTATTGATTTCTGTCATCTTTATTGGGCTTTGGATTAACTTCATTAATAAATTCAAGAACTTAGATAATGGACATATTCCTTACAAGTACATAAACTACCAAAGTTCACTCAAGAAGAAAAAAATAATCTTAAGACTTAATAGCCTTATTAAGAAACTGTGGTAGGAAACCTTTCCGCAAAGAAATCTCCAGGCGTACAAGGCTTCATTGGTGATTTTTACTCAACATTACAGAAGAAATAATACAAATTTCTACACAAACTCTTTCTGAAATTTGAAGAGGGAGACAAATTCCCACATCGTTCTTTAAAGCAAACATCATCCTGAGACCAAAACCAGAAAAAGGCACAACTAGGAAATGACACTACAGATCAAATATCCTTTGTGAACATAGGTGCAAAAATTCTAAACAAAATTTTACTAAATTCCACAGTATATAAAAGGGATAACACATCGCAGCGATCCAGTGGATTGAGTGTCAGGTGTGGTTTCTCCTCATGTTCCTTTCAGGTCATCCTTTTCCCAGCCTTGGAGAGCCTCCTCACACACATGCTCTGGCCAGCTTTCAGATGAAGATTCGCAGGTACCCTCTGCAGATTTCCGAGCTCTTCCCGCCCCGGCCACTCTTCTCCTTTCTCTGTTCTGCACTCACGCAGCTCTGGCCCCAGCTCCCAGGCCTTCTCCTAGCACTGCAGCCTGCAGGTGGCAGCTGGGGGACCATTGTTCTCTCAGGATTCAGTGTCCTGTGTGCCTGTCATCTAGTGTCTGAAAATCACGGTTTCATGTATTTTTCCAGCTTTTTAGTTCAAGTTGGGAAAGTAAATCCAGTCCTTGTAACTCCATTTTAGCCACATGCAGAAGTCCGTAGTTGGAATGTGAAGTGACTGAATCACATTTTGTTGTGTCAGTATACCAAAATCTGATGAATTTCCATAACGTTTAACATTGAAATGGTTTTTATATTTTTGTATAGATAATGCTGAGGTAAACCTTTTGGTGCACATAAACCTTTTTGCTTTAATTAAACTATTAAGTTTTCAGGAGAATAGTTACAAAGGGTGTGAAAATATTTATGGGTATTCCATTCCCAAGGGGATGTATCAATTTACAGCTTTATTTTTTGATAGTATTATTTTCTTAAAAAAAAAAAAGTATTTTTAATTTTTAAAATATGTATATTTACATGTATATATACTTGTATATATGTGTGTACACTTGTATATGTGCATGTACATAGTAATATGTATATACAAGTAATTATACCAGCATACACACATTCACATGTGTGTGCATGTATATATACACATATATCTGTGTGCTTCCATCATCAAAGGGGACAGACATTGGCTCTCTGGGTCTCAAGTTCCCAACTTCCAAGAAGAGATTTATTGAGTCAGGTGTTCACACCTGTCTGATCATGTTGGCACTATTGAGTGTTGTGATTGGCCCAGCTCAGTGCTTGCCAAGAGCCAAACACAGGCTCAGGAAGATGGAGTCATGTAAATGTCAACAGCTTCCCAGAACCACGCCGTTGGAAAGAGTGAGCAAAGGAAGCAGTTTCAAAACTGCTTGTGGGTCAGTGTGGTGGGGAGGTTGCTGTTTTCTAGATACCAACAATATAGTAAATAAAACTCCAATTAGTTATTACTGTGGCATGAAAATTACTACTTTTCTCATTTGCTGTTCATTAGTCTAATTCGTCTAACAAATGTTTACTTCTGAGTGCCGAGGATGCAGAGAGAATCAACAAGCAATCTAGTCTAGAGGAGTCAGGTGGCCAAAGTCAAAGGGATACAAATGTTATGAGGTAAGTTCTGTGATGGGCTTGCGCACAGAGCTTTGTAGGAAGTAGAGGGAGAACCTCAGCTAAAGCAGAGAAGAGTCATGAACGTGTATTAGTTTTCTGTTGATGTGTAACAAACCACCCCAAAACCTAGTGGCTCAAAACAGCAGTAATCATTTATTATTTCTCATGGCTTCTGTGAGTGGGGAATTCAGGAGCAGCCCAGGAGTTCCTGACTTGTGAGAAAGGAGGGTCTCGCTTATAACATCCCACCCAGTCAGATGTCTGCTGGGGCTGCAGTCACCTGGAGGTTTGGGACTAGGACACCTATTTTCTCCATGGCTCACTCATGGGGCTGGCACGGTGGTACCTCTCCAAGGGCTCCGGCAGTGTTCTCACAACACAGCGGCTGACTTTCCCCAGAGCAAGTGATACAAGAGGCCGAGGTGGAAGCTGCAATGCCGTTTATGGGCCATCCTTGGAAGTTACACATGGTCACTGCAGCCATATTCTGTTGTTCACAGGTGTAAGCTGGGTTCACTGTGGTTAGGGTTGATATAAAGAAGTGAATCCCAGGAGGTGGACCCATGTGGGCTGTCTTGGAGGCTGGCCACCACAGAAGGTGTCTTTCAGTGACATGGTGCTGTTTGAATTGAGTCTCAAAGTTTGAATAGGAGTCTGTCTGGCAGATAAAGAGAAGACCATTAGAGACAAAACATGAAGACATTGGGCGGCTGATCGTAAGTTGGCCACCAGGACTGTATTGTAAGGCAGATGTAGGGCTGGTGGGAGAGGAGTAGAACCAGGTCAGGTAGAACCTCGTATTGCTAGAGAATTTGACCCTTATTCTGGGGATAATGGCAAGCCATTGAAAGAGTAAAGCAGAAGATGCAGGTTTCAGGTTTGCGTCAGAAAGATACATTGGTAGTAAGTAGCAGCTGGAAATAGGAGTCTGGAGCTTGGGAGAAAGGTGTCACCAGAGGAGGGAGTCACCAGGTGGTTGTGGAAGCTGTGGCAGGGCAAGAGGTTGCCCAGGAATATCCCCGAGAGAGAAGAGCACGGCAGAGGGTGGAGCCCCACTCACATGTTAGATGTGTGCTGAGAAAGAGAAGACCAGGAAGAATCTGGTACTTTTGTACTCTAAGTTCAAAAAAGTCCTCGTATATCCTTCACTTTCCAGTAAAACGTTCATATCCTTGGAACATTTACTGTCCGATTTAACTTTTTCTTTTTTTAGCATCTATGGTAGCCACATTATCATCTTGTTCCAGCCTTTCTCGGACTTTCCTGGCCTTGTGCTTCTCTCTCCCAGTTATAGTTATCGGTAGTTTTCAGTGTCCTGTCATTTCCTTGCAGAGAAAAATAGTCTTCAGGACCTCAGAGGCCTCTTAGAATACAAGTGTGTAAGTGCTTTTGCCATGTAACAGCTTCTGTGTTCCCTGGCAGATGTGTGACCACCTATGCATGGTGGCAACCCTGCTGTATTGTCAGGAAAACCAGGCAACAGAAAAGGTTAGTAGGTCAACAGTGGACAGTGTAGATGAAGGAGATCTGTATCATGAGCCTCCCAGCTCCTTGACTCTGCAGTGAAATCTGACGCGCTCTGCTTTGTGATCAAAGCTTGCGTTTTAGGAACGTGGGAGACAACATTGGAGGCAGAGTAAAACGACTGACACCTTCATGCATGTAAATTTAACTTTTAACACGTCCTTCTAGAGTACTTCAAAATTGCTTGCATTTTTGAAACTTGATTCTCAAGTTTCTGCCTCCCAGTACTCCTGTGACAACAGCAGGGCAGCTGTTGATGGTGACATGGCTAACTCCTTAGCAGCTTTTGCAGACTCCCAGATGGCTGCTTTCAGGGTGGTTTCCATAGTGACCAGAAGCAGGAAAAACCTGCCTGCCCAGCTCAGCACTGTCACATCCGGCTCCCCTTGGGAACTGAGAGACTCAAGGGCAGTCTGTGGGAGATGTGGCATATGCATGTTATTGCAGAGACTCTTTAAAACATATCCAGGGTCTCACCTTTTCTCACTGGTCCACTGTAGCAAAGCCAAGGTCATTCCTACCAGTGTCACTGCTCCCTCCTGCCTTGCACAACAAAGAGAGTTTTTAAACCAAAATCTGAGCCCTCTGTAATGCGCCCTCCTGTAATGCGCCAGTGAGATCCATAGTCTGTCCAGCACTGTAAGACCCTCTGTGACTCCTGCCTTGACCCCTGCCGTGTCTCCCACCGTGTTTCCTCCCTCTCCTCTCTCCTCATTCCCAGCCCACTGGCCGCCTTGCTGCTGCTTCAAACTGCCAAATGCGTTCTTGCCTTAAAGGCTTTGCACTTGCTGTTCTTCTGCCTGGATCCCTTTCCCCTCCAATAGCCACGTGCCTGGATCCTTCACTTCCTTTTGCTTTGGTCTTAGCTCAGATGTCATCGTCAAAGAACTCTTCCTGACCACTGTGTATACATATCCCATCTCTTCTGTTGCTCACTCTACTTTTCCTTCATTGCCTCACCATGCCATAGTTGTCACCATCTGACGCTCCCATTTTCTCGTTCATTGTCTGATTCTTTAACGTAACAGCCACATGTCTGGCTGTGACATCATTTCACTGGGCAGGATGGGAGGCAGCATGGTGTGAGAGAGCACAGTTATTGGAGTCCGTTTGGAAAACCGTGGGTCTCTTTTAGGCTTATTTTCTTGTATAAGGAATAGGGACGTGTACTTCAAAATGTGTTTTGAAGATTGAATGACGACGTGATTTTTAAAACGTTTAGCTCAGTCTCTTTAATGTAAAAATATGTAACACCCTTTTCAGCACAGAATTCTGATTTAAACCAGGCCTGTGCATCTGTTGTACTGAAGGAAGACTTCCATTTTCATTGCTTGCCCCACGCAGCACCCACAAGCCCAGGATGGCTGGCCCGTTAGGGAAGTGGGCTCTGCCATCTGGTCCTCAGCAGGGCTTGTTTGGAAGCAGGAGGGAGTGGCTCGCCCGAGGTGGTCATTTATCCTACTTGTCATGGCCAGGGTGTGTCTGGGGACTGGAATAGAGGTTGGTGACTCAGCCGAGCTGCCCTTAGAAGCTACAAGATGACTTTTATTCCCAGATTTGCAAGTATGTAAGAACTAGAATTTTTCACGTGCTCATTTTTCAGCACATGTTTGGGTTAAGGGCCCACAGGGTGATGTATTCTCATAGCCCCCTTGAGTGGTGGTTCGATTTTCCTTCTCTTTCCCCTTTCTCACTCACGTGACCCTTATCATTTACCCAGAATTCCCAACACCAGAATTCTATGGCAGAGAAGGCCAGGGGCTGCTTTCAGCAGAGTAACAACTGGAACCTCCAAATGCCTGAAAAATGGTAAAAATAGGTTTTTCTTTAGGTCTAGGTCTCAGTGAATAAAATTTCAAAAACTAGAAGACAGCTTGTCCTAAAGTACTTCAACCTTATTGTTACCTCACGTTTATTTCATAGAATCAAATCTTTTTATTCCATAGTTAGAAGTAAAAGACTTAATATTCAGAAAACATTGGAAAAACTGTTCCTCAAACTACATTTCTGTTGAAGCTCAAAGATGATAATAGATTCTTTTTGGTTTTAATATAGCACATTAGAAATAAGAAGTTGGAAAGTTGGCGGAGGCCCTTAGACCTGACGCCCCAGTGGATGTTGGCTCTTTTTTTTTTTTTTTGAGGCTTAATTCACATGCTATAAAATTCACTACTTTGAAGCTGTACATTTCAAAAGTTTAGCATTTCATACTTCTGTTTAACATTCACCAATGTCCAATTCCAGAACATTTTTCATCTCCCCAAAGAGAACTTCGTACCCATCAGCAGTCAGTCTGCATTCCCGGCTCCCCAAGCCCTTGGCAGTCACCAGTCTACTTCCTCCCCCTTTGGATGTGCCTCTTCCGGACATTTCATTTCAATAGAATCATACGATGTGCAGCTTCTTACGACTGGCTTCTTTGACTTAGCATGTTTTCAGGGTTCATCTGTGTTTTGGTATTATCCGTACTTCATTCCTTTTTATGGCTGAATAATAATGTGTGGATATTCCGTCTATTTTATATATCCATTCATCAGTTATGGACATCTGGGTCGTTCGTACTTTTTGGCTGTTACGAATAATTGCTGCTTGAACATCCATGTACAAGTTTTTGTGTGGACCCATACTTTGATTTCTCTTGAGTGAATAACTAGGAGTGGAATAGCTGGGTCATGTGGTAACTGCAGTTAACCTTTCGTGGAACTGCTAAACTGTTTTCCAAAGTGGCAGCCCCATTTTACAGCCCCCCCAGGGTGTCCGAGGGGTCCATTTCTCCACAGCCTCGCAGTACTTGTTTTTGGGTTTTGCTTATAGCTGTCCTAGCTGGGGAGAAGAGGTACCCCGTTGTGGTTTTGATTTGCATTTCTCTGATGAGTAATGATGTCGGGCTTCCTTTGCCTGCACATTGGCCATTCGCATCTCTGTTTTAGAGAAATCTATATTCAGATCTTTTGCCCATTTTAAAAATTGTACTATTAATGTTTTTATTGTCACGTCCTTATTTTTTAAGAGGACAAAAAGAGGGAGGCAGGCAGGGATTTAAACAGCAACAGGAGGGATTTTAATTAGATTGCAGTTTCCTAGTTTCCTAGCTGTAAGGCTAGTGAAAAATGTGGTAGAGCAGACTGTTGGAGGAAATGGAACATGTCAGTGTTGGGGCGAGTGCAGGTGTTGACTCAGAAGCTTAGTTAGTTGTATACTGTCTAGATCAGCGGTCCCCGTTTTTGGCACCAAGGATGGTGCTCCTGTGAGAATCTAATCTAACGCCTGATGATCCGAGGGGAAGCTGAGGCAGTGATGCTGGCGCTGGGGAGCGGCTGCAGATACAGATGAAGCTTCTCTCACTTGCCCGCGACTCACCTCCTGCTGTGCGGCCCAGTTCCTAACCAGCCCTGGACCAGTACCGGTCCACAGCCCGGAGGTTGGGGACCCCTGATCTAAAGGATTCCTCAAAGTTTTTGGCTCATGGAAACCTATTCACCAAGGGTGTTGTTTTTTAAAAGACATTTGCCTGAGCACAGGGCATGGGAGGTCTGGTCGTGTGATTTTCTCCTTCCTTAATAACGCGGGGCTTGAGCAGGTGCCCCCCTTGGCTCACAGAGCCGTGGAGAACACCGGGCTCTAGCTTCTTTAACATGTACCCTCCCTCGGCTGAAATGTTCAGAACAGGAGACTTTTTCTTTTCAGTGTGACTTTTCCTTCCCTTGTTGGACAGTGGCCAGGGCTTCCTGTCCACCAGCTACTTCTGGGCTGCCAAAGTTGTGGAATGGCCTCCCAGGAGGGGTTGCTTTAGAACGACTGTCCCCTTTGCTTTTCTGCTAGGACAGATGTTTCCAGACCAGATGAAGCCTGAGGAGCCTCCCAGCTCTGAGATGCTAGGATAGGACAACCTGAGTCTGGATCCACAGAAGACTCTCCTCGCCTTCCCCCCCGCACAATGTCAGGTGGGAGCAGGGACCCGGGCTCAGAGTGGGCTGAGGGACTGCGGAATGAAGTGGGGCCTTTCCCTTAGAGGATCGCCTGTCGGGAAAGAGGCGGGTGGGTCTATCTTTCACATACCTTTGAGGGTCACAAAAGCATCCAGGTAAGAGACGGACTGGGCATCCTGAAGGGCTGCAGTTCCCGATTCTCCACAGTCCAGTTTTCCCGACTCTGTCCTCTTCCTACCCTCTTGCCTGCGAGTCCTCACTCTCCCGTGCTGGGGGCGCACAGAGATGAAGTTGGGCTGTCCTTGTAATGTGCTGCTTTCTTTTTCTTCTTCAAGAAAGGGGTGGCACATTCCTAGGTTTCTTCCCCTCCCCAACCCGTCATCCTTTACTGCTGGTGCTCCTGGCAGGGCAGGCCGTGTGTGGATTTCCAAACCAGAACTTTTCCCCTGAATGCTCTGCATTTTCTTCATCTCCTGTTCCTGGTTTTTCTTGATTTTAGGAAGCCATGTACCCTCTGCTTGTGGTCCCTTCTCAGCCCTGACTCCAAGCATGTGGCCCCAGGAGATTCTGGCCAAGTACACACAGGTACAGCAGTTACAGCCGGGCACCAGTGGGGACCTGCCATCCTGGGAGTGGGTGGCCACTGCAGCATACTCACCCAGGGTCAGGGGCCACCATCAGAGATGGCGTCTTGCACACCCTCTGTGAATCAGCCATTAGGTTGGAGGCGCTCAGCATTACGGGGCCCAGAAATGCATAAAACATGTTTCTTGCCTTGATCTTATTATCTTTGACTTCTAAGGAAGACAAGGAAAATGCCAACTGGGAGGATTGGAGAAGGTAGTGGCCCCGTGTAGCTGAACGGTGACCACGGACACTTCAGAAGGGTGGCCTTTGATCTGAGTCTTGAAGGCTGGGTGGGACTTCAACAGGCAGCATCATGGGTGGCATCTTCCATAGCCGGCGGTCCCAGACTGGGTGCTGTGTGACTGACGCTTCCTAATCCGGGTTCTAGAAGGAAGAGTCGGTGGAGCAACCAGAGTTCTACTATGACGAGTTTGGTTTCCGGGTGGACAAGGAAGGTACGATTGAGTCCCTCGTGTGTAATCTTGCTGGTGACCTTGGGGAGACTCCTGCTGCAGTGACCCTCATGAAGCTGTGGCCTCTGGGCTCTGGACGTTTCTGCATGAGGGTGACGCTGCTCATAACAATTGACCCTGAACAATGTGGGTTTGACTGTGGGTTCACGTATTCAGACGTTTTTCATTTGCCCCTGCCATTCAGTTGACCTGGGCAGTTCAAACCCAGGTCGTGCAAGGGTCAGCTGGCTACTGGCAGTCAGTGTGTGTGGAGAGCTGACTTAAGGCCCATGCGGAGGTTTGACTGCATGAGATGGCGCCCCGGCCCCCCGCCCTGGTCAACCGTAATGGAGACCTGTGATGTTTCTTACATTAATTTTATTGATCTCCATATGATGATAAAAGCAATGTTCATTGTTGAGAAGTTGGAAAATATACCCAAATATAAACATTAAAACAAATGAACCTGAAATCCCACAACCTGAAGATAATCGCTGACATTTGAGTATTTTTTCTGGCTTTGTGTGTGTATACATATACTTTTCATAACACTGTCGTATACACATTTTTATATTGCTGGAGCATTTCTTTCTGTCAGTTAAGAGCTCTTTAAAAACATTTCTCAGTGGCTACATATATCGCATTATAATGGATTTTTCATATTTTTGTAACTGTTCTTCTGGGAGGGGCCTCTATGCCATTTCTGCTGTTTTCTACTCTAAATACACTTGTTGGTTCCTGAGTGGGCTGTTGGGGAAGCTGCCGGCCAGAACCCAGGATAGCCTGTCACCAGGATGTAACTGTAACGAGAGAATTTTAACTGGCTGAGACTAGTCACCCTCAGGTCACTCATATTTCCAGTTCCGACATAAGTTTTCCTTGTTCTCTAGTTTGCAGGCAGATGGTTGGAAGTCAAGAACTGGGCCTGAGAGGAACATAGGGAGTGTTACAGTTTGAAGGAAATGTTCTGTACCTTGATGGGGCACTGTTTAGACAGTTTATTGACATTCACCAAAGTGTACACTTAAAATTTGTGCATCTTACTGTACGAAATCTGCTAAGGGTGAAGGTTTAAAAAGCCGAGGCTGGGGTGTAGCGTTAGGATGAGCGAGGACGAGGCTCGCGATGGGGCTGACGCACACCGAGGTTACCAGGTGGCCGCGAGCGCCTCATCTGCATCGACTCGAGCATCTCAGGAGGCTGGCTGTGGGTTGCCCCCTCGCCACTGCCGCATCCCCAGTGCCTCGAACAAAACCGAAGGCAGTTTTGGCCTCGTGGAGTTTCCAGCAGTAAATGCATGCCAGGGCAAGAAGAGCAAAGAAAAAATTGGGGACCAGAGAAGAGGGGAGGTGGACTGTGTGTAAGGTGGTGAAGGAAGCTTCTCTGAGGGGGAGGCACCCAGACAGACTGGGAGGAAGGGAGGCAGCGAGCTCGCCGAGGAAGGGGAGCAGTAAGTGCAAAGGCCCGAGCCCGAGGCAGAGTGGGTTTGATGGGGGAATAGCTGGAGTGTGGGGGACGAGGGGACGGGACAGGAGGCGGCAGGCCACAGAACCTTCTACACGTCTGAGCGAGGCAGGTGGGCAGGTGGCACTAGAGGGCAGAGCGACATGGTATCTGACTTGTGGCTTGGAAGGGCGGCAGGGGTGGGGTGGAACCAGGGAGGCCAGCAAGGAGGCTGCGGCAGGAGTCCGGGGGAAAGGTGCTGGCTTGGAGCAGGGCAGCAGCGGGAGGTGGTGAGATGCTGCGTCTGCTCTGCAGGGTCGACCAAGGGCAGGAGGCCGAGGCCGAGGCCTGAGCTTGTGGAGAGGAGGCGGGTTTGTGGATTGGCGGGAGAGACCGTGGGAGGGCAGGTTTCGGGGGGAGAGTGAAGAGCTTGGGTTTGCTCGTCCTGGTGCTGCTGGAGCGTGGGGACGTGGCTCTGATTTCATTGGCGGATCCGGACACCGGACTGAAGCCCAGGGCCCTCCGCTGTGGAGAACGTGCAGTGAGGAGACGTTTTCCTTCCTCCCCTCGCACTGCTGTGTCTCTGGGTGCTCCCCTGGCAGATGGTGCCGACCCCAGTCCCAGCAGGCTGCCGGCCGTGTCTCTGATGGAGGACCCTCCGCAGCGGCTGCGCTGGCAGGCCCACCTGGAGTTCACCCATAACCACGATGTGGGCGACCTCACCTGGGACAAGATTGCCGTCTCCCTGCCCCGCTCTGAGAAGCTCCGCTCCCTGGTGCTGGCTGGCATCCCACACAGCATGAGGCCACAGGTGAGCCGGGAGGAGGGGCCTGCAGAGGGTGGCCAAGGGCTCGGTGTCCCCCCACAGACTCAGTGCTCGCGGCTCCCCCTCAGCTGTGGATGCGGCTCTCCGGGGCCCTGCAGAAGAAGAAGGGCTCCGAGCTGTCCTACCGGGAGGCCGTGAGGAACAGCTCCAACGACGAGACCATCGCTGCCAAACAGGTGAGGCCGGGGCTCGGCCTGGGGTCACAGGAGCCCCCTCGGTGGTCTCTCCATGGCCTGGGAGAGCACAGCAGCCATGAGGCAGCCGTGGGCAGTGCTGTCACCCACTAACGTGCGCCTGGGGCACGTGGCTCCCTCCTGGGCCCTCTGGGGCATCAGAGAGAATTGTCAGAAAGGCCACCTAACCAGTGCACGTCGAATGCAGATTTCGGACCTTGTTTGGGAAATTCTCATTCCTAGTTCCTGCCCGAGGCCCAGGAATCTGTCGTTTACTTTTTTATAAGTTCCCTGGGTGAACGTGACGGGATCAGCTACACACTAGCTGGGCTCTGATCCAGAAGGGAGGAGCACAAGGAATCCCTGTTCGCAGGAGAGAAGCTCACTGGGGCGTGCCCCACATGGGGCCTCCCAGGCTTCCTCTGGGTCTCCGAGCCCGCGTGTGGCCCGCGTCTCACAGCTCCTGTTGTGGGCGGGCCGCTGGCAGATCGAGAAGGACCTGCTCCGCACGATGCCCAGCAACGCCTGCTTCGCCAACGAGGGCAGCGTCGGGGTGCCCCGGCTGCGCAGGGTCCTCCGAGCACTGGCCTGGCTCTACCCAGAGATCGGCTACTGCCAGGGCACGGGCATGGTGAGCACCCCGGGAAGGGCTGCAGGTGTCCCCAAGCTCGTTTCTCTGGCCCCCGGGCGTGAATGAGCTCATCATACGAGGCAATAGAATAGGAAGTGGGGGCAGGGGTAGGGGTCCCCAAGGGCGCAGGGCTGCCAAGTTAGGGTGGTTGCAACCCTGATGCGGGCATGCGGCCCATGACGTGACCCTTCAAGTGGGTCTCTGTTCACGAGGAGGCCTGAGTCCCAGCCCATGGTCCCCTGCCCTGGCCAGGTGGCCGCCTGCCTCCTGCTGTTCCTGGAGGAGGAGGATGCCTTCTGGATGATGTGTGCCATCATTGAGGACCTGCTGCCTGCCTCCTACTTCAGCACCACCCTGCTGGGCGTCCAGACAGACCAGCGGGTCCTGCGCCACCTCATCGTCCAGTACCTGCCTCGCTTGGACAAGCTGCTCCAGGAACATGACATCGGTGAGGGCTGCCCACCCTCCTCTGGGGTCAAGGTGTCCTGAGACTCTGATTCAGGGCCTGCAGGTCCAAGGCCTCCTGACAGCCAGCGGAGGATGGGGCGGCTGGCAGCTTGGGGGAGTGGAGAAAGGTGCCCCTCACACGGCCGAGCCGTGGGCACAGCACATGCAGCATCTGTCGCTCGCCTCCAATGTCCCAACACTTGTCTGCTCCAGCCCCGTGGACCAGGGCGGGCCTCCTGCTGCTTTCTGGGAGATGCCCTCCATCTCCTGCCTGGCTCGCGCGCCTCGGGTGTGTCCCCGCTCAGGTCGCCGCATGCCGGCTGTCCCTGGTCTGTCTGCAGAGCTGTCCCTGATCACGCTGCACTGGTTCCTCACGGCCTTCGCCAGCGTGGTGCACATCAAGCTGCTGCTGCGCCTCTGGGACCTGTTCTTCTACGAGGGCTCCCTGGTGCTCTTCCAGGCCACGCTGGGCATGCTTCGCCTGAAGGTGCCACCACCACCCCATCCCTGGGCCACACCGCTCAGCTGCCCCACGAAGATAGGAGTCCCATGTGCCAGACACAGCGGTCCTGGCGCCCCTCCTCTGGGAACTCGGGGTTCAGGCTTCAGCAGCGTGTGGCCTGAGCACTGGTCCCTCCCCCGGCAGGGTGGACTCCCTTGAGCTCAGCTGATCATCCAGGGAAGTCACAGGTGCCTGGGACGGTGACAGGGCTCGGCACGGGGCAGTAACTCCTGCCCCCTTCCCCTCCCGCGGTGCAGGAGGAGGAGCTGATCCAGTCAGAGAACTCAGCCTCCATCTTCAACACGCTGTCGGACATACCCTCGCAGATGGACGACGCCGAGCTGCTGCTGGCGGAGGCCATGCGGCTGGCTGGCGCCCTCACCGACATGGCCGTGGAGACCCAGCGGCGCAAGCACCTGGCCTACCTCATCGCGGACCAGGGCCAGCTCCTGGGGACCAGCGCCCCCACCAACCTCTCTCAGGTGGGCCCGCGCCTCACCTACAGCGTGGGGTCCCTTGAAGGAGCCCAGAGCAGGAGAGGCCCCTCCCCGCCTGCCACTCCCTGCCAGCTCAGCACACAGGCCCGGCACGGCCCGGCGGCAGACCACGGCTGTGGAGAGGGGGCAGCAACACGCCCAGTCTGGGTGGAGGACAGACCAGCATGGAACCGACAGTGCATGCCTGACCCTCAGAACTGGCATCAGAGGCCGCTGCCTGTGAGGTGGCACGAGTGAGGGGCCTTGGCCGCCCACGGAAGGGCTCTGTTCCCCGCCTCTGGCACTGAGATGCTCTCCACTCACCTGGGCCCTGGGTGCCCTTCTGCCACTGACCCCCCCCTTGTCTACAGGTGGTTCGTCGCAGGACCCAGCGGAGGAAGTCTGGCCTCACCTCCTTGCTCTTCGGTGAGGACTGCTGCGGGCAGCTGGGCACTCGGGCGAGCTCAGCAGCCCCCTTACCTCCGGCCACATCAGAGCTCTGGGAGCCAGGTGTGGGGGTGGCGGTGCATACCAGGGGGTGTCCATCCTCGCACCCCAGTGGACTCTAAGCTTCCCTGGAGTTGGGAAAGGGGCTTGGCAGGGACCACGCCGCTGTAACTCTCTGGACCTCCCAGGGGTAGACGACCTGGAGGCACTCAAGGCCAAGAACATCAAGCAGACGGAACTGGTGGCTGACCTCCGGGAAGCCATCCTGCGCGTGGCACGCCATTTCCAGTGCACGGACCCCAAAAACGGTGGTGTGGTGAGTTGCGGCCTCCCGGTCATACGCCCGGTGGCTTGACGTGGGGTCTCCTTCCCCATCCTGAGGCGCCTTTTTCTTGGTGGGCCTTTCTGCCACCCTGGCAGGAGCTGACCCCGGACTACAGCATGGAGAGCCACCAGCGGGACCATGAGAACTACGTGGCCTGCTCGCGTAGCCACAGGCGCCGGGCCAAGGCCCTGCTGGACTTTGAGCGGCACGACGACGACGAGCTGGGCTTCCGCAAGAACGACATCATCACGGTGCGCGGGGCTCTGCGGCACGTGGTTGCTGGGAGTGGGTGCGGGTGGGCCTGCCGCCTGCTGCCCTGAGGCTGCAGCCGGGTCATCCGGCTACTTGTGCCCTCCCCCTGCTGGGCGCTTCCCTCCGCGGCCTGGCCAAGGATGGAACCAGGTGGTGCCGAGGCGCTGGGCGTGGCAGCCGGGCCGGCTCTCTGCTCTCCCCTCTGCAGATTGTTTCCCAGAAGGACGAGCACTGCTGGGTGGGGGAGCTGAATGGCCTGCGAGGTGAGGCCTTGGTCCCCGTCTGGGGCAGCGGGCTGGGCAGTGAAGCTGCACCCCCCACCCCGTCCCCCCACGAACTGGCGAGCCTGTCCTCAGCGCGCCGTGGGGGAAAGTGTGAGCACACCAGGCCCCTCACAGGACCCTGCCTCTCTCCCAGGCTGGTTTCCTGCCAAGTTTGTGGAAGTTCTAGACGAACGGAGCAAAGAGGTGAGAGGGGGAGCCGGGCAGGGTGCCCCGGAGGTGCTGCCCCCAGCTTGAGCCTGGGGAGGCCCGCACGCCCCCGGCCAGGGCCTGTGTTCGCAGTGGCTTGTGGTGGCGGCTCTGAGGCCAGGGAGAGGTTGGCTGCAGGCACGGGGCTGGGGCCTTTCACACCCTGTCCCCACCGTCAGTACTCCATCGCGGGGGACGACGCTGTGACGGAGGCGGTCACGGACCTCGTGCGAGGGACCCTCTGCCCGGCCCTCAAGGCCCTGTTTGAACATGGACTGAAGAAGCCGTCTCTGCTGGGGGGCGCCTGCCACCCCTGGCTGTTTATCGAGGAAGTAAGTCAGTGGCTGGACCCACGTCCCCCACTGTCCTTTTCCCCATGCGCCTGGGTGCTGGGGAGCTGGTGGCAGGAGCTCATGGGGTGGCCAAGTGCACTTAGACCCTGTGGCTTTGACCTGGGACCTATCCCATTGTCCCTGACACTCTCCCCATCCCCAGGCAGCAGGCCGGGAGGTGGAGAGAGACTTTGACTCGGTGTATTCGCGCCTGGTGCTGTGTAAGACGTACAGGTAACCGGGCCTGTCCCCTGCCCTGGCAGCCTCGGGGGCGAGGGAGCAGCCCAGGCCTGCTCCGGCAGCACTGGCAGCTCTGGCCCCCCTCCTTCCCCAGGCTGGATGAAGATGGCAAAGTTCTGACCCCAGAGGAGCTGCTCTACAGGGTAGGCAGGGCCAGGGGCGGGGCCGGCCTCCGGGGTGGCAGCTGGGGGCACCTGAGTGACGGCTGCGTCCTCCCAGGCCGTGCAGTCCGTGAATGTGACCCATGACGCTGCGCACGCACAGATGGATGTGAAGCTCCGCTCTCTCATCTGCGTGGGGCTCAAGTGCGTGCCAGTCGGATGAGTGGCGGGCTGGGCCCTGCAGGGAGCGCGGGCATGTGAGCCGGGCCCCCCAGGAGGACGGGCAAATAAATGGAAGGTGGCAAGGGAGACTCAGAGGCCTTCCCCCGGCACAGGACCAGCCATTGCTTTGCGGCCAGGGAGGCACTTGTGGAGCACAGACTTTAGCCAGGTGGCCAGGGCGGGGGCTCGGGCATTTGTGAGTCTTGAGACTGGGCCAGGGTCAGTGAGGTGTTTCGGGATTTTACGCGCCCCCCCCGCCCCATGGAGGGCACGGCCTGTAGGCTGCTTTTACCTGGAGTGGGGTGGGGGGAGGGCTGGTCTGCAGGACAGATGTCTCCCAGACTAGCTCCGAACTGGGGGCACCTCACTCTTGACAGGGGCAGAGGCCCCTGTGCCCGTCTCAGATGCGGAGAGCTGTGACAGGACTGAGGGGCGTGGACGCCATGGGCCCGACTGTGTCTCCCAGGGTGGGGAGCCAGAGCGAGGGGCTGAGCTTAAAGGAAGTGGGGTCGCCTGAGGAGGAGGCCTGAGTGGTGGGAAGGGGCTGGTGGCCCAGCCCAGCGCCGCGAGGCAGGAACTCCCAGGCCTCAGGGAACCCGGTAGACGGCCCCCTCGTCCCCATCGCAGCGAGCAGGTGCTGCACCTGTGGCTGGAGGTGCTGTGCTCCAGCCTGCCCACCGTGGAGAAGTGGTACCAGCCCTGGTCCTTCCTGCGCAGCCCCGGCTGGGTCCAGATCAAGTGTGAGCTCCGGTGCGGACCCTGCCCTGGGGCCCTGCGTGGTGGGGGGCAGAGCCAACCCGAGGGCGACTGACGGCCTCCCCCCTCCCTTCCAGCGTCCTCTGCTGCTTCGCCTTCAGCCTCTCCCAGGACTGGGAACTTCCTGTGAAGAGAGAGGTGGGCGGACGGGTTTGGTCCTCGGTGGGGCCTGGTCTGTGAGGTGGGCGGCTGAGGCAGGGCCCTGGGTGAGGACCACTCTGGCCCCTGCCCCCTTGGGCTTCCTTGCCGTGTGCCCAGCCGTGCATTCCGTGACGGTGAGGGGCTGTCTGTGCAGGAAGAGAAGAAGCCCCTGAAGGAGGGCGTCCAGGACATGCTGGTGAAGCACCACCTCTTCAGCTGGGACATAGATGGCTGAAGCGCGTCCTCCAGCGGCCCGGTCGTGCCAGGCCTCCCCGACCCTCTGGCTACTAGAGCAGCTCCTCCCTCAAGAACCGCGCTGGCCCGGGCCCAACCCAAGCTTCAGGGTCAAGGAGAGGAGACACTCCGTCCAGGCACCATGGTAGGGAGATGGGGGACACCACCCTGGGCACCCCAGAGCGTCTCTGGATGCCAGTGGGTGGCAGGAGCATAAGACTGGGGCCCAGGCCCCAAGCTCACCGTTTGTACCGACCAAAACCTTGTGAAGAGGGTGCAGAGCCACCTCTGTCAGTCTTTCCTCGGGAAGGGCTCGGGGTGGTAAATAAATTGGTTCGTAAATAAACCGTCTTCAAGAAAGCACTTTGTCTTTGGTCCGGTTGGGGCCACAGAGCTATAGGTCCTTTCTGGAATGGTCTAGAACAGCCAGCCAGGAAGCTGGAGTAACAAGCCGGTATTTTTGTTTTATTTTAAAAAGTTCACAATGCTCTCCCCCACCTGTCCCAGCACTGGTTTTGGTGATGCCATCCCCAACCCTCTACGAATGACAGGGACATGCCCCAGAGCAGGAGGAAGCCAAAGCTGGAGGGCCGCCTCTGGACCCACCCCAGGGCTAGCGCCCCTCCTATCCCAGGGCGGCTGCAGTGAGGCAGCGGGATGGAATGTGGGCTGTGGCCAGGAAGCACCTCTGCCCTCGTGGCACTGATCTGATAAGGAGCAGGAAGCAGGACAGGTGGGGCACGGGCAGTGACGGGGTGGCTGCATGTCAAACACACGTGAGGGGTGGGGCTGGGGGCCCCAGGAGCCGTGGTCCCCAGGCCCTTCTGTATGTGCGCAGTAGGACGGGAGGGAGCTGCATCCACCTCCCACCCCCCAAAAGAGTATATACGTGTATGGCGACGTAACAGAGGTACATATCTACACCTGTACAGAGACCGTTGCCACCTGCCACCATGGTTACACCACACCCACAGCAACGTGACAGGGAGCCCCCGCCCCCCACGCAGCCCGGGACTCGGTTGGCGTAAGGAGGGAGGAATGGCCAGGCAGAGGCCCGGCTTAGCTCCTCCTCCACAGGGAAGAGCACGTCAGGCCTCACCTGCCTGCAGACAGGGCACCTCCGACCTGTCCAGGTCGCCAAAACCTCGGGGTGGGACCCAGAGCTGCTGCTTGGCAGCCTTCGCCCTTGGTGAGCCAGGGAGGGGGACACTGGGCCCGTGATTGTCACCTCAGCGATCAGGCAGGAGCGCGCTGAGCGCCCTAGAGTTCCCGAGGCTTTGCGACTTCCAGCCCTGCCGGGCCCCACGGACCTGAGGGCTACAAGCAGGAGTCCCAGTGCAGCTGCAAGTCATGGCCGTCGAGGAAGTCTGTGGAGAAGAGGCTGGGGGCCGAGGTGCTGAGTGGGGCCAGGCTGAGCACGGGGCCGCCTGACGACAGCTCCAGCCAGTCCATGCTGTCCAGGTGGCCTTCGGCCAGGTCCAGGCCCATGCTGCCGGGCTCAGGGGCAAAGTGCAATTCCGAGGTGTCCATGGGAGAAGGGGGGTGGTCCAGGATGGCAGAGCTGCTTAGCATCTGGCTGTGGAGGTCGTCGATGAGGGAGAGGGGCTCTGGCCCCTCGTGTCCACCAGTCAGCAGGGGGAGCCCCGTGCTGCTCTCCAAGAAGTCCTCTAGGCGCCCAGGTAAGGCGGGTGAGCCCGATGGAGGCGGGGCAGCCTGAGCGAGCTCAGCAGAGGGTGGGGACTGAGAGGAGAGGGGTGACACGCAGGCTGCTGTCGAGGGGGGCTTCTCTTTCCCTGGCAGGGATGGTG
This sequence comes from Cynopterus sphinx, assembly GCA_030015415.1. Taxonomy (NCBI): domain Eukaryota; kingdom Metazoa; phylum Chordata; class Mammalia; order Chiroptera; family Pteropodidae; genus Cynopterus; species Cynopterus sphinx. The sequence continues at coordinate 169,552,231 of CM057380.1, forward strand.
GCTCCTTAAAATCTGCTGAAATTTCTGCCAATCAAGAAAGTGAATGATGTCAGAAGCCTGACTAGGACCTGAGGTTGGACCCCACCCTACGCCGGGCACAAAAAGGAACCCCAAATGGGTCAAAGGCCTAAAACTACAAAACTCTTAGAAGGAAGCACTGTGGGACATCTTCAAAGATCTGGTCATTTCTTGGTTATGACACCAAAGCACAAGGAACAAAAGAAAAAACATAATCAGATACATAAAAGTTTAAAATTTTTGAGCAGCAAAGCACACTATCCAGAGAGTGAAAAAACAATCCATGGGGTGGGAGAAAATATCTGCAAATCGTAGGTGACAAATGATTATTCATACTCAGAATACAGAACTACAACTCAACTACAACTCAACAAAACCGCACTGAAAAAGAGGCCAAGAACTCGGAGACATTTCTCCTGGTGACAAGATACACAAATGACCCATATGAACACACAAAAGCACGACATTCGCCATCAGGGACATGCAAACCAAACCACAGTGACACACCACTTCATACCCACTAGCATGGCTGCTAGTACAAAAACGTGAACATGAGTGTTGGTGATACTGAGAACGTGGGCCCTTGTGCGCTGCCGGTACGGACGAGGATGGTGCAGCTGCTGCGGAAGCTCGCGGTCCTTCCACAGTTAAATGTTGAATTAGCAACAATCTCAGTTCCGGGTGTCGACCCGAGAGAAGCGACAGCAGGGACTCCCACAGGTGCCTGCACAGCCATGTCTGCAGCAGCTTTGAAACAGCCAAGAGGTGGAACCACCCGAGGGCCCGTCTGTGGACGATCCGGCCACAAGAAGGAAACGCGGGCACAGGCTACGGTGTGTGTAAACCCCGAGGGCACCGTGCCAACTGAAAACCAGAAACGAAACGGCAACAACTGTCTGATTCCACGCACATGGGGTCCTAGGAGTGAGTGGTCAAAATCACGGGGACAGAAGAGGCGACCAGGGACTGGGAGGAAGGACTGGGAAGTTACCGTGTGACGGGATGAAGTTCTAGAAAAGCAGGCTGGCGAGGGCTGCGCAACACGATGTACACTTCATGCCTCTGAGCCGTACGTTTTTAAACGACTACGACGGCAAATCCTGCCCGCGTGTTACAACTTAAAGAAGGCTTGTCCCCCCACCCTCTGGTCCCGTGGTCTCACCAAAGAACCAGATCCCCCGGAGGCGGCCTGCCAACCCACCGCGCTGCCACCACTGAGGCTGCTGCCGCCGGCCCCGCTGATTCAGATCCCTCTCCTCCTGGCATCCTTGCCACTTCCCAGTGTCTGGCCCCTCTGGGTGCAGGCAGCACCCTCAGCTCCCTCTCTGCCATCGGCGCTGGCACTCGGGCTGCCCCTCTCCACCTGCACAGTCTCTCTTCCCGGCAGCCTCATCCCTCCCACTCAGTTCCCGTCTGGACGTCGGGCACCCCGGAGGCTCACAGGCCTCTCCTGAGCCCAGGACCAGCCTCCCGGCCCCGGAGCACCTCCAGGCCACTGCCCTCGTTAGACATGCCCCAAGGGGCCCGCTGCAGCCCCCAGCATCCGCTTCTGACATCGGGGTCCGTGTCTCGGAGCGGTGTCAGCCCCTGAGAGAATTCATTTTAGGTGCGCAGTTCCCCAGCGCAGCCCTCGCTTTACCTGTGTCTGGCGTAAGCCACTCCCCGCTGACACGACTAAACCAGAGAGAACTCTCTGCCTTCGTGCCCACTGCCACCTGAAGCCGACCCGTCCCTAGCTGCCCTCTGCCCTCTCCCCCACACCACCAGGCCCTCCACACGAGCACACACACTGCCCTTTTGCTCCCCGTGGCTTCAGGACTTCACCCTCGAAGGTGCCCTCCACTCCTGGGCCCACTGCTTAGCCTCATCAGCTTGTGCCCTGGCTCTGCCTTGTCCTCTGCGGCTCCGACATCCAGACTAGACAGCAGCAACCCCCCGATTCCGCCTCCAGGCCAGACCTCGCCTGGGCCGTCCACGTGACGACTTCTGTCTTGGGACATGGCTGAGCCCAACTCGGCTGCACTGAAGCCTGCTCCACGTGCCCAACTACAGCTCCCTGGCCGGTCGCACAGCTGCCCCCTGCTAACTCGGGCTGAAACGCCTGGCGTCATGCTTGGCCGCCCTCTTGTCACATGCCTAATCCATAAGGAATGGAACTGGCACTGTCCGGCACATGCCCAGACTCCAGACTTCCCCACCTTGCAGCCACCGCCCCAACGGCCTGGTGCTCTTCCAGCACGAACCACCAGCCGCTCAGAGCCCCGTGGCAGATTCTGGCACCGTCCAGTCAGAGCCCCTCCACCCCGCACTCGCGAGGCCTTGTGATGGGCCCCTGCCCCGCACATCCAGGCTGACCGCGCCCAGCCCCACGCACCCAACACCTTTTCCTACTCTCCATGACGCATCTCCTCTAGGATGCAGTGTGCCCGTCATGCATCTCCCACGCAAAGGCGTCTGCTGTTTTGCTCACTGCTGTGTCCCAGCTATGGGGACGGTTCCTGCCAGGCAGTGGGCGCCGGGTAAAGCGGACACGTGTTGAGGCTACAACTCCCCCTCCCCCCGGGGTTCCTGCCCAGGCACTGGAGGGGGTGCGCGCCTCGGCTGTTGCTGCGTCCAGGGTACGAGGCCTGTCTCGCACTAAGTGTTCAGCAGCCAAACCGAACCCAACGGGTTGGCCCACCGCGGGGCTGGGGGGGCAGTGGGGGGTCTGGCTTTACCTCCACTCTGAATGAGAATGTCAAACAGATCGTCCATCTGTTGGCTCGAGGACCCATTTTCCTGTGCAACAAAAATAGAAGAAAAACATCCTGTAACAGGAGTCCCAGCTCCGGTCACAGGCCTCCTCTTCCCTTCTGCCCGAGCGGTGGTCCGACCCGCAGAGCCCACTGGCCTGGGCTAGGGCCCCCGGAGCCCGCACCCCCTCTGCTGGGCCGGGCGCTGGCATGCTGCCTGGACCAGCCCATTCCCTCAGGCCTCTGGGGCCCCCCAGACTGGCTCCTGCCCACCACTATCCTCTGGCTGGACTCGGGACGGAGGGGACTGCGGGAGCCCGCCCTGGCCTCAGTCTACCTTCTTCACCTGCTGTCTGGGCGGCTGGTTCACGGCTTCCTCGTACCCAGGTGGCTCCTTCTTAAGCTGAGAACTGGGGGTCCCGAAGAGGGGCTGTGGCGGGTGCTCCAGGTCCATCTGGGCTGGTGGGCCAGGGGCTGGAGAACCAGGCTGGGACGAGGGCTGGCGGGAGAACAGTGACCGAGCAGCGGTCGGGGTGAGGGAGGGAGGCAGGCTCAAGGCCCTGCACACCTGAGAAGCGCAGGCGCGAGGCGGGCCAGGAAAACGTGGGCCACTGCCCCTGCTTTTGGTAAACCTTCATGGAAGCCACTGGGGAAGAGGGAATCTGGGTTGGGGTGGGGGGGGAGACCCTGACCTCTGACCCCACAGAGGGCTTTGGGTAGGCCTGGGATGACTGGCCACCTGGGGTTTGGTACAAGCCACGCGGGGCGGGGCACTCGGTTGACTTCCCCTCTCCTCCCTTCTGCCTGAGGCTGCTCAGGGCCCTTGTGCCCCACCCTGAGGTGCCTCGTTCTTATCACTGTCCCCTCCGCCCTGGACTTCTACAGGGTTTAGAGGCCACACAAAGCCTACAGCCCCCTCACCTTTGGACCAGGCTGGGTGGACGGTCTGGGCTGTGAGGGAGGCAGGAGCAGAGAGGCAGCTGCCGACGACGCCTTGGGGAGGGACAGCTGGCCTCTCTGAGGGGGGAGGAGAGGAGCTCAAACCAGGCTCCGCCCAGCGGCCCCCCCATGCCAGGCCAGAGCTGAGTCACAGCCGCTCCCCAGAAGGGGGCGGCCCTGACCCTCGCCCAGGGCCCCACCCACGCCCAGGTACCTGCTGGGGGCTCCCACTGGCCGGGCCAGGGCCATCTGCAGTCTTGTTGGTCATTGTGAGAACAAGGTGGGTCCCTGTGCAGTCAGTGACGAGGGTGGGGGGTGCGACCCCCGGGACGAGGCCGGGGCCCTGCGGGCGCAGCAGCAGCTGGGGCGCGGCGGGTGGCTCAGGCTCGGGCGGCGCGGCCTCCTGCTTCACCACCACGGCCGGGGGCGCCGGGGGCCCAGGGGCCACCGGGCCGGGGCTGAAGGCGTGCGCGGGGCCCGGGGGCTGCGGGCTCCGCTGGCAGCTGGAGAAGCCGTTCTCCTGCTTTACCGGGGGGCTGAGGGCCGTGGGCCCTGGGGCGGGGGCTGGAGCGGGCTGCTGCGCCCGCTTCTCCTGCTCCAGCTGCAGCCTGAGCCACTCCACCAGCTGCTGCTTCTGCCGGAGCATGCGCGTCAGCTCCTCGATCTGCTTGTCCTTCTCCTGCAGCATCTGGTCCTTGTCGCGCCCCTCCAATTCCACCCGTACCCCGGGACTCAGGCAGCAGGTCCCGGCCCGGGGGCCCTCCTCCTTCACAAGGATCTGCAATGGCGAGGCCTGCAGGGTGAGCTGCGTCAGTGGAGATGTCACCATCTCGCCAAAGGTGTCCCCAGGTGTGGAGTTCTCGTCGCCGGTGCTAAGGAGTGAACGCTCTGAGGGGGTGGGGGAGACGGGGGGTGTGGAGCCCGTGCTGCCAAATTTCACCACTCCGTTGCTGGTCACCGTGGCCACGACCACCTCGGCTGGGGCCAGGCCTGCCGCCACCAGGGCAGGCCCCGTGCTTAGGCGGGCCGCCGGGAAGGCCACCACCACCTCGCCAGTCTTGGGCAGGAGAGAGGTGGCGGCAGGGGCCTTGGGGGCTCCCGAGGCAGAGCTGACTTGCTCTTGGTAGGCGCGCAGGCGCTCAATCAAGTCTGTCTTGGTGCCCGAGACGGGCAACGCCCGCAACTTTAGCTCCTGCTTCAGCTCTGCCACCTGCAAGAGGGTGCAGAGTCAGGGCAGTGAGGGACAAAGGGAACTGAGTCCAGGCGGGAGGGCAGAGGAGGATGGGAGGGACGCGCTTCCTGTCCGTTAGGCCTCACCTGTTGGGCCCCACTAGCAACTTCATATACATCAACCCTCCAACACCCCAAAGCCCTGGAGGGCGAGTCACGTGCAACTTCTGATCAGGGCAGAGAAAAGTAGCCAGGCCCCGAGCAGGACCCGCCCCGCCAGGGCCCCACTCAGCACTTGCCCAGCAGACTGGGTGGGGGGTCCACTGGCACAGGGCGGGTGCTCAAGAGGAAAGACCCGAGGCTGAATCCTGGCTCCACCACTGGCCAGACCGCTACTCGAGACGCCTCCGCCAGCCCATCCTTAGGCGGGGGGAACACTCCTCATTTCTCACAAAAGCAGCGAGAGAGGTAGACGGGGCTTTGTAAGCCCCAAGGCCCTGGACAGACGCTGGCTGATGACACTAATGGTGATAACCACAACAACCAGACTGGCATCAGAGATGACCAGGGCCAGGCAGGCCCTGACAGGTCCCAAGTGCTTCTGCAGGAGACCAGAATGGAACTCTGTTCTGCCTTCTATGACCGCGGGGTCTGGGCCGGCTGCTTTCCCTAAAAACGAGCACCTCGGGAGACCACCTACCTTCATGTCATCCAGGTTGGCAGGCAGGGCTCCTGGCTTGCCAGCTAGGGAGGTGCTGTTCTGACGCGCCAGCCCACTGGGCCCAGGGCCGCCTGAGCTGGTGCTGGTGGAGGAGAGGCTGCGCATCGGGGCGGGCCCACTGCTTCCGAGGGCCTCACCTGCCGGCCTGAGAAGAAGAAAAGGCATAAAATGAGCACCCATCGAGGCTCCCCGTCAACCTCTGCAGGGCTGGGTAGAGACGGGCATAGGACAAGGGCCCTGCCTTCAGATGCCCTCTGGGGACCACTCTTGCAGGATCCTGACCAAAGGGTCCTTGCAGGTTTGGGCTCACCCACCCGGACCTGGCCTCTGCCTGCCTTGGGGCGCCTACAGGTGGGACGGGCGGGGCAGTGCCGAGGCAGGCGGGCTCCTACTTGGGCGGGGCGGGCAGGATGGTCTGGTAGTTGTAGTGCTGCTGCTGCTGCTGGTTGAGGATCTGGAGCTGGAGGAAGAGCTGCTGCTGCTGCAGGATCCTGGCGTAGGAGGAGTCCAGGGGCGGCGCCCCCTTGTCCTGCTTTTGGTCCGGGGGGATGTACTGGTGGTACTTGAGCTTCTTCACCTTTGGCTTCAGCTCCTTGGCTTTCTTGCTGCGCTGTGACTTCTCACTGGCAGACTTGGGTTGGCTTTGCTGAGGGCACAGGAGACAGAAGGCACCGTCAGGGGCCAGTGTAGGCTTCTCAGCGTGAGGCCCCCACGGGAGAGGCTGGTGGCCCTTCCACGAGAGAGTGGATTCCGAGGAGGCACCTTGCACAGTGCCACGCTCCCCCTCCTGGACTGCAACCCCAACAAAAGCAGAGGCGTCATCAGTGCCCAGAAGCATCCAAAGCAGGGGGCAAGGGCTGACGGGGGCGGGGGGGGGCGGGCAGCTTCTAGGCTGGAGAGAAAACCAACCAAATGTAGATGTCACTGTCACCCTGTTCAAAGAGCGAACATGACGAGAACATAAACACAGCTGGATTTTGGAGCTCGTGCCACCCATGTCACACAGACCTGCAGGAACCCTGCCCGAGCAGGAAAGAGCATGTCGACTTGAAAATCAAGAAACAGACTCAGAGAAGTCACTTGCCCAAGGTCGCAGAGTGATCTTGATCTCATCGTGTGAAAAAGCTGGGACCCAAGCCCAGGACTCCAAAAGCTCCTGTTCCCTCACTAAATGGGCTTCCAAAGACCCCAAGCTGGCACACGGGGAGACCTCCCACTGGGCCTCAAGCGCCAATGACGACCACACAGACCATGAAGGGCCCTGTGGGTCAGGGAGCGGGGAGCTGGACAAGGGCAAGGGTCAGCAAGAGAGTGTCAGGCAAGGACGTGGAGAGCCTAGACATGTCTGAGCAGAGAATGCCAAATGGAGGGCTGGAGACCACGCGGGATCAGTTGGCCTGGCCTAGGCAGCAGTGGGGACTGATGCAAAAGTCTGCACAGCGGTGACAGACTAGACTGGACAGCAGGAGCATGCGGCAGGTGAGCGGTTAAAGGTTTACGGTTTTGAGCTCTGGCACCGCTGACGACGGCAGGAAACGGTTCTGGTTTTGCTAGGGAGCACAGACAGAGGGAGAAGGCATGGAGCTGCGAGGGAGGGAGGATGGGGGCAAGGGCCAGGGCTGGGGAGCACCCCGCTGAGACAGGAGGAAGAGCCAGGGGTCGAGGAGCCACAAAGGAAGGCGAGGGAAAGCAAGAGAAAGGAGCGGGACCCAAGGGGGCGTGGAGTCAGAGACCCATGAGGAGGGCTGGGCGGCAGGGCTGGGGAGCCGCAGGCTGCGCGCTGTGCAGAGGAAGTGCGGACGGACAGACAGATGTGCGCTGTCCTCTCGAGTGCTGGGGGTCAGAGGAAGGCGCTGGTCATGTGATGAGCAGATTTGAGGGAGAAATTGTGGGGGGAAACCTTTGACACCTGTGGCCTCAGGGACAGACTACAGAGGTGAGAGGTGCCGGATGATGGAGTGGACCAGAGCCGACAGGAGACTCTGGAGCTCCAGTGACCAGGCAAGGGGCACTGGCTGCTTCCCCTGGGATGGGGACAACCTACGAAACTGCCTGTGAGCAGCGGGGCTTCAGAGAGACCACGCGCACAGGGCCTGACGGCAGGGGCCCCACACAGGAGGGCAGCGCGGAGGCACAGCGGGGACCCAGCTACCGGGGAGAACAAGAACCTGGCCAGCTCCCCGCTGTGAGCGACAGGAGAGGCCCAGGGGCAGGCTCTGTGCAGGGGACTGAAGACCAGAGAGGGAAGCACGTGGGGGGTGGGGGGACCGCCGGCAGGAGCACAGACCTAGGTCCGGGGACCCTGGAGGCAGGGAGGACTGGTGCCCAGCAGTGTCCCCCACACAAGGTCCCCAGTAGGCATCGTGGGGGGCTGATGGTAACCCCATTGCTGCTTCAGGCATTTCAAGTCAGGCCTCGGAGAATAAAAACACATGCCAACACTGGCAGCTGCAAGGCCTCAGCTTCATCCCGTGTGGAACAGGGTTCTCCATGGCCTCACGGGGCTGTCGGGGACCCAGAGGGGACGGGTGAGCATGCTTCCACGGGAAAGGCGGGAACAAGGGCCCAGAGAGCCCAATCCAGAGCTTGGCGCACCGTGCTCAGCAAACAGTGGCTGTGGCTGTGACAGCCAGTGTCCTCGCAGAGAGCAGGACGTGCTCCCAGGGACCTCAGGGACCTTTGCTGGGCCTGGACCTGAAGGGGGGGCGGAATATGCAGCCCCATCCCCTGCAGCTGTCCCCACACTGGAATGAAGTCACGGCAGGGCTCAGGGGACATGGGAGGAAGGGCAGTCGGCTGGAGAACAGGTACCTTGATGAGCGTGGGGACAGGCTTGGCGGTGGGGGCGGCGGCTCCGTTGCTGAGGCCGGGGGGCAGGGGCGGCTGCTCCGCCAGGAAGAGCGTTTCTCCGGACTCCGCGCCCACTGGGAGCTGGGACACAACCTGAGAGAGAGAAGGGGAGGTGAGGACGCCCCCCCTTTCTGGCTGTTCTGGAGGGCGTGGCCATCCCTAGGTGGCAGTGCATCCCTGCCTGGCCCTGCCTGGAAGTGGGCATAGTCACTCCCTCGGACATGGTCACTGTCAGGGGCCAAGGATGGGCAAAGACCAGGGGGGTGAGAAGAGCAGCCCCAGGGGTGGCAGGGGTGGCAGGAAGTAGAAAAGCAAGTGACACAGGACAAGCATGCTGTTGTGCATGAGTGGACATGGGGTGGGCCAGGGAGGCTTGAATCTGACCGCAAGCAGCCAGTTGTCCTCCACCTGGGACCGCTGACTGGACGAGGCTGGCTGGGATGGGGGTCCACTGCCGACGTCGCCCTTCCCACCACACCACCAGGACTCAGCCAGCCAGCTCCTGAGCGACCAGGGCAAGCCCTCCACCATTCCCCGTCCTGCCTGGCCCAAGTGGGGGACCTGAGTACCTCCAGCGAGTCTGGGGCCCCTGGGAGCAGGGGAAGCATGCAGAGCAGGCCGGCTCACCTGAGTGGGGGATACTGAGGTGGCACTGGACAGTGGCTCACTGACTCGGGCTTCCAGTGGTGACGGCACTGAGCCCTGGGACTCGTGGCTGGCAGGCTGCTCAGGGGATAAGGCATCGCTGCTGTCCTCATCAAAGGAAGAGCTGTCGGCTACTTTCGGGTAATTCACCTGGCCCACTGAAAGCCAAAGCCAGCGTGAGACTCCACCTCCAGCCCCAGCGAAGGGGGAGAGGGACCCTCCCTGGTCACCAGCCAGAGGCTGTCGGGTAAGGTGCCCTCAGCCCCAACACCCCAGCCCAGGGAGGAGACAGGAGAAGGAAGACGGGAAGACCAGCCTGCCTTCTGGATCCGAAAGAGCTCCCAGAAAGCTCATCATCATGACAAAACAAAGGCTGAAGGGTGCTACTAGGCGGTCAAAGTGCTCCCCTGGGCAAGGAAAGGCCTAACCTCTGGCTTTTAACTCTACATTTAATCCTCAAAGTCAGGTCCTCCCCTTCCTCCCTCCAGCCTGCTGCCCTCTCCGCCTTAGTTTGCTTACTGTTAAAGGTACTTTATTTCCGTCCTATGGCTGCATAAAACTCTCCTCTTCCCCCAGACGCTTGTGGGCCCTGCAGTGAGGGCTCTGAGCCTGCGAAGAGGGACCTAAGAAGTGCGGGTCACTCCCCAGGGCTGCGTGTTCTCCAAAGGCCAGGAACAGGCTCTGAAGCCTCTCAGAGAGCAGACGCCTGCCTGCCCAGGTGAAACAGGACCACTGCAAGTAAGGTGACCTCCGCTTAGCAGCCACTACTCCCAGAGATCCAAGGCCACCAGGAGAAGACCATCCTGCTGGCTGTAACTGCCCTGCCCCATCCCTAAGCGAGGATGGCCGGAGTGCAGGAGCTCCCGGGGCCGGTGGGGGCAGCGAGGCAGGGTCCCAGCGTGAAGAACCCAGGATACAGAGAGGACGGTAACAGGGCCAAGTGGGGTATTTTGAAAGATCCATGTCACAACCACAGCGTCAACACTGTCGGGAAGAGGCTCTGCACTGGCCTGCTGTCCACACAGGAGGGACTGAGGCAGTGGCCGCACCCGGGGAAATCTGCTGTGTTGGGAAGACCACAGAAAAGGAGCAAGAACACGCCAGTAACCCTCCAGCAGATTCCCCTCCAGGGCCGTGACCCGAGGTACTCTCCCCCCTGGGACTGGGAAAGAAGCCCCTGAGCTTGTCCCTCCACTTGCCAACTATGATGATGGAGCAAGGAGTGCCCATCACCCGGCTGGCGCACACCTCCCTCATCTGTCCTAGCATGGGCACTTATCAAGTGCACGGAGGGGAGAGAAGTCGCTGACCACCATGTACCTGATGCCAATTATGTATCTAGATTTTCTCCCATGATCTTGCTCCCAGGGAGGGGACCTGCTATGGAACAACAGCCACATGATGGAAGCAGGATGGAGTTGCTGCAGGCCATACTAGAGAGGGCCAAGGACCAGTGCAGGCCAGGGTCACCAGTATTTCTCTCTGTTGTGGCCAGGTGTAGGCCAGGTGCAGGATGCAGAGCTAGAGACACAGTCCCGGCCCCTGGGAGTTTATGGTCCAGCAAACGCTCTGCCAGAGGGGTACATGGATGCAGAGGGTGCCCTGAGGAGGGGCTGAGGGAAGACTTCCTGGAGGGGAGGGCTTCACCATGAATCTTACAGACCAACTAGGGGTGGCCTGGAGGAAAGGGTGCAGGTGTGTGCAAGCAACTGTGGGAGCTGAGGTGGCCTGGAAAGCCTCCTCCATGGCCCCTTATCGGCTCCCTCCTCCTAAGTCATACCTCCACCTCAGCCCAAGTTCAACTCCTTCCTCCTTCTCCCATCACCTCACCCCCCATTCCTTCCTCCAGCCCATAAGCCTGCTCTGTTCCTCCCAGCCTAAAATACCTAACCTGCCACCTCCCTCTCTTTGCCTTCTCCACTCACCTCCTGAACAAATGGACTACATCTGCTGTCACCACCTCCTTGTCTCCTCCTCACCCCTCAGCCCGCATGATCTACCTGTCGCTGGCAAATGTTTCTTTCTCTCGAGTCACCAGTGATTAATTCATTGCCAAACCAAACTACTCCCAGTGATCAAACAAGCCATGTTCCGACAGGCCTCCAGGCCACTAGGCCACTGTGCCTGCTGTCCCCTCTGCCTGGAATGTCCTTTCGTACTTCTCCACATGGCAAACTAATTCAACTTCAGGTTGACCCCAAATGTGCCATGTCACCTACAGTACTTCCCCAGCCCCTGCCGCCATCCCCATCCCTGAGTGAAGCCTGTCTTGGCTGAGCTGCCACTGCACTTGACACCTCCCTCCCCATTATTCTACGTTGTCCGCTATGGCAGCTGTCAGCTGGTCTGTGATGAACGTTAGTGCTAACAGCAGCAGTCCTCTGTGAGTCTTCCCAGGCACCGAGGACGGAGCTGGGCCCTTTGTCCAGCAAGTTAGGTGATTCGGCCATGACTCACAGGGCCCTGGCCTTTCCAGCACACAGTGCTGGCATCTGCTCAGGAGCCAGACTCAGAAATCACTTGCTTACACATCAGTCTTCACCTGTCAGACTGAACTCTTTGAGGGCAGCATCAGTTTGTTCATCTCTGTGACAGGATGTCACACAGGGCCTGGCATGTTGCCAACTCTCGGCAAACATTTATCAGATTTTGGCCAGCTGGAGGGTCCAGAACCAAACTTGGCCCAAACACTGGCCTGTAACTAGGGCCTGCTGGGAAGCTGGTGCAGATCTGGGCAGGAAAACACTGAGATGAGGTGGGACAGATGCCAGGGCGAAGCGGGGAATTAAAGGGCCGTCAGGGGCCCCTGGTGAGCCAGGCGCTGGCACGGTGGCTGTTTCCCACTTTGCGGCACGGCCATGTGCAGTGCAGGTGAAGCCCTAAAATTCAGTCTCCTCTGACCAACACACCACACTTTGCGGCCAGCTCCTATGGTTCTCCTTCCGTGCCCTGCCCAAAGATCTAACTCAGACAGTGGGAGCAATCGAGCCTTGTTTCCCTGAAGGCACAGCTACCTCCTGAGGACAGCATGGCCTTGCTGGGGCTCAGGCCTTGGGCTCACTGTAGCAAAGGGGACATGTCTCTACCAGCAATTACTAAAGTCTAAGGGAATCGCGTCTGCACACCTGACCATGGCACAAGAAGCCCTGCACGACCTGGACCGGCCCGCCCCTGCCTCCTGTCGTCATACCTCTTCCAGCTCCAGAGCTGCAAAGCTCTCTCCTCCGTATGCGCTGTAGCTCCAACCTTGGCTTCACGCCCTCTGAGACCACGCTGTCAGTGCCGGGTTAGGGGTCCCCTCTCTGTGGCCCCTCCAGCACGGCTCTGGCCTCTGTCCTACGGCTGCCTAGTTACCTGCCTATATTCGCCCCTAGACATGAGCTCCCTAAGAATGAGGGGCTTGGGTCTGCCCTGTGGGGCTATGGTCCCAGCACCTAGCACACTGATTGGATCAGTCATATTTGGAGAGTGAAGTATCTGCGGAAAGTGTCAGATTCAAAAAGAGATTTCTCTAAGAAGAAGAAACAGTAAGGTAAAGATTTCTCATTTCTGGCATCTCCACACATTCACACATATCAACCCTGACGTCTACCTACCCTGTGAAAGAAGAATAAGCCCCTGAGTTTACAGAGATGAAGGTGGACAAAGGTCTTGCTGTTTAGTTATTCTGGCACGGCGCTGATCCCTGTGGCCACTGGCTCTGTCCCAGACTGATACAACCTGTTTGCCAGGCTCCTGCCCTGCACCTTAGTCCCCCCAGGCCAAGAAGCCCCGAGCCCCTCCCTCTTGCATCTGGCCTGCAAGTCCCCTCACCGATGATGGCTTCTTTCAGGCTGGATTCCACAGGCAGGATGTTCTTCTCCACCAGCTCCATGGGGCCGGGCCTCTGTGCAATCTTCTCATTGAGGTCATCAGCCAGTCTGGCTCTCTTCAGCTTCAACTGCTTGGCCTGGAGAGAAGGCTCAGCCGAGGTCTCTGCCAGTGGGAGAGAATGGAGTGCAGGAGGATGTAGGAATGGGCCTGGGTCAGCCCTGTGGAATCCAGGGCAGCTCCCCTTCCCTCTGGGGAAGGAGCAGAGACCATCAGAATGCAAAGTGCATCCCAGGCAGAGAAGGGTGGCCCAGCTTAATGTTTCACGAGGGCAGAAGAAGGGGCCTCCACTGTGGGCCCTGTGCAGTCACACACAACAGTGGCCACCACATTCAGCTGGCCCAGAGGACTCTCTGAGGCGGAGCTAAAGGGCTACAAGAGCACCAGTCCACGGAGCCATCTCTACTCTCCCTCAAGCTCTCTGTGTCACGGGGCAATCTGTCTCCCTGCTCTGGGCCTCAGTGTGGCTCAAAGGTGGCTCAAAACCAAACAGTGTGAACAGATTTATACTGCTTTCAGCAGCCAAACCCTTTTCTTCATCAGACTACAGAAAGAAGCATGTGCGGGGGCCAGGCGGGGACCGTCTGTGATCTTGTGGATCACAGGTGTTCAAGTAAATGCTGAGTGAGTGAGTGAGTGAAGCAAACGCATTTTTAAACGATTCCGGGGAAAAGGATTTAATATCAGAGGATGATGAGATCCAGGGCCACCACGTGGCCACGGGAGAAAAGCGTTAATAAGCAAACCCAGCAGCATATGACTGCGCTTCTTTGGGAATTCCCAAAAGCCAGTGGTGGCGACCACAGCACTGCTGTTTTACTGCGTTAAGGCTCTGGCTTACCCACTGCCTACAGAAATGGCAGTGATAAGAGGGAAAAAGAAATGTGGGTGGTGATGCAGTGAACACACAGAACAATGGTTGAAAGTCAAAAAATATTTCCATTCTAACACACCTTCCAAAATGTGCATCCTGACCAGCTCCGCTCTCTCTGGCCGGGAACGAATCTTCCGTTTCAGATAGTCCTCTGTCTGTAGAAAAAAAACAAAAACAAACAAACAAACAAAAAACAAGAAACTCTGAAGTCCAGGTCACAAGTTTATGGCATGGATGGGACCAAAACAGCAGCTGTGCCTGCTGGTCACCTCTGAAGCCCCCATGTCTCAGCTTGGAGACTACAGGGTTCCGAGGCATGGGGAGGCTGCATTCACTTCCACCTGAACCTGCCAAGGGCACCAGGCGTCTGTCAAGACCACTGTCATTCTGAGGTTGGATTATTAATGTTTTCTAAATATCTATGCGTTTTGCTGCCATAAAAGTAATATATGCTCATCAAAGAAAATGTGGAAAATTACAAAGTAAAACAATGATAAAAATTTTTAATCATGTACTGTTAGCATTTTGAGATATTTGTTTCTAATCATTCTTCCATGCAGAAAATGAGTTTAATCTTGCAGAGTTGTGATCATACTGAATATAATTTTATATCGTTTCAAACACTTTGCTATGATCTCATGAGCATTTTCTTTTCAGTTTGAGCAACTGCCAAATTTTGATACTAATTTTGATACATGGTATCATCACTCTAGTTCCTTAAAGTCTAATGTCCTCATTTCTGCATTTCTGAGACTCCAGGCAAACTAAACCATTTCCTCAAAAGTGGGTGTCCCAGAGACACCCACTGCCTGGCTCTCATGTGATCACGTATATGTGACCAGACCTGTCTGACTCTAGAACCTGTGCTCTTAACCTTTGCACTGGAAATTTTCAAACCACAGGTTAAGGCCATTAGCTGTTCCAGAGCAGCACAGGATAGGATAAGACAAAGCTGGTGAGGAGACAAGGTAAAGTAGGATAGGGTAGGGTACAGGAGAAATAGAAAATAAAATACGGAGCATGCCACATGTAGTAACGGCAGAGACCTGGCCCTGCGCTGCCCTGGCTCGTGCCTGCTGCCCGGGTTCCGACCACGCAGCCTGTGCCAGCCCCAGGTGGTGCTAAGCTCTCCAGGAGATGATTTAAGTGGCTGTGGCCTCTGGGTCTATCACCCCAAATGAAGTGGACAGAACTGCCCTGGCTGCTGAAGATGGTAAAAAGGTGTTGGACACCGCAGGTCCTCACAGACATCAGAGAGAGGTGTATTTTCTAAGTCATCTGAAGTTCTGAGCAGTGGCCAAGGCCAAGGCAGAATACAGTACTGATTAGGAAAATACCTCAAGTCCACAGACCAAGGTTTGAGTCCCCACTTTGCTACTTACTAGCTGGACAAGTTAGTGAACCTCTCTTAGCTATAGTTATAAAATGAAGATAGCAATATCTACTTCATAAGAGCCAGTGTGAGTATAAACAAACAAACAAAAAAATGAGACAATTTCACATATAAAAGTGCTCAATAACACAGCACTCCTAACTGGGTGACATCTCCTCCATGACTGCTTGAGAAGCAGTCCAGGAAAGGGCGCCAAGCCTTACAGTGGGCTGGGCGCCGGCAGCGGCCTACCCTCCCTCCCGCACTGAATTCTCCAGCGCTCCCAGCACTAACAGCATGGTTACTGCCTTGGTTCCCGCTAGCCTTGACTGCATTCTTCCCATTCACTTTAGGAATTAATCATGACTTTCCTTAGAAAGTTTAAAAAAATAAAAAGACAGTAACGAAAGTCTTAGAGGTAAATATTCCAGACTCTGAAAGACCCGTGGGTCTTAGGGCTCCATGGCCTGGGGCCCTCCCTCTGGGGAGGTTGTCTTCCCTTGTCCTTCACACTAAAGACCAAAGAGGAGGGGGTGGGAGGGGGAAGCATGTTTTGGTGACTTCCTCATCTCCGCCACAATGGGCGACAGAATATCCTTGAGGGAAGTGAAACCAAGGGGGCCAGGCAGCAAACCAGGTGTTCCGGCATGAACCTGGGCTGGGAAGGGGGCCCAGCGTCTGCTCCCACTGCCTTGAGCAGACATATAGAGACTGGTGGTGATGCCTGCTGCTCGGCACGCCCATCCTGGGGGGCCAAGGCAGTGCAACCACCGACATGGAGGGGCCACTCGGCAAGCTTTTCCATGGCTGGAAAAAATGCTTTTCACGTCCTAACAGACACAAAGGGTTAAGTGAAATTAAAGATGGGAAAGTACTAAGTCTCCAAAGCCAGAGGAGGGAGGACTGGTGGTCGTTCCACACCCTTACATGCAATGAAGGAGAAAACTCATTCTGATCACATTCCTTAGCATCCTGCTGGGCGATGGCTGGGCGTGGGGATGAAGCAGAAAAGGCAGAGCTTTCTATCTGGAACTATGAGACTAAGGCTGTCCCTGGAGGCACGCTGGACTGGAAGGAAAATGACCAGCAATGCGAGGGGCTCTGACAGTGCTCTGTGGAGGTCCCTGAGGAAAACAGGGTGCCTTACCCTGGCCCGCTCCAAGCTCCTTCTTTGTTCATGAAACGCAGCTGGACTTTTCAAAGCTGTTGGAAGAAGAATCATAAAAGAATTAGTTTATTAGTGAAGTGTCACATCTACTGCTACAATTTACCATGGAGAAGGCATCTTAATTTTAGTAGTACTATTGATAACACTATGATTCATTGAAATACTCTATTTCCCCTTCAGAATATTACCCCACTGAAGTAATTTTGCCTACTTTGTTCCTAATAGGAGGAGTCACTGTCCTAAGCTTGGGCCGTATAGAGTGTACCCATGGAATATAACTTGAAAAAATATCCTGGACCCTTTAACTGGACTGTTAGCTGAGCAGTCTTCATCGATCCATCAGCCCTCCAGGAACAGCCACTGGGCCTCACCTTACACTCGGGGAGACAGGGACACAGGAATGTTGCATGTTGGGGCCACCTGTCTTCTTCAGTCTCATAAGGAATCGCAAAGTGATAAAACTGTTTGAATAGGGCAGTTAAACCAAAAAGACATTTCCACTTGAGTGCCGTTTCCTTCTTCATTCACTTCAGCTGATATTAATAGTGTTGCTAAAATTAACTTGAATTTCATCTCTAAGGACTGAAGGAACTTCACAGTGATTGTGTATGTCTGACCCTGGTGCACACACATGAGCAGCAGCTGACAAGAAGGGCTCACTCGCTTTAGCCCCTGTCAAGACCTCGGCTCTACACTGGACCACCCCTACCGGGACCAGAGCTCTCGACTCAGCCAACAATGCTCATGGTGGGGAAGACCTAAACAGGACCCTCTACCAGCGCAGGGCCACGAAGAGAATTCTGTCAAAAACTCGGCGACAGGGGCAAACGGTGAGTTGGGACACCCGGAGGATAAGAGGGGAAGAGGCCTGACTTGCTTCAAGTAAAGCATGGCAGTAAGAGAAATTTACAAGACAGTGGTCAGTTTCACTTCTGCTGCCCTGGAATTTCAGAACAGCTGTGAAACTGTGTGAGGAGATAATTTTCGCTAGGCTGCTGGTTGTGGTAGGCAAGCAGGGTAAGAAGGTGCTAAAAGTAGCAGGAGCACAGATAGGACCCTATCCTGCCTGGGCCTTTGTACTTCCTCCATCCCAACCCCAGGCAGGCTGGGCCTCAGCAACAGCAGTCCCAGAAGAAAGCTCCAAATATTCCAGCAGTTCTTATTTAAAACAATTTTTTTTTTTAAATCTTAGCATAAAAAACTGGTTTTAAAAGACCAGCTGAGAGCCCACCCCATCTTCTAACAGCAGGGGGAGCTCTAGATTTAACAAATGATCTCTAAGGAACACCAGCACAGGCTCCCTCCCCAACCTACCAGAACGTTCCAGGGTATTATCAGGCTACCCCACCTCTGATCTGGGAAGGACTGGGCAACTCAGCGGGTCAGCAGACAGCCCCTGCACCTGCTTCTACTGGGTAAGGCTGGTTGGACTCCAAAATCCGTCTCCAAAAGCCCTGATATGTAGGAATCTACTGGGGGTGATGGACCAGCAGGGAATGAACGAACACTCAGCCTTATTCTCTTGGAGAGCTTATCACATGGATGAGACAGTAAGTACAAAGAATTAAAGAGAAAACTCATAGTGTCCGTCTCACCCCACCCCCACTTCCTTTCCGCCTTTTCTCCACAGCATTCACCACAGCTGACATTCTTTAC
The DNA here is from genome assembly GCA_030015415.1 of Cynopterus sphinx. NCBI lineage: Eukaryota > Metazoa > Chordata > Mammalia > Chiroptera > Pteropodidae > Cynopterus > Cynopterus sphinx. The sequence goes on from CM057380.1 coordinate 169,570,246, forward strand.
AATAATACATATCTTATTTGTTTACTGTAAGCCTCCTACCAGTAGGTGAAGCTCCATCAGGGCATGGCAGGGGTTTTGCCTATTTCTTTCATTTGTTAGTATCTCCAGTGCCTAGAATATCCAGCACATAATTTATTCAATGAATTAACAGGATTGTGCAGCTAACAGTTCAGTTAATGGGCTAGAATATTTTTTGGAGTTAAATTCTATGGGTATACTTTATAGAGCCTAAGCTTAGGGAGGTGACTCTTCTTATTAGGAACAAAATATACAAGTGATAGGAAACTAGCAAATTCTGAGGTAGAGATCTATAACTTTTATTTGAATAGCTAGAATTACGACTCTCAACTGGGTTCAAAATTTCACAATAGTCCCAAACAGAAAATCAACACATTTATGTGTTCTTGTCCTGGTTCTACTAACTCCTACTCGTGTGACAAAGGGTGTGTCTGTTCTTGGAATCTCATTTTCTTCTTCTGTTGAGAATCTGCCCACCCCACCCTAGAACCCTATCAAGAATCAAATGAGAGGAAAAGTGCTCTGAAGCAAATGGTCCTATCATCGGATGCAGTGATTGGGTAAACTGTGGGTTTGACTCCCACACAGGCCAGCTAGTTTCTGTGCCATAGCCACCCGTTATCAGTCTAAGACCCCTGCTGGCTCACTGCCTCAACAACCTATGTGGGCTATCCCAAGGCCTAAGGCACAAATCCAACTTCTGGAAAACCAGCTCACAAAGCACAGCATTTCTTGATGGAAGAGGAGTGTATCATCATGTACAACATGGATGGTGTGCCACTGATGGGGATGCATGACAAGTGAACTGGCTGTAGGTATGTGACTTCCTGTTTGGTTCCACTGAGTTAAGGAAGCTTTCATGTGACAGCAAAGAAGAGACTGGTATTTTTTTATTGAGTACCTGCTCACGGAGCAGACACCGTTCTAGATACTTTAATATTCCTAAGGATTTCATGTGGTTGGTAATATATCATTGTACAGATAAGGACAGGCTCAGAAAGGGCAAGGAAGGCTACCAAGTGGCAGAGTCAGGATTACAACCTAACTCCATCTCACTCTCAAGTCAGAGTTATTTTCACTACTATGCATTGGTTTAACTTCTTCAAAAAGCAGAGAAGAATGACCCTATTGAATGGGGAGGCTTCAATTATCATGCTGCTTAGATGCACGGTTGACTGCAAGCAATGTGGAAAGGTCAGCTAACCCACAGTACTGAGCACAAACAAATGTAAGGAGGGCTCAGAAGAGGGGTTCAGAGTGACTGCAGGCACAGAAAGCCATGGTTCAGAACTCAGGGCTGACTGTAGCCCTGAAATGGGCCGCCTTCAGCACTGATACCAGGAGATGAGCTGGGAAGGGACCGAGAATGGCAGAGAAATTCATTAGCTGCTCAGGGTCTGCTCAAGAGACCCAGAAATGAGGACCATGAGAAGAATTAAAGACAACAGTTACCAATCCCAAAAGACAGACTCCTGTAAGGTGCTTCTCGGGTTCTTCTGGTGAGAGACTAGAACTGGGGCAGCCAATGCTCGCTGTATATTGGGGTGTGGGGTCAAGAGGGCACCCCTATGCGAGCCAGCTTTGTTAAAAGCCATGGCTGCAGAGAGCAGGAGATGTAGGGATGATAAAGGTAAACCCTGGGCTCTCAAAGTAGGAGCAAATGGCAGCCACCTCAGCTTGCATGCTAAAGGAATGAGACACAGGAAGCCCAGCAAAGCAGAAAATAGGTTTAAAAAATTAGGATTCTGCTAGTTAGGAAAAAATCCAATAGGTTCAAAGTTAACCCATAAATGTGTGTCTGACGAGGAGGGCTGCATTCACTCGGACCCCCACCTCCCTGGATCCCCCTACCTCCCTGCTCCCGCCTCCTCAATAGCACTGCAGGGGAGCTAGAACAACACTCACTCACAGCACTCACTCGGAAATCGCATTTTCCCCAGAAACTCCTAGAAGGCAGCCTCGGAAAGAGAAGCCCTCAAAGACCAATGCAAACCCCAGAGCTGTGCACAACATTCCTAAGAACATTCGTTTTCAGTGCTGAGGGCAATCCTTGACCCTTGACGCCCACCTCCAGAAGCAGAGCCTGGGGGCGCCTTTGTGAACCGGGAGGCCAGTAGCCCATCCTGAGAGGAAATGCCCGAGTCTCCCCCTCCCCCGCCCCTGGGTCAAACGAGCAGAAGCGGCCCTGAGTATGGAGTTCTTAGTCACAGTTTCAGTTCAGTGTGTGGGTCCCACCCCTGGCTGGCTGTGACTACCAGTTAATATTCTGTTCCCTCTCCAGAACCCATTATCTTTCTCCCCTTACATATTTGCTGCATTAAGTAAGTGAGGTCACTGTGAACTAAAAAGAGAAAATGTGTTTCAATTTTCTTTTTAAAAATATACAGTCATCCCTCAGCATCCATGAGGACTGGTTTCAGGATCCCCCCAGATACTGAGCAGTGTAGATGCTGAAGTCGCTTATATAAAATGCCACAGTATTTGCATATAACCTACAGAATCCTCCCTGATACTTTAAATCATCTCTAGATTACTGTAAGACAATATAATGTAGATGCCACATAAATAGTTGTTATACTGTACTATTTGGGGCATAATCACAAGAAAAAAGTCTACATATTCAGTTCACACAAGCAACCACTGTAGGCCTCCCCACATAATATATGCCACTCACCCCATAATGCTGCCCCCACCCCCCAGACATTCTCCACCTGAGTTGAATTCACAGATGCGGACCCTACAGACATGGAAGGCTCACTGCACTGCTACCCTGTTCCAAGGAGAAGCTCTACGCTGCTCAGTGTGTTTATAGGCTTCCCGGCTGACAATGCAGGAGCACTGGGATTGAGCGCTCTTACTCTAGCACTGAGGAGTGAGTATGAGGACCCTTAAAAACCAGCCTGTCACACGAATCCAGGACATTAAACATCACTTTCCCAACCCCAGCCTCAGATTCAATTAAACATGAAGGCAAATGAAAGTCTAGAATCCATGGGGCAGTTCTGGGAATGGATCTCAGCAAGGGATGACAGCAATTAACCACCAAGATTCGTTTCCTCATCACTGCCATTAAGAAATATTTATTAGGTGCCTGGGTCTGAATGTCACTTTATTAGGTGCTGACATAAAATAATGGTTCTCACCCTCGATAACATACTATGCCAGAAGTTCACCACCACTTTTGTATTCAGAGAAACTCAGAGGCTAGGAAAAGGACAGCTCACAGAGGGCAATGGAGTGTCACTTGCAAGGAGCCCTCCTTTCAGGTGAGCCTGCTGGATTTCTTTTTCCCCTGGAGATGCAGAGGGTATACGCATAGACCAGACCATCATGGGGGCTGTGTGTGGGTATGGGAACAAACATACTTAGCAACCCAGGCAGGAAACTGGACACCTATCCATCTATCCTCCATCCCTCCATCCACCCTTCCCTCCCTTCCTCCATCCACTCATCCATCCAACAGTTCTTAAGTAATTATAGTACATCTTCACTTACCGTCATCAATAGGTTCTGCAACTTTAAACAAAACCACATATAATGAAACCAATTCTACCACAGGCTAATCAACGTAAACAAGCGTTAAGTTCCAATGGCATCTTGTCGACATTATAATGAAATGGACGTTGAGCAGGTCAACATTATTGGAAGACCCCTTGTGCTAGGCTAATTACTGAGAATGACAGTTAAGGATGGCATCCCGGCCCTCAAAGGCAACTCATGGTCTGGTGAGAGGAAAAGACAAATAATTACAAGATAAAAGTACAATTTTTTCATGCTACAATAACTTAAAGTGCTACATAGGACAGTAGAGACAAAATTCAGCCCTAAGCAAGAGCAAGTGAAGTATCTAGGTAGATTTTACTGAGAAAATCCCAATGAACAGAATAGAAACACCACAGGCAGAAAAGGAAGGGAGCTGGGCAGTCATCTAAAGCTGAGGAAGAGCAAGAGCAAGAGCAGGAAGGTATAAGAGCACAAGTTCAAAGGACTGAAAGTAGCCTGATATGGTTTGACCAAGGCGTTCAAGTGGGGCATTGAGGCTGGAAGTGGAGGCAGGGCCTGGCGCCCAGCCCATGAAGAGCTTTAAGGTGCTACTGCAGGAAACTCTGAGTCTGGCAAGATGGAGCAGATATACTTTTCTTTATTCCTCCCACTAAGTACAACTAAAAACTCTGCATGATATATATAAAACAAACATAAGTAGGTTCTGAAAAGTGGGGAAAAGAAGGCCGACTGGCTAGGGACTTTGGGACCTGAAGAATGACAAAATGGTGAGTTCTCCAGGTTTCCTTCTGTCTCATACATCCCAGACTTGGAGTTCAACAGGTCAGCAACCTGGAAATGCCAGTGGAGATGGGCAAGAAAGCCCCAACAAAACCCACTCTCACTAGCCAAAACAGAAAACTTTCAGACAATAGCTGTTTATTCCAGCCAGACACCACAGAAAAAAAAGTGGTCCCATCCCCACCAGGAAAGGCGGAAAGGCCAAGTGGGGTGTCTAGCTTTCCACCCTTGTAAGGCTGTAAAGAAGCACCCCAACACCTCTGCCCCGGTGGTGTCAAAGAAAGCCAAGGAGGAAGCTAGGGCTTTCATTCCCATCAGCCAGTTATAAGCACCCCACCCCCCAAAGGATAAGCAGAGACCAAGCGAGGAGCCTGGCCTTACAACACCCACCATCAGTAATGATGCACCCTTCCCCTTCCCTGCTCAAGTGGTGTCAGGAGAGGGCTGGTGAGGAGTCAGGACTTTCACCATGGCTAGTGATAAGGAGGTCACCCTCACCCACAAAAAATCTAACAGCATGTCATCAAAGCCCTGGAAGGAGAGGAAAAAGAAGGTAAGTTGAAAATAGAAATAAATGGCTGAAAACTGGCAAGAGACTAACTCTGTAGATTCTGAAATCTATAGATTCAAGAAGCTGAGCAAACCCCAAACAAGATAAACCCAAAGAAATTCATGCCAGGAAAAATCATAATTAAACTTTTGAAAACTAAAAACAAAAATCTTGACAACAGCCAGAGGAAAAAAGTTTGAATGACAGCAGATTTCTTGTCAGAAACCATGGAGGCCAGAAGGAACTGGCATATTTTCAGGTGTTATTAAGAACTGTATCTTGAGATCGATGTGCAGCCACCACATTAACCAGGTAAGTGACACAATCAGGACTGCATGGAATGGGCTGGTGGAGTTATTTTCACCCCCTGCTTGTACTCACGGGCTCTTCTGCCCATGCCCCCGCTTTAAGTTTTAATTTGTCAACCCCCGCAAATGCCAAATGAGCAAATAATGAACAGCCTTATAACTCTGACCTAGGTTCACCAGTTATCTTTTAGACATATTTATCTCTCTCATTTGTATACAGGCATGCACACATTTTTTTTTTCTGGAATCACTTGGAAGTAAAGTGCAGATAATGACCATGACATTTCATCCCTAAATTCTTCAGTGTGCATTTCCTAAGAATGAGGACATTCTCTTACATAACTAAAATGCTTTTATCACACCTAAGAAAATGAACATTAACTCAATAATATAAACTAATTTATAGCCCACATTTGAATTTCCTCAACTGCCCTCAAAATGTCTTTCATAAGTGTTTGGATCCCCACCCCTCAATCCAAGATTTAATCAAGTCATTTACTACATTTGGTTGTTGTCTCTTCAGTCACGATCTAGAACAATATTCCTACCTTTTCTGTTTTTCACGACAGTGAATTAAGTATCTGAGCCAGTTGTTTTGCAGAAAAAAATGTACTATTATTTTGAATCCATTTCCTCACGATTAAATTTAATTTAAACACTTTTGGCAAGAAGAGTACATAATGATGTGTATTTAATATTAGGAGGCACATAATATCATGTTGTCCAACCACTGACAGAGCTAAAAGTTTGAAAGGTGACACCAGAGCCTTTCACCCTTTGTAATTAATATGTAATCTGCGGGGTAACATTTTGAGGCCATGTGAAAATCCTGTTCCCTAACCACTATTTACCTAATGGTTTTAGCATCTACTGATGATCCTTGCCTGATATCAATTATTACACTAGGAACTGCAAAATAATGAGAACTGCATTTTTATAAGATCACTCTAGCAGTGATCAAGAGGCCATTCAGAAGAACAAAATAGAGTGCTTGGGGGAATGGCTGTGCCGTTAACACTTCCAGACAGGGATACAAGAGGAGAAAGCTTGGGACAGGGTGGGACAGCTTGTGTTCAGCTTGGGGCATGCTGAATATGAGCCGACTGTGAGACATCCTATTAAGAGATGTGCAAGTGGGGGCTGTGTGTATACAAGGTGTGCATGCATATACGTATGTATATGTGAGTGATAGCATCTAGGGATAATGTGATACAACATGTAGAGAAAAAAGAAATACTTACCAGGCTGAATCTTAAAGGAATCCCAAAATTTATGCACAGGTTTTGAAGAGAGCCCAGCAAAGCTGTTATCAGGAATAAGCTTCAAGAAAAAGGACGCAGGTAGAGAGAGATCTTAATAGTGGGTGGTTGGACAAAAAGTTTCCCGAGGATTACTTATATTCATAACATGGCCAGTGGTCTCAGAGCTATGCCAGTGGGTCAGTAGAGGCAGAAACTAACTGCAACAGGTGAGGCAGTGGAGCCCAGAAGTTTATGTCCCCAGAGAGGTTAAGATGCGCTAACAGTTCATTACTCATTCATTCTCCCACCAAGTATTTACTGAGCCCACATGGTGCTGGGACATCCGTGACCCTGTAGAGCTTACACTGCAGTGCAGAATGACACATAAAACAAAGGAACTATACAACACAGCAGGAGGTGACACATGCTATGAAGAAACATAAAGCAGGCATGGCAACAGAGTAACGGGGCAGGATGGGTGCAGGATCACATCAAAGCATCAGAGAAGAATTCTGCTCTGATGTCTAAGCAGAGACCTAGAGCAAGGGTGTGGGTCCTGCAGCCATCCTGGGAAGAGCCTTCCAGGCAAACACAACCGCCAAGTGCAAAGGCCCTGACTGGGGAACTGCCTGAGGGAGAGAGGGACCCGAAGGAGGCCAGAGTGGGAACACAGTGAACAAAGAGAAGAGTGAGGAGATGGGTGAGAGGGTAGCCACACAGGGCCTCCTAGGACTTTGGACCTTGCTCTGTTCTCAAGAGGTACAATAGGAAATGAAATGGAGAGAAGAAATAAAGTAGGATTGTGCCTGTCAACCTTGCCATTGAGAAACAGGCCCCTCGGGGTAACATAAATCAAAAGACTTGCTGTTAAAAGGTCTATTTCCCCCCTAATGTTTGCACAGTGTGCTGGGAATTACGAATTATTATTTGCCACATTATATAACGGAGAACTGACTTGTCTGAGATCACATCCTAACCAACTGCAGGACAAAGACTAGCCTTAAGTTCTCTGATTTCAAAATTCAGATCTCTTTATTTATGCGTATTTCAGCATAAGGGAGAAGAAGTGGTGGGTGGAGTGGAGAAAAGATATTTCCCTGATCAAGTATTCCCCCACTTACCCCCCGCCAAAAGTGATAATTACCCCCCAAAAGCCCCTTATTTTAATCTGATCTTTTACATTTTGCTTTCTTCTCCTGCCTATTCCTCTAGAAAAAAACAAACAAACAAAAAATGCTGCCTTGTCCCTTCCCTAATATTGCCAATGAGACAAAGAACTTCAGCAAACATCAAGGGGGCCCACATTCTCCCATTCCTTCTCCCTCCAGCCCTCTCTTGAAAGGAACAACATAACAAAAGAGGGAGTCACTGAATAATCAAACTCCTCCCAAAGTTAACTGAGTCTTTTGCCATATCCGTTGGCCCTAAGCACAGAAATTCATCACACAGCTCCAGGCAGGACATCATCACATCTGCCAAACTGACCACTGCCACAGTATAAGGCCATAAGAGGCAGGCAAGGCAGACTTCCCAGCATTGAAGACAGAGGTTCATAAGTTGTCTATATCCAATTGTTTTATATGATGCAGCCTCAGCTATCTTAGAAATGTGTCATCACCTCTTGAATAATGTGGAAAGAACCATCCTCTATTTCTGGGGAGAAGAGAATAATAATATTCTGCACCACCACTAAAATGACAAAGGGAAGGATGCCAGCAGCCCCTGGTCCACTGTTTCTCCAAGTGTAGTTCAAAACCATTTGCATTAGAACAGTGGTCCCCAATCTGTGTGGCACCAGGGATCAGTGCTCCTATCTAACGCCTGATGATCTGAGGTGGAGCTGAGGTGGTGATGCTGGCACTGGGGAGCAGCTGCAAATACAGATGAAGCTTTGCTTGCTCGCCCGTCGCTCACCTCCCTCTGTGCGGCCTGGCTCCTAACAGTGCCGGTTCGCAGTCCGCAGCAGAGGGGGCCGGGACCCTTGCACCAGAATGTCTCTGAAGTGCAGATTCCTGGGCTTCAAGAATTCTAATCCTTAGTAAGCTCTTCAAGGATTCTGGAACCACTAAAATTCAGGGTCAGTGACACTGCAGATGAGAAAATAAGGATTTTTGTTTGCTCATTCTCCACCAACAGGAGCTAAGTAACTAAAAAGTACACCTAGTAAGAACCTGGTAACTTTCTCAACAGTTTAATTCAAAATTTCAGCTCTGTAGCCTGTGTAGGTACCCACACATCAGCAAACAGTTTAATCTCCTGAGACCCTTCCAGGAAGTTGTATTTCCAAGAGTCAAAGGATCAGGGCTTTTTGCCATCTTCCTCACACCCAGCGAGGGCTTTGATTTAGCTGGGATGAATTCTGCACCCTGCTGTTAGAATCTAGGGCATGGCAGTTCACTCAGTGGAAGGCAGCACGGAAACATAGTCCTAGGTCTCAGCACACTGCAGGTCAGGACACAGGTTTCACTGGTGTCAGCACAGGAAGTGGGGAGGGTCACTTACATGCTGAGCTACAAAAGACAGAGGTCAGCTGTGTCACTGGTGTATAAGGATTTGTACTAGCATCAAGTAGATGATTTTTCTTAGGATTCCATATCCAAGCAGAGCAGAAGCTCTTATCCTGGGTGGGGCAACGTTACCAGCTTTAGAGAATCTATGGATGCTGGAAACTTTGTGCTGAATTCTGGGTACTTGCTTGAGCAACTGTCTAGTGTGAGTATGTGTAAGATTTTCTAAAGAGCAACAATGGACCAAAGAAATAAAGAATCTCTGATTTAACTAAGGTTTGGTTATTATGACACATGTGGAAACTGCCCTTGGCCTTCAAGCCTCAACCAGCAGACAAGAGCAGCAACTGGGAAGCAATTTTACAGGAGGGCTTAAAGATGACAGAGTTACTCTCAATCCCACCACCAACTTTCAACTTACCTCACCAACTAAAGGTCCTGATCTGATTCTGTTTTCAATTTTCAATATTTTCAAAGTTGAAATTTTGGTGAAATTATGGCAGGCTATCATCTGATAAAATTCCTGTGTCAATAATAACCATTAGACTGTGATCTTCAGGAATTAGCATGGCGTTTGGAGCCAGAAACCTAGAAAGGATCAGCCTCTTTTAGTGGTGGTGTGACCTTAGGCAAGTCACACAACCCCTCTGAGCCTTGGCATTCTCATCCACAAAATGGAAATTATGAAAACGATTCTGATGGCTTAGCGCTGAATAAAGGGAAAGTGCTTTGCTAGAAGCTCTGAGCATTATTACTGTTTTAACTTTTTCTCTGTGCCATTATCCTTCTTAAGGAAATTGTGTGTGTGTGTGTGTGTGTGTGTGTGTGTGTGGTGTTTGTGGTGTCAAATGCAGAGAGGTAACTGGGTTTGATTTCCATTTTTTGTCTTACTATTTTTAACTGTCACAACAAAATGCTTACAAAAATATTTCGCAACGAAGACCATTAAGCCAAAGAGTTGTGTCAACATTTCCAAAGACTGGCCATGACAATGAAAACCAGAAATAAGTTCATGAATCAAACAGTTTGGGTAGTGGGGTATGGGGAAGGGAGTACACACTCTGGGGCAAGCAGGGATCCACGCTAAAAGGCAGAAAACGTGCTTCATACACACATCCTGTTTTGGTGCTCAGACCTGCCACCACCCTGTTTGGGCACCAGGGCTGTCATCCCCACCCAAACCAGCAGGAAAGCCAACTACGAAGAATTAATATAGAAAATGGAGACTCGAGAATGCTAAATCTTTACCTTCCCTGAAGTGCAAGCTGCTCCAGTGCTGCACCCTTGACCCAATATGGTGAAAGAGACTCAAGACTGGGAGAAAGGGTCAGTACGCAATCCTGTAGAGCATGAATTCAACAAGTATGGTGAATTCCAAAAAGTTAAAGTAATAGGGGTCAAATATTTTGAACCTGGTCTTCTAAGCTTCTCTTTGACATATATGCCAGCCATGTTTATATCTGGCTTTCAGGCCATTGCCCAGTCTAATGTTCCAGATCAATTATGATTCCAGTATACACTCCCTGGTGAAGCACATGTGTGCGCATGCAACACACACACGCACATAAGCTGTTGCCTTTTTGATGCCCCCAATCAATATGCCTAAGTCATCTGTTTAGATAAAGCTCCAAATCACCTTTGCCCTTCTGCAAATAACATCTCACTAAGCTGAAGAATTTTAAATCACCACCATTAGTAGGTATGAGGGCTCACCTTGAGTGTACGATTCTTTTGCATTTATAGTTTAGATAAAATTAGTGGATTGTTCCAACAAGTGATTTTATAAACTCCTTTGCTTCACTGATTATCTTAAGAAGATGGCCTTGGCTATGCCAACTATAATTGAAAAAAAAATAAAAAACACTCATAGAATTGTACAATATAAATATGAGCAACTAACTGTCTATTATGTTTCAATAAAGTTGGGGGAGTTCTGTTATAATAAACATTACATTATGTATATTTCTCACAATAAAAAAAGTGAACAAAAAAAAAGATGGCCTTGGATATCTCATACATTTGAAAAACTAATTACTAAATGAAACTGAATACCTACTGTACTTTTTGGACATTAAATTGTATCAAGAACTTATTAAGACTGCTTTCAATGGCCTGTTCAACAGATTCTCTGTTGGAATCTTCTTTGCATTCAACAGCAAAAATGCTCAGAACGTGAACATACAACTCACTCAAGTCCCATTTTAGAATCTGTTAGCAACTCAACCAGCCAAAGAGGAGGTTCTATACTAGTCAATGACTACTGAGGTGAGAATACACCTTACAATAGCAGGAAGAAAGATGAGGACGCTGACATCTTATCAAAAATGCAACACAAGTCACCTGGGACTGATGTGCCCAGCTGGTCTTCTCCTGAGATTTAAAAAAATAAAAAAATTAAAAAAAAGGGTTCTTGAGGCCAAATGCCTAACACAGTTTTCTCTCAGCTTCAAATCTAGGGATCTGGTTAGCTCCAACCCTAGAACACGTGTTTTACAAACGTCATTTAAACTTGGGATTCAACTAAAGTGAAATGGTCACATCCTGTGATAAGGATACAGTACCTTGATTAGGTAAGATTCTCTGCTTCTTAAAAAAAAAAAAAAAAGTTATGTATAAACCTGAAACTAATATGATGTTATATGCCAGTTATATCTTAAAACAATTAAGAAAAAAAGGAAACTGACCAGAGAGGCACAGTGGGCAAACTGCAGGACTTGGGGGACACTTTATCTGAGCTCTCCCTGGAAAGGGGCATTGGTGAGATCTTGGCCAAACTGCTTACAGGGACAGCGGTTCAGAGACTACGAGCACACAGAGCTTCTATCAACTTCCAAGTAGACTGGAACAAATAGGAAATGACCAAGACCCAGGCGATCTGCTCCACCCTGGCCTCCACTCAAATTCATAATTTACAAAGTAACCTTTGAGATATGACTCCGACACTATAACACTTCACTTAAACCAAAACAAATAACATTTTCTTGAAACTTACGATTTTATTATCTTAAATCTATGTAAGTTTTTTTGCGGGGGGGGGGGGGGGTAGGGTGGGAGGGGGCTTCAAACCAGACCATCTCATCTGCTCTAGAATCACCACTTGTGCCCCATTGGTGAACATTTTTACCTCTAGGCAAGTTGCCAAGAAACAAACAAAAAACATTTGCAACCCAGCCATTTATTTAATTGTTCTGTTTGCTTTAAGAGAGGTTAAAAAAGAAACATCCACCACAGAGAGGGCAAGCTAATAAGATGACAGTCCTGCTAATACAGGACCAAAAAGGGAACAATCTTAACAGAATACCGTGTTGGTTAGTGGTTCTTTGACTCTCAACAAGTTTTAGCAGTTGTGTTTTAATCCACAGGTAGAGAAGAAAGTGGAATCAAGAAGGACTTTATTTATTGAAAAATAATGTCTACAGCCATGCCACCCTAACAAGCCCAATCCCGTCTGATCTCGGAAGCTAAGCAGGGTTGGGCCTGGTGAGTACTTGGATGGGAGACTGCCTCAGAGAACCAGGTGCCGTAAGCGTAGAAAATAAAAAATAAGAAATTGTAAGATGACAATGTCCTTGTAATCTGTGAAGTCAACCAAGGGTTGCCTTGCCTTAAAAAAATAAAAAAATTTTAAAAAGTCCCTGTTCTCAAACACTGGTTTTGACAGAAATTAATTACATATGTTTATATATTAAAATGTGCTTTCAGATTTACAAGATGGCAGATCCAAGAAAATGCTCCTCTCATTGTTAATTGAGAATAACAATGTGTATATTTCAAAAGTACTAACAACATATCATCTCATTTATCTCCAAACTAACTCTGTGGGTGGCTGAGTTATTACTCCCATTTTATAAAAATTGAAGTTCAGTCCAAAAAAGTTACTTGAGTTGCCCAAAGTCACCTTGGTCCTACCTAAGTGGCAGAGTAAGATAAAAAAAAAAAAAAAAAAAAAAACTAATAAAATAGTCACCAACCACATATTATTAAGTTAATTTAAATTAAATTTAAAATTCAGCTCCTCACTTGAGCTGGTCTCATTCCAAGTGCTCAACAGCACATCTGCCTAGTGATATTGAATATTGCTTGTCGTGGGCTAGTTCTGCATTCATGGTAATATGGGAAAAAGATCTCATGGCATCCCAGTATTTCATAAAGATGGACTGATAGTGAGTGACAAAGCTAAATCATAGCCTCTTTCTCATTATAAGAAACTCTGAAACTGCAGGGTTTTGTTTATCTTTTTAGAGATTACAAAAACAGAAAGATCTTTAAAGATCTTTACCAAAATGGATTTGACCCCTACGTACTCAGGAAAGAGAAACTTGAAACACAGTTTATACATTTGGTGAAGAATAATGTAAGTAATAATTCCCCCGAGTTACAAGTAACAAAAATATTATTAAGAAGAATTTTAGTTTCAGAGAAAAAGGGATCATAGTAATAAATCCTGACACTTCTAGTCATTAAATAACTTCTTTCGGCATTTAGAATAAATTTCTTCTTGGGGTAGAGACTGCTATAGTCAGATAGACAGGAGATCTGCAGCTAACATTGGGGCCCAGTAAAACGACATCTTAGATTAGCTCTCAGTGCTACAACTGGGCCGCAGTCTCTGTACACCACTTGCCAACACTGACAGCTGAAGCATGGCAAAGGGATCAAACTGCAGAACTGAAAAGTTTGGGAGTCAAGATATTGCAAACCTTATTAAAACACAGAGCTGAGGAAATTCACATGAAGCCACCCTTTGCAGTTTCAATGCGAGATACACAGGGCTCACCTGTAGACCTATGAACCAGTCAAAACTAGTTGGCCAATTTATTCATTTTTTCACTTAACAAACTTGTTTGAGCACCTTTCAGGGGCCAGGTAGTTTGACAGGTCTGGACTGACAACAACTGGCTGCCTTCTGAGTTGCGTTGCCCTCGTACTCTCTGGATTCTCCCAACCATTCGGAGTAATTATTACCAATGACACTGCCTGGGTACACACAAAGACCATTTAAAATTAAAAACTAAGGTCACTCTAGAAACAAAGCAAGGTCCTTCCTGAGAGAATCTGCAACAAAAACAAGGATATTGCATGTGCTTGCCAAGGTACCAAGGTTTTTCTATTATGTGCACTTGGGAAAATAATAAACTGATAACTGTAGCATTGGAAACATGCTACTCTATACTTTTCTCAAGGATACAACAGAATAACAAAAGGCAGAGGAGAAAGAGGCAAACAAGGTTCTTCTCTCATATCCAGGAAGATTACAAGAGATTTTTTTCTCACTTGTCTGGGTTTGAGAACTTCTATGTTTTCCTTTAAAATATCAATCCTCTGTAGCCACTTTCATTGCTAAAACATTTTTAATTTTCACCTTAACCTTTTGAATGACCTTGTGCACCTTTAAATTTCAAAGAGAAAGGTCGTGAGGGAAGCTGTGAGAATGAAGTGTACCACACACGGCCCATATCTTCCATGAGTCTTCATTCTGGATACAGCTGCATTCCTGGTCTTAATCTTTGGACTTAAACACCAGTTTCCTGTCTGTGCCATCTCTCCCCTCCCTCAAGACATGCAGAGCTTCAGACATCATTAAAGAAAGCTTAAGGCCTGGAATATGTAATCCTTTGCTATCTGGCACTCTGTATTTGGTAGGGTTTAAGTGGTGTTAAATGAGACATGTTTATATGATGAGAACGAAGGATTCTGGGAAATGATCCTGTTTAAAAATATATCAGAAACCAACTTCTATACCACATAGTTTAGATGCCATAAACAGAGCATACCGAGCAGCAGAGATAAGTGTATAGGAATTGGGAGATTCTTTAATCCCTTGAACTTCACAGAAAGGCCACACCCGACTTTGAACCAAATGCAGGAATATGAACAATACTGAAGGTAAGAGAGCCACTGAAGACATTATGTCCTACAGATACGATGTCAGAAGTGAAGGACCGTCCTACATGGGAACTGTGTATGAGTATTCTGGGAAATGAGATGGGTAGGTTTTTCTTCCCAGAGATAGAAAAAAGATTAGGATGAGAAGAATTTGATAAAAGATATAAATACATAAACATGAGGCAGTATATAGGCATGATGACACAGCTCCTTTCTCCCAACTTGAGGGCCCTACTTACTTCCTAAATTGTATAACAAATTTAAATGTAAAGGTATTTTTCAGAAACTCATCAGGACAGCAAGAAGGGAATGGAAGTGGGCATTTCAAACCAGATGTTACTTTTTCAGGTCTCCAAATCTCCAACCATCAAGAACAACTTGCTGGTCACTTGTGATTTAGCTCTAGCACTGCTTATATTTTCTTTGAAAGACATGAAGTGGAGAGTGAGAAGTGGGGTTCACAGAAGATGGCAAGTGGTGGGGATGTCAGGGAGGTGGAGGATACTGAAGACTGCAACAGGAGTTAGGGTAGTGGGCATAGGGCTGTGGTTAGAAGTGGAGGACACACTGTGGCAGCTGGCAAAAAATGAGCCTCATCTTTGGGAACTCAGGACCTATCTGTGTATCACCAGGTATGTAGATGAGCAGGGAATTTCACACTTGAAGCTACTCCCAGGCCTTAATATTGCCTCACATAATCTAAGAGCTTGCTACCCACTTCCTTCGCTAGAAAAGCTGAAAACCAAGACTGTGCTCATAGCTGAATGTGGCTCTTGTTATGAGGGAAGATGTGGTATTCTCATAGAAGCAGGTCTTTCTATTCCTATAGGAAAGGCAATTATTTTCACTTCACAGACACAGAGAACGACCCTAAGTATACAATAGAAATTCAGAACATTTTAGAACCCAGGCTCTTGACAGAAATCCAGCAAGTGAGCAACACAGTGTTAACTATTTCTAAATATCTGTTCCTCTCTCTTTCTCCCTCTCTCTTGCACACACCATACTTTTGAACTAACTGTCTGCATTCATTCATTCAGTGCCAGGCATTGGCAACAGAAATATAAGACACTTTTTCACGGAGATCACAGTCTAGTTGGAGAGACAGATAACTGTGATAACTGAAACATCACTTAACAACATAGAAGACTGCACTCAATAAATCCTATTAAACAGTGATGATCTCCAGTAGCCTCTGGTATCAGATGAAAGACAGGAAGAAGAGTGCAAGGCACCTCTGCATGGCTTTTAGATCCTAAGCATATTACAGGTCCTGAGAAGTAGCATTATGCTATCAGTGCCATAATTATAATCAATACCCTATAGTTCAGCACTAAATTGCTATTTTGTATATGGCTACCCAAATAAACTGTTAAATGTCTTGAAGGCAGATACCACGCCTTATATTTCTTTAATCTCTATATCATCTAAGACTACCCTGGGCACAAAGTAGATGCTAAACACATGAAGTCCTGGGTGAAAGGGATAAGTAGATAAGACCCTCGGTAACTTATTTGTGGACTGGCAGATTTGGAGTGTTTTATAAAGCAAGACATTGCCCTACCTCATCACATTACTGATTCACTGCACAAGCCACTTGCTCTATCTGACACTTTAAGGGTTGGGGGTAGGGAATCTTTCACTGGAGTACCAGAAAAGAAGACAGCACAATGTGGGTAAATGGTTTGGTAGTTAATTGCAGCAAACAAAAAGACAAATCTGAGACTTGAGTCTCCTGGCTGATGCTTAGGATAGAAACAGAGCTCAGACTCCTTATACTTGCCATGTTGTTTGAGCTCTTAGAAATGGATCTGACACTACAATGACATAAATTTCATACTCGCTTGCTTAAAAGCCTTCAATGGCTTTCCACTGTTCTTAAAATCCACCACCTCTGCGGGGTTGGCAAGGCCCTCAGTCTGGCCCCACCCACCTTACCAATCTTAACTTGCTCCTGTTCTCCTTTCACTTAGCTGGCCCCAGCCACACTGACTTCCTTGAGATTTTCAAACACGCCAGGCCCTTTCCTGCACTAAGCCCTTATACTTGTTTTTCCATCTCATAGGGCTCTCTCCCTACTTCTGGATAGCTAACTACCTAACCCTTCAGATCTCGGCTCAAATGTTTCCTGTTCAGGGAGGCCTTCCTTGACCATCTTATTATAACCCCATCTCATTCCTACTACTTATTAACATACCAACTAGTTAATTTAGTTCATGGCACTAAACCATACTCTGAAATTATCTTGTCTATTTGTCTACTTGTTTATGATATTTTCCTTCTAAACATAAAACTCCCAAGAGCAGGAGCTGGATTCATCTTGTTGTATCAGTGGGCAAATACTAGGTACTCCAATATTTTGAATGAATGAGAATTAAGAAATATAGTGGCAGCAGGTCAGCAGGCACTGAGTCAATGTAAAAAATATCAGTGTTCCCCACTATGAAACTAGGAGTTGTTTAATGGCTTTTTTTTTTTTTTTTTTGGTACTTCGTTAGGGTGTACCCAAGTAGTGATAGTATACAAAGAAAAGAAAAGAGGGAGCATCTAAGCTCTCTGCTGGTTACTTAAAAAATATATCAAAAAGAGTAAATCTTGTTGGCTCCAGCTTCCACTCAGTTTGTAATGCTAACTAAGCAAGCACTGGTGGTTCAGTGGTAGACTTCTCAGTCTGTAATGCTGTCAGTATTAGAAGCAAATTTTCTTATTCCTCTTAACAGATTCCAAGGTTGGTTTCATCAATACAGTTCTGCAACTACTATGCCCAGCTCTGCAATAACCCCACCAGTCTCTGTTCAAGCACACTCGCATCCATGCCAGCCTCAGGGTATCTGAGGATCTTGCTCTAAACAGAACTGCAGTTGATTCAAAACACCAAGTGAAAAAGGGTTTTCTCTTCCCAAGAATCTGAACACTAATGCAAGTCGTATGCACAAAGTGGGTTCTTCATCACAATACCCAGCTCTAGATCTGTTCCTCCTATTAAAGGAAGAGCAACAGGGCGCAGATGCCCATTTAAAGGTGCAATTCAAAAGCTAAGGATGACTCAATGGCACGGTTAAACCTAATGCTATTTGTTTCCCTGAACTTGATCAAATTGGGCAGTTACCTTCACTGTTAGTGATTTAAGTGCCCCTGAACATGGAAAACCACAAGAGGAGTGAAAGATAACACTCATCTCCTCTGCTCTCTGTTGGATGCCTTCTGCGGAATACTGGCCACATACAACCATGTCCGAAAAGCAAGTCTATCATCCGCTGAAGGAGAGCGTGGTACTTACGCGGCATGATCCCTTGGCTCACCAGTTCTTCCCGCGTCCGGCGCTGCTGGAGCTTCAACTGCAGCACTGCAGGGCAGCAAAGAGAGAGGGGAGATGAAGGCTCAGTCGGGCATTCCACCACAAAAGACACATTTTCAAATGTAAAGGAAGTCTCAAAACAGAAGGGTGTAGTGTAAAAGAAGGATCCCCTTGAATTGCAACTAATTGCAGAAGTGGCCTGATACAGCACAGTTTCCGCGTTCTGCTGCGGGCGGCAAGAGGAAGTTGCGAAGGGTCTTGCAGGGCGATAACAATCCACAAAGTGCCAAACTCTTGCCTCTTGCTCAAAACCTCCTACAACACTGCGTCCTCCTCCTAAGGCTAAAAAACACAAATGCTTAACTCAGAGAAACTATAATGAGGACCAACACCCAGCAGAAAAAGCCTTCTAGATGTTCTACACTTTCTTCCTGGTAGCAAATGTTTACCATCATAGGTATAGTGAATGACATAGCTATTTGCACAGATCAGGAACTATTATTTGTAAAATCTTTTCATCTGTTATCTAAAAATCATATCTATTTTCACCAAGGAATACATTTCTCTAGGCCAGAAAATATTTGCCATTAATATAACTTTTCTTCATCTTTCTCTTCACTTAGAATCTTTTTCTGTTGAGGTAAAACAGCCAAACCTGATGACTCAAAGCACATCCGGGGCTAGGGTAGGGTGACAGGTGACTCTATTTCTACTCTGGCAACACCACTTAATGAAACAACTTCACAGTGATTTTTCACAAGTTAAAAGTCAATGAGCTCTCTTTCAAATGTTGAGGAAATCTAAACGGCTATTACCACTGCACACCATGTAGAATAATGGATACTGAGAAAATGTTTAGAAAAAAAGAAGGTTGGGAAGATCACACGGGCCAAGAAAAGTCCCCTTACATGATAAGTCTTCAATAATAAGGTCCCTGCACGTCACAATGAAGGGGTACCTGCATCTATAAGGAATTATATTACCCTAATATTTGTCTTTTCCATCCAAAGAGCAGTTTTTAAGAAAGCCTCCAAGAATGACAGAACTAGGCTCCTGACAACCTTTCAAATTCAGCGGGTCCAAAGGAGAACTTGTCTTTCTCCCAAAAACCTAATCCACTTCCCATCCTTTCTCTCTTTGATGGTATCACTATCCTCTCCTCAGTACTAATATTAAAATTTTTGTGGCACTCCATCTCTTCTGCTCTTCTGTTTTATCAAGTTCACTGCACCATGTTTTCCCATGTTGCAGTGATAGCTCACTGGCTTGTGCCCTTATTTGTGTTCTCTCCCATTCTAAGTCACCCCAGTCAAGGTTATCGAACTTACTCTTCCCCAAGTACTATGTATTTTCCCAGGTCCTCATTCACTTTGTTTGGAAATGCCTACCCTCTTCACCTGACTTTCCTGATTCAGCATTCAGAATTATTCGAGGCCTCCTGTGGGGTCCCTTTTATCTGATATAAAAAGGACACTAATAATGTGCCCTGTGTGATACTTACCCCTAAATATGTCTTCTCTCACCTATCAGTTTATCAACTCCTGGAGGGCAGGGAGCATATCTTAGAAAGTATGCCACCCTGCCCCCCCACCAAAGCACTTAATACACAGTAGGCATTCAATTGTTTCCCATCCCCCGGCTGTATTAAAATATAATAAATAGTTGCTCATATTTACATTGTACAATTCAATGCATTTTTCAAATACAGTTGACATAAATTATATATTAGTTTCCCTTGTACAGCATAGTGATTAGAGATCCACAAAACTCACAAAGTGATCACCCCACTAAATCTAGTATCCCTCTTTCCCTTTACATTTTTATTACAACATGTTTAACTATTTTTCTTATGCTACACTTTAAATCTCCATGTCTATTTTGTAACTATCCATTTGTATTTCTTAATCCCTTTGCCCTTTTTCGCCATCCCAACTCCCCTCCCCTCTAGTAACCCTCAAAATAGTGTCTATCTATGAGTTTGTTTCCGTTGTTGTTGTCTATTTAAATTTCACATGTATGTGAAATCATGCAACATTTGTCTTTCTCTATCTGACTTATTTCATTCAGCGCAATACCCTCTGGGTCCATCAAGGCAACATCTTTTTCCATCCTCTTCCTTTCAGTCTGTGTGTCTTTTAACCTGAAATGTGTTTCTTGTAGGCAGCATATTTAGAAGTCTTATTTTCTTAACCATTCAGCCACTCTATCTTCTGGAGTGTTTAATTCTTTTCCATTTGAGGTACTTGTTATAGGAATGTATTTATTCATGTTTTTGATACATGCTTTTTCTTCTTAAAGAAGTCCTTCCAACATTTCCTATAATACTGGCTTTGTGTTGATAAATTCCTTTAGCTTATTTTTGTCTGGGAAGCTCTTTATCTGTCCTTCAACTCTAAATGATAGCTTTGCTGGATAAAGTATTCTTGGTTGTAGATCCTGGGTTTTCATCCTTTTGAATATTTTGTGCCAAGCCTTTCTGTCCTGCATAGTTTCTTTTGAGAAATCAGCTGCCAGTCTTATGGGTGCTCCCTTAGAGGAAACTGCTTTTCTTTGCTGCTTTTAAAATTCTCTCTTTATATTTAACCTTTGGCATTTTAATTATAATATGTCTTTGTGTGGGCCTCTTTGAGTTCATCTTTTCTGGGACACTCTGAGCTTCCTGGGGTTGTATGTCTATTTCTTTCACCAGCTTAGGGAAGTTTTCCATCATTACTTCAGGCATCCCTATGATATGGATATTTTTACATTTAATTGTGTCCTATAGGCTCCTTAAATTATTATAGTCTTGGTTTCTTTTTTCTTGTCCTTCTGATTAGATGTCCTTGGTTCCCCTATCCTCTATATTGGTGGTTCGATCCTCCTATTAATGGATACGTCTGGCAACTCTGTCAGAGAGAGATCTTTGCCTCGAATACTTGCTCCAAGAATTCAGTGTCCCCCTGTAGGTCTCTGATGACCCATGGGCAGCTGACCTGGCACTGGTACTCAGTGTAAGCAGGTCCGTCACCACAAAAGTCCGCTCACAGACACGTCCCCTTTAGGAAGCGTCTGCAGCTGCCGCAGCCTCTGTCCTACTCAGTAGCTCGGGACCGGGCAGTCTCACATCTTCACTCCTCCCTACTTTCTACTATTGCAGAAAATCACAAGAATACAAAAGATCTGAACAATGCACTCCACTGAGCAACTGTGGAATACATATTCTCCTTAAGGACATGCAGAACATTCTTCCAGGACAGACCATATACTAGGCCATAATACAAGTCGAAATACATTTAAAAGGATTAAAATCATACAAAGTATGTTCTTTGACCACAAAAGAATTAAATTAGAAATGAACAAAAGAGGTAAATTTGGGAAATTCATAAATATGTAGAAATTAAACAACACATTCTTAAATAACCAATGTGTCAAAGGAGATAAAATAAGGGAAATTAGTATTTTTAACTGAATAATATATCAAAATTTATGGGATACAGCTAGAGTAGTGTTTAGAAGGAAATTCATAAGTGTAAATGCCTATATTTGAAAATAAGGAAGATTTCAAATATATACTGCAAAGCTCCTTAAGAAACCAGAAAAAGAAGTGCAAACTAAACCGAAGCTAAGTAGAAAAAAATTAAAACTGAAAGCAATGATATAAAAACCAGAAAACAATAGAAAAGAAAATGAATAGAACCAAAAATTTGTTGTTTGAAAAGATCGACAAAATTGACAACCCTTTAGTGAAAATAATCAAGAGAGATAAAGCAGAGAAAAAATCAGGAATGCAAAAGGAGATATTACCACCAAATCTACAGCAATTAATGTCATAGGGAACACTATGAAGAACTATATGCTAACAAATTCAATAACTTAGATGAAATGGACAAATTCCTATAAAGGCGCAAATTACTGAAGCTGACTCAAGAAAAAAAATCTACATAGACCTATAAATAAATAGAGTTTGACTTAGTAACTAGAAATCTTTCTCTAAAAAAAAAAACCTAGGCCCAGATGGCCTCACTGATAAATTTTACCAAACATTTAAGAGAAGAATTAATACCAATCCTTCAAACTCCCAGAAAGTAGAGGTGGGAACACTTACCAACTCATTGTACGAGGTTAGCATGACTCTGATACCAAAGCTAGAGAAAGACATCACAACAAAATTACAGACCAATGTCCCTTATGAATATAGATACAAAAATTCTCAACAAAATACTGAAGGAGGGGGAAAAAGCCAGGACGGAACAAAATCTGTATCCTTATCCTTGAATTTTTTCCCCCCAATTCCAGTTATTCTCAACCCTTACTTCAGAAATCAAATCATCTGAGGTTTTAAATTGGTCTGGAATGGGGCCTGGGCATTGGTGTTTTTCAAAAGCTTGACAGATGATTCTAATGTCACGCCAGGTGAAGAACTGATGCCCCCATTTAATGCTACTTTGGATTTAGATTCACTTTACATTGGGAAATTAAACATGTTCCATCTACATTCATCACACCAATTATAGATCATGTCGATTAAATAGTTCTAAGATTTAATTCACTAATAAATAGCAAGCAGCCTTTCTTTTGATGCTTCAATTAACTGCTTTAAAGCACATCGTTTGTTGATGTGTACTGACCAATGATTCAATATTTACGCTTTCAATGATTCAAATTTTAAATTAAATTTTTTTTTGTTTTAAATTTATTTAAAAGTTTATAACAGTAAGAGAACTTCCATTTCCAACATATCTCTTCCATGAAAATTATATGTCACCTACCACTGATGGTTTATCAAGGGGGGCAAAATGGCTAAATAACAACCTAACCACATAAAGAGATAAAAATCTGGTATTTCTAGACTGACTTCTGTGAGTTTTCTATCTAAACCTAATGCATGTGATATGAAACTTCTTATTCCAAGTTCTCTTTTACATACAGAGTAGCACATTTATTTAATAAATATTGTTAAAACTAATTTCAGATAATACATTCCTACTTCAAATTCTGTTCCTTCCATAAACCCCCAAAGCCTAATCAGCTAATAACTGGTACATTTTTGCCCTCATTAACCTTCAGGTACCAGTCTCAGAACAAGTAAATAAATATACATCAATTCAGCAATAAACACAACTACCTCTACACTTCAAACTGGACAATGTGTTTTACTGGGAAGATAAGAGAAGAAACAGTGTAGATTTAGCCTTTTATGAAGCTCAGCATGTTGATAATTAGAATATTCATCTTCATTGCAGTGAATTATACCTATTTCATTGGTGTATTTTATACTTCAGCTAATACTACATGACTGAATAATCATTTAGAGACACCCAAGCTGTAAAACCATATCACCTATCACTCAAAACCAAAGACTAGTCTCTGAACATTCAATTAGTTTCATTATTAGAATGTATGATTAAAAGGAGGTGAAGAGTGCCTCCAGAAGAGGGTATTCCTCCTGTTCTGCTGCCTGGGTTACTTTGCAGAATTGCCACCAAAACAGGGATTAGGAGTAGAGATGGGGAGAGAGTCCTACTCCATTCATCCTCTCATTCATTCATCTAACAAATATTCACTACAGGCATACACCTCACTTTACTGCACTTCACTCTATTGCGCTTCACAGATGTTGGGTTTCTTTTTTACAAATTGCAGGCAACACCCTCCACCAGAAAAAAGATGATGAATTGCTTTATTGCAGTGGTCTGGAACTGAACTCACAATATCTCGAAGGTATGCCCATACTAAGTGTCCGGCACTATGCTAGGTGCTGGATACGTCTAAGGTCTCTGTTCACACAAACCTTTCAGTCCATTGGGATACAGACATCAAAATCACATATAAATAAGTATAAGTTATAATCAGTGTTTAATTAAAAAAAAAAAAGGAATAAAGGATAGTAGAGAGGTCAGACCTTGGAATCCATAGTGTCTCCTCCTTTAATGTTCTGCAATAACTATCTTTTCTCATTTCTTCTTTATGACTATACAGTCAATTGTTTAAGATACTAAAACTCCTTGAAAAACAGAGAGCTCAAGGTAACTGAATAAAACAAGAAGAAGAAAAGGCACACATTTATTCACTTTACACTTATTTGTTTCGTTGCTCTAGGGTTCACGTACCAGTTGGTCAGCACATCTATTCATGCCTTATTCAGTTCTTCCTTAGTTCTTTGTCAAAACTTTCCTTAGACAATAATTCAAAAAATATAAGGATCTACAATATGTGCCAGACTCTTATATCCCCACTCTTTGCTGGGGATATAGTAGTGACTAGATACAGTCAAAGCCTTCAGTGGGGTTTATATTTTCGTGGAAGAAATAACCATTAAATAAAGACTTAAAAGAGTATTTTCTAAGAAAACATACTCAGACACCACATCCCAGCAATGTGGTCTGACTGTTCCCATGATTCAATTCATGCATTCACACATCTTTAGTACTCTCAAAGCCAGGGCTGACTGCTAGAGATACATATGTAAAGACACTGTTTTCATCCTCATGGAATTCTCAAACCTAATGGAAGAAAAGGGGACTCAAAATGAGTAGTTACAATGCTATCGGAAAAATACTAGTATCTGTAATATAGATATACTTAAAAAGTCATAGAAAAATTCAACTTTAACTGGCACACATGCCCTACTAAGGATCCTTGCCAAAGTCAAGTCATCTGCTCTTATGCATGATATACATGTGCAAATTAATAATAAAAGTTTCTTTTTAAAAAAAGTATAAATTCAAATAGTTATTTATTTTTTAGATACTATAGAAGTGCAAAGGTGATACTACCCAACACTGAAAATTACAAAAAAGAGAAACAAATCCTTTCTATGTGGGGTAAAACTAGTGAACGTATAAACTGGGCCTTAAAAAATATTTTATCCTCATGATAATTAGTATTAAAGTTTCAAGTAATTTCCTGATATCATTCCCAAGAAGCAATACTCCTCTAGGCCCCTCCTTATTCTAATGCCCCACAAATATTTCTTGAGAGCACCTAGAAAGATGTAAAAGAGAGGCGAGATGTCTGTTCTTTTTCCTTTCTGTAGCTTCTTCTGTTTCCTGCCTCTCAATCCCTACCCTATCCTACAGCAGCCCAGGATCTTTTTCTTCTCCTGCTTCTTATATATAATTTCCTAAAGTTTTCTAAACTAAGTTTCTCTAGTCCTTTTCAAGATTAATTTTCTTCCTTCAACTTGGGAAATGAGCCTAAATGGGTTAGCACAGTATACACTGCATCAAAGACGTATTTCTGACTTGTGCTGTTAATATAAACAACAGCATTTTAAAGGCCCAATATATTCTATAATTAGCCCTACCCTTAACCAGAGGGTTTACTGTCAACATATGATTTCTGGGGAAAGGGGCAAGTATTGCATATCAAGTTGGTTATGTGGATATAAGTTCCAAGTGAAATAACAATAATACATACTTACAGACTTTACCTTTAAGGGGAAAGCAAAGAACATCAGAGAAATAATTGGAAGACAGAGTTCCATGCCTGGTTCTGTTGCTATATAATCTAGTCACTTAATTTATTTTAGCCTTGATTTTCTCATTATAATACAATTTAGAAAAATAATCCTTGCCTTTGAAGCTCAAGAAACCACAATCTATGAGAAAAGTACTTATAAAAATGTGTACACACACACAGGTGATGGAAAGGAGAAAGGGAAGAGACCTCTCTCCTCTTTTACATCTTTCTAGGCTCTCTCAGGAAAGATCTGTGAGAGATTAAAATAAGTAGGGGCCCGGAGGAGTATTACTTCTTTAGAATAATATATATGTGTATAGGAGTGTGTATGTATGTATGTGTGTACATGTGTGTATATACGTGTATGTGTGTATACATATGTGTATATGTGTGTATATATGTAAAACAGAATATAAATGTTTCATGAGATAGCTTCTCTCTAGGACAGGGTAAAAATTGCTAGTAATCTAGTACCACACCTCTAGCAAAATGGTTAATCTGCAAATTAAAAGAGCCTTATATCAAAACATCTTTATTTAAAATCTATCTCTAGTTGTTCTGGGACAGAGAAAGTGGGAGGAAGTTGGGGGAGAAAGCTGGTGGAGGGAAAAGAGGGAAGGAGAAAGGGAAGGAAAAGAGAAAGGAAGAGAGAACTGTTTCCTTTTAGAAGGCAGTTCTGGAACACGTAGTTAGTAAAGAAGCACACTCTGCTCCCAGACTCAAGACAGCCTAGTACATATAAACAGCAAGACCTGGAGAAAGGCAGAAGAATCAGTACCCATTTATTAATAAAGTTAAATAAACAGTGAATGGTGAAAGCATGCTCCTGAAACTCTAAGCTGTCAATACAGAAATAGTGGTTAAAGGAACCAGAAAGGTACATTCATCTGTTACCAAAGAAAGAGGGACCTATTGAAATTCAGATGCAGATCTGAGACAAAAAGAAGGGAGTGGAGGTGAGAAAAGGAAAGTTAATTCTCTGGGATCCTACTGACCCACCATCCAAAAAGCATATGGCTAAATGCAAAGTGGTACCCTAAATTGGATCTTGGAATAGAAAAAGGACATCAGTGAGAAAATAGATGAAACCTAAACACAGTTTGGAGTTTACCTGGTTGTGTACCAATGTTAATCTTTTAGTTTTGACAAATGTACAATGGGTATGTAAGATGCTAACATCAGGAGCAACTGGGTGAAGGGTATACGGGAACTCTCTGTACTGTCTGTCTGACTTTTTTTATAAATCTATAAATTATTCCAAATAAAATAGGTTTACTTTAAAAAAAGGGATTTTTTTGAAGGGATTCTCCCTTCAGAAAAATTTATAAATCAATTACTAAAATATATCAAAGGTCAAGTTTTCTCAAACTGAAATGCTACCTACCATGTCTTGGGCAGAAAGAAATTGCTGATTAATTCTTACAAATGCCTAATTAAACATGAAAAACTAATAATGGGCCTTTGTGAAAGATATTATTATATTGTTTGTAGATGAGAAAATTGAAGATTAGAGAGCTTAAGTAACTTGCCCAAGGTCACAGAGTAAGTGAAGGGTAAAGCAGAAACTGGAACCCAGCTCTATTTCAATCTACAGACGGAGTCCATAACCACTATTGTACGTTGCATCTCTTTTCTTTCATAAAATATACCAGTTCCCCATGTTTAAAAAAGACACTACACTAATAGCACTATCCACATGATTTGGCTAGAAAAAGACGATCTACATACTCACTAACCAGGGGAAAATCCAGGTGATTTCAGTGAACACTATGACATTTGAGAACTCTAGAATCTAAAAGGATCCTTATACTCAAATTCCAAAAAGAACAGACTTTAACAGGATACAGTGGTCACATGTAAAGGTCATTTAAAGGGGCTTCTCCCAAGGACAGGAGACAGGCAGTCTAGGATACAAGAGAACTTCACAGGCCTACTTCCCATTGTCTCTCAATGCAGGAACATCCATAATGAAAGGCAAAGAGCACCCACTTCCTGATACAACTTCCTTTCTAATTCTGCCAGGATTCTTCCCTGGTACTAGGGAGATTCTGGGTTGATTCATTCATTCATTTATTAAACTAATATTTATCAGGCACCTGTTATATGCCAGGCACTGTGCTAGGTGATACAGCAGTAAAATGGACAGATGAAGTCTCTGCCCTCAGGAGCACATGCTCTAGTGGAGGAAACATAAAAAATAAGTTAATTATAATTTCTGGTAATGCATTATGTGGAAAAAGATACAGTGGGAATAAGAAGACAGAGCGTGACTAAGGGTGGTAATTTTAGACAGAGCACACAGGCAAGGTCCTTCAGAGGAGACAGATGACTCTTATGCAGAAACCTAAATAATATGATAAACCATGTAAAGATACAGAGACAGAGCCTTCCAGGCAGCAAAAAATAGCAAGTGCAAAGGCATCGACGTGAGAAAAGGCTTGTCTTGAGAAAGAAACTAAGATAAAAGAAAGAAGGAATCTAATATGTTGAACTCCTACATTATGCAGTTACTGAGATGGATGTAATAATACAGTCACTCATTTAATTTCAACAGCTATTTAAGGTATGTATTACCTTGATTTTTATAAAAGAAAGAGGTTCAAAGAGGTTAAGTAACTACACAGCCAGTAAGAGGTAAGAGTCAGAATTCAAACACAGATCAGCCTGATACCAAAGTCTATGCTTTTTCTACTACTATAGTAAAAATATTAATCATAAGTAAGTAAATAAATAAAAAGTTCTTTTCCACATCCTCAGAAATCTGGGGCTCACCATTTCATTTCAGGTAGTTGCTCACCTTCCCCCTGAAGTCATCTCCTCTAATTGCAACAGACAGAGTTCGAACTGCCAGCTACTTCAATGTCATAAGTCTCTTTTCTGAGGAGCTATAAGGCAATGCTCACACAACCCCAGCACACAAGACTGAGCATAATGTGTACTTGCACCAGATGTCTGGATGGGGTGAAGATAAGCTGGGAATGTGCTTCCTTTAGACTGGCAGGGCCATCTGAACAATTCCTTCCAAAGTTAAAGGCGCCAGGAACAGCATTTTCCCAGCCACATTAGTTCTGCATGTTCATCCAGAAAATGTGGGTAGCCTCACATCTCATTTGCTATTCTCTGTTGGTATTACTGGTGTTGAAGTTCTGCACCCACCTCGGTCGAGGGCAGGTGAGCAGATTTAAAACTTGCAACACGGGGAATTATTTCACAGCAAGCCAGAAGTGATAAAATTTTTCCCTGCTTAAAACTGTATTAGAGTATTTATTCCTTCTACAGCTTTATAAAAATGGAGTTGGGAGAAAAAAAGCACACAGTGTGGTAGAAGAATGATGACTGAAATAATGAGAAAGGCCTGTATCCTCATATAAATTCTGTTATACTCAGAAAGTTGGCTTTTTCTAGTCAAGTATTTCAAACTATCTGATAGGCTTTCCCTGTTTTTTGATATTTTTTTTTGAAATTAACTTACAGTGCTATCGTAATTAATGACATTTCATTTAGGTGACATTTTGAGAAAAAAAATTAAAATCTGATTAAAATAATTTATTAAATGAAAAATTTTTTTCTCTAGGGGAAAGATTAGGAAGCAGAGAGGTAATAAAAAATTTGGCCAAATGGGTTAAACACACACACATACACACACACAATCTGAAAGTTCTTCAAATGTTTATATGTAAAGTTCTGTATGGGTATTTAAAGAAAAAGAAACAATAATTTCTCACCCTTAAATCCTAGGTGATATAAAATTTTATATTTGTCTCAAAAAAATTAAAAAATATTTTAAAGTATATTTTGGTAAAGGTAACAGCAAATTTTTCTTTATATTAGAATCAAATCCATAAAATTAAACTTTATGCAGTATATAAAATGTGAAAGTCTATCAGCTAAAATTATTGGGTTTAAATTCTTAAGATAAAATATATAAAAGAAAAGCCAGTCTATTGTAACACAGTAGCCCATTTAACTGTAGGATTTTCCCACTTCCCACCTTCCAGAATTAGTAAAGACATCTCAAAAGTAAATTATATGTAACTGAAGGGAGTACATGTTGTTAGAAGAAATGCAACTTTATATTTCCTAAAGTTTGTGTGGTTGAATTTGCAAGTGGAACATTTCATTACTGCAGGTTTTGCACAAAATTTTACGAAACAATCCTGCATTAAGTTATAGCAAAACTAAAATCAATGCCTTTTCTGGCTACTTCAGGAATGACTTCCATATATCTTCCTATCATAGATGCTCCTTTTTATTTAGATGTTTGGCTCCTTCAACACACACCATGGGTGGAGGGATCATTACAACTTCAAAGCTAAAATGGAAGTGGAAGGCGAAGTGATCATACTATACCCAGTTACCACATACTAGATTTTTCAAATGTAATTTTGAGTGATGCAGACAGTGCCACACCTATCAGCAGACTGCTTATTTTTAAAATGCCCCGGGTACTGGCTTATAGTTTTCTTCCTCTTGTATTTTCAAATCATTCCTCTATTAACATCCCCACCCTCCTGCTAAGAAGTCTCACCCTAGTTGTTTCCAAAAAATGCATTAGATTTGTCTGACACACAAGCAAGACCCCTCTTTCTGTGGCCCTTCTGCCACTCCTAGTTGTGAAAACAGCCAGAACTACAGCAGCAGCTGGGGATCATTAAACCGACAGAAATAGCTTAGGAGACTCCACTGGTGTGTGAGTGGGGGGAGGAGAGGCTCAGTATCAGATTTTAAAAAATCAAAAGGGCACAGGAAAGGGGTGGGGTGGGGGAGAGAGAGAAAGGTGAAGCCTAAGGAGTGTGTCACACCCAACTTTTCCTTTACACAGTGCAAAGGGATACACCAAAGCAAATGAAGGGACAAGTGACTGGAGCCTAACTTGCCTAGTCTCTACCTATTCTCAGATGAAAGGTTTAGTCAAACCTAAAAATGTGGGTCAATAAAGACAGGCTGGGGTGGGAAGGATGGGGAGCTGTGGCATCTCAAAGGCTAAGCCTGGGTCATCCCTAGTATGGGGGAATCACTTAGAAAGTATGAGTCAGTCCTGGGGCTGTGCTGACAATAAAAATCAACTCCAAGATAGGGTAGGGGCATGGGTATGAGAACATATGCCAAACCCAAAGTGGACTCAGAGACCAACCCAGTCCCTCAACTGGGGAGGACCAAATACTAGATGAAATGCAGGCTCTCCGGGTTGTTCATGCCAGAGCACAGCCACACCTCCAATGCTAGCTTTGCATCCTGGCAGAACTCCGAAGGTCGGTACAGGAATGTGCCATCTGCCTGGCCCACTGCCCGAGTGTGTTCAGCACATATCTGGTGCTTCAGAGGAGCTTCAATCAGATCACCATGGGAGTGGGCTTTCCTAGTCTGATCTATGCCTTAAAGTCTGATTAGTCCCAGGATCCTGGGTTACCCTCTCGGTCCCCACACTTCCTAGGCTATCATTTAATATCGTCAAGGTCTCTCCCAACAAAGCATTCTCTTTATAACTAATCTTACAGAACTGCAGTTTCAGACAGTTCCCCGCCTGCAAGCTTGAACAGGAAATGATTCGATTGCAGATATTATGACTACAACTCTCTTTGGCAAGAGTGTTTGGTAACTGTGAGGTTGCATGAACTTCAGCTAAATATTTTATTTGATACATCTAACGATTTACTAGGAGGTTCCAAGCTGATGGCTGTTCTCAACAAAAAGCAACCAGTACACTCTCTTCTTCTAGAATGGCTTGCTCTTTTTCTAACCCACAAAGTTCCCACAAGGAAAATATGTTCATGCCAACTTTCCATCTCTACCAGTTTTGGCTAAGTAGCTGTATCTAAACCTGTTTTTTTTTAAATGAGTCCAAAATCCTCAAAATAATTAAATCATTCTGAATATTTTAAGTTAATATTAAGAAGGGTAGAGCATTTAAAAAAAATCTACTAGAGAGACTAAAAGAATCTGAACTCTATATGTATAGAGTTCACACACATACATACATTTGATCTCATATAGTTCATTTTAAGAATGCATAATATTCAAGGACAGAATATATGTTAATCAAACTATTGTGACTATAATCATTTCTCAGTGTGTGCAACCTAGTAATAAGTACATCAATATATCTCTCATTGACCTTTAACAGAGTACACTCTTTACATAAAATGTAAAAAATTAATGTCATAAATATCTGTAATCAACTGCTATTTCCATGCCTTGGTTCTAAGTTCAAGGTAGGAATTCAGAAGGAAAATAACCTTATACATTTATATAATACTTTACAAAGCTACTTTCACACATATCATCTTATTTGAGCCTATGAATTCGGATGGCAGTCATCATACCCAATACACAACAAAAGAAACTGGTTTGCCAAGCTTAAAGCAACTCAGCCAAGCTCACTATTGGCAAGATCAAACCAAGAATTTCAAGTTCCTGACTATCAGCTCATTTCTGGAGTACTAGCTGCCTGCCAGAAAAAGGCTTCTGCCCTCAAGAAATTAATCTCTGACACCTACTGCCTTGGCCAGTTTTTCTCAGATGTACCAGTTTCTCCTTAGTAAGAATCTCACCAATCTCCTGGTCCAACATCATATTCTGAATTTAATTTAAGACAATTATGGGAAAAGGTTATTCGTCAATACTGACAATTAAAGGATGTGAGTTCCTTACAAAGGCTAGACTTATTAATATGAGACTGAATAAAACTAAACATGGACAAAATCTGTCACTTTGGGATAAACACATTTTGCTTATGAGCATGATATTGCCCTCTAGTGCCAGAAAGCATAGTAACCTCAGTAGACTAATTCAGCTAATACATATTAACCGTACATATAAATAATACATATTAATAATACATATAAACAACTTTGCTTGGGAAGTCCCTTGGGAGGGGAAAAAAAGAGAGAAGGTTAAGCCTATTACACACATACAACCATGAAAACTATATAAGCCCCTTAAGGAATTTACAAATATAATGGAGAATATAAGAAATGTAAAACAAATCATTGATCAAAGACAGTTTTATAAGTACTTTAAGAGTTTGCAGATAGATAACAAATTACTAGAGTACAGAAAGGATCAAGTAAGCTTCATGGGAGCAGCAGCATATAAGCCATCTTTGAAGGATGTCAAAAACCAGAACAGCGTGAACCAAGACTGGAAGGTAGGAAATACTATGTGGTTAAGAACAGGTAGCTGGAAAGGCTGGTCACACTGTGCAGGGTCTAAAACTGTGCTATCCAATATGGTAGCATCTTGCTACATATGCTATTTAAATTTAAGTGAAATCAGCTTCTCAGTCACTCTAGTCACATTTCAAATCTCAATAGCCACATATGGCTAGTGGCTACCATACTGGACAGTGCAAATATAGTACTCAGCAGTGCTATACCAGAAGGTTGTATTAAGCCACAAAATGTCAATCTTTCAAGGTTCAGTCTTCCTAAAATAAAATGCAGATCTGATCCTTGCTAAAATGTATTAATAAAGAAAACTGCAAATCTTAATGCCATAAGAAGCAAATAAAAAACTCTGGTCTCTGTCCTTCCAGGCATTTCCAAATATCAACTAAAACGACCAAAAAAATTAGCACACATGCCCTCCTAATAATCCTAAACAGACTTCTCTAAAAATGTGTGCCAGCTTTTCGAATCTTTATCAGGAAAAAGATATAACCAAGAAAACTATTAAAGAAGAAAAAGATTATTATTAGTGATTTATCTATAATAATAAAACACAAGACTTCTTGAGTCAATTCCACTTGATATCTTTGAGTATTTGACAGGAGAACTATCTTTATCCCTCAAACACCTGCTTCAGCCCAAATGGAGTAACATCCTTTACACTTTCACTATCTAACACACAACTTATATCTTTAGTGCAGTTTACAAATACCAGTCATTTAAAAAAACAATGTATATATATTGTAGAAAACACAATTTGAATTCTCTCAAGATTCAACAGACATTCAGAATTCTAAGCTCAAGGTTCAAAGCACAGTATAAAACCAGAAAAATAGTTAATTGCTTAGGGCAGTTGTCTAAAACTACCATTCTGATCCTAGTTATACCAAATCTGCATTTATTTCTTATTTACTTCTGAACATAAAAAAATCTTAATGATCAGATTGGGAATCTGAAACACTCAATCCTCTGGATACAAAAGGTCAACAGTAATAGCTCAAACGTTTAAGTCATGTCCCATAATACTGCTCAAAAAAGCCATCTACTGTTGCTGTGGTGTTTCTCTGACATTAGTCCAGAACATGTCTAGAGAGTCAAAGAAAGATCGATTGCTCTCAATTGATTTTTACAAATATTTTCTTTGCAAACTGAGCAATGATAATCACTCATCTCCTCTTAAATGAATTCATTCTTTGATGATTCCATATTGCTCAAATCATCCTGTCCAATGTTAGTAAAGTCCCAAAGAGATCTCGAAATTTCAAAAGAACTGTCTACGTTTTCAGAAAAGTAGTGTTTATGTAATCAATATTAGAAATTGTACATAAATTCTGATGATAGTAGAGGATTTCTAAGCCAGGAGAGGGAAACTGTTGATAAATCTTTTCCATTCGCATTTGACAGAATTTGATACTGTCCCTATTCCTTTTTTTCATAACCCAGAACTCTCTGAATTTTCCTCTAATTTAAAACTGAACTTTTCTGCAGAACTCAAATGTGTCCATTCTACTTCCAATGAAATTTTTTTTTTTTTTTGGTAGCAGTTTCAGAATACAAAGAGGGATGTTCCGAAAGGAAAACTTTATGGGTATTAACCTAATAAATAGTCTGTGGCTATCTTTCATACACCCGAATGTAATTCTAATGTAATTCTATGGTTACTAAAAAAGATTGGTAAGTCCAGTCCAAATTGTTCACCGTAACTAAAACATGCGATTCAAGTAAAAAGCCTTCTTACAGTTATCTATCCACTTTCAGTATTTAACACAGAAGGAACTGAAGTCATTATCAATCACTCCCTCCTTATTTGTATAGAACTTCTGGCTAGAGTAGGTTTTATTGATAAAACACTGCACTGGACCCACACAAAGGGGGAAGAATCCTACCTTACTAAAGAAAAGCTTTTCATTCTTTCATATCTAGGTTTGGTATATGAGCAAGTGCTGCATGGGTAGAAGGAGAGGCGTAAGGAAGTGAAACATCCCGACACTGTCCGATCAGGTCATGAAATACACCCTACAGTGCTGTCCCCAGTTATCTGTTGAGTACTCAGAAGGCTTTAACAAACACCCTGGAGAATAAACCACCCAGAGTCAAAGTTTGGATGGTTACAGAGAAATAAGGAGGGGAGAAAAGACAGCAGTAAGTTGAGGAGGAAACGAAAGCATGCAAATCCCAAGGGGATAAATATGCCAACCTTCCCGCAAACTGTGATAAGGGGCCAGGCACAGTGCTGAGTAGCTGTCCTTTCCCGGCTGCAGGACAATCCATGAGAGTGGCAGAATCCTGCACGTGGGCTGATGAATCTTGGTCTTCTCCTCCAGCATGCTGGGGGAGATGTGAGACGCCAAAGGCCAGTATTGCGATATATTCGTCTTCCTTCCCTCACTCCTTAAAGAGGCCATTTATTATTTGCTGAAATCTGATAAGCATCGCTCTTTAGGTTAAAGTGGGTACTTCATTTCTGCAGCAATACTGGTTGCAAGAACAGCTAGGTCTTAAGTTTACTTAGGGAATGGGGGATTAAAAGCAGTGACAGCAGAAGGTCAGAATCAGTAAGTCTCCTGGAAAACATTTCTTCCTGTCAGCACTGGGCCTTGACACAGACACCTCCCTCCTCTACCCAAATGCCAAAAAGCAGGACTGATTTCAATATGTAGAGCTGGAAACGAAGAGGGTTTCCTCAGAGAAAATGTTCGTAGCAACCAATCAACCTCATTCACCCAAAATAGTAAACAGTTGGTTTCTCTGCTCAGAACCAAAAGGCTTCTGCCAGACAAGCAGTATCACATGACTAGGTTCCCTCTTCTCTCCTCTGTCTTTCTCACTTCTTGTGCAAAATCTGCATCCAAGTGGAACAAAGAGCTACAACACTACACTTCTCTTTCACTTGACATTTTTTTTTAAATGTTTATAGATGAAAGATACCAAATTGGGAGGAAAGGAAGGTACCAAGGAACTCAGGAATAATTTACTTTGAAACAGGCCATATCACAGCACTGAGAACAGTACCATAAACCATAATGGTTAACTGGCAAAGGAGCTCAATGAATGAACAAATGAGTGAACAGACACACTCCTTAGCAATCTGCAAATATTTTGCTGACAAAATCTATAAAAGAAGATATAGCAGTACATATCTGCTTCTCCCTTTAGAAACAAAAGAAAGGCTCTTATGATGCTGGCTAGTATCAGAGACAATGTACTGCAACAATAGGGACAGCCCACCAAAAATGTGAGATTCATACACTTATCTTGTTGATCTCAACTTACCATTTGACTTTACTCTTTAGATACCACAGTCCCAGCATTCAAATTACTGATTAGGCAATCAAGGTAGCTACACCACCAGAATGAATTGAAAAACCTACCCAAGCTAATTATGGAAACAGCTGCCACCATGATACTCACTGGCATTCTCACCAAAGGGGGGTGGTGATGGATAATAAGCCTGGCAGCACTGCTGGAGCTAGATGTGCCATCATATTCTTCTTCCCACAAGGTTCCTTAGTACTTGAAAGTTGAGCAAAACACACAGTGTAGAAGCATGGAAGTAAAAACTTCTATGCTGAACAATTTGTTACAGTAGGAAAATAGGTAAAGAATAAGAATCAATTATGTCACTATCATCTGCCATGGCCCCCACTTATAAGGCCAACCAGAGAGCTTTCAGAATAGAGTTGCTTATCCTCATCCATCCCCCTTTGCACTGTAAGATGCTCAACAGATCACTGTAAAATGGAAAGAAAAAGGAAAATGAAAAAATAGACGAGTATATGTATATATATATCTCAGAAATCGTTCATTTAAGCAACACCTTTTCTTAACAAGACTATGCTGAAGAGATAATTATTACAGCAGGTCCTCAAATAAGATCATTTCACTACAATGGTGATGAGATGATGTAGAAACTTAACTCCTTTATTTCTATAAATTAGCCTATGGTAAAACTGATTACATTATACAACTTTTAGCTTTAAGTTGCAGAACCTCTCTGAAGGCATTAAGTGAGAACTCACTATATCTGGCTAATGCCAGAATACAAATACCATCGAAAAAGAATTTGCTGGCTAGAATGAGGACCAAGTGGAACTCTGACATTACTGAGGAGAACACAAAATGATATTACTTTGGAAAACAGTTTGGAAGTTTCTTAAAGTTAAACTTACACTTACCATACAACCCAGTAAATCCCATTCCTGGGTATTTAAACAAAGGGAAATTAGAAAGTATGTCCATATAAGAAGCTATACATGAATATTCATAGCAGCTTTATTTTAATTTCCAAAAATTAGAAACAACCTAAATGTCCTTTAACTTGTGAACGGAATAAAAACGTGTGGTACATCCATACAGTGGAGCGACTTAAAAAAAAGTTCACTATTGCTACAAGCAACAACATGTACAAACCCCAGAAGCATTATACTAGTGAAAGATGAACACAGAAGGCTCCACACTGAATGATCACATTTACATGAAACTGAAGAAAAGACAAAACTATAGTGGCAGGAATAAGACCGATGACTGCCAGGAGTTGGGAAAAGGGAGGAAAACTGTCTACAAACACCCACGATAGAATTTTTTGGTAGAAATATGCTATATATCTTGATTGTTGTGGTGCTTTACCTTTTATCAAAACTCATTGAACTGTACCCTTTAAAAGGGTGGCCATTGTTGTATATAAATTAATCTCAATTAAAAAAAAAAAGCAGATTATGAAATTTGATGCATAGAGGTCACACAGCTAGTAAGTTGTAGAGCTAAGCTTGAAACCCAGGCACTCTAACTCTAGACCCTTACTAGCTGTGTGACCTTGAGATACTTAGCATCTCTGCCTCCACTTAGAGAGGATAATAGTATTCACCTCATAGGGTTGCTGTAATAAATGAGTTAATACTTGTAAAGCACTTACAACAGTGCCTATTCTAGAAGCATCTAGGAAATGCAAGCTGTTGTCATTACACAATTGTAACATACATAAATATGTCTCTGTGTACAGAAGAGAGTGAAAGGATGGTGGCTATCTAGGTGGTCGGAATAGAATAACTTTATTTGCTTTCTCCCTTCTGTTTATCTGTATCTTCTAAATTTTCTACATTAAACAATTCTTGCTTTTATAATAAGAAAACAAATTTTTTCTCAAAAAAAACAAGAAAGGACACTGGGCTTGGACTTACGAATTCTGTTTTCAGCCGTGCTGCTAATTATTTAGTTGTATGACCTCAGGGTGTCACCTTCATAACTAAAAAGGAGGGGCTGGAGCTAATAGGGTATTCTCCATCTCTAAAACAGAATGGTTTTCTAAGATTTATGGTGAAACTAGGCAAGCTATATCTTCTATTTTGTTTCATTTTTCTTTCCATATTTACTGTCTGTCTACCATGTGCCAGGCACTGAGACACAGACAAACGAAATACCAGAGTCCCTCCCCTCACAGAGCCTATGATACAAGCTGTTCAAAAAATACGGAGACAGACTCGTACCCAATTATACAATCCATCAGCACGGTAAGTGCTCGGAAGAGAACACGAAGAGGGGGCCTAGCTGGGTTTGGAGGAGTCAGGGAGACACCTGAGCCAAGTAAGAAATGTTTTCTGTTTTTTTTTTAAAGTCAACCAAAGAGATGGGGAAGGGAATTCCATTGAAAGGAGGAGAAATGTACAAAAGCGAAAGGTGTGAAAACAACAATTTCTTGGAGAATAGAGGATAGAAAGAAACAGAGAAAGGGCATTTTGAAAACAGTGTGAAACCAAGGAGCGCAGAGACCAGCAGTGGGGAGGCTGGTTAGGATGAGGAAAATGAGTGCCCATTTTTTGATAAAAATCTTCAGAAATTATATGAGACTGCAACGGTTTCATTCTTACTCAAATGTCTATATATGCCAAAATAAACATGATAAAATATAGCATATACTTACAAAAATTTTATAAACAAAAATGTCAGTTCACTTCCATTTTCCATGGTTAATGATACACACTTGTTCACTCAATAAATATTTATTAAGTGTGTGTTATACATATGGTAGGCACTGGGGAGAAGGGAGACACAGACAGTAAACAAATGAACAATTAAAGCAAGCAAGAGAACCAGATCTCTTTTTCTTCTACCCAAGACCTATTGAGACATCTGCCCTTCAGACGCAGGATAGAGGTAATGTGACTTAGTGGCTGAGAATTTTGCACCTGGAACTCAACAGACCTTTGTCCAAATTCTTGCTCTTGCCACCTATGACTGGACTGGCTTTAGGGAAGTCACTTAACCTCTCTAAGCTTTCAGTCTCACCTGAAAATGGGGATATCATCACCAAATTTGTATAGTTTTCGGGTGAATTTAATGGGACAAACATCAGTGTGTCAGGTATA
Organism: Cynopterus sphinx; assembly: GCA_030015415.1. Taxonomy (NCBI): domain Eukaryota; kingdom Metazoa; phylum Chordata; class Mammalia; order Chiroptera; family Pteropodidae; genus Cynopterus; species Cynopterus sphinx. Next base: position 169,609,306 of record CM057380.1, read on the forward strand.
CAGAAAACATTCAGCAAATAGTTCACTTTATCATTGTTTAATTTTAATTTTCCACCTTTACGACATCCCATGATCTCCCACTATACAGACAAAAATATAAGGTAGAAAAGGCGAAGAGCAAGGTATAAAAAAGATCTGTTTAACATTACTAAATTGACATTTTAGTGAACTCACAAGTGTTTTCTTATAAAGATGTCATGCTTGGAACTAACATTCCTTTAGGATTTCTCAAACTGTTAAATCAGCCTACATTACATGACCTAGTAAATTAAATAAAAACCATCACCCAAAATAGGGAGCCGGTCACACTCTCCTGGGATTGATCGTTCTGACTCTGACACTGAGTCATTTAAAGAGCAGAGACAACGCAGAGTACTGATAAGCAGTCTGAACACAAACGTGGAGCAGCTGCCAGCACACAATGTAGACTGTTTACTGCAAGCAGAACTTTCTGAAACAGGAAAACCAGGATGGAAGGAGAGTTTTCTCACTGGCTCTACCTTTGAGTAATCACAACTTCCAGGAGGAAAGAGGCACAGCAATTAATATGTTTCTGAAGCAAGCAAACAAACAAAACAAAAACAAAACCCTGCTGCCTCCCTATAATCACACTCAAAATGTTTTCACCATCTTTTTAAAATGTCTATTTCTTATGACTTTGAAAACAATAGTGGTCATTTAGAGATTTTGAAGGCAGAACATACAACACACAAAAAATGTCTTCTCTGTGACCCCAGACTTTTAGGGCCAAAATGATTTTATTTAAACTTTCTTCCATAAATTTCCCTTTGTAATGAAACTAGGTAATCATACATCAGCTCAAACAGAAGAATGTACGAAGCAGAGGAGAATCTGGACCGGATTTCCAAGAACAATCTATAGTTTTTTTATCCTAGAAAAAAAGTCTAACTCTCTAAACAAAAAGAATACTATACTTTTACATCTCTTTTTCTTATCAGTGGTTTACAATCTCCTTTATAAAGATAGTCCTCTGTACATAATTATTATGCTTCCAGGGAACCCCAGGATCTTTTTGCCTACCTAATACTGCAGAGGACACCTTTTTGCTACTCTCCTCCACTCTCTGTCATCAATGCACAGGGAAGCCAGCAGCAAGTGAGCTTCTGAACTACCTGAGCAATCCTGCTATGCTCCATTCTACTTAAAAGTCTCCAGGCTATACTGTATGTTAGGCAAGAAGAGCCTAAAGGGAGGTTCTTCTCTTTAGGTGCCGGAGAGCTGTGTTGCTAATCAGGCTAGAAACCTGTTCATTTGTGCTGCCCATAACATTCCACTATTTGCTCTTTTTCATTGGTTCAGATATCACCAGCCAAACAAGCTGTAAACATTATTAAATGGCAAAGAAATTAGGAGTACATAATTTGTGGGGGGGGGGGGCGACTATCAGATGATTTCGAACTACATTTCTGCTGGCTCTTCCACATTACTTCATTGTCTCTGATTATTCGTACTTTCAAAGTCCTAATGTGCTAGACCTTCCGCCTGTGCTGGCTCCTTCACTTCTCTGAAGTGAAAGTAATACATGTTAATTCTTCTGCAATCCAGACATTTCCCTAGAAATCAGGCTACCCAGCAGCCACTCACTCACTAGAGTTACATGTTCTGCTTTATGACATCAACCTTCCAGTTTATATAAATACACACAAGCTCCAACCTGAGGACAATACAAACAGGAGACTCATTTAACAACATGGTGTCTGTAATGCAGGAATCTGAAAGAACTTTTAGCCCTTTACCATGGTATGTTTACTGAGCTCCCTAAATGGTACTATACTTAAGAGTCAATTCCCATTTGAAATGCTTCATAATTTTAAAGAGTGGTGTCCTTCATCACACATTTTACACCTTGAGACTCTTGATACAACAAAAAATTTTTATCGAGACTGTACCGTAAAGGAGGCATCAAAATTTCCCAGGATACTTGATAAAAATAAACTATGTAAGGCTGCATAAGCCCACTGGAAAGATTCAGTTAAATCGAGATGAAAATAATTAATTTCATAGCTTTTAATGACAATGTTCATGAAGTTAAAGTTCAAAGCTGGATTGGGGGTGATGAGACTTCTCTGTAAAAGTTTGTTATTTTAACAAATATATTATTTTATAATTAAAAATTATAAAAATTCAAACTTGATTACCACTTGCTCTGAAGTTGAAAAAAATTAACCTAGTTTTCACAAATTTTTTAGACCTCAAATTCTCAGATAATCTCAAGATAAATGCTACATCTGGTCAGAATTCAGGCCAGAATTCAGAGCCAGGATTTGGTTCTGAACATATCAATAAATACATCAGCCTTCTTGTTAGTAATAAATTAATAAAACTAGGTGAATGGTGAGGAACAATTAAAATTACCTCTAACCCTTGTATTTTTATTTAAATCAACAGGAAGCCAAAATTTGTTTTCTGAATCCAGATCCTATATTTAAACTTCACCCCCACAAATTTAAGTAATCAAAACGACAAGGGGACTCACAACAAAGCAGTCACTTAAATAAGTGAGAACCTATATAAGGGTTTAATCAAACAGAATCCTCAATTTAGAATCTCAAGTGACACTCTATTCTTTAGAATTCTGAAACACTCCAAGTTGGATTGACTCTACGTATATTATCTTTTAGGGAATTTTTAAAATCCTAGCTCAAAATTTACCTATTCCAGGAAAACTTTCCTAATTAACCTCAAAAAAAACTCTGGCCTCTCCACCTGCTGTACCTTCAGCATAAATCTTCCTCTTATTTTGTAGCAAATGACTACCTATCTCCAACTGAATGCTGCTAAGTCGCTGAAGAAAAAGATTAACATCTTGTTTCTTATTTTATTTCTTCACAAAATAAAACAGGGCTCTACCCAATGGACACTCAATAAACATTATCAAATACCCACAGCATCTATTACATAATCTTTCAACCAGATGCTCACTAATTATTGAACCCTTAGTAATGTTAGTAATGATAGTAATGTTTTACCATCATTGCCAGATCTCAAAGGGAAGTGGAAAAAGATCGTACTCACAAATTTGCCCCTGGTACTGTTAAGGCCTAACTGTGGTAGTCTACATTTATGATAAAATAAAGTTTAAAAAATTATCCATGAATCTAAGCTCTCTCACACTGCATCTAATCAGATGCTTTGAAATCAAAGGTGTGACCCCTACTCCAGCACCTATCAGCTAGATTCCAGTTTCTCTTAAAGTAAAGTTTAACTTAACTTAAAGGAGTGCTGTTGGAGTTTAATAATTATTAAATGAGATAACTAATACAAGGGAGGCAGTCAATACACAGTAGCTACTATTACTGTTAAAACTGTAATTATAAAGCTAAGAAAAATGATTCATAGTATAAACTACATTAAAGTTCATTATGGCACCAATTTTCTGGTAAAATATGACATATAAAATATAATCCCTTCTTGAATGTGATTTGCTTACCACTGCAAAAAACTTCCCCAGAAAAAAATGATCTCTGTTGGAAGGTTATGTGCCAAAGATCAGGGGAAGAAGGCTTTGCACAGAGGCAAAGACATACATAGGCATAAATTCCACCGAAATTCGGTTTTATGGAACATGTTTACCTTTAATAGGGGCCTTACAATCTGAATATCCAGCTTTATACAGTTAATGAACTGCTGTGCTCATCCCCTGATCCCTTACAACCCATATTTCACTGGCATTTCTAGATGTGGCTACAGTGTCCACAGAGGTTAGGCTTTCATATAGCTTAACTGACAAACCTGTTAAGAATCCTAAAGTCCTGATTAGAGAGAGATTTAAAGTAACAACGAGCTATCACTTCACTCCTATTAGACCAGTCAAAAACCTAAGAGTTCGTAACACCTATATGTAGCAGAGAGGGTAGGGAAATGATACTCTTATACATGGCTGGTGGAAATGTGAAGTATTAGTTTTTCGAAAAGTAATTTGGTTTCCACCGCTATTGAACACAAAAATACATACTCTCCTTATCAGTTTTACTCATAAGAAATACATAGATAAAACATGTATAAATGTTTATTGAAGCAAAAAAATAAGCAAAATGAATATAACATCCTCTCCTATGAGACTGTCTGACTACATAATAGTGCATACAGGCCATGAAGTAGTATGTAGCCATTAAAAAAAGTTAATCTGAACTGTCAGATGTGATGGGATTCCATTAAGTACTATAGAAAGAGAAAAGCAAAATGTAAAAATAATGCATATAATTCCATTCAAAAACAAGTTAATGGCAAAAAGAAAAACCTTGTGTGTGTATGGATCTGTACAGGATTATGAGTGCACAGAGAAAAATACATCTAGGTAAAATTATGTACATATGTAGATTTGTGTATGAAAACTTAAGTAAACTTTTAAAATAGTAATAATCTCCTAAATGAGTAGTAATAAATCATGACTTTGAACAATTTATTCAATTATCCCATTCCAGTTAATGCTTTTTTCAGCTGATGTTTTTCTATATTGTGTTTCTAAAACTAATGACCCCCCCATTTATCACCACCTTCACAGCTTAAGCAGAGTTAAGACACACAGCAGATAAACATGATTAGCAAACAGTTAACCCATCCAATGCACCAGTTACCAACAAGCACAACTGATGCACAATAAAAAATGTACTCTCTCTATATATATATATAAAACTAGTTATTGAATACACTATTATCTCAATTCTTCGGATGGCCAAATGCTTATTATGGTTGGTGAGTTCTAACTAAGAGAGACAATGGCCTCCATTAGAACCCTATTGAAAGCTACTATGTACCCAAAGAGAAGCACACTCTAATCTTAGAAACCAAACTCTTACATTACAAAAAATATCCTCAAATCCAAGTTATTGCAGAAAGAACCTATTAGTAACATTCTTCCACTTTAAAGAAACCACCAATTGAAATATATCTTTGTCTCTAAAGTAGGGCCAGAGGTTTCTGAATAAAAGGGAAGGCATTCCATCCATAGAAAATGGCAGTGTGCAGAAATAAATCTTATTGGGAATAGACAAATCCATTTTTCCATACTCATCAGCATCTGTGCTTTATTTTTAAGTTTCTATTATTTACTTAATCAAATAGGAGACTCAACTGTCCCCAATTTCTGCTAGGAGAAAGACTTATTTTTCTGAGAAGCCACCATGCTAATCTTAACAGCAGTATATGTGCCAGATACTAGTCTATGTGCTTTACACGTATCATTTCTTTTAATCCTCATAAAACCCCATGGTTCCCAATGCAAGGTGATTTTGCCCACACCCCTGCCCCACCCAGAGGACATATGGCAATATCTGGAGACATTTTTGCTTGTTATACAACTGGAGGGCTGCTACTGGTATCTAGCAGGCAGCTGCCAGGTATACTGCTAAACATCCTACAACAAACAGGACAGCCCCCCACAACACAGTTATCCAGCCCCAGATGTCGATAAGGCTGGATATGAGGTAGTTATGAATGTTGTTTCCATTTTTCAGATGAAGAAATTAAAGCACCGAGAAGATAAGTAACTTTCTTGTCTAAGGCCACACATCTAGCAGATGGCAAAGCCAGCATCCAAGCATAACAATCTACTCTAGAGTCCATACTTTTAACCTTTCACAAGAAAGAAAAGCCCTAATTGGGATACTTACCCACAATTTTCTCCCCCTCTTCCTGGTTCCAGGGCTGTTTGGGAGAATGAATCATCTACTTGTTCATTCATTCAAAATTCCATCCATCCATCTGCCAGCTATCCATTCAACAAGTATTCAGTGAGCATCCATCATGTGCCTGATACTGCTCAAGGCAATTAATTCTAGGTGAACAAGATCTCTGTCCTTGTGGTCCAGCCGTTCCTCATTCATACTCCCCCACCATTCTTACTAGTCCTTGAACACATTAAGCATGACCACACCTGTACCAGGAAAGTTTTTCCCCTAGAAAAATATAAGCATGGCTCACTCTTTCACTTCATTCAGGTCTCTGCTCAAATGTCACTTTCTCAGAAAGGCCTTCTCTGACCACACTTTCTAAATTAGCTACAGACTCTTATCATTTATCCCCTTTCCCTGCTTTGTTTCTTAATAGCACTTCTCATTCCCAATATTACATTATGTTCTATATTTGCTCACTACCACTGACCTTGCTTTCACCAATAAAACGTAAACTCCAGGTGAGCTCTCTCTTCAGAATAAGATAATAAGCATTTGATATTTGAATAAGATAATAAGCATTTGATATTTACTGAACGACTAGATTAGCAAATAGCTTTTCAATCTAACCATTTTCTCATGAATACTATCTCTCAACCTGGACTTCTGCCTCTTATTTGGCCTCCCTGCCACCTTTCTTAGCCCCACTTTAATTTTTCTTCTACACTAAAACCAGAATAATCTTTTTAAAATGCAAATCTAATGCCATCCCTCTACTCAAAACCCTTCAATGACTTCCCACTGCTCCTAGGATAAAGTCCAAACTCTTAACAGACTCCCTTGGATCTCTAATTTATTTTATTACCATTCATCTTCTTGCATTTAATAGTTATAGTCACAGCAGTAGTAGTAATAGCTAACTTGTACAGGAACTTGCTGTGTGCCAGGAACTAATAATCTAAGGGCATTATATGTCCTAAATCATTTAGTCCTAATCTGTGATATAGGAATTCTTGTTTTGCCTATTTGCAGATAGGAAAACTAAGACACAGGGAAGTAACTGTCCAAGGGCAACTAGTACATGGTGAGGCCAGGATGTATACCCGGGCAGTCAGGCTCCAGAGCCTTCCCTCATACGCATTGTGCTATGCGGTCTTTCTGGACTAACTGTAACAAAAGTCCATCACTTCCTCATATGTGCTATTTGATATTTTATTTCGCCCCTCCAGGTTTTCACATTGTTCTTGCTGCTGGAAAATCCTTCAGGTCATATTAAACATCCCTTCCTCTGCGAGGCCTTCCTGCGGTGTTCCCTAGAATTGTGTGCATCCCCTCGTCCCATGCATCCTAAATTTCTATTCTATTTTATTATAATTACTTGTTTGTCTTCAACAATAAATTTCAGGCTCCATGAGGACAGAGGTTACATCTGTCTTGTTCACAATGTTTCCCCAGCACCTGACACAGGTCCTGGGACATGCAAGGGGCTGAGTGAATAACTTCATATGGCACCAACACCATAAACCCTTTCCTAACCCCTCCCAAAAGTAATTCATTGTTTCTCTAGTTCTAAAAACCCTGCTCATATGTCACATATTTTATGCTTCATATTTTGTTATATATCTATTAAAAAGGATGTATATACATACCTGCTTACGGTATGCTTATGAAAAACAGGTTTATCATGTATTTATACTATCTATAGAACAACTTTCACAAACTTAGCACTTATAAAGAAATTGTGCGCAAGGGATCTCTATTATTTCTTACAACTGTCTGTAAATCTACAATTACTTCAATAAAAACTTCAATTTAAGAATTACTGAAAGAAACAGATTGATAAATTACAAGAGTTTAAAATGACTCCCCATTATCCGATGTAGGCCAAACTCTCTAATTTAACATAGAGGGTCCTCAATAATCCGGCTCTAATTACCTATTCAACTAAATCTTCTTTTCCAACTATCCCATACCTCCAATTCTAATTAAAGAGAAAATCTTAGATACCTAGACACCTTTCATTCACTCTTATTACCTCCTCTGACTACACTTGCCTATCCAAACTGCACTTTTCCTCCAAGACCCAGCTCTAATCTTACCTCTATTGTGAAGTTTTCCTGACCTCATTTATCTCTTTTGTCTTAGGAATTTATAATCCTCTGTAACCCCAGTATCTCCAACAAGAATATAAATATCCTGGGTCTCAGAATCATTCCTTTTACTTCTCAGAAATCTCTCAGAGTACCTACCTAAAATTAAGTATATAATCAATAATTAACAAATACAAGAAAAAGAGAAGTCTCACAATAGCCATGCATATTATCAATCCTAACCATCTAAGCTAACAGCAGAAGCCAGTGCATAAAATGACAACCTGCTGGATGAGTTCAACTATTCCTTCGAGTGCGTAGGAATGCCTGTATTTGTATTAAGCACTGTGTAGTTGTTTCCAATTTTCCAGAAGGTCACAAAGCTGCCGCAAATGGTCTAACTGCACAATTCTTCCCTTGTCAGGGCCCAGAACCTGCTCAGCTTATCATTCCATACTGGCAAACAACTGTATAACTTTTCCTCATCTGTGACACAAAGATAAAAATAAGCAGAGGTAGTCATGTTCTAAACATTTGCTGGTTCACACCTTCTCCTAATAGGGAGATCATTGTTTGGACACAAAAGATCATCTATTCTAGCTCTTACTGGGCAAACATCTTGTTTGTATCAACAAACTGCTTTTGTAAACAGAATATAGTGACAATATCAATAGAAATTTGAAGAAGAGATATGCCAAAGAAAACTCTGTGATGATCTACTCTTAGGATAATTTAAAATTGATAGAAAGCCAAGTTCTTCCCATAGTCCGTAGAGATCAGCCTTGGCCCAAGGCTATTTTCCTTAAGTGAGAGTTTCTAACTCCTAAAACTCTCTCTGGTTAGTTTCTCTTTCTCATCCAAGTGGTCAAAGTTTTCTTATAACAACATAACATACAACTGAAAAGCAAAGTTTCTCAGCATGAATTTTGTTTACACCTAGTAGAAGCTATTCCTTTCTCCCATAGGGACTTCAAAATGCCTAAGCTTATCTCCAGAAAACTCTTCAAATACTTCCAGTAATCAAATGACAACAGCTTTGCTACTAAAAAATTTCCAACATCTTCCTGTTTTTGGCAGGCCTTGCTGAAATCCCCCTCCTCATAAGGGGAATCTGAGTAAAAACACTGCCAGCTTCAAGTTCCCTTAGGCAAATTTCCAGCCTCAGTGCAAGGCCATGAGGTTAAACATTTCTCAATGACGCAGGCTCCCTCAGAGGAAAGAACATTAAAAAAAAAAAAAAAAAAAAAATCAAGACTTTTTCTTCCCAGTGCAGTAAATCAAGAGACAGAAACCAACATCTAAAAAATAAAACGTGAGTGAAGTTAAACTATATACTGTTTGCTTTGCAAAGGCCCCTAGCAGGAGCAGAGAACCAGGATGAAAGCTGTGGGATGGGAGAAAAGACAACCACAGAAGCAGCAGTCCAGCCAAATCAACAGATAAATCTCTAGGTTCTCTAGAGAATCTCTAGAATATTAGTACATGTGTGTTTCCAGTCACAGTAAAATGTATGCTAACTAGAAGGACTAAAGTAAAGTAACGAAATTGGTGGTTGTGGGGTAAGGCAATGGAGACACACATGAAGTAAATCATTACTTAGGATTAAAATGTGTATTAGGTGGGAGACTGGGAAAACTAAAGGGAAGTACGTTTAATCAACTACTTGAAGAAAGAGTGTAAGGTTGATCACAGGGAAGGCAAACTCATCTGAGGGGCTGGTAGCACTCTTGGACCTCTAGCCAACTGTAGATAGATTAAGAAAAATAAAATAAAATCAGAATGGTCTCCCTAGAACTAATTTATAGATCATAAAACTTTAGAGTTAGAAAGGGCCTAATATTTATAAGAACATTCCTATGTTAAAAATACTGTTATATTTGTACAGCACTTTAAATAAAAATTATAATGCACCTTCTATGTGCCATGACCTTACTTCTAATGATGAGACTTGCTAGAAACAATAAAGTAATAAAACAGTCACTCTGGGGGGTTGTACCAAGTATAGGGACAGCACAGAAGAAGGAACACCTAGGTCTATCTGGATTCAAAGCAGGCAAGTATCTCAGAGAGGCATCATTTGCTGGAACTTGAAAGATGAGTAGGAGAGTAGGGTGGCAAGCAGAGAGAGGAAAGGTCAAAGCAGAGGAAAGATTAATGCAAAGAAACAGAAAATTAAAAAAGCACAGTATGTTCTTAAAACTGAAAGCTGAAGTTCAGCATTGCTGGAGACTAAAGTTAAAACTGATAGGAGATGACAAATAATGAGAGTCCAAATAGACAAATGCATAATAGTTTAAATTTTACCCCATAAGAAATTGAAGAATTCTGAGAAGAAAAAAAAATGATTAGATAGTTAGAAAAAGTATCTTGGCAGCTGTATTAAGGACAGATTAGAGAAGAGTCAGGTTATAGGCAGGGAGAGCAATAAGAAGGCTACTGAAACCACAATGAGAAATGATGAGAGTCTGATCTAGGGCAGTGAGACAAAATATGAGAAATCTAAAGGCAGATCTACAGAACTCAGAGACTAAACAGATGTGAGGAATACAGGAAAAGAGGAATTAAGAATGACTTAATTTTCTGGTTAGGCAACTGGTACTGGGTTAGAGAATACAGAAGTAGTCATGGGAAATGGTGACATTGATTTTAAATATGTAAAAGGCTGAAGTGCATATTAGTCATCTTGATGCCTAGGTGGGAAGAATTCATAGATTAAATGAATCCAGAGCTCAGGCTATAGATACAGACTGACAGGTTGGGATGAGACTGCTAGGGAGAATGTATAGACTGAGAAGAAGAAAGGGTCAAAGAAATACCCTGGGAAATACTGACATTTAAGGAGCAGGGGAAAATAAAAGACTGTAAAAGACAATGAACAGTGGACAAAGGGGTAGAAGGCAAGCAGGAAAGAGAATGGTTTAGCTGTCTGGGATCTGAATACCTTTCCTGTTTGGGGGAAATTCCAAGACAGGGGGAAGGCAGCCCCTCTTCTTCTACAGAGCTGAAAAACAGACAGTCTCTCTCAGCATCTGGGCATCTAGATTACAAATACAGTCCAGGTCTGGCCAATAAGATCCTTCCACCTAGAACTTTGAAAATTGGGGGAATGATACAAAGGTGAACAATAACAGAAATAATTCATGGCACTGTTGCAAGTGTCTGCTGGTGGCAGTGCCAACAGCAATAAGCGTTCGTTGGCGATCAGGCCAGCAGCAGTAGCAAAGATGGCCCAGTGAGCACTGCCAGTCACGAGAGTCCTCAGCAGCCGAGTCCCATGACACGGTAATCACTATTCGGCCTTGCTCAGTTTCTGCTCATTTTCTGACCTTTATTATCCGGCCTCCTCATTAAGGCTGTGTACTACCCAATACTCTTCCAAAAATTTTATTTTATTCTTAGATTAACCATGATTACACAAAGAACCCCGAGTAGTATAGAATGAATAGGGTCAAATGGTAAAGAGAAATCAACTAAGAGGAGCACTAAAATGGGCCCACTGCATAGCGTGACTAGGAGGTCTATGGTGATCTTGGTAAAACTGTTCACATGTTACCTCATTCCATCCTTACAACCCCTTCTGAGGATGACAAAGCAGGTACTACATCTTATTTTAAGGAAAAATATTATTTAAAGAAAAAATTGAGGCTTAAAGAGATTAAAAGGATTGTTTAGCTCATTCATTCCTTTTTACTATCCAAAGTAGCCCTCAGAAAGTTATTTTTATAGATACTCATTAAAGATGTTAAATTTCTATATTCTTATGACAAATGTCAACTAATACAGATGATGACCACATACGATTCCCAATCCTGGACTTGCAGCTTCTTCAGCGTGAGTAATATAAAGAAGATCCTAATAAAAGCACTAGGATCCTTGTAGACAACCAACTAAAAACATACCTCAAGGAACGTGAGGCTCCTTGCCATCACCATTCCCATGGCTCATTTGGGGGGCCTCGGTCACTACTTAGAGAATACATCATCAGCTACAGGACTCAAATGGAAGAAGGAATCCTCTATCTCTGACCATGAGAACCACTGTGGGAATAAGAGGTTGAGCGCTTTCAGAAGATGATGATTATTTCTCAACTTCATTCCTTTGGGATATGTCACAGCCAGGAAGGGAGAAATTGGAAAAAGCAGCTTTCACAAGCTGCCAAATCCATGTCCTAGTCCCAGGGGATAATCAGCCAATGAGGTTTTGTAGAGCTGATGTAATGTTGGCAGAGGTTAATGTTTTATGGTTGAACATGTAGCCTCTTGATATTTAGCTACAGGGCTAAAAAGAATGACGTCCTGAAAAGCCAAGAAACTCATACCCATAACACCACCACTTAGCAATTTGAATCTTAAAAGTAATTTGTAAACTTTAACTGATCCATTTTTATCACGAATAGTTTACAAGAGCACTGGTTAAACTATAAATTTTCTAAATCTTATTTTATGTAACTCTTTTGGCTAGGAAAAGAAGTGTCTGAGCACCTCCAAAGAACAAAGACAATTTAGAAAGCTTTAAAAAAGAAAGAAATTAGAAGAAAACAAAGTCTTCCAAGGAATAAAGTCTGTTTGTGGCATTTTAATCCCACCACTGGCACACCAAGTCTAAAGCTGTCTGCGTCCTTATGAAAACAATTTTCGAAACTGAGTACACTAAGCCAAGAGTTTTCAAAAGCACCACATATCTCACAAAAGCTGTCAATCTTCACCTTAAAAGTATCCTGAGATGCAGGAGGTAAGAAATCAGTGGGCAGGGAGCAGAAGTATTCAGATATTAACACTCTTGGTTTGGGCTTAAGTTATTAATTTCAAATGCCTGTCATTTCAATAAAAATTGTTAAGTCCTTTGACTTAAATATGCCACAATGATCTCCCGGAGCCTGAAACAAAACTAAGTACATTAAAAAGAAAAAAAAATTAATCTCTAATAAATTAGCTGAAACATACAGTGCTTACAAATATGCACTAGTGCCTGACTTGAAACAAGAGACAATTTTTGGCTCAACCCTGAGCAGAGTGTATCTAGCGGTAGGGACATTCTGTAGTTTATATATCTTGACAATTTCACAAAAATTGAGCATGACTTTTCTCAAATAAAATGAGGGAGAAGGAAAGATGGTACAAAAAAGCATCACCCTCTCTACATCTTATAAAGGAACTAGAAAGTCATCCTTAGCAAGAAGGTTTGTCCTTGCTCTGTAAGAGATAGTTTGGTTGGGGGACCCGAATACAAAATGTTCCAGGAGTGGCTTTCTTCTTCCCAATCTCTCCAATATTTCATGTTCACTTCATTCATTCATTAACATACATTTATTTAGCACCTACCATGTATCAAGCTAGATGGATGCCAGATATAAAATGGTATAACAAAATAAAATGATGAGATACCTGTCTTGATAGTTTATAATCTCATGAAGGAAATACATATTAAACAATCAAAAAATCCCATAATAAACTATAATCTCAAAGTATAAATGCATAAAAAAAAAGAATGAGAAAGAATGAAAATAACTGGAGGGAAAGGGCATTCTCTGAGACCTGCAGGATGAGTAGAAATAAATAAAGCAGGTAGGAGATGGGAGGGAAAGAGGTGTATAGAACTTAGAAAGCAAAAGAAAAAAGAGGATGTGAAGCTGGGAAAGGTAGGCAGACAGAGAAAAAATGAACCATGCACACTAGGAGACCTGCCTACTAGTCTTGTGAGTACAAATATTGACTCTAGGATTAGATTATTACCTAAACTCTTATTCAAAACTATCTAAACTTGAATATGATCTCTATGCAGGTGGAGACTATATGTTTTTCTAGATTCTTAAACACATTTCATATAATGTCTAGCAAATTTTACAAGTACATCTAAAAATATACTTTTTCTTCAAATTTATCAAGACTTTTCTAAAAACATTCATTCTAACCACCTTAGTTGGAATTAAACATAAATTTACTAACGAGTCAGTTGACCAAAATTAAAGATAAAGCTAATGGGAGGTTATTTGCAAACATCTCATTAATTTAGCAGATATAAACTCAGCTGTTAAGCAGTTCCTGAAAGCTCTGTACTACCAAGTTCAGAAGAACAGGGGGAAGGAGGCCAAGGTCCTTTTTTCTTACCAGAGCCAGCAAGGACCTTCACATGGAAAATATTCCTATTCTAAAGATATACAGGTTTAAATTTACTTCCTATCCATAGAAACTATTTTGCTACATTGGAAAATATTTCTAATGAACGTTTAAGGCAAGGCATTCAAGAAGTTTTGCTTAGTTTCAAACATATGACACTGGTTTCAGTTATGGGTATACTATCAGAAATCTTACTACATTGTAATCCAAAATAGCATCCTTTCTAATCCTCATGAACAGATACAAGAGTCACTGTTAAAAACTGGGAAGCACCTGAACAAAGATAGAAAGGCTTTCTAAATAGGATTAAATGTAGTAGGGGAGGGAAAAGTTATCTCTACACAGGTCTAGGACAACAAAATTTAATACAGGTGTTCAAAAGAGGAAAAAGAGATTTTTTAATTTTTAATGATTATGTCATAGTAGTCTGGGGAAGGAATAAGGCAGAGCAGAGAGATAGGCAGGCAAAAAAGACAGGTTATGTACTGAGAGAATGGGACAAAGGAACCTAGACAAGCTGAGTAGCCTGTCAGGAGCTACTATATAATTATTTGGGGATAAAAGAATTTCGAGCGCACACGGAAAGCAATATAATGTAGTGCTAGAGAGCATGAATTCTGAAGCCAGACTACCTGGGTATAATCTTCACTCTACCACTTACCAGGTGTGTGGCATTGGACACATTCCTTATCACCTTTGCCTGCTCAATTTCATCATCTATAAAATGGGATAAGAGCATCCATCTCACAGAGTTATTGCAAAGACTAAAAGAGTATATATAAGAAGTGTGGAACGCTGGTATGTGGTAAATCCTATTTAAGTGTTAGCTACTACTTTTTATTTTAAATATATTTTCACATTTTTGCTTGAATTTTTACAAAATCTACTTAGAAGTCCATATTTTAAATGTGTCTCTTAGGTTTTGGAGATTTGTGGGATGCTTTTTCCTGTTTGGTCTCTACTAGTTTTTAATTTTTTTTTTTTTTTTTTTTTTAATATAAGGCTGTTTCAGCTATGCTTCAGGGAAATAGTAAAAGATTTATTCAAATGTAAAGATTTTAAAATGGAAAATGCTCTACCCCTGGGTTTAGGCATGGTTAGGCCCAAGAAATGAGTGAGAATGGGGGAAGAAAACCTCAGGGAGAAAGCTCAGGAGCCACCTACAGAGTTGGTCTTTCTAACTTAGAGATTATCTTCTAGAACTGTTACCCATTCTTGGAGGGTTTTGTGTAATTATAGCACATTTCCTGGCAAGAGAACAGGGATTAGGAGACAGAAATGATGTAGGTGGGAAAGAAGTTCACACATTTGGGTTTTGTTTTTGTTTTTAGCATTACCTAGCAGTGCTACCTCCTTTTCACCTTTTGCTTATCTCCTTTAAGAGTCACTTTAAGTGACTCTTGAGGCCTGGGGCCCAAATTAGCTCAGAGTACTCCATAGTGGAGATAAGATGCAATCGATTTGATTTGTTATACCCAATGGAACATTTTTCTGCTGTACAAAAAAGGAAAAAAGCAATCAAAGCCAATAAAATGTTCCACAAACTTAAAAAAATTAGAACAATTACACCCACTCACAGGTTTTGAAAAGCACGACAGAATCATGCTAGTTCAAAAGAACTAGCATAAGAGCATAGTCCGACTGAGACTGATGAATCTTAATTTTACTTTGTAAACTAAGAGAAAAGATAGAAATTAGCAAAAGTCAGAGTCCCTAAGTTAACTTTTGTAACTATTGTTAGTTAGCCTTGTATTAATAAAATAAGAGTTTTAACCTAAAGGTTACTTTAAGCTTACAAGAATTAAAGATAATTTGCATAAGTTTTAAAATCAATTTTATTAAAATTTAATTTTGTTAAAATTTAATTTAGATATAGTAGACTTTACCTATTTAAAGCATACAGTTCAATGTGTTCTGACAAATGTATACACCTACCATAACCACTACAAAAATCAAGATATACAATATTTTCATGAGCTAAAGTTTTCTTATGCCCCTTTGTAGTTAACTTCTCTTTCCACTTCCGGCCCCAGGCAACAAATGATCTGTTTGCTGTCTGTCACTGTAAAGAAACCTGAATTTTTTTCCTCATACACTTTTCTACTGCGATATAATTCACATGCCGTTTCATTCACCCATTCAAAGTATATAATTCAGTAGGTTTCTTATATTCCTAAAGTTGTGCAACCATCACCATTATCTAATTCCAGAACATTTTCACTATATTCAAAAGAAACTCATGCTCATTAGCAGTCACTCCTCATCCTCTGCCACCAGGCCAAGGCAACCACTAATCTACTTTCTGTCTCTACGGATATGCCTATTCTGGACATTTCATATAAACGTAATCATACAATATGTGGCCTTTTGTGTCTATCTTCTTTCACATGGCACAATGTTTTCAGAATCCGTCAATTTTTCAGAATATTCAGTACTTAATTCTTTTTCATGGCTAATACAAGAATAATGCTCTACTGCAAGGATATACCACATTTTGTTTATCCAGTCATCAACTTACAGACATCTGAGTTGATTCCACTTTTGGCTAATGTTGCTATGACCATTTGCATAAAAGTTTTTGTGTGAATGATGCTTTCAATTTTCTTGGGTATACACAGAGGAGTAAAATTGCTGGGTCATATGGTAACTCTACATTTAATTTTTTTGAAAAGCTGTCAAACTGCCTGCATTTTTTATTTAATTTTTTGTTGAGGTACTTACAGATTCATATGCAGTTGTAAGAAATAATACATTGAGATTCCATCCCATCTGAGTATCCTGTTCTCAGTTCTCCTGAAACGATACCATCTTGCGAAACTATACTGCAACATTACAACCAAAATATTGACATTGATATAGGCAAGATACAGAACGTTTCCATCACTACAAGGATCCTTACCATCACTACATGTTGACCTTTTACAGCCATATCCACCTTTGCCTCTGACAACCAATGATCTGTTCTCTATATCTATAATTTTGTCATTTCAAAAATGTTACATGAATGGACTCATTTTGTATGTAATCTTTTGGAATTAGCTTTTTCACTCAGCATGAATTCTCTAGAGAGTAATCTGTGGCATTTTATGTATCAAAAATTTGGTCCTTTTTCAAAATTTTTTACTGCTGAGTAGTATTCTATAACCTAAATTTCAAAGAGCATTATAAATGGCATCATTCGTTATGTATTCATTTGAATCTGACTTCTTACATTCTGCATGTTTTTAAAATTTTCCTATTTTTTAATGATTCAGTAGTTTGCTCATTTTTATTGCTAGTAATTTTCCACCTTATAGATGTAGCAGAATTTACCCTTTCTTTCACCTGTTGCTAGACACCCAGGTTTTTCCAGTTCTGGGTCATTAAGAATAAAGCTGCTACAGCCCTATCTAACAGACACAAATACAGGGAGGCAGCCCAAATGGGGAGACAAAAAAACATGTCTCCCCAAATGAAAGAACAGAACTCCAGAAAAAAGAACTAAACAAAATGGAGACAAAAAATCTACCAGATGCAGAGTTCAAAACAGTGGTTATAAGGATGCTTAATGATCTCAGTGAGAACTTTGACAAGGAGATAGAAAACATAAAAAAAAGAACCAGTCAGAAGTGAAGAATACAGTAACTGAATTGAAGGCTATTTTAGAAGGAATCAACAGTAGATTAGACAGAGCAGGGGATCAAATCAGAATTTAGAAGGTAAGGTAGCAAAAAACACACATCAGAAAAGCAGAAAGAAAAAAAATCCATAAAAAAATTAAAAAGGTATTTAAGGGGCCTCTGAGACATCAAGTGTACTGACATTCGCATCATAGAGGTACTAGAAGGCGAAGAGAGCAAGGAATTGAAAACATATTTGAAGAAATAATGACAAAAAATTTCCCTAACTTGGAGAAATAAACAGACGTCTAAGTTCAGGAAGTGCAGAGTCTCAAATAAGATGAACCCAAAGAGGCCCACACCAAGATACATCATAATTAAAATGCAAAAGATTAAAGACAAAGAGAGAATCTTAAAAGCAGCAAGAGAAAAGCAACTGGTTACCTACAAAGGAGTTCCCATTAGACTGTCAGCTGATTTTTCAACAGAAAATCTGCAGGCCAAAAGGGATTAGCACAAAATATTCAAAGTGATGGAATGCAAGGACCTAAAACCAAGATTACTCTACCCAGCGAAGCTATCATTTAGAATCAAAGGACAGAAAAAGAGCTTCCCAGACTAGAAAAAGCTAAAGAACTTCCTCAACACCAAACCAGCATTATAAGAAATGTTAGCGGGACTTAAGAAGAAAACAGATCAAAAATATGAATAAAATACCAATATCCACAGATCAACAATTGCTTTAAATGTAAATGGCTTAAATGCACCAATTAAAAGATATAAATTGTCTGAATAAAAAAGTAAGTAAGACCCTTACATATGCTGTCTATAAGAGACTCACTTCAGATTGAAAGGCACACACAGAATGAAAATAAAGAGATGGATAAAGCTATTTCATGAAAATAGAAACAAACAAAAGGCAAGGGTATTAACACTAATACAGACAAAACAGACTTTGAAACAAAGGCTTTAACAACAAACCAAGAAGGACCCAGTAAT
This sequence comes from Cynopterus sphinx, assembly GCA_030015415.1. NCBI lineage: Eukaryota > Metazoa > Chordata > Mammalia > Chiroptera > Pteropodidae > Cynopterus > Cynopterus sphinx. The sequence continues at coordinate 169,627,743 of CM057380.1, forward strand.
CTCACTTCTGGGTATTTATCCAAAGGAACTCAAAACACTACTTGAAAGGGATATGTGAATCCATATGTTCACTGTAGCCTTATTGCAACAGCCAAAATATGGAGGCGACCTGAGTGTGTCCAATAATGGATCAATGGATAAAGAAGATGTGGTACATACATACAATGGAATAGTACTCAGCCATAGAAAAGAATAAAATCTTGCCAACAAAAGAACTAGCATAAGAAAATGAATGGACCTAGAGGGTATTTATGCCAAGTGGAGTAAGTCAGAGAATGACAACTGCAATGTGACTTCACTTATACATGGAATCTTAAAGAACAAATAAAACAAACTCATAGATACACAGAACATTTTGATGGTTACCAGATGGGAGAGGGGGTGGGGAAATGAAAATGAGGAAGGGATTAATTAGTACAAATTGGCAGCTACAAAACAGTTATTGAGATATAAAGTAGAGCATAAGAAAGATAGTAATATTTATTAACTATGTATTATGTCAGATAGGTACTGGATATTTTGGGGTGATCACTTTGTAAGTTATAGAAATATCTAATCACTATGTTGTATACCTGAAACTAATATAATACTGTATGCCAACTGTAATTGAAAAAAATTAAAATTGTTAAAAAAATAAAGCTGTTATGAACTTTCATGTACAAATATATGTTTCCATTTCTCTTGGAAATGAATCCAAGGAACAGGACTGCTGGGTTATATGGTAAATACGTTTAACTTGTAAAGAAATGCCAAATTGTTCTCCCAAGTGATTATACTGTTTTACATTCTAGCAGCAGTATATGAATTCCCATTGGTCCATATCTTTGCCAACACTAGTTTTGTCAGTATTTTTAATTATTCTAGTGGGTATATAGTGTTATATCCTTGTGCTTTTAATTTGTATTTCCCTATGGTCAATGATGTTGAGCATCTTTTCATGTGCTTATCGACCACATTTTTTTTAAGTGTCTGATCAAATCTTTTCCCATTTTTTATTGGGTTACCTTGTTATTACTGAGTTTTGAGAGTTCTTTATCCATTCTGGATACAACTCCTTTTGCCAGATACATATATTGTATAGATTTTCTCCTACTCTGGCTTATCATTTCAACAATGTACAAAAAGGAAAAAATGTGTTGAAACTTGATCAAGTCCAATTTAAGAATTTTTCTTTTGCTGTTCATGCTTTCTGTGTCCTTTAGCTTTTACTTTTAGGTCTACGAACCATTTCAAGTTAACTTTTGTGGATGTTATGAGGTAAGGTTCAACAGGTGTTTTGTTTTGTTTTGTTTGTTTGGTGGCCATAGCCTGTTCTTCCAGCATCCTTCATTGATAAGGTTTCCCTTCCTGGTTATCTACTTTTTTAAATAAGAGATAGAAAGAAAAATAAAATTAACACCGCTTCTACTCAAAACCACTGCTATTTCAGTAGAACAGAAAATTCCCAACCTTCCCATACCCCTGTACCTTCCCACCTCAGAGAGCACAGGCCTGAGCAGCAAGCTCCACTGGTTCATAGAAGAAGCAGTTTAATTTCCAGACAACTAGTAAATGCCTTTTTCTGAAGCTATTACACGAATACACACAGAAAGAAGGGCGGAAGCCCTCATCTTTTTCACAAAATGCTGTGAGGTGTGCTGGGGATAGTATTCTCACACATAATTATTCATTATGGTTTAAACCAACACCAACAGAAGCAACAATATGGCCTTCAGCTACACAAGAAGGGTAAGCCTATGAGGTGCGAATAGCAGTGCTTTGAAAATCAGGACATGGAGGTCCAAGCTATGCATCTTAAGTCACTTAACATTCTTAGACCCCTTTTGTTCATCTGTAAAATGAAGGCTTTGCATGAGGTCATATCTACGACTCCTTTCCAATTAAATATTCTAGAATGCCAAGAAGCCTATTTGTTCTTTCTTCTAAATGTCAAAAAAAGAGTCCCCCAAAAGGTGTCAAACTATGAGCATTAATCAAATGCTGAATACTGTATTAAGAGCAAATTTTCTTTTTTGTTTGTTTCCTATTTTATCCAAAGCTTCTATACTAATTAGACGTCATATAGTCTTACCTTCTGATTTTTATCATTTTGAGCAGTGCATACCACCCAATATCCCAACAATTCATCTTTATTTCACCTATTCACCTCATAAAAAAGGTCAGTAAAAACAAAATATGTTAGAACAATACTTTTCAACTTCAATATGCATCTGAGGATCTTGTTAAAATAAAGATTCTGATTGACACGTGTAAGGTGGAGCCTGAGACTGTGTGTTCCTTACAAGCTCCCATGTGATACAGATGCTGCTAGTCCTTGGAATACACTTTGAGTAGCAAGGTGTTAAAAGACTGAGGTCACAGTATTTGTTTAGGTAGCCTAATTAATGTTAATATCACAAGGAATCAAAACTCTACACAACCAAATATTTTATAAATTAGTGTCACGGCACTGATTTGAGCAGTATAACCTAATTGAGTCTCAAGAGAGTCGCAGTCAATTCAATTAATTTTTAGATTTTGAAGTGCTCCAGGTCCTATTTACAATGCAAAGATGAGGCAATGTGAGTTCCAGCTTTGTAATAAAGAGTAGAGGAACTGTTAAAAGGATTTTCATATATACCCTCGGGTCAAAGAACAAAACACATTATACAAACTTACTTCCAAATAATTAAAACATTTTACACAAATATCACTATTATATGTCTAAGAAAACTTAAATTATTCTAACCCATCAAAAACAAAAAAATAACAGTTGTTATTTTTAGTTTATAAAAAACTTCTGAAAGGTTCAGCAAATTGAAAGTTAGTGTGCATAGGAAGGATCTACAGCTCTGCCAAGAACACAGCATAATACAAACACTGCAAAGATAAATTTCAATAAATCTTACAAAATAGAAACAATGGCAAAAAATGTAAAAGGGATTTTAAACAAACTAGACTGGTCAGAAGGAACAGCTCAATGGGCTGGAGCAACCCCCCTCATCAGGCATTATTTGGCAGTGGAGTGCTTTGACTGCTGAGGTCTCAAGTCAACAGTCATATCTTCTAATCCAAAAAACTACATTTCCAACCATTTGCTCTCTCTTTTAACCATACCTACTACCTATGTTCCCTCCCACTCTCTCTCTTATGGGTTATTTGAATGCAGCAGAAATGTGTGTTTATGATAGAAAATCAGAAAGATATAGTAAAACTTAATGAAAGAAAAAAAAATCTGTGAAATCCCACTATCCAGATACAGCTATTAATATTCTGGTGTATACCTTTACAGTTTTTTAGGATTATATGAATAAACAGTAGACATTTTCCTACATCTTTAAATAATCTTAATACATTAATATCCAATAATCAATGTACCATAAGTTACTTAACTAATCTCCTGTTAAAATATGGGTTGTTTTGGTTTTCGTTTTGTTTTTTTTCACTATTATAATACTGCTATAAGCATTCTTATGTATAAATCTTATATATTTTTTATAATTTCCTTAGAACAAATTCCCAGAAGTATTTCAAGGTTATATTTTTTTTCAATTTTATAAGAGTTGCCAAATATCAAGAAAGTTGTGGGAAGTTGTGAGAATGTCCAGGAAGATTAAAAAAAACTATCTGCATCTAATTGTATTTAAACTACCAATAACAACACCAACAACAAACAACCACAATAACATCAAAAACATAAAGCACTTACTATGTGACAGAAGCTGTTATAAGCATTTTACATATACTAACACATTTAATACAACACTTCTTGGTTGGCATTACTACTATTACCATTATTATTATTATCACTCCTATTTTACAGGTGAAGTAACAGGCACAGAGAGTTGAAGTAATTTGCCTAAGGTCAAACAGCGAACTAGTGGCAGAGCTAAAAAACTTATGTTCCAAACTCCATGCCCTTAAACACTAAACCTATTCTTCTCAAACTTTTTGATGTCAGGACTCCTTTATCCTCTAATAGTTACTGGAAACTTTAAAAAGCTAATGTATAACCCACTTATTTATGTAGGTTATACATACCAATATTTATCACATAAAAAAATTGAAACATAAAGTATTTGCTATTTCTTTTTTGAAAAAGCCAATAAACCCACCACTGTTGACATACAGAGCATATTTTTATAAAAAATGATTGTTTGAAAAAAACAGTAAAAAGAGTGTCACTATTTTGCCATTTTTGCAAATCTCTTTCCTGTATAATTTACTGTAAGACAGCTGAATTTTCACATATGCTACTGTACTCAATCTATTGAGATACTGTACATCATAGCACATTCCTGAGAGCACAACAGTAAAACAGGCAAATAACATTTTAGTGTAAATATATATAAAGTTTTCATCTCACACCCACTGTAAAGATCTCAGGGATGCATAGGGGTCCCTAGACCACACTTTGAGAACCATTGCCCTAGGTGGTACAGTGCATGAAATACAAAACAGCTGAAAGGCATAGTCTCAGGAACATAACTGCCCAAAACATATTCCAAATTTTTTGGTAAATCACTTACTCAAGAATTAATTACTAGGTGCATACTGTGTGCCAGGTAGCTTTATAGGCACTAGAAATATAGCAGAAAACAAGAGGAAAAAATTTCCCACTTGGAGGTATTTGTATTCGAGTAGAGAGAGAGAGAGCACTAATCAATAAATAAATGAATCAGGTATTCTGTCAGATGATAAGTAATACAAAGGAAAATAAAAGCAGGATTTTTAAAAAATAGGGCGGGGCAGAGAAGGCCTACCTAACAAAGTGGCGTTTGAACAAAGGTCTGAAGGAGGTGAGGAAGCGAGCCATGAGGCTACCCAGAAAAAAGTGCTCCAAGTAGAAGGCACAGCAAGTACACAAGCCCTGGAACAGGAGCCTTTCCTAAGGTGTGCAGGGCCAGTGAAGAGGCCACTATGGCTGGGGTAAAATAAGCAAGGGGAAGAGGAGGAGGAAATGCAGTCAGAGTTGCAGTGCTGGGGGCAGATCATGTAGGACCCTGCAGGCACTATTAGGCCATGTGCTTTTTCAGTGAATGAGAATCACTGGCAGGTTCTGGTGAGGATGAACATGATCTGACTTCCATTTTAAATGAATGTAATGACTGTCATGGGATTCAGAATGCCCAAGACCCCAACATTGTGAGCTCAGGCTGATGCTGCCATTTAACTTGTTGAGAGCAAGGGAGACAAATTTTTTTGTTGTCGATGACAGAGCAGGAGTTTCAGTATTTTTTCCTTGTTATTATTTTTAAAAAAAACCTTTAAAAAATAATACATGTGGTAATCATAAGAGTGAAGTTCCAAAAAAAACAAGACTGTATGAGACTCATCTTTATTTAATTTGGCACTGTTTTTAATAAAGCTAAAACTGTGGTTCATGGTCTTGACAGCTTGCCTCATCCAAAAGGAAACAAGAGAGAGGAAAAAAAGATAGAGACAGACAGATGCATTCAAATTCCTTTGATCTGGGTCCTAACTCTTACTCTTAGGGGATCCCAGATAAATCAATGAGTCAGAGAAAGGAGAGTAAGATGTAATCCAGAATACTGATGACAACAGCTGTCTGTCTGCCTACCTGTCTTCTGAGATCATCATCAAGGTATGAGATCATCACCCAGGCCTGAGCAGGCAGGGCAAGATGGGGGTCCACCAAAGAACCACAGGGCCTGTAGCATTTGACTCCATTTCTCAGGGGCAGGAAGTCAACACCACAAGGCACTGGTTTTTATCTCTTTCTCTTAAGATGCAAGTCCACGTGAGTAGTGATAAAAAATTGCACTGGAAAAACCCAAGGAAAACCAAGATCTCTGGGGAAAATTAGAAACGATCTCATACATCAAAGGCCTCCAATGGCTTCTCTGTAAGCATGTTACAGCAGAAAGAGCACTGTCATGGGAGTAAGGAAATAAACTCTCCTTCCATCTCTGTCACCCATTAATTATGTGACTTCAGGAAATTAATTTAACCTCAATGGGCCTATTTCCTCACCTTAAATAAAGGAGAGGACAAGAAAATACCTAAGGTTTCCTCTAAGCTCTAAAATCCCTTGAATATAAACATATTTTTTAAAAGCTCACATTAATATTTAGAGTACCAGGAGGTCCAAAAGGTAGATATTGCTTAAGGTTCTAGAGTTTTTCACCAGCTCTATAGACTCCTGTGTGATGTGAACACACACAGGGGGTCCTTCCTTAAAAAGTTAACATTACCAAAAAGGGTAAAAGCAGTCTGCCTGCCATCTTCCGTCAACCTTATTTTTATGAACTATTACTCCCCTCTCTCCAACCCATACTATTATAAACATACAGTTCAGAGGCAAACTGTAATCATCAGGGAACTAGATATTACAGAAATAAGGAATTAAGTATATAAATGTCAAAGGATGAGAGAGAATAAACAAACTAAGAAAACACATTATTGATATTTTTGAATAGGTAATATGTTTGTGGTACAAAAGATTCAAAAGGTATACACAATTAAAAGCAAGCAAACAAAACAGTTCTCTAAGGGATAAATCAAAGAGGGCACTTAGAGGACTTCCATGTGTATTGTGCTGTTTCTTAGGTTGGAAAATGTGTCCATGGGTTTGTGTATTGTATACACTGCTGTTATAGTACATATTCTATATATTCTTTTGTATTTATGGGGTATTCCACAATCATAATAAACTTAAAACAAAATTCAATTGTTTTGTGGAACAAAGGCTTTTCCACCCCAGTCCTCCAACTCTCCACCTCCTCCTTCCCTGAGGTAGTCACTGTTACTGGTTTCTTACGGTCCTTCCAGAGATATCCTATACATAGACAAGTGTGGGGGCGGGAGTTGGGGTGGGTGGGTGTGGGTGTGTGTGTGTGTGTGTGTGTGCATGTGTGTGTGTGTGTGTGTGTTCGCACATATGCACACAAGAGAGACAGAAAAACAAAACACTCCCCAACTGTGCCTCTCATCAGTCAAGTATATGTCATGTGACCAAAGCAAATCTAGAGAACTGCTTCGTCCCTTTTCTCTACAAGGGAACTCTGTCCTGCTACTGTAGAGCTGTAAACTAAGAAGAATGCACTGACTGAATACGGGGACAGGGCCTGCCTGGTCAAAACCTTGCTTATTAGCTGTCAAGAGCTGAACCCCAGAATTCCTCTGCTCTAAAATACATCAGATCAGTACAGTGCTCTAATATTCCCTTAGCTTCCAAAATCCCAAATGTCCATCTAAAATCATTAGTTTTCTAATCACGATAATCTAAATAGGTTTCCATAGTGGTGATAGAGGCTTTAATCCGTTAACTGTGGCTGGATCAGAACATTTAGATTGAGCAATACGCATCAGAGGAAGACAGACAAGGGCACACTGTACAACCTGAGATATGGAAGAATTTTAATTTTGAAAGCCATGCTTTCAAGAGCACCTGCTTTGGACAAAGATTGGCTAAGTAAGATATAGGATGGAGGTTAGACAACTCTTTCCTTAATGCAAAAGACCTCAAAATACTTTGATAAAATCTTGATTTAAAAGGCTTATGCCTATCTATGGCCATGCCACCCTAAATATGCCAAATCCCATCTGATCTGGGAAGCTAAGCAGGGTTGGGCCTGGTTAGTACTTGGATGTGAGACCACCTTGGAATACCAGGTGCTATAGGCATTTAAAAAAATAAAAAATAAAAGGCTTATGCCTATTTATTAGGAGAAGTATGCCAAATCAGAGTTCCTCATTCATTAAAAAAAAAAACAAAAAACCCTACTGATGGTCTATATATGCCAATGTCAGGAACCAATGTACAGATAATTATATTACTTTTAAGAAGCTAATAATCTAATTAGGGAAGCAGGTAAAAATGATAGTGTGTATTGTAAAGGCAGTGCTGTAGGAACGGAGAGAAAAGCTGACTCTATCTACCAGGAGAAGTTTCACAAAAAAGGCAGCATTTGAACTGAATCTCAAATGGTCCACCAGTAGCAAGCAAGATTAAAGTCTTTATATGCAAGTATGCTTCACCAAAATCTCCACACTCCAAAGGCTAAAGAAAAACTGTTAATAAATATAGAAGATACACTGGATCTTTGCTATAATATTCAGTATGTTTAAGTTTAATTTAGGGTAAAGATTTTGCATCTTGTATCTTATCTACAAGGGTTTAATTACTTTAAAAATCTCATTAAACAGTAGTTTCACCTATACAGCATATATATTCATGGAAGTCGAATTATTTTATTGCTAGAAAACCTATGGCTCACACAGATAGTCTAAATGTCTTTTTTTTTTTTAATCGTTGGCTTTAGTTTATAAAGCTTCATAACAGATGCTTTTTCATGTCCTATATTAAACACAGCTGTCATATTACTGTTGTAATCCATAACTTATTCTGAAGGCTTTAGCTTCAGAAGAAAAAAGTTAACAACTTCACAAAACCACATTACTAAAGTTTTTGAAAATTTAGGCATCACAGCTATTGGAGAAATTAGTTTGCTATTATTACTCCCTATACCCAGTTTCTCTACTTTTACACACACATATACAAAAGAAAGAGGTCCATGAGCATGCTTTTCTCTGCAGACGTTTCATTCTACCTGTATCTAACACCCTTGTCAATTTCATCCATACTTGTCTTACATACTATTATCCTTTGAAAATTTTATGAAGTAGTTGGTCCAACAGATGGATGGCTAGCCCTGCCCAACATATGTTGTAGGAAAAACAACTCGCAGGCAAAACAAGAAAATATTACTAACTCCCTTACCTTTATCTGGCTGAGAACAGTAGACCCTCTTAGGAGAAAGCAATAATCTTTTAACCTGTACTAAGAAAAACTCCTGGACTGAAATCATCTGTAAGTAACAGGGTTAATCAAAGAATGGAGAAAGAGTACATGCTAACATATACTCCCTGAGATAAAAATATGTTCTTGTCCACAGACAGCAGAGAACTAGAATGTTACAGAGGAGAAAAAATAATCCATGTCAGTGTAATTGGGAGCTATTTCATCAAAGACAGATGGGAAACATTCAGATAAGCACATTATCCTGTTTAGAACACAGAGCTCAACAGATCTGGGGGAGGAAAAGGAAGGACAACCTTGAATGCAGAGCATATATGAACAGAAAAACACAACTACTAAATGACTCATGATCTTATTTGAAAAACCAGAAAACAAAACAGTAGCAATATCATTCCTCTTTGCCCCTTCCCTGTCCACAAAGCTTAACATGATAACATCTGATCCTGTCTTCAGATGGATATCTGTCTTTCAACATACTATCTAAGCGCTCCCCAAGGAAAACAGTGAGACCAAGTCTGCCAAAGACAGTATCTGTCAGGACCAAGGATTCTCATTCTCCCTTGAGTGAAAGCCAGGGGATGAAAAGAGGTCCCCAAATGCCACTTGTATGAATCTTTCAAGATATGCTCTGAAACAGGAAAACATCAGACTACATTTTAGCAGAAATCTAAAAATAACAAAAGAACATTCCCTATTTTTAGATATCTAGCTTACAAGTTTAAAAACACTAAAAGTAAAAGAAACAAAAACAAACTGGAATTTTAAAATGTTCTAAAAGATACTTTTGAATTGGGAAAACTGCTTTTAAAGATAAAATTTCAAAAATTCTGCATTCTTTCTGTTTTACTGCCCCCTTGCTAAAACTTCTCATCTCCAAACCTCAGTGTCCCAGTCTGTGTGTTATCAAGAGCATTTCCAAAGGACCAAAAGATGATATAGAGAGGTTATACAAAAGAGAAAGGATAAGAAAAACTTTTTAAATATGCTTTCACAATGACATTAGTGCTTAAAGATAGTAATGTATAAAGCGGCAAAAGCAATTTAATTACCTACATTAAAAAGTGTCACAGACTATAAATTGATTCAAGGAAAATAGTTATTTTTTCTCACTTAGGTCTCCTCACTGAACTGCAGCACACATCTAATTCAAAAGCTATGTATGAATAACTAGAACTTGCAATTAAAAAAAATCCTATTAACATTTTTACAATTAAAAAAAAAAACAGAAAATGCTGTATAGTTACTGGAACATTTATGTTTATCCCCATCTATCTTCCTTCCTATCTCCCTCCAATCCTAGTACAAATATGCCCAACCTTTCTTAAGAAACCTGTGGCAAATAGGATTTGTAGGAAATAAGAAAATTACCGGACTGTACAGCCATCATTAACATCTCAGGTTCCAGTAGAGTCATGACAGATTCTTCTCAGAAAAAACAGCCCGCAAATATTAAGGAAAAAATTCAAAGTTGCAGAGGAAAGATGTCTTCAAGGCAACCGGAGCTTTCATAAATTCAATCTTCTGCCTTATGCTCAAATCTGACTGAACTCACTCTCTTTCTCAGTGCAGTTATCAGTCTGTCCACCCTTTAGGCTAGTCAAGATGGCAAGTCAGAGTTGAATTACTGCCGACAGGAAACCAAAAAGCTCTCAAGTTAAGACATATGAAGTGTGGTTAGAACAGTAAGCAAGCTCCTCCCCTTGCTATTCATCTGGGAGGGAGTGGGGGCGGCGGGGAGGAGAGAAATACAAAAAGAGATCTTCAGAAAACCAATCAACTGCTTCCCCCCCCCCTATTTTTTTTAAGAAGAGAAGATGAGGTTTTGCTCAAAAATCTTAGTATAGGTGACCCTAATGCTAATGCAGCTTAGAGCAACAGATTAAACACAATTCGAACAATTCAGACTTGTAAAAGAAACAGTCTAGTTACTGACCCATTTCATTTAATGGGAGGTGGGGATGAAGATTAGGCACACAAAAACACATACATACAAATAAATATGTATGGTGAATTAGTTTTCAGAAAGATCCAGCAGCTTTTTCATCTGTGATATTTATAGATAACAGGCTAAGGAAGTTAAATATTTAACTACAGAGCTCAACGATTTCTCCACCCCCACTCCAATTAAAATATCTGTTTCAAAAAGTCATCTGAATACATTCCAAAGTTGTCATTTGTCTTTCATATCTGCCAATCCCCTATAAGAGCCCCAGACGTGCTCCTATGTGAGATCTTTGAGCAGACAGCTTAGTGATGTTATCTGAATTTCCAAAAATGCTTTATGATCTTGCTGGATGTACAGAATAAATAAGACAACAGTTCCTATGCATAAGAGTTTCCCTTTCCTGATAAACTCAATTCTTTTGCTACTATCAGAGCAGGATCTTCTGAATAAGCACGAACATGGGCATTTTACCTTTTGTTAAAAACTAAAACGTTTTCAAATTAAAGCAATTTTCAGTTATCCAAAATTAAAAGCTCATTCATTCCCTTCACAGTACTTTTTACTGGTATTCATAACATGGACATTTAGGTGTTTTTAAAGCATATTTGACTTTTAAATAGCTGAATACTAGAAATCCATGTTTACAATGTTTACCTAGAATTCCTCAGTCTTTTTGGTTAAGTAGTAGCCTGTGTCTTGAAAGCCTGCTGCTGCAAACTCTGACTAGTGAACATGTTAGTGCTTAGAGAGTCAAACAAATGGTCAATAAAAGCACTAGGACACCTTAAAAAACAGTCTCAGAATGATTGAGGGCAATATTTCATTATTAGAAAAGAGAAAGCAATGCAGATTTGGGATGGCAGAGATTCTGTGGAGGAGAGCAAAACTTCCTTTCTTTCTCACTCCAAGAACATCATGTTTAAAAGAAAAGCCAGAAAAGCTCTATATAGAACTGTGGGAATGACTCAACAGGCAACAGAGTGGCAGCCAGTGTGGGCTAACTGCTGCTCTGGGAAGAAACATTCTCACTGGTCCCTTCTGGCAACCAAGCTCTCAAACTGTCTTGCAAAAAATGGGTAAATTTCAACTCTTCGACTGTTAGTCTGGTCAGAGGTTAGCAACTAAAGGAAAAGCATCCCTAAAAGGCTGAGTCATTCTTTTGTCCCTATGTGGGCTGTACAATTTGCTGTGTGAGGGTTTTTCAAACCAAACACATTCTCACAGTTCTGTACTTACAGGAAAAGGAATACAAATTATAAGATTCCTGCACAGATGATGGCAGGAAGGGCAGAGAGCTGTTTCTCTCCTGCCAACACTTCTCTTTGCTGTATGAGAGTGCTCAGAAGGCCATGACCATACTCTCACCCTATGGAAATACTGAAAGCCATGGTGGTGGTAGCAATAACATCAAGTTTCAACAGACTTATTACCTTTTTCACATCAATTTCACACTCATTATCTCATCTGCACTTTGAGATAAAAGGAGCTAAAGAAAAGAAAAACAGTTTTGAAAGCAAAACTCTAAAAAAATAATCTTAAAAAAAAAAAAAAAGCAACATAGAGATGGTTCCATTGAGTAGTGGTTAGCATGTTTGCTTTACACACAGAAGGTCCTGGGTTTATGCCCCAAAGTAGCCACGGCCCATACCCCAGGAGCACCAGGCCCCCCAAGGTGTGCCAGGCCTGTAGGAGGAGACTCCCCACCTTCAGAGATCCAGTTCTTAAGGAGAGACAGCAACATCTGTAAGTCAGGGGTGGAAATGGGAGAGAGGAGAATTAAAAAAAAAAAAAAGCACCATAACCTTTTCCTACTGCTAAGATTTTGCATTTACCCTGAAATGTATCAGCGCAGCAAGAGAAAGACAGGTTGCACAATTTTAGAAGTCTGAACTCCTATGGCAGCTTCAGCTCCATTATTTTTTTGTGCAAATTAGCAAGATTTTACAAAAAGAACTAAAGTAAACTTCGGCAAGGCTCTGCACAGTGAAGATAATTTTCAAGTTAATGGCACCAAGGGGAATATCTTAATTTCCAATAAAATAAAAGCTCTTTTGCTTTTCATCATAATTCTATAGCTAATCAACACAAGTTTAATATGATCTACAGTCTTTATTAATCTACTCTAAAGGGACTTGACTACTCCAAGATATCAAAATAGTCCATTCATAGAGCCTTCCCACACCCACCAGCCCCCATAGAACTTTGGTGTTCATATCAAGAGGAGCCTGACAGGTTCTTATCCTACTTGACCTTCCCATTTGGATCTGTTATAGTTTCCAGACTTTTCTGGAATTTTTCTCCTTTTTTTTTTTAATTAAGTTTATTGGGGTAACATTGGTTAATACAATTATATAATTTTCAGGTGCACATTATAATTTAACATCTGTATATTCTATTGTATGTTCACCACCCAAAGTCCAGTTTCCTTCAGCTACCATAAATTTGATCCCCTTTACCCACTTCACCCTCCTGCTGTCCCCCTGTATTTGACCCCCTTTACCCCATCTACCACCCCACTCCTCCCCTACTCCCTACCCTCTGGTAACAACTAGTCTATAGCCTATATCCATGGGTCTCTGTTTGTCCTGTTCTTTTGTTGCTTTTAGGTTTACATCCCACATAAAAGTGATAACATGTGATTTTCAACTTTTTCTGTCTGGCTTATTTCACTTAGCATGATTATCTCAAATTCAACCCATGCTGTCACAAATGGCTATATTTCATCTCTTCTTATGGCTGGGTAATATTCCATTGTAAATATGCACCACAGCTTCTTTAGCCAGTCATCCATTGTAGGACACTTCAGTTGCTTCTATGTCCTGGCCACTGTGAATAATGCTGCTATGAACATCGGTGTGCAAATATCTTTATGGATATGATTTTTTAAGTCATTGGGGTTAATACCCAGTAGAGGGATTGCTGGATCATATGGTAGATCAATTCTTAGTTTTTTGAGGAACCTCCACATCTCCTTGTTTCTCTTAAGAATCCTACTTTCCTACCTCTGACCTTTCCTTTCAAAATCCTAAGTGGCTCCTCTTTCTCTGCCCCACTCAGAAGCCTCCTTTTCTCTTCTACATACTCTCCCTGGGCAATCTCCTTTCTCAAGTTCACCATCGCCTATATACTGAAACATATCCAGCTCTGACTTCACCTGCAAGCTACCAAATACGTATCTCTACGTGGCTATCTTAAACTCATTATGTCCAAAAGCAAACTTCCAATGTCATCACCCTGTTCCAACCCTTCAAGATGCATGGCTTCCAGATTCCCTATCTTAGGTAACAGTACTCAGGTCCCAAACCATTAACTTAGACTCCCCTCCCTGCAGCCTCAAACATCTAAGTATGACTAATTATCTCGTAATTTATTTTTTAATCCATCCTTTTTGTTCCATCCTCAAAACCAATGCTTTATTCAGGTTCTTTATAATTCTTTTCTAGAATAGGAATATAGCAACAGCTTTCTAAAAACATTAACAGACAAGTTCAAATACACACAAAGGTAGAAAGACTGGCATAATAAGCTGCTTATGAACCCCATCACTTAGCTTCGAAATTTATCCTCACGTGTCCCCCACACATATACAACTAGATCACTCTGAAGTCAATTCTAAGCATCATCTAATTTCATCTTTATACTGTATATATAAAAGATAAAAATTATTTTTAATATAAGCATAATACCATTACCACCCCTAAATTTAACTAGCCCTTAATATCATCAACTATCCAATCAAAGCTCAAATTTTCTCAACTGTTTCAGGGTCCATACATTGCATTTTCATTGATGTGTCTCTAAAATCTTTTATTCTATAGATTTCCCCTTCCTCTCTTCTTTTCTTATAGTTTATTTGTTGAAAAAACCAGGTTGTTTTCCCACATTTTGGGTTTTGCTAACTGTATCCCCATGGTATCATTTAATCATGCTCCATCCCCTATGTTTCCAGTAAATTATGAGTTTGATCCAATTCAGGTTGAAGTTTTTCACAACAATGTTTCATGGGTGGCACTGTGTACTATTCAACAATAGTTTAACTATGCTCTTTTCTCTCCAGCCTTGCCTCGATTAAAAACCATCCTTATTACCGACTGATTCTTATTTATCCTTCAAATCTCATTTTAAGTACTACCTTCCCCAGAAAGCCTTCCCTGATCCTGGCACTCTACCAACCCTCCTCATACCCTCCATGAATATGCTAAGTACCCCTCATTTATGCACCCCCAGAACCTGTGCCCACCTATATTATTGCTTTTTACCACATGGCTTAATGCCTCTGCATTAACAGATCTAGCACGGTGTCTGACATGTGAAAGCATTCATATATGTATGCCAAATAAAATGAAAAGGACTATTTATCACAGAAAATTCTAACAACATGGGAAAAGTTCATAACGAAAGAATCCATACCTACCCAAGAAAAACAGGTAGTCTGCTACAATTTTCATTTGAACACATGCTGAAGGTGGTATTATTTAGAGAAGTACATGAAGAAGACAAATTATCCATAGCATTGAAGTACAGAGTTAACATAAATCAGGACATCCATAATAATACCCTCAGCAATGAAAATTTCCAAATTTTAGAGAATAATAAGAAACCAGAGGAACAGAGGCCATTTCACCTACAAAATAAGCAATCCTTTAACTATGGATACTTGTCAACCTCACTAACAACGGATATCAATTTGTATGGTGGACAGTAACATAGACAGGTATACACAAAGTGACAAATGCCTTTTTATCACCTCTGCAGGATTTCAAGACACTAAAATGTAACCCTGTGTCTGTGCCCATTTCTGATTTGGGTTCCCACAAGTGCATATATGAATTTAATGAGGTTCAGCTCTACCAAAATCTATCCATCATATTGAAATTTTACAGGCTCTAACCTGTAACCAGTTAAATCTCTCCCAAGACACCTAGTGTTGGGGAAAGTGAAACACCCAAAAGGTAATACAGGTCAGAACACAGGCAAGTTGCTACAGGTTCTGAGCAGCTTCTATTTCCTGTGACCACAACCTACCACTGATGAAAAGCCTCATCAAGACCTGCATACCTTGGAGGATCACACATGACCATAGGTATGCCATTCCTTGGCACCAGGATAGATGAAGGCTGTATTTTCAGCTAACTTTTCAAAATACAGTAAATGTTAAGGGCTATTTTAGCCATAAATAAAAACAGCCAACTCGTTCACACTATGTCTGAAATACTGTCATCATGCACAACGCTAATGACCATGGGGGCACAATGACAAAGATGAACGGGAATGTCACTGCCTCCACTCTCCAGAGTCTCATAATGAAGTAAGACAGAAAATTTCTACCCAAGAATTTAAAAAAATAAAGTGATAAATAAAAGTACAAGAGCTGAACAAATAGAAAAGTGGCAGCAATTTGTTCTGGTTACAAGAGACTTGGATTGCTTCTCAGGGGAAGGATGATGTGAGCTGGCTCTTAAAAAAATAAAGGCATCAGAGTTTATCAGTTTCTTTGCAAACTCCCAACTCCACAGACTTGTATACCCATGAATCATAAAATAAACAAAGCCAAAAGAAACCCAGTCTCGACCTAATCCAGGCCCTCATCCAGAGTGTTAAGAGTGAGAGACTTATAAGAAACTCTTCTACAAATTCCTGACAAGTGGTTCCCAGTCTGTTACTAGAGTACTTGTAGAGGAACCCTAAAAATAATGTTTTAGTGGGCAAGAAAATGAAGTAAATGGTCAAAAACAATGAAACACCGCCTCGCTAGTATAGTTCTGCCTCGCTAGTATAAAAGAAATACAAACTGAAATGACCTTTTACAAATGACCTATCAACACTAATAAGTGACCCAGGTGCTCATACAGAGTTGACAAAAGTATAAACTGGTAGGCCACTTTGGAATAGAATAAGACAATGTATTTCTTAGGAATCTCAATTCTCAACCGGCCTACAAAGGCCTGTGTGATTTGGTCCCTAACTACCTACTTATTTCATCTCTCTCTCTCTCTCTCTCCCCCACTCCCTCCACTAACATGCTGGTATTCTTTTAGTTCTTCTGTGCCAAGATTTCCCCAATAACCCTTACTTGGCCTGTTTCCCGTTTCCATCCCGTTTACCCCCTTCTCCTCCCCCAGTCTTAACTCATGCTATTCCCTCCCTCCTTTGTTTGGCCAACCACTACTCCTGCTTTGGCTGTCACAGCTTCAATGTCTCTTCCTCAAAGAGGCCTTTCCTGACCAAAATACCCTGCCATACAGACATCAACACCATTAAATGTGTTTTAACATCTTATTGATTTTCCCCCAAAGTACTTACCAAAGTTTTAACTATGAATTGGCTTATATAAATCTTTGTTTAACCTTTCACTAACTTCCAGTTTCATGACAATGAGAACCTTAGTTGTCTTGTTCCAGTCTCTCTAATACCTAACACAAAGATGGTGCTCAATAGTCACTCAATAAACTTTCAACCTTAAAATGGTCAAATTCTTTAAGCCAATATTTCTACTTGTAAGGAAATAATCCAAAATACAGAAAAAGCTTTAAAAGATGTTCATCCAAACATTAGTATAAATATGAAAATCAGAAAATGATTAAAATGTCCAATGAGGGAAGATTAAATAAATGATGGCACAGAATGGAATGTTATACACCCATTTAAAAGGCTACTTATAAAACTTTCAAAGACATCTGAAAAATCATAAGCTATGATACTAAATGAAAAAGCATAGCATTAGCACAGTTATTTTTAAAACATACATCTGGAAGAAAACTGGAGGGAAATAAACCATCCACTAATAGCAATTTTCTCTGCACGATGGAATCCATTGGGAGGGTTTTCGTTTTTCAAAGAGTGAAAGTCTATCTGGTAACTGTGCTCCAGGAACTGAGCAAAACATCTGATGAATACATGAGAATGGGAAATTGATGAAGTACTAAGATGAAGTAGGTTATGAAAATCTCTAAATCACATCATAAACAGAATTAATAAATGGACATGCTTAAGATTTGGGCATTTTCACATTGGCTGGGAGACCTAATCTAGAAAATCCCTGACACTCAAACTTCCTGAGGAGAATAAATAAAAAAATATCATTCCTTTCCCCAAGAAAATATTGGAATTTGAGTCAGAAACTGCCCACTCAAAATTTCTACTTCTCCCAGCAGTTAATTAGTACCTCCTGTGAAACACTAAAGCGTGAAAGGATATAGTGTGCACCCTTACAGAATAAAAACATTATCTGCCCTTTCTTCCACAGGCTACACATGTGGAAAACAAATGAGTACTTCCTAAGTTTTCCACAAAGGAGAGGAAAAGCATATGAAAGGAGACTAAGATGTCCTTTTCACTTCTATTCTCCCTTTACTTCTCTTTACATAACTTCCCATCCCACCCAGCGCAGCAAATAACAGATACACACAAACTGTATTTTCTTTAAAAAAATATTTGTGATCAGTAAGAAGAGTTAGAAAATAACTTTTTTAAAGATAACACAAAAGTATTAAAATATATGAAACCTTTAAATATAAATTTAATAGAAGAAAAATTTAACAGAGAAAATTATAAAATCTCACTGGAAGACCTCACAGAAAATCTAAATGAGGAAATATACCACATTCATAATACAATATTCTAAAGATGTTAATTCTCCACAAATTGGTTAACAGATTTAATGTAATCCCAATTAAAATCCCGCAGTGATCGTAAAATTTATAGAGAAATGCAAAGGACCAAGAATAACCAAGAAAGACATTCCTAGAAGAAGAAAAAGGTGGAAGGACTTACTTTTCCCATATAACAGGGCTTATTACAGTTATCATTGAGACTGAGGTAGTGGTATAAACAAAGAAAAATAGAGCAATGGAAACAAAGAGTGAGCTCAGAAACACACCACACATAGGTACATCCTTGATATAGTAGAGTAGCCCTGCTGATCGGTGAGGAAAAAACAGTATTTTCAGTAAATGAGAATCCACTTGGAAAAAATTAAATTAGGTATTACTTTACCCCCATACAAAAAATTAAGATACAAAATTCACTAACTCTAAGACTCATAAACCAATTACACTAAATTTAGAAATTCTTAATAGACACCACAAAGAGAATGATAAAGACAAATCACAGAGTGAGAGAAGGTATCTTTAACATATTTAATCAATAACAAACTAGTATTTCAAATAAAAATCTATTAGTCAACAAAAAAAATGACAATAGGAAAAATAGGCAAAAAATTTCACTAGGTACTTCACAAAAGAAGAAATCCAAATGGCCAATAAATATGAGCTATTTAACCTCATTAGAAAACAGTAATAAGAAAATCAAGAATATCATACGATACATTTACGTAACTAGCAGAGTAGTAAACATTAAAAATTCTAACAATTACAAGTGTTGGCAAAAATATGGAGTAATGGGAACTTTCATATACTGCTGGAGGGTATGTAAACTGGTACAAACACTTTAGAAAACAGCTTAGTATTACCTAACAATTTTATATTACTATATACATTATAGGAATATAAATGTTCCTATGTAAAAATGCCTGTATTCATGTACCAGGATACATAAAGAACATTAACAGCAACACTGTAATAACCTAAACCTGGCAACAACCCAAATGTTTGCCAACAGAATGAATTTTTTTTAAATTATAGAATAATTTTTCATGGGCACATCCATTTATACAGTAATGAAAATGGATGAACTAAAGGTATATACTTGAATGAATACCACATGTGTCAAGTAAATAATACGAATTTGTTCCATTCATATAAACTTCAACTAAACTGCACTGTTTCATAACTGGTAAAACAGATAATTTTCAAGAAGTCAAAATAGTAGTTACTCCTAGGAAGAAGAGATGGAGCTGTGATCAAAAGGAAGCAATGGGAGGCTTCCTTGGGGCTCACAATGAGCTACTGTTAGGCTGAGTAGCACTGACACAGCTCTTTGCTTTACGGTTATTCTATAAACTATCAGATAATTTATGCACTTTTCTGTATGTGTTATTATCCTCCTCAAAAAAAGAAAAAAAGAAAAAAATGATTTGAATGGTAAATATACATCACCAATCTAATTTCAAGGGGGATGATTACTATAAGCATTTTAAGCTTTGCAGACCTAATTTCAAATTTTCTATCCCATTGATCTCTAAGTTTATTCATATGGGTTGGATCATGAATCATTTGTGATTTAGAAATGAAAGTTCCTCTTCATTTGTTGTGGGTGATATTTCAAGTTTTATTTATTCAATCATTGGCGTGTTGGAGAAAGGCGCTTTCTCAATAATGAGACTTTTCAAAACGCAAAACTTCAAGTCATACAGAGTTCTCATCAGCTTTAACATCTAATCAAGAATTTGTTAATCAGAACACAATAAGTGCAGAATAACTACCTAGAGGATGTCTAGGAAGGGGTAAATCTTACCAGTTTTAAAAATGTTGCCTGGTATTTAACCTCTGTCCATGACCCAAAAAGTATCGCCCATAAACAGATCACTAGACCAAAATTTACTTTTTAGTACCTAAAACATAAGTGAAAAAGCAATTTGGGATTGATTAGCTCTGATAAAAGAGCTAATGGCTTGTTCATTAAAGGAACAGGAGTAAAGGATGCAAAAACTAGTAGCTGTGGTATAACTTATTCTTTATACCTTTCAATGTCTTCCTTGGTGTCTTACTTACGATAAGCACTTTATAGATATCTGCTGAATATTAATTTCCATATGGTCACAGTAGTGAACAACAGTATAACTGTAGATAGGTACAAATGACTGTCCTGAAGTTAAATTTTAAAAATCAAGGACAAAATAAATAGTTAAGAATATAATCCCAAAATGCCAGCTTTCTCTTGGAAACCTTTATGAACTTTGTTGTCTATTAATCTAACTTTTGTCTGCAATTCCTTCTGAGTAATCCATTTCATGTAATTACTATCAGCTTTTTTCTTAACTTTATAATTCTCAACCTTCTAGAGGCACACCTCATAGGATTTAAGCAAGTCCCCAACTTATAAATGAATTATATTCCAAAAGCTCATGGAATGCACTTTCCCACAGAATCCATGAAATACGAAAATGGCAAAATGCTCAGGTTTGCCTACAAAAGCCTATAAGATGACTAAATTACAATATATTTGCAATGAGAAAAAGCAAAAAGTATTTCAGCTTCCATTTTTGAGGCTCCTGGAAACAGCCTTATGCAGCCATATCAGCCAGTTCTGAAATTCATTCATACTTAATCTGATATCATATTATTATGAAGGAGGAATGGATATGTAAGGAAAAGACAGCTAAAGAACACTGCGTGCACCATTAAAGGAAGAACCAAAGTGAAACTTAAAATTTCCAGTATGATACATTCATTTCAAGTGCTCAGGAACCTCTTTAGCTAGAGCCAAAGAGGGTGGGGATAGATAATTAGAGAGGTTTTTCCAGCCTCCTCCAAACCCTGTCTGGACGGGATCCACAGGTAGATCAATTTAATCTTTTAGTCCTCAGAAGACAGAAGAGTAAATTTAAAAACACACCCTGAAACTTCTCTACCAACTTTTTCCAGTTAGGCCGATAAGGGTTGGGTTAACCCAAAGCACCTGCTCTCATTAGCACTCCAATTTCCTGTTTAGGAAATAGAGGTAACAGGGTCTTGACTGCCTACTTCCCTGTAAGGACCTTTGCTAAATCACCGAATTTCCATATAAGCTTCTAAATGAAACAGATATGAAAAAGAAATAAATTTCTCACTCCATCCTTTCAACACACAGAACATCATCCATAGAAAATCACCTCCTCCAACTCCAGAATTTATTCTGCTCTAACCTCCACACTTTCTAATTTCATAATCCTCTCAGGGATCTTCCATTTCTGCTCTTACCTTTACTTCCCTACAAATAACCATGCAAAGCAGAACTAGTGAAAATATAACAGTGACTTTCCAGCTTCTTTCCCCTTTTGACAGGAAGAAGCACCACTGATGTATACAAACAGAAGACCCAACTATGGCCAAGAAAGCCCTGCAATTAAACACTAACAGTACTGCCCCACCCAGACATTCACCTGATGACTGCTAGATAGAAAAAAAGGAAACAATAAGCATGTTTCACCAGGGAAACAGCTATTCGCCAACTTTCTAGTTCTTTTAAACCGATCAATACTTCCTATTTTCTCTATAACAGAATCAGATTTTGACAGTTACTTTTTAGTGATTTTTGCTAAGCAATTGGTATTTCTGGTCTACTACATAAAGTACTTTCTGTAATCATCAAACTTCTCATAGATTAATTTTTTATTAAGCCTTTCCTCCCCCTTCAGTGTTGTTCTAACACCAGTATTTCACAAATGTTTCCTTTCTAAAGCTGAACATAATTTCATTTTTCTCCTGCCAAAATGATAATAGCATTATATACACCATTATGTTTGTCAATTTCAAGTATTCATATTTCCTTTTAAGTATGATCACAATGGGGCTCCTGAGTTAGGAAATCTTATTCTAGTAACTAACTGAAGAGGTTGGCTCAGACACAGCTCAAACTAAAGCAGACAGATTACCTAGATCAGACGTTTTCAACTTGTGCTGTTTTGAGAGCTGCCTAAGGGGCAGTAGGTGGGGGTCTGGCTCCTCCATTCAAGTGTCAGTCAATCAGAGCAGGTGTTTTATGCACTGGGCTTATACATAAAATTTAAAATTTATAGAGCTTTTCAACTTAAGAAAATAGTTAATACTTCTGGTCTAAATGTTTTATCACTAATTAAGAGAACAAAAGAATTACTCACCAAACACTTCACCTATACAGGGATGAACTCAGAAAGGCTTTCTTCCAAATAATCGAAACCCTGAATTAAAAGTGTTTTTTTCTGTCCAGCGACAGAGTCATTGATCACTTCTTTTCTCAATTACTTAAATCTAAAAAGTCAATGTTTCAGTGAGTTAGTAGTTTTAGTTTCATTCATTTGTTCATACACTGCACATTCACTGAACACTTACTGTATTCTAAGACCTTGTTACCCCAAGTATGGTCCTTAGACCAATAGCATTGATTAGCATCAATTGAATGCAGAATCTCAGGCCTCACCCAGGTCTACAGAACCAACATCTGTATTTAACAAGCCCCAGGTTAACTCATTAGCACACTAAAGTCTCTGGCTTGGCATTCATGATATCACAATAAGACAGACAAAATCCCTACTTTAACAAAGCTTCTCCTCTAGTCAAATATAATAACAAATAAGTAGATAATTATGCACAGTACACTTTGGAAGAACACCCAAAGAGCAAACCCCTAACCTAAGTTTGAAGTCTGAGGAAGAAGTCCTGAAGAAAGCAGCATCTTCCCCTGATTCTTGACTAAACAGAAATGTGAGCCCCAGAAGGATGGTCATTCCAGGAAGAAAAAAACAGGGCATGAAGAGGAACTGAGATGTGAAAGTGTGACTCTTACGTAAAATCCTAAATCATTTAGTATAAGTGGGAAGAGACAAAGTGGGAAGTGAGGTAAAAGCTAGCTATGAAGGACTTGGTTTATCATGCTGAGGAGCATAAGCTTTATCTGGGAGGAAGTGGGGAATCAATAACTGATTTCAAGCAGGAGAGCAGTAACCTCTTTTATGGTTTAGAAAGATCATTCTGGTGGTCATGGGACAAGATTAGAAACAAGGAGAGACCAATTAGAAGGCCACTGTAGTAACCCAGTTAAGATATTAGTAAGAGTCTGAAATAAGTGGCAGCTGTAAATATGGCAAAAAAAAAAATTCAGTAGATATGAACATTACAGAATCTACAAAAATTGGTGACTGATGACTGAGAAGATGAAGAAGTAGAAAGGAGACTGAATAAAAAAATTACTTCCCAAAAGAGTTATGTTATAATCCTTCTGAAGGACAATTTGGAAATACTAACTTAAAATATTTTTTAACTTAATACTGTGGACCCTGAGAAAGAAGATACCTACTAAGAAGGGTGGCTGGTGGTTAACAGGGCTCAAAGTTAAAAAAACAAGAGGCTACATAAGGGCCTCTCACGCAAACTGCACTTCAGGGATAAGCCTGCATTAAGCTGCCTACCTCCCACACTGAACAGCCTGCACTGTGTTCCTGCTATCTAGCCAGATCTCATGAAGGGGTTCTTGGAACAGCATTTTAACCAATAGAACTGAGGTTTCCCCCAACCAATCACAGCTGCACAGCTATATGTTCATCAGCACCTTCACCAACCAGAGAGGCTCCATTTTGAACAATCAAGACAGTGCCTTTTGGACCAAAAATCCACAAGGACAAACCAATCAGGGACCAGAAGTGGGAACTTCTGTCTGTGCTAAGTCAGCTTCTCTCTAGCTTGGAGAGCACACTGTCCCTTTCCACCAAAGGCTTAAGACTGTTTCCCCCGCTAAAGAGAGATGAAACACCAAAGATGTCTCACCAGAGATGACTGGAGTGGACCAGACAGGAGCAGGTGCAGCAGAGCAGAAAAGAGCTATCTAGCCAGAAAGGCCTGACCCCAACGCGGCCTGGCCCCATGGCCACCTCACAACTGTGCTGCTTCATTACTGAGCTGTAACACTATGGAGCTGTTCCACGGCCATGCTGTCTCACAAATAAGCTGTCTGTACTGAATAAATTTTCCTTCATCAACACATCCCAAATTGGGAATTGATTCCTGGTGGTGTTGAATTGACAAGACAACCATCGGTTGACAATACCCAAACATGTTACTTTTGCAATCAGAAGGGAAAGTGTTCTTATGACCCTATCTTTTCATCTACTTCTGGGAGTCTGTCCTGCAGTTATCTGCACTAAGATTTATATGCCAAGATGTTTACCACAGTATTATTTATAACATAAAAAATAAAAACAATGTAAGGGTCTCATAATAAGAGACTGGGTAAATGATGTATACACCCAATTCAAATAACAAGCAGAGAAAAATGTTTTCTAAGACTGTTGAATAACAGAAAAATCTCATGAAATGATATTACATGAAAATTATTTATACAAAGTATAGTTGTATAAAAGGGAACAAATAAATGAACAAACATGATAGAATATATATTAAATACTGGCACTGGCCATTACTGAACTATGTCATTATCAGGGACTTTTTTTCTTTTTCCTATACTTTATCTGATTATAAAACAAATACAACTTTTAAAGTTTTCATTTAGAAAAAAACAAAACAACCCTCTGGTTTGAATATCTGGGTGGAAGTGGTGCCAATTCCTATAAAGAAGAATTCAGTGGGGACTGCAGGTGAGATGAGTTTAACACTGAGCATGCTGTGTCTGTAGCACACCCAGAGGAAGCATTCAGGGGACAGCCAAGCACGAGTCTGGAGCTCAGGGGAAGACCTGGCCTGGAGACAGAATACAGGAATCAAAAGCACGTGATGCTGGTTGAAACCAAAGTTCTGGGGGAAATCATTCAAAGTAAAGATACAGACTAAGTAGTAAAGAAGCCTTAAGGCTGAACACTGGGAAGTAACAAAATTTAAGAGGTACACAAAGAAAGACAGCAAAAGAATGGCTGGAAAGGTAGAGTTTAAAAAGCCAAGGAAGAGTAATGTCACAGATGTCAGCGGAGGAAAAGTTTCAGATCAGAGGGAGTGGCCAACAATGTCAAATGCTGCAGAGAGGTCAGACAGGATTAAGAGTGCCTACCTGATCTACAGCAAAAAGAACACTAAGGACTTTGGCAATGTTTCTGAAGAGAGGTGGGTAGAGAAGCCAGAATGCAGTGAGTCTCTAGGATATGAGAAAGGAGAGTCGGTGACTGTATCCTACTCTTTCAGGACCTTGACTATAAAAGGAAGGTTAGAAAGTTGTTTTTCAAAATGGGAAAAATTTAGTTGATTTATATGCCAAAGAGCTGAGAGAAAAAGGCTGAAGATACACCAACATCTCTGCCCTAACAGCAACAGTTGCCTTCTACTCCACTGAGACCATCACAACCATCGGCACCAAATTCCTCCACTTTTTGCCCAAGATATAAAAGGTTTGTTGCTTGCTGTCTGTCATGATCTTCACTGCTATTCCTCCTATCCCAGAGGAATGCTGGTCTTTACTCCCGCTCAAGACAAAGCCACACCCTTGGAGCCCATCCTCTCCTGTATCCAGAGAAACCTTGCTCCATCAGTTATCCTTTCTCTTTTTCTGTCTTCAGCTCTTCTCTCTCTGGACTAACTCTTTCCCTTTAACAAATACATAAACTTAATTCTCTGCCATCTGGGGGGGAAGTCGGGGTAGAAATTAGAAATGGAAAAATAACACCAAAAAAACTGCTTGAGTATCCACTATTTCCAAAAACAAAGACTGCTTGAGTTTCCATTACTATTCCCACTATAGATGTAAAACCAGATTTCTTCCCTCTAGTGAGACAAACAAGTAAACCATTCATTTATTCATTCAACAAATATTTATTTACTGGGTTCCCACTATGAGCCAGAGTTGGATATACACCCATGAACAAAATTAACACACACACATACATACATACATACATACATACATACATACATACATACACGCACAGAGATCATAATAGCTGCTTGAAAGAAAAAGAAAGCAGAACAGAGTAATGGGAGGTGCTATTTTAGATAAGATAGGTAGAGGAGGACTCTCTGAGGAAGACATTTGTGCAGGAACTTCAGTAAAGGCACAGTAAGGATGAAGGCCCTGGAACAGAAGCATACATGATGTGTTCGAGAAATGGCAAGAAAGTCGGTGTGGATGAAGCAGAGTAGAGTTAGCTAGGGGACAGAGGTAAGGTCAGAGAGGATACCAGAGCCACATTGTAAGAACTATGATTTCATCATAAGCCTTACCAGGAAGACATTGAAGGGTTCTGAGAGGAGTATAACAAGGTCTGATTTCAGTTTTCAAAGGCTCACTCATGTTGCAGAGTGGAGACTTCCAATTAAAATACAGGGTGATAAAGTACAATGATAAAAGGGCAACTGGGCAAACTAAAAGAGAAACACCTAACACTGCATATGATTTAGGACAGGCTTCTCAAAGAAAGTGGTGCCTGAATAAGAGTCAGCAAGAAAGGAGTCTATACCAAGCAGTAGCAGATGCTGAAAAGCCACAGGAGTTCTGAAAAGGTTTGATGTTCCGATCCCCCAGCACCAAACAAAAAATATCTTATAAAAAATATATATACCACTTACCAACAACAAAAAAAAAAAGACACTGGGAATAAACCTAATAAAATATTTGCACGACCTTTATGAAAAAAATTATAGAACTCAACGGAAAGACATTTTTAAAAAGCCTATTTAATTGGAGAGAAAACTAATGAACAGAAAGCCCCAATATTTAAAATATGTATTCTAGTTAACCTATAAATGATATATTTCAAATCAAAATCCCAATAAGTACACCAAAAGACAGGTACAAAAATGTCATAACAGCATGATTCACAATTGCTCCAAACTAAAACCACCCTAACAGTCATCAAAAGTAAAAAGGACAAATTGCAGCATATTCATAAAATGGACTGACTGTACAGCAGTGAAAATAAACTACAGCCACACACAATTCAATACAAAGAATTTCAAAAACATCAAGGAATCCACCAACAAAATACATATAGCATGATTCCATTTGTATAAAGTTTAGAAACAATCAAAATTAACCTATGGTATTAAAAATCAGAATGGTAGTTTCCTTTGGGCAGGAAGAGGGAGTAATGATTGGTAAGAAATGATGGTTGTGGGGTGCTAGTGATGTTTTACTTCTACGCTAAGTAGTAATTACACACAAGTACATTCACTTTGTGATAACTCAACCACGAGGACATTTACAATTTATGTTATTCTGTATTAATGTCCTACTTCAATAAAATGGAAGTGTACTGGTATCTGCAATGCTTCCAAAAAAAAGATGGATTGATGGACAGACGGGGAGATGGAGGATAGACAGCTTTATTACAAAGCAAGTAGTATAAAAGTTAATAGTAGAATCTAAGAAGTGGTCATAAAGGTGTTCATTGTAAAAGTTTTTCTACTTTATCATATGCTTGAAATTTTTCATAATAAAATGTTAGAAAAAAAATTTGAATTTTTTTGGAAGAACCTCACAAGTTGACTCAAAAATTATGGAAAATTAAAAGGGCAAGAATAACCAAAACAATTTTGAAGAAGAAAAAGGCAAGGAGAGACCCAGCCTAAAAGATAGGAAGGCTAATTATTAAGCAATAATAACTAAGATAATGTAGTACGACATAGAGATGAGCAGAGATCAGTGAAACAAGACAGCCTAAAAACTACACACAGAGAAATAGTAAGGCTGGCATTGAAGATCAGTAGGGAAAAATAGGATTCATAGATTAGATGAAATACAGACGATATTTAATAACAGGGAAAATAAATATTGAACAATAAACAGATGTTGCAGAATACATACAATACAGTTCTCTCTCAATATCTAATTTATATGCATTTAAAAATAAGAAACAATATTACATACTGTTTAGAAATATATTCACATATTTAAAAAAAAAACACTTTGCAATGCGATACCAAACTCAGGGCACTAGTTACCTCTGGGGATGGGTGGAGGAGATCCATGGCAAATACATGATACCAGTGGCATTTGAGTACAAAGACGTATTTGCTCTATTACTCTTTATACCTTTTTTGAAATCTTAAATATTTCATAACAAATGATAAATGTTTTAAAATTAACAAAAGTTTGAGGTAAGTGTGCATGGTTTATAAATAGTACTAAAAACAGTTAACAGGCTGTAGCAAAGACTAGGAATGGGGGAAATGGTAAGAGAAGAAGCTAAAAGAAAGAGATCAGGTCCAGTGAAGCCTTATAAAACATGTCCAGAAATTTGTTTTTTTTTTTTAATCCCATTGGTGAGGTGGGGTCACTGAAAAGTATTAAGCTAGAGAGTTTTAGATTTCCCTGACAAAGTGTAAAATAAGGTAAATTACCTAATGACAGAGGCTTTTTACCATTTAATCCCTAATCTTAGCAGTTTATAATATGATGATGCTCAATAAATACTGGCTGAATTCATGAATACATAGAAGGGGTTAAGAAGGAGAAGCAAAGAAGTAGGAAGACAAATTAGAAGGCAATTAGAACCCGGGCAGAAAACGTTGGGTTTACAATGATCACCTGAACTTACTATTTCTCTATTTTACAAGAAATAGTTAGATTATCTACTCACCATTCTTCCGCTCACTAAGTGGAGGTAAATTGGGATTTCTGCCAGGGTGGAGGCCCAGGGTCAGCTCGGGCTGCAAGGACAGCTCCTGCAGTTCATTGGCAACAGCTTCGCTCTGGGGGCTGGGGGCCGCAGACAGAGACACCAGCACTGGCTCGTCATCATTCTCGCCAGCCCCTCCTCCGTCCAGCCCATTCACAGCAATGACGGAAGGGGGCAGGCACACAACACTGGAGAAATCCACTTTGGCTTTCGTGATGGCAACCTGGAAATGGAAGGAGAAACAAAAAGTTTAGATATCATGGTGGAGAGGCTATTCCACTGAGTATATGCTGAATACTAATATTATACATTAGATTACTGGCAAGCTACCATTATTCTTAAAAACTTTCATAAGTAGCACTGCATCATTATTAAATTAATATTTACTATGCTTAGTGTGCATGAGACTGCAAGTCTGATACTGTCAACTACATCCCTCAGGAGGACAACATACAATTCAAATAAAAGCTGTGTACACACACATACGATGGAATAAAAGGAAATAGTGGCCAAGGAGAAATGGCTATGAGATCAATGTTACCTTCTTACTACTAAGGGAAAATATCTTGAGAAGTAACACTTAAGCATCATACTGTACCAACACAATCTGAGAAAGAAAATTTCTTTAAGAAAACAATTCCCAAGCCATTACATTCCATAAAGAAATATAATTAAAGAGATGGCTGGTTGATGGCTATGCTACCCTGAACATGCCCGATCCCGTCTGATCTTGGAAGCTAAGCAGGGTCAGGCCTGGTTAGTACTTGGATGGGAGACCACCTTCGAATAGTAGGTGCTGTAGACACTTTAAAAAAAAAAAAAAAGATGTCTGTCCAATGATGGTTATTAGCCAAAATATTTTAACGTTCATGAATATTTAATCATAGTACCCAGGATTAGGATATTAAAAACAAAACACCTTGCCAAGTAAGGACAGGATCTTTAAAAATGACATAGAAAACACACAATATGAAAGTCTTCTCAACAACATGGGAATTAACGGGTAAGTGAATTAAGGATATATTCATTCACCAAATCCTATGCAGTTATTAATAACTTTTATAATGTATTTAAAATATGGAAAATGTTTCTCTAAAGTTAAATTTAAGAAAAATGTAAATGCATACTCATATATAAAAAGATTATACAGAGAGAAAAAGACTATAAGTATACCAAAATACAAAAAATGTTTTGATGATGAAAAATGTTTCTTTTTACTTTTAGTTTCCAGTTTTTCTCTAAAATACTTATCTGTTTTTATAATGTTTTTGTAATTAAATGTATGTTGCTTTTATAATGAAAAGCTATAGTTCTTAATCTAGAAAGGAGACCTGCAGACTTCAATGAGGACTTTAGTTTGCTTCAGAAGAAGAAACCACCAAAATAATGGAAAGCCATGAAATGAAGACAGACATTGGAAACTAAAGACTTCCTCACATTTTCCCTTCATGTAAGGCTACGGTGTGCTCAAACCTGATTGTAGTTCTGACTGATTTACCTCATAAAATATAAAACGAATTGGAAAAAATCCAGATCAGGGCAATTAAGATGGGGGGGGGTGACATTAAAAAGAATAAAGATATTAAGAAGGATTCTCTGCTCGAAAATGGCTGGAAGAAGACTTGAGTGAGGCAAGCTCAAAAGAAAATATTAGGAACTCAATTATTCTAAGAGGCAGTATGGGCAAACATTGGGAAAAGGATTTTTCAGGGTTTGAACAATTTTGGAATTTGAAAACGACAAATGTCTACTAAGAAAATCCAGAATCTAACCTTCAAAATTTTTTCCTATCCTGCCTATGACTTACATGATGGTAACATCATTCAAACCATGTCTGTGTGAGTACTGGGAAAAACAATTGTTATACATGATTAATCCATCTGGCTCAGTGTTATCTGCCATTGACTGAAAAAGCATGTTGCTTTCCTAACAGCCACCTTTTCAAACTAAAAAGATTCAATTTTTTAATATTTAAGGATCCTTTGAGAGCTAAACTCTTTAAGATGGTAATTCTCAATACCCTGATACATATGTGCACACACACATGCCCAAGTATAATAGTCTAAGATGTATGTTTAAAAAACAAAAATTTAGGCATATAAAAATGATTTGAAAGACATTTTCAAATCTCAGCTTCTGGAATAAACGTGTGTCGTAAAAATGTGTAGTCCTGTTAAATTCTGGGAAGAATTAGTTGATGCTTCTTGGTTTTGCTTTAGGAAACTCATTCTTTCAATAATTTTTGACCTATAAAAATAATTTTAAAATTAAATTTAAAAAATCTTAAGTTGTAGGAGGACAGCATCGAAACTTTAGTCCTAAGACCTAGGAAAACTGACTTCACATACAGTAATAGGTTTTCAATAAATTGCTGTTGATATACAGAATATTATTCAGCCATAAAAAGGAGAAAATCCTGCCATTTGCAACTACATGGATGAACTTTGAAGTCATCATGCTAAGTGAAATGAGTCTGTAAGAGAAAGACAAATACTGTATTAGCTCACTTACATCTGGAATCTAAAAATAAAAATAAACAAAAATGTACAAAAAAACCCATGTTCATAAAAAAAGAGATCAGATTGGTGGTCAACAGAGGGGGGGCTAGGGAATGTGAAAACTGGATGAAGATAGTTGGTCAAAAGGTACAAGCTTCCAGTTCTAAGACCTGGGATGTCATGTATAGCATGGTGAGTACAGTTAATACTACTGTATGCTATATTTGAAAGTTATTAAGAAAATAAATCCCAAAGAGTTCTCGTCATAAGAAAAAAAGGGGTTTTTTTTTCTTTTTTCTGGTACTGTATGAGTTGATGGATATTAACTAAACTTGCTGTGGTAAGCATTTCAATATATATATGTCAAGTCATAATGCTGTACTCCTTTAACTTATGCACTGCTATATGTCAATTATATCTCAATAAATCCGGGGGGAAGAAGTTATTAAATCATGGGCTACATGAGTTCATTCCTCTTATTAGAAAACTGAGAAATTTAACTGAGATGGTAACAACTGTGTACAAGTAGAGAGACCTGCGAATAGCATGTGAGCATTAACTGGCACTCGATAAATACTTGTGTGAACAAAGACAGAAGCAATTAAAAGATACCTAAAGATGATCTGGACCCAAAACAGACAGATCTTAAGGAAAATCTGAATGATATAAGGAAGACTGCATGAAAGACACAGAAATATTAGAATAATGTCTGGAAGTCAAGGAAAGGAACCAGCAAACCTCATTTCATTCTCACTTTGAGTGTTTTTTCCCCCCATTAAAAATGGCGTGGCAATAGAGTTTACTCGGTATAGTTTCAGTTTTGCAAGATGAAAAAGTTCTAGAGATCTGCTGTTCAACAGTATGAATATAGTTAAACTACTGAGCTGTATACTTTAAAATGGTTGAGATAGTAAGTTTAATGTTCTATGTTGTTTTACCACAATAATTTAAAATTGGTTTGGCAAGATCTCTCCTTAAAAATATAATTTACTAAGCTAACTCATTATTTGCCACACTTGAAAGAATAAATTATCTATTCTTTAAAATATTCTTTAATTTACTGTTCACTAATTCGGAACATACCTTCCTCCTCCT
Organism: Cynopterus sphinx; assembly: GCA_030015415.1. Classification (NCBI taxonomy): domain Eukaryota; kingdom Metazoa; phylum Chordata; class Mammalia; order Chiroptera; family Pteropodidae; genus Cynopterus; species Cynopterus sphinx. The sequence continues at coordinate 169,660,235 of CM057380.1, forward strand.
CGAATTATTATTGTTGTTGAGATTCAGAGACTTGACATTCACATGTTACTGCTTCCAAAGAGACAATAAGGATCCATCACATGATTACCGTGATTTTTCTAATGCAGCATGAAGTTGAACTGCAAGTCTGTAATCCTGGCATGTGCTTAACGCATATAACCAGTACTTCTAGAAAATGATTTTTTAAAAAAAGAACTGTGAAAAATGGTCCTCAAAAGAAAGTCAACTCAAGCCTAGTGCTGGCATGAAGAGATAATAAAAAAGTCTGAAAGTAATGTTTCTCAGAACACATATATTTTTAATAAGTTAAAGAAAGGAATATCAAATTCTGTAGTGACGTGGAACATGACTGAATCTGTCACTCCCTGGAATGAAAGACGAAGCAATCTGAAAAACCGTTTTAGTGAGTACTCCATTCAGAATTAATTTTAATAGCTTAGTAACAAATTGAGTTCCATATTTATAGGATCATTAAGGGCATGAAGAGGTCACTTAAAATTTTTATACACGTATTTTACCACATATTTTTATTGGGTAAATTATATACTACAGTGGCATTTGTTAATTTAGAGATTTCAAAAGTTTCAGGATATATCCTTTAAAATGCTAAAATTAAACTGTATTACAATAAAATCCTTCCCAATAAAATTGGGGAGGGGACAGATGAGACAAGAGTGGCAAAATGTTGATAACTGTTGAAGCTGAGTATCAGGTGTATCCAGATTCATTACACTATTATTTTCTTACATTTGTGTTTCTTTGATAACATTCTTATATATTTTTTTAAAAAATAAGATTCTTCCATAGGACAGAGTGAAGACTTAGTGAGACATAAAGCAAGGTTTCCTTTATCTTTACCTTAGAAAATAAGTCTAACAGAAGTCAAGCACAAGCACTGACAAAAGAGCAAATGTTTGGCATAAAATATATACAATGTATTTCTTCAGCAAACACACTACTTTCGACTCATTTTTAAATATCCCACGGGAGAAATTTCTAGTAAACTCTGACAATCTGGAGACAATATGCAAAAATGTTGAGGTATAGCCATCATGGATTAAGTCTCCTCTACCTATTCTTGAATATTCCTAAAATTTTACTATAAAACTTGCATGTAAAAAGAAAAAAAACCTAAAAGAGTAATATTTATATCAGATTACATGTAACATATTACTTATAAAAATTTTAACGTTATATCTCAAACAAAATATTTTCTTAAATGTCTCAAAGAAAAAGTAATTAAAATAACCAAAGGAAAAAATCTGCATCCTGCTTTAGTGTTGTAAATTTATAATTCTACTGAGTCCAAGATCGACTTTCTTTTGCATCTTAGGATCACCGACTCCAATTTCTTGGCTGCTGATTCACATGTGATCAGTAGCAGCCAGAACAAAAACGACACAGGTCAGGGTCATCTCCCACAACCCATCTGTTTCCCTCTCTTGCTGGCCTGGTTCCGCCTCATCTTGTCTCCACCCCACTCCCTTTTGGGGCTGCATGCCTTCTGCTGGTGCTGGGCGGCAAATGTAACTAGAGGCAACAGCACAAAATGTGTTAGGGAAATGGAAGCGCTCAGGCAGAGAGCTGATAACTCTAAAAAAGTATACACTAGCAAGATTCTCTGTTATGACCCATGACAAGAATTAGTTTCATGCATCCAAATTATGATTCTTCTGAAAAAAAATTCTGTATGTAATTTGTTAATTAATGAACTTTCTTTTTAGCTGGACAGGTTTTTACTTTGACTTTCCTTAGTTTATCTTCAACGTAGTAGATAAGCCAAAATATTTAAAACTTGTCCCTTCTAACAGACACATATAAAATTAGACTTGAAGAAATTCGAGAACAAGCATTTTCTGAGAGCTTGCTATACACGTACTAAGTACTGCCCTAGGTCCTACAGTAGAAGGTGAGGAAAATAGCAAGTCTTGGCTAACTAGCTGCCTTCATTTCTGTCACTACCATCTCCATCATCTTCAGATATCTTAAAAACTACACAGACTTCTAAAACTGGCAAAAGGCATCCCTCTTCATCTTAGAAATCACCCGAAACCGAGGAATATGAGAAACAAAAACATAAACTCGACCTCAAAACAGTGGAAAGCACATGGAAGAGTGGCACGGTAGGTTAAAGATGGCTACAAATTCTCTGCCACTTCTCCCCTGAGAGGTGATGTCTATTTCCCCTCCTTTGAATCTGAGCAGGCCTGTGACTACCTTGACCAATGGAGAACAGTGGCAGTGATGCTGTTCCAGTTCCAGATCTAGACTTTTAGGAGGACTGGCAGCTTTCACCTTGCTCCTATTGTTGCTTATTTTTACTACTATTATATTGATGGTAACTTCACTGAGTAAAGGAATTCTGTTCTATTTCTTTTTGACTCAAATACTTATATACAATACTTGACACAGAATAGGAACTCAATAAATATGTTAATTTACTGACTATATTAACCTCACAGCAATCATACCATATATGCAATCAAAGTCTGCACTGATTCAGAAAAAAAGAGAGAAAACAGTTCTATTGTACAGAGGTATTTATGTTTAAACAGAAATATACAGAAGATCAGGAAAAGCTTCTTGAGGGAAGTAACATTAATATTTGAGAAAGATCATAAAAAATGGATAGGAATGACAAGGATTCACTTATTTTTCACGCATTCTTTCAATAAATATCTATTAAGTAGCTACCATATGTCAGATACTATTCTAGGTGCTGGAGATAACACAGTAAATAAAACAAAGTTCCTGCCATCGGGGAGGTTATATTCATCCAAGAGACGGAACATCATGAACAAAAACATGGATGTGAGAACACATGGAGTATATTCTAAAAGGGCAATCCAGTTTGGCACATAGCATGGATCAAGTACAAATTATATGAGCTGAGCCCGGAATGGCAAGCTGAGTTGAGCTCTAGAGAGTAGAAAGTGACATGATCAAACCATGTTTTAGTAAATTAATTTGGCAGTAAAGACAGTACTGAACTGGAAAAAGGGAATATGAAGTTGAGGGGAAAGTTATCAAGCTACTTCATGTTGAGATCCTGAATTTGAACAGTAAATACAGAAAAAAAAAGAATTACCACACAACATAGAATTATACTGGGTACAGAGCAGGAACTCAGGTCTTTGTTAAATTAATGCTGAATGAATGAGACACAATGTATATGTGATAGGACAGGTTTGTGTTTGGTTGTGGGGGTGAAGAAAAGGGAAGTGTCCAAGATGACTTCATGGTTTTAAGCCAAAATGACTGCTAGATTAGGGATTCTACTAGTAGAAACAGGGAAGAAAGGAGAAGGAATTTCATCTGAGGGGATGATCGATTTGATTCTGGATATTGGGTCCAGGAGCAAAACCAAAAAAAAAAAAAAAAAAAAAAAGGAAACATCATTCCATTAGGTACATGAGAGAAAAAGACATGCAAAATGAAGTATAATGATAAAAACAAAAGAGAATACAAAATTAGAAAAGGCACAACAGAAAAAAGCAGGGAGAATAAGAGAAAGAGGCAGAGGTACCGCTATGAGAGTGATAAACTGCTATCACACCTGACTGTTGATAACTCAGTAATTCCTAGTCTCAGGCTGCCTGCTTTGAGTCTTAGACCATCCCTCCAACTCCTAAAATTATCATATACAGCTGAGTATCTAATTTCGTTAACAGTACCTTCTACTCACACTATTTTAGAAGAAGCTCAATAAAGCTGTAACTTTATAATGCTGAGGGGCAACCAGCTGTCCCCAAACTTAAAGACACAAGTAAGCTCAAGGGCTTATATAAAAGGACATAAACTTACCAGCTGGAAGCAGCAGAAACAAACAAACAAAAAAAGTAGAAAGGTAAAATATATGTTTTATCCCCAGGCTTAACTCCTATCCTACTGATTATCTCTAGGTTTTCTCACCAAGCCCCTGCCAGACATCCATGGTATTGGGCATACATGGGAACATTTTCCCTTAACTGAGTGACACAAATTGTCATTCAGTCGTAGGTCCCCTAAGACCTTCCTGGGTGAACCTGACTTCCATAAATTCACTCAATAAATATATATTGATCAGGCAGTGTTCTAGGCACTGGAAGTACGACAGACAGAAACATCCCTAATTTCATGGGGCGTAATGTGGGAGAGACATAAAAGTAAATATAGAATTAAATAATTTCAGATAACTATAACTACTGTGTGTGGGGAGCAGAGTGGCTAATTTAGATTAAATGGTCAAGAAATGTCTCATTGAGGAGGTAATATCTGAGCTGAGACTTGAAAAATGGCCAACATTTAATGAGCACTTACTATAAGTGAGGCAGTTTATGTGTCCATATTCAATCTTCATAACACTAAAGAGGTACTTACTTATGTTATCCAATTTTATACATTAGAGGAAAGAAAGGCACTGAGAAGTTAAATAACTTGAATACACGCAACCAGGCTCAGAACCCATGTCCCTCGCCTACACAATCTGACTCGATCAAATTTTGACAAGCAGCAGTCAGCCATGAAGAGGAAACGGCAATCTGATGTTCAAGGGCCAAGAGGTGAGAATGAGCTTGGCATCTTCAAGAAACTGAAAGATCAGCACAGCCAGAGAACAGAAAAGGAGAAGATAAGTATATCCCATGAAAAACTGGATGCCACTGGGAGGTTCTAAACAATGGGGTGATATGATCTGACATATATTTTTAAAAGATCACTTTGGCTGCTGTAGGGGAACTTGCTCACCATGGTCTTCAGCTTGACTTTGAGTTTGGTATCATTTACCGCTCTGCCTGGCCCCCTAGTAACAACTGCAATAATGTTGTTTTGGGAAAAGTCATGATATGTCTTCTGTACCTTAATACATCTTAATACATCATATCACTGAGTTTGGTGATATGAGCTTGAGCAAGTCACTGTGAATAAAAATTGATTGTTATTATCTGTCCTGTTATCTTAAAAGGTCTTATGATAAGTTATTCTGAAAAGTACTAAGTTTAATTACAAGGTGGTATTTTGTTGCAAACATTTAACAGAAATTTAACTATTTGCCTTAACCCCTCCCCCTAGACTGTTTGAAATTTAAAGCACTATTTTGGCAAGATGACTGTTAAATTCCTTGAGCTACATTCATGCCCACAAACACTACTGATGTGCTTTCCTTATGATTCCTAATCCCTCTCTTAGTGTTCGAAAGCATTCCAATTTTTAATGTGGAATTCTATTTGCCCTTTACAGATTTCTTCTCTAAGAGAAAGAATGATGGATGTTTAGAAGTCCACATGCTATGTATAAAAAACCTGAAGAAATTTAAGTATAATATAAACATTTTTTTGTGTATTCACCTACAAAATTATGTAATCTGTCCCAAAACAATTTTCATGTTAGGAATTCTCCTGTCATTTCCACTCTTACATCAAAACCTTATACTCCAATAAGCCAGGACAACATAAAATGTTGCCAGGTCACAGCAGAAAATCTGTCATAGTGATCCTGTTCAGGTATGAATAATCTGAAAAGACTAGTTATTTTTGAACATACTAACTTTGGAATGAAAAACTTATTGAGACAAACCTCACCTAGGATGAAGACAAGCAACAGCCGGGGGAAAGGGAGACATTTACAGTAGTGTGCTTTGTTTCTATACTACAATGACCATTAGAAGAGAAGCCCTATTTTCCAGTACCAGAGCCTCCTATCCTTAGGTTTCCCACAAGCTCTCTCCTGTATCTTAAAATTACACTTCCATTTTATGAAAGAAGCCATGAATATTTTCCTAAATTCTTGAACTAACATGCCATTAAAAAAAAAAAATCCAGAACTGCCACAATTTTGTAGAACATCCAAATCAGTAGCCCACACTCAGAGAAAACGTACATTCAAGACTAGTTGTCTGTGGGTCAAGCAAAAAAGGTCAGGCTATGCTCCTAGGCACAGACTGATAATATAATGAAGGGTCCTGGGGGCAAGGTACACACACCGATGACAGCACCACAGCATTAAAGTTGAACACCAAGGTATATTATCAGCATGCTTGCCAATTATTCTTCTGATTATACTTTAATTATAAAAGCTAACTTATTAATTAATGGAATCTACTCTTGCAAGATCAAGAGTAGATTTTTACCATACAAAATCTCTGGCTCTTCACATTACCATCACAGTACACGTACAGAGTTTGTGTTTAAAAATGCAGTTTCAGTTTCTCATGGTCATTAAAGGCTTCAATCAAGGTATAAGCTCTGTAAATATAATGAATTTCAGCAATTTAAATAAAAAGTTCCTAAGCCATGGCTCATTATTGTTCCCTTTGACAGCCTCTTACTTCAAACAGTATTACTCTCAGCCAATTAATATCTGGAGAAAAATGTAACAAACATTATTAAATACAATTTTACCTTCAGTACAATTATATTTAAACCTTTAAAATAAAAAGGGAAGAGAGAGTAGGGGCAAAGAAATCAGTTTCCCTAACAAAGCAAATAGTACAATGAAGTCCTCTCCTAAGTACTGTGAGAGTTTCCATTTTACAGCTACATCTAAGAACAATTATTGCAGAATTTATAAAATGCTAAGACACGTAGCAGAAGCAGCCAAAGCAACACATTTTTAATGCATCTGTGTAGGCAACAAGCATGATGCGGATAGCAAAAAAAGAAAAGGTAAATGCATACCAGAGTTAAAATCTTCAAATATCTTGTTGGTGGCATATCTTAAAATGGAAAAGTTCTAAATTAATCAAGGAGAAAAGCAGCACATTGGTGATATCTATGTAAAAGAGAAACAAGCATCTAAATGTAATAAAAACCTTGGATGGCATGAAAAAAAAATAACAGAATACAATGGGAAGAGAATTATAAGTGTTTTTAAGTATCAGAGACTACCAATAAGCAAGAAGTAAAAGAACCTAACCTGGATCATTGTGACAGGCACTGCAGGCTGTTGCCCATTATCCACTTTCCCCTTCGTCCTTAGTAACAGAATACCCAAATTTTAGCTAAGTGCATGCCGAATAAAGACTGCATTTCCTAGCCTCTCCTGCAGTTAGGTGTGGCCATATAATGTGAGTTTAAGCCAATGGGACATGAGTAAAAATATTAATTGTGATTTCCAAAAAAATCCTTAAAACAATGGGGTACATCATGCTTTGTACCCTCCTCCTGTTGCTAGCTGGAATGTGGATGAGGTGCAGGAGTACAACAGCTATCTTAGACTATGAGGAAGAAGCCCCATATTGAGAATGACAAGGCAACAAAAATAGAAAGAAACTCATTCCTTGACATTGTGGAACACCACAGCAGCTCTGGGTTACCTATCTCTGGACTTTCATGTAAGAGAAAAATGAACTTATATGAAATTTAAAGTCACTATTATTTTACTTTTGGGGACGGGGGTCATAAATGGTTGAACACAATCCTAATACAGAACATGGTACTAGGAGCAGAATGCTTCATAAGAAAGAATGTAAGTGAGACTGGCTTAATACAGTAGTAAGTGGTGAACACTCAGACACTGAAGACTGCAAACCTAGAGATCACTGTTACGCAGTGGGGCACAACGCGTGGTTAAACCACTACCTGATGACACTGGAACGATACAGCTTTAAGGGAAATAGTAGGAAAGATTCAGAATGCTGTGTGTTGACTGCTCCTCCCAACTGTCAACAAAACTATTCCAGAGAGGTAAAACTCAGACTAGAGCTAGTCGATCAGTAAGCAGAGCTATAAAGGAGTTCATCTTTGCTAAGGAAGATGTACTCTTTCCTGTGGCCTGCAATGCAAGTTCACTAAAAGCCTCTTACTTCAGAGCCTTAGAGACCAGAGAGTGAAGCCCCCTGTAATCTAAAGTGGTACAATTAAGAGCAGTGGCTGCAAAATGGAAATAAGACAGGAGCTCTGCCATGTAAAGCCTATGAACCCAACAGCCAAAACAAGAAGGGGAGGGGGGGACCTCAGGACTGCTTTCTCATACAAGCCAATTGTTTCAGGTAGACTCACTGTACTTAGCATTCAGATGGGATGGAAATGGACAAGGCACAGCTGTGAGCAAGTCAAAGAGTCATCAGGCTCAAAAACAATGCTTAATCCAGAAATTTATTCTTCTGTCAGGACAGAAAGTCTTCAAATTTCCTACACAGTAGCATTTAATAATTGATACGGATCAGTGACTTTTATATGTTACTAATTCTCCCCTTTTATGAACAGTAATTTTGTATTGCTATCATACTATTTCGATTATACTTATTGTACACTAATTAATTGTTTTGGAAGTAGTTACCTCATGTTTTAGTTTACAGGCCCTGAACAAAACCTGATAAAGACTGAACATTACTCAGACATCCTGGGCTTTGAGCTGAGTACAGTAACTAAATGAAATATTGGAGTAGTTTCTCTCAGTGTGAAGTGAATGTGTTGTGTATATGGAAAAACAGGTACACATGTATAGAAGAACAACCAAAGGGGCGGACTGTAACAACAACAAAAAAAATTCTAATCATATCCCCAAACCCATTTTCCTTTTCTCCAGCAAACAGCAACCCAGATTAAGGACTACAATTCCTAAACTCCCCTGAAACTAGGTATAATCTTATGACAACATTCTGGCCCAGGGGCTATAAATGAAAGTGCATACAACTTCTAAGGAATATAGTTAAAGGGAATAATCAGGCCTTTGGCCCTTCCTCCTTCCAGCTGACTGGAACACAGATTATATGGCTGGAGCTTAAGCAGGCACTTCAGATTATAAAGCAGAAAATGAATGCTGAAAACAAACAAAAAAAGGAACTATCCTTAAAGAAGCCCAGACTATGGATTTACATCTATTAAAAGTTCTTAAAGAAACTGTTTCAAATATATTCAAAGAACTAAAGGAAACCATGTCTAAAAAAAACTAAAGAATGATGTCTCACCAGAGAATATCAATAAAAAGATAAAAATTATAAAAAAGAACTGAACAGAAATTGTGAAAAAGCAGAATAACAAATATTTCCTAGAGGGGTTCAAGCAAATTTGAGGAAATAAAAAAGAATAAAGAAAAATGACAGTGTCCTTCAGAGACCTACGGGACACCATCAAGCATACCAACATATGCATAGTGGGAGTACCAGAAGGAGAGGAAAGAAAGAACAGAAGAAAATAATTGGAGAAATACTAGCTGAAAACTTCTCAAATTTAATGTAAACATTAATCTACACATCCAAGAAAGTCAATGAACTCCAAGTAGGGTAAATAAAGGAGATACATACCTAAACACATCATAATCAAACTATAAAAAGACAAAAAGAAAACCTTGAAAGCGAGAAAAAAGTGACTCATCATGTACAAATGATCCTCAATACAAATAACAGCTGATTTCCTATCAGAAACCAGAAAGCATTAGGATGACATACTTAAAGTTCTGAAATTTAAAAAAGCTGCCAACCAAAGATTCTGTATCACACAAAACTATCCTTTAAAAAAAGGAAGGAAAAAAAAGGAGAAAAACAAAATTGAAAGAATTTGTTGCTAGCAGACCTGCCTTACCATACTAAAAGTAGTCTTTTGACTTAAAATGAGAAGACACAAATCCATATGAATAAAGAGCGCCAATGAAAGTAAATATAAAGGTCAATATAAATGCATTTATCTTTCTTTTTTTCACCTGTATGAAAAGACAACTGCATAAAGAATTTTAAATGAGTGGTAAGCACACATGCAAAAAAATTTCATTTGTGACAGGAACAGCAAAACAGAGGGGTTACAGAGCTATACAGAAGCAAAGCTGTTGTATACTACTGAAATTAAATTGTTATTAATCCCAGAAAACCTGCAAGAATGGGAGAAGATATTTATAAAGTATTCATCTGATATTTATATCTAGAATAAAGAGTTCTCACAATTCAACAATAAAATTATATGTAAATTATAGGGTCCCACCTCTGGGGTCTTAACATGAGGAACTCCATGGACACACGCTCCTAGAAAACAAGCAAAGCTAGTGAAAACTACTTTAAAAAATGTTAAGTCTCTGGATATGATCCTAAAGGCAAACAGTGAAAATAAAGTATTCAAGAGAACCTACTAAAAACTCAATTACACTGATATCTGTGGCATTTGAGCCATGATCCACTCCATGGCTAAGTTTGATAGAAGTTTCACTCTAGGTGTGTGTGGCTAAGAAGAAGGCATTCCTTCTCTCAGCTCCCAATCAAAAATCAATCACCAGAAGGATCAGGCCACCAGCATTTCTCAACTACAACTCTAAGTTGAAGAGGCTAAATTCCTCATGGGCTCTCTCCCTCCAACCAGCCCCTTTTCATAGGACAGAGGCTACATCCAAGGTGTAGCAGTCTAAGAATACTGGGTCCCTAATTGTGTTCTCCCCAGCTAAAAGGGCAAAGGTTACCCACCAGGAGAGGCAAGCCAGAGGACTAAAAGCTAGACCCCTGGCCAACGTCCAGAATAATGACTCAGAAATTCTATCCAGAAGGAGAAGTAGTCGATAAAAAAAGAAAACTCCAAAACTCTCCCCAAAGGAACTAAGATTATTTGACACAGACTGTGGGTAAATTCAGGCCCAAGGAAGTTCTCGGAAAAAATCTCTTAATCAGGAGCAATGAGCTATACTGCAGGACACAGAGCTCACTAAGAATCAAGGAATAAGGCGGCTAAAAATAGCCTCTTCTGGGGTCAGAACAAACCACAAAGAGTGGCCTAAAAAACTACCCCAGCCCAAATTTAATTGGATCAGACTAATGAACAATTAATGCCAAGACAATTCAGTGAGGGAAAGAATAATTTTCAGCAACTGGGACAACTAAATATCCACATGCAAACAGTAAAGTTGGATCCCCCTACATGACACCATAAATACATACACACACACACAATTAACTCAAAATGGGTCATAGATCTAAATGTAAGAATTAAAAATATAAAATTCTTAGAAGAAACATAGGTGCAAATCTTCATTACCTTCAATTGGACAAGTTTCCTAGATATACATAGGGTACAACCAAAGAAAAAAATAGATAAACTAGATCAACAAAATTTTTTAATTTTGTGCATCAAATGATACTAACAAGATGAGAAAATGAAAACCTGCAAGAATGGGAGAAGATATTTATAAAGTATTCATCTGATATTTATATCTAGAATAAAGAGTTCTCACAATTCAACAATAAAAAGACAACCCAATACAAAAATGGGTAAAGGATATGAATATAGTTCTCCAAAGATGGCATACAAATAGCCAATAAGAACATGAAAAGATGCTCAACATCATTAGTCATTAGGGAATACGAAATAAAACCACAATTGGATACCTCTTCACACCCACTATGAGAGCTAGAACCAAAAGTCAGATTATAACAAGTATTAGCAAGTATGTGAAGAAATTGGAATCCATATTATAAAATCATATGATTTCATTCATATGAAAGTCCAGGACAGAAAAACTATAGAGACAGTAAATTACTGGTTCTTTATTTGGAAAGTAGGGAGAGAGACTGGGAGATGGTAATAACTAAATTATACAGATTTCTTTTGAGGTTATAAAAATGTTCTAAAATTTGCTGATAATAGCTGCACATACAGGGAATATACTAAAAACCACTGACTTGTACACTTTAAATGGGTGAATATCGTATTTTAATTACATCTCAATAAAGCTGTTTTTTAAAAAAGAAAAAAAGTAATGAAGCAGTTGCTACAACATGGATAGACCCTGAAAGCATTATAGTAAATGAAAAACAGCCAGACACAAAATTGTATTCAAAAGTCATTATATTTTTTTCTGCCCATCATATACTTACGGGGAAAGAAAAAAGTAGTTTCACTTACAAATGTCCTTGACGCAACAGTAAAAAATATTTATTTTATTAAATTTGGACCCTCTAGTGTACATCTCTTTTTTCCTGAGATATAGATCCATTTACATGATAAAAATTTTAGAAAATTTTAAGTCTCCTAAAATGGTCCTAAATGCACTCAACAAATAAAAGAGGTTTTATTCAAGAGAATCTACTAAAACTCATTTATGTGGAATAATACAGAATAGGGAAACCCATCGAGACAGAAAGTAAATTAGTGGTTGCCTGATGCTGGGGGTGGGGGGTCTGGTGGAATGGGAAGTAACTGCAAATAGGTATGGGGGGGCAGGGTGATAAAAATGTTCTGGAATTAGTGGCAACAGTTGCACAAGCAAGTGAACATACTAAAACCACTGAACTGTGAACTTTTAAAAGTTGATTTTTATGAGGGATCTGTATCTCGAAAAAATTTTAAAAAGTACACAAATTTAATAAAATAAATTTTTTTACTGCTCCATCATGGACATTTGTAAATGAAACTACTTTTTTCTTTCTCTTTAAGTGCACGATGGGCAGAAAAAAATACAATGACTCTTGAGTACTATTTGGTGTTATTCCCTCAATTCATGCTAAGGTGCCAGCAGTCTTACCCACTATTGCTTTTCTATCCCTGCAAGTATCAACACAGTGAATCAGCAATAACACTGTAGTATTATTATAAAACAGTTTTGAACTTGTGACTCTCTGAGAATTAATCAAAGACCGCTAGCAGTTTATTTGCAAACTTCACTTCGCAAACCCCTGGACTAGACTATAAGCTCTAGACTATAGAAACAGGGAACACATCCTCTATCTACACGTGAGGCAGCATAGTGAGTCGGAAAAGGAGCATGGGCTGTTCTATCAGGCAGACATTTGTTCAAATTCTAGAGCTGCCATGCAGGTTACAGGAGCTTAAATCCCCTATGCCTCAGTTTCCTGTGCTATAAAATGAGGATAATACCTACCTATATAAAGTAATTTAAGACCATCTGAAATATAACAGGTGTTCAGTAAATGTTAGCTCCCTTCTCATTTTGTTCCCAACCAGCTAGTACAGTGCCTTGCACAAAGAAGATGCTCAATTACTCAATAAATATTGGTGAAGTTTATTAGCTACCTCATACAGATCTATATAAGTCAAAGTTCTAAGGTGAACTTTAAATGCTAGAGTTAGATACAAAATATTGAGATATGTCCAGATATTTTCCACAAAAATATTATATTCATTCACCTTAAGGTATATAACTGAAAATACAGTCTTCTTGAAAATTCATCTAATTTTTAAAAAATCATTCGCATTCTAGACAAGTAACAGTAAAAAGTAAAATGGTATGTTAAATGTTAGAAATTACTCCACACCTCTGATTCAAAAACATTTTTATGGCCTGCATATCTCTGTAGCTCAACTATCTAAAATTCAGGTGATATAAACAACCTATACTGACTTTATTAGGCCATACGATGCTGAAGGGCATGAATATTTCAGTCAAAGAACCTGATTTTACATACCTACACTGCCACTTACAAGGCTGTGTGACTTTAGGCTAATTAATAGTCTTCATAAGAATAATAATGTTTACAGGAGTATTGTAAGGATTAAATGAGATAATATATGAGAAGCTCTTATAACAATGCTGACACAGAGTAAGAACTAACAAATACTAGTTTTAGGCAATGTTCTAATTTAAATACACTCCAATGATATTCTTTTGTAGCATTTTTATACAGCACTCTGGCAACATATATAGATGTAGTAATTAAAAAACAAAAATCAAGGTCCTTTTTTTTTGGTTACTGATCTCAGAAACTTTGGGGTAAATGCTGATAAACCTTTAAGTATAAAAGCTTTCCATTTAGACTATAAACTTATTTTCCTCACATTTCAATGGGAAAATATGAGAGATTCTAAATTATGGTATAAATCTGGAATACCTTAGATTACTTAAGAAAAAAAACTATGTTTCTAAGTCAGGCTTTGGCTTAAACTTCAGATTATTACAAAAATGGGACTGAGGGAGCTAACATGAATTTTCTTTGCACACCACCATATCCCAAACTTCAATAGTTAAGTGTATCTTTAAAAATATAAAACGTCTACTGGAAAAAACTCCAATATGACATTTGACTAAAGAAGTTTGTTTTCTGTCACCATTAAGACCATTAATGAGATAGAACAAGAGACTACAGTTAAGAAGCCCTAACATTCTAGACATGAGTGTGTTTTCAACTTTAAGGACTTCATTTTGGAGTGGGGGAGAGAAAATCTCCTCCACTCCAAAGAATGTTGTATACACAGTAGATATTAACCATTTTGTTGATAATGACCAAATGCAGAAAGATAAATACATAAATAAAACACCACCTTGGCCCCAAACATGACATGTTAATGTAAACACTTCTAAACATCTCCAGGATACAACTCATCTTTGACATGCTTTCAAAAGCTAAGCAGAAAAGAGCTGTTCAACATAAATTGATATCTTTATATTACCACCCTGAAAAACTCCTTAGAGTTTATGATCTTTTCAATAACTTTATTTACCCCTACCCATGCACACCAGTTCAAAAAATACTGCTCTAAAGGAGCCAAGCTTACACAGTGGAGAAAAAAACAGTCTCTTCAATAAGTGATTTTGGGAAAACTGGACAGCCATATGCAAAAGAATGAAACTAGACCACCATCTTACATCATGTACAAAAATTAATTCAAAATGTATTAAAGACTTGAATGTAAGATGTGAAACCATAAAACTCCTAGAAGAAAACGTAGATGATAAGCTCCTTGAAATCGGTCATGGCAATGATTTTTTAGATCTGATGCCAAAAGCAAAGTCAACACAAGCAAAAATAAACAAGTGTAACTATAACAATCTAAAAGCTTCTGCAAAACGAAGGAAATCATTAACAAAATGAAAAGGCAACCTACAAATGGAAGAAAATAATTGCAAATCATATATCTGAAAAGGGATTAATATTCAAAATATATACAAACCTCATTCAACTCAACAGCAAAAAAAAGTTGATTAAAACATGGGCTGAGGTTCTGAATAGATATTTTTCTAAAGACATACAGATGGCCAACAAGTACATGAAAAGATGCTCAACATCACTAATCATCAGGGAAATGCAAATCAGAACTACAATGAGATATCACCTCATACATGTTAGGATGGCTATTATCAAAAAGGCAATAAATAACAATGAGGAATTGGAGAAAAGGGAAACTGCACTATTGGTGCAAATATAAACTGGTGCAACCACCATGAAAAAGTTTAGAAGTTCCTCAAAAAATTCAAAATAAAACTAACATGTGATCCAGCAATTCTACTTCTGGGTATTTATCAAAAGAAAATGAAAACACTAAACTTGGAAA
Source organism: Cynopterus sphinx (assembly GCA_030015415.1). Taxonomy (NCBI): domain Eukaryota; kingdom Metazoa; phylum Chordata; class Mammalia; order Chiroptera; family Pteropodidae; genus Cynopterus; species Cynopterus sphinx. Next base: position 169,675,417 of record CM057380.1, read on the forward strand.
GACATACACACCCCCATGTTCACTGTAACACTATTTGTAATAGCCAAGACATGGAAATGTCTAAGTGTCCATTGATGAATACATGAATAAAGAAAATGTGATATATATGTACATACTACATATGTATACACATAGTGGAATATTATTCAACCGTAAAGAGTGAACTCTTGCTATTTGCGACACCATGAATGCACCTTGAGAGCATTATGTTAAGTGAAGTAAGTCACTTTAGAGAAAGACAAATACCATATGATTTCACCTATACGTGAAATCTTAAAACAAAAGGGGGGGGCGCTGCAGAGAAATTAGATTGATGGTTGCCAGAGGCAAGGGGTAGGGGTGGGGAAATGGGTGAAGGGGTCAAAAGGTACAAACTTCTAGTTAAAAAACAAACAAGTCTTGGAAATGTGATGTACAGTGTGATGACTATACTTAATAATATTATATTGCATATTTTAAAGTTACTAGGTCACAAGAAAAAGCAATTTATAACTAAGTATGGTGACAGTTGTTAGACTTACTGTGGTGATCATTTTGTAACAAACACAAATTCAGAATCATTATGTTGTACATCTGAAACTAATATGTTATATGTCAATTATACCTCTAAAAAAAACTACTCTAAGGGGAAGCCAAACTTGAAGAATCGATCTAAAATATAAAAACTCAATCATTTCTTGTGGAAAAATGAAACTAAAGAGGTAACATTCTCTACACTAAACAGAAGAGACCTTAGGAACATCCTTTCATCTAAGACAGAAAAGAAACTGAGATTGTTAGGAAAAATATCCAGAGCCAAGTCTGCTACTAAAAGATAAATACTAAGGAATTTCCAGATCTTGTAAAGGCATGTATATCTTGTGCTATTTCTCTAAGATTTAAGGTAAGTAGCTAAAATAATTATCATTGTCTATCCCTCACTCCACTGTTCAGTTTTAGGAGTTCTACTCCAAGAAGCTCTTCAAAAGCACACTTCTGGCTGGTAATTTACACTTTCTTATTATAAAAAGTAAATATTTATTTTAAAATATTAATAATAACAAATTAAGTTATCAAACAACGTCCTAAGCATCTGTCAAGGTGTATGGAAGAACATTTGAAGAGAGTACTGTGACCTTTCCAAGTGAGCATTCACAAATGATCACCAAAAGACCAGGTACATGAAGAAAGACAGCAAAAGGTCTGAGAAGAATACAGAATTGCTAGAAAGGTTGAGTTTAAAAAGCCAAGGAAGAGTAATGTCATAGATGTCAGTGGAAGAAAAGTTTCAGGTGGGAGGGAGCGGCCAACCATGTCAAATGCTGCAGAGAGGTCTAAAAACTTCCCTAGGTCACTTCCTTCAGTTCAGCCAAAAAAATAAAGCTTTTATTACACTCTCTTCCTCCCTCCCTCCCTCGCATGGAAGGCAGTGCAACTTTGACTCATTTGGAAAGACGCAATTTGTTCACAAATTGGGACAAACCTACCTAACAACATATGAATACCATGAGCTCCTTTGAGATTACAATTATATTTGTAATTGAGTTTACAATTATAAACTCAATTCATCATGTTATATAGACACACAATACGTACATTTGTTTGAAAAGGCTGCTAGCAATCTGACTATGAGCTTAGTTAGGCACTACAATGGTATGTGCCTCACTGGACTAAAGAGATAATAGATTTTAGGGAGTATGTTCTATCTCTTTTACCAAAAAAGGCTTTAACAAATAGGGCTGTGAAAGAGCCTGAAGAATTTGAGTGCCACCAAACAACTACCTGATTAAAAAACCAGAGCCCTGTTTTGCCTGTTTTCATAGAACTTTACCATATGTCCACCAATTCTCCCAATAACTTGGAAGCAAATATCGTCACAGGCAGCTCACTAGCAACTCAGAGAAAGAGCTCCAATGTTCTGTAACAAAAAAAAAAAATGTTTTATAAGGAAAGCATAACTCCCTATGTGACGGCAGGGACCCAGCTCACAAGCACGGCAGTCATACCTTTGGTAACCTTATCTTTTCTGGTGCTAAACTCTCCTGCAAAACTGCCTTGGGATGAAAAAGGAGGGTTTCCAACCCTCAAAGCAATGAATTCCCCAGCTTTACCTCTTGCTGAATTACACACACGCAAGGCACAAAACATAATACAAAGAGCATGCTGTAAGAAATTAGCCTTGCAACTCAAAGGAAATACAGTAAAGCAGAGCCCACACGATTCTCTAGGTGGACTAAACAATCGTGACCACAGCACAGGAAGGGACGCTTATCTATATTTTTCACCCCCATGGTGACATATACAATTGTCATCTGCACAGTACTTCATCTGTCCAGACTATTTTGTAATCACAATTCTGAAATTATTCCCTCACAATAATTGAGTATGATTAAAACTTATTTTCTGTCTTCTAGGCATTCAGATTACAACAGATGAGAGACAATCAGGATGGCAAAGTAGAGAAATAGACTCTTCCTTTGTCTCAAAACCTCATTAATGATGGCAGAACTGCTATATTCTAGAGTTTGAAAAAACCTAGAGCATTCAATAATTTCAGATGATGAGAAACTAAAGCTCAGAAGAGTTATAAGCAATTGCTTGCTGTCACCAAATGAATTAGTGGCAAAGCCAGGAGAACTCTGACCTCCTGACTCCCAACTCAGCATTCCACACTGCCATGTTCCTTTTCTATAAACAAACAATGAAATATGTGTGGAGAATTCTGGGCTGTTAGGTTCAGCACACTAGCTTGTCCTTTGAAATGACTCTCCTCACATTGACTTACCAAAAAAAAAAGTTATAACAGAATCCAGAGCAGCTTATTATTTTTGCCAATCCTAAGAAAAATGGGTAGATGCACAAAATGGGGGAGGCAGTGCACTGGAATTGAATACAGCAGGACTGTGAGAATAACAAATGAGAAAATGAGGATGAGAATACTCTCTTTAGGCCTCTAGGCTTACTGAACAAGAGGGCGGGCTCTATGGTATAACTTATTCTAGGTATTTGAGGTCAATGATTACTACTTTAGCTTTTAATTTTTCAATTTTTATTAAAACATTACAGAAGCCTTTTAAAAATCACACAGGATAAATTTATAACAAAAAGTAATAGTCAGTGGGATATTATAACCCAACTAACATTTTTAAAACCATCATTTAGCTAGCAGAAAGGAGCGTAGAGGTGGGTGGGGAAAACAAGGAGTGCAATCAGGAGGGTACTGGAGAAGTCTAAGAGAGATGAAGGTGGTTTAACCAAGGAGTGTCGGATTGTACCACTTACCATAGTAAGGGTAAGTATTATTTCATGAAATCTTTTCAGATATCTGCACACTTATGTGTATAATTGGGTCCTAATATAAAATGTGTCTCCAATTATGAGTCACAGCCAAAAAAGTTTGAAAAACAGTACCCTAGGAAATTGAGAATACTTATCTTCCCTAAAATCTTTGTCAAAGTCCTATATCAGGCTCAAGTGAAACAAGCTACAACAAGTTTAATTACATACCAACTATAATCTTATTGATCTGCCAAAAGAATACTTCATTTGGTCTTTATAAAAAAAAAAGAAAAAAAGAAAGAAAGAACAGTACAAGCAGTATTCAAACATCACTGGGATGCCAGGCACAAACTGTGTTACTTCTACCAACCGTGGAGAAGTACAGATTACTAACAACATGTAATGCCAATTTCCTTTAACCACTAAACCATTCTAACCATTCAACTACTCCTAATTTTAGAGATTAAACACCACCAACGCATATTCACAATGGCAATGCTTTCAGAATTTTCAGGAAAATACCATACTCTCCCAAATGAGAAATTATGGCCTAATTCTTTTTGAAGAATACAGAGATTACACACTACAGCTCTGAAAGATTCTTTCAAAAACCTAACTGCCTTAAGCAACAACCTTTTTTTAATAACTTTTTTTAATAACTTTTAGGTTCAATTAACTTGGTCTCTCAATAGCAATGCTACTGGCATTTTGGGTGGGTAATTCTTTGTTTTGGACTATTATCCTTGGCCCCTGATCACCAAACACCAAAGGTGTATCTCTTACCTGCCCCACTGTCACTATGACAACCAAAAATGCCCCCATACTTTTCCAAATATCTTCTGGAAATATGGTACCTATCCCATTGAGAACCACTGAAAATTTTAGCTGATATTCTCCTTAGATCAACTGATTGACTTGTGGCCTCCAATTCAGAACAGAGATGTCAAGTAGTTTATCTATGCATTGAATTTAACCATTTCCAGGTAGCGTTAAGATCAAATGGTCTGAAATAGAAAGCATATTTATTATCTTTTTCCTGGCATAAGCAGCCCCTCGGTATTATTTTCAAAGTGGTATAAAGCAAATGTAGACATTTAAGAGGAAAAAAAAAAAAGGTTAACATGGATTCTACAAGTATTCTAAGGTAAAAGTAAATTTACATTTCCCCAAGTTTCATGATAAAAGGATGGGATAGACAGAATTACAGAAGAATGACTAAGATTATTTCCTTGAACAAAGTGTACAGGTACATTTATCATTACTATACATGTATAGTGTACAGATTTAAGAGAAAAGTCAGAGTAATATGTGACGGGTTTTATCAAATTAAGAAGAATATATAATACTTACTGAACACTTGTAACCATAAACAGTAGCAAATGCTTGTTTAATCCTTACAGCAAGCTTATGAGGATATTATTATTCTCCCTATTATACAGAATACTGAAGTACAGAGAGGTTAAATAACTTGTTCAAGATTACATAGTGATTAAGTGGTTGAGCCAGGGTTCAAATCCAGATTAACTCGAGTCCTCACTAAGAGCTGTATAGTTACAAGGCACTCATAGGAAGGCTAGAGTAGGAGATTTTAAACGTAGGAAAGAACTTGTCTGAAAACTATGACCCTTGGAAACATGCTAAGTAAAGAAGCCAGTAACAAAAGAGCACATTTATATGAAACGTCAAGAATAGGCAAGCCTATAGAATCAGAAAGTAGGTTAGTGGTTATAGTAGGGCTAGAGAAGAGGAGAGAGGCTAAGTGGAGGGGGGAATAGGAAGCGGCTACTAATATTTATTTAGGGTTTTTTTGAGGGGTGATGAAAATTTCTTAAATCGATTTTGGTGATGGTTGTACAACTCTATGAATATACTAAAAACTAAGGAATAGTAAATTTTAAATACATGAATTGTGTGCTATTTTAATTATATCTCAATAAAGCTGTTTTTTAAATGAATAGACCTAAACTAAGGTGATAACAGGAGGGGATCTAAGTGAGTTTAAGGTGGTTCGCAAGTCTCTAACATGAGTAATATGAATGAAGAAAAGATTAATGCTACACTCGTCAGATACAGGAGGAGGCAGGGTAGGGAGAGGTAGATAGGTTTGGACAGGTTAAAATTACCTGTCACCCAAATGGAGATGTTCAGAAGGCAGCTAGATTGCTAGGTCTAGAGATTATTAGAGATCTGGGGTGAAAATATTACTTCTAAATCAACAGCAAATAAGCAGTGGCTAAAACCAGAGGTTTTGATGCAGAGATCCTCAAAGAGTACCAAGAGTGATAAGAGCTAAAGGCTAAGACTAAGATTAGACTTAGTGGGGAATTATCCACAATGAACAGCTAAGCAAAGAACAAGAAGCCCACCAAAGATACTGAGTAGCAATAGTCAAAAGGAAGGGGAAAGAAAGGAAAGAATACAATCTTCTGACAAAAGTTGCAAGAAAAATAAAATTCTTAACAGTGTCAACTGCCTCAGAGGGGTTCTAGAATAGTGCCTGGCACACAGATTTGCTCAATAAACATCTGATGAACCAATTAATATTTTAAAAGTGTTCACTGATTTGGCAACATGGAAAAAATAGTGACTGGTGTCTTTGGTTAAGACCACAGAGCACCTACATACAAATTCAAAAGAGGTGCCTTCTTTAGGTGAGCACACAGCTTGATAAGCAGGGCTCAGATTGAATTTCAGCCCCCCTCATGTTCCCCACACCCCAGCTAGTACTCATGTGCAGTGAACAACTACAGTAGGTTAAAAGACAGAGATGCAGAAGTGACAACACCAAGTATAGACTAACCTTTCACAACCTGTCTGAGAAGGGAAATACAGAAGTCTCTGGAACCAGAAAAGGACTTCTCTAATTCTAAAACCCTCCAATAAACTACATCACAAACTCATCACCTAACTGGCTTATTGTGAACTTGGGGAGATGGTTCATCCAATTTTGAGAGAATATGTTCTATTTATAACCTATTTGGTTACTTTAACTAAAATGTTAAAGCTTCCAATAGCAAAAAGAAGGACATAACCTAGATAACATGAACAATAAAACAAAACAAAATAAATGCTATGGGAAACTAAGGGCAAAGCCAGCAGCTATAGGAGCCTCATGGACAGAAACAAAGTCATTCAAATACCAAGTGTAGTAGTTTTAAACTATACCCCAAAACTCCTTATTACTCTTCCATTCAAAGGGTGGAAACTAATTCCCCTTGCCTTGAGTGTGGGCTGTACTTGGTGATTCTTTTCTAACAAACAGAATGTAGCAGAGATGACAATATGTGACTTCTGAGATGAGGTCACAAAAAGCGTTGCAGCTTCCTCCTTACTCTCTCAGCTCAGTGACCCGAGAAGGACACCAGCTGCCATGTTCCAACAACACTTGACCAGTCCTCTGGAGAAGTCCATCCAGTAAGGAACTGAGGCCTTCTACCGACAGCCATGTGAGTAAGGCATTTTTGAAGTGAGTCCTCCAGCCCCAGTCAAGCCTTCATATGACCACAGCCCCAGCAGACATTATGAATGTAACTTCATGAGGTGGAACCACTCACTTAAGAGGCTCCCAGATTCCTGAGCCACAAAAAAATGTGTGAGATAATGTTTACTGTTGTTTTAAGCTGCTGAGTTTTAGAATAATTTATGCTGAAATAGATAACCTACAAAATTTTAAAAAGCACGGGTGTACTAAAATATTCATTTACTTTATTCACTAAGCATGTGAACACTTATATACTGAGAATTCTCCAAATTAACAAATTTGTACAAAGGTAAATAACCAGATTATGATTTCCTGTAAAAATAAATAACAAATGAATTAAACAGGAAACCAAGGATAATGCAAGAAGCTTTTACTGAGAGGCCAAAGGCATTACAAAGTCTTCCAAGAAAAAAAAAAATAACTGATAAAAGTTAAAGCCCGTTTCTCAAGAAAGGTTACACATTTTATAACATGGCAAAGAATGGAATAAAAATGACAAGAGTGGTATGTTTGGCTTGCAATAATAAACTAATACATATAAAAGGAGAGGAGGGAAGATTAATAGATAAAAAAGAGGGTAGGAAATTTTGTAGGAAGATTAAATCTGATGCAGAACTTAACACAATTTGAGGATGACTTAAAAGAAAGTTAAAAAGTGTTTACAAGGGATCCTCTGGGGTGCTGGATATTTAACACTAGAGTGTAGTAATGGTTGCATAACTCCACAAATTTACTAAAATATCACTTAATTGTACTCTTCAAACAGGCAATTTTTCAGTACATTAATTATACCTCAGTAAAGCTGGGTTTTTTTTTAAAGTGGTGCAGGCATCCCTCAGAGATACTGCAGGCTGGATTCTGCATCACAACAACAATCAAGCAAGTATTGCAACAAAGCGAGTCATAATCTTTTTGCTGGTGGAGGGCCCTGCCTTCAATCTGTAAAACACACAACATCTGTGAAGTACAATAATGAGAAGCACAACAAAAAAAGGTATGCCTGCAATTATTTGTTCACTGACGCGGGATGGGAAAATTACATTATTAGGATTTCTCTAAGGAAAGGAGGCAGCCAAGAGGAAAAGTACAATAATTCACTTGACAGAAAAAAAAAAATAAAAATGTTCACAGATTAAAAAACATTAACATTTCCATCTCAGCACAATAAAGTGTCTCTGGGTAACTTCTCTGTAAACCTCGCTGAGACCGCAAAAGCCTATTATCTTAAGAGTAGAAATAGTTAAATGTAAAGTGAGGAGGAGCACTTCAAATTAATTTCCTGCTTTAAAAGAATGTAAGGTAACATCTTTACAAGCATGATAACAACAGTCAATTCCATCAGCCTGTTACAACATCCAAATGGGGGATTTTTTGGTATTTTTGGAGAAAATTAATTTGCATTGGTTCAGGGACTTTTGCAGAAGTTTCCCAGAACAGTGGTACTGCATTTTATTTACGCCATTTGTAACTTCAGAGATCAAGCAAAACTGTACCTATAAACAACAATAATTCGCATTTGCTTTGAGTTATGAAAATACTAACCTACTCTGACCTCCCCTTCACCAACTTCAACAAACCCTGGGTCAAGAGTCTCAACTTCCCAAAACAGCGCAGTTGTCTCTAATTTCAGACCTGCTACTCTCCTCTCTGCCTTTGGCTAAATCAGTAACAAGCCCAGTTATAAAAACAAAACCAAAAAATTCTACTAACTCATGTAGGTATTTTTTTCTCCATAAAAGAATGTTCCAGCAGACACAGAAGAAATAATGGATCAGTATATAATCCTATTTCTCTAAATGGCAATAATAACAGTCAAAATAGATCAAGATAACGATATTTGCTATATTATCTACCTAGACCTGGAAATTTGTGGCATCAATGAACTTTATATATTTCAATAAAAAAAACATACTGAAAATTTACCACACCTAACCCTTAGTAGGCAGTCAACAAATGTTAGTTCCTTTCTATCCCTTCTGTTAATTCACACAGTATTTCCATGAAACAGTTCCTGTTATTACCCCAATATAAAACAGCAAAATATAAGATAATTTCCTGACTGCCACCCAGGTCAGAATCTGAAAATCCAGGCTCCCAGATGGTAACGAAGGGATTCACTTGCAGAAGTTAACGTTAATCTACCCTCTCTCTCTACCTCCCTTCCTAGGCAGCTATATCAATTCCAAGGACCATGACCCTTCTGCTATAGGAAGTGGCTCAATTGTTTTTCCTTGAAGCAATGTATTAACAATTCCTGTTCTTTGTGACAGAGAAAACCAATCCCCAAAGCCTATGCTATTCTAAGTGCAGATGCAGCAAGAGTCCAAAGACTGTCATCAACCCACAGAACCCTACACACAAGTTCAAAGGATTCCTGGTTGGGGACTAGGGGAAGTATTGTCATTGTTTTCTTGGCTGTCAAGTTCAACTCTCCAAGTGATCTAAGCTTCCCGCACCAATAAGCAATGGAGTCTCCACACACCTAAGATCATAGAAAACTAGAGCTCCATGTACTAGCATTGGCCCTTACTTTCACAGGAAATGTTCTGACAGAAATAGGTTTCCAGAGCTGTGTGAAGCTACCATCTATATAGCTCTTTTTGTGGGCATCTGACCCCAAATAGATATATGAGCCAAAGGCATATCTGGTGTACTTTTGTTCAGGCTCCAGAGCTTAAGATAGGAACACAGCATGTTGTGTCAGATTCAACTCTTGTGGTTACAGATGGACAGACTCTGTCATCAGTAATAAGATTTATAGTCGTCAGTGCTGGCCTGGCTAGTGCCAAGACAAGTCCTTTGTTGCCTACCATTCACAGAAGCTACTGAATTTTCAAGTGACCAGAAGGAATTACCTATCTGGCACTTCCTACTATCCCAAGTTGCTTTACATAATGGCTCCAACAGAAGAACCTCCACACTCTCAGGACTGGATCGTAGTATGTCTATGTGAAGTCCTAGTGTGGAGAGCAGACTGTAAGCTGACAAGGTACTTGCAATATGTGAGGTCAACCAAAGGTTGCCTCGCCTAAAGGAACCCTCCTAAGATGGAAAAGTACGAACTGATCTGGGAACAATGCGGTGCTGCTCCGAAGCAGGGAAAACACTCACAGCCAGGAGCAGAGCAGACAGAACTGCAAAAGATCATAGCAAGGTGTGGGTTGGATGAAGATAATGTCAGCTTAACCAGCAATTGTATGCTCTTGTATAAAATAGCTTGCAAAAATAAAACTGCACCACTGCTCCATCACTGCACAGTGGACCTCCTGATCCCAGCTTTCTGTCTTCTTTCTTTTCTTCATTTCCCACCATTCCCACTCAGGTACATTCTCCAGAGCCACGCTGTACGTGGCATCCTGGTTCTGTTCTATGACCACCAAAATTTAAAATTGGTTGTGCCGTATCTTTGGTATTTAATACATTCCAAAAAGATACTAGACGTAGTCCACAATATTAGATAAACCATGTGGCCATGAAAAGAATTTCCCTAAAAAATAATCAAATCTGATCTATTCTAGTTCAGTAAAACTGAACATACTAACCAAGACCTTAGGCAGGAAAGAGTGAATAAACCTGGGACCTACCTTGTTTACAATTCCCTCAGACAGATGAAATTCAATTCCATGCCAACCATACCCTTCGATCACTAAAACACAAACAGAAAAATAAAAGTTCATGCAATAGAAGCAGTTCTTCCAGTTCCTAAAGGGTATTTGGTTTCCAAAGAAAGAAGCTATTTCTTATCTTTCTATCCTCTCATGCCCAACACAACAGCTGAGCTCTGTCACTGGCAAAAAGACCCAGAAAGGTAGAGTTAAATAATAGCTAACACTTGCTATATTGCTAGGTGCTGTTCTAAATGCTTAACTGTGCTAATTAATTTAATCTTCACAATAATCCTATGGAAATACTCTTATTAACTCATTTTACATCCAAATAACAACTGACCTATACCTCTGAAAATTGCTCTTGCTGGTGTTAAGAAATGCCTTTTAAATAAATGTAGACAATCTCAAACATTGTAGCTGGACTGTCTCAATTTGGTATGTGTTCCATGTTCATCCACTCGTGCATTTCTTAAGTCTCCACAATACCAGGTGCTAAAGCGGATTCATTTTCTGCCCTTTAGGAGTTGAGAAACTAGTTGGGGAAATCAGACTAACCATGGAATGCCCTATATTATGAGGTACGCTTTTTTTACGCAATCATTCAGTAAAAAAATCACTAACCTTTGGGAAAAGGAGAGGAAAGTTTCACATAAGAGGTGCCCTAAACCTGAACCTTTAAAAATAGGTTACACAAGCAAAGTAAGGAGAAAGGCTCTTCAGGCAAGGAAATGAGAACAAAAACATGTTGTGGCAGGGACATGGTGGACTAAGGCCCTTTAGAGTCTGATCCCATCCATTTTGACCAGCCTTTGTCCTGGCCACCGATCTCCCTCCCTCTCCCACTTACCATACCAAACTCCTTACTTCTAGGACACACAACCTTTGATAGTCCCAGTGTTTCTCCTACTGCCTGGAATGTTCTTCCCCCTTTTCCCCGGTGGGTAACATTAATCTTTGTATACTGTAAGCACTCAATAAAGTACCGTCAGTGTTTAAAGTAACTTCATTATTATTTAGGATCCAACTGAAATGGCTTTCTAAAGCCTTTTCCAATTCCCCAGAGTTAATCTACTCAGTGCTTCATCACACTCACATGGCATTTGTCCATTTCCCCATAATAGTGGTAAAATATTTTATTGTCCTCAGGTTTCCTTTTTCTTTCTCTCCTTGTCCGTACAGGAAAAATCTTTTATACAACTCAATATCCCCCAAGACTAACTAGCACAGTGCCCGGCACATAATAGCTGCCTGTTATGTACTTGTTAAGGCCCAACTGTCTCAAATTTACAAAATAACGATAGGATTCTTCCAAAAGCTCGGCTCCTTTAGTACATTTAAACAATTCAGTTTATCAAAATTTAATGCAATTTTACATTTTCATGAATATGTCTGCTATATAATTACACCAACAATTGATGCCCCCAAAAAATCAAAGTAGATTCACTAAAAACCTACCAGCTGACTAGGTTTTGCTTGACAACAAGGTCCTCATCCATTGCAATTGAGGCAGAAGGAATTTACTGAATTGATAATTTAGGGATTATGCTGGTGACCTTTCTCACTGAAATGGTACCACAGCTCTGCATGCAATATGTATGTTTAAGTAGGTATTTATCTTGGCTTTTAATCATGGATTGTTGAGGTTACAAATTTAGAAATCCAATCATAAATCCAAGGTTTATTAATAGAAACTTTCCATACGGTAGGAGTTTAAGAAGTAAAACAGCAGCCTTTTTCCTTGCTGAAAGCAGAAGGTAGCAGAGCGCCAAAGGAGCAAACCCTCTTCTAACTCCACTCTTGGCACTGCTTAAAGGAGAGGCAAGCAAGAGTCTCCCTGAAAATGTAACCCAGGGCAACGGGCATTTCAATGTCTGTGCTTTTTAAGGCTTAAGTATTAATTTTATACATGCTCATGTTCATTTAAAGCACAATTTGTGGCTTGGAACTTAAAAAATGTTCTAACGTGCTAGTCTATCCACATATTAATAGAATAAGCCAGGTTCAAACATGCTTAAAATACTCTAGATCATTATGCAAAGGTATGAGCTCAATCCTTTATTCTCAGGAAAAGGAACTTAGTCACGGGAGAATGACTAAAGCAAGAGTATATCAATGCAAGCCATAAGAGAAAAAGCCAAATCCTAAATAATTAGTTACTTTTTTAAAATATCTGAACAGCAATAAGATATAAGCTAATTGTAAGACAGATTTCTTACAATTACTAATCTCAAAATGAGATCCTGGGTTTTTAGTTCAAAGTTGTAGAGAATGTATTTTGAAACTGATTTTCACATGAGACCATCTTCTAAAAAGGTTGTTTTAGTCATCCACTGACTAAACCCATTTAGAATCCAAGTCTAGCTTACTTTATATTGAAATAAATTACATTTTTATGTAAACAATATTATAAGCAAAGTTCTTTTAATCTTTTATTTTACTGGCTTTGAGAGAAATGCCAATAAAACCTGGAATGACTAAATTTTTATAAACCTCGGAAACTCACATAACCAATCCCTTCATTTTCAGTTGGGAAACATTGCAGAAAAAGTTCAATGGTGATAGCAGAAACACTGGGCCAAAATCTGATTACTAGTCCATTGTGCTTATTCTGCTATGTACTACTAAACACACTGCTTTTTATTGAGACAGAAAATGTTTTAAAAATTACAGAAGTTTGAATACCTACATTCATTCCCTAACTAAAAAGAATTTTACAATTAGATACATTTGCCCTGAAGATTTAGAAATGCTGTCTGTCCCTTAAAAACTTGAGCAGAAGAAAATTATGCCAGTTATTTTCAATGCTTTTGACTCAATATATGTTCATATAGAATCTTTTCTGGAAGTTTAGCTTTAAAAAGTTTTTCTTACATTCCCAAGGAGATGGGAATAATTTTAACAATCTAAGATTACATTATCCTTGTCCTCTAAAAAAATTAACTTCACACAAACACAAAGCAATTTCATTTAATTCAGGGTTTTCTTTCAAATAAGCATTTCTGAAAGAATGCTACTGTCTCATTTTAAGCTGGGAGAAAGAGATGGAAAAGATAAAAGTAATAAAAAATGGAATTAAAGGAGAAAAAAGAAAATCAATATAAAGGTTTGACTCTGATAATAAAAAAGGAGGAGAAAAAACAATTCCCACTTCAATGAATGAATGAACTGTGGTTTTTAAGCAATCGGGCTCATCAGGGTATGGTTATGTACCCCCTCAAACCGAACACCTACAAGAAAAATCTTAATCTCATTTTGCCTGATTCCTTTATTTGCTCTTTCTTTCACTTCCAAAGAGAGAACATTAAGTGGACTGGGTCCCCTGGAGAAAGGAGGGGAGTCAGGAATGTCAGTCCACATAGCCCCCTCAAAGTGGTGGCACTGACTGGAGCTATTAGAGAGTCTCAAAAGGAGAGTCAAACACCACTGTGTACCCAAACCTGCCTATAACCTCCTCTAAGAGACTAGAAACCTGCAAGGAGCAATAATACTCTGCTGCCTTCCACATCCAACAGTTAGATACTGTTGCACAGAGATTTTAAAAAATACTTCATATAACATTTGATTAAGATGACAAGTAGAAAAAGGAAACAAATACAATCTATACTAGAGGAAAGGAAGGAATAAGGTACACATGTGTAGCCCTGCTGGTCAACTCTCGGCTGCAGCATTTAACCTAACATGCTTGGTAAAGCTCTAGAACATAAAAACCCTAATATCTCAAACCTTCCATTCATGAGTTTCAAACTCTAACAAAGTTCCCAGTATTGCCCTCCTTGGCTAGTACTCCATAACAGCCATGGAAGCATCTCCCATTTCACTGTGTGTTAAAACTCAGATGTCATAGCTGCAGACAGGCAGATATAGCTATCACTTTTTCAAACTGCAAAGCAAAGTCCACTTTATAGTTCTCAAGTATTTGAACATCTATTCTGTTACATAATTCTCCTAACACTGGAAAGTTGTAATTTTCAGAGATGAGTGGAAAGCAAACCACAGCAAAGCCTCTAGTATAAGTGGAATAACAGCAGAAGGAGCTCATTTGTCAATCAGTATTCTAAATAAGAGGCTCTTTAGACCTCGAACCTGACTTGAACACCACTGAAGCAAGTCTTAAATAAATGTGTACATTCCCATTTTCTTAAACAGAAGAAAATGAACATTTTCAATCATTCCTTGCTTTTTCTTATAATAAACTATTTCAAATTTTCAAAATAGGTAATTCATAACCGTGGTTTTTAAAAAATCAAACAGTAAAAAGGTGTATAGTGCAGTAAGCTCTCTGATATTACTAACAGGAATTTCTTTTCAGATATATCTCCTCAGGTAAGGAAAACAAAAGAAACAAATGAGACTACATCAAACTAAAAAGTTTTTGTACAGCAAAGGAAACCATCAACAAAACAAAAAGAAAATCGACTGCTTGGGAGAAGATATTCACTAATGATACATTTGATAAGGGGTTAATATCCAAAATATATAAAGAACTTATATGACTCAACAACAACAAAAAAAAAACAACAATCCAATTAAAAAATGAGCAGAAGACCCAAACAGATACTTCTCCACAGAGGAAATACAGATGGCTAATAGACATGAAAAGATGCTCAAGGTCCCTAACCATCAGAGAAATGCAAATTAAAACCACAATGAGTCTACGACCATGCCACCCTGAACAAGTCCAATCCCGTCTCATCTTGGAAGCTAAGCAGGGTCGGGCCTGGTTAGTACTTGGATGGGACACCACCTAGGAAGACCAGGGGCTGGAGGTGTAAAAAATAAAAATAAAAATAGGATTGTAAACTGACAAGGTCCTTGCAATCTCTGAGGTCAACCAAGGGTTGCCTCACCTAAAAAAAGAGAGAGAGAAAGAGAGAGAGAGAGAGAGAGAGAGAGATATCACCTCACACCTGTCAGAATGACTATCATCAATAAATCAAAAAACAAGTGTTGGCGAAGATGCAGAGAAAAGGGAACTCTCATACATTGAGATTGTGGGATTGGCAAATTGGTATAGCCACTGTGGAAAACAGTTTGGAGATTTCTCAAAAAATTAAAAATAAATAAAATATAAATACCCAGCAATTGCACTTCTGGGTATTTATCCAAAGAAAACCAAAACAATAATTCGCAAAGATCTATGCACTCTAATATTCATGGCAGCACAATTTACAATAACCCAAATTATGGAAGCAATCTAAATGCCCATCAACAGATGATTGGATAAAAAAGTTATGGTTCATATATACAATGGAGTATTACTCAGCCATTAAAAAAAAATGATATCCTACCATTTGCAACCACATGGTTGGCCTGGAGGTTATTATGCAGAGTGAAATAAGTCAGAGAAAGATAAATACCATATGTATGATTTCATTTATATGTGGAACCTAAGGAACAAAAAGAGCAAACTAATCACTCATAAATATAGTGGATAATTTGGTGATGGACAGAGGGCAGTGGGATTGGGGGACTAGAAGAATAGGGTGAAGGATTAAAGAAGTACAAATCACGGGGATAGGGGGCACAGTAGAGGAAATGCAGTTAGCATTAATATGATGGCTAGGTAGAGGGCATGGGGAGGGAACAAATGGGGGAATGATTTTATGAACGACGTAGATGTCGAACTAATGTACTGTATACTTGAAACTAAATAATTTTTTAAAAAAAGGTGTATAGTAAAAAATAGCTCTCTATCATATGATTTCAAGTTTCTTATAATTTAACGTTTTCTCATAATGGCTGAATCACTCTCCTATGCTTACAAATGTGGCTGCAGAAGAAGGAGCTGAATGATGTAGCTCTTTATTGCACTACAAGAGAGTACAGCATTGCCATCACTGAAATCTGAGCAAATGGACAGGGGACCTGCCTTCAGTATGGGAAGGCAGCACACTTGTGCCCTCCCTATATAAACTTGCACAGGCATACACAGCTACCCAAAAGAGAGAGTTCTTCTGTGTGTGAGGAGGGGGAGCAAAATATATACTATACAAAATTCACCACTGTATAAAAAAAAAAAATTAGGACTTTTTAGACTTTACAAAATGGATTCCATGGGAGCCATGACAGTAATGTCAACTGGCACATAACGGGAACATCCTTAGGGTGTGAGCAGGAGCACAAAAACATCAGTCATGACTGCCCTGAATAAGCCCCCAGCTTCAGGAGCCAATAAGCATAAGGATCCCACCTTGTAAGGTCCATGTAAGCTGAATACCTTAGACAGACGATGCTCAAGCCTGATGCCAGTGTCACGGATGTGTGCACTAAGAGCCGAAAACTCGGACCTCCTGCCCATCATAGCTGCTGGCTTGGGACCCACATGCAGCTGTCCATGCTGCCAGTCAACAGAGCTCACTGCAGAGACACTAAGACTAGCTTGCATCTGTCCCTTCACTCTGCCGCATGAGACTCTGTACTTCCTCTCCCTGTAGGTTGACTGTTGACCTGCATTGAGTACCTGATTGGTTTATGAGATGTGTCCACTCAATAAAACTGGCACTGTGAAAGGACACAAATGCGTTCAAGGGTGTTTTGTAGCCGCTTTCCTTGTTTGCAACAACCATTTTAAGCATTTTTAAGTGTACCGTTCCATGGCACTAAGTGCATTCGCAATGTGTGGAACAACCACTATCCACTTCCAAAACTTTTTCATCATCCCAAACAGAAGCTCTGTACCTATTAGATAGCAGTCCCCCCATTTCCTCGCCCCACCCCAGCTCTCAGTAACATGTATTCTACTTTCTGTCTATGAATTTGCCTATTCTAGATACTTTAAGTGGAATCACACAAAATTTGTCCTTTTATTTCTAACTTTCACTTAGCATAATGTTTTCAAGGTTCATTCATGTTGAGGCATGTATCAAAATTCTTTTCCTTTTTAAGGCTGAATAATATTTTATTGTATGTGTATACCACATTTTATTTATGTGCTACCAAAGCAAGCACATATACCACATTTTGTTTATCTCCTTAGCTGTGGTGGGACACTTGGGTAGTTTCCACCTTTTGGCTATTGTGAACAATGCTTCCGTGAACACTGGTGCACAAGTATCTGTGTAAGTATCTTCTTCCAATTCTTTTGAGTATATTCTCAGAAGTGGAATTGCTGGATCCTATGGCAATTCCGTGTTTAACTTTTTGAGGAACCATAAAGCTGTTTTCCACAGTGACTGCACCATCTTATTTCAGTGACACACAAGGGTTCCAGTTTCCCCTCCTCATGCTTTTTTTGATAATCGCCATCTTAATAAGTGTGAAGTGGTATCTCATGTGGTTTTCATTTGCATTCAAAGGAGAGGGTTCTTATGTCCATGGCTTCAAAGCACTTTGTATTTGGAGGTGCTCCTGTGGCACTGGTCCACCTCCACCTCTTCATCACGGGCCTCAAGAATCTACCATTCATTCAGTCCACTAGTCATTTCAAATCTTGTCTGCTATGACTACCACTATACTCCACTCTGCCTCCTGCTTTTCTAACTTTTCCTTTCACCTATGCTTTTTGGCTTTCTCCTCAAATAACACTAATCTATTTATAACCAGCCACTGCTGGTTTAATCAACATCTTCAACTTCCAGAAGAACCAACTACTACTCACAGCACTTTTGGCACTTTAAGTCTTCTCAGAATTGTCAACAATGCTCAAAAGTTCATTCTTGACGATCTAAGACACTTTTTCTTGGTTTTGGGTTTAGCACTCTTTTAGATGCTTGAAAATAACAGAAAGCTGGTCTTTGGATAACCAAAGTTTACCATCAGCATTCTTTTTTCTTTTTTTAATTTTAATTTTTCAATCAAGAGTTGACATCTGATATTAATTTATGTTAGTTTCAGTTGTACAGCACAGTGGTTAGACATTTATATCATTTACAAAGTGAACCCCCAATTGGTCTAGTACCCACCTGGCACTATATAGTTATTATAATACTGACTATATTCCCTATGCTGTACTTCACATCCCTGTGACTATGTTGTAACTACCAATTTGTACTTCTCAATCCCTTCACCTTTTTCACTCAGCCCCACAACCCCTGTTTTCATCTGGCAATCACTAGTTTGTTCTTTACATTGAGTCTCTTTTCATTTTGTTTGCTCATTTATTTTGTTTGTCAGAGTCCACATGTAAGTGAGATCATATGCTACACC
The DNA here is from genome assembly GCA_030015415.1 of Cynopterus sphinx. NCBI lineage: Eukaryota > Metazoa > Chordata > Mammalia > Chiroptera > Pteropodidae > Cynopterus > Cynopterus sphinx. The sequence continues at coordinate 169,693,909 of CM057380.1, forward strand.
ATCAGAATTTTTATGTCTAAGTCTACCTGCATTTAGGCAGAGCTTACAGATAAATGTATACATTAAAGTTCTCACATCTCAAGAACACAACAAAGATAATAAAATTAAAAATACTTTTATTAGTAACCCACGATAAATTTTTATTCAGCTGTCAACAGTGCCTAGAACATGGTAGGAACTTAATAAACATTTGTTGAATGAATGGTTTAAGGAGATAATATGGCAGCTGAGAAAAGGTGTTTGCTTTGGAGTCAGATCTGGATTTATATCAGCTCCTACTTTATTAACCATATGATCACGAGCTAAGTTACTTAGCTTCTCTGAGCCTCAGTTTACTCACCTAAAAAATAGCTGGATAATACCACCTATCTTGCAGGATGGCCATGAAAAGATGTTACTGGTTATATACTCAAATATATAAATTGCTTTATTGGTACTGACTCTAGGTACCTCAAAAGCAAGGATTTAAGCAAAAAAAAAAAAAAAAAAAACAGTTCAGTAGCTCACAATTCAAGAATTATTTAGTGAAGGCCTAGTATGTGCCAGGTCTATAGGTGCATAAGATACATCAGTGATCAAGACACAGATCCCTGCTCTCATACAGTTTAAATTCTAATGGGAAGGGGTAAATAATAATATAGTAAATAAACTATATAGATCTTAAAGTATAATGTTTTAGAAAAAGGGAAAAGGTAGGTCAGAATAAAGGGTATCAGTATTGGGGGCAGAGGAGTTATAATTTTTTAGTAAGATGATTAGGGTAGCCTCACTGAGAAAGTGATACTAGATTAAAGATCTGACAGTCATGAGAAAGTTAGCCAGGCAGATATCTACAGGAAGAGCATTCCAGACAAAGGCAAAAGCCAATGCAGAAGGACTATCATGTTCCAGGAGAAGCAAGAAAGCTAGTGTGGCAGCAGCAGAGTGAGCAAGAGGAATATAGTAGGTTAGGTCAGAGAAGCTAAGAGAAGAACAGATAATATAAGGCTCACAGGTTTTACTCAGAGTGGAAGGGGGAGTCACTGTTTTTAAACAGAGGAGTGACATGATCTGACTCGGGTATAAAATAAATGATTCAGGCTGTGTGCTGGGAATAAAGGAAAGGATGGGAGATCAGTTAGGAGGTACAATAATCCAGGCAAGAGAGGACAGAGGCCAGTAGTAGCAGCAGAGATGGTGAGAAGTAGTTGATTTTGGATATATTTTAAAGGTAGATCCTGTAAGTTTTCCTGGCAGACTGGATATGGGGTATGAGAAAAAGAGTAAGACTCTAAAGTTTTGACCAAAGCAACTAAAAGAGCAGAGCTGATGTCAAATAAGCTGGGGGGCGGGGGGTGAGTTTAAAGGAGAAAATGAATAGTTTACTTTTAGTTTTGTATATGCTGTTTGAGACAGTTGTCTTTCCAACTTTTCAAACAGGTAAACAGAGTCAGGTGAATGAAATAATGGCATTTAATGTTTTCATTTTACTATCCTATAATAGGTGATAAACCACAGGTTTAATCTGACCTAGACTCTACAGATTTATAACAAATTTATTTCAGCAGTTACAATAAACATGAAAAAAGAAATGCTCATCACATAGTTTGATGCTGATTAATTCCAAGGCTGACCACATCCTTTAAAGCCTGAAGATAAGACTGAAATCCATTCCATCTCACAGTAATAGGTATGGGGCCAAATCTCAGTAAATGAGATACAATTAAAAAATAGAATGAGTTCCTGGCATCTGTTACTGAATTCTTCACCCTGACAGCAACGGAAGGATTCCAGTAGTCCTAACATGATCAACTTCAGTCTGACATACTCCTCTCTTCCTAAACACAAATTTTTCTCTCCTGTTCCCTGGAAGGTCCCAAAAGAAGAGACGGCCCAGAATCTGAGAACAACCTCTTGAAGGAAGAAGACCCAAGACTAGCACTATTCCCACATTCAGGGTGAAGGTCACTGGAGAAATAGCAAAACCACACTATCTCAAGGTTGGAAAGGTATCATCATGTGTCAACTAATATTTTCCAAATGACTATGTGCTAAATGCTAAGGATACACAGATGATTATGACAAAATTCCTATTCAAGGCATTTTGTGCTAAGTACTTTGATAAAGAAATTAACTAAGGATTATGGGAGTACAGAGGTAGAAATAAAAGAGCAGATTTTTAAAATAAATTCCCAAGAATTAACTTGGAATCACCAAGTTAATTCACCATCCTCTACCAGTCTTACATGAAGACGACTCATGCGGTGAATCAGGCTAAGGAGAAACCAAGACTACAGTCCTTGCACAGCTGGGACTTGCAGCCCCTTAAAATCAGGATCTTGTTGTCTTATATGGTTGGTTAAAGAAAATGGTGAAAGGTAGCTATGATCATTTCCATCCCCCCTTCATTTCTCTTCCATAAAAAAGAAAATATTGGGATCGTGAGAAAGCATTGTTCTAGTTCAATCATTCACACACAGTGCCAAACTCCAACTTGTACGAGATAGTATTTAATCCTTTATAATATTTGCTGGAAGAAAATATAGTTCCTTCTCTTCCCAACCTATAGAAAATTTTATTTAACCTAGGCTATTTACAAGAGATCTAGGATATAACAACTTCTACTATAAAATTAACTATAACCACTTTCAATGCCATGTGACTTTTCCTCTGGCCCAAGTTCTAAACCCTCCACCTCCCAATTCTAGCTCTGAGTCTTCTGGCACTCTTACTTTTCATTTTACTATTAATTGTGACTCTCAGGAATTCAGCCACAAAGCATTATGAGAACTTACTCCATTAATCCACAAACTATATTTCATTTTAATTTTCCAGAAAAAATCTTAAGGCTTGTAAAGTAATGTCAAAAAGTGTCATCTGTCTTTATACATCTCCACAGGGAAAAATTTATCTCTGACGTGTAAGTTTTTACTTACTGGTAATCTCTTTTTATCCAGTAGAAACATACTTCACCATGATCACATATTCCAGCAAACTGCTGCTATCTCAGCAATTACAATGGAGTATATGCTTTCAATAGTGAGTCGGGCCTTGGGAGTTATTTAGCACATGGAAATTCACCAGCTGGCATCTACAGTTAGATTCAAAGAGACAAACGGAATTTTTGTATTGGGTTTTTCCAAGAGTTAACTAGTTCTTAAATTGACTACACCTTTCTGAAGCATTTACAAATGAAATGATATAATGTCTGGGATTTGTTTTAAAGTATTGAGGAAGAGGTTAGCAAGGTTAAACAAGATTGGTTGTGTGTTGATAATTATTGAAGTTCGGTGACAGGTCCATGTGGTGGTTCATTTTACGATTCTCTTTGTGTGTATTTGAAATAGTCCATGATAAAGACTTAAGTTGTTTTGTTTTTAACTTATGTCATGAACTGGTGAACTTGACAAAGAAAGAACAAAGTGATACTCGGGACCAATGAGCTCCATCCATAATCTATCATGATAGATTGATTCTAACACTTATTTCTCACTGAACAAATATTTATTGAGCACAACTACCATATTCCAGGCACCAAACTGAACACTGAGAATACAATGATAAACTAAATTCTCTCTCCCTCAGGGAATCTGTTTTATAAAAAAGGCAAACACATGGTGTCACAGACCACACAAGAGCGACACCTAATCCAACTCTCGCCAATCAGGAAAAACTTCCCAGGCACCATCTAAATTAATTCTGAAAAATTCAATCCAAAGAAACAAATCATTTCTTTTTTGCCCACATTGACTTTTATCATGTTATAGACTTGTAAGATCAGCAAGTAAATGCTTATTCCTTTATGAAGTAAAATATCCACTTCCTTATAAAGCTGAAATTGTCATTCATTCAACAAATATTTATTAAATACCTACCATGTACCAGCATGTGCTAGACAAAAAGGATAAAATATGGTCTCTGACTTTGTGGAGTTTATAATCTTGGAGCATAAAAAAATAAAAACAAGTAAGCAAGCCATCAGGCAGAAAACTAATTACAAACTTCTCCAAGATATAAAGGAAACATAGAAGGAACTTTATAGGCAGAAATTATCTACTTTTCAGACAGGGTGATACAGAGAGGTGAACAATGAAGTAAGACCAAAGGATGATAATGTAACTGACTGAAGGAAGAGGAAAGGGATTCCAGACAAGGTGAGATCAGCGTAGAGAAAGCATGCTTACAATGTAGGTCACAGAAAAAATCTGGATTTTAAGTGCAATGGGAAACGACTGGAAATGAGAGTTTTAAGCAGAGAAGTGACATGACTCAGTTTATTTTTAAGTACATTCCTGCTACTCTGGAGAGAATGGATTAAAAGAGAATAATGATTTTTACCAAGAAAAATTTTAGATGAATAAAATCAAACACTAAAATTAATTTTGACCAGTGAAAATCATATTTGCATTTCATAACCAATCTAAAATCCTTTAAATTGCCATACTTAGTCCAGGCTTCACCTACAGTTTTTGTTTTGTTTTTTATGCTTACAACCAATGGGCCATGACCTCTGAGGAGCTCTCTGGGAAGTTATAACAAGCCCACATGCCTGGAGGTTAGCATTCTTCTCATTCTCCAATTGCCCAAGTCAGATTAATTTTCATTTACTCATCTCCTATTCCACAATCAGCTTTTTGGCTGAAAGAAAGGGAGTAGAGGACTTCCTCAGGTGTTTTAGGAGACAATAAACTTCACTGAACATCTGATAAGGAATGTGATTGCATAACCTTTCTTCTCATGGCCAAATATGTTCCAGGTGAAAACTCCACTATGAAAGCAATTTAAATTTTCCAGTCCAAATTATCTCAAAAAGCTGCCTAATGCACACCCATTTAATTCTGCTTTAAAAAAAAAAAAGTTTCCTTCCAAAGTAGGAACAAGAATAAATTCCTAATAACATCTGAAATTGATAAAAAAAAAACAAATTCCACTGTCAATCCCTGGGGCACGTGGCTAAGAAATGCTAATAAGAGCACAAAGAAAGTTATGTTCAAAGAGAGTTTACTCACTTATTTGAAAAACAGAATGAAAGGAGGAAGGAGAATAGTACCAACATCTGTGGAATATCCATGAGCTTTATCTACATTATTTCACTTAATTTGAAAACATTTCTACAAGATAAGTATAACTAACCCCATTTTACTGATGAGGACACAAGACAAAGAGAAACTGACACTAGCTCAAAGTCATACAACTGTATTAAGTGGCATTCATGGCCCACACTCTATTAAACAAATATTAAATATAAGATCTAAATTACAGAAATTCTTCTACATGACCAATGTACTAATAGATAAATAAACTGATATACTGTATGTGTGTGTGTGCATGTGTGTTTCATTTGAAGGTATCATCATCATCAACTGTAATATTTTTCAGTAGGAAAGTGTTTAGATTCCTATTTGGAGACAGACCACAAGAAAGCACCTCTGAAGAGATAAGAGAGTTCATTAGCAAAAGCTCTCAGGGTTATTTGCTTTTAATGAAGCCAAAGGAGCTTCTCCTTGAAGACAGTATATACTTTCTTGGGGCTAGCAGCTGTGACTCCCTAACAAGAGCTATTTCAAATCCAGAAATGCCTATAAGTGATTTTAGGGTGGTGACACTGAGGAGCACGTACATGCAAAAACTATATTGTCAACAAATAAAACCAAATAGATAGCATAACATAAAAGCACCTAATGGTGGCCAGCATAAAGCTGATACTCAATAAAAACTAGTTTATTCCACTCCCTGCTCCAACTTACTTGTACAAAAAAGCAAATAACTGTGCTGGATGGAGCCATATCATCCTACTTAGTTGGAAAAATGATGAAATGCTCTTTCACTCAAACCCTGCCAAACTGAGTTTGCATATCGGGTCCCACAAATGCTAAGAATAGGGACACAACCAGACAACAAACAGAGACACAACCAGCCACATCTCAGAAATCAGAAGTCTCCTCTTAAGGACTGTTTTATTTCCTCCCTCAATCAGCAGCATAGCAAGTAGACAGAAATGTATTTTTAAAGCAAGTCTCCCCAATAGCTGAATACTACACAACTCAGCAAACCACCAAACTATCTCTGCTACCTACATTGCAACCTGCAATCCTCCATTTCTATGGTCACTGAGTGGTCAAACACAACTTGGCAGACTGAATCATTACTTAACACCTCACACTAGGGCAAATTATTCTTCAACTACTGCAATGGTATAACTTTTGAAATGGAATTATCTTTTCTTTAAAAAAATTATTTTAAATTGAGGCTATCATTTAGATGCTTCTGAGATTCAGACTCTGGAATTAACAGTCTCCTACTGTAATTAAAGTTGAGATGGTATAAAGTGGTAATGATTGCTGAGGTGAATATAGTAACAACTACAAGGACCAATTGAAAATCATAGGAGGGCCCTCAGGAGTCATCTAACTTAATGCTCTTCTTACTTTACCAAGGAAAAAACTCAGACCAAAGAGATTAGACAACTTGTTTAATTTTACATAACTTATTAGTGACAAAATGAGGTTTTTTTAAGCCCCAAGCCTACTGATGATGCCCAGTGGCCAACTGACCTCTAATAACAATAGCTGCCACTTACCAGTTAATTATAATGTGCCAGGTGCTATACTAGAATTTTACATATTTGTGATCTCATTTAATCTCACTTGATCCTATAAGGAAGGAATTATCAAACATATTTTATAAATGAGGAAACCAAGATTCAAACCCAAGTCTGTCTAATGCCAAAGTCCTTGGTTTCAACCTCTACACTATGCCTGTCTACTTTCTATTCATTCATCCATTAAACACCTCTGTTAAGCAAGTCAGATACTGTCTCAGCCCTAGGTTATATTAATGATGGAGATGGACACGGTCCCTGCCTTTATGGAGTTTATGATAAACAAGCAAAAAATAAGCACTTCCGGTATGACAGGTAAGTGTTATTGGGGGCAGGGGAAATATAATAATGTGGTAATTACTGACACAACATTATGCTACTAATCTTAAACAAAAACACTAAAAATGTAAAACAGTACTATTTCACCTTCATTAAGATGGCTACCATCAAGAAAAAAATGATAGGAAATAAGCAGTGCTAAAAATGAGGAGAAACTGAAATTCTTACACATTGTTGGTAGGAATGTAAAATGAAAGTACATACTATACTATAATTTTAGATAGTGAAAACGACTAAACATTCTGAATTCATAAAAGATAACAGGTATTTGAAAAAGTATATTCTGAAAGGCAGATAAATTAGTATCCTCTTTCTTTAGTATATTAATTCTAGCATGAGCATAAGTAGAAACAGCTGTAATCAGAGAAACTTGTCAATGAGGATAACAGATCCTTCAAATAAAAATAAATTATCAAGATGATGTGCACATGCAATTCCAATGCCCACTTCATTTTTCCTAGTTCCCATAATCCTGTTAAATTTCTCAGTCAGTTCCTCTGATAACTCAGCACAGAGACGAACGAGGACTATTGTACAGGTAAAGGCACCTCATTAAGCTCCCTTACTGGACTCAGACTGCTGCTGTGGGAACTGCCTCCTCTTAAATTTCTGAGCTATTATCAGATAGAAACAGTTCTTAATCTCCCTGGCTTTTTTACAGGGGCATGTGCCAAAAAAAGGTGGAGAAAGGACCCAGGTCCACAGTTATCTAAAGTATTGCACTTCCATCTGTTATGGACTCTAAACCACGTTATTCAGTATAGAATGTACCATCAATCTTCTTTATTTACTATACCCACTTGTATAGGTCTTATGTTAGATACATGAAGAGAAAATAATATCAATTAAGTGCATCTTCTACCCCCCAATGAACTATAACATTAAGAGGAAGAAAGGTCTTGGTGAGGGGGAAAAGAAAAAAAAAGGAAAAAAAATGGCACTACAGGGAAAGGAGAGTCTGAAAACAAGTTTGAGGTGGTATTAACCAAGGAGAGCTGTTCTGTAAAGGAGGCTCCAGGCTAACTTTAAAATGGACAAGGACAGAGTTTACAGAATGAGAGGAAGAAGGCCATTTGAAGAATTCAGGGCAACCTGATCAAAGTCAGAAAAATAATAACGATCAGTTCAAAATGATAACCAGTGCTTTTTAAAGTTCTGGTTGATAAAACATGTAATAATTCTGCTTGGTGACCTATCAAAGTATCCATTAACCATAACCCTGTCTGATGAAGACAGTATACAGCTACAGACTGACTACAAGACCAAGAAGTAATTTGTGTCCAGCAACCAAATTGTCACTCCACTCCTCCCTCATACTCTTTAACTGGAAAAAGAGAACTCTACCATTTCTATAGCTACACTGGAATGATATTCTGAAATGTCTGCTTCCTCTCATCTGAGAACTTATTATGTAGAGTCTGTTATTAAGTCTTTGCTACTCTTCCAGATAGCAGAATGCAAATAAATAAAAGACAAAGATATGGTAGCTGAAATAGATTCTAAGCAAGGAAGATCTTACCCAGCCTGTACTTTTATAAGGCAAATGTAAATTTCATATATATAATCAACTACCATTGGTGTAAATCCTCACAGTTAGCAAGTACTTTATTTAGACAGGGTTTTACACATGGTAGATACTCAGTAACTACTTGAAAGAGTGAATGACCTGATTTGTACTCAAGGTACCACTGCCAAGAGAAGCCAAAAAAATTAACTCCGTAAAATGACTAGAGTTAGAAAACTGCAGAAAGACAAAGCATGGAGTATTTTCTTGCAATGGGACTGCAAGAAGACCCATTATCATCCACTTATTCAACAGGAATTTGAAGACCTATTATGGGCCAGGCACTCCTGTTAGTATGCACGTGTGAGGGGGTATAGATCAACTGTCAGAAACTGACCACAACCAAAGTGGGCATGCAAACACCTTTAGTCCACAGTGTTGACCCATATAGTATTTTAAATCAACTCTAAGGTATAATTTGCTTATCATAAAATGTACACTTTCAATGAGTTCAGTGAGTTCTGACAAACGTACATTCTTGTGTAGTCAATACTCCCAATTAAGAAAAAACCATTCCCATCACCTTTCATGTCCTTTTAGAGTCAATCTCCACACATCCCAAATTCTAGTCCCAGGCAATCACTGATCTAATTTCTATTACTATAGTTTTACATATTCTAGAACTTCAATATAAATGAAATCATAGAGTAAGTTCTCTTTTCTGTCTCTTTTGTTCAACATGTTTCTGAGATTCATTCACGTTGCAGCATGTATTGATAATTCAATGTTTATCCACCTATTGACAGTATTTGGGTTGTTTCCAATATTTTGGCTACTATGAATAAAGCTGCTAAGAACATTCATGTGGTCTTTTCGTGAACATGTTTTCATTTCTCTTAGTAACAAACACCAAGGAGCAGGACTGCTGGGTTGCATACGTATGTGTTTATAAGAAACTGACCAAATGTTTTCCAAGGTGGTTGTACCTTTTCACACTCCCACCAACTACATACATAAATTCCAACTGTTTCACGTCCTCAGTAATACTTGAAATTTTCCATTTTTAAAAAAATTTTAGCTATTCTAGGAACTTTACTTTTCCTAGAACCCAGATATTGATGAGAGTATCCAGAATGGGGTTCTATGTAAATATGGTCGATGTGTGAACACAGATGGAAGTTTCCAGTGCATTTGCAATGCTGGCTTTGAATTAATTACGAATGGAAAAAAACTGTGTTGGTATGAAAATCTCCTGCTAGCAAAAGATTTTTAAAGGATATACATTTTTATTTAAAACCATATATACTGTTTCCAGGAAAGCTCACAAACACATACATTAGAGTTCCTCAGGTGATTTGAGGAAAACATAAATACACTTAACATAAGATTATTAAAGTGAAAGGACAGATATTTTTGAAAATATAATAAATACTGTACTGCTTCTGAAAAAAAATAAATTTTAGTTATTCTAGTGGGTATGAAGTGGTATCTCACTGTGGTTTCAATTTATATTTCCCTGGTGACTGATGATGTTGGGTATCTTTTCATATTTCTGGACATTCAAATATATTTTCTTCTGTGACATTCAAATCTTTTGCTCATTTTTAACTGGACCATTTGTCATATTGAGTTTTGATGACTTTTTTAACATATTCTGGATATAAATTCGTGTGTGTGTGTGTGTGTGTGTGTGTGTGTGTGTGTGTGTGTTTCTTCCCAGTCTGTAGCTTACCTTTTCATTTTCTTAGTGTCTTCCGAAGAACAGACAATTTTACTTTTGATAAGGTCCAAATTTATCGATCTTTTCTGCGCTGCTTAGTGCTTCTTGTGTCCTAAAATATCTTTGCCTACCCCAAGGTCGCAAAAATTTTCTCTTACAATTTCTTCTGTAAGTTTTATGCTTTTAGTTTATATGTTTAGGTCTGTGAGCCACTTCGAAATAATTTTTATGTAGTGTGAGACATGTGATACAGAATGAAATTAATTTCTCTACATACAAATATCTAATTGTTCCGGCAACATTTGTTGAAAAGACTATCCTTTATCCTACTGAATTAGGATTTCATTTCAACCTTGGTTGAAAAATCAATTGGCCATACATGTGTTTATTTCAGTACTCTCTATCCATCTATTTTTACACCAATACCACACTGTCTTAATTACTCTAGTTTTATAATGTCTTGAAATCAGATAATTTAATTCCAAGTTTGTTCTCTATTTCTAAATTGCTTTGGCTATTGTAGGTCCTTTGAATTTCCATGTAACTTTTAGATGCAGCATGTCAATTGCTACAAAAATCTGCTGAGATTTTGACTGTGAATACACTATTTAGATTATTTTGGGAAGACTGGACAGCTTAACATTACTGGGTCTTTCAAATAATGAACATAGTATATATCTACTTATTTAGGTCTTTTTTAATTTCTCTGCAATCTTTTCTGACTTTCAATGTAAAGGTCTTATAGCTTTCATTAAATTCATCCCTAAGTACAGAATGGCAGGAGAGATTGTGGGGATAAACAATTTATTAAGATGAAAATAAGCCTAATGTCTTACCAATATAAAATGGTTCAATAAGGAAAATGATCAACTATGTTAAATACCACTTGAGAGGTAAAGTAAGAAGAATGAAAATGTCCATTTCTTCATTTGTTAATTCATTCAAAATATTTATTAAGCACCTACTACTTGGCAAGTACTGTTGGTGCTGAGGATACAGTGATAAACAAAACAAAGTCCATGGCTTTGTAGAGATTATCACCTAGTGGGAAGAGATAGATAATAAGTATATGTCAAGTGGCAATTAAGTCCTTCAGAGAAAGTGAAACAGGATAAGGGAAACAGGGAATGCCTGGGATTGAGGAGTAAAATGTTTTTTTTTTATATATGATGGTCTCTCTAATAAGAAGACATCTAAGCAAACATTAAAAAAAGTGAGGAAGTAAACTATTTGAAGATCCAGAGAGAGTATTTCAGGCAGGAGAAACAGCAAGCACAAAGACCTGGTATGGTCCAGGAACAGCGAGGAAACCAATGAAATTGCAGCAGAGTAAGCAAGGGGGAGTGTAGTAGATCATGAAACTGACTCTGGGAAGCAGATCTCACAAGATCTATAATCTATGTGGAGAGCAGATCCTAAGAAATCAAGGAAGGACAAGCAGGGAGTCCAGTTCAAAGAAAGCTATTGCAACAATGCAAGAGATAATGATAGTGTGCCAGTCCTCTATATTTCCAACTCGATCAGGCTGCAATCCCCAGTTATTCAAACACTAATCTAAGTGTTGCTGTGAAGATATTTTGTAGATATGATAACCAACTGGCTTTAAGGAGATTATCCTAGATGGTCTAGGCAGACCTGATTGAATCAGTTTAAAAAAAAAAAAAAGCTTAATAGCAAAATTGAGTTTTCTAAGAAGAAATTCTACCTATGAATCGCAACTTCATCTCCTGCTGAGAGTTCCAATCTGTCCTTCATGACAGCCTAGCCTATGGATATCAAATTTGCCTAGCCAGCCCTCACAATCATGTAGTGAATAAATTTTTGCAATAAATCCCTTAATATATCTCTCCTCCTGGTTCTGTTTCTCTGGTTGAACCCTAACTGATACAGGTTTTGGTATCTGGAAGTAGGCTGCTGCTGTAACAAATACTTAAAAACGTGGAAGTGGCTTTGAAATTGGATAATGGATAAAGATTGGAAGAATTTGAGGCACAACAGAGGAAACCTAGGTTGCCTTAAACAGATTTTCAGTGAAAACATAGACATTAAAGGTACTCCTAGTGAGAGCTTGGAAGAAAATGAGAGCACAGTAGAGAAATCCCTATACCGTTTTACAGAACAAATATGTCATCATAAACAGAATGTTGGTGAAAATATGAACCTTAAAAGAGCTTCTGGTGAGGACTCAGAAGGAAATAAAGACTGTTAGTGGAAATGAAGAAAAGACAATTCTTTTTATATAGTATAAAAAAAACAGCTGAATTATATCGTACAGTTGTGTGAAAAACTGAATTTATTAGAGATGAATTTATTTAGCTAAAGTGATTTCCAAAAAACATGCTGAAGGTGTAGCCTGGTTTCTTCTTGCTGCTTACAACAAAATGCAAGAGGAAAGATAAATTGATGTGCAGAATCTTTAAAAAAAAAAAAACCAGGACTTGATTTGATTTGGGAACATTCTCAACTTATCTAGCGCGAGCCCTCTCTCCCCCCTCTACCACCTCCCCAGTGCGCGTGCGCACGCACGCACACACACACACACACACACCACTAAAATAAGGAGATGCATTATTAAGAAAGCACTAATGTGGAGAGAAAGCCAAAAGTGTGGATGGACTGACCACCTTTAACTAGTGCTAAAGAGATCACACATATGACTCAGAGATCCCCTGAACCAACCATCAAAACAGAAGCTAGGAATAGATATGAGTTCATCGTCCAGGAAAGATCTATGGAGGACCCTCTTGTCCAATGACAAGAATCTCTGAGATATACACACAAGACTCAAAAGGTTTCTGAGAATGTTTTATCAGTAGAAATACTGCCAATCCGAATAAAATAAAGGAACACTACTAGACTACTGAAATTCTACTGGTAAGAACAGGCTAATAAAATTGCTCAGCTGCAAGAAAACTGCTATCCTGCAAGAAAAATTAAGGATAGACATGAAAAGCAAAGGCAACAAAAGTGAAAATAAACAACTGGGGCTACATCAAATAAAAAAGCTTCTGCACAGCAAAGAAAACCATCCACAGAATGAAAAGGAAACCTAATGGACAGGAGAAAATATTTCTCATGTTTTCTCATATTCTCAAATCATGTATTTGATTAAGGGGTTCATATCTAAAATGTATAAAGAACTCATACAACTCATACGATAGCCAAAAAAACAATTTGATTTTAAAACATACACAGGCTCTAAATATACATTTTTCCAGAAAATACCTACAGATGGCCAACAGGCACATTAAAACATGCTTAATATCACTAATCTTCAGGGAAATGCAAATCAAAACCACAAGCTATCATTACACACCTATTAGAATTGCTATTATCAAAAAGACAATAAAAACAAGTGGCGAGGATGTGGAGAAGAGGAAACTCAGTGCTACTGGTGAGAATGTAAACTGGTGCAACCACTATGGAAAACAATATTAAGATTCCTCAAAAAATTAAAAATAGAACTACCATAATATCCAGCAATTCCACTTTGTGTATTTATCCAAAGAAAACAAAAACATTAATTTGAAAAAATATATACCCCCTCCGTGTTCACTGCAGCATTATTTTTAACAGCCAGACATGAAAACAACCTAAGTGTCCACCATTGGATAACTAGACAAAGAAAATGTCACATACACACACACATAATGATTATTCAGCCATATAAAAATATAAACTCTAGCTATTTGCAACAACATGAATGGACTTTGAGGGCATTATGCAAAGTGAAATAAATCAAAGACAAACAGCATATGATCTCATTAAATGTGGAATCTAAGAAAACAAATGAGCTCATACAGAAAATGAATTGGTGGTTACCAGGATTGGGGGTGGGGAGGTGGGCAAAATGGGTGAAGAGTGTCAAAAGGTACAAATTTCCATTCATAAAATAAATAAGCCATGGAAATGTAATGCACAGCATGGTGAGTATAGTTGATACCATACTGCATACTCAAAAGTTGCTAAGAGTATAAATTTTAAAAGTTTTCGTCACAAGAAAAAAAATGTGTAACTATGGCGACAAATGTTAACTAGATTTATTATGATAATCATTTTGCAGCATATACAAATACCCCATAATTATGTTGTATATCTGAAATATAATATCTCCATTATACCAAGATTACGTGTGTGTGTATCACCTGAGCCTTGAGACCAGAAGCCAGAGCCATAGGAACAAAAGACACAGCCGCAGGCCCAGAGGGCAGAGTCTCCAGCCACAGATTATGCTCAGACTCTAAAACCTAGTGAAATGTTCCCTGCTGAACTTTGAAATTGCTTGGGACCAGTGACACACTTATTCTTCGCATTTTTTCATTTCTAGACATGGAATGCCTTTGCCTGTCCCATCATTGCCTTTTAGAAACATGTAGCTTGTTTTCCAGTTTTACAGGTCTACAGATAGAAAGGAATTCTGCCTCAGGATGGATCATACCCAGTACTCAACTATATCTGATTTAGATGATTTATATGATGAGATTTGGAATTTCTGAATTAATGATATTAGCTGAGATCTTCGCTTGAGTTGATGCTGCAATGGGTTGAGACTTTAAAGAACGTTGGAATAGGATGAATATATTTTACTTGTAGAACAGATGTGCATCTTTGGGGGCCAAGGGGCAGATGGTGGTAGAGACTAAAAAATGGCACCCCAAAAGATATCCACAACTTCTACTATCTAATCCCTGGAACCTATGAATGTTACCTCACATGACAAAAAAGTAGAGGGTGGGGGGAAGGTTGTAAATGTGATTAAGAATCTTAAAATGGGGAGATTAACTTGGTGAGCCTTAAATATAATCATGTCTTCATAAAAGGGAGGCAGAGAGAGATCTGACAAACACAGAGGAGAAAATGTGCAGAGAGATCTGAAGACGTTGGCCTTGAAGACTAAAGTGATACTGCAACAAGCCAAGCAATGCTGGCAGCCATGAGAAGCTAGAAGACACAAAAAACAGACTCTCCCCAAAGCCTCTGGAAGGACTGCCCACGCCCTGATTTTGATCTTATGAAACTGCTTTCAGACATCTGGCCTTCAGAATTGTAAGAGAATAAATGTGGGTTGTTTTAAGCCACCAACTATGTGGTAATTTGTTACAGCAGCCACAGGAAACTAAAACTAATATAGACTGGCTCAGACAAGGTGATTGTGGTGCAGGTTGTGAGAAGGGATCAAATTACGGATATATTTAGAAGCCATAGCAAACAGAATTTGCTGATGGACTGGCTATGGAGTGGGAAAGAAAGAGATGACTCCAAGGTTCTTGCTGAATTACTAGAAGAGTTACCATTTTACTATGCCAGGGATAACCCATTGGCTCGGCAACATCAAGTTAGTGGTGGCCTCCTGAAAACTGTTCTGTTAGAATTTAGGGCTGGAAACCAGTTTAGACAGGGTTAGAAAGTACAGAGTACTATGATTTTATAGTATTATAATTTACTTTGAATACTGCTCTGCTCTCTTTCTGGTAGTTACTCAATCTATTCATTGTCTTCCCCTATACCTACCCTCCAATCTTTATAATAATTTGTTTTTCAATTACAGTTGACATATAATATTATATTAGTTTTAGGCGTACAACGTAGTGACTAGACATTTATATAACATACGAAGTGATCACCCCGGTAAGTCTAGTACTCATCTGACACCACATGAAGTTACCACAACATTACTGACTACATTCCCTAAGCTATACTTTACACCCCCATGACTACTTTGCAACTACAAATTTGTACTTTTTAATCCCTTCCCCCTTTTCACCCATCCCCTCAACACTCCTCCCCATCTAGCAATCATCAAAATGTTCTCCATATCTATGAGCTTGTTTTGTTTGTTCATTTGTTTTTTAGATTGCAAATATAAGTGAAATCATATGGTATTTGTCTTTGTGTCTGACTACCTCACTTAGCAAAATTCCCTTTATGTCCATCCATGTTTTTGCAGATGGCAAGATTTCATTCTTTTTTTATGGCTGAGTAATATTCTGTTGTACATATGTAACACCTCTTCTTTATCCATTCATCTATTCATGGGTACTTAGCTTACTTCCTTATCTTGGCTACTGCAAATAATGCTGCAATGAACATATAATTGTGTCTTTTCGAGTTAATTCAGATAAATACCCAGAAGTGGAACTGCTGGGTCCTTCTTTGTCTCTTCTTATAGCCTTTGTTTTAAAGTCTACTTTGTCTAATACAAGTATTGTTATGGCTATATTTTTTTCTTTCCCCTTTTCATGAAGTTTCTTCTTCTATCCCTCTTCCATCTATGTTCGTCTTTTATCTGGAGTCTCTTGTAGACAGCATACCTAAGGGTCTTGTTTTCTTATCCATTCAGCCATCCAATGTCCTTTGATTAGCATATTTACTCCATTTACATTTAAAGTAATTGCTGATAACCAGCTGCCATTTTTATTATTCATATTTACCTTTTTTCTTCTTATAAAAGTCCCTTTAACATTCTTGGAATACTAATTTGGTAACGATGACCTCTTTTAGTTTTTTCTTGTCTCGCAAAGCTCTTAATCTGTCCTTCGATTCTAAATGATAGTTTTGCTGGGTAGAGTACTCTTGATTTGTAGGTCCTTAATCTTCATCACTTTGAATATTTCGTTCAAATGTCTTCTGGCCTGCAAAGTTTCTATTGAGAAATTAATCAGCTTGACACTCTTATGGGAGCTCCCTTGTAGGTAACTAACTGCTTTTCTCTTGCTGCTTTTAGGATTCTCTCATGTCTTTAACCTCTGTTATTTTGTCTTGGTGTGGGCCTCTTTAGGTTCATCTTACTTGGGACTCTGAGCTTCCTGGGATTGTATGTCTATTTCCTTCACCACATTAGGAAAGTTTTCCATCATTATTTCTTCAGATAGGCTTTCAACTCCTTGCTCTCTTTCCTTCTGGTACCCTTAAAATGCTAATATTGGTACACTTGATGCTGTCCGAGAGGCCCCTTAAACCATCCTCATTTTTTTGGATTATTTTTTTTTTCTGCTGTTCTGATTATGTGTTTTCTACTATCCTATCTTCCAAATTGCTAATTTGATTCTCTCTTCTAATCTACTGTTGTTTCCCTCTAATATATTCATTTCAGTTACTATATTCTTCATTTCTGACTGGTTCTTTTGTATGTTTTCAATCTTCATTTTTATGTTACCTATCTCTCTACTGAAGTTCTCACTGAGATCATTGAACGTCCTTAAAACCAATGTTTTAAACTCTGCATCTGGTGGATTGCTTGTCTCTGTTTTAGTTTTTTGTGTTTTGTTCTGTTCTTTCATTTGCGACGTTTGTCTCCCCATTTTGGCTGCCTCCCTGTGTTTGTTTCTATGTATGAGGTAGAGCTGCTATGTTCCTGGTCTTGGTAGAGTAACCTCATGTAGCAGTCCTATGGGCCCCAGAGGCATAGTCTCACTGGTCACCTGAGCCAGATATTCCAGGTGTGTCCCCTGTATAGGTTGTGTGTGCCCTCTTGCTGTAGTTGAACCTTAATTGCTGTTGGCACATCAGTGGGTGGGACTGACCCTCAGGCTGACTGGTTATAAGGACAGGCTGATGACAGAGGAAGGAGAAGCTATTGTGCAGGAACTGACCCTACAGTGCAGGAGTCATTTTAGCAAAGATCTAGAGCTTGCCAAGTCTGCTCTTTGGGTCTGTCATTTGTGGAGGTGGCTGGGGGCTGTCTGGTGGGTCTGAAGATGGCTATGTTGGTGTGTTGGTTCTGGAACCTCTTGAGAGGGGCTTTGGTGCAAGCCATGGTCAGTTGCTGCCTGTATCCTGCCTGGGGACCTCTTGGTATGAGCTACAAAGTGATCTGCAGATGGCTGCCATTTGTGCTGGTCTTGGAGGTCCCTGGGAAAGGCTAAGCTGTGAAATGAGGCTGGCTGCTGCTAGCGCAGGTCTTCAGGCTGTTTAGCAAGAGGTATGGGGCACTCTGAGGCCAGATGCTGCTTATCTATGTTTGTAAATCTTTGAGATTTTAGGAACGTCTGCAGCATGAGCCAAGACAGGCCATATGTATGGGAAAAAAACACTAGAAGAGGCTTGGGTGGGCCCACAATTTGGGTGGGGCCAAGGTCTCAGGAATCCCCAGGGTGGAGCAAACAATGTTAACTAGGTTGTAAGAGACTCAGATATGGCACTTGTGCATACAGGCTGAGTGAGGGAAGGGATCAACAAAGGAAGGATGGCTTCTGCCAGCACGTCTGTCTGGGAGAAAACTGCCCCTCCAGCCCTTGCTCTGAAGCCAGGTCATTCAGTTCCTCTCCATATATCCCTGGCGCCTTTGGAGCTGCTGCCCCAGCGCTTGAAATCAGAGTAAGTGAGTCTGTCAGTGAGTAAGTCCATGTACAGGCCCTTTGAGAGGAATGCCTGGGAGCCCCAGAGCCTTTCTCACTCAGCCATAACCTCCACTGGTTTTCACAGGCAGAAGTTTTGGGGACTTCTCTTCCCAGGACTGAAACCCCAAGCCAGAAAGCTTGGTGTTAGGTTGGGACCCCTTGCTCCTCAGGGGCAACCTCCACAGATGAGAAAACCCTCCCAATTTTTAACCACCACTTGTGAATGTGGGACCAACCCATTCCACCTCTCTGCCCCTCCTACCAGTGTCAACGTGGCTTCTTCTGTATAATCTTAGTTATAGGACTTCAGTTCAGCTAGACTTCAGGAGGTTGTCAACGATGGTTGTTCCAAGTTCAGTTGTAATTCTGATGTGGCCTGGGAGGAGACAAGCACAGTGTTTACCTATTCCACCATCATAACCAGAAACCTTCCCTAGCTCAAATCTTTAACAGGCCAAAGTTCAAGTAGCAAGTTACTTCTCAAATGGGTCAAAGGAAATAAGTTCAGTACACTGTCCTTTAAGGGAAGGAAGGAGAAGGTAAAGACAGGGGTCAGCTCACTTTCAGTCATTCAAAAAGTATTCATTGTGCATCTACTATATGCCATACCAAGCATTATGCCAGATGCTGGGAATACAGCAGTGAAGAGACAGGTATGGTCCCTGGCCTCATAAAGCTTATGAGAAAAACAAAATACTTAGTTATCTAGCTGAAATTTAGCTAGAGCTACAAAAGAAAAATTCTGGGTGCTATGAAAATGAACATACACAGAATGCTTATTATGTGCTAAATGTTTCACGTGTAAGTTTATTTACCTCTCACAGTTTCCCTAAAGAAAAACAGGTTTAAAAAATTTAAAAGATTAATTTTCTTTCCTGAGATCTTAGAGCCAGTGAGCAGTAAAGCCAGGACTGAAAACAGGTGCACTCAACTCCAAAACTCATCACTATCTCCAAACAGTAGAGAAGTCTACTATGCCTTTTCAAAACAAAACAAAAAAGTGGTCAGAAGAGGTAGAGAGGGTCATGCAAGGAAAGTTTTGAAGAACCCTGTTGTAGAAAAAACTTTCTAAGCTAACTTAATGAAGGTGAAGTTTGGAGACTATTCAAAAATCCCTAACACTCTCCAAATAGAACAAAAGGTTACACTATAATTAACTCAGTTTTATTTAGGTCCCAAACAGGTTATTGAAAATAAAATGTTATAAATAACTTGTCCAAATTGTATAGATCATGTCCAGTTTTCATATAAATTGTTTCTTCCAGATTCACCCTCACAATCAGCTTTCCAGTAAAAATCAAAAAGGAAAAAATGGTCAATCATGCTACAGAGGGATTGATTTAGAAAAATTATAAAATAATCATTTAACTCAATGTATACATAGATTCATGACAGCTATTACATGAATAAACCAAGCCATATATCAAGTTCTACTGGGTACAGAAAATCTTTAAATTTGTTTAATTTCAAATCATCACTAGTCTTTAATCTCGTTATATTGATTCTCCATTCCTAGTCCAGTATTCCTCTTGCAAAAATATGTGTGTGTGTATGTATGTATGTATGTATGTATATGAACACATAGGAAATATCAACAAGATAATGTGAAATGATTCACTGAATCTATAAAACAGAATTTAAACTATCATCACATCTTTGCCTTCAATGCCACAACCTTAGGGCATTAACTTGGAAAGTCAGAATTAAAGAGTGAAAGGCTCCTCAAAGGAAACTTTAGTTCAGATTATTTTTCATTAAAAGTATATCAAGAATAAATATAATGGTGCTTACTTATCATTCCTAAATTGTTTCCCCATCTCTGCCTCATAAAGGAAAGCCAAAACAGATATAAAGCAATTTAAGACTATTTTAAGTACATTAATCATATAACAAAATATAAAACAAAGCCAATTTCACAACCATGATAACCCACTCTCATACCAATATGCGACATGGTATGTCCTAAAGTATGAAGAGAGAACTTTCCAAGTTCTTCAAAGTTTTGTGGTAGTGAAAATATGTACAAATTCACCACAATGAAGAGACTTTGGCATCATTTACACCATTTACAGATACTGAAACAATGACCAAAAAATTTCTTTAATTTGGGCATTATAGTATGCCCTTATTTAGTATTTTTTGAACAATTTAAGATGTGAAGTCAATATTATAGCTGTCCATTTCAGGAATGGTAATAAAACACATATAGGGAATACTGCAAAGAATACTTTAACAGCTACAACACCTGGATTACCACCATAAAAAAGTCTCACTCTACTGACGTTTGCACCAACTATGCAAAAGAAAGTGAACAGGAACACAAAGTTAGGCAATTCATTCATACACATTCACGTAGGGAGTCAGCATCTTTCAATTCAAAGACAGACCTGGGTTCAAATCCTCAGTATAATCTTCCTAAATTAGTTCATCTCTCCAAGCTTTTTTCATGTGCAAAATAGCACAACAACGTATTTCATGGAGCTGGTGTGAGGATTAATGAGGTAGCACCATGATGGTGCCACTGTTACTTCCATTTACATTGCTCCATAGTCCTTACAACCTCATGTTGTAAGAGTTAACTCCATTTTACAGATGAGCAAACTGAGTCATCAGATGGTTAGTGAGCCTATGGTTCAACACCTGACAACTGTCAGTACCTAGCTCCGCTCATGCCCTTAACATGTTACCTCACTAGTTATTTTACTCTCTCATACTAGGGAGTTTGGAAGTTTTCTCCAATTACACCCACTATAATTTAACTTTTGATATCAGAACAAAGATTTTTCAAAAAATCAAAGTCACATATAGTTAATAATATTGTGGTAGGTTTGCACAATCACAGAATTAGTGGGGTGACCATATTGTAAGGTATTAAAAATGTCCAATCACTATATTGCATATCTGAAGCCAATATAATATTGTATACCAACTATACTTAAAAAAAGGAACCAGTCACCCACAATTCCCACAATTTTAGAGGTCAAAGACCTGTAAGTAGCCCACTGTGTTCGAATTCAATAACAAACAGAAGATAGACTCTGAATTTCAAAATGAGCTATTTAAATTACTCATGATCAGCACTCATTTATACAGGGAAGAGTGATTCTAAATGCAAGAGTACGTAAGCAAATGAACCAGATATACCACAAAAGTAAAAATATGGTATCCAAAGAAAAGAAAAAATGTTCACAACATTCAGTCTTAGTAGGATTCTGCAGATGTTCTGTCACTACTACGTGAGCTGGTGTTAAACACAGAGCAAAAGCTGGCCCAGAGTCAGCCACTAGACTGTTGTGGAACCTCAAACGATTTAATCTCTCAGGGCCTCCACCAACTAACTGAACAATGAGAATTGGAACTGAAGGCAACTTAACCAATTAGCCCCACCCAAGGCTCTGGCAGACCACTCGATTTCTGCTCTAACACCTGAAGTAACATGGCATTCAATCAATCACCTTTCCTCTTCACAGAAGTGATAGTATTTTTAAGAATCTCTCATTCTAGGTATTTTTACTTTACATCCTAGTTCCAACTCTAAGCTCTTTTGAAGCACATATACCTTAAGTACTGCTTCCAGCTAAATCCATTCTGCAGGGGGTCTAGTAATTTAGAGAGACAAGAAGGCATGATATGCCCTTAACAGGCAACTGCGTACTCCTGTGGTCTTATTTTAATTTTGGTGTTCAGCTAAATAAAATCACTGGTTCACTCTATTTTATGAAATAAAAATTCTCTAGACTTATTTGAACTGGAAAAACTGATACAGAAGCAGCCATGACTGACATTTACATGCCTGCTGCTGAATACTCACAACATTCTATAGTCACTCATCTCTGACTCCTACCTCATTCACACATGTACTATGCTACTGCCAAAAATTAATAAACAATACTGATGATACATGTAAAGCTGCTCCACAAACCTGATATATTTTTAACTTATTTGATCCTTATAGCAGAGATATAAAGCAGGCAGATTATTCCCATTTTACAGTTAGTGAGTCACTAAGAAAAAGTAGCAAGAGTATCTTAGTCACAAACCAGAAGTCATGCGGCTAGCATCCAGAAGTCTGGCTCTAGTACTTACGTTCTTTACTTACACTCTATAACTACTAATCGGTCTGAAAAGTTACTATTCTCCTTAATACCAGAAAAATTACTCCATCCTCCCCTTATAGAGATTAAATATTTGTCCTTAGTGTAAATGCTGGCCTATTATACTATAAAACACTTCATATGGCCCTAATCCAGTGTTCACTTCCACGTATTAGTCTACCATGTGGAAGGCACACAGTAAACACTTGATAAATATCTGTAGATTATCTGTTAAAAGAATTAAATCTTTCTCAGTTCCCCATCTCCCCGAAAGCAATCCTTCTCTCTCTTCCCCCAGTACTTTTTACTGTCCTCCAACACTTATTATACCCAAATTGATAGCCAGCCTCCATTATGGCCCCTACTCCCTATATTTATACCACTTCATCAGTAATCTATCAATGTTTTCTTCCCTTTTTCAAAGACCTTCTGAAATATAACCTATACAAAGCTTTTTCTCAACAGATGAAAATGTTCCATACTGTCAATTTTAACTATCAACCCTAGCATGTTTACTCATAAACACACTAGTCTTTATAAATATTTGTTCATGTTCATTTTTTATTCAACAAATATTTACTGAGCATCTATTATGTCCCAAGAATTGCTCTTGAAGCTGGTAATAAAAACACCTCTGTCTTTATGGAGCTGACAATCTAGTATATGTTCTCGTCACAGTGGTCTCTTTAAAACATAATACAATATTCTTTGTTAATAACTTCAAAATTCTAATTTCCTCTTTGTAAAAATTAATTATTCAAAACTATTTTACCCCTTTCATTGTCTATTTAATTGGCCATATGTCCGATATCCTATTCTTTGTATACTTAAGCTGTGGTCTCAAGGAAAGTCCATTCCTGTTTAACTATTTTGTAAAATGCCCTATATAGAATCTGTGTGTATTGATGTTTTTTATTTCTACTCTTCCTATGGGCCACACTTTTTAGCAAATGCCACCACATGTATAAGCATATTAAAAAATACTGGATAAAGGTAGTCTTTATTATATAAGCTTTAGCAACTCTAAATCAGTATGAACATTTATTTCACAGAAGGTAATTTGTAATAGATGTAGTAAAATGACTTACATAGGTAGAATTTTTTCACCTCGTTTATATTTACTTCTACAGAGTATGGGGGGGAAAAAAGAGCATGCTACACTTTTAAGTCAGAGATTCAAGTCCTGGCTCTGTTATTATTTAACTATCCCGAGCCTAAGTCTCCCTGTCCTAAAGTGGAGATAAAAATCTACCTCATAGGGTTGTTGTTAAGGGTTAAATAATACACTAAAAGCCTTAATTAAGGCCTGTTACATCGTGGGCATCAAGGAATGTGTTTCCTTCCTCTTCCCTTAGACTTACACCTTTGGTCAGAATATTTGTCAGGAAATCTTTCCAAGCTCAGTTACTTGTGTTTGGAATGATCAAACACCACCTTCTCTTTGAAGTGCAAAGAAAAAGCTCCCTTGACTCTTCCACACTGTTTTGGACTTGTACTTTGAGTTTATTTCAGTGTGTTACAGTAATCTGTCAATTTCTGCTTCTCCCATTAGACTGTGAGCTCAAGAGCAAGGGCTACATCTCACTTATCTTGATAACCTCAGCTTTTAGAAAAATACCTGGCACATTACAGGCATGGTACAAGTTTGTTGAATGAATAAATGAATGAATGAAGTCATTACTTAAGTAGTACCTATAATTACTACTAAGTGACCCAAACTTTATGGTTTTGCCCCTTATGAGCTGAGATGCTTGCTGTCGTATACTTCTGAATCCTTTCTTCACAGCACTTGGCAGCATACTAGGTAGGGTCATAGAAAGTCTGCAATTAATACTTTTGGATTATAGAATACTTATTACTATAACTTACATCTCATAATTTTACTCTAAGTAAAATAATCCTAATGGATGTGACTTTTGGAAGCCTCTTTAAAGAGGGGCTCTTAAGTAATTGGCAAAGAACTGAAACAAATGCTAGAACTAGACTACAGTTTTTCTTTGCATGTGTTTTTGAAAAAGCAGCAATGGTTTCTTTCTAAACTGTTTCATTAAGAAACGGAATATCACAAAGCCCTTTGA
The DNA here is from genome assembly GCA_030015415.1 of Cynopterus sphinx. Taxonomy (NCBI): domain Eukaryota; kingdom Metazoa; phylum Chordata; class Mammalia; order Chiroptera; family Pteropodidae; genus Cynopterus; species Cynopterus sphinx. Next base: position 169,718,563 of record CM057380.1, read on the forward strand.
TTCACTATGAAAAATGCAAACGACATTAGGCAAACTTAGTTTAATAACTTTCAACCAAAAGTTCCCCACCCTGCAGTCATGGGGCTGTGGGCCAGCTGGCTGTACCACCACATCCCTGGGAGGTGGCTGCTTTTCAACAGTAAACTGTAGAAGTGAAATGTGGAGGATTTGGGGGGTCTTTTAAAAGTTTTAAAATGCAAAAAACAAAGGTCATGTTACAGGCGTTGACTTGAGATAAAAAAGATCTTGACAAGACCTCAAAAATTGGCTACTTGAGGCCATTTCAGACATCTTACGGATTTAATAGCACGTAAAAACACAGGATTCTAGGTGTAATTTCCTTATTACAATTAAGTGATGTATTTCACATTCCTGCATACACACACCTCATGTTAAGTATGGCTGGTAAGCGGCTGACTGTGCAATAAAATATGGAGAAAAGAGAGAAAGATCCTGACAAAGCCAAGTTGGGCTGGTGCTTAAACACGAACTGGTTTGCCCGCCCTTCTCTTACAAACGACCCCGTGTGATACGTATTGGCCGGATTTTTCTAATAAAGAAACTGAAGCCCACGGTTCCCCAGCTGGCAAATGGCAGGTTTGAGAGCCAGACTCGAAAGCTCCCGCCCTAGCCGCTAAAGCATCCACGCTCTCTGACGGTAGTGGGGGACGCCATCCCAGGGTCCTGACAGACACTTTCTAAGAGGGTGAAGTCCTTGGGCCGCCGAGTGTCGACACTGCCACAGCCTTGACACCTGGAGGCATTCGCGTTGCTGCTACACAGGCGTCAACCAGTCAGTCCAGGTGAGCCTCCCTGGCCTGGGAATCCTGGAAATTGCACAGGGATCCCGAGCGCTTGCACAACACGGTCCCGGGGAAAGCCGCCGACACCCGGTCCCAGCAGTCACAATATGCCCGGGGCGTCGCGGGGGCGGGAACCTCGGTGTCTCTCCACCCGCGCGGCCCCACCAGGCAGCGCACAGGTGCAGGGCCGCGCCCCGCGCCGCCCGCCCGCCCGCCGGGGCTCAGCGACCCGGAGCCGGAGGGGCGGGGCGTGGGGACCGAGGTCCGGGAGCGCGAGGCCCGACCCGCCCGGCTCCCCGAGGGCGCGCCCCGCGGGGTCGTGAGGAGAAAGGATGCTCGCGCGCGGCGGCGGCGGCGCCGCGGTGGGGGAGGGGCCCGCGGCCGGACTCTCACTCACCGCCTCGGTCTCCTCCCGGCGCGGGCTCCGCGGCGCTCCCCGCTCGCCTTTCGCCGCGCGCGTCCCCTCTCGAGCCTCCACGTCCAGCCAGGGCGCGCCGGGAGCTGCGGAGACGTGGGCGCGAGCGGAGGGCGCGCGGCAAGCGGAGCCGAGGGGGTGGGGAGAAATGGGCCGGTGGTTCTCGCCGCCGCCACGGCCACCACAGACACTGCCGCTGCTGCCGCCGCCGCCGCCGCCGGCTCCTCTCGGCCACGGAAACGGCGGGCCCGCCCACCGCGCCCGCCTCCGGCCTTCCACGCCGCCCGCTGGGAGGAGTGACGGCGGCGCTGGCCAATCAGCGCGCTCGTGGAGGCCGGGCCCGGCGGGCTTAGGGAAGGGAGAGGAAAGGAGGGGAAGGCGGAGGCGGGACTTCCTGTGACTGACGGCCCGGCGCCGCCAATGGGCAGCGGGGAGGTGACCTCATCGTCGAAGGAAGGCAGGAACTGGCGGAGCCGCGGCCGGGAGGTGGGAGGAGGTCGGCGCAGAGCCGGGGTCGGGCGCCTTAAAGAGGCCTCAGCCCATTGGTCATCCTGCCAGGGGCGGGGGACGCGGCTGGACCTCGTGAAGTGGCCGGTGTGGGTCCCTGCCACGAGCTCTTGGACTGCATTAATCCTCCCGACCCCATCGCCTTCAGTCCTTCTAGAGGGCTGAACGGGGCCGCCTGGGGCTCGTTCAATCGATTACTTCACTTTCACCCTTCCCAAGAGGAGACGATAAATGTCACCCTGGCCCGAAGCCCCGAATTCCCGTTACGGCCCCCGCCCCGCCCCACCGAGGCCGGTCTCCTGAGTCAGTGTCCCCGCCGACAAAAGGGAGGAGGATGCTGACATCTGCCTAGCCCTCCCCACCTGTCCGCCCGCAATGGTGAAATCGTCAACAGCGAAAGTGCTTTGGGCTTCGAGAGGAAAAGGGGCTGAATGAAGCCAAAAGCTCGTGTATCAATCAGGAGCCTCCGGGAAAGAGCATCTTTTGTGAAAGGGAGGGCTGCCCTCGGTGACTCCCGATGACTCCTCCAATTCTAAAATTCTAAGATGCCGATGTCCTACTTTTCCGGCATCCACTCCTGTAGCGAAGGAGTGTGCATGTGTGTGGGTGCGTGCGCGCGCGTGTCTCCTGATGAGGCACAGAGGCCACCCAAGAACCTGGTTCCCCACGTCAAGGAGGAGAAAGATGCTGGCTAAAGGGGAGAGAACACAGGTAAAGCAAGGTCCGCGGTGGGACGTGCTTTGGTGAAGCAGACCGTTTGACCCCCCTCCCCTAGCAGTGGGAGGGAGCCCAGAAAAGGAGAAATAAGTCCAACTTGGCAGGGAGGAAAAGAAGGGGAAGTGCTTTTCCGAAGCTTCCTGGGAATGGTGTCACCAGGCAGGGTTGGAGGAAAGGAGTAACAGTAACTAGAGGAAGAAGGAGCTAGGGAGGGCATTCTTCCAGGTTTCGGGAGCAGCAGTGCCAAGGCACAAAAACTGAAAAGGGGCAAGTCATTTTACATTCAAGGGTAAATTCTTACTATGATCCCCTGTTCACGCCCAAAGTCTCCAGGGACTGCCCATCTGTGCAGCTCAACAAAGAAGGGCAGGGGAGGGTGCCTCCTCACCCCTTCCAACACCTGCCACAGCCAAGGTGGCCCTGGGTCTTCCTAATTATTCACCTACACATCATCTTCAAGTTCAGTACCACGCAGTAGTAGTCACAGAATCTTAGAGCTGGGCAGGATCCTTGTGGCTCCTTAGTCACACACCTTCACCCCCAAGGCAAGAATTTTCTCACAAAAGTCCTGATTATTTGAGTAATATTTGAGTAAGACACAGAGGGTAAGATGAGACGGTCACTGCCCTAGGGGTAAATTTGCCCAAACTGGGGGAAGTTGAGGCACATGCCAAGATGACTGTAACTCCAGGCCAAATCCTAAGTATCATGACTAACAAGAGGGCCCAGAGGTAGGCCTCAGATAAAGTACTGCCAGCTGGAATTATTGGGGTGAGACAGAATTCCCTAAGACAAAACTGGGGTGGGGCTTTCCAGATAGAGTCTACCTAGACACAGCCTCTGTGAAAAAGCCAAGGTAAAAAGGATGCACAAGCATATTTTATTAGTCATGAGAAGAGTGATATGCCCATTCACAGCTCCCCAGACATGACAGGCTCAAGCTTACCACCTCTCAGCCCCATACAGCTTCACAGAACATGTCTAATCCCACTTGATCATGACAACATTCTAAATATTTGAAGATGATGATTATGCCCTTTCCCACACCCTCTACCCATCTCTCAGAATAGAGAAAAAGTCCCTTTTTCTTGCCACCATTCCTCAGATGATAGTTTTTGTACGCCTCACTATCCTAATGGGTTCATGCAGACATCTTTCAGTTTGTCAGGATCCATTGGGGATATGTGTTATTTTTATCCTTCCAGCAAATGTTCCCTTTCTTCTGGCAAGGGGAGCATAATCTTCTCTGGGGAACCACCCCTCCCTGCTATCTATCCATATGGCTGCCATGGGGCTGACTCCACTACTCACCTTGCCAGTGGGGAGGACATGGCCCAATCCCAATCAATCAAAGCACTGGTCACCCCTCCCCATCACCAGCATCAGTGATTGATTTAGGGAAAGGCATGTGACTCATAGCAGTCCAATCAGAATGAGTCCTGGGACCTTTGTTGGAACTACTGGGACAGAAAACTGCTCTTTGCACTGGGGCCCCTGAACCGTCTGGCTACGCACCTGGAGTTGACAGGGAACACTACGGGAAAGAACATGCTCGAAAATAAAGTCAATACCAAAACAAACTATCAAAGCTGAGATACAAATAAAGGCCCCAATGGGTAGTAACTCTGATTGAGAACCTGAATCCAGCTATTTTCTGGCTATTTGATTTTGTAGGTATCTTAGGTCATGTCCTTTTGAATAGATGGAATGTATTAAGTGAGGGAAAACCTTTAAGGGAGGAAGCGGAACAGGACAGGGAAAGTGAAAAATACAGGCAAGGCTCAGCCTGACCTTACCTTGGCCAGGTCCACAGTGGAGAGCTCTGGAGCACAGGCCACACACACCACAGTTATCCCTGCCCCTCCCCCCAGTGTACCACAATATCAGTCAGCCATTTGCTACAGGCCATGATGGGGTTGAGGTCACCAAAGTTGCTCCCTTCAGCTAAGGGTGATTCTCTGGAATTTTAGGCATCTGAAAACCATTAGCTGCCAACACTCACAGCAGCTGGGGAATGGGTGCACCGGCCCCTTAAAGAGGTCTGGGAGGGGCACCATTCTGGTCAGCTGCTCAAGTGGGCCAATACATTCCCTTCCCTGTTGAGTTTCTGTTCTGTGCAGCCAAAATATGGCTACATAAAATACTCAGGTGTGATCTGACCACCACAAAGCACAGTGAGACCTTGAGCTGTGTCTCCCTACATCCCTTAGTACAACAGTCCCTTTTTTTGGCATTGGGGCCCAGTGGTCCTATGAGAATCTAATGCCTGATGATCTGAGGCGGTGATGCTGGCACTGGGGAGCGGCTGCAAATACAGATGAAGCTTCTTTCACTTGCCCACCATTCACCTTCTGCTGTGCGGCCCCATTCCTAAAAGGCCACAGCCTGGTACTGGTGTGCAGCCTGGGGTTTGGGGACCCCTGCATTAGCTTAAACTGACTTTATAACCAGTCCTTTCCATTCCTTTCCTAGAGAGCTTTTTTTCACAAACTGATACTAAGCCAAATTTACTCTTTCATGAATTTCGATAATTAATTCTTTAACACAAATGTAGGATTTTAAGCCTAACCCTGCTAATAATTAGCACCTAGTTGTCATTTTGCCCATTTTCATCTCTTTCTGCAACTTACTATAAACACATGCTGATTTGATTCTGTCACCAATCTAACCGGCCACCACTTCTGATTTTGTTGCTGTCACTGAAAGGGGCAAATGCAATAACAGAAATCTTCAGCAAACCTCTCCTTTCACCCTGCTAACCCACACTCCTGGAAAATTTACTCTGCCTATTGTTCTTTTCTTCTTTGCCTCTCTTCCAGGGGAATCTCTCCAAAGGTACTTTCCAGAACTTGACCAGCCTTGTCCTCAGCAAATCCTGCTCTTCCCTGTTTCTTCTGAAGTCTTTGTTCGGGTAGGTCCCTCTGCCTAAATGTCTTCTTTTTTATCCTTATCTAGCCACTTCCCAGGTGACATCCTACTTCCTCCATTATTTCTCCAGCCTAAATGGATCTTTTCTGACAATCCATAGCTCCTACTGTACCAAGCACAGTAGCACTTGGCACCCTAAGTTCATTCATTATCTTATTCCATCCTTTGCGGAAATCCTGAAATGGGTGCTGTTATGATCTCCATTTTTCAGATGAGGAAACTGAGACTTAGAGAGGTAGTTAAGTAACTTAATATCTCACAGCTACCAACTAGCAAAGCCAGGGTACAGATACTCAAATTAGAATTCTGGATGTGATTCAATAAACATTTGTGAGCTACACACAAGGAACTAGAGGAAATATAAAAAAGTGTGAAATGGACAATGCTTCCCCACAACCAAGAACAGGGGCCATAAATGGCACTAATATGAACAAAGCGGCAAGGACAGAAAGAATGAGAGAAGGGAGAACTCATGTCTGGTGGAAAGCCCAGTAAGGCCACGTGAAGGAGCTTATGTTTGATAGGCAGGAATGAGGTGGGGCACTCCAATTTAGGGAACACTGAATAATATGGAGGAAGAAAAACATGGGACGTGTTTGAGCAAGGGAGTTGTCTGGTTTGTTTGAGAGATAAGGCTTGAAAGTTTGTTTGAGGCCCTGTTGTAAAAAGTAAAGAATGCCCAGGCAAAGTGGGTATTGGGCTTTTGAAAACAAGACCCCCAACTGTCCTATGAGGATTTACCTGGTAGTCCATTGGATAGAAGGAGATTGAAATTGGAGATAAGTTGAGAGACCACAACTATTATACAGCATAGGAAATAAGGACCTATGAGGCTGGCAGCAGTAAACTTGGATTACTTTTTTCCTTATAGTCTATAAACATTCTCTGTCTTTCTTTGTCCCCTGAAGAACATCCTTGAATGTCAATCATTTTTTATGGTGCTCATAACCTCTAACCACTAACAATTTCTTGATACATAATAATCACTTAGGAAATATTTTTGGAATTGAATTGAAAGCATGATCAAGGTGACAAAAAATGCCGGGGCTGTAAAACGGTTTTATAGGAACATAGGCCACGCCTGCAACCATCTATAATATGACTTGATGACAAAAGTAGGTGTTTTTTTTTTATTTAACACCTACTATGTACATCATCATCTCATTCAATTCTCCCAGTGGTAATACGGACATGTTTCCATTCTACAGATGCAAAAAACTAAGTGTCAAGCAAGTAAAGTGACCAATTATCTCAGTTTGTAGAGACTCTCAGTGCTAAAACCAGGACAACCTCAGGTAAATCATGAAGGCTGGTCACCCTACCAAGATACCTTGCCCACATCACACAAGCCAGGGTTTAAACACCAGATTGCCCAACTCAAACCCCAGTGGGGTTCCATTTTGGCTTTCTGATCAACCAATTTGAACATCTTATTTGAGTAGTTTTGGGATAGAATCGAAGCATACTTTTATATTGAATTTGGCTCATGTATTTGGAACCTACTTGAAACTGGAGTGTATAGAGAGGCAGATGCAGAGGCAGATGCAGAGAATCACAAAATGGATGGATAGGGTTTTTTTGTTTTTTGTTTGTTTGTTTTGTTTTGTTTGTTTTTTGTTTGTATTTTGTTTTTTGGTCAGAGAAAAGGCATCCAGACTAGGGAACGAATGCCTTTCCAGGAGGACGTCCTTGCCCAAGAGTTAGGATTTGTAATCTGTTCTCTGGCGCCCCCTAGTGGTGTGGGGCTGTAAACCCCCCTCCCGACCACAGAAGAGGAAGCACTGAGAGGGGGGAACCCAGCTGAAAGTTACTGCTTCGAGAGCAAGAGATTTTGTTTTAAAAATGAAAACAAGGAGAGATTCTTTTTTACTAAATGAAAGCTGGTCAGGCTGTCATAATCTGGGGCAAGGACAATCAGACACAATTGAAGTGGACATCAAAAAAGAAAACCCAAAACCTCAATGCATTATTTCAAAATATCAAAATTAATGTGTCCAAATTTTACAATGGAAAATAAATCAATATTTAAACTACAGAAAAGACAGGATCTGACCCTGCACTTGCCCTACCATGCTTCACCTGCCTTATGCTAATCTTGTGATCACTGGCCCAGGAGCCAGGAAACCCAGCCCTGTGGCAAAGCTCTCGGATGGTGTTCTGAACATGGCCCCTCAAAACCTCACCATGCGAAAACGGAAGTGGGCTTAGACTTTTCCACCAAAGAACCTTCACAGGAGAAAGAGCATCCCCTGCTTGGAGTAGCTAAAAAGCCTGCACACGCAAGAAATTTCTTTAAAGCTTTTGTTTAGGGACATTTTGAGTTTGACTTCATAATATATCCATTTTTGTTTTTGTTCCATTACCTTTTATCAATATATATATATTACATTTTATATATATTATATTATATTATACATATTATATTATATATTCATTTATTTGTTTGTTCATTTCAGAAGTTAACAGAAGCTGTATAGCTCGAAGAATTTTCACAAATGGAACACACACCTAGACCAACGCCCAGGTCAAGAAAGTGAACCCTACAAGGACCCTATAAAAGAGTCTAGATTATTTTTCTCAAAACTATGTGAGTTTAGGACATATTTTTGTGTGTGATTATAGTCTGTTCATTCTCATTGTGTTGTGCAAATATATTACAATAAATTTATCCATTCTGTTTATGTGGGTTGTTTTTGTTGTGGGGCTACCACACATTGTGCTGGCATGAATATTCTTAGAGTTAATATGTTTTTTTAGTTAATATACATGCATACATTTCTGTTCAGAGTAGATTTACTGGGTCATAGGGGACACACACAATTTATGCTCACTGAGAGTTCTAGACTGGGTATTTTTAATTCCTCTTTATATTTTATCCAGTCAAGTGGAATGGTGTCATATTGTTATTTATTTGTATTTTCATAGTAAGAAAAGTAATGAAGTTAAGACCTTTTTTATATGTTTATTCTGCATTTGCATGGCTTCTTTTGTGAAGCGTTTAAGTCTTTTGCCCATTTTTCTGTTGAGTTGTCTTTTTCTTATCGATTTGTAGTTTTTTTTTAATTTTGGATTTGAGACCTTTATCAGATATATGTATTGAGAATACCTTATTCTATTTTGTGTTTTCTTTTTCCTCCCTTAATGCTATCTTTTGGTGATTAGAGTTAGTTTTAACATAGTTCATTTAATAATATTTTTCAGTTATGATTATTTCTTGTTTGAGAAAGTTCTGCCTATTCCAAGGTCATCTTGGAATGTTCATCTATACTTTATTCTAAAAGGGTACTTATTTATGTTAGCTTCAGATCTCCAATCCTTCTGGAAATGATTTTTAGTATGATGTGAGGTAGGGGTCAAAATACATTTTTTCCATATGTGAGGTGATTGTACAGTTGTAAAACTGATATCCTAGAAATGACTGTTTTTTGAGCACTAGTTAAGGTACATTATCTGTATATCTCATTGACTTCTCACTATTCTTGTAGAGGTAGGTATTCGTATTTAAATTTCAGAGATGAAAAAAATGAGGCTCAGAATATGTAAATATATTGAGGGCACACAGCTAGTAATCTCAGAGTCCTTTAACCAGTGTTCTAAACTAATTTATAGAGAAAATTTCCATTTTGGGAGATAATTATCTGCCAAGGTGACATGCTTGTCTCTTCTACAGGTTGATAGACATTTGGACTATTTCTAGTTTGGGGCTATTATGAATAATGCTACTATGAACATTTTCACTTTGGGGGGTAGAAATCTTAATTGTATCTCTTTTGTGGATTCTTTGTTCCTTGCTTCCTCTCTTGCTGACTTCCTTTGTGATTTGACGATTTGTACAGGTATGCTTTGACCCCTTTATCACGATCTTTTCTATATCTGCTATGAGTTTTTCCCTTGTGGTTACCAGGAGGCTTACATAGAATATAACATCTTATTTTGAGCTGATGACTTTGATAGCATACAGAAATTGTCTATTTTTTTTACCTCTCCTCCCCTCATATTTTAGGTTATGGATGTTTAAATCTCTTAATCTACGGGTTCTCCCTCTACCAGGAGGGTAAGGCGGCCTTTATTCTTAACTCCCAGGTGGCAAGAAAAGACTGGGAACAAAGCCCAGTAATGACCATCAGGACCAAAAGGTAGAGGAGAGAGAGAGAGGCAGGGTCCTTATGACATCAGTGCCACCTGCGGATGGAATCCAGGCTTGCAGAAAAGTAGGGACTCCAGCTATTAGTTGGTGGAACAGGTTGGGCTCGTTTCTCTCCCTACCCACGTTCTACCTACTAGAACAGTGTTCTCAAGTAATTGTTTCCCTGCCTTTATGTGCTGCCCTCCTACTGACTCATTCTAAAGTGATTATTTTTTCTCGCCTGAACGGATAGGGATACTCAATGCCCCACTGCCCACAAATCTTAGAAAACTAGAATGTAGAAAAAACCAGCGGCCATAAAATCACTGATTAGAGTCAACCTAAATGATTACATTACGCCAACAGTACCAGCTCCCTGCAGGTGAACAACATGTGCCTCGCAATAGTAATACCACAGGCACTCCACGAGAAAACGCACAGCAAGAGAGGCAGGGCAGCTTGCTGGAAAGACAGGTTTCAAAGCCTGACTCTGCTCTGCTCTGCTCTGCCAGTCGAGGGGCCTTAGGTAGTCTACCAAGTGCCCTTGAGTTTCAGTCTTGTTATAGGGCAATTAGGGCTAAATAAACCTGTTGTAACTAAACCACTAAGGGGCTCAGCTTCCTCTGACACATAGTGGGAGGGTGGGAGCTCTCTCTCGAGTCTCTCCTGAGTCTTCTCACTCCCAGCAAGCACTGCTGGGGACCACCCTGCGCGTCAGTGTGGGTCAGCACCTGGACTCCTCGTTCCCGTCCCCTCCAAGTGTGTTCCTCCTCTATTTCACCCTGGTATGTTACATGCTTCATGGAAGGGTTGGGACAGTTAGAGAGACTTACAACAAAGAACTTACAGCTGTGGCCTAAACCTGATGTAATGAGCCTGTGACTTTAACAGCACTTCTCTAACATAGGAGTGACAGTGTATTCCAATGATTATAAGATGCACCTCTAAGAAAACACACCAACAACTGCATCATGACACAATGTCGTAACAGTTGTCCTGGACAGCCGTGAACCAGTCACAGCAACCCCCAGTGCTTTGAAATTCATCTCTTCTGTGAGTTGCAATTTCTTCCGCCTCCTGTTGCATTGCTTGGCCCATGATAGTCAATCTTTCTAGCCATATCTTAGGAACAGAATGTAACGCAACTTCTGCTCCGGGTTTATCTTTCTATCTTAAGTTCTGCTGTTGCTTTATAGGAGAAGAACAGTCGTTCCTCCAAAGGGAAGACTTTGTTTCACTATTATCAATTTTAATCCTCATTGTTCCCTTATCCCTGCCTTTCTCTGTACATCATCGCTTATCCAAATGTTAAATCACCCTAGGATGTTTCTGAAGACATTTTAAATAACAAAAAATTTAGTACATCCAGTACCAACCATGTACCTAATTTAAAGACAATAGGAACAGCTGTGCTCAATATCTCAAATTCGTAAACAATGGCATCAGCTCGCTGCCATTGATTGTAAGATACACTCCCAACATCAGAGGTTAAAAGTGGGGGGAGCAGATCTTAGAATTACTTAAATATGGTAGTAGATGCTGGTATTGATTAGAATTCTTTCAAAGGCAACTGACAGAAAACTCAACCCTGACTGATTTAAGCAAAAGGGTATATTGAGCCACAGAGGACCAAAAGTCCTTGTATTATCCAGCTTGAGTTGTGGCTGGATTCAGGACTTGATAGAATAGGCATTAGTTTCTGGCCATTTCTTTCTCTTTCTTCTACAGGGATGGCTTCAGTCTCAGGTTTCACCTGACAGTAAGCTGGCCTCAGCAGCTTATTGTCCTCTTGGTTTCAAGTACAACAAAAAGGAATAAATGTATCTTGTCCCAGAATTTTTAACATGCATTTCAGTGCCTCTCGTTGGCTCCGACAGGTCAGCTGCCCAGCCCTGGAGTGATCAGCAGGTTACCAGGTCAGTTACTATGCACTGGCGTTGAGTTAACCTTTCTGGAAGCCCAGGAGCTACTGGGCCTCTAGAGGGAATGAGAATGGACCTGCCACATCAAAACAATAGATGCGACTTACAGGTTGGCTGTGGGGAATTAGGTGAAATAAGCCCCACGGGCATTAGCCCAGAGCCTGGCCCAGGGTGAGCCTCTCCCCGTAGATTGGATCCTCCCCTCTGCTCGGTGTGGCTGGAGGTCTCTGCTCAGAAGCCCCAGCTCCGTGTGAGTCAGCCTCGCACACCTGCCTCCCAGCCGGCTGAGATGGCCCTGACTCAGCACCTACGTGAGCTGGATGCTCCCTGGAAAGTTAACAAGCCTTTGAGGCAAGACGTTCCTCCTGTGAGGTAGGCTGGTGCCGTGAGTGGGTGGGAATGAATGGGAAAGAGTGGGAACACCGTGGTTCCTAGAGCATTTGTGAAGTTAGGAATGTACAGACAGGAAGAGGTAAGAGTCACGAGCAGCGATGGAGAAAGGCCGTCCACCGAGGCTGGGGGGCTTTCAGCAAACGGTCTCATGCTGCCAGGCCCCAGGGGTATGCTCATAGCTGCCACCGCTCCAGCTCTCCCAGTGAGGTCTGCCCTGTGGCCAGCCCAGCTGTGTTTCTTCCAGGCCCTCCTCCTGTTCTGCCCATCTCGTTCCTTTGAATCTAGCTGCAAGGAGCAGAACATAGAGAATCTATCTGTCATTTGTTTTGGGGGGATTTTTTAGGGGGGTACAGGAGAGGACAGAGTGGGGAGGTCTGGATAGGAAGAGATCCCAGAGGAGAGGAGAGGAAATGAAGGAGAAAGAGACAAGAAGACAGTGGACAGTGCAGAATGTCGCGGAGTGCTTTCCACAACCACTCAGAAGCTGTGCTGAATTCAACACAGAGCACCTGCTCTCTGCCAGGACCCCAAGCAGGCGGTACGGACACAATAAATGGGCTGTCATCCCTGCCTGCAGAGTCTAGAGTGAGACAAAAGAAGAAAATACTCAGTTACAATGGAATGCGATGGCAGGGACCTGGGTACAAGGAGTTATTGAAGGAAAATACCCCTGAGGGAGGAACGAAGCTGGTCAAAAAAGTTGCCAGCTGGAGGTCTCAGGTCAAGTCTGGCCTTAACCTGGTCCAGAGGGTCATGGGCTCCAGAGCACAGCTGCACCAAGGGTGGTTCCCTTGAGGCAAAAGGACTGGCTGTTTTTAACTCTGTTGCAGGCTTTGGCTGCTGGCTTATGGGAGCTGGGGGAGGTGGCGACCTTCCTGGCCAGGAGGCTTCTGTCAGCCAAGAGCAATTCTCCCCTCAAGGGGCCAGCTGGGGTAGCCGAGAGTCCCGGCAGCCAACGCAGCAGCTGGAGGCTGGATGTGCTGCTGGCCTGGGGGAGTGACCTGGGAGGGCGCCAACAGCATCTGCCACACTAGATGCCCTGCTACACGTTCGGTGGAGGATGAGGTAGGAGCAGAACGGAGGGCAGGGGTGTGCCCTGGAGGAGGAGGTCCTTCTGCTGCATCTCGAAGAACAGCTTAGGAGGCGGCTGAGCAAAGAAAGATCTGAGGGGTCAGCGTGTGCTAAAGTTGGAGTTTGCATGGTGCTTTCTGGAAATGCTGTTATTTACGTGTGACACTGGGCATAGGGTGGGCATAGGGAGGTCCTGGGAGAAGAGGCCCAACAGGTGCGCAGAAGCCAGATCATGAAGGGCCACTGGCGGGCAAACAGCCAAACAGGAACGGCCAGAGAGGGGTGTCCCCAAGGGTCAAAAACACAGGGGTTGAGACTAATTAAAAGTCACTGTCTTTAGCCAACATTCTAGTAGTAGGAAGAATGTGTCATCACCAGGGAGCCCCGCAGAGAGGAAGGGCCACAGAGTCTGGAGTCTGAAAAGCCTGACTGTGCCAGCCGGATGGCTCTGGGAAAGTCACCCAACTCTCTGAGCCTCCATTTCCACAGCTGTCATTAGGGATCATATCTGTCCCAGGGGATCAGCTAAGATAAGGCGTGTGTAAAAAGTCTGTACAAATGTTAGTTACAAGTGTAAGTTTGCCTCAAAAACAAAAAACAAAAATAAAAGTCATAATAAGGAGAGTCTCGAGGCAGGCTTGTTTAATCCAGCTACCATTTGGCACGGAGCAGGCTGGGGACTTACTGGATGACACAGCAAGTCAGCAGCAGAGCCAAGGTGTAAACTCATCCAAGTTACTGACTCCAATATCATTAGCAGAATTAGCTGAAATTCAATTTCACACTGCAGTTCAGGTGTCAGAGGTGTTCCCAGGAAGTCCCTTTTGGCAAAGAGTAGTCAAGGTGGTTCCCGATGGGCAGCCCCAATATCCTCCAAATGGTTGGCAAGGTGTAAATGGACGAGGTTCCCAAGGGCCGGAAGGGAACCAGAGAGGAGACTGTGCATTTCTCAGCGCTTCCTGTGTCCAGGGCACCCCCCCCACACACACACACACATGCACCCACCTTTATTGGGATATAATTCACATACTAAAAAGCACATTCTCTTAAAGCATACAATTCCATGGTTTTTAGTATATTCTCAGTGGTGCAACTATCACGGCAATAAATTTTAGAATATTTTCACCACCCCATAAAAGGACTCCTGCTCCCCCTTTCCCCCACCCCCACCTGCCTCCCAGACCTAGGCAATCACTAATCTACTTCGTATCTCTGTAGATTTGCCTATTCTGGGCAGTTCATATATACAGCACTGTAAGATAGGTGGGTTTTGTGTCTGGTTTCTTTCACTTAGCATAATGATTTCAAGGTTCATCATGTAGTAACATGTTATCAATATTTCATTCCTTTTCATGACTGAAAAATACTCCATTGTACAGATATCCACATTTTATTATCCACTCAGTTTATGGACATTTGTATTTTTCCTTTTTTTTTTTTTTTTTTTGGCTATTATGATTAATGCTGCTATGAACGTTATGTACAGGTTTTTGTGTAAACCTGTTTTCATTTCTCTTAGGTATGGACCCAGGACTGGAATTGCTAGGTCACATGGTAAGACTCTGTTTAACATTTTGAAGACATGCTAGACTGTTTTTACAAAGTGGCTTTATGTTTCCTCCAATGACTACAAGGATTCCAATTTCTCCATATCCTTGCCAATACTTATCTGTCATTTTAATTATAACTATCCTAATGGGTGCGAAGTAGTATCTCATTGTGTTTTTTGTGTGTGTGTTTGGTGAAATATACATGACATAACATTTATCATTTTAACTATTCGTAAGTATATAATGCGGTGGCATTAAATAGAGTTCCCCGTTGTGGTTTTGATTTGCATTTCCCCTGTGGCTAATCATGTGTAGCATCTTTTTTCACGTGCTATTGACCATTTGTGTCATCTTCTTTGGAGAAATGTCATTTAGATGCTTTGCTAATTTTTAAACTTATTGTCTCCTTATTATCGAGTTGTAAGAATTCTTCACATGTTTTAGATACAAGTCCTTTGTCAGATAGATGATTTGCAAAAATTTTCTCCCATTCTGTGGTTGTCTTTTCACTTTCTTTACGGTGTCATTTGAAACACAGAAGTTTTAAATTTTGATAAAGTCTATTTTTTTATTTTTCTGTTGCTGCTTTTAGTGTCATATCTAAGGTTTTCTCTAAATCTGGGTCTGAAGATTTACCCTATATTTTTTTCCTAAGTTTTATAGTTTTAGTTTCTTTCATTTAGTTGGTTTTGAGTTAGTTTTTGTATATGGTGTGAGGCAGGGTAACCCCTACTTCTTTTTGTGTGGCTATCCAGTTATCCTAGCATCATTAGTTGAAAAGGCTATTTTCTTCTCACTGAATTGTCTTGGCATCCATGTCAAATATCACGCAGCGCCTTTTTGAGAAAAGTAGGCCTTAAACAGTCCTATCTATGTGAAGTTTGTACAATGCTTATAATTTCTAGCAAGTGAAGCCAGTTTATCTCCCCTACGGTCTGCAGTGACGTGGGCGTCCAATATGGATTCTGACTACTTGATAGAGGCAAAAAAATCAGATTTCCTCTTGGATAGCACAAGGGCTGAGTGCCTACAGAGAAGGCAGGTGACTTACCTTGATCTTTGCTCCCAAAGATGTCGCAGTGCTGCTTCTCATCTCCTTGTGACTTGATGTCTTGGAATCTTTCAGGCCCAGAGTGGTAGTGGTGTTTTTCATTTTTTTCTTACGAAAAGATATTTAACTGAACAAGCAACAAACTGCGATTGATAAGGATACAATTTGTACTAGGCTTTTGAAATCTTATAAAAGGTTTTTGAACTGCGTTACTGTGTGTGATACCCATTCCTTTTTAAAAACTGTATAACATATTTTTAAATTGAGGTAAAATATACACAGCATAAAATTGATTTTTTAAGTGTAGAGTTCAGTGGTATTAAGCACTTTCACTGTTCATCTCCAGAAATTTTTCATCTTCCCAAACTGGAACTTGGTATTCACTAAACACTAACTCCCCATCCTCCTCTCCCAGGCCCTGAGAACCACAATTCTACTTTCTGTCTCTATGAATTTGGCTACTTCAGGTACCTCACATAAGTGGAATCATACAATACTTGTCCTTTTGTGTCTGCCTTCTTTCACTTAGCATAATGTCTTCAAGGTTCAACCATGCTGCAGCACGTGTCCGAATTTCATGCTGGTGTTTTTACTTTGGCTGCCTTCCCATGTTTCCATTGGGTGTTCATGAACCCTTATGGTGACTGGAATCTTGGAGCCTAAAGGTGACCTCGTTTGTCTTTCTCACAATCAGAAGGAGCCTGATGGTGGCCTCTGGGCGGTCTCACCGCTGAGGGATGCCCACTGCTTGCTCACAGGCACTGTGGCCACTGCTGCCAGGCTGACCAGGAAGCACTGGGGCTGAGTAGAGCCTCAGGGTGGGGAGCATGGCCACTATTGCTTTGCTTCCCTCTCCTCTTCCCACCTCCATGCCAGGGGTTTTCACTTATTCTCCTCTATTAGCCATTCATCCATCCAACGCTTATGGAGTGTCCATCGTGTGCCGGCATTGTGCTAGGCACCAGCGAGTGACACAGCAAGGAGTAAGATAGACATGGTCTATGCCTCCGCAGGACTTATCTAGTGAGGGAAAGACCTTAAGTAATCAGCTACACATCACAATGGCAATTGTGGTGACTGCTATGAACAGACAGTGCAGGGTGCCATGCAAATGTCCAAATAGGGGACACCGGGCTAGAGCAGGGGACCTGGGGTTTACCCATCAGCTGCCATGCAACTGTGCCTGCCTAGACTAGGAATCCTGGTCCCTGTGCTCAGGGCACCTGAGTGTAATTGGGTGGACTGGGGCCCCCTGGGTTTTGTGATCCCAGCACCATACCGGTCCCTCTTCTTTTGGGGAATTGCTGCCCCCTTTGCCAACTGCGTGTCTCTGGGGGGTGCCTCTTTTGTGGTGGCAGATGTCAGGTAAACCATTCTTTACTTTGAAGGGAAGATGATGACATGTTCAGAACACTGGGCCTCAAAACCTGTATTGAGATGTCAGGTTTTTGTATTTTTATGGCATTTATGCCACCTCTAAGGCACCTGATCCTTTCTGCTCTCCAGGCCCTAGCGGCACGATGTTGTCTAATGCTTTTGTAATTATGAAGTGTTCCGCATTCGAGAATTGAAGAGCTGTCAAAAGGCATAATGAATGAAGTCCTGAAGCAAGATGGCAAAGGTGCACCGATGACCCTGACACACAGAAGCAGGGTTTCTGATCTTCTCTGCTTCGCGGAATAGAGGAAAAAGCATCTGCCAGATCAATAACTGCTCACCAGGTGGCGGAGACCACATTTATTTTCTTGAGCGATGATACCACATCTGAAACAACAGCTGCAATTGGAGTCACCATGTAATTGAGTTTATGGAAATCCACTGCCATTCTCCAAGACCCATCTGCCTTCTCCACCAGCCAGACTGGGAGTGAGGTGGGAATGTGTGATCAAATCACCAGCCCTGCATCTTTAAAGGCCTTGATGATATTATTAATCTCTTCGGCTCCCCGGGGGTGCAGAGTTGCTTTTGGCTTATCACCTTGCTAAGGAGGGATTTCCATTTGACTTTTCTCATCATCAGATCCCTTACTCTGCCAGTCCAAAAGCCGATCCAACAACTCTGCTAGTGCCTGCTGGGGCTATCTGTCCCAGCAGGGAAAGAAAGAGGTCTGGAGACCCACAGGGCCCTCTGTGAAGTCATTCTGGTCAAACTCTGTTTATTACTTGACCCACCTTAACTCCCACTCTGACCAGTAGAGCCCAGTAGAAGTTCTGGGTCACCAGGAATTAATCTTAGCTCAGAGTCATGGCCCAGTTATCCTCACAAGGCCTGAGTGCTAATCTTTTCATCGTGCACAGTTACCCAGGTCGTTGGCCTCAGGACCCTCCGGGGAAAGGCCAGAGGCAGATTCCCAGTACAGCTGACCCTGGAACAACACAGGGTTGAACCGCACAATTCTACTTATATGCAGATGTTTTTCAGTAAACATGCAGTTGTCCCTCTCCATTCCTGGGTTTTGCATCGGCGGACTCAACCAACAGCAGATTGAAAACAGAATTTTTGATCCACGTTTGGGAATCCGCGGGTGCCAAGGGCTGGCTATACACATTTTATTTAAGGGACTTGAACGTCCGTGGATTTTGTTACTCACGGGCATGCTGGAACCAGTCCCCTGTGGCTACTGAGGAATGACTGCACGTTCTTGTCATGTTACTGCAGCCCCATCCAGCTTCCTCTTCTTCCTTCCCTTCCAAGGGTCCATATCAGTGACTGAGTCAGACTTGGGAGTCAGCGCAGGAACTTGTGCTGTCAACAATTGCAGCTAAAGTCGGACCTCTGTGTCCCGGACCCACAGTTTTGTTCGGGTATACAAATCAAATAGAAACTTAGCCAATGGGTGGCTCAGATATTTTGGTTGTAGAGACTCATGATCAATTAGCAACATCAGCCTCAGCAGGTCAGACGACCTGGCCCTGCCTATTATAATGACCATGCTCATTTTTCTCTGGGAGTGGGGTGCTGCTACTTGCTTTCTGCAGACTCCGGGGCTGCACATCCCCACTGAGATAAGGAAGCCCTCTTCAGCTGCTGCTTGTCCCACCGGCAGCCCCCACCACGGGCTGTTTAGAGGTGCGAGTACTTGCCCTTCCAAAGAATTTCTCAAAACCTTGGTTTTCTGGGGGAGTCAGCTTCTAGGTAACTAGGAAAATGTCATGTCCATTACATTCTGTTGGGAGGTCAACTTTATTTTGAAAGCAATTGGGAGCCACTAACGTGTTTCAACAGTGGAGTAGGGTGATGAGATTTCTATCTTAAGAATACTCTTGCTGTTTGGTGGAGTATAATGGAAGAGGCAAGGCAGGGGTGAGGGGAACAAGTGGGGGAATCAGATGCAGGGACCGCAGTGAGCCTTTGAAACGTGCAGGTGACAGCCAAGTCCTGAAAAGTCCAGGACAGGTGAATATCAGCACTGGGGAATCAGGGAGATACACCAAACCCTTGGGGAGGCCTGGGCAGGGCATGGTGCATGGGGGCACATGGCTGGAAGGAAAAAGGGTTTATTGCTGTACGTAGGCTTGGTCTTTCTCATAGTTCTGCTGGGCAGGGCTGAACAACAAGGAAACAGCCATATAGATGGCTTGGAGTAGAGTAGGTCAAAAGTTTTGTCCCCAGGAGGAGTTTGCGGGCAGTCTGACCTTGTCTGGGCTTTTGGTGATTTCAGCTGTAAAGCTCTGAATTCCAGCACCTGGCTTTGCAGCAAGCAGTGGCCTGCGGCAACTATCATCTTGCTTGCATCACACTCAGTGGAAGAACAAGTAAAAGTCAAAGCCGGGGACAGGATTCCAGGTGGCGTAGAAGGTAGTGGCTGTGCATGCCTCTTCTAGCAACCACACCAAAATTATAACAACTACAGAGCAACCAATCTGTGGAGTCGCCAGAGGTCTGACTGAATAAAAGCCCTACAACTAGGTCACCTCAAATAACAGGTCACCTCAAAACGGTAGGAGGGGCGGAGATGCAAAACGGCTAGGTCCCGCAACCGCGTGTGGCCATCGAGAATCGGGAGGGCTGTCTTGGCTGCTGAGCCACCTCCCCACGAGGAGCAAGGGCTCCCCAGCCCAGAGTGCCAGTGCTGGGAAGAGAAATCCCCACAACCTCAGCAGAGGAGGTTGAGGCTACAGGAGATAGAGGGCTGCAGGAGGCAGAGACCTTCCTCTTAGAGGGCCCACACCCAGCCATACTCATTGATGGCCTCCTGGCGCTGGGCTCCAGCTCTGGGTCAGCTGCTCATGGGTCGCCAGAGACATATAGGTAGGCACTGAGCTGTCGAGCTTCAAAGCAAGGGCTGGAGAAGGGGCTGGCTCCCAGAAAGAGGGCCACCAGAAGCCATTGTTCCTTTGCTGAGCCCCTCTCCACCTCCCAGCCTACAGACACAGGTGCCACCAACCTGGATAACACAGGTCCCTCTGCCCAGGGGATCCCCTGAGGTTCTGTCTCTCCCACCTTGTGGGCCACCCGAGCCACTTCTAGTGATTTGTTCTATACAAATGGGCTGTCTTGGATCCTACTACGAAGTTCCATAGAATCTTTCAAAGGCTCACAAAACCCAAAGAAGGAGCACCTGGCCTCAGTGTGCCTCGGTGTATCTCCTTCTGAGCAGCCCCTAGCCATGCACCATTGGCAGCTGGCCTCGGTTTCTGACTCAGCCTCCCCAAGCACCTATAATCCCAGCACAGGTGGCAGATATTTGTGGATTGCTTGATGACTCTTACCAGGTGGCCCCAGAGTGCACAGGCTGCGACTGAACTTGGCCTGTAACCTGACCCCTCCCAGGTCTGTGCAAAGGGGCCCCACAGGACACCTACTACATAAAGCCATTTGACAAAGCCTGAGACTTAGTAAAACACTAGTTATAATGATGCTCAAGGAACTTAAGGGAAGAATAGATGAACTCGTGAGAACTTTAACAAAGGGAGAAAACATAAAAATGGAGATGGAAAACATAATAGGGAGCCATTTAGAGACAATGAATACAGTATCTAAAATGAAAAAAAGTACATTAGAGAGAATCAACAGAGTGGATGAAACGGAGGATCGAATCAGTGACATAGAGCATGGAGTAGCAGAGGACACCCAATCAGAACAGCAACAAGAAATAAGAACCTAAAAAAATGAGGGTAGTTTAAGAAGCCCCTTAAGATGATGAACAAAGTCAAGCTTACCAACATTTGCGTCATAAGGGTACCCGAAAGAGAAGAGAGAGAGCAAGGAATTGAAAATCTCTTTGAAGAAATGATGATGGAAAACTTCTCTAACGTGGTGAAGGAAATCGACATGCAACCCCAGGAAGTTCAGAGAGTCCCAAACAAGATGAACCCAAAGAGGCCCACACCAAGACATATCAGAATTAAAATGCCAAGGGTTAAATTCAAAGAGAGAATCTTAAAAGCAGCAAGAGGAAAGCACTTAGTTACATAGAAGGGAATGCCCATCAGACTGTCAGGTGATTTCTCAACAGAAACTTTACAGGCCAGAAGGGCTTGGCACAAAGCGATGAAAACCCAGGACCTACAGCCAAGATTCCCCAACAAAGTTATCATTTAGAACCAAAGGACAGATGAAAGACCTTGACCAGACAAGAAAGAGCTAAAGGAGTCCATCACCATGAAGCCAATGTTACAGGAAATGTTGAAAGGATTTAAGAAGAAGAAAATAATCCGCCAAAAGTCTAAATAAAGAATGGCAATAATTGCATATCTACCAACGAGTCCTTCAAATGGAAAGACTTAAATGCTCCCATCAGAAGGTAGGGTGGCTAAAAGGATAAGAAAACAAGACCCTTACAAATGCTGCCTGCAAGAGACTCACTTCAGATTAGAAGACCCATAGAGACTGAAAGTAAAAGGATGGAAAAAGATATTTCACAATGGACCTAGAGGGTAGTGCGCTGAGTAAATAAAGTCAGTCAGATCGAGGAAGACAAATGCCACACGATTGCACTTACATGTGGAATCTAAAGAGCAAAATAAACAAACAAGAAAGCATAAAACACTCATAGACACAGAGAACATTTTGAGGGTTACCAGGTGGGAGGGAGATTAGGAGCAGTTGGTGAAAAGGGGGAAAGGGATCTAGAAATCGGTAGTGACAAAATAGTCACAGAGACGTGAAGCATGGCATAAGGAATAAAGCCAACAACATTGTAATAACTGTTCGGTGTCGGAGGGGCTAGATTTCCTGGGGAGACAGATCACTTCGTGGGTTGTACAGATATCTAATCGCTCCGTTGCACACGTGAAGCTAATACAGTCCTGTATGCCAACTCTAACCAGAAAATAAAAAGTTATTATTAATTTTTTAAAAAGCCGGGGACACCTGCCAGAGGAGGCACATCTCCTCTGGCCACCCCTGCCTCCAACTCCAGCCGCCGCAGCCGGTCGTGTGTGTGCTCGTCCGACCTTGTGCCAACAGCATCTCGCCTCGAGTGTGCACCGCGCGTGTCTGTCTGCTTCCTGCCCTGGACGTCAGTGCTGCTGGGGCCTTCCTGGCCCCTGCCAAGGTTCACCTCGTGCTGACAGCCTGTCGCCTCAGGTGTGAGCTGCACATCTCCCTGCTTTCTGCCCCATCGAGGCTCGATGTTATCGATGTCATCAGAGTTTGCTCTGCCCAGGCACCCAGATGCGCAAGGTAACACCCCAGGGGCAACCCGCAACCGGTGCGGTGCAGGGACAGCTGGGCAAGTGCTCCTGCCTCCTCTCCTCCGGGTGGACGATTCTGGGGAACAGTCTGTACACTGTTCAGAGATCCTGGTAAGCTGAAGCTCCTGTCGCCCACAGCGGCGACACTGATCGCGCACCCTTTTCTCCTTTCCTATCGCATGTCCCCACTCCCTCATGCCCCTCCTAGGGTCATCCCTCAGAAGGGCCATGTGCACCTAAGTCCTTGTCTCAGGCTCGGCTCTGGAGGGAACCCAAGCTAAAAGGCTTTTTCTGTTTGGGTCCTTTCCTACCCAGAAGCAGACCGATCTTTTTAAAACATGGGATCAGCTGAAAGCCCTCCAGTGACTCCCATGTCCCCTGAAGGAAAAGCCAGCGTCCTCAGAATGGTTGACTCGACAAGGCCTGGCAGAATCTGGCCTTCCTGCTGCTCCCTCTCTGATGTCACCTCCTGCTCATCTCCCCTTGGCTCTCCTGGAGCCACACTGATCTCCACAGACACGCAGCACACTCCAGCCTCGGGGCCTCTGCGCTGGCCGGTCCCACCACCTGGAATGCCCTTTCTCCATCTTCTGAAAACGCTTCTTCAGGACTCTGTGCTCAAAACGCTCCTCAGAGAGGCCTTGCTGTGTAAAACAGCAACCTCTTCTCATAGCACTGGTCACCGATATCAAATTTTTTTTATTCGTTTTCTGTCTCCTCCTCAATTTGAATGCTATCTCCATAAGGACAGTGACTCAGGGACTTTTTTTTTTTTTTTTTTTTTTTTACTGCAGAACCTAGAACAGAACCTAGGCAAGTATTAAGGGCTCAATAGATATTTGTTGGGTGAAGCAAATAAATGAGACTGAAGAAGGGCTAAGGATCAGGCTGTGGTGACCTTGAATCCCCAGCTCCTCTGTCTGTCCTGGGTGTGGTGGCAGCTGTTGGCTGACAGTAGGATGCTTCTGCAGAGAGCTCACTCAGAGCTTTGCCCTCTCAGGCTGCAATTAGCCGAAGATCTTCTGGGGGGCCGATGCTCTGAAATGTGTCTCAAGGTGTCCCAGGCAAAACCTCCATGACCTCAGAGCAGTTAGAAAAATTACACCTCCGTGAGTCTGGTCCATGCAAGTCCTGTGCAGACCCTCCGGTCCCTGAGACCCTGCCCATTGCCGGCATGGAGGGACGTTAAGTCACCTCTGGGTGCTGGTCTCCGGCTCAGTAGCCAGCAACTCCTCAGTGTCAGAAGCACCAGCCGGGGTGTCTCACCAGCAGCAGAGCTGGAATCCACAGGGGCTCTACGAAGGGACTCAGGGGTGGCCTGGGGGACAGGCATGCTGTGGCCCACGCCTCCCATTCCCAACCCTGTGAATAGTCATACTATCCCCTCCACGTGGCTCAGGCGCTCCGACCTGGGGTTAGGGGCCAGGCCAGGCTCTCTGTCGTTCCTCCAGGGGGAGGCAGCCCACTGGCCTTGCCAGGCACCTGGATCCTCACGTGAAGCAAAGAGCACTCACTCCCTGAGAAGGCCGGAGACGCAGCCTCAAGGGCCAGAGCGGGGGAGCCCCTCCTGCTGGGCTTGCCCCGGCTTCCCGGGCCCCTGACTGCAGGCAGCCAGAGCGGGAGCTGCAGCCCGGCACGGAGGAGGTTAACGAGCATCTGCCTCCGAGGGAACGTGTCTAGGTGATGTCAGTGGGAGCTGAGGCGAAGGGGGGAGCGGGGAGAGCAGTGGGGCTTGGAGGGCCGAGGCTGCGGGCTGCCTGCCGGGGGACCCCCTCCTGGGCCGCGCGGCTCATGCCCCAGGACCAGGCGGGCGGGCGCCAGGGGCTGCCGCAGCCTGCGTGGGCGCCCGCAGGATGGACCTGGAAGCCTCGCCGCTGCCCACTGGCCCCAATGCCAGCAACACCTCCACCGGCCCGGACAACCTCACCCTGGCCGGTGAGTGGGCGCTGGGGTGGGAAATGGGAAGGCCTCCCCTCGCAGCCCAACTGCTTGGGAAACTTTATTCCAGTTCTTGGGGACCAGAGCTGCTGCAGTCTGCCTGCCCGCAGGGGAAGGCGAGAGGGATGCTGCGGGACGGGCGGGCGGGGGCAGGAGGGCCAGGGGCACATGGAAAAGTGACAGGGACGGTGGCCACGGGCGGTGCAGTCTCACTGAGATAAGTTCCAGATGTGCTCGGCAGAAAGCAATTCCAGGCTGCCAGCGCTGGCGAGAGAAGCTGGAGGACGGTGTGTGGGGAGGCGGCCGGGGCTCCCTGTCCCCGGTCCCCTCTGCTCTTGACTCAGCTCCGGTGACGGTGACGGGGTCTGAGCCGTTCTGACCGGCCCCTGGGAAAGGCTGCGGGCGGGGGTGCCTCACAGCGGGTAACTTTCCCGGTGACTGAATCTGCCTGACGTTTCCAGAGCTGAGATGCCCTGGAATTCTAGCTTGGAAGGAGAAGAGAAGGAAGGAAAGAAGGAAAGGTTTATGTGGAGAAAATTCCCGGGCGGCTGGGCTGCAACGTGCGGCGTTGGGCTCCGCTCCCCCGGGAGCCCAGGCGGGGAGGTGCAGCCCAAGGAAATCCCCGACAGGAAGCCGGGAGAGGGGCGGGCTGCAGGCCCGGGGGGCAGAAGTCTCCAGGAGAGACAGTGGCCGCAGAGATGCCCAGGAGTCGCTGCACAGCTCCAACCAGCGATTTCTAAAATGAAATGATCAGGGCTGCAAACAAGAAGAGACAAAGTACATGCACATGGGAGCGTGCACGCGTGCACACACGTGCGTGCACACACACACACTCACAAACACACACACACACACATTTCCTGTCCTTCTGAGGTTTCCTGATGAAGCCCAGGGCCCGCAGAATTCTCAGCTGTGGTTGTTGACTTTGTGTCTTCTGAGACAACGCAGGGGACAAACGATGGGGTCCTTCGACTAACAGGTGGTGCGGGAGAATCCAGCAGGACTGACCAGGGAGCAGGTAGAGGAGGACGAGGGGACAGGATGGGTTGGCACGAGAGCAGGGACAGAGCATGGCAGCAGAGGATTCCTGATGAGTGGTGGGCCCTGAGCTGGAATGGGAGGGAGGATGCAGGCTGAGCACGCCCGCAGGCCTGAGTAGAGTCCACAGTTAGTGCCTGACACTTGCTCCTTCTGTCCCCAGGGCCCCCTGCTCGCACAGGAAGTGTCTCCTACATCAACATCATCATGCCTTCGGTGTTCGGCACCATCTGCCTCCTGGGCATCGTGGGGAACTCCACGGTCATCTTCGCGGTGGTGAAGAAATCCAAGCTGCACTGGTGCAGCAATGTCCCCGACATCTTCATCATCAACCTCTCAGTGGTGGACCTCCTCTTCCTCCTGGGCATGCCCTTTATGATCCACCAGCTCATGGGAAATGGTGTCTGGCACTTCGGAGAGACCATGTGCACCCTCATCACGGCCATGGACGCCAACAGTCAGTTCACCAGCACCTACATCCTGACCGCCATGGCCATCGACCGCTACTTGGCCACCGTCCACCCCATCTCCTCCACCAAGTTCCGGAAGCCTTCTGTGGCCACCCTGGTGATCGGCCTCCTGTGGGCCCTCTCCTTCATCAGCATCACTCCCGTGTGGCTCTACGCCAGGCTCATCCCCTTCCCGGGGGGCACAGTGGGCTGTGGCATCCGCCTGCCCAACCCGGACACTGACCTCTACTGGTTCACCCTGTACCAGTTTTTCCTGGCCTTTGCCCTGCCCTTCGTGGTCATCACGGCCGCCTACGTGAGGATCCTGCAGCGCATGACGTCCTCCGTGGCTCCCGCCTCTCAACGCAGCATCCGGCTGCGGACCAAGAGGGTGACCCGCACGGCCATCGCCATCTGCCTGGTCTTCTTCGTGTGCTGGGCGCCCTACTACGTGCTACAGTTGACCCAGCTGTCCATCAGCCGCCCGACGCTCACCTTTGTCTACCTGTACAACGCGGCCATCAGCTTGGGCTACGCCAACAGCTGCCTCAACCCCTTCGTGTACATCGTGCTCTGCGAGACATTCCGCAAGCGCTTGGTCCTGTCGGTGAAGCCCGCGGCCCAGGGGCAGCTTCGCACCGTCAGCAACGCCCACACGGCTGATGAGGAGAGGACAGAAAGCAAGGGCACCTGACACTTCCCCGGCCACTCTGGGCTCCTCCGAGTCAGGACACCACAGCAGACCACGGGGAGAGATGCTGAGGAAAACCCAAGACCACCCTCGGAGGATGCAGGGAGCTGGGTGGCGAGGAGCTGCTGCCACTCAACAGCCTCCGCCGGGCCCACCGATTGCAGGGGAGGCTCCCAGCCGGGCCGGGGGCTTTGAGCATCAGGAATGCCCTTGGGAGAGCAGGATGAGACCTTCGGGTTGAACAGACACTGAGGAAGGAGGAAATTGTGGTTTACATGTTTAGTTGAGCTCTGCATCAGCTGGCTCCCAAATGCCTTTTTCCCAAGAGGTTTGTTTAAAATCTGGTAGGCACAGCACGCACCTGGCGGGGACAGGAGAGGGGGTGCGGTCTCGGCACCCTTTCCACCCCTCCCTGGGAGGGTGGAAGGCAGCCCCTCTCCCAGGCTGGAGGAGGAGAGACGAAGCGTGCCATCTCTCTGTGTTCTAGCTCCCTGTGTCTATTTCCCTTTATCTCTAGGGGATGCATGTTTACTATTTGGGTGGGGGGTGTGCTTCTGAGCCTACACAGGAGTAAAAGCTCCATTTACTAGGAAATCCACTCACTGAGAATGACAAGGCTACCCGGGGTAGGTAGGAGTGGGGATCTTGAAATTAGGAAAAATGGGGAGGAAGAAGGGGGCTTTGCACCTGTGGGCCCACTGTCTTCATGGGGGACATCCATCAATCGCCAGGTCCAGAGCGTGCTCCCACCAGTGTCCCGCACGTGCAGGGGCCATTCTGATGCCCAGTGCACTGGCACCATCTTTTTGCTCTGGCTGTTCCTCTTCAAACAAAACAAACCAAAACCAAAAAAAAAAAAAAAACCCGAATAAAGGAGAATCTCCACCCACACTTTTCTGGATGCTCTTGTATAATTGCTTGGGCTTGGGGGTGGGGATGGGCTCGGTGGCAGGAAAGGAGAGAGGGGTCACTTGGCTGTGGAATGTAGACCTTGGTTCAGAGGGCAGTTTCAGAAGCAACGAGCAGGGGATCTGCTCGTCTAAACCCACAAGGAGGATTCGGTGACACAAATGAGATTACTGTGGATTCGTGCGACTGCAGTTCTGCTGCGGGGCTGGTCCTCAGGACTCGGCTTCCTGTCTTCTCCTTAAAAGCACTCGGTTGTCACCAGCGCTGGCCCCTCGGGCCCTAAGTCCCACCCCCACCGCCCCTGGTGAGTCACCAGGCGCAGGGCTGGCTTCTCGGGGCGGCCTGAGCCAGCCTCTGGCAGCTGCGGGGATCTGGTCTAAGCCACGTGGAGCCCGAAGATGACAGACCGGGCCGCTGGGCGGCGGCCAAGGCCACTGCCTCTCGTCTGCTTTACCGAGAGGGGCCGGGAGCCAAGAGTCCTCAGCAGCGGCTGCAGAGACAGTGGGAGCAAACTGCGAGCCGCTGAGCCTCCACTCGTCCCAGTGCATCCTGCAAGCAGGGGCGCCGCCGGCACACCCTCTTCTTGCTCCCCCGGTGCTGGCTCTTTGTCACTGCAGAGTTAAGGCAGGTCGGCTGTTTCGCAAACTTTGGATTCTGCCTGGGAAGCTCTTTTTATCGTCATCCTTAGCGGTGGTCTCCCCCGGCTTCTGTCCCATCCCACCCAGCACCGGGGGAGCACAGAGCTGATGGTTCCTTTTCCTTTCTCACTAACAGTGGGGGCTCCAGCTGCCACAGGTAAACGTCAAATCTATTTTAGACGCATCTCTGAGAAAAAAAAAAAGATTCTTAGGGGAGCCTTAAGGCAACTCCTACCCACTGGTTCCAGACAAGCAGGTTTTCCTGAATCTGGTTTGCCTATGAGAGGCTTCCTCGGGGGTCTACAACCCCACCCCAGGTCTTCTGAAAGAGCAGTTAGGTGAGATGGCCTCTGTCAGGAAATGGAAGTGACCAAGTCCACGGGTCACATAGGTGGGTGAGCGTACAACCCGCTGAAGGCCCCCGCAATTCCTAGGGAGGGGAACTCCTCTTCCTCCAGCTCCCGACCCCATATGAAAACAAAATGGAAACCTACTGGGTTGGGACAGGAAAGCAAATGGGTGGTAACGTAAACAAAACAGAAGGGAAAAGCCTAGGGGAGAGATGGAGAAGTCTAAGAGCGTAGGGGATGGCGAGGGAAAGAGGCGGGTAGGGAGATTATCATAGGAGGGGGGGGGACTGTCACCAACACACCTTTCCCCAGCAGTAACCTGAACACCTTGAGGGGCCTCTGGATAAGCAGGGGTGTGTGCGGGGGGGGGAGGGTGGGGGTGCTGGCAGAGCTGTCCCCCCCATAAGTCATGGGGAATAGGAGACTGGGTGCAAGGCCCGTGTGGGCATCTGGGGCGCTAGTGGCATGTTCCTTTCCTCCCCATTCAACCTGGGGCTGAGGGGGTGGCATTGTGAGATACAGAAAGAGTGCATGAAGGGGACAAAGACCGTGCAATTGACCTCTTTGCTCTTTTTCCCCTTTCCACGTCTAACAAATACCATCTCTCCCGTTGGGCCCCCTCAATCATCTCCCCAAACCCAGTGGGTGCTCATATACAGCTCCCTCGTCTGCTCCCTGGAAAATATTTCCTCTCCCACTGTGAGGATTACGTCCCTAAAATCCCTGATATCCACAGCTGAGGATATTAGCCCTCACAGGGCAGGTAAACGGAAGTTCCTTCCACGTGAACACATAGAAAGCCTCTACATGTTGATGTCCACGAGGGAAGTATGAGAGAACCAAATAAAGACATTGCTCATGAAATTTGGGGTTGTTTTTAAATATCATCAGTTTTTATACTATTTGTTTTTTATTGTGGCAAAATACACATAACTGAACTATACACTTAAAAATTGTCAAGATGGTAAATTTTATGTGTTTTACCACGATAAAAAGCTACATGTATAACATCAAGTTTACTGTTTTAACCATTTTCAAGTGTGCAATTCAGTGGCATTAAGTAATCCACAGGATTGTAAATTACTTAATGCCTTCACCACCACCCATGCCCAGAATTTTTTCGTCTTCCCAAATTGAAACCCTATGCCCATTTAACTCTAACCCCCTTCGTCCTCTGCTCCCCCCGAGACCCTGGCAACCACCATCCTACCTTCTGTCTCTATGAATTTGGCTACGCCGGGGACCTCATGTAAGTGGACTCATACAGCGTTTTTGTCCTTTTGTGTCTGGCTCATTAGCATGTTTTCAGGGTCGATCCATGTTGCAGCACGTATCAAAATTTCATTCCCGTTTGAAGCTGAGACTATTCCGTTGTACGTGTGGACCGCCTTTTGTTTATCCATCCACGTCAGGGGACGTTAAGGCTGTTTCTGCCTTGGGGCTATTGTGGAGATGCTGCTGTGAACACGTGCAGTGTGTGCCACTGAGCTGACTCTGACCTACCCCTCGACATGATGGTGTTGGAAGACGCGGCCTTCGGGAGGCTGCAGGTGTAGATACGTCATGAAGGTGAGGCCCTCCCGGTGGGATTAGTGCTCTTATAAGAAGAGACACCAGAGAGCGTGCTTCTCGCTCCTTCCAGGTGCACACACCAACGAATGTCTGTTATTTAAGCCACGCCGTTTATGGTGTTTTGTTACAGAACCCCAAGGTGAGTGAGACAACTGGTAAGAGCTTTTTTGGTTATAAACGACAGAAACCCAACTCCAACTGATTTGACCAAGAAAGGAGACTATACATTGGCCCATTAAGTGGAAAAGTTCAGGGCAGGTAGGCTTTGAAGCCATGATGAGATCCAAGGGCTCAAGCTCTGCCATCAGGACAGACTCTCCCATTCCCTCTTCCTCACACCTTCTCTCTCCATCGCTTGGCTCTGTTTTCCTCTCTGTTGGCTTCCTTCTCAGGGGAGGTCCTCCCATGGGGTAGCAAAGACGGCCACCAGCAGGAGCGTGCACTTGCATTGTCCTCACAGGCAGCAGCCCCAGGAATTAACCAGGACTCTGTCCTGCCACTTTTCCCCCAGCACGTATTTCAAACCCCCCAAAAGCCCTCACTGGTCCTGTGTGTTACACACCTTCTTGCTTCCAACCTACCAAGCTTGAGAACCAGGAACATGGGACACTGATTAGCTAGTATAGGTCACATGTTCACCCTAGTGGGGCCCTTCCATTGGCAGCCTCGCTCTGTGTGGGGTGTGTGTGTGTGTGAGTTCCTAAAAGGAAAAGGTAATTTATATTACTTCAAGTAAAGAGAAGGATGACAGGCAGACAAAAATGACAGATATCCCACTGGGCGAAGTCTCAATAATCGGAGAGGGTGGCATGGAAAACAGAAAGGGGACAGGAGCAGGAAGGAAGAATCAAGGAAGATTTGGGGGACAGCAAGGAAGCCAGTGATTCCTGCTGAGGAACTTCGCACAGGAAAGAATCTTTAACCTTGAACGGGATAAAAACTCTGGACTCTCCTCCAATCCACATTTGCTTATGCACATAAAACACTGCAAATAAGCCTGGAGGGTTTATAACCTCCTCTCCACACATGGGAGGGGGGCAGGGAAGCACCCCTGGTAATGGAGCAATCCCTAGATGTGGCATGTAGATATCTGGCAGCAAAGTCAGCTATCGGACCGGAATGGCTGCGGCCACGTGTGCAGGCACGATGCCCCGGGTGGGAATGAAAGCAGGCAGGGTCCCTGTGCTCTCAGAGCTCCCAACCCCAGTGAAGAGTGAAACGATCAGTGTGAAATTACAAACGAATGTGAACTTACAACTGGGACTCTACAGAGAGGCACGAGAGGGGGATGGAACTGTGCCGTTTCACCCACCGAGCTGTGCAGGGTCAGGGCCTTCCTGGCAGAGGAACTGTTTGTACAAGAGCCTTGTGTTTGGAGGGAGTTTAAGGGAATGCGGATGGATGCCTTGATACGTGTGAACCAAGAGAATGTCTCAGCTGGGTACATACTGTGTTTTCAGGTTCTCCTGGGGTCTGTTTGGCAATGCGTGAACAAGAAAGAAATCTGGTTGCAATTATATGGTTGTAACAGCAGCCCAGGGGCAAACAAAGGCCTGCAAAAGGGAAAAACTAGCTTGGTTCATCCTGGTCTCTCTTGGATCTTACAAGAATTAAAAAAAAAAAAAAAAAAAAGCTGAAATTCCAAATGCCAGCTCCATTACCAACACTTGGCAAAGCTCTGTCCTGTCAGACAAATGGATTTTGAGCACAAACCACCCTGCCACCACCCCATAGCTTGGCACTCCCTAGGTCAGCTTCACCCTCCGCTCCTGCCAACCACCTGAGGTCAGAACCAGAGCTCTGCCCAAGCCAGGTAAGCTGCAGCTGCTCACCTGCTGGTCCGCCCAGTCTCTCCTGGCCGCCTGCCAACAAGAGCTTTGCTGGGGAGTTGATTTCCGGGAGCTTCCCTGACTGTCCTTCCTTTCTTGGAAAATGGAGTTAAGAGAAATAAATTGAAAGTTATAAGAAATCAGTCACAAGTTACAGAAATATCTCTGAAGGAACTGGGGAAAGGAACTTTCAATACCACAGCGCCTTTTCGAGAAAGCAGGGAAAACACTCCCACGTGTCCCCAGTCCCAGCCTTCGGTCACCCGCACCTCCTTGACCACGGAGCTGGACACTCACCCTTTTTACTGATGCCCCTCAAATCCCCATCTCCCTTCCTGACTCCCGTCCAACACTTCCATCTGTCCACGAGACATCTTCACCATCCCAGACTCAATATGATGAAAACCATGTTTTCATTATCTTCTCACCACTTACCGCCCACACTCACTCACTCCAAAATTCCCGTTTTCTCCAGTGCATTACGTTCCTTGCTCTTTTTTCATCCCCTCTCTCTGTTCCATCGTGAAGTCCTGCCAAGCTTTATATTAAATAATTTCACAGATTCATTCCTTCCATTTGATTTCTAGACTCAGAGACACCTGGGTTTATATGCCCAGCATGGTGACTAACTTGCCGCGTGGCCTTAGACTAATCACTTAACCTCTCTGAGCTTTTTCATCTGTAAAATGGAAGTAAAAAAATATTCCTTGCAGGACTGCTGTGAGAATTGAAGCATATATAAAGTGGCACACTGTTGTGAATGAAAAAAAGGACTATGTAATAAACCTGACGAATTCAGGGGGATCACATGGCAGGCCTGACAAGCCCGGTGACCGAAAGTACCCACATAAGATGGTCCGATCAGAAATTCCTGACGGGGCAGGTCATGGCAGGTGGTCACGTCCCAGGCCTATCGCTTCCTTAGCAAAGGTCAAACTGTATCTTAAGCGAGCCCTGCCTCCCCCATCTCTCTCTCTCCCTCCCTCTCTTGGAAGCATCTTCGTCTAAACCCTCCTCCTCACATACCTGGATTACAGCAGTAACTTCCCAAAGGGTCCCAGTGTTATAATCTCTTTCTCCAATCCAGTCCCTCCCCAAAACCGAGACCAGAGACATCTTAAAATATCGTGTTCCTCTGCCCTATCTTCTGACCTTATAATATTCCTTTCCTATTGCCATTGGGTTAAGTCAAAGACACATTCGAGCCCTAAAGTCTGTAATAATGAGGCCTCTTACATCCCAGGATGGCTCTGTCGTGTCTTTGTTGAAGACCATAGGGATGAACGTGATTGCTCGAAGGAGATTAAGAGCAGAAGAAAGCTAAAGACAGGACAGAATCTTAGGGACCTTAGCTTTCCAGGGTTGGGCAGAAGAACCAGTAAAGGAACTTAAGGAAGACCAGCCAGACAGGTAAGATTGGCATCCTGGAAGCCAATGGAAAAGATCATTTCCAAGAGAAAGTGATCAAGATCATCAGATGCTACAGGAAGGTCAAGCTGAGGACTGAAAAGGGTGTGTAATGGGTTGAATAGTGTCCTCCAAAACGATACATCCAAGTCTTAACCCCCAACAGCTGAGAATATGGCCTTATTTGGACATTGGGTCTTTGCAGATGAGATCACCTTGGATTAGGGTGGCTCCTTAATCTGATGCCTAGTGTTCTCGGATTTTTATTAAGAGATAGGGAGATTTGAGACACAGAGAAACAGAGGGCAAGCCATGTGAAGTCTGAGACTGGTACTGCAGTGACACGTCCGTGAGCCAAGGGACCCTGGGAGCCACCAGCAGCTAGGAGAGAGGCATGGAACGAATTCTCCCCAGGTGCCTCCAGAAGGAGCCAATCTTGCCCGACAATTTGGTTTCAGATTTCTGTGAGAGGAGAAATTGCTCTTAAATTTCTTTGTTCTAAGCTACCAAGCTTGTGGTACTTTGTATGACTGTCCTAGGAAACTAACACCGGGTGTCCTGGATTTAGAGAAAGAGAGGTCGTTGGTTGACTTTGGTGGGTTCTGAGACACTAGGAACAACTTTGCTGGGAAGCTTGACTCCTGAGGGGAGCAGATCTGTCACAGAAATAACTAAAGCAATGTCCCTTAAAGGACTTAAACACACACACACACACACACACACCTGCTAATGAAAAAGGATGTCCTACATCAACAAGTTTGGAAAGACAGACCTCACTGACTCACAGGATTAGGGGGCCAGAAGGACCCTTAAATCCGCCTAGTCGTGAGCGTGTGGACTGGGGAGAGTGTCTGTTGAATGACGTTCATGTGCTTTCCTCTTTCGTTCTCCCTTTTTGGGTATCCTCCCCCCTCTTCTGCCAGAGGCATCTGTTTGCCTGGGAGAGGATTAGAAATGCAAAGAGAAAGAGGACAGCTCAGGTTTGGACATTCAAAAAAATAAAAAATAAATTTTCCGAGTGTAAAGCAAAGGAATAGATTCAAAAGCCAGTCTTTACCCAGAGAGGAAAGGGTTTTCTGAATAATTTAAACACATATTAACATATCAAGGACCAGGCCTGGTGGACTAGGTCACCAAATTTCGGTAGGAGCCTGAAATGGAAGGACGGCAGGATACGATGCAATGTGTGTGGTCCTTTCACAACTGTGCAGAGACACTAGGCGCACCTACCTGTGGGGCACAGGCAGCCCCACAGGCTTCTTAATCTCCTCCAGGCCAAAGCCAGGGGTTGAGGGAGGTGCGTGTGAGACAGGTTGAGGGGACAGCTAAAAGCACTCGCTGGCCCTCTTGCCTGTTTGGAGCCCTAGGATGAGACCCATGTTGGGCTAGACACTGTGTCCCCAAGTCAGAGCGGAGGAAGTGCAGCAGTGAGTGGGGAAATGGCTGGGTAAAGGGTGCTACCACCAACAGCTGCAGGGGATCCTGAAATTCCTCTGGGACCTGAAAAGGGGACGAGGAGGGGCCCAAGGGTGGGGTGGGGGGCTCAGCGAGCTCAGGAAGAGATTATTCTCTGCGGGGCCCTTATGCCCCAGGCATGACTCCAGCACTGGGTGCAGCAGAGCTGTCCAGAAAGCCCACAGGTGACCACTCTCGGTGGCCCTGGCTATCACGGAGAGTGAGATTAGAAAGGAAACTTAAAGGACTGAGCACTTACCCTTCAGAGACTGAGTCATCCAAGAGAGGCCATTTCAACTGGGAGATGCTGTAGTACCTCGAACTGGCACATGCGGGTTCCTTCCCACTTCCCCAGAGTGGGCCAGGGGCCCGTCAGCCCAATCACAGGAAAGAGAGAAGCAACCTTTGTCCTTGCGTTTTTTCTTGAACATTGAGTTGTGCTCCTGCTACCCGTGCCACTGTCTCCCTGGCAGTGCTCCGAAGGCTGGGAAGCACAGAGCACCAGGAGCAACAATTGTGAGGCCCGCGGGAGGGGGCGGGCTTGTGGCAGGTGTCCCCTGGGGGCCTGGAGCGTGGAGACTAAATGTGTGCGAGTGGGACAAGAGTCTCCAGGGAATGGCTCCGGCGATGATTGCCTCTGAGAGAGGATGCAGACAAATCAAATCTGAGGGTACAAATCAGTGCTGTCATGTACCCCGGAGGCTAAGGGACACACTTTCCCACAGGAGAGCCTGTGCAGGAGAAAGCCGAAAAGGCTCCCAAGCCACAGGGCAGTACGAGTTAAAGAGGAAAGTCACATCTTGGCTCCTTCCCCTGGGTTCACTTCGTCTTCTCGCAGCGCTAAGTGTCCTTCCAAAACACCAAACGCAACCCAGAGGCACCGGGTTCCCACCGTTCTCTTTTGAGGCGGGGATTCAGACAAGGTCAGGATCCACAGCTAATGTGGATTTGAACCCCACTTCCCATGTGTTCCCCGCTGAAGCCCACTCACTGCCTGATTAAAGGAAGGAGATGGGAGTCAGGAGGAGGCGGCCAGGTGATGCTCCTAGGTCAAGTCCCCACAGACCTCTTTGCTTAGAGGAAGATTTAAAGTCGGCTGCCATCTGGTCCAAGAGAAGGGACGTCTCTCTCCTGCCTGGTTCACTTTCTCTGAATTATCTCCCAGCCAGGAGTGGGGAGCATAACCTTGAGACCCAGGCAGACCCAGGGTTTTTTACTGCACTGATATTTGGGGCAAATTTCTTAAGCTTTGGAGCCTCAGATTTCATTGTAACAACAATAATCCCCATCTTGCTGAGGGGTTAAAATGAGTGGATGAGCCCACGTGTGCCTAGCAGACAGCCCGTGCAGGGGACAGGTGAAAATAATTTACTTCAATTCTGCCCATCCACCTGCCGCTGCAGCGCCTCCCTCTGTCCCAATCAACATTGTCAGGATTGAATCCCCTGGAGGAAGCAGAGTGAGTAACTCAGAACCAGGGATGGGTTTCAGAGGCCTCCTCAAGCAAGCTTCCCTGCCCCTGACCTTTGGCATTCTTAAAAACCAAAAATCTGAAAACCCTTTTGTGGTGAAGGGAACAAAACAGTCTCCTTGGGGGCTTGGCTCCCCCTGGCACCTCTGGGGAGCATCAGAAGACAGCGCGGGGTGGTGGGGTCCATTAGGCCACTGTTTCAGGGGAGATACCCAGGTGTATCTGTGCACCACGGGAATGGGGCTCAGCCAGCTTCGTGCCTGGAAGACCAGGGAGGAATCACACTGTGTCAGTGACAGGGTGGTCACCGCGCAGCGCCCTCAGTAGAAGAACGCCGAACTCTGTCCTTTCTCAAGTAGTGTTGAGGGCAGACGAGCTCCTGACAGGTGCAGGAGAAAGAAGAAAACCCACTCTTGGCAGCAGGGGAATTGGGTTGCCACAGCAACGAGCTCCTTCCTAGTCCACTCATTATACGGCTTTTGAATGAGATTTCCTCCGGTGTTCCCATCTAGCAGCTTGAGCTCAAAACCTTGCCACCAGCAAGGTTCACCTTCTGGGGAACGTCCACAGAAGGGAGTCACTGACCCCTCCTTTCAAGGCCCACCCCGCCTGTCCCTGGGACGGGACTGTATTTGCTTGGCGTACACTGGAAAGGTGCCCTCTCACCTGCTGTGGGCGGGAGGGTCAACTGGTACCTCTCTGAGCAGCGATGCGGCAAAATGCAAGTGCGTGCTCTCTGACCTGACCGTTCTGGGGATCCAACCCTGGCATTGCAGCATTGCTTGTAATGGCAACAATCTGGAAATAACTTTCAAATCACTGAGAGGAGTCTGGTTAAATATCAGCTGAAGCTACTGTGGGATGCTATGTGGCCAGAGGAATAACGAACCGGATGGGGAAGCCTGCATGGGGAGATGTACTGTTAAATTCAAGTTGTTCAAATTTATAGGAACAGAAAGCAGATTGGTGCTGGCCAGTGGCTGGGGGTGGGGGGAGGATGGAATGGGGAGCTGCTGTTTAACGGGGGTAGAGTTTCGGTTTGGCAGAATGAAGTTCTGGAGACCAGTTGGTTGTAGACCAGAGTCACACACTCAACACTCCTGAACTGGACACTTAGAAATTATGATGGTAAATTGCATGTTATGCATACTTTACCACAATTTTAAAGAAAAGCAAGTGTGGGTGCCAGGCCCAGCTGAATCCAAGGTCTGCCTGGTCCAAGGTCTGGCTGGTCCGAGGTCTGGCTGGGAACCAGGCCCACCGCTGGGAAATTGGACCCCAGATTCAGAATGTCACATCAGTGCAGTAGGGCACCTGTGCCTAAGATATGTAAACATAGCCCAGCTTATTGGATCACGCACGTGTGGCTGAAGGCCACTATCGTCCTCTGATAGGTGTGGAGCCACGCGGTCCCCTGGGGAGCAGAAGCGCGTGCAATACCGCGCTGCTCCCTGCAGCGGACGGCCCTTCCCCGAGGGAACCTGCTCCACACAGCAAAGTCGGGCCGGCCCTTTCACTCTCGCGTCTGCCTCTCGTGCATTCCTCCAACTGGGCCTCTCACCATCAAACCTTCCCCGCTCAATCAGCTCGGCGCTGACGGCAAGCTTCGGAACAGAATCAATCCAGCCCGGTCTTGTCTGTGCGTGTGGTTTTTAAGGGCGATTCAATTTTGGAAGGAGGCAAAATCGGCTCTTACTTTTGCCTTTGGAAGGAACTGAGCAAACAAGAAAAAGGAGATTACTTTTCATTGTATTCCCCTCTGCAGAGTTTTTAAAATATAGAATCAGCATCTATTATTTTTGCAATTTCAACAAGCAAACAGGGGGATGACATTGCTGTGCCTGATCCCCAGGAAGCAGGCATTAACCCCACAGGTAGTTATGGAGCATTCGCCCGCCGTGCACTGCACTGTGCCTAGCATTGCAGTAGGAGAGTGAGGCAGGACAGTCCCTGTCCTCGTGCGGCTTACACTCCCGTGGTTAGGAGGCCATCCTAACCACAGCGAGTGACAAACGCTGACAACATGGGACAGGCAGGCAAGGATGTGCTTTCCCCATTTCCTCTCACCTCTGAAGAGGACATTTAAGCGGACACTTGAAGGATGAAAAGGAACCAGCCAAGAAGAGGGAGGACAGAACTTGGGGGCACAGGAGCAGGGGCTGCAAAGACCCAGAGCTTGACAAGAGAGGTCAAAATATCAGGAGCGAGGAGCAAGAAGGAGAGGGTGGGTGACAGGCTCAGCCAAGAAGGAGGCCAGACAGTTCCCCAGGGCAATGGAAAAGCACAGAAGGACTCTAAGCGGAGAGCGACATGATCTGATTTATGTTTAAAATGATCGCCATGGCCACTGAGAGGGGGAAGAGGCTGGAGAGGGGACTAGAGTGGAAGCAGGCAGACAAGGTAATGAGGTAATTATTAGCTTTCTGCTGAATAGCTCTGATGGGGATTTTTGGTTTTAGATGAGGCTAGAAAACTGCAGATAATTACT
This sequence comes from Cynopterus sphinx, assembly GCA_030015415.1. Taxonomy (NCBI): domain Eukaryota; kingdom Metazoa; phylum Chordata; class Mammalia; order Chiroptera; family Pteropodidae; genus Cynopterus; species Cynopterus sphinx. Next base: position 169,756,919 of record CM057380.1, read on the forward strand.
GAAATAAGTTAGAAGAGTGTACTTTTTAAAAGGCTCTCACATACCCACCAAACCGGTGACACTTGTTGTCTTAGCCGGGGTGGGGGAAGAGGGGCATTGTGGCCAGCTGTTGGCACTTTCAGGTGGCTTCCAGTCAGTGGCACTTGTTAAATACAAATTCTAATTCAGCAGGTGAGGGAGGGAGAGGCCCGAGGCCGCCTGTCTGACAAGTTCCAAGCCAGGAACCACACTAGAGATAGCAGGTTACCAAGCACGATTGGCTTTTGTGCTGGAAAACAATGACTGTAAAGATATTTTTCAAGGGGCCTCAAAATAGCCTGCTTGAGACATGAGCAGACAAAGCAGAAGAACAAATTAGAAAGGACATTTCTGGCATCTCAGGAGAAGGGTGAGGTCATCCAGCAAGAAGCTCCCCATCTCCCTGGGGAATCTCACGGCTCCAGTGCCAAAGAAGTGACATTCTTTAGGTAAACATTAGGCACCTGTTATATGTCAAGAACTATGTTAAGTGCTGGTACATGGCAGGGAAGAGCCACTGGCAGAGGAGCAGGGGAGACGGAAGCAAACAGAGAATCCTAACCCAAACCCGAGGTGCTAAGAGCATCAACAAGGTACCATGTGGAGGGCCAGGAGGGCTGTCAACCTGGGGAGGGGGTTGGTGTGGCTGTCAGAATCACCTAGATCACCTCGGCAAGAGCTCACCTCTCAGGTAGAGTCAGGTAACCTGCTCAGTGGCTCAGACACCAGAACAGTGGTCTGCCTTTGAGTGAGTGACTTCTGGGTGCCAGGCTGTACCTCGATCTTTGCAGACAAGTCTCAGAGCCCTGTGGCCAGATTACTACTGAGGTTCAAATCTCAGCTCCGTCACTCACCAGCTGTGTGAACTTGGACACTTTAAATTCTCTCAACCTCAGTTTCCTCCTCTGAAAAATGGAAATAACAACAACTAAGGGTGTTGTAAGGATTGTTATTGTATGTAGAGCCCTTAGAATGAGGACTGGCATGTAATTAGAGCTATTAAAGCACTAGCTATTATTATTTAATCCTCACAACAATCCTGTGAGTGCCAAAGTATTAAATACCCATTTGGCTGATAAAGACACTCAGGATGACAAAGGTCGCACTCAGCTCTGGAAAGGGCCCAGGCTCTCTGCTTCTCTGCCCTGGCCGCTTTCCATCCTAAAGCGCTGGGAGACAGCAGCACTCCGGATGCATCTCTGAGTCCTGAATCCCATTTCCCAGAGCCCTGCTCAGGTACCCCAAGCCCACCCCAGGTACTGCAAACAGACCTGGACCTCCCTCCTTCTGACTTAAAACAGCCACCCCATGCAGGAGCTGGAGGCCAGGAGCTAAAGGCCACCTGAGAAGGGTTCAAGTGGGTTCGGTCCTCAGACTGAGCGTTCCCAGATGTTCACTCACCCTGCAAGGCAGATGCACCACAAATCTGAAAATCAGTCTGTTGGGACCATATCCAAACAAAACCACTCTGTCCCTTCTGCATAGCAGCCTGGAAGGATGAAAGGGGTTTCTGAAGATGAGACAGCAGGCTACCTTTATTTATCTTAATCCCGCTGGTTGGATGCAAATTGCTTTCTCACATCCAGGCAAGAGAACTGGCTGGTGGGTGGGATGAATCGACTGGGGCACTTAGCTGAAATATGGTACGAGGGAGTGAGGCTGCCATAAAAGGATGCCCGCATAGGTCCCAAACGCAAAGCGCTGTGCAGCCACCAAGAATGAGCGTCCCCCACTCCTGCTCCTCTTCTCTCCTCCCGCTCTCTCTGCCCCTGCTCCAAGTGAAGGTTTTAAAGAGCGTGGGAGTCAGAGTGAGATTTTCTCCCCAGACTTCGTCTGGGGCAGAAGGACCTGGAAGCATTTTGTTGGACTCGAATATCTCCTGGATGAACCAGGAAGCAGGCCACAGGGGGCAGGTGGTGTGAAGAGAGGTCAAGTCTGCCTGTGGGTACTCAACTGAAATTCATGTTTTATTTACTACGTGTGATGGATATATTTATATATGTACGTTTCTTTATACCCACCTACAAAACCGTGCAATGTTTAGGAATAAAATGCATAACTTTAGGAATTGAGGTGGAAGGAAAATAATAAAACTGGAAGTAAGATTAGTATCTATCAATGTGTAATAAATAGTCCTATACAGCTGCTAATAAGGCCCGTAACATTGGTTCCGAGAACCCTAGTGGTCAAAGCAAAGAGTGAACAACAAACAAATACAAGAACCAGAGAGTCCATAAGATGGAAAAAAACCAAACTTTTCAGAAGCGCCACCTTAATCTTGGTCCTGATACGTGGGAGGAATTCCTCCATCGCTCCACCTGAGGATGACCCTAAGATGTAGAAAATGATGGGTGCCCTTGATGGCACCCTTGATGACTTAATAACAATCATTTCTCATACTGCTCCCCGTTGTGAGATGTGGTACTAAAATTTCATTCAAGAGTACTTCTAATATTCACTCTGCATTGTTTGTAAAATCAGAAACTGGAGACAGCACAAATGTCCATCAAACGCATTTAAACATAAATATCCACAGGAGTACTATATGGCTACTAAGAAGAAAGAGGAGCAATTTAGGTACTCATATGAAACAGTCTCCAAGGTATATGGAAAAGTAAAAAAAAGAAAGGGGAGAACAATGTCTGTAACTCAAAAAAAAAAAAAAAAAGGTAAATCTATATACCTAAATGCTTGTATATACCCCAGATCATTTCTGGAAGGAATCACAAGAAACTGGTAGCAATGCTTATTTCTGGGGAGGGGAACTGGGTGGAGGATGATAGAGGTAAGAGACTGACTTCATTATACAGCCTTTTGTACCTTCTGAATTTTATACCATGAGAGTGTTTCCATATGCAACATAATTAAACAGTCCATTAAAATCATGCAAACAAAAATAATCGAAGAGGGGCTACACACAAGGAGCTCTAAATAGACACCCCTTATGGCCAAGCTTAAGGATGACATATAGATTACCCAAGAGAATGAAAGGCCCATGCATCCTTCAAGCTTCATGAGTCCTCCACGAAAGTCATTTACCCAGTGTATTCTCTGCTGAGACCCAGGTGGGCGGAAGATCTATATTACTGGTTAAGATACTTTCTTTCCTCATCAACTGGAAAAGTCAAAAATCTTCCCTTTGCAAATGCACACGCATGCACACACGCAAAACTTAGAAATCTAGTAAAGGTAGAACTGAGAAATCTAGCAAAGTTGTAGGATACAAAAATTGGCTGTGTTTCTGATCACTAATAATAGTCCTACAAAGGAAGTTAAAACAATTCCATTTATAATAGCATTGAAAAGAATAGAATGCTTGTAATAAATTTAACCAAGAGGGTGAAAAAATGATACAATAAAAACTACAAAATGTTGCTGAAAGAAATCAAAGACGACATTAATAAATGGAAAGCCATTCCTTATTCATGGGCTGGAAGCCTGATGTCGTCAAGATAGCAATACCTCTCAAACTGATCTTCAGATTCAGTGGGATCCCTACCAAAATCTCAACAATGTTTTCTGTAGAAATTGAAAAAAAATTCATCCTAAAATTCATATGGAACCTCAAGGTACCCTGAATAGCCTCCCCCAAAAATCCTGAAAAAAGAACAAAACTGGAGCACTCAAATTTCTTGATTTTAAAACTTACTACAAAGCTACAGGCATCAAAACAGTGTGGTACCAGCATAAAGACAGAGGCATAGGCCAATGAAAGAGAAGAGAGCCCAGAAGTAAACCCTCATGGATATAGGCGAATCATTTTCAACAGGGGCCACGATCACTTAATGGGGAAAGAACAGTCTTTTTAGCAAATGGTTGGGAAAAGTGGATAGCCACAAGCAAAGGCAGGAAGTTAGACCCCTACCTAGTACCATAGACAAAAATCAAAGCAAAATGACATCTCTGACCTTGGGCAGAGATTCAGCAAACGTGTGCGGAGAGATTCAGTGTCCCCACTTGTCCCAGTCTTCCCAGCCGCTGTTGGGAAGGTAGAGATGGAGCTGGACGAAGCGCCTGCGGTGTAGACAAAGGGCGAGGATCCCATGGCAGGCAGAATGCCACGGAGTGTCCTCCATACACACGCACACACCACACACACCCTGCCTGAAGCGGTCTCCTTCAGGCCTGGCTGACGTACAGGCTGAGAACAGGAGAGCCCTGGTGTGATCTGGTTAAAACGAAAATAAAATTTTGCTGATTCTCTATTTACACACCTCCCTGCAACTGCCCCGACTTAATAAACCTCGTGAGATGATTCAGTGGTTCCAGGGACGCCAGGGGAGCCTGCTCTTCCCCCCTCCCACCTTCCGTCTCTGCCGCTCACTGCCCTGGGGGCTTCCTTTCCCAGCTTAGTCCTCTGAGGGATGTAAAAGAAAGAAACCCACGCCCCCTCCCCACTGCAGGGAGAGTGACGCCAGACACTTTGTCAGCCACACACGTCTTAGCAGGAATGAAAGCGTGGGGCAGACCCGTGCGCATGGAGAGGAGCCAGACTTCCAGTTTGGGCTGGTCACGGACCAGGTCATCAGGTAATCAGAGCCAAAGGCATGTGTGGGGACCCCTGGAGGGTGAGCCAAGAGGGAGATCTCAGAGGGCCAGCTGGAGGAATGTGAGAGGGAGCGGCGGGGGACCGTGCCAGCCCTTCACGGTTGCTCTGTGGCCAGCCCTGTCTTTACTTGTGTTGGCAGGGAGAGGAGAGCAGAAACTGGCTGGCTCCCCAGATCGTGGGGGCTGATAAAGTAGTTGAGATCAGATGAATCCTCAGGGACGAAGGACCCCAGGCCACCTCTAAAGAAGCTCCACAGCGGGTGGGACTCTGCACAGTCTTCAAAATCGATCTTCTCAAGGGAACATCCTGTTCTGGGGACAGAAGCTTCTCTCCTGTCCCGCCCTGCCACTGCACCCTTCGTGCTGGCTGCTAACAAAGAAAGGGCTTCAGCCCTCAGCCTTATCCTTGCTGGTGGAACCGAGGAAGGCCTTGTTTTGTTCCGTTTTGTTTTTGAGGCATCAGGGTGAGGAAGGAGGAGGGCATGGCAGCCTTTCAGAGAGCTGACGGGTGCTCCAAGCACCCCTGGATCTTCCTGACCTATGAAGAAAACCCGCCCTCATTAATCCAAATCTTTTTTTCAAGGGAGTTTGACTTTTAGCCAGACTTCTGTTTAAATAACAGTTTCAGAGGAGGAAGAGGTCAGGGCTCCATTCTTGGGGCACTGATGACCAGGCAGCGAGGCTCTCCACCAGCACCAGCCTTTTGTCCCCCTCTGCCATGCTCCTCCAGAGCTGCACCCGAGAAAGAAGGGCCTTGATTAATTAACTTCTAGTTAGTCCTGTTTTCTCACCCCCACCGCACCTCCTCCCGTCATGATGTGAATACACACAGTGTAGACACACAACCTCCTGAGCAGGGCCAGCGTGGGGCAGGGCCAGCCTTCCTCAGCATCCCACGCTGAGCAGATGCTGCTTTTCCAGGCCGCCCCCGCCCCAGATGCTGCAGGTGTTGGCTGCCGATGCTCACACCTGCGCCCTCCATGGAAGGCTTGCTCTTGGCGGAGGAGAGGCCTGGGACGTTGTGGCCACCTCCCAGCCCCTTGCCTTGTGCAGGAAACTGCCTCTGTGGGGCCAGTTAAGTCCCTGAGCTCCCCACAGGGTCAGCCTGAGGCTGGACTTCCCCCCAGCTCTCAGCTGTCTGGAGAGCTCTCCCTCAGTGAACCCCATGTGTGAGGACCAGTCTCAGGTTCCCCGGCCGACTACAGCACTCTCATCTGCTTTCTCTCTTTATAAAGTCATGGGGTTAAAGGGTCCCTCGGGCACGAGCTTGGCCCTCTGCTTCTCAGCTGTCAGCTTCACCCTGGGAGCCCTCCAAGCAGCGACGACCCTCCTCTGCTGTGATGGCCATCGCCCACGTGCTCTGGAGGGGGCTGGAGGGGGCACGTGTGCGTGGATGCCGTTGTTCTGAGCCTCCCGTCTGCAGGGTGACGGCAACGGGAAGCCAGGCTCCCACCCAGATTAGCGTCCCAGGATGGCTGTCACAAAGAACTACAAGCTGCATGGCTTAAAACGGCAGAAATGTGCTTCCTTCCAGTTCTGGGGGCTAGAAGTCCAAAATCAAGGTGTCGACAGGGCCACGCTCCCTGAGACCCGTAGAATCCTTCTTTCCCTCATTTTCTTTGGCGTCTGCCAGCAATCCCAGTAGATGCATCACTGCAGTCTCTACCTCTGTGGTCACACGGCTGTCTTCTCCTGTGTGTCCCTTCCCTTCTCATTAGGACACCATCATATCTGCCTCAGGACCGACGTGACGCCAGCAGGACCTCATCTTAACTCATTACATCTGCAACAAACCTATCGCCAACTACGGTCACATTCAGAGGTCCTAGGGGTTAGGACTTCCACGCATCTTCTTTTTGGGGACACAATTCAACCCATAATACTATCTCTGTCATTTGTTAGCTGTAGGATGATGCCACGAATCAGGGCCTCTCTCTATGCTTCGGCTGTGGGCGGGAATAAGAATACCAAGGAGATGTGGCTAGAGGGAGGAACGAGCGGGGTCGTGCACGTCCATTTTGCAGCCCTGGTGCCTGGTATGTGGAGACAGATGTCCAGGGCGTGGTGAGGCTCCCCTCAGCAGTGCTCTCTTGGGGAGAGAGCTTAGATCTGCCGCTGTCCTCCCCACCCTGCCCCACCGGGCAGCCTCCCCATGGGAGAGCTTAGATCTGCCCTGGGATCTATTTTGTATCAAGAAAAGATTACTGGAGATTTTCAGGAAGTTAGACTTCAGGGTCCATTATTTAAGTGCCACTGCCTGTGACTGAATGATGAGCAATCTGAGTGCTAAGAATATATTGGGTGGGACAACCTGGGTGAGTCAACAAGCATAAAAGGCTCAACACACAGCCCTTTTGGGCTAACAATGACTTTGCATTATGTGCAAATCAATCTTCCAAGGCAATTTCCTGTTGCCAGGACAGATCTGTCTCCCTTCTTCTCACCCTGTTGCCGACTCCCCTTCACGCTGGGCTCCTACAAAGGGGTGAGTGTTCAGCCTTTCTCTTAATCCATGCTGTGACAGGTCCTTTTGCTGACATATCCTGGCATCTGCCTGCTTTATTCAGGGCAGCACAGCATCAACCTGAGATTGTCAGCTGTTTCCAGAATAATCAGTTCTCTTGCTGATCTAAGTCTCAAAGCCTGCATGGATCATATTGTCTAGGGTGCGTGTAGGCCATTTCAATAGGCTGTCTCCACCTCCGCATTCTCACCCCAAGTTCACCAGAATAAATGCAACTAAAAGCCCGACTTGAACTTTAGATTCTCTTGCTGAAGTTTCTCGTCAGCTATCAGTGTGTCTCAAATTCTAAGGTGAAAACAAATCACCTGGGATCTTATTAAAAGCAAATTAAGATTCTGTAAGGTCTGAGTGAGGCCTGAGATTCTGCATCCTTAATGAGCCCTTGTGTGATGCCAAAGCTGCTGGTCCACAGACCACACTTTGAACCGTGACACATCTGTGGCTCCTCTTCACAAGGTTAATAGATATGCCAGGGAAGTGACAGGTAATGAGACTAATGCTTGCCCTAGGTGCTGGGGGAGCAAGAGGGACAGGGCCCCTTACTGCCAGGCGAGTTAATGGAGACCTGAGTGATGTAAGCTAGAGTGAGGGGGCCACATGCTCTGTGCCTTTAGCGAGCTCTCCCTGGGAATGGCCTGCTGTGTGGATAATGGATGGGAGGGATCAGACTGCAGGCAGAGATGTGAGGAGGCTCTTGGAATAATCAGGACCATACGTGATGTCTGAAGCAGGTCAGAGGTGGTTGGGTTGGAGAGGGAGGGGAGGGTTAGAGGCCCGTAGGAGGTGGAACAGAGGGGTGTGGTTCACTGGCTATGGGGCCTGATGGTGAAGGGGGATGCAAACCCCACGGAGACCCTTAGGTCGTATGGCCGTAGGAGAATGAGAAATAAGTTTCCTAGAAGACCGCGGGAGCAATGGCCTTGGGGAAGAGCAGGAGAGATGAGACAGGGGTAGACTGAGGAAGGGACACGGTCCACCAACGAAGGGGCTTCCAATGAGAAGGGTTCTTGAGGGAGGCTCTGTGGGAGGCAGGTGGGAAAAGCAGGGCAAGCCTTTGGGGGGTGGTACAAGTGGGGGGCTTGGAGGCAAGGAGTCAGTATAGCCCAGCCTGCTGGTTCATCACAGGGAGTCCCCAGCCCCCACGCAGCAGCCAGAGGACAGTGGTGTCCAGGACACCCTAAAAAGCAATGACCTCTGGTGGATGACCTTGGCCTCTCTGCTTGGGTCCATGGCTGAGTGGCTGCTTTTATCTCTATTATCCCCTTCTTTCTACTGTCCTTGAGTTTATTAGGTTGGGGTTTGTCTCATTACTTTTAGCCTTTCTTCTCTTCTAAGACAAGCATTTAAGGCCATATATTTTCCTTGAAGTATGGCTTTCATGGCATCTCACAGTTTTAATACAGGCATGTCCATTATCATTCGATTCTAAATAATTTAAATATTCATTATGATTTCTTCGTTGACCCATGAGTTCAGAGAGGTGCTTAAAATTTCAAATACACGTTTTTAAAATGTATCTCTTTCTTAATCATTTCTAACTAATTCGAATGATAGAAAGCAAATGTGGTCTGTACTCACACTGAATCACTGAAATTTGTTGCGACTTACTTTACAACCTTTATAACCTAGGTAGTTAATTTTTGAGGGTGTTCCATGTGTGCTTGCAAGAATGCATATTCTCTCATTTTGGTAGGGAGCTCTGCATATTCATTCATCTGCTCAACAAATTACTGAGTGCTTGCCTTGTCCCAGCACTATTATCAGTAAGGGAGGACAGCAGCACAAAACAGAAAAATATCCCTGCTGCCAAGGTTTTCTCATTCTAGAAAAATGAGGCAGGCAATAAACCAAACAACTGAAGTAGAATAATAACTGTAAAAGATTATTATACAGTGCTTACTACGGGCCAGGCATTGTTCTAAGAGCTATATTTATATGGACTCATTAATTCTCTTAACAGCTCCGTGTGATAGGGACTATTATTATTTCCGTTTTAGAGCTGATGATAATGAGGTACAGAAAGATTAAGTAATTTGATCAAGGTTATACAGCTAATAAATGGCAGGGCTGGGGTTCCAATCCAGGCAGTCAGATACAGGAATAAGAGAATCAGAATGTAAAAGAATCATATATAAAATTAAAAGAAAAAGACAGAATAAAAATGAGCAAGAGATTATTAAAAAGTAAGTAGGCAATTAAAAAAACTAGAACTTTTAAAAATATATGGTTGGGTTAAGCAAGAGACTATAGACAATCCGAAGAGAAAATGAGCGAATTGGATGTGAGGCTATCACACAGCAAACAATACAGAGACGAGATAGAAAAAAGCGAAGAGAATAAGCAACCTCGGAAAGTGAAAGTCTAGTCTGCGTCCTTGGAGTCTGAAAAGGAAAGAAGAGAAAGAAGGAGAGGAAGTGTTTGAAGAGATAAAAGCTGAGAATATAGACAAACTCAGAGATACGAGACCAAACTGATGGTTGCCAGGCGGGAGGGGGTTCAGTGAAAAAGCTGAAGTGCAAATAGGTAATTATAAAATGGTCACAGGGATGTAAAGTACAGGTCAAGGAATATAACTGATAATATAAATAATAACTATATGTGGTGTCACGGGGGTGCAGGACCTTTGCAGGGGTCACTTTGTAAGGTGTGTAAATGTCTGACCACTATGCTGGACACCTGCAACTACCATGATATTGAATGTCAGCTGTAATTGAAACATTTTTTAAAATTTCAAAAAAAAAAAAGCTGAGAATTTACAGAAAAGTATATTTAGAGAAAAGTACGTAACACATCTGTGCAAATTTTCTAAGGATACTCCTCAGAGTCCTCTGGAGGTCCTAGGTTAGGGACCCCTGTGTAGCAGGTACTGCCAATTGCCTATCCCCACTCTGTTCTCCCCTTTTGCTATTAAGACCCCAAGTTTATTTGGGGAAGCAGCTACCTTGCACCTGGGGATGTGGCTCAGTTCTGGTCGATGAAGTAAAAAGCTTTTATTTAGAAAGGGAGAAACTCAGCTCACATGTTTCTTTTACCTTTTGCCCTTAACCAGCCTGCCTGGAACTTGAATGCAGCGCTTAGCAGCCATTTTATGACTACGTGGAGGGAAGCTCAGGCTAAGGATGGTCAAATAGAAGACAGGAAGCTCAAATGCCCATCGTGAACTATTTCCAGATTTGGTGTATAAAAATTATAACTCTCTTTTGGTAAAGCTACCATGGGTAGGTTTCTACTATGTGCAGCCAAACATAATCCTCACTGATGCCACCTGCCTTTGACCTACCCCAGGAAGTCTACAGGCCAAAGAGATGTAGAAAGTAACAGAACAGTAAATATTAATGTTCACTTTAGACCTCAGCCTTTCCAGAAATGGGGACTACCTCTCGTACCATGATACCCTCTCAGCCCAAGGATAAAGCAAGAATAGTGAGAAAACAATTGTAAGCGGGAGTTTTTAATCCCTATCACTATAATCGCTCTTCTTTTAGAATTTCCTGTTAGGAAAACATTATTTTACCATCCTGGACTCCTTCTCAGACAACACCCAAATGACAAGTGCACACCTAGACAGAACACTGGGATTTGTTAAAGGCCTGTACTTCTTTCTCTCTAATGTTTTGATCTTTTTATTTTTACTCTTCCCACGCCTCATTCATCCCACGCCTCATTTCCATTCTCTCCCCCACCCCCTTCCCTCTGTCCTTCTTTAAACCGTGACACCTGAATGCAGCTCAATCCAGGTGAAGGCATGGTGCATTCTGGCCCTGAGGCTTCTGGTGAGGATGGGCCAAGGTATCATTTCCAAACCTTTCAATGTTACATCTTGAAAACGTACCCAATGGTGGCCAACCTGGTCAAAGAGAGAAGTCAGAATTTACCAAGGTCACAGAGCCATAAAAATATCTTTTTTTAGAAAAATGAGTGATTCACCCATTATACTGAATAAGAGTTTCCAGATGTCATAATATCACAAGTGGAACAAATTAGGTCTTCATTTTCAGACATGGCCTTAATGTCATGGTACCAGTCTTTTTTCTTTCTTTCTAATCAACAGTAGCAATTTAAAAAATTCTCACATGCTTCAGGGATTGCCCATGAAACTCTCAGTCCGATCTCAAAATCCATCCTGCAGATGGACTTTCAGCTCCTGATGCAATGTGGAACGAGACCTCTGGAGGTCCAGCTGTATTTGTACCAGTAAATTAAACAACCACAAAAGTTGCTGGGTCGCTCTGAACTAAGTGATTACTTAAGCTAAGGCCTCCTTTTAAATTCCTTTGAAGAGAATGGTTGTTGTGAAAATACGTGTTGGCTTTGAAACTTGCAAAATAGGAGAGTCAGAGGCTCCCTTAAACCTAACGATCCTTCTCCCAGGATCCGCCATCACAAACCAAATGAACATGGAATCACCTGCCCAAAACAAGCCAGTAAGTCTAAAATTTGATTAAATTACTCACACTCTTTGAAATAAGTATTTCAAAGGGAAGTCTAGAGAAAGCTAGTCACCTGGAAGCCAAGGCACTGAACAGCTTATTAGTTAAATTTGGCTCTCTTTCTGTTTTGCTGACGGCGTGGACTTTTGACTCTCCTAATGATAAACACTGGCTACCTAATGAGATCCCACTGGGCTTGGTTTGTTTATACTTCTCTGAGTGACATTTTCCTCAGTTTAATGGCCTAAAAGCATAATGAGTTGAATGAATCACGGGTAATAACAATTTAAAACAATCTAGTCAGGAACAAAATTGGATTCATTATCATGAAAAAGTCGCATTCTGAACAAGGAAAAAATCACCCAAGAACAGGGGAGAATATATAATGAACACCACCTACATATACTGCGTGCTACATGCCAGGCGCTATTCTAAGCACTTTACATGTCTTGACTCATTTCGTCCTAAGGAGAACGTTTTACAGAAAAGGACACTGAAGCACAGCAAGACCAGCTAAGTAACTTGCTTGAAGTCACCAGGTGGGTATGTAACTGAGGCAGCCTGGCTTGGACCCGGATTGGCCCATTAGCCCCTTTAAGGAAGGGAAATGGGAGAGGCCTGGAAATAAGCTAAATATAAAGCAAAACACATGAATAGTTCCAAATGCACAGTAATTAGTGTGTTGATTTCTTAGGGCAGCTGTAACAGAAAACCAGAGACTTGATGGTTTCAAACAGACCTTTATTCTCTTAGGCTTCTGGAGGCCAGTCCAAAATCAAGGTGTCAGCAGGACTGTGCTCTCTCTGCTGGCTCTAAGGGGAGACTCCTCCCTTGCCTCTTCTAGATTCTGGTGGTTGCAGGTGTGTCTTGAATTGTGGCTGCAAGACTCTAATCTGTCTCCATCTTCACAGGGCCTTCGCTCTGTGTCTCTCCCGTAAGGACACTGGTAATTGGATTTAGGGCCCACCTGGAAAATCCAGGATGACCTCATCTCAAGATCTTTAAGTTAATTAAATCTGCAAAGACCCTTTTTCCAAATAAGGTCACTTTCACAGATTCCAGGGGTTAAGATGTGGACGTATCATTCTGGGGATCACCATTCAACTCACTACAACCAATTAGGATTTTATGATGTTGTAAGAAACAAGAAACTCACCTAGCGGAACAGGCCAGGGCACTTTGGCTTCAGATGGGCGTTCAGGACTGGCTCCTCCTCGGGCAGGCTCTCCCCCTCCCTCCTGAGGTTACATGTTTCCTTGTTCAAGGCCACATGGTTGAGAGAAGCTTTTCCTTCCCAGCCCCCCCGCCATGTTTCTTTGCCTCCCATTAGCTCTAAGGTACAAGCGCATCAGTGGATCTATCCCTGTGACCAGCAGGTGGGACACACTTGCTGTCCTTGGTCAGGATCCTCACCTGGAGGTAGAGATGGTGTCTGTCACTAAGAATGCCAAGAGCGGGCAAGCTACCAGCTTAAAGGCAAGGCCCTTTTGGGAGACCAACCAATGTCCACTATGGCCCCTTCCTTAGTCCTTCCTTTCAGCTTCTCAGGGGGATGTGACTTCTTTCATTTTACAGATGTTGAAATGGAGGTGCAGGAATATGGACTAACTTTCTCAAAGGCATTCACTAAAACAAGGGGTGGAACCAGGACTGAAAACCAGGTCTGCGGGACTCTGAGGCCTTGCCCTTGCTTGCAGTCAGCCCCCGGCCTGGTCTCCTTTCCGCCCTGTAGCAAGCCCCAGGTACGCTCCTTGGAGCTATGCCATGATGGATAAGTATAGGACGGTGAAAAATGAAATAAAAAATGTCGAGGAAAATGACAACAACCAGATAGCTCTCCGGAGAACGGATGAAAGAGTTTAGGTACAGAGATAACCATAACACAAAAATTAAACACCACTTCACTCTACGCTCAGTTTAATGGCCACTGACGTTTTCATTCTGAGATTGTTAAGAGTCTCTTGCTGTTCTGGCAAACTTGGTTGAAAAGTGACATTCAATAGGTTAATTTCTGCTTTCTCCACTGTATCAGTGAGAAAATTCATCCTCTTCTGGACCACTGGACCTCGCTCCCTTGTCATTTACCCTGACAAAGTCAAGTCAACAATTCTGGTCCTGCTGGGCGAGGACAGTGACGGCAGGGTTCGTCCGGGGGAGGGTGGTTTGCCGGCACCAAGAAGTTGCGATTTTTGTGAAATCACAGAAACTATGATGATAGAAGGAGCTTTAAAGGTGTTCCGGTTCCTCCTTTTTCTTAATATAGGGATTCCCCCCACTTCAGGCAGAGACTACATTCTTCCTCTCGGTATTCTGAGCACTGTACAGGGTCAGGCCCTGGTGCACGTGTTCAATGAACATCTATCAAACACATGAGCGAATGAAGAAACATACCCTTTCTAGTGCAAACAAAACCGACCCGGTCCTTAGAGACTGCGTCGCTGCTTCACGTTAATCAAATGCAGTCAAAACGTATAACAAATTGCTGTATAAAACGGAATATGAAAAGCAGAAGGTGTTTTCCTGTGCATGAGGGGTGATGGGGACGGGGTGTGTCGTCATGTGGGTCTCCAGAAAGATAAATGTGGCAGCTGGAAAACAGTTGTAATATTTTGGTTTATAAAATTTGGTAGGAGGATCCTGGGAAGATGGCAGAATAGGAAGCACCAGGAATCTGTCTTCCCATCCAGACAACAATTGCACTGGCAGATCTGTCTCATGAAACTATTTTGAAGCTCTAGATTTTAGTGAATCTTTCAACTTAGGTGAAGGCTTGGATAGGAAACTACAACAGAGCAAATATAATCACGGAACAGGATAAGTTATTTGCAAATCATATATCTGATAAGGGATATGTGATTTATATCCAGAAGATACAAAGAATTCCTAAAACTCAACAAGAAAAAAAACTGATTCAAAAATGGGCAAAAGACTTGAATGGACATTTTCTCCAAAGAAGATATACTGATGGTCAATAAGCACATGTAAAGATGTTCAATGTTACTGATCATTAGAGAAATGCAAATTAAAACTACATGAGATGCTACCTCACATCCAATAGGATGGCTACTATCAAAAACAAACAAACAAACAAACAAACAAACAAACCCAGAAAATAACAAGTGTTGATGGAAATATAAATGGCACAGCCACTGTAGAAAACAGTATGGCAGCAGTTAATCAAAAAATTAAACACAGAAATACCACATGACCCAGTAATTCCACTTCTGGGTACATACCCCAAAGAATTAAAAGCAGGGTATGAAAGAGATAGCGTACACCCATTATTCACAATAGTTAAAACACGGGAGTCACCCTAGCGTCCATCGACAGATGAATGCATAAGCAAAATGTGTCACATACATACAATGAAATACTATTCAGCCTTAAAAAGGAAGGAAATTCTGACACAGGTTACAACATGGATGAATCCTGGATATTATGCTCCATGAAATAAGCCGGTCACTAAAAGACAAACACTGTGTGATTCCACTTACATGAGTTATCTAGAATAGTTAAAATCACAGAGATGGAAAGACTGGTGGCTGCCAGGGCCTGGGCGAGGGGAAGGAATGGGGTTACTGTTTGATGGGTGTGAAGTTTCAGTCATAAAAGGTGACACAAGTTCTGGGGATGGACGGCGGTGGTGGCAGCACCTATCAGTGTACTGAATACCAGAGGATTGTGCACTTAAAAATGATTAAGATGGTAAATTTTATGTTATGTGAATTTTACCACAATAAAAAAAAGTAAGAATAATTAAGTTTTCTTTCTGGGCAGATGTCACAGGACCAATGAAGAGCATTGGGACCAGTACAAGTGTCTGTCTAGTTCTGTTACCTTGCTTCGCATCAGTCGTTACTTAAAAAGCATAAAGATGGGGAGACGGGCGTGGCAGTGGAAGTCTCACGCCGGCAGCACCCAGAGGGCCTGGTGGGCCTGGAATGACATGTCCTGGGGCAGAGGGGGTGGCTGGGCCTCTCCACTCTAGGCATGTAGCATGATGAACTCTGACAGTCTGTTTATTGCTTTCTCAGAATGGGAGAGGGCAGAGACTACCCTTTAACTCCTGGCGTGTGACACACACCACCTGGTACGCAGTAAGCACTCAATCTATGTTTGCTAAGTAAATGACTCTGCCTGCCCCATGGCAGAATGTACTGTCCTAGCGGCCACGGCAGTCTCCTCCACAGATCTGGCGTCTCCACTCCCTTAGCTGGGTAACCACTGCTAATTTCTTTCTTTCTGCCGTCCTTTTCCTAAGGTGTGAGTGCAGAAGCATTTTCTGGGCACGCAGCCTTTCCCTGGCTCGCCAGCATCATTTATTAGAGCCCAGCCTGTTTTCACATTCTGTTCTCCTTTACCAAGACAACAGTCTTTTAACCACAATCGATCCAGCAAAGTCCTGCTTTGATTTGGAAGGCTCCATGTCCCTGGAGGAGTAAATCTAATCTCATCCCATTAAGTAATACTTTTACGAGTTCAAACGCTCCCAGGGAAACCGGGCCTTCCAGTTCTGGGGTGCCCCGACCTTTGGAGACACTGCATGCCCCTCAGAGGAGCTGGCATGAGGCGAGGAGTGTTCTTTGCCCCCTCTCTCCCTAACTTGAATCCTGGCCTGCACAAGTGTCACGCTGCCTTCTTTGTACCCCTCAAGAGAAAGGCCATGAGAAAATTATTCACACTGCAGCGATAGACAATGTATTACAGCCTCTTTAAAAAAGGTATTGTCATTTTGCAAAACCTAATAGATCTAGGCAATTACCATCAATTGCTGCTAACATTACAAAATGAGAGACCATCAGAGTTGATAGAAAAACAGCACCACCTAGTTTGCCAAAAAAAAAAAAAAGTCAAACTGAATGTGATCAGGCCTCTACGCCTAAGTAATATTTTACAGAAAATCCAGGGGACAGATGAACACATTCAGGTGGCATCACGGGGATGCAATCGGCACAATCCGTACTGTGGGAAATGCTATACGACTACTGGGCCGGTTTCTTAAATAAGGGACAGAGAGAACTAGACGTGTCAACCTATCACAATGTATGGGTCTTACTGACTCTGGTTCAAATAAATTTTTTAAAAATTTGAGACAATAATGATGGAAACTGAACACTGACTAGATATTTGATATTAAGAAATGACTATTCATTGAGGGGAAAATAGCATTGTGATTGTTTTCCTAAAAAGAATCCTCATCTTTTGGATAGACACCCTGGAGTATCTGTAGATGATTTGATAGGAGGCCTGAGATTTGCTTCGACATAATTGGGGTGGGGGGATGCCCATATCCAGATTATCATTAAGTCCTGAAGGTTTTATCCTTCTAAATATTTCTCAAATTCATCTTTACATTTCTCTCTGACGCCTCTTCTAACAGGGTTCCTTGCTTCCAATCTCAAATCTCTCGATCTCACCTCCCTTAGCAACTAGAGCAATCTATCTAAAGTGAAACCCTCCAGTAGTTCCCCACTGTACTGGATGAGGCCAAGCTCCTTCAACAAGCCCCTCCAAGATCTGCTCACCTCCCCCTTCATCTCATTGTTTGCTGCTCCCTGTCCTGCACGTCACACGGACAACCCTGAACGGCTTTAAGTTTCTATAGGCACTGTCCCTTTCCACCTGGCCTGGCTAGTGCCTTCTCTGACCTCTTGTTAAGATTCAGTGTTGGGGTATTACCTCCTCCAGGAAACATTCTTTGTCTCCTTCCTCTCACCCTCACTTTCCACCCCAGGGTGGCTTGGGTACTCACCCTGTGTGCCTCTCCACCATTTAACTAACCACATTGTATTATAATTATTTGTGTGTCTTCCCACACCCTTTAAACTGCGAGCTCCTTGAAGTTAGAGACCATGTCTTATTCATCTTCAACACCAATGTGGGGCCAGGTGCCCAGTAGGTGCTCAATAAATATATGGAACAGGACGACACTTAACACAGATGATTCACCTTCTGATGGGTGAAAGTGAGACATTAACAAGAATAACTGATAGAGGATGTCTTCCAGGTGTCCTTCAAAACCCACAGGCTGTCACCAGCCATGTCCAAGTATGTAGTCTGCCCTGTGGGCTTAGTGTTGAATGTCGGAGGTGTCACTGGGATCAGGAGGGTCCAGGGCTTAGTAACAGGAGTTGGAAGGTGCTTCTCTGAGACTTAGTTGGGGAAGCAAACTCAGCATCCATGAGAGTTTGAGGATTTCCTTAAGCAGGTGTCACTAAGTAAAAAGTAGAGTTGGCAATCTATTTTACTTTATGAACCTTCTTAACCTACCTCCCTGCTTCTATAACCCCCCCTCCCCACACTGTATTCCCCATATTGAGACCAGAATGACTCTTGTACATGTAATCAGATCCTGAAAGGTTGTTTATTACTTATGCCATCATAGCATCAAGGCACAGTGTAAAGCCATTATATATTTCATTATCTCACCGATGTTATTTTGATATATAAAAAGTGAGGTAATTAGGAAGACCAGATACTACAGACTCACCTATTACAATTATGTCTCTTCTGGGTGACCCTGGATAGGAAACTCAGCCTCTCTGAGCCTTAAGTTTTCTTGATAATAAAATGAAGCTGTAATTTTGATAACCTTTTACTGTGTTTCTAAGTCTAAAAATTTAAGATTTGATGGTGTTGATTAAAAGTCCAAAACTTTCAGAGTTCTAATTCTGTGGTTCCAATATGGATTCCCACATCATATATAGTAAAAAAAATATTGAACTGGACAAAGAAACCAACAATTTCATGCAGGGCTCTGAGGAAACAGGTTGAGGGAGGGAGGAATATCAGGAAAGCTTTCTAGAGAAAGTGACCTTACAACTAAATTTGAACAGTCAGATGAAGAGTTATTCTTAATGGAAAAGATATGGAAGAACATCTTCCGCTGGGACCAGACCGGGCAAAAAAAGGGGTGTGGAACACCTGCCTGGCAGGATAGATCACGGCCATGGGACCCCACAGCGCTCCATTATATTCTTGACCAGCCTCTTCATAGTCATTTGCTCCACGTCTGTATTACACACTGAATCATGAGCACACAGACAGAGCCCATGTCCCAGTTGTTCCCAGAACTTAGCATATATGCCTGTCATGTAGTTAGGATACTTAATAAATGTAGATCAAATGACACTGGGTTCAAGTTCAGATAAGGTCTTAGTATGGGTCCATCCCTAACCGCCCCCAGCCTCTGTGAACAGCCTCTAGTGGTTTACAAGACTGGGCTTGAGAGAGATCACCATGACTCCCCATTACATAAACGGCAGTGTTCTGCTGTTGGTGCAAAAGTAACTCCAGTAAGGAGGACCTGAAAACAGGGTTTTTGCAAATGTGGATGTGATAAATGTGCCCATGTTCATCTAAAAGCCATTTGTTTGACAGTTTTTTTTTTTTTTTTTTAATTTAAACAAATGAATAACCATATCCTGATTCCTGCTAGGTGTAGGTTCCGTGCTCGGTGGCGTAGATCATGTTGGCAGGAGGGTATTAAAACAGGTAATTATGTACTATCTTCTTTAGTTTTACATCTAATGCAATAAAAGGGCAAAAAGACTCAGCAGGGTGCCAGAGAACCAGCTCTCAGTGTCCCCAGGGGACTCAGAACCACAGGGAAGAAGAGAGAAAGCAACGAAGTCAGCACCACCCAGCACCACCACTGCCTTATCCACACCACGACCTGCAGAGGTTTCCGTTACTATAGCTACAGGCCCGTCTCTCAGGGAGCACAACACACCACACAGTAGGCTCCCTAGAAAGGCCTGGCTGGTCAGATGAGATATAGATCTCTGCCTAACTGGAGGATTTTTTCCCTTGGAATTTATAATAATTGATGTGACACTCAACAGTGTGAACGTGACAGAACAAGATACAATGAAAACAATGGGTCTGCCTCCCTTGGACAGAAATAAACAGGCTAGTTCATTAGGGGAGCCAAGAGGAAGTGCAGAGCTGGACCCTGCAATTATCTGTTCATTGTGATACATCTTCAGCTATTGGACACAGCGTGCTTCCAGAAGGCACGCACAGGAGACGTGCTGGAGATTAAAAAAAGCAAAATCCCTTTCAGATGTGGAACCGCAGCAACGAGTTTATGTCACTCCATTCTATAATAAGAATGACATATCCATACGATGCCATCCAATTTCCACTATACTTTCTCACATGTTCTTGAATTTAATCTAATCCTCTAACATCCTTCCGAGGCTATGATGTACAACACCCTCTCCCATTTACGGAAGAGAAAACCAAATTTCAGATGTCAGGTGATTTGCCGAAAGCCACCCAGACAATCAGGGAAGGAACTGAGGCAGCAGCTGGGACCTGAACCCAGGTCTCCCAGGCCTGCGTCCAGTGTGCTTGCTACTGCACTCAGTGACAATTTAAAAAATAACTCACTTTTCTGTCTGAGTTCTTGGGAAAACGACTTAGATAAAATGATTTCCTAGGAGCAAATATCTCTGCAGAGATCACTGAGCTCACACAGGGTCAGATGAGAAGCTTTTACAAACTGGCATCACAAACCCTTTGGCGTGTTTATCAAGAGGAATCAGATCAGGCTGTTGGCTTTTGACATTTTTTTAGGCTTTTGGCATTTGAGAGAAAAAGTGTTGCTAAGGTTATAAGAGGATTTTCCCCCACTGAATCTATCTCCTTTCCTTCTAGATTTAATTAAATTCTAATATTCATACTGAAGGAACACATTTGTTCCTAAGTAAAATAAAGGACCTCATCCACAGGCATACAAACTTAAATCACAGTTGAGGCATACATAGGAAAAATATTAGTCCCCCAACCTCACTATAGGACTTCTGAACATAGCCAAAAAAAGTAGCCAACACTTACACCACCACCTAGGACACGCCAGGAACTGTTCTGTGTGCTTTCCATATATTAACTCATTTAATCCTCCCCGAACCCTAGGATTAAACTATTATCGTTGTGACTTTGCGGTTGGGAAAACCAAGGCAAGCAGCTTACCTGAGGTCACATGGCCAGTATGTGGCAGAGCTTAGATTGGAACCTGAGCAGTGAGGGGGCCAGTCCAGGTCATGACAATGAGACTGAGTCTGAGATGTCTTTGGTTCTTCCCACAGGGAGCAGTTTGAAGAGAAGACTTCAAGGTTTCCTCCCCAACCCCTCTCTGGCTCTAATGTGACAAGCGGAGGTCCCCAGCACACCAGGACTACATGAACAATGGAGTAGGCCATTAAAAGTTATGATTCCCAACTCATGTCATAATATGGGAGACTGTTAATCTGATGTAGTGACAAAAATAGGATGCAAAACTGCCCTTTATCCTATGACTTAAAACTATAGTTATGTACATCTCAATCCTAGTTTTATACATACATACACACCGATGCACAGACAAATAAATGAGAAATACACTAGAGAGTAACAAGGGTTGTTTTGGGGTGGTAGAACTCCGTGCAATGTTTTCTTTCATCTGTTTATGTAATTGGCCCAAGTCGTCTTCATGAAGAATTTTGTAAAATGAAGGTGTGAAATTTTAAATCATGTCACAATTGGGAATAATTTGGGCAAAACTCGCCTGGGAGTAAGGGGTGTGGACTAGAAAAATATTTTAAATTCAGGTTGCTGTAACAGGATGGTTCTGGAATAGTGCATCAGATAGGGCTAGCTGGGGAAGAAAGCATACTAAAGGGACCTGAGGATTGCACATAACCCTGCTGTCATTCGGTGGATGACACATTTACTGCAATGTGTGGTGTTGCCAGGTGTCATGTGACCCCAATCACACATGAGCCAGGGAACCCCAGTCTTGTTTTTTGCTTAGAATTAAACATGGTTTCACACAAGTCACAGACAGCACATCTGTGACTCTCACGGTTGAATCCCAGTTTTCTTCCTCACCTTTCTGCCCATTTGGCTGGAGCCAGAAGGAAGGGAAGTGGAAGAACACAAGTTGGCGCCTGTGCTCTGCAACTGATCCAGTTCTGTCAATACAAGCTATTTCTTTTCCAAATAAGCTCATTGCCGAGACAGGCTTAAACTCAGGAACATTATCGTCTGTATAACTCAGTATCATCTTTAATCCAAACTAAGAGCTTCCTGGAATAAGCAGCGAGACAGGATACAGTCTGTTCTCTGGAGCTTACAATGTAGCTGCACTGAGATACCTACCCACGAAGAAATAACCACGGGAATATTTATAGACACTAAGTTTTAAGTATATAAAGGTAAACAGTCTTGTATTGCTGGTTATCTTCCAAAATAAACGACAAGCTTCTTAGAGCTGGGATTGCTTTGCATTTTTTTAAATCACCTTGCAGTCTTTTCATAATGTCTTAAGTATAGTAATGCTCTATATTACTGCTTTGGTAACTGCTTCGGGTGGGAAAGTTACATGTCACCCCTAAATCTATAGCTCTTTTGCCTACTTAGCTGGCAGGTGCCTCTGCCCCAAGGAAAGTAAGGTGCTTCCTTTCTGAAGATGAGACAATCAAGGTTGCCTAACTTTATGTTGGCTGCTGCAGGACTACGGGAGAAATGAAGACTCCGATTACTCTGGGAAACACTAACCCCAACCCAGGAAGGGCCTGACTGCTCAGAAGAGCAGTGCATTTCACAAGGCAATTCTAACCTAAAATCTCAGGATCTTCCTTAGAAAGAAATATTTTTTTTAAATGTACCCTGAAATTCCTCAAGAAAAAAGCTAGATGAACATTATTTAAGAAATGAAGAATCAAAACCACTGGATGACTGTGTAGAAAATAAACCAATTTATACTCATAGATAGGGATGGTTAAATTATACATCACACTGTTTATAGTAGTTATTTCTGGGTGGAGGGCAGGTAAAAAGTGTACACTAGTATTGTATGAAGGCTGTAGTACAAGAATGTATTCATGCATAACTTTTGCCAGCATTATTTTCCCCTAAAATAAAAGATAAGCCCTAGATAAAGAGGACAGTCAACTGGATATATTCAGACGACAATAACCTAGAGGGTGACAGAAAGTAAATCCATGTCCTAGGAGGAATGATACAAGGAAAAAATGGAAATGTTTAATAAGAAGAGAAGATCCCTGGGCACATGGCAGCTGTCTTTAAAGATCAGAAGGGTCATCACTGGAAAACATGCATGTCTTTTTGGTTCTAATGGACCAAAAGATAGAAACCTTAGGGAGACAGAATTCAGCTCAATATGTATGGTGAATTGTAAGTGTTCTGAGTGTGCTTAAAAGTGTATTTTCTAATTTTGGGGGAAAATTATAAAATATTGCTCAAATAGTCTTTAGTCTACCTAATTTTCAGAAGGAGCTATGTCAAGGTCTCCATGTGACTGTAGCATCTGTCAATCTCTTTTCATAATTCTGACTTCCTCTGTTTTATACATTTGAGTTTATGCGATAGGTGCATCTAGATTTAAGACTTTTATTTCTTCCTTGTCATTTATCCAGTGTACTGTTACCTCATCACGTTTCTGATCCTGAAAAATACTTTTTCCTTTAACATCAACCAGCTTTCCAGCAGTTTATATTTGCTTGGTATATTTATTTCCATCTATTTCCTTTGTATCTTTCTGCTGTATTTTAGTTATGTCTTACTAACCCTATCTTTCTCCCTAAAGATAACAACTGTCTTGACTTCTAATACTGTTTTTGAAATTTATATAAATGGAATCCTATCTTAAGTCAAGTTTTGTGTCTGGCTTCTTTCATTCAACATTAGGTTGTTTTGATTTTTTTATTTTTTGGCTGTGATGAATAAGGTTGCTATGAACATTCATGTAGTGGAGAAGTAAGAGATATAGGAAGGGTTCAGCTAAGTAAAACCGACTAGGAATTGGGGATGAGATGGAGGGTATTAGAAGAAGCCTATTCACATATTGAGCTGAATTCTGTCTCCCTAAAAATAATAATATTACTTATGATACAGTAATACCTCATACCTGACAGCGATTCATTTAGAACAGAGCTGTGAACCTAGAAAACAAGAATAATTTAAATAGCCAAAGTATTGGAAAGTTCATGCACTTTATTCACAAGAGAATTTCTTCCTCAGTTTATTTACTCTTATTTTACAAAAACTTACCAATACTTGGTTCTCAGCAGATTTAGAAGTTGCCTGTTATGAGAGAATGTGCTCAGAGGCAGGGCAGGTCAAAAAATGTGCCAATTAACAGGGACAGGACAATCTGTATTTGTAAGGAGCAGATGCAAAAGTGCAAATGCATGGCTATTTGGAGTGATTCTTTGAAGGGACAAACTATCCAAAAATCTCCCAAAGGCATTGCCATATTATTAGCCAGCACAGTAACACAGCAAAATTATGTCCAAGCTTTAAAGCAATGGTCAAATTACATGTATTTTACGTTTTCAGTGGCCAGGGATATTTAGCATTTCAGAAAGATTTCTGTACAAATAATTAAAATACAACAAAGCAGTAAATAAAAACACTTTTGCAAGAAGTAGCAGCATGGCAAATGACGCTGGAAAAACAGTATGTTAGTGCACTATTATATATTCCCGAGAATGGCTAAAAGTGCTGAGTGCAGAGAAAATGCTCAGTCTAAGCTATGTGACTGACTGTGAGCCAAGAAACAGTGGAGGGAATCCACAAAAACCCATAGCGAACATCATGCTCGGTGGTAAAAGACAATATGCTTACTCCCTAAGATCAGGAACAAGACAAGAATGCTGCTCTTATCACTTTTATTCAACACTGCACTGGCAGTTCTAGCTAGAGAAATTGGGCAAGAAAAAGAAATAAAAGGCACCCAGATTGGAAAGGAAGAAAAATAAAAAGTCCTCTGTTTAGATAATAGAATCTTGTATATAGAAAATCCTAAGGAATCCAGTAAAAAACTAACAGAAAAACGAGTTCAGAAATGTTGCAGGACACAATATCAACATACAAAAACTAATTGTATTTCTATTCACTTGTAAAAGACAATCCAAAAATGAAATCAAGAGAACAATTCCATTTATAATAGCATCAAAAGAAAATAGGAATAAATTTAACAAGTGTAAAAATTATACTCTTAAAACTACAAAACATTGTTGAAAGAAATTAAAGAAGACATAAATGGAAACGACATTTTATGTTCATAGAGTTAATACTGTCAAGACATCAATATTTACCAAACTGATGCACAGACTCAAGGCAAGGCCTATCAGAATCCCAGATGACTTCTTTGTACA
Source organism: Cynopterus sphinx (assembly GCA_030015415.1). Classification (NCBI taxonomy): domain Eukaryota; kingdom Metazoa; phylum Chordata; class Mammalia; order Chiroptera; family Pteropodidae; genus Cynopterus; species Cynopterus sphinx. Next base: position 169,781,605 of record CM057380.1, read on the forward strand.
GACAAGCTAACAGAAGCAGCTTTTTAAAAAAATGCAAATAAAATATTAAGGGACCCCAAATAACCAAAATAACCATTGTCTATCTCCCTCCATTTCAAGTCCCACAAGAGCAGGAACCTCATCTGTCTTGTCCAAAATGTATCCCTATTGCATAGCAAAGTAGCTGGCCCATGGCAGATGCTCAAAACTTATTTGTTGACTTCTTGATTAGCTGAGTGTCCTTGGTACAAGGCAACAATATTTACTAAGCGGCATTATTACGTCTCACTGTTAGGTACTGAAACTCAAAAATGAACCCTGCACTCCAGGAACGGGGAAACAGGTGAACAAGTAACAACATAAAGTGACAAGGATGATGCCAGCATTCTTGTTTTAATCACGTAATATTTTTTTTCTGCTTACAAGCTCCTAAGCTTACAGATTTATTTTTCAGCTCCCTCTGCCTGGACATATTCTACCCTTATTCTGTTCAGACTAAGGTAGGAATACATGTTACATTTTGTATTTAATGTGGTAAAATTACTAAGGTATTAAATCTCAGGGAAGCTATGTCTTACTTTTTGTCAAAATACATATTACCATAGGGATATGACTCTAGGTACTCTGGTTTAGACAACCACAATTCAACACACTACACACACACCACCTCCCTCAGTATATATACTCATTGGACTTACAGAGTAGTCATAATAATGCCTGGGACATAGTAATGGTGATGAGGATTCAGAACACTTAATCTACTAAAGGAGGGAGGTGAGTAAACAGAAAACACAACTTAACGTGAAAGGTACTTGACAGAGCTCTACCTAGGGGATTGTTGCAAAAACTACCAAAGAAACAAAAAGTACACAGAGGCTTTTATGTTAGAGACCTCCTTACCTAAGCTTGACACTGAAATGATGGGCCTGTTCTTTTTAACACAGTCACCCCTAATTAAGTAAGTCATACTTTAGGGAAAGAAGTGGGGACTCATCGATGTGAAAAACTCAAATTCTTAGCAAATGTTATCCAGGTAGTAAAAATGAATCTATTTTTTTTTAATGCCTGCACACTGAATCTACCTTCTATTTCTGAAAAGAAAAAGAGAGAAAAATAGTACTGATAAGCTTTTGAATTTATTTGCGAAGTTGCTTATTAAACTAAACAATCAAAACCACCAAGGGACTATAACATATCTATGTCTAACTTTGGCTTCCTTGGAGTATTACACCCCTCAAGTCGCTTGAGTAAACAGGCTCACTTCTAAGAGACAGCATGGTGCTGTGGGATGGAACTTGGTCAGAAGACCTATTTTCAGTACTACTCTGTTACTGGCTGTGAAACTGTAAATAAGTCATTTAACCTTTCTGCACCAGTGTCCATACCTATAAAATGGATATGTCACTTGTCCAATTCATCTCAGAGGTATGAAATGAGTACCTAGAAAGACAACAGATGCCACACTGTTTTTATAAACCACAAAGCACTGTATAAAGACTAATTATTATTCATATCTGTATGCCAGTGCTTAGCAAGTGCCTGGTACTAAGGTATTCAATAAATATTTGTGAATAAATTAATATCTCAACTGTTCCCGGAGCTCAGGTCAATAAGAGCTTTAGCTGGCAACAATATAGAAGCCTCAACAGTTATAATATTTATTTCAAACAATGTGAAAAGATTTACCTATTTACATCGAAACCACTTGTTTAGTAAGGATTCAAATTGATTTTTAAATACATGCATTGTCAAAATGCCTTCTACCTCTTCTGCCTCCTGCTCTGCCTTTTAATCATTTTCCTGCCTACTGGCACTTCCAGCAGAGAACAAACAGAATTATTCAACTGTGGATCAATTTTGCCAGTTTTTATTAGTGTCAATAAAGACCAGTAGAGAGATGGATGCTACTGGCCAAGAACTGGGTCCTTTGTTTCTCTGAATATAATTTCTATTGATAATGAGAGCTACTGGCTCTATTATCTGGCAAGAGAAGATTATAAATCATGGATGACAAATTAAAGTATAAGCATATGCTTGAGGAAAGGAAAAAGTAAAAGAATACAGCTTATTCCATTCTTTGCTTGTATAGATTAAAGGGTGCTTCAAGGTAGTAGTCCACCAAGTTCAAGCCACAGTTCCTAATTAGATTGCTCAAGTCTAAGAATGCCTCTTTTTTTAATTGGGAACAAACTTCAGTAGGCATCTCTGACAGCAGTGATTTATAATAAAGATGATACAGGAAGATAATTGCAATGCCCTCTGGTGGCCCAAAGGTTTCTCCATACATGCAATTGTAAAATTAAAAAACAAAAACAAAAACAACCCAGCATTTTCTATAAAATAGGAGCTCATTTATAAATTAAAAAGTCAAAAAGATAAGCCATAAAAATCTTTGATTTTCATGACCATCAATCATAATCATAAAACATTTCTACAGACACCTGCCCAATGTAACCGCATGTTCATGGTGATTCAAAAAATGATTAAAAGCAAGTCCTTGTCCTCTGGAATTCGCCATCTAACAAAGGCACAGGAACTCAGATGCAGATCTGGAACCAAAGCCTGAAAGAGAAAATTCAAGTACATGGGCTTTGGAGCTTTTGTAGGATTAAATAAGAATATACATAAAGCACCTAGTACGGCAATAGGTACACAGCAAGTGCTCAATAAGTGGTAGCCATTACTATTATTATTATTATATTATAGCATGCTAATATTTATTAATCTCAGCTACCTGCTGGAAGTTAGCTGTAAACTCCTATAACGTTTTCAATATGCCTCATTTAATACAATTTCATAGAATGGTGAGAATTAAATGAAAAAGCCCACAAAGCCAACTCCTGACACACAATGCTTCCTCCTTATCGCACTCAGAATGGAATTTCTCCTGTCAAAGCAGCAGTGGAGAGAGAAATAAAATGTTTATGTAGTTTCAAGTGACAATGAAGGTAAAGATTTAGCGTGATGTTTTCATTTAACAACATGTTACTGTATATCTTTTGATGCAGTAACTTGATTACTGGAAATTTTTCTTAGAGAAATAATCAGAATAGTATAAAAAGATGCATATGCTAAGGATTTTATCATCACATTATTTATAACAGCAAAAAATAGAAAACAAAAAGTCCATTAACAAAAGTCTAAATAATGATGCATTAACACAACACAACTCTATGGAGCAACTAAAATTATGATATTAATTGACATTAAATTATATTTGAGATGAAAATTTACAAAGTCAGGCATAGTTTAATCTCATTTAAAAAATCCTATCTATAAATAAATCTGTGTACATAATCTGTGTATATATACATTTAAACAAGTCTAAAAACAAATATACTGAAATACTAGCAGTGATTTCTGAGCAGTAAAACTATAGGTATATATCTATATACATATATATAGGAATATCTTTATTTTCTTTATTCTTTTCTATATTTTCTAAAGCTTTTATAATGAGTGTATTATAACGAAAAAAGTTATAAGAAAACTTTTAAACCGAAATAAAAAATACAGATATCTCTAAGCAGCAAAAATGAGTAAAAGATTATTGAATAGAATATCAGGAGGTCTAGATTCCTGTTTTTGACTCTCAGTCTTCTGCTATGGGTCCTGAGCTAAATATGTCTCTTCTTTCCTATCTATACAGTATGAAAGTTATTAAAATAAATCTTGCGAGAAAGAATAAAATAAGATGTGTTAGAGAAAAAACCTGTAAATATCATACCTATAAATTAATTGCAAATTTAAAAAGAAAAAGGACTTTCTTAATTTTTAAATCCCCTTTCCCTTTTCACTGCTTTTATAATTTTTAATATGCTAACAAATGCATGATAAAGTACTCAGGGTTTTAGCCTCAACTAGGCTCTGAAGTTCTTTCCAAGTAAACATTTTCACATTGATTAAGATAAGTTACAAGTCCAGACCTTGACAGTCACAGCCATTTCACTCACTACTCTTGCTGGCTAATATTCATAGGCCTAGAACTAAATGATTCATGTTATGTCTAATTTTCAAAGTGTATTTAAAATTAGATTTTAAATTCATAGGGTATGGAGAACATATCTTCTTTCTTTAAACCCAAGTCTAACAGTAGACAAAACTGTTAAGTAGGACGGGAGTCCTGCTCCGTCACTTCATCTCCCTGCTGCAGGCTCAGTGGCTGCACACTCTTCCCCTCCCCATTCCACCATGTGTTTGACTCAGAGGATTCAAACCAATGTGCAAACAACAAAGCTTTATCCTCTTTCTACTTTGCAAATGTTATTTACTTCCTCTGTCAAGAAGGTTATACACCCTCCACATGGTGTGCTCCTAATTCAAACGTTGCCTCGTGATGGCAGAAACCCCAAACGAGTTGGGCCCTGCCTCTCTCCATGCTCCCAAAGCAACTCTGAACATTTACATTTCTCATCAGAACTCATCAGTGGTAGAATTCAAGTTGTTTTTTTGTCTGACTCCCATTCTGGAAAATAAGCCACCATAAGGGCAGAGACTGAGTATTGTTCTTCTGGATAATCTCAGCAATCAGCATAGCGTTTGGATGTGGCAAGTAATCAAAACCGATTTCTTAAATAAATGAATAGAATGTTATTCCTGAAATAGGAATTTGCAATTTTATATGATCCTCCATAAAACAACCACATAGGAATCACCTACTTAGCTGGCCATCTACTTTGCCAGGGAGTTCCCCATAACGAATGCAAAATAATAATGAAATACACATGAAAGAATTAAATAAATGATACCACTAAGGTAGACAATTTTGGTAACTCTAAAGCAAACAAACACACACACAAACAAACAAAATATTTAAAGGTTAAAAAAGCCAAGAGACTAACAAAATAAAATATACTTCAGACGTGTGAACTAATTAAAGAAATGTGAAAAAGCTCACCACAACCAGAAAAACACCAGAGCACAAGAATTCTAAAAACATGTAAACTCCTATTAACAGACTGATTTGAATGGAGAAAGGTCAGCACTAACTTTAGTTAAAAACACTCATGCAACAACTGAGTGCCTACCACGGAGTGAGACACTCTGCTCCATGAGACTCATTTCCAGCCCGGAAAGAACCTGATATCTAGGGGAAGACAGAGATACAGCTGGACTACTGCAATCCCAGATATAATGTAGCAGGTGCAACCACAGACGCAGCAGAAGTATCGTAGGAGCACAAAAATCTTTGGGGGGCAGAGGGAGCAAAGTTCCAGAAAGGCAGGAATTCACGAGGAATAGTAGGAAGAGATTCCCAACATACTGGAAAGCATAAAGAAAGGCACTGAGGCAAGAACACAGCATGGAATGAAGGAGCTACTTTGGGTAGAGAGGCCACAGGCTTCCCTTGAGTCTTGTGGTATCACATCTGGGTTGAGATAGTTCATTATAGAAAGAATCACACATCTTCAATCATATGACCCTCTAGATTGTAAAAGGGACACACACACAAGCGTAGAAGACTTTTTTAAGGACATCTGAGGGATGTAGAAAGTTCTGGAGTCAACATAAATTTTACCCTGAACCCATTCATTAGGTATGTGACCACAGATAAGTTACTCTTTAAACCTGAGCTAACTCATCTGTTAATGGGAATGAACTTCATATACTTAGCTATTAAAAGGCTATCAAGCTCTATGTAAATCAATCATGCCTGGCATTTTCTAGGCCCTCATTTCTACAATGGAAGTTCTATTACCCACTCTCATGATTAGTTCCAAACTGAGTTTTCCTTCCCTTTTTGTGTCATTGTAGATTGGATCTCATTTGCTGGGTTCCATGGTGCACTGCCAAGTCTATGCACCTGTCACACATTTTTTGTGTGTCTTCGAGTGCTGTGCTAGGTATCGGTGCCTTGTCCCTTCTTCCCCAATACTCATATTCACCTCCTAACTTCCTTTTCACTTTGTCTTTAAATAGTTTTTCTTTCTTTTCTTCTCTCAACCAGCCCATGGAAAACTTTTCTTGTCCTGATGTCCCACTGAACGTACTGTTCAGGGGCTACCAGTAAGCCCCACAAACGTCAGCACTAACCCAAAGCCCTTTCATTTTTATGGTGGCAAAAATCCTGGAGAGCCACAATCAATTATATTTATTTATCATAAACATAAGTATCCTACAAATGAGTCTTTGTATATATTTGATATTCTGGTGACAGTCAACACTGCCAGGTAAGTAATTCACCTGCCCAGAGGGAGGGCTATCTGGCTGCATGAAGTTGCTATTCTTTAGCTTTTCCAGGTAGCCAAGATGAGACACTAGCTCAGCCAGTGACTTTCTGCTACTCAACCAGTTTGTATCTTACTGATTAACGAATAAATATCTGGGGGACTTAATCTGAATACTGAATAAAACATAAAATTACTAGATTTGGCTTCGTTTTTGAAGAGATATACCAAAAGGCTCTTAGAAATGTTCACGATTAAAGCAAATGGAAAGAAGAAATGCTGCCCCAAAGTAAAATCTAGCCATAATTTTTTTTTCTTGGTTTAAATGGCATTATGATGGATATTTTGGTGATAGATGTTAAAAAGACTTATTGTGGTGATCATTTTGTAATATACACATATACTGTATCATTATGTTGTATGCCTAAAACGAAATGTCAATTGTGTCGATTAAAAAAACAGCATTTATCAAGTACATATATATGCCACGTACTATGCCAGATGCACGCACGCACACACGTGAGCGCGTGCACACACACACACACACACACACATCCTAATCTGTCCAACAAAAATGATTATCTTGCAAGGCTGCTGTGAGGATTAAAGTATATATATCTATACATATACCTATTACAGCCTTCCTATCAGACAGATGACGACATAGAAAAGTGAAGAAGTGACTTGTTTGTGGCTACGATGCTATTAAGCGATAGAATGAAAATCCGAACCCAGGTCTGGCTCAAATTGAGAGAGCACTTTCCACTGAGCCATAATTATATCTATCCAAACAGCCATATCCCTCATCGGTAATATAACAGACGTTGCTAACATTTATCTAGCTCTCTCATGTGACAAGCACTGTGCTAAGAAGATCAAGGATTCCGTGATTTCATTTAATCCTCACAATCTCTACGTCACAGTTGAGGACACTGAGTTTTATACATGTTCAGTAATTGCTTTGTTCCCACAGCTGGTAAGGAATAGGACCAGAGTTGAACCCAGGTCTAATTCCAGAAGCCATTCTTTAATCACTGCGTTAGACTGCAGGATACTCAACTCTAGTGCAGGCTCCAACCAGGCAAGTCATTTGATAGTTGTCTCAATCTGCTTGTTAATTAAATGGGGATACTGTTACCAGTCCTTCTCTATTTCACAGAGATATTAGAATTATAAAATGAGAATGTGTATACGTTTTAAGAAGGAAAATTGCTATATAAATCCAGGCACTGGCACAAGCTTCACTAAGACCTTCCCTCTTCCACGATCATAAAGGGCCTTTGCTGACATCATAAGCTCTCAAACATCCTCTGAAGTGGGTAGTATTATTATCTCCACTTATCAAAAAGCTGAAGCACAAGATGATGTAATTTGCTAGTGGGTGCCAGAGCTGGGAATAATAGTCAAGATTCTAACTCCCACTGCTTATGTTCTTATGGTAAATCCTATTTCTGTGTTTCAAACTTTACTGTAAAATAGACATAGGTAGAAATATTAGTGTCCACTTCAAAACAAGATTAAACACAGAAATTAAATTCTGTACTGCAGTGACACTAATATAATTTCTAAGGCTCTTAATCTTCACTTTCCAGAGAAACTGCATAAAGAATCCAAAAGAAAAATTTCCATTTCCCTAGGAGAGATTTTAGCTCTTTAGTTTTCTCAAATAACTCATTAACCGAAGGTTACAAAACTGAGTGAGTCATTACTTAGTTTCAATTAGTGAGTCTATAAGCTTCCAAAGGGAACATAGAACCTCAATATTAAACTGTTCCATCATAAAATCAGAAAAAAAGAAGCATTGAATACATTCTCACATTATAAACACTTAATACAACTGTATTTTTTGACTTGGAAAATATCTGAACCTACCAACACATAATACCCTAAGCTCAAAATTCAAATTCTAAAGCAAGTTGCATAATTAAAACAACAAAAGCACACATGGCACTTTATGATCATTCTTCTCTTATACAAAAGTCAAAATAAATTCTGTGCTTCCCACTCAAGTCCCACCACAGACACACACAAACCTTAAAGTAAAATAAAAAAGCAGTAATGGGCCAATTCTCTGTATACTATTCTGTCTTAAATAGGAAATGAGTGTTCAGTCTAGTTCCCAGATTATTAGCTCCTCCTAATTCTTGTTTTCTAGCACAACAGAATGATCTTCCATTACTTGTTTGATAATCACATATTCTGAAATTACCACAATGGCCAGAGAGAAAATTAGGGGAGGAAATTTCCACTCTCAAAACTGAACTAAATAGCAAAGTCTACAAACATTTCACTATTACTTACTCTGACTGATTTAGATTTATAAATTAAAAACAAACAAACAAACAAAAAAACCCTGTTATTTTGTTCTAGGGACAAAAATTAAGTCATAGGAACCCAAAGGGTTATTCTACTACTGTCAAGAAAATTTGCTTCTTGAGTAGCTTGAGACGTCTATGTTCACTCTTAGCTTCATAATACAAGTCCAACCACCTCAATACGGACGGAGGGGAAAGTAATTGATTACATAGGATTCCCAGTTTTTTTTTCAGAGGTTGTTTTAATACATTAGCTAATCTTTCTTTTGAAAAAAAATTTTTGTTTTGGTTTCTATAATTGAAAACAATCAAATTGGGTCAGGGGCTTTAAGGCCTCTTGAATTGTAAGGTGAGTATGAATCACCTGCAGATCATGTTAAAATGCAGAACATAATCTAGATGGTCTGGGACCACATGTCCAATGAACTCCCAGGTGATGTCAAGGCTACTACTTGACACACAACAATGAGTATCAGAACTCTAACGAATGTTTCCGAATAGAAATAGCCTCAATCAAATGTTTATTCTCAAAAAATATAGGCTCTGCCAAGAGTTTGCAAAGGGAGATAATATTCTAGAGCCAAACAAGGTATCCGCTCTCTCTCTCTCTCTCTCTTTTCTATGATATTTACCAGCTGGTTGTAAACCCAATGTAATATCTTAATAAAGTGTATGTCCACTGTGCTAATACTTTATTAGGGCTTGACTGGGGCATGTATAGATGAACATAAAATTACAAGCCTTTTGTAATAAAAGAGTTGATTCAAAATACATATTTTTAAATTATTTCAAATACTAATGAATGAATGATGTTTACAAATAGTTTATAAGAATTATCTGGGATTGATAATTTTCATTTCTCCCACAAAATAAATAGCTCATGTACTAAAGAAGATATTTTTCCTTAAGCAGAAGAAAAAAAAAGCCCAACAAAAATAAAATTATGGCCACAGCACAGTCATAATATTATTTTTAGTGAGGAAAATACCAAGATTAAGATAAAAAGGTATATAAGGAGAATTACATGGTATTAAATTTGTCCCAGAACCTGGGGGAGGGTTTAGGGAAATAAAACAGCTGGTAAATTTAAGAAAGATTTTAACTGGAATGGTCAATAGTCCATTCTCCTTAAGAAAACCAATTAACCCCCACAAATTTTCAATTTTAGGTTTTCAATGATGCTTTCCTTTCACATGACCAACCTGTTTTACAAAATTCAACCAACCATCATAACAATTAAGTTGGTGACAGGTTCAACTGGCTACAGCCCATGTTTACCCTTAGATGCTTTTGAAGCCAGTGAGGGTAAAATTCACAGTGGAAAGAGCAACAGTAAAAGGAGAATCACTTTTCTTCACACAGAAGGAAACCCCATCGTGAGCGTCTTTCCATACTTTGCGGGCGAGCTGTCTCAATGCTTGTGTGTACTCTTCAGCCCCATAACTGTGAAGGTGGCAGCCGTCAGTTTCTCATAAACAAGGAACATGAGAGCAGCCGTGAGGACTGTCTGTAGCAGTTTGGCTTCAAGGCCTTTGTAAAGTCCCATGATCCCAAAACGCCTAAAAAAAAAAGAGGTTTGGAAAAAATAAAAGGTTTTCTTTATAAAAGTCAACTCCTGCATCAAAGAAATACAGCCTTGGGATCAAAACAAGTAATGAAAGTTTTATATATTAACAGACTTCTGTCATCAAAGTACTTGCCATCACTGAAGGTATTTGGGAACTGATTAAAGTTTAGCATTCATGAGTCAAAATACTTTGTCTTTATAACCACCATTAATTAGTGAAATGCTGACAACACCCCATATCTAGAATGCAGACCCTAAAACCTCCTAAAACTATCTTAATGTCAAAATCTGAGCTCTACTGAAGAACTTTTAGATCTTTAAAGTTTCCTCAACTCAATTATTTCAACTTTTCAGTCCCTAAATGGTAAGAAAGCTGCAAATGGGTTTAGATCATTAGTTTCAAAAGAACTAGGCAAGGTGACAGAAATGAAAGCTACCCGATTCTCAGTCTTCCCATACATTTGATCTTCTAACTGAGTGGTTCTCAAATTTAGCACATCAGAATTACCTGAGGAGCTTGTTGAACCACAGATTGCTGGGTCACATGTCCAGAATTTCCAATTTATTAAGTCTGGGATGGGACTCAAGAATTTGCATTTCTAATCAGCTCTCATGTGAACAGGTGCCAGTCTGGAAGGCAGTCCTCTAGAGCCAGTGCTCTAACCATAAAGAAGAAGGCTTTAGCTCGAACCAGGCATTCAAAGTAAATGTCCTCTCCAAAGATATTTGTTGAGACTGAATTAATCTCATGGGCTAGTGCATTGGCTAAACACAGCACGAACACTGAGAAATTAAAGCTACTCAAGTGCTCTATGCAGATGCTTTCTATATCTTATATATTTGCTACGTGTGAAAACCAATTATTTGGAATAAATCATGTGATAAAAAGGAAAAGCTTTGGCCCATGAATTTCTAGTTCATTCATTAATGTCAATTATGTTTCCTCAAATAGAAAATACAGATGTTGGTCTCTGTCCGGGTTCCCAGCCCAGAGTTCCCAACCGTTGTAATTACTCAAGTGATAAGAGCACTGGAAGCATCTCTTGCTCTAATATTTGCTCTTTGATCCTGGTTCCTGATACAGAGTTCTTAAAATCTCCTGGAATATCCTACATAACTGCAGTGTCTTTTGTTGTAATGAGGTGACTCTTGGGCTCCTGGATGAGGGATGGTCACCTGAAAGGTTAAAAACTTGGCACTTTCAGTCGACCCCCTATTCTCCAGAGAGGGGAGAGGGGCTGGAAATGGACTTAATGATGAATCATGATTGTATGATGAAGCCTCCATTAAAAAAAAAAAAAAGTATGAGGTTCCAAGAGCATCCAGGAGGGTGAATACATCCATGTACCAGAAAGGTGATGCAACCAAAATCCGCAGGGACAGAAGCTCCTATGCTCAGAACACTCCTAGTCCTCACTCTATGTATCTTTTCCTCTGGCTGATCATCTGTACCCTTTAATATATTCTAAGGATTTCCCTGAGTTCTGTGAGCTGTTCTAGCAAATAATCGAATCCAAGGGAGAGAAAGTCATAGGAACCTCTAACATGTAGCAAAGTCAGACAGAGGTTGTGGGTAACCCGGGCACCTACTACTTGCAGTTAGCATCTGAAGTAGGGGGGAGTCTCGTGAAATTGAGACCCAACCTGCAGGATCTAATATTATCTCCATGTAGACAGTGCTGGAATTGAGTTAAATCATTGGACACCCACCTGGTGTCACGCAGAATTGCTTGGTGTGGGGGAAAAAAACCACACATTTGGTGACCAGAAGTGTCAGAGAGAAGTGTTCTGTGTGAGTAGTAAAGGAGAGATACCCAAAAGTGTAGGTTTTCTTTATATTGACTCACATCAGGATTGCCAGGGTTTGTTTAGAAATGAAGACTGCAAGGCCTGAGCCCAGAGGGGGCATGATTTTATATTTTAACAAGAACTTCCAGTGATTTTTAACCAATTAAAAGTTTGGAGAGGCCTGGCAAGGTCCAGTGCACTGTGTGATATGGAAGTTACTAATCACGGGTGGCAATGAAAATTAAATTTAAAAAATTCAATTAAAAAAGTTTCTCAGTTGTACTGGCTATATTTTAAGTGCTCAACAGCCACATGTGGTCAGTGGCAACTCTACTGGATGGTGCAGATAGTCACAGTTGTAGAATATTCTAGTAGATGAATGCTCTTCATTCATTCAATAGTTCCTGAGTACTTACTGAGCATGAGTTTGAACTTCTGGCTCTGCCTCTGTCCGTCTAGTGCTGAGCAAGTTACTTTCTCTAAACCTGTTTCATTGTCTGCAACAATGGGAATAAGTCACCTTTCTACACTCTCAAGGCTGAGAGAGAATCAGACAAGATAAAGGATATAAACACACATTGGATTCAAAAATCACCTGACCCTTTAGATTTCTAGTCAACACTACCTTCTTAACTTTCTTATTAACTACATCACTCTTAGCTCTCACAGTGCTGATATAGAAAAGGAAGCTGGTGTTACTTTTTGGAGTTAATTTGGCTATGTCAATACTTTATATATTTAAACTCCTTAACCAGGTATTTCCACTTTAAAAAATTTTCTCTACAATTATAATCACTCAGGTTGAAAAATCTAAATTTACAGGCTATTCATTCAGCAATGTTTGTAAAGGCAAAAGCCTAGAAAAAACACTAAATATCCATCAATAAATGTGTTGGTCAATAAATTATAGTTATATAACAGAAAACAAGGCAGTCACTGCAAAAAAATACAGATACTGATGTGAAGAATTATTTGTGACATTAAGTTTATAAAAAGGTTAGCTGTAAAACGGTATTACCATATGATCCCACTTATATAAAAATAAACACCCAAATATATGTTTGATATAATATTCTGGAAACATATACCCTTAACTGTTAACAGTGACTACCTCTTGAAAAAAGGAGAGAAAAAAGAGTAAGTATTCAAGTATTTATAGATCTACTAAAGTTAAGTGACTTCAACTTGATGATTTTTGAGTGATGTATATACCCACAAAACCATCACCACATTCCAGATGGTGAACTTGGTCAATAACCCTCAAAGTATCTCCATGTCCTTTTATAATCATTCTCTTCCTCCACCTACCCTGGCACCAGGTAGCCACTGATCTGCTTTCTGTCTCTACAGATTATTTGCATTTTCTAAGTTTCACATAAGTGGAACCAGAAAGCATGAATTCTTTTCATCTGACTTCTTTCACTCAGAATAATTATTTTGAGATTTATCCAAGTTATTGCACAAATCAATAATTCCTTCATTTCTGAGGAGTATTCCACTATACAGATATAACATAATATATGTATCTATTTACCCAATGACAGACATTTGTTTCCAGTTTTTGAGTCTTACAAATAAAGCTGCTACCAACATTTGTGTACAAGTTTTTGTGCAGACATATTTTATTTCCCTTGGATAAATATCTTGAAGTGGAATGGCCAGGTCCTAAGAGAGGTGCGTATATAGCATTTTAAGAAAACGCCTAGCAGCTTTCCGAAGTGGGAGTACCATTCTATATTCCCACCAGCAGCACACGAACGTTCTAGTCACTTTACATTCTTGCCAACACTTGGTATGGCGCGCAATTATTTTTTACTTTATAACAATTCTTTATCTTTGATTTTATCTTTTATCCTAAGCATGTTCTATTATAATAAATTTATTTGCAAAATATCTTACATCTAGAACAGTAATAGAGCAGTTTTTGGAGGCCCCTGGCTTATTTGATGTCCCTCAGGTCGGTGTCTTTAAATGAAACAGGAAAATGACAAAAGTATCTGCCTCACAGGACTATTGTTAGGATTAAGTGAGACCATCCCACATACAACACTGAGCTATGTGTCTGCCACAAAGCAAACACTCAGAAATGTTAGCTGTTCTTATCAACATCACTGTCGTCATCATTATGATGATGATCACTCTTTCTTCTCCCCACTCCTTTTTCACTATGATTATTGCTCTACTATACCTACTTATTTTCATCTACAAGAGATGACACAAGATATGTCACTGATGGAAGCACGACTCAGGCAAAACGGTCTATGTCAGATTTTAGAGGGTCCTCTTTCTAAAGGAGTTCTGTGTATTTGTAACTAACAAAGAATAAGAACTTTTCCATAATTTTCCAAAATGCTGTCATATAATTGTACTAATGAGCCTAAAATTAGAAATGTCTGAGCACAGCAAGCAGGGGAGAGGATTCAAGGTTGCCACTACCGGGGCAATAGTGCCAGTTAAGCAAATCCAACCACTCCCTGGCAGATGTGGCAGATGCGACAGATGTGAGAGGACAGATGTGAAGCACCTACAACGCTCACCTTATCCTCTGGTGAAGAAGATAGAGAACATTGCGAAGGCTCCCCAGTGTTCTGTTTTCTGGGTTGAGTCTGTGACGTCCAAACTGGGGTAGAAGAAAAATAAACAAATGACTGTTTAGTACTACTTTCTTTATCTTAATTTCTACTTTCATAAGAAATTGTGTTGAAGTAATATCTTATAGCATACAGTAATAAAAATATCCATTTAATATGTGGATTTCACTAATTCTCTATTTTTCAATGAAATAAATGAAATATTTCAATGAAATAAGTAAAAATAAGAGATTTTTTTCAATGAAGCAACCACAAGAATTTTCACTTCACAGAGAATTATGGGGCAAATTCTACATCAAAAGAAAAAAACCATGCCCACAATGAAGACTTAGATATTGATGGTATGGCTTAACTTCCAGGCCTTTAAAAAGTTCTGATAAACATTAATCAACTAGAACCACTACTCTTAGCATTATATGTTCACATTATAAAAGTGTCAAGATACATTTATTTCGATGCTAATCAATTCCTTATATTAAGTACCTATTTTAAAATAATTTATTAGTAAAAATACTTTTAACAGAAGGTAATAATTTTTTTTGAACTCAAATGCTATCACTACCACATCCATTTTTTTCCACCAATAAGTCCTTTGAATTTTCTTCTCCAAAACAGATCATGAAATCTGTCCACGTCCTCTCCACAGCTACCAGCTACCACCATAGCCTAGGTTCACCATCACTTCTCACCTGTGTTACTGAAATGGCCTCCTATCTGATTCCCCTACCCCTTTTTCTCTTAGCCCCTGACCAATCTGCCACACAACAGTCACAATACTCTTCTTGAACTGTAAAATCAGATCACATTATTCCCTAGTGCAAAGCCCTTCAAAGGCTTTTCCTATTGTGTTAAGAATAAAATCTAGAATCCTTATCTACAGCCTTCCCTGCTACTTTTCCAATCTCATCCTGCGTCACTCTCTAGTATAGTGGCCTTTCAGTTCCTAGGATTCATTAAGCTTTTAGCACATCACGTTCCTTCTACCTAGAATGCTCTTTGCACAGATGGGTCCTTATCCTCCTTTAAGTCTTGATGTACACATCCCTTCTCAGAGAAGCCCATCCCTTTCATCCTATCTAAGGAAATCCCCACTATGCTCCTCTCTGCTGAATCACAGAATGCTGCTCTCTTCTTATGTAGCTTTCTTTTCTCAATCTGTAATTACCTTTTTATTTTGCTTATTTACATGTTCATTCTCTCCTCAATTACCTCCATGAAAGCAGGGATTATGACTGTTTTATTTACCATGTGTACCCAGCTCCTCACATAAACTGGATGCTTAATAAATATTTCAATGAATAAGTAACTGAATGAATGAAAAATAAATAAATTGGCAAGTGTTCCCAAAAAGCCAAATCATTAATTCCTCCTGAATGAACTAAAGGAATCAACTTCTGCCTTGGTAAATAATCTGCCTTAGGACATCAAGCAAATCAACTCAAATGAGAAGGAATAAGCAATGAGAAGGAATAAGCACCTCCGGAAAGTATAAGTTTACTTATATTTGCTTAGAGAACTTTCCTTCAGATTCTGGTTTTCAGAGACACTATGTTACCTAAGAAATTACAAATGTAAACCTCATTCTAAATTAAAATAAGAAAACAACCAATAGCTAGCTTGGTTAGCAGAATATCAAATGTAAAAATGAATGAGCTCTGGTCTACCAACTGATGATTTTATTGCTTTACAAACATTGCTGGAAACAAAGAAACCAGGTATTGTAGAGTGCTGTTTGACTAAATGCAGGAAGAAGCCCAGCACTCACCCTCAGAATCGACTGGACCGTCTGCATGGGATAGGTGACTATGGTGGCAATTGCTTTGGCTACTGCACCAATGATGAACACATCCAAAGAGGAAAGCTGGAAAGCAAGGACAGAATGAATCACACCAATCCTAACAACAGGACGGTGAAGAGATTATTATTTGCTGCTTTCAAAATGAGGGATTACCTTTTTTCGTTTCTTTAAAAGCTGCCGTTTTAAACCTTCATAGAACATGAAATGGATGGCAGGATTGAAGACCAAGAGCAAGGAGGGAAATGTGCCATTCCATAAAGACAAGAGTCCTTCATCTCGGATGATCTGGTGAAAAGCATCTAAGCAAGAGATCAAGGATATCTGATGACAATCCCCTAACTAGAGACAAGGTGGATTCTGTTCAAATGTACCCAGAATAGAAACCACACTGGGTCTATCAAGATTTCCTTCTTGCAATGATATTTTAGGGGCAAGTTCATTAGTTAACTACTTTTTGATAATTACCAGACACTGACAGTCACCAAGTTATTGAGAGACAACTTCAATCATGGGCAATTAACTCCATGACAATTCTGACAATCTAAGGTCAGAATGTCAAGTTTTCCTAAGTTATTACCCCCACTACTGGGAACTCTGTCTTACAGAGAATTGAGGACTGATTACCCATGTGTGTCACAATGAAGTCCAGTATGACAAAAAAAAAAAAAAAAAGATAGTTCCCTGGAGTCCCTTTATAGGACTGACTTATAAGAAAACTGCTGTCCTCATTACAAAAATGGGAAAGAAGAACCTGGCAGTGTGATGCTATCAAAAAGTAGAGTTCAAAGATACCTGACACTAATCTGCTATCTTTATCTAAAGACAACACTAGAGGGGGGAAAAAAAAAGTACAGTGGATTATTCTTTAGAAATATTCACCCCCTCCTACTCATACCCTATGGGAGCAGTTACTTCTCTACCCCTTGTCTTTGGGCTTGGCCATGTGATATGCTTTGACCAACAGGATGTTAGCAGATAAGACGCACACAGGGGCTTGAAATGTGCTCGTATGACCGGGCGTGTCCTCTTGTGTTTTCGCCATCACCAAGAGGAGAACATGCTCAGGCTGGACCTAGGAGGATGATGAGACACGTGGAGCTGAGACTCCCAGGCAGGGGTCAGCCTAGATGAGTCAAATCCCTGTCAATCCACAGACATGTGAGCTAAACAAATGCTTACTGCTGGACTTTGAGATCTGAAGTTCTCTTTTATACAGCGTTATCTGTATAGCATTACCATGGCAATAAATTCCAGATACAAAAAGAAAACCCTTAAACAGAAACTCGAGACACTTACCAAAAATACCTCTGTAGTTGGTCGGTACAATGTCTTCATTCCTAAATTTTGCCCCCTGCAGCTTCAGTCTGGTGTTTACTACCCAGAGCGGGGTTGTCAGCAACACGTTTACCACTCCTGTAAAGACGGGGAGACAACGGGAAAGCAAAATGTAACCTGTTAAGCTGTCTTATGTTAAAGCTACATATCAATGTTCCGTTCATATCTCTGCCACTGAATACAAGACCTATGGTAAGGTATCTCTTTGTGCCAGGGTACAACACAAGCCACAACTGTTAGAAGCAATTTGGAAGCTTTGCTGACAGTAAACTGGCTGGCAGTAGTCCCTGTCCACCTGAAAAGAGTAATAAGTTTCCTCATTTGTATAACAGGATGCAATCCATCTGTCAATTTATGTAACATCCAAAGTAACAATTTGATGATATAGCTTTAAATACAATTTTTCAATAACAGCTTTAAGGGAGGGGAAGTGGCTTACTGATCACATGCTAAATTGATGACAACATCAGCTAAAACACAGTTTACAAGTCTCCTGTAAGTAGCGCACACAGTTTAAGTGCATATGAATCTGGTACAATGGGTGACAGGTGGGAGAAAGTGGCGACATTGAAAAGTGCCTCCACAGGGATTAGTGGATCACAGAGAGTTCCTCATCGCTTAGGGAATTAGGACAAACAGGCAGCAAGCAAGAGTTATGAACTGTGACAAAACACCTGAAACGGCTTCACAAGCATCATGATCCTTACAAGCTTAAGGCTGGGGATCCTGGCCTTAAGGAACAACACAATGAGCCAGGTGCTTCTGTTCTGAAAACACATGATCCCAATTTAACACCATCTTGAGATATTAAAATACTTCTCATCAGTCCTGAAATGATTGGAAAAACAAAACAAAACAAAAAAACAGACAGAGTTGTAACAAAGTACCTGACGCATAAGACATACTTTATAAATATTTGTTAAACAAATATTGAACAAATGAACCAGTGAACAGACTCAGCAAACAACCATACACAAACTATCTGTCTCTAGCCATGTGATGAAGAACCAAGACGCACAATCCTAAGGAATAGAAATCTTTTACTAAAAGTCATTTAAACACAACAGGATAAAGAATGTTTTGATTTAATGAATCTCAAAAAATACCACACAGAAAGCACAGTCTAACCAAGAATAAGTTTGTGAGACAACCAAAAGATTCAAATTCTATTTTTCCATTTGTCGCATACAGTTGCAAAATAAAATATTTTGCTACCTCTCTCTCAGGAGCATTCTAAGAACATAGTTCTCAAAATAAAAGACATTATCAAATAATTTTCTGAGTTATATTTGTTATATTTTATGAGTTATATTTGTTATATAACACCAAGGAGTCCTCTTTAATTATGACTCTATTCACACACTGTCACTTGAGGCATTGATCATAATGTAAGTCTTACCTAAAGATTCTTGCTGGTCTCGTTTTTAAAAAGCACCAGTGCCCAAGAAGCCAAGATAGAAGAACATGTCCATACATGCTCATTTGCCCAGACTTTACAATGTATTACTTACTATTCAATGCAAGGTACATGTCACTTAACAGAAAAATCAACAGCCAGAGAAACCCGACTAGAAAATGCTTCATCTGGGCAGTCTACTTTTTTTTTTTTTAAATAAAGAACACAGGAGAACTCAGAACCAGAGAGCACAAGCATCCATGAATACTGTAGACATGTACAGTGTACATACTTTTCTAAAGAAGTGAAAGAGGTTACCCATTAAATAAATTCTCTAGAAATCCCTTTACGTTCTATTTAAGAGGTAAGAACACACAAAACATATCCAAGGCAATGCAGCCATGACTAAGATTTAATCATTATTTAAAATTCTTTTTTCATATTCCTTTTATTAACACCACAACTGAAAGACCGAGATGATGCTAAGGCCAATCTCAAGTACAAAAATACACTACATCATTTAAAGAAGAGAATATAAAGTTCTTGTAAAACATTTTGTATTTCAAAGCTTTTTATCAAGTACTTTGTTCATTCAAGCCAAAACAGAAAGGTATTTCTTAAACATTAAAATTTTATGAGTTCTTGGAAAAGACACTCAAAGTACTTGAGGATCCAAAACTTTGCTAAAGACTTACAACCTATATAATCAAGCAAAGACAACATTTAATAGACGAAAAACAAGCTACAAATGGTCATGATGAGTGATTCCAACTCTTAGCAACACACCACAGATATGGCTAAAGGATAAACAAAGCTGTCTGCTTACTTATGAGCCTGTGTAGAAAATTCTTCCTTCTGTGCTAAGCTGTGGCTGTTACTAGGAGGAGAAATACTAATACTTTACCTACTTAATGACAGATTTTTTGCCTTTTAATTAGAATGATTCTATTTTTTTTCCTCTATAAAAAATCATTTACAGAAAAACAGAACCAAAATTAAGAGATGAACAGTAGCTGAACACACTATTTATTGATTCAAGAAATAACTGGAACATAGCTATTTACTTCTGAAATCTTAAAAACAAAGTTTTACCAACAATGAGTCTCCTAAAAAGAGAAAAAAAAAGGAAGTATACTAGTTGGGTATGTTTTTGTGGGAAATATGAACAATGCCCGCTGATATAAAAAAACACACAGATCAAGGCCATAAATCTAACCATTTAGCTCCTATGAAAGAATGTGACTACATAAACAACAGGAAAAAAAAACATGCCTTACCAAAGTTAAGGATGGAGAGCAGGAAATGAATATAAATTGTCACAACAATAACACCACTGGCATTCAAAAGGAGTTACAGGTAAAAATTCCAATTCATAAAAATGGCAAATATCTTCTTCATTTAAGTACATGTAAGTTTCTTTTCCCAAATTCTTCCCCAGGGTATCAAGCTATACAGGCTATCTTCTTCGGTGAAAATACAATGAATGAACTAACGAATGAATGAATAAATAAATAGGTAAACAAATAAAACAAATGTCTAAGTTTCAGGTAGACCCTGAATAACAATAATACTGTTTCTAGTTCTCCTTGGAGATAATGACTCATTTCTACAGCGATTATACTACAATGACAGGGCTCACAGCAGGAAGAGAAAAGCATTCTAATCATTATTGAATGCATAGGTATTGAGACAGAACAACATGTTACAAGGAGAAGCTTAAAACTCACAAAGGTAATTTTCAAGGAATTCCCTACCTTCAGAAAAAGAGAGGAATTATATCAGAGAATCTCAATTATGAAATTTTATAATTATATCTCAACTTTAAAATTCACTTGACTAAAGTCTTAACTGCGGCACTACTGGCATTTTGGGCTGGATAATTCGTTGTGTGTGTATGTGTGCAAGGGGTCTGATTGTGTAGGATGTTTAGCAGTATCCCTGATGTCTACCCACTAGATGCCAGTAGCAATCCCCAGCTGTGACAACCAAAAATGTCTCCAGACATGTGCCATATGTTCCCAGTGAGTCAAATCAGCCTCAGTTGAGAACCACAGTTCTAATTCAATTGCCAAGTCATTCTTCACTTTATTTTCCAAAGTTTCAAAAGACAGAAATTCACTATTACCACAATGACCTATTTTTTCCAACAGCTATTAGAAATTTAATTTTTACTGACATTAAATCTACCTTCTTAAAGCAAAAAAAAAAACATATATGACATTACTAGTTTTGTTTTTGTTTTTACGTGAGGTAAATTAGCAGTTCTAACATGGCTTTATGTGTATTTTAGGATAAGTCAATGTATTGTGGTCCTGGCCCAATTCCATTGGATAATACAGAATAAGTATAATTAATCCCTCTTCCACAAGTCATTCATTCATCTATGGTGTGCTCAACAAATATATATTGTGTCTAGTACGTGATCAGCCCTGCCCTAGGTGCTTACAATACAGCAATTAATAAATATGTAAATACCTGTCCTCATGAAACTGACATTCTAATGGTATAAAACTAGAAAAATAAGTAAAATACGTAGTACGTTACAAGACAGAATTAAAAAGAAAATTTAACAAGAAAATTTAAGCAGAGAAGGAAGATAGCATATTGGGGATAGAAATGCCTACTTTAGATGTGGTCATTTAAGAGAAAGATCTTAAAGGAGTGAAGGAGTGTGCCATGCAGTTACCAAGCAGAGAAAGCAGTAAGTACACAGGCCCTGAGGCAGAAGACTTGAGGAGTGTTCAGGGAGGAGGAGAGGCCAGTGTGGCAGCAGCAGTGTGAGTGGAGAGAAGGACAGGAGGGCCAGGACAGAAGGGCTCTGTAGGGCAAGGTTAAGGGTTCTGACTTTTACTCTGAGATGGGAAGTGACAGGAGGACTTTAAACAGAGAAATAATATGATCTCACTTATGTTTTAACATCACACTGGCTGCTGTGTTAAGACAGATTGAAGAGGATCAAAGGAGGAAGCACAACATCAGTTAGACGCCACCTACTGGAAACCAAAAGAAAAGCGCCTTCTTGGCAACAGGCTAAAGAGAGACCTTTATATAACAAATCTTTCTGGAAAAAAAGCAGAATACATTTCCATTATGCCCATGTGGAGAAATAGTCCATTAAATACCATGAACTACCAAGGTGACAAGGCATCTCAGAAAGAAAGAGAAAGATCTCCAGAAAATAAGTTTACAGACATAGAACTATGCAACTTAAATGACAGAGAATTCAGGATGGTACTTCCGAAAAAACTCAGTGATATCTGAAACAAGTCATGCAGTGAAAGGAACTACCAGCCTAGAATAATGTATCCAGCTAAGCTCTCCTTTAGATATGGAGAAATTAAGACTTTTCCAGACATATACAAATTGAGGGAATTCTCCACTACGAGACCTGCAATACCGGACAAACTGAAAGAGGTCAATTCACCTAAAACAAAATTGGCAAAAACAAAACAAAATGAAACAAAAAACCATAATTAGGAGTAAAGTGACTATCAGGCAAATAGAAAAAGAGGAGTGCAACCTTTACTAAGAGGGCATTATAAGCTGAAATAATAAAAAGAGAATTGTTATAACAAGACAGTAATGAACATTCAGCATACATAGGGACAAACTGAGATAACAATGACTGAGAAGGGGGATTCAAAGATACAAATTTGCAAAGGGGAATGGAGATAAGGCAGGCGCAGAAAAAAATGAATGAGTGTGTGTGTGTGTGTGTGTAAAACTATCCTTTACATATCCTAATGATAACCACACGCCAAAGATTCAGAATTGAAGTATATAACATAAAACAAGAAGGACCAGACAGAAAACCCACAAAAGCCAACCAAAATAAAACAGAAACACAAGGACAAGGAAGTATTGGAAACACTGAGCTATCAGAAAGCAAAAGATAAAATGGCTATAAGAAAACCTCATATTTCAATAACCACCCTAAATATAAAGGGACTGAACTTACCAATAAAAAGGCACAGAGTTGCAGATTGGATCAAAAAACAAAACCCAACCAGATATTGTATCCAGGAGACACATCTCAGTTCCAAAGACAAATACAGACTCAAAGTGAAAGGGTGGAAAATGATATTTCAAGCAAATGGCATTCGGAGAAAAGTGGGAGTAGCGGTACTAATATCAGACAAAATAGACTTCGAAATAAAAAAGGTAAAGAAAGATACTGAGGGACACTTCATAATGATAAAGAGAATCATGCACCAAGAAGACATAACATTTATTAATATCTATGCTCCTAATCAGAGAGACCTGAAATATATAAAGCAATTACTAAGAGAACTAAAGGGAGAAACAAATCAAAACACTCTCATAGTGGGGGACCTAAATACCCCACTGTCAGAGATGGCCAGATCATCTAAACAGAAAATCAATAAGGGAGTAACATGAATTAAATGACACAGTAGACCAACTGGACATAAGTGACATTTACAGAGCCTTCAATCCCCAAACAGCTGCTATACATTCTTCTTTAGTGCACACGGAACATTCTCAAGGATCGACATACTGGGACACAGAGATGGCCTCAACAAATATAAGAAGGTTGAAATCATACCAATCATATTAGCTGATCATAATGCTTTGAAACTAGAGATCAACTGCAGAAAGAAATCAGGAAGAATCACAAATACATGGAGATTAAACAACATGCTACTGAAGAATAACTGAGTCACAGAACAAATATAAAGAGAGATCAAGAAATACATAGAAATGAATGATAATGATAGCACAACATATCAAAACTTTTGGGACACAACAAAAGCAGTAATAAGAGGAAAGTTCATGTCATTTCAGGCCTATCTTCAAAAACAAGAATGAACCCAAATAAACAACCTAATGCTTCATTTTAAAAAACCAGAAAAGAACAAATGAAGCTTAAAGTTAGCAGAAGGAAAGAAATAATCAAAATTAGAGCAGAAATAAATGAAATTGAAAACTAAAAACTAAAAACTAAATGTAACAAAGAGCTGGTTCTTTGAGAAGGTTAATAAAATTGACAAGCCCCTGGCTAGACTTACTAGAGAAAAAAGAGAAAGGACACAAACAAACAAAATCAGAGACGAAAGAGGGGAAATTATGACTGACATCACAGAAATACAAAGGATCATACAAGAATACTATGAAAAAGTATATAACACTAAATTTAATAATCTAGAAGAAACGAACCAGTACTTAGAAAAATACAATCTTCCTAGACTGAATCAAGAACTAGAAAATCTAAATAGACTGATGAGCAGTATGGAAATTGAAACAATTATCAAAAACCTACCAAAAAGTAAAAGTCCAGGACCAGACGGCTTCACCAGTAAATTCGACCAAACATTTGGGAAAAAAAAAAAATTAAAAAGGAGGCAATACTTCTCAACACATTTTATGAGGCCAGTATTACTCTAATACCAAAACCTGGTAAAGATAACACAAAAAAAGAAAACTACAGACCAATATCTCTCACGAACACAGATGTAAAAATCCTAAAGAAGATACTAGTAAACCGAATACAGCAATATATTAAAAAAGATTATACACCACAATCAAGTGGGCTTCATCCCAGAGGCACAAGGATGGCTCGACATAAGCTAATCAATTAATGTAATACACCACATTAACAAATTAAAAAATAAGAATATGATCATATCAGTAGATGCAGAAAAAGCCTTTGACAAGATACGGCATCCATTTATGATCAAAATACTTAACAAAATCAGTATAGAAGGAAAGTACCTTAATACAATAAAGGCCACATATGACAAACCCTCAGCCAACATTATATTTAATGGTGAAAAACTAAAAACCTTCCCTCTAAGATCAGAAATAAGGCAGGGCTGTCCACTCTCACCATTGTTATTCAATATAACACTGGAGATCCTAGTGAGTGCAGTCAGGCAAGAGAAAGATATAAAAGGCATTCAAATAGGAAACGAAGAAATCAAACTGCCACTATTTGAGGATGACATGATTCTCTATATAGAAAATCCTAAAGACTCCACAAGAACACTTCTAGAAACAATAAGCAAATACAGTAAAGTTTCTGGATACAAAATCAATGTTCAAAAATCCATAGCATTCCTATACTCTAATAATGAAGTGTCAGAAAAATAAGTGAAAAAAATGATTCCTTTTGCAATTGCAATGAAAAGAATAAAATACCTAGGAATAAATTTAACAAAAGAAGTGAAAGACCTATATAATGAAAACTATAAGACCCTATTAAAAGAAATGGAAGAAGATACAAAGAAATGGAAAGATATTCCGTGTTCTTGGATTGGAAGAATCAACAGAGTTAAAATGACCACATTACCTAAAGCATTATACAGATTTAATGCAATCCTCATCAAAATCTCATCAGCATTTTTTAAAGAAATGGAATAAAAAAATCCTCAGATTTATATGGAAGCACAGAAGACCCCAAATTGTCAAAGCCATCCTGAGAAAAAACGAGGCTGGAAGAATCATTCTGCCTGACTTCAAATTATACTACAAAGCGACAGTAATCAAAACAGCATGGTATTGACAGCAAAACAGACACACAAATCAGTGGAACAGAACTGAGAGTCCAGAAGTAAACACGTATTTTATATGGGCAAATAATTTCTGACAAAAAAGGCAAAAATATACAGTGGAGAAATGAAAGCCTCTTCAATAAATGGTGCTGGGGAAACTGGAAAGCCACCTGCAAAAGAATGAAACTAGACTTGTCTATCACCACACAGCAAAATTCACTCAAAACCTATTAAGGACCTGAATATAAGACCTGAAACAATAAAATGCACAGAAGAAACATAGGAACTAAACTCGAGGACCTTGGACTTAAAGAGGTTTTATGAATTTGACCTCAAAATCAAGGTAAGTAAAACTGAACATAAATGAATGGGACTATATCAAACTAAAATGATTCTGTTCAACAAAAGAAACTGTCAACAAGGTAAAGACAGAACCATCTGAATGGGAAAATATATTTGCAAGCAACACCTCCAATAAGGGCCTAAGATCCAAAATATACAAAGAACTCATACAACTCCATAACAACAACAAAAAACAAATGATCTAATCAAAAAATGGGTAGAGGGCCTAAAAAGACACTTTTCCCTAGAGGACATACAAATATACAAAAAGATGCTCAACATCGCTAGCTATTAGAGAAATGCAAATCAAAAGCACACTGAGATATAATCTCACACCTGTTAGAATAGTTATAATCAACAGGACAAATAATAATAAATGTTGGAGAGGATGCAAAGAAAAAGGAACCTTCATACACTGCTGGTGGGACTGCAAATTGGTACAGCCACTATGGAAAACAGTATGGAGGTTCCTCAAAAAACTAAGAATTGATCTACCATATGATCCAGCAATTCCTCTACTGGGCATTTACCCCAAAGACTTGGAAACCCACATCTGAAAAGATATTTGCACAATGATGTTCATGGCAGCATTATTCACAGTAGCTTCCTGCTACAAACCCTTAAAGCATTAACAACTATTAAGATATGAATTATACCGGGCTGTGCACTAAATACATCTGTCACATTTGACTAAATGCTTTCATACTCAGGGTGGGCTTCAAGGGTGTGAGACCTGTCTTGTGCTTGGTTTAATGCTGTGGTATCAACCATCTTGAAATGCTTAATAAATTGTAAACAAAAAGTCCCACATCTTCATTTTGTGCTGGGCACTAAAAATTATGTAGCCAGTCCTGTTTGTGTTAAACATCTCATGTGAACCTCAGTCAAAAACAATAACAACAGTAACAACAACAACAACAAAACATGGAAAATAAGCAGAGGTGTTATAATCTTAATTTTTTGGACAGGAACTTAACTTCTGTAAATTTTGGATATAGGCTATCTCTAAATAGAGATAACCAATCTTCCTTTCTGGATTATAAAGGTAAAAATAAGCCAAGTTGGTTCAGAAATATACCTGTGCTTATATGGTCAACAAGGGTGCCAAGACCACTCAGTGAGAAAAGTACAACCTCATCAATGAAAGGTGTCAGGAAAATTGGATATCCTTATACAAAAGGATACAAAAGGATGAAGGTGGACCCTTATCTTTCTTTCTTTTAATCATGCTAAGTGAAATTAGTCAAAGAGAAAAAGTTGAAAACCACGTGATACACTTATATGTGGGATATAAACCTAAAAGCAACAAACAAATAGGACAAACAAACAGACTCATAGACATGAACAGACTAGTTGCTACCAGAGGATAGGGGAGAAGGGGGAGGTAGATGGGGTAAAAGAGGTTAAATATGTGGTGACAGAAAGAAATCTAACTATGGGCAATGAACGCACACATGCAATATGTATATGTATATGCCTTATTGCTAAATTGAACACCTGAAACTTACTGGATTTCATTAACCAATGTCACCATAATAAAAAATAATAATAATTTAAATAAATAAAAATAAAAATATAATAAAATAAAAAAATTAAGATGGTAAATTTTGTTATGTACTTTCAACACACACACGCAAGTTAGAAAATATATTTTTTGTAGCATAACTTTGTGCTAAAATAGCCTCTTAGAGGATATATGGACCACCAGATAAATGTTAAAATATTAAAAACATTTTATACTCAGAAAACTTTGTTACCTGCAACAAATCCAACTACCAGATCTTTTCCAGTAGTAGAATGTTGACCTTGGACCCAGATGGCTTTGAGGCTATTAAAAGTGTAGAAATAGACAAAATTGGAGCAGCAGAGACTGGAGATAACTGGAAACCACCCTCGATATGGGGCCAGGCTAGGGAAAAACATAATAAGCAAAGTAAAGATGTTAGACAAAAACCACCAGAAACGAGCAAATTCGCAGGACAGGCCGATCATTTACATATTCTCAAAGTTCAGTCCTACACTACAATGTAGTCCAAACTGCACGCACATCTTACGTTCTATTCTGAAGGATGACCAAAACATGAAATCTTTTCTAACACTAATGATACCAGTGAAACAACACACATTCAATGGCTGCTTTTCCCCTTTAATTTCCTTAGTACATTACTATGTAAAACTAGAGACAACTTCCTCATGGCTGTTAATTAATACAGCACCATTCACATTTTACTACAGGGCAAGAACGTTTAAAATGAAGTAAATATAGACAATGAGGGCCAAAAAAAGAAGTGATGGGGGCATGGTATTAGAGCACAGGAACCAGATGGAAGAGGCTCCCATAGGCAAAACCTGGGACAGCAGTGTAATACAGTAATCAATTGTAAATCACTGGTCAAATAGAAATTTTTGTCTATACCGATATTAAATGAACTATCTCCTAACAGACTGCTTAAGGTACAACAGAGAAAAAATAAAATTATTCAGGCTAACTCACATATAAGACATCATAATTAATCAATGAAGGGCAGGTGGACAACATGTAACACCAGATGTGACACCCTAAGAAGGACACAGTATCACCAATGCATCATTCTGGTATGGAATGCATAGCCTCAACCTAACCATAAAGCAACGTGAGTCAAACTTAAAATGAGAAGCATTTTATTTTTTAAAAAGCGGGAGAGGAAATTTTTAATAATATCAGTGTCATGGAAGCGAAGGAGTTGGATGTATGGTATGAAACTTATTCTTCAATAATTCTGAAAAAAAAGGTGTATGTTGTGTGTGTGGTGTGTATGATAGAGAAGGAAAAGAGAGCACATGAGAACAATTGTAAAAAGAAATGTAAAAATGTTAACAATAAGTGAATCTGGGTAAAGCACATGCTGGTATTCTTTGTACTATGTTCAGTTCTGCAATTTTCTGTAAATTTAAAATTATTTCCAAATAATAAATTAAAAATAAAACAAATACATAATCTGTCTGATTGCACTCATAGGAATGAATGACTATTACCTTCTTCGATTTACCGGACATTAAAACAAAGCACTGGTTTCATGGAAGACTCTACGATCAAGAATCTAAAATGGCCAAAGAACTTTAAGGAAATGGTAATAACTATGCACTTACAAGTCCAGCAAGTATAAATTCACAACACTATAGCTCTGAGATTGGGCAGGAAGGAGCGTGGGCCCACGAGTCTCCTAACAACCTGCTCCATCTGACAAAGATAAATGAGGTAGTACTCACAGGCCTTCTTCTTTAATAATCTCCAGAAGCACCATGTGTGTGGTTTTGGACTTTCTTTTCTCATCAACTACAAGACAAAAGAGTATCTATTATTTGTGAACCAATACGCATTTTAATTCAATACCCAATTTCCAAAGTAAAAGATGTGAGAAATTTGTTTCTTATAGTCATAGGCTTTTTTCTTTTTCAAAGTTATACATACTCATTTTTATCTTAACATCTTTAAAGCTGAGAAATAAATGACCATCTCCCTTTTAGAGAAGGGGCTGCAGACACAAAAGCTATGAAGGATACATGGTGTTGGAAGTGGAGCCGGGATTAAAACTCAGGTTTCCAAATTTTAGCATTGTGATCTGTTTCCTAATCTAAAAAATAAAAGGTTGCCATGCCACTGTATGAAAACTCTGCTTTTCTTGGCATTCTCACTGAAAACAAAACCCACCTCAAAAACTTCAAATTTCACACCTATATTTGAAGAACATTTTGAAAAGCATAAAAACATGGAAATGAACTTATTTTTCAACAGTTAAAATTGGTAACTTGTATGGCTCATAGGATGGCAAATACAGAGGATGGTCAAAAAAAAAAAAATACAGAGAAGGAAACCAGGCGATAACTATCAAAATTACAAACACACTGACTCTTTGATTTTTCTATCCCATAGAACTTATAGAAACAAAGTGGCATATAAAAAAGTCTATTCTACAGAAGAAACAACCCAAGAATCTACGATAAGGGAATCTACAATTATGGTGCATTTGCACCATGGAACACTCTACAGCTAGAAAAAAAGATGAAAAAGCTCCCAATGCATTGACTTGGAAGGCATCCAAAATATGCTGTTAACTGAAAAACACAAGGTACAGAATGGTGTAAAAAGTATGCTTTGTGTAAGTAAGAGAGAAAAGAATATATGGTCTTATTTGCTTGTCACTCCATAGAGAAACTCTGCAAGGCTATTTGAGAAACGAACAAGATAGTATCTACAGAGGAGAGAAAAGGAGGAAAGGGGGCAGACTAGAGTGAGATTTTTCACTGTATTGTTTATCTTTTTATATATTTTGGTTTTTGAGTCATAAGAAATTATTACCTATCCAACAACGTCTACAATTAATTAAAAATGGTAATCATGAAGGGTTTTAACACAGGAATTAGTTTATTCAAAGCTCATTTTACTCTAATCTCTTTATGTAAATTCTGGCATAAGTTTATAATTTCAAGTCGAAAAATACTGAGGAAAACAAGCAGGAGTTAGAGTTGCCTAGTCCTATAAAGCGAAAAGCAAAAACTAGGACTACATGCCTGGGTGGTAGCGACAGTGGGTATTTGGCTCTACTTGTTCCCTGTTCTCTCTTCTGAGAAAATCTACCCCCAGAAAAAACTCTGCACACTGTGTCTTTAAAAAGTCATTTTACTTTTTCAAAAGAATTGCAATGATTCAGAATTATTAATGTAAGCCCATCAGGTCACCTCAGATTAGAAAATGGCTCAGACTATGACTCATCCATGAACGCTGCTCTGTTAATTAGGAAACAACAATGCTGACGAGCATTTAAAGTCAGTGAAAAGGAACAACAGATCTCCAATGAAATAATATCCTTATATTAATTTAGTAATGTTTGCTTCATAGACCAAATGAACAGGAATATTACGACTATATAAGATGCTCACCTTGAAGTCGAAGTCGAGCTGTATCCAAGGGAAAAAACACTGTCATTGCTGTCACGCTTCCCTGAAAAGTTGGAAAAGCCATTAACTATGATAATATCATAAGATAAGCCACAACTTTTAAATGAATTAAAAGTTCATTATTAATAATAAGTCAAATCAGATTTTCAGTGAACAGATACATATAATTTAACCTATTGGGATTATTACTGTTCAAACTTCTATAGTTATGTACTTAAACAAAAGTATTAAGTTTTTCAGAAGAAATATCTGTCTGATATTGAAAAAAATATGTAGTAGCTCCCTGGAGGTGACAATCTTAAGCATAAGCAACCTAGGTAGGACACATGTCAAAGATAGGAGGTAAATGAATTTTTAACCTTTCAAGTCAGTTGCTGCTCCTATGCTCTGAAACCAAAATATCCAGTAATCAGATACATACTTCTATTCTCCATACTTAATCAACAGATTCACCACAAAGTAAAAGTATAAAAATCTTATTTTCCTTATAATAGTTCTGTTTGCTGTGTTTTAAATAAAGTAGGGACAACCTCTGTACTAAAAATTCTATAAATAATTCACCCAAGGTAATGCAATGACAAGAATTATCTGGGGAAAAAAAAGCCAACAGCTAGTCTTTCCATTTATAAGACCCTATGACAGATGAAAACCACAAGCATATAGTTAGGGATGAAATTACACGCATGAAATCTCTAGTTGGGTTTATGGTTCTCAACCCAGATACAGGTCCACAGGAAGTATATATTCTCAGGCATAAGATTAAGTTTTAGGCTACGGATCTAATAATAGTTACATACAATATTTTAACCATGATAACAACTGGAAACTGGACCATCTTTATAGATAAGAACAAAAATTTGCTACATCTCTTACCTACATAAACAGGTCAGCCTGCTTGACAGGGAGAACAGTGAATTGTCCTGTTAGTATTAAATGTTACCACCCACTACCCATCAGGTTACCATGGTGGTTTATTCCTGTATGTTCCCAGAGCACTTGTCTATGTCTCTTACAGCACTTACATGACAGTGAAAATGATAGTGAAATCTAACTCTTCCACCAGATAGTAAGAATTCATTCTCTTAGTATATAACAGATTCTTAATGAATGTATGAAATTTCAGTCATTTATGCTTTTTGATGACTCCAACATCAATGTTCTTTTCTAGTAGGGACTACGTAATATTTACTGTCTCAAGAAACACTGGACCCGCAAAGGTTTGCTGTCTATGAATCCATGCTTTTGGCACCCTTGCACATCTTATAGGCAATTTCCAAGAAAAATGGGGGCTGGAAAGCTGGAAACGCTAGTTAAGGTTACTGATACTGTGGCATTTATTTCCTATTGCGTGGTACTATGTGTCTATGTCGGGTATTGTGTAGACAGAGACTCTCCAGACAGAAATGTTTTGCCTAGAAACTACTTTTTCAAACGACTGGCCCATCTGCATCCCTCTTCCCTGCCAGCTTTAAAGAGACACCTGAAGGTTCCTAACTCAGAAGCCCCTGCCTACCTACCTTGAATTCTTAAAGTGATGTGCTATCAAGACAAACCAACAGTCAGCCCTAAAACGTCAACTGTGCATTACTTCCTCAAGGATTAGCATAAAAAATTCAAACCAAGAAAACTAAATAAGACTTTTTAAAACTTATTAGTACTGGAAAGAGTAGATCAAGATGATAAACTGAGAACCCACCATTACCTCCTCTCTATTCCAATCCAAATGACAGAAAAGATTTACACAAAAAGTGTTATGTAGACAAACTAAGAGGGGTCTGATTGGTAGGCCAGACATTAAAAAGACAGCAGAGTGAGGCTATTTTGAAACAAGAAATCACAGACCACAACACACAGAAGATAGGTGTGACAGGCAGAAAAATGGCCCCCTGAAAGATGTCCATGTCCTAATCCCTGGTACCTGTGATCATGTTACATTACTTGGCATGTTCCTTAAAATAAAGAGATTATTAAGTCAACTATAATTGAAAATGTTTACAAAAGAGATAATTCTAGATTATCTGAGTAGGCCCAATATAATTACAAGAGCCCTTAGAAGTAGAAGAGAGAGGCAGAAGGGAAGGTGAGAGTGAGGCAACGTGATGACTCAACCTGTCATCATCGCTGGCTTTAAGATGGACAAAGGAAGGGTGGGAATGTGAGCAGCTTCTAGAAGCTGGAGAAGCCAAGGATATAGATTCTGTCCTAGAGCCTCCAGGAAGAAACACAGCCCTGCTGACACCCTGGTTTCGGCTGAGACCTGCACCAGACTTCTACAGATCTACAGGTATTAAATTTGCGTTGTTTTAAGCCACTCAATCTGTAGTAATTTGTTACAGCAGCAAGAGAAAACTACACATGGTGGGGAAAAGCATTGAGAAGCACAAGGCTGCTCTATGGTGACTTTCTGGCTGACGTGGGAACTGTGAGGACCGCAGCCAGGCCATCTCAGTTCCAGGCAGTAACTGATGATGGGAACCTGGACTCACCTACAGTGAGAAGACTCCATCAGCAAAGGGAACTACACGCCCAGAAAGTTAACCACTGCCACACTGGAAGGCCACACCACCTTTTCATCACAGTTCCTGACAGGGGGAGCGATGTGAGGAGGAGCAGTGTGAAGAAGAAATAATAAGCTTACCAGTTTAGCCCTATTTAAGGAAAAGATACACACAATTTTATTCTAGGCTTTGTTAGAAAACCAAAGTTTAAATACGAGTTAAAAATTTAAGGGTGAAATGGGGTTCTCATTTCCAACAATGTGGTCGCCTAGACAATGTGCTATAAAGTATATACAACTGTTAAAATACAAAAAAATATAAAAATAAAGTATAACAAACACCCTTTAAATGCTTAGCTGAGCTCACAGGAAAGTAAAGGAAACCCACAGACTTTTTGGCTTTGGTTGCCGGAGGATTTTTTGCCAGTCTAAGTGATCGAGGGGTTTTATTATCACTATTTTTAATTGAAGTATAATTCACATAACATGAAATTAGCCACTTTAAAGTGTGCCATTATGTGGCATTTAGTACATCCACAATGTTTTGCAACCACCACCTCTACCATGTTCCAAAATATTTTCGTTAGCTCAAAGTAAACCTCCGGAGCCATCAAGCAGGCAGGCCCAAAGCCACTGCACTGAGCCCGCACAGCCACTCATCTGCTCTGTCCCTGTGGCTGCATCATCTATCCAGGGCATTTCACATAAAAACAATCATGTAACAGGTGACCTCTTGTGTCTGACTTCTTCACTTAGCATAATGTTTTCAAGATTTATCCACCTCATAGCATGTGTAAGTTCTTCATTCCTTTATACGGCTGAGTAATATTCCACTGTGTGTAAACACTACATTTTGTTGTCCATTCAAAATCTGTCGGAATGCGACAGAGGCAGTGGTTACATAACACTGGGGATGTTCTAAGCACCACTGAACTATACATTTTAAAATGCTTAATTTTAAGTTAGGCACTAAATTTTTTTAAAAAAGCATTTAATCTTCATAACAACCCAATGAGTCAAGTACTACTATCCTCTCCATTTGACAGATCATGAAACAGATACTAGCAGGTTTTACAACTTTTCTGTCATATGTTTTGCAGGTGGTAGATCAGTATTTGAACACAGGCAGCCTGGCTCCAGAGTCCACTCTCTCAACCGCTATTGAAATTAACTTTTTAAAAATCAGTAATAAAGAACTAAAAACTAGAAAAAAGAAAAATGGGGAGGCTATTAATCAGGAACCTATTTTATGTGTTAAATTTTTTTTTTTGAGAACTAGTCTGAAAACCCAGGACAGAGCCAGGCATAGCATAAGCCCTGCACTTGTTAATGAAGGTATGACTATAGGCACCTACAAATAAATTTAATATCCACCAGAAAATGTTTTCCAAAGGATAAAGGTAAATTTAAAACATAGCTATTCTGCACATTGGGCACTTGCTATTTTTATCTCCTTGCCAAGCAAACACACAAATGACTATTTTTATAAGCTGCTGTTACCTGAAAATATTTATTACATATGCGAGTCTTGCGCCAAGCTATAAGCACGATTTTTCAAAATTTGAATTAAATTCCTCTTTTCATAAATACTTCTTTTTTCCTCTAGGACTGTCTGTTCACTTATATAGTTAGAAGGCACAAAATATCTAGAAGATAACCACAATGTACAACACTGTTGTGCTAAAGAGGTATAAAAATAATTCCACTGTTTTGAGTCCCACAGAATTCTAACCATCTGAGTAGGAGTTCTATTGTTAACAGTAATTACAATTTAAAAGAATTTCATTTCCAGAAAACCCTTCTTGTACCACACCAAAAACAAACATTTTTAGTCACAACACTCTACCATCTCCGTCTGGCATTTAACCACTTAATGCTGGGAAAAGAAACTAATTCCTACATCAGATCTCTTGACTCCTGGTTCTACTGTTCACTGTTCTACCACAGTTCTCAACCTTTTTTCAATCAAGACATAAATGATTTTTAACTTTCACTCTTCTCCCACTTATAAAAGTATACACAATAAAAATATACAAATCTGAGAAAATCAAATAAGAAATTCTTAACAGTGACCGTATGAGGAGAGGGAAAGAATTAAGGGTGGCTTCCTTTTCCCTCATTATGAATCTAATTTTTTTAAACAAACATGTGTTAGATCTTTGAAGTGTGTGTGGGGGGAATCAAGCATTTTTTTAGAAGACATCAGAATACAAAAAAATAACACAGCCTAGGGAATTCTCAAAATCTGGTATGGAGATTCTTAAAAGTCCCCAAACTCTTTTGGGGGATCTGCAAGATCAAAACCATCTTCATAAGAAAACTACTGAGTTATCTGTCTTTTTCTTTCTCATTTTTTCACAGTATGCAGTAAAGTTTTCCAGAGGCCACATGATGTCTGATATTATAAGACAATGCAGAAGCAGATAAAAGGATCCAGCTTTTATTAAACAATGAAGAGCTTTGCAAAACAAATATAAAATGATGCCACTCTTCTTATTACTTTTTGGAAAATAAGTTTAAAAAATGTTACGCATGTTAACACCTAGTAGGTTTAATATTTTTCATAAACATCTTAATTTCTCAGTTCTAATTTTTCTTTTATCTTTTTTTTTTTTTTAGGTGAGGCAACCCCTGATTGACCTCACAGATTGAAATAACTTTGTCAGCTTACAATCACTAATTATTATTATTTTTTAAATTTTTTCTACGCCTCCAGCACCTGGTCTTCCTGGGTGGTCTCCTATCCAAGTACTAACTAGGCCCAACCCTGCTTAGCTTCTAAGATCAGAAGGGATCAGGTTTGTTCAGGGTGGCATGGCTGTAGACATAGTTCTAATTTCTAATACAATAAATATTAATAGTAATAACCACATAAGCAAAAGTTCTTCAAGGTCTGCAATGATTTTTAAGAGTATAAAGAGGTTCTGATAGCAAAAAGTCTGAGAACTGCTATTATGAACATAGCATTAAATATAAAAAATAGTACATTAACAGACTTATTATTTAACACATCATTTCTAATATTCCTTTCAGCTGATGTTATCATATCAGTGTGACATAAGTAGCTGAAAGAACCACACTACCTTTGAGTTGGCCACTGTCCTCTCTAGGCAAGTCTTTAAAAGCTAACTCTATAAAGAATATAGCCCATAATTGACACTGTAGAGATTTGAGACTTTTTAATGACAGGAATACTACATAGCTGATAAAGAACATCTAACAGGATGCTGAAAGGGGAAGCAAGTGGGAATCTGGAAATGAGCTGAACATTCTGGAAATTCAGAAGCTAGTCTCTTAGAATATAGGAAGCAAAATCAAGAGTGGAATGAAAAACTTTAAGGGTTGAGTCAAAGGCTTTTGTTAAGTATATTAAGGCCAATTCTAGTGACCCACTGGACAGATGTGGGGAGAGGAAGAGGAACTTCAAGGACCACTCCTTGGTCTCTGGTTTTAAGAACCAGGGTGGCAATTGCCGTCATTAAGAAGGTAAACACTGCAGGAGGAGCGATTTGGGAGCAAGAGATAGTGAATTGGGGGTTGAATTAGCTAAATTTTAAGTGTGTCAAAGATTTCTATTTGAAGATGTCTAGGAGATAAGCAATTATCAGTCTGGAGTTCCAGAGATTCTAGGATATGCAGATTTGGAAGTCTATAGAACATTGCTGTTATTTCCCCAACTTTAAGAGAACAATGACAGTACCACTATTTAACAGATTTTATTTGTTAGGGATGTGTGAAATCATTATTTTGTCAACAATATGTAAATGTAGTTTTATTTTCATAATCGAATTTTCATTCTCAAATTATGAAAACATAATACATGCCAGAACATTTTCTATTTCTTCTCATCTTTATTACCTTTATTTTTTCATTTCTTTGAGTTTATTTTGATATTCTTATCTAACTTCTTTTCCAAACTCAATTTGAAGGTTATTATTCATTTTCCTCTAGGTATTTTAGTTCTATCTGATGTTTTTCTTCTCATTACAACTCAGTGGTTTTTTAAGATATTCACAAAGCTGTACAGCTATTACCACTATTTAACTCCTGAACATTTTTATCCATCTAGAAGAAAAACAATGCCCATTTGCAGTCACCCTCCATTCCCTCCTCCTCCTGCACCCAGGCAACCACTACTCTACTTCCTGTCTTCTGCCTATTCTGGATGTTTCATGTAAAGGAAATCAAATATATGATCTTTTGTGAATGGCTGGCTTCTTTCAAGGTTCATCCAGAAGGTCATTTTGTATTATGATTGGAAAATATTCTATTCTATGGCTTCACCACATTTTGTTTGTCCATTCATTAGTTGATGGACTTGGGTTGTTTCTACTTTTTGTCTTTATGAATGATGCCACAATAAACATTTGTGTACAAGTTTTTGTGTGGTTGTTTTCATTTCTCTCAGAATGGATCTGCTGGGTCATATGGTAATGGCATGTTTAACATTTTGAGAAACTAGCAAACTTTCCCATAGAAACTAAAAATTTTATATTCCCATGAGCAAAATATGAGGATTCCAATTTCTCCATATCCTTGTAACACTTATTCTGTCCTTTTGATATAGCCATCCTAGCAGGTGTGAATTGGTATCTCACTGTAGTTTCAATTTGCATTTCCCTGATGGCTAATGCTGTCAGCATCTTTTCATGTATTTCCAGGCTACTTGTATATCTTCCCTGGAGAAATGTCTATTCGAATTGTTTGTCTATTTTGTCACTGGATTATTTGCCTATTATTGAATTGTAAGCACTCTATATATATTCTGGATACTAAACTTTTATCAGATAAATGATTTACAAATATGTCTTCCCATTCTATTGTTCTCACTTTCTTGAAAATGTCTTTGAAGCACAAGATTTTTAATCTGGAGGAAGTCTCATTTACATATTTTATTTTATTACTTGTGCTTTTGATGGCATATCTAAAATATTGTCTAATCCAAGTAAAGAATATTTATACCTATGTTTTCACTTAGGAGTTTTGTAGTTTTAGCTCTTACATTTAGGTGTGTGGTTTATTTTGAGTTATTTTTTTGTGTATGGTGTTACGTAGGGATCCAACTTCATTCTTTTGCATGTGGACATCCAATTGTCCCTGCAGCATTTATTAAAAAGACTATTTTTTCCTCACTGGTGTGTCTTGGCACCCTTGTCAAAAATCAACTAAATACAAATTTAAAAGTTTATTTTTTGGACTCTCAATTTGAGTCCATTGATTTGTCTATTTCAATGCTATACCATGCTCTCTTGATTAATGTAGCTCTTACTGAGTTTAAAATTTGGGAAGTATTAATCCAACTCTGTTCATTTTTAAGATTATTTTGGCTATTCTGGGTCCTTTGTATTTTCATATAAATTTCAGAATCAG
Source organism: Cynopterus sphinx (assembly GCA_030015415.1). Lineage (NCBI taxonomy): Eukaryota > Metazoa > Chordata > Mammalia > Chiroptera > Pteropodidae > Cynopterus > Cynopterus sphinx. The sequence continues at coordinate 169,820,197 of CM057380.1, forward strand.
CTTATTAATTTCTGCCAAAAATTAAAAAAAAAATTTTTTAATCACAATTAGAATTCTGACAGATTGTAGTGAATCTGTAGATCTATTTGGGGAATAGTGCCATCTTAACAATACTGTCTTCTAGTCCATGAACATAGAATGTCTTTCTACTTGTTCAGATCTTCAATTTTTTTCAATGACAATTTATAGTTTTCAGTGTACCTACAAGTTTTAATATACCCTATCTCTGCTATCATTCAGCTCTAAACTTTTTATTTCCATTATGATTTCTTCCTTAACCCACAGATCATTTAGAAATGTTTCTAAATTTCCAAGCATGTTTTAGGTTTATTTATTTATTTATTTTTTAGTTATCTTTTTGTTACTGCTTGTTAGCTTGATTGCACCGTGGTTCAACAATTCGTTCTGTGGTATTTCAAAACTTTTTCGAAATTTATATTTTGTTTTACAAGCCAGTAAATTATCAAGTTTGATAAATTTTCCATGTGTGGCCTGAAAAGAATTCTGCAGCTGTTGGCTGCAACGTTCTGTATGTCTGTTAGTTAAATACATTGTTCCATCCTCTAAATTCTTGTGGTTCCCCTCGCCACCCCGCTTATTCTAATTACTGAGATACATTAAAATCTATTTTATTGATGGAGTGGTATATTGCTTCTTAAAGTTTTGTTAATTTTTGCTTCAAATATTCATATAAACACAAACACAAAATTGCTTTATTTTCCTGTACTGAGACTTTTTTCTGATGTCATTCCCTTGATGTCCAGTAATGATAATACTATAAAGTCTATTTTGTCTGATATTAATAGTTTTATTAGCTTTCTTTTGGTTAGTATTTTCTCACATTTTTATTTTCAAGTTTTCTAAATCCTTAACTTTAGATGTATCTTTTATAAATAATAGCATTTTCCCTTTTTAAAATCAATTTAGGAATTCTCTTAACCAAAGCATCTAGTTCATTAACATTTATTTGGATCTACAGCTGCCATATTCTGTGCTATTTGTCATACATGCTCTATGTTGCTTTTTCTGCCTCTTCCTGCTCTTTGACTAATTTTTTCTAATTAATTTTTTACCTCTGGAATTTACATATATATAGTTTCTATTCTTTTACCGGCTATCTAGTAATTGCAGCATATATTACTAGCTCATCAATTTTAAGAAGTTTTAATGTTTGTCTTTCTTGCAAACAATACATATTTAGTTCAATTCACTTTCTCCAACCATCATGCTACTGTTATCATGTATGTCACTTCTCTAACTTATTTTTTAATGTCTACAAATCATATTATTTGATAGTTAATGTCTGTTTAGATTTAGCCACATACGATATTTACAGCTTTCTCTACTCTTCACTCTTCCACTGCACACCTTCCATCTGGGATCACTCACCTTCTGCACAAAGAACATCCTTTAGAATTTCTTCTAGTGAGGATCTTCACTAGTGGAAAAATGTTTCTGATGGTCTGAAAATGTCTCTGTTTCACCTGTGTTTTAAAGACTACCATTTGATACAGCAATCTAGGTAGCAAGTTATCTTCTCTCAGCAAAATGAAGAAAACATTTGATGGTTTTCTGACTACAATCACTGAAAATGAGACTCAGGTATCACTTATGCTTTAGCGCATTTTTGGCTCTATTGTGAACAATCCCAGTCTACAGGTAGGTCCCTTAATAATGTATCAGCATCTACATTTTAGGTTACATATCCAAAACATAGATGGTTGACCCATTTTCTGGGCTGTTTCTCTCCTGTAAAAGGTCAATAAATACCCAAAGTCTACTTTTCAATTTGGCCAACACAAATACTCATGGAGTTGAGTTGAAGTACTTAACACCACAGACAGAGTCAGAATAAAACAGTGGGGTAAACCTGGTCAAGACCTGGTCCCCTAAGCATGTGCAATCCTATGGAAATAAGAGAGGAACATACAAAAACACAGCAGAGAATCATGCCTTTTAAGTACAATTAATGATGTTTGGGTTGGCCTACCAACCAAGTCACCAAATTTGACCATTTCCAAAACGCTTATTTACCCTCAAAGGATGAAAAATAGTCAAAAAATTTCAATGCCAGTTCCAAAGTCAATTTCCAGAGGGGAATCCAGAAATGGTTGAGTTACAGAAGCACTAATGAAATCTGTGGACAGCATTTCCTGATGGAGAACATGGCATTACTGGACAGAATTATTTTAAAAGAAAAACAACTAAAATACATTTTCAGTGGTAGATCTTGAGCTAATGAAATCCAAAGGCTGAAGGCCACTTAGGGCTTTCACATTCAAAAATGTTATTCACTAATTCAGAGTTAAATATAAGTCTTTCTCCTAATAAAACAATCAAGCTAACTCTCACACCTAGACCAACAGATGAACAAGTTAAAAAGGCCTAACGGATAACACACATGAGTGTCTGAGAAAAAGAATATGGGCTTTGGGATAAAACAAACCAAGGTTCAGGTCCTAGCTATAATTCATACTGTGTAGTACGTAATTTAAATCTCCATGTCTCAATTTCCTCATTTGTAATTTTGGGTCCAAAACTTAACTGTCATTGTTGCCACAAGGAATGAGAATTAACTTATGGAAAGCAAGTAGCATCATACCAAGCATACAGTTGGCACTCAACAAATGTTGGTTCCTATATATCCTTTTCAAAGCATCCTTTAGCTGTAGGACTCAATATTTAATCATGGCTCTAAAATCAGTAATGATTACTTAAGTTCCTTCCAAAAGAGCAATTGTTGTTTAGTAAAAAATAAAGAATAACTGCTCTTTCAGAAGTAGCTTCAAGAAGGCAGGAGAGTCACCAGTGTAAACTACTACAAAGAAAGCAGCTAAAGAAGAAAGGCAATCTCCAGACCAGATTGGTACGGTTCTGTGACAAGACAGGGCAGAGCAAGTTTGAAAGACGAAGGGATGCAAACACTGGAGAAAGGTTAAAGCTATAGAAAAGAGGTGAAAATTAAAGGAGCAATGTCCCAAAAAATAATTGAAGTTGGGTGACGGGGGTGGATCAAGATTAAAGGTAATAGAGACTGGATCCATCCGTTTCCTGAAACAAGCAGAATGTAGAAAAATATGATTCTATAGTCGGAAAAAAAACAAAAGTGAGAAAGCTCATCCCAAGTAGCCTCCATATTATCTACAGTAAAAGATGAGATCTGTAACAAGTCAAGGGAATTGGTAGAGCTGGCCAGATGAAAGAAAATTTCAAATCCACTGAATTTCTAAAACTGGGTACAAATACTGTATTTGCAAGAATATGTCTGAAAAAGAAATGAATAATTATGGTCTTACTACACTATTCCAAGCAGGTGCTCCGCAAGTGTTACCACACTTACTTCTTGGGAGAAGCCAGTAAGCAAAGTGTTACTGTCCCCATTTTAATAAAAGTTAAAAAAACGATTACAATATAGACTGCATAAAAACCTTGAAGACTGATTTTTGAAGTCTTTATAATGACATGATATAGCAGATATCTGATGTTTTGGGCCACACAGCACCACTTCCTTTTCCTAAGGGCAGGCTGACCTTGGTAGGGTGACATGACCTTGGTAGGATGGTAAATCTAGGTGCCCATTCTCCACCTGTTACAGTCAAGGGGTGGGCACATACCTTGAGCATGGCTAACAGGGCTCTCCTAAGACTTTGAATCTTGAGTAGAATGCTACAGGGGTAAAGAAACAGAGACAGAATCCACTGATTCCAGTGGTAGTCCCCAAAAGACAGTTTTTGCTTCAGGAATCTTTTTGGAGCCTGTTCTTTCTTACTTCAAGTCTGCAGCCTCCCCATTGATCCTGAGAGCTCCCGAAGAGCCTACCGATAAACTTCCTTTTTGTTAAATCACCCAAAGTCTGTTTCTCCAGCCTATAACCAGAGAACCCTAACTCATACACATGCAGAAATGCTTTATATTCTGAAACAAATGCATTAAAAACAAAACAAAACAACAACAACAAAACAACAACCAGGATATGAAACTCTATACCAGTTATATAAACATACAAACAAAAAAAACTATTCATAAATGCCTATTTATACATAAAGAAAACTGAGAATTAGGGAGATACAACCACATTTTGAGAAACGCTGTATCTGATAAACTTTAGCCCAAGCTTCTTTGCATTGTATGTGAGACTCTCCAACTTCATTTCCTTCTACTTTCTCCCATCTTTTACACCAGCTATGTCAAAATGAACTTGAAGTTCCCTGAATGGTGACTTACACATTAGGGCCTTTGAATCTGCTTTTTGTTCTCTCTAAAAGTTTCCTATGGCCCTCGTAGTTCATTTTCCTTAGCAAATTCCTACTTTTCCTTCAAGACCAAGTCTAAATATGTCAACTTTGGGGTTTCCCAAATACCTTCGCAGAGGCAGCCCACCTCTTTTTCTTTGGTACTACCAGGAGCATTGTCCACACTTCTACTATACATCTAAGAAGAGCTTCTTGAGGACAGGGATTTTCACTGACCTTTATATCCAGAAGGCCTTGTACTGGAAATCAACAAGTTGCTCTATTTGGTTTCTATTTCTAAAAGGCAGATACTTTGTCTATATGGTAAAAAAGTCCAGCATAATGTTAGGTGTGTGAGCTAGTCAGATAGTGTGCCCAATTTTTTTCTTCTGATACCTACTCGAGAAAAGTGTTCTGAATAAGCCTTCTTACACAGTTCTAAGGATAGGTGTACCTGGATTCTGAGCCACAGAGCAATAGAAGGAATAGGAGAAAGGAGAATTCTTCTTTTTATTTCTGTATGATTTGAATTTTTTAATACTCAGCATTTATTCAATGAAATGCAATTCTTTTAAAACACAAATTATGCAATTAAAAAAATTAAAAATAATAGGGAAAAAAGAAGTCTTCTGAAAGTTACTAATTATTTGCATTACAATTCCAAAATCAGCATCTAAATGTCCCAGACAATTCCAAATGTTTTCAAATTCTAGACATAAAATCTCTTTTAATTACAAACATACATTCCTACAAATAAAATCTATCTTTCAAAGCTAATCTAATGAGAACCAAAAATATAAAATTATAATCTAATTATACTCACAATTTTGAGAATTTATATATGAGGCCATTACTTATATTATTTAATAGTCACCAATTAGAAAGATAGCATTGTCTTGAAATAGTATAATTCTGGTTTTCTGTACTCGTCCCCTGGTATACTACAAAACACTAAAAATCACTCATTTGTTTATTCTGATTTTTTAAAGTGTGTGTGTGTACGTATGCACAATACCACACTTGATGTGAAAGAATGTAGAACTTGGAAGTGAAAAAGCAAACATGAAACGTTATCAACTCAAAAAGGTTGTAAAACAACATCTTAAACAATGATCCAACAATCCTTTAGAGAGAAGCAACTACTCTGGGCAGCCTTGGAGTTTGTTTATACAGCAGGGGAAGGTCACAGCCAGGATCTAAACCCAGACTGCCTGGCCCACTTAACCACTATGCTAAGCTGACTCTCTTGATCATCTCAAAGCTTTGGCTGAACATCACACTCAAGACATTTAATTAAACACAAGCAATCACCACAATAATATACCATTAAAAGCAATGCCATTTTTCTCATCAACTGTAGTGACATTTTTGTGGTGAAATTTTTTCCTTTGGTAGCAACCAGAATAAATTGGGGCCTGTGCTGCGTGGTTTAACCTTAATACAGAGGTCTGCAAAAAGAGGTGGGACCCACTCTCCAGCAGGATAGTTAAAAATAACAAAACAATGCAAATTTTCACTCAAACTCCTGCTTGGAACAGTTATTGCCCCAAGGGAAGCAAGAGAAAAAAAATTATTCTTACAAGTCTAATGGATAATCTAACATAGCTTATGAGAGAAGGAAAAACCATAGCAAATTCAGGATGCATAATTTCAAGCAGAACTTTTAATGAGAAAAATATGCAATAAGGAGAGAAAATTAAAATGGAAATATCTTTATAGGGTAAAGAGAAATATATTACCTCTATTCGTAGTCACTCTATAGCAGGGCTCAGAAAACTATGGCCCAAGAGCAAAATCTAACCCACTGCTTGGTTTTGTAAATAGGATTTTATTGGAACACAGCCCTGTCCATTCATTTACATATTGTCAACCGCTGCTTTCACACTCTCATAGTAGTGCTCTCTGTGCCAGAGAGACCTTACACAAAGTCTAAAATCACTTACCATCTGCCCCCTGACAGAAAAGATTTACCAATCCTTAGTTTATTTCTTTTATAATGCTTAACATTAACTAAAATTATTGTTTTTTTCCCCGTCATTTACTTTATCTTTCTCTCCCATTTGAACTCAAGCTTCCTGAAGAATTGTTCTCCACTCTATTTTTAGCACCTGAAATAGCGCATGACACATAGAAACCACTCAATAAGGGTGCTGAATGAATGGCATTTATTAAGAGAAAAAAAGAACAAACATTTCTCATTCTCTTGGATGCACTCTGACAATTCACTCCACTATTTCATCAAAATGGGTCTCTTCTCAACTAACATTGGAATTTTCGTGTTGCATTGATAAATCCGGTTCATTCATAGTCCTCATTTGACCCATCAGTAGCATCCCACCCAGCTGATCTATACCCTTCTACATGACTTTCAGAACAACACATTCTCTTAGTTTTCCTCCTGCCCTACTGGTCTTTACATAGTTTCCTTTGTGATGCTACCTCATTTTTCTAACCTCTTAATGTCAGCATGTTCCAAGGCTCGGTCTCTGAGACTTTTCTCTCAGTCCACGCTCATTTCCTTAGTGAGTTCATATAAGGTCTTGACTACTCTTAGGCATTTCAAATTTAACTAGTCCAAAACCAAAACCAAACTCATCTTTTCCCCCAAAATCTGATCTTTCACAGTCTTCATCATCTCAGTAAATGGGAACATCATCCTTCAAGTTATTCAAGCCAAAAATTCTTGGGAGTCAACCAATCCTCATTTTGTTACAACCCATATCCAATCCACCAATTTTATAAATGTATTCTATTTTATAAATTTTATAAATACATTTATAAACTCTATTTTATAACTGTATTCCAGGTTGATGATCACTTCTTACCACCTCCACTGCTACCATCCTGATCCAACCCACTATCATCTCTTGCCTGAGGTGATATAATAGCTCCCTGACACATTTCCTGCTTTCACCCTCTCAACAGCCAGAGTGATCCTGTTTAAAAGGTAAATTGGCAAGTTGCTGCATGCTCTAAACCTCTAACAACTAGCCAGCTCTCTTTCACACTCAGAGTTAAAGTCTCACACAATTTGGTCTCCTGAAACCTATTTCCTTCTTTGTTCCCTCACTTCAGAAACATTGGCCTCCATGCCTTTCCTAGAAAATGTCAAACAAGCTTCCAATTCAGTGTTTTTTAACTGGCTGAAAGGCTCTTCTGGTTTAATGAATGAACAAAGACGCTTGAATCAGGCACTTCTATGAACTATGGTGTCACCTAATTCTCATAACGACTCTGTGAGCTATGTATCAATAGCCCCACTTTATAGATTAGGAAGGTGAAGTTTATAGGCCACCTATCAAACAACGGAGTTAGGACTCAGCCTTGATTAGTTTGCAAAAAACATTAAGTTTCAGTGAGTTCTAGGAGGGCTAGAAAGAAAGGGATTAGCGATATTCCTCTGGAGTCACAGTGATTAAAACTGCTACAGGTGTATGTTGACGGCTAGAGGACATAAGAAAGGGCAGTCAGAGAAGTAAGATGTGAACCAAAGAGGGAGTTACCAAGCCGAGAGTAGACTGTTCCCAGAAAGAGAGGGGTGTCGAATGGAACTGAGATATCCAGAAGCCCAAGAACCAAGCACATACCTCACAGTAAACCACACCTGTCGTAGACAGCAACTCTGAGCCTGATTAAAAAATTTAAAAAGACGTATCTTCTCCAACCAATAATACTGGCAGGAGATGATATCCCATAGGTAGTCACTTCCACTTGCCTGCAGCAAGTGTGTGAAAAATAAAGAGGCAGTTATGCAAGTGATTGAGCAACAGAACATCATACCTTGGTTTTCTTCCGACCCAGTGAAAAGTTGTGTGTGGACGTGGGTGGGAGGAAGGCTGGCCTTCATATTTCAGAAGGCAATCAATCAATCAGATAATCAATTAACTTCTGCCCGATTCCCTGTGGGTGTGCGGACATTTGTCTATATCCCCGATATTCTCTAAAGAGGCCAGAGCGGTAGCCAGGGGCAGAGGGTCTGAGTGTCGGCCTCTACCCCTAAATTCTTCCAGCAACTTCTCACCTATTCCTCTCTGTCCCAACACGATGTCCCTCTCCATCCCCATCCCCCAGCTATATCCTAGGAAGTGACCCCAGGAGAGATCCCACACCCCGCAGCGGCCCGGGAGCGAAGACCCTGCCTCACCACGGCTCCGGCCACGGCGTGGACCAGGTTTTCGTAGGACAGCACAGAAGCCATCGGTGCGGTTCCCTCAGACCCAGTCACACTTTTCCCGCAGGAACCGCAGCTAACCCGAGCGAGGAGTCTCCAGCGTGAGCGGCGCAAGCTCCACCCTCCCGCCCGCCTCCTCCGGAACAACCACTTCCGGGTCGCAGGGCGGGAAGACGTAAAAGCGCTTCCGGGGACGCCCCCTTAGCTCTGATTGGCTCCCGGTGCGTGCGCGGGGCGGAGCCGGTCCGGCACCCGGGAAGCCCGTAACTGGTCCTCGCGTTCCCAGGACCTGGCCAGTGATGCTTCAGACTTAAACACTGATACCTTTAGAAAGCCTCGATGGCTTCCCTTTTTCTCCGTTTTCCTCGTAACTCAAGCTGGTGACAGGCAAGAAAAGGGACTCAAATCTTGTTTCTTAGCAACTTGACTCGTATTTTCTCTCCCAAGTATTTAGAAAGTCACATTTTGGCCAAGAGGAAATATGTTGATTGGGCAAGGTTCTGCCTCAGAAAAAGCCTGGGGTGTGTGGGAAGAGCAGTGCTTGAACTTCAGGTCAAAATAATCAGATGCAGGTGGGTATGCATACTTGTTGGCATCTGGGAAAGTCATTTAACTTCTTGGTGTCCTCATTTGCCTAATGAGGGTTAATACAGTACTAACAACTTCACTTGCTTTGAGGATTACAAAAGCTAATTTATGTAGACGTACTTGATAAAATACTTAAGAAAAAAACTGTTTCATGTTGAACGGTGAATCTACACAGGACTAGAGAAATTATAGTTCAAACCTAGCAGTGTAAGTTATATCGCGAAAGACAATATTTTGAGCTCGTTTCATTACTGGGGTACCAATGTCACATGTCTGCCAGTTTCTGCACTAGCAGGTTTACTTGTATAACACTCTCAGTGGTAATTCATGAGTGCTTACTGCATGCCAGGCTCAGTGCTTTATGCACTTTATCACATTTACTCCCCAGGAGAGGGCCTTAACAGTTTACCTGGTGATGTTTTCGCAAAATTTGCAGAACTTATTTTAATTGCCATTGGTTAAGATCATTTTCCACTTTAGCTCCCCTTCATTTAGGGTGGTGCTACAGTGACCACAAGCTAAGGGAAAGGTGAATTGGGGAAACAGTGGATTTAGTGCTGTTTATATGTAAAGTTAAGCTACTGTTAGACATCCTGCTGTAGGAGTGGCTTCCAGGAATACCCCCACTACAAACTTGGGTCATGACTGTCAAGGCATAAATCCAAAAGGCTAATGAAGATAGAATTCTGGCACTGTGACATGAGACTTCGGGTCTATTGTAAAATTTATGCAGAAGATTGTTCTTGACTCCTGATCAAATTGGAAGCTGTCAACAAGAATATACTGGATTATGTAGTTTTATAAACACTTTATGAATGAATGTTTCCCTTTATAATGGTAAGTAAACACAATAGAATTTTTCAGAATTCCCATTTGTAGGGCACAAACGTAGAGGAGATAACATGTCCAACATCAAAAAATATTTTGATCAAGATGAAATTATCTTCCTATTCTTCCAAAAACAATGCAGTTTTCATATGAGTATGAATCGAAAAATGTAGCAATTACATAGGTACATCATGTATTAAATGGAACTTTGTAGTTCTGATGTAAGTATATCACTTAAGTGGAACTTTGAAATTGTATTACTAACTTTGAAAAAGGACATTTTTGCTTCTTGTTTTAAGCATTCACTTTTACATCTAATTTAATATTCACAATTACATATTTGTCATAGAGGGCTCCCTAAATTATAGAAGCATCAACATAAAAAATTCAGTGTCTTTGTTTACTGTCACGACTTATACGACTAGAGAGTTAACCTGAGGGGGGGCTGATGGAGGATTAAGAAAAACAGACAGTATATACAAAAGCTGGGGCCAGTGAGACACTGCACTGATGGAGATAGTGACCCCATGGCAAGCTCAGCAAGTTTAATATCTACACCTAAAGGTCAAAGAGGGGGTGAGTCTCTTCTTCTTGGGGGACTTGAAACTTGCTGGCAACAATAACCTCCCGAAGGCCTATCTGTATACTATGTGGTTATCTATGCTAACCCACAAGCTGTTGTTTGCTTCTCTGCCCTTGGCAGATTGCAACACAGTTAAGCATGGCTTTGCAACAGTGATCCAGCTCTCTATAGTTTACACCCATACCGTCAGTGCAAAAGAGTTTAAGGAACCAAGTCAGAACTGATTCATGTATGTTGCTTCTACCTGGTCGTATTTTCACAAAATTTGTAGAAATACATTTTAATCACCAGTGGTTAAGATCTCTATTTGCTGCATTCCAACATAGCCTAGTGATCTGAGTGAACCAAAGGACATCATAATATAATATCTAGATTTTCAGAGAGCTATTTATTTTATTTACCTCCTTGATACTTCAGCTTTGCTTGAGTTGTTTTAAAATTAGGATTTTATCTAAGAATGTCAAAATGTCACTTTATAGAAAATCATGTCTACGACCATGCCACCCTGAACATGCCTAATCTTGTCTGATCTTGGAAAGCTAAGCAGGGTCGGGCCTGGTTAGTACTTGGATGGGAACCCACCTAGGAAGATCAGGTGCTGTTAAGTGAAAAAAAAAATCGTGAATTTACACTCCCACCAGCACTAATCAGACAAAAAGTCTAATTGCCAAGATATTTAAAACGTTTGCCAATCTGACATGGCAATTTAAATTTGCCCTTTAGTTTTACAGCTGTTGATACTTATTGCTGATTTACTTTAGGGTAGTTTCCTCCCCAATCTCTTTTAAGAATGCTGTATTGGTTGTAAATATTGGTCTATAGTGAACTTTAGAAATTACACCATAACTTTTTTCTCTATATTACTATTAAAATACTTTATGACAGGATATCAAATGTCCTCTCAGATCTGTTGATATATTTTGATGTCACATTCTATTTGCTAAATTTTTAGTTTTGGCCATCTGTATTCATGAGAATTGGTCTATTCTTCATTCATAAGATGTATATTGAACACGTGTTCTGTCCTGTATAAGTCTGGGTGCTGAGGTTATAGTATTTAAAGGTAAACATCCCTGTCCTTTGGAGTTTACATCCAGGAGAAAATCTCTCACTCATCTTTGGTTAATACCTTTATTGGGTTTGATGTTAGAATAATGTTTTCTTCCAAAATTTAACTGGGGAAATTTTCATCTTTTTCTTAAAAATGGAATAGATTAAGTATTTGTCAGTTCTTTAAATTATAGCTATGGACCCATCTGCTGTTGATGCCTTTGGCAACAGAATTTTAATCTCCTTTCCAATTTTATGGTGATTGGAATATTTGAGTTTCCATTTTTACTTAGATCAGTTTAAAGAATTTTTGCAACTAAAAGCATTAAATGTTTTGAAAGCATTTTAAACTAGTATATTTCCTTGTAATTCTTTTAATTGCTCCTACATCCATTCTGTTTCTTTTCACAACTCTAATATTGCTGTTTTTGCTTTTTCTTATTCAAGAGCCCAATGAGAATTTTCTTCTCTCCAAAGAACCAGTTTGTAGTTTTTTTATCCTATTGTCTCGAGGTAGCCTCTTCTGTCCACAGTTGTAAAACTTTTGTTCAGCTAGACATCAGGTCAGGCGACTCCCAATGGCGGCTATTAGGTGGTTTAGTTGTAATTTTAATGTAACATGGGCTGTAACATGGAAGCAAGCACGGTGTTTACCTACTCCGCCGTCTCGACTACAAGCCCTCAAAACTAGTTTTTCCTTGTCCCTATTATTGGGCCTGTCACAAATGGACCAAACACTTCAATTACACTATGTCCCTATTAGAAAAACCCATTGGATATACACATCTGCGTGATTTGTGATATTCCTTATTTAACCAATCCTCTTCAAATGTATATTTTAGTAGTTTGTATTTTTTAATGCTAACAATTCTGCAGGAAGCAACATGGTTGAGAGGGGCAGAAGAGCACAGAATTTAGACCTTTGAAGCTACAAGCTTGGTGAGAATCCCAGCTCCACAAATCATCAGGGGTGCTATCCTGGGGAATTAAGTGCTTTAGTTTCCTCACATGTATTGAAATGGAGAGAATGCTTATGGTCTTCAAAATTGAGTATTTGCAAACTGATCACAAAGTGCTTGGCACGAAGTAGGTACTTACCTGATTTATGTGCCTACTTGGGTACATTAATTTTAGATAGGAGCAAATTTCTAAAATACAAGTTGTTTCTCCCTGTATCCCATTAGGCCAGTATTTCCTAGTGTGGCAGACTGCTTCCCCAGGTCTTTTCTCCATTTCTTCTGTGGTACTAACTTTGCTGGGCACTGTGACCACACAGAAATGGACTAGCACTTTGTAGCTTACCTTGCAGCTACATATGGTCTCAAGACAAAGAAAAAGCTAATAGCATTGGACTGAGAAGTGATAAAATGCTAATTCCATATATTAGCCTCAAGATTTCAGCATGTGCTTCCCTGGAACCCTCTCCTGTTAACTCAGATGTGCACCAGAGCAAGCCCTTGGACTCAGACACAGAAGCTACAGTCTCAGTACAGCACATCTGCTTACTTCTGGACTACCACCTGAAAGGAAACTAAAGCTGTTTTACTTAGGCTAATGTATTTTTGTGGGTCTTTGTTAACAGCATTTTTATAATCTGAAGCCTATGTGCCCAGTAAATAATTTGAGTCCTAGACACATTAAAAAAAAAAAAAAATAGGTCAGGGAACAAAAGGGGGAGGAGAGTCAATATGCAGTTTGAAACCATACTTTATTTTTAATGTAGCTAGAAATATCCAATAACTATGTATTTTTAAGCAGAAAAAAACTCCTTTACTTTTCCTTCTTTCAGCATTATTAGCACAAGAACATTTGCTTAGAAATGATATTTTCTATGAAAATGAAGAATGTATTTTGTATTTGTGGAACGTAAAAATCTAAAAGCACAAGACACATTTTCCAAAAATTAAAAATTTTTTTCTTTTACCCATTTATGGTAATATTTGCAGTTAGAATGTACTTAGATAACGTATGGTTAAGTAAATCAAAATCAAATAAAAAACCCAGAAGCAACTGGTCTTCTTGAGTTATTCACAGCGTACATTGGAAATTTTGAGGAAGAACACACATCAACAAAAAGAACACTGGCAAGCTCAAACGCAAGGTTATATGCTGAGTATTTTTAAAGGGTTTAAAAAGCATGCTCGATTAGCATACGGCTTTTTCTCACTTATATAACAGATGCATTTCTATCTGCCTGTGTACAGCAGTGTTAGAATCTAAATCAACTTATGATTTCAGAGATGTTATTTCAAAAATGTATTCCATGGATTTTATTTCACTGCTCCTACCACTGATTCTTCAAATAAGCAAAGTACAGAGGGTCCATTCCTTGAAACTGCTTTTAATTTTAACTGAAAGATAGAAAGAAACGTAGAAATACCTAGTACAGTAGTGCCTGGACTTATTTAGTATAGTTATTGAATGTGCAACAGAAAATTTGTTTTCTTTATCCTTGGAGGAGAGGGAAGGACAGAAAAGAGTGGAAATATGGTTGCAGTTATTTAAGAGGTGAGTAGGAGAACAATGAATCTTTCATAATGTCAACAACTCCACAATGAACCACGGATTTCAATTTTATAATACATATTGGATCAAAAAGTTAGGTTCCCCTCTATGCATCTCAATTAATTCAAAACTCACTCTCTCCAAAATACGAACATAAACTCAATTGGTATTTCCTAAATAGAAGACCAAACACCATAGGGAATCCCTCCTTCCAACATTTTCTGATATGTAACCAAAGTAGAAATCTCATATTCAAATATGAAATCTCTCGGCCAAGTAAGAAACTACAGCTGTTATGTCATTATATGTTAAATGTTAAATTAAACCCAGCATTAAATATACTTGCACAATTATGCTGTGAATGATGATAGCAGTGATGATGCTAGCATAAAAGGACTCTCTTTAGCCCAAGAAGAGACAGGGGAGGAAAGAAGTGAAAACAAGTAGAAAGCTAACAAAGAGATGGGCATTTTCCAACCAGGAAAAGTAACTTAAAATATAGACATATAAAAAGGAAAGCATTCCTTTATTTCCCTTATATGGAAATAATATGAAACATTTATTTTATATATCAGACAATGGAGCTAAGTAATCCAACTCTACTGCAGCATTATAAAAATCATCCCTTTACCACAGTGTAAGATTTAAATGCATCCACACAAGGGTTCATGTTATATAAAATGTAGTAAGATTGCTGCTGCCCTGCCAAGTACTTCCAGTCCCTACCCAGGTCCTACTGCAATACTGGTGGTCCCAGTAGTTTTACTGAAATAAATCATTTTTGAGAAAAATAAAGCATTTGAAAAGACTACTCAAAATGCCTCAGGAACCATATATCAAACTCAAATTTTATCTATTTAAATGTTGTATTCATCTCCCATGAATAAAACTTATTTCACTCAAACTGCACAGTAAATCTTTCATGCTGAAATATCTTCTTTGCCCAATTAATTCAAAGGAAAACACCAAAGTGATTAGTAAAGAAAAATGTAGGGTTTAATACACCCTTTTAATTGTTTTAAAATATTTTTAAGGTTTAAGTGTTTAAAATTTATAATTCCTAGTAGGGAAACATTATCTGAATGTATACCCTAATGGCAAATCACTGTAAAATGCTACAGCTGCATTTGGGGCAGCAGGGTAGGGATTCTCTTCAAAGCACCCCAGCTTTCTTCATGAGAAGGTCAGAGGTACACTGGTTTTTATTATTGCGACATCCACTGGGTGATTTAAATTGCTTTTCCTTCAGCAAGGGCTTTACTAATGAAAAGGCATTATGCTTGACCTCCAAATTTGGCTGACAATTTACTGATGAGATTCATAACCTTTGGGTTACTCTGATATTTTGACATATTTGCTGGGTTCTGGGCCACATCCTGGAAGGCCACCATAACTTCTGGATCCTGCAAAAAAAGGTGAGTTTTTTTTTTTAAGTATTTAAAAAAGTATTTTATGGGGTCAACACATTTACTATCTTAAACCCCACCTCTTTATTTAGACCTATAATTCTGTCATGGCCAAGTTAATTGGGGTTTGGACAAGTCCCTGAAGTATCAACATTATTAATGTGCACGTGAATGTCAAAACTCAATTATTTCACTTTAATGAAAAATAAAGCACAATTTTGATTCAAAGAAAATGGATATAATTAGCAACAATTGCAAAGTATTTCCCATAAACCACTTTTTAAAAACTTAAGCTATTCGTTTTATTAAAAAAATGAATATCACAAGTATTTGGTAATTCAAATCAATAAAACATGTCTAACAGAGTAACCTTTGTTTCTGCACAGAATAATGAAAGAAATGCCTTAGTAACATAAAATTCAACTTTGTTTTCCAAGTCTTACCTGCATGGCTGCAAGAACCTCTGGATCACTAAGAATTTCATTGAGCCCAGGCATTCCTGCCATTCCAGGCATGGCCCCTCCCATTCCAGGCATTCCTCCAGGAAAATTACCAGGCATTCCCCCAGGAAAGCCACCTGCGAAAATAAGTGAAAAAACTGTGTAGACATCAACCAAATTCCCAAGTCACCTGATAGTATACTATTTTCTACTGTGGATGAAAAAGGGGTTCTGCAGAAAGGGTGATCTGATCCTAAATTCTTAACCGAGTCATGGTGGGCACTCCTGGCTCCAGGCATATGACTTTCTTTAATAAAAGGTATATCTTTGCCTTAAGCAAGCTCTGTCCATTTGTTTTTGTGCCTCTAGGTTAACACAACTTTGTAGTAAGTGGAATCATCTTCAAGAGAGCAAGTAATTTTGTTAACTCTAGTAATTTTGTTAACTCTCCTGTAATCCGATCCCCATGCTGCTTTCTCCCACGTCCTTATGTTCCCTCCTTAATTCCAAATGCATAAAATAAACTGAAAACTGTCATTCTCTAGAGCATTTGAGATCTTGCTTCCTGGCAACTGTCATCACTTTTGGCTCAAATAAACTCTTATAAAAATTCTCTACAAGCTTGGACATTTCTTATGTTAATATTACCAATTAAAATAACACACATGTGCATCACAAAAAAAGTGTTACTAAACACAAAGTGGTCTGAACATTCTAACTGAATGTAAAAAGATACAATTTTTACCTTCAAATTCTCTCTTAAAAATAATCAATCAGACTTTGTACCTTCTGGGTTCATTTTTTTCCTAGCAATAAAACTGTTTTAAAAAAGAAAACTAATCTTTCGTTAAATTAAAAAAAAAAGTTTAAGGTCACTTGGTATTACAAAATTAAAAAAAAAAGTTTAAGGTCACTTGGTATTACAAAATTAAAAACTCTAATAAGTCACCTTGGTCATCTTAATAACAATTATGCCAATATAGAGACAACCTAAAAAGAAATAGAGGTATTCTACAGATGAAGGATTACTATAATAAAACCAAAGAAAAAGAAACACGGACTACAAAGTCATTTCTACCTGGCTCAACAGTTTAAACAGGCCCATAAAATAACTAACAATCATAGATTAGGGTGACCTAAAGGGTCTGAAAACAACTCATTGCTTCTCTTAAAGCTCCTACTGATTTTGAAAAACTAGTTTCTACCAATAAAAATATTTTATTTTATTAAAGTCTACATGTACGTGAAATCATGCAACATTGGTCTATGACTTATTTCATTCAGCGCAATACCCTCTAGGTTCATCATTAAGGCAACATCTTTTTCCATCCCCTTCCTTTCAGTCCGTGTGTCTTTTAACCCTAAATGCATCTCTTATAGGCAGCATATTTAGAGGTCTTGTTTTTTTTAACCATTCAGCCACTCTATCTTTTGGTTGGAGTGCTAAATTCTTTTCCATTTGAGGTACTTGTCGATTGATAGGAATGTAGTTATCACCATTCTTTATTCGTGTCGATACACGTTTTTTCTTCTTAAGTCCCTCCAACATTTCCTATAACACTGGCTTGGTGTTAAGAAATTCCTTTAGCTTTTTGTCTGGGAAGCTCTTTATCTGTCCTTTGATTCTAATTAACTCTGCTGGGTAGTCTTGGTTTTAATCACTTTGAACATTCTGTGCCAAACCCTCTGTCCTGCATAGTTTTGAGAAATCAGCTGCCAGTTGTACGGGTGGGTGCTCCCTTAAAGGTAACTGCTTTTCTCTTGCTGCTTTTAAGATTCTTTCTTTGCATTTAACTTTTGGTATTTCAATTACAATGCGTCTTTGTGTGGCCTCTTTGGGTTCATCTTCTCTGGGACTCTGAGCTTCCTGGGGTTGTATGTCTTATTTCCTTCACCAAGTGAGGGAAGTTTTCCATCATCTCTTCAAACAGCTCTTCAATGCTTTTTCCCCTTCAGGTACCCTTAAACACGGCTATTTTGACATTTGTGTACCACAGGCTCATTAAATTGTCAGTAGTCTTGGCTTCTTTATTCTTGCCATTCCAATTGCGTGTCCTTGGCTTCCCTATCTTCTATATCGGTGGTTCGATCCTCTTCTTTATCCACTGTTGGTATCCTCTAACATACTCTTTAACTCAGATGTGTTCTTCATTTCTGACCAGTTCCCTTTTATAATTTCCATTTCCATTTTTGTTTTTTTTCTTTTTATCTCTGTTAAAAGTTCTCACTGAATTCATCTACTCCTCTCCTAAGTTCATTGAACATCTTTACAATTAGTGTTTTGAACTCTGTATCTGTTAGATTGCTTGACTCCATTATTCCTGGATCTCTGTTCTGTGTTCTCATATAGTTTCTGCTTGTCTTCCCATTTTGGCTGCCCTTCTGTATCTGTATCTATATACTAAAAGTAAAGCTCTTAAGTATCCTAGTCTTATTAGAGCGGCTTTGTGTAGTAGGTGTCCAGTGGCACAGTCCTGAGAGGGGTTCAGCTGCAGGCCAAATTTAGCCCCAGCTTGTGCCCCTCTGGGGCCACCTGGTAAGATTCAGCAAGCAATCCACAGATGCTGCTTATAGTTGCCTCAGAAGGCCACACCAGAAACCGAGGCCAGTGTTAGTCTTGGATTTGCAGAGGATGCAACTGGATGTAGCTTGGGTAGCACTGGGAGTTGGGGATGAGGGGCAGTTTCAAGGAATCCTCTGGGCAGAATGAATTCTGTCATCCAGTCTGATTAGTTCTTTGAGCTGCGGAAAGTCTCAACAGAGGAACACTGGTACCTCTGGCATGCTCACCAAGGGAAAAAACCTCACTTCCAGTCCTCACTCTAACAACTCAGTGTCTCCCTGTAAGTCCTTGCTGCCCCCCAAGCAGTTAACCCAGTGCTGGTGCTCAGAACCAGCAAATCCGTCACTCCAAGTCCGGTCACGAACTTGGTCCCTTTTAAGATGAGAGTCTGCCGCTGGCATAGCCTCTGTCCAACTCGGCTGCTGGAACATACAACCTCGTGTCTTCGCACCTCCCCGGACCTCCTACCCATTGTAGAGCAATTTCTTTTCTCTCCCTAGTTTTAGGGCTTCTGTTCATCTAGAACCCAGGTGACTCTCTGCTTGCTGTTTGCTCTGTGTTTCCCTCCCAACTTGGATTTGGTCACAAGAGAGGATGAACAAAGCCTGTCATCTACACCATTTTGCCCATGCCACATCTAACAAAATTTTTAATTAAAAGTATTCTCCAATTATTTACAATAGGTTTAATTTTTTTTAAAAAAGTACCTGGAAAAGAGCCATACTGAGCTCCCGATTGTCGTCTAGCATCTTCCTCCTTCAATAGAAAAAAAAAGATAAATCACATAATAGGAAGGAAAAAGTCTGCTGTTCACCTCGACCCTATCCATTCAAAATCATGAAAAAAGTGTAACTGAACTCAAAAGAATGACAAATTTCAAATGGAAACAATGGACTAAGGCAGGGGTCCCCAACTCCCGGGCTGCGGACCAGCGCCAGTCCTTAGCCTATTAGGAACGAGGCCACACAGCAGGAGGTAAGCAGAGGGCAAGCTAGCAAAGCTTCATCTGTATTTGCAGCCATTTCTCAACGCTAGCATCACCACCTCAGCTGTACCTCAGATCATCAAGCATTAAGATTCTCATAGGAGCACCAGTCCCTGGTACCAAGAAGGTTGGGAACTGCTGTACAGAACTGCAGTCAGCATTAAATAATATCCAGGAATACAATAATACCCTAAGAGCTCTAACATATTATTATTTCCCTTTAATGGTTTAGCTATAAAAATTTTATTTACCCTCTGGGCTCTCTCATGTTCTTCCCGAGCCTTCTTAACCCTTTCCATTCTTTCTTTGATCTCACGCTCTTCACGTTTCCGCTCATACTTTCTCCGATGTTCAGCAATTTTCTGGGCCTAGGAAATAAGAGCCACAGAAAAATTTTATCTGTGTAAGTTGAATAAAATCAACATAAATCTACAATTTTGTTAAAGAATTACTTTTCTTTGTGGAGAGCTGTTTAATTCAAGACATAGTTCTGAATAATGAGTTAGATTTACCTGATAGAGAAAGACCTGATGTAAGTCAGGCTCTAACAAGTCCACTGTGAAACAGAGGAAAAAGGCTGGGATTTGGCGTTAGAACTGTTTTAAGTCTCAAAAAATTAACTGGGGCAAGACAATTAGGTTTTAAATTGCATGACAATTCTTGTCTGGTCCCTGCCGTGGGAACACATATACCAGTTATTTGCCACAGTCTAACTACAGTTGTTTCCTCATTCATAAATGAAGAGTAGGAGAGAATATATAAATCTTACTGAACAACTAAGGGTTAAGAGAAAAATACATATACCAGCCCTAGTACATTGTCCACGACAAATATCTAAAATCTCATTAAATACTGGAGATTCATATTGAACAATTTCTTAAGCTATGATTTTTCCAAAAACCTCATGTTGTACAATACCTCACATAATAACCTTGATGAGTTACCACTGTTATAAGAATAAAAAAAGTAGTCTCTGACAGTAGTAAAGTTGGATTTACCATGTGAATGAATTAAAATTATTTTAACCAACAACTTTGGGAATATATTATTTTAAAACAGAACATTTTAGCTTTCAGATTCAGTCATTTTTTAAAATTATTTTTTATTTTATTATATTTACTTTTACCCCTCTTTAATTCTCCCCCCAACCCCCTCCATCTCTGATCTATGGATGTTGCCGTCTCCCCTTAAGAACTGGATCTGTGAAGGCGAGGCGTCTCCTCCCACACGCTCATGGTGTGCACCCAGGGCCTGGTGCACCGGGGTCTGGTCCGTGGCTTCACCTGTGGCACAACCTCAGGACCTTCTGCGTGTAAAGCAGATGTGCTAAGAAAAAACTACGTCATGAAGCCACCCCCCAACATCATTTTTAAAAGGTTGAAATTTGTTAACTTTCACAAGGTCCTCATGTTTTATATACAGTAAGCCATAAACACCTATGATAAATAAGGACAAACCAAATTCAATTTTGGATCAAGTTTTATAGGTTTTCTTTCCTTCCTTGCTGTAGACTTAATGCCCCCTTTTCCTCCTTTTTGGTTATAATTCTACTGTAGGCTTCCAAACAAAGTAATTGAACTTGCTATAACGCTGCATGAAAAATGAAAGCATGAATACCTAATGAGATTTCCTAAGCTGAGCATACTTCAGTGATTGAAGGTTAAAACTTCCAAATGTTTGCATCTGTTTTGCAAGTAGGTTACTGCCCAGAGCTAAGCAGTAGAGTCATGGAGTATTACAATAATGGCTTTCCCTTTCTTTAACATACCCTTGGTTGAACTTCTTTCAGCATTGCACTAGCATCTTCATCATAATCCAATTTACACGCAAGGGCAAGATCATGGGCTGCTTCTTCCCAATGTCCCAAAAGTCTGAAACAGATTTAAACTCATTTTAGGAACATTTTACACATATTCACTTATATAGACAGGTGTCTTTCTTAATATAAAAAGGACTGTTGAAGAGGTGTAAGTTAAATGTGAACTTACAAGCTTTCATGAACCAATTCAATTACTATGTCCTACTTTATAAAAATTTGAAAGAGCTTAAATTTCCTCTATGGTTAACTACAAACATCTTTTCTACTAAAAAATATTTAAAAACAAAAAATATTGCTTTCTTAATTCAGAATATCATAAAATTTAAAAAAAATTATAAAAAGCCACAGCTCTCAACTCATCAGAATTAACACAATATATACTTAACATGTTACCATCTATACAAGAGAGAAAATAATACATGGGAGCACATTTTATTGAAAAAAGAGATAAAGGATAAATCAAAAATTAAAGGTTGGTGGGGCAGGAGAGAATGAAGTAGGGGAATAGCAAATGGAAATAAGACTTCTCTGGGTATACCTGTTAACTCAGTTTTGACTCTTTAAACATGAAAAAGCTTTACATACTCAAAAAAGAAAATTAAATTAGAAAAGACAGGAATAATACAAGCCCACACCTGAATACAAATATATATAAAAAGAGGGTAATTATTTATGGTATTGAAACATAAACCACACACCACACAGAAAACATTAATTCAAGTAAATGAAAACAGCATTTTGATAGTATATCTTAAGTGGAAGATAGATGAGGACTGCAAAACAACAACAAAAAAAACTGTAAACTTTACTTAGAGAGTACATTAATTTTTAGGTATAATTTTGACACAGTTTTATGTATACGGTAAGATAAACACAAGTAAGCATATATATTAGGGACAAAGATTTTAACTCTAGGAGAGTAGTGTCAAAATAAAAGAGAAAACATTTTATGTAAATTGTAATTAAAAATACCAATATAAACTCAAATTTTTTTTCCCTTAAAATCATTATTTAAAAATGTTTTTTCTGACTCTGTCCATTGAAATGATAGAAGTAATGCTATCCCAGAAGCAATGATAACATCTCATGGCCAAACTTTAGTTTCCATAAATATGACTCCCAGTAAAATTTTTTGAAGAAATGGTTTATTGTAAGACTAGGACAAGCGAAGTACAAGATGAGCTCATGCTATGTTGTACCACAGCCATGAAAATGCTCAACTACTTACCACTGAGATCTCAAAGGATCAATTGCAATGCACAAGCTCCCCTACACCCACAGGGCATTAATAAATCTTATTTCGACCTTTTACCTATATCTCTGACATGTATCTTCATAAATACAGCCATCCAAAGCATATTCATCTTCATCTCCACCCACACTTGAAGGACAGCACCTTTTCATTCTACATTAACATGTCAATGTCACTGGACATTTTATCCCTGAGCTACAAACACCCATTTGTATAATGTTAAGTTTTGCTTCTAGGAATAATTAATCTCGGTTAAATTCACCTTTTTCTGATTTTTCAGGTGACTTAGCATTGACTAAACTGATTTGAGGCTTGAAGTCCTTATTCTGTAATACGTTGTTTGTTTAATGTTAAGGTACTATGAGAAAATCTGAAAGTAAAATTCCTAAGGACATGGATACAAGATGAGGAATAGAGCAAAGAAATAAAATGGAGTCACTATGGTCAAGCTTCTTATTAACGTCAACTGGGCTGAGGCATAAAGAAATGACGATTCTTGTAACAGATGCCAGGAACTTAAACTTTTGAACTTTCCAGACCTGTGTCAATACCTGACACACCTCAGAACACTGGGTGTCAGTGCCTGGATACACATTAAACCTTCAGAATGACTCAAAAAGAAAATGTTCAATTATCTAGGCTAAAAGACATCTGAAGGTTACCACCTTGGACCAATCCAGGTGCTAAAAACACAGAACTAACTTTCCTCAAGAATACTTTTTACTGTAAGAACCCACAGCTTTTCTTTCTCCTTCAGAATGACCTGAGTATTTCTTAGTTCTATTTCTGGTTTGCAAAAGCCTTATGACCCTTGAATAAATCTTTGCCATTTATTTCTAGACAAAACCTCCTGATGCTGTGAGTGTGGTCAACAAAGTTGACTATGTTTTCTTCAAGGTAATTTTGAGAAAAATCCTTACTTTAAATTAGGCTACATGTCAAAAAGAGTAGCTATGCATAAAAGGAGCAAAAAGCATTATTTGTTTGTTCCTTGTGATATTTTCTCAATTCTTAATACTGAGCACGTATATTATTATTACTCTGAAATGAAATCCTTAGGCAATTTTTTTTGGTGATTGTTTTTTTTAAAGCACATCAAAACATCAGACTTAAATAAAGAATTCTGAAAATAAACAAACTCCATTATTTACCTATGTGCTTTCCCTCGCCACTTGTAGGGCTGTGCTGAGTCAGGATTTATTTCAATAGCTCTGTCACAGTCTCGGATGGCAGCATTTGGCTTCTGTAATTTGATGAAGACACTAAAAAATAAGTGTGATATTAAAGAGATTTCACTTAAAACAAGAACATCACTGGGACTGTCACAGAAGCAATTCTATTTAAATAAAATGAGCAGAAATTATTCACTAGGGGATGCTATTTTGTTGGGTTCTCACCTGGCTCTCTTGGCATAAAGAATGGCCAAACGAGGATTCAGCTTGATGGCATCTGTGAACAAGTCAAGGGCTTTCTGTAGTTCACCTAAAGTGAAACAAAAGTTAAACAAAAGTTAAACAAAAGTCAAAGAGAAACAGCTAGAGAGTAAAACAAAAATTAAGAAAAATTGATTTCTTACGCAATTAGTCTTTCACATCATTTAGTCATTAAAGTTTCTGAATATACAAAACTGGCTCCTCAAATAAAACTTTACCAAATGTATACTGTCAATCACGACAAATACCATACTCTTAGTAGAACTCAATTTTTTAATTAAGAAAAAAATGAATAAAATTTTAATAATAAAATCAATCATTCCATTAATTTTTATTTTATCCATTAAGTTTAAAGGATAAAGTTAAACATAAAGAAAAAAGTACCCATGCTAAATACACAAGGCTTATTAAAAAAAACAATTTATTATTTGAATTCACAGGAATGGTATAAAAATTCAAAAAACCCAGACCTCATGGGAAGACCATAACTCACACTTTAAATTCATTTATTGTATCCATTTATACTACAGAATTAGAACAGTTCTTTGCACAAATCTAATTCTTGGACAAAGGAAACAGAGAGAGGTAAGACAAACTGAATTTTAGAGTAAATGTCACAATTTACTTTGAAAAACATATTTACCCAGCTAGTAAATGTATAAAGGACCTTAACAGAACTCACAAAACAATGCAAAACAATGTTCAGTCTTACTAGTTACTATGTCTATTCCAAGTTAATATGCCAAGATGTCTAATAAGCGACTCACACCTACTACCATGTTCAAAATTTAACTCTTAATTCCTACCCTATCTCCATCACCCTACCCCCGATCAAATTCCTGATCAAATGAATGGCTCTTATTTTTAAGGTCTTAGAAGTCAGCGAACTTGTCTGGTAAGGGCCATATAATAATTATTTTAGACTTTGCAGATCGGAACAATCACAGCCATTCAACTCTGCTGTTGTAGTGGGAAAGCAGACACAGACCATATGTACATGAATGGATATGACGATGCTCTACTACATTTTTACCTTAAACAGTTTGGCAATTAAGGCACATCTCACTCTTTTGTGCTTCTCTTTATTGCGCATCACAATTGTTGCATTTACAAATTGAGGCAGCAGAAAGATTCCTACTCACTTTATTGTGATACTTGCTTTATTGCAGTAGTATGAAATCCAACCTGCAATATCGCCAAGGTACACCTGTACTGATCTATCTCAAGCCCAAAACCTTAGAATCATATTTGCCTCCCCGATATAAAACCTAAATCTTCTCATTCTACTTTCAAAATATATCCAGAACCTAACCACTCCTCATTTATCACCCTAGTCCTGTGGCTTGCACACTGCACACCATGGGCCACGTGATAGTTTGTTAGCAAACTACTGGCTCAATATGGTTCAGTTTCAACACTGGATCATTCCATTCTTTTTGATGTCTGAAAAACTGATTTTAGTAGTTCCTATGAGAAAAAGCTAGAACTGCAGAAAAACAGACATGGAACAGGAAATGAGGGTTGCAGTGGTCAATCTGATTCCAAGGTCTGAGAAGCTGTTCAGTGCTCAACATATATACACAGCTCATTAGAAAATAAACATGATTATTTAAATAAATTAAGTATATTTCCTGTCAATGTATATGAATTGTTTTTCCAAACAATCATTAACTCGTTAGGACATACATACTTATTCAAATGTTTGGACCTATATTATAAATGAAACTCTTATGCAAAAAGTTAAGACACCAAGGGCACTGTAATAAAGTGTGGGAATCTTTGCTCTAATCCAAGCCACCATCATCAGCCACCTGCAGTAGAAAATTAAGACTCGATTTCTTGTTTTCCCTCTCTGGGGTCATGAAGATGCATTTTGGATCTGTTGGGAGTGTAACTTAGAAGCCCATCTTTTGTGTTCAAGACTACATCTCATAAGCTGCTCCCAGCTAATGACTGGATACAGAAAGGATACCAAGGTAGCCTTCTCCCCAAGCCCATTCTTATAAGATGTGCAACTCCTCTAGTGGGCAACTTTGTCTTTCCAAGACTTTCTCAGAAATAGACCCATAGTTGAAAACTTTTCCAACAACAGCCTTCTTTCCATGTCTCCTACACAGGGAAAAGACCTACATGGTTATCTCAGTGCCTTCCCAGACTCCCAGATTCTTCTGGCTCTCTTCCCCTGCTCTCCCACTTCCCTCTAACAGGTTATTTTCCTAATGTATGTCTGGTACATTGACTCATGTTTTAGCTCCAGAGAACTAATATACCCTTATTTGTCCATTCAATTTGATTTACATAAAGTAGCAATAATCCTTTTCAAAAGCAAATTTTTGTCACTATGAAACTCTCCTAGTCAAAAAACCCTGAATGGTTTCGCATCACCCTTAAGGATAAAATCCTAAGTCCTTTGCATGATCCACAAAGTTCTTTAGTGATCTATCTAATCATCATACTCACCACCTTCGCACCACGCATCTCCCACTCCAGGCACTTCTCTGACCCCCATTCTACCGATCTTACCTCTTTCACTCACCACACTCCAACTACACTGGCCTTTCTGCTAGTCCTTGAGTATGTAATCATCCCACACGCTCTCCCAGTTAGTCTTTGTACTTATTCTTCTGTCTCAAAAGCTCTTCTTTATGTGGCTCACTCTGTTCACTTTGCCAGATGCTTGCTTTCCTGACCACCCTATGCAAAATATAGCTCCTATCACTAACTTATCACCTAAGATAATATAAGAATATTTATACTTTAAATAATAATATGAATACCTTAATAAGAATAGCACCAGGTACTATTCTAAGCATATTACACATTATTTATTCATGTATTCCTCATATATCTATTACGTAGGTACTATTATCCTTATTTTTTTTTTAAAAAGGAGAAAACAGAACAGGAAAAAACAGTATCTCCTCTAAGTTTACCTAGCTGGGATTCGAACACAGGTACTGTTGCTCTCTAAGTCCAGTGTTTATTTATATTCCACCCTCTCCAAACCCAGGTGGGGCCTTACTTAACCTATAATCCCTGGCTTAAAATACTAGTGTTTAATCCCTCTGAGATATACTACAAAATTGCATACATTCTAAAATTAGAACTAGGTTAAATTTACACACAAACATAGCTGAGAAATACAGAAAAACAAGAACTTGACTTTAGGGGATGGTGGCTTCATTTTAATTTTGTTAAATTCTGTTAAATCAATATTAAGCAAATGAATTTTTAAAAATACAGACAGTACACCAAAATGGTGACAAAAATATTAAATGAATTGACAGTATGGCACACTAAGATTCTAAACAAGTCAAAACCTCTCTGAGCCCTCAGGTTATTTATTCATGAATCTATAAAATGAGAGCAGTATGAGGTTCTAATGAAATAATACACAGTAAAACATAATAAAACTGCCATGCATGTAGGAAACAAAAACTAAATGGATAAATAGACACTCTTGATGGTAGGAAAATTAAAAAGAGATTATAGTGTGGAAAAGGAATGGTAAGGAAAAGAAGTGGCTGAGATCCGCTGACGGGTATGAATTAAAAGTTGAAATAGGTGAAGAGTTTTACAGAGAAACAACAGAACACAAGTATAAAAGAAAGAAAAAAAAAAACATTGTCTACAGTATGACCAGCTAGAATGGAAGATTAACAGTCAAAAAGAAGACAAAGTTGGGAAGGCAAAATGAGGGATCTGACACTAGCAGGCCTAAAAATATAATCTTCAAAAATCTTCAAAATATATGTAAAAAGTTAGTCACAAGTTATAAGGGAGTGTTTTTAACAATAAAAAGCAGGTTTATGTAAGAATAATCTAAGAAGAATGACTAGAAAGCAATAAAGGAAACAGACGTTTCAGGTAGGCAAATTATTAAGGCCATTGCAATAGTATAAACACTTAAGGACCTAAAACTTAAAAAGGTAGTATAAGATTACAAAATATGGAAGCAAAAATATTTTCCAACTTGAAACAGCCATCGATACTGAACTCACCTGGAGATAAAACTAGTCATCTTCTAAGCCTATGGATAAAGTCTAAATGTACATTAGCATTCTGTTAACAGCATCTCTTCAGCAACAGCATTATGACACACTATCCAACAGCTCTGAAGAGATTTGCATAGTACTCAAGCTAGCAAACGACCTGTCTTTATAAATTATAACTGACTAACAATATATTAACTGGCACGCTCCTGCTCTGCTGGGGTTTTTGAAGTAGCTCCAACACTCAGGCTAGAACAAGAGCATTATGCCTATGGCCAGCATTTGCCAAGAGTGTTACTATGTGAAAAGTTGAGGCCACTGTTTTAACACCACTTTTACTGAAAGCCTTTCAAGCTTTTTAAAGCCCCTTCTCTGTGGAGAAAGATTTAAAGATATAGTCAGGAAAGCAGAATTCGAACCACAGTAGTATCTGTGTATGCCCTGAGGCAACGTAACTGATGCCTGAGTGATATCAGCCTCTTTATACAAGGAGAACAGGTGGGTGGAAAATAGGATACTTTCTTCTTCAATATATTCAATATATTCAATCTCCAAGATATTCAATAAATTTAAGTTTCCTTCCCCTTTCCTACTATTTAACAGTTATAGCAGTAAAGAGGAGAACGTTCAGAAAATCACAGAAATGTAGCAAGGAGTAAAAAATTCACTCACCATCATTTAGGGCATCAATGGCGGCCCCTTTTTTATCATTTGCCTGATCCATCATCTCCTCAGTTATCTAGGAGAAAATTGAAGGCAGACTTAGAAATAGTAGAGAGAACAAAAAAAAAAGCAATTTGGACATTTTAGGAGCAGGGTAGTCAAGTCAGAATTCCCATTTTTATTCATTCTTCTCTGTTCTTCAAGGAGCAAAGAGAATAGTTATAAATGATTAGTAAGAAATTATATAGGAGAGCTTTTATAATTTTTTATGACTTTATTTGAGCCAAAACTGACAACTGCCAGAAAGCAAGACCTAATATGCTCTGAACTTTAATCTTTTATATCAAATAACAAATTTCACTCCCTATCCTCTTAGACATTACCGTCACTTCCCTCCATCCCAACTTTAGCAGGTTATTCTGCCCGTCTTCCCAACTCCTTCCTAGTTATTCATAAACATTAAAACTCAATCTCTATGCAAGTAACTAAAGCTGGTTCCTTTCATGCTTGAATCTTCAGAAATCGCATTCGTTTCGACATTTATTGAATACTATACTAAGACAGAACACTGTAAAAGATACAGACAGCACAATGATTATTAAAAACTTGGAGCAAATATCCTACCTAAAACGGAAAGTTAAGAACCAGTTTCCTTAACAAAAAGAAAAAAAATCCACTCTATCACTATCGCTGTGTACAGCATTACCAAAGGTGATGGATAATTCATTAAGAAAATGATTTGACAGGTTTAAGAATTGGAAAGAACCAAGTTGTCTTTATATTTACCTTGAAAACCCAATGGACGTGACAAGTTATTAGATCTACTATGACAATTCAATAAAGTTCTCAGAAACAAGCAATACAAAAAACAAACCTAGTTCCAACACATCAACAAATATCAATTATAAAATAGAACAAGATACAATTCTAAGATCACACACAACTTAGGTGGTGAGGGGGAATAAAATTCTATTAAAGGACACTAGACATATTCCACGTTCATGGAAAGATTACTTTGAATATTTCAACCTGTCCCAAAATTAATAAATTCAAAGCAATTCCAACAAAAATTCCTACAAGTTTTAGACAAACTTTAAAAACTTTTAAAAAGAACAAAGAAACACTTTACCAAATAGTAAGACATCCTACAAAGCCAAGATAATTTGAAAAACAAAACAAAAAAATGATGATGGCTCTGATTTATGACAATAAGGTACACAAATACCCTGAACAAGTCTAAAACTACCCTTTTTAAAAGCCACCTTTCACCTAAGAACACAGAACTCCTCAAGGAATGAAATGAGAGCTTAAAGTCCAGTTGAGATATCCAAGTGCTCCATCTGCTTTCACCCATGTGGCATGGGTCAAACCTGGTGACTTTGCAATTGTTTTTGAAGGCAGTGCAGAACATGTGAACAAAGTCTAGATTCAGGTGAAGAGAATATGAGTTGCCTAATCAGACACTCTCCAAAATAAATCTGAAACTTCAATGCCTATACCTGCATGCATAATGCAAAGCAAAAACAAACTTGTCTCAAAGAAAGAGACAGCCAAGTAGAGAGAAGAAAAAAAATTTCCTCTGGAAACTCCTAACCACAAGTCAGGCTTTCCAAGAGAATTCACATTACTTTGTAGTTAAATAAAAAAACACATTGAAAATTTAAAGGTGTCTTCGGGTTGGCAGCGCCAACTCAGGGTCTTGATAAAAGCAAACACACCTGTTTGGAGGAACACAACTTCTACTCAGGCCTCAAAAATTTTCCACCAGTGAAGTTTCAAAGAACTCACAGTTAAAATAACACATACATGCATTATCCACAAATAAACAAGGTTCCTCAATGAGCAAGAATCAGTAAAAATAACAGAAGAATAAGACCAAAAACAATGTTCCAACAGAATTTAATTGTTTAAGAGAATCAAAGCAAGTTTGGCAAATGAGTAAGGAGCAAGAGACTTATAACTAACCAAGTGCATTTTATAATTTGTTTTTTTAAACACCTACAGCACTTGGTATTCCTAGGTGATCTCCTATCCAAGTACTAATCAGGCCTGACCCTGCTTAGCTTTTGAGATCAGATGAGATGGGGCACATTCAGGGTGGCATGACCATAGAGCAAATGCACTTTAAAAAGAATTACAGATAAAGTATTAAAATGAGAAACATAAGCATTCAAACATCAATGAAACAAAGACAAAGACAGCATGCATAATTCAGCAGAGTGATAGAGATGGAATTTAACAGTGAAGTCTAGTACGTATCTAACTATGGCTCCAGAATGATAGTAGAGAGAATGGAGAAGAGGCACTATTTGAAAGAGATACTAGGTGAAAATGTTCCAGTGCCAGTATATACCACATTCATAGATAGTTAATCTCAATAGTGCGATGAATCTTCTGCCTAATTTGATTCAGAGTAATGCAATTATAATTGGAAGAAATATCCTAATTTTTGGTAAGGAACTTAACAATGTTTCCAAAATTTATATGAAAGAACAAAGGGCCAAGAATAGTCAAAATACTCCTAAAGCGTTATGGGTCTCTGCCCTACCAGACAAGAAGAGTACAAAGCTATGCAAGACAAATATGTCATTAGTACATAGGAAAAATGAGACAAACAAAACAAGAGATTGCCAAAACAGACCCACAAATACATGAAAACATTGTTGAGGAAAGAATTCTTCAATAATGGTACTGACAGGTAGATTTAAAGGTTGAACAGCAAACGTATAAATTTCAAGAAGGATAAACAATATGTTACAATTATAATTGAGATGAAAAAATATACAAAAGTTATTAATTTAACTGCACTAAAAGATTACTGAGACAACATAAAGAAAATAAGACAAACCACAAATCGATAGAAAATATGTGGAGCCATACAGACAACAAACTTTTAGTCTCCAGAATATAAAATGAACTACAAATCAGTAAAAAGAGGACAAACGACACAGAATAAAAATGGGCAAAGTCAGAATAGGACTTCACGAATACCTGTGAATGATTAATAAACATTAGAATATGCTCACCTTCATTAGAAATCAGGCAAATACAAATAAAAAACCATAAGGACATCACATTTCATGCAGTAAGACTGGCAAAGATGAAATCTGACATTACCAAGAGTTGGTAAGGATATGGACCAATCTTTGAAGCTGCTACTACTATATTACTGTGTTTCTCAAGTTTCTTTATATAATCAACCCTAGTCTCAAAGTGCCTTTTAAGACTTTTTATTCTTAATTCTCACCCACTCCATTTTTAATATCAAACATATATAGCATATGTGTTAATGTTATGACCCTTTGGAAGACCACTAACCATTGTAATATAATATGTATGTTTTTTTCAATTCCCCCTCCTAAGAACCAATTTTTACCACCTTGAGGGCAATATCAACCCCGATGTGACAAAACCATTCGTCATTAGACTTTCCATTAATATACAACTCCTTTTGTAGTTACTAGGTGAACTCTATAGGCTAAAGAGCAATCAAAACAGCTGTAATAGAAAAAGCAGGTAAAAAGAAAATAACTTCAGAAACTGTTAGAGAATATGATTAAAAATAATGGGGATTTTCACTAATATTTTTTGTAGTATAAGAAAATGCTTTCCCTAAATACTTTAAGTCAGAGAAAGGTTTAATTATGTGCTTACCCTGGAAGAATTATGTGATAAACTCATCACAATAGATGAGACCTTCACATTCCTTACAACAGAAAATAAGACATCAATCAATCTTACCTCTACATTTTCATCTCCCATTTCTTGAGGGGCATCAGTGTCTGGTTCAATCACACCTTCATTGTCAATTTCTGCCAAAGTCAAGAACATGACACCTGAGGCTATTAAAAACTAATGAACTATAGTTAGTGCAACTAATGAGCCGAATATTTGACTTTATGTTAATTTTATTTAAACTGATACACTGTAAAATATTTCCTCATTAAACACAACTTTATTGTTTAAGACGATGTGTCATTTTAACTGTTGTATTATGTACGATATTATGCATTTTACTGTTAAGTGACAATTTTGGCAAGTGAATAGTTTCTGGTATTACACTTACACACACCATTGATTTAGTTAGTTTCAATAAACTGATTCAGTTCAAATATTTTTTTCTATATACCAATGCATTGTAATGCTTAAAATTTTTTTTATGCAGACAACACAAGTTAGTTAAAGTGATAATTTGATATAAATCATGATCAAATATCTGTTTTTAAAAAACAGTATGGACTAATTTTAAATTAAAGGCATGCTACTGATGCAGAATCAAGCCCCAAAGCTAGTACACTATAACCAAAACAACAGAGACTGGAAAGAGTTTATGTTGTAAATTTCATGATGAAAAATTAATTTGCTACAGCAAAGCAAAACAAAATCACTTACACATCAAAATCCTTAAAAACAATAAACAATATTAGGAAACATTTTCAGCAAAGTGAATTTGATAAGTTTACTCTTAACAGTTAAAAAGGGAATAAAATTAAAATTAGCTAACTGAAAGCAGAATTAACATCTAACTAAAAATGTTTAATCAATTTTTAATAGGAACTGTACTTGTAGCTTTGTCTGATTATGAAACAGCTTGATTCCTGCACAAAAAATAAAATGCTTTTAGGTGAAGATTTGGTAAAAAAAAAAAATTATAGTCATGAAAACTAGTAGAAGATTATAAGACTAAAAAGATATTTTACAAAAAATGAAACATCTTCAATTAAGCCCCCAAATAACAAGCCCTTTCTAATAATATCGCAGGTCAACTAACTCAAAATTTGAAAAGTTTGCAATTACTTTTCTTTAGCTTTTACATAGATTCTACAAATTCAGAGATTGCCCAGTTAATGACTGGAGTATATATTTACAGTCTCGAAGGACTTACAAATTTATGAAGAGATTTATCAGTTTTGCGGTCCTGAAAACCAAGAACTGCAAATTTTATTAAGTCTGAATACAAATCAAGTATTTCCAACAAAAATGGAACATCTGCATCAAGACGTGCTAGAAATGTAAAATACACTCTAGATTTTGAACTTAGTATGAAAAAAGGAAAATATCTCATAATTTTTCCATATTGATGTTAATGTTATTAGAGATATATAAAAGTATACTGAGTTAATCTTACCTGTTTAATTGTAGCTACTAGAAAATTTTAAGTTTCACATGTAGCTCACATTACATTTCTAATAGATATCACTGATTTAGTCAAATTAGAAAAAAATCAACACAGGATCTTATCATGAGAACTATATCAACAAGAACTATATCTCCTCACCTAGATCACTTTCCTCACTTGATGGTTCATCTGTCTTTATGTTATCCTCCTCCTTCTTACTATCTGTTTTTTCTTCCTAGGAAAGGGAATGCAAATAACACTGTCAGTATTTAAAAATACACCCGGCATCTATACCAATTCACACAAATTTATAAACTGTTCACATATGTTGTATTTCACCTATGTTTCCGTTCTTGTTTTGTTTTGATAAGCAACTTTTAATTTTCCATTTTCGGTTCTATTTTAAAATTAAATATAGGTTCAGCCCCTAATCCAAACCTTTTAGAATATGAGTTTTAAGACTTAAAATAATTTGTATTTTAGAAAGCTAATAAGATGCATATATCATATATTATGTAACACCATCAACAGGCACTACAGCCCACAACTCTCCTTAATCAAACACGTTACTACTTCTGCAAAATAAAGTTTATGCATTTATAATAAGTGAGATTAAGACTATAAATACCTTCACATCTTGCTCAGATGTTTTACTGTCAAACAAATTTACTACAAATCTTTACATTTGTAAGAGTTTGAGTTTTGGAATTGCACACAAAGGACTATGGAACTGTAATGCACAAATGATGAAGAGTCAAAAGAATTTAAAGAATACACCCAACTTTTCTTCACATTCTTAAGTAACCAGTGCGGTCTGTATATCCCATACTAAATATTCTACATGTACATGACAATTCCATGCTCTGATTTTTCCATTTAACAACAGAGTATCATAGAGAATCTACCATGAACGCTCCACCCAGAGCTATTCACTCAACTGTATTAGTATGCCATAAGTTATGCAGTTATTAAGATTGCAACCCTGTTTCTTAAATATTGGAATCAAAGTCTACCTTATTACAAAATATTTGAGTTCCTACCACATGCTAGATGCCTTAGCATATATTGAGAAGAGCAATTGTAATTCTAAATCAGAATGCATTAAAAAACAATTTTAGCAAATAATTTCATCTTTATACACGTTTATCACATGGCAAAATACCCTACTCTAGGGCTCAGAAACTACCAAACTTACAAATGAGTCATCTAAAAAAAGAATACTTCATGTGCTTTTGCTTTAACTTTTTTCATTTCACTTGTTCAAAGATGTAATTTTTAGTTTCACATCCAAACAGATAAACCTTGTTTAGGATTCTAAATAACACCACAGCAATTTTTCTTAATTTAAGACTAATCAGAAAACTTGGTAAAAAAATCTTTTATAAACGAGGGCAGAATTTAGGAGAAAAAAGAATTCTCAAAGAAACATTCTTGAGAGTATATAACCCCGACTGCCTTCTCTAAACCAGCCACTGGTGACCTCCCCTGTATCTTACATACCCATTGGGCAAATATGCTAAAGTAACACCATCAATCACACTCAGAAACATTCCTCAGAAGGAATAGCAAAAAAAACATTACAAATTACAGATTTGGCATACTGGTTCATTTACTTTGCAAATACTTAAAGTACCTACCATGGATAAAATACTGTGCTAAATGCCAAAAACACAAATGTACACAATTGCAGAGCTTACTACCTACAGATTATGCAGGTAACATACATATAGCATTTATTCTCATTTATTCTAAAACATAGTGAACATTCAACCCCAAATTCCTGGTTTTAAATTAGATTCAAGGAATTTGATGTACAAATAGAAATTTTACAAAGATTTCATTTTCAAGTGATCTTGGGAATATCAGGAGTTTCTTGGGAAAACATCCCTAAGAAATCTTATAGTGCTTTATCACTAAACATACAAATAAAATTCATAACTTACCTTGATATTTTCTTCTGATTTAGTTTTATGAGTAGCAGGTGGTATTTTACCCCCCATGCTTGAGAAAGATGAGACAAAAAGATATTTGTTTAGAAAACTAAAATTCACTAAGCCAAGCAACACTTATGCTGTAAAGTTAGATATTTAGATGATTACCTTTTCAAACCTTACTTGAACTTTGACATTTAGTAGAATAGCTCAATTAAATTAAAAAAGGCAGTTTAGAAAATAATTTTTAAGTCATCATGTAATTAAAAATATTTGTTTCTTCTGACTGGGACCTACAAGGATTCTTCTTACTTATATTCACATTCCCCTCACATTACACAGATTTTTCTTCCTATTTCCTCTAAACTCCAGCCATCAGTACCTCCCCTTGGCAAGTTGCCCTTTTATCCAAATATTCCAGGGCAACACAATGAACTGTACACAGCAGGTCCTCAAACAACACTGTCTCACTCAACATTGATTGTAACATGGATGAAATGCTACAGGAACTTAACTCTTGTTCATATCAATTAGCCTAGAGTAAAACTGGTCTTATTGTCGTTTAGCGTAACGTCACAAAACCTATCAACGTTAAGTGTGGACTCACTGAACAAATAACTTTAAAACGAGGATGGGAAAAAACTACGATAAACTAGCACTATATGCTCCACTCAGGCAGACTCTGCAGTTTACAGGCTACATGCAACAGTGCAACAACTAAAATGTTCAGTGGATTAAGGGCACTCCAATAGTGAAAGCTGAAGGTCACAAAGACTTAAAATTTTGCCTTTAAAAAAAAAAAAAGCCAACACCATCAACTCTTAGGTAAAACAAGGAGCTATATTAACTTGGAAAACTGAAAAGTAACTATTCCAAAACACCCTAAAGTGCCGATTCTTTATAACTAGCGTTATCATATCCACCTTACATCCATTTCAGTTGAGTGTAATTTCTAGACACAGGGTACACGTATGCTGGATTTAAGTGACTATTGTTTTCCATAATTTCTTTTACCAATTTACACTTCTATTAGCAATGTATAAGAATTCCAGTTGTTTCACACATTGGCTAACATTAGCTACTGTCCACATTATTTTGATAGGTGTGTAGTAGTTATCTCATTGTAGTCCTGGCCATCTGAATAGCCTTTATTATAAAGTTCAACTCTCATGCAACTTTCTATTAGGTAGTCTAACACACTTATTTTTAACTGTTCTTTGTATATTCTGCAATTGGAGCCCTGTCAGTTTTACATGTTGCAAAAACCTTCTTCCACCATGTGGCCTGCCTTCTCACTGCCAATGTTATCTTTTGATGAAGACCACAGGAAACAGGAGTATAAATGTAAAGAAGCAAATGTAATAAAAAACAAAAGTCAGTGTTTCTTATAAATGTACATTTTACCATTCCTTATGTTATAGTTACCAAAAAAATTTCAGTTACTTAGTATCCTTAACAAAAATAGTTCCCATATACCAGTAAATAAATCATTACATGATCAAAAACATCTTAGTTTGCACTCAGCAAAAGCACAATGATTTAATGATAAGAAATGGGCCTATAAAAAAAAAATAATTTTTTAAAACTTTGTTCTACAGAAAAACTACTTTTCAAAAGAATACAGTAATCAACTATTAGTTCTTCGGGAAGTGATATGCCTGCCAAGAAATGTAGTAAGTTATCATCCTAAGGAAAGATCAGACAAACCCAAGTTGAGGAAATTCTACAAAATAACTGGCCAGTAGCAGTCTGTCAAGGTGATGAAAATCAGGGAAAGACTTAAGAACTGTTTTCAGAATTTAAGTGATTAAGAAGCATGACAACGAAATGGAACATGTGATTAGGAGAATTAAATAGTATTAATGTATCGGTATTTGTTTTCTGGGTTTGATGGCTGTATTGTTGAGGACTGTACTTGTTTGTATAAATAAACTCAATGGTGTTGAGGGCACAATGTTGGAAACAGTTCAGGAAAAAAGTTCTTTGCACTGCACTTGCAATTTTTCTGCAAGCTAGAAATTGTTTCCAAGAAAACAGAAAAATTTTTAACTTGGGAGTAAACAAGAGGGTTTATTCATAAGCTAGATTTAAATTCTAGTTAACTACTGGAAGGTAAAATCAATTTATACGGACATAAAGTTAATTTAGTTCTTCCAAGATTTAAAACAAGCTAGTTCCCTGCCAAAAATTGCAAATTGAACTTTGCCAGTATAGGCTTTCATGTTAATGAGTAGGGCTAGTGCAGAAACCTTCCTCATATGAGATCACAAGACTAGTTGTAATTCCCTTATTTGATAACATTCGATCTACGCCATGCTGTATACTTACTTATGCACATGAAAAAAAAACGGGGAGCTATACTCTAAAATCATTGAGCGTAGATATGC
Source organism: Cynopterus sphinx (assembly GCA_030015415.1). Taxonomy (NCBI): domain Eukaryota; kingdom Metazoa; phylum Chordata; class Mammalia; order Chiroptera; family Pteropodidae; genus Cynopterus; species Cynopterus sphinx. Next base: position 169,858,144 of record CM057380.1, read on the forward strand.
ATTCCGTTCGCTTCATTTAAAATATTTACTGGAAAAGGACATACAAGATAGACAATAAAGTTATTAAATGAGAGATAATAGTGTCAGGCAATGCTTCTCCTTCTAGAAAAACAAAAATATCCCAAAACATTTATTGAAGAAAATGTAGTCTCTGGAACACCAATGACCAGTGGGCCAAATCTTTTTTCTTCATATTTATTTTTGTCCAATTTAAAAGGCTGTTAAATTCTCAACATCGAGTAAAATTTTAAGCTATAAACAAATAGTAGAAATTATAGTAAATAAGTAAATGTTCTGCAATATCTAAGCCCAGGTATCTGACTAATTTAGTATGGAGGAGAGAAACCTGACTTGATTTCTACTGGAAGAACCCTGATAGCAGATTAGGCCTAGGACTATTCCTGGACCTAGAAATCTCCACAATAAGCCAGGTCTCCTGTCATCTTGGACTGCGTTAAGAAGAGTGATATGAAGTTAGAGGCAAGATGTTCTGATACGCTTCAAAAACAGAGATTACAAAACTTTAAATTTATATTGAAACAGACATAGCAAAAGCTATGTTAATATCTCAAATTAAGTTTAGAATAAGGTCCCTCCCTACACATGCTAAGATGTTTCATCTCATACTTAAACCAACAATTTAGGATACCACAGAAAAATATAAATGGAACCAGAAATAAAAACTGGAATTACCTATGAGAAACATTAAAATAAAAATATGGCTAATTTTTTGAAATGATTCCTGACAATATTTTCCAGACTTTAAATTGGAATTCTCAATATAGCCATAATCACTTCTGCACAATTTACATACATTATTCTTCAAAGTTTTGATTTTCTTCACAATGTCCCCCTTTTCTCTATAGGAGTGTAACAAAACAGTGTATCCACTCAGTATAATGTTCACTCTTGGTGCCAGCTATTTCTTCCTGGGGTCTGCTTTACCTGCAATTTTAGATACAATTTAATCGTAGGCACTTTTCTCTAATGAGTAGGCATGGAGAACAAAAACATACAAATACCTTAAGTGAGGCTTTTGGATCAAGTTATTGTTAATAGTAGTTATTGAATTACTACAGCAACTAATTTTAAGTGTTCTCCGAATTTTACAGTATGCAATATAAGCAAAAATCTTATAGTAGCTAGAAAACTAGTGGGGAAAATAAAGGCCGAGAAGGGTCTTACAGAAAAAAAAAAATACCATCACAGAAAACAATGATAGACTTCAAGTTTCTTTCTGAGAACAAGCTTCTTATATTTTTTCAAGTATCTGGTAATCATGGGTTCATCTTCCCAAGATTAAAATAACAATATTAAAATAAACAGATCAATATTTAGAATATTACCTCTTATGAGTCGCACTGCTTTGCACTGTCGTTATTTCTCACCCTGAAGTGCAATTTGCATGTCATCTCTTTTAAATTCTCCACCAGTAGTAGTGATTTTTAAAAATTATTTTGGAGATTTCCTTTCTCCCTTAAATTTCCCTTCAATGTTTAGAATATGAATCTCTATCATGTGGTAAACATCGAAACGAATTTCTGTATTTATCCATCTGTAGCCTCAAACAGTTAATAATACAGTTTCCAGCACCTGGCACAATGCCTAGTCAATTAATTCCGTGCACATAGCCAAGTACTCCAGAGTTAAAGATAAGAATAGATCGTGAAAACACGCGGGGCCTTGAAAAACCATTTTTCTTAGTGTTCGGGTGTGATGGCACTGCTACTACGGAGATACCAGTGATTTCCAAAATAACTCTACGCAGTTAGAATCGCTGTAAACTTAAAGGTAATTACATACGACTATCATTATCACAACTTCTTATGACAACAGAACTTTAAGGCACCGTGCGTAAAGAAGCTGCTGTCACTGCAACCTTAGCGGGACACCACAGATTTCCAAAAAAGCAAGTCCACGCGCAAGCGAAGTCTTGCCGCTCTCTCCCCTCCCCCTAGCGTCTAGTACTCAAGTCCCCGCGACCGTCCGCATTTGTATTGCGCCCAAGACACAGCCTCGGCGAACTCAGGGTGCAGGGACCCAGCTCTGCCTGGTCCTTCCCGCTTGAGTACTAAGCCACCCAATTCTCCATTAGTCCCGGGAAGTCGCTTCCCCTTCCCGGCCAAGGGAGCGATCCACGAAGAGGCGACGACTCCGCTGGCCCTCGTCGCGAAGCTGCCCGCTCGCTCGTCTGCCCCGCGCCAGCTCCGGCCGAGCTCCCCCTCCGGCCGTCCCTCTTCCCACCCCCAACGGTTCCCGGGCCCGGGTCTCACCTCTCCACCCACTCCCTCAGGAATCGCATTTCCTCGGTGTGCAGCACGCCCGGATCCTGCTTACACAGTTTCACGAAGGCCCGAAGCTCGCTCACTTTGCGGGGATCCATGGTGGGGAGGCGTCGGCCCGATTCCAGGCCCGGGCGCTAGCGCGGCGTGAGCGCGCAGAAGGGGGCGGCTGCCGCGAGGCAGAACAGACTAGAACCTCCGGGCCGCGGGCTCCTCCCACCAACGGTCTCGTGACCCCGGGTCCTTCGCCAGGGCCTGCCTACTCCCTTCACCTCTGCTCCTGCGCACTGGCTGGAACCTTCTAGAAGTGTGGCTGTTCGTGCTTCGCCTGCCTCTGTCCGCACTCTCATAGTCTTAACTCTGACTCAGTCCTCGGGCGGCGTCCACTCCCGCCATCGTGTCTGAAGGAAGGCGGGAGGTGCCAGCCCCTTCGGGGGAGTCACTGACAATTGGACACCCCGTGAGGGTGAGCATGGAGGGGAGCGCGACGTCAGGGGGCCGAGAGGGCGGCCGGGCAGGAGCGGTGGTCGCCGCGCTCGCGTGACGTCATCATCTCGCGCCGCCGTGGGAGGAAAGCCCGAGGCTGGAGCCGACCGGAAGGGGCGGGGCTTCCGGCCCGGTTTCCTGGCGACACAACGTGGCGGGACGCGGCTTCTCCGGCGGCTCATCTCCTTCCCTTCCGGACGCAGGACCGAGGCTGTCATGCCTTGGTTACTCTCCACAGCGAAGCTGGTTCCCGCGGTAGCAAGCGCCCGCAGCCTCTCAGGTTAGACTCACCTCCCACTGTGTCCCCTCTGGGGCTTGCTCTCTGAGAAGCCTGAGGTTCCCCTGAGGGATCCACGCTGGTCTGAGGCGATCGCTGGGTCGGCAAACCCTTCTGCTGGGGTCCCCAAACCCTCTGTGCGCTCCTCGGACTTCTTACCTGCCGCTCCTGGAAGAGGGTGGGCTCTGTGTTCTCTTGACCTGTCTGGTGTTCTGGAAAGCTGAAATGACTGCAGAGAGAAGAGTGTCTTCAAACTTACTCGGACCCGTAGAAGTCGCTTAGGTGACAAAGTGTCTCACATCACTTTGTTTCTATTAGGCTAACCTAAAATTCGATTTTCGTGTTTTCAGAGAGTTGATTTGCGAACTGGGTTCAGATTGAACAATGATGTTTAGTAAATTCTTTGAGCAATTTCTCTCAGGAGAGGTAATGTTTGGAAATACTCCTGAGGCTTTTTATGTTTGAAAGCCCTGTTTATAAAGACAAAATGAAGGAGTCCCTGAATAAGGGGACCCTTTTTTCCGAGTGTACTATATAGTTAGCGATTAACCGGAGGACAGAAAGCTTGATCAGTGAAAGCTGAATAATCTGCCTTGCAGGTGGATCTGCCATTGGATCACGTTTCAGTTTTGGGGGGCGGATGTGTGAACCAGAACATACGGTATTTGACATCAAAGCTATGTTTCGGCCTACGTTTCTTGTGTTAATATACTTGAATTTATTGAAAATGGAATGGTAATTAAATCAAGACGTACTCTACTTTTAAAAAGTAGTCATTATCTAGTGCACAAACCTTGCTTTTTGGTTCTGATAGTTAAGCTGGAGAAAACTGTCCCTCTCTCTGGCAGTAGGTGAATATATGTGTAAAGAATGGTAATCACAGAGGGTACAACCTATGATTTAGAGCTGGAGCCATCTGTTCCTTGTGACTTTTTTTGGATTTGTTGAAGCTTTATGTAAAATCTGATTAATCAAGGTTTAGGACTAGATACTGTATTACACACTGTATTATACACATTCAAGATATTTGAAAAATATATTCAGAATTATGCCTCACTTTGCCTCAATGGAATAAGTAAATTTAACCACCTCTTATATTGGGTTTTTGAATGAATGAATGTTCTTTTTAGATCTTCACAAGTCCAATTAGGGCAGATATCCTAATTTTACTGATGGAGAACTGAAACTAAAATAGGATCACAAGTAGTAAGTTAGGAATTTTAGTTGTATGATTGCTATCTAGTTTTTTTTCTGTTATGTCAGTAGGTCTCATTCTGGTTGAGAGTCCCTTTGGAACTTTATATTGAGCCGGGAAGAATTATTCTGTTACCTTTGAGTTACTGGTCATTGTGGATGAATCTCCACTTCCCTGGAGTTGCTCACAATCTGGTGAGAATGATAGACAACAGATAAATGACATTATAGCACAGAATAGTAATAGAGTCTTGACTCAAGTGACTTGGGGGCTCAAGAAAGGCAGTCATGGGTTGTAAATCTTGTGTTATAACAGAATTTTACTAAGTTTTAGAAATGGAAAATTCCTCTGACTTGAGGTGCTCATAAATGGAACTTATTATCTCTGATTCTTTTGGTTGCCTTTTTTTAGAAAGGCTTTTGGTCCAGCGTCTCGAGTACTATAGGAAACTCTCATCTGTTGAAGTCGTGCATTCCTAAAGTTAAAATGTATGTTGTATTGACTAACTAAAGGTTAACCTCATTAAAATTGTAATTTCTTTAGGTGGAATATGTAGATATTAACACCAGCTAGTCATCTGAGAAAGAAGCAAAATAAAGCACCAACCGTGCATAAGTAAACTGTATTTTAAAAGGCTACAACATTTAAGATAAACATAAGACTGAGATGGGGCAGGGAAGTATTGAAAATATTAAAGAATAAGTACAGAATAATTTTTAAAAGCCTGTTTGCAGTTAAGTCATTCAACAAACATTAATCAAGCACCACATATGAGCACTAAGCACAAAAAGTTTCTATCACAGGACACAGACAAAAAAAAGCAAGTAATTGTAATATACTAAATTTAGTGATAGGTACAGTGGTGAGGGAAAGAGAAGAGGGGTAGGTATTTTCTGGGAGCAGAGAGGGGCAAAGAGGAAGTATGGGAATGCTTTAAAAGATTAAGAGATGTTTGAGACCTGAAAGAAAGCTTTTATCAAACAGACTGGAGTAATAGAGCCATCTCAGAAGAGGGAACATGCAAAGGCAAGGAACCCTGAAACAGAATGGCCTGTACAAAGCTTTTCAATCCTTAGTAAGCCTGAAGGAGCTTTTTTGAAATATGTTCCTGGGTATATTAATAGGTGATACACCTGGCTTTGTGGTAAAATAAGTACAGGGAATGCTGCATTTCTTAGCACCCATGATAACTAATTGTCTCAAAGCGGAAATGTGTTTGGCAGTAATTTGCAAAATATATTTGACCATGGAGCCTTTTTTTCTGTATTTGACCTTGGACACTTTTTTCTGTGACGATTCTTGAACCGATATCCCTTGGAACACATATTGAGAAAACTTGGGCTCAAGCATAAGATGTGTAGGAAGAGATGATAGAAAATCAAGTTAGGGAGAAAACTGATGGCTAATTCATGAAGGACCTTGTATGTTAAGAAACAATGAGCTTTTTCCTCTGGCAGTGCGGAACCATTGAATAATTTTAAGGTATTGAGTAAGACTGAATTTTTAGTTCTGTTAGGAATAGAAAATGGACAGGAAGGCATATCATTGCATTAAGTTTTCAGACACTGGTTTCTGCATTTGTTGTTGGAAAATTACATTTTTTTTTCTGACTGATTAATTCTACATACATGATTACAGATAAAGTCTACTAAATATTACATTTTATATAAGTACCAATTAAAATAGGCTTTTGTGATTTTTCTGAAAATAAGCTTTAAGTGCTCATTGTCCCCAGTCCCTCCTATAAAACAAATTACCTCTCCCTAACCTATCAACTAAAAATCAAACGAAATAAAAGCTCACGCTACTATAACAGTCATTTTTAAAAATAGACGTTGTAACTTTTTTAGTTTCCAAATTTGTTGCACTGCTAAATACCACTGAATTGTATTTTTACAGCCAAAGATGGTTGGGTTTTAGAGCTGCTTGATTATTTGCCTCTATCTTTTAGTCACATTAAAATTTACAGTAGTTACATTTCTAAGTGATAAATTCTCAGTAGATCTTTTTGCTAAAAAAGAAATACTTCAGTGACAAGGAACATGCAGGATGTAAGTTAATGCAGGCAGTACTTTTCAGTTGCTTTATAAATTCAGGCATCTCAAATGTAGCACATCTAAAACTTAACACCTGCAGCCTTATCTCACATAATGGCAACTTCCTGCTTACAGTGGCTAAGGACAAAAACCTTGACTCCTATCCAACATGTAGTCTGTCAACATATTCTCTTTGCCATTAACTTTAAAATATATTCAGAATTTGAGAACTCTTCACCAACCCTAACTTCACCACCCTGGACCAAGCTACCACAGTCTCTTCCCTGGATTGTGGCAATAATCTGATTTCCTTGCTTGCTTTGAAGACTTTTTTTCAATGACAGCAGTCAACATAGGCCTGTTTAAATATGTCAGTTTCTTTCACTCTTCTGCTCAAAGCTTCCAATGGCTTCCTGTCCCATATATAATACCAGAGTCCATATTGTGATCTAGCAGTTCCTGCATTATCTGACCTCCTATTTCTTTTCTTCATTTACTTGCTCTCTTAATTGGCTTCCAATCATCTCCATGTTCCTCAAACACACCTTACACAGCCTGCCTTAGGGATGTTTCATCTGTTATTCCTTCTTCCTGGAATTCTGTCTCACCAGATAGCCACGTGGCTAACACCTTCACTTCCTTGAGATCTTTACTCTGATACAACCATCACTTTTCCCTAGCTACCTTAGCTTAAATTTCAACTCTCATACTCCAAAACTTTTATCTGCTTTCCCTGCTTTATTTTTTTCCTTAGCACCTATGACTAACATAATATTTTATATTTGTTTATTGTTTCCAGTTTGGAAGTTCTGTAACAGCTAAAATTCTTACTGTTCATTACTGTATCTCGTGTACCTAGAACACTACTGACAAATAGGTCCTCAAAAAATAATGTTAACTGGATGAAAAAATAGAAATAATATGCTGAAAAGCAATGTATTTTGAAAATGAAGTAATTACAGAAAGCTAAGAAGTAATTATGTTTAAAAGGAGCAAATGTATACAAACATTTAGATCAAACCACTTGCTCAGTATCTGATACATCCATAACTCATCTATTTTATTTTCATTATAACCCTGTTATAATAGCTAAAGGTGGTGTTTTAGAGTAATGTTTTTGTAGATCCTTTGTACATACTCAAAAGGATAAAAGAAAGTTTTATCTGAAGTGATCCACTGATGGCCTGTCACACATGATATAGCCAGAGTGCTCTGAGAAATCTATTGTAAGTCTGGCTTTTTTTTTTTTTTAATCGTGGTAAGATGCATATAACAAAATATACCGCACTAATCATTTTTAAATATGCAGTTGTGGTCTACAGCCATGCCACCCTGAACGCACCCAATCCCATCTGATCTTGGAAGCTAAACGGGGTCAGGCCTGGTTAGTACTTGGATGGGAGACCACCTTGGAAGACCAGGTGCTGCTGTAGGCTTTAAAAAAATAAATAAAATAAATAAAAATAAATATACAATTGTGAAGCATATCTCCAGAACTTTCATCTTGCAAAACTGAAACTATACCCATTAACAACACTTTCTTTCCTCCTCCCCCCAGCCCCTGGTAATCACAATTTACTTTCTGTTTCTATGAATTTGACTTTAGATTCCTCACATAAGTAGAATCATAAAATATTTGTTTTTCTATGACTAGCTTATTTCACATAGCATAATGTCTCAAAGTTCATTCATGTTGTAGCACATAATGTAAAGGGATTTCTTATTTTTTAAGTCTGAGTAATATTCCACTGTATGTATATGCCTGTATGATGAATAATTTACATTTTTATTAATCAATTGACATTTGAGTTGGTTCCACCTTAGCCTGTTGTAAATGCTACTGTGAACATGAGTGTGCAAATGTGAGTCTGGCTATTGTTAAAGTATAAAAGTACTAAAGTACTAAAGTATAAAGTATAAAGTACTTTACTATAAAGTACTAAAGTATAAAAGAAAATAATTTATACTTTAATTTTTAATTTATAGTATCTAAGTTTTATGTCAAATGCTCTGCCTCTATTGGAAAAAAGTTCACTTCATGAGTAATTATATACTCTAAACCTGTATATCTTAATACATTTTTAGCTTCTATTGTTATGCATATTTCAGAAGTTTGTAGTTTTAAAGAAAAAGAATGAAACAGATCATACTCTACTAAAAAGCTATGTAAATATTTAGCTCAAAACCAAAAGTAAAATAATCATTGCCGTTTTCCAGATTCTTAACATCACTGGCACAACTCATCTTTTTCTGACGTACCTAATCCAAACCACCACTGAGCATATGTCAACAATCCTGCTAAATGTGTTAAAAACATAATCTTAGTATACTATTAAACAAATGTTATCTACAAACCTCTGTGATTAACCAAAACACAAAGAATCGTGTTCAAATGTTATATGAACATAATGTGTCCAAAGGATCAATTTAATGATTCCTTTTGGTTGACTTCTTCTTCTGCACCTTTTTATGCTTCTTTTTTTTCCTCTTACCACCTTCTTTGAATCCTACTGAGATAATAGAGGGATCCCTGTTGCTAGTGGCCCATGGTATACTTTGTTCATCATTGTCCACAAAAGTATATTGAGGTACATTTTTAGGGCTATAGGATTTTGGTGAATAATAATTGAATGACTGTCTGCTCCAGCTGGGTTCTTCCGCAAAGTCCTCTTCATCTGCCACACCATTTATGAGGAAGAATTTCAACTCGCCGTCATCAACTTCTCTTTCTTCATCCTCAATAATTCTGTTTGTATTGATTTTTCTGCCATTAACAGTTTTACCTGAAATTGTAAAAGATGTGTAGTCAGCCATCCCACTGTCATCAAATGCCAGGGAAGAGAAATAATTAAGGCCCTCACAGCCAAAGGAACTGTATGGTGTGTATCTTGTATCAAGTGAAGAAAATCTTTCAAAAACTGGATATTCAGTGGAGGTAGAGGAAAAGGATCTTGCACTTCTGTTTCTGCTTCTGTAGGAGCTTCTTGGATTGTTTAAAAGGTCCTCAAGTGAGTCTTCAAAGAAATGAAATGAAAATGAGTTCATTTCACCAAAAATTTTTTTAAAGACATCCTCCGGCTTATGGAATGTGAAGCTATACTCAAAAGAATCATCAAAATTATTTCCACCTCCGCTATTTAATCCTTCTTTGCCATATTTATCATAAATGTCCCGTTTTTTGTCATTTGATAATACCTCATACGCCTCAGCTACTTCTTTGAATTTTCTCTCTGCTTCTTCTTTATTTTCTGGATTTTTATCCGGGTGCCATTTAAGTGCCACTTTATGATAAGCCTTTTTAATGTCCTCACACGAAGCATATCTCTGCACTCCTAGAACTTTATAGTAATCCACCATGCTTTAACAGATTGTTGGAAAGGGATGCTCCGGGTCATGAGAACCGTGGTTTCCTCTCACCTCAGGTTCTGCTGGTGGTGGTGGTAGAGTGACTGCAGATAGGCACGTTTTTACATTGAAGACAGTTATTACAGTGGGCCACTGCTAGGAGACGTTAGGATACTGATTGTGTTGCAAGCAAAGTTACAAACATGTCAGAGATGGCTGCATTATGCTGTCATTCTGGGGTGGGGGTGGGGCTTAGACCTTCCAAATGGAACTTGTTCAGAGTATTGCCAGATCATCCTGAGCTCTCTACACTATTTCCCCTATATTGCCCTGGAAGCCTCAAACAATACCAGTGCGACCTGTTGCTGATGGCCACTGCATGCCACTTGCATAATATGACCTCTAGTTTACTGAATCTTTATTAATAAGTGACTTCCCAGCTCCTCTATGTTTTGATTTGGAAAAGTGAAGAATTCGTGAACTGTGAAAAAAGTATTCAAACAGTTGATATGTTTATTTCAGTCAAGAGATTTATACTTCAGTAGGAGATATAAACAAGTTACTTGATTACAATATGATAAAGGCTCCAATGGGGGAAGCACTGCCTGCTAAGCAATCATATGACAGATACCCACCCCAGAATTGAGGTATCAGGGAAGGCCTCCTGGGGAGGTAGCCTACTAGAAAAGCTTTCCGCATGCCAGTCGTGAGTCATTTGAGATGATGGTATCTCGCCCACTTAAAGTATAAAGATTTTGAAAACTCTGCATTATATATTCAGTATATAACTATTGAAGGCCTACTTTGTGTAAGGCACAGTTTGAGTCACTGTTGATAAGCGTATTGAACAAAAAAAATGCCAATTTTCATGGTGTTTACATTATAATGGATTACAAAGAATAAAAATAATTAGAGATAATCTGATATGTGTTTTAAAAAAGAAAGTAATATGATTGGGGCAGAGAACTGCCTTTGATTGGTTTTAGAAGCCCTCTGAAGAGATGACATTAGAGCCCAGATCTAGATGACAAAGAGCTAGCCATGTGACAATCCAGTACACAGTAGCTACTAGCCATGTGGATGGACATTATGTTTCTTTTTCACTTTTGAGTTATTACAAACAAAGCTAGTATTCATTTCAAGTACAGTGGGAAGCCATGGGGGGTGGTATGCATCTGATTTACATTTTTAACAGGTCAGTGGCTACTATGTGGAAAATCAGTTGTGTGTGGGAAAGTAGAATTAGAAAAGCCAGTTGGAAGCAAACTAGACCAAAGTTGATTTGGTGGGGGTGGTGGGGGGAAGGGGGTGACAATTTAAACTGTTAGTAGGCTAGCCCAAATTAAAAAGCCTTGTATTCTATCCTGGCTCATTTTATTGTCCTAGGAAATCCCCTATGATGATCTCTGTTTTTCCTCTTCTATATTGTATTTGCTTTATTTTTATCACATTTATAAACTCCTCAGTTAAATGATAGTCTAATGAGAAATAAAACAGTAGTGTACATTTCTAGACAGTCTTTCAAGACTATTTGCCAGCTTTGAATGTTTTTTACTTGATGTTTGTTTTGTTATACCAGTTGACTAGAGGTATTGCAAAACTCTTAAACTCAAATAATTTCAATTCTCTACAGTGTATGTGCATATATATATATGTATGTATGTTTGATATACACAAGATTATATTTGCCTGCCATTGAAAATAAATAGCAATAGTAATATTGAACATTATTTGAGTACCATCTTTGCCACCCTGTACCAACTAACTTACATGCAGTTTCTCATTTAACTGTGACAGCAGTCCACCAAAATAAATATTTTGTACCCATAAGAAACCTGAGGTTCAGTAATTTTTCTAAGACTACCTAGCTTGCTGGCGAAAATTCTAAAAATTAAATTTAAGTCTCTGATTCTAAATTCTGCTCTTTCCACTCCCTTGCATTTCTTGGTCCAGGACTTAAGAGTTTAAGTCCTAGACGTTCCATAAACATGTATTGAGAACTTATGATACAGAAGAGCTAGAAAATTCTGCTCTGGAAGAATCCATATAATTGGAAAAAACATTGAAAAACTAATTTCAATAGAGTGTGAAAGTGTAACACAAGGATTTGCTTCTGGATTCCCCCTGCCTTGACCCCATGCCCCTTCCAGCTGCTGTGCCATTTCTCTGATCCTCTCACAATAAAATTTCTCAAAACTGTTGCCTCTGCTCAATGTCTGTGCTTTCTTCCATCCCATTCTTTCTTTAGCATGCTCTCAATTTAGCTTCTATCTTTTTCTTCTTTTCCAGTTTTATTGCAATACAATTGGCATAAAACATTTTACATGTTTAAGGTATATAACGTAATGATTTAATATATGTATATATTGTGAAATGATTACCAAAATATGTTTAGTTAACATTCATCACCTCACATAGTTAATGCTTTTTACTTGTGATAACTTTTAAGATCTACTCTTCAAGCAACTTTCAAATATACAATACAGAATCATTAACTGTAATCACTGTGCTATACATTACATCCCCAGAATTTATCTTATAATTGGAAATTTTTACCTTTTGACCACCTTCTCCCATTTTGGCTTCTGTGTTCTATACTAAAACTGTTCTTGTCTCTAGTGACTTCCATGTTGCCAAATCCAGCCTTTTATTTATTTATTTATTGCCTCATAGTTGGCAGCACTTGACACAGTTGAGCACTTTCCCCTTAAAACACTTTCTTTAACTTCCTAAATACCACATTTGTTCAGTTTTCTTCCTTTCTCCTCTGCTCCTCTCTTTTCCTTCTCATACTAAAATAACATAGTACTGTACTTTATCTACACCATCTCCCTAGGTAATAGCCAGTCCCATGGCTCTAGATACCATCTATGTGCACTCTTGCCCCAGAGTGCTTAGAATACTTTCTGGGACAAAATAAAAACGAAATAAATGTCAGCTGTTGCCATGATCAGTTTGTCTTCAAAGACCAGCTGTGATTTAAAAGCAATAAATATACTATCTCTACTATTTGTCGTAATGAAGAGAGAGTGGAGCTGCATCTTATATTGTGTGAACTTTGATAGGACGAGTTTTCTACTGGTGAAAGAAGTTCAGGTCATTCTGCTGAACTTTTACTTGTCTTCTATTTGCTCCTACCACCCCATCCTATCATCCCACCAATATCTTGTTCATGGACAACCCGCTACCATCTTTTCCAGTGCCATCTCTACTCTCAAGAAGCACAAATGTCAAGGGTCAGGTAACTAAAAAATTAAGTGACCAACAGCGACTGTACTTTGAGGAAGGTGTTGCAAGCATCAGTGTAGGGAATGTGATGTTTGAGGGGGCAGAGGCTGGTCTCAGGATAGCTTTGTACTCAGGAACCCCACCTCGTCCTCCCTCCGAACTGGAGCTGACCTAGGTGTGATGATGACATAGGCTTGTAGTGCAGGGTTTTTCAAACTGCAAGTTGTGGTCTTAGTAGGTCATCCTATCAGTTTCCTGAGGCTGCTGTAACATTGCCACAAATGTGGTGGATTAAAATAGCAGTGGTGTATTCTCTCACAGTACTGAAGGCCAGAAGTTGAAAATCCAGTGTCAGTAGGGCTGAACTCCTTCTGAAGGCTGCAGAAGAGGATCCAGTTTTTGCCTCTTCCATTTCCTGGTGTCTGTAGGGGTTCCCTCCTAGTGGTTGTGGCCATGTCACTCCAATCTGTCTTTGTGGTAAGATTGTTTCCTCCTCTTCTGGCTTCTTTCTGTCTCTAATAAGAGGCCATGTACGGTTATTCATTGGCCTCATTGCAATATCATTGTGTCCCAGGGAATAGGGAGACCCATGGAGAGGGGGAGCACTGGAATAGTGGGTTGATGGAGCAGTCAGAACACATTTATCCATAAGTTCTCCGTCTTTATGTGGATGTGGTTCATGGCATCCCAAAACAATTACAATAATAACATCAAAGATCACAGACTACAGATCATCTTAACAAATATAACAGTAATAAAAAAAAAGTTTGAAATATTGTGAGCATTACCAAAATGAGACTGAGACACAAAGTGAGAAAATGCTGTTGGAAAAATGATGCCAATAGACTTGCTTGACTCAGGATTGCCACAAACCTTCAATTTATTTTTTAAAAAAGCAGTATCTGCAAAGCACAGTAAAATGAAGTATGCCTGTATATACCTTGAATACCAGAGCAAATGTCTTGTCTTATTCTTGTGTCTTTCCCAGCATGTGTTCTTCCCAATCACATGTTCAATAAATTTTTGTCGAACGGATGCTAATAATAGTGTTTATTATGTGCTATTAGTAAGCATTCATACATTATTTTATTCCACTCTAAGATTCCAAGATTTAATGAGATAGCATGTGCATATTTTCTCATACTTCACATAATTCTCAATAAAAATGTTAATTCTTTTTCTGAATTTTAGGACACAGCTTCACACTACCTCTGTGAAATACTTTCTAACCACTCCCCTGCTTTTGTTGGTTGCCTTCCTTCTGTTCCCATGGCTTCTTATTCACCCCTCACGCATGCTGGATGTATATACACCTCTGTTCTACTGCAGTTTGCTAACGTTGCTGAGGTTAAGGTGATCTCATTTCTATATTCCTAGGGTCCAATACGTGCTCTGGCTGGCACGACAGAAGGGTTATTTAATTATCGAAGGTGATGCTAATTTGCATTTTTCTAAAGTGTCCAAATGCTGGAGATAGATAAATGAATGTGTATTGTGAGGACCTTCTAGATTTGTTGTTCTGTTTCATCTTTATTTTTCTTTCAGGATGCATATCATGTTCACAGCGAAGGTACTCCCTCCAGCCAATCCCAGAGAGGAAGATTCCAAACCGATACTTAGGCCAGCCCAGCCCTCTCACACACCCCCACCTCCTCAGACCAGGTAAGGCCATTTAGCTGTAACTGCCTCTCTCTTAAGGTGCTTTTACCTAGAGCTGTGCTATCCAGGAGAATTTTTTGCAACAGTGGAGGTGTTCTAGATCTGTGCTGTTCAATACAGTAGCCGCTAGCCACAGGTGGATGTCGTGTGCTATGTTACTAGTGTAGCTGAGGGACTACATTTTTTTGTTTTAAATAATTTAATTTTAAAGTTAAATAGCTACATGTGGTAGTCTACAAACAGCACATCTGGAGCCATGAATATGATAAGCCTTGTTCAAAATTATCAGTGAAAAGTATGTGTTTAGGATGTTTTTAAAGAAGAGTTCGATGATTTTCTAAGACATAGTTTCTACATTTGTGTTCTCACTCTGAGTCTTAGTGAACTACTGTGTTGTAACACTGTAGAAAACATGTTTTTCTTGAAAGAGTTAAATACTCATTTCAAAATTTTGTTTAACAAAACTATTTCTGTGTAAATTATGCGAGGTTTCCAGAGCTGTTTGTCACAGCTTTTTCTTTCTTCTCTTTTTGGAGAAAAAGTAAGTTTTATTGAAAGTACATTTTGGAAGAAGACATGGCTAAGGAAGGCCGCAGCCCTGTGGAAATTGAGAGATAAGGAAATATGACAGTCCACCCCAAAGGGAGGGGCGGGTTTCCAGCCAGGAGCACTGTAACTGTCGCTGTAACTTTGAGAGGTGATAGCAATGATTAAGGTGATGCAAAAATTGGTAAATATTCACTAACTTTTGTAATCAATAGCGATTTACCTCACTAAGTTTTTTTCTGCCCTAAGATTCCAGTGTTGACTGCTAGAAAATGTGTCATCACTATCACTCAAATTCATGCCTAAAGGTTTTTGTTTTATTTATTTATTTTTTTAAGCAGTAAAAGGATGAACTGTGGTGAATGAATATCATCCCAAAGAGGTAGGAAGAGTAAAACCAAATGCTTTGTAGAAAAAGCCATCAGGTTTTCAAGGGAAATTAATTGCTGCTTCTGCCTTAAGAAGTTAAATCAGTATTTTTTCTGTGAGCGTATATGTTAATTATCTAAATTACCTTTAGAGATATGTTACTCTTTCACTGTCTCCTCTCAGTGAACAATACCAGTATGTCTCTCAGGGCTTCCTTTTGCTGATTCTTCATCAGACTGAAATTCCTGCTGGAAAGTCGGCCAAAACTCAGGAAATGCAGCTCACCACTGAAACACACAAGAAATCAGAGTTTTTCAAAGCTGTAAGGTAAGCTTAATAGCAATCAAGTTGATATTAAATATTCTCTACCATATGAACCCACCTGTAGTTTTGATTTTAAAAAAAATAGAATTAATATTGATTTTTATCAGCTTTGAAAATCGTTGATTTCTTGTGGTAAGATCTTTTCACATGGTGAGCTGCATTTTCCAGGCCTTGAAACTAGGGGTCATGTCATCATGATGGCCTCAGTATCTAGACCCTTTACTATATATATGTTATATGCATGTCAACAATATAAGAAATGAATGTAAGTATACGCACAGGCATGTTCATACGTATGCATGTGTTCGTATCAGCTATGGGGGAAAAGGGATGCCTGTTTTTACTTTTGCTCTCCTGGACATAGGGTTTTGGGCATTGGGATAAATGAAAACGAATAGAAGTAGATAAAATTTTAAAGCCGAATTATAAAATAAACTATCAGGCAAAACTGTATAAGTATCCAAAGTATTAATCGTTAGTCTTTCTCCATGTAGAGATACAAAATGTATGAGTGTTAAAATGATTGTGGGGTGAAGGAAGAGTAAATTATTTTAAAAATTAAAAGGCATGTAGTAATTTTTTTTGAAAAATCTCTTTTACAGAGCCAAAGTCAGTTTGTTACTTTGGGTATAAAATTATGTTGTCTATATTTGCTTTGCTCCAAAAGGTTTTGTGTTTGGCACAGCTATTTTCCTAATACTTGTCAGAACTTAAAACTTTTGTGAAAATATCTCAGTCCCTTTTCTAATTATATGTTCCATATATATTATAGAAAACTTAGGAAATATAAATAAGCACATTTTTTGATCCATTTCCCATTTGCCCCAAGAATACTCGCTGGCAGCACTTGCAGATAAATCACAGATTATAGTCCTAACCTCACCCTCAAAGTTTGCCACAAAATATCTTGCTTTTATTATTATTTTCACATCGCTCTAGTATAGCAATAGTTTTTAGAAACAAATGACATTCTATTTATAGCATTCTGTTTTTAGTGGTAGTAGTTTCATTTACAAAATATAGTAATTCTAAGTCACTGGAAATGTCAAATCCTAGAAAACATAGCATTCCTACACTATTAAATTGTTGCTGGTGACTGTCACCTTAGGACAGGCACATTCTCTGGGTCATTCCCAAGGCTTGCAAAAAAAATGAACGAGAGAGAGGGAGGGAGGGAGGCAAGAAGGGAAAGAGAGAATAAGAGAGAAGAAATAAAAGAAAGATTAAGAATAAAATAAATTAACTCTGGCACTGAGCTGCACTTTATTTTTCTAAACAGAAAAAAGGTTAAAAATTACTCATAACTCCTATACTCAGAGAAAATTGCTGTCGAGACTTTGGTGTATGTATAGCTTTCTAGACTTATTTTTTATACAAAAGGGGTGTGTGTGTGCGTGTATACACACACCCTCTATACTAAACGATTACTTCCTTAAAATAAATTTTTAGAAGTGAAATTGCTTCTTCTGAAATTTGGGAACTGTTTCCTCTGGACTTCTCTTGGCCGTACCTACCCAAGTTTGCTGAAACAGCAGTAACTTGGAAAATATTCAGCAGCATAACATGGGAGATAGAGAAATTCTGTTCAGGCTGTTACTACTGCTTTAGATGGAAATAAAGAGTCAGATCAACTCCCCCAGGTCCTCCTAGTGATTTTTAAAACTTATTTCCCTATAGAAATCAGCATTATAGACCATTGCTTTTTATGACATTGCCCTCCCCATGGTAAGAGACAAAAATATCATTTCATCCTTCTCAGTCACTAATATGCTCGCCACTTACACCCAAGGGGGAAAAAAAAAGTGACTCCTTGTAGGAAGGCAAGTGGCATTCTGAGCTATATACCATTATGAACTGTGGATCTACTTTTTATAATATCTGTACACGAAATAAGCTTATGTAGTTCCCTGGCTTTGCACCAGGAGTAATGCTCTCATTAGCAGAACAGCAAGGTGTCCAGCTCACACAAACACTGAAACTTATCAGGGAATAGGAAACATTAGTGCCTAATGAAGCATTAGTTCCAAAACTTTGATTTCTAACATTTCACACTTTTAAGCAAAATTAATTTTAGAATGTGTGATATAGTTTGGAGTGCTTTAAGAAAGGGCTGTTCAGAGAGTCAGGCTTGTCAGAATGACTTGCCAGATCTATTTAGAACCTATTCTTGGTTTCCTCCTACTGCAGCAGTGAACAGAGTCATTGGGAAGTAATCAGGATACAGCTGTGGGGCCTGCAATGTGAGGGAATGCTTTTACCATTTACCTTATAATCAATTATAATGGCTGAGACTATACAGTGCTTGTCAAGTATAATATTTAAAATGAGGAAAATATTGGTTCTAGAGTAGTTTATAGATAATAATTCCCAATTCTTCTTCCCTTGAAAGTATCCATCTTTCAGTGATAGGTTAGTTGTAGTTCTGTGTGTGTGTGTGTGTGTGTGTGTGTGTGTGTGTGTGTGTGTGTGTGTGTGTTTTGTTAAACACGGGTGACTTCAATAATATCTAAAAGACCGAGATTTATTTTGATGGTGAGATTTTTATACTTTTTAAAAGATTAAAATATATGTCCAAGAAATGACAGAAATTGAAAGTCTTTCGAATCTGCCTAGATCACTGGGGAGCTTTTACTATACGTACATGCCAGGATCCCGTAGACTTGCTGAATCAGAATCTCAAAAGAAAGGCTTAGGCCATGTGTTTTGAAGAGCTCCCTGGGTGTTTCCCATGCGCGCCACTGGCCTGGTGGGTACTCATTTTGCTGGGTGATTGGAGTGCCTAATAACACAGGAACAAACCAGATCTTTGACCACAGGCCATGTGCTGAAGCATAGTGTGCCTTCCCCATGCCTCTGATGTCCTCATCCCAACACGCTCAGTTTCTTTATTTCATTCACATCTTTTATCATCTCCGCCATCAAACATTTACTAAATGACGACTTTACATTTATCTAGCTATTTCAAACTTTTTTTTTTTATAGAATACACTTGATAAGCAGAGTAGAGATTTAAAAAAAGTTTTGTATTCTAGAGTTTTTCAATTTAACTTCAAGGCCTACCTGTTTTTGTAAAATTAATGTATCTTCTTTTCTCAATCCCTATGTACCTGTGGAATTTTAAAAATAACTATATGTTAATGTTAATTATGCATTTTCCTCTTGTCTTCATCTTCTGATTAGGTTTTAATAAAGACTAATGATGAGTCAATGGATATAAGTTTATAAGTGAATAAATCTATACGTTTAACCAATATGTGTGATATATATTGACAATTCATTTCAAGGTACCATTATACTGATATCTAGTTTGTGGAAAATTCAGAAACTATCATTTAGTGCAGAATTATAGAGTATCTTTTTAATACTGGGAGAAAAAGAAAATTTTGAAATGTAATAACTTTCACATGCTTTGAATACTGGTACATTATAAATAAGTGACTTGTCTATTTATCTCTTTAACCTCTGTGCGTATTTTTCATTCATATCCAGAAATTCTCTGAGGTAAAGATTAGCAAGAATCAGCCCCAGACAAGAATCTTCTAAAGAACTGAATGATAAGAAGCGTCTGAATCACTTGAGACTCATTCTTGTTGAGCACAGAAGCCAAAGACTTTCAGGGCTTCTACGTAAAT
Organism: Cynopterus sphinx; assembly: GCA_030015415.1. Lineage (NCBI taxonomy): Eukaryota > Metazoa > Chordata > Mammalia > Chiroptera > Pteropodidae > Cynopterus > Cynopterus sphinx. The sequence continues at coordinate 169,877,523 of CM057380.1, forward strand.
AATTCCTCTCATAGGAGCAGTGGTTGTCCAAGGCCCTGTTTAGCTTTGGATCACCAGGATGGCAGCCTCTTCAAGTGTATATCTTCGTTGTAATTATGACTAATGTTTATATAGTGCTTTCTAAGTATTTTATTAACTTAATTAATACTGACAACTTTGTGAAGTGGGTGCTGTTATTATCTCCACTTTACTGATGAGGAAACCGAGGCACAGAGCAGTGCATTAGCTCTCCCCAAGTTACTTGGTAAGTTGCTACGCCAGGATTTCAGCTCATAAAAGTCTGACTCAGAGTCCGCACTAAACAAGATAGTATATAACACCTGTGCCAAAGAATACTGTCTGGAAATTTTTTTTAAGTTTCTTATTGTTATACTTTTGATAAATTCAACTGAGAGAAGTCTTGATGTAAATGTTATTTCAAGTTTAGAGAGTGATAGACTTTTTTATGTAAAATTTGCATACAGTAAATTATACAGATCTTAAATATGCAATTCAGTGAGTTTTGACAAAGGTTACACTGATAGAACCCACACCCCAGTCTAGATAGAGAACCTTTCCCTCATCCCAGAACAATCCCTCATGGCCCCTCCAGTGAAACCCCGCCTCCTCCATCCTTAACTACTGCTCTGGTTTCTATCAATGTGGATTGTTTTTATCTGTTCTTGAATTTCGTGTAAGTTGAATCATACAGTATGTACCCTTTCTGTCTGCCTTGTTTTGCTCAATGTATGCAAATAAAATTTATGTAGAGTATTTTTTTTTTACTATTCAGCCATTTCATTTTTTCAGAGAGGTATATGTTTTATTTGATAAAGGAAACATTTATTAGCTTTTGCCTTACCCCTATTCCCCAACTACATAATAGTAGATTGTTTTGTAAATTACTTCCTTATATACAATAAAAACTAATATTGAACAATTCTTTTCAAGAATTCTCCTTCAAAGTCAGACCACATCAAATTCCAATCTGGTTAGTTTCAGGAAATAATTAAAATACATACCGAGACTGTACCAAAGACCTATATCTTTCCATCCATTTTCATTCTTTATAAAACTTTCCTCTTGGTTGATAAAATGTGAGAAACTTTTTTTTTTTATGCTTCAGAGGCCCAGTCCTTAAATGATCTGGGAGAGCTTTTTCTTCTTAGCTGCAGGACCTCAGAATTGATTGTGAGATTTTGCCATCTGTATAGTACAGTTCATGACACTAAGCATTCGATTGGTTAAATAAGCTTGTCAGACTAACCCCTCTATCCTTAATTCCACATGATAAAATGCTACCTTTGTTTCTTAATACTTTATAACTTGACAAGGTTGCCATTTTGTCTGTTTAGATACAGTTTTATCAGAAGACATTTAGGCCAGATGGACTATAATGGTTAGTTCTATGATCAAAGGCCATAACAACTGCCAGGTTTACCTCTAGGGTTAAAGTTGATCACTTTATTCCCTTTTTTTTTTCCCCTCTTTCAAATGATAAGGTGTTTTTTTTCCTTGGATAATTTTTCTGTTGTGACGAAGGGTTCTTTATCACTTAGGGATTTCAGAAGCTTGGAAACATTTAGTTAATAATCCCCCATAATGTTGATAATTAGTAAGTTTGGGGAAATGTAGCCAATGTTTTAAGTATTCTCATATAGTCAGTTGTTTAAAATTGGATTCAGCAAAGAGGAATGCTTGGAAGGATGTGTTTGTTTTTGCAAAAAGATATTTATGCCTTTTGTCAGGAAATATGTTCTAACATGTAAATGTATACTTTGTTATTAATGAAAATGAGATAATGACCACATAGATTAATTAAGGTCATTAAAATTTTGAATTTTGTTACCGTCCAAAATTAAAAGAAAAATACAAAATAAATAAATTGATTTTTTTATTTAGTTTTATTACATGGACTTTAGGACTGTGAACTGACCAAAAGCAAAGCACAGGAAAAGGAGAAAGTAAAAAGACAAAAAGGAAAGGTTGGATAATCCACCAATTATAAACAGTTTCAGCTTTTACAAGAGTATTTACTGCTTGGGGAAATTGAGAAATTTCTAACGTTGGGTAACAGTGACAGATTTAACGTGAATCATTATTGGGCATAACTAGTTAAGCTAGTCCTCAGCTCTGGTCCAAAGTTCAGTATTCTGCTCAGGAGCCCCAGGGGACTCGTAGCCAGCTCAATCCTGAAAGGAAAATGCTATGAAAAAAAGAAATGCAATGTGAGCTCTTATAGGCCCAAATCTGTAGTTTTTCCTGATTCCAACTGTCCTATAGGGCTGTCTCTTATTTATATTTATATTTATTTCTTACTAACTTCATCAATAAAAATGTAAATTTTTTCTATTGCAGATGAATAAAAATTAAATTAAAATTTTATTAATGGAATGCAAACTACAGAATTTGCTGGAGAGGTAAACTATACATAGGTAAAACAAAAATATAGTTTCAGTCATTAAACAACTGAGTTACACGTACTAAATATAAATACTAAGAAATTTCAAAGGTGATCTATCCAGCAATTTCTCTCCTAGAACTACCCCACAGAAATAAAAGCACCAGTATACAGAACATGAAAGTACCAGGATATAAGTACAGAGAAGTTTACTATAGCAGCAAAACACTGAAAACAGTATGAATGCCCACCAGTATGGAAATGGTTCTGTAAGTTACGTTGCATTGCCCCAAGAAATATTTTGAAGACAACAAGCAGAATGGATTGGAGCTATGCCAGATAACTGGGCAGGAGAGAGTTTTATGAGGTATTGTGTTAGAAAAGCAAGATATAAGTGTATGGTATCACATTTTTGTAAAACACAAGGGACTAAAAAAAAAAATCCTAAATGCAGGTATATGGTACGTGTGTTTTGAGAAAAATAGAAAAGAATACATAATAAATCACAAACATGGGCATGGTGCTGATGGGGGGTAGAAGCAGAGGAGGGGAATGAGAATCAAATAATGAAGGAAAAACTGGGGGAGAATGTTTAACTGTTGAAAGTTCATTGTGATGTGATTGCTTTTATATACAACTATACATGTATATATAAAGAAATAGTTAACTTTAAAAAAATTCAAAGGAACAAATCAACATGATTTAGGCTAATCAGAAAAGCCTTTTGAATGAGAAAAGTCTAAAAAGTAACAAATGTTGAGCCTAAGATCTTGGAGGGGAATTGTTATGGAAGAAGGAATTTCAGGGAGGAGACACATTGTAAGCACAGTAATAGGGAAAGAACAGGTTGCACTTACATAAGACATTTGAAGGAAGTAATTTCAGAATAATTGGGGGAATGATAAGAAAAAAGTTGACCAAGTCACCAAAGACTACATATTGCGTGATTGCATTTATATGAAATCTCTACAGTGGACAAATCCATAGAGATAGAAAATCGATCAGTGGTTGCCAATGACTGGAGGTGACTGGGAGGAAATGGAAAGTGACTGCTAATTGGCATGGAGTTTCTTTTCGGAGTGATGGCATATTCTAAAATTGAATGTAGTGATGGTTGTACAATTCGATGGATATGCCAAACACTATTTAACTGTATACTTTAAGTGGGCCAATTATAGTGTATGTAAATTATATCTCAGTAAAGCTGGCCAGGTAAATTGGAGTCACCTGGAAGAGAACATTAGCATCCAAGCTTAAGAGTTTGAATTCGATCCAATGGGGGACAGAGTCGTAGGTTTATCGGTATGGAGTGGACTTTCTTTCCCTGGTTTCCCTTTTTTAGCCTCTTTTTATTTGGGATTTTAATTATAAAAGTATATACTCATTGAAACAAAATTCAAATAATATTATACAGCATGTTTAATAGAAAATTTCAGTCTTATCTCATTGCCCATAGATCACCACTCTACAAGTTGTGATTTTCCTAAATTTTTTTTCTCTATTTTTTTTAACAAGTTACCTTGTTCTATGACTTTTTCATACAGCAGTGTTTCGTGACTCTCTGTATCCTTGCATAAGGAGACCGCCTACCCACGTTGTAGAGTCATTGTAAAGATTAAACGAGTTTATATTTGTAAATAATTAGAATACTACAGGATGCATAGTAAGCATTTAGTAAGCATTAGATATGATTTACTGTTTTTATTCTAAGTGTAGGCTGAGGGATACAGCTTTTGTGAGTGATATTGTAGTAGTTCTTTTCAGAACATAAAGTGAAAGCAGGCCTAATTTTCATTTCAGAGGAGAGCATTCGTCATCACTGGGCTGGAAGCCAGGCTTGGTACTAGTACAGCTAACATTAAGAACTAACACATAACACTTAACACATAACAGAGGCCATTAATCTGGGTTTTGGGCGTGGGTTTACAGGAATCTATGCCTCTTGAAATCATGTCAAAATTGTATGTGCCCACATGCAGTTCAGTAAACAGATTGAATCCATGCCTTTCCAAAGATTCTCTAGAGAGACTATAATCCTGAAGAACCACACACTCTATCAAATTTGATTCTCATGACAGCCCCAAGGGGGTTTTATTTTCAGTCTTTACAAAACTCAGTATCCAAAGGTGGACCAAAAAGGAGATTATTTATACCTAGATCACTGTTAATACAAGGTAGAGAATGAAAAGTCCTATCAGAAAGTTGTTATTATTATGTCTTTGGAATTAAGGAGAAATTTATTCTACCTCTTGAAGTCAGGGAAAGCTTTTTGGCCTTAAACTCTTATTGTGTTAAAAACTAGCTCATTTAACAAATATTTATCAAATGCCCACTGTATTCCAGTTGTTAATCTAGCCTCTGGGAATATAACATTGAACAGATAAACAAAAATCCTCACAGAGCTACATTCTTTTGGGGAGGTCATACACAGGTAATATGACCCTTCTCTTCACCTTATGTATTGAAACTTCAGGGCAGCTTTGATATATTTGTAATGATGCCTTCCACATAATAATGCTCAATAAATATTTGATTGAATGAGTAAAAGGATGAACTACAGAGCTGGAAAAGACATAAAGGGCTCATGATCCCAGTTTTCTGGCAGAACCACATTTAACTATCATTTCTTCCCAATTTTTGCAGTGGAATAGAAACTTTAAACCTGAGTTATCTCCATAATTCCCCAAGTGGTATGAGAAGATTTGGCATAAATTAAAGAAATGAACTTGAGTGTCTCCATCTAATATTAAGCTACCTTAAGTACTTTAGCACTATAGAAATGCAAAGCATCACTATTGTTTGTCATTTCTAGGGGAGGTGACTCCAGGACTGTCCCAGGTGGAATATGCACTTCGCAGACACAAATTAATGTCTCTTATCCACAAGGAAACACAGGGGCAGAGTGGGACAGACCAGACAGTAGTTCTGCTGTCCAACCCGACATACTACATGAGCAATGACATCCCCTATACTTTCCACCAAGACAACAATTTCCTGTACCTGTGTGGCTTTCAAGAGCCTGATAGCATTCTGGTCCTTCAAAGCCTACCTGGCAAGCAGTTACCAGCACACAAAGCCATGCTTTTCGTGCCTCGGAGAGACCCCAGTCGAGAACTTTGGGATGGCCCACGATCTGGCACTGATGGAGCAATAGCTCTCACTGGAGTGGACGAAGCCTACACGCTGGAAGAATTTCAACACCTGGTACCGAAACTGAAAGGTAACACGGAGCAGAAGTCAAATCACAGGCCACGTGGGGAGGGATTAAGACCTTCCTCGCCTATTTAGACAAAGTTCTCAATTTCCTAAAATGATTCAGAGCTGCATTTTCCTTGAGCACCATGAAAGAAACATAAATCTTTTCCATAAGACTGGGCTACTTGGAGACTTATTCATTTGCTAAATCTTATTAGATTATTCATTCACATAGATTATAACTGTTCTACTGTGAAATCCCAAAGATGGATTTCACACTAGAAAGATGGGCATGAGCCACTCTTCAAGATTACTAACCAGACTGTTGACCTTTGACCACCTCTATTTTTTTTTTTTTTGACCACTGTCTCTTACTGCTTTTGCCATCACTTCAAAAGGAGGCAGTATTCTTAAAGAATGATTCATGCGTCACCAGCATGACAATCACCCGGTGATTCATATTAGAATTATAAATGCGTAATAGATATTGGAAATTTAAAATCTTAGGCCCCTACTCCATACCTAGTAAATCATAATTTGCATTTTAACAAAATTCTTAGGTGATTCATATACATCACTAAGTTCATTCTCAAAATAGTCTCTACATTCTGGTGAAATTATGATAACTCATGATGTTTTGGGATTCCTTTTCTGAAACTTTTCAGAACCTACGCTACATTATAAATTATCTTTAGTGGTTCTTATAAATCTACAGCTCTGGGAGCACTTTAATTTTTGAAGTATCCAAAAGTCATTAGAGCCAAAATTGGTAGATAAGATGGTCAAATTGGAAAATGATGCAGGACAGGGAAGAGTTTTTTCAGAGTTGGTGAGGGGAAACCAAGTCCTACACCAAGAGAAGAAGGGGCGGGGGGCCTTTGGCAGAGAGTGAAGAAGGAATTCAACACACGCACCAGAGTCAAAAGGAAAGTTTATTAGAAAATGGGTAACATTCCAGAGTGTGGTCTTGCAGAGGTAGAGAATGAGAGAGCCTAAGAGAGACAAAGACTGTGAGAGAATGCAATGAGAGGGACCCCAGTGTTCAGAGAATTCAGTTTATATATCATTCTTTAGTTCCCGTAAGTTATAGTTTAAAGACTTTGTTTACCATTCTCTTCGGACATACAGAGAGGAAGGGGAAGGGGAAGAGTATGAAGTGTGAAAGGCCTGCTGGCAGTTCTCAGACTTTAATCCACAGGTTCCCCATGGTTTTAACCATAGAGAATAAAGGATTTTATTTTATCTAGGGCAGCAGCCTAAAGACTGTTTTTCCTGTTTCCCCTATTTCAGGTGTGGGAAATGGGCTGTTTGCAATCCCAGCAGAAATCTTCCTTTGTTCTGCAGGTGTCCTCCTGGCCTGGCTGCAGAGCTGATCAGCATATTGCAGTCTGTGAATGTAGCCTGATTTAACACTTTAGTTCTCTTGCCTCCTCCCTACATTAAAAATACTGATTTTAGACAAAATAATGTATGATTGTAAAATTTTAGTCTGAATCTCTTGCATGGTTTATAAACCGTTTGTGAAGTCAGTTTCCAAAAGAGAATTCCAAAATTGTTTTAAAGAATCGTGGAATTTACTGAATTTGTTTTCTACAAAGACTCCTTTGAAAGAAAATACTTATTTGAATATGTAAGTTCCGACATGTTTGAATTCTCTTCGTTACTTTATAAAATTTTCTATTCTGCAGAGATAATTACCCGGCTAAGGTAGTGGAACTTTTTTATCTCTTCAAAGTCTTCATAAATGTGGGGCACAGAACCATTTTCTTTGTAGTTTTGATTTTTTGAATTACTGGCTGTTGTATTTGGCACTCTTAAATTTCATTAACCTAGTATTGTTAAAATCTTACATTAAGTGTTTTTCTCAAAAGCACTTCTCATTCATTGTTCTTAACGTTAGCAGTTTAGATAAAAGCACTAGGCAACAGAAAAGATTAATGAAATTATATTTATTTAAAAGCATAAAAACCTAAAAATATTGGGCTGTGATTTCATGCACTGAGAACAGGTAATAGAGCTTATTTTACTTTTTCAAAACCACAACCAAATTTTTATTAAAAATAAGATTAGTGTTTTATATCTAATATACATTTAAAACCATTTTTATTTTAGAATGAAAATATTTAGGAGATTGTATCGCTAATATATATACAATCAAAACCTTTAGAATTGTTCTCCTCCGCTGTCCCAAGTTACTTTGTATAAAACACACAACCCTTCAGACGTGGACTGTCGTCAGCATTGCTGTCAGAGGGGAAAAGGGACAAATGCCGACCTGGTGTAAATGGCAATCATTTTCATAATGAGCCTGCTTGTTTAATATCTCAGGCAGATATAGGCTATTTCCTAGGGTCCCTAAAATTAAAAGTTGAATTGTGACTGTAATGAAGATACAGAGCAGATGGAAAAAGAAAGATATCCCAGATAAGTGTGGATTCGCACATGTCAAGTATAGTGTTCCTGCAGCCCATGAATAATTGCTCTTGACTGAGAGAGGAACTTCCTTTCATCAATACTGAGATTGTTTGTGACAGGATGGAACACTTTTAACCATAAAGTCCCGATCTGAGTATATTTTTCTGTCCTTCTGTGTTCAATTATTTGACAATGCCGCAAGCTCAGTTGTGGTGTAGAGAACAACTGTAATTATTCTTTAACATTTAGTAAATAATACATATAATTAAAGCTCGAATGAGGCTTTTGTCCTATTTATTGTCTTTATAAAGAACACTGAAGATTTGGAGCAAAAAAATTGGACATTCAGTCTCAAAATACTTTGCCATTTTCAGGGAATGGTCTTTCCAATGACTTATAATCAAACTGGTCATTGACTTCAGTCCTAAGAGAGTTTGTGCTCAACCCCTGAGCATTCCATACTACAGGTTTTATAGTTTTGACTCGTTTAAGTCATTATGACAGTTGGTATTTGTTGTTGTCGCTGTTAGTTTTATTTTAAATTCATTTTCGGCTTCTCATTTCAAGCTGAGACACATACCCTCTGGTATGACTGGATGCGGCCCCCCAATGCACAGCTCCACGCTGACTTCATGCAGCACCTGACTGAGGCCAAAGCCCGGAGCAAGAACAAGATTCGGGCTGTCCAGAGGCTGGTCCACCGCCTCCGGCTGGTCAAATCTCCAGCTGAAATTGAACGAATGCAGATTGCTGGAAAGGTGACATCACAGGTATGGTTCCTACAGAAAAAAAAAAAAACTGTTTTTGAGTGAAAAACTCTAAACTCTTAGAGTTCAGTGGGCAGCTTGAGGTTGTGTGTCCACTGCAGTAATCTCACGGCAGATAACCATCCGGCTCCCACTGACGTTTGTTTGGTGAACACATCTAGAGACTTGCTCAGTGCCTCGTGAGGCAAAATAAACTCACCTTCTTGTATCTTTTACCTGTGACCTTAGTTGTTTCTCTTTGGATTATAAACTAATTTTCTTTCTTTTCCCTACAATCATTGCCGTAATAGTGGCAGGTAAACAGAGTTTGATGGTTAAAGAAGACTCGTAGGACCCAAATGACAATGCTTACAAATCTACAGGTATTACAGGAAAAGGGCAGTGTAGCAACGGCATTAGCATAGGAATAGCTCTCACAGCCAGTGGCTGCCTGTACCACAGTGAGCCTCAGAGAAGCCAGCCGCAGGCTCCTATTGTCCCCCCTCAGTAAGAGCTGGGCAGGATGCATTTTCTCTTGTGGGCCAAGAACCACAGGTGCTTGTGTAGAACACCTGGGAATCAGGGGGTTCCAAATGGCATCTCAGCTAGGTGTTTTTGATTTTGGTCATGTTGACATATTTCTGCTATGAAACAGCAAAGCCCCTCGCAGTTCTGATGGAGACCAAGTGCAAACCATTAATCTCACTGACAGTCTTGACAAGCTGATACAAATTACTCTGAAACTCCTCTCAACACTATAAATCAGTATGTTTCAGGTCTTGACCAGGAGCAGTTCCACGCAGAGACTAAAACAGCTCAAGCTAACTCCAGGCCCACAGGACTTAACCTCGTAGCATAATAGCACACGAGCACTTTTCTGTGATCTACCTATAGTCTTCCCCAAATTAAACATCATTTCCCTTAATTATCTCTCTTACATATTACTTTCCCTCATTTGGTAATCCTCCTCAGTATACGCTCTGAGGAGTTTCTCAGTGTCCTCCTTCAAGTACAGTATCCAGTATCCTAGCCATGGCCAGACCAGCAAAAACTACTTAAAACAAATGTAATAAGCATATGTCTTTGTCTTCCTTCAAATCATTGATTTTTAAAATGAGGAAAAGCTTAGAATAGATCTGTGGGATAATATTTAGGGCTCCAGAGAAATTGGAATCAGTCCAATGATCAGATATGTTTGGATAAGGTGTAAAATCAGCTATAAACCTACCTAGGAGTATTCTGATTCACACTTCTGTCACTGGATATCCAGAGAGACTGTTTTAAGTGTTGTGCTAAAATTTAGAAGTATTAAATTGTGCTTTTCCTTTTATCTACTAACCCAATAGAGACATCAGACAGAGAAATAGAATTTGGCCTTGTTTTTCTTAATAAACAACTTCTAACTACCAGTGATCACATTCCAAGAGTGCCAATTCTGGTCTAGAATGTTTCTGTAAGATTTTTGGATATTTGGGCAAAATACTTTCTTAAAGAATAATGATGTTATATTTGTGTTCAGCCCAAACAAAAGTTTTCCTTCTTTTGGAGGGCAAGCCAGATATAATTTGTGTGTATGTGCTACTGATCAGTTGGACTTTTTTCACTCTGGTTTGATTTATAATAGGTAAAGGACCTTGCCACTAGAGTGTAGTAACCTTTACAAAGAGGAGAGATAGTAGAACGCGTGGGCAGAATAAAAGTGGGGCACGAGTCAGACCTCATCCAGGTCAGATCTCTCCTACGACCAAACATACATCTGTCCTGCCTCCTGGACATCTATACCTGAATTTCCCATAATTATCTGAACATGTGCCCTACCAGCTCTCTCAAACCTAATTCTCCTCCTGTATTCTTTTTTATGGTTATAACAGTGACCTCCACCTAGCTACTTTAGATATAAATGTGAAAGTTATCTAGATGATTGCTTCTCCCCAACACTGAAATCAAATTACCTGGTCCCCAAGTACACTCCTAGGGGAGGCAAAATAGTGTAGTAGAAAACAGACAGACCTGTTAATACCAAACTGGGTTATTTTGGCCCGCACCTAGTGTGGTAAAACATCTAGTACCCTTTTGCTGTCCCCTTGCATCCATTATTACCTGAGTCTAACTTACCCTAGCCAGAGTGAACCTTATAAATCTGACTGTCCCTCTCCTACTTAAAGTTTTTTGGTGCCTCCTTGTTTTTAGGATTGAATTCCAACATGCTTACTTCAAGACCTCTCATGGTCAGGCCCCTCCTGCCTACCCTTCCAGCTTCACCTCTCATTCTTCCATATGTGCTTCACACTGTAGCCTTACAGGACTCTGAGATGGGTCATAGTTTCATGTCATGTCTTTGCCTGGAGTGCCCTTTCCCTCCTCTCCAAATGGCACAGTCTCAGACATTACAGTCTCCCTATTCTCGCCGTCACCTGCATGTGGGCACACACAGAGAAAACCTTTATGAAATTATTTTTGCTTTTTGTCTCCATTCTCCTTTCTCCAGAGCTGTATAGCATCCATTCATAATGTGTTCTGATTGTGAGATGCACAGCATGAAATGCAAAGAAAACCCACTTTACACTTTGAAAGAATCAAAACACAAACATTTAAATAGCACCTGGTGAAATAAGATGGTCAAGGGTTAATTGGGAATATGAGCTACATTGTGACAAGATGACCCTAAGAATTGGCAGTCATATAGTCTGCCTTTCATCTTTATAGGAAGAACATTACATACACAGTGAAGAGAGGTAGCACTTAAACCATGTGCCATACATACTTGAATTGTCTGTGAAGAAGTGGCCTCATAGGAGGCACATGCAGTACAAAAAGAAATAAAGCAAAATCAGGCATTTGATCACTTAGGAAGCCAGAGGAACTTCTCTACTCTGTTTAGTCTGCACAGCTGTGTAAAGGGGCCTTGACTATAAAAATTCCCTGGGCTATTCAGTAAAGGTTCGAAAGGAAATTAATAAAAAGACAAATCCCTCTTTTAAGCGAATGAGCCTCGCTATAAGTACCACACTTTTGGTTTTGTTTTTTTTAGCTTCACACTAAAAATACAGTGCTAACTAGTTACTTATCAACATTTGTGTATTTATAAAAATAAGTATCCATTGACTAATTTTAATTGCTAATTTATTCAGCTAATGGTAATTAAGTACCTACTATGGTGCCAGCCACTGCTCTGGGCTCTAAAGACACAGTGGTGTGCAGAGCGGACCCTTTGTTCATGGGTCCCTGTCCTTAGTCTACATTCTAAGTTGAGGTGAGATAGTAAACAAACATAAATAGTCAGCTAGAATTAAATGCCATGAGGGAAAAAGCAGCAGTGGAGAAAGTGCGATGAGAAGTGCTAATTTAAATAGAGAGGTCAGAAACAACCTCTCTAAGGATGATCATTAGGGGAGCAATCAGAATGAGAAAAAGGAGCAAGCCTTGTAGGTGTCCCCACTGCCAGCCCACTCGCTTTTCCTCTATTGGGGTTATGGTGATACTATTACCTTGTACACTGAGAAATGTTGTTAAAAATCCTTTTGCACATTGCATTCATTCTTAGACTATAACAACTTGAGAGAAATTCCTTGCTAGTTGTATATGCAGATCGCTGTGCAACTGATTTGTATTTATCCCACAGACATCAGAAATTATATAGCTCACAGTTTCCCTTTTCATGTATGTTTATAAATATAGAAAACACATACACATACAGTGTGGCTATCACAGAGAATTAATTAAAATCCTTATACTGTAGGCCAGTATCCCTCAACTAGGTAGGGGCAGGGAACATTTCGCAGTTTCTGATAATCACAGCTGGGGAGTGCTCCTGGCCTCCTGCACTGAACAGGACAGTGCCCACAGCAACAACACAAAGACTCCAGCCCAGAATGTTAGTGGTGCTGAGGCTAGGAAACCCTACTGTAGACCGGACCATTCAATCCAGAATTTCATACGTTCTAAGACTGTGGAAGCATGTGTTTCCATGCAGCTTATTCCAGGATACAATGTATGTTCAGCCTAAGAAGGCAAATTTGTCATCAGTCATACATTGCTGAAAGCAGTGTTTTTCCTTTTGGAAATCAATGTTATGCCCACAAAGTCACAACTTCAGGTTGACAAAATTGGGGGAAGGGTGCATTTAATTTGAGCTCTAATGTTTTGAATGTTGGAGTAAGCCACATAATTAAAATGAGACTGTTCTTTGCATCCTCCTCCTCTTTGCAGGCTTTTATAGAAACCATGTTTGCCAGTAAAGCACCTGTGGAGGAAAGTTTTCTTTATGCTAAGGTGAGCTGCAAATGACTGGGAAGTTTTTGTTGGAGGCAAATGTAATTTCATCGAATTGCAGGTGGCATACAGTTGGCTTCCATGGAAGTGACTTGGATATCAGTGGAGAGGATTTGGTTCTTAAATGCCACTGGTAATTTATTAGATGAGTCTAAAATATGCAGAACTACAATTAAATGAAGAAATTGCAAAGCAGAACAGATGAAGAAGGAAAGGTTTACACAACGTGAGATGAGAAGAATAACTCTGTTTAAGTAAACGTACGGGAAGAGAATCAGAAGTAGTGCTGTAGACAGTAGCAGATGCTCGCCGGTCTCCAGCTCCATCCTCGGACATAGTAAAATCACTAGCATTTGCCATTCGCCTATTAGCCTTTTTGACTTTTCCAGAGCATGTAGGTTGATAGCTATTTGAAAGGTTGCTATTAGTCATTCAGAACTGCTGTTTAAAATGCAGCCATATTCTAGTGTTTATCTAAATAAGACTAAACAAACAATAACTTTACATGACTATCTCTTTACTCAGCCTTGATCATAGGTTTTCTGTGTCTTCTTCTGGACATAACGATTTGAAAATCATAGGGAATTCAAGCACTTAGAAGAAAGAACAGATTTAATAATAGGGTTGAATAATAGGATTGAGATGAGAATAAAAGAAGTGACCTGAAATTATAGCAAAAAATGTTTGGGTAGAGCCAATGAATAGTTTTTCAGTAATATTTAAGATAAGTACTTAACTGGAGGTATGGGCTGTGAAGAAAGCCTGGGCTGGGATGGTCTTAAGGAAATCCTTTCTACTGTCATACTTTAGTCCTGCTTTGCTGCTGTCTTTCAGTTTGAATTTGAATGCCGGGCCCGTGGAGCAGACATCTTAGCCTACCCACCTGTGGTTGCTGGAGGTAATCGGTCAAACACTTTGCACTATGTGAAGAATAATCAACTCATCAAGGTACACAAAGTGCCCTTCAGTGCTGCTTCCTCTGGGTCCAGGTGCCCTACTAGAGAATTTACTCACCTCATAGTTCCCTAACCTTCAGCTTTTACAAAATAACTCATTTATAAAGTACTTTATGGTTTATAAGATGCTCTTATAGACACGATCCCATTGGATGCTCACATTAGTGCAGTGAGAAAGGGCAGTTATTAATGTGCCTATTTAATAGGGGTGGGAAATAAACTTTAAAAAATAGTGGTCACCTCAGTAGTGCAAAGCCAAGTAATCTATGCTAAATCCTGCTCATTTCATTTTTTAACACTCCTTCCCTAAGGACTTGTAGCAACAGTGGGTCAAGCATACGGGAGAAGACAGATTTTAAGAATGCTGTGTTTGCTGTGAAAGTACTTTCCTTTTATGGTTTTCTCCCCAAGTGACTATGCAAGTGAAGAATTCTGTATTCTCTTATTAATTTGTTATCTATTTTAATATTCAGTAAATTCAAAAGAGTAATTATAGCAAACAAGTAAATTAGACAGCATAATTTTTTTTAATGAATATCCGCAAACCATCTCTCAATTTAAGAGCTAGAACATTACCAGTATCTTATATCTACTTGTGTACCTTCTTGCTCTACTGTCCTACTGCCTCCCTCCCACAGGTAGCTAACTGGTATCCTATATTTTTTGTTTATCATTCTCTTGATTCCCTTGAAAAATAATTTGTATCACATGTATCACATATATATTATTCTCAAAACAATATTGTTATTTTTTACTCATAAGTATAAAATAATACTAGTTGTTTTCTAACAAAGAATTTATTCTATCATTTTGCCAGAAAAGAAAACCACATCTATTCTTCAAAGTTACCATTATTATACATGGACTCATTTGACCATTATTCTGTTTGCCAAGTTCTGTGCTTATTTAGATATGAATAAGATATGTATGCCCTGTCTTCAAGTGTATAAATAGATAACGTCAACGAAACATGAAAAGTAGTAAGATAGAGATATATATACCCAGAGGTTTTTGCTTCCCCCACATGTATTTTGAGGAAGGAACAGAAGGGGAAATGATATTCTAAAGTTAAATGATTAAGGGTAATTGTATTTGAATAAGACCCTGGATACCAATTACACAGGATTTTGTTAATTAACATGATAATGGTGACATTTTGATGTGCTGTGTTTACACCTAGTAATTCAAACTCAAGCACTCTGGTTCCAGAGCCTATGCGCTTAACCACTATGCAGTGGCACCTTCCTTGAGCCAATGTGAATTCTTTGAAAAATTTAGATGTTGTTTCTGGTGAGAAAGAACCAAGATTAGTCTCCTTTAAATTAGAATTAAAAATGTGTGTGTGTGTGTGTGTAATGAAAAACACAAAGGGTTTAAATTAGAAGAAACAACTGACAATCATGAGGCCACCTACCTTGATCTATCTAACTTTTGTTCCAGGATGGGGAAATGGTGCTGCTGGATGGGGGTTGTGAGTCTTCTTGCTACGTGAGTGACATCACCCGTACCTGGCCTGTCAATGGCAGGTGAGGCTTATGTAAATCCCACTGCTTCTTAGGAATATGGATATTTTTGTAATAAATGACTAAAGAAATATACGGGTTCCCTCTAGCTCAGGTTAACTGCCTTTGCAAACCTCCTAATTATTTTCTAAGACTGGTTTATTCATCCAATCCACATAGCGTGGGCATCAGAAAACCTCAGCCTAATTGGTTTAAAGTATCATAGGACAGAGTTAGGTGCTGGCAGAACAGCCAGAAAGATGAGGGAAAATCCTGAAAGAGCAGTTTCCGCAGACAGGGTGAGCCCCCAAATCTGCATATAAATTATTCCCAAATCCTTGTCTGATCACTAAATTATGTGTCCGAGGGAAACCGCAGGAGGCTCACCAAATACCAGCAACTAGAAATTCAAAGGACTGAGCAAAGATTTTAGTTGGTTCCCACTGAGAACAGAGTTTGCATCCTGAATGCAGCCAAGTTAATGAAGTCACTCTTTAAAAGAACTTTACAGAATTCTAGAATCTCTACATTGTATCATTCGTAATTCCAATTTCGGTTAAAAAAAAAAAAACAATAGACATGAGAAGAATGAGGAAAATATGACCCATACCAAGAAAAACATAGTCAATGAAAACAAATGCCAAAGTACCCTGATATCCCAATTAGCAGACCAGGACTTTAAGAAAGCTGCAATAGGTATGCTCAAGGAGTTAAAGGAAGATATAAGCACAATGAGTGAACAAATCAGAAATCCCCCAAGTAATGGTAACAGTAAAGTTAAGATACTGATTACGTATTGTGAGCACTGTACTTATTATGAGATACACAGAAGGGGCTCCCTTGGTAGTTGGCCAAGTTCAGGTTTTTAATTTGGCTGGTGTTTAACTTATAATTTCTTAAGGTATATATTAAGTTTGTTTGGCTTTCTGTATCTGTTTTGTTTTAAAATAAAAATTAGACCAAAAAAATGGAAATTCTAAAGCTGAAAAGTATAATAACTGAAATGGAAAATTCACAAGATTGATTGGAGGCAGCAGAAGCTAGTGAACTTGGAGATAGAAATTAGTCACTCTGAAAAAACAGAAATACATTTTAGAAAAATGAACAAAACCTCAGAAACCTTTGAGGCATTTTCAAGCCATCTAACATACATCTAAGTGAAGGCCTAGAAATTGATTGTATTGACATTTATAGAGCACCACATCCACCAACTGCAGAATACATATTCTTTTCAAATACTCAAGGAACATTCACTAAAATAGGCCATTTGCTGGGCCATGAAACAAGTCTCTCAAAAGACTAAAGTCTTACAGAGTATGTTCTCTGACTACAACGGAATTAAATTAGAATGACATAACAATAAGATATATTTTTAAATCTCCACATGTTTGGAAATTAGTGAATGCAATCTAAATAACTTGTGGGTCAAAGAAGCAACCACAAAGGAAAGGGAAGAAACCAAAAAATATTTCAAACTGAGTGATAATGAAAATACTGCATATCAAAATGTGTGGGATACAAGGCAGGAATGCATAGCTTTAATTAGAATGCTTTTATTAGAAGGAAGAAAGGTTTAAAATCAATAATGTAAGCTTCCACCTTAAGAAGCTATTAAAAAGATGAGCAAATTAAACCCAGACTA
Organism: Cynopterus sphinx; assembly: GCA_030015415.1. Classification (NCBI taxonomy): domain Eukaryota; kingdom Metazoa; phylum Chordata; class Mammalia; order Chiroptera; family Pteropodidae; genus Cynopterus; species Cynopterus sphinx. The sequence goes on from CM057380.1 coordinate 169,894,631, forward strand.
AGTATGAGGATGGACATAATGAAGATAAGACCCAAATATCAATGAAATAGAAAAAAAGACAAACAGTAGAGAAAATTAACAAAGCAAAATGGTTATTTCCCTAAATAGATTAATCAAATTGATAAACTCCCTAGAAAGAGAAAAAGAGGGAAAATACAAATTATCATAATCAGGAATAAAAGGGGATATCACTATAAATCTTGAAGATTTTAAAAGGATAATACGATAATATTATGAACAACTGTGTGTATTCATCATGGTTAGTCACTGTGGACATACAGATTAAATTAAACGACTGCACATCTACTAGAATGGCTAAAAGTGCTGGCTGTGACACAGTGCAACTGGAACTTGCATACATTGCTCTTGGTAATGGGAAATGCTACAGTTACTTTGGGGAAAAAATAGCGGTGTCTTTGTAAAGTTAAATAAACACTGTTTTTTTGACCTAACGAGTTCACTTCTAGGTTTTGAGCTAAGAGAAATGAAAACACATATCCACAAAAAGGCTTGCACAAGAATGTTCACAACAGCTTTCATTCATGATAGCCAAAAATGGAAACAACCCAACTCCATCAACAGGAGAATAAATAGACAAATTGTGATCTATTCATACAGTGGAATAACAATCATCAATAGAAAGGAACAAACTACTGATCAAAACAACACCGTGGACATTATGTTTCATGAAGGAAGCAGAACACAAAAGAGTACATGTTGTACATGTTGATTCCATTTATCTAATGTTCTAAAATAGGCAAAAGTAAGGTGAAAATAATCAGAATGGCATTTACCTCTGGAGGTGAGGGTATTGATTAGGAAAAGACATGGACTTTCTGAGGGGATGGCAGTGTTCTGTATCATAGGGATATGGGTCTGGATCAGTCAGAATTCTCCAGAGAAATAGAACCAATAGGAGATAGATAGATAGATAGATAGATAGATAGATAGATAGATAGATAGATAGTGTGTGTGTGTGTGTGTGTGTGTGTGTGTGTGTGTGTGTGTGTGTGTGTGTGTAGGTAGGTTGGTAGGTAGGTTGATTGATGGAAAATGATTGATTGATTTTAAGGAATTGACTCACATTTGCAGGGCCTGGCATGTCTGAATTTTGCAGGCAGGCTCACAGGCTGGAAACTCAAGCAAAAGCTGCTGATGCAGTCTTGAGGCAGAATTCAGTAGAGCAAGGCGGTGCTAGCATTTAAGTTCACTTAGCATAGGCTCCCTTTTTGTCGGTGCTTCAGCCAGCCAACCAAATAAACTGTTAGAGGCTTTCTGACCCCTCAAGCTGCAATATCAAATCCAGACTCTCCACTTAGGGGATTCATACCAATAAATTCAGCCTGACCCGACTTAATGTTCCTTCCATCATTATTCCACACGTTGATATCCATTCCCCACATTTCATGACCATACTTTTCATGACCTGCTGGGAGTAGTAGAGTCTAGTTAAAGGTCTAGAAGCAGCTACCAAGGCAACTGCCTAGTCAAAAGAGGATAAAGAGAAAAACTTAGGGATTCCATCCTAAATGTATGGAAGGGCTACTTCTACTGGCAGAGAAGACTCAGCAGAATTTGGGGGTTCAGTGTCCCTAGCTTCATCAGGATTGGTACATCCTTTGTATCAGAATAATACAACTCAGATTTGTGCATTTCAGTATATGTAAAATTTACATTTAAAAATCTTTTAAAATATTTAGTAATACTATAGTGAGGTGGAATATGGGTACAAACAACAATGTTGATAATGGCTAAACGTGGGAGATGGGTATGTAGGTGTTCATTAACCATTATATTGTTATATTTAACTACTCCTGTTTTGGGGGGACATTTAGATTGTATTTATTAAGATTTTTAAAATCATCACAGTGGACATTTTTCTAAATTCAGCTTTTTTTAATTTCAAGTATTTTCTTAGAAAGGATTCTTAGAGCAGAATTACAAGCTCAAATTTTATGAGCATCTTTGAAGGCCTTTGAGTTAATTGGCTATACTAATTAACACTCCCATCAACAGTGCATGAAAGTACATATCATATATAACCCCAGCTTAATTTTTTCTCATTTTCCCCCATAATTGCTAAAGGAATTATTATTCTATGGACACCTACAAACTGGTAATTTACTAGTAACCAAAATATCGACCAGTTTACCTCATGACATCTTTGCCTATGAGAAATGAATCCCTAAGCTTTTTTTTTTTTTTTTTTAATAGTAAAAAAATGGAAAGGATCAAGAGCGAGCCTGGTCTGGCTCTACGACTGCATTATGGCTGGCCCCACCTTGCATATACCTGCTATTTGAAGGAAAGGTTGTTTCTGCCCCAGCTTGAAGGGTTGTGGCTCTTCCTGTTGAGCATTCAGGGTATGATTGAAGTAACAATATGTGGGTGCTGATTAAATGTCTACAGTGCCCCAACATCATCGCCTTGCCCTTTTTCTAATCAAACTTGGAAGCAAATGTCAAAAAATAGTTCCATAGCTGAAACCTTTTTTTTTTTTTTTTTTTTAAAGAAAGAGTTTATATGGCCCATACTGCTAGACAGAAAAGGACCAGGTCCTGGGGCCTGAAGTCTGAACCACCAGCAACAGAGCTAAATAAATAAGGCAACGTATGTGCCCTCATTGATGGGCACTTTTACACATTGGGTTTTGGGAAAGAAAGATGTAAATTGTTTTGAAAGAATTTACACTGGCTACAGATGAGTGGGGTGAGGGGAAAAGGTGAAGCAGGGACACAGTCCATAAGGAAGAATTATTTACTATTGATTGGTTACAGGCAATAGTCCCGTGCATGCATTTGCGAGATGCTGTGGCATCTCTGGTCCTAGTGGATGCCTGGAGGCTGATTCAGAGCTCCCACACATTCAGATATGAGCAGTCTTTTGTTAGTTGTCCCACAGCTATTAACTGGTTAACTATTCCTGTCCCTTCCTCTCACTCTCTGGCCACTGTAATTTAATTTATGGCATCTCAGAATTTTTCTCTTGTCACAAACTCCCTGCAGTGTCAGATAATCTAAATTTGAGTCCTTCGGTTTTCCTGTCCCCAGGTTCACAGCACCTCAGGCAGAACTCTATGAAGCTGTCCTAGAGATCCAGAGAGATTGTCTGACCCTCTGCTCCCCGGGAACAAGCTTGGAAAACATCTACAGCATGATGATAACCCTGACAGGACAGAAGCTGAAAGAGTTGGGGATTGTAAAGAACATTAAGGAGAATAATGGCTTTGCGGTATTTCACTTCTTTTGACTCCACTTCTCCAGAACACCTGACATGCTGCTCCGTTTTAGTCTATGTGATGCTAGTTAGGTTTAGAAATGGTCTGTGATTCTTCATGGGTAAGAGGGACATAGATTGTGGATTAAAACAAAGGGAGTCAGTACTAACTTCTCCCACAAGATGGCAGCACATTCAGGTTCATTGCATACCGTGTAGCTACCTCAATGTCAAAAAACATAAAATGAAGTCTGGTGTAGACAGGGTGGAAAAGGACACAAAAAGGAGGATAGGTTCACTCTTAATTCTTCTGTGGTGATTTCGAAAAGGTAGAGGTCAAAGGGGAGGGTGTCTGTTGTTTCAATGACAGTGTTGAGACTTTAATAGTATCCTCAAAGGGCCTTGTCTTCAGTGAATTTCATCTGCATCAAAATGTAATGAGTTCAGTAAAAATGTAAACCCTCATTTTTAAATTACGATGCTGGGTGGTCAAGCCCGACAGACCATTAAGGCATCTCCATCTCCAAGGTTAGGCTGGCAGGGTTTATTTTACCAATGGTAACGAAGCTATACATTCCTCCTGCTCAGACCAGCAAATCTTTAATTAATGGATAGAAATATCCAGGCCACTAAATACCTAATAATTACTGTGTTATCTGATGTGTCATGCCGACTCCACAAGTTGCTTTGAGATACTTAATTTCCAGGGTAGACTTCCTGAGAGGGATGTGTGAACACTGAAAAGGACTATTCTAACATAATCATCCTCCCTCCCCCAAGAAAAGAGATTTTCATTTGCCACAGTCATTACTGGGGTTGCCCAAGGTCACATGTGTGTAGTATATTAAATGATGGGAATGGAAATGTGACTAGTTAGAATGCCTTAGAATGCCATTGGCAGAATTGCATAGAGAGGTGGCAGTTTACCAGGTCTCTTAAGCACTAGCCCAGGACAGGTTAAACATAAGGGGCAGAACCAGGGGGGAGATAGATATTAACACATACCTCACTGATTTATACATGCACAACTTTCCCCGTGAGGAGTCATTGCTCTCAAACACTGTGGCAATTATCTTTTCCAGGCTGCTCGAAAATACTGCCCTCATCATGTTGGCCATTACCTTGGGATGGATGTCCATGACACCCCAGACATGCCCCGCTCCCTCCCTCTGCAGCCTGGCATGGTGATCACAGTGGAGCCAGGTAAGGGCGGATGCTAGCATAGCAGCCTCCAGCCCCTTGAGACACACCATAGTAGTGTCAGATAGAAAAGTAAACATTTATTTTTACCTGAACCAACATAATTCCTTTAGGAGACAGGAAAATGAGTCTCTTCAGTGTAGAAGGGAACTTCATTTTAGATTTTTCTTGAGCTTTCTTATTTAACATCACATAGTTTGTCTAATTGACTTCCCCAGTAAATAGATAGAGACCACTTTCTGTAAGTAGATACTGAGAAATAAATCATTTTTTAAAATAATTATTTTTCATTACAACTTTACAATATTATTAGTTTCAGTGATTAGACATTTATATAACTTATGAAGCGATCACCCTGATAAGTCTAGTACCCATCTGACATCATACATAGTTGTTACAGTATCATTGATTATATTCCCCATACTATACCTTATATCCCTGTAACTGTTTTTATAACTGTCAGTTTGCACATCTTGATCCCTTCCCCTTTTCCACCCATCCTCCAACACCCCTCCCATCTGGCAACCATCAAAATGTTCTTTGTATCTATGAGTTTCTGTTTTGTTTATCTATCTTGTCTTTTTTAGATTTCTCATTTAAGTGAAATCACACGATGTTTGTCTTTCTCTGTATGACCCATTTCACTTAGCACAATACCCTCTATGTCCATCCATGTTGCAGATGGCAAGATTTAACTCCTTTTTATGGCTGATTAATATTCCATTTATATATGTACCACTTCTTTATCCATTTGTTCATCAGTGGTCACTTGAGCAGCTTTCATATCTTGGTCATTGTAAACAATGCTGCAATGAACATAGGGATGCATATGTTTTTGGTTTTTTTTTTTTGAGTTAACGTTTTGGGCTTCTTTGGATAAATATTCGAAAATGGAATTGCCGGGCCCTTTTTGTCTCGTTATAGTCTTTCATTAAACTCTATTTTGTCTGGTACAAGTATTGCTACCATAGCACTTTGTGTGTGTTTGTTTCCTTTTTCATAGAAATACTGTTTTCTATCACTTTACTTTCAGTCTGTGTTTATCTTTCGATCTGAAGTGAGTCTTATACGCAGCATATATAAGGGTCTTGCTATCCATTCAGACACCCTATATCTTTTGATTGGAGCATTTAATCCATTTACATTTAAAGCAGTAATTGATAGATATGTGGTTTTTGCCATTTTATTATTCATATTTTTGACATTTTTTTCTTTCTTAAGCTCTTTAACATTTCTTATAATACTGATTTGGTGTTGATGAACTTCTTTAGTTTTTTCTAGTCTGTGAAGCTCTGTTTTTGTACTTTGATTCTAAATGATAGCTTTGCTGGGTGGAGTAATTTTAGCTGTAGATCCTAGCTTTCCATCACTGAATATTTTGTGCCAGTCCCTTCTGGCCTGCAAAGTTTCTGTTGAGAAATCGGCTGACGGTCTACTGGGAGCATCTTTGTAGTTAACCCACTGTTTTTCTGTTGCTGCTTTTAAGATGCTCTCTTTGTCTTTAACACTTGGCATTTTAATTATGATGTGTCTTGGTGTGGGCCCCCTTGGGTTCATCTTATTTGAGACACTGCACTTCCTGGACTTGTATGTCTATTTTTTCTCCGCCAGGTTGGAAGTTTTCCATCATTATTTCTTTAAATAGGTTTTCAAGTCCTTGCTCTCTCTCTTTTCCTTCTGGTACCCCTATGATGCGAATGTTGGTATACTCTGTGTTGTCCCAGAGGCCCCTTAAACTAGCCTCATTTTTTGGATACTTTTTTCCTTTTGCTGTTCTGATTGCATGTTTTCCGCTGCCTTATCTTCTAAATTGCTGATTCAGTCCTCTGCTTCATCTAATCTGTTTGATTCCTTCTAATGTATTGTTCATTTCAGTTATTGTATTCTTCATCTCTGACTGATTCTTTTTTTATCTGCTCCATCTCCATTTTTATATTTCCTATCTTTTTGCTGAAGTTCTCACTGAGATCATTGAGCATTCTTGTAACTACTATATTGAACTCTGCATCAAATACATTACTTGTCTTCATTTTGTTTAGTTCTTTTTTCTGGAGTTTTGTTCCAATGGTTCACCAGCTGGCATGATGCCAAGCATTGGGCAGATCAGCAGAGATGTGGCAGCCACAGCAGAGCATGAAGATAAATATTAGAAGAGTCAATTTTTAAATACTGATGCTGTTTTTATTGTTTGTAGATTTCAGGTGTTTTCATCTCTAAACTGTGTAATTGTAGCTGGGACACGTCTTTTATACCACCCTTTGAACCCAGTCATGTGTTGCTATCTGTGGCCTTTGTACCATCTAGTCCAGTATCATTGGCCCCTGGTGCAGTTTCTTTAATATGAAAAAACTGTCATCTGTCTGACTTCATGATTGGAAAGGATTCCTTGGGCTCTTAGAACTTCCAGATGTTCATTAAAGTCTTCCTCTTTAATCCCCTACTTTATATTGTATACATCTATTACATTTATGACTTATGAGAAAGAGCTTATTTGAATATTTCTGCAGCTTCTGGTTGTTCAGGCTAATCATTGCTAAGTATTTTTAAAATACATTTTGAAATACCTTATATCTTTATTTTAGGAAAGTTCCCTTTTTCCAGGAGCCTATTAGGCAGAGACAGATGCATTTATATAACCTACTGATTCCCAGCATATATTTGCATACTCATAAGTAACTTTAGTAGCTTGATTGAGCCACTAGAATGTGACAGAATCATGATCAACGTTATTGTAGTTTTATGGAGCTTGTAATCTAGTATATAAAATAACTATAATTAAAAAAAATAAAAGATAAAATAGAGTAACTATAATAATGGTTACTTTAGTAATGACAGTCAACATTTATTGACCATTATGTACCAGACACTTTAGCTTGTACTATCTCATTTAATCTTCACAGTTCCAGGTAGATACTGTTAAAATCCCAGTTTTACAGATTACTTGTAACACAGAGAGGTTAACTTGCTTGCCTGAAATCATCCAGTTACTTCCATTTATGAATAGCACATTCTTTTTGTCTACTCTGTAGGCATTTATATTCCAGAGGATGACAGAGATGCCCCAGAGAAGTTTCGTGGTCTTGGCATACGAATTGAGGATGATGTAGTAGTGACTCAGGACTCACCTCTCATCCTTTCTGCGGATTGTCCCAAAGAGATAAGTGACATCGAACAGATATGCAGCAGGGCCTCTTGACCCTCATTGCACTCCACAAGCATCTCAGGTTCAAGAAGGATGCATGCTAGCATCCGTGCACATGTGCTTTCTGAGTGTCTGTGTTTTCTGTGTGCTCCATTTGGGAGTTCAGCAGCTGTATGAATGTATGTAGCTGTGTATGTGGTCTTTTTTGTTTTAAGTTACTAAAAATCTGCAAAATAGAATTTTTGTTACTATAACTTTAGTAGCATTACTTCTGTAAAATTAATGACCCAGGCTAGCTTAATTTTTAAACAAAGAAAGATTGGGTTACATGTGTCCATGCATTCTAGTTAACATATTTAAATGTATAGAAAATTCCTTTTTTTCAGGTCTTTTCCTTTCTGTGCTTTTGCTAAGATCCACCTAATATTGTTAAGATGTTTGTGCTTATATTTTGAGATCACCAAGGTCTCTGCCTACACTAAAAGCCACCCATCAGTGATTGTGTGTGGTCACTACATACCTTCCATAACTCCTACCTGCCTATTCCAGAGCTTGCTTATCTCCTGGAAACACACAAAACCCTCGTGGGCACTAGTGTCCCGTGTTCTCACCGTTAAGCCACAGTCCAGATTCCAGCAACATTAGCTAACAAAGCAGTTTTGAGCCTTTCTTGTTATGTGGTTGCCTAGGGCCTGGAAAGTATTTTGATTCTTGATAAGAAAGGAAATGGAAGAGAAAGAGAAGTGCATAGGTGTCTGCTACAGATCCAGTTCTCCATCCATCTGCCTTAACCTGAAGATGATTCCTTTCCCAGATATCCATGCTTCCTTTAGTGATTCTTAATGCCTGACCTCATTGCTTGCCCTTGAGCTATTGCCCTGGCCAAGGGCAGGTCCTCTACTTAACCCATTAAAAGTCAGAGGCATGGCACCCAGTTTTCAGAAAGATACCTCTGTTATCATTTTATGATTTCCTCTAGTGCTAACAGAAAACACAGTATGGAACTCACCAAGATCAAATATCCTATGATCCTTGTCTTCATGTGATGTTAGCATTAAAAGGGCATATTTCCCTCAACACAGCATTGGATGCAATTATACAAGAACTCACTTTGCAAAGTGAACAGCACTGGATTATTGCAGATAGTTTATGTGGGAGCTTCTGTCTAAAAGGGAAGCTTTGAAAATTAGTGTGTTCCCCTCCTTTAAACCTGGGTATGAGCCCAAGATGTACAAAAATATGCTGACTGTTAGCATACATTTGTGGGTTTTTAAGAAAATATTTATATTTGTGAGGCACAAGCTAGGGGATCAACACTCCCCACAGTGCTAAAGGTTTGCCCATCTTATCAGGAAAACCCAAGGTACAGAGCCCAAAACAGACAGGCAGTGACTTCATCAGGAGACAAAGATAATGTTGGAAACCAAAGTAATACACGTGTCCTGACAGTGCTGCAGCTGGGGGAATGGATGGCTGCACAGCTGGAGTTGTCATCCCCATGCCTGCCCTCCCTCCACCTTCTTAGTCCAGTGCTGCTTTCTAAAAGGAGGGGACTAAAACCAAATTCTCAGCTTGTGCTTCTCATTCTCTGGGCCTCTGTGAACCCTTGAATTGGGTTTCCTTTGTTCCTTTACAGTCCTGGAATAAGGAATTTCCTTTTCTTCTTGAAAATCATCTTCTGCGGCCTTCAACTTTTTAGCTAAACACCTAGGTGCCTTTTACATATAGCAGCACACTGAGACACGAAACCGACCCCTTCCAGTTAGACGGCAGTCAGGTTCGGCAGCTGTTGTGAGTGGTAGTTAGAATGCCATCGTAGAATTTGGGGATTTTTAGTTCCTGACCCAGGTATCATTGTCCTTTGAGTCTCAGATTAACCACCGCAGCTAAACCTGTCAATTAGACTATCAGAACCATCAAGAGATGACACAGTGATCCTCTCCAAGCAGTGTCTTAGGGTCTGTCTGGTGTATCCAGGATTCAGGAGTGGACAGTTGTGCAGAGTGTAGGAATCTCACCTATTTTTCGCCAAACCACAGACACACCCCACATTTCTCTTCATGTCTAAGTATAATAAATACTTTACATATATACCAAGCTCTCCTGTAATGAAAACCTGGATTTTAAAAAATCTTTCAAATGTTCCACTGGAATTTTTCTCCTTGAAGTGAGTAGATGAGGTCGCATCTTTACGATACAATCTAAATGAAGGTAAGCAGATCTACATAGCCTCTGCCACATACTTTTTTATGTGTTTATTTTAGGAATCGCTATTTTTCACCCTTATTCAAGAAACAGGAACTGTTTTTATCTGAAACACAGCAGTGGAAATGCTGGAATAAAAAACCCTTTTCCCAAGTCATAGTAGCCAGGTTAGGGAGGTGCTTCTGAGACTGACTTCATTTTCTCTGTGTACGCCTTCTTTCAGAATATTAGTTTCTCATTAATTTTTATAAGGTCAGAAAGAGAAAACTCCTACCATAGATAGTGGAAATTAAGATCCATGAAACAAGTTAAATCTCCAGATAAAGACATCATAACTCATTACAAGAGAACAATCGGACTTTTATATTTTTCAAAATGTTCATAATCAGTACCTTCATCAGCTTTCTTAATAATAGAAAGATTGCAAATGTCATGCATGAGAGCTGCCTCTCCCTCTCCTGACATCTGCTACCAATAAAACAGAATAGGAGTTAGACCTTAACTGCCACCCCTCAACCTGCATATAACAGATAATAATGTAACTTATTTGTGTGTATATATTAGAAATTAAGTGAGGGCCCAGGATAGTGGCCACATAAAGGACCCTGCCTGGAAGAGGTTATTATGACTTGGTTAATTTTTTTATTCTAATTTTCTTAAATTAAGCTCTTTGGGTTTAGTTTTAAGCCCAGGCTAATATACTTCAGGCTGAAGTGTTTAATGCTCCTCATACAATGAGGAGATGACTACATCATGAAACCCTAACACTGGAGCAGAATTCCACAGGCACAAAGCATGTGAATCCTCCTGTCTGCTCTTCTTACCTCTGCCTTTGTGTCACTGAGGAACTTAGAGTAAGCATCAGTATTATTCGGATTGGGGTCCCCATGAAATCAGGACCTCTTGGGTTGTGCTTCATGAGGCTCTGAAAGAACAGGTCTTTGTTAGCATTTCTTAATGCTTCATATGACTTTTGTGCAATTATATAAATTCAATTTGGACAAAACGCTGTTACTTTTAAGGCTCTACCCACTGAAAATAAATGTCATTCCCCAACAAGGGAAAAGCATTTGTTACTGTCATTTCAAAAATAAACTATAAAATTATATAAAAGTATATGGCATGTGTGTTATTTTAAAATTTAGAGTTTACAGCTTTAAATTTGAGAACATTTTGATTTACAAAATATTTTACATAGTATATTCATTAATTGCTATCACAAAATCATAATAGCAAACTGAGATGATCTTGTTAGGCATAGAGGGAGAAAAATCAATGGATTAGATCCAGCCTAATCGAAGATTGACTCAAGTATCTAATGTATAACATGGTGACTATAGTTGATAACACTGTATTGTATAATTGAAATTTGTTAATAAGAGAGTAGAACTTAAAGGTTCTCACCAAAATATATATATAAAAATACGTGAGTTGATGGATGTGCTAATTAACTAGATAGGGGACATCCTTTTATAATGTATACTTATAGCAAATCATCACCATGTTATACACTTTAAATATCTTAAAATTTTGTCCATCATACCTCAAGAAACCTAGGGGGGAAATGTGGTTTACTCTCCATAAAACTGACCCATGGGTCTTCAGACCTGTAGCACTTAAGACAACTATAGCCATGAGCATTTTATGAAAGATGAATTTTGTGGGAGAGTAGGATCAATTTGCAAAATTATAAATATGTGAAATGTCTCAGTGAGCCACATAAAGAATCTTAAGAGTAGCCATCTCTCCCTATAAAGAATCCTCTTTAAAACCTGAAACACTTAAAAAAATTTTTTGTATGGCACAATGGAATAACTTGGAGGGACTTCGGCATACATACATGTGACTTAGAGAAAAAAATTCATTACATATCCTTTATATAATTATGATTTTTAAAATTGTATAATACTTCCAAAAGTTAATTTTTAAAATGTCAATAAAAGACTTGGCTTACTTTTGGTAATGTGACTTTTTTGATAACAGGCTGAAATGCCTATACACAATTCTTGATTCAGACTTTTTAGTGATAATGTCTTTAGTTCTTCATAAAAACCATCTATAAGAAACTTGTTTGCACAAGTAGGTGTCAAAACATTTTAAACTTTATATGATCATTCAAAAATTTATGATTGAATTGACAAATGGATAAATAAAATGCGGTATCTCCATACGATGAAATATTATTCAGCCTTAGAAAGGAACAAAGTACTGATACATGGAATAATGTGGGTGAACCTTGAAAACAGTCTGCTAAGTGAAAGATGCCAGACTCAAAAGGCACATATTCTATGATTCCATTTATATTACATCCACAGTAGGCAAATCTATGGAAACAGAAAGTAGCTTAGTGGCGCAAGGGGCTGAAGACAGGGGAAATGGAGAGTGAATGCTAACAGTTTCTTTTTTAGGTGATGAAATGTTCTGAAATTAGATAGTGGTAGCTTCCCAACTCTGAACATACTAAAAACCGTTGAATTGTATACTTTTAAAGAGCACTTTATGGTAAATGAATTAAATCTTAATAATTTACAATTAAAATTTAAAGAATGTAATAACTTCCTCTCATTGACAAAATATGTGAAATATAATGTAGAAGTCCAACAGAATTGAAATATTTATATCAAATATTTCAAGATAATGAAGCTATAACTTGCAGAATGTACATATATTTTTAGACTAGTCCCCATGCCCATAGCTTTGACTTCAAAGGTCAGACGCATCAGTGGAACAGAAAGCGGGTCTGTCTGGAGCTGCACCTGTGAAGAGCTGTGGCCCAGTCTTTAGCCCCATGACACCCAGCTTCGCCTTAGGTACCTGAAACACCAGCTGGCTCCTTGTCTCTGATGAGCAGCACTGCGCACAACGGTTGCTGCAGAAGTGCATGGCCAGGAGGTAGTACCCCTCTTTGCCCATATTTAAGTGAGTCCAGGGCTCCTGATGATAAGATGACAGATAAGGGGCTCTGGTTACTCCAAGTAGCCATCCTGAAGGGTTCCATGTCTCCCAGCATACCAATTTCAGGTCATATCGCTTAGGGTATTTTATTTAATATCATAAAATCTAGAATTATACACATTAAAGCTTACCTTGGACATAAAAATTTGTGGCACTAAGTAAATACTGATCCAAATTTCCACAAGTTTTTAAAGCCCAATGGTTCTGGATAATTGCCACTAAATGCTATCCTTTTCCCAGGAAAGTTGGGTTTGGGAAGCCCACAATGGTATATCAAAAGTATTTATAAAAATAGTTATCCTGGAAAATGTTATTCAATACTTAATTGTTTGGTGTTTGGTTTTGCTTCTCTGCATGTTACATAGATTAAAATCTTTAAGTCTATGGCCATGATATCCTGATCTTACTGATTTTACATATTAGTTGTAAGGGTTTTTTTAAAAAGATTCCTTGAGATTTTTCCACATAAACTACATGTCATCTAGAAATGGGACAGTATCATTTCTGTGTCTCATTTGTATACCTCTTACTTCCTTATTGCACTTGCTAGAAGTTCCAGTACTACATTCAATAATAGTGCTCAATTATTGAAGGAGGCCATCCCTGCCACTTTCCTAGTTTTGGGGGAAAATCATTCAATATTTCACCATTAAGTATAACATTAGCTGCAGGGTTTGTTGTAGGTGCTCTTCATCAAGTTCAGGAAGTTCTCTATTCTTATTTTTCTGAGAGTTTTTATCATGAATGGATGTTGAATTTTTTAAAATGTTTTTCTATATCTGTTATCATGATCATGTGATCCTTCTTAAACCTCTTAGTATGGCAGAATCCATTGATTGATTTTAAAATATTGAGCCTTACAACCCTGAAGAAACCATACTTTATCATGGTGAATAATTCATTTTACGTATTGCTGGACTCTACTTGCCAATATTTTGTTAAGGATTTTTGTGTCCATATCCATGAGATATGTTGGTTTGTGGTTTTTTGTTGGTTTTGTTTGAGTGTTTGTTTGTTTTGTATTATCTTTGTCTAGTTTTGTTATCAGTTTCTGGGAGAGAATGTGTAGAATAGTTTTAATTCATCCTTAACCATTAGGTAGAATTCTCCAGTAAAACCACCTCAGCCTGGAGATTTCTTCTTTTGGAAGTTTTGAAGTTATAAATTCAATTTCCTTATTATATATAAGGCCATTCAAATTATCTATTTCATTAATTGGCTTGCCTCTCTGCTGCTATACCGTAAGTTGGATGATGAAAGGAGATTTTTACATATACTTAAAATATCTGATACTTTTTTATCTAGACTAGCATGGTGTAGTTGACAGAGAATATTCTGTAGATATTTTAGAAATACTTGTTGAATGAATAGATGGCTGAAGGAATAGAACTAAAGTAAAATGGTAACATAAACTGAGTGAAATTATGAAAACGGATAAGAATCTGTATGAAACCTACACAAAGTTTTCTTAGGTTTATGCAGCAGGATCTAGTATACAGAAAAGCATGGCCAATCACGACAGCAAGGCAAATCTCCATAGCAGAGATAGTACATGAGGTTTTTCGAGTTTAATGGAACCATCCCTAAGATCATCCATCTCCCTACTATAGCTCTATACAAAGCAGACAACTTGAAAATTGTTGCTGCTTCCTCTTTTGTATCCCTACAATCCCTTCTTCACAAAGCTTAAAAACTAAAAATATTTTTAAATCTGCCACTTAGTCCCTCTCCTAATTTATTCCTCCAATATCTTCCCATAACATCTGAAATAAAATCCTTACCTGATCTGGTTTCTGCTTGTCTATCAGACATCTCTTACCACACTCTCCTTGCTCGAAAAGTTTCAAATTTATCCATTCAAAACATACTGAACACCTACAATGTACCAGGTACTGTTCCAGGGGTTCGTTACCAATGAACAACACAATCAAAATTCCGTCTCTTGGTATGAACACAAAAAGTAAACCTAATAAATGAGTATGTAAAAAAATATTAGAAGGTACATATAACATTTTTTTTTTAATTTAAGAAAAGCATAGTAAAAATATATGGGTAGCAGATCATGCAGGACCTTTTAAGCCATTGTAAAGAGACCTAATTACCCAATTTGACATTACTTCCATTTCCCCTCAATCCCATGACCTTGTTTTGTCTTAGTCATAGCACGTAGTGATACTAGAGATTTTCTGATGTATTTGTTCATTGATATATCATTTCCCTACTAGGAGTTTGACTCCATCACTGTGCCTCTCCTGTTTATAACAGGACCTTGTACCTACTCAATAAATTTGTTGAATGAAGGTGAAATATGCCTTCAATGCCTTCTAGTATTCCTATAGGGGCCTGTAGGAACACAATAGATGACAGAAATCTTAACATGGAATCTATAATTTAACAAAACTTAGCTAAGAAAAACTTTGTAGGGTTCCTACAAATGCTTTAAGGTCTCAATTTTTCTCTTCTCAAATCTGGATAAAGCTGTAACTTTTTACGAATTTGTTGTTCCTGTTTATAACTAAGACAAGGAAACAAATCGTAGATTTTGGGGTTTAGCAATGGCGTTAACACACTCCATTGCTCTCCAGTTTTAAGAGAAAATGTGAGATTTCAAATAAGCCAATACAAGACTTGAGTGATGTAACTGAGTTATACCTCTGCAAGGTTAAAGGTGCAAAAGGGGGCCTGGTTTAGAAATGCGAGGATGACAAAAAGTCCAGGTGCTTTGGCTGAGAGGGAATGCCCTGTAGAATAAATGGCTGAATGCCTCCAATTCAAGAAATTCTGGGGGCACAGATGTGATTATGGCACAAGGAGCGAAAAGAGGGCCGAAACTAGGAAGGAGTCCATAGTCAGAGGACCAACTGATGAACGGGCAATGTATGCTCACGTACGTGAAGCTGAAAACGTGTACCTTAACCCAAGGCCATTCTGGGACGGATTTGGAATTTCCGGCAGAATGGAGATGCTTCGGGCTGATTGGAGATGCCTCTCCCAGGTTCCTGAGCCTCCTGCCTCCCCCTACTTCAGGTAGGCAGGTGAAGGCAGGGCTGGAGAAGGCCTGCTCAGTTTGGCCCAAGGCGGGACGTTCCGGGAGCTCCGGTCTCCCCGCCGAATCCTAAGCATTAATCGAATGGGACTCAGGAAACTAAAGGGCGCCCGGGCCCCGGCTCTGCCCGCCTCAGGCCTCCCACAGGGAGGCTGCAGGTCGGGCCTGGCTCGGAAGCCGGGCGGGCTGGGCCGGAACGGCCGACCCGAGTCTCGGCAGCTGGAGGCGGCGGGACGCCCACCGTGGCCCCTTCGCCGGCGTCCCTCCGAGGAAAATCCGTCCGCAAGACGGGGCGGAGCTAGGGCGGCAGGTCGCGGCCGAGGCGGAGGAAGCAGCCACCGCCCCAGCGGAGGGAGTGTGGCCGGGGGCTTCCCGGGGAGGGCGACCAGAGCGAGTCGTCTCGAGCGTTTCCACCCGGCGCGCTCCCGTCGGCGCCGCCCCGCCCGACCCCGCCCACGCAGGCGGGGGGGGACGCGGCCTGCGCCTTTAAGAGGCGGGGCCACAGGCTCCGCCCCCACCTGCTCCTCGCGCGCCAGTGAGAGACCGGGCGCGAGGGGCGGGGCCGGGGATCGGAGGGGGCAGGGCGAGGCGTGCGCTGGTGCGCAGGCGCAGTGGCCGGGCGACGGAACGTGTGTTTCCAAAATGGCGGCAGCGATGGATGTGGATACCCCGACCGGCACCAACAGCGGCGCGGGCAAGAAGCGCTTTGAAGTGAAAAAGGTTGGGTCTCGCCAGCGCCTTCCTCAGGGACGCTAGAGAGGCTTGGATCTGGCTGGCAGGCCCGAGAATGAGCGGGGCGCGGAGGACAGGGCTTCATTTCAGGGCGTTCTTGGGACTGGGTACCACGAAAGGAAGCTGGGGGGCGGGTCTTAGGCTTGATCGGCATGCTTGCGGCCCACTCGCGCTGGCCGCATTGGTTTCGCTGCGAGGCTGAGGGGCCAATCACGGAGTTGCTTATTGAGAGACGCGCGGTTGCGACTCGGCTGCGGGAGCCAAGCGTCTGAGTTGTCACTGGAGTGGAGTGGCGGGGTGGGGTGGGGAAAGAGGGTGGTGTGGGTGGAAGGGGGAGTCGGAGCGATGCGGTGGGTGGAGAATGGGGCAGTGCGGCGGAAGCCGGGAACCTGAGGGCTCACCGCAATGGAGGCGTCTGAGGAGCCGGGCTGGTGATCGCCCCGCCCCTCTCTGGCGCCCGGGGTCCCTCTCTCTAACTCAGGGACCCAGGCCCGCTTCTCGCCGGGTCGAAGCGTCCATTCCCATTAGCCCCGAGCCCCGCCTCGTTGAAGTGTCTTCTGAGTGTAGTAACTCGTGCCTCTTTGGAGAGGTCTTTTTGGTTTGTCACACAAGCCGCCCCAGTCATGTGGTAATATCCAGAATCCCCCTCCGAAAAAAAAATGTTTAAAATAAATGGTGGAATCTGTTAAAAAAAAAAAGGAAAATGCGAGCCCAAATCTGGCGTCATTTGGGGAGGGCTGAGTACTAGTTGCAAACGACCTGCTAACAGTGGGAAAACAAAAAAATGTGGAACGTGACTTTCTGCATGAAATGCCTCAAGAGTGTGGTCTGCTCACAGTTTGCGCGACAGGTTCCGATTCCCACCTGAGATAAAATAAATATGTTCAAAGTGAAGCGTCGGAAGCAGGGTCGACGTTATTCCTGGAACATCTGGCCAAACACGACGATATCCCCCCTCCTGGCTGCTTTTTGGCGTTTCATTGTGGGCACTGCTGCGTGCTCAGTTAGAACCAGCAGCCATGTTGAATAATAATAGAAGTGGGATTTTTTTTTTTCCCTCCTCCAAGTTGACGCTGCCTGGTGAAAAGTGCTGAACTAGTCCCCAGACAATGAGAATTGGGTTGAAAGAGATGAAGTGTGGGGAAGTGGCATCAAATTCCTGGAGGAAAAAGGAATTTGGGAATACTTATAATTGCAGAGGGCTGAGGTTTAAGTTACTAACTTCCACTTTTGAATAAACTCTTATTGGAATTAACTAAATATAAGAGTCTGAGCATGAAAAGTCGAGAATATGAGTTTATTTAGCGGTAGGAACTAAGCAATTCTAGAGTTGGTTAGGAAGTAATCTTGTTAGGTATAGGTGATGACCTTGTTCTGTGTACTGACACCGGGTAATTGGTTATCCAGCTTATCCCACGATTACCCATTTTATGATCCAATCGTCTTAGTTCAGTGCTTCCAAGCTTTCATCTCCCCACTCATGTTTCCAAAGCTGCCCTGAGAAGCAGATACTTATTTATGTAGAAATTGAGTTCTGCAACTGCCAGGGGAACCTACGTGCTAATTCCACTCTACCTATTAGACCTGAAACAGGCACTTACAAATTATTCCTGATGTGCTTACGTTGATATGGCTGACCAAATTTTTTTAAGCTGTAGGAAAAGTAAAATTAAAAGTTGACTCTTTAACTACAGCCATGCCACCCTGAACATGCCTGATCCTGTCTGATCTCAGAAGCTAAGCAAGGTTGGGCCTTAGTAGTTCTTGGATGGGAGACCACCTAGGAAGACCAGGTGCTGTAGGCCTAAAACAAGTAAAAATTGGCTCGTTAATTTTCGTGTTCATATACTCAACCATTTGTAGAATGGGTGAGTGTACATGTAGCTTACTGTTGTTGTCTTATGATAAATAAGAATGAAGTAATATCTAAAACCTGTTTGGTGGTCCTTGTGACCAAAGAGATGATAACTGCAACTGCAACTGCAACATGAAATCCTAGAGTGTGTGTATGTGTATTTGTATTACAAGGAGAGTTCCGCCTTTTTCTCTTTGCAGTGGAATGCAGTAGCCCTCTGGGCCTGGGATATTGTGGTTGATAACTGTGCCATCTGCAGGAACCACATTATGGATCTCTGTAAGTAGCTGGAGGAGGCTGGGAGGAAATTGAGACGGTTACAGAGATTATGGCTATTCTGATGTGACCAATTTTATTCATAATATAAAGCATCGTCAGAGCACTTGGGGTCTTCTGCATCTTGTCCATTGGTATATTTGAAAGAGCGTAGTTTTTTATGATGTTCTGGAGGTATACCCATCTCTCAGAATATATCTACTCAATCTAAAGATGGCAAGGTCACATTTAGAATGAATTGTGGACCCTAAGGCCTGTTTGATTATTCTTCTGTATTTTCCATTGAAGATCCAGTCTCAAAGGCAAAAATAGTGAAAGGAACAGAGTAGTAAACTTTGAGCTAAAATAGTCCATCAGAGCCAGTGTTTCCTAGGCAAGATTTATAAAGAAAAACCTAAAAAGTAAGCGTTTTTAATATTAGTACCAAACATAGTTAAGAGGACATCACTGCCAACATCTAAATAGGTGGTTAATTGCCCTGAAGACATTTTGTTTAAATCTCCACATATTCCATCACACATGATTGTCAACACGTGGTGGATTTGATGATAGCTATTGATAGACTAACTTGCTATCCTTATAGCAACAGGGGCAAGAATATTGACCACGCCAGAAAGAGTTGAGATTAGTTCTTCATTCAGGTACTAAAATGGTTTGTTATTGAGATCAGAAGTGGGGCAAAAATATTTCACCTTTCTAGAATTGAAATTATAGGCACCTTTACTTTTTAAATCACTCATCTGCCTCTCCAGCTATATCTAGAGCCTCTGTCCTGTTCAGTTATGTAGTTTCTCTGGCTTTCCGCTGCTGAAGTGTCCATCTTTTAGAGCCCTTGCATATCCTGTTCTTTCTGCCTGGAATATTCTCTACCTCTCCTCCCTGCTACCTTGTTCTAGACCAAGCACTGTGTACTCTGAATGTGAGCCACAAATGCGAACACATGCATAGTTTAAAAAACACTAGTACCAATATTAGTAAGGTAAAAAGAAACAGATGATTTGTATTTTATTTGTCCTGTATAAAATATATTTTAATTTCAACATGTAATCAGTATTCTAAAGTAAATATTTTACATTGTCTCTTTGTACTAAACCTTTGAAGTATATTTTACACATATAGCTTTATTGGGCAGTGCAAAACTAACCTATAATTTGGTCTTCAGATCTAACCTTGAACTTCCTTTCTCTGACCATGCTTATGTACACACAAACACAATCTATGACAGTTCTGTTAAATATTCCAAAGACACCCTATAGTTTCCTTTGCAGCAACCATTTAACTAGTTCTGTATCATGTCCGTGTTATTTACTGCTACATTTCCAGCTCCTATTATAGTGTCCAGTACATAATAGGTTCCCACTAAATATTTGCTTACTAAATAATAAAAACAAGATAGGGGAATAGTCTGTGCACATTGTAATTTTAAAAGCACAAATCAAATATTTTGTGTTGGAAAACAATTATGGCAGGTATTGGTAACTTATTGCCCTTGGTTTCTTTGAGTTTTGACCCTGTTTACCTTTTCACAAAATAGTCAAAGCAGATCAGTGGCTACCATGTTTAATATAGATAGAAGGAACCTATCACAGAAAAACACACGCGCAGTTTTAAATGTGTTTGGGTGGGGTGTTAGATTACATATTTGCCAATTTTTTTGCCATGTATTTTCACAAGGAGTTGTTCCCAGATAAAATACTGTCTTGGTACTCTCTTCTATAAATAGTTAATGATTTTATAGAATCCTGATTTTTTTTTTTTAATTTCTATATTTAAGTCGTCGTGTGTCTCTCTGGATAGAAGTGAATGCACTTCTTGGAAAGACTGTGACAGACACAGGCTATTGATCTTCCGTCTTTGAGTTGAACACTTGAGGGATCAATGTAGGCTTTCAGTTAAACACCTGCTTTATCATATATTTTAACTGTCAGATGAAGAGGTAGAACATCAAACTCCTATAAAAAATTAAGCAATTGTTTTCAAGTCATATCTTTTATTCAGTCAGTGAATATTTATATTCTGGGCCTTTTTCTAGGCAACAAGATAAAACGACTTAGATCAAGTCTTTACCCTTAAGAAACATAGCCTTTTGTTTAATACAGACTCTAAGGAGAAGTCTGGTTGCCACAACTGGACTTGTCTTCCTTTCAAGAATAAATGGATTATAATTCTTGTAAAAAGATTTTTTCTTGAAGATGAAATAAAGATTCTCAGTTTAATATTGGCCATTTTCTAATAAATTTTGTTCTGGCGTGAAATGAATATATATATGACTGCAAATAAGTAAGAGTCATTATGTATGTGCCTCAGTTGGACTCCTACAGACCATTCTTGGTCTTCTTTTTTTGAGTTCAGATCGATATTGCATGCCCTACTACAGCTTCATATTTTATATTGCCCCATTTCTTGGTGTTTTACAGAGTTGCTGAAATACACAATCTGCTAGGTGTTATTTTTCTTTATTACCCTGGGTAACCTTGTTTCATATGAAGAGGACATCTGGAAGGGCTTAGACCCAGCCTTTGCCCATAAGAAGTTAGTCTTTTCCTAAAACCACAGGTCCATCAATGTTTTGTTAGTGTGAAATCTGTCCACTTCTGAGATGAACCCATTGCTTCCTTAGCAGTCCTTTGGTGATAATGCTCTTGTATTGAAATTAAAAAGTCCCCAAGCTTAGTATATCACTTTGCAGGGGTCTGACAGGAACCCACAATGTACTGCTAGTTTGTCTGCTCTAGGATGACAGTGTTCCCCTACTCTTTCCACTCTTAAACGAACAACTACCTGTACCAAAAGCTTGAAAACGTTTTAAATTTGAGAACATTTTACAGTCGTATTTAGTAATTTTTCATGTCATTTTGTCTCTCATTCTAGATCTCAATCCTCCTCCTCCTATACATTTTTGTTCTTTGTTAGGGATTTTCTGGTAAAGAATAAATATATATTTGGCCCTCATTTTTTTGTTTATAGAAGAGGTTTTCGTTGGCTCGTTTAAGTACTGAGAGCCTACTTTGTACTTGGCATAGAAAGCGAGTCCCTTAAAAATACCTAGACCTAGAAAAATATGAACATGATAATAAGCCTTGAAACAGTTTTGTTGTGTACTTAAATGTGCCTCATTTAGCTAGCTTTATAATTCATAGTCTTCATTTAAGAGAGGATCAAACTTGAAGGACATCAGATTTGTCTTCTCTGCCATCCCTTTGAATACCATAGTGCACTCATAGCCCCAGTAACTTCTTGAATATACTGCATAGACCCTAGATTCTCTGCTCTTATCAAAGGAGGACACAGTTATCTCTTTGTAGTGTGAATGTGGGTAGCAAAAGCAAGTTGTGGGATTTCAGGTCCTTTGTCTTTCATATTTTCGAAGGGTCAGGGAAGAACCCTTATTATTATATATCTCTTCCCCTGAGACCAAACATACCGATTAACATCTTAGCATTATTTTCTTACAATTTTACTATTTTCCACCTGTGGAAGTTTGAAGTAATTGTCTCCTGTTGGTCTTTCAGGTCTTTCTTCTTCAGAAGGAGATAACATTTAGTTACCACCTTCAGAGAAGGCAAATTATGCATTACTAATTCTTGTTCCTTGAGTGTTTATTCCCAGTAGAGCTTTGCTCACCAGTTCTCAATCTGTCAGATTTTCATTCTATTTAAGTTCCCATCTCTTTTTTCTCTATGAAGTTGACATTGTCTACATTTTCAGTAGTTTGCTGTGTTCATCAGACAGAATCACGGCAGGGGCCATCAGTATCAGTAAGTGGCAGGCCCCAAATCTCTAATCATTAGCCTAACAGATTTTTGCTTTGTTGACAGTGTTTTAAAGATTTGAGGTTTTATGTCTTCATGCAGAGCACACCCTACAGTTTGCCACAGGCCACTTTGCCCCCTTTTATCTGGCTTCCATTTCAGTTCACGTGTGTCTGCCTGACCCCTTTAGGCTTTGGAGCTTCATGCGGGTGAGCCTAGGTATTGTTAGTGCCTACAGGAAGCATTTGCCAAGAATAGGGGAAAGATGCCATTTCCAAGAACAGTAAGAGTTAACAAAGGTAGCTTTAAGAATTTACAAAATTTA
The DNA here is from genome assembly GCA_030015415.1 of Cynopterus sphinx. Lineage (NCBI taxonomy): Eukaryota > Metazoa > Chordata > Mammalia > Chiroptera > Pteropodidae > Cynopterus > Cynopterus sphinx. The sequence continues at coordinate 169,917,335 of CM057380.1, forward strand.
CCAAGTTAGTCACTTCCATTTGGACAAGTCAGGTTATATTCAAAATTTAAAAAATGCCTTTCCTTCCTTACTCTTGTTTTTGAACAAGGATAGAAAATTCAGGTTTATATCACCATGTGCCCTCCCCCAGCCCTTCCCCCGACTCCCGCCCAGCATGTCATTGTGTAATTGCACAGATAGGACTGCTATAGATGGAAAGGTTGTTGCTCCTGAGGTCCAGTGACCTTGTCACTCTTGTTCCCACAGGCATAGAATGTCAAGCTAACCAAGCGTCTGCTACTTCTGAAGAGTGCACCGTTGCCTGGGGAGTCTGTAACGTAAGGAAACATCTTTCCCTATCAGCATGGCTTGTAAACATATTACTGCTTTTCTTGCTTTTCCAGTCTTGAAAATAACTAGGAGAAAAATGACTAGCCTAGCACCTTTCTCCCAAAAGGTATACAAATAGCAAAAAAAAGATTTTAAATCCTTGTATTATTCATCTGTCGTAAGGTAACAATTATTAGTTACTGCAGAGGCACTAGTTTGTCTTAACGATAGAATGGGCCCACCTTTGTTATCAACATTTTGGGGATTCATCCTTGTGAATTGCTTTCAAAGACTATGGCACAGTTTTTGAAATATCCTATTGGTGGAAATCTATCTTATCTGATTATTTTTTTTTTAACTCTAAGTGTCTTGTGGAACTAAGTTTGGTAAATAAACTGAGTGTTCAAGTGTGTGTGTACGCACACTTTAAGTGTAACAAATGTACTCAGTTAATGTTTTCTATGGTTTTGTTTTGTTTTGTTTTGTTTTTTAACATGGTCATGCCAGAAATGTTTGTGCAGCATCGCTGGCCTGAATGTACGGCTTTCCAGGGTGTGACAGCTGTGAAGGATAACAAACATCAAATGTTATTTCTAGCATGTGTTAAAAATTCATCCTAATAGTCCTATAGCCCCAGTCAGATGAGCTAAAATTGTCCTGTATTGACCTCTGGTACCAAGGTGTCAGAGGACCCACAGCCCCAAGTATAGCATAGGCCTAAGAGGTCCAGAGTCAGACCACCATCCTCTGTGCAACTTGCTAAGTGACTTTGGGCAGGTATTTGCGATCTCTCAGCCTGAATTCCCTCAGGAAAAATAGGGCTAATAGTAGACTGCATGGAGTTTATTCAGAATGAAATGATTTTGTGTTAGAAGTGTTTAGAACACCTCCTAGCATATAGTAAACATTAGTGTTTGCTAAATAAATATAAATCCAAATTTGGGGTGGTTGCGATTACTGAAGAGATAGCAGCTATCAGTACTCCGAGGCTCACCCACACCTTGTGGTGACACCTTGTGGTGTCAGCCCTTTGGGCAGTTACACAGAAGCCTGTATTGGCTAAGGGACAGTGATTGTTGTTTGTGGGGATAAAGAAATAAAATAAATCTGGCTCTTTGCTTTCCATGGCATTCAGGCATATACTGGGAACCATGTTACTCTGGTAGAAGGAAAAGGGCAGTGAGCTTCCCCTAAATTTTACTAAGGAGTGACTTCCCCAGAGAGCCTGCCATAAGGGGGGCCTGGTGTGGTGTGGCAGGAGCCTTTGGACTAGTCCTGGGTTCTAGTTCTGGATCTTCTATTAACCAGCTCCATGAGTTGGGCAGGTCACTTGTCTGGGTTTCAATTTCTTGTCTATTAAATAAAGACGATAATACTTGTCATGCTTGCTTGCCAGGGTAATGCTTGAATGATGAAATATATGGTACCTTCTCTGTAAACCCTAAAGCACTGATCAGTGTGCTTTGAGATTGCTAAACATACCCATAAGATATCTTAGATGATTGGCAGGAGGACATTTGGGATCAGGAACTTTCAGAGATTCTGTCACCTGCCCTGTAGCCCCTCTTTCCCTCATTTTCTGAGATAGTTGGGGTATACAGGGACCCTGTACTGCTACAGAGTGCCTAATGGGGGAGGTGAGAGGTGGAGAAGAGTATCTTTGATACCCTTAGGTGAGCCTTTCCCTATGATTGAGAAAAATACTTCAGCATTCTACCTTTTAGAAATGTGAGTTTTTTTCTTTTTCATAATGAGTCTTATGAGAGTCAACAGGCAAAGGATCTTTCAAAAGCTATCACTCTACAGAATATGTATCCTCTTGAGTATCCATAGTATACTAGCTGTGGATTCCACTCTTAATTACTGACTTCTATTATCGTCTTTGTCAAAAGATAGTTCAGAAGATAATCACACTGTGATTCTTCTTTAAGTTCTACGCATGTTTTGGAAGACTTAACTGACCAGATTTCAAGGCTGTTATTAAACCAAGCCAGCAAAAGTTTTCATTGTTTTGTTGGGTTTCAGCATCCCTCTTGTCGCCACCTCAGCTGCCCCATCACAGATGAAATGAGGAGGAACACTTGCCATTCCTTTCTAAATACCATTATGAGCAGGAGGAAGAGAATAAATGTCTGTTGTAGAGACATTGTGATTAGCACCTGCATGGTACGAACTCACACCTGAAAAACATCACACAGGTTTTCCTCTTGCCCAAATCTGAAAGCCAGCTCCTAGCTCTCTGTCAGCTGCCAGCATTCTTTGCTTTGTTGCTTCCTGTCTTGATGATGAAATGAGCTCTTTGATTGAGCTCTTGTAATAGTAATATATCCATGAACAAATTCAGAAGTAAAGTCCTTTGAATGGAGTTGAGCTGGGTGAGGGAAGGTTGGGGAAGTGCCCATCTCAGCTCCGGTAGGTGGCAGTGGCAGTGGCAGTGCACTACCAAGTGCTGAAAAGAAGGCTCTTCTCGTGGGGTTCCTGTTCTCCAAAGGGAGGGAGACATCTGGGGACCGAGAATGAGGAGGTTTGAAATCTGATCAGGGGCCTCCGCCAGAATGTACAAGGAATGTTGGCGTGTCCCCTTATGGGCCAGGTAGGACCAGGGTGCCACATCCCAACTTCCCCTGAAAGGAAAGGAGAGAGCTCACTGCCGGAGTGTGCACTGTTCTTCCTAAACAGTTTCCTCCTTTATTAGTAATGACATTTCTAATAGGTGTTTCACTGGGGAAATCCTTGTACATAACCTAGGTGTATGGCTTGTGAACTTTGGCCTCTCATGTTTGTTACCTGCTGTTTTCCTCCAGCCCCTGGGCATAACCAATTCACTGCATTCAAGACATCGTCAGTAGATGGCTGAGCCTACACAGTCATTTTTAATAAAATGTATTTTTTTCTTCCAGCATGCTTTTCACTTCCACTGCATCTCTCGCTGGCTCAAAACGCGGCAGGTGTGTCCGCTGGACAACAGAGAGTGGGAATTCCAAAAGTAGGTGTCTCTGGCTATTTCGACATTGTAAGACTGGGCTTTTTGGTCACTGTCGTTCTTCAACTCATCTTGGGTGGACAGTACATAGTCTTAAAAGATGGAGCCACGAAACATGCCTTGTTTTATAAACTAGCCTTTGGCTAATTTAAGGACTCGTCTGTGTGGAAAAGGTGCAGAGGAGTGGCCGACGTTAGACTTTGGAAGCCCAGAGTGTCCCCATTGTCAGGGGTTTATGAGAGTCAAAAATATGAGAATCTGAAAACTTAAATATTTATTTCCAAAATCACATCTGTAGGGCACGAGCCATGCTGCTGGATTCTGGTTGGCATACCGCCCTGGTGCTGTGGGTGGGGCAGCTTCTGCTTGGTTTGGTTGTGAGATAAACCTGGAGAAGCACAGTTATCCCGTTTAATAATTTTGAGCAAAAAACTACAGTACATAACTTGTCTTTTGTCAAATAAAGTTGTTTTGGGTTATTTAAAAAAAAAAAAACACATGTATAGTAAGGCTCCAGGGGCAAATGTCAGGTATCTGCTTTGGGCAGAATTATATCCACCCATCTTAATTCTTTGGTTTATTTCATGCTGATTAATTCTGACACAGAGTCTTTGGCTATCTCAAGTAAAGTGTGATTATATAAATAAAACCTACATAAAATTTTAAAAATTCAGGTGGTCAGAAGAGTGTATCATGAAACTCAGTCTCCCATCTCAGTCTAATCTCATTCCTGGAGGTAGCCATCAGCAAGAGCTTCTTAGTTCTATCTCCATATATGTCCCTGTATGTATGTGGTGGATACACATGTATAATCTTTTTCTTAACAAAAATGTGAGTATCTTATGGACTAACTTACCTTGCTTTTTCACTTCATACATTTTGGAGATGTTCCATAGCCACACTCAACAAACTGCCTCTTTTCTAATGGTTGTAGAGTATGTTTTTCTGTAGATGTGCCATGATTTACTCAGTCCCTATTGATAGATAGTTGGGTTTCCAGTTTTCCGCTGTTAGAAACAATGCATAGGGATGAACATTCTCATATGTAAATCTTTGTGTATATGTCCAAGTAGTGTATTACCTGAAGCAAGAAGTCTTCAAGGAGAAATGTCTGGGTGAGGAGTACGTACATTTTTATTTGGGGCAGGGTCAGGTGTTCCTTTCCCGAGAAGAGGCACCAGTATGCGCTCCCTCAGAACAGTGCGGCGCAAGGCCTCTGTCCATCTCCTGCCAGTGCTCTGCCGTTGAGCTTTTCCATCTTAGCTACTCTGGTAGTTGAAAATGAGTACTTTGTTACATTTTCTCAATTTTGAGAGAGGTTGGGCTACTTTTCCTGTGTTTCATGTCTCAAATTTTTTGGAGGAAGGGGGATTTTTATTTAAATATGAGCTGTGAGTCATAGGATATAGTTTTAAAAACAAAAATAGATTCTCTGTTACATGTTTAGAAATTTCTTATTGGTGCAGTTATTTTGTTTTTAGACTTGGTTATTAGGGGAAGAGTTTTGGAAGTCATATATCAAATGCATGTTCATATTTTAAGAAACTTTACAGACCTCAGTATCTGACTTATACCATCGTGCTCCATTCAGAAAGTGTATGCTAAGTAACGTGTAAGATTTAAACACGTGTGGTACTGTCCTTCCCTGTCCTTGGGGAGCTCGCATTCTGAGTGGAATCGTGACATAGTACATGTCCAAGCCAAAGCACTGTTCTGCGTTCTCAGGAGGCTGTTGTGGTTTGCTCTGCCTAGGGCAGCTCGGGTTCCATTTTGGACCAAAATTGTTTCGTGTTGCCCATTACATATGCCCAGGGTTGAGCATAAGTGCGGGGTTGAAGAATTCCTTGTGTTGGGCTTTGACTTTATCCAGCTAGTGACTGTCCTGCCACTTCAGCCAGTGACTTTGCCAGGCGGTGGTTTTCAGTGCATTGGGAAAGCAAATTCATAAGGAACAAATTATAGCATTCTTTAATCTGATAGACAACTTCTGGCTTGTTCTCCAGCCCACTAACAAACACTCAGGCTCCACCCTGTGTGGAATTTGGCACAACTTTTTTTAGACAATATTCAAGTGGATTTTGTAGAAGTGCTTAAAGCATCTAGCAGTCCTTCAGGGTGGTTGAAGCAGTGGTCCGGAGTTCTGGGGCCCTGGTTTTCATCCATATCACAAAGTATTTTACACAGGCTAACTGCCCAAAAAGAACCAGCACAAAAGATTAAGATGATAATGAAATATTTTGTGTTCAAGAAATCCATTTATGCATGGGATAAATTTTCTGGCCTTGTTTTATTTTTGTAATTTTATTAGAGCCAAATTTTTGCTTCAGGGAAAGTCAAAAAACCGTTTGAAATTCATACCTAGTTTTTCTGTAGTGCCGAATGTAGTCAGGGCTGTGATCGGAACTGTGATAGATTTTGAAATTGAGGGCTGTCAGCTACTCTTTTCTGTATTTGCCTTTCCCCAAACTTGCTTGAGTCCTGAGCTGAAGCGACAAGGGCTGCCGCAGGTCGGGGAGGCCAAGAGCACAAACTGAGCCACTGGCTGGAGCCAGCAGATGGAGTTTTCTTTCACACCCCAGCACTGACTTCTCCCTTTCGCCTCGCTCATTCTGCTCAGCATCTGCCTGGTACCTGGCGGTGGATGTGGTTGAGACCTGGGGAGGCATTGTCACTGGGAAGTGGGTAGTAGGTAAGATATGACAGGATGACAAGATGAAAGGGGCAGAGACCAGTGTCATAACCCAATCTTGGAGCACACTTGTGGTCATTTATAGCTTTTCAAAGTTTTCATCAAATTTGTTCATATGTATAAGCAGGTTTTATAGTCTCAAAACAAGAAATTACTAAGGAATTAATAAAATAATTTACTTTGTCTTTCAGGTATGGGCACTAAGAAAATAATTCTTCATCAAGCTCAACTGTTTCTGTTATTCATTTAATGACTTACCCTCTTGTTACATAATTGTAAATTAGATAGAACCGTGTCTTTTCTGCTTTTTCTTTTCAGTTTGCTATTTCTGCAGTCATATTGTATTCTATGTCAAATAAAATCAGTTGTGTTCTAGAACAGATGTTGTCTCTTGTGTATGTGAAAAAAAATCAGCATAAAATAAAGGTCCCGTCCTCCTAGGCTGGAAAGCCTGCTTGTGAAAGTGAGATGTTTTTTCATTAGAGCCAGAGGAGAGGTGTCCTGTGAGCACAGCACTTGGTCACGAAGAAGCCTGTCCACAGCCCAGTTACTGACAGCAACCTTGGGTACACCGCCTCTGCACCAAGCTTTTCTCTTCTGGAAAGTGGCTTCTAAGGACTAAATGACGTCATGTGGGCACAGGAAGAGGCTTTGTGAGCTGTAAAAGCCCCATACAGACCTTACCTTTGTGTGTGATGTGTTGTTTTCTCTTCATAGTTTAGAAAAGTAAACTTAAAAAAAATCTCTCATGTAATCTTAGCTGGCAAAAGAATAATTTATGAACTCATTGATAATTGGTATCACTTAAAATTGAATTACTAAGAGAATTAAAGTTTCTTTCACCACCACCTTTTGAAATGTTTAAAACGTGTCGGCCATGGGAGGAATTGCCAGTGGTAGGGTTAATTCAATGGCTTTCCAGAGTCTAACTGGGAAGCAGCATCGTTTACTGCAGTGGTTCTCAAAGTGTAGTCCGTGAACTCGGGGGAACCTGAGGCCCTTTCCGGAGGTTCATGAAGTTCTTTCTCCAACTGCGTGTCTCTGTGAGCCCAGCTTTTCGTTCTACTTCAGCCAAAGCAACGTATTGAAGGAAGCAGACAAAATCCAGCTGCCTTCTATTAAGTCAGATGTGAAAGATTTGCAAAAATGTAAAACCAAGCCACTCATCTAATTCTTTTTGTTTTGAAAGTTACTTGTAATAAAACTATCTACGTCGACACGTGATGGGTGTTTTTCTGTTTACATTTTCAATGTCTCAGTTTCGATTTCCCTCATGGTAACTATAGGTAGTACCCACACAAAAACTCTTTGAGGGCCTCAACTTTTAAGTGCATAAAAGAATCCCAAGACTAAAAAGTTTAAGAACCTCTAATTTAGAAATCAAGAACTTTGAAGTCCTAATAAACCTGGATCAAACCCAGCTTCCCCACTTACCTCCCTGCACAGTGCCTGCACGTAGCAAGCCCTCACGTGGAGGAAGCTGCTACTTCTGTCATTTTAGGGCTACCACCCATGGCAGGAATCCCCTCTTTTCAACCCCTTTAAATTGGTCATTTAAACCGCATGAATACTTTAAGTACCGAAAATCACCTTATGCGCAGATGACAACATTACATACTTGGAGAGTTAAGCTCGGGTATTAGGACTCGGTTGCTGAGTACAAAAGTCCAGCTCCCGTTCAGGTAAAGAGTTTATTGGAGGTTACGTGAGGGTGTGTAATAAACAGAAGAAAGCTCTGGGGATACAGCTGGACCTAAGAGTGAAGAACCAGGGAATCACTGCTGGCATTCTCGCTGCTGCTCTTTCACTGAGGCTAACTTAAGGCCCTAAAACGATGCTGCCACCTCCTTTCCCACAGCTGCTGCCACATGAGCGGGTCTAACTAACTCCTAAGCTCTGATTCCAGAAATCCCAGCTGGGTCAGGAGCCCACAACCGGGCTCATCACATAGAAAAGAGTGACTGCCTTGAGAACCTCGTAGGTGGAATGCGGGGTGATAGTTCCCAGAAGAACAGGAGTGGTGAGGGACAGACAAAATGAGGTGTCTAAAGACGTGCTGGGAAGATTTTTTTTTTTTTACATTGAACCAGAATGTCTCCTTGTAACATACCCGGTTATTCTGTTTCCTCATGGAACTGGAGGACATAAATCTTCCCCAAGATATTAGTGGAATTATTTGCTGAGTGCCTACTGTGTGCTAGACCTAGAGGACGCAGCTGAGTTACACAAAGTCTCTGCCTTGAATAGCTCACAGTCTATAGGTGATTTTAAGAGAGTGAATGAATAACAGAAGCTAATTCTGGAGAGCTTGGCAGGGCCCAGATCTGGGCTTGATCTCGAAGTGCCCGTTCTCTCTTGGTTTCCCGTCTGACAACCCTCTTCTGTCTGCCCCTAATGGTTCTGGCATCAGTTCTGCTCTGTCTGGGATACTCATCCTCACCCCTAGTCAAAACAGTGTGCTGGGCCCTCAGATGGGCCCCTGACAGCTGACTGTGTGCATCTTCCCGGATCCACTTTCAGCAACCTCAACATGGGTGGCTTGAAATTGCGTTTTCACCACAGAAATTGGGAAATGCTCCAAACCAGAGCATCTTCCCTGCAGGGCCTGTTGGTCATTTACCAGCACACCTCTGCTTAGTTCCACCTTCAGAAAAATGGCACCCGCTTGTGCCTCATGTCTACCCCTGGCTGTGTGTCTCAGACTCTTCACACTCAGCAGGTCAGATAGGACTGACCAAAACATACCCCTCCTCTTGGATGACCCAGCCTGGTTAATGGCATTGCCACTCATCCAATTCCTGGAGCCACAGGCATTCATAAGGCATTTTAGATCCTCTCCTTCACCTCTGCATCCAATTGATCATTAATCTCTATTCATCGTACTGCCAGGCTCGCAGTAAAATCTACAACCTCTCCTCCAATCCCACTGCCACCGAAGGAGCCCAGGCCCTCTCCGTTTTTCTCTAAAATCACGTCATTACTCTCCTTGCTACAACCCAAAGTGAGTCTTTAATCTAGTCTGAGGCCCCTTTCACTGGAAGAGAATTTCCCCACCTTAATGGAAGCCGAATTGGTTTCCCATCCTAGACTCTGAATACGCCTAGTCCTGGCTCCTCCAATTTTCTTGTTACTGGAGCGACGTGGCTGACCTAACCTCCATCAATCAGAGACACGGCGCCATCCCATCATGACTGTGGGCAGCAGCACTGGCAGTATCCAGAGCCCAGTGCAGGTGGCAAAATGAGTTATGACATCCGGTGTTTAACAGCCTCAGCAGCCAACACCTTCCCAGACTAGTTTTGTGGCATTGTTTTGGCAATGGTCCCAGTTGCTGCCCGTTTTCTGAGCCCGATTCTCCAACACCCTTCGTGCTGCTGCAAGCTCTCCAACATCCTTTTAGTATCCACTCTGCTATCAAAATCTGCCAGCTCTTTGGAGCCGACTGCCCGCCCTCTAAACTGGACCCCCAGGGTCTGCAGAGCCTTACACAGCCTGTGACGTCACAGCGTAACCCCGTTTCTGCCTGTCTCTTTCCAGCTTTGCATGAGTCCGTCAGCCCATTGGCAAAGCTGGCCTCAGTTTGGAGACCTTGGTCTGATATCTTTAAATATTTGCATCATCTGACTACCTCTAAAGAACCTGCCCCTGGCTTCCCCTTTTTACTAAAATAAAATGAAACTTCTCTCCCAGGCCAACTCGTCTCTAGGTGAGCTGGCCCCTGCCTTCCTTCCTGAGCTCATCTAAGATCGTCATTCCCTCTGGTGTTCACAGAGCTCCAGTCACCCTGGAGGGAGTCAGCACCTGTCCTTGGCCTTGGCCTGGGACTTCCCCACTTCTCTGCATGGCTAACTTCTTCAAGTCTCAAAACTCACCTTAGCTGTCACCACCCCAAGGAGGACTTTCCTGCTGCCCTGTGAAAAAGCTGCCCATTTCACATCAACCCATGTTATTGTCTACAGGGCACTTAGTGCTACCTAAATTATCTTGGTCACTGATGGGATTCCTTGTGTACAGTCTGTTTACCCTCCTGGTTCTGACACTCAGGACAGCAAACACGTCGTCTGTACTGTTTGCCCCTGGATCTCCTGCGCCTATCGGCGTGCCTTTCTTGGTTGAATAAATAAAGGAAGAAATGAACTAATGAATTGCCCTTGCTCTTACTTCATTCATGCCCACCAAGCCAACTGTCTGTCAAGATGGGGTGGTCCACTGGGAAGCTATTAAATTGATAGTGTAGATGTGAGTATTTTTTCTGATTTCTGTACTAGCTGTGATTCACTTTGAAACTATTTTTGTGTTATCTTTTGAAATACGAGCCTGAGAGCTTGACCGTTACTGTTGATGTTTATTATTATTATCATTTACCATTAATGTTGTGCCAGCCATCGATGAGAACTTTACCATCCACTTAATCTTTATGAAAGTAGAATCTCTGAGATGAGTGCTGTTCCTGTCCCTTGTTACAGATCAGGAAACCGAGGCTCAGAGAGCTTAAGCGACTATGTAAGTTCTCACCATGGGAAATGGCAGAGGCAAAATGTGAATCGGGGTCAACCTGACAACCGCTCCTCCCTGGGCACACGGTTGACACCAGGCCCTCTCCCCTTCCTACCCAGAGGGTTCGGGTCATCTTCTCTTGGCCTTTGGTAATAATGATTCCACTCACCCCTCCCATTGCAGAGGCCTGCCCACACTGCAGTGCCATCATTCATGATTCAGAGTGGGCAATCTTTTAATTTAATTTAATTCAATTCAATTTAATTTAATTTAATTTTTTATGGGAGCAAATATTTTTTATTTTTTATTTTTCACAAATACGCCGAAGAATCATGCAATGCTGCCAATATTGGATGCAATCCTGGGCCACAAATCTGCACACTCCTTTGCAACTGGTCCTGTGATGGCAGAACCTTTCATTTCGCCTTTATTGTTTACTATGATTCCTGTGTGATCTTCAAAATAAACAAATACGCCATCTTTTCTCTGGTCTCACTTTCGCTGTCAAATTACCACCGCTGGATGCACCTTCTTTCTGAGCTCTGGTTTGCCTTTCTTGACTGTGGCCATCACCATGTCACCCACACCAGCAGCTATCCCAGTCTTTTCATTTTAAACTGTGGCCAGATAGTCCTTTTTTAACTCTCTTATTTTCAAAAGAGATGAACTTTAGGGAAGAAGGAGTAAAGACACCACCTGTTTTTTGTTTGCTTGCTTTGCTTTGCTTTGCTTTGCTTTGTTTTGTTTTTTAGAACCCCAGTTCTTAATATATCAAAGGTCAGAGATGAGTGTACAAGTCAATAATAATAACTCTCTTCATTAAATGGAGGTTTGGAGGAACAGCCAGATTCCCTGATGAATAAGGAGCCCTGCCGTTGCAGCCCAGAACTGTTTACAGAGGGCTTTAGCTCCATTCTCTCATTTTCCCCTCACACCAGGCCTCTGAGAGGCCGCTTGGTGGAGAGGAGGCAATCTCGGAAGGTGATTAACCTGGGTCCACACTGAGGAGCTGTGTGACCTTGGACAGGTCACCCAATCCGTCCGAGCTCCTCATTTATTTTTTATTTTAAATTACCATACAATGAACTCGACTTTTCAAAACACCTTGACGTGTAGTTCTGTGAACGGTGACATGTATACAGATTAGTGCAATTGCCCCCACAATCAAGTACAGAGCAGTCCCATCGCCCCAAATGTCTCCTGGTGCTCTCTTGATAAACCCACTTTCCTCACTCCAAACCCTGACCACCACTGACCTGCTCTCCATCCCTACAGTGTCGTCTTTTCAAGAATGTCATATAACGGAGTCATACGGTATGTCACTTTTTGAGACTCAGTTCTTTCACTCAGCATAATGCCTTTGTGATTAATCCGAGTGGTTGTGCATACAAATAGTCCCTTCCATTTTATTCCATCATATGGATGCTTATCCATTCGTCTGCTGAAGGACGTTTGCGTTGTTTCTCAGGTTTTGAGCCTCTTTTGTGTTTGTTTTTGGTTTTTTACAAGATTTTTTAAATGATGGTTCAATTACATAACAAAAATTTACCATTTTAAGTGTACAATTCAGTGGCATTAAGTATTCCATAATTTTTTCCGTTGGTATAACTATCACCAACTGTTTCCAGAACTTTTCATCATCACAGACACTCTCTACTCATTAGACAACAACTTCTCATTCCTCCCCCCGACCCTGCCCCAACCCCTGGTAACCTCTATTCTTGCTATCTCTATGAATTTGCCTATTCTAGGAACTTCATATACGTGGAATCACACAATTCTTGTCCTTTTCTGTCTGACTGTCTCCACTTAGCACAGTGTCTTAAAGCTTCATCCATACTGTAGCATGCGTCATGCTTTCATTCCTTTTTTGGCTGAATAGTATTCTATCGCGTGAATACACTACCTTTTGTTCGTGCATCCTTCTGTAAATGATGCTTGGGCTTCTTCCACCTTTTAGCTGTCATGAATATTTCTGGAACGAACACGCCATAGACGAATCTCTTTGAGACCCTGCTTTTAATTCTTTTACATATACCTAGAAATGGAATTGCTGGATCATATGGTAAATCCTATATTTAGCTTTTTGAGGAATTGCCAAGTTGTCTTCCTCAGGGGTGCACTATTTTTAAATTTTCATTAGCAATGCACTCTGATTTCTCTATGTTTGTATTAGTCTGCTCAGGCTGTGGTAACAAAATACCACTAACTGAGCGACTTAAATAGCAGACATTTATTTCTCACAGTTCTGGAGACTGAGAAGTCCAAGATCAAGGTGCTGGCACATTTGGTTTACGCTGAGAGCTATCTTCCTGTCTTGTAGGTGTCCACCTTCTGGCTATGTCACCACTTTGCCTTTCCGAGGTATGAACACTCAGGGAAAACAAGAGAGAGAGCTCTGGCCCCTCTTATTCTTCTTTTAAAGACCAATTCTACCAGATGCAGGCTCCATCCTTATGACCTCATTTAACCTTAATTATTTCTTAAAAGAGCCTGCATCTAAGTACAGTCACACTGGAACCTAGGGCTTCAACATATGAATTTGGGGGACAGTGGGGGGGACACAATTCGATCTATAGCAATATTCTGTTAACACTGATTCTTTTCCAACTTTAAGATAATAAACAGCCTAGGGGATGTGAAGTATCAGCATTGTAGTTTTGATTTACATTTCCCTAATGACTAAGAATGCTGAGCATCTTTCCACGTGTGTACTGGCCATTTGTATATCTTCTTGGAGATTTTTTTTTTTTCTCACTTTGAAAGCAGTCACTGTTTACTAACCGACCAGATTACAAAAATAACCCTGAGAGATAGATACCTTGGCTCATCCTTCTAATAAGCCTGTTGATCTGGTCTTCCCTGCTGCCAGTATCTCCACCTTCTACAAACAGGTTGTCGTTTTCTTCATTCCACCTCATGGAAAAGATAACCTGAAGGGCCACAGGAAATCGTTTGCTTCTTTGAAGCATTTCCCAACAGTATAGATCTCATGAATCAGATCCTCCATGCACATGATGCCATGTACACCAAGAGATCAAGCAGTGTGTTCTCTCTCAGGGCCCCTAGCTTTTGTTGATTTTGCTGCCATAACCACACTTGTTGATCAATTCATTTACTGAGTTCAGGTTTGGGCACCCACGCAATCCACGGGTCCACCAGCCTCAGCATGTTAATTGAAGCCTGGCCAAGCTTAACAAAGGTGCCCTTAAAGGTCTGGAGAAGGCGAGAAGCAGCAGCATGTTTTGGACCTTTGTGCTCACACCGTCCATGTCTCTGATCCGATGATGAATGCCAGTTTGAGTTCCGTGGGTACACAGAAGTAGCCAGCTTTTCATGCCATCCTAGCCATTCGCACCTCGGCCTGTTCATCTGCCTGCATGCTGTGTGCTGGTGCCAACCTTTTCATAGACAAGCTTCCTCCTTGCTTTTCTAAGCATCTTCCTTCTCTTTCTTAGGCAATCGTCTTTCTCAGGCGCTTGATCTTCAGCTCTGCGAAACTCCTTCGCTTTTCCTTAAGGGTTTCTGGCACAGCAGAAATCTTCTTTTCTGCACTCTGCATGGCTCTGGCCGGAAAAGAGGTGAGAAATGTTGAGTTAAGACTTTTGCTCATTTTTTAATTGGGTTGTTTGTTGGCTGATGATTTGTAGGAGTTGTTAATATAAACTACATATTAAATCCTTATCAGTTAAATGATTTGCAAAAATTTGCTCCCATTCTGTGCGTTGTCTTTTCACTGCCTTTAATGTCCTTTAATGCATGATCGTTTTCTATTTTTTTCTTTCGTTACTTGTGCTTTTGGGGTTATCTTTTAAGAAACTGTGGCCAAATCCAACATCATGACCATGTGCCTTTATGTTTTCTTATAAGAATTTTATAGTTTTAGCTCTTAGATTTGGCTCTTCAATCTCTTTTGAGTTAATTTTTGTGTGTGGTATGAGGTAAAGGTCGATTTCTCTCTTCCACATGTGGATACGTTTTCCCAACAGCACCTGTTGAAGAGACTGTCCTTTCCCCCCAAATCAATTGACCACACATGTGAAGGTTTCTTTCTGAGCTCTCTATTCTGATCCATTGGTCCACGTCTCTCTTTATGCCAGAACCACACTGTTTTGTTTGTTAGAAGAGGATATTACCTCCCTTGCAAGTTGTCATGAGAATGAGAGATCATGGAAGGGAAGTGCCTGGCACAGAGCTTGGCACGTAGTCAGTGCTTAACCAGTGTCAGCTGTCCTCAGAAATCTGGTTAGCTGCCCTCGGGTTGAGAGGCCTGGAAACTCACTCAGGTCCCCTCTGATACCGTGGGAAGTTCGGCCAATGGGAACTCCTCCCCCTCTGCACCGTAGGCCCGAGAGACTGGAATGTCCCTCAGGAGGCAACAGGCCCTGTGTGGTTGTCCTCGAGCAAGTGTCTGCTGCTTCTCGGCACCTGAAGTAGATTTTCTATTTCTGCTTCTCTCCTTTAGTGCTACCGTCTAAATCCAGATTTCCCCAAAGGACACCCTGAGACAAGAATGTGGTGGTTTATTCGGGAAGAGATTCCAAAATAAAGCACAATGAAGGAGAGGAAAAGTGAGACAGGGAAGTGAGAAAAGCCAATGAGTGGGTCACCTCTCCGGGCGACTGGGATTCGGTCCCACAGGGGGTCAATGAGGGACCACACACCGCAGCACCGTGGGGATTTATCCACCGACTCCCACAGCCCTGGAGGTTTCAAACCTCTGGCCATGTGAGCCACCCTGCACAACGGGCTGAGCAAGTTCCCAAAGCTCCAGAAAAAAAACCCTCAGGCTGAGAAGCTGAAAGATGGGGGTACTGGAGGTGAAAGCCAGCCAGGGGCAGCATCTGCAGGTGGACAGAGAAGGAGGAAGGAGATATGCGCAGGGCACCAGCAGCCCCTGCAACCAGCATCGCCACCCACCTTTCTGCCCCGACTCCTTCATGACCCCTGCGTGCTCAGAGTTCCTCCTGCGTTAGCCGTCTGCTTTGGGCTTTCATCTCTGTGTCTCCGGGTTTCTGCATCACTCTGCTGCCCAAGTCTCTGTATAGTCTTGCAGGTAACCTGTCCTGTCGAGTCACCACCTTGACCGGGCAGGGCCTTCACACTAGCCCAGCTCAGCAGGCCTTGACCCACAAAGCCGGCACTGGCCCCAGGCCCTGATTTCCCCCTCATTTCTGAGGTCTGTTTCTGACTCTTGCTTCAGTGGGGGCTGCAGTGTGACAGCACCCAGGGGCACCTGGACTGCTCGTCAGCAGGCGTACAAACGTCCTGCTTCACAGATGAAGATTTCGGGGCTCAGAGCGGTTTAGAGACTTGCCTGAAGGCACACAGTTAGTTCAGGGCGAGCTTGGGCTTGAACACAGTCTCCGGACTCTACATCTCATGCTCTTTCTACCCAATCATTTTACCTCGAACACAGAGAACAGAATCTCCAAGAACTGAGTGCGGCGAGAATCTTCCTATTTGGCGGGTTACCCCATGATGAAAAGGGGTCCTTAGACTTTCAGGGTTCTGGGTTCCTGGATAGCAGAGCACAATATTGGGGTTAGTACTAAACCCACAATCAGTAAACCTGTACCTCTTGTGCCAGATCGAATGCCTCCTCTATTCTGGGGACTTTGGGAGGCCAAAGGAGAGGAGTCATGCTCTGATGTATATTCTGGAAAATTCGCTCTGGCTGCTCTGTGAAATATATTGAGGGGATGGAGCAGATGTGGCAGCAGCGACCAGGTGAGAAGTGACTGCAGCAAGGACGACAGCAGCAGCAGCGAAGGTCATGAGCTGTGTTGGGTTCTGGGTGGATTTTGAAGCTAGTGCTTGGTGACAGGGTGGGTAGAGGAGGGTTAAGGAAATAGAGAGTTTCTAGCGTGACTTTCAGACTTTCGTCCTAGGCAACAAGGAGGATGGTGATGCCACTGACTGGGGGAAGAGAGGATTTAAAGGTTCACGCCTTCCATTTTGAAGGATCTTTTAAACACCCAAGATGCCCAGCAGACAATCACATGGGCGCGTCAGAGCTCTGTGAGATTGGCTTAGACCAATATGGAGCAAGTTTCAACAGAGCAGAGAAGGGGTTCAAGGAACACGTAGAGGACAAGAGCCATGGTGCTCCATGCTACCCAAAGCCCGTGGCTCCCAGGTCACCCCACATCATCTGCACTCCCAACTCCACATGGCTCTGAACGTCCCTAACCGACCAGTCTCACCACCCCGCCCCCAATCTGCCAGATGTTGCCACCATGTCCCCCGCAAAAGCCTGCCCTCAGCAAAAGCCTCCTCCTCTCTGCTAACTGACTTACCCCAGAGGACACCGCCTTCTTTCAGTCCTTAAATCGGGACTGGTTTTTCCTCTAAGCACCATGTAGGATCGGAGGAAAGGTTAATCTCTTCCCTTGTCCTCCTTGCCTCTCGCTGACCATTGTTCCTCTCTCCTTCCTCAAACCTGCCAACACCCTCAGTGCACAGGCCCTGAAATGACTTCCCTGACTGCAAGTCACCTGCCCTCCTCCTGAGCACTCTACCTCACCCCCAGGGCTCACTCTCCCTCTCTCCACCTCTACTTCTTCCTTCTTCATGAATTCTGCATCCTTGCAGACAATTCATCCAAACCCTAGTCTCTCTCAGTTTCTTGACCTCCACACGGGAAAGGCCACCTGCTACCGTTGTCATCCCCTGGATCTTGTCATAGCGAGAACAGCAGCACCACTCCCGGAACTTCCATGTCAAACATGCCATTCTTGGACCTCCGCCCTTCAACTGTATTTCTGTCTCCTTCCTTTGTCATTGATATGACAATTCGTCCTCATATTTGGGACCCCTAAGCCACTAGCTCTTCGTCTTTGAATGGATCGCCTCCTTCCCTATCTTCAGGCCCCTTCTTACCCATATCAGACTTGTGGTCCATTGTTTTAACCTGTTCCTCCCCAAACAGCCAAATGTGGCCGCTGAAGGTTCTCGCTTTGACTTCATCACACAAAACTCAAGTAGGATCATGCGGCTCAGCAACCCAACCCCTCAAAAATGCTGGGCCGTATTTTCGTCCACAGCCTCCTTCTTGGCACTGAGTTTTTAGGCATTTTGTCTCGACGGAATGGGGAAAGTATCAGGGGGCAAGGAGACCTGAGGGCTGCCCACCCATCCTGCTGTGGAAGGGGCTAAGGCAGAGAGCCAGAGATTTGACTTGCATACACCAGGTTTTGAGACTAAGAGGTAGCCTCTGACTGGGGAAGGACCATATTTATCATCAACAGTAGCTTGAAAGTAAAAGAGATAAAGGGTTAGGCTCCGCCTGGGGTAGGAGGAGATTATATCTGGGGGTACAGGTGGAAGAAGAGAGTCAAGAAGCTTGGTGAGGCCTCCCTGATGCAGGAGAAGAGCAGGAGTTGAAATCCTCTCTGATGCCCACACTCCAGAGGGAGCTAAACCAGCTCTGCGACCATCAGACACCTGCCCCTTGAGGGAGCGCTGCACGTCACCTTCACCTGGGTCAAGGAAAACCGTGAGCTGCGCATCGTGCCCTCAGAGGATGGCCTCCCGGGACCAGCTGCCTGCTTGACCGCATCCATCACCCCCTGGCTGCTCTGCTGGTGATGACCTGTCTCGAAGCCCCACTCAGTTTAGCTAAAGTACTTCGTGTGACCAACGACCTCGTCAACAGCCCACAACACACGTGAGCACTCCCCAGAGCAGAAAGGGTCTGTGGAGGGTTTGTGGTGGCAGAAAGGCTCCAGCATTCGTTCCTGGGGGGATCCATCCTAAACTAGCTTAGGATTGATTATTCCCCTTTGTAGAGACAGGGGTGATACCCATTCTCACTCCTTTAGCTTTTAGGGGTCATGCTTTATTCCGGGAGTGGGTAAGGGGGAAAAGTACCAATCCTATTTAATTCTTCCCCTGAGTAGGGTGTGACAGGGAAGCTTTCTAAGCCCGCTCTGGCACAGTGTCTCCCCAATCCACCCACTTAGCTCCATTTGCACTGCCACTTACTTAGTTGTTTATTCTCTCTCCCAGACTGATGCTCACCAGTCTCTTTGGCTGGCATAATTGCTCCCACTCTGAGCCATCATTCTAAAACCCAGTTCTAATTATGTCACTCCCTTGCTTTCCATCAGGATTGGCAAACTTCAGCCTGGGGCCCAGACCTAGTCTGCTGCCTGTTTTTGTCTAGCCCATGAGCTAAGAAGGGTTTTTATATTTGTAAATGGTTGGGAAACAATCAAAAGAAGAACAGTATTTCATGACATATAAAAATGATATGAAATTTGTGTCCACAATATGGTTTTAATAGAACACGGCCACACTCGTTTGTTTATGTATTATCTATGGCCTCTTTTGTGTTACAGCAGCAGAGCTGAGGAGTTGTACCATGTCTGCTATGCGGCCTGTTACATATAAAGTTTGCTGCCCTCGTCTTTAGGTCACGTATGTAGCTCCGTTGCCTCCAAAATAAAATCCAAACAGCCAACTCTTTACCGTGACCTCGAGAGTCCTTTATATTCTGTCTCCCAGTCCAACTTCAGGGATGCTGAACTGCTATGAGAGTCCTCCCATTAAAATGCCCTTGTTCCCCCTCTTTGTTTGGCCAATTTATGCTTATCCTTTCAGGCTCTGCCCTGGTGTCAACTCCTCCAGGGAGCCCTCTCTGACCACCCCCCGGCTGGATTGAATGTCTCTCCAAGAATTCCCACAGAGCCCTCTCACCTGCCCTGGGGCAGGTGTAGGGGAAGTCGGATGCTGTGGAGAAGACAAACTAGCTAATGACGCAGTGTCAGTTAGACTGGACAAGAAGGAGGTCGATGGTGACCTGCAAGAAAGTTTCAATGGCATTAGAAGCAGAAGCCAGGTTTCTGTGAGGAGCAAGTGGGGTATGTGGAAACAGGCAGACAGTGTAGACAACTCTTCCAAAAAGTGCTTTGTCTTAGGACGGGGAGAGGCTAGGTGCCAGAAAAGGAGACACAAGGTGGAGAGAGGGAGACAGATACGTGAGGATTCTTGTTTGCTCTTGGCGAGGACCCAAGAGAGAGATCACAGAAGGCTCGGAGAGCGTCTAGGAGCCAAAGGTGGGATGTGGGATGCTAGATCCAGCACAGCAGGATGGACTGGCCTTACATGGCGACTGGGTCTGTTCGGGCTGCTAGAACGAGGTGCCGGAGCCGGGGCATCTTATAAACAACAAGCGTTTATTTCTCACAGTTCTAGAGGCTGGAAGGTCAAGGGTAGATTTGGGTCGCAGACCTCCTCACATAGGGGTTCCTCTGGAACCTCTTTAACAAAGGGCACTAATCCCAACATGTCCTAATCGCCTCCCAATGGCCCCCTCCTAACGTCATCCTACGGGCATTAGAATTTACCATGTAAATTTGGGGGTACAAATGTTCAGACCATAGTAAATGAGAAAGGGGCACATCTTCCCTTTGGGAGGTGGCAAATGAGTACAATTAATCAGGCAGCGGCCTTGATGGCAGGCTGAGGGGGGAGCTCCAGTCAGAGGCTGCAGGCTTTTGTGCATAATAGAAGGTGAAGTCAGAGGTCTGCGGAGAGAGGAGAGGGTTTCCAACAGTCACTGTGGAGGAGGGCAGGGTAGAGGGACTGTGACACTGGCGGTCTCGTTACAGTCGACGTCCATGAATTGTGTGGCCACGTGATTTTCTCAGGTGTACCGAGAAGAGGAAGGACAATCGAGCTGACCCAACTAGGGGTTTTTAGGCAAGTGCAACAGAGAGACATGTCAAGAGAAGTCGGGATGTCATCAAGAAAGCAGTCAAGGTGAGGAATCGAGGCATCCATGCAGGATGGGGAAGGAAGTGAAGAAAGAGTGGAAATAAAGGCCAGTGGGAGGTAAACACACAAGAAGTGCAAGTCACAGACAGCTGGGAAGTAGAGGCCGCAGTGACAGAAGTAACTCGGGAATGAGATAATAAGGCCCCATTTTGGCCCTGCGAATGGTGGCCGAGATGGAGGGAAGGTGAAAGGATTCAGAGAGAAGGAAGGGAAGGAGCTGAGCGGACATGTTGTCTTTTGTATGGGCCACATGCTTGGAGGAGAGGAAGGTAGTTAGGTCTGGGTCTAACTAGGCCAGGGAGTTGAAAGGCAAGAACTCCAGGAGACAAACTAGGTATTTAAGAGACAGTAAAGGATAAAGGTCTGGAAGAAGCCTTGGGGCAGTTGCAAGAGGGAAAGGAATGAGGAAAAAGGAACAGCCAGATGGAAGGGAGTGGGGCTGAGAAGGATGATCTGGGAGGAGAGCAGGGATTTCTTCTCCAAACTGGTGGGCGGCCGGCAACCAAAGCCTAGTTTGGTCTACACCCATGCCACCCTGAACGTGCCTGATCTCATCTGATCTTGGAAGTTAAGCAGGGTCGGCCTGGTTAGTACTTGAATGGGAGACCACCTAGGAAGACCAGGTGTGTTTTTTCACAAAGATCCAGATTGCTGACCCCTTTTAATTTGTTTATGTCGGAGATAGAATTTCCATATCATAAAATCTGCCATTTTGATGTTACAATTCGGTGGTTTTTAGTATATTTGTAAAGTTCTGCAACCATCATTATTTTCTAATTCTAGAACATTTTCATTTTCCCAAAGAGAAAGCGTGCACCTGTTAGCAATTACTCCCCATTTCCCCTTTTCCCTCAGCCTCTAGCCACCACTAATCTAGTTTCTGTCTTCGTGGACTTGCCTTTTCTGGGCATTTCACCCGAAAGAGATTCTGCAATAAGTGGTCTTCTGTGACTGGCTTCCTTCACTTTGCACAACGTTTCCAAAGTTCATATAAGTAGCAGCAGGCATCAGTACCTCCTTCCTTTTTATGGCTGAATAATATTCCACTGTGTGGCTATCCCTCAGGCTGTGCACACAGCCATCTGTTGGATTTTCAGGTTGTTTCCACTTTTGGGGCAGCATGAACATTGCCACTGTGAACACTCACGTGCAAGTTTCTGTGTGAACCGTTTCCAGTTCTCCCAAATAGATACCTAAGAACGGAATCGCTGGGTCATAGACCAACTCCATGTTCAGCCTCCAAGGCACCGCCAGACCGTTGCCAAGGCCCTGTGTATGAGGGTTTCTTGCTTCTCTTGAAACTTCTGAAGGTCTGGCCATGCTCTTTCCACCTTCCCCCATGGAGCTGGGTCAGGGCACAGGGACTCTCCAGCTTGCTGAGTTGTCCCCAAGTACAGGATGGGCGCAGGCATTGACCCCTTTGCCCCTAGCCCTTTACACTGCATGCATTTTCCTTACCTGCCTGGTCCCAGAGACAGCTCGCAAGGTGGTTCTGGTGGATATGGAAGGACTGGGCCTCCAAGGCTCAGTGATTTAGCAGCTCAAAGAAGTTCGTCTCCATCTAGATCAGCACTGTTCAATAAAAATGGATTAAGAGCCATATATGTTGTCGAACTATTTTTATCTTCACCAATCATTAAATAGTATCTCACTGTGAGTTTAATTTCAGTGAGGTCAAGCATCTTTTAATACATTGAAGAGCCATGTTAATTTCCTTTTCCGCGAACTCTCTTCATATCCTGGGACTGTTTTTCTACAGGATTTTGGTCTTTTGCGCTTTGATTTATAAGAGTTGTTTTTATGCTGTGGTTATTTGTCTCTCATGTGTGTTGCATATATCATTGTTCATTTTGTTTTCTTTTGATTTTGTTATTTTTTTTTCCATGGAAAATGTTACAAATTCTATTGTGGTCAAAGTTGATGAGTTCTGAGTCCTAAGTAAACCCATCCCACTGCAAGATTGTCCATTTTTTTAATGGTGTTACATTTTAGATTTATATCTGTGAGCTGTTTGAAGCTTATTTTAGCGTAATGAAGGAAAGATACAAATGCATGTGTTTCCAGATGGCGACTCAATATTCCTAAAATGATTTATTGCGTAATCGATTATTTCATGTGTGTATTTGGATCTGTTTCTGGATATTTTTTCCTATCCTATCTTACCATATCCTATTCTATTCTATTGATCTGTCCATTCATGTTCTCAAGCGAAAAATATTTTAAATTACCATAGTTTTACAATGTGTTTTAATGCCTGGTCGGACCAGGCCCCCTCCTCATTCTTCTTTTTAAGAATTTTCTTAGTTCTTAAAAAGTAGCTTTTCTGTTTCTTCTGTTTTTTCTGTTTCTTCTTCTAAATTATAAATTAAAAGAATCCACATCTTTCTAATATTGATTTCCCTTATTTTGTACACAAAGCTAGCATACCGTATAATCTATTCCATTCCTCTTTTTTTTTTTTTTCACTAACCAATATGTCCTGGAGAACTTTTCACCTCATTTCTTGGTTTCCTTATTCTTTTGTATAGCTGCATAGTATTCCATCATTAGCCATCCTTGTCTCTTTAACTGGTCCCCTATAGATGAATATTTATTTTTTGAATCCTCTGCTGTTACAGACATGACTTATTTTGTGTGCACACATCAGGCTCAATCCCACCCCAGGCACTTTGTGTTCCCTCCTCCTACCCCCACATATACAAGGCTCATTCCTTACCCCCTTCCTTCTCCAGGAGGCCCCTCCTGACCATCCACTCAGCTTTTTTTCAATCTCCCTATCCTGCTCAAATTTTTTTTCTGATGGCAATTATCATTTTTTTAACACATTTTATTAGTTACTTTTAAATTATGTTTAATATCTGTTTCCAACTACCATATTGTAAGGGTTTTTTTGTTTGCCTTTGTTTTGTCTTGTTTTTGACCAGTTTGTTTACTCATTTACATTCTTGTAAACCAGAAAGGTTGTATTTGACACTGAATGAGTAAGCATTCGATCATAATGGTTGAATGAATAAATATACAAGTATATTGGTAAGATAAATCTCCATAACTGCAATTTCTGGGTCATAAAGTAAATCTTCCATTATTTTTTCAAATGAATCTTTTTTATAGATAGTAAGGCCATCGATATTTTGTATATTAAATTTGTAATTTAGACACCTTACCTAAATCTTTTTATGCTATAGTTTTTTAGTCGAATTTCTTAGGTTTTCTAAGATATCACTGCATCATATCATCTGTTAATAATAAATTTATTTCTTCTTTTTCATCTTTATACCTCTCTTTGTGTTGTTTAATTATATTGGTAAGTGCCTTGGAACAATTTTAAATAAAAAATGATGGTAGAAATATCCTTTTCCTGAGTTTAAGAATGCTTTTAGTATTCTAATATTTTGTCCTTATACTTTGGCTTTTTGGCTTGAGGTATATCTATGTGTGTGTGCATGTGTGCATGTGTGTGTGTATGTGTGACTGTATTTCAAGGACGTATTCTTCCCTTCCTATTGTTAAAAAATTTATTTTTAAGTCAGTCATGGATTTTTGAATTTTAACAAATATCTTTTCAGCGTTTTGTAATAATCGTGCGATTTTTCTCCAGCGTTTTATCAATACAATGAATAATATTCATGATATTCCTAATATTGAACCATCCTGTATTCCCGGTATGAAGCTACTTGGTATATAATTCTTTTTCTGTGCTGCTGGATTTTATTTGCTAATATTTGGTTTAAAATTTTTGCTATTATTCTCACCAATGAGACTAGTCTGTATGTAGGGTTCTTGTGCTATTTTTAACTGAGTGGGTATTTATATATAATGTTGGTAAAAGGAATTTGGAAGTGTTGGCCTAGCATGGTGATTAAGAGGAAGTAAAACTCTCTTGGTTCAAATTTGGATCTGCCACTTACTAGTTGTATACCCCTGGACTGGTTATTTAACTGCTTTTGCCTGAGTTTTGTAATCTCTAATATGGGGACAAAAATTTATCTTCTTCACAGGATTATTGTGACAATTAAATGAATGCTACACTTAAAACTGCATCTGCCATGCAGGGACTCAGTAACTGTAGGGCATTGTTATTATTATTTCCAGGATCTTGACCCATTTGAATTGCACTGCTATTCATCACACCTTAAAATTTTGGTTGAATTCACCTGATGACCTTTTTGGACCTGATAGTTTTTAAAATTCCTCCTCTGTGGTGGGAGAATAGCTTTTTGATATCATTTTTATTTTCTTACATGATATTTGGTCTGGTTCAAATTTAACTGTCTTCGAGGATCCATTTTGGTAATTTATAGTTTCCTAGAAAGCCATCTATTTAGTTCAGGCTTTCTCATTTATTTGCTTAATAATCACAATTCTTTTAAGGTTTTTTATAGCTGTGGCTATTTCCCCACTCTCATTTCTTAGTTTGGAAAGGCCTTAAGAAGCTTTCAAAAAGTTCAAACCCTACAACTTTGCAAAACTGTCAAGGTTCCTGCTCTGAGCTAAAATAATATCAGCTGGTGGGGTAATAGGGGTTACTGCCTGCCCGCCTGTCTGGAGCCCTGCTGGAAAAGTGGGGCTAACAATCAAGTTATCACGTAAAGGCAATTGTCCTCAGTAGATATCATTTTTTAAACCATGGATCCATCTGTGGTAAGGTGACGATGGTGGAGACCCTTGGTTCATAACCACAGGTAATACCGATAAAGGTATGTTAGGAAGTTTCTCTCTAGCTCTTTGCTGCTTTGTGTTAACCCTTGTCAGCTTGGCCAGAAAACCCTCAATTAGTTTAGCCAGACAGCAACACACTGTCCTAGAGTGCCTGCAGCTGTTGTTTCTAACTTCTACTAGTTCAGTAAACACCGGCAGCACTGTGAGAGGCACAGGGCATCTATTAACTTTGAACCAGGCGAATCTGGATGGAGGTATGAGAGAGTGGACAGAGTGTGGTGTGACCCATCCATTCTTTCTCTCGGTGTTGGGGCTACATATGTGAACAAGGCAGTTAAAGGCTTAGCAAAAAGAGTCAGGTAGACCCTACATGCAACTGCCAGCCCTCCCTCTTAATGGCTGTGTGGTATCAGCAGCTCACTGAGCCACTCTGACAATGGAGCTATTAACACCTGAGATAATGTCTGTAAGGCTCCTGGACAAAGATGGAGTAGGAGCTCTGTAAACATTGGTTCCCGCCCTGCTGGTCCCAGTTCAGGTTGTGCGACTTGAGAGAAGGTATTTATCTTCTTGGAGCTTCCACTTCCTCAGAGACAATCTCTAGAGTCCCTTCCAGCTCTGGAGGTCTTGGGCCCTGTCAGGTTAATTATGGAAGCTCTGAGAAGCCAGGTTGGCAGCTCCAGACTCCTTCCATCCCCAACCAGAACAGACACAGAAGTGCCAGAGCAGAGATCATTCCCTCTGAGGGGGGAGCAGGCCCAGCCACAGGGTTTCCGGCAGGGCTGATTTCCCGTGTGAATCCCGTGCCTGTCAGACCAGATCTCCTGGTTTGGGAAATCCAGTCGCCCTACACTGACCTTGCAGGGGACATCCCTTTGTTTCTCTGATCTGCTCTTCTCACTGGGGGGTGAGTCCTTCGCAGGCCACACAGAGAGCTGCGCCTCACTCAGAACAGCAGTGGGCATCGATGTTCAGGGCAGGGGGCCACGGAGCCTGCCATTAGTTTCTTCTTTTGTTTTTGTTTGTCTTGATTGTTTTGTTTTGTTTTCTACTCGAAGTGTAATTTACATAACAAAAGGTTAACTATTTTAAAGTGTACCATTCAGTGGCATTTAGTACATTTTCAGTGTCATGCAAGCATCGCCTCTATCTAGTTCCCTTCTGTAGGAAAACTCTTCCTCATCCCCAGCCTTTGCTGAAAGGCCACCTTCTCAACAAGCACCACTCTGCCTCCCTATTTAATATAACAATGCAACCCATCCGCCCCCGCAGGCCCATTCCCAAAGCGCATTTACCACTTTCCAACAGCTACTCCATTTACTCATTCGAGGCCTATTGTCTCTCCTCTGCCTGAATGTAAACCCCATGAGGGGAGGGGTCTCAGTGCGCTTTGTTATGTGGTCTGATCAAGTGCCTAGAAAGTGCCTGGCTTGTGGTAGGTGTGTAATGCACATTCATTGAATTAGTAAACAATGCTAATAACAATAGCGACCCTTTGTCTACAAAGATCCCGCATAAATCTCACAAATAAGGCAGACTTTTTTGGCTTCTGTTTTGCAGTTGAGAAACCGGAGGCTCAGAACATCTTAGGCAACTTGCCCCAAGTCAGTTAGTAGTACATGGCCGAGAGAGGATTTGAACCCAGCTCTGTCTGCTGGAGTTGGAAACACTTGGTCTTCTCTATTTTGTCCTCTAGCCACTGCAGCTGTGCTTAGCATTGTTCACTCCTTCCTTCCTTCCTTCAGTAAATATTTCCCGAACCTCCTCCTCCTCCTCTCTCCCAGTAAAACCCCAGGCCCTGTACTGCAGACTGAGGAGCCACACACAGACGGGTCATGGATCCCGCCAGAAGGAGCTCAGGTCTCACCGCCTGAGCAACAAGGGTCCCTGGGGTCTTTGAAAACTTGAACAAGGGGGCTCTCTCCCCAACAAGTCCTCATTAGCTCCACTAAAGAGTTCTTCTGGAAGGCTGCCTCTCATTTACAGCAGAAACGAAACGGCTCCCACTCGGTAACCCCTGGGCCCCAGGCCGAGGGAGGCCGAAGGTGGGCAACCCGCAGCGCCTTGCCAGGTAAACGAGGCCCAGGCGGGAGGCCGTGGGTGTGGGCGCAGGACCAGGGCCGACCAGACCCGAGAGGGAGGCGGGAAGATGCGGGGGGAAGTGAGGGCGACGGCGAGGGCCGGGTCTGGAGCAATCGCGATTGCCACACGGGGAGGACGCCAGCCCCAGAGAAAGGTCGCCCCCGCCCCTGCGGGGCCCAGCGCCGCGCGCCCCGCCCCTCCCCGGCGGCCCCTTCCTCCCGCGCCTGCGGGGAGAGGAGGGGTCGTCGGCTCCGCCAGCTGGTCCTCGGCTGCCGCCCGGGCACTCCGTTCTGTAAAAAGTCGCCAAGGAGCTGGTATTCGGGTTTGATCACACACACACACACCCCACACCTTGGTCGTGCGAGCCGGGGGGCTTTCCTTCACGTTGCATCTAGTCGGCACGCGTTTACGAAGGCTTCCCCTGTGCCAGACCCTCTGCCAGGCTCTGGGGGCCTGAGCAGCTCAGGGTCTGCGCGAGGAGCTAGAAAGGCCACAGGAAACCACCAAGCGCAGCCATGGGGGTGGGAGTGCGGGGTCAGGGGCTTTGGGGCCCGGGAGAAGTCCCCGATGCAGCCAGGAAGGCAGGGACACTGTCCAGAGAAAGCATGAATGACATATTGTAACGATATTCACATGTGGCCCAAGGCTCTGAAGTTGAGCTCGATAATATCACTTATTGGGTGCCTACTAGGCGCTGGCCATTGTCACTCAGAGGCCTGCAGGCTGCTGCCTGGAAGGAGTCCCGGTCTCCCTGGGGAGCAGAGTGAATATTCTGTCCTGGAAGCTGTATAGCTGCGAGGTAGAAAGTGCGCTCCATTATCAAGAGAAGCCCACGGCGTCCCAGAGGAGGTGACTTTGCTCTCGCCCCTAGACCACATCCTGCCTCAGAGGTGGGAAATGTGGCTTAACACCACATCTGCAGCACCCTGGACATGAAAGGTTTTGAAAAAGTTAGATAGTGGTTGGACAGTTATGAGTAGGGTAATACGGAAACCATTTGCTAAAGGGAGATCCAAATTTTACAAAATACACAGAAAAATTTAAAAAATAAAATAAAATACACAGGCACATACACATGTATTTTTTCTAAAGACTGGGACCAGTAGACTACGAAATGTTAACGGTTGTTACCACTAAGGTATAGATTGTAGATGTTTTTAAAAGACTTGATCATGCAGAATATTGGACAGACACGGAAAATAGAATAGGGTGATGAGTCTGTGTCAGCCCAATAATCATCAACCCAGGCCTGCCCGTGCCCCACCCATGCCTCCAGGACACATTCTTACTGATGTTCAAATCATCCCATCTTTGGTCTGTAAAAGCATCTTCGACTTGGTGAGTCTTAACAGCTTCTTTGCTCACTGATGTTTCCTGCTGTTCCATGGTCCCCTTGTGTTCTGGTTTGGACTTGGCATCGGCCACTCTCTAAGGAGCCCTGGCGCCTTTAAAAGGGAAGTGGAATCTGGATCTCTCAAGCTGGGTGCTCGGGTTATAATAGGCTTCTTCAAAAAAAAATTTTTTTACCTTTTATTTTGAAATAATTTTAGATTTACAGAAAAGTTGCAAAAATAGCACCAAGAGTTTACGTACATCTTACCCAGCTTCCTCCCAGGTTGATATCTTACATAACCACACACAGTAGAGTGATCAAAACCAAGAAAATAACATTGGCCTGGTACTATTTACTAAAACTACAGACTTTATTCAGACTTCACCAATTTTCCCATTAATGTCTTTTCTTTTTCTTTTTTTTTTTTTTGTTCTTTTCCTGTTCTGGGATCCAGTCCAGGATCCCATACAATTTACTTGTCATGTCTCCTTAGTCCTCTTTAATCTGTAACAGTTCCTCAGTCTTCCCTTATCTTCCATGACCTTGACACACTTGAGGAGTACCAGTCAGGTGTTTTGCAGAATGTCCTTTACTTTGGGTTTTTCTCCTGTTTTCTCATGGTTCGATGAATAGAAGTTATGCCTTCTGGGGGAGAATAACGCAGAAGGGCCCCTCTTCATGGTGTATTGGGGGTGCCTGACACTGATGTGTCTCATTCCTGGGACGTTAAACTTAACCACTTGGTTAAGATGGTGTCTGCAGGTTTCCCCACTGTCTGATTATTATTTTTCCCTCTGTAGTTAACAAATATCTTGGAGGGGAGAGTTTTAGTTAATGCAAATATTCTGTTTCTCCTCAAACTTTTACCCACTAATTTTCACATCCATCGCTGGACCTTGCCTGCAGTGATCGTAACTGTGGTGTTCCAATGGTGAGTTTCTATTTCCCTCATTCCTGCATTTTTTAATTGGAATCCTCTTGTAAGAAAGAGCTGTCCCTTCCTCCCTGCTCCATTTATTTACTTATTCATATCAGTACGGATTTGTGGGTATTTCATTCTGATCCAGTACTGCTGCTAGTATAATGGGCTTTGAAAATACGTTTCTGAAAGAAAGGAAGACAAGCAGGGAAGAAGAAGAATGAAGATGAGAAGAGACTGGAAGTGGAACTTGTCTGTCTTACTCATTTATATTTAATAAATCTTCATCACAACACACTACACAAGGCAGGCAAAGTGTCCCAGTCCATCCGTGTGCTGGCAGGACTTTTCACAGCGCAAATCTGATTTCACTGGGGGCACCCCACAGCCCTGGGAGCCCCTAGAGGACTGGATCAGAGTCTGATAGGCATCTCTGTTCTTAGTACTCAGCTTGGCCAGGGAAGGATCAGTGCATGTTGGTTTCTTAAGTCAAAACCCATCCCTCCTGAGCCTGCAGCCCTGCAGTTTCCCAATCTCACTTAGTATAAAAGCCAAAGGCCTTACAATGAACTCAACATCTACATACTCCCTCCCTGCCCCTACTCACTGGGTTTCAGTCACCTTGGCTCCATGCCTTCCAGGCAGGGGCTTTGTACTGGCCTGCATCGCTCCTCCCCTAGATGTCCCCTTGGTGCTCCTGTCCCTCTCATCCTTCAAGTCTTAAATGTCACCCTTCTCAGCAAGATCCTTTCTGAGCACCTTACCCCAAACTGCCACTTCTCCCACACACTGCCTACTTCCTTTCCCCCATAGCACTATACATTTTATCCTTTCCTTTTTCTTTTTTTTTCTTTTCTTTCTCCTTCCACTGGATACTAAGCTCTGGAAGAAGCAGAGGTACAATTGTGTGATAATTGGAGGGGGACAACTATAGCACAGTTTGAAAACCCAGAGAGGTGGCCTTCTTGGAAGAGAGAACTTCTAGATCCATCCAGAGCCAAAGGTTATTTAGGTGTTAGTGAGGTGAACAGAGGCATGGAAGGGAGAACATCTTTTAGAAAACAAGGGGGGCTGTGGATGGCCCAGATGGACAGGACATGGATCCTCACGTCTGTCCAGTGTCTTCTATGTGTCTGGCCCTGGAGACAGTGGAATGGGGGGGGGGGGCAAGGGATGAGGGGACATAGCCTGATGACTCATGGACCAAAGGAATATTCTCATATACCAGCCCTTGGGTGGGAAAATGTAGGCAGCAAAGGTCAGGTATCAGAGAGGTGAAGGGGTGTGGGGCCAGATTTTGCTGGAGAACCTGGAGTTTGGGCTTTATCCCCAGGACAGAGAGCCACTGAGGTGTGTTAGGCCTAGAAATGACAGTAGGGGACTTGCATCTTGGGGAAGATTCCATCTACTCTTTTCTGAAGAAGTGGAGAGGCCACCCAGAAATGTCCAGTTCTGTTTCTTTTCGATAATCTTTTCCCTTCAGCATTAAGTCTCGCTTTCCCTAATTCCCGAGTACTGAATGACCGTGGATGTCCCTACGCGGGCACCCTCTCCTTTCCTCACTGACCCCACATTTGTCCTTTAAGTTCATTTTTCCTCTTTGCATTTATCATCATTTATAATTATATATTCATGTGAGTGTTTACTTGTTTGTCTGGGCCACTGACCACCATTATGGCCATGGACTGTACTTCCATCCACTTCCAAAGTAAGTTTTCATGAGGACAGTATTCATGCCTAACACGTCAAGCCATTACTACCCTGTCCCCACCAGAGGAATATACATTCATTTAATCTTCACAAGTAACTTGTGAGGTTGCACTATTTTTATCTTCATTTTATAGCTGGAAAAAAAAAACAGAGACTTTTAATGTTTTAATGTATGGAATCAAAGGCCACAGGCCCTTCTGAAACCTTCTATTCAGTTGTGTTTTGAAGACTTCATCTGGTTGAAATACGTAGATGTAGTTCACCCATTTTCACTTGGTTGTAATGTCCCAATGTAGGACCACATTTTTTTTCAGCTCTCTACCTTCTGTTAAATTATCCTCAGTGTTTTAGTGACCTGACGTTTGAAAGTTCTATTCCATTAAATATTATTTTTTTAATTGACTTGAAAAATGAAAGTCTGACTTCCAAGTTCATGGGGAGGGGACGGGGGACCCTTATTGTAACCTTAGTACCTGGGATAGATTAGGGAGAAATGTGGGAGGCCTGAGGCAGCCTTTCTCCAGCCTGAGAAAACTTTCTGTGTTATAAATCTGAACTTTCCGTAGGGTTTTAAATTGTTAAAGGGCTTAAAAGACTATCTCAACCAGCCCTCCCTTTTCCTGAGGGAGACCAAGGCTAGTGTGCTCTTGGTCCCAGGGCTACCGCCTTCAGCCCCGTGGGGCAGGGCTGAGTTAGAACTTGGATAAGTTCTCTGTTGCCCTCAGTGGGCCCTGTCTTCATTGGCTGCAGACTAATGTATATTAAGCCCTCCAGGCTCCAACCTCACCTGGCCCTCAGGCCTTTTCTCTCCTCTCTTCTTCTCCCACCCTCTCCCTTCCCCAACTCACCTTGTCCTTCTGGGCATTTCAGAAAAGCTGAACTTCCCACCTCTTTACTCTGCACGTTACAGGATTTGATAATGACTCCCTTCCTGTGCAATTCCTGCTAGACCATCGGCTCCAGGGGGCAGGGAGGGGTTGGCTAAGAGCAAGAGGTTGAAATACCTGCAGAGCAAATGAATGCTTGTAGGGGGAGAATACTGGAGAAATTATTACAGGGGTCAAAGGTGAAAATGAAAGTAGGTCTGTGCTTCTGTCAGTGTGGGGGAGGGGTAACTGGGGGAAAGAAATGGGTCCCGATGGGAGAGCATCTGCAGAATTCAGACATTTGTTCTTAATGGGGCAAAAACACATTCTGGCCAGTCCACATTCTATTTGTCCCAAAGTGGGGCAGATTACTTGGAGCCACTGAAGGGTTCTGCAGAGAAAAGCAATTGCCCCATGATTCGCATTGTTCTGATGTTTTGTATTTTGGAAGTCACCTGAATCTGAAGGTAACAGGAGCTGGGGCCTGGGCCTGGGCCTGGGCCTGGGCCTGGGCCTCATCTGGACTGCCCCTCATTTTGGCTGCCCCTCCCCCATCACTACCTCGGAATCCCCGCAGGTGCAGCCACTTTGCAGATGCCTGCACCTCTCAGGCCAGACGCGTGCAGGTAAGGCTGATAATCAGCCTGCAAAAATCACAGCTGCAGCGACAGGACTGTTGCCATGGTAACGAGGTGGCTTTTGCACGTTCCCTCAGACTCTGCTTCTAAACCACATTGGGAGGGAAGGAAGGCCAGCGTATCTCCTGGAGGCCCATGGCCCCTGCAAGCCAGCAAGCCAAGAAAAGGCCCATCTTTTTCTCCTAAGTTCAAATCATAGTGGAGTGTGAAAACCTGCGTTCAAATTAATCCCAGCTCCTCCCCTTTCTGTCTTCAGAAGCTATTGAATTTTCTGTGCCTTTTTTCTCAACTGTAAATGGAAATGTGGGAATTAAATGAGACTATACATAGAAAGCCCCAGCATTTGTATGGTAAATGTTGGCTAATATTAAATCACCTCACACACACACACTTTCCCCTGCCCTCTGTAGAAAAGTTTGACAAGAAACTCAGAGGCATTCTTACACAGTGAAGCCACACAGATGCAGGATGGTTTCTGGGATGGTCAAAAGACATGAGAGAGGGAGGGGAAGGTGGTTCTTACATGGGTTTCAGCGTCTCTCTCCGGCTGGCCAGGGGTTTTCTGGACCCTCACATGGCAGACACAGCTCCCACTCTAGACCTGCCATTGGTCTTCTCTGCTGATGTCGAGTGGAAATGCAACCAGATTATAATTATTTGCTTGAAGTGTAGCTTGGAAACTCACTGGAGACCACAGGGACGGGCTGGCCCAACTTGCAGCAGCATCATTCATTCATTGATTCATTTGACTTATTCAACATACGCTGTACTGGACGTTAGGGAGTCTGTGAGTAATAAGACAGTTCTGCTGCCAAGGAGCTCAGTGTCCTTACAAAGGAGCCAGAACAGGCAACTACCACCTGGCAGCATCCAGGCCTTTGGGCTCTGCCTAGGGAAACAAGTGGCTCCGTGGGCACCCCTGGTGGAGGCCCAGCTGTGCAGGACAAGAAATGAGAAATGTTCCGTGTTGTTGCATCTTAACTCCTGCAGTGCGGTGACTGGCAACAGGCTAAAAATGTGGCCCAGAGCCTAGTAAACCATCTAAAAGACTGTGGATTTCATTCAGAGGGCAAAGGGACCACTCTCCAGGGTTTTTCAGGATGTCATTCGCTGTTGTGGAAGTTCCAGGGTAGGAAGGGATTAAAAAGGGAGAACTGGCAGTTGGGGTTGGTTGGGTGGGGTTGGGGGATGCTCTGTGTGACAAATGGTGAGACCTGGATGGATTCAAGGGACATTTAGGAATAGAATCCGTAGGACCTGGCCCCTGGCTGAGCGGATGATCACGTAAACTTCTAGAATGACAGGCCAGGCCCCTGTGCTGACTCCAGCCCCTGTACTGGAAGTGTCAGACCAATCAGCTGCCACTGGAGTTGTGCAAGCCCAGCAGGGCAGAGTGGGAAGCTCACTGCCTCAAGTCTGTCCAACACCAAGGTCCAGCCTGGGCTTGGCTGAACTGCCTGAGTGACACTTATATGAGAGCATGAACTTAGCACTTGACATAGAACCTGGCACAGCAGAAGCACCTAGTAAATGATGGCTGGGATTATTAACCTGTTATGACTCTGTGGGGCCCACTCAGGGGGAAATAAAAGGAGACTTCATCTGTTCTTTCAATATTCACCCGCTGAACACCCTGGGGACAGGACCTGGATTGGACCGACTAAGCCACAGTATTGAAACTACTGAGGGAAGGATGAAGGCATCAGGCACTAAGCAATGCAGGACTTAGGAAAGTTGAGGAAGGAGTTCCTTTCATTGCTTTTCACAATGCAGAGGTGGCAAGAAAAAAGAATCTTTCAGGCTATGGAGGGTTGGGAGTCGACTACTCAGTCTAACCTGAGTATCTCACCATCACTCTGGAGGAGCATTGACAGTGTTTGGGCGACGTGGCCTTTTAAAAAACGTCTGGGAGCAAATACTCCACGTGCAGGGCACTCTACCTGGAGACCCTGGACCCTGAGAAGGGCAGGGCCCAGGGCAGGACAGGGCCCCTGGCGGGTGGCTTCCGGCAGTTTCCAGGGCCTACTTCCTCATCAGAAGGAGAGTCTGGTCTTTTATTGGCTTCTCCAGGCCCGGCCTGCTGCCTTCATCACTGCAGCCTCCGCCCAACACAGGCCTGGTGCCAGGGCCCTCAGAACATTTACTGAGAGGAAGGAATGAGAACCCGTGCGACTGGGTTTGTTCCACGCTGGTGTGTTACTGCCCGTTTGCCAGGTTTGTGCCATGCGTTTTCTTGGGGAGCAAAGAGGCAGGGACTTCGCTGAGCACGGCAGAGGCCAAGCACAAATGCTCGATTTTACACTGTCATTCCCATTGTACAGACTAGGAAAAAGTCGCCAAGAGGCGACTTGCTGAAGTCACACACATCCTGTGGACACAGCCTGCCTGTCCCTGAAACAGTGTCCTGCGGTTTCAACCCCAAACCCCAGTCCTGCGGCAGGGGTGGGCTTATCAGTTCCTGGGTAGAGGAATGAAGGACTCAACCCACCAGCCCAAGTCTCCAGCACCCGGCCCTGGGCTTTGCGGGTTTCCTTGCTGCGGCCACACTGTGTCCCTGGCCTCAGAGTCCCCTGCCCTCTCATGCTGTGCCCAGCGCGCAGCTCTGAAATGCCCGTAGGTGGGGAAATCACCCGCACCCACTACGTCCCCCCTTGGCTTTGCAGTCGAGCCCCCGGGGGCACACCTGTCCCCTCACCCCACCCCACCCCCCCGATCGTGACCTGGCTGGGGCCGGGACAAGGCGCCATTCCTGCAGGCGGCGCGGAAAGGGGAAGGGGGGTGCTCCCCGGACGCCGAGGGCATCTGCCCCGCGGAACGCCAGGGAGGGACTTGAAAAGGGACCTGGATCGCGAAAACAAAACCGACGTGGTGTCTGTCACGCGCCCAGACGCAGGGACACAAAGGGGTCTCGGCTGGGCGCGCAGACCCCGGGGCGTCGGGGTCCGGCCGCGGGCGCCCCGGGAACTTCGGCCGCAGAGGAAGGAGGACCCCGGCGGGCGGGGCGGGCCACACCCGGACACCTGGGCCGCGGGCGCTGGCGTCCCGGGGGCGGGGGAGCCGGGGCGCCCCGCCCCACCCCGCCCGGCCCGGCCCGGCCCGGCCCGGCCCGGCCCGCGGGCTCCTCCCTTTCTAACCCTTGTCGTGGCTTAAACTCGAAAGCCCCTCGGCCCACCCACCCAGCCACCCACCCGGACCCCAGGGCCCAGCTTGGACGTCGACCCCAACGCTGATCCTCTTGGCCCGCCCGGCGTCCCGCGGCCGAAGGGAGGAGGCGCCCGGGGGCCCTGCCCGGGGCGGAGCTCCGGGTGCGGGGAGCTGCGAGCCCTCCCGCCGCACTAAGGTGGCCTGGGTGGCGGGGCTCCCGGAGTGAGCACAGCGAGGGGAACCCCCCGGCCCTGCCCTGGGGGAGATCGGGGCGATCTGCTCGCTGTGCGGCCTCATCTGGCCGTGAGCTGAAAGCCCTCACCAAAGTGTCGCTGTTGCTGATGACCGTGGCGAGATCCTACCTGCAGAGCCCGGATCAAAGTGCTCCTGTCCATCAAGTCAGTTACAGACGAGCTGGTAATCCTGGGTATTCTGTGTCATTTTAGTATGGAGGATTTCGAACATAAAGGGAAGTCACGACAGGAAAATGAGCCCCCAGCTGCGCATCGCGGGTGTAATTATCAATTATCACGGTGGTCTGGTTTTGTCTACTCGCCCACTGCCCCTCCCCATCACTGTGAAACAAATCCAGGGCACAGGCCCCGTTTCAGTTTGCCCCCTGAAGTAATCACCGGGTTTTGATGAAAAGCCCATTGTCTGTTTAGAAAACTTCATTTTAAAGCCGAGTAGATTAAAACGTTAAGGAGTGGAGATAAAGATGATGACAGGAGTGGAGATAGAAATAAAGGAGATAAAGACAGTGGAGTACAAAGACTGAAGTGATGATGAAAGCCCTGGCAGTGATTTCTGGGACATCAGGTTGCCCAGGTGACTGCTTGAGCCCAGAGAGCCACAGAGGGGCAGCAGGTGAGAAGAGGTGAGATTCAGGGCACTTATATTAAAGGTAGAAGAGACCAGAGTTGCTGATGGATGAGGGAGCAAGGCTTGAGGGAAAAAGAAACTACAAGGTTGGGAAATTGGGTGGATGCCGACCTTTTACCTGTGACGGCGAAGACTGGGGAAGGGGTAGATATGGGAGTATAGGGGAAATCAAAATGGGGCTGGTTGTGTTAGAGCTGAGCTGCTATTTAGATATCCAAGTGGAGCCATCACAAAAGTAGTTGTTTAAAGAGAATTCTCAGAGCAGGACTGGAGATATAAATCCTGGAGTTGGGAGTTATTCAGAATCACAGAGTGGGGGTTGGCACTGATAGTAGCCAAGAAAGTTGGAAGGAAACTGGGAGAGTGTGGCCTCTCTGAAGTCAAGAGAACAAAGTGTTCCAAGCAAGGGGGAGGGACCAACAATGTGAAATGCCACTGAGAGGTCAAGGAAAAAGAAGACAAAAAAAGTGACCATTCGATTTAGGAACATAGACATCCTTGGTGACTCCGGCAAGAGCAATTTCAAAGGAGTAACAGAGCTGAAAGCCAAACCTGAAAGAAATGAGGAGAAAACAGGAGGGAGGGAGTGATCGATTAACTATTGAAGAAATTTCGATGTGAAGAGAAACTAGAGGAATGAGGCCGAAGAGGGCATAAGGTCGAGGAACAACCAAAACAAAACAAAAACAGTCTTTTAACACAGAAAACGTAAAGCTTACACGGAAGCAGAGAGAATAACATAATGAACCCATACCCATTACCCAGCCTCAATGATTATCAACATACAGCTGATTTAGTTTCATTTATTCCTGCCTGGTTATTGTAAAGCAATCTCGGAATCTGTTCTGTTTCAATCATAAATAGACCCATATGTATCTCTAACAAGGATTCGATCATTAAAGGTGCAGAACTTTGTTTTTAACATAACTGCATATGTCTCTTAAGGCTTTTTTAATCTATAACATTTCTTCTCCCTCTTTTTAAATATTATTTAAGAAACCAGATCATTTGTCTTTTATAATTTCCCATATTCTGGGCTTTGCTGATGGCATCCGTATGATGGTGCTGTGAACTTCCTGTCACATCACATGACATCTCTGATTGTCTCTCTTTGTGACTGACCAGGTGTTTTCTGCTAGATCATCCAGTATAAAGTTCTCCATCAGCCTATTAGCATTGCAACCCCATCTAGATTGTTCTTGAAAACACAATGGTGAAGAGAAATCCTCCCGGGGGGCCAAACTTGGAGAATATTTAATTGTTGGCATGGTCAAACAATGATGATGACCTGAAGTTGGACTCATGTACAGTGGCTATCAGAGATGAAGGAACAGGCCTGGAAGATGAAAATTGGGAAATCTGATGAAGAGGCATGTGGATGGACTCCAGAATGACACTGTGGAGACATATCATATCTATGGCTGATGAGAATGCTCTTCAGAGGACACCTACTGCAGAGGAGGCTGTCAATAATCACGTGGGCGAAATCACACACTGCGAATGTCGGTCAGCCTCTTTCCCCAGCCACTCTGGCACTTATTCAGTGGGTCCATGTGGCAGAGATGGAAGATAAATAAGAACATCTCATCGAGACAGACCTGGCTACTGCCATTCCTGAGTGCTTAACCTTCCAACAGCAGAGACCAACACTGACTCCCCACCAATTTGCCATCGTACCACAGGAGGACGAGCCAGCCCCCGTGGGTAGGCTGAGGACATTGGAGGCCTTTCATCATGAAGTGGGCTTCAGTTTTCCCTTGCTAGAATAAATATGCATTCTAGGTAGGGTTTGCCTTTCCTACCTGCAGTGTTTCTGCCAGTGCCACTACCCATGGTCTTCTGGGATGCCTTATGCACGCTCTCGGCCTTCCACATGACAGATCTTCTGAACAGGGAATAATCGCTGAGGGAAAAAATTGCAGCTGTGAGCATAGAATTCACTAACATGACTGTGCCCCATCACCCAGAAGCAGGTGGTCTGATAGAATGAGGGAATGACCTACCTAACATTTTGCTCTGGCGTCAGTGGAGAAAAACACCCTGAAGGAGGGTGTCTGCGATCACAGTGCTTGGAACCAGTGATCAATGTACAGTGCTGTTTGAGGGTCTGGAATAGGATGAGCTCCTCATTCCTACATCTTTTTATTCCTGCTCCCACAACTTTCAGCTTTTTGGGAGGTCTTAGCTCTCAAAGGAGCAGTATTTCCTAATATTAGAGGACAACAGCTGTGGTTCCGTTGAATCGGAATCTGGACATTTGGCATTTTTCAGTTGCCGAAGGAAAAGGTTATTCTACTGGCTGGCATGGTTCACCCCATTTACCAGATCAACTTGTTGCTTACAATGGGGGTAGCAGAGCTATGTCTGGAACTCCAAGGATTCTATGTGGGATCTCTTCTTCTATGCCCAGTAGTAAAAGTTAATGGCTAATTAAAGCAACCCCAATAAGTAGGACCACTGAGAATTCAGACCCTTCAGAAGCGAAGCTTGAGTCACTCTACCAGGTAAAGAACCCTAATCGCTGAAGTCCTGGCTGAGGGGAAAAGAAACATAGGGTGGGAGGTGGAAGAAGAAATTAAGAAATATTAACCACAGCCTCCATGAGCAGTTACAGACCCTATACAGAGGATTGTTGCAGCTAAGCACTGCAGCAGCTGTGCCTTTTAGAGATCATGGTAACGTTCTTGCAGTTCACAAGCTGCATGATGATGTGGTATATGGTAGGATCAGTGTCAAGATGATCGAGAGTCTTTAGGACTATATTGTGACAGAAAACAGCAGAGTTAACTTAGCCCCGGGGTAAAACTGTGAAATGGGGGGGTGGGGGCTGCTGTTCACCACAGGTGAATGCAATCTGCTGTGAGCCTCCCTCCTGGTAGCTGTTGAAAAGGATGCATTTGCCAGATCAACAGCTGCATACCCAATGCCAGAGGCTGTTCCTCTGATACAGTAAAAATACTGTATCTGGCACAGCACCTGTGATGAGGGCTACTATCTGGTGAAGTCCACTGTCATCTATATCGTGCTCCATCTGCCTTTCGCAAGGGCTACCCCAGTGACTTAAACAGGGTAGCACTCTCTACCATCGTAGCTGGGCTGTAGGCGTGCTTCTGATTGGCTGTGGTGGTCAAGGGAAGGACTCAACACAGTTTCGAAGACTTCTTGGACTTGCCAAACATAATGGTTTTTACTCTCTAAGTCAAGGAATAAATGTGTGGATTCTGCTGGATAATAAGTGTACATCTATTCTGATTACTCACTCGGAGATGTGAGAAATGGCCAAAGGACTGTGACTCCTTTTATCACCAGATTCTCCTAACAATGGGCCATGATGGCATTTGGATCTCATTCTGTCAGTGTCAACTCAGAATTGTGTCTAACATTTTCAAAAGATCTGAGTGTTCCTCTGTTACGTAGTGTACATTCACTCTGGTAAATGACCAAAGTCCTTTTGGAGAGGTTGGGGAACCTGTATCATATATACTTGTCATGGCATTGCAGGGTCCTTCCTTGAGGGGACTTGGCCTCCTCTTCATTTGATGAGTTCTGGGTGTCAGAACCAGCTAATGTCTACCAAATAGGTGAGAGACCAAGGTTTTCTGATTTAGCCATCTACAAAAGCCATCAATCACCACGATCCCTGTTAAAGGCTAACTGATGATGGTTTTAGTTTTGTTCCCCTTTGCCATGCTTGTCTCCTCCCTGTTTCTGGTGATTAAGTGCTACCGCCTGGCCTCTGTGATTCAGAATCCTATCATCCATATCGGCAGGGCATGAGGGAGCCCAGGGCCACAGCTGCATCTTTTATGTAAATCCTGGCCCACAAAAGATCGTTCCCAATGAGTTTTTCAACAACTTTGACCTCTTATTGGTGCATTTCATACTGCTTTAGTGAAGACAGTGTTCTAGAGATTGTGGTCAGTGGACAGGTTCTCTGATTTTAGGTAATAAATCCACGCTCACCTTTGTCCCTTTTCTCCTCTCTGCCAAGGCAAATCCACCTAACTGTATATGATATCATTGTTTCCAAGCTCTACGGGGCTATTCTACAGGGTATCAGAACTGGCTCTGGGAGTCCTTGCCAGAATATTAAATCCTGAATCATGAGAGGGCTCCCTCACGGTCATACGCTCCCCATTCCAGCCTTGGTCCACCCTCCTTGGTCCATTGCCCTCATGATCCATTCTCAGGCATGTCCTCCTGGTTCCTGCTGGAACATATTAGCCAGGTTCTGAAGCTCTTTTGATGACACTTGACCCTAGTTTTCAGTCTACGGGCCTTGAGGGCAGGAAAGGGCAGATCTCAAGGAGGGCGGGTATCATTGTGCAAGACATCTCCTTCTGGGAGGCCTTCACCTGGTCTCCAGAGAATGGAGGCTGCTTTCCCCTAGTGCCGGGTGACAGGCCGGTTCTGCTGTGGTGAAGGTGAATCTGGGTATTTAAGGTATTTAGCTACATCCACTCAAATGTCATGCACAGGCTTCAGAGTCTACTCCTTCCCTTTTCCATCCCTAGCAGAGGGGATTTGCTGGGATTGTGAATTAAGTCTCCTTTGTAACTCTGAAATAGAATCTTGGGCCTGATTTTCTGCCCTCTGGCTACAGGGGATAAGGGTCACTTTAGATGCCACCATGGAGACTTTCTGGCTTTCACATCGTGCTCTGAATTAAGAATTGACTGATCGAGATCTATTATTTTCTTTCTTCGGCACTTTCCTGGCATTTAAAACATCCAACCAGCTCCACAGTCATCATAATAACCATGACCCTCCTATTTTTCAAGTGATAGAGTTGTTACAGACACCAATGCATCTTCTTCCACCTGTACCCCATTCCAATCCTAGTAACTATGCTGGACAGCATGCTTGGGGTTACCTCCATCCCACTTGACATCAGCAAAGGTGTCCTTGATGCCATCTGGCTAGCAAATGACCCAGTTCCAAAATCTCATTCTGAGAGCTTCCCAGAACAACTTCTAGTAGCTGAGGTGTTTTAGATTCCATGAAGTGGAGATCCTTAGGCAGGTAGTTTGTTTTGAACATGATCCAGGAAGCCCCAGTAGAGGGAAAATGAGTCAGGAAAGGTAAGGAAGCCGATGGAAGGGTATGGTTAACACAGGGCACATGAGTGGTTACCACTGTGGGCAACTAGGACCCAACTCAGACTAACTCTGGGAGATGTCCAGAGCACTCAGGGTTCTTCTACTCCAGGAGTAAGGAAACGTGGTATTTATCCACTAACCTCTCTGAGGGCTGCCCCTGGGGGTGTCAACTTTTTGGCACTTCCGTACTGCTCACATTCAGGCTGAGACATGTTCCTGTGGCCAGAGAAAGTCCTTCAGGCAGAAAGTCTTGGATGCTTGCACCAGGGAGCCTTGGGGTACACAGGAATAGAGCATGCTTCGAGGAAATGAGAGGGAGGGGTAATGACAGTGTCACACACGGCTTCCTCAGAAGTCTAGGTCTCAGCTCCATGAACCTGCAGTTACTATTTCCATGTTACTTCAGTGTTCCAATTTTGCCTTTCAGTCCTTCAATGTCTTCCTAACCAATTTCCTCCATTAATTTCTCCCTGTTAAAATAACTGTTTTGGTTCCTGAGTTTCTTCCTGGAAATGAATAAAGCAATTCATGAATGTAGAAACATACCCGCATGAGTAAAAAGCACAAAACAAGGGTGGTGAGGTAGGCGGGGCCAGAGCATGCAGACAGGGCCTGTGGGCTCTGTAACAACCTTGACGGGAGGAGCAAGCAAAAAAATATTTGGGAATCACAAAGACAGCATCTCGGCCATGCCTGGCATGTGGATGGCTCCAGTTTCTCCTTCCTGTCTCTGTTCCATCTTCTACTTTATTCTGCAAACATTCTACTGACCAGGGAAGGCCAGGTCTGTGCTCAGAGTAGGCCATTCAGGGATGCATGCCTGTTCTCTCTGTCTCAAAAGAACTCTGATCTTCCTGCCTGAGCTTGGGACCAGCTTGAACCTTTGTGGGCATAGATTTTAGGAATCTTGCTATACTCTCTGCTTAATTGATACTAAACTTGCCTGTGGCCCCAGACATACCATGCAGCCATACCTCAGGCCTTTGCCTATGATATTTCTCTGACCTGGATTATGATTTCTCCTGTTCCCCCTTCAGGTCCTAACAAACCCCTGTTCTTCTCTTAAGACCTAACTGGACTATCTCTTATTTCTCTGACTTTCCCAAACAGGACTCTGACTTCCTCTTTAGAAGTTACATAGACATGCACATATCTACTATGGCCTGTATTACAACCCTTTTTTTTTTAATCTATATTTCTCCTGCCCCGAGGATGACCTCCTTTGGGCCTCATTCATCCCTGTATCTTCATTCATTCATGCAACAAATCTTTTTTGAGTCCCTTCCTATCCCAGGCGTGGGAGCAGCTCTGTCGGTGTCTGTTGAAGGGATGAATGAATTGGTGAGTGGTTGCTACCCCTGATGGATGCTGCGTTGCTAGGTGACACACTCCAGTGATGATTAGAGAGGGAGGGAGCGACTGCTGCTATGTGAGATGAGAGTAAGCCTCTACACATCTTTCTGCAGGATCAGGGAAACATCGTGGGTGGGACTTCCACACACCAGCACTGCCAGTGCGGCAGGGGTGAGGTTGGGCTTCTGACTGATTTTCACTGTGCTTGGGGAGAGGGAGGACAGGAGGAGGGAGTCGTGTTAGAATCTTTCCAGTATATTTGTTTGTTTGGTTTTTTGTTAAGGAAAAAATCCTTAAGAGGTTATTTTTTCTTCATCCTTCAAGTTGAAAAATCACTAAATTTAAAGCTTTCTACATACTAGTAGTGAGGAAGCTGAAGGGGTGGGTTTAACACAAGAATTGGCACAGACCCCTGCAAAGGCCAGGCTGGAAAGTGCAAGGGAAGCTGATTGCCCCAGAATGTGTCCGGAGCCGGCCACTGCTACCTAGCTCAAAGAGGTGGCCACCAGGAGGAATCATGGGCCCAATGTTGCAAGATCTTCCAAGATTTCAGGAGAGGCCGCAAGTCCAAGTTTGAATATGAAATCTCCCGGTTTTCTAAGGGTAACAATCAATCAACATTTCACAAAGCCAGGACTTCTCTCCCCCTGCCCGAATACCGCTATCCCCTTTGAGCCCCAGCCAGGAGACCACCTTCCCAGAGAATCCCTGATTCAGCTCTTCATTCAACATGGATTTCATAGCAGCCGTGTGCCAGGAGCTGTGTTGGTGCTCAGAATGGATCACTGAAGGAGTCTCTGTTCCTGCAGCTTCCATGTGCCCCTGCTGGCTACGGTGCTTCCCTCATCTCCATTCTTTCCTTGCTGTTTTGTGGCTCCTGTGTCCACCACTGGCTTCTCTAGTCTATGAGCATCCTGAGGGTAGTAACAGTGTTGTGTATCTCTACATCTGGCACAGAAAAGAACAATAAATGTTCATAAATGAACCCTCCATGGAAACATAGACTTCAGGTAAGTAAAAGACTGTCTGTGGCTGTGGCACCCAGGTTAGGTAGGGTCCAGAGAGCAGAGCTAGGACCTTAAAGCTCAATTTATTAGAGGGAAACATTTCTAACAATGAGATGGGTGGCCTGGAGGAAGAAAATGAGCTTACCATCCCTAAAGGTATCTGAGTAGAAGTCAGGGAACCGGCCACTGAAGATGCTGGAAAGAGTGGAGCTGTGTTGGGTGAGAGATTATGGTGGATGATTACCCGTTCCCTCCAGCATCCATGGTTTGTGCTTCTTTAGA
Organism: Cynopterus sphinx; assembly: GCA_030015415.1. NCBI lineage: Eukaryota > Metazoa > Chordata > Mammalia > Chiroptera > Pteropodidae > Cynopterus > Cynopterus sphinx. The sequence continues at coordinate 169,961,567 of CM057380.1, forward strand.
GCAAGATTTGGTGAGCTACTAAATAAGGCCACGGAGACAATCAAGGGGTTAGGAGCATGAGCTGTGCCTTCAGGTTCTGGCACTCAGCTGTGTAACCATGGGCAGGACGCTTCACCCTCTCTGAGCACAAGTAACTGATGGTTTAGGTGCCTAGGATGCTTCTCATCTCTTCTCTCCTCCAGGGCTCTGACCCACAGAGTGGGCACACAAGGCTAACTTGGAAGTGGAGAGCAGATACTAAAGCTATAAGTTAAGGTGAAAGTTGCTTAGGTTAAAACTACACTTCAAAATCCCCAGGAAGGTGCCATGGGGGAGGTTGTCCTGTCCCACATTGAGTCCAACTAGCCAATTTCCTCTCCTGTTTTAGAAAAGAAAAATCACTGGGGAACGCGAGAGGAAGTAGTTAGCTTGCATCTGAAGGTGAATGTTTTGTGGAAAATTCCCACTGTTAGGCCTTAGAATCACGGTAGTATGGTGAGAGGCCCACAGTCCAGCAGGCAGGTTAAAAATGAGCAGACTGGAGAAACGGAAGATGTAAGTCTCCTCCCCACTCTGGGCAAGAAACTCATTGAGATGTGTAGCAGATGGATTCCTCTATGTTGTATCAATCATTAGTTTTTCTCTCCATCTCTCTTTTCTGTATTTTCCAAGCCCATCTACCAGACTCTCCGTAGGTTACTTGAACGTATGATAAAGTATGCTGTCGACCTGGGCAATCTATAACCACAATCCAGGGCTTTTGGTTAACTGTGCTGAGAACTTGGCTTAAACCTGGGCCTACATCCAGCCTTCCTACTCTCAACCCCAGAGATAAAGACAGCTGAGCCCACTCACATTCTAACAGGTGTAGGTGGAAAAGTGGCAAGAGAGTGAGACCAGCCTGTCCCACCCGGCCCACCTGGCTCATCACAGGTAGCGCAGAAAGGCAACGGACACCTGCCAATCATTTAAAAGTGACCTCACTCACCAATAAATGATCGTCGACTCTAACCCTTAGATTAGCTCCTTTTCCCTTAAAGAGGAGTAAGAACGGGGGAGGAAGAAAGGCCAAAAGTGTTCTTTGTGGGCATCTGGAGGGAAGCACCCTCCTTTTCAGTGGAGGCAGTCGTGTGAGGAGTGGCTTATAAGCATTATTTCTCGTCCATACTCATCCATGGAGGGCTCAGCACGGGGCCTGGCGCATGGTAAGCCTTCGAAAAAATGTTAATTGTAGCAAGTAGTAAACAATTATAATAAGAAGAATTAAATTATATTAAAAATGCAGGTATAAAAAAATGAAGCTTAGTGAAAATTGAATAATATAGTCAAATTTATAGTGCTGATGAATTTACAAAGCCATGGAATCTGGCATCAGAACCATGCTCTTAAGCATTATGCTCTACTTATTCACTGATGTTGGGACATTTTACTTAACCAAATAATAATTGGTAACTCTGGTAATTCCGAGAGTAACTGTGGAACCCTGCCAGAAGAAATACACTTGGCCTTCATCTTGAACTGTATTCAGGAACCGATGTAGAAACTGAGTGATAATTTAGTGATCCAGGTAACCACAAAGCCCAGGGGAGGTATGGGCAGTAGGCATGGCCAGATGGTACAGAGTGGATATGGCTGTCACTTTCCTGATGCTGCCTGTCCCTATTTCTCTTTGCATTCCCTTTAGCCACAGTTGGTTTCTCCCTATCCTCCAATTCACAACCTAAAAAAAGAACCCTGTCCCTCCTCTGCCCCTAAAGCAAGATGCACTGGGAAGGACTGATTGGCCAAGACCGGGCTACATGCCTTTTTGACCAGTCCCTCTTGACAGGTGATGGGGTACCACTATTGTCCAAACTGACTACAGGACCCAGTCCCACATTTAGATGAAGGTCAAGGCTATGTGAGTGGCCATGCCACTGTGCAGTAAGGTGGGGTCAGGCTGCCAGTGGATAGAGAGGGGCTAGGAAAACAAAACAGGCACCCATTACAGGGAGGCAGACCCTGGGAAAGGTACTGGGTTCTGTGAGTTTGGGCTCTGGGACCTGTCATTTCTGGCTACAGTTGCAGGAGGCATGGCTGGCATGGCCTGGGCCCACAGGCGGTGCAGCTGAGCAGTGGTCCCGTGTTGCTCCCACACTCCCTGGAAACCCACCTCCTCTGTGATTCCCCAGCTTTCCTGGCTCAGAACAGTAAAAAGGGCAATGGACTGGACATCAGAGCACTGGAACTGGTATCCGGCTCTGCCACCCAGGGTGTGTGACCTTGGGCTGGTGGCGTCGGCAAAGGATGGGTTTGTAAGGCAACAGTAAAAGATCACCCCTTGAGCCATCACTGAGCCTCTCTGTGGACACACCACCACCCTCCTTCTTCCTACTCTGACCCTTCTCCCTGCTGGTCTCCGCATTTGCCTGGTAGGCAGGGAGGGAGATGAGAGAGAAGGGGAAAGTGTGAACCTTGACAGCCACTGAGTAGCCATTTCTAAGTGCTTTTTTTTTTTTAGGAGAAGAGAATTTCATGGTACAGTTTACAAAACAGCAAATCTAACCCAAACTCCTGCCACTTAAGCCAGCCTAGGTAGATGGGTGTCAGGAGACTAAACTGCTGCCTGGTTGCCCTGGTAACCACATTTGTTAGTGCTAAACCTCAGAGCCAAAACACAGAAAGCTGCAACCTACAACCTGTTCGCAGGTTTACCCAATGAAGCAAAGTCCTAGGGAAGGAATTGTCTGGAAAGGAGAGAGCGATTTCCTTTGCTCTGTAAAAGGCAAAAGACCGGTGTGCTGAGCATTTATCGCCAGTGCAGCAAAGAAATAATTCCACATGACTACATGGAGCAGATCACCTCAGTCTGGGCTACTGAAGACCTGCAGGATTTTGTCTGTTCTTGGCTGAAGCCATATAGCTATGTAGGCAAGAGTTAGGAGGACATTCTACCCTAAAATCAAGTCATGTGCTCGCTTGGGCTTGCTGTATCACTCACAATGACCAGAAGAATCTCCATTCTTTTGGTGTTTGCTTTCCCCCTTTTTTCTCCCTCAAAATCCTACTCCCCTCTGTTTCACACTCTGGGACTCTTCATCTCTCCCACAGCTCTCCTGCCTGCCTACTTTTTAAATAAAAAATATTCTACAATATGCAAGCAAGGAAATTACCTACAACTACAATGATTCTTCAGCGGTGCTCGCTGACATTGTCTCCATAATGCTGATGTCTGTCCATGGAGCAATTGAACCTTAACCTCCAATGTGGAAAGCCCCTTTCAGATCTGTCCCTGTCCATATCTGACATCAATGCTGCCCTGTTTTATTACAAGGGGAAAAGATCCCACCTAGGCCAGATTCTGTGTGTGTGGGTGAAGACAGTCAATTAAGGCCTTGCTCTGTGGTTTGGGATGGGCCACTGTACATGTGGACCCCAGAAATTCTTCCCTAAATGTTCTGGCCCATAAATCAGATTATTATGCAGTGGCTACTATGATTTATTTTCTTAAATATTATTTTTATTTCTTGGTTCATATTATAAAACTACTATTACGTCACAGAAGATTTGGTAACACACAGCTGTCAACTTTTCTGTGTATTTCCTTAAAGCCTTTTCCCCATTCATTAGATATATTTTATTTTGAAAATATAATTACAATCATATTGTATGTATAATTTTAGATTTTTATTTTTTCAGTTGACATTATATAAAAGCATTTTTACTTAGAAAAAGAAAAGAAAATAAGCCTTTTTGTAAAACGAGCTTTTATGTACACAAACATATGTCATGGTGGCCATTACATACTTTTAAAGGCAGCATAAGACAAAAGTAATTCTTTTTATTATAGTTTTATGCTATAGGAAGGAAAATTGCACTTGCTTTTTATATTACTACTGAGGAGCAAATCACACTAAAAAGTGTATGTCTTGATTTAGTTTTTAAAGTGATTTCAAATAAAGTTTGTATTGAATAAAACCTTTTTGCAGCAAGTATAATTTTTCATCCATAATTTTAAATCATAAGCTATGGTAGATAGTATATGTACAACATACATATATGTGTGTCCTTCATAGCCACTAGTTATTTTTGCCATTTCATTTCTCTCTGTTTCATAAGGCAAGCACTTTATATATTGTTGAATATTTATAAATATTTTGAGGATATTTATCTGACATTAAAGATGAGAGTTATAACATCAATGTAAGAATTTAATTTTTAAAATAGATTTGAAGGGTTTACTAATCAGAAATTATAAGGCAACAAAAGCAACTGAAAGTTCACAGAGGACAGCTAATTATATGACAATATATATGCTATCTCAACAGCAAGCTAAGTTGCCATTACAAATGAGAATCATAAGGATAATTTCGCAACAGGATTAAATACTCCTGCTAGGTTACATGCAAAAGCAGAACTGGACGTTTTATGTACCCCATTGTTTAATACAATGCCTAACCCTGGGAAGGATTCAACCAAAGCTAGATATTGTTATGATTAATTGTAACCATGTAAACGTATGTATGCCTATGGAAAAATATACATGTATACCTGTGGTCCAGGGACCACATTGAAAATAACTGTGACTTTTGTTCTGAAGGGGTATGATTTCTTTTTACTCTGCAAGTTATAGTCTCTAAATAAAAATTTGATTTCTGTAAAAACAGACAACTCAATGAGAAATGGAATAAAAAATAGGAAGAGAATATGGACAAACAGTTCTCATAGTGAACAAGCAAATATTAAACAAATGGAAAAAGTGCTCAATCTCCCTCAGAATGAGAGAAATGTATGCCATAATTAGCCTGACATGTCCTCTCAGATTGGCAAAGTCCAAAGAGTTTGATAACACCATGGTGCAAGAGCAAAGGGAATGAGATTCTCTGGTACCTTGCTTATGTGACTATAAATTGGCACAATTTGTAGCTAGCAATTTGGAAATATTTATTAACATTTTAAATGGATGTGCCCTTGATCTACTAATTCTGCTTCTAGGAATTGATCTGCTTATTGGTCTACTGACACTTAAGCAAAATAACATGAAAAGTCTACATACTGCAGTACTGATGGAATATCAAATAATTGGAAATAATCTGAACATCACTGACAGGAGATTTGTTTAAATAGTCCACACAAAGGAGCATGCTGTAGCCTTTTTAAAAGGGCCTCAGTGTATAAAATGAGCAGGGTTCAGTGTATGTTATTAACAATAGGAGCAAGGTGTAGAGTGGTCTGTCTAGTGTTATCCCTCCCGGGTGAATAAGAGGGAAGCATGTTATCATGCACAGACTATCTCTGGAAAGATGCACAGAGGTCTCCCCAGTGGCACCTGGGGCAGAGGTGGCACACAGTCCCTAAGAAACAATGAGCAAGAGGTTTTGCATTGTGTACTATTTCTGCACCTTTTGAATTTTATGGTGTTTATACATATAACTAATCCAAAACTAAATAAAATAACATCCTTTTTATTTAAAAAGATGTGATAAGGTAATCACTATTCTTTTAAAAATCAATAAAACCATGCTCCTCTAAAATGTTTCTTATTTCAGGCTTGCAGAGGTCACATGGTTGGGTGAAATGAAAGCCGGGTGGTTTTGAGATCCCAGTTCTGGTCCTGCCTGTGACTCAGTGGGCCACCGTGACCGGTTTCTGAGCTTGCCTTTCTCATCACCAGAGGAGTGAAATCGGATGAGGTAATCCTTACAGGACATTTTACTCTCTGAAAATCATGAAATATGAAAATATTCGCCTTTGAAAACATGTTGTTTACCAAAAAAAGAAAAGAATATCACTCACAAACATTTCTTAAGGCAAATATTTTATTGAAGCACAACACAGAAAAACACATAAATCATGGTGAAAAAGAAAAGGCCCCCACGTAGCAGCCCGCACCTAGACTGAAGGTAGAATGTCACCCGCATCCCCGGAAACCCCTCCCAGTCACCGCCAAGCCCCAGGGCAGCCATGGCCCTGACTCCATAGATGAGTTTTGCCAAGGACAGTGTGAGCCAGTCCTCCCGGCACCCCAAACACAATCATTTGCACGTTTGCACTTTTCTCTCCAGTCTTTTCCCGAAGCAGATGCGTGGTGACTTGAGAATCTAGTTGGTACGGCGTTCCTTCCCACCCCTGCCCATTGTTTGTCGTTACGAATCTAATGGCAAATCGTCATTAAGGCTGTTCGTCCTGCTGCCTGTTAGCGACAGTGAAGGGAAAACGCCATCACAGACTTTCCTAGACACACCGCACTGGGGGCAAAGGAAACATGAGGCTGGACGGCCTGGAATTCACTCTCATCAGATAAGGGGGCAAATCCAGGCTGTCTTCTGGGATCTCGCACGGACGTACCCCCAGGGGTGTGCCCTAGGCCCCTGGGCCGAGGTCCCCTTGTCCTTGCCTGGCAGCCGGCGGGGTGGGGTGGGGGGAGGCGGCCCGAGCGTGTGTTTTGCGGGTTTAGTGGACTCTGTGGGGTTCGCTGGCCTCGCTGGGGTCCAGCCCTCGCAGCCAGGGGAGAGGCCGGCTGGATGCGGAGCCTTTAGGCGGGGGCCGGGGGCTCGCAGGTCCCCGGTGGCCCCATAGTGTGTGTGAACGAGACTTTCATGTCCGATGTTCCCGTTTCCAACTTCCCCAGGTAGCCTCCTCCGGTGGGTCCACGTCGCTTCTGTTCCGCCGTGTTGAAAAGCCTCCGGTCAGTTGAGAAAGGGCCCAGCAAGGGCGCAAAGCCGCCACCCTTGACGTGACCTGGGCTTCGGGAGGGGCCGGGCGCGCCTGAGCCCCCCTCCTGCTCCCCCATCCCCCCCTCCGCCCGAGCTGGCTGTCGCTGAAGCCTGGGCCTGCTGTGATTTATGGCCCGCGGGGCCCAGCTGTTGGCACGGACTCCGCAGCTGCGCAAGGTTGAGAGGCCTCGCGTGAGGGACGCAGCGAGCCTCGAGATGTCCCCAGTGCAGTTGTTCCTCCTCCGGGCGCAGGGGGAGAGCCCGTTGTCAGTCTGAGAGCTGGAGACGAGCTAAGGAGAGGGGCTGCAGGCTCCGCAGGCCCCCCAGCCTATACACCCTCTCACCCCGCCCCGGCAGAGGCCCTGCATCCTCTTGGTGGCCCGCCCACCCCAGACTGGCTGGGCTGAGCTGCCCAGCTCCGCAGGAACTGCCCTCATGGCCCCCGCAACCACCTGATTGTCACCTAGCAAGGGCATGCATCAGGGCCAGGGCTGAGAGCCCAAGGGGACATCAGCTCTTTCTTCATGGTGTCCTACTGTTCCCAGACCCCCGTGCCAAATGCTTTACTCGCATTTTTCTCCTCCAACGATAAGCCAGTGAGGCTGATAGTCCTTATATTCCCTTGGCCCTCCTGAAAACTGGTTCAGAGAGGTTCGAAAGACTGACTGAGATCACACAGCTAGCTGTCTGCGACCGGAGCCAGAACTTTTAACAACTAAAGTGCCGGCTGGAGCTTGGCAGCTTGCATAGGCTGCAGTTTTCCATCTCTTCATCAACCCTAAAAGGCCAGCAATACTTATCCCAATTGGGGAGCTGAGGAAGCAGGCTCAGGGTCTTTCCTAAGGCCACTTAAAGGACAAGTGGCAGAGCTGAGGTTGTCTCCGCTGTGCTGGACACCAATCTCCATGTATTTTCCTATTCCTTCCACCTAACTATACCCCTGCTGCTTCGCAGAGGCTTGCTTGGGTGGGGGTGGGAGGGCACTGAGACCTTTTGCCAAAGGTGCAGGACAGGTCAGGCTGGGTAACACTTCCTGTCTGCATTTTCGTGCCCACTTCGCTGACTTTGACACACTTGACACCTCCCCTTTCCCAAAACACTCACCTCTTGGCCTCAGCTGGTCCACATGACTCAAGTTTCTCCCACCTTACTGGCTGCTCCTATTCAGCTCCTTTCCTGAATTCCCCTCCCTCCAGCAAGGAAGGGCCTCAGAACTTGATCCTGATCATCTCATTCCCCTACTTGGCTATCCAATGAGATCTCCCCCATCCCCATGTGCAGGCTGATAACTTCCAGCCTGTCCTCTAGGAGGGCACACCTGATTGTACCCTTAACATTTTAAAACGAATTTGTTGAGATGTAAATCACAAACCATATACTTCATCTACTTAGAATGTGCAATTCAATAGCTTTTAGTATACAGTAGTCCCCACTTACCCACAGGATATGCGTTCCAAGACCCCCAGTGCATGCCTAAAACTGTGGTTAGCACCTAATCCTATATATACTGTTTTTTCCTGTTCATATGTACTTATGATAAAGTTTAATTTAAAAATTAGGCATATTAGAGATTAGCACTAATAATAAAATAGAACGATTATAACAAAATACTGTAATAAAACCTATGTGAATGTAGTCTCTTTCAAAATATCTTGTGCTGTACTCGCCCTTCTTGTCATGTGAAATGATACAATGCCTACATAATGAGATGAAGTGAGATGAGTGACATAGGCATTGTGACGTAGCGTTAGACTGCTTAAAGGTGATTTGAACAGAAGCACTGTGATACTGTGACAGTTGATCTGATCACAGCTACTAAGTGACTAATAGGCAGGTGGATACGCTAGACAAAGTTATGATTAATATGCTGGGCAGGAAGGAGTGGTATGGTGCCAGATTTCATCATGATACTCAGAGCGGCTTGCAATTTAAAACTTACAAATTGTTTTTTTCTGGAATTTTCCATTTAGTATTTTCGGACTGCGGTTGACCGCAAGTAACTAAAACTGCAGACAGTGAATTCAAGGATAAGGAGGAACTACTGTATCCACAGATCATTGTGACCATCACCATAGTCAATTTTAGAACATTTTCATCACCCCAAAAAGAAACCCTGTAACCATCAGCAGTCACCTTCCACTTCCCCGCAACTTCCACAGCCCCTGTCAACCGCTAATCTGACTTCTGTCTCTGTGGATTCTCATATAAATGGGAACATACAATGTATGACCTTTTGTGACTGGCTTCTTTCACTTAGCAGTGTGTTTCCAAGGTTCATCCATGTTGCAGTACATGTCAGTACTCATTCCTTTTAATAATTAAATAATATTCCATTGAATGGGCATACCATTGTTTCTCTATCCAGTCATCTACTGATGGACGTTCATGTTGTTTTCACTTTTTCATCGTTATGAATAATGCTGCTATAAATATTTACACACACAGTTTTGTATGGACTGATATTTTCATTTCTTTTGAATGTATACCTAGGAATGGAATTGCTGGGTCATATGATAACTCTAAGTTTACCTTTTTGAGGAGCCGCCAAACTGTTTTCCACAGTGACTGCACCATTTTCCATTCCTGCCATCAGTTCCAATTACTCTGCATCCTCACCAACACTTGTCATTGTCTGTATTTGATTATAGCCATCCTAGTATTATCTATCTCATTGGGGTTTTGATTTGAATTTTCCAAATGGCTAATGAAGTTGAAAATGTTTTCACGAGTTTATTGTTGATCTCTACATCTTTAAAGAAATAGCTACTCAAAGTTTTCACTCATTTTTAAAATCGAATTATTTTTCTTTTTATTATTGAGTTATAAATGTTCTTTATATACGCTGGATACATGATTTGCAAGCATTTTCTAACATTCTGTAGGATATATTTTCACTTTCTTTTTCTTTATCACTTTTTTGATAGTGTCCTTTGAAACACAAAACTTTTACATTTTTGATAAGACTCAATTTCTCTACTTTTCTTTGGTTGCTTTACTTTAGCGGTTATATCTAAGAAACCATTTCTAAATCCAAAGTCTTGAAGATTTAGTCCTATGTTTTCTTCTGAGAGATTTTTTATAGTTTTGCTCTTATATTTATGTTTATGATCCATTTTGAGTTAATTTTTGTGTATGGTACGAGGCAGGGGTCCATATTCATTATTTTGCATATGCATATCTGATTGTCTCTGCACCATTTCTTAAAAGATTATTCTTTCCCTTATTGAATTGTCCTAGCACTCTTGATGAAAATCAATTAACTATAACATTTGACTTATTCCCAAACCGTCAATTCTATTTCAGTGATCTATATGCCTATTTTTATACCAGTAAGCCATGAGTTTTGAAATCAGGAAGTTTTAGTCCTCCAACTGTTCTCTTCTTCTTCAAGACTGTTTTGGCTATTCTGGGCTGCTTGTGTTTTTATTTAAATATTAAGAACATTTTGACAATTTTTTTAAAAAAGTGATCTGAGATTCTGATAGAGGTTGCATTAAATGTGAAGATCGATTTAAGGTGTATTGCTTTCCTAAAATGTTAAGTCTTCTGTCCATGAACATATAATGTCTTTCCATTTTTTACATTTTATTTAGCTTTCTCAACAATGCTTTGTAGTTTTTATTATGTAAGTCTTACACATCTTTTGTTAAATCTATAGCTCAGTATTTTATTCTTTTGGTTGCTATTGTAACAATTTGTTGTCTCGATTTCATTTTTGGAATGTTCATTGTTAGCATATAGAAATATAATTGATTTTCATATATTGATCTTGTATCCTGCAACCTTTTAAACACATTTATTAGTTCTAATAGTTTTTAGTGGGTTCTCTTTAAGATTTTCTACATACGAGATCATGTCATCTGTAAATAGAGATAGTTATATTTATTCAGTCCTAATCTGAATGACTTTTATTTCTCTTTCTTGCCTGACTACCCTGGCTAGAACTTCCAAAACAAGTTAAATAGACGTGGTAACAGTGGACATCCTTGTCTTGCCTTCATCTTAGGGGATCTCATTCAGTCTTTCAGCATTAAATTTGATGTTAACTATAAATTTTTCATATATTCCCTTTACCATATTGTGGAAGTTCCCTTCTATTTTTAGTTTGTTGAGTACTTTTATCATGAAAACATTTTGGATTTTGTCAAATGCTTTTTCTGCATCTATTGAGATGATCATATGTTTTCTGCCCTTTATTCTATTAATGTGACAGATAATATTAATTGCTTTTTGAAAATGTGCTGGGGATCTCCAAAGCTACTTGCAGGATCAATGATTCACAAGGAGGACTCACAGGACTCAGCATGTAGTCTTACTCACAGCTAAGCTTTGTTATCTTGAAAAGATACAAAGCAAAATGAACAAAGGGAAACAACACACAGGCCAAAGTCCAGAAGAAACCAGGCATGAGTTTCCAGACACTCTCCCAGTGGAGTCAACACAGGACGTGCCTGAGTCCTTCAGCAAGTCACAACAGAATGTGCGTGTGAAGTGTTATCTGCTGGGAAAGCTCATTTGAAAAACTCAGTACCTGAGTTTTTAATAGGTGCTGGTCATGTAGGCACCCTCTACCTAACAGGCACCAAAATTCTAGACTCCCAGAAGAACAGCAGGTTTTTAGCATAAACCATATTGTTTGTACAAACAGTGTGTGCACAGTGAGCCACTCTTACCAGTCCTGAAGTCCGTGTTCCCAGAATCCAGCCAAGGGCCACCCTCGCAATCAGGCATTTCCAAGGATAGCACTTTCAAGCTTGACACATTAACACTTTTCTGGATGAAATGTTAAATCAACCTGTATTCCTGAAGTAAATCCTACTTGATCATGGTGTACAATCCTTTCAATATATTGTCGGATTCAGTTTCCTAGTATTTTGTTCAGGATTTTCATACTTAACTTCAAAAGGGATATTGGTCTTTATTTTTCTTGTAATGTCTTTGTCTGGTTTTGGTATCAGAGTAATACTGGCCTCATACAATGATTGGGAAGTGTTTCTTCCTCTTCTGCTTTTGGAAGGGTTTGTGGAAGATTGGTGTATTAGTTTCACATTGATGCTGTAACAAATTACCACAAACTCAGTGGCTTAAAGGATCACAAATGTATCCTTATACAATTCTGGAAGATTTAAAATCCAAAATGAGTCTAAAGGGCTAAAATTAAGTTGCAGTAGGGCTGGTCTCTTCTAGAGGTTCCAGGAGACAATCTATTCCTTGCCTCTTCCAGCTTCTAGAAGTTGCTCCTGGCCCTTTCCTCCATCCTCAAAGCCAGCTGAATAGTAGCTTCTCTCTTAGACTCCACTTCTTTCTTCACATGGCATCTAACTCTGACTCTTTCATTATCCCTCAGAAGGACCTTTGCAATTACATTAGGCCCACTCAGATAAACCAGGACAATCTCCCCATCTCTAGAGTCTTAATCACGTCTGTAAAATGCCTTTTGCCATATAAATGAACATTCATAGGTTCTTTGGATTAAGACATGGATATCTTTGGAGAGCCATTATTCAGCCTGTCACAATTGGTATTAATTCTTTTTTGAGTATCTGGTAGAATTCACCAGTGAAGCTATTCAGGATTGGACTTTTCTTCGTGTAAAGTCTTAAATTATTAGTTAAATTAAATTAAATCAAATCAAAATTTAATTGATGACTTGATATAAACCTATTCAAATTTTTGATTTCTTCTTGAGTTAGTTTTGATATTTGTGTTTTTCTAGAATTTGCCCATGTCATCTAAAGTAACTAATTTGTTAGAGAACACTTGTCCATAGTATCCTCTTTTCCCCCCGTTTTTTCCAGGTTTATTGAAGTCTAAATGACAAATAAAGTTGCATATATTTAAAGTGATGATTTGATATAGGTATACTTCATGAAATTACCACAATCAGGGTAATTAACACTCATTACCTCACATAGTTGCCTTTTGTGTGTATGTGAATGTGTAATGGTGGTGAGAATGCTTAAAATCTACTCTTGTAGCAAATTTTAAGTATATGACACAGTTTATTAACTGTCATCACAATAGTGTACATTGGATCCCAGAGCTCATCTTATAACTGAAGGCTTTTCTCTCTAACCAGCATCTCCCCATATGGTATCTTCTTATAATCTTTTTTTATCTCTGTAAGTTTGGTAGTTATCTCCCCTCTTTTATTTCTGGTTTTTGTAATTTGAATCTTCTCTCCTTTTTTTTTTTTTTGTCATTCTAACTAAAAGTTTATCACTTTTGTAGGTCTTTTCAAAAAAAAAATTGGCTTTGTCGATTTTCTGTATTGTTTTTCTATTCTTTAGTTCATTTATCACTGCTATAGTCTTCATTATTTTCTTCCTTCTCCCTTTGTGTTTAATTTGCTTTTTCTTTTTTTTTAGTTTCTTAAAGTGGAAGTTTAGGTTATTGATTTGAGATCTTCATTTCTAAAACAGGCATTTGCAATTATAAATCTCACTCACTGAGCACTGCTTTAGCTACATTCTATACTTTTGGCCCTCGACGTTTAAGAGTCAATGTTATGTAGGGGTTAAGGTCACAGGCTCTGGAACTCACTCTCCCAAGGCTGAAATTCAGCTCTGCAACTTATTAGCTGCTAGGCCTTATGAAAATGACAAAATCTATATCTCATCTGTAAAATCACATGATAATAATGATAAATTGTTGTGAGGGTCCTATACATGTAAAAGATGTAGAACAATGCCCAGAAAATAGAAAACATACAATAGGTGTAGCTAATGTTATTTATTCAATGAATATTTATCGCATCTCTGCTATGTGGCAGGCTTGGTTTTCATCAGTGGGGATAAAATAATAAATATGACAAGATAATAATGATAAATGAAAGAAAAACTCTCCTGGCATTTATGTTCCAGTTGGGAGACACAGACAGAAAGATAGATCATAAACAAACAAACAAATGAAAGTGCTACATTAAAAAATAAAACAGAGTGATATTCTAGAGATTGACTGAGGGGCTCCTTTAGATTGGAAGAGTGGGTTAGGGGAGACCATATCAAAATGATATCTGTCTGAGAAAGAACAGGTCTAGCTGAGGGAAGGGCTCAAGCAGAGTTCCCAAGGTGGGAACAAGAGTGAAATGTTGTTTGTTTGTTAATTTTTCTAAGAATTTATTCTAGCCAAACTGACAACATGCCAAAAAGCAAGATCTCAAATGCTCCATAAAATGACTGTTTTGCTGTTTGTTTGTTTTTTTTATAGGTTTGGAATTAAGAGGGAACTAAGGAAGATGACAGAAAGGTGGGAGAAAGCCAGGCAGGGAAATCTGTGATTGGATTACAATATAGTTGACAAGATTATGTTCTCTGGAGGGTGGTTACACCTGTTTTTGAAATTTTTCTGAGTTGTTGTATGTAGTTATAGTTCATTCTCATAGCTATTTTGTATTCCATTGTCTACATACACTGCAATTTGGTTATCTGTTCTAGTGTAGGTGGACATTTGGGAAGAGTAGAATGTTCGAGACCCCTCAGGAAAGATGGAGACATGGACAAGGGGAGAATGGTAGAAGAGGAAGTCAGGTTGGGTCTTTTAAATAGGGTTCCAGAGTCTGTGTGTTCCATAGCTTTTAAATACTCTCTCATACATGGTTGTTTTCCGTTTGATATTAATACAAATAATGTCGACATACCAGTGCCTCTTTGTACAATTATGAGAGTCTCTCTTTAAGATAGATTCCTAGAGATGGAATTGTTGGGTTGTGTTGCTTTTAAATTGGAAAGTAATGTTATTTAAAATAAACAAACAAGGGACCTTGTGATATGGAAGGGGGCTCACTGGAGGCACCACAAACACATTCTAGAAAACTCTTGGGCTGAGAAGTTCAGCCTTTGGGCTATTAAATAATAAATGAGAATTATCATTTATTAAGAGCTTATAATGTGCCTGGTACTTTACTTCCTTACATGGCAACTTTGTATCTTATCCTCATAAAAACACTCTGCTGTAGATACCATTGGTATCCATCATTTTACAGCCAAGGAAACAGACTAAGTTAAAATAACTTGCCACCAAAAGTCACACAGCTTATTAGTGGTGTATTCTGGTTTTGAACCTGGGAATCTTGACTCCACTTTTAAATTTAAGCACTTTATCTGGTGGTTGAAAAGGTAGAAGTCTGGAAAGACAGGCGGGAATGGGTCAAAGGCAGGCCAAGAACACAGTGCCTACTTCTTTCTAGGTGAGGAGAGCTCTGAGATCATGGGAGGAAATGTTCGGTTACTACTTATAATGCCTCAAATTTAAGATTTTCTTAGAAATTTACACACACGCATACATACCCACATGAACAAATATGCACATCCTGTTAATTGCTTTATAATTAACATCCTCTTCCATTTTTCCTATGGTGATATAACTTTTAGATGAACACGCAGTTACCCAAAATAAAAATAACATCTCTTGCCCTCCTTGCACCAGATATGGCCATGTGCCTATGTTCTTGGTAGTGAGATGTAAGCAGAAGTGTTATGTGTAGCTTCTAAGAATGGAAAATAAGAGACAATTGCTCTACACTTTGCCTATTTCTTCATCTTTCCCCAAACTTCTGCCTGGACTGCAGATACCGTCTTGCTGTCTGAAAATGAGGCCACCCATTGGTAAAGAAGGGTGGATTGAAGAGCTAGAAGCAGCCTGGGCAGGGAATTTAGTGGAGCAGAGCTATTGCTGCCCTGGACTGCATACATCTGATATTTTTTATTCTATTCTACCTCATTAAAAAAAAAATGTTGGCTACAACTCACTTGACTTTACAACACACTAAATGGGTCACATGTACCAGTGGCCCTTGGAAGGCAAGTTCCAAACGAGGCAAGAATACTGGGAACTCGTAGGTAAAATTCAATCTCTGTGTGTGTTGGGCGATGTTTGCTGCTCTCAAGAGTCCAGGGAGAACAGGGTGCAGACTGAAGCTCTCCAGGCTTCAGCAGAGATGGGAAGAATATAATGTACTCTGCTGGCGGTCCACAATCCAAATTGTCTCTGAGTCCCTGACATCGAGACTTTCAGGGCTGAAAGAAGCCATCTTCTTAAGTATTTCTTCTACCACCAAGGAATTATAAGGCGGGGCTTGGGAGTAGTAGCAAGAGGTAACTTTCTCCCAGAGGCCATGAGCCTGAAGGCAAAAATGCAGGAATTAAGGCTGTTGCTTTTCCACCCCATTTCAGAGGAACTAAAGGGGCCTGCCATTAAGCTCAGTGCAGAGGCTCATTTGTAGAAGACTAAAGTATCCAGGCTGAAAAGTTGTATCTAGGTGAGATCTTTAGTTGTGGCCATTTACACATGAAGCAAATAGTCTGGACCCTGGAAGGCTGCGAAGAGTTTGAAAGCATTATATTACCAAAGAAACCACTAGCATGGGTGGCAAAAATCTGTGACAACCCAACCCCTGAAGCCATTCCCAGGCTCCAAAACCTGCCCTAGCAGGAAACAGGTTCTGAAAATTGTGTAGCCCCAACAGGCCATCTTCCCAATGCCTGCTTCTCCTGGCCACGGGGGACAATTTTAAAAGAAGAAACTCCAGAGGGCAGAGACAGGGACTATCAGGTGCACTGAGGAACTAATTCTACTGCCAGAGAATTGAATCCACCTTGTACCTGCTCAGAGAACGTTACTGATTGCAGTGGACCAGCATCTGCATGTGTTTCATATCCTCTCATTTTCAGGATGGTCATTTTTATTATAATTACCTTGTTTCTACTCCATTAATATGTATTTAAAGATAGTTTTTTCTTTAATTTATAGGATGCACCTATATCTGGACCTGAGGGATAATTACAGACTTTCAGGTTATAGACTTTAAGAGGGATTTGAGGGGTTTCTCTATTGTGGTGCAAGTAAGTGTGCTTTGTATGTGGGAATAAAGGTTATATATATATATATATATATATATATATATATATATATATATATATAAATATAGTGACTGTTTAATTTGTCATTCAAACTAGGACACTTAAAAAAATCTTTATATTTATTATTTATTCATATGTTAATGTAAGTATGCATGCATGTTTATTCTAATAGCATTATTTAGGTATATTGACATGGAAAAAAAACTGCACATTTTTAAAGTGTACAAATTGAAAAGTTTCGACATATATACATACCCATGAAATTGTCACCACCCCTTCCAAACTTCTTGTATCCCTTGGTAATCCTTCTCTCCTATCCTTCCCTGTACTGCCCTCTCCAGGCAATCACCTATTTACCTCTGTCACTACACATTAGCTTGCGTATCCTAGAATATGTTCTATATAAATTCTATATAAATTTATATATAAACACAGTACTCTTTTGTCTGGCTTCTTTCATGCAACATAATTATTTTGGGATTCATCTACATTGTTGTACGTATCAGGAGTTTATTCCTTTTTATTGCTGCATAGTACTCCTTTGTATGGACATACCACAGTTCCCCATTCAGTTGTTGTTAGACATTTAGGTTGTTTGCAGTTTGGGGCTATTACAAATAAAGCTGCTCTGAACAGTCAGTATTAGTATATAAATATATGCTTTATTCTCTCTTGGGTAAATACCTCAAACTTTTTAAAAGCATTTTTTTTTGTGGTAAAATATATGTAACATTATATTTACCATTTTAACGATTTTTAAGTATTTAGTGGCATTTGGTACATTCACATTGTTGTGCTACCATCACCTTATCCATTTCTAGAATTCTTTCATCATCCCAAATAGAAACTCCGTACCTATTAAACAATAAATCCTTCTTCCCTCCGCTGAGTCCCCTGTCTCTATGACTTTGTCTCTTCTAGGGACTGCATGCAAGTAGAATCATACAGTGTTTGTCTTTTTGTGCCTGGCTTCTTTTATTCAGCATTATGTTTACAAGTTTCATCCATGTTGTAGCATGAATCAGTACTTCATTCCTTTTTAAGGCTGAATAATGTTTCATTGTATGTATGTTCCACATTTTGTTTATCCATCAGTCTGTTAATGGACACTTGTTTGTTTCTACCTTTTGACTGTTCTAAATAATTCTGCTATGAATATGTGTGCATAGTATCTGCTTGAGTCCCTGCTTTCAATTCTTTTGGGTATACACCAGAAGTAGAATTTCTGGATCATATGATGATTCCATGTTTAACTTTTTGAGGAACTACCAGAATTTCCTTTTTTTCACTTTTGAGTGAAAAGGAATGTTGTTAATAACAGTGTATACCATGACTATCCCATACAAATTGAAGTGTACAGTCATCTTTCATATGCATGATTATATGGGTGGAATGTGGCAGATAAAATTATTTGTTCCCTCGTATATGTTCTCTACTTTGTCAGTGAAATTTAGGTGTGTACATGGCCACTCAGAATGAAATCCATATTTCCAAGGTTGCCTTGCAGCCAGGTGTAGCCACATAACTATGTTCTGACCAATGAGATATGTAACGGCAGGTGCAGCCTCTGGAGAGAGTCCTGACAGGGAGGAACTGGAATGGAAATGTGATGGCTGCTAGACCTTGGAGCAGAGATGACTTAGGAAAAAAAAGATGCACAAGACAAAGTGACAAGGCAAAGGACTGGGTCCCTGATAGCAGCTGAAGTCCCTATTATGTCGCCTATCTCCGGACTTCTACTGGAGAAAAAAAAATAGTTGTTTTGTTTGTTTTGAAGTTTTTTATTTCTAATTATTACAGGCGCTTTTAGCAGCTTGTCCTTGATTATTTTAATGCTCTAAATGGGATAGCTGCATGTTTCTGATCTTAGAGTAAGTTTGCAGAAATCCAACTCAGTCTCTGGCTTTCTTTGCTCTGTTTAACCCTAGCCTAACTCTTCACACCTCCTCCTTGCCTTGTGCTCCCCTTTCCATGGCAAACAAAGCCCCTCAGCATTGGCATTCACAGCCCACTTCCTCCAGCAGCTTGTTTTCACTGGCATCTGGCCAACCTGGCTATGTCCCAACAGCCACACGGAGTAGAGGCTCCTGGTTCCCTCACCCGCGATGCCTCAGACTCTAACTCTGCAGCCCCTCCCTGCTAGTTCCTCATCACTATTCCTCAGTGTCCTCATGCCATCTCCTGTAATCTGCCACACTTATGGAGAACTGGGCATCTGGCTCCGGGCAGGGGCAACAGTGGAAAGCCAAGGTGCCAGTGAGCTCATGGTGCTGGTGTTTGGCCACGGGGTCCAGCCCAAACTCTCAGTACCATCATGAGGACCCCAGCACCTCAGAAATCTCAGTCTCTCACATCCCCTCCAGTTGTCCCATTCCACCATGCCCTCTGCCTCTCAGAAGCATTCAGCCTCCACATTCCCTCCCCCTAAATCTTTCTCCTTTATTGGCCTCACCTTAATCATGGTGCTTTTCCTACTTGGCTTTGGCCCACCATCACTCTCTTGAACTATTTATTATCTCTGCAGCCTCCTCAGCATCTATGACTTCTTCTGTGCTCCCAATCCCCATTCCTGCCTCCTCTAGTTTTCTGTAAAGGGCAACAGAGCACACACCCACTCTGCTGGTTCTCTCTGCAGTGCTCTGCCCATGACTCCTCTAGCTGTCACTTCACTAAGACTTACCTCCAGCCACATCTTCTAATAAGGAACACTGTGCCCAAGGTGGATTTAGACCTCCTTTCCCTCTTGTGTGCTCCCACAGCCTCCTGTGCCCCACTACTCCCCAGGAAATACAAGGCTCACTAATCTCACCCCTTTTTGGCCCTAAAGTTCCATAGGGTCAAGGAAAGGGTCTGATTTGTCTCTGTGTTCCCTGGACTTGGTGGTCCCTGGCACAAACTGTTTCTTGGTGACGCTTGGAAGATGACTAAACAAAAGCATGAACACATGTGTTGGACTTTTTACTACCTAGTTTTCCACATCAGCCAGTGTTCCACACTGCTGCCAGAGTTATCTTCCCATAAATAAGATTTGATCCCGTGACTTTCCTGCTTTCATTCAAACTATACTGGCTCCCTTTGCTCTTACTTACTTGGTCACAGTCTAGATTGACAACAGGCACTGTAAGCTGATGATGTCCAAATTTCCAGCCCAGAACTTTCTCTAGTTTTATTTATAAAACTGCCTATTATACTTCCTTACTTGGGTGTCTTGTAGGAATCTTAAATCTGAAGAGCTGATGCCCATTTTCCTCCTCAAGCCTTATTTCTTTCTTGTGTTTTAAGTTACCCTTAAAAGTTGGGTTAGGAGCATGAACTGGCAGCCAGATAAATGGCTTCGAATGCTGGCTCTGCCACATCGTACCTCTGTGACCTCAAGCAAGTTCCTTAAATTTCTTAGACTTTAAATCTGTAGACCCTCATCATGCAGTAGCTATCTCCCCAGATCACTGAGAGGACTTAATGATAGAAGCAAGCCAAGTGCTGAGCAGGTGCTACCATTAGTAACTCCGTACCAAATATTAGCCTTTATCATTGTAATGGTCCTCACTTCAGCCCATCATCCAATCACCAAATCTGTAGATTCCACATTCTCACTGTCTCTAAAATCTGTCCCAATCTTTCTGTCCCCACTGCTACCTTCTCAATCCAGCCTTTTGTCTCTATTGTCTGAGGATTGCAGAAGCTTCTTAATCAGTCTTCTTGACTCCACTCTTGCACCCTTTCAATCCTTTCTTTATATTTCTAATGTGGCTTTTTTTCTGAAAACCATCTCAGTTCATGTCAGCTTCCGGCTGAGCTGAACTTTCAGTTCCTCAAATGGACAGAAGTCTGCTCGCCTTCAACAAATGCTGTTTCCTCTGCTGGGGCCTCTGGTCTCCGTAAGCCACCACCATAGGCTGGCTCCCTCTTCTTTCTGCTCCCTGCATAAACATCAGGCTGCCTGTGCACCTCAAAGACTGCTCGATGTCCCTGCTTTGCATCCTTTTCCTCCAAAGTGTGTCCATGTTCCCCATGATAGCACTTATCACATGTCACCACAACGATGATTCCAGTAACTACCTTCCGTCACTAGACTGGGAGCTCCATAAGGCAAAGTCTGTTTTGTTAACCACCATATCTGTAGCATTTAGCATAGGCCTGGCCCCCAAAAGGAGCTCAATGCATTTTAAAATTATTTAATTTACTTTGAATGGATAATACATTTACCTAGCAGAAAATCCAAAAGGTGCAAAGGGACTGACAGTGAAAGATAAGTCTCTCTCAACCGATTCCCCAACCACCTTCCAAAGATCAGCCACTGGATATTTATTTTTAATATTTTGCTGTGATAAACAATGTTACCCTGAATATCCCTGGACATGTCACTTTACATATAAGTAAATATATCCATAGAATAAATTCCTGGAAGTGAAATGGCTGGGTCAAACCATACATGCATTTCACAGTGTGTGAGATATGTCAATCTCCATAGAAGTTCACCAGTTTGTACCCCCATCAGTTATATACTGCTCTATATTCTTCACACGCTTGCCAACACAGTATTATCAGACTCTGTGATCTTTGGCCAATCTGTAGTGGCAAAAAGAAGACCATTGTAGTTTTCTCATGCCTTTTAATAATTAGGGGTGAGTATCTTATCATACACTTAAGATCCATTTGCAAAGTTGGACAAATGACAAAGTGGGAAATTACAAATTATATTAATCAGACAAAGACAGACAGACCAATGAAAAATTGAACAAAAAATTTGAACTGGCACTTCATAAAAGAAGAAATCCAAATGGACATCAAAGGAAATACAAATTAAAATCACTCTATGACAGGACGACACACCCGCCAGAGTGGTTAAAATTCAGAAGTCTGGCAGCACCAAATGCTGTTGATGAAGTGGAGCAATAGAAACTCTCACACACAGCGGGCAAGACTCAATCGGAAAACTGCTCAGAAAAATGAAGATATGGATGTCCTGTATCCCAGAAAATCCACTCCTAATATCTATACTGCTTAACAAAGCCTTGTGCATGTGCACCAGAAGATATATAAATAAATATTCAGAGCAGAACTCTTTCTAATAGAACAAAAATGGAAACCTTAGATGTCCATCTAGAGTGGAAAAATACAATGTGGTTTATTCACACAGTGGAAAACCATGCAGTAATAGAATGAGCAAATCACAGCTTTGTGCATGCAACTTTTAAGCACCACGGCTGGGTTGCATAAAAATGTTGAGCTAAATAAGTAAGTCACAAAAGAAGAGCAGGATTCCCTTTATGTAAAGGCCAAAAACTACTGTACAGTGTCTGAGGATGCATATATAGGAGGAAAAGCTATATTTGCAAGGCAAGGGAATGATAATGGTTGAAGTCAGCGTAGTGGTTAGTTTTCAGTGACGCAAGTGGGACAAGAGAGGACACATGGCCAGGGGCAGGGCTACTAAGTTCCTAGCTACATTCTATTTCATGGTCTGGGTGATGGTTACATGGGTGTTGGCTTTGTTTTTGAAATGTACCTATATGTTTCATGCACTCCTCTGTGTGTATGATGTATTTCGTAATGTAAAAAAATAAAGAGTTCAGAACACCACATATATATGTCATGTAATTTTTTTTTAAGTTAAAGAAAATATAAAGAAATATAAATTTGTTTGCTCATATATGCATTGATTGATTGGCTTTGAAAGCATTTGCAAAAAAATTGATAACAAAGATTATCACTGGGATGGGGCACTGGGTGACTGGGCTAAGAGTAGGAGGAAAAATAAACCTTTTAAAGTGTTAAACCACGTTAATATATTACCTCCTTAAAAATACATTTGCATTTTTTAAAATGAAGTTCAGTTTGTATTTTCTTTCCTGACTTCTTGTGTTAGTTTTCTATTGCTACACGAGAAGTTACCACAAATTTAGTGACTTCAAAGAATCCACATATTTATTATCTCACAGTTTCTGTGGGTCAGGAGTCCAGGCATGAATTAGCTACCTGAGTCCTCAGCTCCGGGTCTCTCAGGCCTGCAGAGTGCTGATTGAGCTGCATTTTCATCTGGAGGCTCAAATGGGGAAGAATCTACTCCCAAGCTCATCCAGAGGGTTGGCGGAACTCATTTCCTTGTAGCTGGATGACTGAGAGGCCCAGCTTTTTGTTGATTTTTTATGTTGGCCCCCTGCAGTTACTAGAGACCACCCATGGCTCCTTGTCATGTGGGCTTCCTCTACATGGCTGCTTACTTCATCAAGCCAGCAAGGAGAATCTCTTGATTCAAACTGCCTAAGCTTGATGCAGTCTTACATAATGGAATGAGCTGGGAGTGACATCCCATCACCTTTGTCATATGCTATTGGTTAGAAGTGAGCTGCAGATTCTGCCCTTACTTAAAGGGAGGGGATAAGACAGAGGCGTGCACCAGGAGGTGGGAAGGGTTAAGAGTCACCTGAGGGTGTGTCAGTCACCTCTAGTTATTGTTTTGGGAGGGTTTTTTCGCCCAGTTTTTTCCTGTATTTTTTGTTATTTATTTGCAAGAGCTCTGTGGATTAAGTAAATTAATCTTGTGTTTCCCACATGAAGTACATTTTTGATAAATTAATAAAAGACTTCAAGAATGCCCTACCAGTTGTCCTACACACTTTCAGCTGCAGCAACAGTGACTTCATCAGGCCTTTGTAGAGTCTGTTTCCCTTACCTGGAAAGCTGAGTAGGATCAAAGCACAGAATTTAATTGAGGCTCAAGGATGGGTGAGAATATTGATTTGCACTTAACTTGAAATTGCTCTGGCTTTGTTTTATGCCAAGATGAGTCAAAGAAGTAGTTCAAAGAATGGACCTGCAATGAGGCTGCAGGTAGGAGGACAAGGCAGGTATTCCACATGTGTCTCAGGGAGACACCCCTGAAGTTCTGGGGAATAAAGCGTCAGGCCGGCAGAGTGTGGAGCAATGGATTTCTGCCTTGTGTGCCTCTAACAACCTCAACAGCCCAAAACACCTTATGTCACCAGGTGATAACATACATTCAGCCCCACATCAAGCTATATCACCGGTGCCATTGTCCAGCTTCTGAGCTTTACAGAGTTTGCTGTGCCAGATTGCCAGGACTGCAGAGCCAGAGTTATTTAATTATTTCATGTAGGCCTCTCTCCATTTTTTTTTTTTTCCGCTAGGATAACCACTCCGAATCATTCAAGATTCAGCTCCTAGGCTGTCTCCTACAGGGACATCAAAGCTTCCAGGCCAAGGTAGTTGTGCCATCCTGTTTGTGTGAGCCTCCCTGTTAGCATTCTTCACAGAGCATTGTCACCGATCTATTGCATTTACATTTCTGTCTCACTCAATAGCAAGACCCTCCAGGATGACTGCTGAGTCTGATTTCCCTATGATCCCGTATGTCCAGCTGTCCACGAGAGAGCTCCATGTGGGTGTCCTACAAGCACATCACCACATCCAAAGTGAACTCATCTGAAGCAGCCCCTCTAAGTGTTCGTATCACACTCAAACCTCTTGTCACTGCACCTTGTCTATTATAGTATCCTGTCTACAAACTATATCTGCCACTAGGGAGTGAGTGACTGAGCAGAAAACATGTGAATTTTATTTATTTTTATATTCCTGGAGCCAAGCAAAGTGCCTCCTTTTAGAGCTATTCAATAAATGTTCATGGAACTGAACTGGGTATCTGTGTCTTCAGGGGAGGTACACGGGGGTACCTAGGAAATGCCCAGGACACGTTTGTTACATTAGGTTCCAGGAAAGATGCTTTTCTCAAAGCCCTCTACCCACCCTCCTTCTCTGGCAGGCTTGGATTAACACTGAGAGCCAATGGTTTGTCACATAGCAACAATAGTAAAGAATGAGCTACTGCGGAATACAGCAGACGCTGGCCTGCCGCAGAGAGCAGAGCAGAGCTATTTTGAGATCCTTTAGGTAGAGAGTCTGATAGGCCCACGCATTGTGGCGAGAGTTACCATCAGCTTAGGGGTACAAGGCATGGTAAATGTCTTCTTTGCATATCTTTTACCATCCTTTGGAATACTCTTTTAGAATATAAAGGTCCAAATTTTAGGCCACGATTTTTTTATGTTGAAGACAATTAGATTTGTATTTATACTACTAACACATTTCAAGATTCCACTGAATTATTGGACAGATGTGCAGATTTGTGGATCGAATACTCACAAATTTCAAACAAAAAGCAGGACCTAGGGCTCAGCCCAAACTTCCTAGCATGGCACACATACTTCCTTTGTGGCCTGGCTGGGCCCACTTTATCAATATCCTCTCCTGAGTGGGCATCGTCATTAGCATATACTCCAGTCTTGATGAGCAGCATCCAGGTGCCAATGTGACAAGTGCTTTTACTCATGAATTATCTATCCTTTTTTTGCCTTGAGAGAGCCTCCATCACTCTGTCAGGAAACTATGAGTTTCTCTCCAACTAGATGGTGTGCCCAGAGAACAGGAATGGTATCTTCTCCATCGTGGCATCCATAGCACCTGGCAAAGTGCTGGGCACAGAGAAGATGCTCAGTAAACGTTGGTTTAGCATATGAAGAGTGGCAGTTCTTTGGTTACCTTAGGCCCTGTTAGTCCACTTCAGCCCTCATAGTGGGACACCAGGCCGAACAACATGAAAAGTTATATGTTCTGTGGCTGCTTTTGTGGCTTTGGCTCTTACTTCTAATTTCATAGAAAAGATAGTGTGTGTGTGTGTCTGTGCGTGTGTTTCTATGTATAGAATTTCTTCCTTTTTTCATTCATTCGTTCATTCATTCATTCATTCAACAAACACTCATTGGCTATGAATTCTGTGGCAGTTTCTGTACTAGGAGCCAGAGAAAGCCTGAGGAAGCCTAAGACCTGCTCCCCACCCTAAGAGTTCAGTGGTAAGAGGCCTGGATGTGCTATTGGAAATCATGAGTTCAAGGCCTCCCTTTGCCTTAGTTTTAGGTCTCATGAAAGTCATTTTACTAAAGCCCCAGTTTCCCAGATAATTAATGAATAAAACACACATTCTTTTCTACTGTGTGATAAAGAACTCACATCAAGATATTCAAGGTTCCAGGAGAGAGGAAGGTTGGCTGACATTTTGATGGACAGCTCAGACAGACCACAGCCTTTCCAAGTCCAGAAAGTCCTTGTTGCTTTAGTAGAATAAATGAGGATGGGCAGGGAGGCCTGCCCATGAGATCAGATTCACAAATCAATGCTATCCATTCATTTATTCAAGGAGTTTGGGTTGAGTTCCTACAACACATCAGGTCCTGAGTCAAGAGCTGGACAGAGTGAGATGGAAAGCTGGTCACCCCTCCTGCTGACACAGAGAAAGGCTGACAAGGACCACAACAGTGTGAAATGCAGGGCAATTTAGAAGTATAGGATGCTTGCCATGGGAGGGCATAGGAGTCATCTGTAACCAGGATGCAAGGGGATTAGGGAGGGCTTTACAGAAAAAGGGATGTGTAAAGCTGAGACCTGAGGAGTGACTGGGAATTAGGTGGGTCAAAGGAGTCAGAGTGGTGTTTCAGACAGAAGGAGTGTACGTGTGAATGTCCCAAGGACAGAGAAAGCATGGTGGAAACAGAATAGAAATAATTCCATTTGGCTGTAAGGAGGGAAGATGAGAAAAAAGGGTCATCTCTTGCACTTGAAATTGTACCCTACCAGCAAAGAGGAACTTTTAAGGGTTTCTTTTTTAATGCATTCTGGTTCTGATTTCACACACCACAAAAATGTATTATGTAGAATAGAGCTCCCCATAACACTTCTCTTACAGTTTGGTGCATATTCTCTCAGCTTCTTTACTATTACTAATTACGTTTATAAAAATAGAGCCATTCAATACCTGCTGTTCTACAATTTTATTTTTGTCCTTAGCAATATATGGATGTCTTTCCATGGTAGTACATATGTACCTACTCATCTTTTTTTTTTTTTTTTTTTAAGTGACTGCATACTGTCTCATCATCACAAGGCTATGGAATAGCCACTGTTTTAATTATGGTAAAATATATATAACATAAAAGTTACCATTTTAACCATTAAAATTTTAAAATAAATTGTGGTAAAATACATTTAACATAGAATTTACCGCCAGGACCATTTTTAAGTGCACAGTTTAGTGGCTTTAGGTACATTCACGCTGCAGTACAATCACCACCATCCATCTCCAGAAGTTTTTCATTATACCAAATACTCTGTACCCATTAAACACTAACTCCCATTCTTCTCAGTTCCTGGCAACCACCATTCTACTTCCTGTCCCTATGAATTTGACTACTCTAGATATCTCATATAAATGAAATCATATCCATATATTTTTTTAACCATTCGCCTAGAGATAGACTGTTGGTTTGTTTCTTCTTTTGGGGTTGAGGAAGGACTATTTCAATGCTGCAGGGATCATTCTCATATGTTGTCGTCCCCCCTTACCTGTGGGGCCTGTGTTCCAAGACCCCAGTGGATGCCTGAAACTGTAGAGGGTACCAAACCCTACACCTACTATGTACATGTTACGCTTCTCTTTGGCATATCCAAACTGCCAACACCACTACTCTTTCACTTGGGGCCAGTATTAAGCAAACAAGGGTGACTTAAACACAAGCACTGTGATATCCTTGACAGTCAATCTGATAACTGAGGAGGCTATGCACATACAGTGTGGAGACACTGGACAAAGAGATGATTCACATTCCAGGTGGAACAGAACAGGACAGCGTGAGATTTCATCACACTACTTAGAACAGTGTGCAACTTAAAACTTAAGAATTGTTTATTTGTGGAATTTTCCATCTAATATTTTCGAACTGCGGTTGACCGCAGGTAACTGAAACCCTGGAAAGTGCAACCGCAAATAACGGGGAGACTACTGTACATCTAGAACACATCCTAGACATCAGAGGGTTTTCAGAGTCATTTGGTATGAACCTATTAGTTTGTACTGTGTCTTAATATCACTAACAGTGTGTGAAAGCACCAATTCTCCTTGTCCTTACCAATAATGGCTTTTCAACTTTTTTTCAGGGACAGATTTTATTAAATGTGTGATATAAATAAATATATATTTTTGCACATGCTGGCAACATTTTAGAAGAGTATATAAATCAATAATTCCTTGTAATAGATGTGCAGCCTCTTTCATAACCCTGTCCACGTTCATATTTGTAGCAGCAACCCAAGTTCCTGAACCATTCTTCCCCTGATGACAAGTATTTAGTTGAGGCTTCACCTATGAGAATGTTTTTTAATTTTTTGTTAATAAGTAACTGCAGATGGTTCAACCTCCATTTGATTTCAAAGGTAATTCAAGAATTAGAATCCACAGGACTTGATGACTGGGTGTCAGGAAGAAGGAATAAAGAAGACAATGTGGATTCATGGATGGCTCCCAGTTTTCCGGCTGGACAAGTAGGGGGATGGTAGGATTATGCATAGGAATAAGGAATACACACACAAAGTATAGATCCTGGGGGAAGGGGTGTGAATGAACTAAGGCTACAGTGCCTGTAGATCATATGGGTAGTATCTTGACCAGATGCAACTGATGGAGTAATCCTGATGTAATTACTTTCTCCTCTTCTTGTGCCCACTATCTAGGGGGTCTCTTTTTTGGCAATCAGGGCACCTGGGAAGCTCAGGTTTAGTCATCAGGTTTCAAGGTGAACAGAGAATATCCTAAAGGGGGCTGGATGATACTCTGAGACATTTCCTTCTGACCAAGCAGAAGCTAGTATAGAAGCTGGGGAGCATTTGCCAGGCTCTGGGCACTGCTGAACACCTTACATGCAGTCATCTCACTTCTAGAGTTAGATAAGATCCTTTCCCTTTTAGAATGAAAGACTAGAAACAGCTAAGGTATACTGAGCACTTACTACGTGCCAGGCATTGTAATAAACAATTGTGCTTAATCTTCACAGCAGCAATGGAGGTCCACTCAAGAAATCTCTCTTACAAATGAGGAGCCCACCCAAGTCACACAGCTGCAAAGTGACAGGACCAGAATTTCAACCCAGTCCTGGCTGACTTCAGTGCTCCTGCTCTTACCTGCCAGTCTCTGCTGTCTGGAGTTTGTCCTCTCCCACCCTCCCCCAGCCCCCTGCTACCAGCAGACAATTCCTTCTTCGTGAATGCACTCTTAATCTACACACAGCATTCCACAATTGAGTACATTTTCATTTGATTAGGTTACATATAATCACGCTGATGAGTCCATTCGACTTTCTTAAAACCATCTGAAGTCTTATCTTGATTGCATTAGTGTGATCCTTTTTTTTTTCTCCAGCCACTTCCAACAAGGCTGACTTCAGGGTCCAGGGTAAAGACCCAAAAAAGTGCACTCTAGGAAACAGCACCATGCATCCAGATTCTCCTTTTACCGTGGAGCTTTCCCTTCGGGGCTGATCCACGGCCCCTGATTCCACTTTGCAGAATTTTCTCATGAGACAGTCCTCTAATCTCTCACAGGCTCCTGTACTTAGTCCCACAGTATTTTGGGGTAGGTGGGCCAGGTATGTTCCAATGCTGCTTAGACTCTAGCTGGATCCTCTTCAAAACCAGGCAAATCTTTTTTCCAAAGGTCAGAAACTCTTCAAAAACTCAGGTGAGCAACCTCCCACCAGGAAATTACCAGCCAAGTTTCCAGATGTCCACAATTCTGTCTTCCCTACTGTGAAAATGAGTATAAACTATATGAACTAACTAAATCATTCCTGAAGGCCAATTTTGACATGTTGACTCCATCCTGTAACAACTTTAAGATAAAAGCATAGAGTTCTTTTTATTTGCTTGCTTTCCTCTGCAGTTTGGATAAATTAGGCCTGAACATCACACAACAGAATTCATCCTTGTTGGCAATCTGAGTTGCTTCATTATGATTTTCACTCCTAAGCTTTTATTTATTCTCCTCATCGTCCATTTAAAAAGCAAACAACAAAAACCCAAGTAAACTCGACAATAAGCAACAAAGGAGCATGAGACTTGAAATAAGTTAGAAAGCTTTTAACTCTCTCCAAAGCTTTTAACTCTCTCCGTAGATGCTGGCTTGGGGTTTTCCTTGGGGAACACTAACAACTTTGCCACCTCCTCAAGTACCAATTTACCCAAGGCCAAACACAGCGGAATCCTGTAATGTGTAGGAATGTGAAAGCACGCTGGCGAGGCCCTCCTCTGCAAAACTGTGTTGTCTCACGCCGCGCACTTTTTTCAAGCATTTTCCTCCGTCGTTACATTTTTGCTTTTTTCCATGTTTACAGCACCTTTAGCACATCACGTTTTTGCTTTATTTCCTATGATTACATTATCTTTAAGGCACGGTTTACACGTGGTCCTATATGAAGCCGGTCTATTGGGGGTAGGTAAAAAGAAATGCCCTAAAATATCATTAGGTCCCAAATGAGTTCCGAAAAAGAATTCAAGGCCCCTTAGGTGACAGCGATCCCTGCTAGGAGCGTGTTGACACGTGGTGGGCAAGAAACGAATGAATTTAGGTCCGGACTTAATACTTGTGTTCCCACTGCTGCGATTTTTGTTTCCCGATTATCAAAATAATAGACGCGCATTGTCCAAAAACCTAAATTCTTTCGACTGAGAAAAAGGGAAAAAACTCATAATCAGTGTGATTTTGGGGATGGACACTGCTCCCTTTGGGATAAGCGATGGAGGGGAGAGATGTCTGGCCCAGAGCACCGGGCCGGCGGGGTACCTCGGACCGGTGGACTCAACAAGGGTTCAAGAAGGCCAGCCGCCCGGGGACCCCGGGGGGCGCAGGGCCATCCCCTTTTCGGCCACCTGCGCGGTGACTCGACGCCTGGTCCGGGGTCCCCTGCACCCCCAGTTGCCACCGGTCCCCGACGCAGAGACCGACCCAGGCACCTTGCCCCGTCCGTGTCCACCGACTGAAACTAGATGGCGAGCCCGCCCCCGCCCCCCCCCCGCATCCTCCCCTTTAAACGGAGCCGCCGGGGGGAGGGTGTGGGGGGACGCCGGGCGGGCGTGGCGGGGGGCGGAGGAGGGGGAGTTTGCGGAAGCGCCAACCGCGTCGCGGCCTGGGGCGGGTCCCGTGACCGCGCGCGGCCCCGCCCCCGGGCCCGCGTCCCCCATTGTGTGCGCGGCGCCGGCCGGGCCCCGCCCCCGGGCCGCCTCCCTCCTGCGGGCCCGGCCCCTCCCTCTGGCCCTCCCCCCGCCCCTCCCTTGGCTCATTTCCGGCCGCCGCCGCTACCGCTAGCCCGTAAGGAGGATCCGGCCGAGGGAAGAAACAACAGCCGCCATCTTGTTTGTGTGCTAGGCTCGGGGGGAGCGAGGGCGACGGGAGCGGGCGAGGGTGGGCGAGCGGGACGCCGGGCCGAGCGCGAACCGCCGGAGCCGGAGCGCGGACGGGCCCTCCGGGCCGGCCCGGGGCGCCAGGGCCCGAGACAGTGGCAGGGGGCCCGGCCGGGGCGCACGGGCTGAGGCGCCCCGCAGCCCCAGCGTGCCCGCACACACCCCCGGCGCGGCCCGGCAGCCGGGCCGGCGTCGACGCCCAAGGGGGGCCCATTACATAAGCCCGCGCCCCGCGCCGCGCAGGGCGGCCCCGAGCGGAGCCCCGGGGAGGGGGGGCGGGAGCTCCCGGCACCTGGCCCCGGGGTGCGGGCCGGAGCGGCGGCCGCGTTGATTGATTTTCCGCGGGAGAGGCGAGGCGAGGCCGGCGGAGCCAGCGGCCCGGCCCCCTCGGCCCTGCGAGCCCCGCGCCGGCGCCGCGCCCCCGCCGCGCGATGTGAGGCGGCGGCGGCGGCGCCAGCCTGGCTCTCGGCTCGGGCGAGCTCTCCGCGGCCATTAGGGGCCGGTGCGGCGGCGGCGGCGCGGAGCGCGGCGGCAGGAGGCGGGTTCGCAGGGAGGGGGCGCAGGTCCGGGAGGGGGCACCGGGAGGAGGTGAGTGTGTCTCGTCGCCTCCTCCTCCTCCTCCTCTTCTCCCCCCCTTTCGCCCCCGCCTCCTTGTGGCGATGAGAAGGAGGAGGACAGCGCCGAGGAGGAAGAGGCTGATGGCGGCGGCGGCGCTCCGAGAGACCTCGGCAGGGCAGGGCCCGGCCGCGGCGGGCCGGGGACTGCGCGTCTAGAGCCGCGAGTTCTCGGGGCTTCGCCGCGGCGGGCGCGCTCGGCGGATCTGTGCTCCTGTGCCCTCCTCCGGGCCTGGGCTCGGGCCCGGCCCCTCGCACTCAGCCCTACCTTCCTATCGAGCCCGCATCCCTCTCCTGCCACCGCGACCCGGCGACGAGAAAAAGGAACTCCCCCACCCCACCCCCCTTTCGGGGGCCGGCGGAGCCCCCCCAAGCCCACCCCAGGGAGCGGGGCGGGGACCCCGGCCCGAAGAAGAGATTTTCCCGAGGATCCTCGTTTTCTTCGCCTCTATCTCCGAAAGAATTAAAAATGGCCGAGAATGTGGTGGAACCGGGGCCGCCTTCAGCCAAGCGGCCTAAACTCTCATCTCCGGCCCTTTCGGCGTCGGCCAGCGATGGCACAGGTTAGTCTCGGGAGCCCTCTCCTTCCCCATCCCCTTTTAATCTTTTCTGCTCGGTTCACCTTTCTTCTTTCATATTTTCTACCTTTCTCTCTCCCTGGTTCTCTCTCTCTCTCTCGATTAATTTTAAAGGTGTTTGAATGAGCTGGTCGAAGACGTCCAGTAGTCCAACCATTTTCTTCGCTTCCCAATACATTCGTTGCAACATTATGTCATATCAATGTGTGTTCTGGAATTAGAGCTCTTGAGTGGTGCTATAGAAATGGCCTTTATTGTTGCTCCCGTGCAGTTTAATTTGGGAAATGCCAGTGCGTTTGTGTAAGGGCTTTTGAAGCTGTTTTACTCTTAATTTTTTTTGTTGTTGATAAATGAGGAATTGCTAGTCCTTTCTCCTTGGTTGCACTTAACTCTCTTTCCTCTACTTTCCACTCAAGATTTCTCTGCTTTGCACAAAATATTCTGTTGAGGTGAGGGTGTAAATCTTTGTTTTCTTTATTTGTGAGTATGTGATCCAGGATATCAGGTTTGACGTGAGCTTTAACGTCAAACCTGAAATTTGGTTTGAATTATTTTACCTACCATTCCTAGTTGTTGTTTTTTTTTTTCCTTTTTCCTTATTTGCTGAATCAATATGGAGCGCAGTTCATTTTACATCTTCCATTTCTTTGGTGTGAGACCAAAATGTCTGAAAGTCTAGGTTTTCAGGTTGAGGAGAGCCAGGGGCATTTTCTTTGCAGTTTGTAGTCACTTTCTCGTGGCTGGGGGCCGGCAAGTGGGGGCGGTTTGAAAAGAGATAGCTGATTTTGTGGAGTTGTGTGCTTGCAAATCAAGGTAAGAAATTGTAAGAGTCCCAGTCATGAACTGCAAACACAAACTGATCGTACACCAGTTTAAAATGTGCAGTAGGTTTTGTATTTGTGTGTTTTAGCCTTTATATGCTTTAAATGTTTTTGGAGACTTCATTTTTAATAAACTGCGAATTCTTCACTCAGTTGTAGACGATCCCTCTCATAAGAGATAGCCAGAGAGACTTTCTTCCATATCCTTTCTTATAGTTAGTTTTGTGCTAGCCTGATGGCCACCAACCTTCTCTTTCACTGTTGTAGTTGTTTGAAGTGCCAGGATAACGAAGAGGAAGAATGGCTGGCCATCTGACAGTCCACAAGACATTCCCCCCCTTACTACGGAGCATCTCTTTAACTCCCCAAGAACAGGCTCAACGTCATCCTTCCATCTGCCAGTGAGAGTGCTTAATGGAGTTAAATGAACCCTTTGAGTTTTGTAGAGAGGTTCTAAGCACGTTTCTAAGTAGGCTTCATTTTATTTAAAGGGTGAAATTTTAAGAATATGGGAAATGCTTTCATTTCTCGGCTTTTGTAAGAAAGGTGTATCATGAATTTAAGGTAACCTGCAAAAATTGAGGATTTTTGCAGAACTTCTCTACTTTAGGCTTGTAACACTGTGAACTTTGATCTCCTGATTCCTTGAAGTTTCTGTAGTCTTCAGGGATTTTTTTTTTTCTCAGAATTCATGCACATGTTTTTATCTGTAGATTTTTTGGGTGGTTTCTTTAGTTTTTGTGTAATGTGTTAATGGATTTTACATTTGAGTTAGCCAGTGACTTGGAATATTTTAGAGAAACCTTCTTTATAATGCATTATTTTGATGATTCCTTACTTGAGCCAGATTGGTTTGGAGTAATAGCAATGCAAGGCCTGAAGGAAGGCTGTGTTCTGTTCAAACACCTCTGTTCAGGTGCATTACTGCATTCTCCATACTTGATATGTGTACTTGGTAACTTTATCTAACTCATTTAGTAGCATCTCGCCTAATACACAAAAACTGTTTCCCTACTTGAAATATCCTAAATGTATCATGTGGGTTTTTATTTAAAACAACAGCAGCAACTAAACATTGAGATTAACTCAGTCTTAGTACTAAGAATTTATCTTAGTTACCGTTGTCTAAATTTTGTAATGAAAGTTGATTCTTCCCTGCCCCCATTAGGATTCTACTCCAGGAATTCTTTGGTGTTTTTAATCCTAGTGGGTCTGAGTTTTTTGTTGCGGGGTGAGGAGGAAAGTGTAAAGAAAATGTTGTCCCCTTGTAAACTTAATTCAAGTTGGGCACTATACATTTAAAATTTTTTTTACATCCAGTAGTGGGTAGTAAGTTTGCAAGCAGCTTTTAATAGAGATACTTCACTTTTTAAAAGTTTAAATTTCAAATTTGTAACTGCTGTATACTTTTGAGCCACCTGGATATTTTATAAATGTAAATTGTAAGTTGTTCTGTGGTTATTTGGTTGTGAATTTTATCCCGAACTGCTAAAAATTATGCTAAAAATAAGATCCCAGAAGCACTTTTTTAATGATTGAAGCTTACAATTTTAGTAGTGTAAACTCATCTACCAATAAATAGTGTTTGTGCCAGTTATGTAGGAGAGAAAACTAGAATCCAATTGGGTTGATAGACTAAAGTGTTACAAAACAAATTAGTGTTTAATTTTCAAGTTCTGAATTTTTAAGGTTAGCCACTAGTGCAAAATAAAAATGACTTTTGAAAGATTTTTCTAAAAAATTTCCTGGTTGATTCACATAACTTGAATTTCATGTGTTGAAATGAAAGTTATTTTTTAGCTTTCGCATCTTTATGTTTCTGTATCAATAGTTGCACTTGATTCATTGAAAATTTTAACTTAGTATGGTTAGGTCAAAACTATTTGATAAATCAAATGACTTATTTCCCCCACCTCCCAAAAAACAAAAAACCACAAACATCATAAAAGCTGTTTGTAAAAACAGTTTCGGTAAAATTATTGACCAGAAAAGTTAACAGGTAAGTCTGGAAGTATTTTGTGAACTTATTCTGAGATACGCTGAGTGATGGGAATGATGAGGCTATGTTGCTTCCATTGCACACTGGACATGTTCTGTCACTGCTTTGTAAACACTTAATGCTATATGCGCTGGAAAAACACTCTGGAAAGGTGAGTGACAGACAGCAACAGCACTAGGATCTGGCATGCTAAATAGGTAAAGCTCCTCCTGGTATTGGTAGTTTTATGGCCCTACTATGTACTTATGTGTCAGAATTGGCTTGGATTTTACACCTGTCCTTCATGTTAAAGGCCCAAGGCAGCTAGTATATAAAATACATCTCCATTTTAACAACTAGGTTAATATGCACAATAGAGAAGTGATGAGGATTTTTTAAATGTCAGTTTTACTTTCTCAAAACACTTTATGTCTTAGTGGTTTATCATCCTAACCAGAGTATTTTTGGTGAAGGCTTTCTTTTTTCAGCTCTTAAACATGTGATACTATATTTTAATTTTACTTTTTACACATTAGAATTCTGCTTCTCTGAAGTTTTTCAATTATGGCTACTTGACCTAGTGAGAGATTACTGACCTCAGTGTTAAAATTAAAGTGCCAAACATCTTACTAGATGCCTTGAACTCCGGCAGTCCTTTATTAGCAAGGCTTTGTAAGTTCATTTATAAAGCCTCAGGAAGGCTATCTGTGGTTGATAGTGACTTGTTAAGTTGTATAAATCTTGTATGTGTTACAGTGTGGGTGCTCTTTTCCACTAGGAGTTCATGTTCTGTTGCAGAGGTAAGAAATGTATTGGCATGGGGAGGGAGAAAAGAGTTTCTGCCTGGTTGCCTTCGGGCATTATTTTCTGTTTTATTTTGTGTTTCTGCCTCCTCAGTCTGTTTTATAAAAAGTGTGGAGGGGGAATGAAAACAGTAAATTGAGAATTGGTGCACAGTGGTGTTTGTAGGAATGGTAGTGGTAAATAGGAAAGGGAAAAAAGAGTAGGAAGAATGTTGCAGATACACGTGGGAGTGTAAAGTACTTCTTCCTGGTATATTTACAAAAGCAATTTAGGAGCATTCTGCCAAACACCCTACAGTTAATGGAAAAATAAGACATGCTTCTTTTGTGTGTGTTTTGAGATTTTTAGGGTTTCCTCCTTTGAGAATTTTTGAAGTTGAATTTTTCAGTTTGTCAAACATTAGAGAAATTAATGAGCAAGTTTAAAACTCACACCAAGTATAAAATTTTTATGACACTGAATTTTGCAGATGATTTTTTCATGTGACGGATGATAGTTTTTCTTGTGAAATTTTAATGGGAAATTTTTTACTGCTCAGTTCTCAGAAAAGCTTTAAGAGAATATTAATTGAGGTGTTCAGCCTCTTCTGAACAATTTGGATATCGTTTGTTTTTAGATGTAAATCTTTTTAAATAAATGCCCCCAGAGGACAATTAGGAGTAATTTAGCTGGGTGAGTGTGAGAGAAAGAGTAAAATTAAAACTACTGAAAAAAAGTGGTCAGGAGATTGGGTTTAGAGTCAGAACTACTGGAGTTCAGATCCCAGACCTGCCATTATTAACTGAACCTTGGGCCGATTCTTTAACCTGTGTCTCAGCTTTCTCACCTATTGTACCCACCTTACAGGATTGTGATAAGGAATAAATGAGAATTCTCTTTATCAAAAATGCTTAAGATAGTGCTTGCTGCAGCATAGTATGTGCTCATTAAGTGTTAACTGTTTTTAACCTTACTTTTAAATAAACACCAAAAAAGAGAAGTGGTAGATTTTTTAAATGAATATTTAGAGACTGGAAAAAAGAGAAAGCCAAGTGCCTGAAGTTCAGACTAGTCTTAGAAGGTGCAAAGTTAGCCTATATATCATCTACTCAAAGATTAAGTTTTTTGAGAGTATAAAATATTGGCAGCAGAGATTAAAAATGAAAATACTATATTGTCATATAGGATGTCTTGTATGTGTAAATAATTTAAATGAAAATCAATTTTTAAGGCATAATGAGAAACTAGAAAGCCGATTGTTCTTTTGGAAATGCTGGTTTTAAGAATGGCCTTTTGCTAATAGTGTGGTTGAACCCTATATTTTCTATTTTTTATTCACTTATCTGGGTCCTAAAAGACCTTTTAAGAGGAAGGAAAGTAGAGGGAGCAGTATGGTGCTGTTTTCAATTTCTTTTGACTACATCCAAGTAAGAATTACATTTTACATGGAAAACCAGAAACCCTCTCTCAGCAAGTGAACAGACAGTATTTACCCTTACTACTTGTAATATAGTCTTTTTCTGTTGCATTTTGTTTTTTGAAAGTGCTGGTTGTAAACGACTATATTGAGTTCATGCCCCACTTTTGGCTTGTAACCTATAGTTTGAAAATTTCTGGCTTATGAGAGTTGGCAAGGAAGCAGTTGTCCTGGATTGGAGTAACATTTTCTGTATGTTAGGTATTTTTCTTCAGTACAGGGAGAACTCTGGTAATGCAGACAGCATAGCTTCTTCCTTTGAGGAGTATCTATAAGGGGAGGAGAATAGCAGTCAAGTCTGATGTGAC
Source organism: Cynopterus sphinx (assembly GCA_030015415.1). Lineage (NCBI taxonomy): Eukaryota > Metazoa > Chordata > Mammalia > Chiroptera > Pteropodidae > Cynopterus > Cynopterus sphinx. The sequence goes on from CM057380.1 coordinate 169,998,961, forward strand.
CAGCATTGTATCTGAGAAATATAGTGTATATTGGGAGAAACAGGAGGACCTAACTTGTAGTTACTGTTATTCTGGTGGCTGTCTTTGAAGAATTAGTATCTGAATTTGGAATCTGAAGGATAGATATAGGGTTAGCAAGGGTGAGCTCAGAGTAGGAAAAGGGGAGTAGTCCTGTTGAGGGATCCTTGTCGGTTCTGTCTGGCTAGCAGAGGTAACAAGAAATATGACTAGAGGTGAGCAAGGGGATGGACGTTCATGCAGAGTTTATAATGCTTATTGGAGTTTAGACTTTTCATTTTAGCTCTTTTAAATAGATGGGCCAGAATTGTACCTTAGATGATTAAAATGAGGAATTATTTGGAAAGGAACAGGGAAAAATATGAAGCTGGGAGACCAGTGATAGGGCTGGCTGTGTTAGGATTCCAGCTGTGATGAAAGTGACCTGGATTGGTAGATAGAAAGCAGTGAAAAATTTGAGGGAAGGTGATAGTCAACAAAACTTGCCACTTATTTAGATTTTAGGTTATTGTGATGGAGTAATTGAGGATAATTCCCAAGTTTCAAATTAGGGCAGCTAGGTTGGTGAGGATGCCATTTACTACAATAGCAAACATGCGAAAAGAAGTATTTGTGTATGGATGTGGAGGGGGAGTTGTGACGATTAAAATTTCGGACATTTTGAAGTTGTGTGATTCTCCTCAATGGAGTAGTCACTGTTTCCATTTTGTGGGCCTTCCTCTCATTTCAGCCAGCAAACATCGACTACCCACCAAGTTTGAGGCACTTGGAATGTAAAGATTTGAATCAAGTTGCAGTTTCTGCGCTCAATGCCTTTAGGATCTGGTGGGGTTTGGTATACTTGTTTGTACCATTTTCCCATAAGTTATACTCAAGATTTTTTTTTTTACATGTTCTGGATAAAGGCAGAGAATAGGATTTTTTTTTTTTTAACAGGGTGGATTTGGAGTATTGGGTGAAAATGTGATAAAGAAAATGTATTTGAATGGGGGTAGGAGAGCTCGAAGGTAACATCTTTCATAGAAGTAGGGAGAGTTGTATGTTTCAGGTGGAACAAATACAAGTGGTTCTGGTGTGACTGCAATACAGACCATATGAATTAACGTTTTCATGGGAGACAGAAAAGGATGTTGGGGTCCTGTTCTGAAAAGACAAATAGGCTGAGGAATTTGACATTTAAAAACATAAAAATATGAGCAGGAGAGTGGCATGATTAGGGAAAGGAGAAAGACCCTGGTAATACAATACAGGATCATTATCAAGGAGAGAACCTAATGGCAGGAAGACCAAGTATATGTCACTTATCTCTTGAAATGTACTTATTTTCTTTGGAAGCTTTTGGTATTTTTTTAAGACCCAAGTTTTGTTAACTAGTTGTCATAAATGTAGAAAACACATAACTCAAATACCTCTCACGCTTTTCTTGTTCTTGACAGATATATAATTTTTAGGAGGCTTTTTTTTTAAGGTAGTATAATAGCTTCATTTTCTAGGATCCACTATAGGCCAGAGGTTCCCAACCCCCAAGCTGCAGACAAGTCTGTGGAACCAGGCCACATAGCAGGAGGTGAGCTGCAGGTAAACCAGCAAGGTTTCATCTGTGTTTGCCACCGCTTCCTAGCATCAGCATCACCTCCTTAGCTTCACCTCAGATCGTTAGGTGTTTTATATTCTCATAGGAGCCCTGGTCCATGGTGCCAAAAAGTTGGGGAGCACTATATTTTTGTTTAAATTTTGAGACCCAGCTTAAATGTGTTGAGGTCTAAAGTCAATCTCAAATCAATCACTTCCAAAACTGTGGGTAGACCTTTTGATGTCATGGTTGTAGGAGTTTTAAGAGTGTATATTTTGAAATTTGCTGCACTTTTATTCTTTGACTATCAGATTTCAAAATTCAACAACTGCCAACATGCGTAGCTGTGTGATCCTGTATAACCTAATATTGATTATCATTTCATGCAAATTTGTGTATAACTCATGTTGTTTCCAGGTGTTTGGAAAATTGTTACGAGTCTCACCTGTCTGCAGCATGGATATATCATTCAATTTGTGTTCCTTTAAGTAGTTTTAAGAGTTTCTGCCTCTTTTTTTCCTTGTGGGTTGGGCTGTTTATGATTAGATTAATTCTGCTTCTACAGTATAAAGATACTGTTTTTAAATAGATTACTGAATGAACATTAGAAAAGTTGTTTTACCTGATAAATTGATGCAGTTTACAAAATTATCTCATTTTAAAGGCTGCACTGGTTTAAAATGTTTTTAAGCACCCAAAATAGCTGAGTTAAAGTAAGAGCTCCAAGCCAATAAGAACAAGATCTTTGTGAGATTGTTTCAGTGTCTAGTCAGACTTACTGAAATTCTTAAAGCTACATGGATTTGATTTTCAGCTCTGTCCTTTTATTTATTTATTTTTAATCCCAAATCCCTTACCTGGAACTGCTAGGGGTCCTGAGTGTTAGGATTTCTTCCAGCCTTATCACTCACTTTGCTCTCCCTACTTTGAATGAATTTCTTCAGTTGCTGAAGACCAGCTGAGCTGTAGGTTGTTCACATCCTATTCTCTTTCTCCCCACTCTTAACCTGTCCAGTGCCTGCTTTTCCTCTGGCTTAAACACTGGTTAGATGAAAGAAAGGTTTTGAGAGCTGAAATGTTCATTTTTAAAAAACATTTTAATGCCAGTGAAAACTAACTGAAAAGAGGAGAATCAATGGATGGATTCTGTCTTCTGAGTGGATACTTAAGAAGTGACCAGTTTTAGAATAATTTATATGGGTATTTTGCTTAATGTATGCAGTTTAAGAGCAGAACTGACTTTTATTTAACTTTTAATTTACCCAAAGTACAAAAATAAACCTGTTTAGTCAACAAATAATATATAACTGAAAGAAATACTATTATGCAGTAGAATTATATTTTCAGCTAAAATTGTTTCACAGATTCAGTGTTTGATATTATATTGTTAACTCTTAACTTCATTTATGTATTTCATGGTGGGCAGTATTTGTCTCGTTTGTCATGTGTTATGCCAGTGTCTTGATCTTTTGATTTATGGAAGGCTAAGATGAATATTTATTTTATAAGAGATTATTTGGCAAAATCTGCTATGAGGACCACGGGAATATATGAGATACCAAGGGGGACTTACAGAATCAGTATGTAGTAAAAAGGATGTTTTGACTCAACACTACATATTTAACTTAAATTTGTTTTTGTTTAGAATTATTATATTTCTAATTCACGGTCAATTGAATAAACCTCAGGTATTACGCTAAACTTTTCAAATAAGGTTTAAATCTGCCCTGTCAGTCACATATTGTTTACATCACTGTATTGGATTGAATATACACACAGATGAAGAATCATTTTACTTGGAGTCATTTTGTATTTGAGCATCATTAAATGTATATGGGAATTTAACAAACTGATAGAAGTAGCCTGCTCACAATGTTGGTTGTTTGGTATTTTAGAAAGTAAACAGGAAATGTCTTACTGGACATATGGCTAGGGTAGTGTGATTTCATTCATTTCATCAGTTATATGTGATGCTCTTTTGTAATATTTGCCACAGGATACTTTAATGGTAATACAATAAATTTCAGATTTATAAATTTCTAATCAAAGGGAGGAGGAGTAAGCAAGTTACATATCTTAAGAGCTCACCTTAATATATCTAGAAAGAACACTTGGTATCATGTTACCTTCTACTTCTCAGTCCACTGCAGTCTGGCTTTGCTCTTTACAACTCCACTGAACTGCTCTTAACTAAATTACTGAATATATTTTTTATCTACATAATATCCTATTATCTCCTCTCTGGAGCATGGGACACCACTAACATTTCCTTCTTGGAACCTGGTTTCAAGGACAGTATTCCAGATGGAAGGGCTGGGAAATGTTGGGTTTGAGCATCTTTTGCTGGCTAAGCTCATTGTCCCCCTTAATGTGTGATGGTGATTTGAGCTTCATATTTCTCTCACATTTGCTTGTATATTTCTGATTGCCCATCTGGATAACCGTAGCACTGTACTCTTTGGTTGTCCAAACCAGAAACTTAGAAGTCATCCTTCTTTATTTTCTCTTAATCTCCTACCTGCAGTCAGAAAAAAAAAAAAGGTTTTTTGACTGGCCTCCTTGATGCCTGTGCTCCCTTAGTACTTCTGCTCCCAGGTTAAGTTCTAGAGCTAGCTTTGGTGGTTTCACTAGCAGCAGCCTCCTAACCAGACTCCCTGATTCTAGACTGGTCTGTTCAATTCACTCTTCATTCTGTTTGCCTGAGTGAGCTCTAATAAATGCAAATTTGTTCAGATCATATTTCTACTTAAAATTCTTGAGTAGACCAATTTTCTCTCTAGAATCAAAATCTCAAACTATTATGTTACAGGAATCTTTAGATTGCTGCTTATATTTGTTGAACATTTAAATTTTATTCAGCTAATCTGAACTAATCCCTGTGGAGGGCAAATCGAGATGGGGGCCTAACAAGATTTATTTGAACCTTTTTTACCCCTTTCCTTGAAGGAAAAGGAAGAACCCGAAGAGCTTAGTAAGGGCATGAAATTGAGGCTGGTCAGTACTAAAACCCACTGTTTAATAGGATTTGTTTAAATTATGGTATTCAAGTTTTTAATTTTTTCCCTTGTATCTTCATACATACTGCTTTTAGTTTGAGACTTGCTTTTCTGCCAGTTATACCACTGGTCTTCATTTGCTATTTATGGCACACTTTGGCTAAAGATGTAATCTCTTATTTTAGTGACATTTTTACAACATGCTGCACACGAACTTGCTACCAGGTTTTTTTTCTGGGAAGCCTTTTTAGAAAGATCTACTGGGGAAAGATTTCCAATTTGATGGCTAAAAGGAAATCTATATATTAGGCTTTTGAGCTTTAGTGCTCTTACCCCTACCAATATGGAATTGGTTATTGACAGTTCGAATAATTTTTCTTAGTCTGGAAATATTTAAATTTTGTTCATTTCCTCAGATTTAAAATGCTCAGAAAAGTTATAATTCTCTTAATGTTCAGTAATCTGAAACAATTTTGAAGTCTATTTGCTTAACTTACATAAAAAGAGCATGGATCTTCATCTCTTGATTCCTCTTTAGCCAAAACTGTTCTGTTTAGTTTGGTTGGTTGGTTAGTTTCCAAGTCGACTGTGTACTAAGATGACGGCTCCTTTGCTCTGCCCCACCTGGTCTGTAACTTTTTAAATGAAAGTTAATAAATTTACACATTTATATGCTTTAGAGTCTATCTTTTAGAAACTTTAAGCGTCGCCTCATTGGTTCTTAAAACAATTTCATAAGGGAGGGAGAATAGTTTTACTTTTTGATAGAAAAGGTAACTTTAATTCATGGAAAGTGACAGCTCACTGAAATCAGCTTGTAGAATTCAGTTTAAATCTAGGTGTTTGGACTCCTTGAGCAGTGACAAGTTAGATACCAGTGATGGCTGATGGCATTTAGGAATTATAAATGTCCAGAACTTTGAGGCAAACTCAATAGATTAGGAGTAATGACAAGTCAGTGAGATCAGATGAAATAATAGTCTGTTTGATAAGGTGTTAAAGTATATATGACTTTTTTACATAGTCTGCCAGATTTAATCAGTACAGTTGTTAAAAGGTTTAAAGTAGAAAACTTTTATAAAGTTATAATACTCAGGCAGATATAAGTAATTATAATATACAGTTGTAGAATTGCTGGAAACATCTAATTTTATTCTGTGAGCATGTGCTAGGGGAAATGTCAGTTCAATATCAAATGAGACGCTTACCCTTCAGGTACTTATAATTTGTTAAAGTAAGACTCAAGTATTTCGCTATAACAGAAAATAGAAGGTATGAAACGCATAGTTGGGATTGTAACAAAGTGAGCCATCTTGGGATAGGAGTATTGCTATCAGTCTTTAAGTTGAAACCTGAGTGGTAAATACAGTTAAGTCTGTTGAATGTACAGCATTGCCATTAAAAAGAACGACCCTATACCTTTTATTTTTAGTCTATCAGTGTAAACCCTCGTTGCTTTACAGTGGAGCCTGAATTCTTAATGTGATGTTATATGTTTTGCATAAACGCAAAACAGCCAAGCGCAATAGGTTATAGGTTAAATTAAAATCCTCAAGGCTCTAGGGCCTGAAGTAAGATTTCTGTATTACCGAAGTTAATTTCTTCTCAGTGAAATCAATTAATTATGTGGCTATTAATCTACTTTGAGATTGAAAGGATTAACAAGAATAATACAATAACTGAGTGTCAAGAACAATACCTGACTCATTGAAAGTGCCTGATAAAAGTTTGCTCTCATTATTATGAACTAGTCTTGTCTCCTAATCGGATAATGATTCCACTGAGTAATAATAATAGGTAACATTTTCATACTGTTTAATATGTGCCAGGTAATATTCTAAATACACACGATAACTTGTTTAATCCTCACAAATAACCTATGAAGTGGATACTTTCCTGTTAGACATAGGTGGGAACTAGGTTCTACATATGCTTGAGAATCATCTTGTCTGGTTCCCTGAAGATATGTTAGAATTTTGACTGGCATTGCATTGAATCTATAGGTCAGTATTGGGGCAGAATAGATATCTTTATATAATAATGAAGATTTGTACTCAGATGTTTGAGGTATCTATTTTTTTAGGTAGTCTTTATTTTCACAGTTTACATGTCATATGATTTATAGTAACATCGTCAGTTTTTTTCTAAGTTTTCCCCATGTTATAAATTGTATTTTAAAAATTATTTTTATTTATAGCTGATGTACAGAAATGCAGTTTAATTTGTTTATATTTATGGTATATTCAGTCACCTTGCTAATGCTCTCACTATTTCCAGTTCTTTGCTTTGGATTTTTCTATGTTGACAGTTAAATCATGTGCATAGAATAAGTTGTATTTCTTCCTTTTCAGTCTTTTTACTTAAAATTTTTCTTGTATTGCTTTGGCTAGATACTCCGGTACAGCACTGAATAGAAGTGGTTGTCATGAGTATCTTTTGTTTTGTTCTGATACTAAAAAGACTCCTTTTAATGTTGGTCCATTTTGCATTCTTGCTGTCACCTTTTAGGTTTTGTGAAAAACCTGTTTATCAGTTTAAAGAAGTTACCATCAGTTTCTTGATTACTGTAGTTTTTTAATGTGATTTTGGTATTGAATTTTATTCAGTGCTTTTGTTACAGCCATTGACGAATGTTTATTTTGTTAATATGATGAATGACATTTATAGATGGTCTTAAGTTTCTAACATGAACCTTTCCCCCTGGATTCCTGAGATTATCTCAATTTGATCATAACAATGCATTTGAAAGATACTTAGGAATTTGGTTTGCTCTTTATTTTAAATATTCTTGCTCCTATGTTCATTTTTTTGTACAGTCCATGTGTGATTTTTAGATAAGTATTCTATTTTCTACAAGTGTTTGTGTAAGGTTGAATTGTCTTTTTCTTGCAAGTTCAGTAAGACATTTAGACCTGGTGTTTTCTTTATAGAAAGATTAACTGGTGATTTATTTTCTTTAATAGTGTTAGGATTATTCACATTTTCTGTGTTTCCTTTTAAACTTTTTTAAATGGGAAATTTCAATTTAATAGAATAAAGAACTCCCTTGTGCCTATTCCTGAAAGTAACCAGTATTTTACTTCACCACCTCCCCCCCCCCTTTTTTTACTGGAGTATGTTAAAGCAAATAACAGATAGGTTATTTAATCAGAAACACTTCAACATGTATCTTAGATCAAATTATTTATTTTAACATACTGATATATATGCTGTTATCACAACCAACAAAATGAATAATTTAATATTACCAGTCACTCAGTCCATATTTATAGTTTTCTGATTCTCTTAAAATGTGTTTTAGTAATTGATTTGAATCAGAATCCGCACAAGGTATATTTGGTTGTCGAATCTGTTACTTGATAACACCCATTCTCCTTTTTTTTTTTTTTTTGTCATTTTATGCCATTGATTTGTTGGAGAAACTGAGACATCCTATATAATTTATTTTTTTATTAAGGTTTAGTAAATATTATCAGGAATTTATCCATTTTTGTCTCTTTTCAAATTTTTTTTTTTTCATGAAGTTGATTAGTAGATCAACTTTGTCCTTTTCTTTTTAGCTTTCCCAGTTTGTCTTTTTTAATCTGAATCTTCACAGAACTAACTTCTGGTTTGTTGCTAACCTCTCAGATGTATCTATATTTCTCTTTTTTTTTTTGATAATTGCTTTTACCTTTGATCGTCTTCCTACTGTTCTTTTTCTAACATAGTAACTCGGATACTTAAGTCATTAATTTTTAGCTTTATTTTTTAACATAAGCCTTTAAGTTTTGAAATGTAGTGTATTTATTACTCAGTTTCTTTTGTGATTTCCGCTTTAATTTGTCGTTCATTGTGTCTGTATGTTTTTTAAATTAATGGTTAGAGACTTTTATTTTTCTCTAAATGTTCACTAAAAGTATGCTGATGATGGAATATTTCTTGTATACTCCAGGGGAAAAGTAGAATGCAAAATCATTCATAAAGCATGTATGATCCTAGTTTTGTGGTCATGTAAATAGAAATGATTAAGGAAATATATTAGTGTATTAATTTTCTTTGAGTAGTGATGTCAGGTAAATTTTATTTGACACCTTATTTATATTCCAAAACTATTAATAAGACACATTTTTATGATGGTTGGGCACATGTGACTTTTCAAAAGGAAAGAAAATAATTCTGTAAAAGTCTAGACTGTAAATCATGTCCTGAGATCCTAGGATACGATTTAGTTTAATTAAATGGGACCAGACTGTTTAGTTGCATTGGGCATTGGGCAAGGAGTTGGTATGTAAGTGATAAGACATATCCTTCCCAAAGAGCTATAGTCTGGATGCACAGGTAGGGGGAGAGACAGACACACTAATAATTTCAGTGACGTGATAGAATTCTGTAAGGGGACATAGAGGAAGAGTTGTACATAAGAACCAAGATTAATTGGACCAGATTGATCATTTAAAGTGGTAGCTTGTCTTCAAGGGTGCACTATTTTTAGTAGGATAATCAGTTGTAGATTCAAGTATATTTAATACCCAATAATGCCTTTTTAATGTGAAAACTACTTGGAGAACTAAAAGAAAGCTAAAAAACCTAAATCTATCTGATAAATTAATACTGTCAACCAGGGACACTTTTGCCCTCCCAAGGGACATTTGGTGATACCTGAAGACATTTTTGGCTGTCACAAATGGAGTGTGGGTACTAATGGCCTTGAGAGGAGAGACCAGGGATCTACAGGAAAATCTTCCCTTCCCCCACAACAAAGAATTATCTAGCCCAAAATGTTTAATAGTGCCAAGATTGAGAAACCCTGGGTTAATCTATAATTTGCATCCTCTTTGGATGGGGGTAGGAAGGGGTAGGGTGGTTTGTATGTTGTCGAAGGAGCTAGAGGCATGGTTTTATATCCTATTCTAGCTAAGTTAAGGAAAACTGTAGGCTGAGATCAGGTAAAAGCAAATTCACTCAGCAGATCAAGGACTATTTTGTGGTAGGCACTGTGGTAGGAACTTGGCCAATAATGGTAGACAGCCCCTGGCTTCATGGAGCTCACGCTGAATGTTCCATAAATGGCAGGTCTTTTGTATCAGTTGTCTTATTATTATGAGTTAAAAAAAATTATTTTGTTCTGAGTTTGTGTGTTGGTAAATTTTAACCTTTTTTCTAAGGAATCCTGGACTATTATACAACTTAATCATATATTTTTTCATGATTATCAATACAAACTTTTGATAATTTGTATAATGGTTGTTATACTAAGATTTAATCCTTTTTTACTTTGCTCTTATATTAAGTATGTTCATAAGTGTTTAAATATGTTGGCATAACCAAACATTCTCCCAATTTTTAAATATGTAGGTATAAAAAATTTTTTAGTATAACATGGAAAGCTGCAATACAAATAGATAGTATTCCATGGAGTAAGGCTTAGAAATGTAATGCTTATCAAGAACAAATTGTAGAGCGATTTGTAATTTTGACCATTATCTTTCCTCTTGCTTTTAGATTTTGGCTCTCTGTTTGACTTGGAGCACGACTTACCAGATGAATTAATCAACTCTACAGAATTGGGACTAACCAATGGTGGTGATATTAGTCAGCTTCAGACAAGTCTTGGCATAGTACAAGATGCAGCCTCTAAACATAAACAACTGTCAGAATTGCTACGGTCTGGTAGTTCCCCCAACCTCAACATGGGGGTTGGTGGCCCAGGCCAAGGCATGGCCAGCCAGGCCCAACAAAACAGTCCTGGATTGGGTTTGATAAATAGCATGGTCAAAAGCCCAATCCCCAACATGGGCATGGGCACGAGTGGACCAAATCAGGGTCCTACGCCGGCTGCAACAGGTATGATGAACAGTCCAGTAAATCAACCTGCCATGGGCATGAACACAGGGATGAATGCTGGCATGAATCCTGGAATGTTGACTGCAGGCAATGGACAGGGGATGATGCCTAATCAAGTTATGAACGGTTCAATTGGAGCAGGCCGAGGGCGACCTAACATGCAGTACCCAAACCCAGGCATGGGAAATGCTGGCAACTTAATGACTGAGCCACTGCAGCAGGGCTCTCCCCAGATGGGAGGACAAACAGGATTGAGAGGCCCCCAGCCTCTTAAGGTAAGTGCACATTTGGTTTGTGTGCACTATTAGTGTGTTGTTTTTTGTTTGTTTTTTGAGTGTTCCCATGTTGAAGGGAGGACTTGAGGTCAGTTATTCATTTCTTTGGTGTTCACATTTAATCTTCTTAAATTGTGTAGCATGTTCCACTCAAGGATCTTCTGTATTATCACAAATTTTGTGAAACTCTTAAAATAAAACATTTATTTTACAACAGCATGATAGTGGTATACCTTTATAGTTTGCTCTGAACAATTACCAGCTAATTCCCGTTCTGTATAGTACAAATGTTAGAATATCTTCATATCATTTCTAAGTCCACTTTAGCCTTCATGGCCTCCTTATACAAATACAGTTTTGAGATAGCTGGCATTATACTGTCTTAAGATAGACTATTTATTCCCACTGCTTGGAATGCTCCTGGTTTTTAAGATATATTCATTCTCGAAAGTTTGTTAAATGTTATTTTTTCTTAGTAGTTGATAGAAATTAAGATTCATTAGTTTACTATGAAACTTCAGTTATCATTCCATGTGTTCCAGTTAACCTGATTTTGGCCATTGTTTGAAAGTCATTTTTTTTTAAATGTCTACCTAACTTTGTTAATTAGGGAATGCTAAATATGTTTTATTAAAACCTTTAAAATGTGTACTCTACATATAATTAAGACATTATAAACACATATTTGATGCCTGTTCTGCTATATTTTTCCTATATATTTTATACCTTTTTCTTAAAATGACAGAGTTGCCACTGCCTAGCATGTAGTTAGTAAATTTTTAATGAAAGAAATGGCTTGAAAGATATTAGTGGAGATGGATAAGATTTTCACAAGGATTCAGGAGTAAGTTTTCAGAAATTTAAGATATAGGAATGAATCAGGAGTTCAGGGACTGAGGTTACATGTAGATATATGAAAGCCCTTTATTTATTTACTTACTACACAGTAAAAAATGTTGACATTAAACTTAGGAAAAGATCCTGTTTGGCATCCCTACCTACTCTGTAGATGCTCCCTTTCTGGCACTTTTATGTTGCTGTGTTGATGTGGTTTATTTAGAATATTTGGAGGGAGAACCAGAAACGAGGTAAAATATTTATTAGCTATAGCTACCTCTACTAGGTTCTAGGAACTTAGTTGTGAAGAGTCCCTGGTGATGCCCTGTGGGAAGAGCAGGGGTGACAGTAAACAAATCTTCACTGATTGATCAGATATTAATCGAGTCCTAGCTTTGGTGCTGAAGATACAGCCATTACTTAATGGAACTTAATTTCTAGTGTGCACATAAGATAAAAATTTATAGTATTCCAGGTTAAGTGATGTGAAAAAAAAATTAAGGAAAAGGTCATTAGGAGAATGGCTAGGTTGGGAGTGGGGTACTGTTCTATTTATAATGTAAGTCACAAATTTTTTGAATCAATGTTGAGGAACTGGATATATAGCAGTGAATAAAACAAAAAATTCCTGTCCTGTGGAACTTTATTTTCATGAGAAGGGGGAATTCAGATATAAAAGCCTTATTATTAAAATATTTCCTTGGTTTCAATGAGTTCCACCTATATTTTGTATTTATAAGTTGATACTTGTAAAGCACAGTGGTGCCTGACGTCTAAGAAGAGCTGTGAATGTTTAGTTAATGAGTTTTCTAAAGTTACAGAGTTACGGAGGTTTAGGGTGAGATCCCCAGTGAACATACTTACAAGTACTTTTATTAAAAAAACTGATTTTCTCTTTATGACAAGAAAAAACTCTATGTTTTCCTATCGAAGGTTAGAATAAATTCAGGTCAGGGTGTTCATATTGTTGGTTAGCAGTTGCTCTTCCGCTGACCAGGTCCTAAAATTACTTCAAATAGCTGATTATATCATTACATTTCTTCCCAAACTCCAAAGCGTTCTGGTAATACTTAAGAATCAGCAGTTAAGACAAGGGAAGTTTTCAGTGAGACTTGATGACTTGAACCCTGTTGGCAGATGGCAATGACATGTAAATAGCGCTTTTAAGGGACAAATCTGTGTTTCAAAATGTATAGGCAGGTTGTGACAATCTTCCTGAAGCCTGACTGGTGATGGTTTAAAGGAAAAATTTGGGTCATATACCCCCCCTTTTATACTAATCTTTAATTTTACAGTCAGCATAACATAAAAGACAATGTTTTATGTCTTAATGTTGTCTCTGACTGATTCGTTCAGGAGGGTACAGTGAAAGGTAGAATAGTACACACACTTCAGACTATACCTAGTTTAGAATCTGGGCTGTACCACAATTCTCTTTAGCTGCATTTTGCAAAGCCGCTTGGTTTCTCTCCAATAATCTCATAAGATACTGTATCTGCCTCTTCAAAAATGCTGCTGACAAAAGAAGTAAAGGTTTTTGAAAATTCTTTTTTTAATAGCTGTCCTTGTGTATGAAGGAAGAAATTAAGTTAATCAAAGCATCATAATTAATGGTGTGGAATATGGAGCTAAACTGCCTGAGTTTAAAATGGACTCAACCACTTACATAGTTATATTACATTGGGCAAGTTGCTTGCTGTATCTCTGTTTTCCCTTATGTATAGTGCAAGTAGTAAGAGTAGGTGTAATCTACCTCATACAATTGTTAGAGAACTGAATGATTTAATAAAAGTAAGCTCTTTATGAGTGGCATGTAGTAAGTAAGCACTTATTAGCATAGTAGTAGCAGCAGCAGTAGCAAGTACTTAGTATTATTGTAGTTCCCATATTGTGATGTTAAAACATTTTTATGGACAGGAAAGAAGTCAAAAACTGTCATGTAGTTGAACTACTGTCTTAGAGACGTAGTTCTCAGGTATAATGAGGGAGATCAAATCATCATACTCCATGAACTATTGGCCAGAAAGTATGGGGATGCTACTAGTAGAGACTTAGTGGGTTAATATTATAAATTTGAAGGAAAATTTTATTTTCTTTAAAACTAAGGCTTTTTATTCAAGAAGTGTTCATTAATATTCTGGAATTTTTAATTTTTGTTTTTTGTAGAAAATACAAAATCTATAAAATAGCTTATTGTTGACAAGATCCAAAATATTATTAAATAACAATATCAGACAGTATAATTCTATCTAAATTAATATTAGGCTCCATTTGGTAAGAATCTCTTTAATATTAATAATCATTTAATATATGTTGGGACCATTAATCCTAACAACCCGATGAATTTTTATTTCTATTATACAGGTGAGGAAATAATGGGAGGTGTTACAGAGAGCTCTTGCCTCTGAACTATAAGTCCATGTTATTCATCATTATAGTATAATATCATTTATTATTCATGTATTAGTAAAATCTACACAGCTAAAAATAAAGTTTTTATGATTGCTGCAAGGCATTCATCTAATTTATGTCTTTACTGTGCATGATCAATGCACGGCTGAGACCTGTAAGAGCAGGAGCCATGTCTGCTTTCTGTATTCCTGCCTTAGTGATCCCTGGGCCTTTCACCAACATAACCTTGGAGCATCTTTATGTGTTACTTTTCAGTTCTTATTCTGTGATACCAGATCTGGGGGTGGCGGGTGGGGGATTCTAACTGCCTTTGTTCTGACTCTGGTTACCTCACAGTCTATGAAGAGGTATGTGTTGCCTTGCATCTGGATAGAGTCATATCCAAATTTTATATGCTTCGCGACTGATGAAATTGATGTTAAGAACAAAAATCAAAAACTCTGAACTTCATTCAAATAAATATTGGCCTTAGGAATAATTTCCTTTTTCCTTTTCTCCTTTGAGCACTTTTGAGGAGGTAGGAACTAATAAAGTCAGTTCTGGAGTTTTTGAAATTAACAGCAGTTCTTGATGGTCTTCAGCATGTTGATGTTAGAGTGTTTAACCTATAAAGTTAAAGCAAGAGCAGTGATTTGTTGTATCTCTGTTTTGGAACTTCAGTGTCCTTGGATAGGCAAGGAGTGAAGCAGATAGTGCCAGTTAGAGATCTATTAGTGTAAGGCAGGGAGGAAGAATTCATGTTGAGACAGAAAGGTCTTAAATGCCACATTCTGATGAATTTTAAACAAGAGGACCTTATGTCCAAATTTACAGTCAAGATGGATGTGCAGTATCAATTTAAGAGAAAGAGATTTTAATGCAGTGATGAGGCCCCTTAAACTAAGGCAGTGGTATAGGAGTAATGATAATGAATCTGAAAAATAATGTTTAGAACTTAGCATGGGTGCTGAGAGATTTCCTAGTCTTCCATGTTTTATCAGCATACCCCTCATGCTTAACGTAGCACGTGGCCTATAAGTTGGGTACAGATACCTAACATGGGCATTTATCAAATCCAGTAGGTAGTAGGAAGTGTCTGAATGTAGTTGAATTTTGGTTTTGTGTGGTGAATCTGGGGAGACATACATGTCGTATTGGTTTTTGTTACTGTGGTACCAGCAAGTCTATTAAGGGGTTTTGTCCCTGCATTAAATGTTCCTAAACTATATTATGGGAACTGCTTTATTTTTTCTTTTTAGTTATCAGTGATTGTCATTATCACTTTTTTGTGTTCCTGTGTTCCCCCAAGCTTCTGCTTTTAATATATTGAAAACTTAAGAACAACCTGTATAGTCAGCTTTTTGAAAAAAGAAAATTAGCTCCATGCAGGTCCTTTTTTGTTTTAGCTGCCTGGAACTGTTAGTGGCTTCCTGGTCCTTTGCCTTTCCAGTTTTAGGTGGTTATCTGTGTATTGCTATGGTTCAGGTAGGTAGTGGGTTGTTGGACATCTGGATCACATTAGCTGTAGAGAAGGGAACAACATCAAATGACTACAGTGTAACAGACATTTAAGTACAGTATATTCCTTTTCTATTATGTTTAGTTAGGGAGTAACGGGATGGGGAGATAGAAAGGGTGGGGACAGGGAGATTGGTTGTATTTTTTTCTTTTTCTAACACTGGCTGCAGAACTGTGAGGGACACAGTAAAACAAAAGCCTAAAGGTCTGTTGGTTAGAGTGATTGGAAGTCAGAATTGAATACTGCCAACTGATCATCAGTCAATGCAGTCTGTGTGTGTATTTGAGACCCTATAGTCTGCTAGAGAGTGAATTTTGTAGGTAATGCATTGTTATTGAGGAAACAAACAATGTCAGGAACGGGTTAAAACTTGGTATAGGCATGTAGTATTTGAATAAAGACCTTATGCTTATTAAAAAGAAACATTAAGTCAGCTTACAAATCCCAGCATTTTATTTATATAAATAATGGGCTCTTAATTAAAGCATAATTTATTTTTTGTCTTTTGTGGTATGCCTTGCAGGTTCTGTGATAGAATGAATGGCTTTCATTTCATTCATGTCTCACGAATATCCATGTTAATAGAAAACAAAATTAGTGAAATATAATTCCCGCAGGTGTAAGAGTGCATATTATTGAAACTATATTAGTATAATTGTTAGTATTTTAAAAGCATACATAGTAGCAGCAGTAGTTACAGCCACACTTGAAACTACCAAAATAAACCAGAATTTGCAGTTAAGCCATTTTCTATATTTGATTGTCCCTACAATCTTACTAGCCAGATACACTTAGGAAATTCCAATTATTAGAGACTGAATCATTAAGTTTTTTATTGTGGATGCTTTCCATTTAGACCACCCCATTCTTAGGTGCTTTCACCCAAACATGCCACTTCCCTCAGTCTCATTCCGTATAGTCATTAGAACACTAGGCAAGTTACTTAAGTCCTAGTCTCTAATCTCATCTGGAAAATGTGAGTGTAGTTACATTTTTTTCCTTTATTATTTTGCCTTTCCACTACAGACAAAACTTTGAACTGATAAACGTTTTATATTCATAAAACTTGCAGAGTGTAGATACAGCATGTATTTAAAGAACTGAATTTTGTTTACAGAGGTTCATGTAATTTACTTTATGACTTTTGTAATTTGTTTTTCTGAGTTAACGAGCTCTTTTGTCAATCACATTTGAGGGGATGGAGTTACAAAGATAAATTTCAGATTCTTTTTTTGCATGTTTTGGGCACAGAGGCATACATTTTAACAGATTATCACCTACGTTGTATTATAAATAAAGGTATGAACATTTGTGTCAGGGTAGGGAAAAAAAGCTCTTTAGCTGTCTGGGACAATAAACAGATGCTTCACACAGGTGGTAACTTTTAAAATGTATCCTAAAGGATGAGTAGACCCTGCAGCTGCTTCTTAGTTATACCAACTGAATAAGCAACAAAAAAGTGAAAATGGGACTGCCTCTTTATGAAGTTACTATTTTATTTCCTTTATAGGTTAGCATTCAGGAATCAAATAGGAAAGGGGGATGTGCCACTGCCTAGTTTTAGAGGAAAGAAAAAACTTAAAGCAAATGCTGAAGATTTAAAAAGCATGATGCCCTCAGATTTGCAAGTTAATGGGTTTGGGAGGTAGTGGGATACTGTGGAGGGTAGTCAGTCAGCCTACATGCACATCATGAAGATCTGGTACAACATGTTTTTTCTCTTAAGAATTGAATAAGGACAAAAAGCAAAAAAAAAATCTATTGGACACAAGTCTACTACATAAGCTGCAATGAAAGGCTTGAATTAAGACAGGGACAGTAGGAATGTATACAGGGGATGAATTGGCAGGTGTACAGAGGAATTTGATTTGTTTGTTTGTTTGTTTTTAAGATAAGGCAACCCTTGGTTGACCTCACAGATTGCAAGGACCTTGTCAGCTTACAGTCCCTTATTTTTTATTTTATTTTTTACGCCAACAGCACCTGGTCTTCCTAGGTGATCTCCCATCCAAGTACTAACCAGGCCCGACCCTGCTTAGCTTTTGAGATGAGACAAGACCAAGCTTGTTCAGGGTGGCATGGCTGTAGTAGAGGTAGAATTTGGACCCTTTGATAGAATTGAATCAGGATAAAACATCTGCTGTGGCTCCTTTTAATTGAGGAATAGCTGTAGTTTCTGTAGTTTCTATTGAGTGTTGTTTCCTGTATGTTTCTAGTAGGTAATGATTGGGATCTTATATGAAGAATAGAATTTTAAGTTGCATCATTGTTATCACCAAAACCATTGGCTCTTAAATAATTAATACTCTGTTTCAATTAATCATTCTATAATATGATTGCTCCAGATGGACTTATATAAACACGGGGTGGGGGAAATCTACTTTTTAAAATACATAGAGGTTGCAAAGAAAATCAAATTACTTTTAAGAGCAAAGCAGATTATTTAATGAATTCTGAAGTCTTTAAGCGCTATCTAAAGAATTCAGATTCATAAAGTTTTAAAACACTGTGCCATCATGTCCTTGAAAAAGGACACATCCCCCAAACTACCAGTTTTCTACCTATAATTTATATAAACAAAATGCCTGGAATAAGCATTCAAATGCTTTAATATATAAAATTCTATTAGATATTCAAGCATTAGATGACATACTGTGTTGAATTTATTAAGCCCCACAGTTTATACATTAAATGAAAGTGCATTTAATGAATGGCAAACCTTGCTTTTAGCAGATATAACTAAATGAAGATGCTTACAAGTTTTTTTGAAACATCTCAAATATTTACAGAAAATAGCTCTGCAAATTTACCTGAGGCCCCTGAAACTTAATCTTAAAAATCTGTTTTTATAGGCATACTTCCAGAGTATTCATACATGCAAAGGATTTCCTTTAGTGGGTTTTATTTTGTTTTGTAATTTAGGGGGTAGAAAAGGAATAGTAATGTGGGGAATGAGATTTAATTTTTTTCTGTTTCATATTCTTAGATGGGAATGATGAACAACCCTAATCCATACGGTTCACCATACACTCAGAATTCTGGACAGCAGATTGGAGCCAGTGGGCTTGGTCTCCAGATTCAGTCGAAGACCGTACTACCAAATAGCTTATCTCCATTTGCAATGGACAAAAAGGCAGTTCCTGGTGGAGGAATGCCCAGCATGGTAGGTAGTAATCTATCTACAAATTTGTCTTTAAATTGGCATTTTTAGAAGAATTATGTTAAACTTTCATGCTTTCTGCTATATACACCATGATGTAATGGATGGCCCCTACGATTGAGGAGGCTTGTGCCCACTTTCCATTTGCTAGTCCAAATAAGAGTAAGCGGGGCTGCTACAGTGAAAGTTTTAGGAGTCTGCCATATTACAGCTTCTGCTTGTGAGCATGAGGAAAGTAGAATTTTTCTCCTTGAGCAGAACTCTAGCAGAGGATTCCAACTCCTAATGAACATATCTGCTGATTTGGATCTGATAGTACTACACAAAAGGAACTTCCCTCTCAAAGCTACAAATTGTTTTAAATGGTGATTTTTGTTAATGGGGGGAAATCTTCAACACTTCTAACAGTGCTATTTTTCTAAAGTAAAATTATATCTAATTTTAAATGTGTCAAGTAGTTCTTGTTCACTTTTGGAAAAAATTGTCCTGTAAGAATTTTATTTTTTTTCCAGATGTTTTTTGCTTTTTGTTGTATATTCACAATGCCTATATTTGAAACTGGAAAGTGAGGTAGTGGAGGGGAGGTATAAAGATGAATAAAACATGGCATCTCTGTCCCCAGAAATGTTTACTTTTTTATTGGGGGGAAAAAACAGATTCCTTCCAGAGTTTATAAAAGCTAATTTTTCACCCATCTAAAAGGCCCTACTTCCCAAGAAGCTCTGCATTGTTCTTCAGAACTGTACTTGGACATGCTCTTCACTACCAATTCCTTGCTTTTCCCTCTCCCACTGGCATTTACGACGTCCTTCTCTTTCTTTTACTTTCTCTATATTATATATTCTTTGCTTATATCATTTGGTAATGTAGTAATATGTTTTCTTATTAAATTGAGCTTCTCGATGATAGGACCATTGTTTATTTATCTTGGAATCTCCTGTGTCAAAAAATGGAGTCTGATTTACGGTAGACTGTCCTTAAAGGTTTTAATTGAAAATGTCCAGGTCCTTTTTTTTTTTTTAAGTGATAGCATACTGTGACACCTAAAATTAACGGTGTCTTTACTGTTTATCCCTTAGGGCCAACAGCAGGCCCCTCAGGTCCAGCAGCCAGGCCTTGTGACTCCGGTAGCCCAAGGGATGGGTTCTGGAGCTCACACGGCTGATCCAGAGAAGCGCAAACTCATCCAGCAGCAGCTCGTTCTCCTTTTGCATGCCCACAAGTGCCAGCGCCGGGAGCAGGCTAATGGGGAAGTGAGGCAGTGTAACCTTCCCCACTGTCGCACAATGAAGAACGTCTTAAACCACATGACACACTGCCAGTCGGGCAAATCCTGCCAAGGTGAGTGAGTTCAAAGGGTTTGTGTGCTCAGCAATTAATATTTACATCAGAAGGAAGAGAAATAATATGATCAATTATATTTTGAGGCTCCTTTACTGATAATTAATGTCCACTCTATATTAGGATATTATAAGATCCAACGTCATTTTGTAAGGATGTAGGAGGAGGAGGAAATTTTAAGGACTTCATTTTTGTGATGATCCTTATTGACTTGGATTTACCCCAGTATTGCATACTTTAAGTATTATTGAGGGTTTGCTATCATGTGGCCAGTACTAAAAGTTTTATCTGATAATATAATTTTTATATTTACGGAATTATTAGAAATCTTTTGTTGAATATAGTAAATTGCACATCTTGGTTGCAAAGAATATGGTCTCTGGAGCCATACTTCCTGACTTTGAATACCACTTTTGGGTATTCTGTGACTATGTGCAACTTAACAATTTGTTTCCTGTTTTCTCAACTATAAAATGTGAGTACTGATAGCTATTCTACAGGGCTATTGTGAAGTTGAAATGAGTTAGTAACATTTGTGGCACTTGTTAAGTGATCAATAAATTAGCTGATAATAATGTAAAAATATAAACTGCATTTGAAACAAATCATTTTCTTTTTAGTGGCACACTGTGCATCTTCTCGACAAATCATTTCACACTGGAAGAACTGTACAAGACATGATTGTCCTGTGTGTCTCCCCCTTAAAAATGCTGGGGATAAGAGAAATCAACAGTGTAAGTGATTTAATCTTTTAAAGATTTTATACCAAAAGTAGTCTTAGGCTCTCACCAGTGAGTTTTGTGGGATTTAGAGTACTTGATTAATGTGAAGTTGCTTTGACTACCTAGTGCTCTCTGTCATACTAGTTTGTTTTCACACCCTATTAATTTTATATTAATGAGGTTAAAATTAAACTTTTTATCACCTAAAATAAGATCCAGAAACTTCAGTAGATATATATATATATGCTCCATTTTTAAATTCATGAAAACTTAAAAGATCATCACTTTGACATGGGACAAGTTACTATTCTGTAACTGTAGTATAAATATGTAGATAATTTTAAATTATTTGAAGAGGAAAAAAATGGAGATTGTTTTTAGAAGTTTGGGATAATGAGCTTTTCTTAGAGAAAAGACAAGTCGAAGTAGAAAGATTTAAATGGAGTTACTATACCTATACTCTAGAAACAAAAGACTAAGCATTTAGGATTGAAAGACAAATTTGGAAATACATATGCAACATGTGAAAAAGGAATTAAATTTTATAAATTAATGAAAAAAATCATAAATGGTTCAGTAGAAAATTGAGACTAGGAAACAGACAATTCACTAGAGGGAGGAAATACCATCAAGTTCACTATTAAAGTAAATGAAATAAGGTACCATTTTTCTCCTGTCACATTGGCAGAAATGATGCTGCCTGGTGCTGGCATTTGTGTGGCTCTAAGGCTTTCATACACTGAGTGTGGAAATACTGATAGAGCCTGCAGGAAGGCTTTTGGGTATTTTAGATTAAAAGCCTTTTCATGCCAATGACCCCTTTGACCAGTCAGTCCTGCATTTAGAAATTTTTTAAGGAAATAATGGGGAAAAGATACATGTACTAAGATGTTTCACAAAACACTAATTTTGTGTGGGTGTTTTCATTTTAATTTATTAAAACATTTTAGTTCTTTTTCTTACTCTCCTTAACATTGTGATACCATTTCTTTTGTCTTCCTTAGCAATTTTAACTGGAGCACCAGTTGGACTTGGAAATACTAGCTCTCTAGGGGTGGGTCAACAGTCTACCCCCAGCCTAAGCACCGTTAGTCAGATTGATCCCAGCTCTATAGAAAGAGCCTATGCAGCTCTTGGACTACCCTATCAAGTAAATCAGATGCAGACACAGCCCCAGGTACAAGCAAAAAACCAGCAGAATCAGCAGTCGGGACAGTCTCCCCAAGGCATGCGGCCTATGGGCAACATGAGTAAGTGTGTCCTCTTAGTAACAGATATGATGTGTGTGTAAATGCCATGTAATATGCAGGATTAACTCCTATTTGAGTTTCTATGTGTATGTATCTATTTGTCACCCCCCCTTTTGTTGTTACAAGATTAATTTTTTAAAATAATTTTTTAGAAATTACTATGTGAAGTCCCTATGTAATCCACATACCAGAGGTAACTGCTGCTGATTTATACCCTTCTAAATACTTTTATGTATATGTGAATTTATAATTCTAGAAAAGGATCCCGTGTGTTATATTCTGAAGGAAATTATTTCTTTAACACAATGTGGACCTCTTTCACTTTCCATATCCATTATATTCTTTTTAATGCTTGCATAGTATTTCCATGCATAAAACAATCTGACAGATGGACATTTAAGTTTCTTTCTTTTTTTGCTGTTTAAACTGCACAAAGAAATTATGTTTTGGCCTGAAGTTCTCTTTGGTTTGAAATGTGTATAGTTGAATATGGATGTAGTTGATATAGATTTCCATATATGTATTTGGCAGCAAGATTAGTGTGCCTTTGGAAATAGTTTATTGAAAGCATTTGTTTACCTAACCTTTTTCTATGATCGGACTGAGGGAAGGGGAAGAGTGAGTGGTGTTGTAATATCCTAACTTGGGGTATTTTTTTTCTCTAATTACATAAAGGACATTTGCTCTGTGATTATCCATTTGCTGTTAGGCAGTAGACATACATCTAAGCCATTTTGTTTAAATAGGTAATTCCATGACTTTTAATATTTTGGCTCATTCTAAAATTGTGCTTGGTGGTACAGTTCTTCTGTAGAAAATGGTCTGATTCTGAATAATCCACCATGTCTTTTCCTGTGAAATCCCATTTCATCATTCTTGAGAGTTATTTAAAATACACTAGGTTCTTCCTTCGTAATCGTTGCAGGTTTAAGGTAAAAGTATTTCTGTTAACCTCTTTCCCCTTCTGAGAATACATTTTTCTCCTAAACTTTAATTTGGAATTTTCAAACCTACCTAAAAGTTGTAATTTAGTAAAGACCACATACATACTTTTACCTAGGTTTTCTCATTTTTAAGATTTTTGCCACGTTTGTGTGGATTTGAGATATTCTGATGCTTGACTGCTATTTCAGCATATATATTCTAAAAATAATGTCTTCCTTCACCATAACCACATACTATTTACATACCTGCAAAATTTAACATTTGTTCAATAATGTCATTTAATGTGTAGTCTGTATTTTAATTTCTCCAGTTGTCCCCCAAAGTCATTCATGGCTTTCACATTCATTTTTTGTGTGTGTGTCTTCTGTTTCATTTAATCTAGAAATCATCTCAATCTTCTTTATTCATCACACATTGACTTTCGATATGAGCCCTGTAGATGGTTGAAGATTGTCCCGTAATTTGGATTGTGTAATTGTTTCCTAATACAGTTGAACCTTGGAGCAACATGAGTTTAAACTACGGGTGTCTCCTTATCTGTGGATGTTTTTAACTACATACACAATCAGCCCTCCATATCCTTAGGTTTCTCATTCACAGATTCAAGCATGGAAAATGGTACTTTGATTCGCAGTTGGGAATCTGCAGATACAGAGATCCAACTGTGTATTGTCTGTGCCATTTTATGTATGGGACTTGAGTGAGTGACACAGATTTTGGTGGAATCAATGCCCTGGAGAAAGTGAGAGATGACTGAATTTTAGGAGAGTCAAAAATCACTCGGATTTTTGACTGTGCAAGAGTTCGGCACCCATACCTCCCTACCCATATCCTAAGGATCTACTATAATTGGATCCGGATTAAACATTTGGGACAAATGTGTTACAGGTGGTGGCACAATTTCAGTATAAAAACTTCTTGGTATTCTTTATTTACCTCTAACTAGCCTTTATGGTATCCTTATTCTGTTATTGCTGACCTTCATAGTATTGGTTAGCTATCTTTCAGCTATTTTATGGAAATTCTGGAACTATTACTTCTGAGTTTTGTATGCTCTAAGTTTTGTATCTCACTTAATTGGTAGATACGATCTCTATTTTATGCTCCCAGGCTGTAGGATTTTTAGAAAAAGTATTTATGTTTATGTCATATCTTTACCTGAGGTGTATATAGTACTAGGTAAGACGAAGCACCTAAGCAAACGTTTTTACTGATGCTTTTGTGGGAAAAATATATTCACAGTTACAGCTTGGTATTACAAACGTGTCTCCCACTGTGGCAGAACTGGTTGTAATGCTAGAACATTCTTAGGGTTATTAATTTTAGGTATCTATAATTAACAGCAGCATTTGAGTAAACAGTAAGCAGCATTCATTCAGATGTGCTGATAACACAGTAAAGGGACATGGTCTCTACTCTGAAAAATCTCTAGACTGAAAGGGCAGTTAAGCGTTTAGGCAAAATTACAGGATCTCTATTATACGTTAGGGTATCGAGGTTCTGTAGAAGGGAGGGGAAGAGAAAATCTGGAACCCAAAATTACAGCTTTTTAACGTAAGCCTTCCACAGCGACATTCTTAATCTTCTAGTTCCAATTGAATTCACTGCTTCTATAAAAACTTTTTTAGTGTGAGATTCCTCCTAGAGCTTAGACAAAAAAAAAAAAAGATTCTCAGTGATTTTTAGGTGTCATGAATTCTCTTTTTGTTTGTTTGTCTGTTTGTTTTTTTCTGACTTATTCTCTGGCAATACCAGTAAAATCTGACTCCCTGAGATCTTGTATTCTCAAGTAATGCTCACTCTTAAATCTTAAATACCAGCCTCTGTAAGATGTTTCTTCACAAATTAGGACTTATGTGTTATTTGAAATCACTGCCAAATATTAATGGGCCTGGAGACCTCGGAGAGAATGTTTTGCTGTGTTTTAATGTACCACCAGGCAGTAAGATAAGCAAATTAATATATACTTTAATCACTTTTTCTTTTATCTCATCTTACTGTCGGCACCAATAAAACAAATCTATGTTAAGAGTACATAACTTTTCTAAAAAGGAATATTTACACATACAGTATTAACATTGACACAACAGAATTGTGGAAAAATACAACTCTGTTAGAAAAGACCATTTGCGGCAACTCTATTTCAGTGCTGGCCTGATGCTGTCACAGAAGCAGAGTTCTAAACATTTAAGAAGCATGAGAAGGGAAACAGCATTTTTCCCCATTAAACATTGTTTATAAATCTAGTTCATTATTTGCACTTATAGTGGGAAGTTTTATTCTTTCTAACTAAAATACAGGTGTATATTAATAGAATTGTGTATGAAATGTGTTTTATTTAACCACATAAAAACCTGGTTTAGTGTGAATATTGCTCATGGGTGTTTATTTTAAAGAAACTGAATATTCATTAATATTGTTAATTGAAGAAATAATATATGTACATAGAGATATTCAAACCAGTTTGACGTATTCAATTAAAAATATTTAACTTTAACCCAAACACTGCTTTTTAATTCCCTCCCTAGAGATTATCATACTTAGGTCCCTTCTGTCCTTACATAAATTATCTCTGCTTTTGAAAGTATATGCATATGTAGTTCACTTCTCTTAAGCATTTTTGGTTCTGGTTTTTGCTCCTTTTAACTTCTTTGTACTTAACGTCTGTCCATACACATTATAAGCATTACTGAGACAAAATATCAGAAGTGGAACTCCTGACTGAGTCAAAAACTACGTGCATAATTTTTTTGTTTGTTAGTAGTGGCCACATAGCCTTAAGAGTGTCAGTTCACACACCTGGGTTTTCACTGAATGTGCTTCTTTCCCTAAACTGCTCAACCTTGTTATATACTCAAACATTGAAAAGTTTTCATAATTTCATACATGAAAAATGTATTGCTTTAAGATTTATAATAAGTGCAATCGAACATATTTGCATGTTTTAATATTGTATTTTTTATGTAAATTGCCTTTCCCTTTTTTTTTGGACAGATTGTTGTTTTTACTGGTTTTAAGGCCACTTCATGTATTAGCCTTTGTATATGTTTTGCTATTTATACTGCTAATAATTATTTTTTATATATGCTGTCATTGTTTTTTCCCCCCGATTTCTCATTTATCTCTTTGTGTTGATCATTTAATTATTTCTCAAATTTCTAAATGTCCTTGAGGCTAACTAATGAGTTCTGGGTCTTGAAAGGATAAAACTTTCTTATATTATTCCAGTACTTTTATGGCTTTTCCTTCTTTTTTTTCTTTGACTTTGTTGTTGTTGTTATTGTTATTGGTAATTAAAATAGTCTATCTTGTTTTTTATTTTGACCTAGATGCTAGTCCTATGGGAGTAAATGGAGGTGTGGGTGTTCAAACATCCAGTCTTCTTTCCGACTCAATGTTGCATTCAGCCATAAATTCTCAAAAGTAAGTTGTATATTTGTGCCTTGTATTGTTTTTCAAAGACCCATTAGAATTTCTTAGAGTTTTTTTAGTTTCTTTGATTTGAAGATACTCTTAATGAATGAAGACCAATGATATTTGAGTTCATACTTTAGACTTTCTGAATAACCTGTTTGAAATCACATAAATATCTAGGGTAACCTACACCTTTCCGTATATAGTAGGAAGTTGCAAGTATGCAGCTACTTAAAAAATGAGTTTGCTCTGTCCTATTAAGAATTAGTTCATTGCCCAATGGATTCCCTGGGATAAGCTGTATTAAAATGACAGCACAGTCTTAGAACACAAGACTTAACTCTTCTAAACCCAAGTCCTCATTCCCCATTCTACACAATGAAATGTTATAGTTAATGCTTTCCCTCACACAAGCACAAACACACATACAATATTCCTTCCTCCATAGACTTCTGTATGTGAATAGTTTTGTCATAGTGTTTTAGACCCATCGCAGTCATCACTGTCAACTCTATTTATATAAGATCTTCTTGCTCCCACCCTCTTCGCTAAAACTATTTCACGGCTCCTCTTTAAAGCCCAATGATGAGTGAAAATGCTAGTGTGACCTCCCTGGGTCCAATGCCAACAGCAGCTCAACCGTCCAGCACTGGAATTCGGAAACAATGGCATGAAGATATTACTCAGGATCTTCGAAATCATCTTGTTCACAAACTGTAAGATTATAAGCATGGCTCCTACAGAGTTACCTGTCAGCATGCTTCCCATATGCCAGGCACTTAACTATTATTGATTTTTCTTGCTCCTGTAGCTTTCTTGCTTCCTATTCTCTGCTTGTCAACTTTTTCACCATCATTTGTTAGTCTTTCAGCTTTGACACTGTGTGAACTAGTCTGCCTAGTGACAGTAATAAATAATATCTATTAGTTAAAAATTCATTTTCGTTTCACTGCCTTTACAAAACTTATATTTTAAAAACTAGAGCTCAGCTTATTAGAACATGTCAGTGGCAACACTTTGTTATCTCTGGTAAAGCTTTTATTATGTTGACAAATTGAATCTGGTAGTGTTGTCCTCTGGTCCTCCAAATGTGCACATATCAGTAGGTTGTGAAATGGTTTGCACTATTTGTTGAGAAGATATATGCCAGGCACTCTGCCTCATAAACTCTTAAATAACACTTAAGTAAAGTGGGGAAAGGCAAATAGAGTGGAAAAATATCATACTCCCTATGTCATGAAGATAGAGCTCAGACTTCACTGATCACAGAGCTTGCACTTCAAACACCACTCAGTGTTTTTATTGGAGAAAGCAGTCTTTTCATTTC
Source organism: Cynopterus sphinx (assembly GCA_030015415.1). Classification (NCBI taxonomy): domain Eukaryota; kingdom Metazoa; phylum Chordata; class Mammalia; order Chiroptera; family Pteropodidae; genus Cynopterus; species Cynopterus sphinx. The sequence continues at coordinate 170,026,555 of CM057380.1, forward strand.
TTCACCTAATAGAGGGGTCTCATTCTTTCTATCCATTTTTTTATTGGCTTAGAACCATGTGGCTTATCTTTTCTTAATTTATTTTTGTTACATTAGCCAATTACACATGAATTTCATTTAGGAATTCTAAAACAATGGCATTAATAATGGAATTTGACAAGGAGCAAATTCTAAAATTTGAATAAAATGAATAAAAGGAATAACCAAACCAACTTATTTTATGATCATTAAATTGTTTAGGAACTCTTATTTAATAAACAGATAATTTTTTGAGGTTGATTATCTAACTTGATGTTAAAAGCTTATGCATGTGGATTTTTAAATATTTACCAACTCAAATATTCTGAACTTGCATATACTTCTTCCCAATCTGGTTCCTTCAAGTACTTTACTGAAGGTGAGATGTCCAAATGATAAAATTAGTGACTGGAAATCATTTTCTCAATCTTGAGGAACACTAGTGCCAAGTGTTTTGTAAGGAATGGCAAGAGAGTAAGAGACATTGGATTTAGCAGAATTATTTTGCATTTATGCCCACCCTTCAAGTTTTTGATTTATCAAGATTTCATAGTGATGATTAAATTTTATTTTGCTAAGCTGAATAAATATAGGAGAGTAGAAGGATCTAAAAGCTGTTGCTACTTGATAGCCATAACAAAGGTCAGGTTTCCACACTTCATTATGCAGGTTGCACAGTATAGTTTTTTTACTCCACATTAGAGTAAGTAACAAGGGCCAGAGAGTATATTTATGGATCATTTCTTATATTTTGACCAAGAAAACCCTTTGTTTACTATAAAGAGACATTTTCATTTTGATCAGTGTATTTCATATATGAGCACATCCCAGCCCTCTTTTTTTTCTTCTTTTTTCTTTCTTTCTTTTTTTTTTTTTTTTTTAAGTTTGCTTAATGTGTCCATTGTACAAAAATGAGGAAATACTAATCAGGAAAACATTTAAAATACTGTACTTTTCTCTGTGGTGAGATCAGAAAGCCAACATGATATAACAGTGGTAGGATTTTTTGTTCTTAGCGTTCAAGCCATATTTCCTACTCCGGATCCTGCTGCTTTAAAAGACAGACGGATGGAAAACCTAGTTGCATATGCCCGGAAAGTGGAAGGGGACATGTATGAATCTGCAAATAATCGAGTGAGCACCTATTTTTTTTCTATATAGAGTTAAAAATTGACCTATGCTCGTTGCTTAGTTTATTCCTCTTTGTAACATGTATTTCAGAACATATACTTTCGCTATCCTGTCTTTGTCTCACTGTGCAGTCAAGATAACAAAGTAATTTTCTTAAAGTATATGTCATCAAAATCTTACATTTTTCCTTTTAATAATACAGTGCACTCACGTGGCACTTTATCTGAGTTGTCCTTCTGTCAGCTTAGAAAGTGGTTGAGCTGTTTCCAGCTCTGTGCTATTTTCACTGGAATATGGTGAATCAGCTGCTTAGTATTTTGATCTCAAGTAGTATTGCAGTTTCTCTACATCAGTTGAACTTTCTTCCCTAAATTGGCATTTCTTCAAAATGTAGTACATTCTTCCATGGCCTATAAATTGCCATTACGTAATTTTTAAACCTACTTTGAGAGGTCTTGCTCTACTGTGTAGGCTCATAATAAAGCTGCTTTTCACACAATCATTCCAAAACGAGCTCACGTTTGGAAATTACAAGACAGGAAATTACATTCTTCTCCCTTTTAGTTTCTGCCTGTCTCTTTAGATGGAGCTAATATCTGCTCTTAGTTCATTTCAGCTGATGGTGATTCCTTTTTCTATATCTTATTTCCAAAATTCAAAAAGGCTGAATATTATCACCTGCTAGCCGAGAAGATCTATAAAATCCAGAAAGAACTAGAAGAAAAACGAAGGACTAGACTACAAAAACAAAACATGCTACCAAATGCTGCAGGCATGGTGCCAGTTTCCATGAATCCAGGGCCTAACATGGGGCAGCCACAACCGGGAATGACTTCTAGTAAGTGTTTGGTGTTATGCTATTTTGGAAGGAAATTGGTAAGGGAGTGGTTTCTCACCAAAGTCATTAATTTGCATTAGCTTATGCAACTATTCTGTATGATTTGAATGACCTTTTCTTGTCTTTGCCAAGAAAACAATTTTCTAATAAAAACGGTAGCAGAACAGTATGTATTAACAATTTCTGGGCGTCGTACTTTAACAGTCTTAATAATCTGGCATCGTTTTTAGAGCCCCGGATACTCTCATAGTGACATCTAGAAAATGATAGTCCACCGGCTTTCACTGACTTGCATATGGTAGGCAGCCAGTGATGTAGACTGAGCAGACTCAAAGGCCCCAGTAGCTTTCTTATGTCCTAAGAATACAACATCATGTTAGTTACACTGACACGATATGTTCAAAGGCTAAGAACGATTTTATTAAAGCATTTTGAGTTTCATTGTTCTAGTTATAGCAGTCTTCTTGACTTAATGAATTATTAACCAGATGGCCAAGATGATTGTCCATTGCCTTAATCATTGACTTATTAGTAGGTTCCAAGCAATGAAGTACAGTTACACAATAGTAAGTCTACAATCTGTTTAAATGATGTGAAGAAAGACTATAATAGTGAAAAACCTGTATTTCTTAAGCCAGGAAAGCCGAGTACCTGATAGGTAGCTCTAGCTAAGCCATTAGGTACTTACCACCTCCTATGCCATTAGTAGATTATAGGGCAGCTGTGAAATTCATCCCCCTCAGGCCTTGAAATGTGGATTGCCATTGGCCTAATTTAGCAGCTTTGTTTGTTAATTGCCATGTGCTAGATATGTTTTTTCATTAGGCTATGATGTGAAAAGAGAAGGGCATTTCTGGCAGGGGAATAGTATACATGGAGGCCCGCTGGTAAGGGAAGATGCAGATATCTCTTGAGTAGGTAAGAGAACAGATATTCAGAAATGAGAAAGTTAGGACTAGAGTTGAGGAGACCGCTTCAGTGCTGATGGTTTGAAGTAGGGCAGTGGCCAAGGTAAAGAGACAAGTAGACAGATTTGAGATTACTTGGGTGTGGTAGGATTTACTTGAGTTCTTCAGAATTTGAGCCAAGTTTAAAATCTGTCATATTAAATTATTGTCTTATGTTAGAATGAAAACAATATGGAATAACCCAGGCGGGAACAAATATTAGTAAAACTGAATTGCCATAAGTATATGTTGACCTTTAGCTTATGCTAAATCTGACATTTTGTAGAATGAAATCCCTACTTACCCTATACACAGAAATTAATAGTAGAATTAAAAGTTGTATGCCTTAAATAAGAAACTGAAAATATTATTGAGAATATAGAAGAAAATAAAAACTGCAATTAGAAAGGTCTCTAAACTAGATACAACCTAGAAGCTTGAAAGAAAGAAATCACAACCATAAACATAATAGACAAACCAAGGAAAATATTTTCAATATTAAAGGTACTAATTTCATAAATATATTACTTGAGAGGAAAAAAAGATGAAATATTCGGGAAGAAAAATTAGAAAAAAGAATAAATAAAACCATTATAGACCGTTATAGGTCTGTAAAGGTTAAAATGGGCATTAGTGACGACATGACTGAAACATGCTAGTGGTGATAATTTAAATATTTGTTTATTCCTTAAATTCAGTTCCATTTCTAGAAATTTTATTTCAAGAAATAATGGTATAATTGCACAGAAATAATCACAGCATAATTTATACTTTGGCAACATGAGAATCATCCTAAAAGTGCTCCAGTTTTATATTGCTAAAGTAACCATCCAACCATACAGTTGAATGTTTTAACTGAGGCATCCTTGCAGCGTTTCCTTTACACTCAAGCAGTGGAAAACAGAAGAGATTTCACCAACCATGAGGAGTTGTCTGCTTTTAAAAGTGAAGGTCAAGATATGACTGAGAGACTGACAACACTAGGGTGATTCCACCTACCCTCTTTCCAAGCAAACAGCACACCCTGAGCAGGCCACTCCCTATACAGAGATAAATAACAATTAGAAACTATCTAAACTGGGATCCTTAGGTAGAAAAATTAAAACTGCAAGAGAAGGTTAGAAAAGGCATTTGAAGAATTATTACAGAAAACAAGAAACTTCAGAAGAAAAAAAATTGTGCACAGAAGTGAAAACAAAAAAAACAGCAGGGGTAGAAAAGGAACTGGGAGTGTTAATCAAGATTAAATCCATGTTATCCATACAAAACAGAAGGTACGATTTACAACAGCTTTATTTTAGAAGGTACAAACTAGAATAGAAAATAAAAATCTAATCAGTAGAGGTGACAGCTATAGAAAGCAGATTTGAAAGGTCAAACAGCCTAAGTAATACAGGTGCTGTGGTCCCCGCTTTATAGATAAGGGACTGAGGCAGAGAGAGGTTACCTGTCTGTGGTCTGGTTAGTGAGTGGCAGAACCAGGAATCAAACCCAGGCATTCTGTCCTCACATTCTTCTCTAAACTATTAAAATGTGTTAAGTTATAATTTAAAAGTTAAAAAGTAATAAAAGAAAATTTTCTTGAAAGAAAAGGCTGAATCGGCTAACTAAACCTAGCTCATTATTTTGTCTTAATGTAAAGGTAGATAAGGAAATATCCAGAAAACAAAACAAAACCATAAAGAAAGGAATGGTAAATTTGACTAGGTAAAAACTTACCAAGTGTGTCATAAGGAAGAAGCAAGTCAAGTAAGACAAACATATAAGAACCCCTGTGTTCAGTATAGCATTATTTACAATAGCAAATTATATTCCTCAGTGGATGAATGGATAAAGAAAATGTGGTGCATATATATACAGATCATGAAATAGCTTGGCTATAAAAGCACTGTCTTGTCATTTGCAACAATATGGATTGACCTTGAAAAAGGCATTATTTATGCTAAGTGAAATAAGTCAGGCAGAAAACATATACCATGTAATTTCACTTTTTACAAAGTGGAATCTTTAAAATAAGCTCACAGATACAGAGAATAGATTGGTGGCTGCTAGAGGCCGACATGATGTGCCAAATAGGTGAAAGATAGATGTATAGTCTGAAAAAGATAAACCTAATTATTAGGTTAAATAGGAGCTGACTTAATTTTTTCCCCTAACTATAAAAAACCTTAAGAGAAAGTTGATGACAGACAAGTATATGGATTATAATTTGATTTTTTTGAAATGTAACATATTCTCAGAAAACAGTTTTGGAAGAAATAAATACTAGTCTGTTTACGGTGGTTTCCTGTGAGGGTGGGAAGATTCCTGGATAAATTAGTGTTGTGCATTATTAGGTTTTTTTATTATTAGGTTTTTGATTATATATTTTGCATTAAGAGAGTATTAAAATGTAAATTGTGGACATTTTAATGGTTTTATGTGTACATATATTCTTTATCTTTAAATATTTATCTTAAAAACTTTTCAAATTGTTCTTTTAAATGTTCATCAGATGTTTCTTATAATAAATGAAAAATTGAGACCTAACAGGCCAACAATAGATTTTATGACAGTTTATGCCATGAAGTCAATAAACACTGTCATATCCATCATAGTTGTAAGCAGAAGTGCTTGGTCCAGATGTAGGCAGTAGGATTGGTTTTTTCATTTGATTAGTCTCATGTGTTAATCAGAAGATTTTGCATTAAATTTAGATTTCTGGCTTCCTTTAAAAATGGAAGGACCTACCCAACTTGGCCCCTATCCCACAGGGCCCTGTTGTCTATAGCTAGAGTGGTTGCTTCCTATTTAGAAGGGTTGTGCTTTTTCCACTTCACAGTTTTCTGTGTTCCCTGTAATTTCAAGTGCCTAGTTTTGATAGTATCTGCCTGGCCCCTGCTGTCATTTGACTTGCAATGCATATCCACATTATTGACAAGAGAAAAAGTTCCTCAGTCTCTTAGGTGAAAACCTTGTATATAAGAGTGTATATGAATACATATGTGTAAGAATAAAACTATTAATACAGATTTATCTCTTTTTGCTATCTTTTCTAATTTTTAATATAGTGGACATAGGTTACACATGTAATTTTGTATATCTCACACAGTTGGCAGGTAAAAGATATCACTAAATGTTGATTATTCTTGGTTTTCAATTTTAATGCATTACGTTTTATTAGGAATAATATTAGTGGTAAGTCCTTAATGGACTTAGTAATTTGAATTGTATTAGTAAGCCACTTAGTCCTGGGATCATTTTTTTGCTAATGAGTATAGCAAATTTTATTAAATGAACAAAAATCACAGTAAAAACTGAGAGTTGTCTGAAATGATGGGCTTCTCGTTAGAGCACGGTCTAAGGCTTGAGTGCGTAGCACTTTGAGTAGGCCACATCCAGGGTAGAGCTGGGTCACTACAAGCATTTTGTCTTTTCCTGGGGTGCTATAGAAATACTACCCTTTCTGCACCGTAATGTGAAAAATGTTGGGAAGTGCTGTGCTACAGGTGCAGATGATCCAAGAAAACATTAGAACTTATGTATTCTTATTTTAATCTCATTTCTCTATTTTTGTTTTATGAGATACTTAATATATAGTGCACTATAATGTGTGGATTATTTAAAGTCTCTGTTCTCAGTGGGCTTGTGTACATAAAAACATATTGGAGTACGTAGTCTAATTCAGCCATTGGACAAAATCTGCGGCTTTTTTCTATGGAGGTATTCTATAGGCAAACCAAAGAATCAGATAGTCAAATAATATATTAAATGCAATACTGGCCTTTTTTCTTTTCTTTTTTTTTTTAAGATTTTATGTTATCTTCCCATCAGCACTGAAAGCACCCTAGTTTATAAAGGAATGTTCTAAAATCATTTGATGGAGGCATTTTCATACGTCCAGAACTAACATTTTCTTCAAATTCCTGTCTGGTTCATAGTTTTATTTTTTTATGATTTATAATGAATTCTTCATTATCACTAAAATGCTTTGTGGAATTTTTTAAAGGATGAGAAACTAGCTAAAAGATCCTTCTCTAACTATTTCTCTTCCATTCTAGATGGCCCTCTTCCTGATCCATCTATGATACGTGGCAGTGTGCCAAACCAGATGATGCCTCGGGCACCGCCACAACCTGGTAAGTTATGGAAGAAATCTATGTATTTATCCATGATCTTTTTTTAACAGAATCCCTGTTGTACTACAAGGTTATACTTACCACCTTGATTCTTGCCTCATTCCACCAGCAGGTATCTTAATTACATGTTTGAGAAATCTGAAAACCTTTTAAAGTTGGAGCCCAGGGAGGAAGGAATAGTGAAGAGCAGGTTGGCTGACAGGTCAATTGGCAAAAGACAGAAGATTGAGTATCCATTTAAAATCACCTGGCCAAAATGAAATCGATGTTAAAATTCACAGTGCCCTTCTGTGGGTACTGTGAATAAAACAGATTCATTCATCATTGAAAGCAGGTTCCTGTATTTATCCTGGGAACATGATGTAGAATTAGAAATAAGGGTTCTTCTTTTCTCTGATTTCTTGAAGGTGTTCACATCTAATATTTTGCACTTATTCTTAGGTTTGAATCAATTTGGCCAGATAGGTATGCCCCAGCCCCCTATTGGACCACGGCAAACCTCTCCTCTTCAGCACCATGGACAGTTGGCTCAGCCTGGAACTCTCAACCCGGTAAGTTTAACCTCTTCAGGTAACCTCTTTGGCCTTCACCTGACATTTTTAAAATTCTTTTTTTTTTTTGTTTTAACTTCATAACAAAAATTCTCACACTTACTTAACCAGCTAACTATAAGTTATTAATTCTTAATTTTGATTTGTGTTCTAGAGATGAGAATAAGTAGATATTGAATACTAAAAGGATATGTTTTAAAGATAATTCATTTGAAAAGATGTTATGTACTCTATCTTGAATACATTATGGAGTTAAGTTAAATTTGGTACATCTGTCGATTGGGATGTTATGTAATCAATAATTTTGGAACTTGCATGATGGTAGGAAAGATTGAATTAGGAAAACTAGGTTTCTAAAGCAAGTATGTTATGGGATCAGCATAGCTAAGAACTCTCTTGATTTTAATATATATTAAATAAACACTAAAAGAGATATGCTTTCAAGTCCTGTTCATGGTTATAGTACTAGAAAGCTTTATAAGAGTAGCCAGTCACCTTTCCCTCGAATCTTAATCTTTAGTAGCCTGCACACTTTAACACAGTCTCTTTTCCATAAATGCCCATCTTCCCCAAACACGGCACCTACCCTTGCAGGAAGCTATCTTGCAAGGGTGATGGAGAAGCAGTTGCCTGGTAGTAGAGACAAAAGAAGTACTCTAAGCAGTACCTCACTGTTTCTACTGGAAACCCTTAAACCTGTCATCAACCTTTGGTTGGCTCAAGCTCTTCGTCATCTTCCAGAGTTAGCTAGTGCCTCTAGTACTTAGGCTTTTAGAATAGTCTAGCAGGACGTCTTGGCGTACCAGTCCCCTTGTTTAATGAGAATTCTTATTAGTCTTCATTTTAATCTGTATCACACATGCCTTTCTTAGATTATGACATTTTTGGCCTTTGGTACTCCATAATTCTTTATTAAATCCCTGGATTTGTTTGGGATGGTTTTAGAAATAAAATGTAATCCTAGAGTGTTTGTGGACTATGAATGCTACCAGGTTCAGTCATAACCTCATTACTTATTTTTACCTATTATAGAATCTTAAAATTTGTGCTGTTACAGTACTATTGACATGAGCGAAGAACTTGTAAAATTGTGATTCGCTCTCCTCCCTTAACAGCATGCAAAGAAATATTTACCTCTACTTTGTCGGGATTCTGGGTGCATTTGTACGTCAGAGTTCGTAACCACGTGTAATTTTAGAGTAGGCTTAGGTAAAATATGAGTCTAGTCTCTGTTACCTTGGCATGAGAATCAGTGGTTGCACAGCTTTCTTCCTTTACTACCCCACCCTCAGCAGGGCCAGGGAAGTTGGTGATTCCACCTGCTGCTCTAGTAGAATAACTATAATGAATCAATTTGGTGCTGTGTTTCTTGTGTGCAGCCTATGGGCTATGGACCTCGCATACAGCAGCCTTCCAACCCGAACCAGTTCCTTCCCCAGACTCCGTTCCCAGCCCAGGGAATGAATGTAACGAATATGCCTTTGGCTCCGTCTGGCGGTCAAGCACCAGTGTCTCAAGTATGTATCCCAAATAAATTTTCATTTGTTTTTGTGATTCTTGAAATTCTGATCTTGGTTTTCTTTTTACAGGAAAGGGTGACAGTAAGTAGTAGGTGAAAGATTTTCCAAGTTTGTAATAAGAACAATTATGGACATATAGTATTCTAAACAATGAAGAGATTACTCTGTGACATAGGCAATAGTGTTACAAACTAAGAAATAAATTGAGAATGTAACCATTTTTTTAGTAGTAAACTTTAAGATGAAATCGTACAACTACTTGCAGAAGGAAGAACTCTATCTGAAGAGAACATAGGAAGGCCAGAATACATGATATGCCTACCTGTCCTGTGCCCCTGTGGTACTGAGTGCCTTCTTGTAAATTTTTAAAGTTTACTTAAATACTGTATTGGTTAGATTATCCAAATATATGCCCAAATAATAGGATTTTTTATCACATTTTTAAACTGAGGCATTCATTGCCATTTTCCATTGGTTCAGTTTGTGTCCTTAGATACGTATAACCTGCCTTAAGTAAATATTTCTTTCTCTTCTTAATTGCCATCTTGTTATGTTTTTTTTTTGTTTTTTTTTATCTTAACAGGCACAAATGTCCAGTGTTTCCTGCCCTGTGAACTCTCCTATAATGCCTCCAGGGTCTCAGGGGAGCCACATTCACTGTCCCTCGATCCCTCAAGCTCTACATCAGAATTCACCCTCTCCTGTACCTAGTCGTACCCCCACCCCTCACCACACTCCCCCCAGCATAGGGGCTCAGCAGCCACCAGCAACAGTAATTCCAGCCCCTGTCCCGACACCTCCAGCCATGCCACCTGGGCCACAGTCCCAGGCTCTGCATCCACCTCCAAGGCAGACACCTACTCCACCAACAACGCAACTTCCTCCCCAAGCACAACCTTCTCTTCCTGCTGCTGTTTCCACTGACCAGCCACAGCAGCAGCCTCTGTCACAGCAGAGTACAGCAGCATCTGTTCCCACCCCGACGGCACCACTGCTGCCTCCGCAGCCTGCGACTCCAGTAAGCAGAGACTTGGGTTTAGCAGAATCGTTTCAGTTGTATTTTGTGGTGTGTGTTATATTACGTATGTGCTGTGCTGCTCTGCTTGTTTCACCTTTTATTGTTGTTTTCTCAGTTAGACTAGAATCTCTTTATAATTACAGACTCTTTTCTTAACTTCCCTTTCCCTCTCTTTTCTCTCCTCTCTGTCCCTTCCTTTTCTTTCTCGATTCCTCCATTTCTCCTGTTGTAATACCTAGCATAGAAGGAGCTTAAAGAATATTTATTGTTCAGGTCTGGTGTTGACCATGGTACGTTTCATGTTGTATTCTGAGGCTTTGGGGCATATGCGGAGGACCACAAGGGGAGTGAGCCTGTAGTACATTTAAAGCATGAATTTTAAAGAATATTTTTTAGGCTGTCCGATCTGTAATACTCAACAGCAAATGAGCCAGCCTCTCTCTCAGAACAAAAAGTCAAGGATTTATGAGTGTCTGTGTTCCTAACTAAGGTTAGAAAATTATGATCTAAGATGAGAAAGGTATGGGCCTGAAACAACCTGTAGCTTCCTTGTTAGAGGCTTGGTTTGTATATATGTAGAAATCCAAATTTACATTTAATAATTGCATTCTTACTAGTAGAACTCTTGGTGTCAAGGCCTAGAACTTCTTATTTGATTACTGAGGTCTGTGTTTTAGATCTTTGTCATGTTGGTGAACTGAGTCCCAAGTACTTCATATCTGTCCAGCAGCGGCTGGTTCATCCTGGCCTCTGATAGACAAGAAAAGGCGCAGTGCAGAAAGGAAACTTTCACTTTATTCTCTGTAGGGTAGTTCCTGAAAATACTAACCTATCATTATGAAGTTTCTTGTTAGGAGACTTAGGAAAAAGAGATAATCATTTATCCCAGTGGAATATGAGGATTCAAAACAGCCACTTATTATGAGGGTCCATTATATTTTCTCAGCTTTTCTGTACATTTGAAACTTTTCCCAATGAGAAGTTAAAAACAAAAGATAGCCACTTGTCCTTATTCTCTTCCCATTTCTCTATAAATGTGAGCTCCTCTAGGCAGTCATCTCTGAAACCTCCTCCCCTCACACACTGCCAAAGAATGATAGTTATCAAAGAAACAGTCACTGGCTCTTTTATGCACAGCCAATAATTTGCAAATTTTTAGTCTCCTGTACTTCAGTATAATTATTACAAGGGGTAAAATAAGCAGTTAAGTGAAAACACCATCATGGATATAATGATACTAGCCTAGAAATAGGTGGTTAATTGTGCCATCCTGTTGTGTAGCTTAAATTCTGGTTGAATAATTGGCAAACTTTTTGTTTTTCCCCCCTCTCTGCCCAGCTTTCCCAGCCAGCTGTAAGCATTGAAGGGCAGGTATCAAATCCTCCATCTACTAGTAGCACAGAAGTGAATTCTCAGACCATTCCTGAGAAGCAGCCTTCACAGGAAGTGAAAATGGAGGCTAAAATGGAAGTGGATCAACCAGAACCAGCAGATACTCAGCCAGAGGATATTCCAGAGGTGAGAGTAGGGCAATTACTGCTGTTATGTGGTTAGCACCTTAGTCTAGGAACCCAATCAAACCCGTTACAGGAAAGTATTCTCATAATTAGGTCTCATTTTGTTGATTTCCATGTGAGAAAGAGTCTCCAGATACATTTGAAGGATCATCATTTACTCACACAAGGGGAGAATAAGACTGTGATCTTATTCCTTCCAGGTACATGTCTTTGTAATACTAAAAATATCTACTTATCTTGCCTTTTAGATTAAAACAGAAGACTGTAAAGTAGAACCTATAGAAACAGAAGAGAGAGGCACTGAATTAAAAACTGAAATAAAAGAGGAAGAAGACCAGCCAAGTACTTCAGTTACCCAGTCATCTCCAGCCCCAGGACAGTCAAAGAAGAAGAGTAAGTGTCTTAGGCTCTGTATTCCTGGACGCAAGGAAAACCGAAGAGCTTGAGAAGGATGAGATCAGGCATCAAGCCTGAGAATTGACTTTAATGTGATTTCATCATCACACTTGGAGCCCTTGGCCTGGTCTCTTAATTACTAATGTTGAGAAAGAATTTATATTTTTCCAGATATATTTGCTTCCTGGGATCACTGGGTCAGTCACACCCATTATTTCTTCAGGTTTAGATGGTTAATACCTGTCAAAATTCTCTTTTTCAAAGGAAATTGTTAAGTAATATTTTTGACTGAAATGCAGGAAATAATAGCAGTAACAATAACATTTATTGTTAACCTACTGTTAACAATAACCAGACACTGTGCTACACACCTCCATTGTCTTATCTGATGACCTCACAACTCTGTGAGGCTTTCGATCCCATTTTCCAGGCTGGAAAACTGAAGCTTGGCAGGGTTCAGTAACTAGCCCCAGCTCACTCAAGTGAACCCAGGCTGGCTGGTGCAGAATCTTTGTTCTGAACCACGCTGCTACTTACTGATGAGTCAGGCCAGGCAAACAGTGCTGCTTAGCACAGTATTAAACAGTTCCCACAGAAGTTAATCAGTTTAGTACTAGAATTTCTTAGAGCTCTAGAGATCTCTTCAGTGGCACAGGTAGATCTTAGCTCAATAGGGGGAGTCTCCTGGTTCTTAGAGATGATACATATAAAAGTGCTATTAATACAACTTACTACTTTTAAATGTTGGGGTTAAAAATTATTTTCATTAAAGGTTTATACATATTGAGGTGCTATTTTAAAACAGGTGATATCACAAGTTTGCAAATTACATTTGAGTACAGCCAAGTATGAGAGAGACAAAGCCACCCATCTGTTCGATCATTTTAATGGCAACCCCCGCCATTAGGTGATAAATATCTAAAGTGCTAATACATATACTCTCATGAAGATAAAATTAACTTGTAACTAGTAGAAATAACAAGACCTATGCCCAGAGTATGTTTTTAAAGCTCAAAACTGAACCCTTGATGACTAGCTTTTTGAATGAGAGCTTAAATTAATTCTGCTTGGGACACGCCAGCAAATCTTTCCTAACTTTTGGGAAACATAAGTGAGAACATATTTGAACATAATTTAATCAAATGAGTCCACGGCTATAGCATAACAATTTTTGTGTTTCCTTAGATTTAAACTTCACATTTGCCATTCACGTTGTAACTATGTCTTCTTCCTAACTTCTAAGACATAATGAGGAACTCTTCCTTTAAGTCATTCTTAGACCTTTAGTGATAATACCAGGTCTAATTTCTGACGTGTTAAATTCTGATAACACAGACGTGGATTTTTTTCTATTCTTGCTTGATAGCATCCCTCTCATTGCCAGTGTCTTTCAAAGTGTTATTTTGACAAGCCTCTTAATAAATTTTTGGAAGGCTAACAACATTCTTTTTCTACATGGTCAACACTATCTTAACTAAATTGCTAACCAAAGAAATAGCCGAGCTATGAAAGCTGTTTAAAGGTAACTAGACATGGTGATTTGAAAGTGGTACCTTAAGCAGACCAGGAATTAGAAATAGGAAGTGCACGGTTAGCGATATTCCTGTGAGGACAGTGTAGGCAACTTGTGTTTTGTGATTCTTGAGATATTTTTTAGCTTAGACTTGAACTTTTCTCCTTCTTTAACTTAATTGATAACTACTTTCAAATGTACTCTTTAAGTTTTCAAACCAGAAGAATTACGTCAGGCACTGATGCCAACATTGGAGGCACTTTACCGACAGGATCCGGAATCCCTTCCTTTTCGTCAGCCTGTGGACCCTCAGCTTCTAGGAATCCCTGTAAGTATGTGGTGATACTTCTGAATATTTTTAAAAAGGGGTAACAGCTTTATTCAGACATGACTCATGTACTGTACAGGTCACCCATTTAAAGTATACAGTTCAGTGGTTTTTGTGTATTCACAGAATTGTGCAGCCATTACCACAGTCAGTTTTGGATCATTTTCATCTGCCCACAGAAGAAATCCCATATCAATAAGTGGTTACTCCCTTTTTCCTTCACAGCCATCATCCCCACTACCACCATCCCCCACCATTAGTCTGCTTTCTGCCTCTGGATTTGTCTGTTCTAGGTATTTCATTAAATGGAATTACACAGTATGTGGTTCTTTGTGACTGGCTTCTTTAATTTAGCATAAGGTTTTTTAAGGTTCGTCTGTATGATATCACAAGGCCATGTTTCACTCCTCTTTATGACCTACTAATATTCCTTCATACTGCTATACCACATTTTCTTATTTGTTGATGGACGTTTGGGTTGTTTACAATTTTTTTGTCGACACTCATTGCTCTGCATATTCATATAGAAAATTTTGTGTGGATATATGACTTTATTTCTCTTGGGTATACACCTACGAGTGAGATTGTTCAGTCATATGGTTTATTTTTATCACTGGGGTATCAGTAGTTTATGATAAAAATGATGAGCCCAAATTAACTTCACCTGCTTTTGAAGTTGCCTTTCCGCACCAGGCTACTAGCAGGTTTCATTTGAGGGTCTGAAGTGGAAATGGATAAGGCAATAGAGTACTTTCAAGGGGCAAAAATCTATTAGGGACTTGTTCCCCCCTGTATTCTGTCATGGATCACTGATGTTCTTTGGACTTTACTTTTTTATCAATAGGTCCCTTATAGTTCTAAAATGGTAAGGGTCTTTGAAGTGATCGCACATACGTTATATAGTAAAACGTATGGAGTTGTTTCAGTAGACGATCAGCCGGCTGTCTGGAAAGTTTATTCTCGCTGCCCTCTGATCTGCGTCCTATCTCTAGACTAATGATTTAAAGAAGATTGGATGTCAGTCATCTCTAAGATATATAGACAGGTCAAAGATTCAACAATATCTGGAAAATTAATGATAATTGAAGATATGCCATCTCCCTTAAATACAGAGAATTTTGGGTAAAGTTTGGTGTCACCTGTCCTTCTAGGATTACTTCGATATTGTGAAGAGCCCCATGGATCTTTCTACCATCAAGAGGAAGTTAGACACTGGACAATATCAGGAACCCTGGCAATATGTGGATGACATTTGGCTTATGTTCAACAATGCCTGGTTATATAATCGGAAAACATCACGGGTGTACAAATACTGCTCCAAGCTGTCTGAGGTGTTTGAACAAGAAATTGACCCAGTCATGCAAAGCCTTGGATATTGTTGTGGCAGAAAGGTAAGAAATTTCTGGACAGATAAAAATTGCATGGAAAACTTGACTAAGTTGAACCCTGAATCATCAGATTATAAGTTCATCATTGAGAGTAAGGACTCTGTCATAATCACCTGTGTAGGTGCACGGTACCTGGCATGTACTGGTTTTCCTATGCGTTCCAGTTCACACTGAGCTCTTGTCGTCTTCAGTATTTTGGTAATGGTGACAGGATATGACTTAGCTATAAGCTACAACAGTTTTAGATCTGTGAACTGCCTTGGAAACTGAATAACCCCATTATGATGAGCACAAATGCGAACTAAGACTTCACTGACTTTTTGGTTTGCCAATGTAAATATTGTAGCTTGTCCTTCAGGCCTGTGTACTATATAATGAATGGTTTCTTTTGCAGTTGGAGTTCTCTCCACAGACACTTTGTTGCTATGGCAAACAGTTATGCACAATCCCTCGCGATGCCACTTACTACAGCTACCAAAACAGGTAAGTGTGACCATGTGTATCCCATAGTTCATGTGTCCATATGTCTAGGGAATGCATGCGGATGGACCAGTACACATGCGGTCATGGTTCATGTGTTAGTTAACTTGCTTGAAAACAGCTGTATAGCACAAGTTCTGGTCTTTGCATTCTGCCTTTGTTTGTAGAATTATACAACATTCTAGCAGAAAGTAGCCCTGTGTCAGATATCTGGGCCCTTATTTATAAAAATAGGAAAGGCAGGAACCCAGAGCCTTGGAAGTTAAGCAACTTTGTGTGTTGGTGGCATAGATGGGATTATACCCAGCCCCACTTCTCTTTCCACTGTCTTTTCATAGCTCACCACAGCCTCGGGCAAAACAGATTTTCGAGCTAATAAGTCTTTTCTGCTTGTCCATGAAATTGCTGCTGCTGGCTCTCATTTCCCGAAAGCTGCCCAGAAAATTTTTAACCCAAACTTTGTCAGCCAGTTATATCTTTTTGGAAATTCTTTCTTTTTCTAGTGTGGCCTATCCCTAAGTAGTTGTTCCTGAAGTATGTGAAAATGGATTCTAGAGTATTTGCTTTACCTCTGTTAAGCAAATAAAAAGGAACATGGCCAAAAATTTCTCTGTGCTGGACTCTGGCTGACAAACACTTGCCTATATGACAGTGGATGGTAGGGTTCTAATAAATTAGGCACTTCTGCCTTGTTTTCTCCTGCCCAAACGTTGGCTACAGTTATGATAGTTTGTCTCTTATCTTCAGTAATCAGCCCACAGTATAGCTTGCTCGGGGTATTTACTTTGGGCTCCGAGACAGTGTAATAGCAAGGCCGGGCAGTTAATACTCTACTCCTTCGATAAAACCAAGCCTGTTGTGGTGGTTTTTGCTGAACTTGTGTGCTACAGATGTATTTCTAGCTTTGAAAGTCACTTAAACTTTTTGTAAATCAAAAAGTTTGTGAACTCTCCTAGTGCTTTGTAGTCATTGGAATCCACAGGAAACGTGGGTTTTGAGTTGTTAAAAGCACCTTACTTTCAAAATAGATAACAAACCAGCATGAAACTTTTCTTGTGCTGCAATCTTGACATACCATTTTTGGATTTTTAACTTTAATTTACAGTGTTTGTGATATTTGTACCAAGGATCATCTAACCATGTACCTGCATACACCATCGCCTTTCTTTTGCCTTTTCAGCTATGTTTTAATGGTTAAAATCAGTATTTAACTCCTTGCCCAGACATTTCATCTATTTATTTATTTATTTATTTATTTATTTTTGCTTATGTGGCTTTGTTGGGATCAAAAGAAAAAAAATGTTTTTTCAACCCACAGTCGTTTTTAGATGATTATTTCCTAGTATCCATAGTGAATGTTGGTTTTTTGTTGTTGTTGTTGTAAGTTTTTTTGGAAGTGGAGAGAAGTGTATGGGTTTAGGTAATAGTGGCAATTCTTTCCCCAGTATATTCATTCTCCTCCCTCCTTTTGATTATTTAGTTACTAAAATGAAAGGGTATAGGTCTGTGTAAGTTAAACTTTGTTTTATTTGCTGTAATCATTTGCTACTTGTGATCCCATTTGAGATATTTAATGCTAATCTGTGCTTTGCCTTGGCTTTCTGCTTTGTGTTGTCTTGTCTTGCTTTATGTTTTTTGTTGTCCTGCAATCCCTCATTTCTTCGTTTGTTTTGTGTTTTTTTTTTCTCCCTCATGCTTGTCGTTGTCCGCACTTGGCTTTGATTGCAAAAACAAAAACAAAAAACAAAACCCATACTGTGGGGCCCATAAATCTGCATCATTGAATGTCCTTGTCGCCGTTGATGACCTGCTCTCTGCTCCCGTCCCCCTCCTTGGCCTGCTGTGATTGGTGGCTTCGTTGCTTGGCTTGGGCTGTGTTGTGTGAACGGAATAGTTCACCCCAGTATGGCCTTCTTGCCGACAGGTATCATTTCTGTGAGAAGTGTTTCAATGAAATCCAAGGGGAGAGCGTTTCTTTGGGGGATGACCCTTCCCAGCCTCAAACGTAAGTAACTACATTGTTTTGGAAAGTGCTATCTAATTTCTCAGTTTATTGTCAGGTGATTATGCTCTGGCTTTTAAATGATCTCGGGTTACACTGTCCAGTGTAATAGCCATTAGCCACAGATGGCTACTTAAATGCAAATTAAATTTATAAATTGTTTCTCACTTGCACTAGCCACATTTCAAGTGCTCATTAAACATCTGTTGCTAGTGGCTGCCATATTGGTCAGCACAGATAGAAAGCACTTCCATCACATCAGAGAATTCTGTTAGCATAAGTCTAGGGAATGCATCAGCATTGGGTGGTCATTTTAGATATAGTTCTTCTATAAAGAAACAATCAAGTCTATGGCAATGCTAACCTGAACAAGACAGATCCCGTCTGACCTCAGAAGCTAAGCAGGGTCAGCTCTAGATGGAGACCACCTAGGAAGACCAGGTGCTATAGGCTTTAAAAAAAAAAAAAAAAAAGCATAAGAGATTGTAAACTCACAAGGTCCTTGCCATCTGTAAGGTCAACCAAGGGTTGCCTCGCCTAAAAAAAATCCTTTTTTTTAATTAAATTAAAAAAGAGAAGTGAAAAAGAAACATTCAGCTTCTCTCCTAAACATTACAAGGTTTGATGCAAGGAAACTTCATTATTAACTTTTGAATTTGAGGGGAATTAAATAACCACCTTATAGCCTCCTCATATAAGTTAATAGTCACTATAATTGTGACTATCATTTTTAACAACATTAGGGGTTCAGGAATTTGTTAGAGTGACTTAGAGACTTTATTGAGTTTTTGTGATCTTAAAAGCTGTTACTGCTTGGAAAATGCCAAGAAAAATTTTCAAGCATCCTAAACTTCATAGTACTTCTAATCTCATAAGATTTGGTTAATCGCTGTATTCCAAATTTGCACTGTTCTAGGAAGAACCATTGGTGTATTTTAATATTCTTTTTTTCTGGTTTAACCTACACTAAACAAGCATTTCAGAACATTCCAACAAGTTTGGAATTGTTTTGTTACTTGTAAAACAGGGCTTCTGAGAAAATAACTGGTTAATTTTTCAAATTGGGTTTTGAAGTTGCGTTGTTCCTTCAGGCACCATTGAAGTACAGCATAGTGGGGTCAGGTGCTGATCTGGAGAGTAGGTACTGAGTCTCTTGAGCCTTAAGATTTTCTGATCTTTGGCTAAAACAAGGATGTCAGTTCTAGCTAGGTTTTCCCAATGCAGGAAAGGAAGGCACCCTTACTATAGTACTGTTGAGTAGTTTACCACATTTTCTGAACATCAGAACAGTGCATGTCTGGCTTTGAACAGGTCTGTAGTGGGCCTGTCTGCATTACTAACAAGCTCCCAAGCCCTCCTATGCTGTTACTCTTCAGAGCACTCTTGTATCTTTAGGCTATAACTAGTAGGAAACAGTTTAAATGTGGAAGTGTCCTTGTTTTTGTAGTCAGAGTTGAGCCCCATGAAGTTAATCCTACTTAGAGAGTGATAGGCATGTTAGTTATTTGTGAGGCAATGGGTAGTAAGTAGTGTGGTATCCTAGATTGCAGGATGGGAGGCAATGTGAAAATTTTTAAACGAATACTATGAAGAGTTTTTACTAAACTATTAGTAGCCTAAAACATGTATTCTTAATATTGACATTTTCTATTGACATAAAAAAAAATTGTTTAACTATACTTTCCTAACAAAATGGGTATTTTAAATAGTGGTTTAGCTCTCTATGTACACACTATCTTTCATGGTTCATTAATTAAAGGGCATAAATACCTAATATTAAAAGTAGCAGGTAAGATTAAAAGGAAAAGAACAAACTATTATTTCTAGTTCTGGGATCTTCATTTCCTATAAGAAAAAATAGAACACAGCATTCCTTTATGTAAAATGTACACTTTTGTGGGAGCCGAGAATATACCTATTTAATGTATTCTTGGTATATTCTTAGATTTAAATAATCAGCTTACAGTTTGAGATTTGTTCCTTGGGTTAGAACAGTGCTCATCTTCCTATATTGCTTTTTCTCATTGTGTCCCTCTTCTCTCTTTAGTACAATAAATAAAGAACAGTTTTCCAAGAGAAAAAATGACACACTGGATCCTGAACTGTAAGTAGTTCCCCTTGAATACTCAGTATACTTTGATTTTCCTTCTTTCATTTCCTTGGTTTGCACAGTCAGCGAGATGATTCTATATTCTTGAGCTAAATCTACAGAACATATATCTAACTTAAATGGTAAGAAACGTAGAAGTCTACATTTCAGTAGTATTTGTTTACATTTCACTGAATTGACCAAATGGTATTTGATAGGCCCAAGTGAAGCACCAAACTACCTCTTCTCAGGGCCATGCATTGTCCTCTGCATTTTCAAACAAGTTCACAATCCCTTTCTTTGTAGGAACGCCTTTCAGAGCACTGAGATGTCCCAGTACTCTGCATCAGTAATCTTTCACTTTTCGTTGCCATTCCACAGTCACATTTAAAATTGTCACAAAATAATTGAATATAATTCTTTCTAATATAACACTAAAGAACTTTTAAAAATTAACAACTTTTTAAAACTATTTCAATTATTCGGATATGATTGGGTATCTTTGGAATAATCAGAAATCTGAAGATTTTAGAAATTTTGACCTTTTGCCTTTTTGTTTCCAGATTTGTTGAATGTACAGAGTGTGGAAGAAAGATGCATCAGATCTGTGTCCTTCATCATGAGGTCATCTGGCCATCTGGGTAAGACACCAGTTTTATCTGTAGGCATTTTCATCATGAGTTTTATCATCTTTGTAATGATTATATCCTGTCTTCAAAGTTCCTGTATCTAAAAATTGTTCTTTGGATTAGAAAAAGGTAGTTAAAATTCAGTTTTTAAATATTAACCTAGGATCCAAAAATGTCGATCTCTTGCTTGAATGCATTGTTTTAATCCATGTATAAATATTTTATTTTACTGGTGTGTATTTTAAATTATTTTATGATCATTATATGGTTTTGAAAGATTTATCAATTAGGGATAACAAGAAATCTCTTGCACCTGGAAACTAGCAAGGAGGTGTTAGGTGCTATTAAATTTGCCAGGTTCTGAATGTTACTTAATACTGCAGTAGAAATGTTAGAAGATACAGATATGGAGGATACCAAGGGAACACCTCTATCTCTCTCTCTGAGAAAACATCACTGTGAATCGTATATTAAATGGTGGGTCTGGTTAAGGTTTAATTTAAACATTCTAAGGAGGGTTGGGTGATAAGTTTCACAACCATAGTAATAAGTACCATGGTCTGTCCAGTGCATGACAGAGTTGCATAAAATGACTCGGTACAGACTTCAATGAACTAGCTATTCTTCGGTCCCATGTTCTGTTTCTGAATATTCTCCACATACTTACCCAGGCTGCACATCATCAGTGACTCCTATAGCAAAAAAGTGGGGTTTTGTCCATTGTGACACTTGTCTGCTGCTGCTATGAGCCACCTCTCATTCTCCAAGAATGGGGTTGATCCCAACCCTATTCCAAGGGATGAAGGGAAGGATATCTGCACATCAGGTGACTGACTCCCAGGGGAATAGGGCCTCTACCTGCACTGTTCTGTGCTCTTTTCTCAGATTGATTGTTGATGCCAGTTTGGAGATTATAGGAAAGAGGAGTCCAATTGACAGATCTCCAGAAAATAACACAGGGAAGTTGTAGTAGTGCACATGTCTTTAGATACGCATTTTTATTACTCTCCTAAACTACAGAGTGGATAAGGATAATAAAGAGACTCGCAGTGATTATTAAAATTCAGATCAGTCAGCTAGTTGATGAACTCTCACATTTTTCTAAGAAATTCTGCTTATGCACACATTCTTACATATTGCAGGAACAAAGAGAATGCACATTTTAAATCTGATGTGTATTGCTGGAAAAGTGTTACATGTTTTACATTCCTGCCAATAGCATACAGACTTTTTGCCTGTGTGATTGGCCAAAAACAAAATCCCTGTTTTGATCTGTAATCCTTCATAGTCTTTTCACAAGTAAGCCTGTTTATATGCCCTTCACATTTCTTCAAGTCTTTTGCCTGTATTTCAGTTAGGTTTTTTTCCTTTTTGTTAATATCTACAAGCTCTTTGTATATTGGTTGTATTCACTTTGTTGCATATTTAGAAATACTTCTCCCAGATCATCTTTTGAATTTTAACTTTTATGTATATGAGATAGATTTTGTAGTGTACATTATTGTAAATGTTTCTCTTAAGTTTTGTAAGCAGAGTCTTGGTTTACATTTTAGGTTTATCTGCGATGGCTGTTTAAAGAAATCTGCACGAACTAGGAAAGAAAATAAGTTTTCTGCTAAAAGTAAGTTTTATTCTTACAAGTATATTTTGGCAAACCTCACCAAAGTATATAGTTAAAACAGTAAGGGATCCAAAGTTATCTACTTTGTTTCAACCTTATTTAAAATATTTAACCAAACTAAAAATAATTTTTCTGTCATGTATGGAGTTTAACTATAGTAATCTACAACATTTTTGGTATGAAATTCGTTAGACCCAAGTAAAACTTTTTCAAGGATCAGGATTTTTAAACTATAGAATCTGTGTTTTTCTTGTTCCTTGTTCTTGCATTTCTCTATATTTGGAACATTTCCTCATGGGGGTTAGGTATGGAGTATTTGTCCAGAATTGCCATCCCATGAGTGATTCCCTTAGCTTTGTCCACACTTAGTGGGGGCTGCTTTTGCTCCTATGTGATCTTTTCAGATGAGGGTAGGGAGAGGAGTGGTAGTTACAAAGTATCATATAATTAATTGATATTAATTTATCTTATAATATTTGGTTCAATTTTGTAGATCTTTTGCAATTTTTTGCTGACCTACATACAGGTTGCTTTTATTACTATAAGGTTTCTCACAACATCCAACCTTTTTTATAATTATTTTTTGCAGATGAAGCAAAGCGCATATATCTGGATATTCGTTCTGGTTTTTTTTTTTTTTTTTTTTTTTTTTAACTCATCTGAAACTGCAGAGTTTTCTAAATAAATTAGGGAAAATAACATTTAAAAAGTATTGACTACCATGCTTGCTTTAACTGCTCATATTTCAAAATTGGAATGATACAAAGATCATCATAGCCCCAGGACAAGGATAATACACAAACTCATGAAGTCTTCCATGAAAAATAAATTTTTTTAAGTATTGACTACATGGCTAACTTTCAACAAAATCCAGCAAGTTGCCTCTATGTATTTGATGTTGAACTTTCAGACTGATAGTAATAAGTCTGCCCCTTGATTACCACTGAACTTTTAACTTCTGCATTTCTAGGGTTGCCATCTACCAGGCTAGGCACCTTTCTGGAGAATCGTGTGAATGAATTTCTGAGGCGACAAAATCACCCTGAGTCAGGGGAGGTCACTGTTCGGGTAGTTCATGCTTCTGACAAAACCGTGGAAGTCAAACCAGGCATGAAAGCAAGGTACGTAGTAATGTTCCCTTCTCCATGGATCCACAGTTGTTCATGCATGGTTACTGTTGATGAATCTAATCTGAATGGATCTCGATCTGAATTGTACAGGTTTGTAGATAGTGGAGAGATGGCAGAATCCTTTCCATATCGAACCAAAGCCCTCTTTGCCTTTGAAGAGATCGATGGTGTTGACTTATGCTTCTTTGGCATGCATGTTCAAGAGTATGGCTCGGACTGCCCTCCACCCAATCAGAGGTAAGCTTTGCCAGGGCTACCTCCTGATGTGTGTGGGAGTTTGGAATCAGGTGAAAAAGCATAATGGGCAAGAAAATGGTTGATGTACTTGGTTTGGAAATTCAGGTTCTCAAGTGTAGTATTAAAGTGGAGCCAAAAATAAGTAAATACTGCTCAGTATTGCTCTTCGGTGGTCACAGTAATAAAGAGCTATGCATAGCAATAGCAGCCCAGGATGGGAAACGAATGTACTACTTTTCAGAAAATGGGCTTACATCTAGATTGTATTAAGTACCTTCCTGGAGAGGTATGTGAAAGAATGTCATACAAAAGGATATTTAGAAATTATTTCCAAAATAGCATAAAGGCCAGAATAAGGATGCTGCCAGAAACCATTTGAATCCATAAATATTTCCTGTGTTTCCGGCACTGCTAGGTGCTGAGACTATATAGTAGAGCCACAGCATTCACAATCTCGTCACCTAGCTATGGTACTGTGTGGTAACCATTACAAATGACAGGCGAGCAAGACGCACAAAAGAGAGAACGTATTTTTAGCCACATTGTTAAGAATTCGTTATGTGACTTGACTTGATTTATTTCTCCCTGTTTGGCACAGGAGAGTATACATATCATACCTCGATAGTGTTCATTTCTTCCGTCCTAAATGCTTGAGAACTGCAGTCTACCATGAAATTCTGATTGGATATTTAGAATATGTCAAGAAATTAGGGTAAGTATATTGATAACATGCCATTTTAAAAAACAATTGGTTTAAACTAATTCATCTTAAACTACTGGTGTTGTGGTGTGAGACATTAGTTAAAACATGCAAATACACAATTTTCTCTTTTTTCTCAACTTTGGTTTCATCTAGTGAAACCATAACCTGACTTTGCTAGTGATCCCATGGTGTTACTGTTGCCAGTAGGAAAGAAATGGCTACTTTGGCCCTAGTCGCACCCACCCCAGATCAGCTTCTGCATTTTCTTCAGTTAAGCTGTTAGGTCCTATTTGATTTGAAAGCTGATTCTTACTCAGGGCTAGAACCTTAAACATTTGAATTTGATAATTTTACACTAGATATGGAAACCAAAAACAAAGGTCTAGAAATAATAAAAATTCACCAAATCCAGTTCTTTGCCTTTAAGGTCTATATGTGCTCAAGAATATTCACCACCTCGCCTTGTTAACACTTTGCATTCATTTAGCTTTCATGTTGAAATGGACCCATTTTTCATTTGATTTGGTCTTTGAACACATATTTGGGATTTTCGGATCCTCCAAGAACAATGAGCTTTCAGGAAACCTCCAAGAAGAACTAGTCAACAGGAGATCCCTTATTAGTGTTCTGGGCGATGCATAGTACTGGCCTAAGAATTTTGATCTGGTGCTGGACCGTGTACTTTCTGTTATCTTGGAAAATTGCTGGTTTCTGTACTGACTCCACCTTATAAAGTGTGGTATTCTTCCCAGAATGGATGATTTTTTTCTCTTGACTGTTTTTTCTCTTTGTGTTGTTAGTTATACAACAGGCCATATTTGGGCATGTCCCCCAAGTGAGGGAGACGACTATATCTTCCATTGTCATCCTCCTGACCAGAAGATACCCAAGCCTAAGCGACTGCAGGAATGGTACAAAAAGATGCTCGACAAGGCCGTGTCTGAGCGAATTGTCCATGACTATAAGGTAAGGAGGACTGTGGGGATGGATAGTAGAAGTGCACATTTTCTAATCCTGTTGCTCTGTATTCTGCTACTTAACTACCTTCATGAGACTGTTTGTTCTCCCTCTTTCATGTAACTTATAAAGTTAACCCTAATTTAGTAAAGTGTTTTTATTTTGCCTGAATTATTATTAAGGTGAAGTATATCTGGCAAAATGTTTTCAAATTCCTAATCTAGTCAGTCGAGTATATCAGTGTTTAATATTCTCTTTTCTGTCCAATCAGACTTTTTCAAAGTAAAAAAAACTAGGCTTTCAAAGAATCTTAGGTCAACAAATCCTAATTTTAAAGATATGACTAAAAAATATATTGTTAATAGCTATTTGTGATTATAGGGAATCTCATGACAAGAATTTAAATAAACTTCTTACCTGTTTATACTCATAGTGAGGAAATCATCAACTGGATGTTTTCTCGAGCAGCACAGCAAATCGTTCTGTAGCCATACAGTTTCCAATGTTGGTCATTTGAGTTGTGTCAAACATATTTCTCACTTAAGGCCACTGCAGTTCCAAGAATGGGTGCGAGGCAGGCATGCCTTACATTACACTGCCTTTTGTCATCAGGAAGGGTAAAGGCCACAGTGAATGTTGATGCTTCTGGCTCTGCCGTTGGATAACTCATCACTTAGTTATAAATAAAGGCAGGATATCTCCATGCCCTCGTGGGTAAATGAAAGAAAACCAGGAATACTCATTTAAGACCGAGGCTTTTCATTGTTTATGACTTCAGTGTCATCCCAGGCTTAAGACTTAGATATAAAATCTCTCACTGTTTCAAAAATATGTTAATTCTTGGAGTTTATGTCTGTTAGCTTCTGTATAATCAGTGCCTTTTTAAAAAGAAAGAAAAATTAAATTTGTACATGAATATTTTCACAGGATATTTTTAAACAAGCTACTGAAGATCGATTAACAAGTGCAAAGGAATTACCTTACTTCGAGGGTGATTTCTGGCCCAACGTCCTGGAAGAGAGCATTAAGGAACTGGAACAGGAAGAGGAAGAGCGGAAACGAGAGGAAAACACCAGCAATGAGAGCACAGATGTAAGGGCTTTGCATTTCCTCTTCAGATTCTACCTTGATTCTCACGTATAATCCAGAATCGGGCTTAAACTTTCAACTTGGTCTTAAAGCTCTAGCTGTGAAAGAGCCCTTTAAACTGGGCAAGAAACACGGGCTTCAAGAAGTTACTAAAGTTCTATTTCTTTGGTTTTCAACCTTTTTAACATCAGACTCCCTTTTTAAGTAAGTAAAATCTTAGATTTCCAGTATGGAAGCTGATTATGGAAACAGAAAGGATACCCTAAAAATTAGAAAATTACCTATCTAGAACAGGAGTTGGCAAACTTTTTTTTCCTGTAAGGTCCAGCTTACAACTCCTTTTGGCCTTGCAGACTATGTTTTTTTTTTTTTTAAACAATACTTTATAAACACAAAATCTGTTCTTAAGCCATAAAAAACAAAAACGGGCCTAGGCTACAGTTTGCCAGTCCCCCATACAAAACCTGGCTTTGTAGAAGGGTCGTCTGAGGAGTTTTTCCTGGTCTGCCATTTCCCCATAGCGTATCTAGAATTGCCCTCAGTGAGTCTGACCTACTGAAGTCACCCTTAAATTGCCTGTTAAAGGACACTTTACATCTTATTGCTTAAATTCATTAACTGAATGTTTTTCAAGTTTTGTGTTTTTAGAGTAGGCCCATAAAATTCTAGAATGTGATAAGAAATGTAAATCCAAGTCCTTGGCTCACCACTGTGTACCCTTCGCTATCCCATACTGCCACTTACTCGTCCTTGTCCCCCATCCTCAACTCTGGAGTAGGGTGGCCCAATCCGACGGGTCTCCTAAATGTGGGGTACAAAAAAGGTAAACATCAGTTTACTGTAAATAATAGCTTCAAAAAGAAAGGGTAATTAGAGCGGCTGGTGGAAGGCATAACATTATGTCCTCTAGTTTCAAAGAAAAAAAATTTTTACCATTAGTATCGTTCAGATCACTTCCTAACAAAACATTAACATTTTCTTGTCTCCTTTGTACTATCCTGTAGGTGACAAAGGGAGACAGCAAAAATGCTAAAAAGAAAAACAATAAGAAAACCAGCAAAAACAAGAGCAGCCTAAGTAGGGGCAATAAGAAGAAGCCAGGCATGCCCAATGTTTCCAATGACCTCTCGCAGAAACTGTATGCCACCATGGAGAAACATAAAGAGGTAAGATGAGGCCTACAAGAATGAATGGGAGAAAAAACACCAGGACTTCTTTAAAAAAAAGAAAGAAAACTATTCTCCATGGTTGGCATTTATGACATGAGTCCCAGACCATTGTAAATTCAGAAGAAAGAAATCACTTGTCAGAAGGAAGCAAAAAAAGATGGCTAGAGTGGGTGGTCAGAACTGGAAATAAGGTTTCTTTGACTTGCAGCTCTTAAATGTAGATGGTGTTGGATTATGTCTTACGTAGGCATGAACCACGTAATAATTTTTTTGGTCATTGATGGACTTCATATGCAAAAGTGGTCCCGTAAGATTATATGGAACTTAAAAGTCTGTGGTGATAATGGTGTAAACAGACCTACATAGCTGCCAGTCATATAAAAGCATACACATACAATTGCAGTAGAAGGCTGTGTACCATCTCACAATGACAAAATCACCCAATGATGCATTTCTCAGAAGGTAAACAGGTCACGAAGTAGTACACGACTATGATTTAGAAGTACAAGCATAGTTGAACCCTGTTTGCAGTCCTCATGTCTCTACCTCTGTCCTTTGTTCAGGTGATTCGCTTGTTGGATATTTTGTTGTTTTGTTTCAAAACAAGCTCCTTAGAACTCCACTAACCGTTCCAGTTTGTCTGTAATGGAACTGCAGCAATCAAAGCAAATGAACAAAAATGTGGCCTTCCTGAAAGTGCATTGGGAAATGGAGAGAATCAAAGAAAAGTTTAACTTTAATATAGGCACATATATTCTGAATTTCCAGTGGTCTGGGGCTCACATGTTAAACCTTTTTTCACAGAAGATAAAACTTTGAATTACTTCATTTTCAAAATTGCTCATGTAGTCATTTGGGAACACGGCGTGATGTGTCGATGTTCTTTTTCCCTTCAGCATTATCATTGGTAAGATGAGTCTTAAAGGGTCGTTCATGGCAACGTGTTTTTGTTTTTGTTTTGTTTTTTTAGTATCTCAGACTCTGTTCAGATGTCATAATCAAGTTCTTATAGGAAGCGACTATTATGTGTAGAGAGAACTGAAGGATTTACTTTAGTATGGAATGACCACCAGACTGATTAAGCATTCTCTTGGGGAGAGAAATATTATGGCAGAACCCTTCTTTAGAGAGGTGTTATAATGGTGCTTGACTTACAAAGATGCTCAAAGCACCGTTTCCCATACATCACTGCTCTAACCCCAGGCTTTTTTTGTTGGAAGCCTAAAAACCTAAGGTCAGCAGAATGGTCTAAGATGATAGAAGCCTAAGCTATCCCCTCAGCCATGCTGGTGAAATGGAAGGATTCCTGAGTACTAGCGGTGCCTCAAATAATAATTATTAGCTACTTAGAGCAGTATTTAGTGTCACAAAATTCTTAACAGCCGAGCAATTGGGTAAGCCCCTTAGAGTATATTGTTGTAGGATCTGACTTAAATAGTCAGTACATTCTGTGACTTTGTTTAATCTGAAGATGTAGGGCATAGTCACCAATTAAGAATTAGAATGTAAGGTTGTTGATT
Source organism: Cynopterus sphinx (assembly GCA_030015415.1). Taxonomy (NCBI): domain Eukaryota; kingdom Metazoa; phylum Chordata; class Mammalia; order Chiroptera; family Pteropodidae; genus Cynopterus; species Cynopterus sphinx. Next base: position 170,055,464 of record CM057380.1, read on the forward strand.
AGGTTACATTCAAGTATTGTCTTAGCGCTACAGTGGCATACAGTGGCATCAATCATGATGGTTATCGGAGGGTTGGCCACAGTGAAGATTTCCTAGGGAGTCACCAAATGGTTTGGGTTAGCCTCTTTTTTTTAACAGGTTGTTACAGGCATTCCCCTCTTGTTAGATCAGTGCTTCCCTGTGTGTCACATTTTCAAAGTGTTCTTCCTTGCTTTATGAGTGCCTTCTTTCAGCTACAATCTTAAATCCAATAGTACAAGGTCAAATACACATCACAGTCCTTCTTTGATGCCTTTAACTTAAGGCTTCTGTTTGACCCAGTTCTGCTCAGTGTGTGCTCTCTTGTGTTATATTTTTGAAAATGTATCTTATCTTAAAAGACTCATTTTATGCAAATGTCGTATCCCAAGTTATTACAAGTCATACTGGCAATTCGCATAGGTTTTCAGTCTCTGAAAACAATATAGTGAGCGAACAGCAGTTTATAATGTCTTAATTTCTTGAAGGTATTACTAAGAGTTTTATTTCTCTGCTAATTTTCAGAACATATGCCAGCTTCTAGTTGCAGCCTTTACTGGTTATGTTAATTAATGGTGGTTGTTTTTTTCAAACTTCAGTGAACAAAAATTTTGCTGTTTCTACAGCAAAGAAGCTTTTTTATTTTTCCCACACCAGCCAATATTATTGGGGTTTTGTTGTTGTTGTTGTTGTTGTTGTTGTTGTTGTTGTTGTTTTCGTTTTCAAACTTACAGGAAAGTTTCATAGAAGACCTTCTCCCCCAGCCTTCACTTAGAGTCACCAGTTAATATTTTGCTATATTTTCTTTATCTCTGTTGCAGCTAGTACCCTTTAAGGAAGACGACATCCTCTGCATAGCCAAACTTTGGTTTCGCACTCAGGATGTCTGGTCCTTACATACTGTAGTAAAGGATCACGTGTCGTGTTGAATTTCTGTGTCTCAGTTCCCAGCCTTATTTTCTTTTGTGCCATGGGCATTTTCCTGAAGAGTACAGACCAGCTGTTCTGTAGAATGTCACGCAGTTTGTATTTGTCTTTGTTTCCTTATGGTTAGATTCAGACGAAGCTATGGATTGCATCTCAAAGTACACTTTTTGAAGAAGAATGTCCACTGGACATGTGCTGTACCTGACCTGAACCATTCTTATTTTGAAGGAATTATAGAATGAGGTAGAAAAGCTAAGATGTAAATTTTAGGCCCATTGTACAGACACTCAAAGAGGAGACCAAAGATGTGTGAAGCAGGAGAGAGCACTACATCCCTTATGCTCATGGCATGGTTGTGAAACTGACTCAGTGTTCATCAGCCTCACGGGCATCCAGTTTGGCTCACCCATCGGCTGCGGTTGGTCCAGTTCCTTGAGGTTCTTTTGTTCCAGAGACATGAGATTTTCTGTTTTGCAGGTTTTCTTTGTGATCCGTCTCATCGCTGGCCCTGCCGCTAACTCCCTGCCGCCCATCGTTGATCCTGACCCCCTCATCCCCTGCGATCTGATGGATGGGCGGGATGCCTTTCTCACCCTCGCAAGGGACAAGCACCTGGAGTTCTCATCCCTCCGAAGAGCCCAGTGGTCTACCATGTGCATGCTGGTGGAGCTGCACACCCAGAGCCAGGACCGCTTCGTCTACACCTGCAATGAATGCAAGCACCACGTGGAGACCCGCTGGCACTGCACCGTGTGTGAGGTAGGCCCAGATGGTGCAGATAACAGGGCACTGGAGGCTTTCGAGGGCCAGTGGCAAGTAAAATAAGGAGGTGGGAGGAGCCCGGCCTTGTCTGGGAGTGGTGCACTGAAGAGATTTCTCTAGAAAGGGGCTTCTAAGCCCAAGCAGAATATGTAAAATGCTTTTGCATGACTTCAGTCTCTTGGAGAGTTGACCTGCTCTTGTGTTCTTTTCCCCCAGGATTACGATTTGTGTATCACCTGCTATAACACTAAAAACCATGACCACAAAATGGAGAAACTAGGTCTTGGCTTAGATGATGAAAGCAACAGCCAGCAGGCTGCGGCCACCCAGAGCCCAGGAGATTCTCGCCGCCTGAGCATCCAACGCTGCATCCAGTCCCTGGTCCATGCCTGCCAGTGCCGAAATGCCAACTGCTCCCTGCCTTCCTGCCAGAAGATGAAGCGGGTCGTTCAACACACCAAGGGTTGCAAACGGAAAACCAATGGAGGGTGCCCCATCTGCAAGCAGCTCATTGCCCTCTGCTGCTACCATGCCAAACACTGCCAGGAGAACAAGTGCCCTGTCCCGTTCTGCCTAAACATCAAGCAGAAGCTTCGGCAGCAGCAGCTACAGCACCGGCTACAGCAGGCACAGATGCTCCGAAGGAGGATGGCCAGCATGCAGCGGACCGGTGTGGTGGGGCAGCAACAGGGCCTGCCCTCTCCCACTCCTGCCACTCCGACCACACCTACCAGCCAGCAGCCCACTACCCCACAGACACCTCAGCCCCCACCCCCTCCTCAGCCCCAGCCCACACCTCCCAACAGCATGCCGCCCTACTTGCCCAGGACTCAGGCTGCTGGCCCTGTGTCCCAGGGTAAGGCAGCAGGCCAGGTGACGCCTCCAACACCCCCTCAGACCGCTCAGCCACCCCTTCCAGGGCCCCCACCTGCAGCAGTGGAAATGGCAATGCAGATTCAGAGGGCGGCTGAGACGCAGCGCCAGATGGCCCACGTGCAAATTTTTCAAAGGCCGATTCAGCACCAGATGCCTCAGATGACTCCAATGCCCCCCATGGGTATGAATCCACCTCCCATGGCCAGAGGTCCCGGTGGGCATTTGGAGCCAGGGATGGGGCCTGCCGGGATGCAACAACAGCCACCGTGGGCCCAAGGAGGATTGCCTCAGCCCCAGCAACTACAGACCGGGATTCCCAGGCCAGCCATGATGTCAGTGGCCCAACATGGTCAGCCCTTGAACATGGCTCCCCAACCAGGACTGGGCCAGGTAGGTGTGAGCCCTCTCAAACCAGGCACTGTGTCTCAACAAGCCTTACAAAACCTTTTGCGGACTCTCAGGTCTCCCAGCTCTCCCCTACAGCAGCAACAGGTGCTTAGTATCCTTCACGCCAACCCCCAGCTGTTGGCTGCATTCATCAAGCAGCGGGCTGCCAAGTATGCCAACTCTAATCCACAGTCCCTCCCTGGGCAGCCTGGCATGCCCCAGGGCCAGCCAGGCCTCCAGCCCCCTGCCATGCCAGTTCAGCAGGGGGTCCACTCCAATCCAGCCATGCAGAACATGAATGCCATGCAGGCGGGTGTCCAGAGGGCCGGCCTGCCGCAGCAGCAGCCACAGCAGCAACTGCAGCCACCCGTGGGAGGGATGAGCCCCCAGGCTCAGCAGGTGAACATGAATCACAACGCCATGCCTTCACAGTTCCGAGACATATTGAGACGACAGCAGATGATGCAGCAGCAGCAGCAGGGCGCGGGGCCAGGCATTGGCCCTGGGATGGCCAACCATAACCAGTTTCAGCAGCCCCAAGGAGTTGGCTACCCCCCGCAGCAGCAGCAGCGGATGCAGCATCACATGCAGCAGATGCAGCAAGGGAACATGGGACCGATGGGCCAGCTCCCCCAGGCTCTGGGACCGGAGGCAGGAGCCAGTCTGCAGGTCTATCAGCAGAGACTCCTTCAGCAACAGATGGGGTCCCCTGCTCAGCCCAACCCCATGAGCCCCCAACAGCATATGCTCCCGAGTCAGGCTCAGTCCCCGCACCTACAAGGCCAGCAGATCCCTTCTTCTCTCTCCAATCAAGTGCGTTCTCCCCAGCCTGTCCTTTCTCCGCGGCCGCAGTCTCAGCCCTCCCACTCCAGCCCTTCTCCAAGGATGCAACCTCAACCTTCTCCACACCACGTTTCCCCGCAGACCAGTTCTCCACATCCGGGACTGGTAGCTGCCCAGGCCAACCCCATGGATCAAGGGCACTTTGCCAGCCCGGACCAGAATTCGATGCTTTCTCAGCTCGCTAGCAATCCAGGCATGGCAAACCTCCATGGTGCAAGCGCCACGGACCTGGGACTCAGCACCGACAACTCAGACTTGAATTCAACCCTTTCACAGAGTACACTAGACATACACTAGAGACACCTTGTAGTATTTTGGGAGCAAAAAAATTATTTTCTCTTAACAGGACTGTTTTGTACTGAAAACAATTTTTTTGAATCTTTCTTAGCATAAAAGACAATTTTCCTTGGAACACATAAGAACTGTGCAGTAGCTGTTTGTGGTTTAAAGCAAACATGCAAGATGAACCTGAGGGATGATAGCATACAAAGAATATATTTTTGTTATGGCTGGTTACCATCAGCCTCTTTTTTCCCTTTGTGTGTGTGGTTCAAGTGTGCACTGGGAGGAGGCTGAGGTCTGTGAAGCCACCCACATGCTCCTGCCTTGCACCTCCAATAGGTTTTATTATTTTTTTTAAATTAATGAAAATATGTAATATTAATAGTTATTATTTACTGGTGCAGATGGTTGACATTTTTCCCTATTTTCCTCACTTTATGGAAGAGTTAAAAAAGAACATTTCTAAAACCAGAGGACAAAAGGGGTTAATGTTACTTTAAAATTACATTCTATATATATATAAATATATATAAATATATATTAAAATACCAATTTTTTTCTCTGGGTGCAAAGATTTCATTCTTTTAAAAATGTTAAAAAAAAAATTTTTTTTTCCCCTTTCCTCCCCCAAGTCAACTTTTGTGCTCCAGAAAATTTTCTATTCTGTAAGTCTGCGCGTTAAAACTTCAAGTATTAAAATAATTTGTACATGTAGAGAGAAAAATGACTTTTTCAAAATATACAGGGGCAGCTGCCAAATTGATGTATTATATATTGTGGTTCTGTTTCTCGAAAGAATTTTTTTTTTGTTATTTTTACATCTAACAAAGGAAAAAATTAAAAAGAGGGTAAGAAACGATTCCAGTGGGATGATTTTAACATGCAAAATATCCCTGGGGTTTCTTTGCTTGCTTTCTTCCTCCTTACCCTGCCCCACACACACACACACACACACATACACACACACACACACACACTCTGTAAAACTTGAAAATAGAAAGCAAAAACCCTCAACTGTTGTAAATCATGCAATTAAAGTTGATTACTTATAAATATGAACTTTGGATCACTGTATAGACTGTTAAATTTGATTTCTTATTACTATTGTTAAATAAACTGTGTGAGACAGACAGCTGACTTTGTTTCACTTCTTGCCCTCACATCTTTGTTTTAGGAGGCGTTAGTGTAAGTTCTTGATGCAGAGAACCCAGGAGAAAGCGAAAGCAGTAGGAACTTAAAGCCTCCCTGTTATACAAAGTGAATTCACAAGTGGACTTCAGTAAATTTGTCCAAAGTTCAGAGAAAAACACAAGTGCCAGCTAAATGTCAATTTTATCAATTTGAATTGATATTAGCCTTTGACATGATCCGGGACCTTTTCCCATGGGTGACTTCATGGACTTGTAATCCCCTCATCTTACAGGGATGAAAAGAAGCGCTTAAGTGGGCTCCTTAAGAAAGGAAAATACGTGGAAATGAAACCTGGGTGCTCACTTTGGCAGCACATACTAAAACGAACAATGCAGAGACGATTAGCATGGCCCTGCACAAGGATGACGGGCAGATTCGAGAAGCATTCCATATTTAAAAAAATAAAACCCGGAAGCCTGAGAGGTTAATTACAACAGTGAGTCCAGTACTGTGCTAGGTGTTCACGAATGGGAGTCGGCTACCCCTCCGACTGCACGTTACATTAGCTTTGAACAATTCGAAGACTAGTAAGCTGCTCTAGCACCATTTGGCAGGTCTTGTTTTTATCAGTTTTACACTATATGAGTCTGCTAAGGGCCCAAGTTACATTGTCTCAAAACTAACCAGTATCCTAATGTGAGGTGAACTCGCACACTCAACTTTAACAGGCTGATCCCACCCCCGAGAGTATCAAGCATCCTCCTGCCTCAGGTTAGTGGTGCATCAGAGGTACATGAAGCACCTACATTCAGTGCCAGGCAGGAGAGGGCACTCACTCATGGACAGGATGCAGCTCTGGCCTCAAGCCAGTTAGCTAGAAAAGGTAGAAGATGCTTAAATCACATAGAAAGTGTTAGGTTCTGTAAGCAGGGAACAAGATAGAGTAGGGGAGGAACCTGGCTTCTGGGAATTGGAAAAGTTCCTGGAAGGATAGTATTTAAAATGAACAACTGGTGAGGGGATGAATGGGCGAAGACAGGAGTGAGAAGGGACCCCACCCAGGACAGTGAAGAGAGATCCTCAAGAGGCTCAGGTCTACTTGGCTGAGACCAGGTGACAGAAGCTGCCGAATGCCTGCTACAGAAAGACCCCCATATTTTGCTCTCTTAGTAGAACCCTGGACTGATCTGAGCCCCCAAAAGGGAAATATTTGGAATTCTAACCCTTTTCCAAGCACTAAATTTCCAGCTTCCATAGCTCTAGCCTCAATGTGGCTGGCGGTATTCCAGGTGCTCTCACTGACAGCTTACTGAATCCCCCCAAACAGCCCCAGCTGACAAATGAGAAAACTGCAGCTCAGATGAAATAACTTGCTCAAGATCGCACAGCCAGTAAAAGGCTTACCAGAAAGTTCTGTTAGGCTCCAAAGCCTTTCTCCATATCTTTTATCTTTCCTACTATAGCGAAGCCCTAGTGATGGCAGCAAATTAACTGAGATGTATGACACACAGGTCCTGTTTCAAACAAATTCAAAATACAGACTAAAAATTAAAAAGTGAGCGGTAAGGAATCATAAAGATAAGCTCTCCAGTTTTCTTTTACAACCAAGAAAACTAATCTCCGGACAGATAGTTTCCTGGAATGTGACCTTTATCATGAGGTCACCTGTTTAAAAAGCACGCAAGCCAGCATCAAAAAGAAGACGCTTAGAGGAGTACAAGACTCGTCTGCTGAAAACAACTAAACACTGGAAGAAATGAGACTTAAATGAAAGACATTCATGAATGGGAAGACCAGAAGAACTAATGTTAAGAAAATACTCCTCCTCAAATTGATCCAGAAATTCAATGCAATCCCTATCAAAATACCTGCTGTCTTTTTTTAGCAGAAATTGCCATGCTGATTCTAAAATGCACATAGACAATGCAAAGGAACCAAAACAGCCAAAACAATCTTGAAAAAGAAGTATAAATTTGGAGGACTCACACTTCCCAATTTCAAAATTCAAACTACTAAACCAATCAAGACTATAGTAGTGGCATGAGGACAGACATGTAGATCAATGGAATAGAGTCCGGAAATAAACCCATATATTTATGGTCACAGTTGATAAGGGTGCCAAGACAATTCAATGGAGAAAAAACAGTCTTTTCAACAAATAGTGCTGGAACAAATAGTGTTGGACCTCTAACTCACACCAAATACAAAAATTAACTCAAATAGATCAGAGACCTAAATGTAAGAGCTAAAACTATAAATATCATAGAAAATATAGGTGTAAATCTTCATGATTGGGTTAGGCAATGGTTACTTAGATATGACTCTGAAAGCACAAGCGACGAATAAATTGGATGTCATTAATATAAAAGGCTGTGTATCAAGTGACATTATTAGGAGAGTGAAAAAATAACCCATTGAAGAGAATATAATACATTAGTAAATCATATCAGATAAGGGTCTGTGGGTCCAGACTATAAAAATTCTGACACTCAACAATAAAAAGACAACCCAATGAAAAAAGAGGCAAAAGATTTAAATAGATATTTCTCCAAAGATGATATACAAGTGGCCAATAAACAGATGAAAAGATGCTCGACGTTACTAGTCATTACGGAAATGCAAATAATCAAAATAATGAAGCACCACTTCACACCCACTAGGACGGCTAGAATCAAAAAGACAGTACCAAGTGTTGGTTCGAATGTGGTGAAACTGGAACCTTCATACACTGCTGGTAGTTATGTAAAATGGTACAGCCTCTTAGGAAAATTGGAGCAGTTCTTCTAAAAAGTTAAATATTTGTAAGAATAATTTGCACACTGTAAAAAATTTATCCCAATAACTATCTGTCTATAATATTAAAAAAGTTCTACATAAGAGTTACTATATGACCTAGCAATTCTACTCCTTAATACATATCCAAGACAACTGAAACCACGTTCACACGAAAACTTGTTCACAAATGTTCCTCGCAGCATCATTCATAAGGTTGAAATAATAAACAACTCAAGTTTGAATGGATAGCCACACGATGATTCAGCCATTAGAAGCATGAAGTGCCAATTTATGCAACAACGTGGCTGAACCCTGAAAACATGCTCAGTGTAAGAAGCCATACAAAATGTCCAGAACAGGCAAATCGAGAGACGGAAAGTAGATGAGTGGCTGCCAGAGGCTGGGTGAAGAAGAGAATGGGGAGTGACTGCTGATGGGTATGGGTTTTCTTTGCGGGGTAATGAGAATGTTCTGGAATTAGACAGGGGTGATGGTTGCACAGTTCTGTGAATATACTAAAAGCCACTGAACTATAAGCTTTCCAAGGGTGAGTTTTATGGCATGTGAATTACATCTCAGTTAAAAAACAAAAAGGCCACAGACCAGCTGGAGGGCCAGCCGGGACAGGGCTGAGTTGGGGGCCACCGTCCCAATAGCCCCACATAAAGTTCTGGGGATATTTGACCTGCAGATGGGAAGGCCAGAAAGTCAACAGGGTGGTGTGAAGGACAACTCTTAATGGTCTCATCTCTGAAATGGAGATAATATTGTGCAGCCTCCTACCTCACTCAGTGGTTAAGGTAAATGATTACTGGTGAGAATGTGCAGAAATTAGAACTCTTGCTCATTGCTGGTGAGAATGTAAAATGAAGTAGCCACTGTGGAAACAGTATGGTGCGTCCTCAGAAATTAAACATAGAATTACCACGTGATCCAGCAACTCCACTTCTGGGTATATACACTAAAGAACTGAAAGCAGGGACTTGAACAGATATTTGTACACCCATGTTCACAGCAGCATCATTCACAATAGCCAAGAGGTGGAAACATGCCAAGCGTCCACCAATGGATGAATGGATTAAAAAATATATTTATATTTATATTTATATTCACATATCAATATTATTCCTTAAAAAAGAAATCCTGAGAAAGTTACAACTGAAAATTTGACAATATCATACTCAGTGAAGTAAACCAGACACAGAAGGACCAATACTGTATGAGTCCACTTATGTGAGGTATCTGGAGTAGTTGAATTCATAGAGACAGAAAGTAGAAGTGTGGTTTCGGGGGTTGCAGACAAAGGGGACTGGGGGTTATTGTTTGCTAAGGACAGAGTTTAGTTTGGGCTGCACAACAATGGGAACGTATTTAACACCACTGAATTGTACACTTAAAAATGGTTAAAATGGTAAACGTTAAATCTATTTTACCACAATAAAAAGATTAAATAACATCGTGTCAATGAAAATATGTTGTTAACCGCCAAAGCAGGGATTCATATGTTATTTCTTTCCTTCCTGGATGCTGTCAATCAATTGTCAAAAGGAGCCAACTCTATATTCCCTGTAAGGATGATGGAGAGATTTCTGGCCGTGAATTCTAGCCTTTCCTCCTAGTTTGCACACTGAACAAGGCCTGCAAGGATAACACTAAAAATAAGGAAGGGAGACTTGGCTGTGTCCTTGCAGCAAGGCCTTGCATAGGTTGAGAACCATATTCCATACATGGCCTGGAGACAAGAAAGACATGAAATGAAGCCCTAGCTGGTAACTGCCTGATTGCACAGAACAACAGCCTCCAAACCTCAGGTGGTCACTGGCGGTCACAGACAGAAAAAACGAAAAGATAGTGAAGAAGAAGGAAACACCACACACTAAAGGGTATGTGATTGGACATTTTTATTCGCGTAGCAGTGCGGGGCTGAATGGTAACGCACGGGCCCGCGCCGATCGCCGTCCTGAGTGGGGCTTAGTGGGAAGACCCTCGTCACTCTCACAAATGGGATTTCTGAGATGAAAAATATAGTGTCTGAGATGGAGGATTCACTGAATGGGATGAACAGAAGATTAATCGCCACAGGAAATGGTGATTGGTGAATTTAAAGACATCCCAATAGAAACTAAAACGAAACAGGAAAAAGACTGAAGGAAATGACAGAGCCTCTGTGGGGCAACATCAAGCAACCTAACAGGTGCAGACTTAAAGTTCCAGATAATCTCCCACCGTGCCACCCTGAATGTGCCTGATCTTGTCTGATCTCAGAAGCTAAGCAGGATCAGGCCTGGTTAATACTTGGATGGGAGACCACCTAAGAAGACTAAAAAAAAAATTAATGACAGAAAAATTTCCAAATTTGATGTAAACCTTAATCTCACAGATCCAAGAAGCTCAATGAACCGTAAGCAGGATAAACATATAGAAAATCATATCGAAAGATTAAAATAAAATCACTGAAAACAGTAATAAAAAGAAAAGCTTAAAAACCACCAGAAGATACAAAGATACATTATGGAACAAAGATGACTATAAATTTCTATGTAAACCAAAATACAATAAAAAAAAAAACTGTCAACCTAGAATTCTATAACCAGAGAAGATAACCTTCAAAAATGAAGGAAAATAGACTTTTTCACATGGAATTTTTAAAATTACTCAATTAATGCAAAAGATAACAAAGGGGGGAAAATGTAAGAACAGAAAAACAAACAACAAAATATAAGATTTAAGCTCAATCATAATGACAATTATAGTAAATGCAAATATTCTAAACTCTCCAACTGAAATGTAGACATCATTAGATTCAATTTTTATATTTTATACTTTACTTTTTTGGATTTTTAAAAAGAAAAGACCCAACTGTGTGCTCTCCATAAGAAATCTACTTTAAATGGAAAGACACAGGTTAAAGTAACAGATGGGACAGATGGGAAAAGATATACGTGCAAATGGTAAACAAAAGGAAACTAGAGTGGAAAGTGGTTGGCACAAGGCAAGAGGCTCAAAGATCGGGGGGGTGATAGGAATGCATCTGTCAAAACCAATGGGATTGTGGATTTTAAATGGATGAATTTTACTGTGAGACTTTCATCAGGATTGAATTGACTCTACAGATCAAGTTGGGAAGAACCGATGTCTTGACATCATCTTCCTAAGTGTTAACGTGGACTCTCTCTCCATTTAACTCTTGTTCGACATCTTTCACCAGAGTTTTGTAGGTTTCCTCATACAGATTTAGCACGATAGAAATTTGTTTCACGCACTTGATATATTCAGTATGAGGTTTGGGCATGTAATTGCTATCAGTCTTTGAGGTCAGGGTCACATCCGCTTAAGTAACATTCGCAGATGTGGGCACAAGAAGTGCTGACGAAGAGGAGAATCTGACAGATCCTTGAGAATCTGGATTCTCGTCCCAGCCCAGCCCCGAACTTTCTGTTTGGTGTCTGGCAAGAGATTGCCTTTTGCAGGCCTTAACCAAGCGGTCGGGCTGGCTCGGTGGATCCCCAAACTGTGTGTTGTGGCTGAATTATGTGTCCCCTCCCTTTATGTGTTGAAGTCCTAACTCCCAGTACCTCACTCAGACTATGACTGCATTTGAAGATATAATTAAGGTCATATGGGTGGGTTTTAATCCAATGTGACAGGTGCCTTTATAAGAAGAGATTAGGACACAGATCTGCACACGCACAGAGGAAAGACTAAGAGGACGCAGTGAGAAGGTGGCCATCTGCAAGCAAAGAGAGGCCTCAGGAGAAACACAACCTGTTTAAGAAACACAATCTTAAACTTCCAGCCTCCAGAACGGTGAGAAAATAAACAAGTTCTGTTGTTTAAGCGCCCCTGTCTGTGATATTTTGTTATATGGCAGCCTCGCGAATGGACACCCTAGGTTTCCCCCTAGTTCCCTGCCATGCCTCAGAGCACCTTAACACACAGCTGGAGAACCGCACACCTGGGGGCTTCGATGTTCTCGAGTCTGACCCCCCTCATACCAGTAATGGCGATAAATGGACACATCGCCAGGTACAAGTCCGCCGGCAAATGTCAGTCAGCATCAACGAACACTTCTGCCCCAGAAACACACCTGATTCTTTGCTTCAGCAGTTAGATGAGTTACCCGAGGCTGGTGATTTAGGTCACCAGCTGGCAAGTGGCACAGTCAGGAGAAAGCTGGCCATGGACTGGACAGGATGGTGGCCGTGGGAATGCAGAAAGGCATACGTGTTGGGATATGTTTTGCGGTGAGAAGTAGTTCTGACTGAGAACCTGCAGATGGATTTGTGAGTGGGAAAGAGCAGAATCGAAGATGATTCCTAGGTTCTGTCTATAATGTAGTGATATTTCTATTATGACGACACTCTTTCATCCCACACTTCTCCCTGAGAGCCCCCTAAATGCCATGCTGTGTCTGAGGAGCAGGGACACAAGGTGGGAAAGATAAGGTTCGTGTGGGTGGTGGAGCTAGACTGCCTGGGTTCAAATCCCAGCTCTGCCACTTAGCTGTGTGACCTTGGGCAGGTTACTTAACCTACCCAAGACACAGTTTTCACATCTGTAAAATGGGGATAATTATGGTATCCATCCGCCTCCTGTTCGAACTGTTATAAGGATTTATAAAGCACAGAATAGTGCTTAACAAGTACAAGCATTCTACAAGTTTTAGCTCTTACAAGCCAGTGGAAGGAGGCAGAAATAAACATTATATTGTGATATGTTCACAAGGAAGAAAATTAAAAAGGGCGATGTGGTAAAGAGCTTCATGGGTGTTCAGGAGATGACGGTTAAACTGTGACCTAAACTGCAAGAAAGAGCATCTCTAGAAAAGAACACTCTAGAAAGAAACAGTAAATGTAAATGTTCCCAGGCAAGAATAAGCTCGGCATGTTCCAGCAAGAGGAAGAAGGGCAGTAGGGCTGGAATTCAACGAGAGAAGGAGAAATGATGCCAAACGAAGTTGGCGAGGCAGGCAGGTGACATGCCGTGCCTTTCCTTCCACTGATGGGAGTTAAATTTTAAGAACTGTGAGAGGCAAGGAGGATGTTTTAAGGAGGAGGATGGCACAGTTTGACTTACATGTTAAGAGATCGGTCAGGCTGTTGTGTGAATAGGTTTCAGGTGGCAAGAGAGGATGCAGGGAAACCAGTCAGGAGGCCAGGACCGCAGGCAGGAAGTGATGGCGACCTCATCTGGGGTGGCAGGGGACGGAGGTAAAAGGGCAGATCCAGGTGTGTCTTAGACATAGAATCAACTAGACTTTACTTTGCGCACAAGTTCTGCTGGGGAAAGATGGGGAAATTCCGCCTCACACCGGTCACAGGTGTTTCAGTTGGCAGCACAGACTCAGGGCTTTAGGTTCAGACAGATGTGGATCTGAACTCTGGGTCCCTCACTGTGACCTAATACAAGTCACCTGCACAGCTCCCACCCGTTAAAATGTAGATGACAATACTTGACTCGAAGGGTAGTTGTGAAAGTTAAATAAGATGATGTACAAAGCGCTTGGCGCAGGAGGAGCCCAGTGAATGTGAGCTGTTACCACTTGATCAGTCCCTGCGCATTTCCGTGTTCGTCCCAGTGAAATGCCTGCAAGCGTCCTCTCCTGGCCTCCCTGCCTCCGTTCCACCTGCTCCGATGAACGTCTCCTCAGCCTCCACTCGGCCGCAGGCCTCTCCCTAAAACGTAAACCAATTCTGTCGCCCCCTTTCTCAAACGCTAGATCGTCTCCCACTGCCTACAGATTAAAACCAAATGTCTTAGAATAACATCCAAGGCCCCTCAGACCCGGGACCCCGCTTGTCTGCTTCTCCAGCCCATTTCAGTCCCCTGATCCAACTCCCACGCTCTTCCCTGCTGTGTCCTCTGCGGAGGGGTCCTTTCCCCTTGTGTCCCTGATAAACGGCTCAGCTTAAACACTCCCCATCTTGACACCTCTGCCCCCTGCCCCGGCAGAACTGCTCTCTCCTTCCTGTTTCCATTGCCCACGGCACACAGTCCTGGTGCATCACTGATCGCTCCCCAGGTTCCTGGAACCTCCACCTGTGAACTCACGGAGGGCAGGCACTGTGGTGCCACCATGTGACCGCTGTTCCTCGACCCCGAAACCCCCGCACAGGGACCGCTCGAAGAACAGTGAGAGGAGGAGACCTTTATGAACACAGCTGTTCAGGGGGGTCTGTTTAGCAGCTGACTGGTGGTCTCAGGGGGGCTTCACACCAACGTGGCTAGGAGAAAGGGCTTTGGAATCAGAAAAGTAATGTGCGGAAACGCCACCTCCACCACATTCACTGTGGGACCCTGAATCTGTTACTTAACCTAAGACTCGGTTTCTTCATCTGGAAAACGGGAATAATAATTAGAGGGCTCACAGTCTGGTGAGGGTACCTGATGTATAGACTAAAAATAAGAGCAATGTCACTCGGTTTGGTTCAGAAAAGTCAGGGGCAGCTTCCAGGCAGAGGAGATGCTCAGGCCATGTCTTGAAGGAGGAGACTAAGTGTCGCCCAGGGAGAGGAGGGCCCAGGCACAGGGGCATCATGTGCAAAGGCACCAAGATGACTGAGCCTCTGTGCAAAGACCTGCCACCAGCTCTGAACAGCGCACACGCAGGGAACACGCTGGGCACGTTGGGAGACGCTGGATCAGGCAGGGCCTTGGCTGGGTAAGAGATGGGAAACCAAAAGGGGTTTTCTCCATTTTTTTAACACTTTTATTGATGTCTAATTTACATCCCATAAAACTCATCTCTTTTATGTGTAAATTCAGTAATTTTTAGTAAATTTACGGAGTTGTGCAATCATCCCCACAATCCAGTTTTGGATTTCATCACCCCACAAAGGTCCCTGCAGTCTGTCTGCAGTCAGTGCCTGTTTGCACCTCCGCCCCAGCCAGCCACTGAGCTTCTTCCTGACTGTACAAACATCTTTCCGCCAAAGGCGAAAAATCCAATGACCTGATCAGATTTTTTATATTTAAAAAAAAAAAAAAACAGAGTTATGGAGATCAGTTGAAGGAGGGTTCGCACGGAAGGCCACCTCTGCCACAATTTCCCTCAGGGCTCAGTTTTAAGCATCTGAAGGCCTTTTAACAACCTATGACTCCTTCTTACTGACCATCTTAGAATTCCCACTTTTTTTGTAGGTCACGCCTAATTGGTCCAAGTGTCAGCTCAATGGTCAGTCCCATTAATCAATACTGTGTGTATTCTAAACAGGAAAGCAGTGGCACTTCAGATTCAACTGTCATCAGTAGGAGAAAATGCTCTTGCAATTTGATTTGTTAACTAAGGCCCCCATTGGTGTTTTACATCTCTCTTTGAGATGTTAGGAGGGTATTGAAGGAATTGCTGCTGTTGGAACCCGGATGGCACCACATAGTATTTAGAAAGGGGGCTCTAACGACACATGGATTTACAACCAACCGCTTATCTCCTGTGCTGCATGAGGGTGTGGGCTATTTTTTTAAGGCTCCAATAATTGATTTCAAGGTGATCGGCTGAAGTGAGCAAAAAGTATGGTGGGTTGTCATGAGGATTCAATAAAATACTCAAAAGCACCTGGCATAAGTAGATGCTCATTAAATATTTCTGGACTCTGAACCTGGATCAACAATGCGAGGAGTAAGGTTTATGAAAAGTTGTTTTTGGCACCAATAGGTCTAGTTTTCTAAGCTTTGCAAGGTTTGTTTGTTTCCTAAGCTTCAGCTCCTTGTTGCTAAAAAGGAAAAGAACTCCTGCCTTTTAAGTTTGTACTTAAACGAGGTTACAGGATAGGTGAAAACGCTTAGCCCAGAAAACGCCTGCACACGTCACAAACGCTAGGAATCGCTTAGCCCCAATTCCCTTTCACAGGCCATAACATCTCCCTCTGTATTTGTCAGTTTGTGGTGACGGATGCCACCTGTGCAACCTCTCTGCATGTACCAGTAAACACATTCCTCAAAAATGGGCATTTACTAGGCACCCGCCAATTAAGTTCATACAACCAGAAACAGTATCGCCAAATTAAATAAACAATTTCAGCTCCTTGAGTTGACACTTCAAAACTCCCTACTTACGTGTCTCATGTTCCTTCCAACAATTTCCTAGAGAAGGTGGACCTGTCAACAGAAAGGACAAAAATTATCATTTACCAGCCATGGCCCCTAAATAACTCAGAAAGCCTAGAGAACAGGTGTAGTTTTCCGAACTCAGTCAACCGACTTCAGCGGAGGGCTCCTCACAGTTGGTCCAGCCCAAACCACTAAGAAACGTCCAGTAACAACAACATGGTCCGAGCCCGGACGCCGGCGGCCTAGGTTGCTGGGAGACGGTCGTTGGCGGGTGGGGAGGGGCCAGCAGGTGCAGAGAGCGGCAGCCGGGAGCCGGGAGCTGGGACGAGGAGGCCGCAAGCTGCTGGAGTGTCGGAGCTCTGGGCTCGGCCGAGGCCGCCAGTTATCCTGAAAAGGCTCTGGATTCCTGGCGGGGACGCTGTCTGTCCCCGCCCCGATGCAGGACGCAGCTCCGGCCGCCCCGTCCTCGGCAGCCGTCCGGGCGGCCCGGCGGGCCCGGCGCCCGCGTTTCCGTCGTCCCCGGGACGCGGCGGGCGCCGCGCGGGGAGGCGGGGGTGCGGGGCCCGCGCCGGGCGGTTACCCCCGCGGACTCGCCGGGGTGGGGTGGGGGTGGGGGTGGGGGTGGGTGCGGGGGGCCCGGCGCCCAGGGCCCGGCCGAGAACCGCCGCCCACCGCGGGGTCACTAAGTCCGAGGGGTGGGGCTCGCGTCCCCACCCCGCCCCCGGCCCCGCCACTGGGCGCGGCCCCGGCTCCCCAGGGCCCGGTCCCGCCCCCCGGGGCTGCCCCCCCCCCCGCGGCCGTCACTGACCGGACCGGACCGGACCCCGCCGTCCAGCATCCGGGCCGCTCCGGCCGGGCTCCGCGGGCTCCCCGGGCGGGAGCCGCGACCTTCCAGCGGGGGGCGGGGGGCGGGGTGCGGGGGCGCCGGGCTGGGCGCGCGCGGGGGCGCCCGCGGGCCGGGCAGGGGCGGCCGGCGGTTGGAGTTCGGAACCGGCGCCCGGGCCCGGGCACGTGACCGACGGGCCCCGGGGCCCCGGGGCTGGGGGGTGGCGCTGATGGCACTGGGGCGGGGATGGGGTGGGGTGAGGGTGGGTGTGGGAGAGGTTGGGGATCGGGTGCGGGGGGTAGGAGCGGGGCGACTGCAGTCACCACCTCTGACCTCGGCCTGAGCCCTACCTGCCACCAAGGGAGCCAGGGTTCGGAGCTCCCTGCTACCAGCCCATTGTGCGGATGAGGCGAGCTGAGCCTGCCCAGCGGAGCGGGTGGCGGGCCCACCGTCCAAGCAGGTAGCACCGCCCGGCCCGTGGTCGTTGGAGCCGGAAAGCGTCGGTCCCCTTCCTCCACACCGTACTGAAATGGACGCTCCATCCCGGCAGGACCTGGGCGGTCCTCCAGTTCGCGACTGTGCCCGCCGAGCCCAGAGCACGGTGGGCATGCAGGAAATGATTTGAACGAACAACTCTCATCTGTCCCTTCCCTAACTCTCTAACCTCAACTTGAGTCACCCTGCCCCCCACGCCCCAAAGATCTGAAGAAATAACTGGGGGAAGGCCAGACAGAAGAGGGTGATGCCACATGGAAAAGAGCACCCAGCCTGCGAATGATCCAGAATAAGAAAGGAGACCAGCTAGGAAGCTTCAGTGGAATCTGGAGGACGGATGATGGGGGTCTGGATTTAAGCGGTGGCAACAGTAATAGAAGTGGAAACATGTGAGGGAGGTTTTGAAGAAGCAAAGGGATTTGCTGATGGATGGAAAGTGAGGGGTGGAGCAGGAGGAATAGAGAGGAAGTTCCTGAGTAGTTGGTAGTGCCATGCACTGAAACAGGAAGGGAAATGGTTTTGGGGTAAGGGAATAAACTGTTGTTTTGTGGTTCATGATGAAATATCAGGTTGTCTCTATAGACGGATATGTGAGTCTGGAGATTAGAGGACAAACACATGGGCTGGAGATGTAAATTTGGGGCGTATAAATGGTATTTATAGCATGAAAGGCATAACATGGTAAGAAAGTAAAGAAGCAGGCCCAGGACAGAGCCCTGGAGGACACCAGCCAATACTTAGAATTAGGGTAGGAAAACAAAAATAGAATTCGGGTAGTAGAGGAAGGTCTTGTAAAGGGGAGAGGATGGGCCAGAGAAGCAGGAGGAAAACCAAGAAGGGTCCAAGAAAGGACAGTATTTCATGCAGGATGGAGTCACCACTTATGCCAAATGCCACTGAAAGAAAGGCATGGCTGTACATCAGAGAAGTTGTATGTGGACTTAATAAAGCAGTTTTGGTGAAGTCTGAGGAACAGATAGAGAAGTGAGGAGAAACAGAAGTGGAGGTGGAGTGTACAGATTGTGGGAGTGGAATAGCACAATGGCAGGAGACAAAAAGTGAGGTCAAGGGATTTATTTGTATAGTATGGGTAACACAAGAGCAAGTGTGTATGCCATCGGCAATGATCCAATAGTGAGTGAGAGATCAATAATCCCAGAGAGGACAGTGACTCATGGAGAGAAGGCTCTGAAAAGAGAGGAATGTGTGAGGTGGGTGCTAGGGGCATGGCTCAGACCAGCCCAAAAGGGTACCTTTGCTACAATATGGGACCCAGGCTCAGGAGGCCCAAGGCAGAAGGAACAGCCACACTGCTCCTGAGGCAGCCACCACTGCTTAGTAACCTGGGTTTAATGTTTCAACGGAATTCCTAATTAACAGCCATTTTCAACTTATGCCAACGGTACCTGTCCCTGAGGTCCCCAGCTCTACAACTCTCCCTTCCCCAAAGTCTGGTACTTCTGTTCCTTTGGTTGAAAAACTACGAAACTAGAGAGCTCAGGTTTCTACTTTGTTATACTGTTGATGACACATTCATTGAGAATGTGAAAAATAACACATCACAAGAAAGATGGATTTAGAGACTCTCATTCCACTTAGAGAAGATGCCAAAAACCGCAAGATTCAGATGTCTAGTCAGGGCTCTCGGAGGAGCTCTGACTGCCTTCTTGCCCTCTTGCAGGCATCTCAGACTAAGCAGAACTCTTCCGAGATCAGATGCATTCCGGGTCGTATAGCTGTAGACTAAGCAGAATTCCTAATCCCTCTGTTCAACCATTCAAACCCATTCATTCCTCGTACAGTTCCTAACCATTATAGAACAGGGTCCCACTGTCTACCCATTTGACATGTTTACCTGGAGTCATTCTGGATTCCTCTCTGCCAAGCCCACTCCATATAATCAATTACTGCCCCCAACAAATTTCTCAAATTCTTCTACTTTTCTGCATATCCTTTGAGTCTGCCCTGGTCCAAGCCATCACCATTTTCACCTGAATCCATCATTACAAGAGTCTCCCAACTTGGTCTCCCTGATGCTTCTCTTAACCCACTTCCGATCCACTCTCCACACAGCAGCCAGAGAGTGACCTAGTAAAACATAATGGAATTAATTCACTCCTCTGCTTAAAACCTTCCCATGTTTCACACTGCATATATAGAAAACCAAACAGAAACGAAAAAAGACTCATAGATACAGAAAACAAACTTATGGTTGCCCAGAAGGGTGGGTGGTGAGAGACAGGGCAAAAAAACAGTGAAGAGGATAGGGAGATACAAACCTCCAGTTACAAGTCAAATAAGCCACAAGGTTGTAATGTACAGCATAGGGAATACAGTCAGTCATTCTGTAATCATATTGTAAGATGGTTGCTCGACTTATCGTGGTGATCGCTTCGTAAATAATATAAATGTTGAATCACTTTGTTGTACACCTGAAACTAATATAATACTGTATATTATTATAAATAATGTATATTTAATTTGTTTTAAAGCAGCTTATTGTAATCCTTAAAGTCTTATTATGTAGCCCTTTGATCATTAAGCACCTAGCATATATTTTTGGTTCTGGAAAATATAGTAGAGAACAAGACCCCGCCCTGATGAGACTTACATTTCAATGGTGGGAAATAGGCAATAAACAAGTAAACAAATGAAGAAGGTAATTTCAGACAGAAACAAGTGTTCTCAATGACTATAAAATGAGTGAAGGTATACAGAGTGAAGGGAGGGAACAGCTGCTTTGAATAAGGTCCCTGAGGAGGTAACATTGAACTGAAATCTGAAAAATAAAGAGCCATCCATGAGAAAAGCCAAGGAAAGAATTCCCACACAAATGGCACAGCAGGTGCTAAGGCCCTGAGGCCAACTCAAGCCTGGCAGTCAAGAAAAGGATGAGGAGAGTGAATAGATAAAGCAGAAAAGTGGAGAAGGTGGAACAAGAGGAGTTTGGAGAGAAAGCTTGGGCCAGGTCTTTAGAGTCTTGTAGACCGTTTAGATTTAATTCAAAGTCCAAGGGGAAGCTATTAGGGGTTTTAAGCAAGAGAATGAGCATGATCCGATTTGATTTTAAAAGATCACACCTGTGTGGATTAGAGAACGTGAAGACTCAAACAAAGAGACAAGTTAGAGAGCTGTTGCAGTGGACTGGTGCCTTGTATCAGGGTGGAAGTGATGGGGGACAAGAATATATTTTGGAGGTTGAAGAACCAACAGCATTTGTTGATAGCATGGATATGGGGCTGAGGATAGAAAAGGTTGAAGAAGTTAATGAAAACTTTCACATCTGTGGTGCACCGCAAATTTAGAAGCACACTTAATGTTTAGCCTCCACTTAATGCATTTATATTCTCAACTCATGAGAGCACAGCACAGCACAGCATAGGGAGAGAATTTTGATTTTGGCATCTTAAATTCCAATCCTGTGTGGTCTCAGAAAGTGTCTAAACTGGAAGAACCACCGTTTTCTTGTCTTTCAAAGGAAAATGGTTGTTCCCGGATTTGACATGTTTGTAAAGCTTCACGACAGCACTCAAGAGTGTGTAAGGAGGTTGTGGGAAATCCCAACCGAATGAGGTAGAGAACCCCATATTTGAGGTTTCACTGGGAAGATGGTGATGTAGGCACAGTGTTTTCAACATAAAGGACATTTATAACATTGGGGATAAGAATATTCCAGTTTCTGCCTGGGCATCCTGGCCCAAGAGAACGGGAAATTCCTAATCAGGGAGAACGTGAGGTCGTTCCTGACGCCTGGAACAGTATGCGACGGTCACAGGTGCTCAGTAATGGCTTAATGAAGCCCGGGGTCTGGGTGAAGGGAAGAGGTTGGCGTCAAAAAAGAAAAAGAAAAGGAATCGGGGCAGGACCAGAACCTCGGGATTTCCCCGTCGCTATAGCAACGCCCCCTCCACGCTCACACCCGCGAGAGAACTACAAGTCCCACCAGCCCCCGCGGCTGCCCCGTTCCCGCGGCCCGGGCTGTTCCTCTTTTCTGCACCGTGATTGGCCCGAGGCCCCGGGAGGGGGCCAATGAGTGCCCGCGGGGGAAGCGGCGAGGTCAATATGGCTTCCCGCACCCGGCGACGGTAGGGGAAACGGCGTCAGGCATCATGGAGAAGAAGCCCCGGGGCGCTGAGGTGAGCGGGAGAGCGCTGGTCGTGTCCGGGGAAGGGAATCCCCGAGACCCGTGCTCGGGAGGCCCTTCGTTAGGCCTTCGGGCGAAGCCTCGCGGGTGGAGGCGGGGAGGATGGATAACCCGAGGCCGAGCAGGGCCCAGAGCGATTGGCTTTGCCGCCTTTTGCTCCGGTACCGCCGGGGCTGCGTGCGGCGAGTCGCTCGGGGCGAACAGCGAGCGTCCCCAGTCGAGGGAAAGGCGAACTGGGTTCAGATGCGAGAGCTTCTGGAACGGCTTGGGCCTCCCTGTCTCGTGGTCGTGGTGTTAGGGATCGTGTGGCCTGTCCCAGCCCGGGGGGGGGGGGCGTGAAGGGACATTACAGTCTAATGAGCACTCGGTTCCTAGAGCGTCCACGTGCCTCATCACACCCGCGGCAGTCCTGTGCTACGGTCTCGTTGTTTTGGTTAAAGTAGCTGAGGCTTAGGAAGGTGGCACGACCCCCCCCCCCCCCCAGGAAGTTCACACCGCTGCGAAGTGCAGACGCCCGTCAGGCTCCAAACTTGACCTGTTATGCTTGTCCCACTCTGCGGCGACCCGTAACTTATTCACCTTCTAATCAGTCATCTGGCTTCTGGTCGCCTTGTATTTCAATTCGTTTTCCTTTCTAGCACATTGCATGGGTAGCTGTAAATATAAAGCGGAGTAGCTCAAAACTTCTGCACGGGCGAAGGAGAGTTATCATGATGAAGTAGAGAATAAGAATAATAGGTCACACTTTTAGAGCTGTCACTGACTGCAGGAGACAGATCTAGGCCTTATATTTCTCAGGCTTCATAACAACCTTCTCTGTTGTACGGATGAAGACACTGAGCGCAGCAAGGTTAACTGCCTTGCACAAAATCATACAGATAAGTGGCAGAGCCAGGATTCAAACCCAGCAAATCCAGTCGACCGCCATGCTACCCTGAACAAGCCCTATCTCGTCTGATCTCAGAAGCTAAGCAGGGTGGGGCCCAGTTAGTACTTGGATGGGAGACCACCTAGGAAGACCAGGTGCTGTAGGAGTAAAAAATAAAAATATAAGGGATTGTAAATTGATAAGGTGCTGGCAATCTGTGAGGTCAACCAAGGGTTGCCTCACCTAAAACATGAAAAAAAAAACTGGCTTGGAATTTCATACTTTTAATCAGCATTAACTGCTAGTTTTAATGAACAATTACTATGTGCAAGTCACTATTCTGAGTGTTTTACCTGTATTGACCCTTACTTCTCCCCCAAAACCTATGAAATATGTGGTAATATCCTCATTTACAGATGAGAAAACTGATACACTGAAAAACTGACTTGCTGTAGATCATACAGCTAGTGAAAAGTAGAGATGGTATCTGCGCCCTGGCCTGGAGCCCAAACTCTTCACATCGTTTCTGCTACATGCCAGACTGTTTCTACATTTCAGGGAGTTTCATATGCAGTATCACATATCTCACATCCTGTGAGCCAGATATTTTTCTTATTTTATAGATGAGACATTTGAGGTCTGGAGAGATTAAACAACTTGCCCAAGGACTCACAGCTAGTTAGAGTCAGAACTAGGTCCAAAGCCATGGTACACACCACTATTTTATAACTACTGTGTCTTCTGCCTCCCAAATCCCTAGGGCAGTTTGGGTCCCAAATTAATTTTTCTCTGACTTAAATTGTTCTTGAGTTGAGAGTACTTTGGTTTACATATGCTGAAGGGAGAAATATGAGTTTCTAATACAGGCGTACCTCAGAGATATTGCAAGTTCAGTTTCAGAACACCGCAGTAAAAGAAGTCATAATGTTTTTGTTGGCGGAGGGTCTTGCCTTCAATTTGTAAAAATCACAACATCTGTGAAGTTCAGCAAAGCAAAGTGCAGTCAAATGAGGTATGCCTGTACAGTTAGTTGTTCCCCTCTATCCTCAGGGCATTGGTTCCAGGACACCTCACCCTCCCATACCAAAATCTGGATGCTCGAGTCTCTCATATAACATGGTGCAGTATTTGCATATAACCTATGCACATCTTCTCATATTTTTTAAATCACCTCTAGATTATTTATAATGTCTAATACAACGTAAATGCTGTGTTAATAGTTGTTATGCTATGTTAAGGAATAATAAGAATGTACATGTTCAGTAAAGACCCATCATGATGTATATGGTACACGTCAGCAAAAATGTAAGTTTTTTCTAATATTTGCCATTTGTGAATGTGGGATTGATGGATGTGGAGGGTCAACTATATACATCTTTCCCAGCGGGTCTTCCTGAGGCACCTTACTTAGGGTATTTTCATATCATTGTATTCTACTGGATCGTGTTAAAATATCATCACTTATAAATCCACAGAAGGCGTTTAGTTAATTCCTCATACGTATTTTTTCTGTCTTGTTAAAACTAGTCTGTTGAGTTGTGGTTGAGAAGTATATGAACAAGAGTAATGATCCTGGTGTTTGCAAAGGGGTGTTTGATTGTGCCTGCCATTTTGCCCAAAAATGTTGACCAAGAACTGGAAAGGGAGCTGATAGCAGATCTGCAGCTGCCCTCCCCAGACACTAAGCCAACCATGGTTCCCTCTGCTTGGTTTGTGTCATCCTTTCCCTAGGAGACTCCATCTTCAGAACCAATGGAAGAAGAAGAGGAAGAAGAAGACTTGGAGATCTTTGGTGGCTATGACAGTTTTCGGAGTTACAACAGCAGTGCGGGCAGTGAGAGCAGCTCTTATCTAGAGGAGTCAAGTGAAGCAGAGAATGAGGAGAGGGAAGCAGGAGAGCTGCCCACCTCCCCGCTGCAACTGCTCAGCCCTGGGACTCCCCGCTCCTTGGACGGCAGTGGTTCTGAGCCAGGTGCCTTCAGGATGTCCCTAAAGATGGGGAGGTTTCAGAAAGCTGTGAAGAAAGAGGGGGATACAGGCCATGTGGGCAGAGGCATCAAGGTGTGTGATCTGATGTCTAAGGGATCAGATGTCCAAGGACCTGTGAGAGAGAGAGAAGCACCCCAAGTATCCCCAAGGGTCATTTCCTCTGTTACAGTCTGATTTCAAACTGTGACTTCATTCATTCTCTTGTACAACTAATATTTATTTCAGCACATATTAGATGCCAGTCATTTACATGGTGCTGCTTTTCTATTTGAGTGAATAGCCGGTGGATTTCTAAGCCTTCACGTTGAGAAGCTAGGACACCTAAAGTGTTCTGGTTACTGTCTGGGAAGGGACAAGAAATAGCTTGTGGGCTGGAAGTGGCAGGGAGAGAGATACAGAATAAAGTGACCTCTGGGTGAGAGGGTTAGGGGGAGGGTGGGCAGATAAGAATCCCCGTGGGTCATCTGGAAGTCAGTTGCCTTCAGAGATGTGATGCTTGGACAGCTGCTGGACCCCTGTGTCAGGGCCTTCAGTGTGTGGACTGCCTGTGAAAAGAGGCAGGCAGGGCAGTCTGTGCGAACACTGTGCCTTGGTACCTAACCTCTTCGGAAGAATAATCTATTACTCTCCGACAGTCGAATCTTATTTCCTTTCTATTCATCCTGCCTTCTCTTCCTCTCCTTTTATCTTTCTCCTTTCTATCTTCTGATTATTCTCTTAGAACTTTAGAACTAGAAAGAACCAATAGAGACTACCTAGTCCAGGGGTTCGCTGTCCTGGCTGTGCATTAGAGTTCCCTGGGGAGCTTTTAACAAATTACAGGTGCCAGTGTCCCAGCACAGGCCAATTTATTGGAATCTCAGGCTTGAGCTTTTTAAAATCTCTCCAAATGCTTCTAATGTGAAGCCAGGGTTAAAACACTGATCTAGTTCAATCTC
Organism: Cynopterus sphinx; assembly: GCA_030015415.1. NCBI lineage: Eukaryota > Metazoa > Chordata > Mammalia > Chiroptera > Pteropodidae > Cynopterus > Cynopterus sphinx. Next base: position 170,080,774 of record CM057380.1, read on the forward strand.
TTTATAGCTGAGAAGAAAATAGACCTCTAGAAGTGACTTGTTCTCATTTTCCTCTGCAATCTTTCCAACACTTATTTCCCTGCTTGTCCTCATGGGTTTTCCTGTTGACACATGCCCAAGGGATGCTAAGCTGCTTATCTTAGGCAAAATAGATTCGGGACTTACCTGGTTAACACAGTGCCCAGGTTTTGGAGGGCACATCGTTGTGTTTGATTTGGGGTGACCATTACCAGGTGAGTCACGTGCTAAGTTCTCTTCCCAGCTGTCTGTGAGATGTGCGGTATCGTGGGTACAAGGGAAGCCTTCTTCTCCAAGACCAAGAGGTTCTGCAGTGTCTCCTGTTCCAGGAGCTACTCCTCCAACTCCAAGAAAGCCAGTATCCTGGCCAGATTACAGGTGAGAGGAGGGCACCTGGAAGACCCTTCCCGGGGCCCCAGGCGCTGAGATGGGAACAAGCGGCTGACCAATGGCAAGGGACCCACAAGGCTCGGGAAGGGCCTTGCTGTGTCCATCCGCGGTTGTCAGATTTCTGGTATTTGTTATGATCTCAAACTTTAGAGGGCAGAGGATGCTATCTGTGGAGCTCATTAAGTTCCAGATTCCTGGAGCTCCGCTCCCTTCATTCCCCACCCTCTCCCTTCAGAGTCTGATATTTTCAAAAAAGTTTTCAGCAAGAGCCTTGAAGGGAGCCTGACGCCCTTGGTCTTTGCACCACACTTTTATAAACGTCTGAAAGGGAGTTGGGAGCCGGCACACACTTTATCAGCCACAGTGGGTTTAGAAAGTTGATACCTCTGCTCTGACCCCATGTCATAGGCAGCCACCCAGTCTCGCCAATCTGTAGTTAGTTTTTGAAGTTCATAGAGCTTTTAAAAATGGCAGGATGCTGCTGTGTTGTCTGGCCCACACGTTATTTGATAAGTGTGCTGAGGTCCACAGAGAATGGCTCACTGAGGATGGCTCTGTGGGATGAGAGCAGCAGAGACTGGAGATTCATCTCAGGTGCCTGGCCACGTGTTGTTTCCTATGACAGTAGCTGCCGTCGACAAAGCTGGTTCTCAAACTCGACTGCTTGTTGGGATCGCCTGGAAAGTTTTAAAAATATCGATGCTTGGGTCATAACTCCTCAAGATTCTGATTTAATTGGGACGGAGTGTGGCCTGGACTTGGGGGCATCGAAGAGCTCCCCAGGTGATTGTAATGTGCAGAAAGCTTGAGACCCTCGTGTTTATTCAAAGTCTCAGCATCCCAGGTCTTCTGCTTAGTGCTTCATGCCCTTCATCACCTTTGCAAAAGGATTACTGTTATTTTCCTCATTTAATGGGATTTAGTTGAGGCATAGAAAAATCCCTTTACTCGGTGAGCTGATAATATTGTTAATAGCTACAATTTGAGGGTATTTGCTAAGGGCTTGGCACTCTCCAGTCTAACCAATGATCTCTAAAAAGGAATTTTTAAAAATTCCCATTTTAAAAAGGTCAAAAAATTTCAGTGACTTGCTCAAAGGCACACAAAATTGAAGAGTCAGGATTTAACCCCAAGATTTAAACCCACATTTCAGCTTCACTTATCTCTCTAATAAATTCTCAGGGCCTTTCTGATCAGTGCTTAAGTTATGAACTTTAGACCAGAACGGTGCCTTTTCACATTGCGGGAGGACCCCTTTGAGCCTGATGAAAGCCATGGTTCCTCTCCAGAAGGTTCCTGGACAAAGCCAAGGCTAGAGGAAAGAATACCTGTCCCTCCCTGCCCTGCAGCTCTGTGGCCACCCCCAGTCCCTGGGTGAACAATAGCTAAGCCTTTACCGAGTGCCAGGCCTACACTGACTTTCTCCTTGCAACACCCCTCTGAGCTAAGCATTGTCCTTGTTATCATCTTGATTTGAAAATGAAACAAGTCCCAAAGAGCTTAATTGGACCCTTGCCAGAGTTCAAACCTAGGCGGTGCAAATCCTGAGCCCGGCTCTCCACCAATCTGCATACATCCTCCTCCCTGCAGGGAAAACCACCTACCAAGAAAGCCAAAGTCCTGCACAAGGCTGCCTGGTCTGCCAAAATCGGAGCCTTCCTCCACTCTCAAGGGACAGGACAGCTTGCAGATGGGACACCAACAGGGCAAGACGGTAAGACGAGAGTGGACTGTGCTGGAAGCTGGTGGTGGTGGGGTGCTAGGACTGGGGGCCTAGGAGGGAACGCTGGAAAAGATGGCCAGCTAGAAAGCCCTTGAGCCAGGCATGCTGTGCATCGCATCTTCTTCACCTAGTAGGTATTGTGGAAATTATTCCAGAAAATCCCTGAAATTGCCAGGACCCCTACCCCTGATAATTCAGAAGCCAAGAATCAGCTTGTGTTGTTTTACGTTGCTTTTAGCCTGGGGGTGGTAGAAACCCAGGTCTGGTTTGTAGAGGAATAGGGAGGGGGTGGCAGCTAAGAAAAGGAAACAATTTCTGAGTATGTGTAGAAATTTCTGAGCAAGTTCCACTGTAGGCACAAAGCACCTTTGCTTTGTATGCTCTGAGTTTCTGACTGAAATTGAGCTCACGGCTGGGGGTTGGAGGGGCCTAGGTGCCTGCACCTCCCACCCTTGTAGATCGGCTCTAGCGAAGCCAATGAGAGGTCAGGGGAGGTCTGAGGAATTTAAGCTCAAGAGTCTTTGAATTTCCTTTTTTCCTTTGGGGAAGAAAGGTCAGACATTTCCTTCTGCATGTCCTCTCTAGAGAGTCTTGGCAGCCTTTGGATAAGGTCCTGATGGCCACTGGTGGGGCAGGTATGGGGACAGGTGCCTCCCGTGCACTTGGGGTTGGGATGCTGCCGGGGTGGGTAGGAGACCTTCTCCAGGCTGCACAGGGCCAGCTTCCTAGAGCGACTGCTGCTTGGGCTCCCTCCCAGCCCTCCCTTCTCTCCAACTCTCCTCTCTGCTCTGCAGCGCTGGTCTTGGGTTTCGACTGGGGAAAGTTCCTGAAGGATCACAGTTACAAGGCTGCTCCTGTCAGCTGTTTTAAACACGTGAGTGCCCTGGAGATGAGGGGAGGGAGAGCGGGAACCCGGGTCCTCCACTGTTCCAGGCTGGACACTGGCACCGGGAGAGGACAGTGGTGAGGTCTGGCTGGTCGAGGCCCCGCTTTGCCCCTCGCTCCAGTTTACCTTTCTGTCCCTGCTTCAGAAGTCCTCCCACAGACCGTCAGTCCTCAGGGTAGCACTGTGCCTCCCCTCGGGGTTCCCGCTTTGTTATTCACATAACGGAACTCTGTGCTAGTTGTCGTCTAAGGGCCAGTCTAAGGGCCAGCTTCGGGGGCCTCTTCGCTGCCCTGAATCCTCTAGCAGTCCCAGCAGTTTCACTGCAGGAGACTTAACTCATCGGTTCACGTGCTCTGAAAATCCCACCCGCGTGTGCCTGGGTTCTGTGATGAACCTGTCTCTGCGGCCGGGGAGATGGAGTGGGATACCCCGATTGGCTTAAGGTGGGGCCGAGGATGAGGAAAAAAAGGTGAATTTCCCCAAAAGAGAATCGAGGTACCATTGGTAGCGAAGTGAGGATTAGATATTGGGAAGGCACCCCCAAACAGTCCTTTGCTGTCAGGGGGCATTTTAACCGGTGAGAGGTGGGGAAGGAACGTGGCCGGGGAAGTGTGTGGTAGACAGCTCTGTGAGAGCCGGCGTGGCCATAGCTGAGGGACGAGGGGGTCGTGATCTTTACCACCCAGGTTTGAGTGACCAAGAAAGTGCCTGGCATGTAGTAAGCACTGTAGAAACTCTTAGGTGTCCTTTCTGTCACAAAGCCTGGCGCAGGTGTGACGTGCCCAAGACAGTACAGCTCAGGGCTGGCTGGTCCTGTGCAGATCAGTCCTCAGGGCTGTCTGACTCTGGATCTCTGACCATCGCCCCTGCCCGCCCCCAACCTCTGTCCTCATACCCTGACTCCGCTCTTCAAGGACAGCAGACACGACACATCTGGTTCATCTCTTCATCCCTAGTCCCATGCTTGGCTTCTCACGCACGAGTGATGTGAAAAGGCAAAGGACACAGTGACTCACGTGGCCGTGAGGCCAGCCACTCTGCTAGCCAGGCAACTCACTGTCCCTCTGGGGTTTTATCATCCCCACCCAGGTCCCGCTCTACGACCAGTGGGAAGATGTGATGAAGGGGATGAAGGTGGAGGTGCTCAACAGTGACGCTGTGCTCCCCAGCAGGGTGTACTGGATCGCCTCTGTCATCCAGACAGCAGGTGGGTGCTCCCCTGGCTAAGGCTCAGGGTCAGGGTCAGGGTCAAGAGAGCGGCAGCTCCAGATGGGCAGGCAGTGCTGTAGGCAGAAATTAGCTTCATAACACAAAAAACTCATCCTCTGGCGTTTCTGCCTCCTTTGCAACTCTCCTCCCTTGTCCACCTTAAAGGGGACCACACAGCTTGGTGAGTTTGGGACCTCTCATTTTTTTAAGTCTATTCTAAGGATAATCTGGCTATAGAAAACTAAATCTCCCCACTGTGCTCTGCTGCTTTCCAAGTAAGTGGCATGGTTCGGCCGTGACTCCTGTGGACAGCAGAGACCCCTGTGTCTGGGGGAGTTCCTGGACTAGGCAGTGGCGCACCCATGGTCGGCTGGAAAAGGGGGAAGGCCTCAGAACCCCTTTCCCCATCCCCCTGCCCTCACTGGTGTTCTTTTCCTCCTTCCAGGGTACCGAGTCCTGCTCCGGTACGAAGGCTTTGAGAATGACGCCAGCCACGACTTCTGGTGCAACCTGGGAACCGTGGATGTCCACCCCATCGGCTGGTGTGCCATCAACAGCAAGATCCTGGTGCCCCCACGGAGTGAGTCGATGAGAACATGGCCTGTGCTGGTTCCCACAGGGCCCTTGGTAGAAGGAGCATCCTCTGCCTGAGGTCAGAGCAGAACCCACCTGCCGCATCTGTCCCAGAGGCCCTGGGGCAGATCAAGGTTGTGGAGCTTGGTTCTGCAGGATGAAGTAACTGCTTTCAAAAAAAGGCAGAAGCTAGTTGTCCGTCCCCTCTGTGATCGTTGGGCGGCTCTGGCACCCTCTCTTGGTGGGAGTGTTGTCAGTCTATAACCAGGAATCTGCTCCTGTCTCGCAGCCATCCATGCCAAGTTCACCGACTGGAAAGGCTACCTCATGAAACGGCTGGTGGGCTCCAGGACGCTCCCCGTGGACTTCCACATCAAGGTCTGGCATGAGCCCTTTGGTTCTCCTAACTGGTCACCCTCCTGTCCCTCCTCCCATTTTCTGCCCTTCGTGCTGCTGCTCATTGGAGTGCTTTGTGTAAGACGGCCTTGCTTAGCAGTGTGGCGGCTGCGCATCTCTCCAGGGAGGATGGCAGTTGCCGTCTGCCCTCCCAGCCTCTGACCCAGCCACATGGGCCACGCTGCTCTGTCTGCCATTTGCTCTTCCAGATCCCCACCCTCATTCACAGCATTTCAGGAGCATTCAGTCAATAGATTCCATGGAGTACTTGTATACAAGGCCCTGCGGGAATACAGACCCTGCCATCCGGGACACTCTAGGCTGGCGGGGAAATGGAGTCACACATGTGAATAATTATCAGAAGCCTTGGTTCTGAACCAGGGACGTGCTTCGGAATCACTTTGTGGCTTTTAACTCTTTAAAAATTTAGTTCTTTAACCTAACAAGTCCTACACTTGGTAAAAAGTCGAAGGAATCTCAAGGGTACACAGTGAAGACCAGTCTTTCCCGCTCTCTACGCCAGACCTGCTGTGGGTCTTGCTCACATAGGTGCCTGGGCCGCAGCCGAGGTCTCCTGATCCGGGTGCTCACAGGTGTACTTCCGGTGTTGCCCTGGGCGTCAGAGCAGTGGGCAGGGGAGTGCAGGGCAGGTGCTGCCATGACACGAAATTGAATTGGCCTCATGGCCTGAGGAAGAGCAGGTATCCAGGCTTCATGGAGAAAATGGCATTCGAATTTCACCTTGATGGGCAGGGTGTGGGTGGTATGGAATCCAGCAGTGGAAAATGATGGTGTGGAAGTTCGGGCCGCCTCACCAGAGGCATCGGACGCCAGGTGAAAGGTTGCTGCCTCATGGGCCTCAGCTGGCAGAGAGTTTGCCTTCAGCAACGGACGGTTTTGTGTACCTCAAGGAAGCGTTCTCTGGCCGTTTTTTTTCCTAGGTAGAAACTGTTTTTCTTCTGTTTGACCTTACTGGGTACTAATTTGCTATTTATCTCTCTGTGTGTTGTTAAGTATCTTTTACCAGTCTCTTTCCCATTAAACTATAAGTGTTTTCTCCCATACTTCCCGTAGTGCTTTGCACGGTTGACAGATTTGCCATTGTGGGTGACGGTTGACTTTTTCTCAGCTGACCTTTGTTCTAAGATGAGGCAGATGATTGTTAGTGGTACAGGCCACCACGCGTATCAGAGTGGCCTCTTTAAAGGGTGGCAGAGCAGGGTTCCACGTGAACCAGTCAGCAAGCACGTGTTGACTGTCACACACCCAGTGCTGTAGCAGCACATGCCAGAGAAGACAAAAAAGCAGCTGCCTCTGAAGATGAAGCGGGAGGGAGGATAAAGGGGGTCGTTTGTGGGGGAAACTTCAGTCCAAACAGGGCCTTCGATGCCTGCGGTACAGTAAGTGCTTAGTAAAATGTGAATGAATGACCTGTCAGCCAAGGTCAGGTGCGAGCGTGCGTGCGTGCGTGTGTGTGTGTTTGTTGTTGAGAGAAAACGGTAACTGAGCACTAAGTCGGTTCTGTGCTCGGGGCTGAGGTGTAGGAATGAATCAAACCGAACCAGCTCCTGTCTTTACAGAGCTCAAGTTCCACTGTGTGACCATGAAGTGTCCTTGGGTTGTGGGCTGGGGATGCAGAGGAAGGGAATGTGTCAGGAGAGGCTAGGTGGGGAAGGTGGCCAGGGGCACCCCCAACCCCGGCCTCACCCTGCGTCTCTCTCAGATGGGCCAGTCAGGTGCTTGGTGTTAAGGTGGATCAGCCCGTGAGCTGGGGACCAGGGGTCTGGTGGAGGGCAGTGTCAGTTTTTCCTGGTGGCTGCTCTGTGACCTCTGAGACGCTCCCCACAGCAGGCCTGGGTTCTGATCTTGCCAGGGCTGGGAAAGCCCTGCAGGGAGACCTCCCTGTACCATCTGCTGCAGGACAGCCCGGGTCACAGTATGGCCACCTGCCCCTCACCCATACCCGCCATCAGCACCCTCTAGCCAGTGGGCCTCTTGGTCACTGTCTCTAGCTGAGTCAGCGGGTGCAGCCATCACTACTGAGGTGCTGTGAAAGCCGTTCAGAGCCGCGGCCCCGTGAAGCCAGAGCTGGAATTAGACATGGAAGCAAAGGGGACTCCATTCTCTGTGCCATCAGTGGGGGGCCAGGAGGGAGGAGAGTATGGTTACCTGCGAGATCAGAGTGCACATCCCTGAAAGAGTACAAGGCTTGACATTGGGATCAGGTTCAAGGCCCAGCTCTGGCACCGAGTCTGACTCTGGGCGAGACACTTACCTCTCTGGGCATCTTTCCTTAGGCTAAAAAGGGTTTTGTCATTCCCATCGATGACTTACTGGTGCTTGAGTGCACACACTAAGCTGTGCATCTTCCCGCAGTATCATCCTAGGGACCTGGGAGCCAGGTTTGAACCAGTGGAACAGGGGGCTCTCCTGGCCTCCTGACTTAGTGTTTGGGTTGGTTCCACATCACCTTTGGCCTCTGGTTACCTGTAAGAGAACAGGAAGGTGGCTGGGAGGGTCGCCACGCCCACAGCCGGCCTGTATTCTGGTGTTGCAGATGGTGGAGAGCATGAAGTACCCGTTTCGGCAAGGCATGCGGCTGGAAGTGGTGGACAAGTCCCAGGTTTCACGGACCCGCATGGCCGTGGTGGACACGGTAATTGGGGGTCGCCTACGGCTCCTCTACGAGGATGGCGACAGTGACGACGACTTCTGGTGCCACATGTGGAGCCCCCTGATCCATCCAGTGGGTTGGTCACGGCGTGTTGGCCATGGCATCAAGCTGTCAGGTTAGCAGAGCCCCAGGCCAGTGTGACCCCAAAATCTGCCACCCCAGGGCCTGGGTGGTCTCATCTCCCTGCTGATGGCAGTGCTAAGGTCCAGAGAGGTTGAGTGACTTGACCAAAGTCACTCAGCTTGTAAGTGGTAAAATCAATTTGGACTTAGAGACTCCCTTGTCCCGTGGGAAGAGTCTGGGCCTTGGGGCCTGCATGTTTCCTACAGGGAGCTCCTGCTGCTTTGTATTCTAGTCTGGCTGGGGGTTGGGGGCCGCGATTGAGACCAGAGCAAGCGCAGTGCAGCTGCACATTTCTGGGGGACGTGCGGAGATGGCCCTGTTAGCAGCCTTCAACTCCTTTCTCTCCTCCTTGCTCCCTCTGCCGCTTCCCCAAAAGAGAGGCGCAGCGACATGGCCCACCACCCCACCTTCCGGAAAATCTACTGTGATGCTGTTCCGTACCTCTTCAAGAAGGTGAGGCACAGCCCTCGGCTGTGGGTGCACGCCCAGCCTCAGGACTCCGGCTCTTTCCAGGGACGGAGGGATGTCCCTTTCCCTCCCCGTTTCCCTCCAGCGGCTGGCTCCCCCATCCTTCAGCTGTCCCATTCCTTGAAGGTTCGAGCTGTGTACACGGAAGGCGGTTGGTTCGAGGAGGGGATGAAACTGGAGGCTATTGATCCACTGAATCTGGGCAACATCTGCGTGGCGACCATCTGCAAGGTGAGCCTGGAGCAGGCCCTTTAGCTTCTAGGATGGCTTTCTTGGGATGGCGCTGGCACGGAGCTCTGTTCTCCCCGTCCAGCCCACCTTCCCAACCCTGGCTGCTCCTGGACTGCCTGATTTTTGTGAATTAGGGGGCTTACCTGATCCTCGCTCAGAATCTGCTTTCATGGCAAGGTGGGAGGCACGTTGCACAGGTGTTCATTAAACCCCTGGCTCGAGCAGCCTTGCATCAGGTATAGCCCCCCCCCCATCAACTCAGTGGGCACCTTCCCGGTGCCACATGCCGTCATCTTTAAGTGCTGGCCTAGCCGAGAGCCACAGCCGGGCTGGCTGCTGCCCACCTCCATTATTGCAGCCTCAAAGGCAAATGACCGCGGCCTGCCTGGGGCACGTGCTGTTTTGTCCACCTGGCAGATGTCCAGGCCAGGTCTGTGTGCTGGCCACTGGTGACAGTGGCCGGCACAGCATTTGCTGTCCAGTGAGGAAGGTCAGTGATCTCATGAGCACAGTTCATAGAAATGCTGAGCACTCTCGAGCTGCCACTCAGGGATCTAGCTCCAGTTGGGTCTATGGCTTCTTGTCCCCTCCACAGCCACCTGTGATGGGATGGGGTGCAGCTTATGACACCGTGTTCTGTCTGCCCCACCCCTACCCCCAGGTTCTCCTGGATGGCTACCTGATGATCTGTGTGGATGGGGGGCCCTCCACAGACGGCTCGGACTGGTTCTGTTACCACGCCTCCTCCCACGCCATCTTCCCTGCCACCTTCTGCCAAAAGAATGACATTGAGCTCACGCCCCCAAAAGGTCAGACTGGCCTGCACAGGCTGCAGGCGCTCCTTTCCCGGCTCCCTCCACCTCTCCCCTCTCTGCATCTGCGCTTTCTGTTCCTCCAGGGTGTGAGGCCCAAACTTTCAACTGGGACAGCTACCTGGAGAAGACCAAGTCGAAAGCAGCTCCGTCGAGGCTCTTTAACATGGTGAGGAGACTGAGGATGCAGGGCCGGGGCAGCCGCAGGACCGGCCCTGCCACCATCAGCCAGTCTGTCCTGAGATCAGCCACTGCGGGGGAGGGGAAGGTGTCAGCTCCTACCTGGGCACTGTGCCCAACAGCTTAGCTGGTCCCTTCCCAGGGGGTGGTGCTTGTTAGGAGAATGTCCCCCGCAGGCACTCTTCACCCTACTCCCTCCCCCTGGTTCTGTCCCTCTGGGGCAGGGAGCTGGCTGGCATGGTCACTGCCTCCTTCTGCCTCCAGGACTGCCCCAACCATGGCTTCAAGGTGGGCATGAAGCTGGAGGCCGTGGACCTGATGGAGCCGCGGCTCATCTGCGTGGCCACAGTGAAGCGGGTGGTGCATCGGCTCCTCAGCATCCACTTTGATGGCTGGGACAACGAGTATGACCAGTGGGTGGACTGTGAGTCCCCAGACATCTACCCTGTTGGCTGGTGTGAGCTCACCGGCTACCAGCTCCAGCCACCCGTGTCCACAGGTCTGAGCTCTTGGGGCCCTAAGGGGCTCTCGACTTTGCTTTCCTTTTCCCTTCCTGGCATCCACCCCCACCCCGTGCTCATCTCACTTTTGGTGTGAGATCGAGAAGCGTGGCCCACCTCTAAGGGACAAGCGGCCCTTCCTCCTGACCTCTGTCTCCTCACCCTGGCCTGCAGAACTCCTTCCTTGGCCTTGCCCACTCTGTCATAGGCTCGTGCCCGTAGGCACCCAGGTAAACTACCCAGGTCCCTCCGAGCAGCCCTGGTGACGAGGGTGGGGAGAAGGGACAGCTGTTCTCCAGTCCCTCCCACAGCCCGTCCCCCATTCTCTTTGCCCAACTTCGGCTTTTCTTGGGGCAGCCAGCGCGTAAGGGAGGCTAGTGAGGGGTGGGCACAGGTCCTGGGATATGCCTCTCCCTGTGTCCTCTCAAAATTCTTCTCAACTCTTGCCCGTTTTTCTACAACAGAGCCAACCACACCTCTGAAGACCAAAGAGGCCGCAAAGAAGAAGAAGAAGCAGTTTGGGAAGAAACGTAAGTGGCTCTCCAAAGCGGCGTGGGCTGGCGCGGGACCTGGGATCCGCTGGGCCTGTCTGGGAGCGGCATCAGGGAGTTGTCACATGGGTAGTTCTCTTCACGGTCCCCCCATCTCCCCTGCTTGCCCTCTGGTCCCATGGGCTGTAGCCCTATGTCTTCAGAGCCCCAGAGCATAACGGAGTGTTCAGTTTCTGGCAATGGTCAGGATGCCGAGGAAAAGGCAAGAGGTTGTGAGAGAGGCAGGGAGGGACCCCATGGCAGAAACCGCATGACACCCCCACCCCACCCCCCGCCCCGGCAGTGCGCAGCTGCTGGGTATGCAAGTCAAAGGCCTGGGAGGAAATGGCAGCTGCTCCCTGAGTCCACCAGTCTTCCCTTGTGACCCCCCCGAGGGTGGGACAAGGGCCGTAGCTGAGCTTTGGGGTCGTGTCACTAGGCAGGGCCACTCTCAGCAGGTCCTGAGCCTGGTGGGGGCTCAGCTCATGGGGCAGCAGGTGGAGGGGCAGGGAGTGAGGAGGCCGAGCCATTCTCTGGGGCTGCGGCCTGTGGCAGTGAGGTGGTCCCCGTGACATGGCACCAGAGACAGGACAAAGAGGTCCTCGAGCAGGATTAAGATCACATGAGGGTGTGGAGGGCCCTGAGGGGCGATGTCAGAAGCTCAGGCCAATCCCCCCACATCGGTGCCAGGCCCTCTGCTCCGCTGCCCAGGCGCTGGATGAGACTCCCCTTTGAGCCTCACGCGGATACGGCCCTGATGCTGGGTTTAATGCCGTTTTATTCAAAGGGAAAAGAATACCGCCCACCAAGACCCGGCCCTTGAGACAGGGGTCCAAGAGGGCCTTGCTGGACGAGGACCTGCAGGCGGCGGCGAAGACGTCGTCGGAGCCGGCTCCTGATGAGAGTAAGGGCCCCCGGCCGGGCCGCAGCGGCGCCAGCCTGCTCCGGGGCTCAGACGTGGCCCCTCTTCCCCACCTGGGCACAGAAGGGTAGAGTCAAGTGTGAAGGGAATGTTCTGGGCAGCACGCAGTCTTCCTCATGCCCCTGGCCTGAGGCGCTTCCCACACGCCCACCCCTGCTGGCCCAGCCGTCTGCCCTCGCCTCATGCACCCAGTGGGGCGGCAGGTGCACAGGCGCCCGTGTTTCTGGCACAGCCTGCCTGGGTTCGTGTGAGAGGGCCCCGGGCCTTCTCTGTCAGTTACCCCCACGGAGGGGAAGGTGCTCTCCCCGCCTCATCCTGAGCTTCTCTCTGAAGCCAGATCCTGCGCCCTGCCCTTCCCAGAGCTGCATGCGCACTCACTCTGTCCTCTCGGCCCTCCCGCCTCCTTCCTCTTTAGTCATCGCTGTGCGCGTGAAGGAAGAGCACGTGGACATGTCCACGCCTGAGAAGGCCTCGAGTCCAGAGCTACCTGTCTCCATTGAGAACATCAAACAGGAGACAGACTAAGCCTTCCCTGCTGCCAGCATGGCCGCCCAGCTGGAAGCGACCCCAGGCCTCCTCTATTGCCACCGCCCCTCCACCCCACTGTAGTTGGACACTGAGTCTTTTTGTATAAATTCTGCCTGGTACTTTGAGGGCCAGGCACTGGAGGTCCAGCCAGGATCTCCTCTTGACCCACGCTGTGGCCTCTGCCCTCCTTGGCAAAGCCCAGTGACTAGGGCTGCCTGAGCCCCCCACACTTGTCTGAGCAGCTCTCCCTCCAGTTAGAGTTCCCAAGGCTGCCTCCCTCCACGCCCCTGAGTGTCGGGGTGGGGGCTGTCCCTCAGTCACACTGTAAGACAGTGAGTGAGTGTACGCATCAGCACGTGCCTGGTCTTAACAGCCTGCAGCCACTCTCCTGAAGAGGACAGTGGGGACAGGTGTGATGGGTGCAGCCTCTGCCTAAAAGCTACCTTTTTCCTTCCTGGGTTGGTACTCTGCTCCTCCTAGGTCCCTAAGGAGGTTGGGGTACCCATGCAGGCACCCAGCTCTGGCAGGGAGCTGAGAAGCAATGATCAGGATGTGGGTTTGTTTCTGTGACTTGTGAGGTGGCCTTGACCTGCGTTCTGTTGACATGAGCAGACTCCCCTTCCTAAAGCGAACAGCGGAGCAGAGGTGGGGTCTGTTCCTTGGGTTGGGCTTGCAGAGGCCTAAGGAGGGACGACCACACCCGCCCCTGTGCCACATGGGGAGTGAGGGGACAGGGGCAGGAGGACTGGTGGGTGAGGTTGGCTGGGGTGTGATGGAGACCCCAGCTGAGAGGGAGACTCCCCAGCATTGAGCTTAACCTGCCTGGAGGCTGCTTGGCTGGGTCTGTCCTTTCTACCCCCCCCTAACCAGGGTCAAGTACAGCCCTGCCAAACAGTCACCGAGCTGCGACATGGAGTGGTCAGTCCTGCTGGCCAAGGTGGCCTTGCAGGAGCTGGAGGAAAAGGGGCAACAGAACACGTTTCCTGACTGCACATCCATAACTCAACCTGGATTGTCCCTGCTCCTCTGAAATTACATTCCGGAAGTCCACCTGGTGTCTGCCCAAATTACAGCTTTTGTTTTTTCCAGTCTCCATTGAAACCGTCTCCTCTCTGGTCACTCGTGTCTCTTCGATAACTCCTCTTTCTGGAAGCTAAGGTGCAGGCAGGCTGCGGCCCTCGGCCCCTCCCTGTGCACGGGGTGGAGAACAGCTGCGGCCCTGTTGGTGTGAGTGTCCATCTGCCTTCTCTGAGCGGGTCTGTCGGTTTCCTCAGGACCTGGGCTGTCTGGTGTCATCCCAGACGTGGGGTGACCAGCCCAGGGGGAGCCAATTTCCAGTCAGTTTCAGTCTCCTTAGCTAAAGGCACTAGGCAGTCTGCATTCTCCCAAAAGTGACTGGGTTTGGGACACAGTGACGATCGGGGACATGTTTGGGGACAAAAGGGTCATATTCTCTCTCATACACATGCATGCGTGGGCGGTGGGTGACAGGTCAGTGGCATCAGTCCCTGGGGGGAACGTGGCCTGGCTGTGCACTCTGGCTCCTCAGCTGCTGGTGGAGCCCGGCTTCTGCTGGGGTACTGTGCCCGCTCACAATGGCACATCGTCCCAACTTCCTTGCAGTTAAGGGACCTAGTTCTCTCTGAAGAGCTTCTGGGAAAACGGTTTATTTTGGCCTTTAGTTTCTTTCTGAAACAATCCCCCCCAGCTGCCATGGGCGCAAGAGCCCCATGATCTGGATGGCAGAACTGGAGGACAGGTGTCAGTGCCACTCCAGCCCTTGACTGTCCTCCCCAGAATAGTGGTCAAGTCCAGTTTGTCAGCTTTCTGTCCATACAGCGGGGTGCAGCGCGAGGTGCCACCTCGGTAACAGTCATGGCCTGCGCTCAGACACGGAGAGAACGAGCAGTAACTCCTGTCCTTGAGCACCCACCTCCACAGCAGCCACGGGTGTCAGCCTTATTTCTGCCATCCCCTGCCCCAAGGCCCTGAGCTCCCCAAAGGGTGACGCCGAGGTGCACGCATGACATGGACGAGTACATAACTGCCTTGCTGGGGCCTAAAGGTCAATTTGATGTGTCAGATGGAAGTGTTGACCCCTGGGACATTTTCACTTGAGACAATGAACCTTGTGCCTCAGCTGCCCTGGAATAGCACCGACAGCGTCCTCAGTGGCGGGGAAACCACCCTTCCCTCCTGCTCTGTGACACGCAGTGGCTCTTGAGTGCACACGACGAAACCCAAAAGCTTGAAATCCCCGTGTACCTCACATCTTTGCTGTCACCCAGTCCAGGCCCTCAGTTCTGCTCAGGGGCTAGGAAGGAAGGGAACTGCCATTTATGGCAGACTCGTGCCAGGTACCGGTTTGTACAGGTTCCCACACCTCATCGTGTCTCCACAGTGGGCCTGCAGGGTACACGTTGATTCCATTTTGCAGATGAGAAAAGGGAAGATGCCTGAAGGTCTAGCGACTTGGTTCCTTATGTTCACAGCTTCAGCGACAGCAGTGGGGTAAGGCCGGTTGGTCGGTCACGTTACTGCCCAGTACTGCGTTGTCACTCACCACTACACACCAACGTCAGGGCATCGGGAGAGGTGTGCGGGGCTCGGGGCCCTTACCCTTCTATTCCTTTGTGTTTTGGGGAGGAAGCTGCCACTTTCAACAGAAGAGAAAGTCTAGAACTTCAGGGCTTGGTATTTGATGGAAAATCTCCATGTCAGAAAGGGTGGCTGGGTGGACTGGTCTGAGATGTCCCGATTCCTGCCACAGCCACTGTGGGCAGGGGGGCGGGGGGATTCCAAGTGCCCGTGCCGGCGTTAGCGCGGTGCCTGGCAGAAAGTGCCATGCAACTGACGGCGTGAACGCTGTTGTCAGCGCCAGTTCCGGGTCTAAGGCAGACCTCACCTTCAGCACGGGCTTCCTCACTCGCACCCTGCGCCCATGAGGAGCACTGTCCCTCCAAAGAAGACACAGCTCAGAATGGGACCTTCCTGTGAAATAGTGTCTTCACGGAAGTAAAGTGAGGTCGCTGGGGTGGGCCCTAATCTAGTGATGTCTTTATGAAAAGGGGACACACAAATGTAGCAGGAAGGTGACGTGAAGAGAGAGGAGATGCCAAATGAAGATGGAGGCAGGAACTGGAGCAGTGTTGCCACAAGCCAAGGAACACCTGGGGCCACCGGTGCCTGAAGGCAGGGAGGGTCCCCCTGGAGCCACTGGAGGGAGCACGGCCCTGACTTCTGACCTTCAGAGCAGTGAGACAATGCGCTTCTGTTCTGAGCTCCCCAGTTTGTGGTACTTCATTCCCACAGCCTTGGGGAACTAGTGCACTGTCTCATGGTCCCCAGACACCCCAAACCTTTAAAAGGCAAGTCCAGGGGCTGGCAGAGCCCTCTCTCCACCTTCCAGTTCCCACTTGTTCTGTCATTTTCCTCAAAGGGCTGGCCTCGCCCCCACAGGTGCCCACATTCCCCCACCTCATAGCGCGATGGAGGGGCACCCCCATCCCACTCACGCTTCTCTGACGTGCTGCAAGGTTTTGCTACAACTGAGATTTAAGTGTGACTGGATTTGTTAGGATGGTGCACATAACTGTCGGGGTGATGCAATGCAGTGAAGTCCAGCCTGTCCAGGTTGACAGGCACTGGGTGGCAGCACCAACGGCCCAGGGACTAGTGAGACCCTTGAGGTCAGGGCGGGAAGTGGTTGAGACAACACAGATCCTGTAATCCCCGTCACAGCGGGATCGATCTCGATCTCAGGGACATGTCAGTGTTACCCGGGAGCTTTGGAACCCGTGCCCCACCCCTGGCCCACCTCATCTCCCCGCCGCCTTCCCTGTATGCCGGTCCTCCTGGCCCCGGGCGTCCGCTTGGCCCTCCGGGCAGCCCAGCCTGGGCAGGCTTCAAAGACAGCAGCTGCGGCCTTCAGCCGCTGGCCGCGGGCCCTCGGAGGGCTGGCACACATTGCCCCGACACGCAGGTTCAGCCCAGCGAGCCACCTGAGGAGGGAAGAGAGTCGGGGACCCTGCCATGCTGAGCTTGGAGAGCATGAGGGTCCTTGAGAATCTGGGCTCTCGGGGCGGCCTAGTGCGTGATGGCAGACCCTGGGGACAATCCTGGCCCGGCCGCTCACTGATGATGTGACCTGAGCAAATCCCTGCCAACCTCAGATTCCTTCTCTACAGGTTACGGAGGGCTGGTGCTCCGCACACGTTCAAACCAACCTACACACACCACTAAGTCAGCGTAACTCTCCAGCCACCACCGTGAGGCAGGCACGACTGCCATCATCCCCGTTACAGAGGGGCCTTCTCAGGGAGGTGAGGTGGCCCAAGTCAGCTGGTTTTGTGGGACTCCAGGTCTCGTTGCGTTCTCATGTAATTTTGTCATGTGCCCACGCACACTGATTCAGTCTCACCTCACTAGGCTCAGAGAAGTCCACCCCAAGCCCACACATGCTGGCTCCCCCAGGAAGGGCAGTTGGCCCTGGCAGGACCCCGCCCCCCAAAGTGCTCTGCTGGGCCAGTGTGGCAGCTGGGGAGGTAGTGGGGCCTGGGGTGAGAGCAGCTGTGGGCCCCTGCCTGGGGATCCACGTGGGGATGCTCACCTGTGAAGTGGAAGCAACTGGCAGTCACAGTGGAAGGGATTGCCACTGAGGTCCACCAGCTCCAGCTGGCTGAGGCCGGGCAGGGCGGGCAGGGCCTGCAGCTGGTTCTTCTGCAGGTGGAGGCTCAGGAGCTGGGGCCCCAGGCCCAGGAAGGCCCCAGGAGAAACCTGCAAGGAGGTGCCATGCCCCGGTGTGAGCTCCTGTCGGGCCAGGGAGGGAGGCCCCCTGGCAGGAGGAACTGGGGTGCCCAAGGCAGGAAGGGCAGTGCTGGGCTGGAAACACGGGTTGGTCTGATGCCAAAGCACCTGGATCCCCAGTTCATAGTTCTGTTTTGCCTGAACCCACCCCCCAATAATGGCAAAGCTCCTGGGGGCTCCGCCCTGCCCTCGAAGTAGGTGACCCATGGACCCACATTATCCCACTTGCATGCCCCCGCAGTGCCCTCCCTGGCACACCTCTCCCTGTGGCCCTGGACTCCGCCTGAGGTCCCTGGGGGCAGTCTGCCTGATTTTAGTGTCCATGCCCGGTCTCGGGCCTGGACTGCAAAGGCAGCCGGGTTCGCTGAGTGAACGCTTGCGTGTTGCCTTTCCACCCCCGCCCCCGGGCCCACCCGCTCCGGCCCCCGCCCCCGGGCCCACCTGCTCCAGGCCGCTGCTGTTGAGGAAGAGGTGCTGCAGCGACTGGCCCACGGGCTGGAAGGCCCCGTCGCGCAGGGCCCCGAGCGGGTTCCCTGAGAGCTGCAGCTCCCGCAGGGCGGGCAGCCCGGCCAAGGCCCCGGTGGGCACCTCGCGCAGCCGGTTCCCGTCGAGGTGCAGCGTCTCCAGCTCCTGAGCTGGGTCCAGCGCCCCGGGGGACACGTGGGTGATACGGTTCCCACTCAGGTAGAGCCAGCGCAAGGCCGGCACGCCTGCCAGGTCCCCCGGCGCCAGGCGGTCCACGGCGTTGCCCTGCAGGTGCAGGGACACGAGGCCGGGCAGGACGCGCAGGGCGGGCCCGGGCACCCGCAGGAGGCGGTTGCGCTCCAGGTACAGGTAGGCGAGGCGCGGGGCCCCTTGCAGGGCGGCCGCGCTGAGGCCGGAGAGCTGGTTGTCGGCCAGGTAGAGGTAGAGCAGGCTGCCCAGGCCGGCCAGCGCGCCCGCCTCGAGCGCCGCGACGCCGCAGTGCTGCAGGTGCAGCGACACGAGCTGGCCCAGGCCGGCGAAGGCCGCGCGCGGCAGCGAGGGCAGCCGGTTGTGCCGCAGGTCCAGGAGCCGCGTGTCTTCGGGGAAGCCGCGGGGCACGGCGCGCAGGCCGCGGCGCTCGCAGCCGCTGTGGCGGGACCAGGCGGCGCAGGTGCAGGCGCGCGGGCAGGGCCGGGCGTCCCCGTCCCCGGCCTCGGGGGGCACGCGGTGGCGCGGGGTCCCCGGCCCCGCCTCATCCTCGTCCTCGTCCTCGTCCTCGTCCTCCTCGTCCTCCCCGGCCCCGCCCGCGGCGCAGCGCAGGTCCGACGGCCGCAGCGCCTCCAGCGCCCGGCCCCGCAGGCGCCGCGGCGCCGCGCACGCGCCGTCCGAGCGCACGCGCGCCCGCGCCAGCCACGCGAGCAGCGGCCGCGCGCGGCAGCCGCAGCGCAGCGGGTTCCCGCGCAGCCAGAGCCGGCGCAGGCCCCGGGCGCCGCGCGGCGGCCGCAGCGCGCGCAGCCGGTTCCCGCGCAGGTCCAGCGTGTGCAGGCGCGGGCAGCCGGCCAGCGCGCCGGGGCCCAGCGCCTGCAGCGCGCCGTGGTCCAGCGCCAGCTCCCGCAGGCCGGGCAGCGCCAGCGCGTCCGCCGCGCCCGCGCCCGTGAACGGGTTGTGGCCCAGCTCGAGGCGCGCCAGGCCGCGCGCGCGCGCCAGCGCCGGCCCGGGCAGCGCGCGCAGCTCGTTGTGCTGCAGGCTGAGGCGGCGCAGCGCGGGCAGGCCGGCCAGCGCGTCGGCCGCCAGCGCGCCCAGCGCGTTGTGCGACAGCCGCAGCCAGCGCGCGCGCGCCAGCCCCTGGAAGGCCAGCGCCGGCACGTAGGCCAGCGCGTTGTGCGCCAGGTTGAGCGTGGCCAGCGCGCCCAGCGCCGCGAACGCCCCCGGCCGCAGCTCGTCCAGCGCGTTGGCCTCCAGCTCCAGCCGCCGCAGCGAGCCCAGCCCGGCCAGCGCCTCCTGCGGCAGCGCGCGCAGCCGGTTGGACGCCAGGTCGAGCAGGAGCAGGCGGCCCAGGCCGCGGAAGGCGCCCTCGGCCACCAGCTCCACCCCGCAGTGCCGCAGGTCCAGATGGGTCAGATGGGGCAGGTGCCCGAAGGCCGCCGGGGGGATCACCCTCAGCGCGTTGCCGCGCAGGTCCAGCCGCTGGGTCAGCTGGGCGGGGAGGGGGAGGGAAGGAGCGGCTGAGCAGCTCGGGCCGGGGCCTGTGCCCCCGCCAAGTCCCCCGCACTTGGAACACTCTTCACCCCTCAGCTTCGCCTCAGTCTCCTCATCCTGCTCGCTGACCCCTCCTCCAGGAAGCCTTCCTGTCCCGCTGCCTGGGCATCCCCCACCCACTCTAGCACTTTTCACACTGCATTGTCACTGACCATGTACTTCCCCCTCCCCACCCCGCTAGCAGAGACCATATGTGACCCCAGTTCCCCGCCACAGGCTCTGTAATGAATCAGTATTTAGCTACGGGTCATCTACTTGTTCCAGTCGCATAGGATTTTAAATAGATCATTCCCCTGGCGTTGGTTATCGTTCCCACTTTACAGGTGTGAAGACCGAGGCTCAGAGAGAAAAAGTGACTTTCCGAGGTTCCCCAGCCAGGCGGGGGCAGATCCTGCCGTGCCAGCTCAGGCTCCCCCCACGTCCTCCCCCCACATCCTGCTGACCTCGGGGATGCCTTCTGGCACCTCGCTGAGGTTCTGGTATGTGCACGACACATGCCGCCTGGCATTGTCACAGATGCAGGCCTGCGGGCACCGCTGGGCGGCCCCGTGCCACGCCGGGCCCAGCAGCAGCAGCAGCAGAGGAAGCAGCAGGAACAAGGGGATTCTTGGGGGCCTGGAGAGAGAGGGAGGGGGGGTCCGTTGTTCACAGGGGCAAGCACCCCACACTATTCACTCGTGCAGACCTGGCCCCAGTCTCCAGAGTCCCTCGGCCATCTTCTCCCTGTCGTTGCCCTGAGCCTCGCCCCCTCCCACCTGTGCACAGAGGTTCTCTTGCTCACCCTGTTAGACGCTGGAGAAAACCGAGGCTCAGAAAGGCGACCTGGCGCAGCCCCTGGCTGTCTGCCCAGCGGCTAAGTGGGGCCTCGCTAAATGAGAGAATGCCTGGGGTTCAGGCTGTGCCCGGGCTGCGTAAGGTTCCTGGGTCCTGGGGAGGCCTGGACCTCCCAAGTGTGAGGTTGGTGGCAGAAAGAGAAGCAGCCGGTCCTGACAGATGCAGTGCCAGGTCCCACAGTGGCAGGGCACATGATGGCAACCCCCTCGAGAAGACAGCCTGGCAGCCAGAGTTGTGGGGTGAGATTTGAGGGACCAGGTACGGTGGGGTCCCAGAGCCTTGAGGAGCTTTAATGGCCGGTCAGAGCCATGCTGACAGACGAGCTGGAAGCTCAGGCCTCTTTCCTGTTTATTTCTGCTGTCCTTCCTGCATCTTAGTGTCGCCCACCTGTCGGGGACTGAGATGGGGGTACTGAGGGTATGGGTTTGGGGCTGTGCTTTAGACAAGGTCTGTCCACTTACCTGCCTGTCACCCACCTATCCATTCACCCCACACACTTATCCATCCGTCACCCAACTTGGACCTCTTCCCATCACAACCAAAGCCACTGCCTGCTGCTTACTAGGACAACCGCTGCCAGAGGGGGTCCCCTGGCCTTCTCGAAGCTCTGCTCACTACCGACCACCAAAGGGAACTTCCGAAACACAGACAGGCTCTGACACCCCGCTGAAAACCCTCCGGCACCTCCTCACGGCCCACTGCCCGTGGAATGTCCCCGCTCCTGACTCCCCACCAGGAATCCTCTGGAACTGCTCGGTGTGGCCCTCGGCGCCCCATGAGCACAGCGCTCCCTCCTCGCCGCCTGCGACGCCTGGTGCTCCCAGCTCTTCCTTCTGTTCTCAGCTTGGTCGGGGCCTCTGAGCAGCCTTTTCTGGTCCCCGGGCTGGGCCCCCACCTGAGCCTCCCGCATTTCTGTTCACTGCTTTGTCACCAGTTTCCTTGGGGTCCTAGGATCCAGCTCCAGCTTTGGGGCTGGTGGCATCCTCCAGTCTGTGGTGAGACGGAGGCTCAGGGTGGGCCAGGTAGGAGGGCAGTGGGGGGGTTGGGGACAGATCCCTGAGGGACAAGTGTCCATGGCTCAGAGGGCTGCTGAACTCTCAGACAAGACCTGCAAGGGACTGGCCCACAGGAGCAGACTCCCACACACCACCTTCCTCAGAACCCATTTTGGGGAACCCCTTGGAGAATGCCCAGGCAGACCCCAGAGCTCCTGTCCCCCAGCCTTTCGGAGGCCCTGAGGGGGACAGGGGCTTACCTGCGGCCACTCATCTCTCTAAGACCCCTGGCACAATGGAACCCAAAGACTCACCCCTTCATGCCACCTCGCACTGCCAGTCCGGCCTGGAGGTGCAGCACAGGGACAGGCCGGCGTCTGGATGCTGGCGGGAGCCCCCCTCCTCGCCCGGAGGCCTGGCGGTGGGGACAGAGCTGAATGGGAGGCATTGTGGGCAGCCCAGCCAGCGCGAGGGGAAGGAGGGGCGGGCAGGGGCGGGAGCAGGGCTGGAGTTACAGGGCCTCCTGCCCGCCCGGCTCGGGATCGCACCCAGGCCTGAGGGCCGCGTCTGGGCGGCCAAGCTCCGGGGCCGGCGGGGCAGGCAGGGCCCTCAGGACTGCGGGGCCTCTGGCTGTGGGACCCTCGGTGGGGCTGCACCTCACAGCGCCTCTTTCCTACTCTGGGTGAAAAAGACACTTAGTAACTAGCCCGGAGGGCTGCTGAGGGGGTCCAGGTAGGCACCTGGCACATAGTAGGTGCTCCACAATGGTTACGTCTGTCCTGTTTGTGCTTCTTATACTTTTACTTAATTGTTTAATACTGTACACACGACATTCTGCATTTTTTTTCTTTCCACTCAGCATCAGATTCTAGGGAGCAATCCAAGTGGACTCGTAGTCACATTCATCTGCCTGCTGTATGGTACTCCGTGGAGTAAACGTCTCAACTTGGCCACTCATCTCTGTTGCCTCCAAGTTTGCGCTTTTACAAAGTTGCAAAAAATATGCAGATAATCGCCTCCTGGACACACGTGCATTTTAAAAAATGAAATAGCTCATCCAGACCATAGCAAATATTTCTGTGTCCTGTTTTTCAGATCTGTTTCCGATGAAATCGCATCTTTCATGACTCCATTTGGCTATTTTTGTTTGATTTTTTTTTTTTAAACCAGAAATAGTGCCACACCACATACCACTTTTCTGCATGTGCTATTTCACTCAGCAAATTCCTTATCAATGGAATCACAGTGCGAACTCTTATGTCCGGCTTTTTTTTTCACTCGACACTGCTGATACACATTTTAAAAATCGGTTCACTTTCAGTTTCATCTAGCATTCCAGCATTCCATTCTATAAATGTTCCGTGACAGTGGCACAGCGGTGAGGCAGGAGAGCGATTCGCCCCGGTGTACACAGCGAGGAGACGCATCATCAGGAGGGAATGTAAATTCACTGGGACGGACTTAAAACTGGCCTGCTTCTTGTCACCACGCACTGGAAATTCTGATCGATGTCAATGCTGAACTAGCACCTCCCGGCTCGGGTTGACCATTCCCACCTTTGCTTTGCTGGTACCTCACTAGACCACAATTTATTATTTTTATTTTATTTTATTATTAGTTTGAAATGTACAGTACATTGGTTAGACATTTATGTGGTTTACAGAATGACCCCCTGATTGCCCTCTCCCCCCTCTGGCTCTCCACCTAGCCATTCATTAATGCTAACTGCACTCCCTATGCCGTGCTCCCCATCCCCATGAGGTTAAATGAGCTCTGCGGTTCTCAGCCTGAGCTGAAGCCTGTATCCGCATTACCTAGGCGGCAAGAGGACCTTGGACAGGCCCCTACACAGCCCCGAGTCACAGTTCCTCCATCTGTCAGACGTCTCTGATGAGGAGTCCTATTGGAGCTTCAAGACCCAGTCCTTGCAGCCCTAGCCTGTGGCCTTCCCTGACCTCACTGCCCACCATCCCCTCAGTGGGTCAGTTACTGGTCTCCTGCACCAGACTGGGAGCTCCCCAAGTCAGCGCCTGTGGCCCTGAAGCTCACAACAGGACCCGGATGGAGGTGGGGGTTGGAGTTGGCGGGACCTCCACCTGCCTCCTGCCATATCGCCTGGTATGGGGAGGGGCAGGGAAAGACATCTCTGCCACCTGGCCAAAAAGCCATTTGAGTAGTCCACAGCCAACTAGGAAATGCTGAGCCCAAAAGACCCTTAGACCTCTCCATCCCTCCAAGGTGGGCTCTCTCAGTGGGGCTGGTCTGAGCCCGTGGAGACGACCTTGCCCAGAGGTCTTCACTTCTGCAGACACCGCTCCCCAGGTGCGCCTGCTGTCTAGGGTAAGTGCTACGGAGGGTGTCTGCTGGGCTGTCCTCCCACCATGTGGTCACGGGAGGAAAGAACCTGAGGGAGGTGACCCCCCACTCCAGGCCAACCCTTGGAAGTGACCTGTCTAGCCAGACCCAGGAGCTCCCGACTGTGCAGCCAGCAGGGCCTGTGGCAAAATCTGGACAGTGTTTAGGTCAGGTAGGTCCATAAACGGAGCAATCCAGGGACCAGCAGAGCCGTGGCCCAGACTGGGTAAAGGTGGGGTGCGCTGGGACGGTGAAACAGGCCCAACTCAGACATCTACTGACGGGAGAGGGGATCCATCCACCCTCCCCTGCCTTGGGTCGCTGCCCTGCCCTGGGCATCACCCGCCCCGCTGTCAGGGGAGTTGGCATGCCCACAGCAGAGGAGGCATCCGGGCCTGGGTGGGAGAGGCCTGGCCCAGGCGATGACAAGGTTGGCATGGGGACTCCTTGGCCAGACAGACTGCCCTCACAGACTGAGGCAGGGCCACTGCGCCCATGCTGAGGTGGGACCCCAGGCACTGAGGCCCTGAGAATGGCTCACTCACAATGTCCACTGTTGCCACACACGACTTTATTTGTGGAGCCTCAGGCACAGCCCGAACACAAACAGCACGAAAGGAAAGCACAGGGTTCTCAGGGCTGCCAAGAGACAGTCCAGGGCATCTCTAGCCCTGTCCCCACCCTGCCCCGGGTCCTTCAAGAGCCCAGAGATGCAGTTCAGGCAGCAGTGGGCCCCGCCCCTGCCCCGAGTAGAGATCAGGTTAGGGGCTGTTAAGGTGCCCCCTCCAGCTCAGCCCCCAGGCCAGCTGCAGACATCCTCTCAGCATCCAGGGGAGGGACCCCTGGGTCCAGAGCCAGCACCATCTAAGCAACTCCTGGTACAGGGCCCTCTGGTGCCTGCCCACTGGCTTCTTGTCCTGTCCATACGGCACAGGCACCACGGTCTTGCCCTTTGCTGACCACCCAATGGACCCACCATGACTGTCTCTGCCTCTCACAACCAGGGCTCAGCACCGCAGGGATGGATGGTGGGGACTGTGGCGGCTGCGGGATCAGAGCTTGGTGACAGGAAGCAGAGGCAGCCACCAAGCAGCCCCAGGCAGGGTGGGGAAACAGCCTGGACACAACACAGCGGGAGGGGACAGCTCACAGACGGGAACTCTCCGGATTTTGCTACAGCCCAGGAGGGTAAGAAAGGCAAAGTGGGTGGGGACAGCCACCAGGACCTTGACCTGAGGCACGGATCAGCACAGCGCCCTCAGAAGATGGTGAGTTTAATGGCAGAGCAGCTGGTGATTTGCAGCCCTTTGGCCTGGGGCAAGCTCCCCTCCAGGGGACCAGGGCCAGCCCAGCAGGGAGGTGTTAAAAACCCCAACCCCCAGAGGAAGCACACACTGGCACGTGCACCACACCGACACACACGCTTGGGGGACTGACACGACACATGCGACAAAGACCCTCTCAGCTTCTGGCCAGAGTCCTTCATCTGAGTCCATTCCCAAGTCACTGGTCCGGGCTGAGTCGGGGAGAGGATGCTTTGCACCTCGACCTAGACCTTGTACAGCGTCTGCAGCAGACTGTGGCGGGCGAAGGAGCAGGACTCCAGGGCGCCGTTCGGCCTGCGGGGAAAGAAGGGTCAGTGGGTGGGGCGGCCCCTGGGGCCTGGGGAGCTCAGGCTGCAGAGCGGATGGGGGGCATCTGTGAGACTAGAAATGTGCCAGATTCCGTTTTACTAATTTCCATAATGGCTTTTCATGGGACATGCGCATGGAAGGTGGAGATGGTGGCAGGCACTTCCTTTCTCCCGTCTCCCTCCTGTGTTCCCCAAGGAACTAGGTTCACTCAAAGTGTGGCCGGTCAGAGCTCCTGGAGACAACCTTGCCCAATGGGGCGACTGGGGCCTGAGGAAGGCCACAGGTTGTCTCCCCACTCATCCCTGGGTGGGCCCAGGGCCTGGAGGTTCCTGGTGACCTGACTGCGGCCAGTGGCCCAATATGGCCCAGGACCCTCCAGGAGGAGGGCAGGTTTCCGTGTCTCTGGGCACTGGCGTCCCAGGGGAGGGCCTGTAGTTATGGATGCCCATGTGACCAGGCCCCTTGACCGAGGTTGCTGTGGCAATGGACAGAGAACTGCTCCCAGGGACGCTGCCAGGCACAGGCCCTCGGTCAGCAGTGTGACATGGCAAACTCCTTAAGTGACCGGGGTCTCCTCATATGGAAAACGGAGGCCCTGTCTTTCACAGAGAAAGGCACTGTCATTGAGTCCCGTGTCCTCAGCTGGGCACAGAGGCTGCCTCACAGGGGTGCTGGTCTCACAAGGGTAGTGAGACCCAAACACAGATGCCAAGAGCCTGGGAGGCATGAAGGTCTTTCATGAGCCCCGGTGACTGAGCCAGGGAGGCCTCAGCTGGCCAGGGGCCTACATGCGTGGCCATGTGAGCTGACACGGGTG
This sequence comes from Cynopterus sphinx, assembly GCA_030015415.1. Taxonomy (NCBI): domain Eukaryota; kingdom Metazoa; phylum Chordata; class Mammalia; order Chiroptera; family Pteropodidae; genus Cynopterus; species Cynopterus sphinx. Next base: position 170,106,601 of record CM057380.1, read on the forward strand.
TACTCACTTGGTCATAAATGCCAGCAGCAGGGGTGCAAGGGCCTTGGGGAAATAGTCCTGCTGCACCATGTGATTCAGCGCCATCAGCGGGCCGTACAGGTTGGCAATGGCCTTGATCTTATCTTCACTCTGCAAGGGGAACATACAGAAGGTGAGCTCCGTGGTTCCCTGGGGGGGGCACCAGGTTGCTACCATCCAGTCCCTGCTCAGAGAGCCTCGCGGACAAGGTCAAGCTGAGCCCCACTACGAAGGTCAAGGCTGCTTAGGTGAAGCCAGGCCCAGGACAGTGTGGGTGACAGGCCCCAAGGACACGTGGAATGGGGCGGATGGGTGTGGCCAAAGCAGCCACTAGTGCACCCTCCCCCACCTGGGCCCACTACTCCTGCCGGCCGCACCTTGAGCAGACCCATGTGGATAAGGAGACTGGTGAGGAAGGCGTTGGCGTTGAAGGAGGATGAGCTGAAGGCCTTCTTCATCAAGGCATCTGCAAGGCAGAAGCAGCACGGGACAGGGTGCTTACTGGGCAAAGGGCTGGCCATGGGCCAAAGGGCATGCAGTGCCCCCACAAGGCTGGGTCCTGCCTCCTGCTCAGGAACACAGGAAGTGGGTCACGGATACAGGTACCAGTTTAAGGGGACAGCTAGCACCAAGGGAAGGGCTTGACCTACCGGCTGTGACACCTTGGCCCTTCCCTGTCCTGGCCTCGCAAATGAAATGGGCTCGGGGTCCTCACATAGCTGAGACAGAGACAGTGAGGTAGAGACAGTGAGGCGGATCTCCCTGGAGAAGCTTTGGCCATCATATGGGACAGTGGATGGGGAAGAGGAGCGGCCAAGGGCCAACAGAGACCGCCTGCCGGGGGGGGCCACCTGCTCCTGTGGGGGGCCCCTCGGGGAGACAGAATCCAGGCAGTCTGTTCCCGCAAATGTCCATGGGGTCGGGATCTCAGGAGCAGACCTGGAGGCTCCCACCTGGCTCTCCCCTGCCTACTCAGCCTCGCTCCCCGTCGCCCCGCCTGCCTCAGTGCTGCCCACAGCACGCCAACCCAGAAGAAAGCGAAGGTGTTACCCATCCTTTCTACCCCTTTCCACGGCGGAGCCCCTCACTGCAGGCCCCTCCGCTCCCCTCTGCCTAGCCAAACCTGGGCGACCCCTGGAAACGCAGACATACATGGGCAGGGGGAAGATGAAAGGTGCTAAGACAGAGGTGACTAAGAGAACGAGGTGGCAGGGAGGGAAGTCATCGCAGGGCCTGGGGGAAGTGAACCAGAGACCCCAGGAAGCCTTGAGAAAGATCTGCGAACAGCGGGCATCCTCCAGGCAGGGGGACTCCAGGTGGAGGGGACCACATGAGTGGAGGCTCAGAGGTGGGGTCAAAGGCTCAGTTCTCATCGCCCCTCCTGAGAAGCCTGCCTCCACACGGGCCCCGGGGCTGTGACTAGCTGGTCTTCCTGTGGTGGACACCGTCTGGCCTGAGCTCTACCTGTAAACAGCCGTATGGCTGGGAAGACCTCAGTTTCTCTATTTGCAAAAGGCAGAGAGGAGAGCTCCCAGCCTGCTCTATGGCAAGCACCCAACAGGACAGGTGAGAGGAGCTGGAGAACAGTTCGCACGTTAGCGCTGGAGCAGAGGGATTCAGGCGACTTCGAGGAACGTCACCTGAGTCCCAGGGCAGCAAGGCAGGAGCCACCCAAGCCCCACGCCGCCCACATTACCTACTGCATCCTGAACTGCTGTCCTCACTGTGGCTTCGTCCTTGAAAACAGAGGACACCTTCAGGAAGGCGGAGACCACCTTCTCCGGATCGGATGTGTCAGTCTGAGGACAGAGGAGACAATGGCTCGTCACTGGGGGCCAGAGCCCTGGACTTTGGCACACACCAGCTCAGGCTCTGCTGCTGGCTTGATGAGGCCTTGCCAAGATATGGGGCTCGGACGAGCGAGGACAGGCTGTGCCGCGCCCCACGCTGTGTCCCCTGGGCCTGGCCCATGCGGCTGTGCCACACACAGAGGGAGCAGATAGCAATCGTCCTCCCTGTGACTCCGTGATGCCCCTCTTGTCAGCGAAGCTGAAGAAATGATCTGGAAGGCAGACGATGGTCCCATGCAACAAAGCTCACCTCTACGTCACTGCTACAGAGAACAGGGAAACAGGACAAATGTCCCGAAACAGGAGCTGAGTGCTCCCCCCCATCATGGGACGAAGGGCTCAAAACGAGTTTTACTGACACAGGAAAATGAGAAGTGGTAGTAAAGGAAAAGGCGGGCCCCGGAAACGTTTATATTCCATAACCGCATTCATCAAGAGAAAGCAGCACAGATAAAACACAAAAAGGAAGTTAGCTGAACGCCAAGTGGCTGAGAGCAGGCCCTTCCTTTCCCTTTACCACTCCCTCTCCTTGAAGCTCGGGTCTCCCATCCGTGCAGTAAAAGTCACAGCGTCTCCACCCCAGGTCACCAAGAGCACTGAACAGGGCCGGGCCCAGTACCCAGGACGGTGCCCAGCGCACAGGCCTGCCTGACGGCCCTCTCAGACCGCGTGCAGGAAGGCACGCACACGTGCCTGGACCAGCCGACCAGCAAACGAACGAGGCTGGAGCAAGGGCGGCCTCCCTGCGACACGCCAGGGCCTGCCACAGGGGCCCTGGGCAGGAGACAGTTGTTCTAGAAGCCGCTGGGCCTACAGAACACGGAGAGGGAAGCCTAGGGACGTGTGCTAATTCTCGTCGCCTGAGGGCAGCAGGCCTGTCCTTCCTGGAGCCCAGGTGAGTCCACACTGGCACAGTCGTTCACACGACGTCTGCGGACTAAGAAAGGACACCTGGCCGCCTCCCCACGCCGCTGACAGCCTCCCCGCTCCCAGTCTCCGTGCCCGGCTTGTCTCTTTCGTGTGGCGGATGCAGAAGTCTGGGCACGGGCAGGCCTGCGGTCGACGCGCTGTCACCTGTTGGGCTATCAGCACGGAGCTCTTGGGCCCGAGACGCAGCAGCTTCTCCGGAGAGGGGAACGCCAGGAAGGTGCAGACGTCTGCGGGAGGCGGCGAGGACAGCGAGGATGCTGGTTCCTGAGGGACAGGGGGCGCAGGGGGCACTGCAGAGGTCTGAACCCGGACCCCACACCCAGAACACGTGGCCCTCCTTGGGCCAGTCAGGGCAGTCTCTAGAATTCTCGCTCCCACTCGTGTGTAGCCCCCCGCTGGTGGCCCTGGCCGGCCCGAGTGTGCAAGCGTCTGCGGTTGGGGCAAGCCACCGCCCTAAGACTCCGAGAGCCTGGCATGACACACGATGCCCCAGAAATGATTCGAGATGCTGTGGGGACTAAAGTGGACCCACCAGGGAGGGGAGCCTAGCCCAGGTGAGGACTGGCAGCAAGCGCCAGAGGTGCCCCAAGCAAGACTAAAGCAGAAACACCAGGCCATGTGTTCAAACGCTGCCATAAAATCGAAAAAGAAGCCAAACTGAGCGAGGGGGTCCAGTGCAACCCAACCCAAAGTTCCCCAGAAGCTTTATTTGGCAACCTATGAGGGAACAGGAATGAACGACTGAGGGACATGGCAGCTCTGATGCCACCGGGCTCCTGGCCAGGTAAAGGACATCAAGCACCTAAGCTAGGTTATGGGCCCAGGCAGTTTATAGAATGGGGGGCTGTCCCTGTAGGTCATCAAGGTGAGTGGGGAAAAGACCTTGTTGCTATTAACTCTGTCCTTTCAGAAGTACATACGTCTTATGATATACGTGACGTAGCAGCATCACGTTCACTACGACCTACAAGCAAATGCACCTGTGCTGAGATCACCACACACAGATAAGATGGCTACATTGGATGGTTTTCTGTTTTACTCACAGGAATGTGCAACTAAGAAGTTTGCGGCCACTGTGCTTCCTAAGGGGGTTCCACCCCCCACGTGGCCCCATGAAAATGTCTTAGGATTTCACACTTGGACCCTGGTGGAGAACAAGAACTCACCCCACTGTCAGAGTCCAGAATATTCCTCACTGGCGTGGGGGACTCCTCCCCTCGTGGCTGTGGCTCCTCCTCTTCTTCCTCCTCTTCCTCCTCCTCCTCTTCCTCATCTTCTTCTCCCTCATCGTCGTCCTCGTCCTCATCCTCCTCATCGTCTCCCTCATCATCACTGCAAGAGGGAGCTGGCTAAGCAGACCCTCCCTGCCCAGTGGCCATGCTGGCGACAAGGCCTGGCTCTGTGAACCCACAGATCTGGGAAGGGAGAGCAGCTGTTCCTGGGGTGGGGGCAGGTGGGTCACCAGGGAGCTCATCAGTCATTTCTCATCACCCAGGGAAGCCCATGCTGAGAATCAGATCTCGTCCCTGTCCCAAGAGTCCCCAGTCCCACTGGGATACAGAGAAGAGGAAGAGAACTGTCACGAGGGGCCCAGAGTCTGGCAGAGACACTGCCCAGGACTACACTACCCACATCTTGCCAACCATAGGAAGCTATAACCGGGGGTGTGGGAGAGGAGGGATTTCCCACCCCGAGGACGGCCGTTCACTGTCCCTGAGCCCTGAGCCTCGACACCATCTTCGAGTCTCCCGTTCGTAGCAGCCGCACAGACCCTAGCACTGAGGGTACACAACTGAGGATGTGACCGGTGAATGAAGCCGCCGTGGAGATAAAAGCAGCAGAGAAAAACGGGTCCTACTGGAGAAGCCTGCCCACTGTCGCCCCGTCCCATCCCCAGGGGGCTCTGCAAACCCAGGGACCCCGCCTCTGGCCTCAGGCCCTGCCTCTTTAGTCAGTCTCTCAGAGTGATTTTAAGATCGATTCTGAGCACACCCCATAGCTACCTGGCCTCACCACCACCCTGCCTAACCACTGTCCCTTCAGAGGTCCCACTCACCACACTCGACAAGGGGACCGTTCTCAGCTCTTTGTCCCTCTGCTGAATGTGTGATAACTTGGTTATTCTGGAGCCCTCGCCCCACTAGAATGACATCCCATGGGTCACCAACGTCGCTGCCTTATTCTTGTATCCCTAATGCTTGGCACATAACAGAGGCTCAACCAACTTTTTTTGAATGAAGCTTTTCCAATGAGGCACTAATCCCGCAGAGCTCCCTACCTGAGGGACGCCAGCACCTTGGCCATGCTGAAGCCATCCAGCACCTCCTGGAGCTGCTCACAGCCTTCTTCCCCCAGGATGTTGCCTGCCCGCGGGGGAGGAAACAGAGGGTCAGGACCGCACTGGGGCCGCCAGCAGGTCTGCACTGAGGCCACTACCCCCATGTACCCACCGTTAAGGTCCAGTTTCTCCAGCTCGGCCTTGTCTGCCACGGCCTCCGCCACGGCCAAAGCGGCATCTCTCTTGATTTCGCAAAATGACAAGTTCAGCTCCTAAAAATAAGAGGAAGGGGTAGTGGCAGGCAGAGACGTGGGCCGGGAGACCATGTCCCACTCTGAAGTCTCCAGGATAAGACAGGTGCTTCCTCCAGCTGGGCAGAATGACACCCACAGTAACAATGTCATCACCAGCGGTGCTCCAGGTGCTTGGCATGCTTATACTCTACTACGACAACCCACGTCACGCCCACCTCTCATTTCACAGCGAAGAGACTGGCATGTCACAGAGGAAGAATGTGGAAGTACCCAAGCCCACCTGCCTTTGAAGACCAGATCCTCTACTACCACTCCCCACACCCCCCCCCACCCCACGAGAGGAGCCGCGACCCCAGAGGGCACCTTCAGCCTGGGCAGGCCCCCGCGGACAGCGTCTGCTATGGCAACAGCGCCCTTGGAGCGCACCAGGCAGTCCCCGAAGTTGATCACCTCCACCTGTCGTAAGGTCTTCAAGGTCTGCAAGGAGGAAGTACAGGCCAGGGCGAAGGTCAGGCCTCCTCACCCAAGCCCTCCATGGCCAACATCACACCCCAAATCAGTCAACACACTCTGTCCTCTTCTGCATCCAGTCCGGGCCCCTCAACTTAACTTGTCTCCCTGCTGGCCTCCTGACCTCCGGCTAGACCTCCCCCACCCTGTCCCGTTACAGGCAGAACCCTCTTCCTCAAGCACAAATCTGACCACGTCACATCCCCGTCTAAAACCCTCCACGGCTCCCTAGTACTGACAGGAGAAAGTCCCTGGGTGTCAGCAAGGGCACAAGGTCTTGCCTCCCTCTCATCTCCAGCCCTCAAGCACACCTTGACCGTGGTCATTTAAACCAGGACCAGTGGAGCACAACTCCCTCCTGTCTCTCGGCCCTCCTACCTGCTGCTAATCCCTCTGTCCAACACAACCCTCCTCCCACCCTCTTCGTCCAGAGAAAGTTCACTTGTCCTATATGACTGGACCATAATGTGACCTCTTCCAGGAAGCCTGCCAATTGTGATTTGCACTTCCTGTGTGCTCCCCAACACTTGCACACATCTCTGCCTATGGCACTCAGCAGTAGGAAGAGCCTTTTGTGGGGTCATGGGGCCCTGTGAGGTTGATGGGAGCTGGGGATCCTGACCATGGAGGCCCCAAGAGCCAGCTAGTCACTGTGTTTATGGCCCTGCACTGCCACCCATTAGCCACCTTCTTGAACCAGGGGGTTTTTTGAGGGCAAAATCTTTGACTCAACTCTGTGTAGCCTTTGATTGGAATAGGGCTGGGTGCTAGATGGGGGTCACTAAACAAAATAAATGAAGAGATCAGGCTGGAGTGGCCTTACGTGCAGCTTGTGAGAACAAAACCAGCACCAACAGCTGTGGTTACAAAGGCAGCTCAGGGGGAAGGTGGTGTGGACACTCAAAGCTGCCCAAGAAGGGTATAGGCTGGCTGGTGACACACACCCCGGACTGGGCATGTTTCTACAGCTGGAACCATGGGGGTAATACACCAAGTGGGTGGGAGGCAGGGCGGGCGACACCACAGAGCAGCCACCTGCTGACCCGGTTCCTCCTAAAGGAAGCAGCCATGCCCTGCCTACTGGGGCCTCACCTGGGCCATGGCCACAGCACCCTTTTCAGTGAAGGTGTTGTCATTCAGGTTGATGATCCGCAGCAGGGGGTTGATGGCGAACGCCTGGGCCAGGGCAGTGACACCGGGGTGATTGATCCCGTTCTGTGGCATGTGGACCTCCTCCAGAGTCCCGATGATCTGCGAGGGGCAGGAGGGAGAGGGTAGAAGTGGTGACAGTGACATTCAGCAGGTGGAGGGCTGCGCCATGCACAGATGCGGCGGGGAGCTGCTGTCAGAGGGCAGGGGCCTGTCCGTGGATGTCTGCACACAGATCCGGTCTGAGCATGCATTTGGGGCAGTGGCATCTGAGCCCCTCCCCGACCTCCTGAGGGAGACCCACCTGGGATTATGATCTCCACTGGGCGCAAAGGACGGGGTCAGAAAGGCTCAGTGACTTGCCCAGGCTCGCCCAGCTCGGAACACTGCTCTCTAGTCTGGTGTCCACCACACTGTGGGGACACTGTGGGGGCTCTGGCCCGGTGGTCAGCCACGGCCCTTCTCTGGATAAGGCAGCTCTGGGCCGTTCTTTCCTGGAGCTGTCCTGCCTTGTTTATACAGTAAGACTGGCATCCCACGTGCCATGTCCTTTTTGGAGGGTGAGGAGGGTCTTCCCTAACCCGCCTGGCTCTTTTGTATCCCAATCTTCTGACACTTCATTCTCTCTGCCTGGACACTTTGTCTCATTTGCTGGCATGTTCTTGGTAGGCTGACTACTATGCATTCTGCAGCTCTCACTTTGGATGCCTCCTCCCCCAGGAAGGCTTCTTGGATCCCCCACGGTGCTGCCATGTAAGGCCTCAAGCAGAGTGGACACTACAGGGGATGCTGCCCTGGCATGAATACTGTTCATGCCACTAGAATACTGTCTGCCCAAGAAAACATTTAAATTAAGAAAACAGGACAGACCCCAAAGTTCCCAGCTTCAAGGGGGCAGGTGTGGTCTTCTCACAAAGCTCACCAGGGACTCAGCAGTGCCTTGTGTGGGAGGGAGGTGGGGCAGCTGGAAGGGGACAGGAAGGGATAAGGACACCAGAGAGTGCTTCATCCAGCACCTGGGCCACTGCTCCAGCCTACCTCCCTGTCTCAAGGGCAAGTTCGTGCCCTGCCCACTAGAGGCCAGAGACGCAGGCTCACACTGCTCTGGCACCACCATGCCCGTTTCTGAGCCTGGCAGACGTCACTCACTGCTCAGGGCAGCCTCACAACCTTCTTGAAGAGCACTGGACTAGGAGCCGCTGCAGTCTACCTGCAGCAGTGCATCAGGCAACTTCTCAGACACGCTGCTGGGTGAGCCAGCTGGTGGGCTCAGCAAGGGGAAGCGGCTCCCCTAAGGTCTCTAAACCAAGTCCCAGAGCTGAGAGGCACACCCAGGACTGTTGCCGTGCTGGGCAAGATGGGCAGAAACCACTCACCCCAAAAGCTTCTGCCAAGGCCGTGGCTCCGTCATTCTCCAGACGATTTCTGCCAGCCACAAAGACCTTCAGGGCCAGCGGCTTGCCTTGGGCACTGGATTTTCGGTGACACTCAGTCAGGGCTGCTGCCAGGATCTGTGGGGAAAGGCAAGGGGCCGGGCCTAGGCAGGAGGCCCTTTGCCCAACAGGGCAGCCACGCCGCTAAAGTGGTCTTTGACATCCCACACCACCCACTGGTGGTGGGCATGGGGACTGCTCAAAAGCACAATGGTCACTCCTCACAGGTGCCCCACACCTTACAGTTTACAAAGGGCCTTTGTATCTACTGCTTCAAGGGCACGTCCCCCTGACAGCCTGGGGAGGTCTAGCCTCACGTTAGAGATGGGTGACTGAGGCCCAGAGGGAAGGGAGAGACCACCTTTAGGCCAGGTCTGAGGAAAGGGCCTCATAGGCCGCCCCGCTTTATGTCATAAGCCCTCGGTCAGGTGGGGACCATCATGATTCCCACTTTCCAGCTGAAGCAACTCAGGCTCAGGTGGGACAGAAACGGTTCTATGGTTGCTAAGCAAGTGGCAGACTCTGGACCAAAACCCAAGTCTTCCAGGGTCTCTTCCACATACCCCAGTATCGAGGGGGAGCTGGCCAGAGACCATGGCCCCACTGCCCTGTCTGATGCGTGCCAGTGTCCCAAGTGAGCCACACAAAACAAGGTCTCAGTTGCTGCTGGGGACAAAAACCTCAAACCCAGTTTGCCCTGTCCTGAGGGGGTGTGTGGAGGTGCCTCTAAGCCTCAGCTCCCCGGGACTGCTGGGCGGCACAGTGAGGCGAGGGGCGGAAAACAGAAGCATTTTCCAAAGCTGTCTCCGGCTCTCCCAGCACATCGCACTGGTTGGGCTTAACCATTTTCTGTGCTGAGGCAAAGCTTTTTATGTATTTGTCTCTCTCTCTCTCTCACACTCACTCACACACACACACACACACACACTCACATACTCTCTCTCACGCACAGCTTATTACCCGTTTAAGACTACGGGGAGAGTCGGTTGAGACGGACATGGTAACGTGCCCCTATTCTCCCTCCCATGGGGCAGGAAGGCGAAAGGCACCCTCTGCAAGGGCGGCTCCTTGGCCTGGGCACTGTGAGCATCGCACAGGCTCCTCTTGCTGCCGACAGGACTGCATGGATGCAGGTTCAAACCCCACATCACCCCACACTAGCTACACATCATCTGGGATCATCTACCAAAGAGCTCCAAGCCCACGTCTAGTTACGTGAAAAACTGGGGACGGCGTCTGTGCCTATCAGTGTGGGTGGGAGAATTAAAGTAACGCATACAACACATCCTCAAAGAGACTTTCTGGTCGCTGTCATTCCTGTGGCCTAGCCCTCTTCTTTTGGCCAGAAGTGGAGGGGCGGGGAGATATGGGGAGGGGACGGAAATGCAGACTGGCCCTAAGCTTTCTAGAATTTGGGCCTAAAGAAACCAGAATGGAGCAAGAAAATAAGCACCCCACCTCCCCTGGTGCAGTTTCTGGGAAGAGGACAGCCATTATATACCTGAGTCTGACTGGCAGGATGGCGAGGCATCCCAGCCCATGAAGGAACGAAAGGGAGCTGCACCTTCTCTTTCTGGGTATCCCCACCAACCCCTCGTGCACACACTCCAGGCCTCATATGACTCTGCCAGCTGTTCTGAGGGCAAAGCAGGTCTAGGGATGCCCAAAGGTCTGCATTTTGCAGAACCTGCAGGCCAGAGCACATATGCAATACTACTGCTGTGTTGCCAAGGCAACACAAGGACAAGATGGTTGCTTGGCAACCCCATCTTCAACGACTCCATCTACTCTCCCCACTGGCCACAGGCTGTGCCTTTGAGGCCTTTCTCCTTTGAGGAGAAAAACAATAGGCAACCATCTCAGAGGGTGGGTAACCAGGCGCACATAGAGGAAAACGTAGCGGGGAACTGGGCAGGGAGGGAGGCTGAGGGACAACGGAGACGCACACCCACCTTGCCGCCACCGATGCCCATGCCACAGTTGTTGAGCTTGAGTTCGTGCAGGGTGAAGCAGGCAGAGCTCTTCAGCAGGGCCTCAAAGCCTCGCACACCATCGGGCCCAAACGCATTGTCACTTAGATCCAGCTCCACCAGCTGCGCCCCGGCTGTGATGAGTCCCTCCCCTAGTGAGATCTGGGCACAGAGGGAGCTCACATCAGTATCAGAGCCACCTAGCAGGTGCTGCTTCTGTGCAGGGCCTGCCGCCCTTAGAAGGCACCCGGATTGGCGGGGAACTGGCATAAGGCATAGTCCACTTCAGTACAGAGCTGTCGCATCATATACCCGAGACTGGAAACCCTGCAGAGGGCTCCTAATCCTGCTGGGGCGTGGGGCTTGATGTACGTGGGGCAGTCAGAGGCTTCCCATGGGAGGTGACATTTGAGCTCGGTCTGGATAAGAGTTCATGAGAAAGTTCCGGGAAGTAGTGAAAACATGAGCAGAGAGACAGACGCACGGAGCAGCATGCTGTGTGCTGACTGGTCACGAAGGAGCAGAAGCTCAGGATATAGGAGCAGGAAATGCCAAGACAGGGGGTGACAGTGTAGGGAGTGACATCCACTGTGCAAGTGAAACCACACAGCTCCAGAATGAACCCAGGAATCTCTGGTCTCTGCTGTCCCTTCTGTAACTGGGCCTCCCTCCCAGGTTCACAGGCCCTTGAATCCTCCTCACTCTCTGGCTCCGTTATCACTTTTATTCCCACCTGCCCGTCAGAACACAGGGCAGAGGCTGTGCTTGCTGGGCTTCTATTTCAGCATCTCTGTCACCCACAGGACACAGCTTACTCTCCAGAGACAAGGTGTGAGGAAAAAGACCTGAGAACTGCCACAGGGTCCCCTCTGCCCAGGGGATCAGTAGCCTCATCTGCTTACCAGGGCTGGTGGGATCTCGGACCGCAGCCTCCCGGTGAACATGTCGCTCCAGTGGCATCGCTGAGGACGACGAAAAGACAAGTTAGCTGAGGCCCTCAGTAGCTGCCTGCAGGCGGCAACTCTTCTCAAGGACTCAGACCACCACACCACAGAACTTAATTTGGGTTTTGTCAATAAAAAGATGGACCGGCTCTGGCCCAAAGTGGTGACACCTGGAGGCCCAAGAGCCATGGGCATTCGGCAGAACAATCAGGAAAACCCCTGATCTGTCCAACCCTCCGGTTCTCTGGGAGGGAAACCAGAATAAAAGAAAGAAGACTGGCTCTGGGCCCCATGGCAAAGCAGTGGCTGGTCCAGCACCAAGGTGGCCAGGTGCTCCTTTCCAATGTCAGTTTCTCATACAAAATGGGCTGTGGAGACATGTGACCCAATCATGGGTGGTGGAAGGGGAGAAAAGTAAACAAAATGGGGGCCAGTGGCAAGGAAGTGACTCTTCTTTTTTTTGAGCCTCCTGACCCCTTCCAGGGGTTACCTCACTTTGAGGCTGGCAGGTCTTGCCCACCTCGCCAGTTCTCGTTTGTGAAACAAAGGGAAAGCAGGCCTCAGGCTCCGGGCCTTCAGGTGGCAATGGTTTGGGATAATGCTTTCCATTTCTAGAAAAAATCATGTTTGTTTTTCAATTACTTCAAAGAGAGAGGATTTAAAGAATATACTAGGTAAATGTCACCAAAGTGGTGGCCATGTGACCGGGCTACGTTATCATCCCGGCCAGCACAGTTTAGTCTCTATGCACATAGCCCTACTCTCCTTTTGAGCTGTGTCTGCCCAAGATACTAATTCTGGCAGCTCTGGCCTTTCCTGGACCAACCCTGGGAATGATGAGACACAGAGAAGCATCTTCCTTTGAAAAATCTGGTCCTTAAGATGAATGAACTTAATCTAACCTTGAACACTACGGAAGCTGACTCTGGTAGAAGGTAAAGCAGAATCGCTCATGCACCTGGGGCCTCAGGGGACGCTCTACACAGGTCTGCTCAGCAAGCACATGACAACGCAGGTGCTAAGGGCCAAGACAGGCAGCCGCTGCCGGTGCACCAGAGCCCCTCACGACTGCCATCTGTCCCTAAAGCTTCCCAAACCCAACTCTGATGGGCTCAGGGATGGCATGGGGCCCCAAGGCATAAGCCCTAAGTTCTGATCCCAACTCGGCTGACCCCAGGCCCACCACGCCCTGTCTCTGACCCCTGGTGCCCCTACCTTTGAAATAGGCTTTAGCCTTCACTACCTCCAAGTGGGCAGGAGACCAGTTAGGAGGTTGGGCTGACATCTGGGGATCAATCCCGGCCCACTCCTGCTGGGGTGGGCCACACTTTTCTCACCTGTCAAGACCTAACTTGTATAGATGGACCTAACTTGTACAGATGGTGCAAAAAGGGAGAGTGTATCTTATCTGAAATCAGCACCGTGCCCAGGACACAAGAGCCATCAAGGGCAGCTCTTTCCAGTCCCTACACATACCCTAGGCTCCTTCCTGCATAGAAGTAAGCCTGAGACGGTGAGGTGACCCAGGGCTGGGTCTGCACAGGGTGAAAGAATGCACATGGCACTCACCCTGGCTTAGCTCTTTCACATGAGCCTGTATCCGGGCATCACTGCAACCTCCTAGGGAGGAAACAGTCCACGGAAGAGCCACATTCTGCTGAGTTTAGCACATGGCCGTGTAGTGCACACCAGGCAGTGGTGCTGGTGCTTGAACGCAGGCCCCTGGATGCCAAGGCTCAGCTATGGCAGTCCCCAGGCCCGGCCACACCTGATCTGTTCCTGTTCTACACAGGTCACCAGGGAGGGCTGACCTCTCTCGTAGGAAAATGTCTCAGCTTCAGCTAAGGAAAGGTTGGCCCTGGGCAGGAGAGCAGAAATGATCGCTGTCTGAGTTGCTAACCTGAAAGCGATCTTCCTGAGGAAACCACTGTCAAGGGACACTTCATAACCTGGCTCCGGGCCCTTGCCGGGCAAATGCCCTCAGTTTCCGCTCGGGAACCCCAGATCTATATTCCCGACCCTTCAGAAAGCACGGTGGTGCCATGGAAAGAGCACTGGACTTGAGAGTGTAAATGTGGCCCAGCCACTTACCAGCAGTAGGATCCTGGGCCATTTACTCAGCCCCTCTGAGCCTCAGTTCCACCGGTTTACAAAACAGAGACAGTCTCATTACATCAGTTACTGTGAGAATTAAATAACTCGTACGGAAGAACGTGGCACGAGGCTTTTCTGAAAAGCAAGGCTCTTCCCGTATGACTCTCCTGACATTTTGAACAGGCTACCCCATTTTACTCAGAGAGCATCTTGAAGTACTGGTGTTCAGTGGAACCCACTCTGGGACTCACTAGAATGGGTACCACGTGGATCTAACTGGGAGAAAGAACCTGCCATTCTGCTGTGAGGAGAACAGTTAGCACCTTCCCAACAGCCCAGCATCTGGGCTGAGGCCTGGCCACTTCTAACCAACACGAGACCCCTCCGTCAGGCAGTCTTTGCCGAGCTCCCACTGGGCAGGCTGAGCGTTTGTGAGAACAAGAAGGGTCTCGAGGGCCGCTTCCGTGCCCATCCCTCCTCACAGGTGCCAGATCTGTACCGCAAGCTGCAGGTGCTCCCTGTCCAGTCTGCTCCTTCCCCGTTTATGTCACATGTGTTGCCCACTAAACCTTGTACACTCCTAACAGCGTCTCAGTGTCTGTTACTGGAGGACCCAAAAGGACGCTTCATGCAGGAACAGGGGCCCTGGCTAGTGCTGAGTGCTCTGGGGAGGCCAGAAGAAGACGGGCTATTTGTGGTGACCGCCAACAAGGCAGGACCTGGGAGGTCTTGAGTTGTGACTGAGCAGAAGCTTGTCCCCGAACAGTCTGGGTCCACTCGTCCCGAAGATCTCACCTTCAGCTCTGACTTCTTCTCCAAGGCCTTGGCGATGACTTTGGCTGCTTCCACACCCACCGTGTTGCCCTCCAGGCGCAGAGCCTCCAGGCTGTCAAAGTCTTCAATCTCTTTAATCACATCCTTGGCTGTCAGGACCAAAGAACAGAACCTTAGACTTTTAGAGTCATGAACAGCCGAGAGAGGAGAGAGCCTAGCCATGACCTTGTCACTCACAACTCCAACGGCCATGAAGTACCTCCCATGTGCCAGGCTCTGGCTTACAAAGGACACTCAGATGGGCTCACAGTCTAGCATGGAACACAGCTACACAGACAATCCTGTCATAAATGTTGAAACAAGGCATGTATAAAAGGCCTGGGAGACAAGAGAAAGAGCACCTGGCTGCTGGGGGTAAAGAGTGCTTGTGACACCTCGTGGGTGTCTTAAAACCTCCCAGGACAGAAAGGGCACTGGGCCAAGCAGGGAAATGGCGCCCACGTCAGAGGGCCAGCGGGCACAATGGCACGAAGGCTTCCGAGGTTTCGATCACTCATGTTTGGAGTGCTCTTTACCGTAGTGTTTTATGATGACAAAAATTTCCCAAAGACCTAAATGTCTATAGACAGAAGACAGGTTGATAGGTAAGTTACTGGGGTACAGTCACACTAACTTCTTTACGAATGGTGACAAAGGCATCTGACTTCGAAAATATTCATGTTAGAGTGGTGAGTGAAAAATGAGGTTACCCAACAAGATTTTTTCCATAACACGTTTTACTCTCTCTCACACTCATACAAAGGAAGGGTCAGAAGGACAGAAACCAAACGTTAAAGCAGTTATCTCTAGGTGGTGGGAGTATGGATGACCCTGTGTTTTCCCATCGTCTGCATTAACGTGCTCTCCATATAGCAGGTTATAAAGCAGCTTTTAAAGTATCTGTAATACGATTCCAATTATTAAAAAAATAAATTCAGCTATATTTAGGAAAAAAAGAAAAAGTGACTAAAAAATGTACCAAAATTGACAGTAGTTATATCTCGGAGCTGTGTGATAATATAATTTTTATCTTTTTTTTTTAGCGTTTCTGTATTCTACACTGAATGTGTATTAACTTTGTAATCTGAACAAAACACACCACTTACGTAAAACAAAACAAAATCTAGTCTGGATGGAATAGGACGGAGTGGGGTGGGGTGGGGTGACATGATAGGGAAGAGATGGAAATGGATAGGGGAGATAAAAATTTGAACTTGACCTTTTAGCTTACAAAGCCCACAGAAGGTCTCGGGAAAGGTTGTGACTTGCAACCTTAAGCGGCTCCCTCAGAAGTCCCGAGCTGGGGGCCTATGCACACACCTGCCTCCCACCCTCTCGCCTCCGCGGTGGCTGCACTTCCCCAGAAGCCCTCGCCAGCCTCCCACCCAGGTCAAATCCACAGCATCCCAGCCCCCACCTCGCACCTGTAGACAATTTGAACCCATCTAAATGCCTATTGGATCATTAAGTGGTGACTTCGTTAACACTGTCCTCCTCACTGGGTCGCGAGCTCCATGAGGAAAGGGACTCGCTCTGCCTCTGCTCACACATGTACGGATAAGCACTTAACACACTAACGTGCGTTTTACACACACTAACTCACACATTCACATCTAATGAGGTGGCTGCTGTAACGTCTATTTCACGATGGAGTACAATGAGACACAAAGGTAAGTAAATGTCTGCAAAGTCACACAGCTAGAAAGTGGTGACCAGCATTCATTTTCCGTTTCTCATTTCACGGGCGGAAAGGCTAGACAGGTTGGAGCCTCCCATTTTCTAGAAGGGGAAGCTGAGGCTTCGAGGTGTGAAGTAACTCTGCCCAGGAGTTCAAGGGAAATGGCAGAGCCGGACTTCAGGCTGGGTTTCCAACAGCGAAACTATGTCTTCCTCCCTAGACCCTTGCTTCTGTGCACAACCACGGACTCTATGCAGCCCCCTGCAGAGGAGCCCCTTAATCCCTCCCTTCGCTCTGCCCCTCTCCTGGGTGACCTCTCTGCAGGCAGCACCTCGAACAAGGGCTGGAACACCTCCTGGGCTTTTGGAAGATCTGCTCCAAAAGGGAGTCCCCTGCAACACCCAGGGACTGGCCAGGTCAATACGGAGAGAGGGATGCTCAGCTCATCAGCTCAAGGGCATGTTTACACAGTCCTTAAAAGCAAGGTGACAGATGTCAAGGCCCCAAGGGAAGACATCTTATGCTGTATAAGGGACTTAAGCACAGAAATACACAGGGACGACGCTTTCAAGTCCAGCCTTGGGGAGAGTCACAAGCACAGACCAGACTTGGAGGACAAGGCACCAGAATGGGAGGGGTGAGGACGGGAAAGAGTGGAGCCACGATGAGCTGCCTTCCTCACTTGGCTTTCAGTCCGAAGACTGGTCGGCCAGACCCAAAGACAGGTTAGAAACGGCCTGAAACATTCCTGAATAACCCAGTCAGGAGGCTGAGTGGCAGGGATTTCTCTTTTTGGCCTCTGTCACCTCACAAAGTAACAAATTCCAGGTGTTTATCCCTTTGCTGTGTAAAACAAGAAGACTTTTCTTTGGTCCTTAAATGACTTCCAGTAGAGAAAAGGGCCTACTTCTAATCATCAGTTTTATGGCCTCCAAAGGCCTTGACCACCCATGACACACTAGCTCACTCCCAGCCAAGATAAAGTCCCTTTTTGGGCCAAGGATAAGGACACGAGGCATCTCAACACAGCATTCAAGGGCCTCTGCCTTGGGCTCCCTATGGGATTCTGACTTCTTCCAAGCCCACGCTGTGTGTCTCAGCTCCTGTGCCGAACTCATGCGTTCTCCCTGCCTGCAGTGCCCTCTCCCCTTGAAATCCTCCTTCAAGGACAATTCAAATACCACCTCATCCAGAGACTCCTAAGGTAACCGTGATTCCTTTCGCCCGCTCTCCTTCCCAGAGCTTTCTGTTCACGTCTAAAGGAGTGTATTCCATCTTCTGTCTCCTTAGTTATTGGGGTGCTTCATTCTCACTTCACATTAGAAGTTTCTCAGAGACTAAGGCTGTCAGCTGGGCCTCCCTGTGACCTTCCAAATGGGAGGCAGCATGTTCAGCCTGGCCTGGTGAAGGGGTTATCTGCACTAATTTAGGGCCAGACAAACTTGAGTTCTAAGCCCAGCTGGAGGTATTACCGCTGTGCCCTTAAGCAAGTCATAGCACCTCCCTAAGCCACAATGTTCCAATTTGCAAAATGGAGATAAAACCTACTTCGAGGGCTTTTGTGAGAATAAACTGAGTTATTATTTGTACGACACTTAAGACTGCCTGACACTGTTCAATGAATAGCATTTAGTAGCAAATCCATGTTCAACGCACTGAGCTGAATGTCTACACAGAAGCACAGGAACAAGGATATAGCTGGACCTTTGTTAAAATCCTGGCTTTGCTATTTACAAGCTGTAGGACGTTGGCCAAGTTATTTAAGTCTCCTCTAAGTCCCTTTTCCTTATTTATAAAATGGCAACATTTCTATCTCCCTCCCTCAAAGATGATGCAAGAATCAAAAGAAATGAAAGCACAAGGAAGAACTCGGTACATTTCAAGGCCCTGCAGAGATGTTAGAAATGTGCGTCACCATGCTCCCAGCAACCCAAGGACTTGAGCAGTCTGTGACCTGATGGAGGCGGGCAAGCCTACCTGCACACCGTGATAAGTCCAGACCAGTTTCCCTGGCTGGGCCAGAACCTTGAGAGGTTTCAGGGTTGGTCCCTGCCAGCCATGCCTTGGCCACGGACGAAAAGATAGGGTCTCCATTCTGATTCCAAGTTCCCTCCAGTCCTGGTGCCCACAAAGAGACAGGAGCATCCGCCCTCTCCCAGGGGCATTCAGCTGCATGGACCAGACCTCCTGAGAGGGTCTGGATTGTTGTTTTATGCAGCTCCAAGAGGGTATCAGCTCTGGAAAAGGTGACAGGTATTCCTAGCCCCCTTGGGATCACGGGGATAAAGGTGGGGGTGGATCTCAAGTAAGAAATTGGCGACGGCATCTTGGGACTGCCGTTAACTACAGTCTGTCATTTCCTCTATGCCCCGTAAGAGATAAATGGCCCTTCCCACCTGCAGCCTGAGCTGTCATGGGCAAGAATGCCCACTAAAAACATAAAGCGTGGCAGGGAAGCCTATGCACTCAGGGCACATCGCCTTTGAGCCTCACTGTTGGACGGGCCCAGTGATACCTCATAGAGCTGCAGGAACAAATAATGTGATAAGGCAGCTAAATGAGTCTGATAACTAAAAAGAACAAGTGCCCACGTGCACACTCCCTTCCTCCCTTGGGTCAGCCCCTGCAGGAACTCACCATCTTCTGCAGTGTTGAGTTTGAGACTTTTGCCTTTGAAGCTCAGCTGTCCCCCAGCCACCTGGGTCTTGGCTAGCGTCTCTGCCAACTTGGCAATGTCTTCAGAGGCCATGTTGGACACGCTGGTGGGCTCCTCTGGAAATCTACAAACTGAGAAGACCAAAGTTTCTAAGAGAGAAGAGTCTCCTGGGGTCCCCTGGTTGGGGAGGGCAGGGTAGGACATCAGCTGCTTCAGGGGCCTGAGCCCTCCTCTCCTGCTATGGAAATCACAAGGGCTAAGCCACAGCGAGAGATGGAAAAAAAGAGCATTACAGAAAGAATAGTTCTAAAAGGTGGAGGAGGTAGCAAGAAAGCAGAAAAATCACATTTCGCCTCTGAAGAGTTACCATGCTGCTACAAGTCCTTCTCCGCCCAACTGCCCCAGCTGGGACTTCCACTAAAGCCACAGAAGTCACCAGGTGAGTGGTGATTGCGTCTCAGACCCGTGGCTGCAAATAGCTGGCCCCAAGCACACACCTGCCTGATCATCTTGGCTGCTCTCTGTCGGAGGGTCCCACTTCTCAAACAGGACGTAGATAGCTATGGGATCCAGGTCATCCATCCCAGAGAATGACCCCCCACGCACGCTGGCATGACTCTGGACGTGGGGCACAGGGAACAGCCCACTGCACATCTAATTTCAACCTTGGCCAGGAGACAAGGCAGTCCATGGTGGCCAGAGCTCAGGGGTTCCTAGGAGACCAGAGGTCTCTGCATCACAACAGCCACCATCACAATAGACCAGGGGCACAGTTGCTGAAAGAACGAGCTTCCGGCCTGGAGCTCAGCAGACTGATAGAAAGGAATGCTCCATCTCCCCAAAGAGGAGATGGCAGGTAATCCAGGGAGACCAAAGAAGACAGATATGGGGTGATAGAACTAGGAGATGTCCACAGGGACTTCTACCAGAATGATTCCTCCCCCAATCTACTCATCCTCAAGATATAGTTGTGATAGCTCCCCATCTTCTCGTTTGCCCAGGTTTCAAATTGTCAACTTTTCACCCATTCTCCTTATCTTCACCCTTACTGCCCTGGTCCAACTGTCTTTATCAACAAGCAGGAATTATTCTTCTGAGTAAGGAGGTGTCCACTCATTCATTCAACACATATTGAGTACTACTGTGTGCTGGACACATTGTTCCAGGTACCAGGAGGACAGCAGCGAATGAAACAAAAACCCTGCCCTCCTGAAGCATACGTTCCAAACAAAACATTTAGTTAAACAAGACAGTACCTGATAAGAAAAATAAACAGGGAAAGAAGTGAGGTGAAGAATTTTTTTTTGGGGGGGGGGGGTTGAGTGGGTGTTGCCATTTCAAGAAGAATGGTTAGAGAAGATACCATTAGGAAAGAAACAAAGACGTGATGGATGTCAGGGACTGGGCCATGCGGATACCTGGGCGAAGAGCATTCTTGCAAATGCAAAGGACCTTATGGGGGAGAAAAACTTCAAGGACTCCAGTGGGGCTGGAGCGCAGAGGGGGAGGGTTGAAAGGAAGGTAAGAGAATTAACAAGAGGCCCAAGTCACAAAGGACATTTTAAAAACTGTGGCTTTTATTCAGAGTGACAAGGAGAGCCACTGGGAGGTTTCCAGGAGAGGAGAGAGGTGATGTGACACGTTTTGACAGGTCCCTCTATCTGACGAATTCGGAAGGTGCTCCAACGATGACATGAAACTGAAATGAAAAGTAACCCCAAACCCCACCACCTCTGGCGGTTCTGGGAGGGGACAAATTGAGGCTAGAAAAGCGGTGGTGGGGCCTCCAGGTGGAATAGGAACACGATTTATCAGCTGGAGGAAAGCCCATACCCGGTAGTGTGCGCACACACACACACACGATCCACCTGAAACACTAAAACACCGACGCACAGAGGGTGAATTCTCTCGTCCACGGTCTGCAAAGGGGCAAGCGGCAGAGCGAAGAAAAACAGTAAACACACGGTCAGTCGGGCCTGTCCCTTCTGGGCAGGGGCGTCACGCTCTCAGGTGCATAGACCTCGCCCTGCGGAGCGTCAGCGGTGACTCACGCCGATCCCCGCGGCCTCGGCGTCGGCCCGGGCCTCCGAGGGCGGGAGCCTCGGGGGAGGCGGCGGCGGCGAAGGAGCGACGCGCGAGCTGCGGCCGCGACGGGCAGGCGGGCGGCGTGGGAGCCGCCCCCGGGGTCCCCGGCGGGCGCGCGCCGCCCCCACCTCACACCGACGCGAACAGAAGCGGCGGGCCGGGCGCGCTCTCGCAGCCTCAGTTTCCCCGCTGGCGAGAAGGGCCCGCGCCCCGCTCCCGCACCCCCGCGCCGCGCCATGGCAGGCGCCGGGGAGAGGCGCTCCGGGGCGCCGCACCTTCCTGCCCAGGTCCGCGGCCGCCCCGTCCCCCACCCCCATGCCAGGCAGGTGACGGCGAAAGGAAAAGGACCTCGACCTCACCGAGAACAGACGCAGCCGCGTGGGACGACAGGCGCGCGCGTCCGCCCCGCGGACGGATGGGGGTGCGGGTCAGGCCGGGGTCGCCGCCTCCGAGTCCCGCAGTCCCGAGGCCCAGCCCGCCTGTCCGTCAGCGCGCCCGGCAGGTCTCGCCACTCCTCGCGTCTGGGGCACCACCTGCTCCCCGCGCGGCGGCGGATGATGGCGGAGGAGGAGGATTTTGAAAGCCGGCAGTTTCTTTCCTTGGATTTGATTTGTTCCAGGCCCGGGCGGCAGACCCGGCCCCTGCGCGCGTGGCCTCTCGGGTAAGGTAGTCCAGGTCTCCCGCGCGGAATGCGACGGAGCGCTACTGCGAACTACGACTCCCGAGAGACACCGCGGGAAGCGCGCCTTCGTGGGCTTCCTCTCCGCCCTCTTTTCGGCTTCTGGCTATCTCCTCGAGAGACCACAGGGCGGTGTCAAGCCGCGAGCGACGCGGCGGACTACAACTCCCGTAATGCCTTGCGGCCGAGCGTCTCAGCCTTCCGGGAAAGGGGCTCGTTCACAGAACTCTACTGACGAAGGCTGGCACATCCTAAGCCTTCCACGTAAATAGCCACAAGTTACTGGATAATGAAAAAGAGGAAATAGTAATCCTACAGGAGAGAAGCTCTGCCACACCATCTCCAGCCCAGGCCATCTACCTTAACGTCAATAACGAACAAAGTGACACCGATCGCACGCCTCCCGCTGCGATGCCCTGAGGACACAGCATCACCATCAAGTCAGCAAGGCAAAAAAGTCATCCGATCATGGGCAAACACCAGACAAACCCAAACTGCGGAACGCGTTACAGAATACCTGGTTTGTGTTTTTCCGAAAACGTCTGTGTCACCACACCAGAGACAGAAAAACCGAGGAACTGCTGTAGGTTAAGAGAGACTAAAGAAAAGTTCAAGTAAATGCGATACATTGTCCCGAATTAGGTCTTGGAGTTGGGGATAGGGTGGGCATTACTAGAAAGGGCAGGATTGAGACCATTAGCAAGACTTGACTGTATATTAGATAGTAGTATTCTATCAACATAAAATTTATTATTTTTTAATTACTGTATTGGTTTTTTAAAGTGACTGCCTTGCTGTCGGGAAATCTATGCTGAAATTATTATGGGCCTGATGTCTGTAACCTCCTCTCCAATGGTGCAAAAAAGGTGTATTACAGGTTTCTCGGTTATCCAAAAGGAGAGTGGCAAAATGTCAATGCTAAGTGAATCTCAGTGAAGGGTATCTGGGAGTTCTTTGAAGATGCTGGCCACTTTTCTGTAGGTTGGAATTTTCTAAAATATCAGAGCAAAGTATTTTTCCCCCACAAAAGTCTTTTAACCGTTATATAAATGATATGTGTTCATCATAAACACTTCAATCAATATTGAGCAGGGAAAAAGAAAATAAACATTACTGAGAAACTCTAGCACCCAGAGACAATCACCATCCACATACGCAGCCATCTTTTCCAAAGTTTCCCCACAACTCAGCCCGCACACATGCTTTTGCACTACCTGCAGTTCAGAGTTAAATGTTACAAGCCAGAACCTGTCGCATACAGCTAATTTAGTCTTTACAACCACAAAGGAAGCGGGTATCATTTCCACCCTTCCCAGCACAGAGCTGAGAAAACCAAAGTGCCAGGCCCTGGTTCCCAAAACTTCTCAGATGTGGGTCCCCTTTCCACCCTCCTGCTCCTCTCCCGACAAGGCCCATTTAAACGCCACCTCTCCCAGGACGCTTTCGTACACCACAGTCTGGCCAGATGAGTTGCCTTCCTCTGGGCCCCACGGGAAGCTGCAAGCCCACTCAGCAGTGGGTCTGAGGCTTTGAGGGCTTTTTCACAGAGTTCATAGTATTCTTGACAGCTTTCACCGATATCATCCAATCATAATGGCAGCATCCTCTCCAGGCCAGGCCTGTCACAGGTGCTCAAGTTTCCTCATTTTAACTGGATTCCATTCAGAGTCATCTGATATTTGCTTAAAATGCATCACCATCTGAGAAGGCTGAGATGCTCCCAATTAGGCCCAATGCTGTTCCTGTGCCGATTCCAACTAGGACCAAACCAATTGGTCTGGGGGCGGGTCTTGAGGGTGATCCGAAGGCTTCATTTCCCAGTTTTACTTCCTGAGACTTTCGTTGACCCTCTGACAGACAAGTCTCAAAGAGGAAGGTGGGTGGTGGAACATCTTAGGGGATCTTCCCCTTCCTCGTCCTGCTGATGAATCACAGGGTTTTCAGAAATGTAAGGGAATTCTTAGCAAAAACTCAGTGGCCTTCAAAGGCCAGGGAGGGAAGAGGAGGTAATGGTGGCCCGGTGGGGCTTGTGGAGAACTGAAGAGTAGATGGACTGCCTGAAGGTGTTCACATTCAAAGCCAAAAATCACACACCCAGCCTGAGAGCACTACTTAGCAATCCAGATTCGATCTGTTGCTCCTGAATCTACATTCTAGCCCAAGCCCCTTTAAAATAGGAAGACTGGGGTTTAAAAGAAGGGGGTTTGTACAGTGAGTCAGAAGAGTTCCGAACCATCAGTGTTTCCAAGCAACACATTTGTCATCTCCTCTCTCTTTCTCTTTCTCCAACTCTCTCCCTTTTGAGTTACCATGTTAGAGTTTGTCTGTTTGCCAAGCTCAAGAAGTGGAATCATAGCCTTTGACAGATGGATAAAGCCATCATAGGCCAGCCCTTTCCTCTTTTCAGCAGATGAAGAACTGTGGCCCACAGAGGTCAACCTGCCCCAATTACACAGAAATTTAGACAAGAGATAAAAGCCAGATCTCTAGGTTTCTTTTTAATGCACACGCAAATCAGGTTGCTCTGTGAGAGCCAGCTGGGGATAAGGGGAGGAGGAACGTTACAAAGCTTTCTCTCTGTTGTGCAGTGTGTTTTGTTTCGTTTTTTGATGTTTTGAGAAGAAAAATCAGGCTGCCTCTGATTAGTTTGGTTTACTTGAACTGAGTGTTTTAAATGTCAATCTGGGGCCTGAAAACAAACGTAATTGCCAATTGTGAATGGAATAAATAATATTTATGTCGAAGCACTAACACACTGCAGAAGCCCCATTTAGTCAGATCAAAAACAAATGCCTAAAGTATGCCAGGCACGTGAGGAATTGAGAGAAATTCTTAAGATCCAAACAAATGATCCCTTTGGGGCCCTGTACTGGGCCTGGCATATCCTCATGCATGGGACCCTGCCTCCTCACCCCAGGAGTCATCTCCCCTGGGAAGGGGGGTCTCTGCATCATCTATAAAAGACAACTCAAACCACATCTACCCATGGGCTCCCCATCAGAACATACTTTTTTTTTAAGTCCATAAACAACCATAATTAAAATAATTCATTAACTCCATAGTTATCGAATATCTACTTGTACCAGGTACTATTCCAGCTCTGAGAATCTAGTGATGAGTGAGATAGAAAAAGATGGTGTCAGTAGAGCAGAAAAACTGGGGACTGACATTTCTGAAAGGTTTCATGGTACCAAATGCTTTGGGTAGATTATTTTCTCTCTTAAAAATTTCCGTGTCAAAATAGCAAAGTTAAAAAAATAAAAACTGACAGTGATTTTTGAAAATTAGTATAAATGTAAAAGAACATAAAGAAGAGTTAAAAATTACGTGTTTCATTTTTATCAAAAACGTTATGCAAATTGCTGGGTGGAGGGATAAATGCAAGGATGAATTTGTGATAAAAACAAAAAAAACATTAACAATTGTAGCATAATCTAGGGCATGCAAATATTTACTGTACAGTTCAATCAGCTATCTGTACGCTTGGACATTCTCACAATAACACGCAGGAGACAAATGTGACCATGTGTTGTCCCCTGCATTTCATCCACTGCATTTCCTACGTCTCTCCTCCCCAGATTGAGTTTCATTTTAAAACAAAAGAGTTTTCCCTTGAATCCGAGCGTGTCTGTGGAAAGTGGCAGGTGGCCTCCATGCAGCCCCTTGCCCATCGAGGGCACCTGTACAGACTGAGAGTTCAGTGGGACGTGGGCGTGAGGGCAGGAGCTGTGTGCCCTGGTTTGGACGCTCTTTGGAGACCCTGAGACAGGTCACTACCCTGTGACTCCCCTCTGCACCTGTGAAATGGGATAAGCGTGGAAGTCAGAGAGAGTACACTGTTGGGGGGCAGATGGCCAGTGGCGCTGGCTGACTGACCGATGCATGCTCTCTCCCCCAGAGACTGATGGAGAGGCAGAGACGGAAGGCCGACATCGAGAAGGGGCTGAAGTTCATTCAGTGAGTATGTGCCAGGCTGGGCAGGACCGCTGAGGCCTCCAGGGCAACCCCCCGGGCCCTCTCCTGCCCTTTTTCTTGCTCCCTGAGCCTTTCCTAGTCAGGCTCCGGTGCGTGTTGGGGAGGGCAGAGGTGGAATGTGCTAGGAAGGGGCCAGCATGCAGGAATCCAGGGGGTGGACCTGTGAACCTGTGTGAGCCATGAACCCCACACGCTCTCAGTCTCCCTGACCCTGGTTACACTGCGGTCTTGTCTGCTGTATCATTTTATCCTCCCTCATCTATCTTCCCCCTCTGCAGGGAAGGGTGGCTGGTCTTCAGTGGGATGGGGTGGGGACAGGATGCCTGGCAGGTGGGGGTGGTAACAGGTGCTGACCCCTAGGCCACCTGCTCCCCTCTGGCAGGGCATGTTGAGAAGGTGCTGAGCCTGGACAGCGAGAACATCCGGGCGCTGTTCCGCAAGGCGCGAGCCCTCAACGAGCTGGGGCGCCACAAGGAGGCCTATGAGTGCAACAGCCACTGCTCCCTCGCCCTGCCCCACGTGATTGTGGCCTTGTGTCGACGCCTCTGTGCCTACCCACACTTGGGCAAAAGCTACCACACCTTTGTGAACCTCGGCTTCCTCCTGTGACATGCTTTTGCGAATACTGACTTAACACTAAGCTCTGACTATGTGCCAAGCGTCGCTAAAGCTACACTGGGAACTCACCTGCAGCAGCCCTCTGAGGCAGCCGCAGTTATTCCCGTTTTGAAGGTGACAGAGGAAAGGAACTTTCCCCCACATCACGGCTAGGGGGCGACAGAGCTAAGAGTTGGACCCACAGTAAGCCTCTACACAGCGCCAGGTTGCAGTGAGGACTGAGGGGTGCCACCTGCGTGGGGTCCTGACGTCCAAGCTGTCGTTAGGTGGGAAGAGACGACAGGACCTGACAAATAGCTTGCTTAGGCCTCTCCCAGCTGGACAGAGCCCCCACCCCCACATTTATTATTCTGCTTAACAACTATTTACTGAGTGTCCATGCAGTGACCTGTACCTTTCAGGGACACATAGTCCACTAGGAGATAAATGGAAACAGGCTTGGGGTCTCGGCCTGGCTCCACCACAGACCGTGGACAAAGCACTTCCCCTTCTCTGCACATCAGCTTCGCATCTACAAAGTGCCCTTCCTACTTTACCCCTGAAATAATGAGTGTGAAAGGTCTTGGGGATAGGTAGTTGCTGCCCAGGAAGGGCTGAGAGCTCTTGAGAGTGGTCAGGATCCCAGAGGACTCCCTGGAGGAGGTGGGGCTCAAGTAGGAACTCATGTGCACATTGGTCAAGGACACTGGTGCCAAGAGTTGGCCTGGGTTTGGGTCTTAATCTTGGGATTGCCACCTACGAGCTGTGTGACCTCGGACACAAGGCTTAGCCTCTCTGAGCCTTGGTTTAGACCCTGTCAAGTGGGAGTGATAATATACTGTCACCATAGGGCTGACAAGGCAGGTGGCACGATGGCCAGACACAGTCATTATTCAGAACACATTCACTATTATTCTGCTTTTTATTATTCTTTCTTCCCCACCGCAGTTTAGTTCCCCATGAGAACGTTTTTTGTGATAGTCATCCCTGCTCTGAACTGCGTTTTCTGGCATTCACAGCAGATGGGAGGTGGAGGTGAACCAAGCGTGTCCGTCGGCATGGAACATGGAGGCTGGGGAACGAGAACACCCAGATTAATATTTCTTCCAGAACTGTTTTCTGGGAATGTTACATTTCAAAAAGAAAATCAAATTATAATCCATATACTTGTGTGTCATCAACTTTCTCTTAAGGTTTTTCATATCTGGGGAAAAAAAATTAAGTCAGCTCCTATTCGGCGTAATAATTAGATTTATCTTTCTCAGCCTTCACAAGTACTTTCACCTATTTGGCACACCATCTCGGCCTCTAGCAGCCACCCATCTGTTCTCCGTATCTGTGAGCTTATTTTAAAGATTCCACTTTTTAACAAGTGAAATCACATATTTGTTCTCTGCCTGACTTATTTCACTTAGCATAAATGCCCTTTTGTAAGGTCAATCCATATTGTTGCAAGTGACAATACAGCCCAACAATATTTCATTATCTGTATATACACGCACCACATTTTCTTTATCCATTCAGCCACAGAGGATGATAACTTTGCTATTGTAAATAATGCTGCAATGGAAACAGGGGTGCATATATGTGTGTCTCATTCAAACTGCTTCTTTCTTATGACACTCTTAAGCTTTTTTACCTAGTCAAATTTAGCATTCCTTTCTTTATGGTTTGGTTTTGTTTTCTGGATATTTCCTCATCTACCTTTACATTAAGGCAAAATAATGAGCTACGTTTAGTTCGCAGATCCTGCCTTTCCTTCTGAGAAAATTTTCTTGTATTACTTTTTAACTTTTAAATTATAACTTAACACATTTTAATAGTTTAGAGAAGAATGTGAGGACAGAATGCCTGGGTTTGATTCCTGGTTCTGCCACTCACTAACCAGACCACAGACAGGTAACCTCTCTCTGCCTCAGTCCCTTATCTATAAAGCGGGGACCACAGCACCTGTTTAGGCTGTTTGACCTTTCAAATCTGCTTTCTATAGCTGTCACCTCTACTGATTAGATTTTTATTTTCTATTCTAGTTTGTACCTTCTAAAATAAAGCCCTTGTAAATGGTACCTTCTGTTTTGTATTGATAATATGGATTTAATCTTGATTAACACTCCCAGTTCCTTTTCTACCCCTGCTGTTTTTTTGTTTTCACTTCTGTGCACAATTGTTTTCTTCTGAAGTTTCTTGTTTTCTGTAATAATTCTTCAAATGCCTTTTCTAACCTTCTCTTGCAGTTTTAATTTTTCTACCTAAGGATCCCAGTTTAGATCATTTCTAATTGTTATTTATCTCTGTATAGGGAGTGGCCTGCTCAGGATGTGCTGTTTGCTTGGAAAGAGGGTAGGTGGAATCACCCTAGTGTTGTCAGTCTCTCAGTCATATCTTGACCTTCACTTTTAAAAGCAGACAACTCCTCATGGTTGGTGAAATCTCTTCTGTTTTCCACTGCTTGAGTGTAAAGGAAACGCTGCAAGGATGCCTCAGTTCAAACATTCAACTGTATGGTTGGATGGTTACTTTAGCAATATAAAACCGGAGCACTTTTAGGATGATTCTCATGTTGCCAAAGTATAAATTATGCTGTGAATATTTCTGTGCAATTATACCATTATTTCTTGGAATAAAATTTCTAGAAATGGAACAACTGAATTTAAGGAAATGAACAAATATTTAAATTCTCACCAATAGCATTATTTCAGCGTCATGTCATCACTAATGCCCATTTTAACCTTTACAGACCCATAACAGTCTGTAATGGTTTTATTTATTCTTTCAATTTCTTTTCTAATTTTTCTTCCTGAATGTTTCATCTTTTTTCCCTCTCGAGTAATATATTTATGAAATCAGTACCTTTAATATTGAAAATATTTTCCTTGGTTTGTCTATCATGTTTATGGTTGTCATTTTTTTCTTTCAAGCTTCCAGGTCATACCTAGTTTAGAGACCTTTCTCATTTCAGTTTATATTTTCTTCAATATTCTAAGTAATATTTTCAGTTTCTTATTTAAGGCACACAACTCTTGATTCTTCTACTATTAATTTCTGTGTCTAGGGTAAGTAAGGATCTCATTCTACAAAATATCAGATTAAGCTAAAGATCAACAAATACGGCAATTCAGTTTTAATAATATTTGTTCCCGCCTGGGTTATTCCATATTGTTTTCATTCTAACATAAGACAATAATTTAATATGACAGATTTTCAACTTGGCTCAAATTCTGAAGAACTCAAGTAAATCCTACCACACCCAAGTAATCTCAAATCTGTCTACTTGTCTCTTTACCTTGGCCACTGCCCTACTTCAAACCATCAGCACTGAAGCAGTCTCAACTCTAGTCCTAACTTCCTCATTCCTGAGCATCTGTTCTCTTACCTACTCAAAAGATATCTGCATCTTCCCTTACCAGCGGACCTTCATGTATACTATTCCCCTGCCAGAAATGCTGGTGCCCTTCTCTTTTCACATCATAGCCTAATGAAAAAATATATCTAGCACATGTTGATTAACAAATGAAACTGATAAATTAGGCCAGTGGCAATCCACATATCAAGGCCTGAGACGGATGAATTTCACAGCTCCCCTATAATCTACTAATGGCATAAGAGGTGGTAAGTACCTACTGGCTTAGCTAGAGCTACCTGTCAGGTACTCGGCTTTCCCGGCTCAAGAAATACAGGTTTTTCACTATCATAGTCTTTCTTCACATCACATAAACAGATTGTAGTCTTACTATTGTGTAACCGTATTTCACTGCTTGGAACCTACTAATGAGTCAATGATTAAGGCAATGCACAATCATCTTGGCCATCTGGTTTATAATTCATTAAGTCAAGAAGACTGCTGTAACTAGAACGATGAAACTCAGAATGCTTTAATAAAATCGTTCTTAGCCTTTGAACATATCGTGTCAGTGTAACTAACGTGTTGTATGCTTAGGACGTATGAAAGCTGGTGGGGGCCTTTGAGCCTGTGCAGTCTACGTCCCTGGCTGCCTACCATATGCAAGTCAGTGAAAATCTGTGGGCTATCGTTTTCTAGGTGTCACTCTGAGAGTATCCAGGGCTCTAAAAACGACGCCAGATTATCAAGACTGTTAAGTGCCAAGGCCAGAAATTGTAAATATATACTGTTCAGCTACTGTTTTTATTAGAGAATTGTTTTATTGGCAAAGGCAAAAAAGGGTCAGGTCATTCAAAAAGTCCAGAATAGTTGCATAAGCTAATCCAAATTAATAACTTTGTTGAGAAAGTACTCTATTACCAATTTCCTTCCAAAGTACCATAACAAAAAACACTTACTTGAAGTCATTCCTGGTTGTGGCTACCCCCTCATGTCAGGCCCTTGATTCATGCCTGCAGCATTTCGTAGCATGTTTTGTCTTTGTAGTCTAGTCCTTCGTTTTTCTTCTAGTACTTCCTGGAATTCATTGATCAGGTGGTAATATTCATCCTTTTTGAATTTTGGAAATAAGATATAAAGAAAAAAAGGAACCACCATCAGCTGAAATGAACTAAGCAGATATTAGCTCCATCTAAAGAGACAAGCAGAAACTAAAAGGGAGAAGAATGTAATTTCCTGATTTGGATCATTCCAAACGTGAGCTCATTTTGGAATGACTGTGTGAAAAGCAGCTTTATTATGAGCCTACACAGTCGAGAAAGACCTCTCAAAGTAGGTTTACAAATTACGTAATGGCAATTTATAGCCCATGGAAGAATATACTACATTTTGAAGAAATGCCAATTTAGGGAAGAAAGTTCAACTGATGTAGAGAAACTGCAATACTACTTGAGATCAAAATACTAAGCAGCTGATTCACCATATTCCAGTGAAAAAAGCACAGAGCTGGAAACAGCTCAACCACTTTCTAAGCTGACAGGACAACTCAGATAAAGTGCCACATGAGTCCACTGTATTATTAAAAGGAAAAATGTAAGATTTTGATGACATATACTTCAAGAATATTACTTTGTTATCTTGACTGCACAGTGAGACAAAGACAGGATAACGAAAGTATATGTTCTGAAATAGATGTTACAAAGAGGAATAAACTAAGCAACAAGAATAGGTCAATTTCTAACTTTATACAGAAAAATTTTATGTAGAAAAAAATAGGTGCTCACTCGATCATTTGCAGATTCATACATGTCCCCTTCCACCTTCCGGGCATATGCAAATAGGTTTTCCATCCGTCTGTCTTTTAAAGCAGCAGGATCCGAAACAGGAAATATGGCCTGAACGCTAAGAACAAAAAAAATCCTACCACTGTTATATCAAGTTGGCTTTTCGATCTCACGACAGAGAAAAGGACAGTATTTTAAATGTTTTCCTGATTAGTATTTCCTCATTTTTGTACAATTAACACACTAAGCAAACTTAAAAAAAAAAAAAATGAGGGCTGGGATGTGCTCAAATATAAAATGCACTGATCAAAATGAAACTGTCTCTTTATAGTAAACAAAGGGTTTTTCTGGTCAAAATATAAGAAATGAATGCATAAATATATTCTCTGACCCCGGTTACTCTAATGTGGAGCAAAAAAACTATACTGTGCAACCTGCATAACAAAGTGAAACCTGACCTTTGTTACAGTACCAAGTAGCAAGAGCTTTTAGATCCTTCTACTCCTCTAAATTTATTCAGCTTAGTAAAATAAAACCTAATCATTACTATGAAATTTTGAAAAATCAAAAACTTGAAGGATGGGCATAAATGGAAAATAATTCTGCTAAATCTAATGTCTTTTACTCTCTAGGCATTCCTTACAAAACACTTGGCACTAGTGTTCCTCAAGATTGAGAAAGTGATTTCCAGTCACTAATTTTACCATTTGGACATCTCATGTTTAGTAAAGTACTTGAAGGAACCAGATGGGGAAGAAATACATGCAAGTTCAGAATATTTCAGTTGGCAAAAAAATTTTAAATCCACATGCATAAGCTTTTAACAGCAAGTTAGATGATCAACCTCAAATAACTGTATGTTAAACAAGAGTTCCTAACAATTTAATGACCATAAAATAAGTTTGTTCTGGTTATTCCTTTTATTCATTTTATTAAAATTTTGGAATTCCTCTTTCCTGTCAAAGTCCATTTCTAGTACTACTATTTTAGAATTCCTAAATGAAATTCATGTATAATTGGCTAATGTAACCAAAGTAAATTAAGAAAAGATAAGCCACATGGTTCTAAACCAATAAAAAATATGAATGGAATGAATGAGACCCCTCTATTAGGTGGAGAAGAAATGAAAAGACTGCTTTCTCCAACAAAAACGCTGAGTGATGTTTGAACTGCGAGTTCTGTGATCAGTGAAGTCCGAGCTCTATCTTTATGACATAGGGAGTATGACATTTTTCCACTCTATTTGCCTTTCCCCACTTTACTTAAGTGTTATTTAAGAGTTTATGAGGCAGAGTGCCTGGCATATATCTTCTCAACAGTGAAAACTATTGCACAACCTACTGATATGTGCACATTTGGAGGACCAGAGGACAACACTACCAGATTCAATTTGTCAACATAATAAAAAAGCTTTACCAGAGATAACAAAAAAATGTTGCCACTGCCATATTCTAATAAGCTGAGCTCTAGTTTTTAAAATATAAGCTTTGTAAAGGCAGTGAAACGAAAATGAATTTTTAACTAATAGATATTATTTATTACTGTCACTAGGCAGACTAGTTCACAGTGTGAAAGCTGAAAGACTAACAAATGATGGTGAAAAAGTTGACAAGCAGAGAATAGGAAGTAAGAAAGCTACAGGTGCATAAGTATCAGCAGCAATAGCCAGGATATAGAAAAATCAATAATATTCTCTTGTAGTTAAGTGCCTGGCAGACTGAAAGCATGTTGACAGGAAACTCTGTATAAGCCATGCCTATAATCTTACAGTTCATAAACATGATGATTTCGAAGATCCTGAGTAATATCTTCATGCCATTGTTTCCGAATTCCAGTGCTGGACGGTTGAGCTGCTGTTGGCAGAGGACCCGAGGAGGCCATATTGGCGTTTTCACTCATCATTGTGCTTAAAAGAGGAGTCGTGAAATAGTTTTAGCGAAGAGGGTAGGAGCAAGAAGATCTTATATAAGTAGAGTTGACAGTGATGACTGCGATGGGTCCAAAACACTATGACAAGACTATTTACATAAAGAAGTTTGTGGGGGAAGGAATCTTGTATGTGTGTTTGCGCTTGTGTGAGGGAAAGCATTATCTATAACATTTCATTGTGTAGAGTGGGGAATGAGGACTTGGGTTTAGAAGAGTTAAGTCTTGTGTTCTAAGACTGTGCTGTCATTTTAACACAGCTTATTCCAGGGAATCCATTGGGCAATGAACTGATTCCTAACCACAGGATAGAGCAAACTCATTTTTTAAGTAGCTGCATGCTTGCAATTTCCTACTGTATACGGAAAGGTGTAGTTACCCTAGATAATTATTTGATTTCAAACAGGTTATTCAGAAAGTCTAAAAGTATGAACTCAAATATCATTGGTCTTCATTCATTAAGAGTATCTTCAAATCAAAGAAACTAAAAAAACTCTAAGAAATTCTAATGGGTGTTTGAAACACAACACAGGGCACAAATATAAAACCTACTTTTGAGAATTTATGGCTGAATGCGACATTGAGTCGGAAAGAAGATCGATGTTGAACCCCTACACCTCCATTTACTCCCATAGGACTAGCAATGAGGTCAAAACAAAAAACAAGATAGACTATTTTAAATACCAATACCAATAACAACAACAAAGGCAAAGAAAACAAGAAGGAAAAGCCATAAAAGTACTGGAAGAAAATAGCACAAGAAAGTTTTATCTTTTCAAGACCCAAAACTCATTAGCCATAAGAACGTTTAGAAATTTGAGAAGTAATTAAAATGATCAAAACAGAGATAAATGAGAAATCGGGAAACAAACAATGGCAGCATATATAATAATTATTAGCAGTACAAGTAGCAACACATATACAAAGGCTAATACATGAAGTGTCCTCTAAACCAGTAAAATCAACAATCTGTCCAAAAAAAAGGGAAAGGCAATTTACATAAAAAAATACAATATTAAAACATGCCAATATGCTCGACTGCACTTATCGTAAATCTTAAAGCAATACATTTTTCATGTATGAAATTATGAAAACTTTTTAATGTTTGAGTATAACAAGGTTGAACAGAGTTTGGGGAAAGAAGCATATCCAGTGAAAATCCATAGGTGTGTAAACTGACACACTCTTGAGAAGGCTATGTGGCAACTGCTAACAATAAATTATGTACACATTTTTTGACTCAGGAGTTCCACTTCTGATATTGTGTTTTGGCAATGCTTATAGTATGTATGGACAGACGTTAAGTACAATGAAGTTAAGGAATTAAAGGCAGTGTTTGGGTTAAAGTTAAACATTTTTAACTGAATATGTCAAATTGGTTTGAATAGCTCCATGTACATGTTACTTCTTCGATTAACAATTTTAATGACTATTCAGTTTCTTTAAAATAAGCACCCAACAGCTATATTCACACTAAACCAGATTTTCATGTGGTTAAATAAAACACATTTCATACACAATTCTATTAATATACACCTGAATTTTAGTTAGAAACAATAAAACTTCCCACTAAAGTGCAAATAATGAACTAGATCTATAAATAATGTTTAATGAGAAAAATGCCTTTTGCCTTTATCATGCTTCTTAAATGCTTAGGAGAACTCTACTTCTGTGACAGCATCAGGCCAACACTGAAATAGAGTTGCTCCAAGTGGTCTTTTTTAACAGAGTTGTATTTGTCCACAATTCTGTATTTGTCAATGTGAATACTGCATTTGTAAATGTTCCTTTTTAGAAAAGTTATGTACTCTTCACATAGATTAGTTTTCTTGGAGCCAGCAGTAGGATGAGATAGAAGAAAAAGTGATTAAAGTATATGTCAATTTGCTTATCTTACTGCCTGGTGGCACATTAACACAGGATGAAGTGGGGTGGGGTGACATGGTAGGGAAGAGATGAAAATGGATAGGGGAGATAAATATTTGAACTTAACCTTTTAGCTTACAAAGCCCACAGAAGGTCTCGGGAAAGGTTGTGACTTGCAACCTTAAGCGGCTCCCTCAGAAGTCCCGAGCTGGGGGCCTATGCACACACCTGCCTCCCACCCTCTCGCCTCCGCGGTGGCTGCACTTCCCCAGAAGCCCTCGCCAGCCTCCCACCCAGGTCAAATCCACAGCATCCCAGCCCCCACCTCGCACCTGTAGACAATTTGAACCCATCTAAATGCCTATTCGATCATTAAGTGGTGACTTTGTTAACACTGTCCTCCTCACTGGGTCGCGAGCTCCATGAGGAAAGGGACTCGCTCTGCCTCTGCTCACACATGTACGGATAAGCACTTAACACACTAACGTGCGTTTTACACACACTAACTCACACATTCACATCTAATGAGGTGGCTGCTGTAACGTCTATTTCACGATGGAGTACAATGAGACACAAAGGTAAGTAAATGTCTGCAAAGTCACACAGCTAGAAAGTGGTGAGCAGCATTCATTTTCCGTTTCTCATTCCACGGGCGGAAAGGCTAGACAGGTTTGAGCCTCCCATTTTCTAGAAGGGGAAGCTGAGGCTTCGAGGTGTGAAGTAACTCTGCCCAGGAGTTCAAGGGAAATGGCAGAGCTGGACTTCAGGCTGGGTTTCCAACAGCGAAGCTATGTCCTCCTCCCTAGACCCTCGCTTCTGTGCACAACCACGGACTCTATGCAGCCCCCTGCAGAGGAGCCCCTTAATCCCTCCCTTCGCTCTGCCCCTCTCCTGGGTGACCTCTCTGCAGGCAGCACCTCGAACAAGGGCTGGAACACCTCCTGGGCTTTTGGAAGATCTGCTCCAAAAGGGAGTCCCCTGCAACACCCAGGGACTGGCCAGGGCAATACGGAGAGAGGGATGCTCAGCTCATCAGCTCAAGGGCATGTTTACACAGTCCTTAAAAGCAAGGTGACAGATATCAGGGCCCCAAGGGAAGACATCTTATTATGCTGCATAAGGGACTTAAGCACAGAAATACACAGGAACAAGGAGTCCGGCCGTGGGGAGAGTCACAAGCACAGACAAGCCAGCCTCTCAGTTCATGCACCAGAATGGAGGGGTGGGGACCGGAGAGGGTGGAGCCACGACGAGCTGCCCTCCTCATTTCTCACTTGGC
Organism: Cynopterus sphinx; assembly: GCA_030015415.1. Lineage (NCBI taxonomy): Eukaryota > Metazoa > Chordata > Mammalia > Chiroptera > Pteropodidae > Cynopterus > Cynopterus sphinx. The sequence continues at coordinate 170,142,709 of CM057380.1, forward strand.
TTTCAGTCCCAAAACTGTTAGTCATACCTGAAAGACAGGTTAGAAATGGCCCGAAACATTACCCAATAACCCACTCACGAGGCTGCCTTGCCTGAAAAGGGATTTCCGTTTTCAACCTCTGCCACCTCGCAAAGTAAAAATTTCCAGGTGTTTGTCCCTTTGCCATGTAAAGGAGAAAGGCCTTTCTTTGGTCCGTAAATGACTTCCTGCGGAGAAAAGGGCCCATACCCTTTAGTGTACACGAGGATCCACCTGAAAGACTAAGAAACCGAAGCACAGGGGGTGAATTCACTTGTCCATAGTCGGCGTCGGCCCGGACCTCCGAGGGCGGGAGCCTCGGGGGAGGCGGCGGCGGCGAAGGAGCGACGCGCGAGCTGCGGCCGCGACGGGCAGGCGGGCGGCGTGGGAGCCGCCCCCGGGGTCCCCGGCGGGCGCGCGCCGCCCCCACCTCACACCGACGCGAACAGAAGCGGCGGGCCGGGCGCGCTCTCGCAGCCTCAGTTTCCCCACTGGCGAGAAGGGCCAGCGGCCCCGCTCCCGCATCCCCGCGCCGCGCCATGGCAGGCGCCGGGGAGAGGCGCTCCGGGGCGCCGCACCTTCCTGCCCAGGTCCGCGGCCGCCCCGTCCCCCACCCCCATGCCAGGCAGGTGACGGCGAAAGGAAAAGGACCTCGACCTCACCGAGAACAGACGCAGCCGCCTCCGAATCCCGCAGTCCCGATGCCCAGCCCGCCTGTCCGTCAGCGCTCCTGGCAGGTCTCGCCACTCGCGTCTCCGGCACTACCTGCTCCCTGCACAGGTGTGGCTAAAGGCGGAGGAGAATTTTGGAAGCTGGGGCTTACCCTTGTCAGATTTTACTTACTTTTCCCTCCTTACCCGCGTGGCCTCTCGGGTAAGGTAGTCCAGGTCTCCCGCGCGGAGCGCGACGGAGCGCTACTGCGAACTACGACTCCCGAGAGACACCGCGGCAAGCGCGCCTTCGTGAGTTTTCTTCCGCCCTCTTTTCGGCTTCTGGCTATCTCCCCGAGAGACCACGGGGCGGTGTCAAGCCGCGAGCGACGCGGCGGACTACAACTCCCGTAATGCCTTGCGGCCGAGCGTCTCAGCCTTCCGGGAAAGGGGCTCGTTCACAGAACTCTATTGACGAAGGCTGGCACATCCTAAACCTTCCACGTAAGTAGCCACAAGTTACTGGATAATGAAAAAGAGGAAATAGTAATCCTACAGGAGAGAAGCTCTGCCACACCATCTCCAGCCCAGGCCATCTACCTTAACGTCAATAACGAACAAAGTGACACCGATCGCACGCCTCCCGCTGCGATGCCCTGAGGACACAGCATCACCATCAAGTCAGCAAGGCAAAAAAGTCATCCGATCATGGGCAAACACCAGACAAACCCAAACTGCGGAACGCGTTACAGAATACCTGGTTTGTGTTTTTCCGAAAACGTCTGTGTCACCAGAGACAGAAAAACCGAGGAACTGCTGTAGGTTAAGAGAGACTAAAGAAAAGTTCAACTAAATGCGATACATTGTCCCGAATTAGGTCTTGGAGTTGGGGATAGGGTGGGCATTACTAGAAAGGGCAGGATTGAGACCATTAGCAAGACTTGACTGTATATTAGATAGTAGTATTCTATCAACATAAAATTTATTATTTTTTAATTACTGTATTGGTTTTTTAAAGTGACTGCCTTGCTGTCGGGAAATCTATGCTGAAATTATTATGGGCCTGATGTCTGTAACCTCCTCTCCAATGGTGCAAAAAAGGTGTATTACAGGTTTCTCGGTTATCCAAAAGGAGAGTGGCAAAATGTCAATGCTAAGTGAATCTCAGTGAAGGGTATCTGGGAGTTCTTTGAAGATGCTGGCCACTTTTCTGTAGGTTGGAATTTTCTAAAATATCAGAGCAAAGTATTTTTCCCCCACAAAAGTCTTTTAACCGTTATATAAATGATATGTGTTCATCATAAACACTTCAATCAATATTGAGCAGGGAAAAAGAAAATAAACATTACTGAGAAACTCTAGCACCCAGAGACAATCACCATCCACATACGCAGCCATCTTTTCCAAAGTTTCCCCACAACTCAGCCCGCACACATGCTTTTGCACTACCTGCAGTTCAGAGTTAAATGTTACAAGCCAGAACCTGTCGCATACAGCTAATTTAGTCTTTACAACCACAAAGGAAGCAGGTATCATTTCCACCCTTCCCAGCACAGAGCTGAGAAAACCAAAGTGCCAGGCCATGGTTCCCAAAACTCCTCAGATGTGGGTCCCCTTTCCACCCTCCTGCTCCTCTCCCGACAAGGCCCATTTAAACGCCACCTCTCCCAGGACGCTTTCGTACACCACAGTCTGGCCAGATGAGTTGCCTTCCTCTGGGCCCCACGGGAAGCTGCAAGCCCACTCAGCAGTGGGTCTGAGGCTTTGAGGGCTTTTTCACAGAGTTCATAGTATTCTTGACAGCTTTCACCGATATCATCCAATCATAATGGCAGCATCCTCTCCAGGCCAGGCCTGTCACAGGTGCTCAAGTTTCCTCATTTTAACTGCATTCCATTCAGAGTCATCTGATATTTGCTTAAAATGCATCACCATCTGAGAAGGCTGAGATGCTCCCAATTAGGCCCAATGCTGTTCCTGTGCCGATTCCAACTAGGACCAAACAAATTGGTCTGGGGGCGGGTCTTGAGGGTGATCCGAAGGCTTCATTTCACAGTTTTACTTCCTGAGACTTTCGTTGACCCTCTGACGGACACGTCTCAAAGAGGAAGGTGGGTGGTGGAACATCTTAGGGGATCTTCCCCTTCCTCGTCCTGCTGATGAATCACAGGGCTTTCAGAAATGTAAGGGAATTCTTAGCAAAAACTCAGTGGCCTTCAAAGGCCAGGGAGGGAAGAGGAGGTAATGGTGGCCCGGTGGGGCTTGTGGAGAACTGAAGAGTAGATGGACTGCCTGAAGGTGTTCACATTCAAAGCCAAAAATCACACATCCAGCCTGAGAGCACTACTTAGCAATCCAGATTCGATCTGTTGCTCCTGAATCTACATTCTAGCACAAGCCCCTTTAAAATAGGAAGACTGGGGTTTAAAAGAAGGGGGTTTGTACAGCGAGTCAGAAGAATTCCGAACCATCAGTATTTCCAAGCAACACATTTGTCATCTCCTCTCTCTTTCTCCAACTCTCTCCCTTTTGAGTTACTACGTTAGAATTTGTCTGTTTTCCTACCTCAACAAGTGGAATCATAGCCTTTGACAGATGGATAAAGCTATTATAGGCCAGCCCTTTCCTCTTTTCAGCAGATGAAGAACTGTGGCTCACAGAGGTCAATAACCTGCCCCAATTACACAGAAATTTAGACAAGAGATAAAAGCCAGATCTCTGGGTTTCTTTTTAACGCACACGCAAATCAGGTTACTCTGTGAGTGCCCGGTGGGGATAAGGGGAGGAGGAACGTTACAAAGCTTTCTCTGTTGTGCAGTGTGTTTTGTTTCATTTTTTGATGTTTTGAGAAGAAAATCAGGCTGCCTCTGATTAGTTTGGTTTACTTGAACTGAGCAGTTTAAATTCCATTCTGGGGCTTGAAAGCATACTTAATTGCCAATTGTAAATGGAATAAATAATATTTATGCTGAAGTGCTACCATGGCTGCAGACTCCCCATTTAGTCAGATCAAAAACAAATGCCTAAAGTATGCCAGGCGTGTGAGGAATGTGGAGAGAAATTCTTAATATCCAAACAAGTGATCCCTTTAAGGCCCTGGACTGGGCCTGGCATACCCTCATGCAGGGGACCCTGCCTCCTCACCCCCAGGGTTCACCTCCCCTGGTGGGAAGGGGGGTCTCCACATCATCTGTAAAAGATAACTCAAACCACATCTCCCCCTGGGCTCCCCATAAGAACATACTCTTTTTTCTTTAACCTTCATAAATAACCATAATTAAAATAATTCATTAACTCTATAAATAGTTATGGAATATCTACTTGTACCAGGTACTATTCCAGCTCTGAAAATCTAGTGATGAATGAGATAGAAAAAGATCGTGTTGGAAGAGCAGAGTAAACTGGGGACTGACATTTGTGAAAGGTTTTTTGGTACCAAATGCTTTGGGTAGATGATTTTCTCTTTTAAAAATTCTCTTGTTGCAAAATGGCAATAATTAAAATAAAAATAAAAACTGATGATAAAAAAATTAGCATAAATGTAAAAGGGCATAAAATGAGTTAAAAATTACCTATTTCATTTTTAACAAAAACTTTATGTGGATTGCTAGGTGGAGTGATGAATGGAGGGATGAATATGCGATAAATAGAAAAAAAACATTAACAACTGTAGCATAATCTAGGGCATATGAATAGTCACTGTACACTCCTCTCAGCCATCTGTATGGTTGGACATTTTTACAATGACATGCAAGAGACAGACGTGACCATGTTTTATCCCCTGAATTTTATCCACCGTGTTAGAGGTTGGTGGCTAGCCTATTTTGGCCTCTAGGCTCCTGGGTCCTCCTCTCTCTTTTTCAAAGTCACTCTCATTTTTGAGAATCTGAATTCTATGGAATTTCCCAGAAGAATGTATCATTTATTTATTTTTAATTAACCCCAAATTTAACATTGCTTTGCATCCAGAAACTCATTTAACCCTCAAAGTGACCCATGAGGAAAACACTCTTACTATCCCCAACCTAAGCCTATAATTGTACATACATCTTCAGGATCCTTCCCAAAACCTCAACTTAAGATGTCTTGTGGGAGGGCTGGGACCCGGGACTGGACTGGAGCTATGGGGACATGGGGCTTCTCTGCAATCTCAGGACACAGAGTAGGGCTTGGCAATGGATGTTTGTCAAGTGAGCAAGGGAACACTGCATCTGGTGGCAGCTAAGGTTGCCACATGCTCAGGCCCTCTGTGGGACATCTCTGTGGGCCAGGCTGCGGCAGGCCTAAGCCTGGAGTGGAAGGTGCTCAACGGAGAAGTGATAACTGAATGATGCACCTGTCAGTTGCTCAAAGGTGAGCATGAGCATACGACTCCCCTTCCCCAGCAGCCTACTCACATGACAGGCCCTTGTGTATAGCCAGTGATGCAACCAGATTTAAGATGTCCCCATCAGGGTACAGTTATCAGGCCTGGGAATTAATTCTGTCGGCCTCTTTCTTAGCTGTGTGGCCTCAACAAAGTCGCCTAACTACTTTGTGTCTGTTTCTTTACCTGAACACAGGTAAGAACAATCTCTACCTTACAGGCTTTGGAGGACAGTAAGAGAATCAACATGTGTGAAGTGTTTGGCTCATGGTAAGAAGTGGTGGCTGTTACTGCTATTTCAGCTTCACTGTGGCGGAATGGAGTATTACTTTCCAAGGACATTGGGGCATTAGGGTTCCCACAAAAAATAACCTGCTGGTGCTAAGCCTTGGGGACTTTCTCTCCAAAGCATTATCACCTCTGGTTGGAGTCTACATTTTAAAGGGCCATTTACCATTTCAGGCAATGCAGATAGTGTAACTAGTGGGTACCAAACTGAAGCGATGGGGGCCTGGTGTCCAGCTGACTTCCCCCTTGAATGCTGGTGATTCCTCATTTAAGGATATGAGTTATTCCACTGGCACTCTAGGATGGGAGTATAACAATAATGCATAATCTGATAACTTGTCGAGTGTTTCACTGTAAATCACATAGGGGGTGTTGGAACTAACCTGTATTCATCCTCCACCATGGGCTAGGCACGATGCTACATGCTTTACAGGGTTATTTCACTGTAATCCTTGAAATAAAATTAGGTGTTCTTATCCTTCTTTTTTAGATGAAGAAACTGATGCTGTGAGATTGGCCGGGCTCACAAAGCTGGCAAGTGGTAGAGCCAGGACTCCAAACAACTTTAGTGTCTCTAATGCTGCCTGGGTGGCATCTCCATCATACTTCCTAGCTTCCCTAAATCTCCAGGCTTATACTGTGGCAGGTGATCTAGGGGCTGATCGCCTACTGCACATCAGAATCCACACAACTCTGCTTTCTCAGAAATACTGAATAGGAACCTTTGGACTGGGGAGGGGGCAGAGGACAGATTTAGAGGTCTTCATTGTAAACAAGCCCCATCAGGCAGTGAGTGTGAGGGCCACTGGACTCTGCATTTCATTTCTGGACATAAACATTTATCTTCTTAACACCAGAGGCCACCTATTTGTTTTAGGCTAGAGTTATGAGGTGAGAGATGGTATTCACAGAAGGAAAAGTTTGAGAATTTCCCAAGGTGCGAATTTCCCCAGGGAGAATTTTCCCCTTCACAGCTCCCTTAAAGCACATAGTAGAAAGGGTAAAACACATGGCCTCTGGAGTCAGAATTGGACAGGTAGCTTCATCACTGAGCCTCAGTTTTCCATCTGTAAATAGGCATGCCAAAACCAATCTTCCAAGATTGCTGTGAGATTAAATAAGCAAACACAGCACCAGTCTCTTGTCCCTCCCAGCATTTACCACAGTGTGTTTAAAATTTGTCTCCACATTTTCCCCCAGTTCCTAAGATTGCGTCTGGCAGAAATGGTTGTGAAAGAGGTAACATTTGTAAAGAGTCAGTCTTCCAGGCCCACGGCCGATCCTCAATAAATTTGAGAAAACTCTCAGCAATCAATGGGGCAGGTAATGGGAAGGTGGGACGACACGGTATTTGGAATCTGAAGCTCTGGGTTCAAATTCGGTCTGGTCCTGGCCAACTCGGAGGCGGTGCCAGGATGCTTACCGCGCGGGTCTCTCCTTTGGTCATCTCCCCTCACCTTTTGAGACTTCCAAGCAGCCTCCAATCCTTTCGGGAAAGATCTCACACACCAGAAACCCAGCCCATGCCTCTGCGCACCTCCGGTCCTCATCCGTGAAAAGGACCCACCGCGGCTAGGGCTTCGGGACGCCTTCCCCGAATGCCCCTGGACACCCGGGGGCTTCTCCATGGATGGGGAAGGGCGGGGGCGCAGAGTGGGATCCGCATCCGCCCGGAGATGCACAATCGCCCGAAGAAAAAGCCCTAAAAGGAAAGAATACGTCCAAGGAAGTCAAGGTGAATTCCCGGCAGGAGCTCTCCGGGGGCGGGGGGGGGCAGCACTGCCCCGCCCCCCGGACCCCCGGCGCCGGCCCCGCCCCCGCCCCCCGCCGCGGGGGCCGCGCCCGGGCGCGCGGAGGCGGCGCGGCGGGGCGCGGACGGGCCTGCGGCGGGAGCGCCGCGCGCGGCGGCCGCGGGGCTGGAGATGCGCGCGCCGCGGCCGGGGCCGGGGCCGGGGCGGCGGCGGCGCCGGGGGCAGGATGCGGCCGCCCGTAATTAAATAGCACTTACTCTTATTATTACTAATAATAATAACACGCACGTAATCATACCGCTAGTCATCGCATACCACTTATCGGGCCCGGCGCGGGCCCGCGGCGAGCGCGGCGCGGCCGAGGTGAGTGCGGCGCGGGGCCCCCGGCACGCGCCCCCGCGGAGGCAGAGCAGGGTCCCCAGCTCCCCGCGTCCTCCCGCCCGGGGGGCCTCCCTCCCGCGCCCCGAGGTGTCTGCGCGGCCGCGGGCACCTGCCGCGGGCGACCCGGGCGCCCTGCGGCCCCCGGGCGCGGGGCCTGGGCCTGCCCCTCCGTGGGGTGGGGGGGCTCTCGGCTCGGCGTCCGGAGCTTTGGGGTGCGCGGCTGCTTCGCCGGCCCCCGCGGGGCGAGTCTGGGGGGCGGGCCGCGCACCCCGCCTTTTGTCTGCGCCGAGAGCCTGGAGGCCGCGGCGCGGGCAGAGCGCGGTGGCCGCCGATGGGCCGTCCCCGCCGGCTGCGGCGGCCACGCGAGCCCGGGGATCCTGGGCCTGCGGCCGGGCCCGGGGGGAGGGGGCGGCAGGAAAGGGGGCGCGGTCTGGAATGGGGGGTCATTTCCGGGCGCGGCGTCAGCCCCTGGGCTCGGAGGCCTGCGAGGGGCGGGCTGGTCGCGGGTCTCGGAGCTCAAGAGGGCCCCGGGGATGGCTCCAGTGCTTTGAGGGGGGCGTCCCCAGGAGATGGGGACCCGGGCCCCTGACCCTCCTCCCGTGCTCGGCGGGTCTCTGGGACCCCCACTCTGGGAGTGTCCCACCCTTTACCCATTTTTTTTCAAAATCCACCTGGCTTGGACGTCGATAAGGTGTCTGGTTTGGGGTCTTTCACAGAGACAAAGCCATTTCCCAGGGGGAAAAAGTCACGTAGAAACGATTCACTGATATGAAAACCCTGAGGGCTGCGGTGCCAACACGGCTCAGTGGGGAAGAGTGCGGCCGGGGCGTGGGGTAGGGGGCTAGGCCCGGAGCTGGGGCGGGGACCCACAGCAGCTTTGTCAGGGACTTCATTTTGGGGGGCTTGCTCACTGGGACTTTGGTTCCCAGGTACCACGAGGCTTTGAAGCCCAGCTTCTTACCGTTTTCTTCTGCGCCTGCAATTTATCAAGTCTGAGGAAAATAGCAGAATGCAGATCCTTGAGTTTTCACACAAATGCGATCATTATAGTACATTTAGCAAGTGGTGGACACAAAGTTCCAGTGCAATCTTCAGTTCTACTACCAAGACTCACCCTCCCTGCTCCATATACACGACCGACCATTCCCACCCTGTCTCCTTTCTCCATTTTTATTTCCCGTAAAATTGGACTGCGAGCTAGGAATGAGGCCAGGCCAAGGCACAGTGGAGCAGGTTTGAGGTGTGGGGTGTCTTAAACTGGGAAGGAGAAACCTGTGGAGGAGGGGTGAAATCTGAGGATGGGAGAGATTTTATTGTCTCTAAACTGAGAAGATATTTGTGTTCCACGGATGCTGTGGGTCCTAGGCTGTTGGCTTTTAGTTTAGGATGGGCAGTTCATGTGGGTTTTGGGGGATTATTTGGGGCTAAGAAGCTCTGTGGGATGAACTAGTCTAGTGAATCTCAGGTACAGGAGAGTTGAAGCATCAGTAGGTTTGGATTTGAGAAACTGAAAATAATAATCCTTTAAATAGAACTTTTAAATTTATAACAAAAGGGCTTTCACATATGCTGGCTCATCTGTCCTCCATGGCAACCATGTCAGGTAGACATTTTTCAAGCTTCATTTTCCAGATGAGCAACCTGAGGCTTTGAGAATTGAATATCTCCCAGGAAAGTCACATAGCAGAGCTAAGATTCCCACCTGTTTTTTTGACCTGAATGTCACCCTTTCCTGGAGTCCTGGACTACATTAACCAAGTTACTTTTCAGGAGCCTCTTATGACCGAGGTAAGTTACCACAGGCCAGGCTTAAGGTTGAGTTGTCCATTGAATCTGGCTGGAAAGAGAAAGTGGACTCTAGTGAACTGATGAGAGAACAAGGAAATGCTCAATGCTGGGGTGAGTGCAGTGGGAGTGGACAGAAGAGAGAGCTCCCAGGGTAACCTGGACAAATTAGGGACGCCTTCCTGCAGGAAGTGGAGATTGACCTTGAAAGAATGGGACGGCTTGGCTGGGGTGGAGAAGAGGAAGGAATTCTGGGTTCACTGTGGTTGCCTCTGTGCTGGGAGGTTGATGTGCATTCTCTCTAATTCTTACGGTGGCTCCATGAGGGGTGGGTGTTATTTCCATTTCACGGTTGAAGAATCTGAGGAACACAGGATTTATGTAGCTGACCCAAGTTCACCCAGCTAGATTTGCACCCAGGCCTAGGGGACTGTTGAGTGTGCTACATTGGAATTGATGTCAGACTTGGACCACCTCCATCTCAGATAAGCAGATAAGAACAGAGACCCGGATGATCTGAACCGGCAAATGAAACAAGGATGGGGGCGTAAGCTAGAAGGTCAGCAGGCTTTTCAAGGTCAGGGAGCTTTACTAAAATAGCCCTATATCCTGGAGCCTCAGGGGGTAAGAGGGAGGGTGGCCCAGTGAAAGTACTCTCAGAGTTCTGGAAGCTGTGACTGGAGGAGGCAGAATAGTGGTGGAAGGATGCTGGGCCCTGAGCGTGGAGATCTAATCTAAGTTCTCTTCCTTACTGCCGGGTACCTGACTCAACACCTTGTAGCTTGGACAAGAAAAAGAAAGGGATGACTAACCTGAGCTGCCCAGGGACAGGAACTGAGTCTGATTCACTCTATGTGCCCCAGGCCCCGGTGGAGGTGCCTGGAGTACATGTACTGCCATTGTGTTGTCAAAGTGAATTAGGCCCCACTGGAGAGGAGGGCGGTTGATTTTGCCTGGGGGTGGAAGGTCTCCCTAGAAGTGCACTTTGAACATTTGGAAGATGGCTTCAGAAAAGTGAAAGGGCATTCTAAGGAAATGCACTAAGAAGGACAAAGGCAGAGCTGTGTAAAGAAGGAACAGGAAGAGTCTTTGGTACAGCCACAGTGTAGGTGGCAGATGTGAGTTTGGGTTCAAGTCAGGCTCTTCCAACGAGGTCCCTTGGGTTCTCTGGGCCTAAGCTTTCCTTTCTGAAAACGAATCCTGAGATCTGATGATGTCTAATGGTAACCTGTGGGAGAAACTCAGTCTCAGTGTCCAGGAATGGGGACAAGAGACTCAGATGAGAGGAACTAGAGGTGTTTGTATATTTTTAATAATTCAGCAAACATTCATCCAGCAATTACCTAGTGGTCAGGCCCTGTTGTGCTTTTTCCTAAATTACCTTATTTAATCTTTATAACAGCCTATAGGCAGGCACTGTAATTATCCCCATTTTACAGGCGCAGGAACTGGCCTGTAAAGAGAAGTTAAGTGACATTGTGTGAGAGGCAGAGCTAGAGAACAAACCCAGGGAGTCTGGCTCTTGTGTGGGCTGTTGTGGGCTTAGATATGACTGGGAGGGAGGAGAGGTAACTGATGGGGCTGGACTTGAGACGGCAGAAGGTAGAGGTGTCCTCTGAGGAAGTCAGGCTGCAGCCTGAAGCTGGAGCCTCAGCCCGGCTTGATGAAGTGACAGCTCTGTGTCAGCTCCCAGGAGCCTCCACAGAAGCCAGCTCCTTTCATCACATTTAATGGCCCATAGAAAATGGGCTCGTTTTCCTTTCTCTGTCATCACCAGCTACAGGGCTGCCTCCCCGCCTTCTTGATTTTCCTTGGTCAGTCTGTTTCTTTGTGAACGTCCTGATGGCTTTTGCAGGTGCGTCAGCACCTTTTCCCCATCAGACTGAAGGGGCAGCATCATTTCTGATTCAGAACCCGTCTATAGCCAGCTGCAGGTCAGCAGCAACTCCTGAGCCCCTCTAACATGTTCAATACCGCTGTGTGCCAGCATCATCCTGGCACTTTGTGCGCCTTCTCTTATTGAATCCCCTTAACGACTTGTTGAGTCAGGAATGATTATTATCAGTGGCTTCATTTTGCAGATGAGGAGACTGAGGCTCCAAGATCACACACTGTGGTAGAGGATGGGGTCAGCAGGAGCCAGGAGCATTAGGCTCCAGAGCCTGAGGTCTTAGCCACCACACAGGAAAGACGCCTTAAAGTTATTTTAGTCTCCAAGAAGCTTTTTTCCTTTTTATTATCTAACATTTGGATCATGCTTTTGCCCACAGTCTCTCATTAATCCCCATGACAGTCCTTCGAGGTAAGAGATGTCCCTGTTTTTCAGAGGAACACTTAGGGATCACCCACCCTCCAGCTCTTCCCATCCCAGCTATACTGTGACTTGGAAAGGGAACAGCTTATCAGATTCCCTGAGACCAAGTGCTGGGGTTCGCCGGCGAGCGGCTGTTGAGCACTTCCTGTGAGGGCTGTAGGGGAGGTCGAGGCTGTGACCCTTGGATGTTCAGAGGTTTATCTGTGCTCATGTTCTCCCCAGCATTCCATGTCATGCTCTGTCCCTCTGCAGGCAGAGCAGTGCAGGGCAGGGAGTCCAAAGTCCTGAGTTTCATTCCCAGCTCCTGCACACGCTTGCTGCGTGACCTGGGACACCATCACTGCATCGGTCTGGGCCTCGACATCCAGTTCTGTGAAGCAGTGTTGCCGATTCAGTCCCGTTGGCCTCAGGTTTGCTGTGACTCTCAAACGAAGGAACTTTGAAAGCTATTACGACCACTCAGTGTCTTCCGAGGGCAAGGTTGTGGTTGCCATGAGCGTTTAATAACGTCCAGAACATTCCGGAATCATCTCCCCTGCCCACCTCGACCCAGGCCTGGACTGCTCCAGTAGCCTGCTAGCTGATCTTCCAGCTTACCCCCTTTTCACCCATCCTCAGTACAGCAGCTAAAGGGACCTCAAGATTTAACTGAGACCCTGTCACTCCTCTGCTGAAAACCTCCCAGGGGTTTTGTGACACACGCAGGACACTGCTGGTTCTCTAGTGTGGCCTGCGCGTCACCCTCCGACCGGCCTCAGCCTGCGCATTGCACCTTGCTTCCTACTTGGATTGTCTTCACTCCAGCGTGGCAGTCACACTGGCCTTCTTTCTCTTTCTTGAACATTCTAAGTTCTCCCACTTCAGGGCCATTTCCTTTGCTTCTCCCTGTGCCAAATGGACTCTTACCCGCCTTCTGTGTGCCCATGGCTGGCTCCTTTTGTCTCTTAAATGCCATCTACTCCGAAGGCCCTTTTCTGAGCTCCCAGACCCACCCCCCATCACTCTCTACCACATTTCCTATTTTTAGTTTCTTAGTAACTCTTATCTATATCTTCACTTGACTCAAGCATTTAACAGGGACATGTTTGTCTTCTCACGCCTGGGACACAAACTCCACAAGTCCAGGGACTTTGATAACTTTGTTTCCCCAGCATCTGGCAGAGCCCCTTGCACATGAAGGTGTTCTGTGGTTAATTGTTGAATAAATAATTGTAGCAGGATATTCCAGAACAGCCTTCCCCACGCCCCCGCAAAAAAAAAAAAAATTTCTGGCCCAGCAGAAATTGCAAAGGAATCGGTGTTGACTGAAAATTATTTATAGACTAATTTTGTGAGTTGTTGGGTGTTCTCTAAGAGTATCCAGCTTAGGAGAAAAATTTCGGAACACCTTGGGGGCGGGACACACTACAGAAATCTGCAAAATAGCCTTGCAAGGTGGGTATCATTAGCTGCATCTTGCAAATGATGAAACCGAGGCTCAGAGAGGTACCCCAAAAGCTAGCGTGAGACAGTGGTGGGCCTGGAGCCCAGGTCTGGCCTCCTGCACACCTCCTGGCTCCTTGCACCGACCCATCCTGCCTCCCTGTCTTCAGGCAGAGAAGCAGGCAGAGCAGCCCCCAAAACTTGATGTCCAGGTGGCACAGCCACAGGGATGCCTGAGCTCCTGCGAGCAGGAGTGGTGGCTTCTCAGTGCTCAAAAGGAAGAAAACACCCCACGATGTGAAGTGCTCACTCTGAGCTGTGGGGCTCCGGGTGTTTTCTGTTTTATCTTGTTATTCTTGCCCATAATTCTCAAAGGTCGTATGATGAGCTTTTACTTTTCTATTTTTTAACAAAAAAAGGTGGTGGTTTAAACATCCCGCTTGAGCACCAGAGCTGGCCGCTAGTGACAGGGTAGGCCTGGCCCCCAGAGGATGTCGGTCCTTTCTGTGCAGTATGGCCTCCGGGTTGTTGGGAGCGAAAGAGAAAATGATGGAAGTCAAAGCCCTGTGATGAGAGCGCTGGGGGCGGGAGGAGGATGGCGCTCTGCTGCTGACTCTCAGTTTGGTTTATGGTGGAGGCGGGGGCTGGTGACAGTCTCTGAACTTTGGTTTCTGTTCAGAGTGGCCGTTCAAAGTCAACAAAGTGCAAGTTGCCAGGGCGTTTCCTTGTCTTTCCTTGACTGCCAGATGGTTCTCGGTGGAGCCTGGGGCAGGGCTGGAAACTCCAGCTTTCCCTCCACAGCCGCGTGGCCCTGGGCAAGTCACAGACCTGCCAGGCCTGCCTATTTTTTAAGAAGGACTTTCTTGTTTTCAGGCCTTGCCTTTCTTTGGAAAGCGGAGATAGTCACACTTCTGAGATTATCGTAGGGCTGGAAACACGACTGCTTAGAGCAGAGTGCGCCGCAGACCCGTCAGCAGCCTGGGGGAGCCGGCTCGGATGCTGTTTTTAATACCTTGAACGTAAACCCACAGGATTGCAGAGGACACCGATTCTCTTGAACGGGGGCTGTGCTTAGTGCACTAGAAACAAGTGGGTCTAACGCAACTACCATCGTTTCAAAGTTCTGATGAATGTGAACAATACTTCGTTACGTCTGCAGCAGCCGAAATGCGACAGGGAAAGTGCGGTGATTTCTGGCACCGACACTGCTGTGACGCGTCGTCTGCGTTCATTCATGATCGAAAGGAAGGCTAAATATCAGCAGTTAGTGAAAAATACTCGTCAGTGCTTTCCCATCCGAGTTCACGGGCCCCCGAATTCTCTGGGCTCCAGGTTTAAACCCCCTGCCATGGAAGGTGGTTGAAACCTGGTGGGTGCGGATCCTCAGGGGACAGGCAGGGCACATGAGGGCTGTGGGGAAGGGATCAGTGCCGACCTGGAACATTGTCCATTGAGGCTGGGGACAGTAAAATCAAACCTTTCCTGGTCTCTGAGTAAGCCATTGAGGGCTGGTGAGTCAGAAGTGCCAGGAATCTTTGCAGATGACGTAACTTCAGGTAGCGTTTGTGTCTGTGGAAGGTCTGCAGTCTGCAGGGCCTGCTGCTCTTTCATGAAACATGGGGCAGGTGAGTGCCACGTGGGCGGAGTGTGAGATGAGGCTGGAGGCATTCTGTGGGGGGTACCGGTGGGGAGGAGCCCCATTGGCTTGGGAGGTAACTGGGTGAGCTCCAGAGTCCAACTGCCCAGGTCCCAAGCCCAGCTCCCTTCCTGGCAGGTTAGTTACTTCACCAACTGGTGCCTTGTTTTCTTCACCTGTGGAATGAGGGTGGTAATAGTACTTTCTTACAGGATGTTGTGAAGATTATTATGTATAAAGCTCCTAGAACAGTAACTGGTAGGAGAAAATGCTTGATAAACGAGGACTGAAATCAGCTTCTACACTGTTATTCTAGGATTTGTGAGGCTCCACTTCCTCAGAATAGGTTCCTGAGCCCAGCTTCTCTGTGCTGCCCAGAGGTGACTCAGATGCAGCTTCTGCCTTCAAGGGGCTCATAGTTTTGGGAGAGATGGGACATAAGCACCTACCTTCAGTTAACTAGGATGAGTGCAGGGGCTAGGATAAGTGCTGAGCTTGGGTGCTGTGCTAGAATGGGGTTTGGGGAAGGGCAGGCTTCCTGAGAGAGGAGGCACCTCGTGGATCTTTCTAGAAGCACCGGGCACTGGCCAGTGGGGAGGAAGCAGCGGCGTGAAGGTTGTCCCACACAGAGCGGGCTGCTTGAATGGGAAGCCGATGGTCTGACAATGCCAGAGCGTAATAGGCCAGGCTGGGCCTTGGGGCTGGAGGGGAGGCCGTTCCCTGCAGGGCTCTGCGCCTGAGATGAGCAGCCTGGATCTGTCTTCCTGGTAGTGGATGTCATGGGAGGTTTTGTTTCACTTTATTCACAGGAAGTTGCAAAAAATAGTAGAATTCCCTTCACCCAGCTTCTCCTGATGGTGATAGGTAGTCACTGCATCTTATCAAAACCAGAAAATTGGTATTGGTGTATTACTAGACTACAGAGTTAATTCAGATTTCACCTTTTTAAAAAAACAAATAAACAAATGTGCATTCATTTGCATGTGTGCGCATGCACACCCAGAAGTGTTTTGAGCTGGAGAGTGACATAGGTGTTAGATATCCTTGATGACCGAATGGCATCAGACTGGAGGGGTCCTCAGTGGAGGCTGTTGGCAAGAGATGAGGAAGGCCTCAGAGATTGCTGTGGTTGTGGAGACGGTAGGAGGAGCTGTCGAGAGGAGCAGTATTTCAGAGCTAAAGGTGGAAAGAGTTGGAGACTGAGAACAGGATGGCAGTGGGAGCCATGACTAGAGTTGGGGATGAGAGGGGGCAGGTTTAAGGAGAAGCTGCTGAGTTAAGTTTGACACATGTTGAGTTGGAGGAGCACCCGACCAAGCTGGGATCGGGTACCGGGGAGGACCTTCTGGACACAGCGGCGTCCGAGCTGGGTCTTAAAGGATGACCAGGAGGTGGCCTAGGGTTAGGAAAGGCAGGGAGGTCATAAGCAGCCTGGGTGTTGGACATCCAGAGAGCAATGCTCTGAGGTGAATCTGAAATATTGGGGAGGGGGTAAGCCTGGCAGAAGGGACGGATTTGTGAGTCATTGACATGACTCACGAGATCATGAAGTGCAAGAGCTCATCTGGGGAGATGGTGTAGAGTGAGGAGAGCAGGAGCATTGTCCCTGAAATGGAACCTGGGGCATGTTGATCTGGAGACCATCAGAGAGGCGCGAGGACCTGGCAGTTGCCGCCAGAGTCCCAGAAAAGGCAAGCAAAAAACTGTCCCTCTATGGGACTCAGCACCCAGCAGGTCCCTGGGATGCGGGGGGCTCATGACAAGCACCAGAGGTGGAACAAGACTGGGGTGGCCGTAAGCTGGGAGTGGAATGCAAGGTGAGGATGTGGAGACAATTTTTCACAAAATGTGACCAAGAAAGGGAGAGGAGAAGTCAGGGGTCAGAAGGGGATTTGGGATCGGGGAGGGAATCGCTTTGGGGGTGGGGGAGACTTGAGCCCGATGGCAGGCTGAGGGGTCCTGGGGTCGGGTCTGATTGTTTCATGGGTGACAATGAGCGTGGTGGTGACGTGTGTGGGCTCTGAGGTCAGGCTGCTAGGGTTTGCATCCCAGCTCCGCCATGTACCAGCTGTGTGACCTTGGGCAAGTCTCTTACCTTTTCTGTGCCTCTGTTTCCTCTGCAAAACGGGAATGCAGCGGTCCCTACCGCACAGGGTTGTGCGGGAGCTAAGGGTCAAGGAAGGTATTACACGTAAAGCCATCCTGACAGCCCCTGGCACATGGTAACCACTCAGCAGACGTCAACGTCATTGCCTGATTATTAATGTCTCTGTGTCAGTTATTCTCATTTACTCATTCAACCTTTGTTCATTCTCATCTGTGTAAAGTCTGGGTTGGATTCGTTGACGTTCATCCGTCCGTTTCTTTTACTACCATTTATGGAGATGGCGCATGCGGGGCTCCGTGGAGGGGCTGCCGGGGTCGTACAAGGAGGGTGGCCCCGGTTCAAATCCTGCCTCAGCTGCATGCCAGGACATGGTGGGGGCTCCCTGGGCCTCAGCTGCTCCTCGGTACGATGGGGACAGAATGACACCTCCCTCACTGTGCTGTTGGGAGATTCCGTAAGATCCCTGTGCAGACTGCCTGGCACAGTGCGTAGTGCTACATTAAGCTATAATCACTGGCACTGTCCTGCATTTCCTACGTCTCTCCTCCCCAGATTGAGTTTCATCTTAAAACAAAAGTTTTCCCTTGAATTCGAGCGTGTCCTGTGCGGTACTGCAGCCCAAGCCATGTATGGAAAATGACAGGTGGCCTCCATGCGGCCCCTTGCCCGTCGAGGGCACCTGTACAGGCTCAGAGTTCAGTGGGACGCGGGCGTGAGGGCAGGAGCTGTGTGCCCTGGTTCGGACGCTCTTTGGAGACCCTGAGACAGGTCACTACCCTCAGTGACTCCCCTCTGCACCTGTGAAATGGGATGAGCGTGGAAGTGAGAGAGAGTACATTGTTGGGGGGCAGATGGCCAGTGGCCCTGGCTGACTGACCGATGCACTGCTCTCTCCCCCAGAGACTGATGGAGAGGCAGAGACGGAAGGCCGACATCGAGAAGGGGCTGAAGTTCATTCAGTGAGTATGCGCCAGGCCGGGCAGGACCGCTGAGGCCTCCAGGGCAACCCCCCGGGCCCTCTCCTGCCCTTTTTCTTGCTCCCTGAGCCTTTCCTAGTCAGGCTCCGGTGCGTGTTGGGGAGGGCAGAGGTGGGATGTGCTAGGAAGGGGCCAGCATGCAGGAATCCAGGGGGTGGATCTGTGAACCCCCGTGTGAGCCATGAACCCCACACGCTCTCAGTCTCCCTGACCCTGGTTACACTGCGGTCTTGTCTGCTGTATCATTTTATCCTCGCCGCCCATGGATGCTCCTTAGTTCTCTTGCTTGCCTGTGCACATCTTGTCACCTTCAGTCAGTGGTCCTTGCTTAGTAAACACTCCTTTCAGACTCAGTGCTGGGCCCTGGAGCCATCGTCTTTTTAATCTTCACAACAGCCCAGCACAGTAGGTGGCCTTATCTCCATTCTGCAGATGCGAAGGCGGAAGGTTACACAGCTGTGAAGTGATGGGATTCTAACCCCGGTCAGGCTAACTTCAAAACGACATTTCTTTCCTTTACATGCTCCCAGATACCCACATGCCATGTTTTATCTATCTATCTATCTATCTATCTATCTATCTATCTATCTATCATCCATCCATCCATCCATCCATCCATCCATCCATTATCTATATTTACACACAAAATATTTTTTCTACCTTTTTCAAAACCCTTCCTAGAGTAGATCCTCAGAGACCTGTTCAACACGACGTGAATGCAGTGTAAGCTTTGGGGCCCCTCCCTCGCACAGGTCCCTTCTGCTGTCTGGGAAGGCTCCCTAGCCAGTCCGCATTCTTCTCTTTAAATGGACTCCCCGTGAAACTGGGACTTGCACCTGCCCCAATTTTGTCGTCTCACTTAGACCTGTAAAAGGTGACCCGCGTCGTCACCACACGCTGGGTCCCTTTGCACGCATGGCGTCCACACGGCTCTCACAGAACTCGTGTTCATGTTGACACAGCACACTCTCGCCGTCCCTGGCTCAGGCCTGGCGGGTAGAGCTGTGGCCGCTCCTCTCTCCATGGTGGCCTGTCCGCTTCCATTTGCAGAGGGCCTCTGCTGGGGCAAGTGCTCAGAGTTTATTCAGCTTGGTGAACACGGTCTCGTAAGCATTCTGGCGCTAACCGCAGTCACCGATTTCGTGGTGCTGGCCCTCCGAGCCTGCATCCCGCTTCCCCTGCTCCCTGGGCCGTCTCCGTGCCTGTGAAGCGTAGGCAGCACCCTGTCCCTGATGGGGTCTTCGTGCCGGGGGTAAATGGTAGCCGTGTCCCCCTCCTCCTTTCTGCAGGGGAATTGTGAGGTTTCGCAATAGGACGTCCTCTGGGGACCCGTATGTTGGCCTCCTAAGGGACTGCTGTGCAGGAGAACACAGTAGGACCTGCTCCTGGTAAAATGACTGTTTCCCCACGTACAGGCTTTGTGTGCTTAGCAAACATTTAGTAGGCACCTCGGGGCACAGACCACTGCAGGAGCCATTAAGTGATTTGGACAGGTGGGTTGGCTCTGGCTCGTGGAGGGCCTTAAACCCCAGGATGAGGTGACCTCTAGGGCAGAGTGTGACCTGTTGAAAAGGAGGCTGATGCTGGCAGTGGGAGAGGCTGGAGATGGGACATCAGTTAGGAGGATAGCGATGGCAGCTGGGGCTGGGGCAGAATGGGGAGGAGTGATGGGCCCCGGTCTCTGATGGTGGGGAGGCCAGTGAGAGTGTGGGATTGGAAGCCTTGCCGTCACCATTGGGGACACCTCCTACCTGGCCTCTCCTCTCACCACTTCTCACTCACTGTCCTAGGCAGCTCTTTCTCCCCAGGTGTTGGCGGCAGCTCTGGGCAGTGGAAGGAGCTCCGGCCCTGCACTGTGGCCCTGGCTCTGGTGCTGATCTGCTGTGTGATCTTGAGCAAGTCACTGCCCCTCTCTGAATACCTGTTTTCCCCTCCATGACATGAGAGACCAGGAGACAACTCCAGTTTCCTTTCCAGCTCAGCCGTTCACCCTGATGTGCGTCAGTTCCTCTGGGCTGACACTTTCCTCCTGAGCTGGCGTTTCTTTGGCCACTGGGGAGGATTGGATGCCCAAGACCCCATCTACTTCGTTGAGTCTGGTGTGAGGGGCGACAGTTTCTGAGTGCGCCTGGCATCAGTTGGGGTCCTGTGTGTTTTGTGGGCAGGGACAGGAGGAGACCTGAAGTGAACTTTTGGTGCAGCCTGTGGGCCTTCAGTTGAAGGTTTGATTTGGTTTAGCGGGGAGTGGTTATTCCCAGAGGACAGGTTTCCTAGGCAGAGGATGGGCGATGGGCTGGTTCTGGGGCCAAGGCCGGGGCTGGAGCTGGAGCCGGGGCCAGGCCCTCCCTCCCAACACCTGCACCGGGCCCTGGGGCAAACACAAGGCCTTCCTTCATCAGGAATGGAAGGCCAGCATGCTGTTGATTTAGGAATAAAGGACTGCTGGCTGTCCCCTCACCCCAATCCACAAGGGGACATCTGAAGTCGGAGCTGGAGGTGTCCACTGTGGACGTGATCTCTGGCCTGTATCTCTGGCTCCTGGGCCTCCATGTGGCTGGGACCATTGGGCTCACCCAGACCTCATATCCCTCTTTTCCTGCTAGGTCGACACTACCCCTAAAGCAAGAAGAATATGAGGTGAGTGGCAGCTGCCAGGCCGGGGGAAGGAGAGGGGCAGGG
The DNA here is from genome assembly GCA_030015415.1 of Cynopterus sphinx. Lineage (NCBI taxonomy): Eukaryota > Metazoa > Chordata > Mammalia > Chiroptera > Pteropodidae > Cynopterus > Cynopterus sphinx. Next base: position 170,163,083 of record CM057380.1, read on the forward strand.
GTGTCCAGGAGAGGTGGCAATGGGGCCGGGGCAGGATGGAGAAGGCCCCCTGAGCTCCCTCTGTGCCCTGCCCCCACAGGCCTTTCTGCTCAAGCTGGTGCAGAACCTGTTTGCCGAGGGCAACGACCTATTCCGGGAGAATGACTCCAAGCAGGCCCTGGTGCAGTACATGGAGGGGCTGAACGTGGCTGACTACGCAGCCTCCGACCAGGTGTCCCTGCCCCGGGAGCTGCTGTGCAAGCTCCATGTCAACAGGGCCGCCTGCTACTTCACCATGGTGAGCTTGGCACCCCATCTTCTTCCCCCCACCCCAACCACTGCTTTTCCCAGGTCCCTGGCTGAGCCAGGCCTATATCCCGAGGAGCCTCTCAAGGCTGGGTCTTCCATGTTGTCCTCTCTGAGTCTCACCATCTACACCCTTGGCTGTCAACCCTGCTGCACAACTGATTCGCCCTGAGAGCTTTTGAAGGACTAATACGTAATAAAAAAAACTTATAAGTAATACTTGTGCCTAAGTCCTACCCCAGATAGATTTAGTTAGAATCTCGGGGTGGCCTGGCCATTGGCAGGAGTCCGTGGGCAGTCGGGGCTGAGGACCGCTACTCTCCTCAGGCTGCCTCTTGCTGCAAACCTCCGACCTCTCTCGCTCCTTCCTCCTGGGCTCCTCCCCTCCCGTCACACCTCACTTCTTTCTCCACACTTATAGTCTCCTCCTCAGAGCTCCAGCCACCCCTCTTCCCTGCCCTGCTTGCTCCCTGACTGAGCCACCCACCAGATCCTGTGGGAGGCTGTGCTGTGGGCTCTGTAGAGGCTCCAGTGACACCTCTGCCACCCACAGTGGATAGTCCAGATAAGTGAGCCCAGCAGATGCCGGCTCCCGTGGTGTTCTCTGCGTTGGCAGCCTCCTTGCTTTCACTTCCTCTCGGAGGTGCCTGGATCACTCTCAGTCCGTGGTGTCCTGAACTAGAGACATATGAAATAGACATGTCTGGGTGACGGGACTCATCACTGTAGAATGTGAAGGCCTCTCCTTCAGTGACCTGCCAGGGCCCATTGGCAGCCCCTTCAGCTGAACACATGGATGCCCTTGACCAGAGTGGGAACACCCCCTCCCTGAGCCTGGTCCTCCCTCACCTTCCCCCTCTGCAGGGTAGGGTGGCTGGTCTTCAGTGGGATGGGGTGGGGACAGGACGCCTGGGGAAGGGCGGGTGACAGGTGCTGACCCCCAGGCCACCTGCTTCTCTCCGGCAGGGCCTGTATGAGAAGGCGCTGGAGGACAGCGAGAAGGCGCTGAGCCTGGACAGCGAGAACATCCGGGCGCTGTTCCGCAAGGCGCGAGCCCTCAACGAGCTGGGGCGCCACAAGGAGGCCTATGAGTGCAGCAGCCGCTGCTCCCTCGCCCTGCCCCACGTGAGTGCGGCCCTGGGTCCTGGGGGGACTGGCTCAGGCTGTAGCCTCTGTGCCCGGCCACACCGGAGCCAAGCTGCCACATCTTTCTGAACCTCGTGACATGCAGCTGCAGATGCTGACTTAGCACTAAGCTCTGACTGTGTGCCAAGCGTCGCTAAAGCTACACTGGGAACTCACCTGCAGCAGCCCTCTGAGGCAGCCGCAGTTATTCCCGTTTAGAAGGTGACAGAGGAAAGGAACTTTCCCGCACATCACGGCTAGGGGGCGACAGAGCTAAGAGTTGGACCCACAGTAAGCCTCTACACAGCGCCAGGTTGCAGTGAGGACTGAGGGGTGCCACCTGCGTGGGGTCCTGACGTCCAAGCTGTCGTTAGGTGGGAAGAGACGACAGGACCTGACAAATAGCTTGCTTAGGCCTCTCCCAGCTGGACAGAGCCCCCACCCCCACATTTATTATTCTGCTTAACAACTATTTACTGAGTGTCCATGCAGTGACCTGTACCTTTCAGGGACTCATAGTCCACTAGGAGATAAATGGAAACAGGCTTGGGGTCTCGGCCTGGCTCCACCACAGACCGTGGACAAAGCACTTCCCCTTCTCTGCACATCAGCTTTGCATCTACAAAGTGCCCTTCCTACTTTACCCCTGAAATAATGAGTGTGAAAGGGCTTGGGGATAGGTAGTTGCTGCCCAGGAAGGGCTGAGAGCTCTTGAGAGTGGTCAGGATCCCAGAGGACTCCCTGGAGGAGGTGGGGCTCAAGTAGGAACTCATGTGCACATTGGTCAAGGACACTGGTGCCAAGAGTTGGCCTGGGTTTGGGTCTTAATCTTGGGATTGCCACCTACGAGCTGTGTGACCTCGGACACAAGGCTTAGCCTCTCTGAGCCTTGGTTTAGACCCTGTCAAGTGGGAGTGATAATATACTGTCACCATAGGGCTGACAAGGCACGATGGCCAGACACAGTGAGTGTTCAGAACATATTCACTGTTATTGTGCTTTTTATTATTATTTCTTCCCCAACTTAGTTTAGTTCCCTATGAGAACCTTTCTTGTGATAGTTGTTCCCCATCTGAACTGCGTTTTCTGGCATTCGCAGCAGGTCCATCTCCTGCTGTCATGGCTCCCTACTCCTGGGAGGGTGGACGGACTTACCCCCCCAGACAACCCAGTGAGGGCTGGTGACTTGCTTGGGGAAAGTACCCAGACGAGGACTTCGGACCTGAGGGGGAGATTGCCTGGTTTTCCAGTCATTGTGGGCAAATACTGAGCCCTGCCCTGTGCTGCGCTCTGGGGCCATAGATGACCCAGGCCGTGGCACTGGGCTCCAGGAGCTCGTCAGTGAGGTGGACAAGTGCACAGGATGTTCCAACATCCCTGTTGCCCTTTGCTACCCAGACCACAGTCCCTGTTTCTTTGTTTATTAATTGGTCTCTCCCACATGACTGGCGCCTCCACAAGACCTGGGCCCCATCTGCCCTGTGACGATGGTGTTCCTGGCCCCTCTCTGTGTCCGGCACATGGTACAAGTGCAGTAATATGGACTTGGAGCGAGGAAGGCATGCTGGGTGCTATTACTGAGCTTTAACTGTGGGCCAGGCATATTCTAACATGTCCTCCTCCTTTGGGCCTGTGCATAATCCCTGACTTGCAGAGAATTACAAGATACTGTTTGATGAAAGAAGCAAGTTGTAGGACAACAGGTATAATATGATTCCAGTTCTGAAAAAAAAAGAAGAAAAACTCTCTGCAGAGCAAAACTAAACGTCCGTCATAGGTCCTGATGCGTGTCTGTAAATTCCTAGGAAAGATCTGTAGGGAAACGCATCAGACCGACGAGGTGCACTCCCTCTGGGGAGGAGCCTAGGGAGAGGGCAGGGTGGTCCAGGGCACATTCCAGCCTTCCACAGTGGCACTGTGACTTGCTGAGTTGTGGAAATAAAAAGATAATATTAAGATGACCAAAAATGATTCCTTTCCCCTCCCCACAGGGAGGGAAGGCCAGAAGCATGGGTTTCTGGTCTCAGCCCCACTTGTAGCTGTGTGGCTTGGACAGCCTGTGTCCCCTCCCAGGGCCCCACTTGTCTGTAACACGCAGTGATGGCAGGCCCCCCTTGCAGGGCTACATAGCTATCCACAGCACGGCTTTGTGAACCAGGCAGGCTAACGCGCTCCACTCTGTGTCTTGCTTTCCCAGGATGAAAGTGTAACCCAGCTTGGGCAGGAGCTGGCTCAGAAGCTAGGGCTGCGAGTTCGGAAGGCATATAAGAGGCCCCAGGTAGGTGGGCTCTGGGTGCTGGGGGTGGGCCAGGGTGGAGGTGGGGCGATCTGAAGAGGGGACCAGGCGCCTTTGATGAGGGTGGCCACAGCCAGGCCAGCACAGAGGGGAGTGACAGCAGGTGATCTTCCCTCTCTTTGGCTGAAAGCCCTGGAATGACTTTCAAAAGCTTTTGGGAAAGGAAAGAACAGCCAAAGCCTCCAACTCACCTTAGACACCAGCTGTTAAAACCTGCTCCCTCCCTTGCCCTGGCCAACTTCAGTACCCAGGAGATGGCCTGTGTTGACCCTGGTGTCCTTCAGCCTTAGGTTCTCAAATAAGTCCTGTATGATGCATATTTGAAATGTTGATATCTATTTGGATCATTCAAATCCAGGTATGTTCACCTGGCACCTGCATTTTGCCTGGGAGCTGCATGTAGGAAAGGGTATGGCTCCAGAGTCTCTGTTGTGACCTTGAGCAACTTAGCTCTCGTTCCACCTTGTTTTCGGCACCTGGAACGTGGGATAACTAGGCCCATCTCAGATGGCTCATGGGGATGGGATGTGCTAGAGCCTGGCACGTGGCCGGGGCATGTGCATGGAAGTTTTCTGTTCAGGTCATGGTTGCAGGAAGAAAACACCCAAATCTGACTCAGTGCAGGTGACCCCCAGCCAGCCTGGAGACACGGAGCCTTGGAGGGCACTACAGAGCCCACTGCTTGGTCTTTGTTTCCTCTGCTGCCCTGACTGATGGGACTCTGAGCATCTTTCCAGAATCTCCATCTCTTCCCACCTTTCTCCTATCTCTGACAGGAATTGGAAACCTTTTCTCTGCTCAGTAACGGCACAGCGGCTGGCATGGCAGATCAGGTAGGATGGGGCCAGAACTCCAGGTCTTCCTCTTCACCCCCAGAAACAACCTCTTGTGGTTCATTCATTGTGAGAGCTTTGAATTCTCTCTCTGTGGTATGAGTGACCTCAGGTAGCAGGTGCAGAAGCTTCAGGCTGAAGGGTTGGGTTCAGTTTATCCTTGTCCCCACCACTGTAAACAAGGCACCTGGCCTGGGAAGACAGGGTGACACAGCCTGGGCCTGAGTTAGGCTCATAAGGACAGCTCTGGCACACCCAGCTCTCTACCTCCCAGGAGGTGACTCCTGTGACCACAGGAGCAAAGCGTGGGGATAGGCCATGGCTGCTGCTGGTGGGAATGGTCCCTGTAGGGGACTGTCAGTGGTAGTCTCACTCACAGACTCCTGAGAAAGAAAACAGTGGCAGCAAGAAGGTTGGAGGCAAAGAAGTAGAAACGAAGGCATTTGGGACCAGACCACCTATGCATTATCCTGGGGGGGTGGCAGGGCCCGGTATGTATGTGACTGTCCCACTGCTTACCGCATGAGAACTGCTCAGTGGACTTTGAGGCTTTCTGGAAGATGAGGAGCAGTCTGTAAGTGCCGACAGAGCTGGTGTCCTGCCTCCTTGTACGTAACGGGAGACGGAAGCACAGTGTGCACTGGAGACTTGGCCAGTGTCACACAGCACAGCAGCAGCAGGCTTCCTTCCCTCCAGAGAGTTACAGCACTTTCATTCATTCACTCACCACCCTCCCAGGCAGCCCCTTCTTGACTCTGGGCTGGACACTGGGCCAGACTCAAATTAGGTGTGTCCTTGCCCTTGGGACCCTCTCAGGCTCTAGGGGAGGCAGATGTGGCCCTGCCTATATGGCATGCATCATGGTCTGTAACCAGAAACTATTAGCCCAGCACATACTGGGTTCTCAAAAATAAAATTAGATGGATGGATGGATAAGTGATTGTTAGTCTATTCATGCTGCTATGGCAAAATGCCATAGACTGGGTGACTTATAAAGAAAAAGCCTTAACCTCACAGTTCTGGAGAGTGGAAAGTTCCACATCAAGGCGCTTGCAGATTTGGGGTCTAGTGAGGACCTGCTTCCCGATTTACAGATGGGGCCATCTAGTTGTAACCTCATAGGGGCAGAGAGGCAAGGGATTTCTCTGGGGTCTCTAATCCCGTTTATGAGGGCTTCACTTTCATGACCTAGTCACTCCCAAAGTCCATACCTCCAAGTCCCATCACTTTGGGGATTACAATTTCAACACATGAATTTCGGGGGAACAAACGTTGAGACCTTAAGCAGTGAGTGAACGAATGAATGAATGAATGAACAGTCATAAGTAACTTCACAACAGTGCCTCGAGGGAGGTACTATTAATGTCTTATGACAAAGGAGAAACTGAGGTGCGGGTTAGGGTTGTGACTTGCCTGATTTGCCCAGTGTGTGCCAGGCACTGAGCTTGGGGCTGGGTATGTGGTGAACCAAACAAGTGTGGTCCCTGCCCTCAGCAGGCTCCCAGATGGTCACTAGTCGGATCGTTTCTGGTTACAAACCAGCTCTCGGTGTACACTGAGTCTGCAGCCAGGGGACCACAGATGGGGCCATGCTATACCAGTCACCCGTCCCTGCAGCCATACTTGGGCCCCCACCATGTGCACAGAGGCCAGGGCCGGTCACAGAGATGGGGGTCTGGGAGAAGTCCAGGCAGCGGGGACTCCATGGTGGAGAAGACCAGGTCAGATCCTGCCTCAGTGCACACACACACCGCACACTCTCCAGCATGGAGGTCCTGTTCACTCAGCCAGTCAGTTGTTCATCGTGTGCGCCTGGTGGTGGAGACCACACTGCGAGGAGCTTCTTACGGGATGGGAGTAGGGCAGGCCCTGCAGGCACGGTCTCTGTGCCAGAGCTGCCTCGGGGCAGCATGACGAGCAAGATGCAGGGAGGGCTGTGAGTTCTAGGAGCAGACGGAGCCTGAGGCAGCTGTGGTTGCAGAGGTCTTCACCCTGGGTAGCGGGATTCAGGCAGGTGGAGAGGAGGGAGCAGCACTCAAGGTCGGGGCGACAGCTTGAGCAAAGGTTGAGAGAAAAGGAGAAGTACGTGCCTGGACCACAAGACCGGTTTCTCCACACTGGAGTTCAGAAAAGTCTGGGCTCCGCAGCTAGATGTGTTTCAGTTCAGAGCCTCAGTGTGTCCCTTGTCAGAGGTGGCACCCCCACCTCTCAGAGAGGTGCTGGGACCTGCCATCTGTGGTGGCCGTAGGACCACGGTCGGTGACACAGGAAGGCTCCCAGCACTGCACCTGCCAGAGGAAGTGCTCGATAAACCTTTGTTGCTAAGTGGGTGTCAGTAGCAGCAAAAGGGGCAGGGAGCAGTGAACCTGGAGAGATGGGCCCGGGCTACATGGTGGGCAGGGGACTGAGAGGGTGACTGCCCTGGGGGGCTGTGGCAGCACTGAGCACAGAGAAGCACAGCTGTCCCGAGGGATGTTCATCTGGCATCTTTTTCCCCTCAACTTTTATGTACTGACTGTAAGAGCAGGAGCTGTCATCCTGCATGGTGGCCTTGGTGTGTGCCCCTTGTCTCTGTTGGACAGACACACCCCGGGAGGCTGAACCGCATGTGTTTGCCATGTGCCCAGGAGAGAGCAGGAGGCACTCTGTGCAGGCGGCCAAGGGGATGGCAGCATCTCTGGACTGCCATCGCCCCTGTGCCAGGGGACACCACCTCCCAGGGCTCCTGGACCAAGGGCTCCACTTGATCTTGCCTGGGTGCGCAGTGCCGGCCCCCGCCTAGCGCGCGGCAGGGGCCCGCTTAATCCTGCTGCTCTGACTGTCGCTGTGCGGGGGGGAGGGGAGGGCCCGCAGTGAGGTCCTGGTCCCTCTGTGCCTTCTGCGGGAGGACATGGGGTCACCCAAGGCCTCACCAGGGAAGGAGGACTTCGAGAAGGGGAGGACATGCCAGGCTTGAGGGATGACAGGTCGCAGCTTGCAGGCGGCGGGGAGCCAGGCGCGTCCGTGGGCGTGGAACGTGGAGGCCGAGGAATGAGAGCGCCCAGTCCACCCAGGCCCGCCCTGGGAGGGCACGGCCTTACAATTTGACGTTGCACGTTTATCACACGCTTAAAGCGCCTCCTGGACGTCAGGCAGTGTTGTAGGCTCCGAGTGAACGTCAGCTCGTTTCATCCCCGTGACAGTCCTAGGAGGTGGCGGCCGTGTTGTCCTCACTTTAGACAGAAGGAAACAGGTCCAGAGAGGGTGAGGAAGAGCGGGCTCTGCCAGGCTTCCCCTCAGAAGTGGGGTCCCACCCGGGCTGCTTCAGCCTGGGGCTGTCCTGGAGACGGGGACTCTGGTGGTTCAGGGAGCCGTACTTCGGTCTTTGAGCTGCAACCTGTCGGTGCCTGGAAGGAGTGTGGAGTGCTCAGTTAAGCCCTCTGCAGCCTCCCCAGGGTGTGCGCCCTGGCCTGTGACGGGTGAGGAAACTGAGGCTCAGAGGTTATCTGTACCCTTCTCCCAAGGGCACTTCTCCAGCGTGGGGGGCAGATGGAAGGTTGTCTGACCCCGCGTTCCCTGCCTCCCAGCCCAGCTGGTCCAGCCCTGTGGTTAACATCAGCAGTAGTCGCTTGGGCCCAGGTGACATTGGGTGCCAGGCACCGTGGCCTACCCAGCCTGCTTCTGCCTGACTTGCCATGTCCTTCTCCTCAGGGAACTTCCAATGGATTGGGGTCCATAGATGACATCGAAACAGGTAGTGTCCATGATGTGAGGGGACAGGTGGAGATGGGGTCCTGGGGAGGGCTCAGCCCCAGCTCCCCAAGACCCCTGGGAGGTCAGGCGCGTCAAGCCCCACCTCTGCAGATACGGGCTCCTGAGGGCTCCCTGCCCTGGGGTCTCCCTGAAGCATGAAGGCAACTAGTGGGTTCTGGAAAGGCGTGCCCCTCAGGGAGGGGAGAGCACCCCTCCAGCCTGGGAGGGTGGGGGCTGCCTCACAGTGGGGGAGCGCTGGCCCCACGTCCTCCACGCCAGGCCAGCTGCCCCAGCTGGGAGTCCACCTCTCTCAAAGCCGTCTTCCCCTTCTCTTCCTCAATGGCTTCCAGAAAGGGTCACTTTAAAGGTGCCCCTTACAGAAGCACTGCTTACGCCAGAGGCAGGACATGTAGGGACTGAGCCAGGCCCATCAGGGACTCACTATGGGACTGAAGGACCCTCTCCCGCCCCGTGTGGCCTTCCTTCACCACGACCGAGCCTCCGCCAGTGGGGCCAGGCCAGCGGCACAGGCAGGTTCCCAGCAGGAGCTGGAGGAAGGAGGGGAGGGCTAGGCAAGGACCCCCGGGCCCGGAAGCCTTCCCCACTTGGAGCAAACAGGACCCCCTGCAGCTCCTGAGCCCACCCCCCTCCACAGACTGCTACGTGGACCTGCGAGGCTCCCCAGCCCCTCTCCCCTCCCCCCCCACGATGCCCCTCTTCCCTCACGTTCTGGACTTGCTGGCCCCCCTGGACAGCGGCAGCAGGGCCCTCCCCAGCACCGAGGGCCTGGACGACTTCTCCGACGGGGACGTCTTTGGTCCTGAACTGGACAGCATCCTGGACTCACTGGTGAGCCATGGTGCTGCCCTCCTGCACCTCTGAACCCCTCTCCCCCCAGAACCCCATCACGTGCGTCATATCCATGACAGGCAGAGGGAAGGCCCCACCTCCATGTCACCTGTGGGGAAACTGAGGCCCTGGGAAGGAAAGAGGCCTGCTTGGGATCGAAATGAAGTTATAGAACATGCAGCCGGAAGAGAGGGCAAGACCCCAGTTCCGCCCCATAGGATAGGCCAGGGCTGGGGCACAGAGGGGTCAGCCCCCTGCAGTGCCCAACTGTGCCCAGGCCTGGGAAATCATGATCTCCTTCGACCCCTCCCTCTGTTCCCCACCTTGCAGTCTCTGGTCCAGGGCGGCCTGCCTGGCAGCGGCATGCCCAGCGAGTTGCCCCAGCTGATACCCGTGTTCCCTGGCGGGACCCCACTGCTGCCACCCGTGGTGGGTGGCTCTATCCCTGTCTCCAGCCCACTGCCCCCTGCCTCTTTCGGCCTCGTCATGGACCCCTCCAAGAAGCTGGCTGCTTCTGTGCTGGATGCCCTCGACCCCCCAGGCTCCGCATTGGACTCCCTGGACCTGCTGCCGTACTCTGAGACCCGACTGGACGCCCTGGACAGCTTCGGGCCGACCCGGGGCTCCCTGGACAAGCCCAGCTCCTTCATGGGTGAGGCCTAGCTGGGCACAGTCACCCCCCACCCCCTTGACAGGTCTCAAAGTGCCGTCACCTCTCCAGATAGGGGAGCTAGGAATTACAACTCTGTTTTCCCAAAGACCAGGTCCTTGCACCCTGTTATAGTCCAAGGCCACATCTTCTGAGCTGCTGTGTGGCACAGTGTGAGGCTGAGGCCTGAGGGCCTGGTGTCTTGTTAGAGATCAAACAGCAGCACTGATAGTCCAGGGCTCCAGACCTGCAGTCTGGTGCTGTCTGCCCAGCCTCCCAGGGCCCTGGGGGCATGATCCTGAGGCTGGGGGAAGGGATGTGAGGCCATGGGCTTTAGCACCACTCTGAACTGGGTGCCGCTGACCCAGTGAGGATACAGGTCTGTTTAGGCCTTTGTGGGACTGGCTTTCCACAGTCAGGCCTAGCCCTGGGCGCTCATGGCTCAGGGGAATTCAAGGGGGCCAATGGGGGGCTTCATTCAGCCTCAGGGCCAGGCAGACTTCCTGGGAGGGGGGATGGCTAAGTGGGGTCTCAAAGGAGAAGGTCACCTGCCATCAGAGGGAGCTGTACAACCAGCAGGACACAGGCCTGTGTGCGGGAGGGCCTGGCAGATGAGCAGAGTAACCACCCAGACAGGAGGGCGGGTTAGGGCCCTGGAAGCCTGAGCTGGTCTCAGAGGACCTGTGATCCAAGTCGAGGAGCTTCGATTTTCTCTTGGGGACAGTAGAGGGACAGAAGATGTAGATATGGGTGGACATGCTCAGGCCAGCCGCTGTCCCTGGCAGCGGCCATGGGGTAGAGTTAAGGGATCAGAACCAATGGGTGGCTCCTCTGGGTTGGAATTATGGAGGAAAAATTCCTTGGAGGGCCCCTCATTCCCTTTAGAGCAGGGCAATGACCCCCTGTGTCTTCTCCTTGCCCAGAAGATGCCAACTCACAGGACCATCGTCCCCTAAGCAGTACTCAGAAACCAGCCCCCTCGGTGAGTGACTTGGCGAGGGTCAGTGACCCAGCATCTCATGCCCTCCTTGGGGGTAGAGGGCAAGTAGTTGTGGGCTGCAGAGTGGGGTGAGCCCTCTGCCTGGGACAAGGGGTTGCAGCCCCCAAGGAGGGGCCCCCTCAACACACCAACCCGAGCTGCTCTCGCCTAGCCCTTCTGAACCGAGCCCTGTACGGGGTGGGTGAGCACAAGGCCCTGGGGTCTGACGGAAGAGCACACCGAGGCTCGGAGGGGCTAAGTAACTTTTCTGGGGTCAGTAGCATTGCTGGTCTCGGGACTCGGCCAAGTTCTGAGTGCAGGCAAGCACCTGGCCTGGAGCTGGGCAGTCTGAACTGAGGCCTCAACCTGGACGCCTGCCGTGTGGCCCCAGGGAAGTCGCCACACCTCTCTGGGTCTTGCCTTCGAACCCACGTGTTAATGCCATGTGGCCTTGGGAGATGGAAGCTGTGGGTGGGTGAAGTCCTATTTCTCTGCCTTCATGTCGGGCTTTCACTCAAGGAACGGTCTGGGCCAAGATCACTGTCACCCATGCACCCCCACCAGGTCGTTCTGGTCCTTATGTTTTGGATTCGTGGACCATATTACAAGGAGCCCCCCACTGGGAGGGTAGAGGGAGGAGGAGGATCTTGGGTTACTGTTCTGCTCTAGGGTGGTATGTGGGGGGTCATAGAACCCCCACCTCTGGTGCCTGGGCTCGCCCCAGTGGCTCCAGCCATCATCCAGCACCCAAGATGGGCAACTTCCTCCTGTCACAGCCAGAACCCTCCATGCCCAATACCGCCTTGCTCATCAAGAATCCTTTGGCTGCCACCCACGAGTTCAAGCAGGCCTGCCAGCTCTGCTACCCCAAAACAGGTAATGTCCCACCTTCGTACTCCACCCTCTGCCCAGAAATGCTGGGCATCTCATGGGTGTAGAACCCCAGAATGACAGAACCCTAGTGTGCCAGTCAGAGGTGAGTGCAGGAAACAGGAGTCCCTCCAGGCATTAGAGCAGACAGCAATAGAACATGGGGTTGGGGGCCCTCAGAAGTGCTAGAAAGACTGGAAGGGAGGGAGCAGGGACCTGCCAGCACTGCTGGCCAGTATGACGGCCTGCCCGCAGCCCGGAGCCCGGTACCCAGCTGTGGGATGCAGAGTCCACTGGCTGCTGCAAAAACACACATCTCGTTGCTGTTGTCCACCCAGTGTAATCCTTCTCCCTACACCCCCGCCCCAGCATGTGTGTCATTGTCGTGAACAGAGGGTTATCCCATCAGAGCGCCCTTGGACCTGTGGGGATGGGGAGCAGGATGCCATCTTGTTGGATGCCTGTGCCCATGATGCAGTTCTCTGCATGGACCGTAGACTGCCTCCCCCAGCCACGTGCCCGCTGCCCTTGTACTGGGGGCGCCGACTAAGGCCCCAGAAGTTGGCACTGACAGCCAGATCACATGGGGACCCCACAAAGGCCATTTCCTCTTAGTGTCTTTGAGGGCGTCCCCCAACCGTGTTGTTTGGGGAGAGGAGACCCTAGGTCAGGATATTCTAGAGGGCCCAGGAGAGAAGCAGCAGGAGAGGGAGGATGAATCAGGGTGAAGCCATTCCATGCGGGGGAAAAAAGGGGTGGGCACTTGTGGGGTCTGCTCTCTTCCTGGCCCTGGCTCGGTAGAGAGTCAGGGTGGTGGTAGAGAAGGGCCGGGCGTGAGAAAAGGGGCTTCTTAAGGGGCCTCCCCTCAACCCGGGCCCCCATCTCCAGGGAGAATACGGCAGAGAGAGGCGTGGTGGGAGGCCCAGGTGAGGGAGGTAGGAGTGCTGATTCCCACTGCCTGAGCCCGTCAGCCATCACCCTTCAGTTCTGCTTCTGGAATCATAGTCACTGTTCCCCCTGCACCCATAGGCCCCAGAGCGGGTGACTACACCTACCGAGAGGGCCTTGAGCACAAATGCAAGCGCGACATCCTGCTCGGCCGGCTCCGCAGCTCGGAGGACCAGACCTGGAAGCGGATCCGGCCCCGGCCCACCAAGACCAGCTTCGTGGGCTCTTACTACCTGTGCAAAGGTGGGTGGGCTGTGGCAGGGGCGGCCACATAGCCAGGGCCTGGTTCATGTCAACTTGGTCAGCATTTAATGGACATTTACCAGGTCCCTTATTTGCTTCCTTCCATCCTCTAACCATGGTCTTGGTGCGGTCTCCATGGCAATAATGACAGTCATGATATTGTTAAGTGTTTTATGTGCATCATCGCCCTTTTGTATGCACCATCACGCATCCCCATGGCAACTCTGGGTGAGGAAACGGGCTTGGGGAGCCCTCCCCGGGCTCCACTTTTGTCCCCTGACCCAGCCCATGGCAGTGGCCCACCTGGGCTTTCCGAACCAGCTCACATCCTCCCCGCAGGATCTTAAGGAGATGTCACTTCTGGACTCAAAGGTCTCTGGCAGCATGCCTAGTGTGGATGAAATTCAAAATGTACAAGTGCCCTAACCATTTCCCAAACATTCTGAACCCTCACCCCTTGCACATGACGTGCCTGTGAACTTGGTTGTTCGCTGCTGCTCCTTCAAGCAGCACTTGCACCCAGGCTCAGAGCTGAGCACTTTGCAGGGCGCAGTCTGTGGCGATCACCATGCACCCAGCCTCTCGTCCTCTTGTGCCTGCAACCTGAAGGGAGGGGCAGGCAGACTCAGAGTGTGCGGGAGCAGGGGGAGAAAGAAAAACAGTTCCCACCCCTAAGGGATGGCAGGCCTCCAGGCTCTGAGCCTCCTGCCCTCCCAACAACCTGTTCCCCCGAATTTTAGTTATTATCTTGCTTAATTTCATAAGAACCCAGTGTTTACCATTTATAGGCTGACAGGTGAGGTTTGGGATAACAGTTCCGGTCCAGTCAGCCAGACTCTAAAACCCAGGCCCTCACCAGTGGCATTTTTCCATGTGATGGTGGAGCCGGCCAAGGGTCATGCTTTGCAGGTGGAGATGCCAGTCCCCATCCCCACCCACCCAGGTGTCGAGATGAAGGGGGTCTGGCCTGGCAGGGGCTCCTCCACACTTCTCCTTCCAAGTCCCTTTGGTCGGCAGCGTCCCCCCCCCCCCGCTGGTGTGGGAGATGAGCCCAGGCCCCACCCGTGGCTGCTGCCCTGCCCCACGCCGCAGCAGTGGTCGCGGGGGCGCCGCGGGCTGCCGTCCCGCCTGGCAGAACGTGTATCCTGTTGCCTCTTTGCAGACATGATTAACAAGCAGGACTGTAAGTACGGGGATAACTGCACCTTCGCCTACCATCAGGAGGAGATCGACGTGTGGACGGAGGAGCGGAAGGGCACTCTCAACCGCGACCTGCTCTTCGACCCGCTGGGGGGCGTCAAGCGCGGCAGCCTCACCATCGCCAAGCTCCTTAAGGAGCACCAGGGCATCTTCACTTTCCTCTGTGAGGTACCTGCCCGCCCCGCCCGCCTGCCGCTCCACGGTCACCGGCCCTGATGAGGCTGGGAGGGGCTGTGGAGTGTGCTGGAACCTGTGCGTTTTGGAGGTAGGACCCTAGAATCAGTAGGTTCTTGGACTGTCAGGCTCAGAGGACCCTATCGTGCTAGAGCCCAGATCCTATCCAGGCCCCTCATTTCGTGGAGGTGGAAACTGAGACCCAAAAGAAATAGTCACACCTGCCTTCCCCATACGGCCGTCCTGGGCCGGGCTCGGCCACCCCCAACACCTCCTCATTTAGCTGAGCCGGCCTTGGTGCCTGCTGTCCCTCCCTGCCCACTTCCCTGCATGTGTCCCGCCTGCGTCCTCTGTGGAGAGTCCTCAGACCCTCTGTGGCTCCAGCCAGCTGTTGCGAATTCCCTCGCCGGCGCAGGCCCTGCCTCCCTGCCCAGCCGTGGCACGCGAGGGCTCATCTCCACGGAGCAATAGACACCTCTGGTCCGGGTTGCCTGTAGGGTTTGCAGCTTAATCCACCCCTGACCCATCGCACAGCCGGCCCTTGCCCCTGACTTAGCAGGCCAACTCGGGGAGCAGGCGGCCTGGGGGTCACCGCTCCCAGCGGGTGGCTGCATGTACTTTACCGAGCCCTGGCAGTTCTCATACGGTTTCTGAGCTTCGCAGTGACCCTGTGGGGCAGAGCAGGTGTGGTGATGTCAGTTTGCAGTTGAGGAAACTAGGTTCAGAGGCACGGAGTAAGCCCTGCTCCACGTACCTGGAGGGACGGGATCAGAGAGCCAAGGCCCAGGTCACCTCTGAGCTAGACCCAGAGAGACAGGGACCACAGACCCCAGGACCCCCTTCCTCACTCCGTCAACTCAGGGCCTTAGCAAAACCTGCAGGGACCCAGTCTGTCCCTCCCGGGGAGGCTGTGCCAGGTCCCAGCAGCCCACCCCTCCCCGGACAGATCTGCTTTGACAGTAAGCCCCGGATCATCAGCAAAGGCACCAAGGACTCTCCGTCTGTTTGCTCCAACCTGGCTGCCAAGCACAGCTTCTACAACAACAAGTGAGTGGGACCTGAAGGCTTTCGGGACTCAGACCCAACGTCCACCTGGAAAGGCTAGAACATCCTCCTGGGTGTTTTCCTGGTCCCCGCAGTCCGGTGAGGGCAGAGTTACTGCCTCTGTTGGACCGATGCGAAGGCCGAGGCTTAGAAGTAGCTACTCATCAGGCAGGTGGGAGGCCACATCTCTGGCTCCCGTCCGCCACCCTCCACTGTTGTGACATCGGCATTGGATGGGGAATGGGAGGGGCTGGGTCAGCCAGGCACCCACCTTTGCTCCTTCTGACCCCCTGGCTCTGCCTCAGTGAGGATGATGGCAGCCAGGCCTTGAAGTCACAGACCCAGGTCCAAGTCCCAGCCTGGTCAACGGCCTAATCAGTGACCTCTGGCCGCTGTGACCCTTGGTCTCTTCGTCTGTACAGTTGATAATGATCTCAGTCACCAGGAGTTGCCATGAGGCTAATTAAAATTCCTGGCCCAGAAGAGAAGCTCAGTTTTTATTCCAGGTGCAGGGTCAGTTCTAGAGCATCAGACTGAGGAACCGGAGGGAGAAGCCTCTTCTCCCACCTGTAGGCACTCCCTTACCCCAGCCTTGTAGCCAGGGACCTGGTGCCCTGCACTCGTGGGCATCTCCATCTTTGAGCTGGCCCTGGATCGAGGCCGGGGGAGGGGCACACAGCTGGAACGCTAACCCGGGACTCTCCGTGTGTCAAACCCCCACCTCACCTACTGTGCCACCACTTTCTAGAAAAACGGCTGCTAGGGCAGGAGGCCCCCGGGGGAAGCCCCTCCCCTCTGGCTGGCTGGCCCTGGGGAGAGGGGCCCAGTAGTGGCGGGGATGGGCTGGGGGCTGCACACTGCATTGTACCCCGGCCCGCCGCCCCCCAGGTGCCTGGTGCACATCGTCCGCTCCGCCTCCCTCAAGTACTCCAAGATCCGCCAGTTCCAGGAGCACTTCCAGTTCGACGTGTGCCGCCATGAGGTGCGCTACGGCTGCCTGCGGGAGGACAGCTGCCACTTCGCCCACAGCTTCATCGAGCTCAGAGTCTGGCTGCTGCAGCAGTACTCAGGTGGGGGCGGGGCGGGGGCAGGCGCGGGGGCACGCAGTTGTCTGAGGGTGGGTGGGCCAACTGATGGCAGACGGGGGACTTCAGGAGTTCAGGGGGTAGGGACTGCCTCTGCAGGACCGAGTGCCTCCCGGGCATCACAGGATGCAAAGGCTCTGTCCTCAGGGACCTGTCAGGCTCGGAGAATTCTGGGTTTTTCCCTCCCTGGCTGCTGCCGAGGGGAGCACCACGGAGAAGGGAGAGGCAGGCTGAGTGGGGAGCACCGTGGAGAAGGGAGAGGCAGGCTGAGCAGGGCTCCTGCTTCACTGGCTACCTGGGTGGTCATCAGCAAGTCACGTCCCCTCACTGAGCCTCCACTTGCTTGTCTGTGAAATGGTGGTCATCATCTCCATGTCAGAGTTGACGCTAAAAGCTATTTACTCACTCGTCTCACAAGGATTCTCTGAGCACCTGTTCTGTGTCAGGAGACCGTGACCTCAGAACTGACCTGTGTAAGTGAGGGCAAGGCAGACAGTATAGCAAGTGGGTAAGAAATACTGCGCTCCATCCCTCCTAGGACACACGGTTCTCCCCACTGCAGGTCATAATTTAATTAGTAGTGGTTCGTGTGTGTGCGGAACATAAAATAATGGTGCATCTAACCATCGATGTCATCACAGAGTTAATGAAGCAGCGTGACATGATTCACGTGTGCATCGGTGCCATGGAGGAAGTAAAGTAGCTCAACACTCAGGCTGGGGCGTGTGGGTAAGACCGTGGGGGGGCCTCTGAGGAGGTGGCGTTTGATCAGGGAAGGGTGGAGAAGTCATTTGGGCAGAAGAAACAGCCAGGCTGGAGGCCCCGAGGCAGCAACAAGCTTGGTACAGAGACTGTTCACGAGGGCAGAGCGGCTTAGTGCTGGGTGGTGGTGGCCAGGCGCAGGGGTGGGGTGGGGGTGCGGTCAGACACGAAGCTGCAGAGGTCGGCAGGGACCTGAATGTGGACGTCTCTAGGTCAGAGACGGAAGTAGTTGGATTGTTCTCAGTGTGATGTGCAGGGTCTGGAGGGGTTTCAGCGGGTGGAATCGTACCGTCTGAGCAAGGTGTTTTAGGAGCCACCCTGTGGGCAGGGCGCATAGAAGGGCAAGGGTGGAGGGAGGACACAGGGAGGCTGCCTTGGGCTGGCGGGGGCAGCGGAGGTCACAGAAGTGGTCCGATTCCGGGTACATTTTGGTGGAGCCGACAGGAGTTGTTGATGGACCGGACATAAAGTACGAGACCGAGGATGACGTCGAGGTCGATGCCAGGGTTTCTACGAGAGTAACTGGAAGAATGGAGTTGCCACACTCTGAGAAGGGGAGGCTCCAAGAGGAGCAGGTTTAGGGGTCACATCCAAGCTCAGTGTGGGATATGGGGCTCGAGCCTGTTGGACTCCAAGTAGCAATCTCGGACAGACAGCCGGCTGTGGGTGACTGGAAGTTCACAGGTCTGGGCAGGAGAAGCATGTTTGGGAATCATCAGTAGGGAAGTGGGTGTCAGGCGCAGTGCCTGGCCCGGAGAAAACGGCCGATGACAAGTGGCCGCTGTGGAGCAGTATCTGTAGGACAAGGTCAAAAGTGACATAAGTCTGGGGAAGGGCCTGGAAGGCTGGAGGGGGTGAGAGCAGGGCCGACTTCGTGGGACAGGTGCCAAGCTGCACCCAGAGAATGAGCTCAGTGTCAGCAGTCAGATGGGAGGGTCCAGGCCACCAGCTTCGGGTGTGTGCCCTTTGCTGACCGGCCCCTCAGTGAGCTGGCAGGCTGAGCTGGGCTAGGCACAGAGCCCGAAGAACCACGGGGCTAGAGGCTGCCGAACAGGAGTCAGGCTTGATGTCCCACTGAGGGAGGTGGGGGTCTAGGAAGAGTGCTGGTAGCTGGCCCCAGAGACGGGCGTTGTCATGCCACACTGCAGGGTCAGCGCCTTTCTCCTGCATTTTCTTACTCGGGCCGCACTTTTCTTCCTCAGTCCCTGTGAGGGCTTGGAGCAGGCCTCTGTCCCAGGCACGCAGAGCAGATGGGCCCAGAGACTAGCATTTTCCCTGCACCCCGCGTCTTTTTGTGGCAGGCCTAACTGGGGAAGGGGCTCCCCCGCCTGGGCCTGGCGTAGCACCAGCCTCTCGCAGACCCCTGCCTTTCTCCTCACTGAGCTGCTTCAGGGACACCCATGTCTGATCCCACCCTCTCCAGGCATGACCCACGAAGACATTGTCCAGGAATCCAAGAAATACTGGCAGCAGCTGGAGGCTCACGCGGGAAAGGCCAGCGGCAGCTTGGTAAGGCCCAGGGCTGGCATTGGGCTTGGGGTCGGGCCGTCCCTTTACCAGGACATAATTTCAGACTTACCCGAAAATGTAAAAATAGCACGAGATTTAAAAAAAAATAAAGAAGAATTTACATATACCTTTTCTGGATTCCCCAGATGTTAACGTTTTACTGCATTCCACACTCACTTTGCCTTGTGAGTGTGTGTGTGTGTGTGTGTGTGTGTGCGTGCTCACACACACACATTTACATAAGAAACGTGCACACTTTTCTCTGAAGCATTGGAGAGTAGTTACAGATGTGATGCTTCCTCAGCCGTGACTACTACAGTGTGTGTTTCCTGAAAGCCAGAGCTCTTTTTACATAACAGACACATGACAGTTGTCAACATCACGAAATTAACGTTGGTGCAACCGTTCAGATTCTGGTGCGCCGTTCTTCAGGTTTCGTGACTCGTCCCCAGATCTGGGTAGCACACTGCATTCACCGTTACGTCTCTGCCTTCTTTAATCCTGAGCAGTTTCTGCGTCTTTTGTGAATCTGACGTTTGTGAAAAGCCGCTTGCCTCATAAAAGGCCCATCCATCTGGGGTTTTCTGATGATTCTTCGGACCTAGGATGAGGTTATGTTCTTTTCGGTTCACTTCTCGGGAGGCACGCATCCGATTTGCCCCTTTACTGTGGTAACTCGGTAAAACAGTTAAAGGTGCCTCTGCTGTGAAGGTTTCTCTACCGTGAAGTTGTGTTTTTCCCCTTTGCAATTAATAAATATCTCTGGGGGAGATACTTGAGACTATGTAAACATCCTGTTGTCCTCAGACCTTCATCCGCTGATTGTATCATCTCCCGTCCCTCTCGATCCTCATTCTGATCCTGAAAAAGTGAGCTG
Source organism: Cynopterus sphinx (assembly GCA_030015415.1). Classification (NCBI taxonomy): domain Eukaryota; kingdom Metazoa; phylum Chordata; class Mammalia; order Chiroptera; family Pteropodidae; genus Cynopterus; species Cynopterus sphinx. The sequence continues at coordinate 170,182,543 of CM057380.1, forward strand.
TGGCGTTGTGGCATTTGCAGTTGGGGAAACAGAGGCTCAGAGCAGGCTCAGGACATGCCCAGGGCACACTTAGTGGGGTGAAGCCCGGGTTCTCTGACATCTTGCCCAGAGCTTGCTCTGCTCCCTCCCACCCTGTACGGTCACATTGCCCATGAGCTGTGTGATGGTGCCAGGCGAGAGGGACCATAGTCCTGCCTGCCATCTCCCAGGGTGGGTGTGAGGCTCATAGGAGGTGACTGCGCTTTAGCTTGCTGAGTCCTTGCTCTGCACTAGCCCCATGCTGTTCTGCCGCAGGAAGTAGGGATCATTGTAACTTAAGATGACAGTGGGGACAGAAGGAGGGGCATCAGGGCCCAGGAGAGATGGTAACCGTGATATGAGGCCTACATGCCATCCACACATGACAGGTGACTCCCTCACCGTGCCAACTCGGGAGAAGGCTGGGCCTTGGCCCCTCCTGGTGTGGCAGGGGGCCAAGGGCAGGGCAGGTTGTCTGGGCTAGGCCTGGCCCAGGCTGTTGACAGGGCTTCCCGTCTCCCTCGGGCCTCCCCTCTCTCCCTAGCCTCCTCATTCATGGTCCTTTTTCTTTCTCTCCTCTCTTCTGGTTGCTCCCCTCCTCTGTCCCTCTCCTGTTCTGTCCTCTTTTCTTATCCCCCTCCCCCCATGTGGTTTATATTTGATCCTGGCCAGGAGCCTGACTAGGAAGCAGTGAGGGGCTCAGGCTAGACCTGAAGAATCATCTTGTAGAGAGAGAACACTGAGTTCTTGCCACTTCCTATCCGTCTAAACCCCCTTTGTCCTGCCCAGGTCTGCTGCCAGGGTCACCAGGAATGGGTGCAGGCCTAGTCAAGGGTGTCATGACAAGCTTCAACCCTCTGTTGCCACCAAGAGCCTCAGCATTCCCACCACGATGCTACTCTCTGGACTGGCTGGGAAATAGAGCTTCAGTGCCAGCCTGGTCATGGCATGGGCTTGAGGCATCTTGCTTGCTTGCCATCAAATGGCAGGAGCAGTGGCATTGTGGGGCTGAGGACAAGATGCCAGGGTAGAAGCCCCCTGGTGCCCGTGGCACAGCTGTGCCATCCCGCTAAGAAGCGTGAGCACCCACCTCATGCTAAGTCCCTATCCTCAGGCCACTGTAGGTGGGTTAGTAACCTCTCTCAGCCTCTGCATAGAGTTGGGGGGTCACTTTTAACCAGTAAGTGATACTGGACCAGCCCATTCCAAGGCCTTGTAGCCCTAACACTCCTGGAGGCCTTCTGCATGACGGACTCCAGGGTCTGAGCCCTGGTGCCCACGGCTTCACTCGCCTCTCTCCGACAGGGTGCCTCACGGGCACATGGGCCCAGCACCTTTGACCTACAGATGAAGTTTGTGTGCGGCCAGTGCTGGAGGAACGGGCAGGTGGTAGAGCCTGACAAAGACCTCAAGTACTGCAGCGCGAAGGCCCGGCACTGGTGAGGGCACTGGGGGGGCATGTGGCAGGGGTGGGGGCCTCTCGAGCACTACAGATGAGGAGGCCGGACTCTGTGGAGGTCACGTAGCCCGAGGCCCTCCCTAACTGGGCCCCTGCGCTGCCCTGCAGCTGGACCAAGGAGCGGCGGGTCCTTCTGGTGATGTCCAAGGCCAAGAGGAAATGGGTGTCAGTGAGGCCACTGCCATCCATTCGCAACTTCCCACAGCAATATGACGTGAGTGCCGGCGTGGGGTGCAGGGGCGGTGTGACCTTGGCTGGGGGTACGATGGACCCTGGGAGGGCTTGTTCTCCAGCTGGGTCAGTGACAATCCAGAGGGACCCAGGAGGCTCTCCCCTCACCCCACAGCTCTGCATCCACGCGCAGAACGGCCGCAAGTGCCAGTACGTGGGGAACTGCTCCTTCGCACACAGCCCGGAGGAAAGGGACATGTGGACGTTCATGAAGGAGAACAAGAGTGAGTGGGCAGGGCGGGGCCCGGACCCATGTCCCCTCATTGCTGGCACCCCAACTCACCAGCAGGCCCAGGAGCACCTGCTGCACCTACCTTTGTCACCCAGACCCTCCTCCGGGTGCCCTAGGCCCCGCCCTCTCTGGTCTTCTGTGGGTGACTGGGCAGCCCAGGAGCAGCAGGGCCTAGGATGCCCCCAGCTCCCCAGTCCGGCAGGGGTTATGGGGTAGACTGAATGGAGCAGCCCCTCACCAGGCACTTTGTCCCCGATTTCCTACCAGTCCTGGACATGCAACAGACCTATGACATGTGGCTGAAGAAACACAACCCAGGGAAGCCGGGGGAAGGAACCCCAATCAGTTCCCGGGAAGGGGAGAAGCAGATCCAGATGCCCACGGATTACGCCGACATCATGGTAATGACGCCTCGTGCGTGTTGGCGCCGTGGTCTGGGCCAGAGCGGGGACAGGCAGCGGGGAGGGGCTCAGCCCCCGCGCAGAGGCGTGAGGAGCGGGCACCCATGGTGGCTGTGCCCCCAGATGGGCTACCACTGCTGGCTCTGCGGCAAGAACAGCAACAGCAAGAAGCAGTGGCAGCAGCACATCCAGTCCGAGAAGCACAAGGAGAAGGTCTTCACGTCCGACAGCGATGCCAGCGGCTGGGCCTACCGCTTCCCCATGGGCGAGTTCCGGCTCTGCGACAGGTGCTCCGGGGGCCGGGCCTGGTGGACGGGCAGGGGGGACGAGGCGGTGGCTCGCTCGGGCTTCCCTTGGCCTGGAGGTGGTGCACAGGGCGGTGTGTGCGAAACAGCTGCGCCTGGGCGTGAGGAGCTGGGGGCCGGCTGGCACCCAGCCAGGCCCATCCCTTGCAGCCCTGGGTCAGGTGCTAGAGGGTGGGGACGTGCCCACTCTCAGCAGGACTGAAGCTGCTGGGAGAGGCTTGGGTGAAGGCTAAATGGCTACGTGCTGGCCCGAGGTCCAGCCGCCGGGTTGGCAGGGCACAGGGCTGGGGCAGTGAGCCTCCTGCCGCCCCCTACAGGCTCCAGAAGGGCAAGGCCTGCCCAGATGGGGACAAGTGCCGCTGTGCTCACGGGCAGGAGGAGCTCAACGAGTGGCTGGACAGGCGCGAAGTGCTGAAGCAGAAGCTGGCTAAGGCCCGCAAGGACATGCTGCTGTGCCCGCGGGACGACGACTTTGGCAAATACAACTTCCTGCTGCAAGAGGACAGTGACGCTGCTGGTGGCGCCCCGGAAGCCCCTGCTGCTGCTCCGGCCACCGTCACCGGGGAGTAGGACCAGGTCTTGGTCCTGAGTGAAGTCCTAGGGTCAGGGATGGGGGGTGGGGACAGAGGGCCTAGCAGAAGGGCCAGGGCAGGCTAGGACTGGGGGCGGAAAGCTGCCTGGTGAGGGCCGCCCATCCCGTTTGTCCCCACCTCCCCAGTGTGCAAGCCCAGGTGCACGTGCTGCAGCCACAAGCCATCCCAGGGTCCTCATCCTGCCAAAACCCTGGGCAGGCCCTCCCCCACCCCCGGCGCTCCTGGTTGGGGAAGGAGGGGCTCGGCCGACCCCTCCAGCTTCAGCTACAGCTTTAACTTCAGTCTGCTCCTAAAGGGGGCCCAAAGCTCAGGGCTGGGCAGCCTGGGGTCCCCACTTGAATCTGCAGCAGGAGAGTCCTCCCTGCCCCATCCTCACCCCACCCCCACCTCCCTGGGGGCAGATCAGGACACAACAGAGGACTGGAGGCCCCAATTAGCTTTAAAATGCGACTCCAGAATGGAGCTGGGGACACTGTACAGGTTACTTACCTTCTGGGGCCTCAGTTTCCCTTCTGGTTGGCAGAGCAGGAGGGGCTGGGCTAGATGACCTCGGGGTCTGGCTCTCTAGTGAGGCTACCACCCCAGCCCCTCTCCGTCTTGGGCCACTGAATGTAGAATATAGATCCTCAGAGCCTTCAGAGATGACCTGGCCCAAACATCCATTTTGCAGACAGGAAAACTGAGGCCTAGAAGGGAAGAGTGACTTGTCCGGCGTCTTCAGCTCACAGCCCAAGGCAGAGCTGGGGTACAAACTTGTCAGAAGACTGAGGGCCACTCATCAGCTGGAGCCTCCAGGCTCTGAGCGGGAACATGCCAGTCTAAATACAGCTGGGGCCCCAGGCAATGCCACCCAGGGGCTGGGGAAGGGAGGTTCAGCACCCATGGAGGGACAGTCCCCTCCTGAGGATGGTTGTGGGGAGTGTAGCAGCAAAGGTTACTTCCCCATGCCGCTCAGGGACAGGTGATAAGGAAAGGTGGTAACGGACAGGGTACCCATGGGCTCGGGTTCTGGACGACGTACTAGGGGGCGGGGGATGTGGAGAGAAGGCACACATGACCCTGGGCACCATGGGCCACGCCAAGATCAAATGCACATCCCTCTTTTTGGGGGACCCAGCATGGTCTTCCCCGTTTTCCCTAGACCTGGACATACAATTATGACCATCTGTCGCGGCCCCTCCCTGTTCCCCAGCCCGAACAACTGCCTAGGACCCCAGCTGGCCCCCAGCCCGTCCCCACTCACCAGTCCCTTCTCCCCATCCCCCTTGTCTGATATTTGTGTGCACCCCGTACTCTCCACCCCACCCACTATGGGCAGACCCAGCCTTCCCTGGCTCCCTAGACATTCCAGAATGCCCCACACCATTGGCACAAGAAGTGGGGCCCCCCAGAAGGAACTGGGGACCAAGGCTGGAGTCAGGGGGTGAGGTGGAGAGCATAAACACCCCTTATTTCTCCTCAAGCAAGGATTGATAGTGTCCAATGTGACGATGGGCACCCCAGGCTGCAGAACCCTGTTCCCCTTGGCACCACTGCCAACCTTTTCCCCAGTAACCGTGGCATGCATCCCTTCCTCCCGCTGCCCCTTCCCCCGGCAGGCCAGCACTGCAGAGTCTGGGTGCTGGCGGTGTGGCTGGAGGGGAGGCGAGACCACACCCAGGGTGGGGGCCGGTGGCCGTGAAACGTCAATGACACTTGTTTTCCCTGATCCGTGGTGTTGCAGTCCGTCGTCACCAGCCTTGTTTTTAGTGTGTATATATGTCGCCCCCGTGATGCATATATACACAGGTATTAAATATATCGCTCTATATAATATTATATATGTGTGTGGTATCCAACGAATCGCTTCTAACGAGGGCTAAAGATAAAGAATTTGGCCAGAAAATGCAGCCATCCTGGTGTAATTAAGAGGGATTTTCGGGGTCATCAAGGCATTTCTGAGGATTCAGGAACTGGAGCCATGGTCAGGTGATTGGGGCAGCAGTGGCCCTGCCTGAGCCCAGCTCTGCCTGGGAGCTAGCTTCCAGACCACCCCAGCCTAGAGGGGAGAGAGCAGGAGTGCTCGAAGAAAAAGGATTATTGATGTCTGTCTCCCACCAAGGGAAGAGGATTAGAGTCCAGATTTTTCTTGAACCCATTATCTCTGCAGGGGCCCTTGGCATCTGGGCCTTTCTGGCCTGGCCAGGGCTAGACCCCCAAGCAAGAGGCAGAAAGGGGGTGTGGGAAACAGGGAATGAGAGTACACTTCGAATGATGAGGATAATTATTTCAGTTGTGACCCTGACTGGGAGACTCAGAGAGTGGAATCAGGCCTGTGCCCACCACCATCAGGCAGGAATGACATCGTGGTGAACATGGTGGGGGGGGCAGGTGTCCCTGGTATGAGTACCCCTTTGCGGTGGCCAAAGAGGGATGCTGCATTTCTCAGCTGGGCAGTAATCATTGTAAGGGTCCTTTCAAAATGTCTGTGTATTAAAAATTTAAGAATACCACACTTTAATATTAAATATTCATAAGGTCTAGTATCTTGATAATAATGTAGATGTTTTAATAACAATTTTTGTCCTTCTTAAAATAAAATGAAAGAAACTTGCTTCTTTTAGCCTTTGTTCTAGAAAATAAACGTGTGCATTTTGACCTCTGTCCCCAAGGTGTCGCTCCAGTTCCTCCCTGCCTGGCACTTGCACTCTGGGGCCTGGGCTGCTCTATACTCATGCACCAGAGTTGGCCTGCACTGGGCACGCCTCAAGGCAGACATTCCAAGGGGTGAGGGGCAGGTCTGTGTCCCTTTGTAAACAGGGCAGCTCAGCTGACCCCGGCTCAGGCAGCACCTCTGCTGACAGGGACAAGCTGTGCTCTGCACAAGTGGCCCCAGTAGTCACCCTTTGCTGGCTCATGCAGCCTGCCTGCTCTCAGCCCACCTAGTGGGCTGTCCAGTGGTACCCACGCCTCCCTGCTTTTACCATGTGCACCATCCTGGGTTCCAAAGGACTGGCTCTGTACCCTTTCTGCATGTGGCTTTTCCAGAAAGGTGAGGGGTCATGCTGTGCTTTGGAATATGATCCCAACTGCAACCCAGACTACTCTCTGGGCCCAAGGGAGATCCAAGTCACATGGATCTCCTCATCTTTAAAAAGAGCGTGTGTATTAGATCAGGAACTTTCAGTGGGGTACACCTGTCTGCTGGGTGTGGGAGAGACTTTAAAATCTCAGATTGTGTGTGGCTGCAGGTGATGGGGGGGTCCTGAGGGGAGGGGCTGCACATGTTCAAGAGCAAGCTCTCCAGACAGCTTCAAACTAGTACGGAGTGGCCCCCAGAGCAGAGGTCTAAAGCCTGTGACGTCGAGGACGGAATTGTGTGGGCCCCGTGTGCAGTCGGGGCTCAGAGGCTTGATAAATGAATGACCAGATGAATAAGAGCTCCAGGCACCGTGGACGCAGCACGGCTGTTCTCCACAACAACCCTGCATGTGCGGTGTCTGCATCTTACAGCCAGAAATGGTTCAGCGAAGGTTCTCAGGACCCTCAGAAAGCAGGCAGGAAAAAGACTGAAAACCACTGGGAACTGGCCTGATTGGCAAAGGTCCCTTCAGCGCTGACATCTGGGGTTCTCGGCACTCCTGACCACATGGTGAAACACCAAAGCGGGTGGTCAGGTACTGCTCCCGAGGGAAAAGGCAGGACCACCCTCGGGCTGCAGCAGTCGTGGGCCCGCATCAGGGCTGCCTTTGAATCCGGAAAATCAGACAGTGAGATAGGACGTCCATGAACCCAGTGGACTAAATTCTTAAATTCTCATCAATTCTAAATCTCTTCTGGTCCTCATTTAGCTGAGATTAGTAAACACTGAGCAGCCACCCCATCTCAGATCCTGGGGATACGAGATTTCCTGAAGAATCATGGCTTCCCTTGACCCCTCAGGGAAGAGTAAGAGTGTAGGGTGATATGACAGGCTCAGTGGTGGGACAGGTACTCCAGGTGCCAGGAAAGGTACCTCCTCCAGGCTGGGGAGCCAGGGAGGGCTTCCTAGAGGAAGTGATGCTGGAATGTAGGCTTAGTAAGATTGTGTCATTTGTAATCAATGTGCACTTACTGTTGTGTATCTTGCTTTTTCTCTCAGTTATATTTCACCTGTGTGTCTCCATGCCCCGATGTAACCTAGATAGTTACAATCAGTGGCTGACACTTCATTCATCAAGGAACCAGAGCTGGTTTGAGCAGCCCCTAGTTACTGAACGCAGGCCCATTTCTGGTCTTCGTTCCTGTGAACAGGGGCTTCAGTGATCACCACCACCTTTGTACCCCAGTGGGCTCCTCCCTGACTCTGGGGAAGCTGCTTCTGAAAAGAGGCCACGTGGGCAAGAGGGGTGACTGTCAGGGACCCACGGATATGAGTGGGGACAGCTCTGCACCTCTACAGAGAACCTTGAGGGCTCTGCTAGAAACTGTATCTTCTTGCCCACAAACAGGGGAGCCATCTACAGCAAGACTTGAGCCAGGAAATCTAAGAGGTACAGACAATCACAACACATCGGCCACTTGGCCCTTCCAAGTGTCCCCAGGCTTATGTGTGGCCTCATCTCCCCCTACCTCTGCCCTCCCTAGCCACGTGACCCAGCAACCTGCTGATGTGGCCTCTGTGTGACCATAGGTGATGCTACCAGTTGGACCCCCCGGATGCAGAGTGGGGGTGCCAGGTAGACTGACACAGTGGACTGGGAATTCCTTAAGAGTAGGGACTTGCCCGGCCCAGGTTGGTTATTTAACTTTGAATTCCTCTTGAGGTCGAGGCAGTGCCAGGTATGCAGTAAGTGCTCGTTTACAGTCTGAGAGGCTTAGTACGTTCGTACATTGAAAGGGGTCTGCAGAGAGCTCCAGGGAACGAATCTCCGAGAATGAAATGCCATGCGGTAAGTGAGTATTTTTGAGACAGGTAGGGTACTTTCTATTACCTCAAATCATACTCCGTGGGCACCTACCCACTCTACCTTTGTGGTCAGCCTGTCTTACACACGACAAGGTTCTTGGAACCAGGAATGGTTAGTGCAGCCCAGCCTCAGTCAGCCGCAACCTGCAGATAGAGGCAGCTTGCATGCCAGGTCCACTGCACCCTCACTCCTGGGGTCACAGAGGCAAAGGGCACCAGAAGGATAGATATGAAATTAAATGTGTCACGAGGAAGGGGAATGGAAAGAGGAATAGGGATAGAAATCACATTTTTAAAGGTGAAGTCCTAGGGTCAGGGGTGAGGGTAGTTTTTGAGCTTTGAGCCATGTGCTGCTTTTTGTATTCAAAAGTTGAAATTAATTATTTTGGGAAAATAACATGATTTGGGAGGGCTAATAGGGAGAAACGAAGAAGAGTAATTAGAGGACAAGGTAAGGGCTGTTAGGAAGGAGTGTGGCCAGAAGGCATTCTTAGAGGATGTTTGATTCTGTACAAAATGAGATTTTGGAAAGTAGCAAAGGACTGTATAGATCAGCTACAGTCCAAGGAAGCAACTACGTGTTGCATCCAACTGGGAGTGTCAGAGACACAGAACCAGAGCTGAAGGGAAGCTCCGAGGTCACAGCATTCACTAGATTTAGACTGGGGACCCAGAAATGCGCTGCTTGTTCACGGTCCCACATCAGTGTGGAAGGCTCGAGAGCAGACACCCCTTGGCCAAGTCTGATGTCGGTCTTCGGTGGAGCGTGACATATAGAACCTTGGCTTCAGACACACACACCAGTGGCCTGGGGACCACGGAGGCCATTGTCCTGGTGAGAGGGCCAGGGAGGGGACTATAGCAAACAGCCAATTGTCACCAAGGTTCCCAGGACAGGGTGGGAAGCAGGACATCCTCCAGGACGAGCTGCCCCCTTTCAGTAGCGCCGGCTCTGCCTGCCCTCCCAGGGCATCTGCTGGCACCTGCCTCTTGTCTCCCCTCGGGAAGACTAAAGGGACCCCAGCCTGCATGCAGGTTTTGCCCCTTCCCTTAGGACAACAGGCCGAGGCTCTGCAGACAGTGGGGAGCCCGGTTACATGCGCCACACGCACATCCATGTGCCTGGCAGGGCACCGGTGCCTCAGCGTCGAAGCGCACCGACAGCCCCCGAGGCGCACGCGCCCGTGGGGACTGCGCGACGCACGGCCATGTGCCCGCCTGGGCCGACGCGGTTCTGCCTCTGCGCCGGGCCGCGTGCGGGGCCGGGGTCCCGGGTCCCGGCCGAGGCGGCGTCCCCGGCAGCCCCGCTCCCCCCTTGCCCCGGGCCCGTGCGCGCACCGGGCCGCCCGCGGTGGGCGCGGAGCCGGCGCGCCGAGCCCACCTGGCAGGCCCCGCGCGCGGCGCCCGGCCCGGGGGAGAACTTCCCTCCGCAAAGTTAGGTAACAGGCCGGGCTCTGCCGGAGGATTGGCGCGGCGGCTGCACGTGCCGCGGCTGGCGCGGGGCCGGGTCCGCCCCGCTCGGCAGCGGGAAGGCGAGGCCGGGCCGCAGCCGGAGCCGGCGGGGGCCGAGCCGGGGGCGGCCGCGCGGGCGGGGGTCCGTGCTGCCCATTGGCTGCCTCGGCCTCCTGCCCCGCCCGCCGCGCCGCCCGAGCTCGCGGCTCCGCGGCCCGCGCCTGCCTCTGCAGCCGCCTCTGGACGCCCAGCGCAAGCTCCTCCTGCCATGTCGAGCTGCGACCGGCTCGGAGTGGCCCCGGCCATGGACATGCCTGAGGTCCTCAAGTCTCTGCTGGAGCACTCCCTGCCTTGGCCGGAGAAGAGAACAGGTAGGAATGGAGGTGGCCTGCACTGGCGGGCCACCCAGGTGCCGCAGGGCTGGGGGCAGCCGGAGCTCAGTGGCAGGACTGGCGTCTGCAAGCGAGGGAGGGCCCCTCGGTCCCTTCCTGGGCAGCAGGAAGGTCTGGGGTGCAGAGAGAGATACAGGGGGGAGTGCCACTGCAACTCAGGGACCGTCCCCTAGGCTGCGAGCTTGGGGAAGCCATGGCCAGTGTGTGGCCACTGACAGGTGCTGTGCTCATGTGGGACAAGGACGGGACCAGAGGGCCCAGCTGGGAACATGCGCTGGACGCTGATGCCCAGCACGCTCCCTCGCTGCGCGTGCTGAGGCGGCAGAGTCGGGCGGACCGGAGACCGGCAGTCTCCTGTCTGGAGGAGAGGCTTTCCTCCATGCTCCGCTTCAGCTCCCGCTCGCTGGAGGGCTGAACCCATGGATGGGAGGGAAGCTGTTATGTAACAGGACTACAGGCTCAAAGCCCGGGTTCCTAGGATACCACGGGCAAACACGGGGCGAGGCGGCCGGCGGAGGAGGGCGTGGACCCTGGGGCAGAGCCAGCAGCCAGGCCCAGGTGTCTCCCAAGTCCTGCCTGAGAAACCCAAGGCCATGGCCAGCTTTGAGGGACACCTGCTCAGGATATCCACTCCCCACCCCAAATGAATATTCCTCCCAGTCCCCTCTGTTCTAAGACGTTGGGGGCTCACACCCAGTTCCTCATTGCTCAGACTCCCCAGGTACCTATGAAGGAGCCCAGCGGTCCTCTGCTGCCTGAATCTGACTTAGGAGCCCCAGTGTCCCCTCAGGAGACCCCCCCTTAGGCCTCTCCCTCACAGACATCTGGTGTTTCTCATTACTGGGGAGCCCTGGTTGCCCCTGCACACCTTCCTTCCGCTGGACCCTCAGCCCATTCAAGAACTCGAGAGCCTGGGGACAGATGCTCGTGGGGGGCTGGGCTCAGGGAAGGAGGGGTGGCAGGCTCTGCTCCCTGGAGACACTGCCTGAGGGAAGAAGGTGGGTCCCAGAGCTCAGGGCAGGGTCCCCGTGGGCTCTCACAGAGCCCTGGGCTTGGCCCCTCAGCCCACAGCCTGTGGTTTCGAATGCAGTCCGGACCACCCTCGGAGGTGGGCATCACAGTAGGAGTTCCCGTGCCTGCCTGGCACTCAGGACCCCAGGCGCTCAGCAGAAGAACCCCTCTCCTCAGGACACCTTCAACTCAGCCTGGCGGACGAGCCACAGCTGACTTTTTCTTGCTGTCTCTGATGGGCCTGTGTAGGTGAAACTGAAGTCCTTACAGTTAGAGGTAGGGGGTGGGGCTCCCTTCAGTCTGGGGAGCACAGGGAGTGGCTGGGCTGCCCGCGGCTTGTAGGGACAGCTCCTGGCTGGCCGGGAAGGGTTCTTGGGGACAACTCAGGGCATTGCTCCTCCGATGAGGATGACAGAGCCTTTGAAGTGTGGCAGCAGCTGCTGGTCGCTGGCTCCCAGCTGGTCCACAGAACCCCGCGACAGCCGGAAAGTCCCCATCGCACACTGTGGATGGGCAAAGTAGGGTCCAGCGCTGAGAGGACTTGCCCAAGGTCTCAGGCAGAGCTGTGCCAAGAGCTGGCAAGCTCTGACTGAGGATCAGCTGGTCTGGCACAGCGGGGTTGGTCAAGTGGCGTGGGCCAGTGTCTCAGCCACCTCCTCTGAGTGGTATCACTTCCCCATGTGGTATCTCACTGAGAGTCAGAAGCATGAGACCCTGTGGGATTGGCAGGTACCAAAAGGTAGATAAAATGAGGTGTCAGTGCACCCCACAAAGACTGCCCTCACATTGCTGCCCCCAACCCGCAGTCGCCACTTTCCAAAGCTCCCAGATTCTCTAATGAAAATAAAGGTCTCTCTCTGAGAAGCAGTCTGCCTTGGTGGAAAGAGCACACGCAGCACGCAGAACTAGCATTCCCAGCAGTCGTGTCGCGAGCACTTTAAAAGTTCCGGATGCCGCAGCCTCCCTCCGTGTCCCCCACTCTGGCTTCGACCTGTGGGAGGAAGACAGCTGAGGTGCCAGTTGCCCTGGCAACAGTTGCCCTCAGGATGGCTTGCCCTTTGGTTTGGTGTCAAAGCGGGGGTTTCTCGTGGGGAACTGAGACCTGTTAACACACTCCCCAGTTTCTCCAGCCCAGTGGCTGTGCTTCAGCACGCATTTAGGTCATGTGCAGAGCGTAGCTTGGGTCCACGAGGGAATTTCAGAGGAAAGCGTGCGGGGTGTGAGAAATTCCAGGTGTGCTGTCATGAGACTCTGTTCTCCCTGCAGCCTCTCATTCCATTTTCTAGTCTCAAGGACACTCCCCGAGACCAACCTTGGGGTGTCTTCCTCTCCCTCTTGCCCCCTCTTTCTTGACCAGGCGCCAGCCTCCCTTGGCTTCAGGTTACAGTGGCCACCTGGCAGCTCCTCACTCTAGGCCACTAGTTGGACCAACTTTCCTGTGGGCAGAGAAATCTACGTCCAGCAAAAGGGTGGGTCTGTACGCCAAGCCCTGACTCAGTTTCAGGGGAACTGCCTCTGGGCCCTGATCTCTTGACTATTCTTCCTGTTTCTGCACCTGCTCTTTCTTCCCAGGATCGTCTTCTAAAAGGCATTTCTGTTCCAGACTGCTCACTCTCTCATTTTCTTCTCCAGCTTCTTGAAAGACCCTGCTTCTCTTAACCATAGTGTTAGCTCTTTACACCCATTTCTCCCTCACCCTATAGAGCCTTGGCTGGGCTCAGAAGCCAATCCCCCATTCTTTCTGCCAGCTTCGGTCACTCAGGCCTCCTTTCTAGGCTGCCAGGCAGCATGAAACACCCCAAGGTTGAACGAGGCCTTCACCTGTTAAGTGGAGCAGGCAGGGTCCTCATCTTGGGGAGTTCCTAACTTGACACTGGTGGGTCACCCAGCAAGGTATTCTAGACATACCTCTCTCTCTATCCCCATCTGTAAAAAGTGGGGAAAGAATACCTGATTCCTGAGCTTGTTGCCGTGATTAAATGAGTTATTCCATGTGAAAGTGTTTACAAACTGTGAAGTCTCACACTATACTCTCTGTGAAGGGCAAAGAGCAGCTAGTCTTCATCTTATGCTCCTTCCATCGACATCATATTTGCAATCTGACCCTCATTCCCTCCTTCCTTTGAAGCTTCTCCTTAAAAGAAGTGAATGTCGCAAGTTTGTGTGACACACGTAGGGCCACCTTCTTGGAAACTTGGAAGTGTGTGCTGAGGGTCTTGGGGGCATGGTGCCATCAGCCCTTCACCAAACTGGACAGCCCAGCTGGAAGGGCCAGAGACAGAGCTGAATGAAACAGGGTGGATCTCAAGGGGACTTGCTGGGACAGAGGCAGGGGTGCAGAGGAGGGGCCTGGGCAGCCTCCTCTTGAAGGACTGAGCTAAACAGGACGAGAGGGTGGACTTGGTGCAGCTGGGGCCATCCTGAGCGTGGCCTTGGTAAGATACATGTGATCACCTCCACTCCCAGCCTGGGGTAACCAGGCAAAACAGAGAAGTCCTCAAGTTTGCTTGCAGAGGAGTGTGAGAGGGCCGTCCTTGTGCTTGAGGCTTAGCTGCTTTAGTCCTCACTGCCACCTACTTAAATAGCGAGGAAACCCTCAGGGCCAGTATGCAGGCCAGCCTCTCTGCTTGTTCCCACTGGAGGGGTTTAGCTGTCTTCTCTACCTGTCTTGTCACCAATGAAACAGGAGAAACTTGTCACTGGCTGCCAGAAACTGACGGCAGTGCCCAGGAGCGCCCCCTTCCAGATGGCATTGCATCTTGACAGGCCTGACCCAAGGCCAGGTTGCCCAAGGAACAAACCCTAAATTGAATGGCCACTGCTTTCTGAGCATGAGCTGGGAGTCGTGCTAAGTGCTTTGACATCACGTCTATGTAATGACTTTGCAAAGGGGGGTGTGATCATACACTCCACAGGTGAGGAGACTGAGGCTCAGAGAAGGGAAGGCTGCATAGTTGTCTAGGGTTCCGGCTCAGCTCCGCCAGCTTCCAGGCTCGTCTCTGCCCATTGGGTCCCAGGGCCTCTGGAGCCCCGTCCCAGGGTAGCACCTCTTTGGTCATCCGTTGCTCTTTCAACATTTGTTCATTGAGTGTTTGCTACACTTGTGGTCTGGAACTGATGCAGGACAGGGCAAATTTCCCCAAGTGACAGGGAGACCAAGCCCAGTACCAAGAGAAGAAGGGGGTCCTTTGGCAGAGGGTGTAGAAAGACTTCAACATGCATGCCAAAGTTGGAGTCAAAAGGCAAGAATTAGAAAAGGGATAAAACTCCACAGAGTGTGGTTTCCTTTCAGAGGCAGAGAGTGAGAGGGACAGTGAGAGAGAGACAGAAGTGTTCTGAGAATTCAGTTTGTCATTCTTTAGTTCCCATGTCCTTTGATAAGGACATACAGTGAGGAAGGGGAAGAGTATGTAGCTTTAAAAGGTAAGAATATGTAGAGTGAAAGGCCTGCTGGCCATTCCCAGCCTTGAATCCTTAGGTGCCCCATGGTTTTAGCCGAGTGACTCTTGGTGCCTGTTCCCCTTCGCAGGTGTGAAGAATGGGCTGGTAGCAATGCCAGCAGAAATCTTTCTTTGTTCTGAAGGTGTCCCCCCTGTCTGGCTACAGGGATGATGAGCATCTTGCAGTCTCTGATTGTGGCTTGATTAAAATTTTAATTCTCTTGCATCCTCCCTACATTAGCATGAATGAGACACAGAGGGCCCCTCACCTGGCAGTTGCATTCCATAAGGAAAGCCAACAATAGCCATCAGGAGTCAGGGCCAGCCTCCCAGAGGGAGTGATATTTAAATCAAGGCCTAGGTGAGGAAGAGCCAGAATTTTAAGGCTGAGGGAACATCTCCCGAAAAAGCCCTTTCCTGGGGCAGGAAAGACATGCGTCTGAGCAAAAGAAGGCCACTGTGGCTGCAGAAGGTGAGCAACAGGGAGAGAAGGAAGAGGAGGTGGGGTTGGAGACACCTGAAAGAGGAAGAGCCTGCAGGGCCTTGAAGGTCTAAAGGAGAATGAGGCTGTCATCTCTCTGTGTGCAAGGCCCCGCCCACTCCCACTACTCTTTGGGAAGTGGCAGGTGGGGAGGAATGAGTTACTCCCAGAACAATCCAAAATGGAATCATAGTAAGAGTTAACTCCAACTGGGCACTTGCTATGCACCAAGTGCTGCTCACAGCAGTGCCTACACTGATTCCTTTACTTCTGACACAGGCACAAAGAGGTTAAGTAACTTGCCTGAGGTCACACAGTTGGAAGTCTTGAGGCAGGAATCAGACCCAGATGATCTGGCTCAAAAGTCCACCCTACCATGCACCACCAACACAGCTTGCACTGGAGAACCCCTGGCCGTCTGGCAGTGGCTGTTGAGATGTGGCAGCGGCTGGAGGTGAGGGCTTCTTTCCGCAAATGGTCTCTCTTGGGGAAGCTCTCCATCTGTAATCTGAATCCTGAGAGTGGGCAAAAAGCAAGCCAAACAGGAAACTAATACCCTTGAGAGTATTGAAGAGATGGGCAAGAGTTAGTGAAGAGCCTCCACCCACCACTCCTGCATTAGAACACAATGAGACCAAGGTACAAAGCTCAGCCGGGAGCTATGCAGCCACAGGTATGTGGGCTCAAAAGGAGGCAGCTGTTGGCCAGGCTTGTGCTAGGGGGCTTGCCATGTTTGTCATGCCGGGTTCAAATGTGAAACACAATGATTTATTTAATGTTAATAACTTTCCAAATGTATAGGACTTGGCTCTGGAACATTTTATCCCTCCTACTAGCACCAACAACAAATGAGCCGACAAATATTTACTGAGTTACTACCCTGAACAAAGCTTTGCACTCTCCTGCATTTGGTATTGACAAAGCGCACGGAGAACTGGGCTTTGGAAGAGTTCAATCGAAGCCTTATCAGAGTCCTGCTCTCACACACACCAGGCTTATATCACATACTTCAGAAAGTCCTGAGACGGAGTGGTCCTGTCCTACTAGATGCTGCACATATGGCCAGAGGTCATTATGAGGTACCTGGCCAAAGGCTCCCATGCTAGAGTTTAGCTCCTGCGAAGTTCAAGTTTAAATATTACTCAAAATTGGTATAAGGGCTTAATGAAAGGTACTTGTTCTTCATGGGCTCAGTTGAATTAGGTTTTTAACTTGGGTTGGTTAGCAGGTTTCTGGAACATAAAAAGGTAGAATTTAAAGCCTGTCTAGCTCTGGAAAATGTTCCAGTTTATACTCTAGAACTCGACCTCGGCCCCACAGCCTTGTTCCCACACCTTAAATAACTCTACTGACCCAACATAATCTGAGTGTAAGGGGAAGGCTGGAGCCCCCCCGCCCCACTCCATGCCACACACTGTTCCAGAAGGGCACTTGACATTGCTTCTCACACATCCTCATAACCACTCTGTGAGGTAAGCATATCCATCTCTGTTTCCAAGAGAAAAATTACTGAGGATTAGGAAAGATAGGTCACTTGCCCAAGGCCACATGACTGGTCAGTCAGTGGCTATGCGGAGACTCTACCCAGGCCTGCCTCCCAGGCCCACAAAGTCACTGCTGCCCTGACTTCCCTCAAGAAGTGGCTGCATGAAATCCTATTACTAAAGAACATTAAGGTCCCTCCTCATACCTCTGAAGCCTTAACCATGTAATAACATGTTCTTTTTACGGAGTTTCTTTGTAGGGCTCACGCACACTGTGGAAATTAGCTAACTGCTTCTCAACATTTATTTATGCACTAAGAGAAGGGGCAACGCCACACTGTTACTCTCACTTTCCTGACAGGAGCTAGAGGTAGAGAGAGGCTGCTATGGCTTTTCTCTGGTCAGCTGAAGAACGAAGAGGAGAACATAATGGCTCCAGCCTCCAGGATGGTGCTGTTGACGGCTGCCAGCCGGCAACGTAGCTAATCTCCCAGCTTGCAAGTAGGCACGAGAGAGAACATGTTTGCAGTGTTCCTGCACTATTTGTGACACGCCATTTACCCTGTGGTTATCCAGAGAAAAAACCCTTCTCTGGGGAGTGTCAGTACATGAAAAGAGAACTGAATCAAAACTAACTTCTGGAGACCTCACCTGCTTGCATCGCTTCTCATTAGTATCACTTGCCTGCCACGTTGGTTGCTCCAGGCTGGGTGATAAGTGGAGTAGGCATTATCCCTTTGGGATAACTGCTACTTAAAAAAAAAAAAAAAAAAAGAACCCTAAATCTTTACTTCCTCTTACTATGTCCTACCTTTGTCATAATGAATGTTATAACTTTCCACTGTTATTGTAAATCCTCCTTTAATACCTTGAGAATTTCTCCCCCTTAACATTGTCACATTAGCCATGAAAATATACATTTAACTCTAATCCAGTAAGTCTCTTCAAGGCTTTTTTTTAAAAGCTTTGTATACTGTTCTGATCAATCTCCTTGGAATGTCCTTTAAAATTAGTTTCTAAAACCTCCTAGGTTAGTTTCTCCTAAAGATAACTTAGTTTAGCCACATACGGAATTCTCACTAACAACTCTGCAACACTACACCTTTTCTGTACACAGTTTAGTATTTGCGCTAACTTGAGAGTGGCACTGTCCTAGCCTCCAGGATAATGGACACACCAAGCAGTGGATTTGTACCCATTAGTTTTAGTAAAATTACAAAAACTACCATTTGTTGCAGGTTTGCAATTTTTCATGTTACATACACTGGCTCACAGAAACCCCACAAGAGAGATCCTGCCCTTTATCTCTTTGACATATAAGGAAAGGAGGCCTGGAGAGGCGAAGTACTAGGCTGAAGGTGTATCAAGTCAGAAAATGACTGAAGTCTAATGAGTGTGGCAGTAAGAACTTGAGTTCTGGAGTCAGACTCCATTACCTGTCCCAACCACCACTCAGCATCCCTTCAAACCTCTTGCGTTCCAGGCCTGCTCAGGAGACAATTTCTTTTTCCTCTTCAACGCCCATCAAAATTCTGATAGCTTCAGCCTGACAAGTTTCAGCTCGTCGGGGCTTGCATTCACGCACCTACTCTATGAACCGAAAACTCCATCCTACCATTCCCCCAGCCCAACTGCTGGGAGGCGGAAGCCATTGGCAGGATACAGGATAAACAGGCCAAAGTCCCTGCCCTCTGGGAGTTTAGGCAGGGAGGGTCTACTATTGTCTGGGTTCAAAGCAGAGTATGATTTGTTCTATAAAGAGGTACAAAGTTCTTCTGGGCACCCTTTAGAAGCAGGTGCCCATAACGTTCTCCACGTGTGTGCCTCTCAGATTCTACATTTTCGTGTTTCCTAAGGACTCCCAGGGAGTGTTTGTGTTTTGAGAGGAGGTGGTTCTTCCACAAAATGTATAGATGGTACCCTGCGTCAAGGAGTTTGGTTGTGTTTTGTCCCTAGGAAAAGGATGGAAAGGTCCTAGAAAGGAACGGTATTTCAGGGCTGTTGCGGACTTGAGAGATTGCCTAGTCTAACCCTGTAATTTCATAAATGAGGAAACAGGCTCAAGTGAAGCAACTGGGCTTTCCCAAGGTCACAGCTGGAAGGCGGGAGGACGAAAGCGTGTACCCCGGCCCTGGCTCACAGCTGGGCCCTTTATCTCCTCTCCACTCCACCCCGGCCTCAAAAAATGCGCCCTCCATGCTAGTGTTTATCTGGCCGCCACGCCTGCACCAGAAACCCGGGATCCGTGAGGAACCCGACACCCCCTTCGGCGGCGGCCAAGCCTGCTCCCGCCATCCCTACGGGAAGGGCAAACCGTGGTCCGCCGCCCTGGCCTCAGCCAACCTCTGGGTCGCGGGGGAGGAGGGGCGAGGGCTCGGCGCCGCGTCCCGGGCCCACGACCCTGGGCAGAGTCCCAGGAACAAAAAGGCCGCCCCCCCCGTCCCTCCTCCCCTCCCTCCGTCCCCGCCGCGGCCCCGCACGTGCTGCGCCTCGTGCACCAAGCCGGGCCCCGCCCCCGCCTCCCATTGGCGGTGCCGCACCTTCCCCTCTCCCCCCTCCCGCGCGCCTGGACTCGGCTGCGGCTCCACGTGACCCGAGGGGGGCAGGGCCGCGCGGCCCGAGCGGGCCCGCCGATAGGCTCCGCAGGCCGCGCCCAGCCCCGCCTCCCCCCTCCCTCCCTCCCGTCAGTGGCGCGTCCCGAGGGTGACGAGATTGGGATAAGAGGAGAGGGGAGAGCGGCTACGGTGGTCTGCGAGGAGCGCGGGGACTATGAAGAAGAAGGCGAAGGGCAAGCCTCTGGCCGAGGGGAAGGAGCCGCAGCCGAGGAGGGGCGCTGACCCGGACTCCAGCCGGCGCCGATCAGGTGACACGCGCGCACCGGCCCGGGCCTCCGGCGTCGCCCCTCACCTGGCCCGGCACGTCTCCCCCCGCACCCCCGCGGATTGACCAATCACAGCCCGGGAGGCTGCGCCCGCCCTCTCCACGGGGCGGGCCAATCCCAGGCCGCGACCCGGGGACGCCGGCCCGGCCTCATGAATAATTAATGACGGGGGCGGGGCGGCGGGGGAGCGGCCGCGCGCCTGCGCGGTGGCTGCCCGCGGCGTCGGCTGCGGCGGGTCGCGCGGCTTCGGCCCCGTCTCGGGGGGCGGGGGCTCGGGCGGGGGAGGCGAGGCTGGCGAGCGGAGCGCGGGGCACGATGTCCGACGCGAGCGGCGGAAAGAAGCCGCCCGTGGAGCCGCAGGCAGGCCCGGGCCCGGGGCGCGCGGCTGCGGAAAGGGTCTTGCCGGGCTCCTTCCCCCTCGTCCTGAAGAAGCTGATGGAGAACCCCCCGCGCGAGGCGCGCGTCGGTGAGGGGCGCGGTTTCCGCAGGGGCGGGCCTGGCGGGGGCGGGGTCGGGAGGTCGGAGGTCCCGGTGAGGTGGCCCCGCGGCGGGGGAGGGGGCCGGAGGGGGCTAGGGTTGGGGGGGGGCGCGGCTAGAAGGTTGGGAGGAGGAGGTCGGGGGCGAGTTGGGAGAGGCCGGGTCAGATGGGCGTTGGCGGGGAGGTTGGGTGTGGAAGGAGAGGATGGGGCGGGGTCGCGGAGCGGGGTGCTTCGGGGGCGGTGCGGGCGCGCGCCGCGGGGAGGGCTTCCTCAGCAGGCTGCCGGGGGTCGCCGCAGCCACCCAAATCACGCTCCAGGGCGCCTCCTCCGGAGACAGCTGCATCGGAGTCACTTGGGGTGCTTGTGCAGAATGCCAGGTACTGGGCCCCACCCTTCACCTGCGGCTGCTGGGACAGGAATTCGCGTTTTAAGGAGCCCCCACACACCTCCGCGATTCTGCAGTCCGCCAAAGTTTGGGAGGCGCTGAGTTACATGGCAAATTGGTTTTGCACATGGCCTTGCTCCCTCCTGGGAGGAAGACCTGTCTTCATCGCCACTACTAGGTACACACTGGAGATTTTCTGGAAGTGTTTCTGTGGGGTGCTGCCAAGGTGAGGGAGTGGTGTCAAGAGAAGGGATGCGAGGTGCCTCCTGAGGTGGCGCGTGAGGTGAGGCAGGTAGAGAGATGAGAGTCAGAATGAGGCCACCGAGGCCCTTCACCTGGTTGGTTGGGGCTGACAGGAGACCTTGGGGCCACAGTGGCAGGGCTGGGCTGCTGCTTGTTTCCTAGGCCCCAAAGGTCCTTGGGGTTTATGTGGAAAGCAGATTTGGCCTTGGTTTTTCAGCCAGGGAACATGAGGTCAAGAGAGCAGCAGGAGTGCCACCTATTGTAGTTTAGTTTAAGGTGCACAGAGGTATGCTTTTGATCTGAGACCTTTGACTTTCCAGGAACCATCAGTGTGATTTGGAGAGTTGGAAAAGAACAGGCCTTCTGTGAATTATCCGTCTTGGGGAATCAATTATTTTTTTAATGTCATTTTTCTTCCTTTCTGGGTGTGTTCTGAGGCTTCTGTTCCTATGGCTTGTCACTGTTGGGTTGTAAATAGCTTCGCATATCAAGTGAGGCCCATTCATGGTCTGCTTTGGGACTTCATGTGCACAGACTGTGTTGTTTTTAAGGTGATGCTTTGTTCCAGATTTGGGGCTGAGATGAGCTGCTGGGACAGTTGTACACATCTATCAGGTTCTTGTTCAAGGTTATCAAACCATCTATAACAGTGGACTTGACATTAACATGCTCACAAAGCACTTTGACAGAATCTTATTTAGTGTTCCACAACAGTCCTAAAGGTTATTATCCCTACTTCCCAGATGAGGAAAGTTGAGGCTCAGAGACATGAGAACGCTTTCTCAATGTCACAAGCTTTGTAACTCTCAGTCTGGTGCTCTTCGCTGTATCCCTGGCAACCACTGAGGTCACTCCTTGTGACCTGAGTGATGAGCCTTGTTCTTTATCAGCTCTTACAATTAAACCTCCAGCTTATGAAAACACTGAGGCTAGGAAAAACCTGGAACTTATTGTTACTTGTCCTTTGGTTGGAGTGTTTTCCTGTCTCCTCCCTTCTGTCTCCTTTGATCCCACGACCCCGCCCAATTGGATCACAGTCATTTTGGAACAGAACAGAGTCAAGATCTCTGGGGAGGAGGACAGCGAGGCCATCTGGCCCACTCAGCCCACCAAAGCTTGGCTTTCTTACTTCCCACCTGGTTTTCAACCAAAACCTAGTACAGAAAGCAGTTACAACAGTTTAGGTTAATTCGTATTAGAAGTCATGACCAAATTCTGTTGAAACCTCCACCTTCTTAACTCACTGGGTGTGTTCATTTTTATTGTCTCAACAGACTGCTTTTTGGTTGCCTGTGGTCTAGGGCCATGCATGACTGGTATATTTCCAACATAATCATATTCAATTTCTCTTTTTTACTTCAGATTCCATAGTTCAAAGTTGTCTCCCTCAGTTTGAAAACGCATGAACTTGTCATGATTTCATCTCCCACTTTCTTGATTAGTCTCCCTGTCACTTTGATTTCCTTCTAACCTTGTCACATTTCTCGACTTTTTTTCCGAATATTCCCTTTCTTGGATATCCATGTATGGTAACTTTGTGACTGAGACAATTAGGTGGGATCCAGTCCCTGCTAATAGATTAGTTTTACTTTAAATGGGAGCGAGCTTTCTTCTTCAGCTCCACCCTCTCCTTTTTCCCCAGAAAGTCTTGTCTGCTTATTCAGGGATAGACAGTCTCTTGAAATGATTGGTCTGAAAAAAGGTCCTGAAAAGACAGCTGCAGGCCCTGTGTATCTGATAAACCCACAGGGAATCTGTTTGCAAACCCAGAGGTTTTCATTCAGTATACACATTTTCTCATTTCCGTGGGCCACCATCTGCTTGTTCTTGCCTTGGCCCCAAGATCTAGAAATGCATCAGAAACAGTCCCTGCCCTCAGTGAGCTCACAGCAGTAATGAGTGTCTGCCACTTGCCAGGAATTCTACAAGACACTTTCAAATGTTATCTCTAGTGTACACCAAAGTCAGATATCACAGCAACTAGGTGGCAGAGCTGGGATTTAAGCCCTAGGCTGGGTTGCTATGGAGAAGCATAGCAGAGGGGACAAGACAGAGCACAAATATTCTTGGCCTGGGCAATCAGCTCTCTCCTATTATTTGGATAAGATATCAGGAAGGCTCAGACATTCCCATTTCCTCCTCCTAGCTTTTGTCTGGCAGATGCTAATCCCACAGCTCATTCTGAATTAACCCTGGGACCACATTAGGACTTGAAGCTTGCGACCATTTGGGGAAGTCCTGGCACAGATGAGGACAGGCTGCTTTCTCTAAAAAAGACCAGTGAGCTTAGGTCAAACACGGGGTCATGACTGGTGAACACAGTGTGCTTAGAAAGATGGGCATCCTTGTGATGTTCATTGCTCGCCTCCTGCGATTGAGTTACGCTCTTGTGTGGTGTCTCATCAGATTTTGTGTCTACAGATAAGGAAAAGGCAAAGGAGAAGCTGGAGGAAGACGAGGCTGCGGCAGCCAGCACCATGGCCGTTTCAGCCTCCCTCATGCCACCCATCTGGGACAAGACCATCCCGTATGATGGCGAGTCCTTCCACCTAGAGTACATGGACCTGGATGAGTTCCTGCTGGAGAATGGCATCCCCGCCAGCCCCACCCACCTGGTTCAGAACCTGCTGCTGCCTGTGGCAGAGCTAGAAGGGAAGGAGTCGGCCAGCTCATCCACAGCGTCCCCACCATCCTCCTCCACTGCCATCTTTCAGCCCTCCGAAACCGTGTCCAGCACAGGTTGGTGATGGGCCTTTGAACGGGATCAGCTGTCCTACCTGAGGAAGTCCACTTCCCACTGCTTGTGGCTGGAGACCCAGTGAGCCCCTTTTCTTAGGGAAGGGCCTAGTGATAAAACCCTCCACTCTCCACCTGTCTGCACAGTCCCTGAGGCTGGAGATGGAACCAGCAGTCGCATCAGTGGCAGTGGGAGCCTTTCGGTGCTGCAGGTGGTCAGGGCAGCAGACCAAGCCTTTCCAGTCTGAGGCTTCAAAGGGTAGAATTCCCGTTCTGCATTTTCTCAGCAGCTCTTTGCCCTGCATGCACTTTGCCACAGATTATTGGGACACTCAGGCAATAAAATAATAATAATAATAATAATAATAATAATAATAATAATAATGATGATGCCAGCTAACATTTATTTAGCAGTTACTCTGGGACGCTCATTAACATGTAATCCTCACAAGAACCTTATGAGATTGGTACTACTATTGTGTTTTATAGGTGAGGGAACAACTTAAGTAACTTGCCCAAGGTCACACAGCTGGTAGGTAGTAGAAACAACACTTGAACCCAGAATGTCTGACTCCACAGCCAGATACTGCTTTGGCACTGGTGCGAAAAAGGCATCACCTTCAGGGTTCCTTCTTTGTCCCCTTATCCTTTTACTGTTTTGCCTCTGGGGGTTGGTTGGTTGGTTTTCATGCTCCTCAGTCATGAACCCTCCAGAGAAGCCTTGGCCCCTGTTTCAGGGGTCTCTGCAAAGCTTTCTGCAGGCCAGTTTTAGGCATACAGGCCGATGGCTCCTGGAAAGACCCCAGGAGCTGGTGTGGAACCCAGGGACCCCATCCCTCCAAAATTTTCATGCTTTATTTTTTTTAATTTTACCTTTTATTGTGGGAAGATTTTCAAATACAAGAGTTAGACTACTATGATGAACTTCTGTGTAACCATCACTCAGCTTCTGTAATTCTTAACTCATAACCAACCTTGTTTTATGTAACTTTTTCCATTCTCCTCACCTGATTATTTTCAGTCAAATCTTAGATGTTACATTATTTCATCCGTAAATATTTTAATATGTATGTAAAATATAAGGATTTTTTATAAAACATAACAGAATCACCAATTTTACATCTGAACTTGACAATAAATTCATCAGCATTCAAATTTCCAAAAAGCCATCTCATGGATATTACTGTTGTACAGTTTTTTTGAATCAGCATCGAAATAAGACCCACACATCTTATTTATCTTATTTAGTTATGTCCCTTAAATTTCATAATCTATTGGGTCCTCTTTCCTTTTTTTCTTTGCAGTTTATTTGTTGATGAAACAATCATTTGTCCTGCAGAGTTTTACACATGTTGGATTTTTCTGACTATATCCTTGTAGTGCCATTTAACATGATTCTCTGCCCTTTTTTTTTTTCTCCTATAAATGGGTTAGATCTAGAGGCTTTAACTGATTCCAGCCAAATTCTTGTTTGAAGGCAGCTTTTTTGTGTGTGCGTGTGCTGGTCAGGTTGTCCTAGAAGGCTGGTTTCGTGTATGAGTAGGAGACAGCTGGAAGTGAGCCCCCACTTGTACCTTAGACCACCTAGGTGGCATTCACCTTTGATTTTGTTTTTACCTAAAACTTTTTAATGAAGTATAGTGTACAAAAGTACCCACGTTATAAGTATACCACTCAATGAATCTTCACAAAGTAAAGCCACCCATGTGACTACCACCCAAATCAGGAGATAGAATTCTCTTGATGTCTTGTGACCCCGATCAGTCATTACTCCCCAAAGGTGATCACTATCCTTATTTCCATCACCAAAGTTTCCTTTTGCTTGCAGTGGAACATTCTATAAATGGAATTGTATATTATATCCTTTGTTTTTAACTATTATACATTGATTACATTTATACTCACTTATAGCTCTCTACTCTCTATACTCTATACTCACTTTCAGAATCTCTTTACACTAACAAGATAGATTTTATGCTCACTTTGGCAGCACGTATACTAACAATATAGATTTTCAGGACACATTTATGGAATGCTGTGACAGAGAAAAACCACAATACAGATGAAGTAAGATTTATATTGAAGAATTGTACACATGGTAGGAATAAGGTAGAATTTTCTCTTAATTTTCCAGTTCTTTCTGTAGGAAAGATGAGTAGTATGTATTCTTTCATCTCTAGCTTCTTTCCTCAACTTTGTGAAAATCTTTCGTTGTTGCCTGTAGCATTGTTTGTTCTCTTTTATCACCAAATGGTATTCCATTGTATGACCATACCACAGTTTACCCGTTCTGCAGTTGATGGACACTTGAGGTCCTTCTAGTTTTGGTTATACACACCACCACCACGAACACTTGTGTGCATGTCATTTGGTAAATATTTGTGTACAAACCAGTTGGGCATTTACCTGGGAGTAGAATGCCTGGGTCATTGGACGTGTACGTATTCAGCTTTTGTAGCTGCAGCCAGATAGTTTATCAAGTGGTTGTGCCCAGCGGGGTGTGAGGTTTCTAGTTGTCAGCCTTTGGTACCTTTGCTTTGCTTTTTGTTCTGCAGGTATAGAGTTGGCAGCCACATTGGTCCCTGGTCATTCACTCCTCTGATGCTCAGCCCTCTTTGTAATTAACCTCCCCAGTGGGATACAATGAGTTTATGTGCATGACTCAGTGAACACCTAAGTTTGAATGTTGTCAGACTTCTGCTTAGAACCCTCCAGTGGCTTCTCCCATTTCAGGGGAAAAGTCAAAATCAGTAGCACTATTGACATTTGGACCAAATGATTTTTTTTGTTGGAGTAGAGGGAGGGACTGTCTTATACATTATAGGATGATTAGCAGCATCCCTGGCTTCTACTCAGTAGAACACCCTCCTTTCCACAGTCCCTACATGGCCTGATGGTCCCCTACAGGACAAAATTGTTCCCTATTGAAAACTACTGCTTTATTGGGATTAAAAGTCCTATATTTTTTGTGCTGGACAAGTTCCATTACCCTTCCCTGTCATTCATTCACTCCAGCTACATTGGCCTCCTTTGCTGTTCCTCAGATATATGGGTATGTGCCTGTGTACATACCAGTGCACTCCACGTTCACTCTTTTTGAAATGTTCTCTCAAATATTCACATGGCATCTCACGCTTTTATAGATATTTTAAATTTATCTTGTGTGATGTCAGCCTTCCCCACTAGAATAGCACTCCACAAAGGCAAGATTTTTTCTTGTTTTATTCATTGCTTTGTCTTTGCCTGGAGAGCACCTGGCATGCAGTAGGTGTTCAGTAAGTTTTATTGACTGAGTAATTATTTTGTGTACTTTTATCAGTAGTATTGAATGAATAGGCCAAAGGTGTAGGGTTTTTTTTTTTTTAATTAACTTACCTCTAACGACCTTTGAATTCTGAAAGTTCCTTTAATCCAAAGTCCACTATAAAGTCGCAGTCAGGGAGGGTGGAGAAGAACAAGGATTCGGAGTCAGCCAGACCCAGACTCAAATTTTGTTTCAGTCACTTATCACCTGTGTGTCTCTGAGAAAACCATGTTGTTTCTCTGAGCCTTAGTTTCCTCATCTGTAAAATAACGCTAACACCCATCTTGCTTTCAGAGTTGTTATAAGACTAAATGAGTACAATTCCTGATACATCTCTAGGTATCCAAAAATGGAAGGCATTTCATTATTCAATCTGTGTCCCTAACTCATTATAGTTCATGGAGAGATTCAGCTGTTTCTTATTACTTGAGAGTTTGAAACCACAGGAAGTTAAGGGGGTATAATGATTTAGTGTTTGTTTAACATTTCTGGGGGGAAGAAACAATTGGAATATCCTGTCTTTTTCAAGGGCCTCTGTTTCCTTTTGAGCATTTTGTCCATAAAGGGAAGCATTCTTTCCACGTTTGTGTTGTTGAATTGAATCGTGTATGCCCATCTGGCTCAGGGGCTGTCAGTGGTGTGGTTTTTCTTTCCTCCAAGTGGCAGTGGGTGTGCAACATTGAGATTCAAGCAGGTGTCTGTGTGTGATGTGGATCTTCACTGTCCAGTGGGCTGCTTCGGGACCCCTGCTTCTGTGTCTTTCAGAGTCTTCCCTGGAAAAGGAGAGGGAGACACCCAGTCCCATCGACCCCAACTGTGTGGAGGTGGACGTGAACTTTAATCCCGACCCTGCGGACCTAGTCCTCTCCAGCGTGCCGGGTGGGGAGCTCTTCAACCCTCGGAAGCATAAGTTTGCAGAGGAGGATCTGAAGCCCCAGCCCATGATCAAAAAGGCCAAGAAGGTCTTTGTCCCCGATGAGCAGAAGGTAACCTGGTATCCATAGAAATGAAGGTACAGCATTGGTTCAAGAACTGAGGGACTGTGCTTCCTCATGGTGGATTTTATCTGGAGGTTCCTCCCTCCCATGGACCCCATTTAGAAAGGCATGAGTTCAGAGCACAGAGCCATATCCTGCAGCAGTTTGTAGAAGGAAAGGGAGTCAGCTATCATTTGGCCCCAGCATGGCTCCCTGTAGCTTCTGTTTCCTTACCAGCCGGTGACCATGTCGATGTCCCTGCTTCCCTGGCCTTAGCCCAGCCTTTGGGCAGGAGCTCACTAGGCCACAGGATCTGGGCTGAACAAGCCCTTGCTTTGAAGGGCAAAAGATGGTTGGTCATATGTTACCATCCCCAGGGATGAGCAAGTAGCTTTCGGGCCAATAGTTTTATAGGAATTGGGAGGGATAGGGTAGAAAAGAAGGATTTGCAGTTTTTCCATCTTTTATGGAAGACTCACAGGAAGGACTTTTCATCCAAGCTTTGGAATCAGGCGGACCTAGGTTCAGAGCCCGCTTTGTTACCTAGAACTAGCTGGGCCTCAGGTTCCTCATCTGTGAAATGAGAATAACCATACTTGCCTTTCAGGAGGTTGAGGCTTTCAGAATAATGACGATGAAAGTGCTCTGCCTTCATGTGATCCTTACTGTAGACCAGGCACTGTTATAAGCACCTTGTACATATTAACTCATTTAATCCTCAAACAACTTTATGAGGTAGTTACTGTTATTATCCCGCATTGTAAAAATGAGGGACTTGAGACCTTGAGAGGTTAAGGAATTCACTGCTAGTAAGGGGCAGAGCCAAGATTTGAACTCAGGACTGGACCTTACCCGCGACTGAAATGGAGGCAAGGTGTAGACAGTGTGTTTATATTGGAGTGGCACAGAGCAGGCTCCCAGGAAGTGGAGTCTCGTTCCCTCCACCACTTCCTACCAAAGGGCCTTGTAACACACCCTGGGGAAAGGGCGGCGCCCCTCACTGTCCTTGGCACATGCAGCTCCTTCCCCAGGTCCCAGCTTGCTTTCTGGCTGTCCCAGATGAATGATAAGAGGAATCTGGGGTGTGTAGTGCTGGCAGGAGGGGAAAGGTTGGGGTCCCTCATGGGGAAAGAGGAGAGACCCACAGAGGATACTTCCCCACAGGATGAAAAGTACTGGACAAGACGCAAGAAGAACAACGTGGCAGCCAAACGGTCCCGGGATGCCCGGCGCCTGAAGGAGAACCAGATTACCATCCGGGCGGCCTTCCTGGAGAAGGAGAACACGGCCCTGCGGACGGAGGTGGCTGAGCTACGCAAAGAGGTGGGCAAGTGCAAGACCATCGTGTCCAAGTACGAGACCAAGTACGGACCCTTGTAACCCGTGCCCTTGCCCGGGTGGCGCTGCCTACACCTCAGCCCTCCGCCTGGGGGCTCCCTGAAACCCCACACACATGTGGAGACTTATGACTCGTCACGGGCAATGGTGGCGCACCTGCTCCAGGAGCGGTCACGTTCAGCTTCATTATCACATGGCCGGCGCACGTGGCGATTTCCCTGGGGAGCCAGCCTCCTCACTGGTGGAGATGCGAGGGAATCGACACAGACGGGTGCATCAGCCTTAGTTTCTATTCTTGGATGTCCCAATCGAATCAGAAGGGGACTCTGGAGCACAGATCTTTCACAGGGCGCTCAGGCTGCCCTGACTCTTCCTCAGCCTCCAGCCTGGGCCACGGAGGCCTGTCTCTGCAGAATGAGTCCATCGTTGTCGCCCTTACGTCTTCTCAGGTAGCAGGGCGCATTTCCACGTGGGCTGTGTATGTGTGGTCCACCTCACCCTCCCCGGAAAGTCTTTGAGAGGAACATCCGTTCCCACCTCCCTCAGAGGTACAGACACACCAGCTCCTCCGTAGTGTCCGGATGGGTGCCAGGCCACAGGAGCAGGGTCTCTGCACAGCCCAGGATGGGGTTTGGGTTTGGGCCTGCAGCAGAAGTGCAGCCAACCATTCTTAGCTCCCACACCCCTTTACTCTTGTGGCTCCGAGCCCTGGAACCAGGGAGGAGGCGCTGGCGACTGGCTGTCTCTGCATTTCGTCTGCAGTGGAGGAGAGACTCCAGGGCGGCCAGTCTCTGAGCTCTGATCACAGTGCATCTCCTCTTCTTCAGGTCACTCGTGGAGGCCAGCTGAATCTTGTTTGTCCCACTAGACTGGGCCACTGAGCCTGCTGTTTCTTATTACCCAGTGACCAATCTCAGATCTTAGATTTAAAAGGAAAACTCCACCTCATCTAGGAAGCTTAACTTCCTGGAGCCAGGATGTACCTTCCGCATGGTGTTTAGAAACCCAGCCTCCACAGCCCCTTCCACTGTGGGCGGGAGCTGGGGCATGTGTTTCCGTTTCTTGCTCTGCCCTCCAATGTTGGCCAGGCCAGAGGAAAGCAGAAGAGGGCTTCCCAGTTCCCACTTCAGGATCTCTCTCCCATGCCAGCTGCCTAGAGGGCACCTCCTGGGCAGGACACCTGGTCAGGGGTCACCAGGATTGCAGCACAACTCATGGAATAGCAGGTACTTGGGACATTTACATGGGCTTGAGTCCTCTCGGTCTGGGTCCCTGGAGATGTGGGCCACCACACAAGCTTGGCCATGGTGTGGCCTGGAGGCATCCTCGCAGCCGTCACTATTTCACAGCTGCTTTCTCTTGTGTCCAACAGGACTTGTCCTTTTTGCTCTTCCCGGAGATTCACTGAGGGGCTCAGTGGAACCCCTCATTGCGGTCAGCTGGGGCACCTGCAAATGAGTGTATTTATTGGCTCAGGGCCAAGCAGCCTGTGTAGGGGGTCAGAAGTGACGGGCGTGCTTTGTCGTGCTCACCACTGGTTTTATTTAAAGTGGTGGCTCTAAGACCCGAGCACCGACCCCCAAAGACTTTTCGTAATGCATTAGGACCAGGGGAAGCCGCCCACTGGCATGGACTGCACCCCAGGGGAATGCCACGGCCCTCTGGGGTCCTGCACACCTGCCTCTTTGGGGACTTGACAAGGGTCCCTGAGGCTAAGGGAGGCCACCCCCTCTCTCCAGGCCCCCCTGACTTTTACTTTGTGGTTCTATAAAAACCATGTTCACACTTTTCACTCTATTGTAACCACAACAGGGCAGTTGCATCCGGCATGTCAGTGTCCTGCCCCGGGCAGCTTGCCCGTCTGGGCCCTCTGGCCTGGCTACCCACCAAGAGGGCACTTCTCATTTTGTTATTGGTAGAAGAGCCTCCAGCTTAAAAGCTCTTCATTTTCTTTGGCCAGAAAGTGTATGGTTTATGTTTTTTCATTTTTTTTTAAAGGATAGAGACTAAATCTCTGGATGGTGTCCATGCTCCAACCCCAGCGGGTGGGATGATGGCCTGGTGTCTCTCCTCTTTGTCCCACCCACTGCTCTTTGTCCCCCTCCTCTCTAGGGCAGTGGGTGAGTGGCTCCTTCCCAGAGTGTTTACTTGGAAAGAGTGTGGCTGCTGGCCTCTTTTAGAACAGCCCCTTTGAGTCGGGAGCCTGGCAGGGACGGGAGGGAGATGTCCACAGGGGTTGCCATGTTGGGGAAAAGGAGTGCTCAGGGAAGCATGTCTCCTTCCCAGGCCTAGAATCATGTTTTGGCGGAAGGAGAGGGTTGGTGCCTGTTAGTTTCCACTGTGGAATTGGGAGTCTCCTTGACACCCTCCTGGTCCCTCTTCATCTTGGGGCTGACAGTCAAAGGCTGAGGCTCCTGTGCTCAGATCTCTGACATTCCCTAAAAATCACTGGAGGCCAGAGAAGTCACCGTGAACGGTTTCCGTGGGTTTGCTTTGGGCTGGGAAGCATCATCGCTTCCTAAGCACCATGTCTTCAGTTTCATGGGAGACTCAGTGCAACATCAGAACGAGCTAGGAAGCTGCAAGAGTATCTGCGTGTTACGTGTATATCTAGAAATAGAAGAGTGTGTGCGCGCGTATACACACGCACGCACATGTGTTTAGAGAGAGAACTTTCACAGTGGCCAGCAACCTTGTGGAGGACCTAGGTAACTTACCCTTGGCCAGTGGGAGGGGTTTGCCTGTCTGGGTCCTGAGGTTGGGGAAGCCACTTAGCGGTGAACCTTGACCGGGTAAGCATCACCCTGCCGAGGGGCCGCTGTGGCCTGAGGCAGGGTGGCTGGCGTGGGATCCAGCAGAGGAGGGCCCTCCATGCCGGGCATCTCGCCATCCAGGGCCCTGGGAGCTCTGCTCCACGCAACACAAAGGGCTGAGAGCCCCTGGTTTTCCTGGCAGAACCCCACCCCAGAGCTCCTTTAACATCTGTTAATTAAGTGCAATAAATTTTTCTAGAAAATGGCAAAGATGACTTCCAGGTGGACCTTGCTGTCTTGTGGTGTTGGGGATGCCGGAACACCACTTGGTTTTATTTTTCTAAGTGCATGTGATGTGATAGAGTGTGTGGGGCGCTGCGTCCTCCCCTGGGAGCTGGCATTCCCCTGGGCCCCTCTTTCTTACCTTTGTTGGGGGAAGGAGGCAAGGAGAAAATCCTTCCCAGGTGGCAAGGGCAGAAGCAGACTGCAGCCCGTTGGCCTTATGTGCGTATGTGCGTGCGAGTGCGTCACTGCTGGTGGGCCGGAGTGATGTGGGGAGGGAAGCCGGGTATGTAACCTTTTCAAAACAGAATTAAATATTTTGAGATGAGAATTGTGGGGCTGTCTTTTCTGTCCTCCTCCCCGCTTTCTGTGCTTCCTCTGTGTGCGTTGGCCGAAGAGCCTGAGGGTCATCCTCGGCACTCCTACATCAGCAGCTGGGTCCCCTTGGCCATGTCACCTAACCACTCTGTGCCCCGTGTTCCTCGTTCATCAAATGGAAGTCACTCCTGCCTGCTAACCTCATAGTTTATCGAGAAAGAACAAGTATCAGAGCAAAAGCAGTTTGAACAAATGAAAGTGCTGCACAGCTAGCTGACAGAAAGACAGGGAATTGCTCAGGTGACACCGATGGCATCTATGTAAAAAGAACAAACTGGAAGAGTCGGGTCTTGGTAGATGAACTCCCAGGGTTTTCCTTTTCTCCTTTCGCCAGATGTTCACCCTTGCAGGGCACCTGCACTGTTCTTACCGATTCAGCACTGGTGCCCCCAGGTGCCCTGCTGAGGGCTGGCCCGGGTTCCCTGGGAGCTTCCATCTGGAGGGTAGGGCACAGCAGGGTGCTCTGCCCTTGGCATGCTTGCTGCAGGTCCCCAGCGCCACCCCCCCCACCCTTCCCGCTCCGCTGCCTCTTCAGCGAGGCCTGGAAGGGCCGCCTTGCAGCAGAGATGGCCGTGCCGCCTCCCTGCCCTGCGTGGTGTCAGTGCTCAGACTCCCTGTGCTGGAGGGACCGGGAGCCATTTGTAATTTTGTTTCGAAGGAGAATGACGTGCGTGTGGAGTTTGGAGATGGGCCGGCAAGGTGGACTTTTTTAAACGGCCATTTTACAAGTGAACCTGGAGGCTCAGAAAGGTGATATGTTCCAGATCACGGCAGCAGAGCTAGACTTCACGTCCAGAGCGGGCTTCAGACTTTCAGACTGAAGCTCTTAGAGCAGTAACAGCAGGCAGACTGTTCTCAGCTGGGATCAGGGCGGTGGCTCATGTTCCACCTCCTTACAGTTCGCAGAACCTTCCAGCTCAGCCTCCTCCTCGGTCCGGCTCTGCACCTACTGCATCCTTATCTGCAGAACAGGATGCCAGCCTCACCAGGTGCTCAACACAATGACAGCTGCCATTGTGGGGACGGTGTAGAAGGTACTGACCTGCAGGCAGATGAGAGCCCTTCAGGCCTAGCACCTATCAACCATCGGAGAGGGGTGTCCACAGGGTGGCGTGGGATGCAGCCAGGGTCACAAGCCGTGTGGCCCTGAGCGAATTACTCCACCTCCCTGAGCTATTATTTCTCTGTACGATGCTACACAGGTCACGTGTGAGGGCCTGACACAACGCAGCTCTTCCTCCTACCTCCTGGCTCCCTGGAGGACAAATTTCCAAAGCTAAACACCTGCCCCCTTCCCTGACTGTTCGCATCTACCAGACAGCCCTCACGCACCTCCCGCGGCTGTGCCAGGCCGGCCCGGCTGGCAGCTCCTGACGTCAGCAGCTAATCCGGGAAAGCTGCCAGCCAGAGATAGGGGTGAGCGGCAAGGGAAATCAGAAACAGCTTTCAAGGTGGGTGTCCCCAGCCAACTCGCCCGCGTTCTCATCAACTTCTCGCTTTACCAAGCCCAGCCACGCAGGCCGATGCCTGGACCCACTGGAGCGGGAGCCTTTCGTTGCGAATGGTTTCTCTGTCAGCGGGAGCCGGGCCTGCAGGGTGCACCGCGCTTAGCCTCCCCCAGCTCCGCAGCTGCTGGTGTCTCAGGCCTGGATTCCAGGCTGACCCCAAGTCCTGACTGGGGGACGTTGGGGGATGGAGCAGATGCTGCCTCCAGGCCCGTGCTGATCCTGTGCAGGCTGCAGAGAAAGCAGAGGAAGGCAGGCAGCTGGGCTCTCAGAGCCCAAGCCGGGCGCACTGTCCTCGCTGCTCTTCTGTCATTCCTGCTGCGCAGCACCCGACGATAGGTGTCCCCATTTTACAGAGGACACTGAAGTTCAGTGAGGTCTTAGGCAACTGGCCCAACATCTCACAGCTGCTAAGTAACAGAGCTGAGATTCGGCCCAGGCCTGGCGGCTGCTAAGCCCAAGCTCCTTGTGCCATCTCAGAGATCTTCCAGTCAAGGTGCTGGTGCTGCCTGGGCCCATCCACGCTTGAAGGACATCCCCGCCATCTGCCTTCCTCAGGCCAGTGGAGGTCAGCCAGTCAAAGCAGCCAGACCAAGGCCTGGTCTGACATCTTCCGTGGGCTGCCCCAGCCACCCTGGCCAGCAGCAACAAGGCCCAGACCCAGCTACTGATGGTAGAAAGGAAAAGACTACCATTTGTCCCACATGCTGGGGGCCAGGACCTTCGTGGTGACCCCATTTGGCAAATGTGGAAACAGGTTCAGCAGGGAAGTAACTTCCCCAAGGCCACACTGCTCTCTGCCCACCTTCCTTCCAACCTCTTCCTTGGTCCCCACCACCCCTAAACCCCTCTCTCACTTCCTCGTGGCATGGGTGCCAGGGTCAGAAGCTTTGGACAACAAGGACCTTAGAGATGATCGCATCCAGGTCCTCCTTGAATGGATGGGAAAGAGACCCGGAGAGGGAAAGGAGCTACCCAAGGTCACGTGGCAAAAGGAGACTTGGGCTAAGGGATGCTGCATCTCCACACTTATCATCTCCCTGGAATCACACCAAAGTGAGTGGCCCTTCACTAAGGCTGCTCCTACTCCGACTGGACCATGAGCTGTTCACAAAAACCTGAGCTCACATGGGGCCAGAAATCAGGCCTCATCCCAGGCCTCCTCTCCAACTTGCTATGTGACCTGCAAGCCTCATCCCTCTCTGATCTCCCTATTCTCCATCGGTGCCATGGGGATCGGGATCGATCTCCTGCCCACTCATCAGGGTTGCTGTGAGGTTCATATGAGATGCTGAATAGAAGCCCCTTACAAACTGCAAGGGATGGGACATGGCACAATGTCCCAGCCCAACGTATCTGGGACCCAGAATGTGATGAAAGGTGCCTTGCCCCACCCTTCCCCCCACATCACACACAAATCATCTTCCCCACAGACTTGCCAAAGGCTGCAATTCTACCATTAGGGAAGACGGCTGGAGAGTCAAGAGTGAGGTAGGTGGAGGCAGGAAATGGGGCTGCAAGTCAGCAGGGCCAGGCTGCTCAGGGATGAAGAATATGGCTGTTCTCCTGGGGTCTGAGACCGGGACCGCTTTGAACCCTGTCTGTGGCAAGGCTGGGCCATGCCCCTAACCGCAGGACTCCGTCTGAGAAGCTGCTAAACTGAGCTCAAATCACCCTGAAACCCAACCCTAGAGCCTTGCCGAGGCCCCTAGCATGAGCTCTAGGGCTGTGAGCAAAGCAAGTGGAGGCTCCCAAAGCTGGGGAGTCCTGAGCCAGGAGCCAGTGCCTGGCCCACTAGTGACTCGCTGGGCTCCTCCTTGCTCTGGCTCTCAGTTTGCCCATCTGCCCAAGAGGACTGGAAGTGTGGCTATCAGCCCTGAGGTTCAGACTTGGAAACCCCACCACGCCTTTGTCCGAGTTTGAGCAAACCCAGCCTTCCCCTTTCCTCTCCGCCTCGCAAACTCCTGGTCATCCCTCCAGGATCTAGTCACCTGTCACTTCCACCAGCTTCTCCAGTGCTCTTGGGGACAAGTCACCCCTCCCACATGATCCCACATCTTCTTCAGGCCCCCAGCCAGGCTCAGCCCCTCGTCAGACTCAAAGTGAGGATGCATTAACACACCGAGTAAAACACTTAGTGCCTGAAACAGCAAGCAGCCACGCGCGCTGGCTTCGAAAGCAGGCATGGCTTGTTCTAATCCGCAGCTGTGAGTGGTGGAGCCAGGCTCTGGACCCAGGCAGCCCAACTGCAGGGCCCTCCCTCTCAGCCACATGCTGTTCTGTCTTCCCTCTTGTTATTAAGGATAAAGTGTCCTGTCCCAGCAACCCAAACTCTTCCCACAGACACTCATCCTTGTCCCCACCCACACGCATCTCCACCTTAACCTGCCCAAAGGCTCCTAGTCCCCCCCAAACCTGCTCCTCTTCCATCTCTCCTTCAAAGGGCCCCGCCATTCCTCAGGGGCTCTAACCCAAGCCTTGGGGCAGCCTTGAATCACTGCTTTATCTCACAGCCCCATCCAATCCATCAGAGAATCCCGTCAGTTCCAGAATCCAGAACATCCTGTCACCCCCACCGCCACGCCCTGCTGTCTGAGCCACCATGGTGCCCTGCTGGGATTATGGCAGAACCCTCCTGATTTCCTGTTTTCTCCTCACAGACTGTCCTCCTCACAGCAGCCTTCAAACCATCCATCACATCCCGTGGCTCCCATCACGCTCAGAAGCAAATGCAAACCCCTCACCACGGCCTAAAGAGCCCTGTGAGAACTGGCCGCTGACCCCGTCTACCACTCCCTCTCTCCCCGGCACCTGGATCTGGCCCCTTGGACCACTTTGCTCCTCCTGGGCGGCGCCCAGCTCCTTCTCATCTCAGAGCCGTCGCTCTTGCTGTCCTGTCTGCCCGGAGTGATGTCCCCCAGATCTTCTCAGCCTGGTGTCATTCTCGGGCCCGGCACCTAGTAGCTGCTCACTAATGTCTGCGGCACTCGCGGGATGGGTAGTTGGCAGGCCCAGGGCCGGTGTGACCAAGAGCCACGCCACCACCAGGGGGCGCTGCACACACATCCCTAGGCAGTGACCTGGGGTTTGGCCTCCAGCATTGTCCTCTCAGAGAGGCCTCCCCTGGCAGTGCCAGGCGGTGCTGTGGGCCACCAGCTGTCTCGCCTCCACCCTGCGCGTCCCCCAGTGGCTACTGGCAGATATCATCCGGGGTAGCCACAGAAGCCGAGAGGAAGGGAGTGTGGCTGCCACCGTGGCCTGTACTTCTGGGCTCCTTCTGGGGAGAAAGTGGATGTTGGTGTGTGTGGGGGGGACTGGGGGGCTGGAATGAGGGGCTCTGGGGAGGCCGCCAACTGTACGCTGAGCCTAGGTTTGCACCCCACCTCGTCCAGTCCTCCGCCTTTGACAAGCCTGGTCCTGACTCTGAGCCTGTTTCCTCATCTGTCAACAGAGAATAAAAATGTCAGCAAGAACTAAAGCCCCATGTGGCCACTCCAACAAAACGAGGCTGCGGAGCTTCTGGTGGGGCCTCCCTAGGGGGTGGGTGGTACATGCAGGTGGGCAGTGTGTGGGCTTGGGGAACAGGTGGGCAGGAAACCAGCAGTCCCCAGGGCCTCAGCCTCCTGCTCCATCAAATAGAGCATCCCTAGGGCCTCTCCGGCCCTGAAACCTGTGACCTGAAGTGCGTGTGTCTGAGTGTCCCCGGGCATACGTGTGTATGCCTGTGTTAGAATGAGTGTGTGTGTCTGTGCAAGTGTGTCTCTGGGATCCCGTGCGTGAGACAGGCTATTGCTCAGCTTGGCAGAGGGGGTTTGGAGACTCCAGGGACGAGGGGGCCTCGGGGCCTGGAGCACACATTCATTCCGTGCCTGAGGTGATGCCCTGGGAGGGCACTAGGGCGCCCCGTTTCTGTTCCAGCCCCCCAGAACCTGATAGCTGGATCTTCTCCGTCTCTCCTCCAGAGCACTCTGAGCTTCCTGATTTGCATTTATTTGCTTTCAGAACCCCAAGCCCTCCCTCTCTAAGGGGCTCCGTGTCATTCTCACCCCTGCCAGCCCAGTCACCAAGGCTGTGGACTTCCCGAGTCAGGGGACAGGGATTAAGTTGGAGGGGCCCAGTCCCCCACCTCCCCACTTTGTCCAAAGGAGAGTCAGCCTGATTTTTTTTCTTCTCAAGAGATAAGAATTATTAAGCACTTAATATGTGCCAGAAGATTTACATACCTGTTCCTTACTTCCTCACCACAGGTTTTAGTTATCTTTATACCATTTTGTAGAGGAGAAAAGTGAGGTTCAGAGAAGTGAAGTGACTTGGCTGAGACCACACAGGAAGTGGGAGTGGAACCCAGCTCCAGTGGGCTTTCTTCCAACACAGCTTGGGTGTGGGGATGGGAAAGGGGACCCTGGCCCCTCTTCCTTACTCCTGGTGATTTGCTGTTTGCAGGCCACCTGGCTTTTACTCCTTTGGTTCAAATGACCCCTGGGGGAGATCAGGGTGTGGTGGTGGTAAAGGCATGTGACAAAGGGGCTGCTGAGATTTGGGGGTTCCTGAGCTGATTCTAGCCTCTCTCTACTTACCCACCCTAGTCAAGCCAGGAGGTTCTTCTCTGCAATTCTTTCTCCCAGACCACCTGAGCCAGCTCTTCCCATACTCCAGATGGCCCTGCCCAGATTCTCCCTGAAGGGGCCATCCTTCCAGGCCCAGTTTCAAGGCCACTTCTTCCTGGAGGCCCTCTTGGATGCCCCATCAGACTTGGCCTCTCTCTCTATGTTGGCCCTTCTCTCTGGACTCCTGAGCCACTTGGGGTCAGAGGCCGTGTCTGAGTCCCAGGACCTGGAGCAGAATTCTAGTGAATGCTTGCTTAGGGATAATATAATAATAATAATAATAATAATAATAATAATATCTACCATTGGTTGAATGCTAAGTGTTCAGCCTTGTCCGAAGTGCTTTTCAGGCAGTTTCTCAAGCAATCTTTCCCACAAACCTCCATGTGAATTGCATTCTATTATGGTCCCCATTTTACAGGTGAGGAAACTGAGGCACAAAGAGGTGAGGTGACTCACCCAAGGTCATATGGCCAAGAAATGCCACAGGAAGGTTTCCACCTGAGTCTATCTGGGTCCAGAGTCCGTGTTGCACTGAAGTTAACTGTCAAGAAATGGCAGTTCTGTCTTCGTCCATGCCACCCTGAACAAGCCTGCTCCCATCTGATCTCAGAAGCTAAGCAGGGTCAGGCCTGGTTGGTACTTGGATGGGAGACCACCTAGGAAGACCAGGTACTGTAGGAGTAAAAAATAAAAAAAATAAGGGATTGTAAGATGACAAGGTCCTTGCAATCTATGAGGTCAACCAAGGATTGCCTTGCCTAAAAAAAAAAAGAAAGAAAGAAAAAGAAATGGCGATTCTAAGGGTTTGTCCTCGCCAGGTGCTGTGGGCCTTGGGGTTGTCTTAGACCGCCAGCTCTAGGCTGGGCAAGGTGGGTCAAGCTCAGCTGTCACAGAGCTGGAGGCCAGAGCACCCTGAATTCCAGCCACTGCACAAGTCACTCTTCCCCTTTGAGCCTTCCTTTCCCCATTGGAAAGAGGATTCTGGCTCTTGCCCAGCCTCCCAGGGCGGCTGAGGATAGTGTCGTCAAGCTGCCATTTTCAAACGGATTTTTCAGGAGAACCTCATTTTCAGCCACGATCTTATCAAGAAGGCCAACATAGGAAACTGATTCAAGGGGTGTTTCATCAGCACAGATTTCTAAGCTCAGGGTGCTGACAGGTCTTTAGTCTAAAGTCACTTGCGAGGGTAAGTGTGCGACAATTGTGATGGACACACGGCCTGCCTGGGGTGTGGGTGAGGGTCGTGGCCCACTGGGAGTTACCCCAGCACCTGGTCTATTTCTATACTTTATCTGAGCTGCTTTATCTGTTTTGAAAAAAAGAATTCAAATCAAGCTTTGCTGACAGCTCCAAGGCCCAGCCAGGGGGTCCAGGTATCTACTGAGCCCATCTGATGGCCTTCTTTGGGCTTCAGGAGGCACAGGAGGCTGGAGTCCACCTCCAGGGCCCATCTGTTTACCTTGGCAGGTCTGGATTTGGCGACTAGAGACACCTGGCTGATGGCCGGGCTTCCCACTGGCCCTAAGAAGCCTGGTCAGCGCAGGTCAGGCAACAGAGTGGGTGTGGAATGAACCTTCAGAGACTGGCCAGGGGGCTCGGCTTGGATGTGGGAGACGGGGTAGGCAGGATGAGATGGGCGGGAAGGGGAGGGGACAGGGAGCTGACCAAGCCCTGCGAGTTTAAAAATAAATCCTGTCTGAGCACTGTCAGCTATAGCCAGCCATGCTCCAGGGCCTGGTGACATCACCAGGGCACAGGATGTCCCTGGCAGGGGCTGGGGGTAGCAGAGAGGTTATGGCAGCGGGAAGAGGGGTCCTGAGCTGCCCTTTCTGTACCTGAGAACTGCTTGTTTTGGGGCAGAGCCAGTCTGGGTTGTCCTGGGACAGAGGAGCTATGGGGGGTGTCCCTTCTCCCCCAACATTTTCCACTTACAACTGAGAAAACTGAGGCCCAGGGAGACTGCCTGAGGCTCCTACTTTGAGAGATTTGTCAGCTCCAGAACTCAAGCAGTGGTTCTTGAGGCCTGGGCACAGGGTGGGGACCATTTGAGAAGGCTCAGCTGGATGGAAGGCAGGAGGGAGGCACCAAATGAGCAAATGGGTAGCACTGTGGTGGACACTGGTCGGACCTACCAACCTCCTCCTGCCCATCCATTGCCTCTGCTCCTCATTCAGACCCCGAGGAGAGACTGGCACAGAATAGTGCTGTCCCTAGTCTATAGATGAGGAAACAGACCTAGGGAGACAAAATCACCTACTCCAGGGCTCACAACCCGCACATCATGCCCAGCTGGGATGGGGTCCAGTGTCCCCTGGCAGTCCCCAGCTTGAGCTGCCAATAGAGAGCTAAGGTGGAGCCCAGGTGGGTATAAGGGGGTGGGGGGAGGGAGTGCTGCCATAGGGATATAAGGAAGGGGCGGGAGGGAGGCCCTACCACCTCTGCTGTTGGGTCACCCTGTTCATTCAGCCTCCCTCCCATCCGTCTTCTTCCTCACCCCTCCTCCATGGGGCTCTGGCCTCCCTCCCGTCCCTCATCCTCCTTCAGGGGCTCAGTGGCCCCACGCACTCAGAACAAAGTCCAGCCTCCTGGCCTGCCCTAGGCCCTCTCCCCCTGCACATCCAGCTTCATCTCTCACCTTCTGCCTGACACACTCTAAGCCTCAGCCTCGCCAAACTGCTCACAGATCCCGACAGCAATTGCTATTTCAGGCCTCTGAGCAGTTGAACAAGCTGTTCCCGCTGGCTGGAATGCCCTTCCTGTTATCTTCCTGGGGAACGCCTGTTCATCCTCCATAATCCCGCTCTGAGCTGTCACGGCTCCTCAGACCACGGTTCCGTTTGTGATCGCTGTTTGTCGCCCACCTCTTTTACTGGACGCACACCTCTTTGGGGGCAGGAACTGCATTGTATTTCTGTCTCTGTGCCGTGTCTAGCTAGTGGATGAAGTCATCAAATTGGGTCCTGACCTGGCTCCTCTCTCGCCAGGGACTTTGTCCAAGTCACATCCCCTCTGTGAGCCTCGTGAGGTGGGGGGACAAGGCCCACTTTGCAGGGTTGCTGGAGAATAGTGGGAATCACTGTATCCCTGAGTAAGGGTCGAGGGTGTTCCTTAGAGGCCACAATTCAGACTTTCTCTCTCTGGCCCAGTCCCCGTCTACCCTTCCCCCATGCCCTAACCTCTCCCCTGCCCTGTTTTTTCCATCTTACCCCATCAAATCAAGGCAGGGGCAGTCCCAGCCTGCCTCCCTCCTGCTGCCTGCCTGCTCCCCACAAAGGTAGCCACCCACAGGACAGCTCCCAAACCTTAGAAAGACCAGGATTCCCCTAGGGAGCCTGTTTTAAGTGTAGAGTCCAGGCCTCAGCCCCAAGAGGTCCACTCAGAGGCCCTTGGCGTGGAGCCCTGGAATCAGCATCGTTAAGTAGCCTGCCAGTGACAAGGATCCTGCTTTGGGAGCCTTCTGGGGTGGGGGTGGGGTGGGGGTGGGGGTGGGGGCAACATGTTAGCCCAAGATGATGCTCTGACCAGGGAGGCGAAGGAGGGAGAGCAGGTCAGTGGGGCGGGCATGGGGGCCGGGGAGGCCTCCGTTGGTGGCTGTCCGCGTCCTTCCCCCTTCCTCCAAGGCCGAGGTGAGCCAGGCCTGGGCGAGGGGCTTCCCGGGTCCCCGGACCACAAGCGGGCCCTCCGGCCCCGGCATGTGCTGCACGGGCGGGCGCGTCTGCGGGGCCGCAGGCGCGGGTGAGGTAAGTGCGAACGGAGGGCGGGAAGCGCGACCGCGGGCCCCGGCGACCTTCGAGGAGGACGAGGGGGGTCCCGGTCTCGAGGCGGGGCCCGGAGGCGGGGAGGGGGGTGCGACGACGCCTGGAAAGGAGGGTGCGGGGCGCCGGGCCCGGGGGCGGCGAGGGGCTGGAAGCCGGCCCGCTCTCCATCCCCGCATCCCCCCTGCACCCCTCACCCACCCCCCTGCACCCCATCCCGCTCCACCCCCCACACCCTGACCACCCCATCCTCCTTCCACCCCACCCCATCCCCCTCCATCCCCCATCCCCCTCCATCCCCATCCCCCTCCATCCCCATCCCCCTCCACTCCCCATCCCCTACACCCCTATCCCCCCTCCATCCCCCATACCCCTCCGCCCCCCATTTCCCCTCCCCCCTCCCCGCCCGCGCGGCGGGGGCGGAGGCGGCTGCTCCGAGGCCGGGGCGGAGCATCCGGGCTATTCCGAGCGCGGCGCCCCCATTGGCTCCCGCCGTCCGGGCGCCGACGCCCCGCCCCCCGTTACGTAACCGACCCCCCGCGGCGGTGGGGGCGGGGGGAGGGGACGCCGCGTCCCCGCCCTCGGCGTGGCCCGGCGCCCCGCGCTGATGCTCAGCGCCCGGGGGACCCTCAGGCCGCTGTCCAGGGAGGGTCGGCCGCGGGGACGGCACTGGCAGCACCCTCCAGGGGCCCGCGGGCCGGGGCTGCCCTGGCCACGGCTCCCTGGACCTGGGGCGCCCTGGAAGGCTGCTGGGGGCCCCCCCATAGCCGCTCCCCCCACCCCGCTGGGCCTGGGCCGCCAGGTCTCTGCAGCCCAGTGCTGACTGGCTCCCCCACCCCCTTCTCTGAGCCTCCGTTTCCCACCTATTAAATGGGGTGGGATGGGTCCTCCTCCTCGGGTTGTAGGGAAGAACCCAGCCGTGTCACCGCCTGCTGAGCACTTAGCAGTGAAACTGAACTGTCCTAACCCTCCCCTCACCCCTCCCAGGACCTGGCACAGTGCGGGACCTGGGCCTGGCTCTGGGCTGCCAGGTGGTGGCCCGCTGGTCAGTTCCCTGTGGACCTCGGCTTTTGCCCAGGCAACGCATGGTGCAGGCCTGCCCTGCGGCCTGCGGGGTCCTGTCCGACAGAGCTGGGCCTTTGCTGGTAGAGCTCAAGACCCCTGGAGGACCTGGGCGCGTCACCTGCAGTGCCACCCATGGTCTCACTTGCTGAGGTGGCCACCCCACACCTGTTTTGAGCAGCTCCTAAGAGAAGATTTGGGATGAGGGAGGCATCTGCTCAGGCCTTCTCTGTGCGGCTGAGACACAGTGGGAGCCTCAGTCTCTGGATCTGCAAAATGGGGATCATCCAACCTCCCTCCCTCCCTCCCCTCTTGCTCTGCCCCTGCCAGGAGGAGATGAATGCCACTTATTGGGCCTGGACTGGGAGCCCTCAGATTTCTGTTCATGTCACCTTCAAACAGCAATCTGAGGTGAATTGGTGTCCTTTTACAGTTGAATAAACCAAGAGGTAAAGTGACTCCTCCAGGTGGGGTGACCAACTGCCCTGGTTTGCCCAGGACTATGGATTTCCTGCGAAGTAATATTCTCAGAAAACTGGGAGTCACCCTACCTCCAGGCCACAAGTGACAATGCTTAAGGCCAAAGTCTGGCAATTAGGCTCCAAGCAGC
Organism: Cynopterus sphinx; assembly: GCA_030015415.1. Taxonomy (NCBI): domain Eukaryota; kingdom Metazoa; phylum Chordata; class Mammalia; order Chiroptera; family Pteropodidae; genus Cynopterus; species Cynopterus sphinx. The sequence goes on from CM057380.1 coordinate 170,226,267, forward strand.
ACCAAACTATTTCCCTCAGTCAGTATTTACCCCATCCCACCTGCCTGGCTGGCACCTCTGCTCCTGTATTTGGATCTAGTTTAGGCTCCACCAGGAATGTCCCGTGGGAAGCCAGAGAGGTCTCTGGATTCAGCTGCGGAGTTCCTGGGACCCCCTCAGTTCTTTCTTGCTTCAGTTTAGTCTGAGGGAACCCCCAGGGTCTGCCCATCAGCCCCTTACCTTTTTGCCTACAGGGAAAGCTGGGTTCCCACTGGGGGAGCCACTCACCCCCTAACATGTTATGTCACTTTGCTTCTTGGAGCTCAGTTCCCTTGTCTATAATACCAGGGTGACAGAACTGGCCCCATGTCGCTGTGAGGATTCAGGACAATGGAGGTAAAGCTAGCACCCAGGAGGCCCATACATAACCGTCGGTATCGTGGCTTATTAACGTGGTAATTATAGCAAACTACTCCAGCGAGTGCTTCCTGGGCGAGGGTAACTCTACTAAATGTTTTCCGTGCATTCAAGGCCAAAGAAGCAGATGCCATTTTCCAGGTGAAGTTCTGAGTCTCAGAAAGATTGTGACCTGCCCAAGGTCACAGCAGGTAGAGGCAGGGCCAGCGCTGGCAGGCTTCTGTACTCTTGTAGAACTTAGCTCAAGTGATTGGCAACTGGTAGTAGTATGGGGAAACTAAGGCACAGGGTAGGGAGGGACTGTTGAGGCCCCCACAGGGTGCCAGGCCCTCTGCCTCCCTCCCGGACAAACTGGTCCTCTTCTCACCCAAGGTGGCAGGACAGGTTGTAGGAACAAGTCCTTTGCTCAGGCCAGGCTGCCCTCCCCTCTAGTCGGCAGGCTGCCCATACCCTCTGCCAGCCACTGTTCCCTGTCAGCCAGCCAAGCCGTGGAGCAGTCCAGGACACTGTGTCCAGAGAGAGGGCCAAGTGCCCCCCTCCACTGGTGGCCGCTGACCTCCTGCCCCGCCCCTTTGGCCTTAAGCCAACCTGACCTGGCCCTGGCAGGAGCAGGCCAGAGTTGCCCTCCCAGGACAGTGCTTCAGCTCCTCCCAACTCACTGCAAACCTGCTTAAGAGGGGTGCCCCTGCTCCGGCCTAAGCCCTCTCCCCGGAAGACACCCCAATCCAGGGGGACTGGCTCCCCAGGGTGTCCCTCAGGGGCAGCCTGCTGGCCTTCTAAGATTCCTGTTTTCCTGCCTTTGGCGTTTTTGCATTGTCCGTCCCCAAATCCAGCTGAGCCAAGGTGAGCAGCCCCCTTGGGCCAAGAACCGACCCTGTGGGGCCTCCGTGCCACTATGAGCTGGGCACAGCCTTGTCTCCCCTTAAAGAAAGCTGAGCCGTAGAGAGAGGCTGGGATTTACCCAAAGCCACACAGCCAAGCTGAGACCCACTAAGTGGGAGCAGGACAGGGACTGAGGGACAGTGACAGCTGGGAGAGGGCAGCCTCAGAGGGGCAGGGCGCAGGAGTCTGCGTTTCACGGCCACCTGCCCAGAGATGCCTTCTTTCTCTCCCTCCCCCAGGTGGAGGAGAGGACCCCGCTCGCCTGTTTTGCTTCCCTGAGGATATTTCTCTGCGTGGCTTTTCTTGTTTGATTATCAGGTTTATTGTTCACCTTGTCCTCATGAGCCGGGTGAGGGCAGGAACTTCACTTCATTCCTGCTGTATTTCCAGCGCCAAGAACAGGGTCTTGCGTGTGGTAGGAGGTCCACAAATATTTATTGAATAAAGGATTGAATATCAGTTTTGCCTTTCAGACCGTCTCTGAGCTTTAAAAAAAGTGTTTTAAACAGCTTTATTGAGGAATAGTTGACACAGAACAACCTGCACATACTTAAAGGTTATAATCGATAAGTTTTGATATTATGTTCGCATGAAACCATCAACACCGTCAAGATAATGAATATACCCACCACTCCCCAAATTTTCTTTTTCCCCTTTTAATCCCTCCCTCCTGTCCTTTCCTCTCTCCCTCTCCTGTCCCCGGGCAACTGCTAAACTGCTTGCTGTTGATACAAGATTAGTTTGCATTTTCTAGAATTTTCTATAAACGAATTCAAATAGTATGTATTCTTATTTTTTTTGGGGGGGAGTCTGGCTTTCATGATTATTTTGAGAGTGTTGTTGCATGCATCTTTTTTATGGCTGAGTCGTAGTCCATAGAGTGGCTCCTTTAATCCCTTGAAGGACGTTGGATTTGTTTCCAGTTTGGGCCTAACAAAGCTGCTGTGAACATTTGTGTGTAAGTCTGTGTGTGGACACATATTTCCTTTTCTTATGGGTACATACTTAGGAATCAAATGGCCGGATCACGTTGTAGGTGTATGTTTAACTTTGAAAGAAGCTTCCAAATTATTTTCTGACGTGGTTGTACCATTTACATTGCCAGCAGCAGTGCACGAAAGTGACCCGTTCCTCCGCATCTTCGCTAATGCTTCGCAGGGTCGGTCTTTTTAGTTTTAGCTGCTCTAATGGGTATGTGTTCATTGTGACTTTAGTTTGCATTTTCCTGATGAGATTGAGCATCTTTTCATGTGCTTATTTGCTATCTGTATACCTTCTTTGTGAAATGGCCATTCAAATCTTTTCTCCACTTTGGCATTAGGTTGATTTCTTATAATTGAGTTGTGAAAGTTCTTTATAGATTCTGGACACAAGCCCTTTGATCAGATACATAATTTGCAAATATTTTCTCCCAGTCTGTAACTTGGTTTTCATTCTCTTAATGATGTCTAAGGGTTTTTCTTTTCTTTCTTTTTTTTTTAAATAAAGTCCAATTTATCAGGTTTTTCTTTTATGGATCATTCTTTTGGAATCATCTCTAAGAAATCTTTACCCAATGCAAGATCACAAAGATTTTTTTCCTTTGTTTTCTTTTAGAGGTTTTATAGTTTAGTTGTACATTTCTGCCTTCTGGATATCTCTGTGGCTTCTTGAAGGGGTCGTCTACACCCATGGTGCCCAAGGCTTCCCTGCCTCGGTCTTCTGCTCCCGCGTCTTGTTTCTCTTTCCTTCTCCCCACTGACCCCCCGGACCTCCTCAATGCTGAGTCCAGGTGTCATCTTGCCCTGAAGAACTTGGTATGTGTCCTGTGCTCATGCTCTAGTTTCTATCAGCCCTCTGAAAAGCCATCCTGGGGCGGGTAACAGCCTCCTCCTGGCACCTTTTGGCTCCCCAGGCTTGCTTCTGCTGTGGACCCAATCATAATGATCAGGATCTGTCTTCTCTCCCACTCCTCTGCCACTAGAAGCCCCCCACAATCCTCCAGCAGGCCCATGGTCAGGGCCTAGCTCAAGGCCTAGCATCAAATAGGGGCCCAGGAAGGTATGTTGATTAACGTGAGAGAACACTGTTCTCACTCTCTCTGACCCAGACACAGAGGAGGCAAGCTGGGGTGAGAGACCTAACCCTCACATTTAAGGTAAAATCTCAACTCCCCATCTGGGCTGTGGGGCCCGTGATGTGGCCCCGAGGACTTCCATGACCTCATCTTGTGCTACTTGCCTCCTGTTTCCTGCTGGCCTCTTCATTCCCTAAGCACACCATGCCACCATGCTGGTTTCTGCCTCCCCTGCCTGCAGAAGTGGCAGACCCTTCTGCTGCTCTCTCTGTTAATTCTCTCGTAATCAGATCTAAGCTGGGAAGCCCCCTACTTGGGAAGGTCCCCCTTCCCCCGACCATGCAATCTAAAGGGGCCACTTGGTCCCTAGCTGCCATCACTGGTTGGTTGTGATGGTCTTCATGGCGCATCCTCACGTGACATTTCTCACGTGTTTGTGGTTAATAGAACATCATCTTCAGGGGAGCAGGGAGTTTGTCTGCTGTCTGCCCTTACCTTCCTCATGCTTAGAACAGTGTCCGGCACTGATGGGGGCTCCGTGTTGAATGGTGAATATTGAATGTTAAATATTTATAAATCAAGGCAGAGGTTGCCGAAGGACCCAGATGTCCGGGCGGCTGGGCCAGGCCTCTTCTCGTGCCCAGCCTTACCCGGGCCCGCCACAGCCCAGTAGTGTTCTGATCAGATCCCTGTGCCTAGGGGGGTCTCTGCCAGTCGCCATGTGGTCCTGTCCAGGGCTCAGTCTATCACTGTCTCCTCTCCTCTCTGGGAAAAGTGCCACAGCACAGGGTCCTCTGGGGGCCTGGGAGCCAGTGGGGCAGTGGGAACCAGAGGTACTGGCCCAGGGATCAGCCCGAATGGCCTAGCTGGACAGGCCTAGCTGGGGGCCTAGCTCCACTGTCCCTCGTACAAATGGGACAGATATCAAGAGGGGAGAGATGTGTTTGAGGTTACACAGAGTTGGCAGCTGTGAGGACTGAGAACACACTTCCCTTGCTGGCAGTGAAATTCCCCAAATTAAAAACCGGCAGCTTAGCAGGTTCCTGTCGCCCAGGGCCTTGGAGACTTCCTGGCTGGTCCCAGCCTGTCCTGAGATCCTGCCTAGGCCAATTGGCCAGGCCCGGGGAGAGGAGGAGGTAGGGAGAGTGTGTGCCCCTCCATACCCTGACTCACTCAGGGGGAGGTGGCATTAGTGGGGACCAGACAGCGGCATCCCCTTGGCCCTCGGGCAGGCACTGACTCAGGCAAGCAGCGACAAACAGAGCAGGGTCCTCCCATGGCCATGACTCACCCCCACCCGCCCATCTGCCTCTTTAGGGAGAAACTCCCAGGAGGTTTCAGGGCACACGTCCAGGGCCCATCCCATGCAGAGGCAGAAGCCTGGGCCCCTGTAGGGGGGCGTGGCAGTCAGCATATCTTACAGGATGCTGTCTTGCTGAGGGACAAGCAGCCTCCCGCCTTGGCAGAGGGCAGTGGAGGGGCCAGGCTAGGCTCTGCGGCTCAGAGAATGGAGTTTCTTTCCTTTTCCCGCTCAGCCTGGTCCTGCTGCTGGCAGAGTTAGGTTTTGGCCTGTTGGATGTTGCAGGGACATATCCTGGACTGGGTTGGCCAGTGGCTTTTGAGGTTGGACAATAATAGCCCTGATGATGCAAATGATACTTGTCATTTACTCTGGGCCAGTCATTGTGCTCAGCATTTCCCACTCATTATCTCACTTAATACCACGAGCAGACACGTTATTATCCCCATTTTAGAGGTGAAGGGACTGAGGCACCAGAGTAGGTGAAGTGATTTGTTTGAGGTCTCCCAGCTAGGAGAGGCAGGGTTGGGACTGGAACCTGCATTTTCTAAGAGAGCAGAATCCAGACTCTTCCTTGACAGGCACCTCCCTGACAGGTTCCCTGGGGAAGGGCCTTGGCCTTGTTTTCCTCCTTCCTGGCTAACTCATACTCTTTCTTCACCTCCTAATTCGGGGGTTTCAAACCCCTGCACATACCTGTCCTATAACTTCCGTGCCTCGCACAGACACACACACACACACACACACACACACACACACACACACCACACACACACACACTTTATATGGCTATAATAAAGCCAGTATTTTATTTATATTAACGTAAATAGCAATTGCTGTTCAAGAGGCCTTGGCAACTTGGACACAGAGATGCAGGGACAGGCTAGGCTTTCCCCTGACAAGACAGAGGAAACCGAGACCCCTGGGACCTCTGGGACTGGCTTTATATCCAGCAGGCTAAGGCCTTGGCACCCTGGACTAGGGCCTCCCTCTGCTCAAGAGGTGCCATGGGGGGAAGTGGCCCATGGAAGGGCCAGACATCAAGGGCTCCTGGGACCCTGTGCAGAAGCCCAATGTTTGGCCTGCAAGCTTCAAGGCTAAGGTCATACTCTTGGGTAGGGAGGAGTAAGTTTTGGCCTGTTTGGGAGTGAGGGGTCTGAGGAGGTTGTCATATCACTGATGCCCTGAAGAGATGCCTGCCCCTGGCCCAGCCTAGACGTGGCAAGGTCAGCCCTCCCATGCCTCTCCTCAATGTCTCTTCCAAAGATGTTACCAGTTTTTTTTTTTTTTTTTAAGTGAGGCAACCCTTGGTTGTCCTCACAGATTGCAAAGAACTTGTCATCTTATAATCCCTTATTTTTATTTTTGTACCTACAGCACCTGGTCTTCCTAGGTGGTCTCCCATCCAAGTACTAACCAGGCCCAGCCCTGCTTAGCTTCTGAGATCAGCCGGGATTGGGCTTGTTCAGGGTAGCATGGCTGCAGACCAGATGTTACCAGTTTTATACATGAAAAAGTCACACTCGGAGCAAAGTCTCTGCTTCCCCACTTCCTAGTTTTGTAAATTTAGCAGGTTATCTAACTCAGAGCCCATTTCTCAACTGTACTGTAGAGATAATTCCTGTTTCACGAAGTTGCTGTGAGGGTGAAGCAGATTCAGCAAGCACCTGGCCTCCCTCTTCCACCCGGGACCTTGCGGGGCTGATGTGAAGAACCACTGCTGGGAAGAAGGAACCCAAGGGGCAGTTCCAACGTGATGGGCAGCACTAACGGGGGCCCTGAGAGAGGAAGGCAGTGGCTGAGCCCCTAGGCACAGCAAGTGGGAGGCTGGCCCCAGGCTCAGGTGGGCCCTCTCACACCCAATGTGGAGAAAGCTCTGGAAGGGGCTGAGAATCCAAGTACCTGCTTTTTGGACAGAACTTGGCTTAGGTGCGCTCTTCTCATCCCTGCCCAACCTGAGCGTTCAGTGGGCTGAGGCGGGCAAATGCTATACGGAGGGCTGGCTGGAGGCTGATCTCTCCCTTCTCAGGTCTCCAATGGATAGGCTGTTCCTAAAAGAGCCACAGAGACTATCCTGTTCCCAAGGCTCTGTCTCAAGCCCTGGATCCACCACTCCCAGAAGAGGGAGCTGAGGCACTTCCCAAACTCCTGGAACCTGTCTCCAGCGGCGTGGAAAAGGACCCACGGGAGGTGACACATGCCCCTCCAGGGGTCAGGTGAGGATGAGCAATTGTTTCCTGAAGTGATAACGGCCGGGTCACTTCTCTCTCCGTCCTAAAAGGGGGCCCAGAAATAAAACAAGCCGGGAGCAAGCAGAAGGCTATTATATATCATGCTTTTAATACAAACTTAAAAAAATCTGGAACAATATAAACTGTACAGATTTGATCAATCTTTTTGTTTTGTTTTTAAACTAAATCTCTAAGCACACCAATGTCCCATTCCAAAATATTGCACAACATTCTGAATACAAAACGCTTGATTGTATTCGTCCTTCACTAAAGAAAACAAGTTCGTTGCCCTGCTCCCCCAAGCCCCTCTCCACATTGCCTCAATGCCCCCTTCCCATCCTTAAGGGTCAAACTAGAGAATCTATAGCTCACTGCATTGAGAAAAATACGTCATTCTGGACTAAAAGTTTACATTCTTTACAAGACAATCCACCTTTTGATTTGTTGGGAAAGAGGGGGTAGATAGAGGATGGGGAAAGGGGAGAAATAGGTTTTATTTTCCTTTTTTATTTTAAAGTTTGTTTTTCCTGAAAAAATATCGTTCTCTCCTCTTTTTAAGAAAAAATCTTGAAAAGAAAAAAATTACATTTTTTACGTTAGAAATATACATATATTATATATACCTCTTACATTTTACAAATGTAGCAAATTATTCAATACAAACGGACACCAAAAAATGTAAAAAATAAAAAAAAAAGTTTTCCTACGAAACCAGGTAAATTAGTGCAGATTTTTGTTTTTGTTTTCTTAAAAAAAATAAAATTGAAGCAAAAATGCCTAGATTTGAGACGAGACAGACCGTACTGGGCCCAAGAGCCCGGCGCTGGAGTCATGCTCCTGAAACACACTTTTCAAGACACTAAGGGGTGGTCACCCCTCTCCCTGTATGTGGTGAGAAACAAGCTGACCGGGGGTGGTGGGTACCTGCGTGTGGGAGTGTGTGTGGGGGACCGGGAGGGGGCATAAGGCAGCATCCAACCTTTCCCAGAGAGCAGCAACCTGCCTGGGCCTGTCACCTGTGTGGGAGCCAAGGGCTAGGGAGAGGGTGGCCCAGACTGGGCTGGCCCCTGAGAAGTTTAGGGGAACAGATGGTGCTGGGCTGAGGAGTCAGAGCATTGCCCCGCTGGGGGAGGTAGAGCTGGTGCCCAGTGCAGGGAGAGGAGGCTGGCAGTGTCTGTCTGGGCCGGACCCACTGCCATAGCAGTTGCCCACTTGTGATGGCTGGAGAGGATGGGGTGGGGTGGCGAGGGCTTTGGTACTTTCTGGTGATGGGGGCCCTGATGCCCTGTGCCCTACTTGCCAAAGCATCACGACATGGAAGCTAGCTCACTAGGGTCGGGCTGGAGAGACTCCTCTTCTGACAGAGGTGGGGAGCCAGTGCTTTTCTATAATCCAACACCCTGGCCGCGGTGGCCGAGCCCGGCCTGCCCGGAAGACCCCTCCTCACGGCATCAAGGCCCCGTGGGGTTGGGTCAGTCAGGCAGTGAGAGGGGATGGCAAGAGGTACCAAAAAATTCTCAAGCAGGAAGGGGCAGATTTGTACTAAAACATCTACAACCAAAGGACCAAAGAGTCTCAGCTGGAGGATTGGGGCCACCCACTGTGGGCACTGACCCGGAGCTCCTGGCTCCCAGGGAGCTCAGGTGAGCAGCCCCCGCCTTGGGCGTAGGTCACAACAGGATGGTCTGAGTCCAGGGACTTCTTAGGCATCAGAACCTGGTACTTCCTCAGCCCCTCACAGCTAGCCCGCCCCCCCTTTTTTGGTCAAAAAACAAACGAAAGTGCAGATGCAGTCTGGAAACCAGTTCCTTCTGCAGTGCTTTCCCCTGGGAGTGTCTCAGGCTCAGCCGCAGTCTCACCCCATCGCACGAACCACCTATAGGACTGAACCCACTCTGGCTCGTTCCCCAGCCTCACACACAAATAAGCACTTGCTGCTACCTGGAATCATCACATCCAGAGGGGAAGCTTCACATGGCTTGGAACCCTTTAAAACAGGACGGCAAACCATGCACACACGTGCGCACACGACACCTGCACTGCCCCACCTCCCTACCCACAACCTTAGACCCTGGGAAAGGGGCTACATGAAAGACACCACGTGTCCAGCGGGCTGGGTCTCTAGGGCCATGATAATAGTCTGGGCCAGGTGAGGACGGTGGCATGAAGCCACAGGACAGAGATGAAAGGAATTCCACTGGACAGAGTGCCAACCTCCCTGGAGTTAGGTATCAGCTCTAGGGGGAGGGTGTCGAGTAGCCAGCCAGCTCCCTGTGACCCAAGCCTGAGATGGGTTGGGGCCCGGGGTCAGACCTGTTTGGGTGGCCGGGCCCAAGAAGTCCTGCTGAGGTTGGATGGCTTTGAGTGAGAAAATAGCTGGGTGATGGAGGCAGTGGCAGGGGACTGCCTCTCCCTGTTCTGAGGAGGGCCAGGCCCCAGCTGCAGCTTTTCCTTCCCTGTGAGCTTGGACACACCAATCCTAAATCAGGGGTGTGAAGGAGGGAGGGAGCAGGGAGCAGCAATTCACATCTGGACCATTCTTAGCACAGGAAGCCACTAATTAAAGATGTTATATAGAAAACTACATGTAAAAAAAAAAGAAAAAATAAAGTAAAACCCAAACCAACCAAATAAATCAGAGGCAGGTGGGGAAGCGGCAGAGGGGCTGAGATAAACACGCTGGGGTGCTTCGGGAGCCCCTGCCACTCCACGCCTGGCTGGATCTTTTCTCTAGAAGTGAGAGTGAGAAGATTGGAAATCTTTTTGTAAATTTTTCTTTTCCTGTTTTTTTGGACTTTCCTTTCATTTCTCTTTTCCGTGGTCTTGGGTGCTCCTGGCCCCACGGGCAGGTGGTGGGTGGTCAGTTGGCCAGCACGACGGGCTGGAACGGCTGGCTGGGGTACTGCATGGCGTTCAGGTTGTAGCTGAGGCCTTCCACGAAGGGCGTCTTCTCCAGGAAGAGGCTATTGGCGCCACCTCCAAATACCTGGGCCATGTCGAAGCTGCTGCTGTTGCAGGTGCCGGCCCCACTACCCCCAAAGGGGCCCGGGGTGCTGCCGCCCTGGCCATCGGCCCCATCGAAGAAGAGGCTGGGAGAGCCACTGCCATTGTACACGAACTCCTTGGCATTGGGCGAGAGCTGGGACTGCGGGGCCGGGTTGGCCGTGATGAAGTTCAGTGAATGCATAGACAGAGAGAGGCTCTTCTGCTTCAGCAGGCTGTTGGTGGGAGAGCGGGCCATGCGAGCCTGCTGCTGTGGGGGCTGCTGGCTGCTAGCCCCACCGCTGGCCACACTGCCCCCACTTGCGGCCCCACCGCCCTTCTTCATCTTGGTGGAGCCAAACTTGGTGGCAGCGAAGGAGGCGGTGGTAAAGGTGATGGGCTGGGCGGAGCGGGGGATGAAGGTGGGGCTGGGCGACTGGCCAAAGGATGGCGATGGGGAGTTGGACAGGGAGCTGTCCTGGCTGCCGATGGGAACGAATACCTGGGCGTCAGGGTTGAAGCTGCTCTTGATCTCCTTGTCCAGCTCCGGGGCAACACAGCCCTCACTGTCATCCAGGTACAGCACTTTCACGGCCCCCTTCTCACCGATCTGGTAGGACACCTCGAAAGGGTCAATCCAGACGCTCAGCTCCTCAGGCACGTTGGCCCGCACATCCTCCACCGCCAGGCCACTCCGCTTGGCAGCCAACTCCACCACGGGGTCCACTATCTCCCCAATGTGGACGCAGCGAAAGCCAGAGCCCTTCAGAGGCTTGTCAGGGTACCAGTGGCCTTCATATTTCTTTTTCAAGAGCCGTTCTAGCTCTTCCCCAAACAGGTCTGCCCGGCGCCGGGGCAGCTTGTTGTACAAGTAAGAGATGATGAAGTTCAGGGCCACTTTGATCTCCAGCTGCATGGTCCTTTCCTAGGCAGAGAATCAGCACGTGTGCAGGCCAAGGGCAGTGGCAGGAGATGGATGGTGAGCAGGCTTGGGCTCCAGACAGCTCTGGGAAACAAGAGAGGGCATCATGAGTAGGTGTGCAGAAGGCCAAGCGGCGAAGGACAGATGGAAAAGCACCAGCTTCAGACCACACAGACCCAAGGTCCCATTTCCGTTCCACTAGAAACCAGCTTAATTGTGTGCCTGTGGGCAAGTCACCTTCTCTGAACCTTAGTTTCATCAGCAACGTGAGACTATCATGAACGTTACGTTGGTTCAAGAATGTAGACTGCCTCACGCTGTACCTGGTATTTAGTAGTACTTGGTAAAATGAGCTATTATTTTTCAGCAATTCTAAAGAAACAGGCATGCTGTGGTTTCCGGTACTTCGGGAATCCAGATCCCTGTACAACTGACACACACACACACACACACACACACACACACACACACACACACACACACGAAGTCAAGCCCTTGATTCAGCTGAAGGAGGGGAGGCTCCTGCTGACTTGTCTCTGGCGTATCTCGGTGGAACTGTGGTCCCAAACTGTCGCGGGCCAAGATGAGTTTACAATCTTTAGTTTTCCTCCTTCAATAGAAAGGCATACAGGCCACTGAACGAGAAGTAGCACTGCTCACTTCTCACTGGGGGGCTTGGCTCCATGGGGTGCTGTGTGCCCCTTGGGCTCACTCGGGGTTTGCAGAACTGATTCAGGAACTCCACAGTGTGCCCGAGGTGAGCACTGCCACCCAGACAGCCTCTGGGACTAGAGATGAGAGCATGATCCCCAAGAAGAAGTCAAGACCTGTCATAACCAGAGGCCTGGGCCAACAATGGAACTGCTGACTAGGGGCTACCCCAGAGAAGGCGAGGGAAGGCGAGAGGAGGGCCCTGTCGGCCAACAAAGCCTTAAGAGCAGCACTAGCATGGCCTGAGGGAATCTCTGTAGTTTCTGGCTAGAGTATAGGTGGCAAGGGGGGCAAAGAGAAGAAATTTTCCATCACCCTGCAGCCTCCAGCTGGAGATCCATCATCACTCAGTCTCCCGGGCACTGTCTGACCACCTGTCCTCGGCTCTGGATCAGATTTATGAAGTGTTTGGAGATCCCTGGAGAGGAGGCGGCCCAAGATAAACACTCAGATTGTTATTTTGGGATTCTCGCACAGCCAGATCGCACAGAGGTCAAAAAGGTTTATTCCCGAGTTCTGGGCCAGCCTCATGTCTCAGGACGATGATCCGTGAGGCTCTGAGGGCCAGTGATCCTCATCTCCTTACTTTCTCCAAAAGGGCAACTCTAGGCCCATGCTGTGGGAGAAATGAACTGCAAAGGCCACTTTCAGGGACTATCAAGGTCAGAACACGTTTCTAGCCAGACCCTGGGTGACACTGTGCTGCTGAGCTCAGCACAGAGACAAGAGTGATCCATGATCCATCAAGGGCATCCTCTGTCCTGTGATAGACCTGAAGCTGGAATTTAATTAAAATCCCTCCTGGGTCCAGCACAGAGTATCTAGGGGCTAATCCTAGGCTCAAGGATCTTGAGTTTTCTGAATACCTGCCTCAACTCATCACCCTGTAATTCTCAGGCCAGGGCTATGGCTCCTAGGGGCATTTTTGGGACTGACTTCTCCAGCGAAGCTCTTTGGGGTGAGCATCAGGAGATGTACCAGTCATTGGCTAGGTCTCGGGCCGCCCTCATTTCAAGTCTGAGCAGACAGAGGGTCACGTGGGAAGTCAACAGAGGTGCCACGAGCACAACCTCTCTCAAGCTCTCCATAGGGGTGCTCAGGATTCAGGAGACCCTTGCTCCCCTCTATCCCTGCCTCCATCACACACTTAATCTCCAGATTTCTTCAAATGTCTATTCATGGTCATCACGGATAAATTCCAGGGTCCTTCTAGGTTTAAAGAGAAGTAGGAAGAATGGTAAAGATAAGGGGCTTTCTGTTTACGAGGATTGGGTTCACTACCAGATACAAAGCTAGCCACCAGGACTTTGGGCTTCCCCTCAAGAATGGAGGTTTGCAAAGGGCCACAGAAGCCCACTAGAGGGGTCCAACACAGAGGAGAGTTGTGAAGAAAGCTAGCACTAGTTCCCAAGGAGAAGTCAGGAGTTAAAGACAGTGTTTTCAAAGTGTTTTTGAAAACTAAAACAGATCTGAATACAACATATGATACTTCTCCCAAGGTATCACATGGCCTCTTGGTATGCTACCCAGACCCAAGGGCTCCCACACCTTTCTAGGCCGCTTCAAACTTTACTGCATAATTGCCTTTCAAATTCACCTCCTCTGAACAGTTTGGCTTCAAAATGGGAGCGTTTTAAATGCAGGCCAAAGTCATTGGGAAATAAGCTTCCCACCCCGAAATAACAATAGAACCACTGTCATCAGCCCTGCCTAACTAACCATTTTCTGCAGCATAAGCAACTAAAGCTGCACACCAATTTATACCTCAGTGATGCTGCTGCACAAATAAGGAAGTATATAATGCCACCTTTGCCTCTTTAATTGGAGAACAGGCCAGGCCAGATGGCTGTGGGGTGGAACCTTACAAAAGTGTCGGATGACCAGAATGAGATTTTCTGCTCTATCAGCTCAGGCTCTAATTTTGACTTCAAGAAGCTTATGGAACAGAGGATTAAAGCAGTGGTGTCTTGTCTTTAACTAATGATAGAAGCGACCACTCTGATGAGTTTGGTCTTTTTTTTTTTTTTAAGGCTATCGCCTCCCACACATTCTAATGCCTATATGTAAAATATTCATAGAATGTGATAAGATTAGAAAGCTTAGAAATAACTACCCTTCAATAAAAGGAACGAGTAGATTTGAGGTAGGCAGCAGGACAGGACTCTTAAGACCTCTTAGGACACTGAGTCAAACGCAAAATGCCAGAAAGGTGGCAAAGAGAGGCCGGAGGGGGAAGCTAAGTGTTCAACAATAGCAAAGTCTGCCTTTTCAAAGTATATTAAAAAGTTTCACATGTGAGAATAAATTCTGTCAATTTTATCCTCCTTTACTTGTTTACTCCCATCAACAAAGTTAATCCTGGCTTCGGATCCCTTCCAGGATCTGTATTTTAAAGTCCTTAAAACAGAAACAAAAATGGGGGGTTGGTGGGGGTGGTGGGAAGAGGGAAGGCGGCTGTAGACAATGATATGGTGATGGTGATTCCAGAGAGAACTTTTAACAAAAATGCAAGGACGGTTTTTAAGAAGAAAAAGTTATGTTTTAAAATGGAAAAGGAGGGATGATGGCGAAGGAACTCATCAGGCCCTCAAACCTCGAGTACCTACAAAAACGTATTCAGGCACCTCAAGCCTTAACATCCAAATCACCCTGCGATCAAGCACTAGGAGGTTCGAATGAGTGTGGAAGGAGGGAGGAGGGATCCCCGATTTTGACAAGGCCAGCAGGTGTCACACACTGGGTGCCGGGGAGTGAGAGAGCCCGGCTCCGGCAGGACAGGGACAGCCGCGCCCCGCCGGTCTGGGAGGCAGCGGCCCAGACGGGAGGGTGTGGTTCAAGGGCTTCTAGGACTTGCGCCGACTGACTGTGCCACCCCGCCCAGGCTCACACCATCTCCCCCAAACACGCGCCGTGCCAGCTGAAGTCTGACTGCAAGGCTCCTTCCGACCAGAAGGGCCTTTTTGGGGGTACTCCAGCTTGCTCCCAAGCCAGGAGACGGGACTGAACCCTTACCTAAGCCGGGAGGCCGGCGGCGAAGCCGCGCTGTGCACTCTGGGAATTGTAGTCCTCGGAACCCCCACGATGGGCTTGGAACAACTGACCTACTTTCTCCGCGCACTACACCTCCCTGCGCACTCTGCGAAGGCCCCGCCGGCGAGCCGCGCATGCCTGGTACGGGGAGCTGGACGAGGGTCGGAGGACCAAAGAAAAGTTTCCGACGCACATGCGCACTGTGGAGGACGCCCCCCCCCGCCCACCGCCTAACACATTTTATATAAATTCTACCCACAAGGCCTCCTCCCCGTATTGTGTTTCCCCACCATGTCCGTGTCTCGGCTGCCCGAACGGCTGAACTTTCCCCCCCTTTCTCTTCACCGCCTCCCTTGACTGCTGAATTAAGGACCTGCTTCAAAATGAGTTTTTTTTTTCTGGGTGAAGGCAGTGGGCTGGAATGGATAAGGTCACATTCCCACCCCCACTCCTGCCGCTTAATCCGTATTCCTTGGGCTTGGTGGTCTCTGTCTGGAGTTGCTCTAGAGACAGTGGATTCAAAAGGAGAATCTTTTCACTTCATGCCCAGCGGGCTGGGCTCCAGCACCCTAACAGCCAGGAAAGGAAAGGCACGAATTAAACCCAGTTCTCCTGTCCTCTCGGCCAAAGAAATTCCCTGTTAAGTTGCAGAGAGGCCGACAATCAGCAGGACAGACGCCAGCAAAGCCCAAGCCTCACCCCTTTTCTTATTCATGTCCGAGTAACCAGACCCGGGGAGGGCAATGGGAAAAGGTTCCCGGGTAGGGAAGGAAAAACTGTACATCTGACACCCGAACATCCTCTTCTAATACTTAAAATTGTTTGTGAGTCTCCTCCCACTGCAAGGATTGCTCGCTCTATGACCAGACTAACCAGATCCTCGCCAAAGCTCCCCTACAGGGTGTTAAACCTTCCTAATCCGTCCTCCCACACAAGCTTCTTTCTCCCTCTGCTTAAGAGGGGGATGGGGGGATGGGGGCAGGTGCCCAAGAAAGAAATAGGGGTGTTTTTCTGCTGGAAAATCAAAGATGAGGGACCCACTCCCAGGGTAGGCTGGGTAGGAAGGAGAAGAAAGGTTAGAATACTAAGCAGCAACCTCCCCCCGCAGAAATCCCCTCCTCTGGCCTCCAATTTGAAGCCTGCAGCTTGCTGTGTGGGGTTCTAGTTCCTCTGCGGGGGGTGGGTGGGGACCTACCAGCTGCCCCTCCTCTCCTGGTCAAGGGCACAGTCCATCTACTGGACAGGAGGGCAGGGAGCTTAGCAGTAGGGCTTTTCCTCCCAGACACCTCACCGGGATCAACCAGAATCCACTTACTGGTATTGCTCTAAGGGTACGTTTTTTCCACCCAGTTTTCCCTGAAAACACTAAAGAAGATAAAAAGCTTAAGCCCAAATGGTGAATTCTGGCTCAGAGGACAGTCACCAGTGACAGGTCCAAGGGGGGGGTGTCCACCCTTGATACAGAAATAAACCCTATTAATTATTACCAACCCCCTTACCCGCACACGGGAAAAGCAGAAAAACAAGGCCTGGATCCCCTTTCTTCCTCTGATTTATTTAATGGTGGTGAGTTATATATATATATTTTTTTTTTGGGGGGGGGAGGGACAAGAAAAATCTAGCGAGTCTCTAGAATATGAAGAACTGAGGGAGGCGGACAAGGGAGGCACTGCACCCCACCCAGGAGGGGGCCATGCTTGGAAAAGGGAAAGAAGGGGGCCCTGGGGTACCCCAGGATGAGAGCAAGCGTGAAGAGGGGTAATGAGCACAGAGGAAAGGGGGGGTTCTCAAGAGGAGGTGGAAGGTGATAGCCAGGCGTGGGGCGGGGGTGAGACAGCAACGTGGAGCGCCCAGCAGATGAAGAGCGACAGTGGGGCGGGGGTCGGCGAAGACGTCGAGACTGTGGGGCTTCAGCACCCCCCGCCCGCAAGCCCCCCACTCACTCTCTCTCTCGGTGTCCGCGGCGGCGGGGCGGGGTGCGGGCCGCGGGGCGGCTTCTCCCTCCGAGGGTGGTCCTGGCGCGGGGCGGAGGTCACTCTCCCTTCCTGCCCGGGCGTCGCTCGGCCGGGCCGATGCGTCCCGTTCTTCGTGGAGGGTCGCGGGGCGAGTCGGAGGGGTTATGGGCTATGACTCTCGATAAAAATTCTTTCGGCTTTTTGGAGGTCGGGCTCGGCGGCGGGGGACGAAGGGCGGGCGGACGGCCGGCCGGCGGCGACGCGCGGGGATGGCGGCCCGGAGCGTGGCTCGCGTCGCGGGGCGGAGGACGGTCTGCGTTGCGGCCCGCGGGCGGTCCTGCCCCTGTAGCCCCGCGGCGGCCGAGCCACTAGCTTCTCCCCGGCGACGACCCGCAGCCTCCCGCGCCCCGGCCCGAAGTGAGCAAAGTCAATGAAAAGTTTCACCCTTAGCAACCCCGCGCACGGATCCCGCTTCCCCGCCCCGGCGTGATGCGTCCCTCCGCCCCTCCGCAGGGGCGGGGCCGGCCGGCCGGGACTACTTCCGAGCCGGGGGGCGGCTTAACCCCTGGTGGCGCGCGGCGCCGGGCGCGCGTGGCCGTGGGGCCCTCGACGACCTCCCGCTGCTCACCCCCCCCGGGTGGCCCCTCGCACCGCTCAGAGCCCCGTCCAGACGTCGGCCAGGCCGCCTGTCCTCCCGCCGCCCCTTAGTGATGGCCTCGAGGCTCCAGTGCACTCGGAATTGGAGCTCGTCGCGCAGTTACCCTCGGCGGCCAGCGAGCCCCGGGAGGGCCGGGGCCGGGGCCGGGGCCCGGCCGCCCACCTTGGGTGGCTTGGCTGAAGGCACATCGCGGGAGGGGGACTTCCCCGCTGTGTCTTGCTCCGAACCGCCCCCCGCCCAGGCCACCTTGGCGGGTCCCGCCAGCCCGGGGCGTCCGTCCATGCCCGCGGCGCCCCGGTTACGGACTCTTGGTGGGTGGGGAAGCTTTGGGGACGACGCGAGCTCTGGGAACGTCTCGGACCTTTGTCAACGTGTGTTGGCCTGAGTATTTGGGGCGCCTCTTGCGCCCGGGCGCGCTGAGCGGGAGGAAGGGGAGGCACGGGAGGGGCCGGACAAAGCAGCCGGGCCCCCGCGAGCCTTCCCTTGCTCCCCTGCACCTTGCGGGAGGGCCAAGCCCCTCGGCGGACGCCCCCCGTTCGCTGTTCTGGCTGGAGACCCCCACAGGGGACCCCGGAAAGTCACATTTCTTCTACTGACAGCTTCCTCCGATGGTCCCCTCGCCCCACCCCAGGCTGTGGACCGAGGCTCGCGGGGACGGAGAGCGCCCGGCCCGCGCGCTCTCGCCTCCTGCCCGGCCTCTGGCCACGGGGACTCAGGCCACTTTGTGGGAAGCGGAGTTAGGGGTAGGGAGGCCTGTGCCCAGGTGGTAACTGGTCGGTTGGACTGACAGGTGGCCAGGCCTGGGAGCTTGCGCATTGTCGTCTTCACCGTTTCTCCTGTCGTCGTCCATTCCCTAATTCTCTCCCCACCCCGACCTTTATTCTCATTCTAGACGGTTCCAGCGCAACGGCAGCCGCCAAACCCACGTGGGGTGGCGAGATCAGAAAGTTTCCAGCTCCGAACAGTTTGCATTTTTTTCCCCCTTGATCGCTCTTTTCGGCGAGGGCAGAGGGCAACGGTAGCTCGGGGGTTTGAATGCGCTTTCCTGGACTGCAGCAGAGAAACGCCGGACTGGGGGGCAAACTCCACGGAGACAGAAGTAGGAGGGCGCCGAGCCCGAGAGTGCCCATCCCCCACACTCTGAGCTCTTGAGCCCTGGGGCACCTCCAGGGACTACTTGCCGTGTGCGTCAGCGAGTGGCAGAGCGTCACACACACGCCCCCTCCGCCATGCCCATTCCTCTCCTCCCCTCTTCCCTCCCACCCCACCTCCCTCTTCCCTGCCCCTCCTCTCTCCTCTCTCCCTGCGTGTTCCACCTGGACACAGACCTCGCGGACCCACAGGGTTCCAGAGCACTGAAGAGCTAAAAATATCACCAGCGTTAGCAACAGCCCTCCCATTGGTCGGGGAGAGGGGAGAGGCGGCATCTGATTGGGTTTTCGATCCAACCGCTAGGACTAAGGTTGGGGGCCGAGAGCCGAGCAGCCAGGCCCTGGGGAGGGAAAGCGAGCTGTTACACCGCGGGCTTTGCGAGGGCTGCTGGTATTTGTAGTAATTTATTAGGGGCAGCCATAGAAATAGGTGGGTTTGAATCCCAAATCTGCCACTACCCCCTAAGCATGTCATGGTAATTTAAAGCCAACAAATCTCCCTACATCGTCAAACCTGCCTTCTCATCCATAAAATGGAGCTCACACGGAGAATAAACTTGATACTGTATGTAAAGCCTGGCTCAAGTAGTTGCTCGACTTAAAGGTAACCTTTCTGGTCAAATTATATCCTACATAGCTTTTGCTTGGTATCGCATGCATTCCCTAATAAGAACCCTTGCAAGGCAGAATGCTGAGAAAGGTGAGAATGAGGTGAAAGGAATTCTAGGATATCTCAGGTTGGGGGATGGAAACCATCATCAGCAAGTAAAGGATTGAGTCTCCTACCACTGCATGCAAGCTGACGGAGGGCAGGCAAATCCCTGCAAGGATGAATTTTTGTATTTTTGCTTTCATTCAAATCTTCCCTGCAGTACTGGACACACGGCAGCCCTCTGCAACCTCACCACAAAAACAATGATGTAGTGAGGAAGGTGTTCTTTTTCTCTGCCCAAGGTAATTTCGTCCTGCTAGGGCTTGTGAGCTGAATCCCTACTCAAGCATTCCAGAGTCCCTTTCCATTTTGAATAAGCATTAGTGAAAGGCACACACATTTTAAAAATGGTAAGCTTCAGAAGCAAGTGCTGAGAGGGTGGGAGCAGCTCCCCTGAGAGTAAGCAAGTAATGCCAAATGTTTTGTTGTTGTGACAAGTCAGGTTGGTCATAATTAGTCCCAATTAACTCTCAGGGGTGAGTCACTGTCATATACACATGCCAGGATGAGAAATTTTGTAGTTTCTTAGGAGCAAAGAGTTACAACAGAAACTGCCTTTGGAGAAGTCATTGGATATTGAGGACAATTGATTTGCTGTTTATTCATCACAACTGATGTGAGTAAATTCTAGTAAACAACTTAAGTGAACAAACCTGTCTTTGGCTAAGACACTAAAAATGTAGTGTTCAAAGAAAGTAACATTTTAGTCTTGGTAGAGGCCACTGGGGATAAAACTGATAAGGAACTGAATTAACTGGAATTAGATGGGAATTGAAGCCCTTTTTTTTGGAGTCCCCTCTTTAAGGCAGGAAAATTCCAACCAAGGGAAAGGATCTTTCATTTTTATGTCCTAGCTTCAAACTACTATTAAAGAGCTACAGGTCAGAACAGAGTGACAAGTAGTCTCTCTGAAAGTCAGTTGAATTTAATTTCCTGGGAAGTTAACTATCTTAATTTAGAAACTGCTAACTGGAAGGCCAGGGTCCATATCTGGTGGATGTATTGTCCTGGCATCGACTGACACATACACATTTTTTAAATGAGGTGACGTTTAAAAATTGGGAGATTGCATAAAAATCTTAATTCACTATTTGTCCTAAATTCAAAAGATTTGGTACCACTGAGTCTTCAAGCTGGAAAATTGCCATCTTTAAGACAGGGCCTGAGCTCTGGTTCCCCTAAGTCCCTACCTCTCCCTACTATCTCCCAGACATGGAGGCCAAGAGTCATCATGTTTGGGCTATTCTTACACCCCTTCCTTTTCAATCAATTCTATTACTCACCGAGACTCTTGAATTTGTGCTACTTTTTTCAATGTAATAAGTGAATGAGCTGTCTGTTGTATGCCCTGTAGTGGATGGAGAGGCAAAAGGAGCTCAAGGAGCTTATGATCTGGTTCATTGTTTTTAAACTCTGGATCATGATCCATTAGTGGGGCCACAAGATCACTTTGTTTAATGGATTTCAACAGAATGTTTAGAATGAAATAAAATGAAAAATATCAAAAAGTGCAAAACACAGTAAATATTGTTTCATGAAACTTGTTACATGTATGAACTTGGCATGAAAATAGCCCAAGTGAGAGACTATTGTGGAGTATGGTGCATCTGGAAGAGGTATCAAGTTGGCTGGCTGATGTGAAGGTGGGAGGGTATTTCAAACAAAGGAAAACAGTCAAGAAGACAGGGAGTGTACAAGGCATGTCCCTTCAACTGCTTCATCAAGAGTAAAGTGAGTAGAGGAACATCTTGTAGGTAGGGGGAGAGAGGGAAACATCTGGAGGACATTCAATGAGAGGAATTAAGTGTTTATGAAGTAGGGACCCACTGTAAAAGAACTACTACTTATATAAAGTCTTCCAGTAAGGTAAAGCATTTAGAAGATCAAATTTAATCCTACAACCTGAAGAGGTAGGCACTGTTATCCTTATTTAATAGATAAGAAAAAAGAAGAGAGGCTAAATGAGTCACTAAAGGTCAACAGCAGAGCAGAAGTCAAATACGGGTCTGATTATTAAAGCCCACACATTTCTCATACACTTTTCTTGGGGAGCAAGAATAATGTAATCAGTGAGACGTGTAAAGGAGATTAAATTCCCATGTGGTTACACTGTACTTGAGGAGCTGGAAGCAAGCAAGACACCCCTTTCTAGAACCTAGAACTGAATACTTAACAATAATCATATTCAGAAAAGGGAACTGCTTTCTCAAGCTGGCTACGTTCAATTATTTAAACTAAACCTATGTTGGTAGTGATTCAGCAATAGAGGAAAAGCACCAGCAACTTTAAAGACTATTCTGATTTTTTAGGGCACAGATCATTCATTATTCTAATTCTCTTCACAGATCTGTATACTGCTAAAGGGTAAAATTCAGCTTGTAAGTGATGTTTTCCCCACAGAATTTGGTACTATCGTTATCCTAATTTTTGCAACTGAAAAGAAATAATTCTCAAGTCCAAGGAAGACAATTAAATTCAAAACTATTTATCTCAGGTGTTCTCAACTCATTCATCGTATTGTATTGTTCTCTTGATCTCTGAAATAAAGCAAACCAAGAATAGATTATGAAATTAGGTGACAGAGGAGTAGAGTTCAGAAGAACACACTGAGCTGAGGTTGAATGCCCCATAGCTTTCCAGTTTGGAGGGAGTATGCCCTTTGACATCCTACTGGGTGACCTTTTAGAGGCATACACTCTGAGGCTGACAGAGAACAAACAGTTAAAGAGGTGTTTTGCTGAAACTAATGCGCAGCTTTTGAAAGACTTGTAAATGCAAGATGTTATGTGGACTAGGGTGGTCAATGAGCAAATTTTAAAAACAAAGGTTTTTTGGCAATACATTTTGACGCATATTGCACATTAAAACTAAAGTTACCATAGAATTATTACTGATTGGGTTTCGAATTTGTCACATAAAGTTACTATACAATATGCGACAAATTCCAATCTGAAAATGATGTTCTCTACAATCCTTTTGACATACCATGGCCCTAACCTGATGCTTCAGAACTGCTTAGAGAGCCTCCCCAAACACGTCACCCTGTTCAGACTGTTGCCTCTGCCACAAATGAATGTTCTCATCTGCCCACCCAACTATAGTTCCAACGTATGCTTCAAAGCCCAATTTATTATCTGGTTTCTTTGACTTCAATTATTCATTCACTACTGAGCACCTGTTTTCTGCTTGGCAGAAAATTCTTGGTTTCTGGTTCCTGCCATCATAGAATACAGCCTAGCAGCTGATGATAATTACCAAATGCTATCAACAAAATGCTATGATGCTACGTAGGAGTAGAAGGGGAACTTGGATTGGGAGTCGGGAGAGGCATGTTTGAGGAAATCTTTAGCTAGTCTGAAAGAGAAGTCAGCAAGAGTATCCGAGCATTAGGGAGGGGTTAACAGGTAAAAAGCACCAAGGTAGAAAGGAAAGCAGTGGGCTGGGAACTGAAAGGAGCCCCTGTGGCTGCAGTGTGGGGAGTGGGGGTGGCAGGCAAGGAGGTGCGGAAGCCTCGAGGATTATCTTTAGCCATGCAGCCATGACCTTCCAACACCTTCCTGAGGTGCCCCCAAACTGGGCCAAGAACCCTTCCTTCGTGCATCCTCTGGGTTATACTGGAACTCCCTGTTTCTGGCAGGTGCCTTTATTAAATCCCTGAAGGCAGAGGCTATCGTCATTCAATTTTGGACACTTGGCACATCACAAATAAGAGTTTTGTTGATCCAAGCCAAAACTCTGACAAGAAGTCAGAAGACTCTCATTTCTTTCCTTGGCTTTGCCACCAAGTTTCCACATGACCTTAGCCAAGCCCCCTGGGTCCTCAGGACTTGAAACCTTTGTCAAATTCATGGTCAAAAGGCCTACTTGGCCAGACGTCTCAAATTACTATGTGCCTACTCATGGTAACCTGCTATCACCTCTGGCAAGCACAAAGCACAGACAGATGAGTTAGGGTAAAAGTACGTCTGAATTTGCCCATAATTTGTTCATTTACTTAAAAAAAAAATTGAGTATATGTGCATTTTATGAAACAAAGCAATTCAGTTCAGTTCTCCTGATTCATTGATTTGAAAACATTTTATCTCATTCCCTCCCCCATTATTGGAAGCTGTATCTTCAGTTCAAAATTACAGCTGGACAGGAAGGAGAAAATAAGCTCCTAAAAATGACTTTAGTTTCCCTATAATCAAAGGCATAGATGGGTCTGAATTCCTTCCAGAAGAAATAAGGAGAGGTGTTCAACAAATCCCAACACCTCTATTTTGAATCACAAATTCCTAGAGATAAATTGGGATGGTGACTGACGACCAGAAAATAAACACCTACTTTATTAAATACAACAGAAAGGGTTTCCAATTTCTTAGGAAAAAAAAAATAACATGAACCAGCACTACCTGGTGTTACAAGATTAGAATGCCCACATGTGTTGTTCTGAGAGCGCCCTGCCACACTGCAGATGCTTCAAGGACAGCTGCCATCAGAGCTGCTGTAAGACGTTTCTCACTGCGTGTAGCTTCACAACCAACTCCTCAAAGACTGAAATGTTATTTCTATTTTAAAGCTGTTAGTGTAGAGAGAACTTATCAATGTGGAAAACAGACTCTTGCTTCTTTAATTCAAGAAAAACCATGAACTAATCTATCTTTTTTTTCTGGGATACAGTCTGCCGAATGCTCTGTGAAGCCTTTTCCATTCCTACCGCGTTATCTGGTGAGAGGAGGAGGGTGAAAAGGTGCCAGGGTGCCACAGAGGATTCGGGTTGCTGGTCCGCACTCCACTCCCCTTCTGCTGGCAGTAGTAGGCGTCTTTTCTGGCAGCTGCAACAGCTTGATGGGAGGGAGAAAGGGGCTGCCCACCCATCACCTCTTCTTGAAGCCGTATTTTTTGCGTTCATAGAAGAGATCTGTCTTAGAGCTTCCCAAATTGACAATCTTTGGGCAACCATCTCTCTGGAAAACAGAAAAGTTGTCATCTTTAAGCATGAATTGAGAGGGATTGAAGATAAAAATTTTTGGATTAACGGTCTAGCTATGCATCCTACCAGCTTAGTTCTTCTATTTGATGAATTGTTAAGTACTAAGCACCTAGAACGTAGTCAGGGTGTGTCTACCTTCAATCTAGTGGCCTGCACAAACAATGTTGGATTCTCAGCCAACTTCTGTTGCTAACACGATATAGTTGAAGTAAAAACTAACACTCTTAAGATGTACTAAGGGTTTTCTTCAAGTGTAAGGTAAGAAACAGTGATAATCATCTACAGATCAGCTCTCTGACTCCCCGACTATCCCAAAAGGGGAAAACCTAATCACTTTAGGAAACAGTTACCTTACATTTTAAATACCACAGAATATTGGGTTTGATGTGCCCTTATTAGTTTGCTTAATTTAACACATGGTCTTGGGGGGAAGTATGTTCCTATGCTAGAGATGGCTGCTGATGGTCCATACTCTGATTTGCAATGACATGCTTCCTGGCCATTTTGTGAGCTTGAATGGTTTCAGTGAAGCCCCTGGGAAGCTGTGTTCTTCAGAAAAAAGATGACTCTATCAGTTAGTCTGGGATGATGGGAAGAAAACTGCGGTTGCTACCGGAAAAAACTTTCACACATCTGATGATTTCATTAAACATCCATGTCAAAGGAGGTTGCTTCTTGTGCTGTTGGGCTGTAGAATGAATTCATCAAGCCTTTAAGATATCTCATTTCCAATTGAGCTGATTTCTCTTCTCAAGGACTAACATGAACACTGTACAAGAATCTCTGAAAACGTACAAAGTCAACACCTTTTATTTTCTAGAAAACCCATACCATGTATTACACTGAGAACTACCATCTGTGGAGTCTGATGTGCTCAGGGAACCAGGATGTGGGCACGGCCCTAATGATGGCTTGCTAGGTGAACTCTAGCCATATAATCTGTATTCAAAGTCCTGGTACAAATGAGGAAACGGCTGCCTCTTCCTGGCCCAAGGTAGCCTGATATTAAAGACAACATGCCTTAAGACCTGTGGAGATGCTATGAAATCCTGTGGTATGATGATAGCCTGTTTAGACTTATGGCATCTTACTGACTTGTGTGACTGTGGGCAAGGCACTCCTCTTTGGATGCATATTCCTCAACTGTAAAATAAAGGGACTTGTCAATGTTTATAAACTATATACAGAGCGCTAGAGAATCCTGAGAGGTGCCACCCCCAATATGTTCTTACTGGTAGTTTAGGCTGAGATGGCAGGCTCTGGAAGCCAGGCTATCTGAATTTTGATAAGTTATTAACCTGTGTGTCTCTTTTTAGTGACATATGAAATTACAATGGCAGATTCTACCTCCTAGAATTTAGAATCAGTAAATATACTTAGAACAGTATCTGGCATATAATTAGTTTTTAATGTTATAAGAAATTGCCAAAAACAAATACCAGAAATTTCATAACGATATAAACACACAGTTTCTGTATAAAATATTTTTTTTGAAAATATATTCTACATTATTTAGAAAAAAAATTAGACAGCCAATGTACTGGATTATTAGATCTTTGGCTTTATAGCATTTACTCTGACTCACAGGTTTCCTATTTTCTTGCCCAACCTCCCGTTTTTCATTTTCTATGCATCTCCCACAGGTCTCATGGTTGTTCCCAAAGTGAGAGGTGAGGATGTGAGCACTGGACCTGGAAGGCTTTTGTTGGGTGAATGGAGAGCATGGACAGGAAGGTAGAAGGAGTCTTCAGAAATCTTGGAGGATACTACAGGAGAATATTTGGGTGTTGAGCTAGAAGTTATTTTTAAAAATATCTGCAAATGTCGGCCTCATGGCAGCAGCTCCTTTAGCTACTGTAATACGTGAACGCTAAGTTTCCTCCTCTGTCAGTCCTTGTTTCCATTACACTAATTAAACATGCCTACTAACACGGCACCAGAAATACCCTAAGCTGGGCTTCTGTCAAAACCAAACTCCATGCCTTCGGCTTCCTTCTTGAGGAGGGCTGTGTGTCAAGTCCATTTCTATGACAGGAAAGCAAGCTACAAAAATTACGCTCTTAACAGTAGTGAAACTCAGGACTTTAAGTAAAACTTGAAAACTATTAACAGACCAACAGGAAATCTGCACAGAACTGAAATGCAGGAAAAGGCAATTTTAAGATCAGAAAAATACAATTACTGAAAATGGGTCCATCTCTCATTTGTTACAAATCGTAGCAAAGAATTATGAACAGTCACCACTGGCAAACCCTCTTTTATTAACAGAAACTTGAAGGTAAGTGAAATGTTCATTCTTTTGGCAACTGTTTAAAGAATACCAATAATACAAAAAACAGACTGAATGCTGGGAGTAATATCACGTTTTCTATCTGAAACTTTGTTTTTTAAAGTCCTTTAAGCTCTCAGTAAATGCATTCACAAAGTAACAAGGATTACTACTTCTTTTTTTTTTGTGGATATTTCCCCAAAGCCACACACAGCGTGTTACTAGCAAAGCTAAGATTTGAACAGGTTTTCCGACTTCTGGTCTCATGTTTTTTCTAACAGGGTTTCCAGAGGCAAGAACCAAAATCTTCCCATGCTTCAGGCAGTTAAAGAGAATGATAAATTTGCAAATTAACTTTGAAAAGTATCATATATCTTTTGCATCTATCAAATACCTTTTGCTCAGCTGTTCATTTATAATGAGGAGAAGAGAATGGTAGAAATAGGAAGAGACACAGGACAAGCCTTAACCGTGTGATGCAGTGATTAGAGTTAAGTGCTTTGAGTTAGACTGTGCATCCTCAGTGGGGGATAAAAACATCTTTAATATTATAGTAGTTTGTGATCTACAGCTCATCCATATCCAATAAAATCTTGTTCCTTGGTGTTTAATTCCTCTTGTTAGGGAGAAAATTGTTAGTTTATTATAAATTTTAACTTTTCTCCTTAGTCTTTGGGGGAAGCAATAATAGGAAAAAATGTTGAGAAACACTGAGTAAGATACACCTGGGTTTTAGTCCCAGATCTGCCACTTATTACCCATGTGACCTTGAACCAAGTTGTTTAACATCTCTAAGCCTTACTTTCATCTATATCATACAGAATTTTTGGAAAAGAATGTTCAGCACAGTATCTGGCACACAGCAAGAGCTCCATAAACATTAGCTATTTTTGTTTTTCAGTTGGGACAGTTGAAGAAAATGGTTAAGCAAAAGGAGTAAAGGAATCAAGAGTTGAAGGGGATCAAAATCATTTTGCACTAGAAAAAACTACAAACTGGTCCACTGGCAGCAGCACCCAGATGTTATTGCAGACTTCTGAATATTCCTAAAACTCTGAAAAACTATAGAGAACACTCAACTTAATTTCTTGGTATACTACCCTTAAAAATGATGAAAGTTGAAAGAATAGAAAAATAAAGAGGACTGTTTTGGTTGGGAAGGTTTCTGCACTTGGTTGGGAAAGTCTTAGGCACTTAATCTGTAATGATGATCTGTCAGGCTGAAAGGCTGGATCATGTCACTGGACTGCTTTTGTTCCTTGGAAACTATTGCTGAGTAAATGTGAGCTAGGTGCCTTCTCAAATATCCTTAGAACATTCTTATATTATGTGAAGTAGGGGAAGTGACTTCTAGAATAATGCTCAGAGACAGAATGAGGCATGAGGATCCAAAGGTATCAGGTCACATACCACAGGAAGACGAGTCAGACAGAAATTAACATTCATTAAACACTCCTTGGTTGTAAGCTTATGCCAGATAAGGACTCTATCTACTATCATGCAAAAAGTTCAAGAAAATGTCCTTAATGGACTCTTTAGCAAGTTTCAGAATTATTTGTACTTTCTTTTCACTGCTGTCATCTTACCATGGTTTCAGTGCTTATCAACTACCAAACACCTACTATGTACCAGACACTCTGCAGGGAAAGCTCCCCTGGATGATGTATAGAGTCAGCACCAAAATGTGTACCAATCTTACACTACATGCCAGGCACTATACCAAGCAGTGGGGAAAAGGAGATAACAAGACACAAACCAAGGTCCCTTCTCTAAAGGAGTGTAGCTGGTGGATCAGATCAAGCAAAATATAATTCGACAGTCAAAGGTAAAATGCAAATCAGAGTTTAGGACTGGAGAAAGTTCAAATCAATGACTAAAGTTATTCATACTTTATCTATGACTCTTCTCATCTTCCTAAATAATAGAAGACTTAATAGTATAAAAAAAAGTCTTATCTGGCCTAATTTGTCCCACTAACTGGGGGGTGGACAGAATCCAAATGCACAGACCACTGAGATGGCTGGGCAGTTTCTCCTCAACATGAGCACATCCTACAAAAAGGGTTTATAAAAGGACAACTCGATGTAAAGGGGACACCAGCAGGTTTAGTCAGACAATCTAGGCTTGCCGCTTATTAGCTAGGTGAAAGACTGTATGTAAAACAGGGATAATAATCATCCCTATTTAACAAAGTTAATGTGAAGAATAAGGGAGACTACATCTGTAAACTAACTACTCTCTACCATAGGAATATTAAAAATTATATCTTTTGTGTAATCCTACGATTTGTTAACTGGAGACCTTCTGTTAGCCTACTGGTACTGTATCACACTTCCTTTTATTGTGTTATAGGAAAACAAGCTGATTCATGGGACTGCCCCCCACCCCAAGAAGTCTGCTAAAGAAAAATTGTAAAACTCACCCTTCACATGGTATGGATCAATAAGCCCTCTATCCTGCATTTGGTTCAAGGAGTTGACTCACTAGCCACTGCCACCACACAAAGTCAAGGGGGTTAAAAATATCATGAGACAGAATCAATGAATTCTACAGTAACAAACCAAAGGCATTAGCCACTTAAAGCTGAAATCAACCTGAACTGTCTCATATTCAAATGTCACATCTGCCCAAAGTCCTTAATGACAATAAAGAGAATCACTGAATGGCTGTGACACACCATGCACTGTACTAGGGCTTATAAAATGCAGGATGTTTTTGAACAAAAATAATCAGAGAGACATCAAAGGAATAGAGAGAGGCCTCTCCAAATTGTTGGTGTTAACAAAGATTTGCTTCTCTTGCATTTTTGCCCTTGACAGAAAATAACTGCCTTTTAATGGACTACACCCAGTTCAGCTCACAGAACTTGAAATTATAACCCAGGTGACTAGCTGAACATAGTAATCTCCACAGACCACAAGAGTTTGCCATGGGCGGCAAAGTGTTTCCAAATAAAAGATCAGATAGAAAACTTAGAATACACTCACATCCTTCTCCTGGATGGTGCACTCCTTACAATAATAGGCATCGGAGACTCCGGGGCCTCCACAGATCACACAGCGCCCCTGATAGGAGCCATAGTTACACTCATCACATATGCGCACCAGGGTGCAGGGACGTACGTAGGAGTCACAGATCACACACTTGCCATCACCTGTGAGGAAAAGAGAACGGAGTTATGCTCACTTGCAAGGATATCAAGTCCTCTGCCTTCTTCCTACTACGGGGAAACACACCAGTTTCCTGAATGTGACTTTAGGTCCCTCTACTTTGGCATCACAAAACTTGGCTTTCTTAGTGTCCATCCCCACAACACATAGGAAAAGTTAATCAACATGCAAAGAGCTTACAACAGCACTTGGTAGTTAAGTCTATATAATTACTGGCAAAAATGCGTGTGTTGGAGGCCAGGTCATGCTACTTCCTGTCCAAAGCTAGAGATTTTCTCAAAACCTAAACATAGTGTCTAAAAATGTGCAAGTTGGAGTGAGGACGTGCAGGGGGCCTTGGGTTGCAGTCTGGCATTCAGTGTTTACATGCTTCCGGGCACATCGACTCAAAGCCCTCTGTGGTACCACAGGAAATGCCCGTTAGCTGACTCCACAGAACCTGAGTGGGAGGGGTGGGGTGTTCGGAAGGGCGTGCTCCACTCACATTTTTCACACAGTCTTCCGATGGCTGCAAGATCAAAGACGGTAAAGAGTACAATTAGAATTAAGGTTCTGACGAAGAGGGAAAAAAACATCCTCGAGCTCGGGATGGGGACAGGAGCAGGGACTACAGAAAGCCCTGAGCGACCTCATCTCTCTTTTCCTCATAAACTCCCAAACCCACACCCTCCCGAAGCTCCTTCCAGGTCCTGGGCAATCTCGGAGTTTCTCTGGACCCCTCCCCGGCTGCCCGCTCCCAGCACGCGCGCCACCACTTTTCATCACAGGCCACAAACGCGCGCGCTCCTACCCCGCCGTGAGGCGGGAAACGTGGCACCTCCAAAGCAAGACCCCAAGAAGAGACGGGAACCCCCAACTCCCAGCTCCTACTACTACCCCAACCCAGAGAGCCGCAGGCATGGAGGCCGTCTCACCGACACCAGCCTGCTTGCGGCAGAAGATCAAGTCGGGATGATGTTTAGCCATAGTTCGCAGGGCAGAGGGCCACCGGAAGCTTCGCGACTTCCTTCCGACCTTTGACCCCCTTTGTTCCCGCCTCCTGGTGGCCGTGATTGGTCGCCTAGGCTTCCATCAGCGTTCATAACCTCTGCACTAAGCCCCGCTCGATCTCGCGCGATCAAAACCCTGACGTTCCAAAGTTTCTGTGACAGCTGGGGAGCCAGGTCCTGGCAGGTGCGTTCAAGTGATAAAACAATGTCTCTCCCCGATTTAAACGGAAGAGACAAATCCAAAGTACAAAGGTGACATCTGCACTCCGATAAGGCACCTTTGTGCGACATTTGCTTCCGTAAGTGCTTTTGTGCAACTTCCCTTCCGCGCGGGTTCCTCACGCGGTAGCTCCGCCCACTGCTCGCTCAGGGCTCCGGCGCCTCTGCGGAGGCCCCGCCCTCGCCGTGACGTCTCCCCGCAGGCCACGCCCCTGCCCGCAGGCTTAAAAGAGCCATGCGTCACGTCACTTTCGCGCGACCTCATCTTTGTCAGTGCACAAAATGGCGCCTTACAGCCTTTTGGTGACCCGGTTGCAGGTGAGCGAGCTCAGGGCCCTCTAGGTTCACGGGGGCGGGGTGCCTCCCGCTGTGCCTGCGGCTGTGGGCGCGGCGAGGCGAGGAGGGCCCGACCTTCGGTGACTTTTTTATCCCTTTCCCGTCCCTGGGCCCTGCTCCCGTGCCCGAGCCTCCAGCGCCCGAGGTCAAGGGGACCCCGGCGCAGTCCGCTCTCCCGGCCCTGTCCCCGCCCCGTGGGGAAGCGTGGGTCCAAGCAGCGGCGCTGGTTGAAGAGTGGATGCACCTTTTTCTCCTTTTTGGCGACGTCACACCCCCTTCTCCGTAGGGTTTCTTTATGTTCCTCAAGGTTAGGACAAGGTGACTGGGGGTATGGTCGGTGTGGAGCCCGCTGGGCCCAGCGCCCAAGTCCTCACTTCTCATCTCAGCAGCAGAGACTTGCCCTCCTGGTGTATCTACAGTTGCTAGGCCTGGAGTCTGGAGAAGAAAGTATCCTCCTGTTCCGTCTTTCGGGGATGCTGCGGAACTCATAGCCAAGAATGGGGGCGGGGGGTATCCAGCCCCGGGTATAGTGAATAATAACAGTAGAGATTCACCTTTGCGTAAGATTGAGGGATTTTTAATTCTTTATCCTATTTTGAGTCACATAACCATCTGATGAGATTAATCTTATCTGACAGGTAATGAAAGTAAGTGAAAGTTAACTGCTGTCACCGAAGTGGCCTGAGCATCTACCCTACTTACAGCCCCTCTTTTCTCCTTGTCCTCATGTTAGCCTGTCCTCACAGAACTTTGAGTCAGTCTCATTCTGTACCAGAATGGAGTATTTTGAGCTCACTATTAGTTGCTTTTCAATTACTAGATGGGACGGTAAAGAGACGCGACAGTTTGACCTTGACTCTCCTGTTATGCACCATCTAGAAAATTGTGACTGCCAGATGGATTTTTTTTATTACCAATTTGACAATCCTAGGAAGGTTTTTTACTGAAAGGTTTAGTGGCAAGTATGTATTTTGTTAATAAAAGTAAAACAAGAATTGGTAGATATTCTTGACAACCTGTTACATTTCACTTTGCGAATCTACTTTGATTCAAGTGGCACAACTTTGATTAAAGAATTTTAAAAGTTATGTGCTGTACTCTCAAGAAGCATTGTGTTACTAGAAGTTTTTTTTTAATCTCTTAAATTGAAAACTTATGGTTAAAACAAAATCATCATTTATCTTAAAATACTTCTGATCTCTCAATTCTGGGCAAAGACAAGGAATTTCTCCTAATTTTTTTCCAGGGATCTTTTGAGTCTCCAAGTTGACAATGTAGAAATACTCTAGTTGTTTCTTCCTAATCCTGCTATCCCATGATGTAGTGAAGTCAGGCAAGACTATTAATAAGATGATTATTTGGTAATGACTATAGGTTTATTGAACTTGGAAAAAAACAGACAAATATCACAGTGTTTTTGAACTGAAAAAGGAACTCGAAAGCATGAGTGCTAGTCGGGAATAGAAAGCGATCTGGGCTATAGTTCATATTCTCCCTTGACGCTGTGACCTTGAGCAAGTTACTTCTCTATCCTTGTTTCCTCATTTGTCAATTGGGGAGCACATTCATTGACACATTTATTGAGTACTCGGTGATTGCCTTCCATTCAGATTGTTATGATAACTGTTATAAAGTCATGAGAAAGTAGAACATACTTGTTTATGATCTAGTAGTCCAACTTCCTCTTTGACAGAATATCCAAGACCTTGAGAGCCCTGGTAATGTCCAGTAGCAGTCAGGACTGGTATTCAGGTCTCCTTGTTTGTTCATTTAGCTAAGATAAATGAACACCATTATACCATGCTGCCTCCCAGTAGCCAGGCTGTCTTAAATAATGGACAGCTAACACAGTCCTCTGAAAACCTTGTAAATTTACCTCTTTTGTGTTTAGCTCCATTTAAGAGGTGATGATACTATCTTAGCTGTCATGTCTGCATAACCCTGTCCATGCATAAAGTTTTCCTACCTCATTCACTGCATATTTATTGAGCATCCCACTGTTTGCTGCAGATACAATGATAAGCAAAAGCAGACAATTCCTGTTCTGGAGCTTCCACTATATTCCAGTGTATTCTACTGCAGAGAATCTTAGAGATCTTCAAAATATTTTTCTTCTGCCTTTGGCGGGACCAAAGGTGAAGGTATATTAATAGATTGATGGCAATTATTACTATCACTCAGAGTAGCTAACATTTATCTTACTGTGTGCCAGTAATTTCATGTGACCCTGCAAGATAAGGCAGACCAGTTAGCTCTGTCCTGTAGAAGAAGAACGAGGATTAGAGCCGAAATGTAGTATAATGGTTAAGAGTATGGGTCTTGCATCACAATACCTTATTTGAATGCAGACTCTAATACTAGCTTTGACTTTGGGCTGGTTACTTCACCTCTCTGTGTTCGTTTCTTCACCTGTAAGATATGAATAATAGTATATCTAACATCTAATGATCATATTGTAATTACAAAGGACTTAGAATCCTGTCTGTATCTGGTAAGTGTGATATTGTTAAGTAAAATAAAATTAACTTGCTTAAGGCCTTATCATTAACAGATTTGATTTGAATCTGCACCTTTCTGTTCCAAAACCAGAGGTTCCAGCCCCTACACTAACTACACTGCTTCCCTTTGGTATCAAGATTCAGCCTGTCAGCCAGGGTACCATTAGTGCTCCATAACCTGAGAATAGTGCTCTTAAAGTTGAAAATGTTCTATCATTTGACAGGACTTGCTACTAGGTAGTAAGATTAGAAACAGAATGAAGGAAATTTAGGTGAAAATTTTGAAAAGCTACGTTTAATTTACTCTCCGGTTTTTATCATTTTTGTGCAAATGACTGAACAGTTAAAGGGGTTGGGCACTTGCAAATACATTTCTTAGGTTTTGGTTTTACTTTGAGTACTGGAGTGCTGAGTTTTCATCATGTGACCTTAGGGAAGCCATGTAACCTCTTGTATGTAAATCTGAAATGGCATTTAGCTCAAAGAAGTCTGACATTTGGCAGAAGTTAAAAGTGCCTCTATAAAATACCATGTAAAAAAATCTTGGTTTGAATTGTGAAACAGGCCATTCTGGATACATGTTCACTGTGGTACCCTCTCAGGTGTCCTATAGTCATCTGTTGATTTGAATTGAGTGAATAAATGAATGATTGAATGGATGAGTAAACAAACTTCCAATCTCAATATGAGCAGATGGGGTAGAATCACTGTCTTGTGGACAAGGGGAGCACACCATTGTCTTTTGGACCAACTGTTTCCAAAAATTTTTTTGAAATCTTACTTTATGCCTAGCACTGTTCTGGACGCTGGGAGTACAATACTGAACAAGAATAGTGGAACCTATATTGTAGTTCTGGGAAGCCAGAAAATAAGCAAGTAGATGAAAAGAAAAATCTAGTTAGTGAGTGCTACAAGGAAGATAAACTGGGATAGTGTGGTAGAGAGAGTCGGGGTGGGCATGTGGTGTGTCATGGATTTTACTGGGGTAATTGGGGAAGGCCTCTCAGAAGGGGCAACATTTGAGCTGGTACTTAGTGATAAGAAGGCAGCCCTTCGGCATTTTGGGAGAGGAGACTTCAAATAGAAGGAGCAGCACATGCAAAGCCCCTGAGGTAAGTATGAGCTTAGTGTGTTGAGGATGAGAAATGAGGCCAGTGTGGCTGAGGTGTTGAGAGGAGAGGATGGTGTGAGCAAGAGGTCACACCAGCTTACAAGGGTCAGAAAAGCTCTGGTAAGGATGTTGGGTTGTACTCCAAGTGTAATGAAGGTTTTAAGCTGTGGAACGACAGGATCTGATTTATGCTGCATGGATGATGGGCCACAGAGGGACAGAGGCGGTGGCAAGGAGACCAGTGGGGCTGTTGGAGTTAACCAAGGAGTGATGAAGCTGTCTAGGACTAGGGTTCTCGTAGTGCAGATATTTTGGAGGCAGATGGGTTGGATGTAGAGAGTAAGGCATGGGGAATAATTGAGGATGACTTCTAGGTTTGGGGCACGAGCAGTTGAAGGATAGGTGAACTTGAATTCAGTAGTTCTGTGTTTTCGTAGTACTTGTAAATCTTAGGTTTGGGCTGAAAGTGATTCATAAGTTCTTGATCCTTTTATCAGCTCTCAACAGGTATTTGTATTTCACTGATGAGGAAGCAGGATAGGGTCAATTGTCTTGTCCCAAGCTCTTAATTATGAGCATCCTGTCTGCTGTGAACCCTGTTCTATCTTGGGCCTTATTCTGGTACCTGGTGCTTCGGGAGGGCCATGTGGGAAGTATTTAAAATGAGTGTTGATGCTTGAGCAGTCATCTTCATTGGCTCCAACTTTCTTTGACACCCTGGTTTGGAAGGCTCTGGACCTGTCAGCCAAAAGGAGGGTAGGGACTGCAAGGAGGCTGCTCACAGTGTTTTAAAAGCAGCACGTAGACTGTCAGGAACCTTGGGGACATTCCTCTGCCACAGTCTTACCTGTGGCCCTCCGGTTACACATCTGCAGAATGGGACATTAATAGCTACCCTCCCAGTAAGAAGGGTCCTGAAGGCCTATTCATATTTGAAAAATTCTTTAAACTCTAATGCACTATAAAAATTTGTGAATGATTTCTGGTGTTATTTTAGGAACATGCCTTTAATAAGCCTATAGAAGCTTTTCTTTATTTTGGGGTCCTAAAAGGCATGGAGAATGGTTTTGGGTTCATTCTGCAAAGCTTGGGCCAGAGGGAAGGGCACAGGCTTTGGAGCAAGGTTAAGAATTCCATCTTTGCCCCGTGGCCCTCAGCGAAATAGTTAACATTCCAGAGCCTCAGTTTCCCATTCTGTTAAATGGGCACATTTGTTTTCTGCTTCAGGGAGTAGT
This sequence comes from Cynopterus sphinx, assembly GCA_030015415.1. Taxonomy (NCBI): domain Eukaryota; kingdom Metazoa; phylum Chordata; class Mammalia; order Chiroptera; family Pteropodidae; genus Cynopterus; species Cynopterus sphinx. The sequence continues at coordinate 170,262,055 of CM057380.1, forward strand.
TGTGAGTATTAAATGGGACTGTGTGTACAAAGAACTTGGGGCAAATTTGGCTCAGGGTCTCGGCCCTTGGGGAATGTTAGTCTCTCTCTCTAGCCCCATATGTGGCCCACGGCGTCCATCGCCTCAGCGCTTACCCTCAGCTCATAGGTTTGGGAAAAACTGGCGTTAGGGAAACTGCTTTGTTCTTCTAGATTCTGCATGGATACTGGGTATGTAGTAGTTGTTCAGGAAAACCTTTTGGGTGCTGCTTCTAAGAGAGCTTGGAGGACAGGGAGCAATGAATCTGACTTCTTCATTCTCTAAGTTAAAGGGCAACACTGAGAAAATGAGCTCTAGAATTACATTTACAGTAGTTTCATCCTTAGATATTAAAATCCTTGGGGAATTTAGGCCCAGTAGGAGTGTTTCTGCTTTTATCTGCGGAGATGGAAACGGTAGCCGATAGGGAACTTTAATTCTGTGGCCAGTCTGGGAGGTACCTATCTAATGGGTCTCAGGAATTCCTCTAGTCCCCGACCCCCAGTTCAGTGCTGGGCTCCTTCACCTTCTGCTGGACGTTGTGTTGTTACTGTTATTTTTGTGGTGGTTTTCTGAGAGGGCCACAGAGCTGGTTGAAGACAAGGGCTGTGCCTGTGAAAGAGCTTGTATGCGGGTGAGGAAGAAGTCACTTAATAACTGTAATGCAGGGGGCTGAAGCAAGCGGAGGGGCGCACATGCTGGGCGGGGCTGACTCCAGACTGGACCGTCCTGGAACTCGAGGGTCGTGGTGGCACATTTAGTCAGATGGCTGCGCCAGTCACTGAACTAGGTCTTATTTTACAAATACTGCCTTGTTTGTCCTTCACAAGAACCCAAAGAGGTATGTATCATTATCTTGTTTTCATGATGATGAAACTGAGACCCAGAGAAGTTAAATACTTGCCTGAGGTAACAGCTAGTGTGCAGCGCAGCCAGGTTTTGAATGCAGATTTGTTGACTGCAGAATGCAGGCTTTCTACCACTCAGCCAGCCTGTCTCCCCAGAACCCTCCCTGGGGGTAGAGAGTAGAAACTAGGTCTCTGTAGAGCAGGCTAGATAGAGGGGACACGGTTTTGCTGGCTCCACGCCTTTTTGGATGCATGTCTGTTTGGGGCCATGAATGCCTCCTGCTCCAAATACCAGCAAAGCTTGAGAAGGAGAGGCCAGGCTGTGGGTCAGCCTCACGGGCTGCTTCTGGAGCACCCAGAGGCCAAAGTTGGTGCAAAGCCACTACTGCCCCAGTGGCTAGAGGCAGGCTGTAGATTTGCATGCAGTGCACAGTGTGCCTGGAGTTTCTGCTGCTGATGCCAGCAGCAAGGGAGAATTAGATGAGTGAATCCATCAACTGATTTTTTAAAGGGGACCTCCTACTGCCTTGGAACTGGTTAGAGGCTGTGAGTTGGAGAGACTGGCTTCCTGCCCCTTCCCAAGCCTCTGAAAAGGACTGCATCACTTTTGGGCCTGCCAGTTGCATAGCAACCAAGCTATCTGATTGCCTTCTGGCAGGAGGGAATTGTTTAGCTTTGGATTCTTGGGAGAGGTGCCAGGCATCTCCTACAAAGGGTGGGAGAGAATTGGTAGAAGCAGCGGAGGTGTGGGAAGGTGCTGCTTCTTAGGAGGGTGTTGACTGACATGCATTCCTGTGTTTGTTGTCCACCCAGGCAGAGTCAGTCCAAGAGGGGCTTTCCCACTAGGAAGGGCTAGGCTGCTAGTTGTTAAGAACTGTGAGCCTGAAGGCTGAGGGTCATGGTCAGAGGAACCAGGGGTCTTACTCCACTGGAGCCCTGGAAGCATCCACTGGTGCAGTGGGCTGCTTCATAAGGTCATGCTTCTCCACCACTGGACGAGGCCTGCATAGCTAACACAAATAACTCTGTGTTAGGCATTCAAGGGCAGAATAAGTGGATAAATGAGACCTTTTCAGTATCATTTCAGTTCTGAGGTGTGCTGTCCTGGTGCTAGTGACCTGCACTGGGGCTCCTGGTCTTCGGTGGCAAGGAAGGGAGTAGAAGGCATGGTGGGTAATGGCAGCCCACAGTTCTCCATTACGCAGGCAGGCATGTGGGAGTGGCTGCCTCTCATTCTCCCAGGAGAACTGCATAACAGCAGCCTACATTTATTGAATGCCTGCCAGGAACCCAGCTATCGAGCTTGGTACTTTTTATATATTTTTTCCTTAAAGAGTACAATATATTCATAAAAGTTCCCTTCTCTCTGTCCAGTCCCCAGAGGCAACTACTGATAGGAATTTTGTATTTATCATTCCGTACTTTTTTCTCTGCATTTCCAACCAATACATTCTTTCTAATTTTAAAAATCTCTACTCTTTTACTCCCATTTTACAGAAGAGAAAACTGAGGCTCAGAGAGGTGAAGAACCTGTTTCAGGTCCCGCAGCGAGGGGAGCTGAGATTCTAAGCCAGATCCATCCACCTCTAGAGTAGATGCCCTTTCTGTGACTTGGCACTGGTGTCAGAGAGTTTCTGCAATGGCACGCGACAGGTCAGAATGGGGCCAGTGACTTCTGTGTCTCTTGCTGAAGCAGCTGCCTCAAGAGACCCAGCCTCCTTCAAGAGCCCAGCTTGTTTAGACTGCTCACTCGCCCTGCATGCCAGTGCCCACTGACCCATGGTTCCCTAAGGCAGCGCTGCGGTATGCTATGCTTCACTGATTGGCCAGAAAGTCAGACTGGCCCAGCCATGCTCGCCTCCTCCCTAAGAAGGTGTCAGCCCCATTGGTTTGGACTGTTCTCTGGGTATAATTGGTCCCAAGGGAGGACATCCGCCCTTGGGAAGAGAGCAGCATGTCTGACCTTGGCCAAGTGGTAGGCCATAGTTCTGAGTGGGTGTCCATGTGACATGCCACGGAGTGGACCCCTTTCCCATATGCTCTGGCTCCGAACAGGCACCGATGGCTCAGTATGGCCTCCGCCAGGGGCACTCACAACGTGAATTTGAAAGCATGACAGAGAGACTAGCATTCAGATCACGGCTCTGCCTTTATCCATTCCATTACCAAGTATTTGTTGATCAACTGCTGTGTGTCAGACATTGTCCTGGGCTCTGAGTATACAATGGTGACCAGAATAGAAAAGTTTTCTGCCCTCATGCAGCTTAAGTTTTAGTGGAATTTACTTTCTCATCCAAGTCTCTATTATCTCATCTACACGAGGAACATAATGACCTGTAAAAATCCCACTTGGCACAGTTATTGGGAGGGTGACATAAGGTAACCTTTGTGATCTTCCTGGCACAGATTCTTTTTCTTTTTTCTTTTTTTTCCCTTTTTTTTTCTTCATTTCATTGCTGGCCTAGCTCCCTAGTGGGGTTCACTTTGGGTAAGCTCCTTCCTTCAGAGTTTGTCCTGTGTCAGTAAATGCAGGATCAGCGAAGCCTTCCTGACACCTTGGGAGCCCTGGGATTTGAATCTCATCCAGCAAGGGAGGGGACACTACCAGACCAAGGAGCCAGACTCTACCAGAGGCACTCTGGTTCAGCAGTTGGGACCGAGAGCTCCCAAGGAGGACAGAGCTCACCTGACTGCCGGGCCTGAGCAGAAGTTGGGAGCTGTTTATAGCAGTGGCCTTCAACCTTTTGGCCACCAGGGATCAGAGCTGCCATGAAGCTCTAATGCCTGATGATCTGAGGTGGAGCTGAGGCGGTGATGCTGGTGCTGGGGAGCAGCTGTGAGTACACATGAAGCTTCGCTGGATCACCTGCTACTCACCTGCTGTGCACCTCAGTTCCTGATAGGCCACGGACTGGTACCAGGGTTTGGGGTCCCCTGGTCTGTAGCAGAGAGAGAAGGCCCTGGGCTCAGCAGGTTCCCAGCTGTGTGACCTTGGGCAAGCCACTTATTTCTGGGCCTCTGCATCTTCAGGGCAGTTAGGGAGGCTGAGCTCTGTGTGGCAAGGTTTACCATAGCGGCTGGCAAGGAGTAGTGTGACAACAAACTGCTATTTCCTCCAAAACGGATCTGAGGGCATCTGGCTACTAGTCACCCTGATGGGAAACCCCCACTTAAGTGTAAAATTAGGGAGTTGTTTAATAGCAGAGGAAGTGCTATAGGGATGCTTAGAATGGAGAATACACGATTATGGTTTTCACCAGTTTGAAGGGCTGAAGTGTGGGAGAGTAGCCAAGTTCCTTTGATCTGTTTCCAAAGGATGGGGCCAGGAAGTGAGCCCTCATGTGTGTTGGGCACTGGGCTGGGTACTTTCATGTCATTACTCTTCTTTAATTCTCACTGCAGCCTGCAAAGGCGTTGACCCGTTTACAGATGAGAAAAGTGATGTTTAGAGAGGTTAAATAAAACTAAACGTGGTCACCCAGCTTGGGGACGGAGCTGGGATTTGAGCCCAGGTTTCCAATGCCAGCATCTGTCTTCTGAGATAAAGGACACATGTTTTAGTTCAGTATAAGAAGCATTTGTTTTTGTGAAATATTAGAACTGTCCAGTACTGGAATAGGCTTTCTGGAAGAAAATGAGCTTCTTGGTGTAATCTTGTTGAATCAGGAGCTTAGGGAGTTTGCAAAAGAGAGTTTTTCTGCCTTGAGGCTGCCCTCATTCCCTTTGTTCCTGAGAAAGTGAAAGTCTGTCTTCTAGATCAGGGCCTGCAATTTAGCCAGGATTTCACAAGGCCTGAGACTTGGGCTCCAAGTGTGGGAAAATATTTTACCATTTCCTAGTTGTTGTGACATCTGGGTTGGACGACCTTACAGGTGAACTCAGGAATGTCTCTGGGCCCTTGGGCCAAGTTGAACTGAGCATAGAGCTTACTTTTAGACTTAGGAAATAAAAACAAAATGCAAATAAGTTATTTTTAAAAACCATGCCCAAGTCATTATTCTTACTTAAATAATACTGATCAGGACTTCTCATACTCCAGTCACAGTGGTCAGCATGATAAGATTCAATAATATCCACTTTTACTTTAAAATTTCTTACCCTTGTTTATAAAAGTATCTATTATAGGAAACTTGGAAAATACAGAAATATAAAGAATATCATAAAAATGCCTATAATGATGTGTAATATCCCACCGCCACCCAGAGGTAACTACTAGTAATATTTTGGTGTTTTTAAAATTTTACAGTCCAAGTTAAAACATGTACAATAATAATACATGTACTTGTTATCATACAAGCAGCAATAAGAACACCCTTACAAATATTTGAACACTACTGACAAAGCTGGGGCGTGTCCCCTCACGTGTATGTCTGCATATATATATGCATATATGGAAATGTAGAGTGTTAAATCACTATGGTTGTGCATTTTATCTGTACCTTAAAAATGAATCTTGGGGATTTTTTAAAAAGTGTTGTACAGTATTTCACAGAATGGATGAGATGTAACTTTTAAGAGAATAAGTGGACATTTTGGTTTTTTTATAATTTTACAAATACTTCACTTGATGGTACAGTGAGCATTCTTACAGCTGCCTTCCTGTGCACATGTGTGGTATGGGTAAATAAGGAGAAATGGAATTACTAGGCCATTCTGTACATTGCCAGTTCCTGCCGAGAAGACTTTATTAATATTCTCTAACACGAAAATTTGAACTTATTGTTTTCCCCAAACCTTGTTAACACTTTATATTATAAATCCTTAAAACTTCGCCCACTGACTTTTGTATAATAGGGAATAAACATTCATGTTCTTAAAAAAAAAAATCTAAAGATCCGAAGTAGACTATATAAATTCTAGGAAATAGCATAGGTGGTGCTTAGAAAGAAATTTATATTTCTTTAAATGTTTTTAATTCTAAAATTAATGTATGCTCAGTGTTCAAGGTTTAAAATTACATAAATATAAAAAGTTAAATATTCTCCATAATTTCACCCTCCAAGGATAGCCACTGTTAACCGTTTGGGAAATCCTCCATTTCGATTTTATATGATTTTTTTAATTCATTTGTGTACAGCTCAGTTCTTGGAGTTGCCAGGAGACGCTTGGAGGATTCAGTGTTGGGCTCTAGAGCCAGACCGTGTTTGAATGCCGACATGATTATTCTCTATCTGCAAGACCTTGGACCAGTCACTACCCTTCTGCAGCCCTTAGTTTCCTCATCTGTTAAGTGAGGCAAGTACAGAGTAGAGCTGTTCGTCCACATAAAGTGCTTATAGCTTGACACTCAGTAGAAAGTATTAAATATTACTACTACTAATTATTATTATCATTGCCTTTGCTTGGAAATCTCAGCCATGACACCTGTTCAGTATGGGTATAGTGGGTACCATGGTGCCAGGGACTAGGGAAGCATAGATTCAGCCTGGAACCAGTGTTTGATACCCGTCTTGGGTCCACTGAGTATTAAATGCTGCCAGGTACCTGGCATCAGCCCACAGAGTCTTGTGTAGGGGTGGTGATGGGTAAGTATCATCCCTGGATGGGTTTCAAGGAGTTGTGGAATTGTGTTTTATGTATTTTCTAAATTTTCTCCATGAAATATGTCCCACCTTTTTAAATGGTAGGAAAATCCCAGCAGACACTTTTTAAAAAAAATTCCTTGTAGCATTTAACGTAATAATTACTGTTCTTTGGACCCATTCATATCATTTCCTATGTTTACTGCATGTGTTTATTCCCTTTTTCCACATGAGGAAACTGGGTTCAAAGGTAAAAAATGCTTCAGATCACACAACTAGTGAATGGTAGAGCTGGGCTTTGGAGCTAGATCTAAGTTCTTTGCACTGTGCCACATTGCTTCTCCTAAACCACAGGCTATAATTCAAATTTTGGGATGGTGAACCACACCCTCCCTAGCCCTGCCCCATTTCTAAGCTGACTTTCCACCATTTTCTGCTTTGTCTTTTACCTCCCCCCATTCTGAGTGATGATTTGTAGCTCCTGCCCACTTCACTTGATGATTCTGTTTCTTTTTACATACTTCTTGTCCTCTCCGAGTGCCACGCAAACCCCTAGATATCCTCCACAGCCCGCTCAGTGAAGCCTTGTTGGGGCGTCCCAAGCAGAGTTTGTTGTTCTCTCTGCTGCACTCCGGCCCTTGTGTGTGCTTCCTTTTCTCATAGGTCACGATGGGTTACAAGTACACGCTGATCCTGGCCAGGTTAAGGTATATATTAGTGTAGGGACTCTTACTCTTTTTGATATCTGTGTCCTGTTGTTGGGCTCAAGTGTCAAAATACAAATGTTAGGTGATAAGTCACCATCAATCTATTCTACTTCTGGACCTCCTGAATATAATATCTACAGAGCAGCCACGGTGATTTGATTATTTTTTTTTATTTTTTATTTTGTAAAACGTGCAAATCTGATCTGGTCACGATGTTGCTTAACTTCAGTGGCTTCCCATTGTGTTGGGGTCAAGTTAAAACTTTAACATGTCCTGCTGTAACGCTCACACACACCAGGCAAGGTCAGAGCCTGACTGATTGAACTGCTAAAAGTACAGCAAGCCACTTTCATGTTTAGACAGTTCATTATTTGCATACAGAGTGAGAAGATTAGGCCAAAGGTGCCAGCCCCCTGGATCCTAAGTCCCACACACCAAACAGGATGACACTGAAACAAAAGGAGTGGATAATTGCACTGCACATTTCGAGTACCTTGTTGCAGTTGAGTGGGCTTATATTCTGCAGCTCTAGTCTGCAGGGTCTGAGGCAGAAAGCTCTGCACCTCATATGATCCTGGGAGACGAGGAAAAATTCTCATGTCAGGGGAGATAAGGAGGCAAGTGGGAGATGGCCTCATTGCTCCTTAGAGGCCTCCCATCCTCTGGTGTTCCACCAAGGCATAAGGTTCAAGGTTGCTAGGGTGCTTTTCTCCTCCACCTATAAAGTCCTTCATGATACCTGGCTGCATTTTACCTCTTAGCTTTTTTCGGCCACTTTCACACTAACTCTCTGTTTCCCTCGTCCCTCAGCCTCTGGCAATCACCATCTGATTTCTGTTTCTACGAACTTGGTTACTCCAGGTACCTCATGTACTCTAATCATACAGTATTTGTCCTTTTGTGTCTGGCTTATTTCCTTGGTTTAATGTCTTCAAGGTTCATCTATGTCATAGCTTATGACAGCATTTCTTAGGCTTTTAAAATTCCTTTTTAAGACTAACTAATATTCCATTGAATGTATGTACCACATTTTGTTTACCCATTCCCCCGTCAGTGGACACTTGGGTTGCTTGCACTTCTTGGCTGTTGTGAATAATGCTGCTGTCAATGTGGGTGTACAAAGCTCTCTCCTTACTGATCTTTGAACACAACAGGTACTTTCTCACTTCAGAAGAGTCTTATACTTTCTGTCTGGAGTACCTTTCCTTCAGCCAGCTGTAGGTTGGCTTGCACCTTTCCTCAAGTTGTCATTCATTGTCACCCTCTCATTAAACCTTTCCCAATTATTCGGTTTTAAATTGCAGCTCCCCACTCTCCTGGCTCCCCTTCCAATTGCTCCTGCATCATTATCTCTAATAATATTTAATCTGACTGAAATTTTATTCGTTTCGCTGTCTCTACTTGTCTGTCTCCCCATCATTTACCCCCTTTAACCTCCCAGAATGTCAATCCCAAGAGAATAGGGAGTATTGGATCATTTCATTCATTGCTGTATCCCCAGTGCCTAGACCAGTGCCTTGTACCGTAGTTACTCTATAACTGTTTGGTGGGTAGACAGATGAATGAATAAATGAATGAGTGAGGCGTGGTGGTCGGAGGGGAGATTGACAGTGAAGATGGATGTTTTTTACCAGGGTCAACCCTTGCTCATCACTTGTCATATTTCTGGTTGCTACTGAGATTATAAGAGTAACGTTGAAATTCTGACTTTTTCTTCTTCCTGTATCTTCTCCAATGACTGCTACTGCCCTGTAAAGACAACTTCGCTCTGGGAAAGTTGAGTAACAGAGGGCACCAAAATGTACACACAGAATTGAGAGTGTCAACATGGGGTTGCAGGTTTTTAAATTTTTTCAAGTAGGAACACCAAAGCAACAACAAAAACAAAACAAGCCAAATCAGCATCTACTGTCACCATCATTTCTTAAAAGGAAGGGTCTTTGTAGCAGTATTTACAATAGCCAAGTCATGGAACAACCCTAAGTGTTCACTGATGAATGACTGGATAAAGAACGAACACACACACACACACACACACACACACACACACACACCCACCCACCCACCCACCCACCCACCTCAGCCCTAAAAAGAGGAAATATTGCCATTTGTAACAACATGCATGGATCTTGAGAATAGTATGCTAAGTGAAATAAGTCAGTTGGAAGAGGACAAAAACTATGATTTCATGTGGAATATGAAACAAAAAGTAACAAAACAAAAACTCATAGATACAGACAACAGAATGGTGGTTGTCTGAGGAGAAAGTGGGTGGAGGGAAGGCAGATTAGTAAAGGGAGTCACATATGTGCTAACGGAAGACTGGGTGGTGAGCCTACAATAGGGCATACGGCTATCAAATTATAGTGTGCACCTGAAACGTATATAATGTTATTAACCATGTTACCTCAGTAAGTATAATTTTTAAAAGGGCCTTTTTAACCCTTTAAAAAGGTATAGAAAGGAAGGATTCAGAACAAAGGACATGTTTTAAACTTAATAAATTTGACTTTTTGAAAAACTTGCTACGTTGTCCTTAATTTTCTCATTTTCCTGGTGCACAGTTGTGTGCAGACAGGCACCAAGTGGGTGGGCCGAGGCTTGGTGCGTCTGGCTCATAGAATGCCACAGAGCCCGATGACACTCTGCAGAAGCCCGTAGCAATTATGGGCAGGTCATTTGCTGGTGCTGTTTGGCTTTGACATTGGTATGGAATTTTTTGATCGAGGTATTAATTGACATATTAGTTTCAGGTGTACAACTTAATTTGATATTTGAATATATTGCAAAATCAATATCCAGTTACGTAATTAATCTTACATAGTTACGTCATTAATCTTTTTAATTGCAAGTTTTCTAAGGTGGTATTTTTTAAACTGTGCTGCAGAGAATGTCCTTGCCAGTCTCACCACTCACTCACATATTTTTATAAAGTAGCTTCCTGGAAGAGAGAAAGCTGGTCAAAAGGTACAGCACCCCCTTATCTCAGGGGATAAGTTTCCAGATCCCCAGTGGATTCAGACAGCGCTGAATCCTTTATATATTATGTTTTTTCCCATACGCATGTACCTATGATAAAGTTTAATTTATAAATTAGGGAAGTAAGAGATTAACAATACCTGATAAGAAGAAGAGTTACAACAACACGGTATGATAGAAGTTATATATTAAGACAAGGGCGACTTGGACACACGTACTGCAAACCAGGGCAGTCCATGTGATAACTGAACCGGCTGCGTACAGCTTGGAGATGCTGCAAGGAGGGGTGGAGGGAGACAGCATGAGATTTCATCCTGCTACTCGGAATGGGATGTGGTTTTAAACTTAAGAGTTGTTTATTTCTGGACTTCCCCATTTAATGTTTCCAGACCTCAGGTGACCACCAATAATTGAAACTGTGGAAAGTGAAATTGCAGATAAGGGAGGACTACTGTACAGACATTTACATTTTAGTGAGTAGTGCCTAATTGTCTTTCAAAAATGTTGAACCTGTTTACACTCTAACCAAAAGCATCTGAGACTGGTAAATCACTGATTTGTTAACAGTTTGCTGTCTTAAGGTTAACCGAACCTGCTCTGCATTTAACGTTGCTCAATAGGAAAGAGCTGGTTGGTAAAGGAGAAACAACATTCATTGGTTGAATTGACTGATATTTATGGAACACCTCCAGTGTGTTAGACCTGGTGTTTGGGCGTGAGTAATTAGTTATGAATAAACACAGTTTCTCCCCTAGTGGAGCTTACAAACTGGTGGAGACAGCTCTAGTTTCTCCCTTAGTGGAGCTTACAAACTGGTGGAGACAGCTCTCACAAATGAATGTCAGGAATCAATGGGAATATATAATAGGCTTTGGGCTGGGTTGGAAGAATGAATGGGGGATATCTAGACACAGGGCAGATTGGGAAGAGGGTGGGCAGTTAATTTACCAAAAGAAAGAGATAGATCTGTATGTGGACACTGAAGAGATGTATAAGATTTTTGATAAATGATAGAAACCAATTGTAGAACAGCTTGTCTAGTTTCTCATTTGTATGAAAAACAGGGTATGCTTGTAACTGCACAGCGTATTAGTAGATTCTGTGCCAAGTATTTTATTTAATCTCACCTGTCCTCAACAGTAACTCTGTGTAACATGAGTGTTTAACGAGGGTAAATTGTCGAAGATGATTCAGACAGAAAATGATGTGCCAGGCCGAAGCCCAGATTTCCCACTGTAGAAGGGGCAGGTCGTAGCTGCAGCTGCTGTGTACTGCATTCTTCCTGGGCACGGGCTGTTGAAAGTCCTTTGCTGTGTCATTGGTGGGTTCTGCACCCCTCCCATGTGAGCCAGATAGTGAGGACCCCTTGGTGGGTTTTGAGCTGGAGGGCTAGTGGATCTGAAGTCTGCATTGGGATCGGTCCTGTTGTGGCGAGTAGGTAGGTAGCGGTTGGGGGTGCTGTCCTAATGGAGTCTGCTCTCACCACTGGGTGACCTGAACAGGGAACAGCAGGTGTGCACTTGTGTTGGTTCAGGTGCTGAGGCTGGCAGGGTTTGGATTCAGATGTCCAGGTGACCGAAAGAAGGGAGCTGGGGGCAGTGGTTTGACCTTTGCCTTGACCTTACCCATGGGTATGACCCCCTAAACAGAGAATATACCTAGAGAAGAAGCAGCTGTTCTTTCCCTCTGTCATTTCTTCGGGTTTCTTTATTCTTCCCTGGTCATAATGTACCTTGTGAAGTTTGTCATCCATAGTTTAAAATTAACACCCCATCATCACAATCACTTATCTCTTGCTGCGTAACAGATTGTTGCCCACAAACTTAGAGACTCAAAACAACAGTAAACACTTCTCGCTCAGTTTCTGCAGGCTGGGAATTGGGGTGTGCCTTGGCTGGGTGTGTCTGGCTCATGGTCACTCTAGAAGTTACAGTCCAGGTGTCAGCCAGGACTGCGGTTATCTGAAGGCGTGGGCTGGGGCTGGGACTGGGACTGGGACTGGGACTGGAGCAGTCGCTTGCCGGATGGCGTGCTCACGCGCCTGGCAAGGTGGTGCTGCTTTTTGGCAAGAGTCATCGATTCCTGTCCAGCTGGGCCCCTCCCAGGACTGCCTCAGTGTTGTAACAGGTCGCTGTCTTCCCCCACAGCAGTCAGAGAGAGAGGCAGGTAGAAGCTATCTTTTTTATGACCTAGCCTCAGAGGGCACATAGCCTTACCCGTGCCTCTTTCTATCCATTAGAAGTGAGTCAGTAAGTATGTTCCAGGGGAATAAGGCACCGCCTGTCCAAGGGATAAGAAACATCCAAAGGTAATACATGGGGTTTTTTCATTAATTTTCCATCTTTTCAAGAAGTACTTATTGAATAATATGTGCTGGATGGTCTAGCTAAAGAGATAAATAAGACAAAGCTTGATCCCAGCCCTCACGGAACTTCCAGTGCAGCTAGACTCGCACTATGATTTGGGCAGTGCTTTACAGCTTACCGAGGACTTTCGCATATGTTCTCATTTAACCTCTCCAGTGGCCCTGTGATCACCTGAGCTGGTTATGTTCCCATTTCCCATCGCCCCTGGCTCTCAATTGATGGGGCATTTTCTTTAGTTCATAGAACTTGGCTTTGATAGCACAATGCTGACTACGAATCCCTTGCCCTTTCTCCCAGCACAGGCTGTGTTCCCGTGGCTTCTGTATCATCCTGTGCCTCAGATGGGGAAACTGAGGCTGCAGTCACTGACTAACTCTGCACTGTAATTCTCACTTTTTCACCACACTGAGCTGTCCAGCAGGGTGGAGCACCCCAAGTCCTCCATTGACAATTGCTGTTGTCTTTCTTCTTGCAGAAAGCCCTGGGTGTGCGGCAGTACCATGTGGCCTCGGTCCTGTGCCAACGGGCCAAGGTGGCCATGAGCCACTTTGAGCCCAATGATTACATCCGCTATGACCTGCTAGAGAAGAACATTAACATTGTTCGCAAACGGTAAGGCCGCCAGCGGAGCGGAGGAGACAACTGAAGGTGCCACTGCTGCCACCTATTCTCTTCAGGCAGCGTGGGAGGTGTTCAGGGAAGGCTGGTTGACAGTGGTGGCAGTATCAAGGCACATAGGGTACAAAGGTCATTGCTGACAAAGGTATTCCAGGTGGATGGTGGACCTGCTGCCCTCTCTGCCAAAGAAAAATCTGTTATCAAGTAGCCTGGTGAAATGGGCTGTAGGGAAGGTCTCTGAGACTGGTGCTGTGGCTTGACCCTTTTAGGCACTGTTTCCAGGACAGTCGGTTGCCCTGGGCCAGCCGTCTGGGGTCTATCAGGCCCCTGGCAGAAGAATAGTGTGTTTCCTCTGCAGTGCACAGTCTGGAGGCAAGCTCAGGCTTGAGACCCAGAGGAAAGTTCAAGAAGGATCTCGAGCGTATCTTTTCTGGGTGCCTCCTTCTGGTAAAATGGCAGCTGCCTTTGCACTGCTGTCCCTTGTGCCAGTTCCTGGGCTAAGATGCTGGCACCAGAAGATGCTGCTCCTGGAACTTGAACAACTACCCACCTGACAGTGACTGGGAATAAGTGAGAACAGATACGCGTATAGACGTTTTACAGCCAAGGAACAGGCCCAGGTGGAGAAGCAGCTTGCCAGGGTGGTCCACGAATCTGCAGTGTTGGCTTCCCCTGGGAGCTTGCTAGCTATGCTGAACTCCCCCCCCACACACACACACACAGAAACTGGTTCACGGCACCCCCCGACGACGCGATCATATCAAAATGTGAGGAGCACTGGCCAGTCTCCCAGCTAGTTCTAATGTGTGGTCAGGTTGCAGACCACTGTCGCCATTGACATGGGGCTTTGTACAAATATTTTTTCCCCAGGAAACAACATTTCATTTATTCTTGGAGCTCTCAGACCACAGCTCATTGGGAAAATGCTGGATTTTCCTTTAGTCTGCAGAACACTTCTCCCTTGCTGTTTATCATGTTTGGAGAACAAGTTAACATAGAAGTGTGCTTTGAGATAATGTGACAGAGTATCATTCACCCTTAGTCTTTGCTTTAAAAATTAACCAAAAAACACTGCCCTCTAAGACACTGATTTTTTTCAGGGGACGGGGGAGGGTTAATTATTATTAGCAAAATTAACCAAAAAAAAATTCCTTTTCCTATTTATTCCAACCCTGCATTAATCGGAAAAGTCCAATAACTTTCAGCATTTTCCAGATTAGTACAGAGAAGGGATGTTTCATTTTCATTGTTGTTATAGAGCAGGGGTTCTTACCGGGGCAGAGGTGTTGGTTTTGTCCCCTGGGGAAATTTGGCAGTGTCTGGAGGCATTTTTAGTGGTCATAACTCAAGGTAGGGTGGGGGTTTACTGTTATCTAGTGGGGAGAGGCCAGGAAGATGACTGAACATGCTACCTCTGCCATTCCCTTCAACCAAGAGTCATCTAGCCCAAAATGTCAGTGGTGCCACGGTGGAGAAACCCTTAGGTAGAAAAAGAAGGCCAAAGCGAGGCTATTCCTAAAGGGCACTAGTGGATAAAAATAGATTTAAGAATGTTTTAGAGGACCCGGGACCTTGCAGGGAGGGTCACTCTTCCTCCACCCTGTGTCCGTGACGGAAAGGGCCCAGTCCTGTTCCTGGGAACTGGCTCTTTATCACTAGGTGAAGCTGAGGGACAAACGCAGAGGACCCATTTTGCCACCCTCAGTTAATCCTCAAGGAAAAGTGATGATGAACTCACCCTTAGGCCTTTGTCATCATCAGGCTTTTTTTATACAACTTCGGGCACCTGCTGTCAAGGTCTTTAGTTTGAGAGCACATGTGCTATTTCTCGTCTCCCCTGGGGCCCGGGAGAGGGGCTGTGCTCCTTGCACTGAGTCGCTGCGGGGGCCCCAGCCTTGGAGCTGCTGCCCGGGAGCAGGGCAGGCTGTCCCTCAGCCAGTGCTATTTTTACTCAGGGTTCTCATGACGGAGCTGGAGGGGTTTTCAGAATTGCCGGTTGCTCTGCCGTTGCCCACAGAGCCAGCGCCTTGGGCGACTCTTGCTCCCCAGGGATTAGGTGAACCTGGGAGTGAGGAGCTGGATCTCGGGCCCACAGAGCGGAGTTCTTCTGCATTCCCAGCAGGCACCTCGGTCATAGCAGTAGTGATACGACTAAACACCTAGTACCCCTACGTTTCCAGGTGTTACCGAGAGACGGGACAGGGCAACGGGAAGAGCACGACAGTGGAGCCACACTGCTTGGCTCCTTGCGTCCTCCCTCTGCCACTCCCTAACTTTGTGGCCTCCCTGTGCTTCAGTTTCCTCGTCTGGGTTGTGAGGATAAAATGAATCCTGTATATTGAAGTGCTTAGAGCAATGCTGAGGTCAAAGTAAGGGCTGTGGCGAAAGCAGTCTGGAGTGACGAAGCAGATCTGTGGGGGCGGGAGGGCGAGCACTAAGGAACTTTTGCAGGCGATGGATGTGTTCACTCCGGATTGTGGTGAGAGTCTCGCAGGTGTATACATACGTCAGAACTTCTCAGATCTCACACTTTAGGTAGGTATGGGCAGTTTATCACGTGCCGATCATCCTCAGTAAAGCCGTTTCATTACAAGTGCGCTCTGTGATCCCGTTGCGGTCCAGCCCCTGGACTTTAGAATGGGCTGGCGAACTCCCAGGGAAGGGCGTTTGCTTATCTGATCACGTAGTGGATCTAGTAAGAGGGTTGGGTCTGGACCCAGAGCCTCTGACTCCTTGCCTGATACCTTTTTCTTGGCTTCGTTGGGTGTGAGTGGAACTCTGCCCCTTCCCTGGGGGCCTCTGGGTTGGCCTAAGCTTCTCGAGTGGTCAAGGTCCAGCAGTGCCGCTGTGCTCCATGGGCAGCCAGCTTGAGTGGGCAGAGCAGGGAGCCATCACGGGGCCCTGAGGCGGGTGGTTGAGAGTTGACCCGCCCTGACCCCAGTCAACATGGGTGGGGTGGGAGGGAGCAGTCGAGTCCTGCCTGGCAGGGGCTGCATCTCCTGAAGGGTCAGACTTGGACTGTCATTTTTGCTCTGATGAGGAAAGGAAGGGTGGGACCTATAGGAAAATGGGATCTGGAAAGGAAAAGGGGGACCAGTGAGAGGCTAGAGGCGGCGATGCGGGGTTCTGTTTTTGAGAGCTGACAGCCACGCCTCCCTCCATGGGGTGAGAACAAGTGGGGCTGATGGGCAGGGCTTTCGCACAGTAGGGTAAGGCGGCCTCTAACACCTGAGGCAGAGGTCGTGGATGGAGGGCAGGGCAGGTTGGGTGAGGGGGACGCTGGTCAGATCCTCTGTCTTCGGGCTGACAGTACAAGGGAGAGATGTTCATGGACAGAGATAAGAAGAGGGTTCAAGGTGAGACTGGCTGCAAACTTGAGGTATTAGCACGGCTCTGCTGTGCCTCCATTCTCTCTTGGTTGTTTTCTTAAGTGACAAGTATACAATGAAGAGTAAATGGTGAGAAATACATGTAATAGATGCTAGTCAGATAATAGGAATTAATACACTTTAAAGTCAAATATCCTTAAAAAAGAACCCCTGCCACCTCTTGTGGTGGTGTCATTTATTCATTCATCAAATCATTTTGAGATACCCGTTGAATGCCAGGCACTGTGTCACGTGCTGCAAGTGCCTTGGTAAGTGTGACCGATTGGTCCCCACTCTCGTGAAGTAAAGGTTCCCTTCTCTCCACCCTCTGTCACCGGCAGAGGGAGTGGCTGTGGTGGGCAGGGGTCATGCAGACGATACCAGGGAGCCCCTCCCTTCTCCCCTCAGATTGAATCGGCCTCTGACCCTCTCAGAGAAGATCGTGTATGGACATCTGGACGACCCGGCCAACCAGGAGATCGAGCGGGGAAAGACGTACCTGCGGCTGCGGCCCGACCGCGTGGCCATGCAGGATGCCACGGCCCAGATGGCCATGCTGCAGTTCATCAGCAGCGGGCTGCCCAAGGTGGCCGTGCCGTCCACCATCCACTGTGACCATCTGATCGAGGCCCAGCTTGGGGGTGAGAAAGACCTACGTCGGGCCAAGGTGAGCCGGAGGTGGTGTCGGAGGGCAGGGGGCACGACCTGGGATGACAGGCAAAACCTTCGAACTAGGCGTGGCCTCCAAGTTCTGAATGGGTTCTTTGGTTTAGTCTTTTTTTTTTTTTTTTTTTTAATGTTTTGCTCTTTCTCATTCCAAAAATACCATTTTCTCATTGTGGAGATGTTAGAAAATACAGAGAAACCCTAAAAACAAAATCATCCTTAATCTTACCACACAGCAGGTATTTTTTTCTGGCCTTTTTCTGTTATATTGGAGAAGTGATGTGGACGTCGGGTTCTAATACCCACCGCCAGTTGCTCCGGAGAGAGCAGTTTAAGTTCCCGTTTCTGCCAGCATCACGTGCGTGCCGGCTTCTGCTCTTGTCTGACCCAGAAGACGCTGTCAAGGTGGAAGGCCGATGGCTGTCATGTAAATCAGAGGTGGCCAAGGCCCTGTGCAGTCAAGTCCCACGCTGCACAGGGCCACGGCTAGGGCCAGGCACGGATCCTGGCTCTTACCGCCCAGCCCCATTTGGGGCTTTATCCTGTGAGTTTTGCTTAACAAAGTAGAAGGGGCTGAATGGCACCCTGAATTCTCCCCACCCTGCCTTAGGGAACCAGGCCCCTTCCCCTTGCCAGGCTCTGCTCGTGGTGCCTTTGTGTGTGCCCACTCTTGGCAGCAGCCGGTCTCTCCCAGCTCTGGGCCTCTGCCCCCCACCTCCTGCAGTGGAAGCGGGCGCCACTCGTGGGGGGCCGTTGGCAGGAGCTGAATGCTGGCAGGGCCTCAGCCTGGCTGGGCACAGTGTGGGGCGCGCAATTGAAAGTGCTCTGGCTCCCAGGGCCAGCACAGCATAGAGAGCCTCTCAGACCCATGGGAACCACTCAGGGCAGCGTTCCCATTCCAGCCCTTTCTTCCCACCCTGGCCTGCCAGTTTGTGTCCTGGTTGTACACTGGCTCTTTTTCCATTCAGCTGAAATGGCCTGCCTGCTGGATAATTGGGTTACAGGGACTCCTGTGGTGCCTGGACCTGGGTGTGGCCAGGAACTGGGGCCTCTTTAGCCCTCAGAGTGACTGCCCACAGCAGGGCCATCACCTTCAGGGTCTGGCCTTCTTTTTGTAGATCCAGAATCTGCCTACTGGAGATAAGATTCACAGACTCCTAGGGTTTCAGAGCTCATTCCCTCATTTCTTTAACAACATTAATTACATGCCAGACAGTGCCAGGTGCTAGGGATTCAATGTGAACAAGACAGACAGGGGCCGCCTTCATGGATCTTAGAGTCTAGTAGGGAGGCAGCTAAACAGTCACAAATAAGTAGGTAATTGGCAATTTGTGTACATGTGATAAAGGGAAAGCACACGAAGAGTGTGGAAAGGTATCTAATTTAGACTGGTTGGGAGGCGGGAAGGACGGCCTCTGAGGGTGTGACATGTAAACTGAGACCTGAGCAGACAGGTCGATGTGAGCTTGAGGAAGAACATTCTAGAGAGAACAGTGTATATTAAGGCCCAAAGGCAGGAAGCAACTTGATGCATTTGTGGAGCAGAAAGGGACGAATGGGTCTGGGGCTGTGTGTGCGGAAGAGGGGAGGGGGCCGTATGAGGTAGGTGGGGCACCATCCTATAGTCATTGATGGGTTTAAGCAGGGGAGGGATGTGGTCAGGTATACTTGGTTGGGGCCCAGAGAGGCAGAGTGGCCTGAGCACGCAGACCGCTAGAGAGGTGTCTAGGCTGAGTTCAGGTCGTGCCGCTGCACCCACCATTGCCTCTGCACCCCCTTTCACAGACACACGTGCACATGCACCCAGACACACGACCCCTGCCTCCTGCTCTTGGTACCAGTTTTATAAGTGACTGATTTGTAAATGAAAAAGCAAGTATGTTCATAATTGGAAAGAGGCTGCTCTGGGGACCCAGGTTCTTTGTCTGCCATGCTTTCTCCTGGGGTAACCGTGGGCCCTCGGAAGGGTGCCTGGTTGCCCTGGAGTTTAGTTGGAAAGGGGCTGCTTAGTCTCGAGGACATCTTATTGACGGCTGGGAAGCTGGCCATGAGTCCCTCCTCTGCCTTGTAGCGTGGCTCTCCCATGCCCAGAGGCCGGCGGGTCTCATTTTCTAGTTCCTCCTGTGGGACTCTGCAGCCCACTGTGGTCCCATCCCTTTTGTCACTGGGATCTCACCTGTCCAGGGGCACGCCACGGCTTCCAGATTAACCCTGGCCTCACGTTAGTGTGCGGGGAACCCTGCCCTCCCCCCTGAGGAAGCTGCCTTCCAATTACAGGCAAAGTGGGCGCAGCCGTCCTGTTTTGTTTCGGAACATGGTCCGTTTGACACTTTCATCTGGGCCCACGAAACACATCACACAGTATGGAGCACCTGCGATGAGCCAGATGCTGACCCGGGTGTTCTGAGATGTAGTCTTGCGTCCTCCTCCCTATTTTATATCAGAATGTGGCCTTTGAGCTCTGGGGTCACACAAGCCTGGTTTCAAGCTCTGACTTCTCTGTTAAACTCTGGGATCTCCAGCAAGTTGTTTCGCCTCTGAGCCTCCATTTTTGCATCTGTTAAATGGGCTTGATGACAGTGGGGTGGGTTGTGAGGATATTTAGTGCGATGCCATTTCTGTGGTGGGCATTTGGTAAATGGCAGATGGGATTATAGATGCGGCATCGAGGCTGAGGTGGAGAAGCAGCACTGCAGCTCTCTGGTGGGTGGCGCGCCCCTCAGTGCTGGCCTTGGTGGTGGTATCAGTGCCACTGGGCCCCTTGGAGATGATGTAGCCCAGCTCCTTCTACAGATAAGGAAACTGAGTCCCAGGGCAGGGAAGGAGCTTGTTCTGGACCCACTCCTTGGCCAGGCGTCAGAACTGGGCCTCCGTCTCCACTCCTTTGTTCCGCTCCGAGGCCGGCCAGCTGAGACTGGGCGGACATCCAAGCCCCTTTGGATTTAGTAGTAGAAGGCCTCCGGGGGAGGGCCTGTCTGCCCAGCCCCCGCATTTCAGAGTCACAGGGGAGCAGGGGTGGAGGGAGAGGGCATGAGCAAGGGTCGTCCCAGACGCTAACTATGTCACTACTGCTCTGGTTATTGATTTGTCTCAATAGGACATAAACCAAGAAGTGTATAATTTCCTGGCAACTGCAGGCGCCAAGTACGGCGTGGGCTTCTGGAGGCCTGGCTCAGGCATCATTCACCAGGTAAAGCAGGACTCGGCCTGCCTTTGGGGGTGGGGGGCTGACGGGCCACCCTTAGGGAACCAGAGAGCACTTCCTGGCCTGCGGGAGCAGGGGCCTTGAGGCTCAGTTAATTTTCGTTATGTCAGGTTACACATTCTCACTCTCCATGTAAGAAATTTAAACAGTCTCTCCTGACCACCTGGTAACCAGGATTTTAAGTTCGACGGTGTTTCTTGCTATACTTTCTTCTAAGCATTACAATATTTTGTTATTTTTTGTTTTGCCTTTTCCCACAAGTGCTAACTCCTGCTGAGCACACACTGTTGTGCCAGGCATTTACAGGTCTTGACTTCCTCAGTGCTCACCACCCTGTGAGGGTTTTACTACCCACACCTTACACATGAGGACACTGAGGCACAGAGAAGCAATCTACTTGCCCAGGGGCACTCAACCGGCTGATTGCGGAGCCAGGATTTGCATCCAGGAGTCTGGCCTTTGCAGCCTCCGTCACATCAGGATGCTTCCCCCTCTGGGCTCCTTTGTGGTATCCTGTAGGATGAGGTCATGTGGCCATGTCAGCAAGGAATTCTTCCCTAGGATGGCTTTTCTCTTGGTCAGCATTTTCGTCTCCATAAGTGTGTGCGTGAGAGAGAGGGTGTATGTGTGTGTTTCTGGGGAGAAAGGTACTTAGCTTCTCATCAAAGGACTGACCTGCTTCGTGGGGCGTGCACTGGGTCGTGTCCACCCACCATCCACCGTGTTTGTGAAGCCTGCCTCTGCGCACCTTCCCAAGGTGACCCTTCTCCCCACCTCCACCCCAGGCTCCCCTCCCAGGCCTCTTTCAGGATGAGCTGAATCAGGCTGTAATCTGACCCGCAGGCTCCCAGCACTGCCCCGCTCTGAAACCAGAGCCCATGGATCACTGCACTGCCCTTTCAGACCATCGCCCTTGCCAGGAGGCTGCCTGGGAACAGCAGGTCACAGCAGTGTGCAGGGGCCGGAAAGCCTCTCTCAGCGGCAGGGCTAGAGAGTCAGGTGGACCCAGCTTGGCCTTTTGTTGTGAGACACCCCAATCCAGGTGTCCCTCTTTTTACCTCAGTACAAATGCCCAGGCCTTTTGAGCAGCTCCCGAGCCAAAGTTTGGGGCTGTCAGTGATGGCAGCTCAAACCTGCCACTGACCACCAGCTGAGTGTACAGTCCGATATGTTTGTTTCTTTGTGACCTTGTGATCCTTTGTAGCTGTACTTGTCTCTCCCTCTCGACGCTGGGCGATCAGGAGCTTTAACCACACTGAAATCAAACATTAACTCCTTTCCCTCCACTTCGAACGTCCTGGCAGATCTGCCTCCTCCACACGGCTGCCTTCTGGTTACCCCTGGCGCTCCCCCGTGCCTGGCTTTGGGGCCGTCTTGTGTGATCCTCTGGGACCCTTCACAGTGTACCCCCAGTATGTGCTGAGTGTGCTTTGTGGGCATAGGGACCGTGGCTTATTTCTTCATCCCTAGCTCTGGGCCCAGGGCCAGGTCAGTACAAATAGGTTCTCAGTGTGTATGTATGTTGTGTGGGTGGATGGCTGAATTTCCAATTCTGTGTTATAGGTGTTAGCTCAGCCTAAAATACACGTCTCCCACCATCACCCCACCCCATTCACCCAGCCGTGTCCAGCTGACCACTGAGGTCACTGTCACAACCAGCTTCCTTGTGACGCCTTTTGTAGTCCTTGGGTGTGCACTAGCCTCTCCTGTCTGGATGTGGAGCACACTTGTCTACACCGTGTGGCCACGCCGAATTCTGTGTGTCTGGCCTTCAAGGATTAGTCTTTTTACAACCTTGAGCTTTACGGATGAACTGGTTTTAAATCTTTGTACGTGGCTGCGGCAAGGAGGGCCAGAGAAATGAAACAGTGAGCTAGTGTTCTCTCCAGCAGTTGTTCTCATTAGAGATTCCCTTTGTGTTGGCCAGTTCTTGCAGCCAGCTGCCACCCCCCAAGGAAGGATCCAGTCCTTCTGACTTTCTGCACTCCTGGGGGGAGGAGCCCTCGCGCCTTGCCGAGTCTGCTAGGCGGGTGCCTCGCACGGCAAGGCCCTGGGGTTTCTGTAATGTCCCAGGGAGCCTGCCAGCCGTCTCATCGGTCCTGACAGTCCATAGAGCCTTTTACTTCTCTGATCGCATTTGTCCATCCCAGCATTGATGTGTGTGTTGGGGGCATAATTCCTTCTGACAGATCAGCAGAAACTCAGCTGAAGTATCTCGTTGCAAAATAAATAAAAGTAACGCATCTTCCAGGCACTACTATTACAGTTTAGTGTATGTGATCTCCCTGAGCCATCACAGTGGTCCAGGCCTAGAGGGTGGAGTGACTTGCCTCAGGGCCCATGACCACCAGTGGGCGGTGGGGCCGAACTCAGAGCCAGGGCATGGGACTCCTGGCGGTGCTTTGTGGTGGGATCCTGTAGCCCTTGGCATGTCCCGCACCTCAGGTGCCTGGATGGCAGGCAGGGCCGCCCTGGGAGAGCTGACCTGTTCCTCCATCAGATGTTTTAGGTGATGTGCTCACTGCCAGAGTCTTCCCAACTAGGAGGAGGACCTCACTGAAGGGAACACTGAAATGGAAAGGTGATGAGGCAAATTCTCATTTTTTTTTGGACCGAGCCACTTCAGTCTGCAGAGCCACCTCCCGGCTCCTGGGGCTGGGGAGGCATCATCTATACTTTTCAGTTCAGCTGTGGAAAAGCTCATGGCCTCAGCTCCCGTTGGGCCCCTAGGGCTTCTTTTTGGGGCTGATACTAGGTGATGAAAGCATCGTCTGCCCTGTTGAGAGTCCAGGTGGGCACACTCCACATGTCCACCACATGAGGCAGTGGCTGTCATTAGGAGCACCTTTCCGTGGTCATGCTAGTCCCCAAGCCAGTCACAGGACACAGTCTTGTATTCCAGTTCATCTGGTTCTCACCAGTCCTGGGATCTAGGTGGTGTGGGTGTTCTTATTGCTGCAGCCTAAGGTGCAGGGAGGCACTTTCAAGCCCAGATCGTAGTCAGGAAGTGTCAGCCCAAGCCACCTGTCTCCCCAGCCTGGCTCTTCAGGGTCCCACTGGAGAGGTCCCGTCCTGGAGAAGTGCCCAGGAATGACTCAGTGGCCCCAGGTCAGCGGGGACAGTTTCGTGGATGCCCTTTGGGCCCTATCTTTGTTCTCTGCTGAGGGCTTTTAAGCTTACGATCTCGGATTCTTTTTCAGATTATTCTGGAAAATTATTCATACCCTGGAGTTCTTCTGATTGGCACTGATTCCCATACCCCCAATGGCGGTGGCCTGGGTGGCATCTGCATTGGAGTTGGGGGTGCTGATGCTGTGGACGTCATGGCTGGCATCCCCTGGGAACTGAAGTGCCCCAAGGTGAGGGGTGGGGAAGGACTCGGTACAGGATGGCTGCAGAGGGTGTTTGGTAGGGATGAATGGGAGATGTGGATGAAAAGGATGAGTGGCTAGGTCAGCCTCAAACCTCTTTGTGGGGGAGGCAGGGATAAATAAGCAGGAATGGGCATTCCAGCAGGTAGCTTCCTGGTTGGAACGGGACGCATGGAACATGACACATGGCCTGTAATTGCTCTCTTGCCCCACCTATTCAGGTGATCGGTGTGAAGCTGACGGGCTCACTCTCTGGTTGGACCTCACCCAAAGATGTGATCTTAAAGGTGGCGGGTATCCTCACAGTGAAAGGTGGCACGGGCGCTATTGTGGAGTACCACGGGCCTGGCGTAGAGTCCATCTCCTGCACAGGTGAGGAGGGAGGCCACGTGGCATGGCTCGCAGCCTGTGTTGGGGCTGATGGGGCCAGTAGTTGAGCCATAGAAGCAGTGAATGGCCTTCCCCTGAGAACCTGTCCAGTTCAGGGACTTGAGATGGGCACTTAAAGGCAGAGGGGACATGTTGAGTCTAGGTCCCTCTTGAAACAGGGGAGGAGGTCCAGGCCCCTCAAGGGGGCAGGGAACTTCTCTGTGGCCACATAGAGTTAGGGGCCAAGCCTACTTCTGCTGCTGGGCTCTGGCATGGCACTTGGAGTGATCCAGAAGAATTCTAGGGAAGATGGCGATAACAGTGGGAATGGGGGATTAGTCTGGGCTTGACCCACAAAGCAGCCCCATTCCCACATCTTCGCTGGCTGCAGTTGGAGCTTTATTCACTTCCCTCGCATTAGAGATGATCTGTCACCTGTTAGTCTCAAAGACCAGGTAGGAACCGGATCCTTCCTACTCATCCCTCCTGATGACCTGGCCACGGTGCCCTCAGAAACCCAGGGAGACTTGGAATAAGTCTGGTTCAGACTTCCCCCAGGTGCCTGCCTCAGCCCCACAGTAGCTCCCCAGAGCTACTGGTCAGCTGGTCCCTGTACCCCTCCGGTGATGACAGCACTCACTCTTACAGGTGGCCCTTCCTACCTTTGACAGCTCAAACCCAAACTCATGTCTAGGCAAACCCATGAGGCCAGTGTCCTGAGAGAAGTGAGTGCATTACCCATGAGTGCAGTGAGGACATTTTCTGTGAGCCTTACCCATTCTGTGTGGGGTTTGGCGGTCCAGACAGTGGACACAATTCCAGTCTTTGTGCTAGAAAGCCTGAGAGCAAGGAGCATTTCCATGTAGCCCCATGGTGCGGCCGAGAGGGCAGGCCTGGACCCCAGGCAGGTGGACCTACACCTGAGCATCGCACCTGCATTTGGTTTATGACCTTGGACCTCTCTGAGCCAGTTCCCTCATCTGCAAAGTGGACATAGTAACAACTGGGCGGGCAGTCTGGCCAGGTCAGCCAGGTCCAGAACTAGAACTCAGCTTGGAGAGGCTGACTCCTGTGCTTCTCGTCACTCTGCCTAGCAGTCACTCTGAGAGAGCTGGGACACTGAACTGTGGCCATAGTGGCCTCTGTTCACTGGCCTTTGTTTTAACTCTGGGCCACAATGGGAGCCTGCTGGCTGCCACCAGGTGGTCGCATGAGTGAGAGGAAATGATGCCTGCTTCTCAGTGTGGAGATATGTGTGCACGTCTAGCAGATGTCTGCGACCCACACCAGCTGGGTGGCCAGCTCCACAGGCTCTGTTTCTCTACAGGTATGGCGACAATCTGCAACATGGGTGCAGAAATCGGGGCCACCACTTCAGTGTTTCCTTACAACCACAGGATGAATAAATACCTGAGCAAGACAGGCCGGGCAGGTGAGTCTGTGGGGCAGAGCAGTCACGAGCTACGCTTTCTTCCCCTTCAGGCCAGGGGTCCCAAACCCGGTGTCTCAGGACTGGTGCCAGAAGCTCTGAAAAGCCCCTAAAGGTGTACGAAGCCGTGTGTGTGTGTGTGTGTGTCATTGTTTTGGAGTAGGGTATCCACAGCGCTCAGCTTCTTGAAGAGCCTGGCATCTAAGTTGGAGATGTCCCTGCCCCAGGAGTAAAATTTAGTTTCACCTGAGAGGGTGGTGGCTGAATGTTGAGGCTTGGCCTGGTCCCTGGTGCCGCCTGCAGGAAGTTACAGACATGACATGGATCTGCTTCTGTTTACAATGCCTGCGCTCACAAGGGGAGGAGGAAAAAGCATCTGGAACAAGAACCACTTTCCCAGCCTCCCTCACAATCTCCCTGAGATTCTAGCATGGCTTCTCTGAAGCTCAGAGCTGGAGATGGGGCCTGCCAGGGGCGGGGGTTGCTGGGAGCCCTGAAGGAGGTGAGTGATGGTGGTCCATGGAGCCAGGGGCCAGGGGCCATGGGGAGAGCATGTCAGTTTCCTTCCAAACTCTGGGCACATGTAATGCTCCCTGGAAGGCCAGTCCCTCCCTTCCAATACTGAGTAACTTCTTCAAAACTCAGCTCTTCTCATCTGCAGGAGGCCTTCCCTGACCCTGACCCTGACCCTCAGTCAGTGCTTTTCCTGTGTGTCCCTGTGTTTCTGCGTGTCTGTTGTATCATCGTACTGTCACTTCCAGCTCTCTGGTAGCTCCTTCACTAGATAGCCAGCTGCTCGAGGACAGAGACAATGTCCTGTGCGATTTTGTTTGTTTGCTGTCACTGCCCAGGGCCTGGTGTTTGGCAGGTGCCAGGTAACCTTGGCTTGAATGGATGCGTGGATGGATGGAGGGATGGAGGGATGGGGGTCTCAGGACTAATTTCTGCTTCACAGGCTTCAGTCTTCCTGCCTTTTGATTTCAGACATTGCCGTCCTAGCTGATGAATTCAAGGATCACTTAGTACCTGACCCTGGCTGCCATTATGACCAACTGATTGAAATTAACCTCAGTGAGGTGAGGAAGGGAATCAGGCAGGGAGTTCAGGCCCCATCTGGGGCTTCTAGTGTGCCCTGGTGAGGGTCAGGGAGGGCCCTTGCCTGCACACCAGCAGGGCTCTGAGGCCCCCGGTTCCCAGTGCCTCTGCAGACTGCGGCATGAATCAGGCTGCAGTGGGTGGGAGGGCGGCAGGAGGGCTATATGGCCAAGGGGAGAGTGGAGGTGGCTATGGCTGGTGATTCGGGAATTGATTCCGTTTGCCACACCTCAGCTCTAGCAGAAGCCAAGCTTTCCTCCTAGATTTTGCTTTGTTGTCAGAGTTCAGAGGGCAGGGCCTGAGATGCCCAGGCCTGGGCAGGGATTGGCACCCTGGGACCTGCAGAGCAAAGGCAGCCTGCAGCAACAGAAGCAGCAGAGTAGAGTGGTCAGGGGTTTCGGCCCGGGAGCTGGTGCGCATGTGTTTAAATCCTGGCTCTGCCACTTAAGTTTGTGACCGTGGGCACGTTAAGTCACCCCCTGCGGGCCTCACTGCATTGTGTGTGAGGCGAGGCGGTCATGGGAACTGAATGAGTTAATTCACACAACAACTGCTAACTAACGTTTATTGAGTGCTTTCTGGGTGCCACTTTGCCAAGCCCTTCACGTTGTTGATCGTGTTATCACATGTAAAGCATCTGGCCGCAAGTCCGTTTGTCATAAGATTCCAGAAGCACCACAGCATGGGACATAATGGACTTTGATTCATTCCATGCCTCTGCCATCTCCTTGCTCTGTGACCTTGAACGAGGCTCTTCATCTGCAGACTGGAGATAATCAAGCCTGGCAGGGCTGGAGGATCCCAGGAGCATGTCTTGGCTGTTTTCTGGGGCGAATTTCGAACCCTGTGGACAGTAGTTGGCCTCCCGGGGCCTCTGTAGGAGCTTGGGGCGTGGGAGCCAGGCAGCCTCTGACTGATTGATGCCGTCCACATTTAAGGCTTGTTCTCTCTGTTCTTCACGCCTTTTCTTCTTCAGCTGAAGCCGCATATCAATGGGCCCTTCACCCCGGACCTGGCTCACCCTGTGGCAGAAGTGGGCACTGTGGCAGAGAAGGAGGGATGGCCTGTGGACATCCGAGTGGGTGAGCACCTTCCACTGGTCACATTAACAGGCCTCAGGGCCAGCGGTCAGGCCAACAGTCTGCCCCGCGCTCTGGACACTCGCCTGTGCTCCCCACGGGGCGCGTCCTGATGCGCCAGGCACTTCTGAAGTGGCTTTTCTTTCTGACTCTTCTTAAACGTCAGTTTTCCTTGGTATAAAAGAAATATATGCCCATTGTAAAGCACCCCTAACCTCAGCCTCCAACTGGAAACCAGCTCTGGGAGCTCTGGGAGAGCTGTGCTGTGTCTCTGTGTATGTGCACGTGCTGCGTGTCCTTCTGTTTTACAAACATTTCACAGTATCACCCGTGGTGCCTGATCTCACTTTACGCGCTTTGTGTATACGGACACACGTTCGTGTCACTAGCACTTACTGTTGTCACAGTACAGTGTGACTGTGAAGAGTGTGGATGCTGGAGTCAGGTGGCCTGGGTTTGAATCTGGCTCTGCCACTTCGCAGCTTGGTGGCCACGAGCAAGTTACGTCCCCTCCCTGTGCCTCAGGTCCCCATTTGCAAAACGGCGGTAATCAGACGTACCGGTACAGTTCTTAGGGGGAGAGATGAGTCAGTACACAAAGAGCTTTCTGTGTAAAAGAGCCTGGCGGAAAGTGCTCTGTAACGTTCACCTTTTTAGTTGAAGCGAGTGAAAAAAAAATTTTGGTAGTTTAATCATTAGAAATTGTTGAATTGATGAGAGAGGCTATCTTGATGTCTGTGATGTCATCCAGTCTTTGTTGACATTTCTAATAACTTTGATAAACTTTTTGAAAAGAACTCTTTCCCACCTGGCTATAAACCAGTTAAAAAAGCTGGAGAATTCTAGGAAGTCTAAAAGAAGGAAATTAGCATCTCCTGTAAGCCCTCCCGCGGCAGTGTCACTGTCCATGTTGTGAGAGCCGTCCGATGAGCACGCACGTGCAGGTTATCCGACGTTAGGAATGGCCGCCAGCGCTACCGTGTGTGTTCAGTGTCGGGTTCGGTGGCTTCGTTGTCTTCCTCTAAAGGGCGGGGCCATGTGTAGCCTGTCCTTTACTGTAGGCTGCTTCCATCTTGTCTCTGCTAAGAATGGCCCCTGGCACAGCATAGTTGGTGAACTCTAGATGTGGTCTGGATAGTTTGCGGTCACGTGGAGACCTCTGGTCACTGTCTCCTCCTGACCCTGGCCCCACCCACAATGCACCAGGTCTGATCGGCAGCTGCACCAACTCCAGCTATGAGGACATGGGGCGTTCGGCAGCTGTGGCCAAGCAGGCACTGGCCCATGGACTCAAGTGCAAGTCCCAGTTCACCATCACACCAGGCTCTGAGCAGATCCGTGCCACCATTGAGCGGGACGGCTTCGTAAGTGCCCACACTCCCCTAGCCCCGACTCCCCAACCCCACGGCTGAATACTGTGGCTTCAGGACAGGACAAGGCACAGCCTTGTCGGCTAGGGCTGGGACAGGTACCTGCAGCGGCTCCAAGGTTCTGTACTGCTCTTTATCCCTCGGGTGGCTGAACCCTCTCCCATCAGTCACTAGCCTGCCCCAGACAGTTCCCTGTCCTCCTTTCTCCCCCTGCAGGCACAGATCCTGAGAGATGTGGGTGGCATCGTCCTGGCCAATGCCTGTGGCCCCTGTATTGGCCAGTGGGACAGGTGAGAGGACAGCCCCCAGTCGGGAAAGTCAGGCCTTCGTCTTGGCTCTGCCTCAGACTTCCATGTTGTCTCAGGAGAACCTCGGTGGTCCCTGAGGGTCCCTCCTGCTCTGGCTGTGTGGGTCCCAGAGGTGGCTTGCTTTTTTCCCATTACCCTTTCTTTCATGAGCTAGGCAGGATGGGCCAGGTGACAAGGCCAGACATCACTAACCCTGTCCTCTCTAACCTGGCAGAAAGGACATCAAGAAGGGGGAGAAGAACACAATCGTCACCTCCTATAACAGGAATTTCACAGGTCGCAACGACGCAAACCCCGAGACCCATGCCTTTGTCACATCCCCAGAGGTGAGGCTGCACAGCCAGGCCCTAGCCTGCGACTGCCTGTTAGGGCCCCGACCTCATGGGCCTGCTGTGAGAGGGTTGGCATCAGAGCAAGGGGCTGTGGGAGCAGAACCCAAGAGCCACAGGCCTTGCCAGCCCCAAGCATCATGTTCCCTTGGCACCCCGTGTGGCCCCTCCCGTCTCAGGGGTCAGAGGTGCCTGCCTGGTACAGCTTTGATCGTGAACAGGAGCTCTGCCCAGGACAGCCCCCAGCCCGGCCTCTGCCCCACCACATGGGCCTGGCCAAAGTCACCTTCCTTTTCTGTGCCGCAGGACCCGTCAGGGTTACGTGCGCCAGTGCGCAAAGCACTTGCACGGTCCCTGAGCTGGGAAGGCGGCCTCGTCGTCAGGCTGAAGGTGGAGCGAGCCGGGCGCTGCGGGCGCTGAGTGGGGATTCAGCCGCAGCCCTGGTCGGCACACAGCTGGCCTTCTGGACTTGATTTTTTTTATGTATGGGTGCTTCAGAAATGTTGTTGTTTACTGAAAATGAGTGAAGGCATGGGCCTTCTGTGTTTTCCCTTAGGAACGTGTTGATCGCAGCCGCATTTCTTTGTCAGGGTTGCACACCTGTCAGGGGACAAGTGTACCAGGCATTGTTGGCCCTGCCCCTGAAGAGGGCACTCTGAGGTCGCGGCCCCAGTGGGGAGTGGAGGCCAGGTCTCCTGGGCTCGTGAGAGCTCTGCAGGCCCAGTGGCCCCAGAGATGTTCCTGCAGCTCCACCTGCTGCGGAGACCCTGAGACCCCGTGGGCTGTGGGCTGTGTGAGCTCGGCTCTGGCTGGGCTGTTAGGGGGACAGCAGGGGTGTTTGGTCCTAATCAACGAACCGGCTACCTCCGTTTCAGATTGTCACAGCCCTGGCCATTGCCGGCACCCTCAAGTTCAACCCAGAGACCGACTTCCTGACAGGCAAGGATGGCAAGAAGTTCAAGCTGGAGGCTCCAGATGCGGATGAGCTTCCCCGAGCGGTGAGCAGGCCCTGCCGCCCCCGCTGTCAGCGCTGCAGGCCTGCCTCTGCCTCGGTGTCTCCGGCCACTGCCGCTCGCTGTGGCCAGGACTCTTCCTTCCCTGAGCATCTCAGCCCTGCCTGTCCTGGGCAGGCAGGGGTGGCACCGTTAGTGAGAATGAAGCAGCTGTTCACTGGGGGGCAGAGCTTGGGGCACAGCGGAGCTTGCCTTCTGTGAGAGAAGGGACTAAGGATTCGGCACCCAACATGCCCCCGTCCCCTGCTGCAGGAGTTTGACCCCGGGCAGGACACCTACCAGCACCCTCCCAAGGACAGCAGTGGGCAGCGGGTAGACGTGAGCCCCACCAGCCAGCGCCTGCAGCTTCTGGAGCCTTTTGACAAGTGGGATGGCAAAGACCTGGAGGATCTGCAAATCCTTATCAAGGTCAGCGGCGTGGGAGCGCGGTGAGGGGCGGTGGGGCGGACAGCCCCAGCCTGCCAGGGCAGCCTTCGCGGATCAGGGAGGGAAAGGGCCAGGAGCAAGGGCTGTGCCGAAAAGCGAGGGCAGTGGCCCCATGTCCCTTTATCCACTGCCCAAGCCGGGCAGAGCTGGATCTGGCCAGCTGCAGTCTGGGGCTTTCAGCCATCTGGCTGCAGCTGGTCAGGGCCACCTCCAGTGGGTGTGGGAGGTGAGAGTTCCAAGGGAGGGCAAGAAGGGCACATGTGACCCAGCACAGCAGGTCTCCACCCTCTGGCTTGACCAAACAGGCTCCAGAAGCCATTGACTGCGCGGTTCCCACAGTTGGGCATTAGTCGTGTGGCCTGTTTGGGAGCCTAGGAGACACAAACCTTTGTCACGTCAGGCCCATATCAGACGTGAATTTGTGCTGAGTCTCCAGGCAGTGACACAGCCAGAATTAAGCCCACGTGATAGATGAAACTGATGGGCCACCAGCCTGGACATCCCCAGGCTCCCCTGTGTCCCTGCGGCCTGTAGCCCAGGCAACTCTTACTGGGGCCTAGGCCTGAAGGGTGAGTGAGCAGCCGTCTGTCTGCCCTCTCTGGCCTCTGTCACCTTTAAGTGTCCTGTCCTGGAGATCTCACTCCCAAAGCCTTTGAGGGGTGAGTGACGGCCATGCCTGAGCCTCATTGGCCAAGGGGTAATGATGCCAGGACTTCCACGTGTCCTGTGCCTGCTTCTCGTCACCCTTCCTGGGTCCTGGCCACTGGGGCCTGCTCCCTGCCTCTAGAGCGCTTCTCCCCTCATCCACCACTCAGGGGCCGTGCCCCAACCTGTCCTCTCACCCACCTACCCAAGGTCAAAGGGAAGTGCACCACTGACCACATCTCGGCCGCCGGCCCCTGGCTCAAGTTCCGTGGGCACCTGGACAACATCTCCAACAACCTGCTCATCGGTGCTATCAACATCGAAAATGGCAAGGCCAACTCCGTGCGCAACGCCGTCACCCAGGAATTCGGCCCCGTCCCCGACACTGCCCGCTACTACAAGGTGGGTCAGAGCGGTGAGGCCGGAGGTGGGGTCCTCTGGCACCTTCTGGTAGCTGGGTAGGACAGAGTGGGTGGTCTAGGGAAGGGGTGCCCTTCACCCAGAAGCCCACACCAACAGTTTTGCAGAGTGATGCCTCGGTGCCATAGAGGCAGTCCCATGTCTGTCACCTGCACTGCACACCTACTGCTCTGGGTTCTGCTCCCACACTGTGGCTCTCCACCCTGGCCTGGCTCCATGCTGAGCACCAACGGGTGGGTGGCACCTCCCCTTGCCCACCGTCCGGGTCCATGTCTCATCATCTCTGACCCCTTGGGGCCTCATAAACCTGACTTCACCTGCCCTTGGGAAGCAGGTGAGGTGGGGCCTCTCCAGCCTCTTGACCTATGAGCCGCCGGGAGCCCAGGGGCTAGGTGGGTGGGGGCCAGTGCCCTCTTGTTCCTCACACCTCACTCCCTTGCCTGATAGAAAAATGGCATCCGGTGGGTAGTGATTGGAGATGAGAACTACGGCGAGGGCTCGAGCCGGGAGCACGCGGCACTGGAGCCACGCCACCTTGGGGGTCGGGCCATCATCACCAAGAGCTTCGCCAGGATCCACGGTGAGCTGGGGCCATGCGCCTGATTCCCAGGCGGGGCCTGTGGCTCGTTTTCCACACCGACCCGCCCCTGCCCCTTCAGATCTGTGTTGAGTCCGATGCCCAGCTTCCCACCTCAGATGGGCACTGGTCTTGCACACTTGCGGACCTAAACAGTTGAAATCCAGGGCACACCATCAGAGGGTTCTCTCTGCTGGGGCGTGTTGATCAGGACACAGGCACCAGCACACACAGTGCAGGGCCCGAGAGGCACCGTACCACTGGGAACACAGCCAGCCTGGGCCTGTGGTCACTGCCCCAGGTTTGTCCCCAGGCAGTAGGACTAGGCCGTCCCCCAGAGCCCTAACGGGACTTAGAAAAAGAAGCTGGCGAGGTTCCTGCACAGCGAAGGGGGATAGGACCTCGCGCACTGTGGACTGAGTGTGTGACCTCTGCCTTCCAGAAACCAACCTGAAGAAGCAGGGCCTGCTGCCCCTGACCTTTGCCGACCCTGCCGACTACAACAAGATTCACCCCGTGGACAAGCTGACCATCCAGGGCCTGAAGGACTTTGCCCCTGGCAAGGTAAGGGGGCCAGGGAAAGAGGGCAGGCTGGCTGTTCGTCTCCCCCGGGGGCCCTCCTGGACGGGGGAGGACAGGGACCTCCGACTTGTCACACCGGGCCCCGCCTGCACCTCTTCCCGCAAGCCTTGTTAAGGAAGGGCCCTTAAACTCTCCAGGCAACCCCCAGGGAGCAGGAAGTGTCTCCTCAGTGCAGGCCCTGCTGCTGTTCACCCACTAGCCCAGGCTTTGCATTCGGAGGCCAACATCTCACACCCAGGAGGACCCTCTTGGCCCCAGGAGTTACGCATGGCCACCAAGGCCTGGATCTGGCCTAGGATTTGGTTCACCTGCTGGCTCACAGGGCCCCAGAGCAGGGCCCTGCCTCCCTGCCCCTCCTAAGAGCCGCTTCCCTCACACCTGCCTCCTCTTGTGCAGCCCCTGAAGTGCATCATCAAGCACCCCAACGGGACCCAGGAGACCATCCTCCTGAACCACACCTTCAACGAGACCCAGATCGAGTGGTTCCGTGCCGGCAGCGCCCTGAACAGAATGAAGGAGCTGCAGCAGTAGCTCCGCCACCACTGCCTGCCCTGCTCCTCGGACCTCGCTCTGGTGTCACAAGTGCAGTCTGCATGTCATCAGAACCAGATCTGATCCAGCCATGGCTTCCTTCTGAGATGGTGTGGCCAGTCTCCTGTCCTCCCCTCCCTCGGCCCATGGAGTGACCCACGGGCTACATGTTTCAGCCCCCTGCCTTCCCGTTTTCAGTTTGGTTCAGATCTTGAGCAGCTCCGTGCAACTGTATTTATTTTTGATGACAAGACTCCCGTCTAAAGTTCTGTTCCTGTCTGATCATTTCACTGGTGGCTGAAGGATTTTAAAGAAACTTTTGCTCTTACAAAGAAAATAAGATTCCACATCAGTGACTGTTCCCGTGTGTGTGTGGTGGTGTCTGTGCCGTTACCAACTCCAGGGTTCAGAGGGGTCTTTTTACCAAAGTTGCTGGAGGCCCTGGATGATACCACCGCAGCGGGACCCTCACCGCAGCAAAGGAGACGTGAGCTGACAGACTTCGCCGCCTTCTCCGCCCCATCCCCCTGCCCTGACCCACTTCTGCCTGCAGAGCAGTCTCTCCTCCCTCCCTCCCTCCCTCCCCCATTCCAGTAGCTTTCCCTGTGGGCCTCCCCTTCCCCTGGGTATTGAGTCAGTCCTCCAAACACAGGTGGACACAACCACCATCTTCCACACAGGTGACCCTATCCAAGGTCACAGCTAGTCCATGGTGCACACTGTCCCCTGCCCCTCAGCACACGGCAACAGCAGGCACCATCTCACAGCTGCTCCTCCTGGAGCCATATCCACTGGCACTACCTGCCCCACGCTCAGGTGCCATGTGAGCCAAAAAGGCCAGGGCAGGGACTCTTTACCAGGACAAGACTCACTGTAAAACCAGTCTGTCCTGGCAGAAGTGGGTGAAGGGGCAGGAGGAACCCGGCAAAGCCATCATGCTGCATAAACCGGGGTGTGCACCCTCGTGCCAGGTCAGGCCCACAGGATTGTTCCCAGTGTGGCCAAGATCCGAGAGTGACATCTAGGCCCAGGCCTCCTAGTGGTGGGGTGGGGGCAAGGCCCACAGCCTCCACCTTCTGCAGGTTGCTGGGAAGGGAGGTGTGTGCACCTTAGTGGTCAGACTCTTCTCAGCAACCGGCAGCTTCCTGGGCCGGAGGCAGCGACTGCGGGCCAGCCTCGCTCCACGTCACTATATAGGCACCAGGCTCAACCAGCCCACAGCCTGGTCCGAGGCAGCCGGGACTGCTCAGCCCCCAAGTCCTGCCGTTTGTGGTGGGGCTGTCTCCGCGAGTGAGTTGGGGAGGAAGGACATGCTGTCCCAGGTGTGGCAAGTTAGTGACCTAATGGCCATTGAGACAGTGGTTCCCCAACTGATGCCACCATTGTTTATTAAATACAGTCTTTGTCGTCACGGAGAGCAGGACTTTGGGAAGAGGAGCAAGGCCAGGGTGGCCGGGGAGGGGACAAGCTGGAAGGGCACTCCTGGCCCCCGCCGTCCTGCTCCCCATGGCACAGGCTGTCGTCACGGAACCTTCTGGAGGGCTGGGGTGTGGTCCATGGACCAGGCCTCTGTCAAGCCCAGGGCTAGCTGCTGGTCCACCAGGAAAGAAGGCCCAGACCCGGCTCACTGATGGATCCCTGCCAAGGGGAGAGGGGACAGGAAGGCACATTTCATCTACCTTCAGGGCTTGAGCCAACTTGGACAGGAGGCAAAAGGAGCCTTTTGTGCTGGGCACCCCGCAGGCCCAGCGCTCCCAGCTGACACACGCAAGCACGTGGCCAAACTCCCCTCTGCTGCCCGGACTTTTGAGGCCTGAAAAGTGCCGGTCAGAGAGGGACTCTGCTCATCCCTGGGCCTGTCCAGACACGTCTTGCCTGTCACTGAGAGCAGACCAGTCCTGAGCATGCCCTCTCGAGCCACCTGTGGTCTCATCCTGCCAGAAAGTCCTAGTGACCCTGAACTCCAGCTGCAAATGCATGCAGAGGGGATGCCCTGGGCCACCTGGGTTTCTGTAAGACACTGCTGCCCCCAAAGCGAACAACCTGGAGCCCATATTACACCAGAAAACCCCACCAGAAGGCCCCTGAAGCCCCACTTTTGATCTGTCACTGAGTCATGAACGTAAAAAACAAAAGGAATCCAACTCGGATCTGGGCTGGTCACAGCTTCTCTGCCAGCAGCCCTCGGGGTCTCCCTGAAGCCTCACCCTTGCCCTTGGGGCTCTGAGCCGCCCCTAGCCCCCTCCTTGGTTTCTTCCTCCCTAGGCCGTTTCCAGTGGCCTTGCCGTCCAGCTTGGGCTGTTCCCTTTCGGGCTGGGGTGTAACTCACCCACCTTCCCAATAGCTGTGGCAGCTTTATCCCCTCGCCACCAGGATCATTGCCCCAGCCTAGAGAAACAGGGTCCCCAAGGGAAAGCGACTGCCCAAGACCACACAAGGACCCGCACCCTGACCTGCTGGGAGAGGAGTCCAGGAGAAGAACCCAAGTCATCACACAACCCCCGCCGCCTGGGTCCCGACACCAGTCCCGGGGGTTGACGCTGCACATCGGATCACCTCACCACAAGCGTGTACGGGGCCTCCTTCTTTGGAAGCTCCTCACTGGACGTGGTGGCCTCGGCGGAGCTGGGCCCGCTGGGGGACGTGTCCACGAAGCTCTCGTCCACCACCCGGAAGCGGATCTCCTCGCCGGTGTCCATGTACAGGTCGTGGGCTCCCTCCTCCGTCTCGTACTCCCACACCCACACCTGCTCTGCGTCGTCGCTGGGTGGGGCCAGGTCAAGGCAACAACCAGGCCGTGGGGAGTTCTGAGGGTTGGGGGTTCCTCCCACAGCCTCCACCCCCCAGGAAAATCCTATCCCACGTTGAGATCATTTTGGCTGGAAAGGAGGTCCAGCACCATGTGCAAGAAGTCAGGTTGGGCCAAGTCTGGGCCTGCCAGGAGCAGGACCCAGGCTGGGACCACGGGGGCCCTGGGCAGGCAGTCACAGGCTTCCTCAGATCATCAAAGCAGGAAGAAGCCTCGAGAGCAGAGCACGAGTTCACCTCAAGGTGGGAATGACCATGGCCTCCTGCTGCCTGGGGTTCCCTCCCTGCCAGGTCTGAGGGTCCTCTCAGAGGCTGGTGCCAAGTGCAGGCAGCAGCTCCACCACGCACCTGCTGTGCCCTGGGGCCAGGCCCAACCTCCCAGCAACTCGGGGTCCCCATCCGAAAAGGACCCA
Organism: Cynopterus sphinx; assembly: GCA_030015415.1. Taxonomy (NCBI): domain Eukaryota; kingdom Metazoa; phylum Chordata; class Mammalia; order Chiroptera; family Pteropodidae; genus Cynopterus; species Cynopterus sphinx. Next base: position 170,299,117 of record CM057380.1, read on the forward strand.
TCTGTAGCAGGGCCCGCACTCACAGGGCGATGCTGAGGTGGCAATAAATGGCACCCACGGACCCACGCTGGCCCCCAGTGTTAGTGAAGGCTGTCCTGTGCTCTGCACGGTGTGACCACATCCGTTTCCATCCACAGTGGAAGACTTGCCCAGTTTTCAAGAGGACGGGGGAGGATGGGGGGTCACATACCTGAGAGCCCATAGCCGGCGAGAGGATAAGCCAGGCTGGGCCAGGTTTTCTGGAATCACAGACCCTGTCCCCAGCCCTGCACAGGCCCCGCCAGAGCTGTCTGCTGACCCAGCGAGGGCAGCCCTGGGCTCCCTACGGAGCCCACAGTGAGAGCCACTCTCCGGCAGCAGCCCCAGCGTGCGTCCTGCTTCTCCTGTGTGCCACGTCCTGCACTGGGCACTGTGGGCAGCTATGATGGGATGGAGTCCCTCTCAGCGAGCCGTCTCAGTGAGGATGCACAGAAACAGACAACTCCAGTGCAGCAGGCCAATGGTTAGGGACAGGGACAATGGGGGAGACTGGCAGAGGGAAACAAGCCAGCCCATGACCCTCACTTTCAAGTGCTAGCGGACCAGGGAGGAGAGGAGGTAAGCCAGTCAGGGCAAGGCTCTCGACGGAAGCGATCTTTGAGGTGATTCCTGCAGGGACGATCTAAGCCTAGTGAAGTGGCAGTGAACGGTACCCCGCCTACAAATGTACAAACTACACGCCAGGCCTGACAGCCCGGAGAGAGGCACGGGCACATGGACACCCTGGTCAGCATGGGAAGCACGAGCAGGTCAGTGCTTCCGGAACACAAGTGCAGGCTGGAGGGCGGGCAGGGACCAGCAGCACCCGTTCGCCGGGCCCAGGGCCACCCCGAGTGGGGACTGTCCTTTGCAGAGCCCCAAGCTCCTCTGTGAGTCGCTTTAACCTTGGGAGGATACAACTTGGCTGGCTGCTGCAGGGACTCTGGAGGGATGAGAATGTCATCGAAGAACCCTAGAGAGACTAGAGAAAACAGAGAAGTGACAGCATGGGACAGGGACTCACAGTGGACAGTTAAAACGAGAAGGGTCTGGATACTCAAGAGGCAAGCCCCTTACCGTGTGCTGCCCATGGGGCAGCTGTCATCATGGAAAACTGGGTCCCTCTCCCACCTCAAGAGCCCCAAGCCTCTGTCTATGCCACTCACAGTCTGAGCAGCCACCAGAACCTGAGGTGGACAATGCACACAACAGGGACCAGTGGGTGCTGAGGACCCTGGGTCACCTCCGCCAGCCCCTGAGATCCTGAGGTATGGCCTCATGGTGAAGCCTCACAGCTGCTGAGGTCGCTGTCACACGGACGCAAGAGGGGGCTGAGTTTTCCCCTCACGCACGGGCTTCTCTGGCACCCCACGAAGATACCGCCCCCGCCGTGCTCCCAGGCCTCGGCCGAGGAGTCGGGGCCCCGTTACCGTGCACTCCCTCCGGGCTGCAGCCTTTGATCTTTCCAATGAGAATCTCGTCGAGGAACGGGTGGAACACCACGCAGCGGAAGTGGACTGCGAGGAAGACAGCACGTCAGGGACGAGCGGCGCGGGAGGAAGGGGCGCCTCGGCCAGGGCGGCGCGCTCTCCAGCCTGGCAGCCCCTGCAGAGTCCCCGTGTGGGCCCGGACCCAGAAGCCGAGTTGGAGGGACCCTCACCTCGTCCCCTGAGAGGCCACAAAGCTGGGCCCCATAAGGGGCAGCAGCAGTGGCCCTGGAACTGAGGGCGGGGGCCCCAATCTGTCAGATAAGACACCTGAGCCCAGATTCTAGGCCACCGACGGCCCCGAAGTCATCCCACCTTCCTCCAGGCGCTCTCCTTTAAATGCTAAAAAGGGCAGAAGCTTTGGAAATGAGTCCCCGGCCGCCACTGCCTGGTGGAGCTCGCCCCAGGCCTGGCTCTGACCTGGAACGGAATGCTGAAAATTGCCCGAGCTCAGGGAGCCCGGTGAACATGCAGGAGAGGCGGGTGCCCACATCGCACTCTGGCACCAGGGCCCAGCAGAATCCATCGCCATGTCACCTGTGACCCTGGCAACCCTGAAGGGGCATCCACCACGGGCCTGAACACCGCCAGGGCTGCTCTGAGGGGCCCCCTGCCGGTCGCCAGTGACTACCACGATCACAATCTGGCTGTGTCAGTTGTCACAGGGGCTGCCTAACCCTCTCACAGCCACACAGCTGTTCTGCCCCCTTCAGCCACAGGGAGACATCGAGTCATTCTGAACAGGCCACACGGCTGAATGTGCCTGCCTTAGACAGGTTTAATCCCGAACACAGGCTTCTGCCACGCGCACCCTCAGCTACATGGCCTGCCAGCCTCACTCCAAGGACAGCAAGGCCCACGTGGCCCCCGGCTCCCTGCCAAGCTGCCTCCACGTGGCTCCACTGGGCAGGAAGGTGTGAGGAAAGCAGAGGTGGCAGCTAGTGCCCCTTCCCTCTGTGTGAGGAGACAAACACGAGATATCTGAGCCATCATGATGACAGCTCCTCATGCTGACCTTGCAGAGAGCAGACGAGGGCAGCCAGGAGTCACTTACCCACAAGGTGGAAAAACCCTATTCCCATATGACACAGCATCGGTTCAGTTTAACAAATCCCCATGAAGCCACTACCAGGTCTGTGTCAGGCCCACTTTGGGCGCTGGCCTTCCGGGGACAGGACAACATGAGCCTGTGCCTGCGGAGCTCCCGTCTGAGCCACATCCAAAAGCACACAGAAAGCAACGTGGGTCGCCATCGGCAGATGACTGGATGACCACACTGCGGCCTATCCGTGCAAGGGAGCATTATTCAACCTCAAAAAAGAGAAGTAGTGACACATGCTGCCACACAGATGAGCCTCGGGGACATCATGGTACGTGAAAGAAGCCAGACACACAGGCCACATACTGTGTGAGTCCATCTCTACCAAATGTCCAGAACAGGCAAATCCAGAGACGGAAAGTAGATGAGTGGCTGCCGGGGGCTGGTGAAGGGGAGACTGGAGAGTGGTTGCTAATGGGTATGGGGTTTCTTTACGGGGTGATGAGAATGTTCTGGAACTAGACGGGGGTGGTGGTTGCACAGTTCTGTGAATATACTAAAAGCCACTGAACTATAAGCTTTCCAAGGGTGAGTTTTATGGCATGTGAATTACATCTCAGTGAAAACACAGAAAGGCCTCAGACCTGCTGGAGGGCCAGCCGGGACAGGGCTACATTGGGGGCCACCCTCCCAAGGGCCCCACCTGAAGTTCTGAGGACGCTTGGCCTGCAGATGGGAAGCCAGGAAAGTCAACAGGGTTGTGTGAAGGACACTTAGAAAGGGGAAGGCCTGCCTTGTGGTTGCCTGAGCAAAATTTGTCCTGGGAGAAATAGGGATGTGTCTCGGGATGTACTGAGTTTCTACAGAGGACAGATGCGACATGATTCCACTTATATGAGGTACCCAGGAATCCGATTCTTGGAGACAGAGAGTAGAGTGGAGGCTGCTGGGGGAGCGAGACATGAGTTGTTGTTTAGTGAGTACAGTTTCTGTTTGGGGTGATGGAAAAGTTCTGGAGATGGATGGGGATGGCTGCACAATACAGCTGTGCTTAGTGCCACTGTACTGTATACTTAAAAGAGGTTAAAACGGTAAAGTTTATGTTATATAAATTTTATCACAACTTAAAAAAAAAAAAGAACAAAGCAAAGGGCAGGCAAGAAGACAGGCTGCCCTGGAGCTCAGAGCAAGGTCTGGCCTGGGTGGCAGCAGCAGGGCAGGTCAAGTGGGGTCTCCCAAGGGTGACCAGGTCCCGCAGGGGTGGACAAGGAGCACACAGGGCTCATGCCAGGTGGCAAGAGATAAAGCTGACCAATTGAGACTAGTGTCACAAAATCACAAAAGCCGAAATCTTGTGAGCACTTACCATGTGCCAAAGGCCACACACGGTTTTTCTCGCGCACTCCTCACACTCGTTTTATGAGGTGGGTGCTATTACCATTATACTCTTTTTCCAGATGTGGAAACCGAGGCTTAGAGAAGTAAAGGCATCTGACTTGGGCAGAAGTCGAAGTGGAAGGTCAAGAAACACTTGGCCACCAAAAAGTCTTCAAAGCAAAGCTGGAGCCGAGGAGCTGGGCTCTCCTTTGGCACATCCAAGGCCACAGCCCTGGGTGAGGGTCTACCGGGGGGGGACCTGGGCTGCTGGTCAGCCTCGAAGCAGGCAGACTGATCCCCACCACCTCACCCTGCATGGTGCTCACTGGGCCATGAGAAGTTTTACAGCTGCTGGTGTTAACCCCATTTTATAGATGAGGAAACTGAGGTTGAGAGAGGTGGAGTCGCCTGCCCAAGGTCCCCTCCTGGTGGGGGGACCAGAGCCAGAATTCAAATCTAGGTCCACGTGAAGGGCCTAACCCATACCTCATACCTCATTCCCAAGAAAATGGGGGACCCAGGTGAACAGGGGGCAATAGTGAAAATCAAGTAAAATACCAAGTGGCTAAAACAATCAAATGAATGGACAGAATGTCTTCAATTTCAACGTTTTTCTCCAAGTTTTTCTTGACTTTCTGGTGCCTCTTATTTCTTGTCTTCCTGGACACCCAAAGCCCCAGTCCGAGGGCAAAGACTGGGCTCGTCTTGACAGCACCCTTCTCTGTAGACAGAGGCCCTGGTGGCACCGTCTTATTTTTCTGCTAATGAAGCTGCTCCTAGTTCTTACCAACAGCCTGTTCCTTAGGGCTCTCTGCTGAGCATGACAGCATCCACGTGAGCTAATTAAGTCTCTGGATCCCTGGACGCAGACACCAGGCGGCCTCCTGGCACGTTCTGGAACGCTCAGACATCTCTGTGCCTGTGCTGAGGCTGTGGCCCCATGTGAGTGAGCATCACCTGGTTCCTGCTTTAAACCCTCTGTGGGCCCCTCAGTAGGTCTGAGGCAAGTCTTGTACCTACATTCTGACTACTCCCTGAACTACCCAAATGGCCCCCATGCCATCTGCTTCTGATTTGGTTGAGTCGAGCCATGAACATGAAGAATGGCCCACTCCCTCTGAGATCTCCAGGTGACCCTCCCTCCAGGTCTGGTAGCTAAATCCTGGGTGCACACCCTTTTGCAAAGTGATGACAGCTCCTCAAGAGGTGGAGCCTATTTCTCCATCCCCTGCCACTGCCTTTAGCCATGTGACATTCTCTGGCCCATGGGATACAAGCAGGGGTTCCTGCTGCCCAGTCTAGCCTGCTGAAAGGTGAGAACCACATGCAGCTGAGATGAGCCATGCCAGCTGAGGCCCCCACGCAGCCACTAACCAGTCTGCCAACCACCAGACATGTGAGGCTACCCTACACCATCTAGCCCTGGCCAACCTAGCCTAGAAGAAGCCACAATTCTGGCTGACACACAGAATTGGGAGAAATAATTCAAATCAATGAGCACTGAGTACTCGCAGTGTACCAAGGTCCTGTCCTAAGAGCTTTGCACATATTAATTTAGTAATCCTCACCACAGTCCTATAATATGAAAAATACTGTTACTTGCATTCTACACAGAAGGACACAAGGCACAGGGAGATCACATATTCTGCTCAGGACACACAACACACATGTGGCAGAGTTGGGATTGGAACCCAGAGGCCACACTTTTAACCATCATGTCCTAGTATTCCTCAAAGTCCCTCCCCCTCAACCAGCCTCTGCTCTCCACTCTTAAGCCAGCAACAGTCTCTCCAACTGTCTGACCGTCTGGCCTGTCTCCCTGAACCAAAATGAGCAGACCGAGGGCTGGGCAAAGAGCAGAAATCAGGAGTAGACGAGGTCAAAGGGGACACACAGAGCTACAACCGCAGAGCTGGAGACACCTTGGGGTCGCCTTGTCTACCTCCCGTTTCTTACAGGTGAGGAAGGAAACTGCGGCCCAGGGAAGGGAAGATTCTGCCCATCATCACCTGATCAGTTGCTGGCAGAGTCAAAACTAGGCCCTGGGACTCCCTCCCTCCTGACCAGGACTCCCACCACTGACAAGTGAGCCCCTGAAACCCAATGATGCAGAAGAGCACACCTACCTTTGGTGTGTGATGCACCGTCTCCTGGGAACACGTAGGCATCCTCAAGCTTGGTGATGTCGAATAGACAGATGCAGAGTCCCACGTTGTACACAACCTGTGTGCATACATGTGTTCACACACGCACGGTGATCCCGAGGCCCAGCTCCCCAGCAGTCTCTCTCGAGACCCTCACCACCTTAGAGCAGGTATGATCGCCCCCGCTTTACAGCTGGAAATGAGCTGGGGCACTGCTTGAAGTAACCACGAGTAAGGACCCCTGGAAGAATGTGGGGCTATGGAAAGAATATGGCCTTTGGTGACAAGGCAGATCCAGGCTACAATGCCAGCTCCAGCACCTATTGCATGACCTCCAACATCACCATTCTGAGCCTCTGTTTCCCCATCTGCAAAAACAGACATATTGTGCTGCAGGATTGTTAAACAAAGAGAGAAAAAGGATGGGAAACTCCTATCCCAGTGCCCGGCTCACGTGCTAAATAATATTAATCAAGGATCACTATTATTACTAGTAGCGTTCAGCGTAGGGGAACCCTTGGTTAAACCAGGTCCAAGGTCCCCAGTCCATAGGAGAGCTTGGTGGGCATTAGAACCACAGCTAATCTCTATTCTGCTCAAAAAGTCTTAGACACACAGATATAGCCACAGGGACTGAGGCTGGCAAGGTGACATATGGCTAAGGCCCTAAGACTGGGCAGAAAACAGGCAGAGTACATCCCACACATCCCCACCCCATGGCGCTCCAAACAACTGGCTGCTTGCTTGGTGTCTGCTAATCTGTCACGAGCATCATCACCTCCCAATTACAGACCCTGCAGGACTGTTCAGGAATTAGTAAGAAGCACAGAGAACTTAAGACTCCTGGCCAGATCTCACTGCAATGAGGCGAAGTCCGGCTTAAAAGCTCTATGCCCTTGGCCAGACCATGGATCTCCCTGTGCTGCCTTCTCTCAGATGACTCAATGATTTAATCCAGAAAGACTTGTCTAAACAGATCGCTGAAGGACCCAAGCCACGAAGGGACTACGTTCCTTTCTTGACTTTGCACACCCCTCTCCGTGTTCACTTTGTCCCCACACATACCCTCTAGCCTTCTACCTCACACCAAGGACTCCATGAGTTTTCCACCATCACCAGCTTCCCAAGTCTGCACACCCCCTTCTTTGACCTCGGCTTCTATGGAAGGAAGCTACCTCCTGTCTAAAGTCAGCCAATCTTCCTCTGCTGGCTCCTTCCCACCTATCACCTCCTGCAGTTCCAACAGATGAAAACAATACCCCATGAAGTCCTTCCTGCAGGCCCTATGCGGCCTAGCCCCCCAGCCACCTTTCCAGCCTGCCCAAGCCACACCAACTTCCCCCATGCCATAAAGGTACAATATTCCCTCCTGCCTCAGGTCCTTTGTGCATACTGTTTTCATCTGCCTGCACAGCTCTTTTCTCTGCCCTGCTCCCCCACCTAAAAAAACTAATTACCTCGTTAGCTCCTCTTCACCATCTCAATTCAAGTTCCAGAGCCATCTCCCTAACAAAGCCACTTGTCTCTCTCATTGTACGTGAAGCTGCTTCTTCCACAGGCTTGTGAATGCCTGTCCTTCACAGCCTTTACCTCAACTCGTCATCACACTGGACTGTGGGATCCTCTCATTCACATCTGCTTTTCCCTCCACACTACAGGTCAGAACCTTGTCTGTTTCATTCATTCATTCAACAGACAATTATTGAAACATCTACTCTGTACCAGGCTCTGGCTAAATATGGGAGATACCGTGGGGAAGAAAACAGAAGTCCCTGCCCTCATGGAGAGGAAAAAAGAAAACCAGTAACCCAGTCAACAAGTAAGACAACAGTGTGGTAAGTGCTCTTAGCAAGAAAAAGAGTTATATGACACAGAATAACTGAGAAAGGAGAGTTACTACAGAAAATGTAGTGGGAAGGCTTCTGGTGAGCTGGCATTAGGCCTGCAGGCCTGGCACACGAAGGTGCACATTTTATTTTTTTGTAGGAATGAATGGATAAACCTCCTAACCGTCCAGCTTCACGAACACAATGTGTGGCTGCACGACAATTATTCTTCCCATTTTACAAACGGGAAGAGACCCAGAGGGAGTAAATGACTTGTCCAAGATTGCAAAGTAATTTGGAAGTGTGGAATCTAGCACTTGGCAGTTACAAGGCCCTTTTTCGAACCCAGTTTCTTGTTTTATTCCTTCCAACATGCTGTCGGGTAAAATAACCACGTACAGGTGAGGAAACCCAGTGCTGAGATAGGCTGCCTGCCCAAGGCCAAGGCTTGGCATGACCAAGGCCAGGCTTGCAGCATGCGAGGGGGCGGCGCTGGGCCCCCCGGCGCCAACCCTCCCCGGCCACCCCGCGGGCCCAGGCACCTTGTTGGCCAACTTCTTGTTCAGCTCCTCGGCAATGGAGTCGTTGAGCTTCCTCTGAAACTGCCACGGCGGGGTCCTTACGGTGTCCACCATCTCCACCAAGACGAACATCCTGGCCCGCGCCGGGGGGCTCTGGGAACGGCACGGTCAGTCACGCGCCGGGGCCTGCAGCGGTGGGGACCCCAAAGCCCCCTCCATCCCGTCCCAACCGCGGAGCCGCTCCCCTCCCACCACGAGGCCGGCAGTGGGGCCGCGCGGTAGGGCCCGGGGTGCCCCGTGAGGGGCGTGCTCCGCTGCTGCAAAGGGGGGCCACTGAGGCTCAGCGGGAAGGGAACCTCGGAACCGACGGGGACGAGCGAGCCCGCGCGCCGCGGGGCCCGGCTCAGCCCTCCGCGCGCCACGCACCTCGCGCCGCGCAGCCCCCCACCCACGGACCCCGCACCCACGGGCTTCCGGTGTCGGCGGGAGTCCGAATCCCGCCGCTTCCGGAGAACCGACCAATAGGAAGCCTTTCCCCGCCCCCGACGTGAAGCGGCACTTCCTACTGGTGCTTTCGCGGATGGGGCGGGGCCTCTCCCGCCCCTCGCGGAGCCGTCAATCCTCGGACGACGCTCGCTGGTTACTAGGCGACCACGAAGCAGCCGGTCCAGTCGCTCGCCTCGCGGGTGCCAGCATCTCCTTGCCGCTGTCCAGCCGTCCTCTGCGCCGCAGCCAGAGTGGTCGTCTTAGAAACGCAAACACAGTACAGCACTTAGACCCCTCAGAACTCTGGAGATGGGACGACGCAGTGACTGAAGAGTGGCCGGCAGGACCTCTCCGGGGTATTGGAGATGTTGGGTATCCTCTTCTCTCAGGCGGTGGTTACACATTGTCGGAACTCGTTGAACTCGACAGACGCTTAGGATCTTTGCATTTACTTGCAGGCAGATTACAACTCAATTGAAAAGTGGTAATAAATTGGTACAAAAATAAAAATAAAAAAACCTCAGTAGCTTCCCGTTGGACTAACAAGAAAGTCCAAAACCTTTATGGTAGCTCAGAAGGCCCTGCGGGATCTTGCTCCTACCTACATCTCCACGTTCTCTCTCCCCCAAAGTTTCAGTCTCATTCACCTTTATACGGTAGCTAAGACAGCCTTGGGCTAAGAGAATTTAGTAACTTGTTTAAGATCATGGGCTGCTAAGTCTAAACCTCTCACAACACTGCCTCTCAAAGTTGGTGGGTTTCGGAAATATACTGCAGGGTGTTTTAACTAAATAAACATTTGAGAATTTAAAAAGAGCCTTGGGGTAGATGACAGAGGCACTCAGAAAGGCACAGCCTTTAATTTGCTGGTTTAATATGTATAGAGATCTCTGAGACTGGCTGCAGTGATACTGAATTCGACCTTCCCTGCATCCGTATATTTATTTATAGGTCTGTGAGCCTCTCCTAGGATTTGAGCTACTTGAAGACAGGGGAAATTGCTACTTATGCTCTTTATTCCCACACCCCCTGCAATCCCCAAAAAAATCTTTCCTAGGAGGCATTCAATAAAGGTGTTTAGAAGATGGTATTAATTCTTTCTCTCAAATATCTCTCAAATCCACTCTCTTCATTTTATTCCCACAGCTACTACCCTGGTTCAGGCCTTTTCATTGCTACCCTGGAGCTTAGCCACATACCCAGCTCCTGGCCTCAGTCTCTACTGCAAGCAACTGGCACTCTGTCACAAAAGCCTTCCCTTCATGAATATCCTTTGCCCACACAGAAAGGTCTGGACTGACTCAGGCTTACTCTTCAGCCTCACTTCCCTTCTGTCCTCCAGGCATGGGGAGCCTCCAGCCCCAATGATGGAAAAAGCCCTTTAATAGCCCTGCCTCCATCACTTCTTTACCTGGAAAACTCCTATTCATCCATGAGAACCCAAATGCAATACCTTTCTCATTCATTCATTAAACATACTGTGTGTAGAGCTGTTGGAGATCCAATGGGAGGAAGAACTGGGCCCCTGGCCCAACCTCAGCTCAGAGGGGTTGGAGGGAGAACAGAGAGGATTTGATGCTCTTAGGAAATCAAATGTATTTCAGCTGATTTATAGGGGAATTGAGTACTGGTGAGATTGGAGACCTAGGCATGGTCTAGCTCACAGGGGTCTTATCATTATAATATTAACTTTTAATCCTCAGAATAGCTGTAAAAGGGCTATTATTATCATTAAAGTTATCTCATTATCATTTATAATTCTCACTTATCTCATTTTCCCTCCTCTAAGGCAGAGGTTAAGTAGGTTGTTCAAGGTCACACAGCTGAAAAGTGGGAGAGCTGGAATTCAGGCTTCAGAATCCCTGACCCAGCCACTGGGGTGTTCCACCAGGACATTAGCCCAAGGCGGTAAAAGGAAGCCTTAGAAGGTTAGAACCGGGAAATGACACAGTGACACATCAACTGGATGGACAGTGGATGGGAAAGAGCTAGGGTGGAGACAAGAAGACCAAGGAGGATGTCATTGGGTGACCCCTGTAAGAGAAGCCTCCTTGAGCAAGTCTGGTAGCCCTGAAGAGTGAAGCAGGTAGAGTCCAGAGGTCCCCAGAAGATGATCTTAGCAACAGGGTGGAGAACCTGGGCATGGGAGTGGGAGGAGCCAACGCCTGAGGCTTCAGCCACTGCTGGGTGGTGGGCCTTTCACAGAGATGGGAAACTGGAGGAGGGCCAGGTTCGGGGGATGGGGCCAGCATTGCAGAGCTCAGTGTTTTGGGTTCCCAGGCTTCTTTTATGGTGTTCAGCTCACAGGATTGCGACAGTGATTTGTTGGCACGTTGGGTTTCCTCATTAGTAAAAACAGGCACCAGGCTGCTTTCTGAATTCTCTGCGTCATTCCATGGGAGATTGGAGGTGGCTCACAGAAACACACAAAGACTTAGTCTGCGAGCTCCTCGGCGGCAGAGGACTTCTCTGTCATGTCCCTCCTCATCCTCTGGGCCTAGCTCTGTGCTTGGCACATGGTCAGGGCTTGTAAAGATGTGCTGTTTGCATGAACAAAAGGATAGCAAAATAATTGCTAAGAGTGTAGGAGTGAGGGAGAAAGAAGGGTTGGAAACTAATCCAGGAGGAGGCGGAGAGTCGAGCGTGTGGTTAAGGGCATGGAGTTCCCACGCCTCAGCAGGCTAGCTGAGCAACCGTGGGGAGGACAACGGACCTCTCGGCACCTCAGCTGCCGCTCTGTAAAATGGAGATAATAATGGAACCGATCTCAAATGATTGTCCATCAGTGGGGGACTGGATTACAAAACATACGGTACATCCTAGGCCGGAATAATATGAAGCCATAAAAAGGATGAGGATTCTCTTTGTGAAGTGACATAGAGTGATATTCAGGATATATTTGTTGAGTATAAAAATGCGAGGCACAGAGTAGTGTGTGTGGGTTGTTACCATTTGTGTCAAAAAGGGAGAAAAATAATATGTGTGTGTGCGTGTGTGTGTGTGTGTGTACACATACCCGCTCTGTGAGAGTACCAAGCACTTGGTTACACTGCCCATCTCCAGGGAGAGGGGGTAGAGGGGGGGAATTTTTAACCAAATACCCTTTGGAATCATTGATGTTTGGGATCATGGGAATATATTACCTATTCACAAATGAATAAAATTTAAATTTAAAAAGCAATTGACTTTTTTCACACCTTTTAAGAAACACACTCCCCCCTCTACCCCGCCTTCTCTCCAGCTAGTGCCCCATTTTCCGCTCCCTTTACCAGCAAGGAGACTCTGTGCTTGCTGTTTCCCATCCTCTCTCCTCGTCCTCTTTTCAGCCTGCCCCAGTCAGGTTCGGGGTCCTACCTCTCAACCCAAACTGCTTTCTTCGGGTCACTAAAGGCCTCCACGTCGCTGAACCCGGTGGTGATTCTCAGGCCCATGGGCAGCGTTCGTCCCAGCTGATGACTCCCTCGTCCTTCACACACTCTTTCTACCTGGCTTCCAGTAGCCCCGTAGCCCCTGATCCCCAGGTTCTCCTCCCACCTCACAGGTGCCTCTCTCCACCCGAAATGTGGGAGGCAGGCTCAGGGCTCCCATTTTTGTAGTCTGCCTGGTCATCCCTTGGGGGCCTCACAGCTTTGAGCAGCGGCCATCTGCCCTCGGCTCCCCAACATGTCCATTTCCCACCGAGCTCCAGATTTGTCCATTCTCCTGCCTGCTCTACATGGCCCTTTGGTGACTCAAGCTGAACCTGGGCTTCAATGGAACTCATGGTCATCCACCCCCACCAAACCTGCTTCCATCCCAATCTTCCCATCTTAGGATATAACTTCTCCGTTCTTTTTGTTTGCTCAGGCTCAAACTTGGGAATCATCTTCAACTCTTCTTTGTCTCTTGTACCCCTAGGAACTCTTGCATGAATCCTATTGTTTCTACTTCCAAAATGCATCCAGAATCCACCCCCCACAACACCTCCACTGTTCCTTGTGGGTCCCAGCCACACTTACCTCTCACCCGGGCCTTTGCAACAGCCTCCCCACTGGTTTTCTTCTACTGTTCTCATCCTGTCCTCATCCCCCACAGTCTGGACTCAACACAGACGCCAAAGAGATGCTCTTAAAATATCACTCAGAAATTCTCAGTCCTCCTCTCCGGACCCTGCAGTGTGGAGGGTGGCTTCACCACCCCTCCAACCACATGCCCTATTCCTTCCCTCTCTCTGGAACATTCTTCCTCACACTGCCCCCATGTCTTCATCCCTCATTTCCTCTAAGTCCTCACTTTAATGTCACCTCAGCGATGCTCTCCCTGACACACATACCACCATTTTAAATTGCAAATCATCTCTCCCCACTCCCTACCCCACTTCCCCACTTAAAAGTTTTTCTCTAGCGTTTATTGCCTTCTGACATAAGACTTAGCTACTTATTAGATGGTTTTATTGCCTCTCCCCCTTCTCGACTGAGTGCCATGCAGATGGGGGTTTTGTCTGTTTTGTTCACTGTTGATTCCCAGTGCCAGGCACACAAGAAGCCCAGGACAGAGATTTCTTGGGTGATTAAATGAAAAGATGAAAAGAAAAGATTAGCCCTGTGATAGGCATGGTCCTATAAACTCGCTGGCGACAGAAGAAGAATTTGGCTCTAAACTTTCTAGTTTCCCATATGGAAACTAAGCGGGTGTTCGGAATGGATCCAGATTTACTTGGTTTGGAGCCCTCAGAGGATTTTTCTTCAGGTTTTCAAGGAATGGAGCCTCCGAGGAACAGAAGGATGCCCTTGGCGGTGTCTGAACAGGCCCAGAAACCAGTCTCATTCGGGCACTTTTAAAACACCCTTCCTTGGAGGCAAAGGCACAGCCAAAGTGCCATTACGAACAATGATTCTAGAAGGGACCGAAACCAAGTGTCCCAGGATGTTGTTCTCTGTTCTGGCTTGAGCTAGAACAAAAGGCAGACAGTCAACAGGTAATTATTTGTTGGGGCTACTGAGCATGAACCCCCATCTGGGGAGCAGGGAGGGGGACCAACAGGAAACCAACAGATTTGGGAGGTCATTTCGGGCATTGCTATCGAGGAAGATCACATCTATAATGTGACAGTGTGTGACCGGGGACTGCTGCTCCAGCCAGGGCAGTCAGGGACAGCTTCTCTTGGAAAGCGAGGGTGGAGGTACACCCTAAGAGTTGAGAAGTCTGGAGGCCCACAGCCCAGGGTGTTTACGAGAGTGGGTGGGCGGACAGATGCCTGAAGGAGGCCTGGCTCCCAGCCCTGCATCAGCTTGGGGACAGCCTGGCTGCTCCAGCCCCAGGTCCTCAGGGCAGGGTACAGGGGGAGACTGGTAGTGTACCCCTCACCCCATCACAGAGAGCTCCTCCCAGTGACTTGAGAGGATGCAAGCAGCTACAATGCAAGGAGACCCTCATCCACAGGCCAGAGGGCAGGCTCAGGCCAGGGGACATCTCCATGCCTCCTCATCCTCCTGCCCGCATGGATCATTACCTTAGACAAGCCTGCCAGGCCGCCAGTGACACTCACGGTAGGAGCACATTGTGCCTCCCCATCTCACTTCAGATGAGGAGCAGGCCTGTGGCCAGGCCCTCCTGACCCTACACGGTGTGACCCTGTCCTTCTCACTCCTGCTCTAGCCACATCTAGCCACGCAGAGTTCTTTCCTGCCTCTAGGAGTTCACCCAGGCTGTTCCCTCTCCGGAAAACACTCTTCCCTGCTTGTTACAAGGCTGGCTCCTTCTCACCCTTTGGGCTCAGCTTAGCGCAGTCCTCTCAGCCCTGTCTATCCCAGCGGCTGGACTCGGCCCTAGGCCCTACTAGTCTCGTCGGTCTCACTCTCCTTGTTTGTTGTCTTCGAATTTGTGATTATAGATTTATTTGTTTGTGTACTTGGTGCTGTGTCTCTTCCTAGATGAGTCACGGGCTTTGTAAACTCAAGGAGGGTGTCTGTCTTGTTCACTGCTCTATTCGAGTCTAGACCATCTGGCACATAGTAAGTAGTCGACAAACATTGTCACATGGATGGATGAATGAACAGACGCTGTGGTCAGAGCTGCAGACAAAGATCTCGGGCAAAAGGGCAGTAGCTGGATGGGAGCAGATAACCGGGGGGACACGGAGAGAAGCGGGAAGGACCGTTTCCATTTACTGGGCTGGAGACGGGTGCCCCAGGGGAGGGGAGGGGAATCCAGGGAACTGAAAAGCCATTTATTTCCAAGGCAGCGTGGTGTCGCAGAAAGAATAAGAGGGCAAGGAAGCCCGGATCCCTGAGTTTTAATCCCAGCTCCATCAGCAGCAGTCCGATGCCGGGCAAGTTTCTTAACTTCTCTGTGCCCGAATTTCCATCTGTCAAGTGACACCGACACCTTGGGATGTTACATAATCCAAAGAGTGTTGGGCTTCAAGGCCAAGGTGGTCCAGGACTGGCTCCCCTCTGTGGGCCACAGTCAATAACAGTGAAATTATAATTCAAATGTAAGCAATAGGTTTCGGGGACTGGTCGGCTCCGACCCACCTATTTAGCTTCTCCAAGACGAGGGAGGTTTTCAAGGAGACGAGCTTTCGGATTCTCAGCTTTTCACAAAAATAACCTCCACTCGGAGCCCCTGGTTTGAAGCAGATGATTTCTTTGTTACTCAGCTGCTGGTGGGTGGGTGGGTGGTGCCAGGGCTGCTCATTTCCTGAATGAACAGCTGGGCCCTCGCCTCTCAGCGAGAACAATCATAACACTGCTTCAAACCTCGGCCCAGCCTCCTTCATTCACGGCACTCTGCTGCCTGGCAGCCCCAGCACATGGCTGCCAGCTGGGGAGAGAGGAGGCCGGACATGAAGCGGGGGTAAAGCCTGTCCCTTGCTTGGCCCCAGCCAGAGTGGACCAGGCCTCAGCCTCCTCAGAACTGGCCTCGAGGCCCTGCCTCCTGGCCTCCAGGCTCATGCCTAACCTCTTCCTTCCCTCCTCCCTCCGGCCACACCAGCCTATTTCTCCTCCCCTGGCACGCCACAGTCTTCTCGCTAGATTCTGGCAAGTCTGGCTCCTTCTTGTCATTTGGGGCTCCGCTGGCCACTCACCTCCACTGGCCCATCCATTTGTAATCTATCCCTTGGCTACCAACAGCCCAAGGCCAATGCTCCACTAACTCAGGAGCCACGGGGAGAAGAGCTGGCTTTGGCATCGAGGTTCTAGCCCAAGTCCTGGCACCACCGGTTCTGACTGTCCGGGTCCAGGCCAGGGGTCCTGAGAGAGGAGAGGGCATTCCTCAGGTGAGCACAGGAAGCAGGAGACAGTTCCTAGCAGAAAGGACAGTGGGCGGTGGGCAGGGAAAATCACAGGTGTCCACCGCAGTCCCGGCCCTTCCCCCAGAGTGCGAAGATCAGGCCCCTGCTCTGTCACTTGGTCACTTCTGAGCCAGGTGACTCAGGGGAGCCCCACCGCCTCTCCCAGCTGTTTCCTCATCCAGGTAAACCTCACAGACTCGTTATAAGAAGCAGATGAGATGACGCCTGTGGGGGCATTTTGAAAACTATTATTGTCTTTGGAAGAGAGGAGGATAGAGAAGGTAGAGGAGGGTTTCAGGGGGGAGGGTCCTCAGAGCAGAATGGAACTGGAAGTCCGGGCCTCGGGTAACAGCAGGCGACATGCATCCCCGTCTGTCCTGCAGAATCAGAAACCTAGGCCAGGTGAGCCCGATTGTTCTGGGAGGCATTGGGTGCCCTGGGTGCAAATACCCCTCTGGCCAGGTCACGAACGAACGCAGGCAGGTCCCTCCTCCTGCCTGAGCCTCTGTTTCGTCACCAGCAAAATCAGGTTGACAATGGTACAGCTTTGTGGACTGTCGAGAGCTTTAAACGAAGGCGAAGCTGGTTGTCTGACAGGTAGACGCCCTCAGGGCACCTTCCTAGCTATTTTTATTCGTTATTTGTATTTTTCGGGATCATCTCTCTTTTAACTCCCCCCTCCCTTTCGTTTGAATAAGACTTCTTTTGAAAGCGCCAGCCTGCCTCAGTAGCACTGGGGTTATGTGAGGAGAGTCTTCTTTCCAAGCCGAGGCTGAGGAGACGGGACAGGAAGGAGGAGGAGAGATCCCTTTGTGAGAGCCTCCCCCAGGAGGCCGGGGCTTCCATACCTATTGCACTTGAACCTCCAACAGCCCTCTCTTCCCTGCTTTACAGACGGAAAATCGGAGTCAGAAGAGACTTGCCCAAGGTCACACAGCTTGGAAGTGCTAGAGCTGAGGTCCACGCTGAGTCTTGTCTGTCACAGAACCCTGGGCTTTCTCCAGGAAGGGGGGCTGTCCAGCCTGAGAGACCCCCAGGCTGTGGGGTGTGTGTGTGTGTGTGTGAGAGAGAGAGAGAGAGAGAGAGAGAGAGAGAGAGAGAGAGAGAAGCTCATCACTTCCTCAGAGTCTTCTTCACCGTAGTTCAGTAGAAATATCTCGAGGGCCTACGTGGACCAGATCAGGACATGCGTTGCTGTGACTTGCCCAAGTTCATGCACTCACAAGGCTCTCAGAAGCAAGGGAGAGACAGACCTGAGCAGGGAGGGTGTCAGTGCCAATGGAGGGCAGGGGACATTCTGAGGGGCCAGAGGGAAGGGGAAGGCCTGAGAGTCACTGGGGATCTGGTTCTCCCCACCTTTGTCTGGAGCATCCTCGGTGGCTAGGGGGGGGGTGCTTTCTGCTGAGCCTCCACCCTTTCAGACTCACTCCCCACCCCAGGCCCCCAGCGCACTCACACTCACACTCACACACTCACTCACCACTCCACCTGCTCTCTAATTGCCAGGAATGCAGGCTGTCCCCGGCAATTCCTCCCCTGCATTCCTCAGCAGCTACTCCCACCTGGCAGGGCAAATTATACCCTGGCCCGGCTATAAAAGCCACTTTCCAAAAAAAGAAGCTTTAGGGCCCCGAGAGACGCAGCTACCGCTCTCACTCAGCCTGTGCCTGACTCGGGAGGTGGTGTCTGGGCCCCGTGTCCCTTTAAGCAGGGAGTACAAATTCCCACCCCAGTCCCTCCCTCCTGCTCTTCCTGACGTCAGGAGAAAGGCGTGTGTGAGTGAGTGAGGGGCCCGAGGTGCCGCATGCTCGCACACACACACACACACACACACACACACACACACACACCCCACGACCGTACACACAGCATCTTTCAGACCACCCCTCGCTCCCACTCCAAGCGCCCGACAGAGGCAGAGTGCTGAAGCCGGCTGCAGGAGGCAGTCCCCGACCTCAGCTGCCAGGGAGAGGTAAGGGGCTGGATGGGGGCCCCAGGCCACGCCAGCTCTAGGAGCTGGCTTTGCCAAGGACGGAGGAGGAGGGAGGTATGACATGGGGCGGGGGGGCTGGGATGGTGGGCATGTCCCCCAGGGCGGGTCCAGCCCAGTTCAGCTTACGGGTTGGTGGCGGTGGGGCGGGATGTGGGAGGATGTGCAGATGAGCCCACCGGGCTCGCCCTCCCTCCCTCCGACCCCCAAGGGAAGCCGAGGCCGTGTGGCTCCCTGTGAGACAGCGTGTGTGTCGGCGTGTGTGTGCGTGTGTGTGTGTCTGGGACTTGTGTCTGGCTCCAGAGCCGGAGAACAGCAGACACCTGCCAAGCCGCAGCCTCCTGTCTGGGAGGCAGGGGGAGAGAGGAGAGGAGGATGAGCGCCTCCTCCCAGAGCGGCCGGAGGGAGCTGGGCCTTTGCCCCGAGAATCTGGGGCTGGGGCTGGGGCTGGGGAGGGACTTCAGGGGCAGACAGTGGGACCCGGAGCAGCTGTGTAATCCTGACTCTGTCTCTGCCCCAGTGTGGTAGGGTAATTGTGTCAGCTCGCTTGGAGAGGTGGCTCCATGCTATTATTTTCACCTTGGAGCCACCCCACTCGTAGCTCTTGTCTCTCCTGAGGCCACTCCTCTCCCCTGCCAGGTCTGTCCCTGACCTCATCCTGGCCTGGGCGCAGCCCCTGGAGGACAGGAGTGATAAGCCTGGGGCTGCTGGGCCCCCTGAGGTGGGATGCAGGGACAGGGGCAGCCTTGGCTGGCGCCAAGTCCCTGAGTGGCCTGACTCTGGCACAAGGAGTCCAGGCAGAGATAAGGGGTGATGCTGGCACCCGCAAGGGAGACAGCAGGTTCCTGCTAAGCTGCCAGCCTGCGGGCTCTTCCCAGGGAGAGTGGAGGGGGACGCAGCACAAGAACAATAATAAATACAGAGTGTGAACGGCTGCATCCGCTGGGCTGGGGGAGGGGAGGCGGAAGTGCACCCGGTGCGGGCGGGCAACCTCTGAGAGCCTGGCATCGTGCCCGCCTGGACGTGCTCCAGGAGAGGCCGCTCCCCGGGAAGGGGCTGTCTCCAGCCCCCTGGGGGATGGGTAGCCAGTTCCCCAGAACTGACTCCATCCCAGAGGCCTCTGGGGTCCTCCAAACTCTGGATGTTTTCTCCTCCTGGCCTCCCCACTACCATTCCTTTGAAGTCTTTTCTAAAAACATCTATTTTCCCCGATCTGCCCTGCCCCTGGGGATCTGTCTGCCCCATCCTCTTAAAAAAGAAAAAGAAAAAAGAAAAAAGGGCAGGTGTAAACAGGACCTGCCTGCACAGGGGCCTGGGAGAGCCAGAGGACAGCCTTGGCCGCAGTGGCCTCTTCCAGGCCTAGAGAGGTGGATGGGCAATGTTCACTGACGCCCACTGGCCGTGGAGGGCGGCTCCCTGAGGGGCACTGGGTGGAGGTCCTCTGTGGTTTGTTGGTGGGGAGGTGACACCTGCAGGCTGGCCTGGAAGTAGGTCTTCAAGACTGGCACCAGCAGAGGGCACTCTGGGCCTGGCCAAGCGGGACACAACCAAGGTGGCCGGGACCCCAGGGCCTGGTGTGAAGGGGGCTTGAGGCAGTTTGTGCCTTTGTGCACACAGAGCAGCAAGACGGGGGTGGGGGGCAAAAAAGCGGTGGGAGGCTCTTCCCCTCCCCCCAGACTAGTGAAATGATGATCGCCATGGTGAGTGGCATGGGGTACTGGAAAGGTCAAGGGCTTTGGGGTCACGCTGATTTGAGTGGAAGCTCAGCCAAGCTCCGTGTTGCTTTGCCCAGTGTCTCTAGGGAGACTCAGAGTGGGAAAGTGACTTGCTTGGGGTCACACAGCCCAGTGGAGCGGGGATGTGAGCATGGCCCTTGAGGTGCCCATCCTGGCATCCACACCCTCACTTATGCCAAGGACCCTCAGGGACCTTAATCACAGCAGCCCCCCAAGGCAGCATGGGCATGTGACAAGGAGGAGCATTAAAGAGTCTGAAGTAAACTCAAGTATTGGCTGAGGCGGCCCTCCCCACCCACCCACCCCTGCCACATACTCACACACACACAGGCTGAGGGAGGGGGAAGAACCAGGTTTAATTAGGTCACCTCCAGCTGCTACAGCAGCTTCGGCACTGATGTATTTTAAGGAGTGTCTGGGAGGCTGGGATGGGGGAGGGGCGGGGCAGTGCCAGCTTCTGCCTGGTGGTCCTTCTGGGGCCCACCGAAACAAGACCCCAGCGTTCAGAAAGCCCTTTCGCTGTCATCCCGTGTTCCTTGTCCTTCCCATTTTTAGGCCACCATATCCTTTCCTCCCCGCCCCCACCCCCACCCCCACCCCATCTGCGTCTCCACAGTGGGGGCTTGGGCTGGGATGTTTTTATTGGGGGAGTTGTTTTTAATCTTGCCAGAGCTGGCAAGTGACTCACCCAAGGTCATGGTCTGAGTCAGCACAAAGCCAGAAATAGAGCCCCAGTTCTCCGCGCCCCTGTCCTTCCTCTGGGGGAGAGCAGGAGCTTTCAGGGACTTGCAGGTTCTTCCTCCTGTCCTCCTGCCAGGGGTGTTTCTGTACCCCACCCCCCGAAGGTCTCCAAGGTGTAGAAGCGCTGCCCCAGACAGGCTGTGTGACCCTAGCAAGCCTCTTCACCTCTCTGAGCCTCAGTTTACCCTTCTGGATAACAGGGATGATGATGGTGATTATCGCAGTATCATTGTGAGGACTGAGTTAGAAAGTGGGGCAAAGGGCTTGGCACCCCACTTGGCACGTGGTTGGTAATCAATAGTGCTGGCCCTGACTTGCATCCGAACTTCCCGCACTGCGTTCTAGTCACCTGTTTGTTCCCCCACTGGACTGGGGGCCCTCTAAGGCGGGGGGGCTGTCTCCTCTCCTTGTCCTGGTTCCAGGCAATCGATTTCCTTCAGTTAGGCAAATGCTTTTGAGAACTTCAGGGGACAGTTGGACTGAGCCTTATTAGTCATCTGGACCAGTGGTGATTCGTGTAGCTGAAGAGAGGGGCAGGCGCTTGCCCCGGGTCACACAGCACTGAGAGGATGAGCCGGCTCGCTTTGCCTGAGCTGCCCAGGAGAGGTTATTCTCACGGTCAAGAGAGGACTCTGACAGCCCTTTCCTGCCCCTTTTTTTTTTGGGGGGGGAGCTGAGAATTGGAGAAGCCCCAGCACCAGGGCAATGGTCACCTGCTGACAGGTGGCCATCATGCAGGGAGATGAAGTGGAGCTTGGCTTGGGGGTCAGAGCCAGAAGGTGTGGCCGGGGAGGTGCTGCTCACAGCTGCTCACCCTCCCACCACCGGGACAGAGTTCCCTGATTAGTCCCATCTGGCAGATGAGGAAAGCAAGGCGCAGAAAGGGAGGGTCACTCAGCCAGGGCACTGCAGAGCCAGGATTCAACCTGGGCCATCTGGGTCCCAGCCTGTCCCTCAAGTCTAAGGCTCTGGCAGGGCCCAGGGAGGGAAAGACTTTGTCCAAGGTCACAGAGCAAGTCAGTAGCAATGCAGGGCCTGAACCCAGGACTCCTGACTTCCCGCTCCAGGCTGCAGTCAGACTGCCCTGGTTTGAGTCCTGGCTCCGACATTAATTGCTGTGTGGCCTACAGCAAGTGACTCAATCTCTCTGAGCCTCAGTTTTCTCATCTGCAAAATGGAGTAATAATAGCACCAGCCTTCAAGGGCTGTTGCAGGAATTTAATAACAGGAGGTGCTATGAGGGGCGGGGGAAGGATCTAGTCCTGGGGAGGCAGGGAAGAAGAGAGTGAGGGGTGAGCTTGACTCAGCTCAGCCGGGTCCCTCCTTCCCCCTACCCCCACGTCCCCCCATGCTCAACTTAGCTGCCCTATCTGGGAGGAGCAGCCTGTCACCCAGCGCCTACTCAGTGCTTCCCACATCTCGTCCCATTTCGTCCTCCTAAGAGCTCTCAGAGGAGGGGATCTTTTAACCCCAGTTTCCAGAAGAGGAAGGAAAGGAAGGGAGAGCCCAGAGCAGCACCGTGGAGTCTGCCTCATCTGCGCCCCTGCCCTAAGGCTGACTCCCTGCCTTCTCTTGAGGGTGCCCCTGGGGTGGGGGTGCGGTGGGGGAGCAGCCTCAGCGGAGTCCTGTGGGAGCTGGAAGCTGCTGGTCCATTTTGGGAAGTCCCTTTGGAGGAGGGGGCTGCCTTCCTATCAAGGCCAACCCTGGGCGATCAGTGCTTCTTTTCCTCCTCCTGCCGCCTGGGAGCCATGCTCACTTGGCCTTAGATTGGGAGGCCTGGCTGGTCAGAGCTGGGCACAGCTCAGCTGTGTCTCCTTGGTAACCATGTAAGCTGCCACTGCCCCTCCCCCTCACTTTCTCAACCCTCCATGCACTTCGACCTCCCAGCACCTGTCACCACCAAACACAATACCAGGCCTGGGGAAATCGTGCAGTGAGCAGTCCAGGGCTACCCTGCTTCCCACAGAGGGAGGCTAAGTTTCTGTCCCCACCACCTGCCACCCTCTCCCAGGCGGGGTAGGGGGCAGCCAAGAGTGCTCTGCAGGGCCTGGCATGTCGTGCTTTCCTGGCTGTGTCATCGTGGGGCACTTTGCTGCCTGTCTTCCTTTCGGTAACAGCTTTATTGAGATTTCATTCACATACCATGTAAGTCACCTGCTCAGGTGGACAAGTCAGTGTTTTTTGGCCTATTCATGAAGTTGTGCGACATCACCACAGTCATCATCCCAAAAAGACACCGTGCCCATGAAAGCCACTCCCCATTTTGCCCTCTTCCATCCCCTCACAATCTCTAACCTACCTTTTCTCCTGTCTGGACACTTGGCACGAATGGAATCACGTGCCATGTGGTCTTTTGTGACTGGCTTCTTCCACTAGCATGATGCTTTCAGGGTTCATCTATGTCGTAGCATGAATCAGCATGCTGTTCCTTTTGCTGGCTGAGTAATATTTCACTACATGGCTGTCACACGTTTTGCTTATCCATTCACCAATTGATGGACCTTTGGGCTGTTTCCACTTTCTGGCTGTTATGAAGAATGCTGCTGTGAACATTCATGTATAGATTTTTATATGATTTCTTCTCTCCTGAAAGCTTTAGTTTTTTCTCTCTCTAAAATGGGGGTAAAAATACTAAACTTGGTCCACCCCTGCCTCCTGGAGTGGGTTCAGTGAGAGAAGCCCCACATCAGCTTAAGGGGACTTTAAGGGGCCATGAGGGGCCATGAGGGGCCATGAGGGGCCTACCTCTAAGGAGGTAGGATCTGAACCTCAGCCCCCAGGGATGGCAGAGCCAGCTTATCATCCTGACCCAGAAATATCCCACTTGCTGTATGATCTTGAACAGCGGCCAGGAGACCTGCTCCAGTGATGGGGGTTGAACAGTGGTGACCTTTTGCTCGTCTAACCCTGCCATGCAGTGCTCTGGGGCTTCCTCCACTCTGGACTCCTAAGAAGCCTTGAACTCTTCCCTGGAAACTCCAGACTTGAGGGGTGGGGAACCAGATGGAGGCCAGAAATAGACTCGCAGCTTAGGGATTCACCTCTGACCTTAAGGCCTTTGGCCGGGGGGGTTGGGAGATTGAAAGAAGGGGGTGAAGAAGTGGGGAACACATTGCCCTCATTCTCATATGATCACGGACTCCGGAGCTCTTTATATCCCCAGGCTTAGTCAAGCCCCACCACAGCCTGGAGGGGTGAGGCAGGGTTTATCAGCTCCATTGTATAGGCGAGGAAACAGGTGAGGTCAGTAAAGTACTACCCAAGGTCAGTAGTTAATATGCAGCCAAACTAGAGCTCCCCAGCACATCCAGGTGTCCTGCCTGGCCCCACCGTGGTGGGCCACCTGCCTCAGCCTCGGTCAACAGCCTGACTCATACACTGAGCTGTCCTCCTCGCGGTTCCAAGCGGTGTCTCTTGGGATCCAAGACTTCCCAAACCTGGGGGGTGGGGGGAAAGGCGAGTGGGGTGCATGGGTGGGGAAACTGTTCTCTTCCTCAGTAGATGAAAATGTAGGATGAATTTTTCAAGGTCATCTAAGCACTGAGCTGTTGATGTGAGAATTTCTATTGATCAGCACTGATAATGTCAATTTACCGGGTATCTATGACATGCCAGATGCTGTCACACACACTACGTCACTGAATCCTCAGCAACCTTGCACGCTAAGTTTTCTCATTCTCGATTTAGAGAGGAGGAAATGGAGCTAAGGAAAAATTGCCAAACTTCCCAAGAGCTCACCACGGCCTTGTCCCATTCTAAAGCAGGTAGAAAGTCATTCAATACTCACAGCAACCTCTCTGTAAAGGAGGAACCAGCGCTATCCCCATTTCACAGAGCGGGAGACTGGGTCCAAGGCTGAGGGTGTTGACCAAGACCACACAGCTGGTAGGCAGAGGAGTCAGAATTCAAACCCAGACCATCTGGGTCCAGAGCCCGCACACCTACCCACCACGTTGGAACTGTGAAGTGGCTTGCTTGAGGTCACCGAGCTACGAATGACAAAGCCAAAATTCGAACCCAGGTCTGTGGATTTGAAACTGCTAACAGTTGTGCCACATTGTGTTCCAGACCGTCTTTGGCCACTTCGCCCATCCTGCCTCCAGACCCTGGAGCTAGAGAATTAAACTTGAAGCTGGAAGAATTTTGAAGCTGGTCTTAGCTTGGACCACCTTAACAGAACACCACCCACTGGGGGGCTAAACAGCAGACATTACACCTCACGGTTCTGGAGGCTGGGGCCTCAGCGGTCCTGGAGGCTGGGGCCTCAGCGGTCCTGGAGGCTGGGGCCTCAGCGCGCCTAAACCTACTTATCTCCGAAAGGCCCATCTCTCTAGAGGCTGTCACGCTGGGGGTTAGGACTCCATCGCATGAATTTCAGGAGACTACGATTCAGCCCATAGTGCGGTCATAGAACCGTTTTGTCTTTCAGGACACTGAGTTGGAGAAGGACCATGAGTGGCCTGACCACTCTCTGTGGGGAGTGGCAGCAGGCGCAGTCCCCCAGACTTGTGCCCAGTGTCCCGAAGCTGTCCACCCTGGCCCACGTTCACCTCTATTTCTCTCTCCTTCTTTCAGACGGAGTCTGTGGCTGGTGAGGCTGCCGAGCAGGGCCAGGCCGGGCCCTGCCCGCAAGGACGCCCAAGCCCTTCACCGGCCCCCGTGCCCGGGAGCCCATCGGGCTCTCCTGCTGGCCCCACCATGACTTCGGAGCCCACGTCGCCCCCAGTCGTGCCCCCGCTCCACTCCCCTAAGTCCCCTGTCTGGCCGACCTTTCCCTTCCACCGGGAGGGCAGCAGGGTCTGGGAGCGGAGCAGTGTCACATCACGGGACCTGCCCAGTCCTCTGCCTACCAAACGGACCAGGACATATTCAGCGTGAGTATCTGCCCCTCGTCCAGGCTCCAGGGGTCTTTCCCAGGACAGGGATCCAGTCCTATCCTTCTCCAAGCCCTGTTGTCCTCTCCTGAGGATGGGGGAGCTGTGTATGGTCTTTCCAGTGACTGCTAGTGTTCATTCATTCATTCATTCATTCCACAAAGATCTATTGAGCTCCTGAGCAGTGATGAGTAAGACAAAGTGGCAGCCCACAAGCCGCATACAATCCAGAAGGAAATCATTCACCATCCACCCCCTGGCAGAGTGGGGGGTGAGGCCCCAGCACTGGGCATTAGGGAAGATGATGGTTTTGGAAGGTACATCAGGGGAAGGAAGTGGGAAGATGGAACAGCCTGAGCAAAATCGGTGGCATGGGGTGGACCGTTGGAGCAGGCTGGATGGAGACTAGCCTTGGGCCTTTGGTGTCAGTCACTGGGTGGGGTAAAATGGTGGAGGGGGCTTGTCAGCCAGGGAGACTGACTTAGCCTGAGGAGGTTTTTTTTTTATGGCAAGTGCTGATGGTCCCCTGTATCCAACTCAAGGCCAGGCACAGAGTGGATGATAATAAACGAGGAACAGATGAGTGACAGATGAGTGACTAGAATATCACTGCTTCAGGAGGTGGTGAGGAGGGGAGGGTTCTGTGCAGAGAGAGGGGCGCTGGCTGGGAGTCGGGAGACCCATGTGCCATGCACCCTGGGAGAGCCAGTCCCCCTGTTTGCGCCTCGGTCTGCTCATCTGCCAGATGGGATGATGAGAGGACTGAGCTAGCATAACTGCAGTTTCTGGCCTGGGGAGCCTTTCCCGCATGCAGGGCCCAGGAGGACTGCGGGGGTCCCCAGGCTACAGCTCCAATCGCCCTTCCCTATCCTCAGGACAGCCCGTGCCTCTGCTGGCCCCGTGTTCAAGGGCGTCTGCAAGCAGTTCTCACGCTCACAGGGCCACGGCTTCATCACCCCCGAGAATGGGTCTGAGGACATCTTCGTGCACGTATCTGAGTGAGTCCCATCCCCCACCCTCCGGCCCGGTGATTCCCTCCCATTTTCCGGCCCATGGCCCGGCCCCTGTCGCAGTGTCCCAGCAGCACCTCCAGGAAGGCCTCCCCAGGCCTCTCCCCTCACCGGCCGAGGTCTGCGCTCCTGGCATCTTCTCCTCTCATAGGGGCTGAGGGCACGTGGGTGGGGAGGGGCGACGCAGACCTCCGGAGCCCTGGGAACCCCTGGCCGGGCCCTGGGATCTGACCTAGCAACAGGGGGCTGAGAGGCCTGGGCCAGCCGCTGGCTCCTTCTGCCTGGAAGGGGGTCTTCAGGTGGGTGGGCTAGCGGGGAGAGGTGGGTCTAGGCCTGTGTCCCAGCCCTAATGCCAGGCTTGACTTAGGGAGGCCATCGAGGTTCTCTAGAGCCTCGAGGACCTCCCAATGCCCTCTCACATCTCACTTAATCCCCAAACAGAGAGGAAGGGACAGTTTATGATTCCCACTTTACGGATGAGAGGGCTGAGGCCCTGGGAGGGAAGCTAGGTCACAGGGGTGTCTGGGAAGAGGAGCCCGCTGCTGGGCTGACGCTCCTCTCCTGCTCACCAGCATCGAGGGCGAGTACGTGCCAGTGGAGGGTGATGAGGTGACCTACAAGATGTGCCCCATCCCGCCCAAGAACCAGAAGTTCCAGGCCGTGGAGGTGGTGCTCACCCAGCTGGCCCCACACACTCCCCACGAGACGTGGTCCGGCCAGGTCGTGGGCTCCTAGGCCGGGCAGGGAGCCCCCCAAGGGTGATGGGCGGGTGGCAGCTGGCTCTCTGCCCTACTGCACTGGCTGACTCGGTCCCCCAGGTGGCCTCAGTGTGCACGTCTGTCTGTCTGTGCTTGTGGCCCTGAGCGTTTGCCTCCAACCACCCCGTGACCCGTGACTATTGTATGAACTGGGCTGAGGGGGAGGCCACCAGACCTGCCTTCTCTCCTTGTCCACTCTCTCTCCTTCCTCCCCTCCCTGCCACATGGGTACAGGACCCTCTCGCCCTCCTGCCCACCGTCCATGTGTCCACCGAGCCTCTGAGGGCCTGCGTCAGGCCTGGGGCTGGGAGCCAGGAGGCACCGCCGGCCCCTGTGGGACCGAGCTTGCTGCCCTGCCTCCGCCCGAGGCCCTGGCCCAGGGCTAGACTCTCTGCTCCGCGCCTCCCCCCTGGGCCTGGGCCCCTCACAGTGGCCTGGCCCCCACCCCTCAGAAACCAGGCCAGCGAGCACTTTGTGGGGCCTCCCAGACCCTGGAAAGGGAAGCGGGCGAAGGGGGGAGGCAGGAAGGCCACCCCTCAGTGCCACGGCCCAGCCTTCCTTCCCCCCGTTCTCCTCAGCACTCACACTGGGCAGGCAGGACAGAGGGCCCTGACGGCAGAAGGCAGTTCGGGGACTCTAGTGTTGCTAGCCAGTCCCTCCTCCTCAGCCTGGCAATCGCTCTGTGAACCCCCAAATGAGGCTGCATCCTCCCCGCTGGGCCGCACCGAGACATGCTGCCTCCACTTCCCCGGGAGGCGCGGTCTGCCAAGGGGTGGGGACACGTCTCCCCAGCTTAGACGGGGCCATCCCCTTTGCCCTGACACAAGCCCCACTGATGCTCTGGCCATGCCAGCCACAGTGGGCCCAGCCACGTGTGGATACACGTCCCCTTAGGCAGGGCCAGGCTGGGGCACCCACAAGAATGGCTCCGAGCCTGGGAGGCCACCAGCCCTGCAGCCCCCTTTCTGGACCCTCCTCCTAAAGCCACAGGACAGTGGCTTCTGCTGGCCCCCAAGCCAGCGGCTGAGTTGTGATTCATGTGCTGTCTGTCCCTTAAAAAATGTGTTGTGTGCATTCACTCTCGGGTGGGGGTTGGCCTGGCCTGGGAGGCCAGGAGGGAGGACTTTCCCTCCACACCCCCCACTACCTGCCAGAGAGCACATCTGATGGTGGGGTGGGGGGTGGTCGGTGACTATCTAAGATCCCCAGCCCTTTAAGGCCCCAGAGTAAAGATCAGCTGGAATGTGTGTCCCACCCCTGCCCCCTGTCCCCACCACAGAGGCTGGGAGCCCAGAGCGGCTGAGATGTGTTGGCCAGCACCCCACCCAGCTTGACACCCTGTCCTGATCTGTGGCTATTCTGGAAAAGCCTGAGGCCCTTCTCCTGAGAAATAAGGGCTCCCTGGCCTCCTTAGTGGAGGTTTACCGGTACAGGTTGACTCCTGGGAGCCCCGCAAGATGCCCCTCCTGTGAGTGGACCCCCCTGTTCAGGCACTAGCCAGGAGGTAGGACAAGGGAACATCAGCCTGGGAGCACCCAGCGTGGCAGGCGGGAGCAGCGCTCCTCTCACTCAGCCCCACAGCGTCCCGTCAGAAACCCTCCTGATCCCCCCAACCTCCCGGACTCCCCCATCTTTCCTGACACTGGCAATAAACCCCCGACTGTGACTCAGCCTGGCCCAGAGCTGCCTCTGTCTGTCTGGGGTCCCGGGGGAAGGGGCTGGGGGAGGACACCCTAAACCAGCCCTTGTTTGGGGCTTCACTGGCCCACCCTCCCCGACTGGATCAAAGACTTCCTGTGTGACCTGGGGCAAGTCCCTGCCACCTGTGCCTGTTTCCTCATTTGCAAAGTGGTGGCTGTAACAGCATCTGTGACTGGGGCCAGTTATCCACTGAGAACTGACGTCATACCTTGTTCCAGGAATTTTAATGTGATAAAGTTCTAGCAAACACTGTGCCTTCCCCGCCAGTCCGTACCCGTCTGCGACAGGCAGGCGGGGCGGGCTCTGTCTCGTACCAACATTCACACACCTCCTCCCAGCGTCGACAGAAACCTGTTCTGTTCACAAGTACAAGCAGCAGCTGTGGCCAGCACCATCGGGGTGGAGGACGGAGCCAGTCCCACTGGGAGCTGACTGCTGGGGACAGTCGTCCATGTAGACCCTGCCCCGTCACGGTGGGCCTTGCAGCAGGCCGTGTGAGGCAGGTGTCCTGGGCCGGGGGCTCTCTTCAGGCCTGGGCGGAGGTCTCTGGACGTCCCGGTCACGCCTCGTGGGCTGTCTCTGGGAAAAAGATCTCGCGACATCGCTGTACCGTGTCCTGAGGGGAGACCACGCTGTGGCCCACAGTCCGGGGGTCAGCGTAGATCTCAAAGTCATTGCCACCCTGCACAGAGGAAGGGCAGAGAGGGCATACACAGGTGGTGCCTGGATGAGGCTCCCAGGGCTGGGGCCCAGCACCCACCCTGGCATGGGGTTCCCTCCCCACACTGGCTCCTACAGAGCTGCCCCTCCTCCTGTCCCCTCAGAACCTCCAGAAAGGCCCCCTTCCCAGCCTTGACCACATCTGCCCTGCCTACCTGTGTGACATGGGGTGAGTGTCCAGCCAGCTCTGAGCCCCAGCCTTGCAATCTGTGTAATGGGGCTGGTGAACACTGGCTGTTTTCTGAGAGTCTCCCAGGAGTACTGTTTGGTCACCCAGCCTTGACCTGGCGGTGACTTGGGGTGGGAAAGACCTGGGTTGAACCACACTCACGGGGCTGGTCTCGTTCCCAAAGAAGTGGATGGTGTCGAAGCTGTCCTGGTCCAGGCTGTCCAGGCAGTAGCGCTTGTCCCAGCCCTCCGGGAAGACGTCAAAGCTGATCATGCCTCCTGCGGGGGCAGGCAGACAAGCCAGCAGAGCCATTCAACAACTCTCGAGTGTCTGCTGAGTGCCAGGCACAGGGCATGGGACAGGCTCGGGTCCTCGTGGGAGTTATGATGCAGGTGGGAGGACAGGCAGTAAACACACCAGACCACCTCAAAGCATTAAGTCAAGGAGGTGGGGAGACCTCTCTGAGGTGACACTGAGCTGTGACCTGAGCCAGAATGGCAATGGCTGGAGAATTCCAAGCCCTGGCACAGAGAGCAGGGAAGGACATGGAGCGTCCCAGTGACAGAGCAGGGCTGGAGAGGGCAGAGGTGAGGCCACGTGGGCCCTGGAGTCCAGGGAGCAGGTCATGGGTTTCAATCTGAGAGTGAGGAGGAGCCTCCGAACAGGGCAATGACATGGTCTGTTTTCCCATGATCTTTCTGGGCTGTCAGGGGGAGATCTGATGCATCGGTTGTCCAGACGGGCCCGGGATAAGGCTGATGGCTGTGGAGGTGTGAGCGGGGGTCAGATTCCAGAGCATTCTGGACATAGGGCCCTGGGACTCACAAATAGACTGGACTTGGGAAAGGGTGAGGGAGAAAACGCAAGGGAGACGCTTTAGTTTCTGGCCTGAACGACTGGGGGGGTGGTGGGGTGTTGACTGGGTTTAGGTGGGGAAGCCTGGGCCCGTGACATAGGGAGTCCAGGCCTGCTTAGGCTCAGCCTGCCCCTCTCTGCCCAGAGGGGTGGGAGTTTCTGGGGACTGCAGCTGCCCTTGGGAGTGAGGCCCCGGCAGGCGGTTCTTGAGCCAGGCCCATCAGGCCCGGCAAGTGGTGGACGTACCTCGGGAGAACCTCAGCCCTTTGCCAGCAAACTCAGTTTTCAGGGCTTCCACGAACTTCTCCCGGATCTTCTCCTTCTGTAGGAGGGAAAGGAGCAGACTGAGGCTCAGAGGGCTGCTGTGTGCCAGGCCCTGTGCTGGGCACACAATTCGTGTGAGCTCACGGAGTCTTCCATGAGGATATCATGACCCCTCCTTGATGGAAACTGAGGCTCAGAGGAGGCTGCACCTGGTCAAGGTTACTCAGCCTCAGAGGTGGTGCCAGGGCCTGAATCTAGAAAGTCTGAGACTAAATTCAGGGCTAGCTTCCCCAGTGGGGATGTGGGCCAGGTATTCTGAAGGACGCCTTGGAGTTGAGGCTCGAGGAAAAAGGTTGAGGGGACAGGGCAATCTGA
The DNA here is from genome assembly GCA_030015415.1 of Cynopterus sphinx. Lineage (NCBI taxonomy): Eukaryota > Metazoa > Chordata > Mammalia > Chiroptera > Pteropodidae > Cynopterus > Cynopterus sphinx. The sequence goes on from CM057380.1 coordinate 170,330,484, forward strand.
GCACCAAGTCAGTCTACCTCAGGACAGGGCTCTGCCCCATCAGCTCTGTCTAGTTCAACGAAACCACGGCTCAGGCACTAGACGTGAGCATGCGGAGCCAAGAGCATGTGAAGATCTGTGAATCAGCGGCAGTGGGTGCTCAGGGGGAGGTCAGCAGGACGCCAGACACAGCCATAGAACCAGCCCCGCAATTCTCTGCAGTGCCTCCCTAGTCCCTACTCTTCGGCAGGACCTTGAAAGTTGGTAGCATATCTACAAACATAGAGTAAAGGGACATTTGCTCACTAACCCAAGGATCCCCAGCCTGGCCCTACGGGCCTGGAGGGACAGCTGTTTCAGACGCTTTGCTAATGGGGGCCAGCACCACAGGAGTGAAAGGCTCACGCAGTGCAGGCTCGCTGTGGCCGAGGTATGGAGTCCCCATGTGGCCAAAGCAGTGGTGAGAGCTCGGTGGGGTCATCAGCTCGCAGAGAGCCTGGAGGCCTGGCTGGGGAGTGGACACATCCTGGGGAACCAAAAGCCACTGAGAATTTTGCAGGACAGGAGCATAGTGCCTAGTCCTGCATTTTAGTCAGTCAATGAGTTGGGTGAGACTGTTACGGCAAGAGGCAGGCGGCGGACAGCGGTCTGGAGCCTGCAGGAGTGGTCCAGGAAGGACATGAGCTCTAAGGCCAACGCGACCCAGCCTGAAAGACAAAGGCAGGCTGCCTGGGTTCCAGGCCCCGCTGCTGTGGCTCCTGGCTGTGTGACCACGGGCAAGTCGCATGACTTTAATAAATGTTCCCGTATGGCCCGGGATGGCTGCACCTTCTGTCTTTGGAGAACCAGGCTTTTCATTGGACAGCCCCAGTTACCAAGTCTAGCTTCAGCAGGACTTGCACTGTGTCCTCAAACTGGTCACTCTCTGGCCTCAGTATCGCCATCTAAGGAAGGGGACCACTTGTTCTCAGCGTCTGGGGGAATGAAGGAGAGTAAAGCATTTATATGTGATCTGGGCCAGTGCAGGGAACATAGGAGACCAGGAGGTCCACGCCCTTCTCTCCCATATCAGAAATAGGCGAATAAGAGCCAAAGCGACAGAGGAGCCCCTGGGGGTGGTGGGCAGAGTCAGTGTTGCTAGCTTCCCTCTCGTCCAGTCCCTATTACAGCCCAGGAGATGAGAACTATGATTATCCCCAGTTCACAGGTGAGGAAACAAAGATACACAGTACAGAAGCCGCTTTCCCAGTGGTACTGCTGGAGAAGGCTGGCAGGGTTTCATGGTGGGGGCAGAGGACAGACACACACAGGAACGGATTTGAGACCAACCCTGCAGGTCGAACCCTATGTGGGTGGGAAGGTGGAAAGGCTGCCTGAGCAGTTGGCTAGGTGCCCATCACCAGGGGTGGGGAACCAGTAGTGGTGAAAAGGTAAATGCACACCTGCAACCATGGCACCTGGTAGGTGACCCGGCAAGCTGAGGTGGAGCTGGGATCAGAAACCTGAGTGGCCTGAGAAGGCGCCACGAGAAGTCTCCACGCACTTGGGCATTGCCACTTAAGCCTCTGGACACGGGGTGGCAGTGGGGTGGGGTCAGTGAGCTGGGAGGAATCATGGAATGTCTCACCCCTCCTCAGTGAGGCATTCAAATCTTTGCCCTGCAAACCAAATTCCCTGTGTGACCTTGGGCAAGTCACTACCCCTCTCTGAGCCTCAGTTTCCTCATTCCTAAAATACGGATTGCACCACCTATTTCATTCATTCAAAAAGTATTTCTCGAGCCCTTGTCATGTGCCAGGCATGTGCTGAGCACAGGAATTCAATGGTGAACAGCCAGAGAAACGCCCACCCTAAAGGAGCTAACAGCTTTGGTGGGGGAACCAGTCGACAACCAGGTGACACAAAATATCAAGAGGGTGGTGCTGGCTGCTTGAGGAGAAATCAGAGGAGTGGGAGGTGCAAGGGGGTGCAATGTTAAATGTAATACCTGGGGAAGGCCAAATTGAGAACATGACATCTGAGCTAACGTAAAGGAGGTGAGAGGGCAAACCGCTTCTGAGGGCAGAAGGCAAAGCCTGAAGTGGGAGACTGCCTGCTAGCTTTAGAATCAATAAGGAGGACATGGCCGAACAGGGAATGAAAGGAGAGTGAAAGGTCAGAGGGGTCGGAGAGGACAGGGATGGGCCAGCGTGAAAAGGCTTGGTTAGCTGGACGCGCTCCATCTCTAAGGGAGGGGGTGGTGCTGAGGATGACAAGCAAAATGCAAGTAGAGGTTTAACAGGGGGCAGCGCATCCCAAGGCAAGAGGGACCTTGGTATGTTCCAAGCACAGACGCAGAGGAAAGCCTGAAGGGGTGGGCCTGAGCCAGGCAGATCCCTCAGGGGGGAGGCACTAACGTGGGAGGGTGAGACACTGTCTGGTTGGCAAGGGGAGCAATGGAAGGACTGTTAGCAGGGAAGGGACAGAGCAGATGTGCTTTGAAAGGTTCTCCATGGCACCGCTGGAGAACAGACTAGTAGGGGTCTCTGGGTGCAGTGGGGAGAGGGGGGACACGAGTGAACAGATTTGAGACCAACCCTGTAGGCTGAATCAACAGGAATGACTGCTGGACCTATTGTGGGCAGGAAGGTGGAAAGGGTGCCCAAGGGCTTGACTAAGGTAAGTTGGTGGCTGGTGTGCCTGTCACCAGGGGTGGGAAACCAGCGATGCTGAAAAGATACACGTGGCCCTACAACCACGGAACATGGTAGGCGTCCAAAAGGGTGTTGGTTCTATCAGAACACCCAGCCCCAACCAACCCATCGCAGCGATGAGAAAATAAAGGCTCAGAGAGGTTGAGTGCCTGAGGCCCTGCAGCCTAAGGTTGCACAGGTGGTGGCACCTTGTCCAGTTCGGAAAACTCGATCCGCTCCTCCAGGGTGCAGCTCCGGCCGATGGGCGAGATGTTCAGCATGCCATTCCGGAACTCGATGAAGGTTCCACTGGGGTGATGGGGGTGGGAGGGAAGGTGGGGCGCCAGAGAGGAGGAGAAAGGCCCTGAATTCAACCCAGGCTCGTCTGGACTGGACAGGAGACAAGAACCCACCCACCAGGTCCCACCAGAGAAACCCACCCCTTCCCCAGGCCCGGGACTGGGAGGCGAGGCTGGGCACAGGCTGGGCAGGGTCTCACCGCTTCTTGGGCAGTCGCAACAGGGCCATGTAGCGGAGGCAGAAGTTGATCAAATCCTGCAGCAACTCCTCCCCAAGGTGGCTCTGGATGGTCTGGGCAAGGGTCACAGGGCTCTGAGCATGGAGGGCACGGTGCCCTTCCCCACCCAAGACAGAAGGCACCTGTGGACTGTTTCACTGTGAAATAGTGTCCTGGGCTAAGGCCCTGCGGGGGCACTGACCTGCTTGGAGAGCAGCCGTCCATGCTTATACTGCACTGTCCCGTTCTCAGCAAACACATAATCAAACTTCTCGATGACTTCAGGGACACATAGAGGCCAAGGGACAAGGGGAGAGAGTGAGACCAGGTACACAGAGCCAAGGAGAGAGATGAAACCCCACACTCCTAGGTTTGTCATTCAAAGCCCATTTGTTCCACCCCAAACCTTTTCGAGTCTCCCTGCTCCTCTGAAAGCCATCCAGGACTCCCCAGCAGAGGAGTCCCCCCATGTTCCCACAGCTCCCTGCACAGGGGCTTCTGTTTTGTTTTATAACTTCCATCACGGTGTTGCAAGTTTGCTTGCATGGGGTAGTTTTCAGCTGCCATGAGAAGTGGCGGGAATGAGGAGAAACAGGGAAAACAGCCAGGACGCTGTTTTGGGGTCCAGGGGGGAGGTGATCACCTGGACAACGGTGGGACTGTGGAGACGGAGACATGGACACATAGAGAGATATTTCTGGATTGGCTGATGGAATAAACAAGAGGGTGGGAAGAAAGGAAAGGGGTTCTGCATCCGAAAACTTTCTGGGTGACTTTCGAATCTTCCTCTGTTAAGTGGGATAATCACACCCACCCTGAAGTGTGATTGTGAGGATTAAATGAAAGGACGTTAACACATTGTCATTTTCAACAAATGGTAGCCATTATTGATTGTGCCCATTTTAAAGATGAGAAAATCAAAACTCAGCAAGGATTGAGAATGTAAACTACATACGGGCAGGATTCTCCCTGCTTTGCTCCCTGCTGTTTCTCCAAAGCCTGGCACAGTGCCTGGCACAGGGGAGGTGCTCACTAAATGGTTGCTGAATCGGCCAGGAAAACATCTGGCAGTTCCCTCTACTTCCCTTGCCCCACAGAAGCAGGACTGGGTCTTTAAAGGCACATCCGTCCAGGGATCTCCCGAACTTCCCACCCTCTGCCCCCACCCCAACTGTGGAGCTGGCTCCAGCCCACTCCTCCTACCTTCATCTCCCTCTCCCAGCTGCTCAGCAATCTTAGAGTAGTCCGAGCCACCCACCACACCGATCTGCACCCTACTTCGCAGCTTCTGCAGGAAAGCAGCCACCTCAGGGTCAATTTTCTGCAGTGGGGCAGGGATGCAAAAGAGTCTGGCTGTCAGCACATCAGGGACCTCCACTTAGCCTACATTCAGAATTCGGAATGAGAAGCCCATGTTCCACCTGGGGATCTGAGGCAGTTCAAGGTCTAGCACCCAGATCTTAAAAAAGTAGATGCACTTGGGTTTAAACTCTGGCTGGAGTCCCTCAACAGCAGGATGACCTTGAGCAAATGGCTTTGCCTTTTTCTGCCTTCTTTGTCCCATCTATAAAATGGGGATCAGAGTAGCAACACCTGGAAGGGGGGTGGTCACTATTGGAATTAAATAAGATTGTGCATCCAAAGTGATTGCAAATGAACAAGCAATTAACTGGTGACTGATCATATGAAGACACCCCACCAAGGAAATGTAAACTAATGACTTATACTCCGTGTTTTCAAACATTCAAATACTCAAAGCTGACAATATCAAGACGGACAACGATGTAGGGGAAGCAAGTACTCTCAAATGCTCCTGGTGAGAGTGTTAACTGGTAAAGCCATTTTAGAGGGTAATTTGGTAAGATCTACTAACACTTAAGAAGCATGTGTCCTGTAACTTGGAATTTCCACTTCTTTTGCGTATATGGAGGTTCATTGGGCTTTAATAGTGGGAAACTGCAAACAACTTACATAAGTGTGAACCAGAGAATGGCACAAACCGGCTCTGAAATATTATACTGTGGTTACACAGAATAAGGCAGGCCTGTACTTCTGACATGGGAGAGTCCCAAGACATGCTAACTGTCAAAAGCAAGTTGCAGAAAGGCACACACAGTATGATGTGTGACACCACTTATTTTTTTAAAAGCTTCAAAAAACAGCACTTAATATTTCCTCTGGGCAAACAGAGACCCAGAAAAAGGTCTGGAAGGGAGCCACATGACAGGCAACCTGGTTACTTTGGGGAAGGGTTTGGATCCTGACATTGTCAGAGGGAATGTTTGCCTTCTCGGTTGTTTTCATTCTTTACAAGAAAATGCACTCATGAGTCCATGTATAATTAAAAATTAACTTTTAAAAAGCACTAAGGCCAGAGCCTGGCAAAACTATTGGACACATTAGTGTGCTGCTCTTGGGCAAGGAAAGTGGATGAAGGGTTGGGGCTGTTCCCAGATCCTGTCGCCCTCCCTCCACTGTCATCTTTCTCCCATCCCTGAGGACCCTGGGAACTTCTGGAAGGCAGGGTGGCCTGATTCCTCCCTGTGCCCCCAGGGCCCAAGCCAGAGAGAGGCCTCCCGTGGGGGAGGGGATGGGGCATGCAGGACCTAAGAGGGGAAGCTAAGACCTGTGTTTTCTGTCCTGTTACTAGGCCCTACTGGCTCCCTGTTCTAGGAGATTCCTCAGATGGTCCTTGTGGCCTCAGATTGGAGGGGAGGAGGGTGGGGTACCCTCAAGGCGGGCAAGAAAGAGGCTTATCCAAGCACCCAGTTGGTGAGGGTGGTCTGGGGGCTCCTCCAGGGTGAGCTCCAAAGGGAGAAAAATGGTGTGGAGCAGAGGCTGGAGGATCAACACGGTGAGACGTCTTTAGAAGAACTACCTCGCACCCTCTCGGTGTCACAATATCCCCAACGTGACAAGGCTAGGCCTGGGAATTGTCACCTCCAGGTGGGCGGAGCCCCTCCCACATTCATCCGAAATGGTACAGCAAAAGCCCTTCCTCCTTCCAAGGCTGGAGGTGGGAAGTGAAGTGGGGGAGGAACTTGAGAGACCAGACCCAGGCCCAGGCCTGCACGGGTCCGGTGGGCGGGCTGAGACCCCTGGGCCCCCAGCAGAGGGACCTCTGACGTGGGGGTGCGCTCCCAGCCCCGTCTGGAACCCTGGATTCAGACGCCAGTATCCGGCTACTGGTGCGCCCTGGGGCTGAACTGGGGTGCAAGCCCGGGCCGGCCGGGGAGGAGGGGGCGTCCGGGAGCCGGGCCAGGCTCGTGGAGGAGAAAGGAGGGCAGGGAGGCCCCCGCCCGCCGCCTCCGCCCTCCAGAGCCCGACCCAGCCCCGCTGCTGCCGGGCAGGACGCGGGCGCGCTCTCCCGCGGGTGGCGGCGCGAGGGCCCAGGCGCCCTCACTCCCGGTGGGCGCCCCCCACCCGCGGGCTGCCCGGGCCCGGCTCCCGCTGAATCGCACCCTCGGTCTCGGGGGGCGGGGAGGTCGGGCAAGGGGAGTGCGGCCGCGGCGGGGCCCACATTCGGCCTCCGGCGTCCACCGGACACTCCCGACCCGCGCTTCCGGACGTCCCGGCCCTACCTGGCGAGCCGGCGTCAGGGTCCCGTCCACGTCAAACAGGCAGAGGACGCGCTCCCGCCTGCGGGCGCCCTCGGCGGTCACAGCCATGGCCACAGCAGCGCCGCGCGCCGGGGCCGCGCCGGGGAGAAGCCGAGGGGCGGGGCCTTCCTCTGGGGGCGGGGCCTGCGAGGGGCGGGGCCGCGGGCAGGCCGGCCGCGCAGAACGTGGGGCGGGGAAGGGGCGTGGTCTCACGGAGGGGCGGGGCATGGAGGCGGGGCCGCGGGCAGACCAGCCGAGCAGAGCGTAGGGGCGAGCCCAGGGGCGTGGTCTCCGCGGGAGGGGCGGGGCCGCGGGCAGGCCGGCCGCGCGGAAGGTGGGGGCGGGGCCAGGGCGTGGTCTCACGGAGGGCGGGGCCTGGCGGACTAGTAAGGACGATCTCTATTGTACCAGGCGGAGAAGAGGCGAGGAGTAGGGCGGAGCAGAGCCCGGCAAGAAAGGTCGGATGGTCCCAACTCGTACGGAGGCGGGGCCTGGGTCGGGCGGGAAGTGAGGGGTAGAGCTCAGAGGAGAGGGATGGGGCCCGACTTGGACCCTGGCGGGGTGAGTCTGATCGCATCTTTTGGTGCAGGGGCTGGACGAACCCGCAGTGTTGTGCGTTGCCGGGCATGCCCCGCCCGCCGTCATTTACACTATGACTGGCTGCTCCTGGCTGGTACCTTTGTCCTTCAAACCTTGAGCTTTGAGCAATCTCCTGATGGCCTTTGCTCAGGCTCTGGACTTTGCCAGAAGGCTTTTCCCCCCTACTCTTTCTGCTGTCATTCCCTCCACCCTATAAGGCTCAGCTCACAGTCCACCTCTTTCAAGAAGCCTTCCTGGATCCCTCTATTCACAACTATTTAACCATTACATTGACTTTGGCGGTTCGGCTCCATCATATGTGACTTTGGACAAGTTACTTCACTTCTCTGAAGCTTTGTGTTTCCGTGTGTAAAATAGGAAGCACTTCCATCTATTTTGCAGGGTTGCCTTGCACATGAAAAGAAATGAGTGTAAAAGAACCCACATTGTATGTGGCACACAAGGAGAATCTGTGTAGATGTGCTTGATACAGTTACTGATTAAACAGCTATTGCGTGTCAAAAGTCTTCGAAATGTGCAGACCCTTTAAGCCAGCCATTCAACTTTTAGAAAAGAAAAAATTGGGCATTGGTTAAATAAACTATGATCCATCTAAGATAAAGCTATGAAAATCTGTGCTGTAGAACGGGGGTCCCCAAGGCCCAAGGCTGAGGAATGGTACTGGTCTGTGGCCTGTTAGACACCAGGCCGTACAGCAGTGGGGGAGCGGCAGGTCAGCAAACAAACAAATGTCATCTATATTTGCAGCTGCTCCCTGGTGCTAGCATCACTGCCTCAGTTCCACCTCAGATCATCAGGCATTAGATTCTCATAGGAGCACCGCTCCCTCGTGCCCAAAATGTTGGGGACCACTGTTGTAGAATATTTAACATGGAAAAACCATGATCCCATTTTTGTGATAGGAGAGTAGCAAGCTGTCTCTGGGTGTTAGTATCATTGTGAATTTCAAAGATTACCCCGCCCCCGGGAATGTGTTGAGTGCAGCTTCCTCTTCTCCAGGGCTCTGTTTCTTCCTCTTTCCACACACCAGAGCCCAAAGCCCACCTGCACATCCCTCTGTGCTCCCAGGGGTTGCCCTTCTGCTTGAGGCTGTGCCTGTGAGGAGATTTTTGCTGCATTTACCATCCTTGCCCTGATGCCTGTCATTAGCTCTGGCAGTTATGGTCATACAGAGAGACACACTCATCCACACTCCTATGAGTGGTAACTCTGTGCACCATGCTTCTGATGGTCTGTTTGCTTTTCTGTCTTGGTAGCTGCCCAGAGGAGACCACTGGAGTCAGGGTCCAGGAAGCTGCAGTCTGGTCCCTGCTAACTAAGTACTCAAATAGGTCACTTTCCCTCACTGGGCCTCAGTTTCCTTATGTGTATAATGGGGACATAATTCCTACCCGATAGAACTATAAAAGGTGAGATAGTAATAATTGATATTTATCGATCCCTTACGATGTGCCACCCACCAAACTAGACACTTGACCACATATCTTCATTCACTCTCACAGCAGCTCTAGATGTTATTGTCTCTATTCAATGAAGAGAAAGGAAAGGGATGTGCTCGTTCTTGCACAGAGTACCTAGCAGGGCCGAGACCAGGGTGAGCTGGATGGGTGAGGTACAGGCTCCACGAACAAAAGCTAAGGAGGCACCAGAAAGCTCAACAATCAAGATAAATAGTATTTTAATGTAATATTTTTAAAAATCAAAATTAATGCCAAAAAAAATCTATGATGAACAAAATGTAAAAAAAAAAAAAAAAAAAAGTTAAAGACTGGACCAGTCATTGTGCTGAGGAGTCATATGTGAGCCTGAGGCAAAAGGAAAAATTCGTCTTTCTTTCTAGGCCCTGCTGCAGAGTATGGTTCATTCATTAAATAAATTTATTGTACCAGACACTGTTCTGGGTTCTGGCAACAATGGAGGGAAACAAAACAAGAAGCTTTTGTTTTCTGTTGGATGCAGAGAGCAACCAGAACCATCTCCATGAGAGAGAAGACTGAATTCTTTCCTCTGCACCGGCTGCTCCACCCATATCTGGTCTCTGTGACTCTGGCCACTGTCAGGACCTGAGACCCCTTTCCAGGGCCCACCGAGTCTAGAGCCAGTGGGTGGACCTGGAACTGCCCAGATAAGTCTCTAATATCTCACAGCTGACACTTGTTCCATTGCTTAGGAATTCCTAAGGAACCAGTTAAATGCAGATGCCTGGCCCCAACCCTGCTGCTGGAATCCAGAAGCTATAGGATGGGGACCACAGGGCAGGACAGTTGTTTGTCTCCTATGTATTGGGTTCGCCTTTCCCAAGACAAACAAAGATAAACTTTTAACAATATCACACTAATATCTTAGATGTGTAGTGAACCAGTTTCTTACAAAATGCCTTTCCCAGTCTCTCTCTGAATTCTCACCACAACTCACTTCAGTGATGAGGACAGTGAAACCCGGAGAAAGGGAGTGAACTGCCTTGAGGCACAGACCCAGGAGGACCAGATGGATGGAGTGGCCCTTAGTGTCCCTTTGGGACAGAGGTTCATCCCTAGCAACTGGTGTTCAGATGGGGCCCTGGGGAGGCCCTAGGGAAAGCGAGGAGCAGGACTGAGGGAACTGGGACTGGGAGGACTGGCCACAAGGGTTTCCAGAGCTCCGAAGGAAGGCAGGCCCGAAGGCAGGGGGCCAGAGACCCCAGCCCGGCAGGATCCTACTCAGGAAGGAGGACTGCTCTTCTGGGCCAGGTGCCTGAAATTGCAGGTTAGTGACTTCCATGTTAGCTTTGGGTAGTGTAGCTCCTACCTTTGCGTTTCACTTACTTTTGCCAGAATCCTCTGAGGTGAGTACCCTTATATTCAATCTCCAGAACTAGGTACTGACACAAGAGAGGTGATGTGGCTTTCCCGGGTCACAGAGCAAAGTCAGGATTCATATTCAGTTGTGTTCCCCTAAAGCCCATGTTTTCCCTGGCTCTTTGGTGGAAGGCCAAGTGTCAACGTGCTGTTGAATGAGTATAGGGGGCCTGGACCCTCTTTATCTCTAACTGTAGTGTGACCTTTTAAAGGTGGGCAGTCCCACCCCAGGGGGTGGCCTTGGTGTCCTGGTTGTACAGTTAGACTGACAGTTCCTGGGGCTGACCTTCCCAGCCGAGTGACCTTGGACAGGTCCCTCCTACTCTCTGAGCCTGTTCCTAATCTATAAATGGAACTGCCACTGTCAGCCTCTCTGCTGTCAGGAAGATGAGGGCGCAGGGGAGGAGATGTACTTAAAGAGGCTCTGCAAAGAACAGGTCAGGGCTGGTTGCTGGTTTTCTGTCTTGGTTCAGGGGCAGTGGGAGGTTGGGGAGCCTGTGAGTGTCGGCTATTTTTCCTCCATTTTTCAAAACTTCTGCAGTGCTTACATTGTTTTCACAGAAAACAAGTCTGTCGAATTTAAATAAGCTGAAGGGTTCATGTTCAGAGGTGGTGTTTGTGGAGGGGGTGTAGACTGTTGCTGGGTTGGTTGCTGGGTTGACACAGGCCCCCTTGGGGTTCCCTCAGCCAAAGTCAGTGGAGACAGAGATGGGGGGGCAGCATTGCCCTACCTTGGGGTTGGGGGAAGGGGCTGCTGTCTCCTGATACCTGGTGTTAGTGACCTCTGTGGATCAGAGCTGAGCCCCAAGGACTGTGAGACCTTAGGCAAGTCACTCTGCACCTCTCATGCTCCAAGGTGGGCAGAGGAGTTCGTCTGGCTCTGAGGGGCCTTAGAGACTATCTGATCCATAGTTTCCATGCTATAGATGAAGCAGCCGAGGCCCAGAGAGTAAAATGGAAGGCCTCGAGCAGGATGTCTGAGGCAGAGGCTCCATCCACATTCAGGGCATTTCATGACCTGCCCTCCCCCTCAGTGTTTATGTCCTGGCCCCACCAGCCAAGGTGTGTGGAGAGGCACCCAAAGGAGGGAAGCCTCTGCAGAGGAAATGCGGGAGCTGGGCCTTTAGCACCTGGTAAGGGTAGGTGGGGAGAGGGGATCCAGGTTCAGCAAACAGTAAATTGAGGTAAATCAAGGTGATTGGAAACCGTCTGCAGTGATGGGGATCCGCAGTTGCCCCAGGGTGTGGGGTTGGAGAGATTCGGAGACAGACTTGAGAAGGTCCCTCATAAATGTGTTGCCCCGTGGGCTCTTGGGGGCCACCAAAATGTTGAGGTGCGTCGGGGGGAGGGGCAAGGCATGCTCACGTGACCTGAGGTAGGAGTTTGGCTGTGGTCTGGGCCGCGTGAGTCCACAGCTCCCTCTGGTGTCCATCTCTCTCACTGTCACGTGACCTCTCCCGGCTCTCTTGAGAGGGGTAAACCAAAGGACAGAGATCTCTGCAGGGGACTCCGGACAACCTTGTGGACAAGGACCAGCCCCAGCATCCCTGTCCACTTCCAAAGCAGCCAGGCTCCATGGCCAAGGGCTCACATTAAGGGATGTGCCAGACCCTCTCAGGGAGGGGACATGGGGCTCACGGTCCAACCTGCCAGCCTGGGACTCAGCCTGGGCAGGTGCCTTCCTACACCACCTCCCACACCAGAGCAGGCCCCGCCTCCATGCCCAATTTGTTGCTGGAGCCTCAAGGACCTTCACTACGTGTTGACAGGACAAAGCCAGGGACCGCACAGCACTTCTAGCTGCGTGTCTTCAAATCCACAGAAACATCTGCAAGGAAGTTCACAAAATGCTAACATCTCTTAGGATGGTGGAATTTTAGGTGACCTTTTCCTCTCTTTGTACTACTATCGATTGCTTGTTTTTTAAATATTTATTATCTTTATGTCATATAAGATTATTTTAATTTTGGGGAAAAGCAAATGAAGAAGTCTAAGTATACCCCAAATCAAAACCAGAGTAGTCCAGTAAAAGCTTATGGAAGCAGGGCAAGTGGCTGGCAGTGGCTCTGCAGTCCCCATAGCTCTTGCTTTCGCGTGTTTCACAGGGGCTGTTCACAGGTTAAACCCTTGGGGGCCAAGACCTAACTAATTTCCAGGGCTTTCTCATAGCTCCAGGCACATAGCGGATGCACAACACACCTCACCACTTGCCCGAAAACTGCGCTACCCTCCCTCCCTGGTTTTCTGATGTCCTTCTTGTCCTCCCGCCCAGTCTGTTCTCAACATCACAACTGATCCTGTCATTTATCTACAAGGTCCCGCATCGTCTGGCCCATGGCCCTCCCCAGCCTCGGCACCTTCTGCCATTCGCTGTCCTCTGGTGCGGCAGCCACTCTGGCCTTTTGACTTGATGCTCCCTGTGCCTGGAGTGCTTTTCTCTCAAATCTATACAGTTATGTGTCATATCAAACATGGCCTGTCACACAAGCCTTCCCCAGCCTCCTGACACATCCTCACACACTGTGCTGCCACCTGGTTTTCTTCCCTAGTACTATCACCACCTGAGATTCGATTACCAATTATCTACCTACCCTTTTGTCTCTCAGCCTCCCCAGAAATAATCCCTGCCTGTGTGGGACCTTGTCTGCTGCTTCAAAGAGTGGGCTCCCAGAGAAAGTATTTGTGGGGTTGAATGAACTCACCCCAGATGGGCTTACCAAGCCTAAGGGTAAAATGTTTTCTGCCATTCTCCCAAGAAGCAGTCTACAGTGCCTTGTCTTGGAGATTGTCCTCAGTGGAGAGGATTGGCCGCGACTGCTGCACAGAGCTGTCTTGCAGGCATCCGGAGTCAGCAGCTGTGGGATGGATTCTGCCCTCGGTCTGATATTCCTTGGGCACCTCATCTGTGCCAGGCGCTGTGCAAAGCGCTTGCATTGACTCTCTTCAAAACCACCCTGTGAGGTAGGTCCTGTTCTCCCACTTTACAGATGAGACGAACAGACTGGCCCACAAGTGGCAAAGTTAGGACTTAAGCCCAGGGTTTGTAATCTCAGAGCAGGCACTCTTGACTCCTGCCTGTGAACATGTCAGCCTTTGGTACGTAAATATGTCAGCCAAAGCCACCTGGCCTGTGTCCTCTGAAGAGATAGAACTTTTGTTCTTAAGCTAGTATGTTGGAAAGACACAGTTCCTCAGTGATGAGGAACGTGGCCTGGGTTCCAGGGCTCAGCCACTTGCCACCTGGAAAACTTAGTTTCCACACTGGTGCACCCACATCTTCAGTCTGTTGTGTGGAAGCGCCCAGCCCAGGCTGAGCCCACGGAAGGCACTCAGAGGCAGCCAGCTGACCCTGCAGACACCTGCAGTCAAGATGGAGTGTCTGGTAGTGACGGGGGGCATTTGGAGAGCTGTCGTCCATCACAATGTGCATTCAATGATGGCATGGTACCAAGGTGGAGAGAGATCCCTGGGGACATAGGCCTAGCCTATAGCCAAACTGAAACCAGAACTGAATACTTCTTAAGGGGGTGGGGACAGATGTCCTGATGGCCAAGGTCCTCTAGGGCAGTGGTCCCCAAACTTTTTGGCACCAGGGGCTGATGCTCCTATGAGAATCTAATCCCTGATGATCTGAGGTGGAGCTGAGGTGGTGATGCTGGTACAGGGAGAGGCTGCAAACACAGATGAAGCTTTGCTGGCTCGCCTACCACTCAGCCACTGCTGTGCAGCCTGGTTCCTACCAGGCCACAGACCAGCATGCTCTAGGGGAAGATCTTGGGGCCAGCAGGCTAGGCTTTTGAGGCTTACTCTACCACCAGCTGTGAGGTAACCTCAAGCAAGTAGTATTCCAATGGTGAAAGTCCTACATCCTTCCCCGCTATCATCACTTCTCACCGGCAAGTCTCATACCAAGCAAAGGCAGCACATCTAGACTGAGCAAAGTCAGGCTCAGAGGGAGACAGACTGAGAAGCCCGGAGTTTCTTCATGTTAGATGCAAACCCAGACCTTCAAGCACTACACAAATGCAGCAGGCAGAAATGAGTTTATTGCATTAGAAAAAACACCAAAGAAATCAGCAAACACCTCCGTACTAGACACAATTAGTTCAACTTCAAAGGAAAAGGAATCTCAAAGGTACAAGCTTTATTTCTGGGAAGGGGTGACAGTCTCATCCCTCCTCCTTCTGTCCCTTTAAACCAGTGGACCCCTATGGAGGTGTCTGCTGTGCACAATTACACACATGGCTCATTTCTCACTCTGCTCACCCGCACACACCGTGTGGAGCTAGCTGGTCACAGTGAGCGTGCTCCTGAAGTGCTGACAGAGAATGTGAGGGTGGGCTGGGGGCTGAGCCTGAGCCTGGTCTTCCACAGTTAGTGGTGGAGGGAGGGAGAGCCTACCTTCCTGCAAGGCTCTGAGAAGACTGCTTACTGGTCCCTCCGTCTCGTCCCACAAACCCTAGGGCACAGATATTGGCACAAATGGCTGCTGGGCATGAAGGGGGCTTTCAATGAACCAAGTAACTGTCTCTCAGGGTAGCCACTGAGGCTCCCCTCTCAGTACAGCCCTGGGTCTGGAGGTGTCTGCTGGGAGGAGCCCAAGTAGTTGCGCCTGGAGAGGGGAGAGGAGAAAGGAGCTGGTGTTGCCCAGCCCCCTGGCTAGAGCTCAGGGTGGAGAGGTTTGGAGCGGGAGCCTGGAGTGGAGGGGGCTGGGCAAGGCAAGCTGGAGAGGAGAGAACCCAGGTGGGAAGCAGCACAAGGGTCTGGACCCCGGGAGGAACCCTGCTGAAGCCCATCCTCCTCGGTCTCTTCTGCCAGTTGGCCAACATTAACTATGAGTCCCTCTAGTTTCTGCTCTAATGCACCAATGCGCCCTGGCAAATCTGTGGCTCTTAAGAATTAAACTGCTCATTGGCTGGGCCTCCGATCTAAAAAGTTCCAAAATGTCACTTGATTTTATAGCTGGTCATCATGGACATGTCCCTGGTCAGATGACAGGCAAATGCTGAGGAAGAATGACATCTCTTCCTCTAGCTGAGACCTGATGATGTCAACCACTGTGACTGACAGCAGAGATAGGAGGAGGCTAGAGGTGAGCAGCAGCTTTTGGAGAGGAAAGGCACCAGCTGCAGGCCAGACACCAGGGAAGAGAACATAATTCAAGTCTGAGAAGTGGCAGGAGGGACCCAAGGATGTCAGAGTTGGGACTCAGGTACCTGGCAGCTCTGAGTCCCTTCTCCACCCTCAGTTCCCCAAAAAATGACTTAAGGGGAGGCTCACATGAAGAAAGGCAATCTGAAGGCCTCTCCAGATTAAGAAACTTCCAGATTGTTCCCTGCCTATAAGCCCCTAGCAGTAGCTCATTAGGAAAATCCCCACTCACACTCCCAACTATGCTTCCTTAAAGTCAGAATGACGACAGAAACTACTACACATGTCTTCAAAGCACATTTAAGATAATGTAAAAACCCCCATCGGAAACAACTCTAAATTTTCTGTCACTTTGATTCTGCATTTTATCCTTTCTGCATCAGGGACATTTTCCTGGAGCAGGGAACCATGTCCCTTTGTCCCTAGCCGAATACTGCATATTGGTCTGGGTGGGATGGGACAGCAACTGCAGATAACCTACATTACTTGCAGCCAGAAGGCCTGGGTCTCTGCCACTGCAGCCCAGACCCTCACTAACTACGACAGGTCAGCCATGGTGAGGAAGAGCCGCCTACAGGCAGCAAGGCAGGTTCTCCGAAATTGATGGCAGATGATTGGCAATCAGTCTAGGACGAAGGAGGAATGGCTTTATCCTGTTTTCTCTGGCCTGACACTTGCTGTCACTCTCCCTCAATCTTGAGCTTTCTGGCTGCTCCAGGTCTGGCCCCATGGCCTTGCTTGGGGTAGAGGAGGGCGGGTGAGAGAGCTTGTGGCTTAGAGTTCACTTAGGTTGGGTTAGTCATCCTGAAACTGGTCCGGCGTGCACCAGCTCCTTTGGTTCATTCAATGCCAGAGAGGTAACTGCTTCTGGGTCATGGATGACATAAGACCTGGGTCCCATGGGTGGTGGCAACCTGGGCAGAGCATGGGCAGCCTCTGGAAAGAGGTTCTGGGTTGGGGCTCCCCCATACTGCCTCCTGCTTTCTGCTAAAACAAACCCCTCCCTTTCTCCAGTGTGGAGGACGCTCAGGAAGCAGCGTCAAAGTGAACTCACAGACAAGACAGCCTTAATAAATTAGTATAATGCTATTAGAAGGGATGGCGTTTTGTTCCGTTTCTTAGCAGCATCGTCCTACATGCAGCCTGATGATCTCCTTCCCTGGGAAATTTAAAAAGCCGTCCCCTGGTTGTTAGCTCTGATGTAAAATTATAAAATAGAAATCTGGTAGGGTTTGTTTTGTTTAAAAAGGGAAAGCCCTGCGAGGCAGGGCGGGCCCATGCAGTCCTGTTAGCTCTGGCCATTGGGTCGGCCCACAGTGCTCCCTCCGGGCGGCTGGATCTGGATGGAGTCCAGGAGGGGTCGCAGGGCCTGCCCGAAGGGCCTGTGGAGAGAAAAGACAAAGGAGCTGGAGTGGGCTTTGGGTGCAGACTGCCACGGCTGGCCACCGTGTCCCACTCTGCCCACAGGTGTGGCGGCAACACCCCTGTGGGAAGAAGCTCACTGTCACCTGGTTTTATGTTCTCACCTATCTCCTCCATCGTTTTTCACAGAGGGGATCTCTAAGTAGCCTGCTCTGCATTTTCACTCCTAGTGTCCCCTCAGCGGATGCTACCACCTGACCACCTTCACCTCCAGGTCCTGATTAGCTATGGCTACAGAGAGGGCACAAGAGCTTTCTCTACTTTCTGTACTTGTACTTTTAATTCTCATGATACAAGAAGATAAAAATAAAATTTAATGAGGAAGCTGAAGCAAAAGAAAAAGGACATGAAAAAGGTCAAGTCGGAAGTGAGATTCCTCCAGGAACTCAGATCTGCTAGGGATACAGGGACGAGCCAGGAAAAAGGACAAATACAGGTTGCCAGAAGGTGTTAATGTCACTTTGTCAAGGACTCCCTGTTTGCTCTCACAGTAGCTTGGTTGGAAAAAACACCGCAAACACTGTAGTCTTAGAGACTTTCCAAGATTACTCCAACCTGAAAACAGGTTGCCTACAAGCTTCTCATCCCAGTCCCTGGTTTTCTTTTGCCTTGGGTGGATACTGCCATTTTTGAAAACTGTCTCCAAGTTCAAAGGGAATGAAATATTCCAAAGCATGAACAGATGAAACTGAGATAGTAACCTTAATTCAGACAAGCCCAGGAATTCTACCCATCAAATAACAGCAGGAACATTCCAGATACTTCAGTTTGCTCAGGGCCCCATAACCTAGATCTCTCAGTAAGGCTGTGGGGTTTAACACACCCACCAAGGAAGGCAGGGCCAGGGCTGGGGGTGGGGATTTCCTCACCTGCTTGGCAGGCAGCCTTGTTTCCTATGTAAGTTATTCCTACTCAGGTGTGAAAAACAGCTCACCTTGCTGAGCCTGCTAAACTTGCCAGGATCCACTTCAGGAGAAACTGAGTCAGAGTCAACAAATGAACATGGTCCTGGAGTGAGCAGAGGCTGCCTGAATGCAATCAACAGCAAAGGAAGGGAGGGGTGTGATGGTTTCGGGGGAGTACGTCCTTTTAGGGAACACGACCTAGATGATGGCCCACAAGGTATGAAGGCAAGTAGGAAGCTACCTTTGAGGGCATCAAAGAGCTCGCAGTGCAGAGGAAGAAAAACGAACCGACGAGCCACCCTCCTAATTCTGACTTACTCTCCACCCGTCTGCCTACAACCGTGTTTTCAGTAGGCACTTCTGGGGCGTGGCACGCTGCACATGCAGCGGGAAAGACTGACGCCAGGATTCTGTACGAGTGAGTTTCTGAGTCCTGTGGTTGCACCCAGGCCAGGGTAGAGCTGGTCCAACTTCATGGACAGTGAAGGTAATAAAGGTGAGCATCAGCGAGAAGAGAAAACCAAGGCCTTCTGTGTCCGCAGCTGCCATCAGGGCAGGGCTCACCCAGCCTGGAGGCTTCTGCCTAGATCAGGAGAGGGCAGACGTGGGCAGAGGAGTGGCACTGGGATGAATGGGGCAGAGACAGAGGCGACTTACGTGGAGAGAACTTCAGAGGGAAGGTCAGTGATGTAAGAAGGGATCTTCCGTCCGGTCAGGAACTGTGCCACTTCGTTGCTGAAGGTGTTACAGTTGTGTTCGAAGAGGTTGTAGGCCTCACCTCTGTGCATTGTGAGAAAGGTTTGGAGAACAGGGATGAGAGTCAGCAAGCGTCTGAAATAACTCAGACCAGGTACGGGATGGTGAGCACCGAGTTCTCTCTTCCCTCACACTCGGAAAGGACCACTTGACTCGCCTCTCTGGACCACTAAAACCGGGTGTGTAGGGGAAGGATAAAATAAAAAAGTGGCTTCTCTATAGTTTCAGGGGAATCTTTAACTCTAGGGTTTGAGTTTAACACTTATTAAAATTGACAAAATCTGCTCAAGCTTGTATTTCGTCCCGACCCCTCTACAAACCCTGTTTTTAATTTTCAGGACAACACACGCGGCCAATATGAAGTAGCAGCAGCTGCTTTTATTTGATTTTTACTTATTTTATAATAGAAAAATTTTATGAGAAGGGAAAGTCCACTTTCAGAAGTGGAAGCCGGCCTGAACAAGAGGAGCGTGGCTCAAAAGGCCAGCAGTAGCCGATTTTAATCAGAAGGAATAAATAGCCCTCCCTTTCCTCAGAGCTTTGGCAGAAGGTAAGCTGGATGGAATACCAGCCTCAAGGCCACGCTGAGCTTTTTGGTGCTATAACTGCCTTCTTCTCTTATTTATTCAGAAAACACTGGGCCAGACCTTGTGCTGAGTGCCCTGAGGAAGGTGACCTGGTGGTTGTCCTCTAGGGGCCGTTATCTAGGGGGAGGGACAGGCATACTGACCACCACCCCTGTCTCCACTCACCGGAACAGAGACTCCCCCAGGGAGGACAGGTACTCCAGAAAGATTTCTTCTGTGACTTCTGTGCTCCCCACATCAACCACAGAGTCTGGGGGCCCAAGCAATGTCCCTCCCTAAAAGAGCCAACCCAAAGAAAGTCATTAAGTCACCACCGTCATGGAATTCTTTAGCGTGGCTTTCCACAGAAGACCACAGATGCTCTGTTCCAACAACCTGTGACTCTCAGAGCGCCCAGGGCAGGTGAAGCCCTGTCTGTATCAGGGCTGTAACGGCTTAGAGCCTCCAGGAGACTTTCCAGTGCCACAAGCGGGCGACGTGGCTAAGAAGTTGGGCTTCTTGTTTCTGGTGAGGCCACGGGATGCTAAGTCTCATGCAGGTCAGCCTCCTGACACTGTCCACTTGTTCAGCTGAAACCCAGCACCTGAAGTTTCCCTTTGTCCCCAACATCCTCGTTCATGCGGGCAGAACAGGACAACTAGAAATGGCTCCTACTTGACGGGCCATCTTTCTATGCCTATATTCACAGGGTATGCAGCCGGTGTTTCTTGTGACACACCTGATACGCCCTGTGATACTGGAACAATGTGAAGGGCTATGAGATATGACAGGCTGGCAAGTATTTCCACAATCCAGCTCTCGTATCATCTGTGAGGATAATCTAACAACACTGATGGGGTTCCCCAGGAAAGGGAATTTAGTGACCTCTGAAAGGCCTACAGAAAACTCTCATCCATGGTTTAACAGACGGCCATAGAAGACCAAGGTAGAGACTGAGGCCTAGTGGGGAAACCAGCCAAGGGGGAAGCAACAGGATCACTGGGGAGGACGGAGAGCGTCTCAGAGCAGAACTAGCTCCCTGCAAAGATCATGAATTTATGCAACAGCCAGTGAGTACCTACTATGTGCCTGACATTGTTCCAGGCACTGGGGAAGACAAGGTGAGCAGGATAATCATGACAGAGAATAATGATCTCAGAACTATAAGAAACTAAAAGGTCACTATTCGACTCTCCAGTTATTCACTCATAAAACAAATATGTATTGAGAACTTACTATGTGCCGGGCCTTATGCTAGGGACCGGGGGTTTCATGTGGACAAAACAGTTGAGATTCTTGCCCTCAGGGAGTTTACAGTCTAGCGGGGAAGGCAGACAAAAAAATCCCATAAACCAATGTATCATTAGGAGCTGCATAAAGGTCTTGCTGGAGAAGTATACAATGCCGCCAGTCTGAAGGGTCAGGGACACTGAGCTCAAATCTAAAGAACAGAGAGGCATAACCAGGTGAAGGTTCAGGGAGGTGGGCAGGACAGGTTCAATGTCCGAGGCGTGTTCAAGGGTGGGGAAGGGCATGACTTGGAAGGAGGCCATGCAGTGAGGGAGACCCAGACCACATCAGACAGGGCTTGGAGGCCATGCTGAGCTTTCTGGCTTTTATTCCAAGAGCAACAGGGAGAGTTCTGACCTAAGCAGGGGAATGCCAGGGTCAGATTTTCACTTTGAAAAGATCACTTTGCCACCTGTGTGGAGAACTGACTGAGGAAGTAGAGTGGATGCAGGCCGTGGGCCGGGCTAGACCTGAGGGTGGCCTGGACTAAGGTGAAAGCTCTGGAGGAATGGGGAGAGAAAGAGAGATGGACCGGTTTAAGATACGTTTCCAAGGTAGGATGAACTGGGCTTAATGAAGTATTTCTTATAGGACATGGGGGACCAGGAAGAAATCAAAAATGACTTCCCATTTATGAGCATCAAAATGGACGGTTGCGTGGCCTTTGAGCACCTCCTGTGACAACCCTGAGATCACTCAGTCACATTTTGGAAAAGGGCATGGGCTTTAGAGTCAGAGAGAACCTGAGCTTTAGTGCTAGTGCCACTCACTGGCTGCGTAACTGTGGGCAACTCACTTTACCTCTTAGAGCCCTCATCGTTCAGCTTCATATTGGCTGAGTTCACACTCTGAGTCACAGAAAAGGGAGGACAGAAAAGGGAGCCGGTCTCAGCTCACAAGGAACTTTCATATGTTTCCCTGTGTGACACAGAGGGACCCACAAGTGCCATGAGAGCAGAGAAGAGGGCAATTGGCTGAAGGGTCTGAGGTTTTCTTGTGCCAAGTCTTAGGCAGTTATGAGGAACCAGGCCATAGGCCTAAGTACCCTGGGCTAGAAGCCAGAACGTATAGAGCAATAGCAAAGTTCCTGTCTTTGGAAACCCCCCAGAATCTGAGACTGCCGGACAAGGTGTGGGGAAGACACTCACGGGGGGACAGCTGGAGATACCGCCACTGCCAAAGAAGAACTCATCCTTGTGTACAACTATGGACGTGTGCCTGCAACGCAGAGAGGGGACAGAATAAGCCAAAAACTTAACACCGGTCTGAGAAAAAGCAATCACCACGCTGCAATGAGAATCATTTCTGCCCGAGGATCTGACTGAGCAGCCTTATAAAACCAAGCACACGAAGGCAAGATAAACACCACCGGTTAGGGCTTCCCCACTTTGGCGCTATCGACATTTGTGGCCAGATAATTCTGTGTTGTGGGGGGCTGCCCTGTGTAGGGCAGGGTGTTTAGTAGCATCCTGGCCTCTACCCACTAGATGCTCGCTCGTACCACCCCCCAACCAGTGGGGACAACCAGACATGTCTCCAGACATTGCCAAATATCTCAGAATTGTCCCCGGTTGAGAACCACCACTATAGATAACGATAGAGGGGTGCCCCTAAGGGCTCACCCCCATATTGAGAGATCAATTGCTGAAATAAAGCTTTGCAGACCAAGGTGTATTCCCAGGCTCTTTAAACTCACAGGAACAGTTCACCTGGACCGAGGCGAAGGGTGAATGGTGTGAAGTGGCAACCTATTTCAGGTGAAGGTGTTCCTGTTACTCAGTTTGAGGCAAACAAAGCAAAGGGTCATTCTGGTCAACCCAATGTCAGCACGCTCGAGGAGTCACAATGAAATATTGACCTATGGTTTCCTCATAAATGGAACTGAACACTCAGCCACCGTCTTGTCTGACAGGGATGGGTCCGGTACTGAGGGACCAGAGTAGATGTGTTTTAGGACAGGTGTGTAGGGCCTTGAGACCTCTGTAGTTAGAAAGCTTGGTTGGGGTAGGCATGACATCATTCTGCCTTTCGTTAGGACAGACTTTCTCACCTTTGGCATGACTGTCATTTTGGGCTGGAGATTCTTTGTTGTGGAGGGCTGTCCTGTGCATTATAGGATGTTCCTAGCAGAACCCCTGGCCTCCACCCCCCCACCAAAAAAATCTCTAGACACTGCCAAATGTCCTGGGGCGGGGGAGGGGTATGTGTGAGTGTGCAAACGAATCCCTGGCTGAGAGGTTCTGCATTACCACTTGAAGATTTATGATACAGAGAACTAAGTTTCAGGCTGGAAGCCACAGACTGGAACCGGAAAGGCACAGGTTCTGCTTTGTTTCATAAAGCAGTCCATGTCAGGAGTCCCACCCAACTTACCAGATGCCTTCCAGTTGTTTCCCTGTGGAGAAAAGAAGAGATTTAGCCACTTGGGACTCAACCTAATGGCCTCCCAGCCTGAGTAAATCCAGAACATCCTCAAACCCAGAGTGATCCATTAGAAACATTGAGAGGGACTTTCTAGGAAAGCAGTTCTCCTCCAATGAGGCCCCTCAGTAGTGACCCAGGTATGTCATGTCAAGTGAGTTGAAAAGTGATCAGAATCCTTCACCAGAATGCAAGATAAAAACACTGGCATAGATGTACCCAATTTAATGCCTGCTTTCCTTTTCCCTTTGAGGTCAATTCCACTTTGCCTTTTTTAATGTCTTTCCCTCATCTATAGAGACGATAGTAAAACAACAGTATAGAAAAGTTATTATCCGCGACTTCATTGACCAGATGCGAGGTAAGACCCTTCAGAAAATGAGAGAGCAAAACTTTGCAAGTGCCATCCATTTGAATAGTCAATGCAAATACATTTTATACCTCTAGATGCAGGAAATGATTTCAGGTATGGAAACAAAAATATTGATGGAACACTTCCCTGCCTTTCGAGAGTCCAAAGTCCAACGGAAAGAGAGACAGGCTTCACTAAAACACATGTTGACAGGCCCCAGAATGTGGTAAAAATCAGGTGCTACCTAACACTACCTTCATAAGCTGCAATTCGACAAGGATGAGTGGGTGGGTGTTTCTGCCAAAGGGAAGAACACGTGGCAATGCACACGCTCTTTTTGTTGTGAAAAGGACTAAGGTCTTACAGAGTAGAGCAAAGGGTGCAGTGATGGTGTCGAGAGGACTGGTGGCCAGCAAGGGTGCCAGCAAAGTCGGGTAAGCCCGGGCTGAGGGCCGTCCTACACGGTGGGGATGTTGAAGGCTGGGAGGCAGAAGAGTGCCCTGATCAGATCCGTGTTTTTAAAAGATAGCTGTATTTTCTAGAACCGACAGAAGATGAGTTGAGGGAAGCGGGTGGAGAGAGCAGACTGGAGTGAGGTGGCGTCTGCAGTAGTCCAGGAGAGGTACCCGTGCTACGGACGAGAAGGAAAGGTGGTGAGAGATGTGAGAACTGTATCAACACGACTCATCCACCTTTGCTTGCGATTTCACATTAACTGTTTACTGATTGCTAAATGTTACTTTCAACATTTGCTCTGTGCTTTTCTAAAGGATGAAACTAAGCGCCAGTGTAGAAGGAGAGGTGATACGTTTGTGCTTCTCCTTTAGCGTAAGGTACACAATTTTCTATCCTAAGTAAATTACAGAATTTACCTAGGGAAAAAAAATGGAATATATTTATTGCCGTTTTAAGAGAACCTTTTAAATGAGATAGAAACCATGGCTCCTTCAGGATAACCTACTGATGGCTCAGCGTAGCATCAGCTGAGTGCGACGTAGGTTCAGATCCTAGCTTTCCCCTCGCTAGTGGTGGATCTTGGGCAAGTTTACTGAACTTCTCTGAGCCTTGGTTTCTTCAATAGAGTTGTGACCAGTAATGATAACGTATAAAAACATCCCAGTGTGTACACAGAAGTTAGATAAACGGAACTACTAGTAGATATGACAGCTCCTTGGGGAGAAGGTTAAAAACCTCCAAAGGACAAATGAAATTTGACTTCAGGACTGGTGTGTAAGATCTGAGAACAGATTTCGCTGGCAAATTAATATGAAAAGCTGTCTCATTTTACACACAAACATTTCATTCTCTGCTGTTATGTTACAAGTCTAAATGAAATAATCAAAATAAACGTAGCAGAATCCTCTCCTCTCTTTCAGTTCCAGCCACCAGTCTGCTTTTCACTTAGAGATCTGCTGTCCAGGCACACAAGATCACAAAAGGACAAAGGGCCCCTGGCCTAGGGTTTCTGGTGCAGCCTCTAGAGACCGAGGGGCCCATTCTGTCCTCATCTAAATTCCAGAGCTGGATCCAAAACAGACTGGGTGCTAAAGGGGAGTGGTAACCCACTGAGGACAAGCCTCTTCAAATACTGGCTTACTGGACTAGAAGAGAAACTGGGCTGGATTCTCATCGCTACCCGCTGACTCTAGAGGACCACCCTGTCTCCTCTTCCTGTTTACTATGTGTAAAATGGGGAGGTTAATATTGTGTTTTAAATCAAGATGATTTAAATTTGTTGTTTATTTCCTTGAAGACATGTACCAATCCAGTGAAACTGGACAGATTAGGGATACTGCTTTCTCATTCACTTTGGGAGGAGCGCTACACTCAGATGAAGGGTAGTTTAGTGAATAAAAAATAAGGTCTGGTGTGGACATGCCAGGTCTGAATCCTACCTGGTCCAATAATGAACTAATGTTCATTAAGTGACTACTATATTTTAGGCATTATTCTTGGCACTAGGAATACATCAGTATACGATGGAGACAAAAAAATCTTCATGGCGTTTATGGGTTGGGGGAGGGGACAACAATCAATAATAATAATAAACATAATAAATCATGTTAGCAATAATGAGTGATATAGAAAAATTAAGAGCAGGATAAGAAAGACTGGGAGTTTCAGGGATGGTAGTGGAACTCTTTGAGAAGATGACATTTGAGCAAAGACGTGAAGGAGGCAAGGGAAGGAGCCACGCAGAGGTGGGACAGGCCAGGTGTATCTGAGAGAACTTCAAGAGGCCAGTGTGCCCAGAGTGGGTGGCCAAGGAGGAGAAAAGTAGGAGACGAGCAGAGGTAATAGAGGACTAGATGACACAGAACTTTGTGGAAGTTGAGAACTTCTCTAAGCCTGAGCCTCCCAGTATGGTAGCCACTGACCACATGTGGCTATTAAAATTAAAAGAACAAATTCTGTTCCTCAGATGTACTACCACATGTCAAGGACTCAAATGCCACACGTGACCAGTGGTTACCAACAGGACACTGCAGATATAGAACATTAGAACATTTCTATCATCGCAGAAAGTTCTACTGGACAGTGCTATTTAAATTTTAGTTTCCTTTTTAGTTTTTTTAAAAAAGCGTAATACTAAGATTAAAAGAGATGACACATGAATATGCCCAGGACACTGTCTGGTATATGACACATACCCAAAAAAGGCTAACTCATTTCTTCTGGGCTTTACGATTTACAAGTTTTGTGGCTGCGTTCATTGTACCTTGGAGTGGAAATTACCTATTTTTGTGTCTTTCTCCCCCATTAGACTACAATTGTCTCAAAGACAAGGGCCGTTTCGTATGCATCTTTGTAATTCCAGCACCTAGCAAAGGACCTGAAACAGAAGTGCCATTCTGTTTCATTAGCTCTGTTGGTTGACACACATGGCTAATGAGGCCTAAATTCTTAACCTTAATCTTAGTGGCCCTGTTTTCTTACTCAAATGACTTTGCAACTCCAGCATACTGCATTCTGAGTCTGCACCTTCCCTCTCAGATGCCCATGCTCAATGACCTAGGAAGACAACTGGACAGATGCATCGGTTCTAAGCCAGCCCTACAAAAAGAATGGATCTTTGGGAAGGGGCCTCAGAGACCACTCTGTCAGTTATTTTATACCTGAAAAACAATCTGAAAGTTGCAGGTTACAAAACCTACGTTTATTCTCCTTAACAGTCTCTGTATTGATCACTAAATTTGCCTGTAAGCTGGACACTACGTTTCCTCCTTGTTCAGCTACATTAAGGAACACCTGAAATCTCAACCTTCATAGAATGGTGAGAGGGACTAGATAGAAAAAGATCCTCTATTCATTCTTTATTTATCCACCTGC
Organism: Cynopterus sphinx; assembly: GCA_030015415.1. NCBI lineage: Eukaryota > Metazoa > Chordata > Mammalia > Chiroptera > Pteropodidae > Cynopterus > Cynopterus sphinx. The sequence goes on from CM057380.1 coordinate 170,356,881, forward strand.
CAAACACTGGGAGCCAACAACATTTAAAATGAATTGAGTGGATTTATATTCTTTCTTAAAGAGCTTCACAGTTACCCTTATTCTCACACATCTGTACATGGTAGAGTAGGGTAAATATTTATTAACATCATTTTATGAGTAAAGATGGATGGTTTGTCCAGAATAAAAACAGGAGAAAACAAGCTGTAATGATGTACTTGTCGGAGCAGCTCAGGCTCCGCTGTCTGCTCTCAGGAGGAAGAGAATTGGGGCCATGGCCACCTCCACAGGGTGACAGGCATTGGAAAGTGGGACTGGATTGATCTTAAAAATTTTTTTGGCCAGACTGGGGTGGGAGTGAGTGAGTAGGAGGTGGTGGTTTGAGACTGAATTAGGGCGCAAGGCCATTTGGGGACAATGAATTAGGCTCGGTGGATATTAGCATGCTACAGAAGCAGCTTATATTCCCTCTAGGGTTGGAGAGCGGGTGGTCAGATGGCTGTGTGTCTCCAAGCTGTTGGCATGTCTAATGGATTGATTTTGAGGCTTATGAAGTATGCACAGGAAAACAAGATGAAGACATGGAGATTAGCCCTGTTTTTTATATGTAAAATATTTTACTGATCATTTGTATGTTAATTCGTTCTTTTTTTTTTTATCATGAATAACAAAGAACATAGAATGAGGTCTGCATTAGTCAGCCTTCCACTGATTGTAAGAGTAAAATGAGTATATAAAAGTCAAGGAGAAAATACTCCATCTACCTCCTTATCAATTAAGATGGATGGAACTTGTGTAAATAAACATACATGCTGGTTGTAGATGTGCTCCAGATTGGCAGCTGGTAAGCTTCTGGTGCTAAATAATGTCTATTAATAAGCATTAAGTGCGCGATGGAGAAGGGGCAGGGCCTCCCGTGGCAGGGGCTCTGTGTGGGCAGCATTACCTCAACAGTCAAACGTAGCTCCAGCCCACCTCACAGATTCCTACCTCCAGTGATAAAGTGTTTTTATCGGCAGGGTTTTAATCTGCTGGTTGGCTTGGTCATTTGCCAGATTACCAGTGATGTGAAGGGGTTACTGTTAACTTAAATAATAAGTGTTTTCTTCTCTGGGACCAATGGATAAATAGTGAATCTAGGTGAGAAAAGGTAAAAGGAAACATTTGTATCACAGAAGTGGGCTTCTGTGCCAATATTGTAAAATATCATTTTGGCAGGGGGGCTTGCCCTTTCGGCAAAGAAAGGTTATCATGAAATCGAAATGCAAATGCATTGTTAAAAACCGAGAGGGTACTTGGATCCTCAAAAAATGAAGGATGAAAACAACCTAGTACTCTACTACTAGGATTCCTTGGAGCCAGTACAGGATTCCTTCCTAGCATAAAAATAACTGATTTGTGAGTTCTTTTCCTCACTATTGAGAGGGTTCCCTCTTGATCGCTGCTTGTTTTTATTAGTCAGGCCTTGTAGCAATGCTGAGGCAGCTGTGAGACATCCTACCATTCATCAGCTTTTTATTTACTGAATGCCAAACACCATGCTAGACCCTGGGGGTACAATCAAGAGTTCCTGGCCCCAACAGAGCTTCTAGCCCTGCAGAGATGGGCATGGATATAGATGAGAAAACAATTATAAAATAGGATGATGAATGCTATTAAAGGAGAATATAGGATGTTGACAGAACATAATAGGGATACATGACCAAGATTTGGGGGTGGGGGGTCAGGAAAGTTCCCTGGAGGAAGTGACATTTTAGTGGAGACCTGAGTAGAAGTTAGCCAGGCCAAGAGATGGGGAGAGACAGAGGCACAGTCTTTGAAAAGCCCAGAGGTAAAAAAGAACTGACCCGGTCCAGACCTGTTGGGGAAACAGGGGCCCTTCTCCACTGGGGTTCCGTAAGAGAATCAAGCCATATGCTTCAAGGTAGCTTTGGGGAGAATGAGAAATATCGCTCAGATAATTTTTCCTAGGGCTTAATTCTCTTGTGGAACCCGGTTGAGAAAGGCTCATGTCAGTTTGTTCAGTATGTGGAGACAGCTGAGAGTAGAGAGAAAAGCAGGAGCAGGATCACGAAGGGCCTCGGAAGCCACATCAGTTTTATTTTGCCATATAGAAACTGCCTGACCACTAAATTAATTCATTAGATGGATATAGAACAATTCACACAATGAACAAGAAAAATCTAAAACAAAGCACAATAGATGGCATTAAAACATAAAAAAACCTCCTCCTCAGATTCAAATAAATCCTGCTTAATCTTCAAGTTTGAGTTCAAATCTCAATCACTCTATAATCAGTATTTACTGAGTACCAGCTCTGACTGGCACCCAGTACACACAGAGGGCATGAGACAGAGTCCCTGCCCTCCAGAGCTCAAGGTTCTTGCTGAAGTCTTTCTGACACATCCAGTATATATATTTCTCCCTTCCCCCACATCCTTTAGTCTTTAAACCTGAGAACAGTTTTGAGATAGGCTTGTAAAGAAAAATAAATGCGATCTCAGGATATGTGCATGTAGAAAAATTCAGATCAGAAAACAATCAATACCCCTTACTACAATTAAAAACCAAACCCTCTGCATTCATCTCTATGTACTTTAGCACAGAAAGAGGTCAAGAAATTTAAAGAGCAGCCAAAATTGTCAAGAGGAGGAACTGAAGGACAATTATAAATAGCTAATTATCTTAGGCAAATGGTGACTATGAAAGAAAAGGTACCATCGGGCTGTCTGCTGGATTAGAATACTGAGGATAGTTCTGGGACTACTTGCATGGTGAGTGAAGGGCTGTGGAACAGGAATACCTCTATGGGAAGCATTCTAGGAGACTGAAAACTGGACAGAGTAAACTGTGGAGTCTACCTTGTTTCTGAGGAGAAGGGAATTACATCAGGCTTTATCTAGTTCTATCGTGACTGTCACAGAGCTAGATAGGGGTCTTGTAACAAGGGACTGTTATAATAAGAGAGTACTGCTGATGAGGTCACACTAATTTAGTTTAGAAAAATAAAGGTAAGAGGGACAATCATAAATTTATGATTATGAATGGCAAATATGCACTGAGCCCAGATTTTTATTTCATTCATACTTGAAACATATGGCCAAAGATGCCTTTACAAACATGAACAAGTTATGTACTTCGCATCAATTATAAGGGAACACATTTACACAGTAGAGGTAGTATACCAAAATGATGGAGAACATGGGCTCTGGAAGTCAGACTGCCAGTGTTCCTAACCTAGCTCTGCCTCAACAGAAAGCTAGAGGTAATAACAGGAACTAGCTCACACAAATGTGGTGAGAATTATAACACATGCAAATTCTCAGAAAAAAAGGGTTTGGCACATGGTAAGCTCTCAGTAGATGCTAGCTGTTAATATGCTCCTGGAAGTCATCGCAAAGATCAGGAAACAAACTGATTTTTTAAAGTTTCAAATATATTTAGGAAACAGAAATCAATATTTAACACAACTAGGACATACACACCTTGAAGGTTAGTGATGTCTGGGTGGGGTGAAGCAGTAACACAATGCCCATTTTCCATCAGTTTTCAACTCTAGAAAGTAATAACTATTAGCTCTGGTAACCCTATATTACTTTTGAAAAAGTCATAAAAGCAATATGGGGAAAAGGGAGAGGAAGAAGAGAGAATAGATTTGGCTTCTCTCTAATCCTTAAATCCCCAACTTAAAAGTAACTCTTTCTGATAACCCTTATTTAAAGTAAGTTGTTATTTTCTCTCAGCACCTACTTTGCTTCCTGCATAGCCCAGAACTTATCACGATTTGTAATGATTTTATTTGCTTATTTATTTTTGTCTTCTCCACTAAATAGCTTCATGGTGGCAAAGAACATCTTTGTTCATTTATATCATCCTCAGTTAAGCTTAACACATGGAGTGCATACGGTATGAACTCAATAAATATCTGTTGCATGAATCATGAAGCAATGATCCCTCAGGCCCCTTTCAGCTAAAATCAGTAACTATTAGATAATAGAACAAAAAAATACCCAGTGTAGAGGGGGAAGCTTTTATTTTGTGGTCTAGGAAACATCTAACGCCTTATCGTGATCAAATTAACCAAATGGCTCCATTCCAAGAGGTTTAGTTAGAACTTGACTGATGACATTGATTAGTAACTAGCACCTTCCTCAAACAATGACTTTGTAAGTTTTGCTTTCACATTTCCTTACTCATTTTCATAATCCAGTCCCAAACTTCTGTCCAATACTGGATTGGCTACTTAAGAATCATCTGAAGAGCTTTTTAAAAATACAGATTTTTGGACCAAAACTCCAGAAGAGTCTTATTTAGTACTTGTATAATGAAGTTCTAGAATCTATATATTTAAAACTCTGCTTGTTTTGAATAATTAACATATGTATGTAGTACACAGTTCAAAAGGCTCAAAAAAGTTACGGCAAAGTCTCCCTTCCACTCCTGTCCCCAGCTTCAAGTTCCTTTTTCCATAACCTACCAGTTACCAATTTCTTATGTATTCTTCTAAATATTTGCCTAAGCCAAGTATTAATCTTATCCTTTGCTTTAAACACACAGTTGCATATTTAAAAACTTTTATTTTGTATTTCCTATTCCCTTTTAACAATATATGTTGAAAATGAAGGTATCTCTATATTTTCATTTAAAAAATTTATTAAATTTATCAGGGTGACTGGTTAGTAAAATTATATAGGTTTTAAGTGTACAATTCTATAATTCATCATCTGTACATTGCATTGTGTTCACCACACAAAGTCAAATCTACTTCCATCACCATATATTTGACACCCTTTACCCTTTTCTACTTCACCTCCAATCCCTTTTCCTTCTGGTTACTATTATACTGTTGTCTGAGTCTATAAGTGTTTGTTTGTTTGTCTATCTCTGTATTTTTCACAAGCATCCTAGATAGTTCTGATGTGAAGCTGAATATAGGAACCATTTCTTGGCCCAGGGTTAAGCAATTAAATTCAACTCACTGCAGCACATTAGAAACTCAAGGATATTAAAAAGCACTCAAAAGCAGCCTTGCTTACTTGACCTCACTCACATGAGCTAAAATATCCTCTAATGTCTCCATAAACCAGGAAAAACCAGTCATTCAAATGGATGTTGCCACTGCTGTTCAATTCTTGGGATCCTTTCTTGCCTAATATCACCTGGAATGACAAACCTCACAATTTCTATGTTACACAAGACATTTTGGTATTTGGGTTATAATGAGGTTTGCTCTACACTGATTTTCTCTCCTGGCAGTTACGTAGTTAAATGGAGCACAACCGAAATACTCCCCTTACTAATCCTTACTAACCCAACAGTATCCATCCAGTCCTCCCCCAGAATTGCTTTCTTACCATCTGGGCAAAAGCAATTAACTTAGACACTGTGGAGAAGACGGCATTTTCAGGCCGAACTTGCTGAATTCTCGAGTTCGGACTCCAGCAGACCTGCCTTCATCTCTATTCCGGGGCTATGGCTTGGGTCCCTGCCTTCTCTTCCCACCTACCCAAGAGACTGCAGAAAGAGTTTCCTTTTGGCCCGGAGGAGGGCTCTCCGGGGCCACCCGGGAGTCTCCTCCGCAGTGTCCCTTTCACCACGAGGGGCACCACGCGGCAGGCATCCTCACCTCCCCTGCGCCGCACGGAGGAAGGGGCGTAGAGGGCTCCCCAGCGAGGCAGGGAACTCTCGGGGACCGGGGCCGGCTTACCCCACCCCTCCGCTGACGAGGCTGTGAAAGGCTAGGGGAGGGCGTGATTCCTCTCCATCCCTTCCCCCTGGATGCAAACGTGAAGACGGGAAAGTGGGGCTTCGGGGCCCAAACCTCAGACCCCTCCCTTCTATAACTCGGCTTTCTCCAACTGCGGGCCCTGCTGCATCTACCTCCCCCCGAGCCGAGGTCCAGGCCTCCGCCCCGGCACCGTCTGGCCCGGTTCCGGCCCGCCTTCCCGCCCGCCCCAGCCCCCTCACCCAGCATGATGGGGCTGAGCCTCCGGGCCAGGCCCTTGGACAGATCGTACACGTAGAGCTTCACCGGATAGAGGTTCGGCGGATCCATCGGGACCCGTGGCGGCGTCGGCCACGAAGTCCGTCTGGCACCCGGCGACGGCTTGGACCTTCCCGTATCCGACTGGGGTGGGGAACGGAGGGAGCGGGGGCGACCCCAGCCCGGCCCGGCCTGACGGGCGGGGGAGAGGCGGCCCTGCGCTGCTCGCGGCCCCGCGCCCGCCTCGGGCAACGACTACTGTGAGGTGACAGAGCCGGGACCGACAGGGACCCCGCGGAAGAGGGGGCGGGGGCGGGACGCGCGCCCGCGCCTGTGCGTGCCGCCCTGACGGGAGCGAGGGGCGGGGCTTCGCCGGAGGGGGCGGGGCCTTCGCGGACCGGGCGGTGGTGGGGAAGGCCAAAGAGAGCAGGTTGTGGGAGGGGCGTGTCGGCCTGACAGAAAACGTGCGCGCTGTGCGTGATGACGTAAAGGGCGATGATTGGAAGAGAGGAGCGCCCGCGCGTGCGCAGCGCCCGACTGGCGTCCAGGTTGCTCTCGTCCCTGCGCTGGAGGTAGGCGGAAGCGGTCGGTGTTCTGTGTTGTTGCAGGCTGGCCAGGTCTGGCCTGGTTCTGTCCCCCCAGCCTGGCCGCAGGGCCGCGTCAGCCAGAAGTGTGCTGACCCGAGGTGCAGAGGCAGCCTCTGGTCCATTCCTTCCTCCTGGGGGAGGCGGCACCGGCCTTGGAGGTCCGCCTGCGTTTGAGACCCCCCACTGGCCGTGGCTGGCAGAGGAGTTGGGAGAGACTTTAGGGGCGGGATGAAGACCAGTGAGTCTGGCTAGAGAACAGAGTACCCTGGAGCGGGAATCCCTCAAGACCCGATAGAGCAGGAGGTGGAACGTGACCTCCACAGGGATCAGAGCGGCCACCCTGGGCCACCGCAGGCTCTGAAGCGTCCTTAAGGCATAGCCAAGGCGAGGCTGCTAGATGATCCTCATGCCCATTTACTTCTGCTTCTCAATTAGCAAACACTCTCCAGACAGCAGAATCCAGCATCCGCATTCCTCACGAGCAGCCTCGAGCCCTTTGGACAGATCTCAAAGGAGCCTAGGAGTCGACATTTTAAGTTTAAATTTGCTCGTTATTGATCCTAATTGTCTTTTACCTAGTGAGCAGTGACCAACATGTCAGAGTGGGAGTCTTATTACAAAAACGAGGGTGATGAAGAAGAAGAAGAAGAAGAGAGCCTTGAAGCAGGTAGTAGGTGACTTTGGCATGTACCGTTCCGTGTGTGGAAGAAAGACTTTCTCTGCCTATATTTACTGGGTGTCCTTTGCTGTTTAATGGCCTGCCCTTCTCTCTCCGGACGATCTCAAATACTTTTCTTCTTTTGAGATTTGCAGAGCTACCCTAGGCTCTTTTATTCATGTCCTACTCTAGTCTATGGGACATTCCTAGCCTTAAACTTTTGCTGGACACCGGTAGATTGACATCTGATCAGCTCCAATAAGTGACCCTGAACAGTGGTATCTTTTGTCACCTTATGTGGCCCAAGTAAGACTCTTCTTCGCCCAGGAAAGTAGTTTTACTCATTCTAGGACCTCAATATGAAAATGCTTTCAACATACAATAACTGCAGCAACCAAAGGATAGACATTAGTAACACAGTTACAAGTGTCATTCCCTCACCATACCCTCCAGGTTTGGGAGTATATGTTCAGCCAACACAGCAACACATAAGACAAAGACAGAGAAATAAAGGGTACATGTCATCTACATACTGAGTCCTGAGTAGAAATTTTTAAAGTATTTTTATTAAAATTGAGAAATAGGAAATATAAAAAATAGAGAAAGTTTATTGTAATCTATATAATCAACCACCCCAACACAACTACTACCAGCATTTGGTATTTTGCATATTTTCTTCACGTCTTTTATTCTGCACATTTTCTAACTACGTATTTCTTTTTCTTTTTTATATAGTTGTAATCGTGGTGCATATACATTCTAAAATTTTAATTTACACCATTCTTCTTCCAAAATGATTTTAAAACATATATACATAATTTTGTGTTTTGCCTTTTTTCTTATTATAGATATATCTTTATATTATGTAATATATAGATATATAATTTATATAATAGAGATATTATAGGTATAATCTTTTATATAATATATAATATTTTCCCATCTAACTACACACATATATATAGTTTTGATAACTCAAGTGTAGTATAATTTATTCATCTACTTCCTAGTGTATGTTTTAATTATCATTAATAAACATCATTGTAAAAAATTTTGCATAAAGGTTTTTCTAGATCTTAAGAGATAGAATTCCCTGGGTCAAGGTCGAATTTTGTTTAAGGCTCTTGACACATGTTGCCATATTGTTGTAAAAAGATGGGTAATTAAGTTTATTGTATCAAGCAGCAGTGTCAAAAGGGAGACAACCAGACATCATGTGCCTTTTTATGAAAAATGCATCACCGTGATGTAATTACACCAGAGAAAGGAAAAAAGAAAACCAGAATCTGATGAAGCTTCTCTAGGTCCTTAGTAGAAAAGAGGACTGTGTTGATCTGCGCCGAAAGAACGTAGTTGGCAAAATTCAGAAGGTGGAAAACTTCATGACACACATCCTGGTTCTTCAACAAATAAGTTATCAGAGACAGAAGATGGAGGGGTACCCATAGATTAAGTGGCTTCAAAAATATTTTTGAAAAGTCAAAATTAGTGTTTAGGAATGTTCACTTGGATGATAAAACTATAAAGAAAAATAAGGAAGTGATTTCTAAAAGTCAGGAGAGAGGTTACTCTTGGGAGGAGGGTGGATATTCTAATTGAGAGGGGACATGGAGAGGGCTTCTGGGGTGACTGGCAAGATTGCATTTCCTGGTGTGGGTAGTGGTTTTAAGGATGATCATCACCTTATAGTAATTCATCAGGTTATACTTCTGCTTATTGGGGTTTTCTCTGTTTTATATGAATAATAAACATGTTAAATGTGAACATTGAACAAACATTTTACTTCTGCTTTTTTCCTCATAGGAGAATATCAATATTCAGGAAGAGATAGTTTGATTTTTGTGGTTGACGCTTCTAGGGCCATGTTTGAATCTCAGAGTGAAGATGAATTGACTCCTTTTGACATGACTATCCAGGTAAGACTACCTTTTTATTTAATTAAAACAAACAAACAAACAAAAAAACCCTCAAAGTAGTAATACCACTTAAAAAAATATGGACTCTGAAAATTTTGTTTGTGAGTGATAAATGATGGTCAGCCTCCGAGGATGGCCATCTATACTTGCAGCTGAATTAGAGTAGCAGTTTTGGAGAACAGGCCCATTTTCTTCTGGATTTGAACTCTGGACCCTGTGAATACATTGCTCCCACCTCCAGCATTAACCCTTGTAGTAGGTGTGGGCTGCACAGGAAAAGATGGTCAGCATCTTTAGTTGTTAGAAAAATGCAGATCAAAACCACAGTGAGGTATCACACACACTAGGATGGCTATAATTTTTTTAAAAAAGGGAAAATAAGTGTTGGCAAGGAGGTGGAGAAATTGGAAACCTCATGCATTGTTGGTGGGAATGTGAAATGGATCAGCTGCTGTGGAAAATAGTTTGGCAGTTCCTCAAAGAGTTAAATGTAGAATTAGCATGTGACCCAGCAAGTCCCCTCCCGGGTATGTATATCCCCAAAAGAATAAGAAACAGGTACTTGAATCCAGATTCTGCCTCTTACAAACCATATGATGGTCTAAGAGCCACTCAACCTCTTGGTATCTGCTTTCTCATCCGTGAAATGGACAGAATTATAGTATCTTCCTCATCAAGCTGTTGTGAGGATTAAATAGTTTCTTTTTTCAAATTGAGATGTTATTCACATAACAATAAATTAACCATTTTAACGTGTACAATTCAGAGTTACTTAGTATATTCACAACTTTGTGTAACTACCACCTCTGTCTCATTCCAAAACATTTTGAATGGATGAACAAAATGTTTACACATACAGTGGGAATATTACTCAGCCATGGAAAGGAATGAAATACTGATACATGCTACAAGGTGAATGAACCTTGGAAACATTATATTAAGTGAAGGAAGCCAGACAAATGGTCATACGTTACATGATTAAATTTATATAGAATGTAGAATAGATATTCCATAGAGAATGCAGGCTGGTGGTTCCTAGGGTCAGAGGGAGGGAGGAACGGGGAGCTACTAATAAATGGGTTTGAGACTTGCTTTTGAGGTGATGAAAATGTTTTGGAACTAGATGGATGTAATGGTTGCACAATATTGTGAAAGTACTAAATAGCACTGAATTTTTCACTTTAAAATTGTTAATTTTGTTATGTGAATTTTACCTCAATTAAAAAGATTTCTATTTATAGAGAAATATTTGTATAGATATATATCTCATGTCTTATGTTTTCAGAGTTTAGAACCAAACAGAAGCTTCTCATGTTCTAATTTGTATACAGACAGTCCTTGCAGTTGGCTACTTGGAATATCTTGCATCTAAAAAAGAATTAAGAAAAACAATTCTTAACTTTAAAGCAGTGGTTTTCAAACTTTGACCTATATCAGAGTTACGAGCAGGGCTTGTTAACAAGGACTGTAGGGCTACACCCCAGATTCTGTTGGTTGGGATCCAGGACCAAGAATTTGCATTTCCAGCAAGTTTCCAGGTGAAGCTGATGTTGCTGGTTTGGAGATTACTCTCTGAAGAGCATTGCTTTCACCTTTTTTAGGTCATAGACCTCTCTTTGTAATGTGATGAAAGCTATGTACCTTCTCCCCAAAAAGATCACTTACAGTTCTATGTGTAGTTTCAAAGCGTTCCTGGAACCCTTCATTCCTAAAGAACCCAGAAGAAAAAGCAGTCTTATGTAGCGAATAAGTGAGACATTCACAGATGAGTGTAATGTATTTGGTAAGAAACAATGAAAAAGACGTTTTCTAAAATCCCTTTTAATTATTTTTGTTTTCGTATTTTTATTTCCGAGAACCAAAGAAACCCTCACTACATTTTTGTAAAAGTTTGTAGTCTGCTCAAAGAGTTGATTAAAATATTTATGGCAATGACTACTTGCCCTGCAGATTATAGTCAATCACTAGACATACTCTAAATTCTGTTTTGAACAACAGAACGCTGTGGAGGAGAACTGTTTAGGGGCTCAGACAGGACATGGAGGGGTCAGTATAGTTGGTTTATTCCTCAGCCTTGCAGATTTAGGAACTTAATTTTGTCAGTGTCCCCAGAATTAAATAGGTTGCCAGGACCGACTGACTCTTGTGAGATACTGACTTACCAGATGCCGACTTTACTTTAAACAGGCAGATAGACCTTTCCTGGAATACTGATGTCTATAATGGTGTAATTAAGCACAGTTTATTTCAGAAGATGCTGTCAGTAGTTATAGACTTATTTTCAGGTCACACATACTTATCGTTAGCTTAAACCTTTTATACATATAATTATTTTATAAATGTAAATTTCGTTTCTTAGTATCAAGCTACTTGAAAGATCAAGTGGCCTGTCCAAACCCAACCAATTAAATAAGTGACACAAGTGAGACTAAAATCCAGGTTTTCTGATTCTAGTACTGGGCTTTTCATCCCCCTATAACAGAGTTTCCTCCCTGAGTATATAAATGTTTTAATTCTCTGACTCTTTTATGATAAGGACTGCTTATACTTCTTATAGTATAATATATATGCTCATTACTTCTCACTAATTCATGAATTTCCTTAAGTTAGAGGTCATGTTTATTCTAATGCCATGTACAAATGTAGCAAATATATATTGAGCACCTACTATGTGCCAGGCATTTAAGTTTAATGGTAACTAGTTAAATATTAATTGAATTGTTATTTTTATTTTCAGTGTATCAAGAGTGTATACACCAATAAGATCATAAGCAGTGATCGAGATCTCTTGGCAGTGGTGTTCTATGCTACCAAGAAGGACAAAAACTCAGTGAATTTCAAAAATATTTACGTCTTACAGGAGCTGGATAATCCAGGTTAGTAGTATTCTGAGATTGACTTTCCCCTGACATGAGAAGGTCACTACCCTGAACAAAGAAGAATATGGAGAAAGAAGCAAATGACAGCTTGACTAAGAGTATGCTCTCTTGCACGAGGGGACTCTTACTGGGCTGTGGACGTTTGCTATGTAGGGTAAACAGCTCTGAGGTAAGGAAGGGACCCTAGGCCCTTCTGTTAGCCTTGTGAAGGCAGCTGCTTACACTGTCCTGACTTTTCTGCTCATTTGACTCTCTCTCTCTGATCAGGTGCTAAACGAGTGCTAGAACTTGACCGGTTTAAGGGTCAGCAGGGGAAAAAACATTTCCAAGACGTGATTGGCCATGGATGTGACTACTCACTAAGTGAAGTGCTATGGGTCTGTGCCAACCTCTTTGGTGATGTCCAGTTCAAGATGAGCCATAAGAGGGTCATGCTGTTCACCAATGAAGATAATCCCCATGGCAATGACAGTGCCAAAGCCAGCCGGGCCAGGACCAAAGCTGGGGATCTTCGTGGCACAGGTCAGCATTTTCCCTGTTCTTTTAAATTGGCACTTAATTTTATTGCTTCTTTATAGCCAATGTCAAAGATTTGCTTTTCACCATTCACAGTAAAATGAAAGAATAAAGCGAAGCCATTGAAAATGGCCAGGCCATTAGCTGTCTAAAGGACTCTCCCAGAGTTTCTTGAATTTAATGCTATCATGAATGGTGGTTTTGAATAAATTACCTGAACTCATTACAGCAGCCAATTGATTCCTTTAGCCCTTTCCCTAAGTCCTGACATGTTAATTGGTCTAGTTCTTTGGAAGCTTTTAAAAGCATATTTGAGCTTAACAGAAAAAAATTCTTGCTGAAAATTGTTTTCCCTCACTTTGATCTTTCCTTGCCCAGGCGTCTTCCTTGACTTGATGCACCTAAAGAAACACGGAGGCTTTGACATATCCTTATTCTACAGAGATATCATCAGCATAGCCGAGGATGAGGACCTAGGAGTTCATTTCGAGGAATCAAGCAAGATAGAAGACCTGTTGAGGAAGGTTCTCTCCAGGGACACCAAGAAGCGTCCGCTTAGTAGGTGGGTACCGAGCCTGGGCCACCTGCCCACAGTTCCCGGTCCTAAGCAACAGATGGCTTGACCTCCCGGCTACTTATAAATGTAATTCTGGGTCACGTCACTGCCTCACTGTGTTCCTCTAAAAAACTTTCTTTCAGGATGTCATGAACTATTTGCTTCTCTTTCTATGGAAAAAGCTAGGATATTTCTTCAAAATAGCATAGCCCACCATTTCCTTGGGGTAATCAGTTGTGGCCTTACGGTAACCTCAGTTGCACTCAGTAGTTTATTGGCTGCTTTCGTCTCTAAATTAGGGATAACGTAGTACCAGGTACAGAGCAAAATCTCGATAAACGTTGGTTATTATCATTGTTAAAGCTGTGTTATTCTGATTTACAAACTTGAGGCTGGTAGGAACCGGACTCTTGGCTTATCTTCCTTCAAAGAGCTTTGGCTCCTCAGCATTTCTTCCTAAAGAGCATCCGGCTTTTGTTTTGGCCTAGTTTCCTCAAGGTAAGGGAATATGGCCATCGGTTTTTGAGCAGTTTTCAAGAGATTACAGATATTCTACTAGAAAACTCACAGAATTATTTTAAGGAAATTACAAACCAGCTCATTGCTATAGTTATGGTTTTGTCATTGCTCTCTTCCCACTTCATGGGAAATGATGGGGTTGTTACCACTGCAATTTGGAAATCTACACATTTTGGCAAGGGTGCCCGGGAACATAAAATAGAGTCAGATTGATTGGATTCTACTCCAGACCTCTCTGCTGTGTGGCCTGAGGTAAAATGTGTAACTTCTCTGAACCTCAGTAAAAGGGGAGCAAAACTTATCCCTCCTTATAGGACTGTTGTGATGATTAAATGGAATAATTTAGGCATAGTGCTTGGCACGTAGTAATTATTTATAAATGTTTGCTATTCTTATTTTGTGGAAGAGTGTTATAGGATACTTGATATGAATAATAATACACTGGAGCTGTTCGAGAGCTAATAATGCCTTAGACCAAAGGCCTAGAAAATTCTCATAATCGTTCTTGCTAAAAGATAATAATGTAATTGTTTTATTGCATGTTTACTGTGTTCCTGGCATTATCCTAAGTTCTTCGTGGTGAACCTGTTAATTAATTCATTTAATCTTTAATAATGACCTTTTGAGGTAGATTGAAACTTCCCTATTAGTAACATTTCTTAATCCTAAGACATATCAAGCAACTTGTTTTGCACTGTAGGCTTCCACATTTTCCTTGACAAGGTATTACATAAACCGTGTGATGTTGCACTGTAAGTCTGTCTTAGAGTTATGACATTTTCAAGGTCAAAAGGTACTTAATTCATAAATGTGAAAAATTTAAGATGGGTTGGAAGGAGTAATGGAGTTGCTATTTTAGATTAGAAATAGAACCAAAGTCACTTGAAGCCCAAGGCCAGAGTGGACCACATTAGCCAGTGCTTTTTCTAAAGATGATACAACTTTGAGAATACAGCAATTAAAAAAAAATTACTTTTGAAGATTGAACAGTTTTTTAATTGGTTACACTCTTGTCAGTTCTCCTTTAGTAGCCCTTAGACAACTGAGTTTAACACCTAGTAAGCCAGAATAATTTAAAGTAGGAAGCCACCAGATAGTTGGTGAGCCTGGATCGGGTATGCCCACCACGTGGCCAGGGTAGGGCACAGCACCTGGTTAACATTCTCCCAAAACTACAGTGGGGTAAGGCTGGTTCCCAAAGGAAAATTGGGGTTTCATTATTAAAAGAAGGGGAAAGGGATACTAGACAAGATGATCAATACAGGGTAATGATGATTAAATGAGAGAATAGCTATAAAAGGATTAGTATATTGCTGGACACAATAAAAATAATCATTTTTATTACAGTACATTCTTTGTCATTATTTTAAATAGTTAATATATCTTGAAACTAATTTTTGTGGTATAAACCCTGAGATGGTATTACAAACTCCACTGTATTTTTAAAATGCATTATATTTATATTCTAAGAGCTTGTTTAGTATTATCAGAGCAAATAAAGCAAATTAAAGCTTGGGTACCATGCAGGAATTTTAGATAGGAAAGTATTATCATTCAGTGTATGCTGTTTTTATTTTTTTTTTCCTTTAGGTTGAAGCTCAAGCTCAACAAAGATATAGCGCTCACCGTCGGCATTTATAATTTGGTCCAGAAGGCTATCAAACCTCCTCCCATCAAGCTTTATCGGGAAACAAATGAACCAGTGAAAACCAAGACAAGGACATTTAATGTAAATACAGGCAGTTTGCTTTTGCCTAGCGACACCAAGAGGTCTCAGGTAGGCCTGCCTGCCTTCTTACCTAATTTTGTCCCATCGAAATGTTAACCAGGAAGGGGAGACACTGATCAGCCTAATCAGTTAAATAACTTTCTTGTGTGTGTCTTTCTAGCCAAGCAGTTAAAACACAAAGTCATTGCTCTTTGGAACTAGGCACCTAGATCAGTGATACCTTGAGAGCTAGAAAGTTAGAGCCAAGTGTTTGAAAGGGATGTCAGTGACGACTGTAGCCCTTGATCACTCAGCATGTGCTGCTCTGTGACTTGTAGGTCGAATTCTTTGCTCAGGTACAATAGCAGAAAATGCTTGATAGTTGACAAGGGAGATGATGAATTAGGTGTGAGGCATACTCTTTTTTTTTTTCTAGGGAGAGATTTTTGTTTTGGCCAAACTAACCAAATTTGTGCTTTGAAATGATACGTGTATGTCTTTCTTAATCTGAAAGACAATTTAGAATGCAGAATGTTACCTTTCTTTATTCTCTTCCCTTTGTTCGCTCTGTAGAAGCATTTGATATCTAAAATTAAAATTAAATGAATCAGCCTTCCTTTTTGATGATGCAAAATGTGGGAGAGAATCTAAGATTTTTATAAGTTCAGGGCCTACAAGGATCAACTAAGTGACTAAAATTAGATATTTCGATTAAGCCGATGAGATGTTATTTGGAGCCCAAATTTCAAGCCAAAGTGTTTTGCCCTGCTTTCTGAAGGAGAGAAGAAATTTCCTTTTTCATTTTGGAGGTAACTAGTTTTCCATGTTGGTTTATTCATAGGCAGTAGCTCTTCCAGTCACCGAGTTTCTTGATTCAATGCCCCACCCCCAGCACCGCAAAAAACAACAAAACCCAACCTTGAGTGCTTTGTTTTTGTTTATAAAACGCAAATTTGACTCTGTTACTAATTGCATATTTAGGACCAAAATGCAAACAAAGTTTGGAAGTAATTGTGTGTGTGTGTATGTCTACCTCCCACACTAACTGAGACCCAGCACACTACCTGACATAGGTCCTCTCAATAAATAGTTATGGTTTGAGCATCTTTTGTGTGTCAAGGATAATGCTGACCATTCATTACTTGTTAAATGAGGGAGAGAGTAGAAGTTTGAAGAGCATGTCCTTTGGTACCATACAGACCTGGGTTTAAAGTCCAATTTAGTAGTATAACCTGGAGCAAATTACCATCCCTTGAGCCTCAGTTCACTCATCTGTAAAACAGATTTTTACATCTATGCCTGGGATTGTACAGAGATTAAGTAGAATGACATAAAGTGGTAAAGTGCCTCCCGGGCTCTTAGTAAATGTTAATTTCCTGTGTTAATACCCCTGGAGAACCATCTTCCTGCTCCTTAGAAGAAAGTGGGTTTTGACTTGTTAGTGACACGTGGCAACAACTTTGCATCTCCATGTAGCCTCTCTATGTGTCCTTTCTTGTCCCCCACCTTTAGATCTATGGGAGTCGCCAGATTGTACTAGAGAAAGAGGAAACAGAACTGCTAAAACAGTTCGATGAACCAGGTTTGATTCTCATTGGTTTCAAGCCCTTGATGATGCTGAAGAAGTACCATTTCCTGCGGCCCTCTCTGTTCGTGTACCCAGAGGAATACCTGATCAATGGCAAGTGGCCCAGACCAAGGGTAAACAATTGAGTAACACGGAAGGCAACTTACTGAGTAGCAGCTTCTAAATGGGTGCTGCTTGGGAACTGTATAGGGTGTGTTATTGGTGTATTTTGAGAGTATTTCATGCTCAAATAAATGTTGGAAATGTGGGACTAAACCAGGTTAAAGCGATTTCCCTAGGACCTGTATTAAGCTGATACACTGCGAATATCCAGAAGGGAATGTGGAATTAATATTTTAAAAACTTTCTATGAAATTCTTAGAGGCATCAGATAGTGTTTGAAAAACAGACTTCTTTCCTAGTGTAGGCAATTAAAGAGGTTATGAACTTGGCCATTGTGTTTATTTGTGCTATAGCTAATGAATCCCCCAGATTTGATCTGATTTGTTTTGATTAGCAAATGGGGGTTATGTCATTAGCCTAAGGATAATAAAAGTAAAATGATATTCTCACTTCTAAATGGAGCATTTGAGGCATCCAGTCTCATTTCTTTCCTTTCTATGCTTCTGCTACCCCCACTTTCCCCTCAGCTCTGGGTCCATCACCCCTTACCTGCAAAAGAATCATAAGCCCTTTTAAGAAAATAATATGGGCTAAGAGGGAAGAATGGAAACAGACACCTTTAGGGTATTGACCCCTGGGATGTTTCTTTTCCAGGGAGCTCAACCCTGTTCAGTGCTCTACTCATCAAGTGTCTGGAGAAGGAGGTTATGGCAGTGTGCAGGTACACCCCCCGCCAGAACATTCCCCCTTATTTTGTGGCCTTGGTGCCACAGGAAGAGGAGCTGGATGACCAGAAAATTCAGGTGACTCCCCCAGGTATGTGAAAGAGATTTTTGGTGCTTCTGAACCTGGCTCAGGCTTTGGAGCCACTCCTGGGATCCCAACTGTACCGTCTGTACCAGAGCCTCCAGAAATGGGCCCAGGAAAGTCTGTATTTTTGAGGTTTCACAGATGAATTTGATGCACTGGGCTGCCGAATACGGTTGTGCACTATACAGTGTGCACAACCGTACAAGGCAGCCCTGTAGCCAGGGTTGAGAATTCATAGCATAGGGACTATTTGCGGGATACTGACACAAGTTCACGGGGTCTTTCTACTAACACCTTTCTTTACTAAAGCCATTGTTTGGCACGTTTGTAGTGTTTAATGTTTGGTTTATCCTGTGTACACAGGGCAGTGAAGTATAGTGGAAAGGCCTTGAGTTTTGAAGTCAGATCTGACCTTATCTTGTGCAACGTGTCTGAAAGCTTACATTTTTCTGTTTTCAGACCATCTCTGCCACTTGTATATGGGAAGAAGCACCCCTGCCTTGGGGACGCCCTCCAGAGGGAGTCTGCTAGGCAGAGGCTAACAAATAAGCCAGTGAAGGAGAAATGGGGTGTGTAGGGTCCCAGTCCCAGACTCACAGGGCATAGAAGGGTGAATTTGGAGCTGAAAGGTAAAAGACAACTCAATCGCTGAAAACTTTTGTTAAGCCAAGTACAGAAAACTTATCTCCCTTCCTCAGGCTTCCAGCTTGTCTTCTTACCCTATGCTGACGATAAACGGAAGGTGCCCTTTACTGAAAAAATTATGGCAAATCCAGAGCAGATAGACAGCATGAAGGCTATTGTTCAGAAGCTCCGCTTCAAATACAGGTGAGAAGGGGTCGGTCTCAGGCTTTCTTCTGGAACTGCCTCCTGAGTTCAAAGTCTTTTTGAAAATCTGAGTTAAGCCTGGACCAAGAGAATGGGATTTTACTCTTTTCACTTAACTGATTATAACTTTTCAAAAGCAATATAGAGTCTGGAAAATCTTATTATAGTGACTCGAATCGTGCTAAATGCTTACAGCTGGTTGACCTGTCACGTGCTTAGCCAGATTAGTTGAGCAAGTTCAAAAAGGCAGCAGTAAGGAGAAAATTAGTTGGTCTTTTCCTTGGTTTACTCACACAGTGAAGGAAAATAAGTCAATCCAGTGTAAGTTGTTACAGGATTAAAAGAACGATTATATAATTCATTTTCTTTCGTACACACACAGACCATCTCTGAGAACCTGCTGCCCTTGGAGCAAGTAATACCTTCCGCTCCAGGTGTAGCCTCCTGCTGATCTTTTATTGGGCAAATGGAAGAAGCATTGTTAAGATTCTCCTTTGTGCCAGGCACTGTTCTAGATGAATTCCAATGTTATCTCATTTATTCTTCATAAGAACCCTGAAAACTAGGTTTTGTGCCTATTTTACAGATGAAGAAGCTGAGGTTTAGAGGAGTGAGGCAGCTTGCCCCAACTCATCCAGCTGAAAGAGCTAGGTCTTTTTGGCCCTAGATTCTTTCTCTTTTTACTCCCATGCTGCTACTGAGTATGGGAAGAATGAGGTCTCAGGCCCATTATGTCCCTATCTCCCATCATCTCTCCTTCGTCTTGTCTCTGTACTTACATGGTCCTGCCTCCTCCATTTCTCTCTGCCCACAGCTTCCAGTGGCAGACAGGTGTGCACGTATTGTTTGCTTTTAAATTAGCTTTAGAATCTCTAGCATCAGACAACAAATGGAAAATTGAAAGAAAGAGAAGTTGATTCAAGAGACAAGATTCCCAACTCTTAGTTGGGGTGCTTTTCTCAGCTAACTTTGGACCTGAGCTTTCGCAGTTGGGCTTATTTATTTATTTTTAAAATTTTTAAAATGTTTGCATTTTTATTTTAAAATTTTTTTATGTTATTGTTTTAACAGGAGTGATAGCTTTGAGAACCCAGTGCTACAGCAGCATTTCAGGAACCTGGAGGCCTTGGCTCTGGATTTGATGCAGCCCGAACAAGTGGTGGATCTGACATGTAAGAGGGCCATGGCTGAGAAGTCCTTGTCATGAGGGCTTCCTTCTCCATCTTACTCTGAACCAGCAGTGCGGATGATTCTCCCAGCACCCTCTAAAGACTCAGCCTCTCTGTCCAGCCCATGTTTGAGAGATTTTCTAGGATAGCTGAGACTGCCCAGGAACACATTTGGCTGGTTCTGCAGTGAGAAGAGAAAGTACCAGGCTTCTGAGACCTGCCTCTGAGCAAGGCCACCCCATGACTACATGATGGTAGAAGTTAACAAAAATAATCCATAGCATTTATTGAGTGCTTACTGTGTGCCAGGCACTGTTGTCCTATGCGCTGGCTCATTTAATCCTCATAACTATGAGGTAGGCACTGTTGTTGTATGTGTCTTGAAGAATGCTCCATCCCAGCCACTCATCCCTCACTCCTTCTGCTCTCCTGTCAGCTCTCTCACCATTCCTGATTACAGTCCCATCCACCCCCTACCCACGCCCCCAACAGCACACACTGCTTCGGCCTTCTGTCTCACCCACCTTCTATTCACACTCCACACTGCTGTCAGGGCTATCTTTCTAAAATGCATATCTGATCACATCACTCGCCTGCATAGCCCTTCAGTGATTTTCTGCTGTTCTCATGGTGAGGTTTAAATCCTGGGCAGGCTTTCATGCTTCCGTGACCTTGCTATGCTTGACTTTTCAGCCTCCTTGCTGGTCCTGCCCTCCTCACACCCTGTTTTCAAGCTCTATAATGCATGCTGTTTCTCATCCCTATGCCTTCTCCTGCTTGGAGTAATATCTACCTGAGGAAGATATTAAGCTTTCCAGAAAGTTCTTTCCTGACTCCTCCTGGGTTCCAGTGTCCCCTGTACAGTCTCTTTTTTCATGGCATTGCCCAGCTCTATTGCATCTATGTTTTTACCACCTCCTTACCCTGACCAGGCTGTAAGCTCACTCAGGGCACAGACTTTTGTTTGATCCCCAGAATCTCACCCAGTTCTCAGCTCCTAGCTGCTTGACCTCAGGCAAGTCATTTGACCTCTCTGTGCTTGGCTGTAGTTAGTGCTCATGAAATGCAGTCGTTAGAAGGTACTTAGTAAATTTTAGAAAGACTTTATTGAATGTTTTCATGGCCAGGTCACTGCCTCCTCGTGGACCCTTCCCTGACCTCCCCCGGCCTCACTAGGTGCTTTCTCTTCTGGTCCCCAAGAGTTAGAACCGGACAGAAAGCCAGGGTTTGTGACTCTTCCTATGTTTTGATTTTCTAGTGCCCAAGGTTAAAGCAATGGATGAAAGACTGGGTCCTCTCGTGGATAACTTTAAGGAACTTGTCTACCCACCAGGTTATAATCCTGAGGGAAAAGTTCCCAAGCGAAAACAAGGTAAGGAGCCAGTGAATGTTCAGCAGCTTATTTCAAAAAGTCGTCTTTATGCTCCTATTACAGAGGATAATGATCTTCAGAAATTTCTATACAAATCTATATATTAACATACACAGACATATATATTTCAGCAAGAATGGGATAGTATTCACATTGTTTTCTAGTTTATTTTGTTACTCGGCTGTATATGATGGACAGTTACTTATATCCACACTTACATTTCTACTTAATTAAAAAAGAAAGCTGTAGAGCACTTCATTGGATAGATGTGCATAGTGTATTCACTCTATCAGTAGATACGTGGCAGTGAACGTGGACCACATTTGTCAGCTTGTGTGAGCAGATTGTTAAGAGTCGACCCAGCAGTTCTTAGCGCTGACATTTCTGGGTCAAGGTGTAAACATTTAAAATTCTGATAAAAAGTGCCAGCATGCCTCTGAAAAAGAGATATAGTTTATATACTACGCAAGAAGGGATGGGTGTGTTTTTCTATGCTCTCACCAATCCTGGACTTTATTTAATATATATATATATATATTTTAATTTCACAAAAAATAGAGGGAAAATTATATTCTATTATGATTTGCAGTTCTCCAGTTCTGACTGAAATGTAGTTTACTCTTTTTCCCCTGTGAACTTCCATTTCTACTGAACTGCCCTTTTTCTTACTGCTGGATCCAGAGTACTCTACCGAGGCTCTCCCATTTTTCAGGATGGCCCATTATGAGTTCCTCACCATTAGGAAGAGTTTTGGCTTAGGCTGTAATCCTTTTGGCTGTCTTTGGATACGTAAAGCCAAATATAGGCCTTGCTTGCCTAAAAAATGATGAGGGAAGTGGAGGTGTGAGAGGGTAGGTGGTGGCCATGGCCTTTCTCCTTTTTGCGTTGGAAGCGACTCCTCCAGTGCCCTGTGTGAACTGCCATCGTAGCTCTTCACACCTGTGCATGCTCTCGTTTACCTCGCTCAGCCAGCATTCTCGTCACCTCGTATGCTGCCTTGGTACTTGCGTGGTGCTCTCTAAATGCTTTTCGAAGGCAGGAGGGAAGGAATGAATGACCTGCTCACTTAGCTTGAGCAAGTTTTGAGTACCAATGGCACTCAAACCACTCTTAACTCCCTCCTAGGTGTGATAGTTTTGAATTTACACTTAATAAAACTGCCTTGTCAAGACATTTGCCTTCCCGATGGTGTCCTAGGTGGGCAGCACGGCTTTATGGAAGATGGTTGACTACAGCCTAGATCATATGAACACCCTGTGCAGTGTAGCCACTGGGATGCCACTGGGATGCCACTGGTAGCATTTCCAGTTATTCTCTTCTGACCTTTTGCCCCAGATGATGAAAGTTCCAGTAGCAAAAGGCCCAAGATGGAGTTATCCAAAGAGGAACTGAAGGCCCATGTGAGCAAGGGCACGCTGGGTAAGCTCACCGTGCCCATGCTGAAGGAAGCCTGCAGGGTGTATGGGCTGAAGGGCGGGATGAGGAAGCAGGAGCTGCTAGACACGCTCAGTAAGCACTTCCAGGAATGACCAGACCATACAGCCAGCTGCCCTTCAACACTGCCCGGTTTTGCTCATCAAAAAATATTCTCCTGAACCAGGAAGATTCTGCCTGACAGAAGCCAAGGTTTTTACATTTATGAGACTTTCTGTTGCCATGGAGATAGAGTAGCCCTCCTTGCTGTGCCTTATTCTACTCTCTGAATAAAGAGCCCTAATTTTCTATCATATACTGTTGTTTAGAGGAAGATATCAGCCTCACTTCCAAACTTGCTGCTAACTCTTAGCTTAATTTTCTCTCCCACTTGGAACACACATCATCACAGTGGAAATGGATATCAATGACAGTAGGGAAAGTATGACAAGGACAGGTGAACATACTTCAGGAATGAGAAGCCCTAGCAAGATCCTCTGTCCTCACACCTGTTTTCCTTTAATTGTGTCATAGTAAGATCTAAAGACCAGATTTTAGAAGCAATAGGAATGTGGCATTTCAAATTCTAGTTACCTGTTTGCTTCACGAGTAAGTAGTAAAGCACACCCCTTGTTGCATTCCTCTTAATGCTGCATTCAAGTATATGAAGATCTATGTTTTCTCTTGTTCTGAGAATGCGGGTTCCTTTTAAGTGAAATGAGTTATTCCTCTTATTTTTCAGGGGAGCATTAGAGGCAGGGGAAGAGGAGAGTCCTAATGTTAGAAGGGGAAGTGGGAGTGTCTTTTTCTTTGTGTTCTCCCCCCACCGCATCCCTCTTCCATCCCCTGTCCCTTTCCTGCTCTTTCTGCTGCTACTGCTTTTGAAGAATTAGCTTGAGAGAGGGAAAGAAAGCATCTGTAAGGGTTTGCATCCTCCGGGGATGGCTCAAGATTCAGGGTTTGTAAGTCCTGTGTCCTTCGGGACTAGAATGAGGGTCTCAAGAGGCGGTGTAGGAAGAGTCAAATTCCTCTTGTAAAAGACTTTCAGTTTTGCGTTCTTCACTATGAACTTTTTAAAGTTTTTTTTTAACTTATTTTTTTTGTTGTTTGGAAAGGAGATGTACATTCTTGTTTGGGCTTCTTTCCTTATTTGGGGGAGAAGGAAGAAAATTCTCCAATTAGAATAGATGCTTTTTATTGAATGTCAATTGAAAAAATAAAAAACTTTTTAAAAAGATGCTTTTGAAGACACAGCAAAGTAACACAAAACCATTTAACAGTCAATGCTCACTCATGTTGAGGAATTAGACCATTCTTAAATGATGCATGCTATAAGACTCTGGGTTCTAGAGGGGGTACTAATGCTATCAGGATAGATTAGAATTAGGCTAGTCATCACAAATAGGAAGGTAAGAATGAGTACCATCACTGAGCCTTTGATTTCAACCCTGGATTTCCTGGCTGAAGACGAGGAGCCCTGGAGAGAGAGTTCCAGGCTTTTCTATGCACTCCTGCAGGTCTTCATCCAAGTCTAGATCCTTTTCCTCTGTTCTCCTATTTACAAAATGGAGAGAATGAGAGTTCAAGGGTCAAACAACAAACACCTAGTGGTAAGGTGAATGATAGAAAAGTACCACCAAAGGTCTATGGTAAAAAAACGGCTGTGTGATGGTTTTTTTTTTTTTTTTTTTTTCTGTAAATTAATGATGCTCACCTTCTCTGCTGTCGAGCTCCCCAGGAGAGAAGAAACATGTCCAAACACAATTTTGTTAGGCTTTTGTAAGCTCCTAAGTCAGATTTCATAAATTCACATCTTGGCTCCATCGCATACATACACATGACTGTGGGATCTGGCATTTTTGAGCCTCAGTTTCCCCATATGTACAATAATAAGCGGAATGGTGAAAATAAAATGAGAAATGTAAACAGATACGGTGCTCAATAAGTACTAGCTGTGCCCTTGAAACTCCTGTCGCTGCAGACATCCCTCACCCCGCCAGGCGGCGGTGACGTGCGGGCGCCGAGTGGGGAAAGGGACCCACGCGAGCGGGCGCCAGGGAGGGCAGGTGCGTTAGCACCTGGACAGCGCCCATCGGGCCAAAAGGAGACGAAACAAACGCGTGGGCACGTGGACACACGTCCAGGCCAGATGCAGAGGGAACATCTCCTGTAACGAGTTTTAATGTCTTATTAAAAAATAAGAAGAAAAGGCAGGACCACGTACTCCGGGACGACGTCATCCAGAGATTTTAACCTCAAATCCATATTGTGGGAGAAACACACCTGTTACACATGAGCAGGAGCTACGATGACTGTCCAGCCTTTCAGGCATGAGCCCAAACTGTCCCCGAGTACATAATTATCCTCATTGTAACTATATCCTATGAAAGCCAGTCCTACATGAGATTTACTTCTGGGCACTCCGAGGCAGCAGGGAACACCTCACCTGTGGGCCCTCCAGCACTGCCAGTGCTCTTCAGGGCCCTGCTCTTTTGACATGACCAGATTTATTGCTATTTTTCACAAGACATCCTCACCTTGTTATCACGCCCCTGTCCAGTCTTTGTTGTTTATTGCTGTGTAACAAACTGTACCCAAAGCGATTGGCTTAAAAACAATGATTCTCTCACCATTTCTGTGGATAAGGAGTTTGGGAGTAAGTAGGGTAGGTGGTTCTGGCTTGAAGTCAGTTGAAGTTGGGTTCAAGATGTTGGCCAGGGCTGCAGTCTGTTGCAGGCTCTACTGAGGCTGGATGATTCACTTGCAGAGAGGCTGTATTAATCATTTATTTTCTGTAGCTAATATTTTGACATCTTAGGGGCCTTACAGACCCAGGAGGGACTGCTGGAAAATGCCAGATACATTTAGCTAGTTCCTAAAGATAGTTACCAACTTGAGAGCACACTTCTCATGCAAGCCAAGTACCTCCTTTATCTGACACACCAAACCAATATTGTCCCTGAACAATCCCAGAGCCAGGCAACCAGACCAACCACCCTTATAATTCCCAAAGCCCACAGGAATTACTTAACTAGCCAATCCTAAGGTGTTGCCTTGCCTTTGCCGTGGAAACCCCAGTAAAGGTTGTGGCCTACAATTTTTGTGCTTCTGCTGCCTGACCAAAACCAAAACCTGAAGTGTCCCGTGGCCCTGTGTGGTGTGGCACGCCCCCTTCTCTTGAAAAACCTAATACTTCTTTTGATAGTGTTCACCTTTCCATGTCACTAGTCATTTCTATAAATTAAAATCCCTCGAGTACACGAGACAGAGACTCATTTCTATGACTGGCAAGGTTGGTGTTAGCTTTTGGCAAGGGGCCTTAAGAGACACTTAAGTCGTCATAATATGGTTGATTTCCCTCCTAGTCAGTGATCCAGAGAGGAAGGCAGAAGCTGCAATGTCT
The DNA here is from genome assembly GCA_030015415.1 of Cynopterus sphinx. Classification (NCBI taxonomy): domain Eukaryota; kingdom Metazoa; phylum Chordata; class Mammalia; order Chiroptera; family Pteropodidae; genus Cynopterus; species Cynopterus sphinx. The sequence continues at coordinate 170,382,867 of CM057380.1, forward strand.
TAGAACCTTGGAAGTCACACGTCTTTCCATGACACTCCAAATGCTGCAGACCAGCTTTGAGTTGGTGTGTGCTAAGACTACGCAGGGTGTCGATTCCACAAAGATCACAGGGGGTGGAGGGGTGCATTTTGGGACTGGCTGCAGAGCATGGTGGAGAATATTGACTTGCTACTAAAAATTTCTTTCCTTCCTTCAGGAAATAAGCAATTATACCCACCACCTCCGCCACATTGTAAGCAGATATATTTGTGAACTGGAGGCATATGCCTTTTTCAAAATGTAATAGACACTCAAAACTAAGGGATATTAAGTGCCTTTAACAAACTCCTTTTTCCCTTAATTTGGGATTAAAGACAATGGAAATGCATTGTTTAGTACTTAACACTACAGATGAATAATCTCTTTAACAAGATTGGAAATATAAAAATATTCCTTCATCATAGGTTCACTTGGGAAAAAGGGTTCAGGAAACTTATTCTAAAATAGAAGTTCCGAAGCAGCGGGGGGTGGGGTGGGGCAGAGGACCCCTTAAGACCCAAGGAAAGCCACTGGATTTTCTCCAAAATCAATTTTATATGCAATTTTTTGCCACCTACCTCATAGGTGGCTGGATTTAAGTGACCAGATTTCCTGCTGGTTTCCATGTCTAGGCTTTAAGAATTATGCATTCTACACTTTTGGGGCATCTGTTGGACCACTGCTCGAGATGCTAGGGCATCACGTAGCTCTAATGAGGGTGATCAGAAAAACTCAGTATTAGTTAAGGACAAGTTGAACAGAATGTTACAGTACTGGGGGGCAGAGAGCAGTCAAGACGGGGTAGCTAGAAAAGGCCCCGGAGAAGTGATATTTGAATTAAGACTAGCATGAGGAGAAAGCCACCAGCGCAGTAAAGGAATACAAAGTACAAAGAATTTAAGAAAACAGGTGTGGAGTGTTCCAGAAACCAAATATCAAACACCAACCCAAGACAGAACATGGTGGAGGCAGACAGAGAGCAGGCAGTGAAGGCCATTGGGAGCAGGGAAGAGCCAGTGACCACAAACTGACACCCTGCCCTTTGAAGGCCTGCCGTGTAGCTGTGGGAACTAACACCCCAGACTAGAATGGGCGCCAGGGATGAAGACCCCAGGAGCTCCTGGCCCACCCTTCTTAAGGCTCTTGTAGGTAAGCCCTGGCTTCTATTCAGGTGGAAGTTGGATTTATCTCCTCTGGCCCCCAAATTATGTCTTTTAGAGTATGATTATAAAGACACTTATACTATAAAAGAAAATACAAAGAAGTACTATCTCAAACTCCACCATCCATAAGTATAAAACTGTTGAGGTTGGAGTGATGGCATATAAACACTGGGCTGTGGTGGGGGAAATGACTGGCCCAGCAGGAGCAGAGCAGGCCTCAGCAGGACTGGGTGCTGTCCAGGTTCCCCAGGCATGCTTCCTGCTGGAGTGGGTACACTGGCCCAAGCTGGCCAAGAGGAAACCAAATATATCCTCATCAACCTGATCATTACAGGCTCAGGCTCTCATGGCACTTACCGTTAGATAAGAGTAAGAGGCAGGTGAGATGGCAGTGGCTTCACCACCAATACTAATCTCCCTTCCCCGCTCTCTCCAGCATGTGTGAAGGACTATCAGGAGCCCTAATTCTGCAAAATGATTCTCAACTAGGGGTGACTTTGTCACCAGGAGACATCTGGCAATGTGTGAAGGGAGGGGTTAAGGTCACTACTGACATCTAGTGGGTGAAGGCTGCTGAACATTCTACAACATACAGGGCAGCACCCCCCACCCCACAAATTCTCCAGCCCAAAATGTCAATACTGCCGGGGGTGAGAACCTCTGTTGTAGAGTCAAAACAAAATCTCATTAAGTCTTTATTAGATATTTTGAACTACCAGAAATCATCTAGTAGGAAATGATGGCTTTCCACAGCTTCTCGATGGAAAGTTTGAGAAGCTAAAACCATTCTGATAATGCTAAGTAGTTCTTCATTCAGATATTAGCTAGATACTTACCAAGAATCACACTTTCTTGAAATTGGACTATGAATATATTTCTTTACTGGGATGCTCACAAGAATGACACATTAGCACTGTCCCTCTGATGTGATAAAGAATACATACACTTGACCCACATCTTGGCAGGAAATAGGATTAAGGGCTCTCAGAACTGGTACCAAGTGTCCATTGAAAAAATTTGCAGTCACCAGAGAGGCTGTCTCCTTGGACCCATCATCTCTGCTGTAGCTTCTAGGTCTCCATGACTTGCCTCGAATCCTTCATTCCAGAACCAGCTGAACCTCTTCTCTTGTCTCTCCAGACTCCTTTTTAAGCCCCATAACTCACTTGCCCAGGCCATCTCTGGAATTCTGCAGCACATATCTCTTTGGTATGGTGCTGTCCTATCACCCTCAGGGGCACAGCTGGGAGTTAGGGGGAAATATAACACCATAATCCCAAAAGGAAACGGCAGGGGTACGTTAGCAAATGACACTTGGGCATATAAGGAACTACCTTGCAGAATACATGCTTTCTTCCCAAATGATACATAATCCCTTGGAAAGCAAAGGAAATCCCCATTAAAGTTTAAACATGTATGGAATAATTATGTATGCCAGCCACAAGGGATACCAAGTGGGCGGTATTTACTTTATCATGTCCCACACACAGTAGGAAGTTAGTGCCTAAAAGCTAGAACTGGATCTTAATCCTGGCTCTTCCCTGCCTTTGAATGGTGTCACCACTCTGCTTCTGTCTGTTCTGGGCATTAGTTCATTTTTTGAAAGGGAGGAAAGACAGCAGAAAGTAGAAAGGAAGATTAGGGTAGGGGTGGGGGGCGGATGATGACCTGTAAGACAAAACAAAAATAATACAAAAATGTAAAAACCAGACTTAGTACTACAATATTTTATAACAATAGAAAGTAGCTGGAAATACTACATGCGAACAGAAAATATGATACATAATGCGGAGTCAGTGGGAGAGTGTGGCAGAGGCCACAGGTTTAGACTAAGAGCCTTTCGATGGACTGCTGAATGGACTGGATCTGCTGCTTCAGCTGTGAGCCTTCTTTGATGGTGACAGAACAGGCAATGACAGGCCTGGAGACCCCACAAGCCCGCCCCAGGGCCTGCTTGGAGCGCACGAACACGTAGGGCACATTCTTGTCTTCACACAGCAGTGGGAGATGCAGAATGATCTCCAGGGGTTCGGCGTCTGCAGCCATCACAATGAACTCAGAGATGCCTCTGTTGAGGGTTTTGGTGGCTGTGGAGAGAATGACATGAGGCTAATAGGTGATGTGGGGTTTGTACAGGAAAGCCACGACAAAGAAATTTCCAAGGACGAGAAACAGGTGTAATAAAACTGGGAAGAACTCCTAGGCATAAGCAATTTTGTGTCCTACAGCCTCAGGAAATGATAAGTGATTCAATCACCAATCAGTCATCCTCAATGCCTTTTCAAACCCTACATCAAACCCATCAGTTCTGTGAAAACACATCCTGAATCAAACCACTTCTTTCCTCTAGCTACGACACCGTCCAATTCACCACCATCTCTTGCCTGGTCAACTGGAACAGCTTTCATACAAGCCCCGCCAGCATGAAGCAGTGTAGTGCAGCACTTCTCGAATTCTGGGATCTGTGAGGGTTTTACCATCCCCATCTGCCATGATCAATACTTCTGGAAAGCTCACAACACATGTAATTCACCAAAGAAGTGCAACACCACACAGTATCATCCAAATGTTTGCTCCTGGCAGCTTATCTCTGTGGCCCAGTGCTAGTCCACGGGCCACTCTATTAATGCTGAGTATTAGACATGGGCACAGACTCCACAGAGCTGTACTGCCCAAGTTCAAAACCTGGCTCTCATTCTCATCAGAAGTTAAATGTAACAAAATGTTAACAACTGGTCAATTAAAAAAAATTCTAGTCCATTCACCTTTCAAATCTAATGCCAAAAACTGCTCTCAAGTCCTCTCATTGGTCCCAACCAAGAGTATTCAGCGACCCTGCCTGGACAGAGAGAGGGGCCTTCGACATTCTCCCTGGAGCACTCTCTGGCTGCCTTACCTTCATTGGCCCCTTTGCGAAGCTGCTTGTAGTTACATGACTGCTGAACGAGGTCCAAAAGTTTCTTGGTGAGGTGAGCATCTGCGAGAGGGTAGGCCTTCGGATTTACATCAGCCTCAGTCTATGGGGGGAATCAAAGAACCAGCCAACTGAGCCAGAGTTGTTCCAGACAAGTCACAAAATACTTTAAATAACAACTGAGAGACCCAATGGTCAGCATCCCTGCTCTCTCACCCCTCCCCCACGCTGTCACTGGCCCCCACACTCATGACTTAGAAAAACCGAATTAGAATTTTAGGAAAAGGCCATTTGAGTCACATAGGGGTAGTCTTTAAATTTGGATTTTCATACTCCACTCTAAATAAGTGAATCAAAATTAAGGCATAATTTACAGAAATGCAGCACAAAGTTCTCTCTATTCAACATTTGAATCCCCCTATTCTGAGGAAAAACACTGGTTCCCAAAACATCAAAATATTCTCATTTATTTGACCCTGTGACTCATACAAAATGATTTCAGAATTGCTATACCAGTACTACTACTACCAATAAATATTTTGTTCTTAGAACATATTTGACTAAAGCCATCCAGTCATATTTAAATTAAAAATTTCCTTGCCATCAATTTGATGTACAATTAGGGTTCCTTTGTATTCAGTTTGCCTAAAAAAAATTCTTTAAATTTTTATTTTTCAAAACACCAAATGGTTCCAAAGTCAAAGCTATGCTAGTGAATCAAGTGTTTTGAAAACTGGTATGATAAAGCATTTTATCCTGCCTCTCCTCTAAAGATCATATCATTAGGTAACTGTACAGGAAATGAGAAGTTCCTCTTGCATTGTTATCCCACCTAATAAAAAAAATGATACAACTAAATATAACCACCTTATAACCCACGTTAATGAATCAATCCAGACACAAATTAATTAATGGATCTGGACACTGGTTAATACCAACATCACAAAAAAGAATGTCTCATCGCCCCTCTTGAAGAACAAAACATCTATGATCAAATAGTTGTAGGGGGAAAAAGAAGAAAAAATGTGATCAAGCCTTTCATTCTAATATTAGATATTTGATATTAATTTGGTATTAAATTTGGGGGTGTTATAGTGGCATTGCAGTTGTTAAAAATTTTTCTTTTATAGCTATCTACTGTAATACCTATGGATAAAATGTTATGTCACTGGGATTTGCTTCAACATAACCCTGCAGGGAACACATTTGGGGCCCTACTTCAATCCTTCCACCTCATACCACCTTTCGAATTTAAAAGTATTTTCATTAATTTATCATTTGTTTTTCCCTGTGATTCTTTTAACAAATACATATTTACATACAAATATATATTTATATTGCACATATATAATCCGGGTGCAGCCCATTACTATTGCACGCACAGAGTGGTTTGCTGGTGGTAGCCCAGTCTAATCCTGCGTCTGGAGGCTGGACAGGGGTTGTTGGTGTTGACCTGTGGGTGATGGCTAGGTGGGAACACTCACTGTTGCATCTGCCCCTGACTGAGACCACAAGGACATCAAAATGACCTACCCCCAGAAGAAAAGGGGATGACACAGGAGTAATGTCAGCAGAAGTGAGATCAATGGCCTGAGTGATGAGGAATTAGATGGTTGGAGGAGTTACCTGAAGAAGTGGGAAATAGGCCTCTTTATTCACACATTTTAGAATTAGCTTTTCAAGGTCCACACAAAAAAGCCTGCTGGGACAACTTGTCTGATTGTAGATTTGACATAATGATAATTCTGACAAAAATACCTTTAGGATCCAGAATTTGTGAATGCTTTACAATATATATACTTAACTCTTAAGTGCTTTAAATAAAGCTTTATTGTTTCTCCAAAAGCCTCCATCTTCTAGACTTATTTCCAGATACTTCAGATTAAGAAAATTCACTATTTCCAAGTGTGCTAAGAATTTCTTCTTTTATAAATGAATTGGTGTTTAATTCTATCAGATTTTTTGTAGTGACTCATATGAATGTGACTTTTCTCCTTTAATTTTTAGTTTTTCTAATAGTAAACCAATTTTGCATTCTTGAGATAAAAACAACTTAAATAAGGTTTTATTTTATAGCTACCAGTTAATTTATATAGTTCTTTTGTGGATGATAAAAATGCTCTAAAATTCAATACTGTGATGGTTGCACAATTCTAAATATATGAAAATCACTGAATTATACACTCTAAACAAGTTAACTTTGTGGTATATAAATTATTTCAATAAAGCTATTTAAAAAACTATATCTAGAATTTTTTCAGGTTAAAAAATTTTACTTAGTTTACTATTCAGTTTTTTCTATTTCTATTTGAATTGGTTTTGATAATATTTTTTCCATGGCATTTGTTTATTTAACATAAGATTCTATGTGTATAGGTATCAAATTGTGCTTAATAGCTTATCTTTTTTATGCATGCAGATTACGTCTCCTTCATGTTGTTACCCCTATGTATGCCTTTTTGTGTATTTTCTTAATTAACCTCACTGGAGGGGACTTTCCAAAGAATCATCTTCTGATTTTGTCCGTCCTATAGCATTAGGATCTATTTTTTATTCCAGTAGTTTCTACTCCCCCCTCTCCTTCTACTTTCTTTCGAGTTATTTTGTCCTTTTGTTCTTTTCCTACCTTTTTAGATTTCAAGTAATACTTTAGTTGTATCCTACATGCCCTGGGGTATGTGGAATTTTCACTATTGTTCAGTTCTGTTTCTGAATTTCCTTTATAATTTTTTATTTAACCTAATTATTTATATCTTCTTTCCCAACATTTTGTCACTGATTCCTAATTTATTTGCATTTTGGTTGAGAGAACATAGTCTGTATTATTATCACTCTTTTAAAATTTGTTAAATTTGCTTTATGACTCAGTAGGTGGCTAGTTTTCACAAAAGTTCCTTGCTCAAAAAGTGTTTTCTATACTTGTCAGGTGAAATATTTACCACATTCACTGTGACCACCAGATCAAGTTTATTAGTAGTGCTGTTCAAATCCCCTATTTTCATACTGATGTTTTGGCTTCATGATCTACCAATTATATACTTAAATGCTATATGATTGTATGTTTGTCTATTTCTTCTTGTAATTATGTAATCTTCATATTTCTCCCTTATTTTTTTTTAGCCATTCTCTTTACAGATGCCTGAAACCCATTTCTTTGTTTATATAGGCTACACTACTTTTTAAATTGGCCTATCTTTTCCTTTCTTTTTACTTCCATCTATCTTTTAACAGAAGTATTCAGTCCCTTTCTATATTTACTTAAGTAATGACTGTAAATTAAGTAAATACTGGGTTCCAATCTTCCTTCTTTTGTGATTTCTATTGGTCCCACAAATTGTTTCTTTTTCTTTCTTTGGGTTTATTATTTTCCCTCCATTTCCCCATCTACGAGATTGAAGTTTTTATCTTTATTCTTTTGGTAGCTACCAGAGAAATCATATTTGCCTTTATCAAAATCTAATGCTCATCAACACTGTCATCCTCCTCTTAAACAATAGGACCCAACAACACTTTAATTCCAATCACTCCTCAAAATTACTTTTTAAAATGTCAGACACTTTCATTGTGATTTCTAACAACCCACTTCTGAATTAAGGATTCTCAGCTCTCAATAAACATCAAGGGGAAGACTCCAGGATCCGAAACCATCATCTTATTGCAGTCAACAACAGAAGATCGGCTCAATCTTTAAAACCAAACTATCTACCTTATAATCAGCAGCTGAAATTTGCTTAGAGTGCATTTTGCATTTATCAACTTCTTAATTTTTAAAGGGTTCAAATGAGTGAATAAAATCATACCACTGGCTAACATGAACCCTTTGTTTCATCAGTTTGGTCTCCTGTACACCAGACAGCCCCAAACTGCAACGGTTTGTTCTAATAACAAATAATGTGTGATCCCACTCCATACCAAGTATTAGGACTAGGTGTTTATTGGTTTAATTTAATCCTCACAACATTCTCATGCAGTGTAATTCCCATTTTACAGTTGAGAGAAATTTCTCTCATGTTCTACCTGCGACCATAGATTCCAACTTTTCACGGTAGTGCATAAGATGAGCACTGGTTTAAAGCTTCAAAGTCTAGGCTCAGCCAAGTATACTAGCTTCAAAATGGGGCAGGTGGGAGGGGTTTAGGGAAGTGAAGAGGGATAAGGTACCCGCTGGGATCCAAACTCCGGTGGAAAAATTAAACCTCATTATGAAAGTGTAAAAGCCTTGAAATTTACCACGTGACAACCCAAACCAGCTACGGGGCTACACGATTCGATTAAAAGTTAGAGACCATCAAGCGTTGAGAGGAGCCGCACGTGGCGCTACCAGGACCTCTGATTTGATTTTGAGACTACTGCTTCGCAGAAGGAGGAGCCAGCCTCTCCTGTACTCCAGGCCGGGGCTCAGGGATCCTCCACATTCCCCACAGCCCCCAAACGCCAAAGGCTCCTTCAGGTGCCTGGCACGAGTAACTCCGCGGCGAGCACTAGGCGCATCCCCGTGGAGATCTCCCTTTCCAGAACATCAGTTCGGGGTTAGTGCGGTAAGGGAGGCTGATCCAAATCCAGGGTTCCACACCATCCTCTAGCGATTCCCTCCCCCAAAGTGAAAAAGATGGAGCCAAGTTTCCTCATCCAACTTTCTACTCTCTCCCACGTGGGTTGGTCTCCATCTCCCAGGACGGACCATGCCCCCTCGGTTCACCAGAGGCCTTTGGCCACGCGCAAGGCGGCTGCACCCCGGGTCTCAGCAGTTGGTACCCCGCGGCCGCCCGAGATCAGACTCTGTGCCGGGCGACGCGGGACTACGGGACTCTAACCCCGGGCCTAGCGTCCGAGACGGCGCGCTTTAAACCCACGGCAGGCTAGTGAGTGAACCGAACCCCGACCGCTTTCCGGCCCTATGGCCGGGCGCACGCACTCACCATGGCTGCGGTTCCGCCGTCTTGCCTCTCCTCAAGGAGGGCCGCCGACGTCAGAACAGCAAAGCTCTCCTCGACCGGAAAGGAGCGAAGAAAGAACAAAAATGGCCGCGCGCCCGGAAGCGGAAGTGGCGTCACTGCGAGTAGGCGGACCCAACTCGCTAACGGGGCATCCTGGGAAAACGGCCTCAGGGCCGGGCGAGGACCCGCATTTCGCTGTTTTTATCCTCATTCTGCTCTATGTTATTGGCGGAAACAATGAGTTAAACGTTCGAAAACAACACGCCAGAACAAAGCTTCAATGGCGGCGGCATTCCATTGCCAGTTTATCTGTGAGCGCATGCTTGTGTTCAAAATAATCTCTTTTGACCTATCGCTAGTGAAGGCAAGGTATGGAGATAATGATAGGTAATCCTAAACGTTTTCCTCCGTATTCAGAAATCTTTGTTAACATTTCTGGTGGTGAGTGGAGTCTACCATAATGGAATCAATTGAGTAGGGAATTCAGGAAGAAGAGCAGGTTTGGGGATGGGAGTTTAGTTTCTGTCCAGTTGAGGCTGGAGATGTCATAGGACACCCATATGCTACTGGCCAGCATACTTATTCTTCTCTCTGTGCTGCTCCAAATCTCCATGATCTAAGACTAGACTCATGCCTCACTACCTTCAAGAGGTCCTCCCTGATTCTTATGGCCCTTAACTCATCTTTCTTCAACGTGATGCCAGGCACATTTTGGGACCATTTAGATCTAGCCAAAACGACCATTAAGGACTAGTTCCGGTTAATTTCTTTGTAAATCTAGAAGTAAAGAGGTGACAGGACTCTTAGAAATCATGCAATGCAGCCCCTTCATTTTATACATACTGAAGCCCAGACAGGGGAAGCTGGTTATACACCTCACAAAGTGAGACAGTGGCACAGCCAGAATGAGACCCTAGGATTTTTGTCTATGGGCCTGGATTATTTCCACATCTAGTTGCTCTGCCTCAGATTAATTGTGGCATCGAGTGACAGGATGGGTTTGAGGTGGCTCCAGGACTGAACATGTATTATAACAAAAATCCCTGCATCAAATTTCAACTCATACAAATCATACATGACTGTTAAAGAACAACCCTCGTCTCCAAATTAAGAAATGTCCACCAATGGCTTCAGTTTAAGAACAGAATCTGTGATTTGGAGTCCATCTCTTATTCTCTTGGGTCTTGTTTCATGTTTTCATATTAATTGGGCTCATCAGCCATCACTGTTAAGGGAATGAAACCTTATTATTCCAATTTATGGTCACAGATGTATCCTTAAAATTTTCTTTTTTGATGTATTTTATAACAATTTCTGATTGTTATTTGGCCTGCCTGGCATCTTGGATCATCATATTCCAGATGTCCTCAGTAATGACTAATGACTAATAGGGGCTTGATAGTTTTATGACCAAGGGTGATGAGACAGTACACTTTATCTAATTAATTCTGTTTCCCAACTATAGAATTACTCAATTTCTATGGTTCTCTCAGAACTAGTCCATCCTTTTGTATCTTGCTGTTTCCCTCACTAGTAAGTTAATAACTGTTGACATATGATCAGGATCAATTTGTCTTAGAAGTTTGTCTTTGACCACACTTCTGTGCTCAACACCCTAAAACTATACTATGGCTTATTAGGCCCTCTTCAATGCTCCCTGCATCAACCCCCTGTTACAGCCTCACCCACCTTCTTTTTCTACTCTGAGCACACCCAATCTCTCCAACCCCATCCATTGCCCTCGGTTGGGAGTAATGTGCTCCACTGTTCTGCTTAGCTAACTTCTCTATTCATCAACTCTTCAATGAAGCCTCCCTGATCACTCAGACTACGTAATTGTCCCTACTAGGTGGACCCATAAGCATCCTATACTTACTTGCTCTTTGTAACACTTGTTGACCATGTCTCTACTCAGTATCCACCTTTCTGACTACACTGAGAGCTTTATGAGAGCAGGGCTTGTAGCTGCCTTGGACACTGTGGATACCTATCTCCTGGCACTATGCTTGACCCAAAAGGAGTTCTTGTTTCTTTTAGGAATTTTTGGTGGCAAGCAACAACAAAAAAAGAATTTGGGAAAAGACTCTAGTGGAGCCCAAAGGTTCAAGAGAAGCTGGACCAGTCTCACAGTCTCGCTCCACTGTTAATGTCCTCCAGCCAAAGACCACCAGGAACACACTTACAGTGTCATTACTTGTTGCAACAAGGGAGAGTGTGCACCATGAGGAACTATGGGACTTCTCAATAAAAGAGTGTTAGAGAGAATTTACTATAGGATTTGGGTTTGTGTTAGGTGATTTGGGGCAAGGTCAAGAAAGTGGTTTGCTTTGGATTAGATGCTGCTAGGAAGTGTGAGTAATCTTATAATTGGGCATCTTAATAAATCTTATCTACAAAGTGGAATAATGAAGTGATTCTAAAGCTGTAATTGATAAAAAAAAATAGCAGTCACTCATATTAGTCAGGATAAGGAGATGTTTGGTTATTTTGTGGTTTCAACATTGCTCATGTTTTTGTCTGCGTTCAAACATGATTAAAGAGAGGTCTTGTTTTTGTCTTGTCACAGAACAGCTTTGCCTGATATCAGTGTTCTATAAAATTATGTTCAGCAGAAAAACACCAAGGCCTAGCTCTGAGTGTCAGGCCAGCTCTTTGCAATGTTAAGTCCTTAACTGACATGGCTAGGTCAGTTCCCAGCTGCCATGAGCTGCTTTCCTTTTTCTTGCCAGCTTCCTGTTCCCATTTTGAATCTCTTTTCTTGATATTTAGAGCCCTGGAGAGAGAGTCCAGTTGGCCAAACTTAGATCACTCCTCTACTCCTTAGCCGTCCTGGGTCTGTGAGGGAGTATCAGGTATGAGCTGGGGTGACATTAAGCCTGAATATTGTGTTGTATATTGGGTTCTTAAAATAGAGAAATAGTTTCCAAAGGTAAATAGGTGATGTCCCCCTCCTGGGACCCCAGGGGCTACTTACAAATGAGCTATTAAAGGGTTAAGGTCTGGCCCATTCAGATTGGCTGATGTCCTTGCCTGCTCCATATTTGGATATTTTAAATATGACTTTTAAGTGAAGGATAACAGAATTTATTCAGGGTAGCATTTATTCTCCCGCCAACACTGATCCTGATAGGGAAAAAGTAATCTGGGGTGATCTAACAAGAATACACCTGTTCAATACAGTGTTCATTAAGAGTTTGATATTAGATGGATAGATGGACAAATGGATAAAAGAGTCTGATAGAGAGAGAAATCAGCAGACTAGAGTTACATCACCTCATCATCCATGGGGGAACTTAAGTTCTTTATTCCAGAGGATAGGATGTTTAAAACTAATTCCTTTTGGACATTTCTGCAGTGCTGACCTTACCTGCACTGAGAGCATGTTAACCAGCTCTGGTGCCAAGTTCAGCAGCTAGAGCTGAGACTAGAGCATCAGGCTCCTTTGTGAGGTGGCCTCAGTGACAGGGGTGCTGTGAGGCACAAGCTACCCCACCCCAAACTGGGGGCGAGGGTTAGCCATACCAATCCTGCCCTCCAAGTCCCTAACACCACCTGCCTACATAAGCTTCGTCATGTTGCTGCCACTGCTGGGAGCCTGTGCTGTGGTGGGGCCATTCCAGGGCCCTGAGTGGGAGCCAGTGCGGGGTCTGCTCACCGAAAATCACAGCTGCAGGGACCCTCGGTGCTGTGGCAACCTGCTTGTCCTCTGCCTTTTTCTGATCTGGCAGGTCCGGCACTATTGGCATCAGGTCACCAGGACCACCCCCAGCATGAGAAGGGTCATAAAGGTGAGGAGGCCCTACACACCCTCTTCACTCAGCACCATGATTGTTTCAGTCACTTGCTACAAAGACCGTGTTCTATGCCCTGTGTATAGAGATGAATCGTGGGGAGAACATAGTCTTACCCAGACCCAGCAGTCACCCTGTACTCCTCTCTTCCTCACTCCACATAATCAATCAATCTACTTGAAAACCATATCTTAAATCTGATTACTTCTTAAAACCTCACCATACCCACCTGCCCTTCTCTCTCACCTGGGCTGTAGTTCTGCCTTAGTTCCTACCGCATCTCTCACCCAGCCACAGTCAGTGCTCTATGTAGCCAAGAGAATGACCTTCCCTCTTTCTTTTTTTAAAAATTTTAATTCAAGGATAATATATATACATGGATGATAAGCATATATAGGTCAATGAATTCTCACAAACTAAACACATTCATATGCAGCATTCAGGTTAAGAGACAAACCATTTCCAGCAGCCCAGAAGTTTGCAGTTAAAAGTATGTTGATTTCTAATAGCATAAACTAATTTTGTCTGTATGGACTCATACAATAAATGGTTTTTACACCTGGCTTAAGCCTAACATTATGCTTGTGAGCCAGAATGAACTTTTAAAAACAGATCATAGCACTTTGCCACTCAAACCCCTGTGATGGCTCTTATACACTCCCCATCAAACTCAGAATAAAATCCAAATTCCTAATCCCAACTCCAAGGCATGTTCTATGTTTCTCTCTCACCTCACCTCTCAGAAATTTCCTCGTCACTCATTCCATTCTTGCCACATGTGCTTCCTTGCTATTCTTGTACACATGGCCTTGTTCTGTCTTCAGAGTCTTTGCACTAATATCTCCTGTGCCTACAATGCTCTTTCTTCATAGGTTGCTTGGTTTGCCCCTCACCTCACTCAGGTCTCTAGTCAGAGGGGACTTCTCTGACTAGTTTGTCTAAAGGAGCTAGCCCCATACCCACTCTATTTTTGTTTCCATCAGAACACTTTTCCATTCATAACATTAAGTTGTATACTTGGTCATTGTCTGTCTTCCATGTCTAGAGGATGGTGACAATCAGTACTTTTGTCTTGTTCGTACTGGTACCTCCACCACCTAGAATAGTGCCTGGTCCAGAGTAAATGTTTTATCTTTCTTGAATGAATGACTACTGTTTTCCCTAAGAGAAGTGACTCCCCCTTTCCTGAGCCCCAGCAACCTCATCTGGATAATGGGGGTTATAATTCTGACCTGTGAGGATTTATGAGACAGTGTGTGCAAGAATTTCCCTTCTCTGTTCTTACCTACAGATGTCACCACAGAAATGGGAAGTGCCTGTCATGAGACATGACACTTGTTTTGGGCTGATCTCTAAATTATTCTTCAGTTCTGGAAAGTTCAGGGACCTGAATGCTCATGTTCAACAATGGGCACCAAAGAAAAGATGGAGATATCACAGGAGCCTCCAGGAATCATGGGCCCAATACCTGTTCTCTTGGCAGCACCCATGTCAGTGCCCACCTTGGGATTTCCGTACCCCCTCTGAGTCCACTGTTTCTACCACCTCCTTTTCAAGCCCCTCTTTGCTCTCTCAAGACAGTTCTTGGGATATATGTCAGGTATCCTGGTGTCTCAGTGATGAGGATACTCATTCGACTTGCAAGCCACTGCTCTCTGACCTGGATATGTATCAAAGGACGGAGCAACTGCTGGTCTATTCCCAGGAAGAGTCAGTGCCTTTGGAGTCTGTTGTCAGCATGAGATCCCAACCTACATCCATGACTTCAGCCACCTCTCCCCAAAACCTTCCTTCATCTCAGAGGCTGCAGTTCTGCTCCAGAGAGTTCCTGCCTTTTCCTTCCAACCAACAAGTGGGAATACCTACCGGGAAGTCCTGCAGCTGCCCACAAGAGGCCTGGGCACCAGGGAAGGAAAACCTGATGCTAGGCAGAAAGGATATTAGAGAGACCCAGGCTCCAGAGTGGGCGAACCAGAGAGAGAGCAGCAGGGAGGATGCCTGGGGGATTCAGGCATCTGAAAGGCAACTCCCAACAAAATTTAGGATGAAGAACAATGTAGAAACTAACGTCCTGGAGTGGGGAATACAGAGACCGGTGATAAGTAAAACCAATGGAGAGATCCTGACACCAGAGTGGGAGACCTGGGACAAGATGGGAGTTGAAAATAGAGCCAAAATTCAGGAATTAGGAAAGAGAAACCAAAAGGAAGCTGGAGGTGAGAATCCCCCTGTAATCCAGGCACATATAGTAGAGAACAAGGAAGAGTTGAAATGTAAAATTGATGCAGACACTCAAACACCAGAGTGGTGGAACCAGGATAAGAGTAGAAATGAGAATGCTGTAGAGACCCAGGCATTTGAGAAGAACAAGAAAGAGGCCAGAGGGGAGGATGAAGGAGATACCCATGCCCAAGGACTGGAGAAGCAGGGCCAGACTGGAAGTAAGAATGGTGATGAGTCCCAAGTACCAAGGTGGAAAAATCAAGACCAGATTAGAGGTGATATTGGTACAGAAATTCAAGTAGAAGAGAGGAGAAACAAGGACCAGGTTGGAGGTGGGAATGCTGTGCAAACCCAAGTATCTTGGAGGGAGAACCTGGGAGAAGTGGAAAAAGAGGATGGGATAGAGATCCAGGCCCTGAGGTGGGAAAAACAGGAATGCGTTGGAAATGAGAACATTACAGTTATCCAGACACCGGCATGGGAGAAGTGGGATCAGGGCGGAAGTGAGAGAGCTAGTAAGATCCAAGCACTTAGGGGAGAGATCCAGAAACGACTAAGACATGAATATCAAATGGGATTGGGAAGCCAAGGCCTGAGAAGAGAAAAGGATGCTGGAGAAACCCAGATAACTAGAAGGAAGAACCTCAGAGAAATAAGAGAGGAGGATTGGTTAGTGGTCCATGCACTGTGGTGGACAGACCAGAAACTAGCAAGTGAAATACACAGAGAATTTGAGCTATCATGTTGGGGGAATCAGGATCAGATTGGAGGTGAACAGAGAGCAGAAATTCAGGCACCAGAGAAAAGAAACCAGAGCAAGGACAGAGATGAGGACTGCATAAATACCCTAGCACCTGAAGCAGAGAAACAGGGACAATTAAAAGGTGAAACTCATGTAGACATCCATCCACCTGATAGGAGGAATCAAGAGATGTTTGGTGATGAGACAAGGACAGACATTCAGCTGCCAAGCAAGAGAAACCTGAGAGGATTTAAAGGTGAAAATGGTAAAGAGACCCAGGAACTTGGGGAAGAAAACCAGAGTCAGTTAAGCAACGAAATTAATGGGAAGATTCACACACCAAAGTGGAAGAATCAGGAATACATTCGAGGAAAGAATGGCACAAATACCCAGGTATCTGAGGTGGAGAGCTGGGGAAAATTAAGAAGTAAAATTGATGAAGAAACTCAATTCACAGAATGGAAGAAAGAGAAGCAGGCTGGAAGTGAGAATGGCAGAGAAATCAAACCTCCAGAGAAGAGAAAACAGAGAGAAGCTGGAGGTGAGGCTGATACAGAGACCTGGACACCTGGGGAAGAAAACCAGAGTCAGTTAAGAGGTGATATTGATATAAAAGCCCATTTACCAGAGTGGAAAAACCAGGAGCAGATGGACAGTGAGAATGGAACAGAATTCCAGGTACCAGAGAAGAGAAACCAAAGAGAATCTGGAGGTGAGGATGGTACAGAGACCTATAGACCTGAGAGAGAGAACCTGGGACAGTTAGATAGTGAAATTGGGGAGAGCCATTCACCAGGAAGGAGGAACTGTGAGCAGAATGGAGAAAAGAATGATGCAGAAAATCAGTCATTGGAGAAGAGAAACCAGAGAGAGGTTGGAAGTGAGGATGGTAGAAAGATCCAGAGACTTAAGGGAGGGAACCGGAGACTGTTCAAAAGTAAAGTTAATGGAAAGACCTGTTCATTAGAGTGGAAGAACCAGGAGCAGATTGGAGGTGAGGATGGTGCAGAAATTCAAACACAAGGTGAGGAAAACCTGAGAGAGACCACAGATGATGATGGTAGAGAGATCCAGGCTCCTGGGGGAGATTACCAAAGACAGTTAAGAAGTCAAATTGATGAAGAGATCCAGATGCAAGGGCAAGGGAACCAGAACAAGGGCGGAGACGAGGATGCTGCAGAAATCGGGGATGTAGCGACCCAGAGAAAGTGCAGAGCTGTGGATGCTGGGGGACCTGGATTTCCAAGGGAAGGAAACAAGGACCACGTCAGAGGAAAGGATGCTGTTAAGAGCGATCTCCAAGTTGACTGTTCTGGGAGTGAGGGGCCCCCAGCCCTCACTGGCTCTGGATATGGAGTCATGGAAGAGGAACAGGCAGTAGCCTCTCTCCCTTGTCCTGAGATAAAACCCCTCCCCCACCAGGGTGATGGAGAGCATCTGGCCAGCCAGAGCATGGCCCCTGCCAGGATGCACAGAGTGAGGATCAATCCAGCCTCCAGGCAGGCCCCACCTAAACCCCAGAGAAGGCGACAGAAGGACAAACAGGTGGATCCAGGGAAGGTCTCTGGTCCAGCTTGGCAGCTTCAGAACCCACAATCTCTGGCTGCGTTGCAGAACCAGCCCTCTTTCTGTCCCTCTGACTCATGTGGCCTAACTCCCCAAGCTGCTATAGCTCTGGCGGGTGCTCGCACAGCCCTCACTGTCCTGCCCAAGTGGCCCGTCCTCAAGAAGAGCCAACGACTGCTCCTGGAGTCCCTCATGCGGCGGAGGATGGCCCACCTGAAGTGGGGCCTCCCCCGGCGGATTCTGGAGTCCCATTCACTCTTTAATGTCTTAGGACCGTGCCCACTGCCCTTTGCTGGGGTTCAGCTCCCTGGTGAGCTCCGACGGCAGCAGGAAAAGCTTCGTGAGGCTCAGGGCCACAAGCCAGGTCTTAAGTCCGTTCAGAGGTCCAAGAGGGTTCGACCCCCAGAAAGAAAAAGCTCTACACAGGCCAGAGCTCTGGAGAAGTGTGGGCCACAGGGGGCAGAGCCCATGGGCATTTCCATCCATCCCCCAAAGCCCCGGAGAGTCAGGCCACCAGGTGGCCCCAGAGAAGGACAGGATGTTCAGAAAAAGGCTCCTCCTCGGCCCAAGCCCCCTGTTCCCAGGAAACCCAGGCTTGCAGCCAAGTCTCAGAGCTGGTGTGGCCAAGAAAGCGTCCAAGAGTCTTCCAGGGAGAACTGCAGGGGTAGGAAAATGGTCAGGCCAGGAGTCTCCCACATGGCAGACAGGCCTCCTAGCAGGGTAAGAACCTCATACTCCAGGGGAAGCCCCGACCACTGGAGGGAGAGCACCTCCCAGGAGGCCTCTGAGGCCCCCAAACTCAAATGTCAGCAGCCCACACACTGGGGAGGAGAAAGCCTGGAGCCTGTGGAGGGCAGAACTGCTGAGCAGCAGTCTTCCTGTTCTATAGACACCTCCAGCTTCAAAGGGAATCTCCACTACGCTGCAGCGAGGCTGAACGTGACCTTTCTGAACAAGATATCCTGGTTCCCGCACCAGGCCAAGCCCCAGCCCTCAGCCCTCAACCTGAACCTGAGGGGTTCTGATCCAACCCCACTCCCCAAAGTGGTTGACCCATATGTAAGACAGGACAGCACTGAAGTCCACACTCCTCTGAAGAGGGACCTTCAGCTACCAGATCACTGCTGTGTGGGTGCCACTCTTCCCAAGACAGAGAGCCTCGAGGGCCAAGGGGAACCTGAAAACCCAAATGGAGCCACACAGAATCTACCAGCCTCCAAAAAGTTTGGTTTTATGAAGCACTTGAGATGTTTTCTGCTCCAGCATTGTTTTAGAAAATAGGCTGCAGTCCCAGAGTCCTCAGAACATGTCAAAGAAGGCATGGGAGTGGTCTATTCATCCCAAAGCCCCTAATACAATTGGTTATTTGGACACTGGGGTTCTGATTTTTTTTGGCTCATTTTCTGAGTGCTCCCTTTTGAGGTTTGGGATACATTCTGGGATGGGTAAAAGCCACTTCTACTTTTTTTTTTTAGAGTGTTTACGCTATGTTTTTATAGGTTTGGGGAATGTGGGTCAGCCCGATGTCATCTCCTTAAAAGCTTCTCTCCAGCTTCTCACAGTAGGGTTTACTGAGGTTTCTATCATGGTTCTGTCCTGTCCTATTTCAAGCTAATTCTGATTGAGGAAAAATGCTCAAATAGCTTCAGCTGCTTGAGGGGAGGCTTGGTGCTCTGCACCAGACACTACTATTCAGGTCCTTTTGGTCACAAGGAAAGGAGCTGATGACTGGGCAGCTGCTGTCGAGATTCTACTGCCCATGAACAGACTTTACAGAAAAATCATCCCACCTCTCCAATTCTTAAGCATCGCCAACCATTACTTGTTGCTCTGCCTGACTCACCTGTGCGGCATCCTGGAGCTAATTATTTGTTTCAATGAAATCTGAAACTCTGAGCCAAAGGGCATTGTATCTTATATCTGCTTCTGTAGACAGCTTCAGCAGGTGGAAACAGATTCACAGAGCCTAAATCAACGAGCTCTGGAGTTGGGAATTTAATTCAGATTTTTCCCTTCTGTCTCCTTTATCTTCCCTCCCTTCTTTCCTTTCTCCCTTCCTGTCTTCCCTTTCATTTAGCTTTTTCGATTTTTTGATTCACTGTAAAACCCACACATACTCATTAGAGTTTAGAAAAGGAAAAATAATCCATAATCCTACAACCCAGTTAATGTTTCCATGGTTTTATTCCTATGCATTGCTGTCTACAAAGTATCCTCATAGCAATTCATGCCTACCTTTACTACAGCACTGACATGTGGTAGGCAGCCTCTAAGAAGGCTCTCAGTGCTCCCTACTTCCTGGAATTGTTACCCTTGTGAATTCTCCTCTTCTTTGAGTGTGGACTGGATCTAGGGACTCACTTCTAACAAATATAATAAAGCAGAAATGATGAACTGTCAGAATAGTTTGAAAAGATTGTAGCTTCTATCTTGGGCACATCTCTCTCTTGTTTGCTCCCTGATGGAAGCCATCCCATGTTTTGAACTGCACATGGAAAGGCACATATGACAAGCAACTGAGGAGGCCACTGAATGACAGCCATGGAGAAAGTAAGTTCCTCACTCCAACAGCCTTTGAAGGAGCTGAATCCTGCCACCAATCATGTAAGTGACCTTGGAATCAGATCCTTCTGCCCTAGTGAGCCTTGTGATGACTACAATCTCATGAGAGACTTTGAGGCAGGGTCACTTAGCTAAGCTATGCCTAGATTCCTGGTGCACAGAAACTAAGAGATAAGAAAGGTTTGTTGTTTTAAGCTGCTAAGTTTTGGGGCATAGTAGTTCTCTACGGCTGTTGTAACAAACTACCACAAGCTTGGTGGATAAAACAACTGAAATTTATTCTTATAGTTCTGGAGGCCGGCAGTCTGAAATCAACATGTCAGCAGGGCTGCACTCCCTCCGAAGATTCTAGTAGGCAATTCGTTCCTTGTCTCATCCAGCTTCTGCTGGCTGTGTTTACTCGCTTGTGGCGCCTCACTCCAATCTCAGCCAAACTGCCTCCTCCTTTATTCTTGTGTCTCTTCTCAAGACACTTCCCATTGGATTGAAGGCCCACTGGATTCTCCAAGACAATCTCTTTCTCTCAAGATAATTACAACTGCAAAGGTCCTTTTTCTAAATAAGGTAACACAGGTTCAGGGGATTAGGATGTTTTATTAGTCTGCCTTGGCTGCTATAACAAAATACTACAGATTCAGTGGTTTAACCAATAGAAATGTCTTTTCTCACAGTTCTGGAGACTTCTAAGATCAAGGTTCTGGCTGATTCCGTTGCTAGTGAATGGCTGTAGATGGTCACCTTCTCAGTATGTTCTCATATGTCCTCACATGCACTTTCCATGGTGCATGTACATGGAATGGTTGAGAGATCTTTCTCTGTCTTCTTATAGGGCCACCAATCCTGTTGGATTAAGGTATCACTCTTATTATCTCCTTGAACCTTAATTACCTCCTAAAGGCCCTATCTCCAAATATAGTCACTTTAGAGGGTAAGTCTTCAACATATGAATTGTGGTACACAATTAAGTTCATAGCAGACATGGAGACATCTTTTTGAGGGTCACCATTTAACCCATTACATGGGGTAATTTGTTATGGAGAAATAAACAACTAATACATATATACTCTATTGTAATAATTTGCTTATCTGTTTCCTTGACTGGACTTGAAGTTCATTGAAAACAAGGACTGTCTATTGTTTACTTTTAAATCCTCTAACTCCTAGCACAATTCCTGGCTCAAAATTTTGTTAAAAAAATGCATACTTTGTTCACATTTAAAATATAGAATAATATATAGTGATATAGAAAATGTACATGACATTTTTCTCTAAGAAAGTTTACAAACCTTTGTATGTTGCTGTTATAAAAATGTATAGAAAATGTCTAGAAGAAAATATATCAGAATATTAATTTTTTTCTTCATTGACCATGTATTATTGCTATAATGTATTTAAGATGTGTTGAATGTTGTTTGGTTATTTTCTATACTTTAATATACAATTATTAATCTTTTGTACACTTAGCATTTTAATAAATATTTTTCCATGTTAATATCTACTTTTCTCAAACATTACTTCATAATACTCCATTGAATAATAAACCATTGTTTTCCAAACTATTTTGCCATGGAGAGCATTTTTTCCAATCAGTCACAGTGCTTCTGATTGTAGAAAACACCTCTTGAACTTACCTCCAACATTAACCAGTTGCTGGGCGTCTCGTTGCTAAGCAAATCCTCGTAGATTGACGGACTGTAATAAACATATTTAACATGTTTTTTCTCCTTCACTATTCCTTGTGCGCTCACAAAGTCCCCAGTGCTGCGCAGCCCTCTGTGAGAGGACATTTTAAGGGCAGCGTCTTAGGCTCTTTGAGAGAAAGGTGTCACGTAAATTTAAAATCATACTGCTCGTGGCTTTTAGGTAAAAATCCGCCATCTTTAATTTTTCAATTTTTTAATAGTAGAAATAGATGGCTTTTTTTTTTTCGAGACTAATGGCAGCTTCTTTATAATGCTTTACAACCTTCCATGGGAAGACGAATTTCTGAAGCTTCTAAGAGCACACGCTTTGGGGCTCAGTTGGATGTGCCCCAGCGTCCTCGCGTCCTCCATCCGCCCTCAGGGGCAGCGGCTCTCCCGAGATCGCGTCCCACTCGCTTTGCGCAGGCGCAGTACCCCCCCCCCCGCGCGGGCGTCCTACTGCGCTTGCGCACGAACTGCGCGGGAAAACGTGCAGCGGCGGCGGCGACGTCGGCGTGCGAGCCCGGAGATGGCTGTGAGGGAGGCGATGGCGGCGGCGGGCGCTCCCGCACCCGGCAGGGACGAAGAGGCGGCGCTGCTCTTCGAGAGGGCCCATCACCGGCACGACCCGCGCTGGCTGCTGCCCGTGCCTCCTCGGCTGTGCCTGGCCTGCGTGCTGGAGCTGCTGCCGGAGCCCGGCGTGTCGGTGCGAACCGGACTCCTCATGTCCCCCGTGGAGGGCCGCCCCTTGCCAGACGAACGCCCTTGAACCCGACCCCCCTCCGACACTAAACCGGGCTCACCCGCCGCGCCCTACACAGGCCACCCCTTCAGGCGGCCCGGGCGGGCGGCATTCTTGCTCTGCAGCAGCGCCCCAGCCCACCCCACAGGCCGCCCTTTCCCCCCCGCCAGGCCCTGCCCCGCCGCTGTGCCTCAAATGGGCCTACCCCTGCCCGTCCTCAATCTGGGGCCCCTGGGGACCCCAGCAGGACTCCCTGGCGCGCCTGCCCGCCTTCCCTTGTCCTCCTCTCTAGCTGTCATGCCGAAAACCGACCTGCTCTCCCTTTCCCCAGGATTTCGCCTTAGCTCAGGCTCCCTCCATTTTCGTCCCTGCTCAGCCTGCGGGCCAGGCGCACGTGCCCCGGGGCTCTTCATTCCTTTCGGATTTCTGAGGGGGGGTGAGTGGGGAGGAGAGGGCCACCCGGGTGCCTGTGATGGCAGGAACTTGGGGTGGAAGTTACAGCCAGGCAGAAGTGGGGCGAAAGGGAAGACTCCTAACAGGCAGGGCTGGCTGAAACATGGCTTCCCTTCCTTGGGGCCTACCCACCTTTGCAATGAGGTTTTGGTTTGTTTGTTTGTTTGTTTGTCCATAGAAGCATTCAAGAAGAGTTTGGGAGATCACTTTTATCTCAAATTCTTTAGGGCAGGGCTGGGAATTCATGCCTCAGGTACGGGGAAGGGGTAGATCAGTGGTCCTCAAATTTTTGATCTTACAATGGTTTTTCACTTTTTATAAAAAGTGTTGAGGACCCCAAAGAGGGTGGGTTATATCTGCTGATGTTTACTATATTAGAAGTCAAAATTTAGAGATATTAATTCATTTTAAAATAGTAAATTGGCTACATATTAACATCATTTGTATTCTGGCAAAATGTACATAGCCTAAAATTTACCATTTTAACCATTTTAAGTGTATAGTTCTGTGACATAAGTAATTTGAAAAGGAAAAATAACTTTTCCAAAAACAAAAAGGGAGAGTGAAAGAACTGGCTTTGTTTTACAATTTCACAAGTCTCTTTAATGTCTGGCTTAATAGAAGACAGCTAGATTTTCACATTTCTACATTTAACCTGTTGTGATATCACATGTCATAATATTAAAATATTAATATTAAATTAATATTAATATTAAAAATTCACTGTACACTTGTGAGAGAATAAGAGTGAAAAAGGCAAATAGCATCTTAGCATTATATGAAAATAATTTTTATCTCAAGGATCCCCTGAAAGGGTTTTGAACAATTCTCAGGGTTCCCAGACTATACTTTGAGAACTGATGGGTTAGCTGATAACATCTGAGATATTGTTGAGGCCAAATGTTCTGAGTATGTCATTCTTGGATAGTTAGAGATGGATAAGACAGTAAGGTAGGGAATATAAGATAATGCATTACTTGGAATTTAGATAATGGACAAATCAGTGGTCAAATACTGTGTGGGATATGTAGAGAAATTAGGAAACAAAATTTTTAGAGGAAAAAGCATTTGAATTTGGCTTGAGAAGATGGGTAAGATTTGGACCAGAGGAGATGGGGATCTTATCACAGAAGGTAGGTATTAACAAGGATGAGTTTGGGGAGGTAATTTGAGTGTTTGAAGGGAAGTTGAGATTGGAGAGCCAGGTTAAGTCAGTTTCCTGAAAAGTTTGAATACAAGCTAAGAAGTTTGGACTTAATCTGATTGTCAGCTGAAGGAGAGTCATTGGGAATTTTTGAGTGACTCATTTAGATCACTAGTTTAATGTATTACATAGAAGGAATTGGTGAAGGAAAACAGGAAGCTTGCAATAGTGTAATTTAGAGGCAATAAAAGATGCAACTTCTTCACCTTTTATTGAACACAATTTTCTTAGCTTCATCTTTCACCAATTGAAGGGATGATGTAGTCAATTCTGTCCTCTTTGCACCTCCCTTTTTTTGACCTAACTTTTGCTACTATTTTGAGCACTCTGCACAGCTGCTACTCAGTTCCCTGTACATGGAAGTGAATTGAGTGTGAAGATTTGTGTTTACCTTGAGTGGAAGGATGTGTTTTCTCTATCTCTGTAAGGTTCACAAACGGTCCCTCTTCTGGACTGTTGAAGTGGAAAGAGCACTGACCTTTGACAAGAGATCTCCTGGTTGGAGCCTTAGATTTGAGTCCTTTGGAAAGTCTCTGAGCCTCAGTTTTCTTATCTCCAAAATGGTTATAATAATACGTATTTCTCCTTGCTCACCAACTTGTTAGACTTAAATGAGCAAGTAGACAAATGATCCGTGAACAGTAAAATGCTGTGTAAGTATAAGGTTTCAGGAACTTTAGCCCATGTATAATTCTCTGTATAAACACTTGGATTCCAGTGTGTAAATGATGCCCTTTTCTATACTCTCTCCAGGGAGTGTCATCTTACCATGAATTAGATGATCCCTCCAGTATCCTCTTGTAATTATATTTATAAAGTTATATATTGTATATTTAATTACATTGGGTTGAGAATGGCAGAGAATTGGTTGCTATTGAATATATTTTTTCATTTACTCCAAGCTGGTGCGCAAGAAGCATGTGCTGTCTTGCTTTCAAGATGTCCTCGTGAGGCACGCTTCCCTGGTCATTCAGCTGATGGCTCAGGATCAGAGAGTCTGTATCCACTTCATAAACATGCTTTTTGGTGAGATTAAAAGAGAAACTTGGCATGAATTTTGTGTGTATAGAATGTGTATTTGCTTTTGGGGTCTTGGAAAGATAATTTAGGCTTTTTGTAAAGTAACAGTTTAATTTGTTAGCAAATTGTTTTGTCATAATGATGAAGAAATGGTCACCTTTCTAAGATACATGATGCATTGTATGGTAATTAGAGCTAAGAGATTAGCTGAAGATGAATGTGGGAAATGTGTGTTTGTTCAGAGTATAGTCTGTATGGTCTTTGAACAGGATCGGGAGTTCCAGACCAGATTCTGCTACCTGGCTGTGACCTTGATTGAGTTACTCCTTTTTCCTTAGTTTCTTCTTGTATAAAATGATATTGATTAAAGGATCTTTTCTTTAAATACAATTATAATGTCCTATGGAATGAGCCCATTCAGGAAGGAGGGGAGCTAACTCTTATGGGGTGCTTTTCTCTGGGAGAGGTTTTTTAGGCTTTTAATTGCCAAGACAGCCCTTTGAGGGAGAGAGGATGATCCCCAAGGCTCAGGGAAGTCATAATATAACAACTGGCAGAAATGAAATTTTTACTCCGGGTATGTAACAGACTTCAGAGCACACAGTTTTTATGCTGTACCAAGCTGTTTTTATTCCTTTAAAATCAGAGAGGGTCATTGAAAGTCTAGGTGTTTGGTGCTGAGGACAGAATTTAGCTGGGACATTGCCTAAAGCTGCTGATAGTCTTAGAATTCACAGTGTGCCTTCATGGGTTTGTTTTTCTTTTAACTATTAATTATCCCCCTCTTACTTTTCTCTGCTCCAAGGACTGTTATGCAGCGTGGAAGATGGGAGTATAGCAGACCTTTGTATTGAAGGTAATGTGAAACTGTGTACCTACCATCTGAGGCTGGGGCTTTTAGCATGAATTGCTGCTCTGGTTATTTGAGCCCTTGATGAAATATTTAATTTTAGAGACAGATAAAGAAAGCTCACTTAATTGTCAATCATTAACTTTACATTTTCATCTTGAGCACCTTCTGTGTGCTAAGTACTGTGTCAGACACTAGAGATACATGGATAAGACATGGTTTTGTCCTCTAAGAGTTTACAGTCTAGAGGAGAGATTGGCTGGTAAATTGCAAAAGCTAATAAGTGCTGTTACAAAGACATGTACAAAATTCTGTTTTTATTATGGTTGGAAGTTGTCTGCCATGGGTGGTGATTAAAGATGTGGAAGTGTGTTGGTTTACCTATAATGGGCTCAAGAAGAAGGAAGATGAGCACTGGGATGGGAGGATTCTTGCAGAAAGAGCAAGTACTGCATCAGTTAGGGTCTAGTCAGGAAACAAACCACACTAGTTATTTGAGCAGAAAAAAACTTTAAAGAATTATTACCTAGGTAACTGAAAAAAAAAAAAAAAAGAGAGAACACGCAGCCTAATTGCGAACCACTGATATAAAACAATGAAGAAACCAGAAGTTTCATGGTCTACTTGTGCAGACATGGTTTAATGGGGGAGATAGAAAAGACTAGTACAAATCAACAAGTTTTCACAGAGATAGCAATTTCAGAAAGCAGCTCCCACTCCTAGGGCTGGGTAAACAAAGGGAGAGGTGGGAATTATTAAAACTACAAGTTTGCAGGAAGGACCCTGTATAGGAAACTCAGACCTCTGAGGAGAGGATGCTGCTTGGCTGCTGCTAGGTGCATAACCATCCAGTCATAAAGTCAGCATCTGTAACTACTAGCAGCTGTAACAAATCATAAGTCAGTATGATCTGTATGTAATTCTAACCATCTTTCAGTCTAGACAATGTGGACAAACAAATATACTACTTGAAGTTCTGACCAGTGGAAGGGGTGGTCAGATTTCCCTTTACCATTTTCCTCATGGCCACTCTTGAGTGGGGCTATAATTCTAAAGCCATTCACTTCTGGTTAGTGCCAGCATAGCTTGCAGAACCCTCATCAGACCCCAGGAACTTCAGTTTGGTGGTAGGTACAACTGGAGACTGCAAAACTAGAGGGAGAAGAAGGACTTACTCCTTTCTTACTGTTTCCTGTTTGCTTCCTGCTTTCTTCCTGTTTTTGTGTTATCCTAGAATGCTTATTTACCCTGGAAGTGGCAGAGCCTGCCCATAGCAGCAACTGAAAAGTTTGTAACTTTTCCCACAACTTGCAGAGTGAGCCTCTTTTCCACCCCTCCTTAGAGACACTAACAGAAGCATCAAACATGATTGTATCAAAGGGTGGGCTGCAGGTTGTGGGATACTATTTTGGCAAAGGAACTCATAATTCTGTTTTATAGTATATGAAGGAACAAAATCTGAGGAAGGAAAAAAAGAAGAGATGATAGGAAATAGTAGTTTTCAACCTTGGCTTTACAATAGACTTACTTGGGAAACTTAGAAAATATTCAGTTGCTTAGACTCATTATCTAGAGATTCTGATGTAATGGTCTTGGGTGGGACCTGGCATTAGTATTTTTTTAAACCTTCATAGGCAATTCTAATATGCAGCCTAGTTGTGAACCATTGATAAAAAACAATGAAGAAACCAGAAGCTTCTTGGTCTGGATGTACACACATGATTTAATGGGGGAGATGACTTGAATAGAAGGGTTATGAAAGGTGAACTCTGGGCACGGGCTTGTCTTCTGATAATACTGTTGTTCAGTTCTTATCCAGCTTACAACTCAACTGAAATTAGAGCAGACCATTCATTGCCTGATGGACGAGTGCCACAAAGAGGTCAGTAAATAGCTGTAGGTTCTTGAGTACCTCTTGGGATCCTCAGATGTTAGAGCTGGACCAACCCTCCTTTGGATAGATGAGATAAAACTCCAAAGAGGAAAAGGGACTTGCCTGAGGTCACTGAGTCAGTGGTAGAGACAGAGCTAGGGCCTGGGTCTTCTTATCCTTTCCCAATATTCTTTGCCTCTTCCTTCCTTCCCTTTTCTATCTCCCAAATGCTACCTCTATGTGGTAAAGTCCCATTGTTCTGGCAAAATCATCCCATGGCCATTTTCTGTATGCTCTTAAATACAGTACAAATTTCCTTGAAGAATTTGTCATGGAAAAAAGTTCACTACTAAGTTTTGACTTAGTAGTTTTATTTGATTTGAATTGAATACAGTATTTTGTACTGAAGGCATTTGCTTTTATCGGGATCTAAGGTAGCACTGAGCGGGTATGTTTAACTTGCTTTCTTCAATATAGTCAAAGATATTTAAACAAGCAGTTTTTGCATTGTTTAAGATTTATGAATATCAGAATCAATATTTTTATGGCAAAAGGAAGACAAATGTTCATCTAACCATCAAGAGCAACATTTAATTACAAGTTATATTATCATCATTATAATTGCTCTACATGCAATTAACATATCATATTGGACTTATATGTCAATACTCATTATAATTATAATTCTGTATATCAATACTTATCATTATGATGATGCTCCTTAATACTATGAGCACTTTCTATATGCTAGGCACTGTTTTAGATGCTTTACATATAGTTTCATTCAATCCTCTCAACCACTCTAGGAAATTGGTACTATTATTATTTCCTACAAGAGGAGTTAAAAGTCTTAAGGTGCTAAAGCTAGTTAGTAGAAAGATATATTATTGACTCTCCATGCAAAGTACCAAGCATAGTACTTGGCAACTAGGGTATTCCTTAACAGTAGCTATGATAATGATGATGTTATATTTTTTTTTGCCAGAGTTCTATCTTTATGATGATCCCAACTTTTACTCCCCAGATTTCAGCTCTATAGGATACAAAACCTGCTAGTTCAGTTTAACAAACATGTACTGAGCTAGGTACTGAGGACTCTGAGACACGTACAAGATAGATATTGGTGTGGATATGGAAGGATAAATTTTGGTGGAATCTGTCCTGATCTTAATTTATAGAGTGGGGTGTGTTCACTCTCTGTAGCTATGTAACGTGCCCTCCATGAGAGGCAGCCTTGCCACCCTGACCCTTCTTGGCAAGTTGGTGGATGCTATTCCTACTCTGGCAGACAAGCTTGTAATGGAGCATGGTGAGTGGACTCTGGGGAAGAGCTGCCACTATCTTTTCATCTGCTTTGATTACACTTTCATCTGGGTGGTCTATTCACTGCATACACTGGGAAGTCATTATTTTCCTTTTCTAGGCTTTAGGTTTTGCATCTGAAAAATGTGTCTGTGTTAGCCAATTTTTAAAAAGTGCTCTCAATTCTGGTCTTGGGCTATTTCAATTGACTTTTTTAACATAAGCTACCTACTGTGAATCTTCTTTTTCGTGGAAGGAGGAATTAATTATAAAATATAGATGCACTCTGTTTTATCAGTATAATGCAAATAAGTATCTCACAGAGGATTTACTCAAGGGTAAATCACTTAACTGCTCTAAATCTTAATTTTTCCTTTTGATTAAGTGCCTAGAAATAATTTATTATGGGGGATTATTGGAGATTACCATTACTACTCCATTGGGGGCAATAGTTTGGAGTTTTATACAGCAGTTGACATTGTGCAGTTCCCCTTGACACTTGGTTGTTTTCTGGACAGGTGACCTAATGGAGCATCTGTTGAGAGGGTTAGTATATCCCAATGAGGGGATACAAGCTTCTGTCTGTTACCTGTATGGGAAGCTGTACTCCTCACCAATGGCTGCTGAGATGCTTTCAGGCCATTTCCGAGAGAAGCTGTGTCCTCTCTTCCTTTCCATACTGGATGGTGCCCAGACAAAGGAGCTACAGATCAACTGTTTGGGTAAGACATGAGACGAGAGAGAATAGAGAGAAAGCATTTGAGGTTTTGCTTGAGGACTTGTGATAATTTGCTCTCTCGTGGTGGGGAAGTTTGCTGCTTTGCAAAGGGTAGAAGCCATGGGTTCAGAAGACAAGATACGTAGACTGTGAAAGGTGCCTAGAGTTGATGTGACATCTTAATGTCTTTGGAAGGAGAAGAGGAAAGAACGTGCAACAGCAGTTTTTTGCCTCCAATCTCTACTGCCTGTGTTGGTGTATCCTGTGCTTGCTGCCAAGTTAATCTTTACATTGCATAATTTACATCCTGTCAATTTCCTATTTGAAAAATTATTTATGGCTCCCTCTGGCCTCCAAGTGATGTCCAGAGGTGATGCTTGTTATCTGAGATTGCTTAAAGCAAGAGCTACAGAGAAAACATAGTCTGTTGGTGACAGCAGTTTCTTATCACACTTTGGGCTAGGAGCTTTGTTGTGAACAGTCTAGCTACACATAGCATTCATTCTGGGCCAGGCACTGTGCTGAGCTCTGGGTCATAAAGATGGTCAAACCCAAGATCTGTTATGAGGGAGCTTACAGTCCAGATGTGAACTGTTGGAGTTCAGTGTGGTAAATGTCATTATGGAGGTTGCACAGAAAAGGGTGGGATTCTATATAACATAGTACTAGAATTCTTATATATAGAAACCCTAAAAACTCCAAGAAAACCTGTTAAAACTAATAAATGAATTAAGTAAAGTTGCAGGATACAAAATCAGTTGTGTTTCCATACACTAAAAACAACTATCTGAAAAAGAAATGAAGAAAACAGTCCTTTATACAATAGCATTAAAAAGAATAAAATACTTAGGAATAGCTACAGAGACGTGAAATTTCTAGGGGATGTCTGAAGGGTTACTTTGGGTATACTCTGGTACCTGTGCTCCTCTTGCCTGACTTCCCAACCCATTTGTTTTCTAGGTTTGCTGAGGCAGCTGTTGAAGTATGATCTCTTTGTGACCATGATCATGAACAAGTCTGCATTAGTGGAAAGTACTGACAGTGCTGAGGGGTCACCAGGAGAGACCTCACTGCCTTTGGCACTCAAAAAGGTCATTGTCTTATGATTATCTGTCTTTAGGTTCTTTAGGAACCTGAATACCTCCTGGGTCTTGTCCTCATCCACCAGTCCTTCTATCTCGGATTTCCAAAGTTTGTTTTCTTAATGGCTAGAACAATATGCTGTTAGAGGACTTTAAGTAGGTTTTTTTCTTCATGAGTTTTTATTTCCACATCTTCCCCTTTCACATCTGGGCTGCCTGAGAATGGAGAATACATGCAGCTACAAAAACAAAGCTACTTCTGTACCTAGAGCCCTCTTTCTCTGGATCCTCATCCCTTCAACCTTACTTACTTGACTCTTCTACCCTGCAACACAGTGCTCCAGCCATATGCAACCTCTCCTTGGTCCTGCATATGTTAGGTTATCCTGTCTATGTGCCTGTGCTGATGCTCTTTCTCTTTGCCTTTAAAGCCTTTCCCTTCTCCTTTGTCTGTTGACCTCTGATTCAGCCTTCAAGGCCTTTAGAGCTCCCCTGTCACCTTGGCTCCTTTAGGCAGAATGTGCCCCTTTGTCACAATGCTTACTTCACCATATTGTGATTGATGACTAGAAGCTTCTTTAGGGCAAGACCTGAGTTTAGCTGTATATCTCTAAAGTGCTCAGTCCAGGGCTTGGCAGAGCTACTGTCACATCTGATAGCAGGACTATCATTGATTGATTAGACTGTGGGACTCCTTCTGCAGGAAGGAGGAGTGACCCAGGTCAGAAGTTGAAAAAAGACAGTTGAGGAAAGGTGAGTTAGGCATTAAAAATCCAGAGCAAACTTCTTGTTTTTCTGGGATGCCTCTAGAATGGTCCATGCAGGGCTTATGGACTCTGAAGAGCAAGTCCTGTGTCTCTGACCAAAAAAGAAATCTTATATCGGGTTTTTTTCTGTGTTCATTTTGCTGTTGCCATCTTGGTCTCTGTGATAGCATCTGGTTAGAACATTTGATCCTGGGCTCAGCAGGGGTACAGGGTCTTCTGTTCTCACAGTGCACCAAGACAGCACGATGGTGGGAAAGACAGAGATTAGAGAGCGCTTGCCTAGGGGGAGAGAACTTTGTTGAGGTCCTAGCCTTCATCCATACATGGAGGATGTTCTTCCATTGGCAGTTTTGGATGGTCACCGTTTTATTTTACTATAGCAACTAGAAAGTTTGGGACCCAGGTAGGCGAGCAAGGCACCTAACTTGCTTAGTTGCAAAATTTAAGGGAATGTTAAACTCAGCAGTCAAGATAAATAATATTTTAATGCAATACTTTTAAAAAATCAAAGTTAATGCAAAAAAATTTATGATGTACAAAGTATCAGAAATTGAAATAAAGATAAAACCAGCATGTAGCCTAATTTCCATTCCAGCATTTTTATCAGAGTCTAATGCTAGTCCTTCCCACTTTTGGCTGATGATCAACTATTCTCCCAAAATTCAGGTCCCTGGGAATGTATTGTCAATGTTTATGTTTCTGCTTTTACAACATTGATTTATCCATTTAGTCAAACACATACTGAACACTAATGTGATGTGTCTATCACTGTGTTAGGCACTGGGAATATCATGGTATACAAACAGTTGAGTTTCTTGCCCATTCAGAATCTAATAGGAAAGCAGATATTTAACAAGTAAATGAACAAGCAAAGTAATTATAGATTGTGGTAATGCTCTAAAGGAAATAAAGAAGAAGAAGATGTAGTGGAGAACACCATCTACAGGTCAAGTGGTCAGGCAGGGGCTCTCTGAAGGGTTGACATTTGAGCCGGCACTTAAAGAATTAAAACCAGTGATTAATTATGCCTTAATGAAGTTGAAAATAAATAAGCTAGTGATATGAAGAGTGGGCAAAAAAGTGTTTCAGGTAGAGAGAATAGCAAGTAAAGGCCAGAGGAAGGAAAATGCTTGATGTGTTCCAGAAACAGTGGGACAGATGGGTGGGAGGTGAAGTGGAGTGGCCCAAAATGAGGCTGGAGAGTAAGCAGGGAAAGTTGATCATAGTAAATAATTAGGATTTTTTAAAAGACAAATTTTCATAATTATTTTGTTTGTGATGGGAATATAGAGTTAGTGTTTTTCAACACAAAAATAGTGTACATTTTAAACCAATAATTGTTTTGCTTAATTTGTTAATATCATTTTTGTAAGACACATTTTTCCCCACATCTTAATAGCTCTGAAGTTGGGAGACATTGTCCATGGTATGTCATAGTTTAATTACAGCTCTTTTTCTTTCTCAGTAGTACATAAAATAATGGTCTACATCAGTAGCTTCTTATTTTTTTAATTAATCAATTAATTTTTTATGGTGACACTGGTTAACAAAATCCAATAAGTTTTAGCTATACACTTTAACAGTAAGGCATAGATATGTTTACACTGTGTAGTTAGATTTCTTTCTGTTACCACATATTTGACCCCCTTGACCACACCTACCTCTCCTCTCCCCCCACCCCCAGCATCTTAAAATAGAAGTTACTTCCTAAATAAAAGAGAACAAGGTAGAGGTTCATATCTAGAAGCTCCTTTACATACTAGCAGAAAGATTCTTCATGTGTCCATTTTTAAGTCTGACATGACTGAGATGGGTTTAAGCTTGTAGTCTTTAGCTGCATCTCTACCAGACATATGTGACTTTGTCCTTTTCTTTTGAAACTCTAAAATCAGACACACTCTTCTTTGTCTTGTGATATATGTTCCACTCATCATTTTTCCCCAGAAGGCCAGTATCTACTATACTTAAAATCTGTGGTTGTAGTTAACTCTTTCCTTGATTTCTGAAAGTGTTATAGGGATTCCTAACAGCTGCGGTATCCAATAGGAGTTTGGATTTTATATAGTAGAAATTCATTGAAATATTTTGAATAGAGAAGTAACCTGATCTAAAATTTTGATGAGGAGGCATTTTAATTGTGGACAGACTCCTAGATTTGAACATGGCTGATCTGAATTTTTGCCTTAGCTTTGCCTCTTATTAGCTGTGTGGCCTGAAGTAACTTAATTTTGATGAGCTTTAATATTTTCCTTGTGTGTCAAGGGTCCCCCAAGACGACCCCCAGTTTCGTGGTTCACTAGGAAGACTCACAGTAGTCAGTGTATAATCCAATAGCTGTGATTTACTGAGTGAAAGAATATAAAGCGAAATCAGCAAAGGGTAAAGGTGTATGGGGTGAAGTCCGGAGGGGAAACCAGGCACAAGCTTCCAAGAGTCTTCTCCAGTTGTCATACAGAATGCACTTTATTCCTCCAGCAATAAATGTTGACATGTTGAAATGTTGCCTTGCAGAGAAGCTCATTATCATCTCAGTGCCCAAGATTTTTATTGGGGGCTGCCTGGTCATGTAGGCACCCTCCGTCTAGCACATACCAAAATTCCAGACTCCTAGAAAGAAAGGTGTTCAACACAAACTATATTGTTTGTACAAATAATTTAATCAGAGTGAATGATTTTTTATCATTTCTGGAAGTGATGAGAACTCTCCCAAAATCCAACTTCCCAAACTTGATCGCTGGCCACCCTTGCAGGTAGGACTTTCTAAGAATAACAGTCTCAGGCATGCTATGGTAACTCTTTTCTGCACACTCTGTAGAGTGAGTCTCCTAGTAGAATTGTCCCATTTTATGTCCCAGTCTTGTTGCAAACATCAAAACCAGATGAGAGCTATGAACATACTTTTGTCAGTGAAGGCCTGAGCCCTTCTTGGTGATGATTTTAGTGTTATTTGAGTGCCAATGTGTTCTTTTGTTTTATTTTTCACCTGCCGCTGTTCATGGAGGCTCCCTCCATGAACATAAGTGCACTCCCTAAGCATCCTCATGCCTGGCAACTGGTAGTACTGGAAGAAGTCAGAGACAATTAAGGCTTCTGTCCTGAGGCATTCAGACTGCTTCCCTCTGGTCCTGGCAGTGGTGTAACTGTAGCACCTTTTGTTTCTCTAGCTTCTCCTCTCCAGAGATGAGATTCTGCAGGTGGCCAGTGCCCACTGTATAACTGCAGTGCTGGTCCACTCCCCAGCAAAGCATGCTCAGGCCTTCATCCATGCTGACATCCCAGGTAGGTAGCCCCTTTTAACCTCCTCCAAGGACCCCAGAGTTCTAACTGGAGACCCTGAGTCACAGCAACAGCAGCAGTCCTGTTGAGGTTCTTTGGTAATACATAACAGAGGGATTGTTTGCTGACAGGTTCAGTTGTATATGACAGACTCTAGAAAGTAGGCCTCATAACATCTGAATTCTTTTGCTACAGATTTCTTATATGACCTTGAGCAATTTGTTACTGGTGTTTGTCATTTATTTGACCATCTAGGAATCACCCCCTTGTATGGGATGGTGGAAAGACCCATGAACCAGGAAGGCAAAGGAAATTAATGTTTCTTGAGGGCTTGTTATGAACCAGGAAATATGCCCTCAGGTGTTTTGTAATGTTGCCACATTTGGGTTTTCACCTATATTCATTATTTTAAGGATAAGAAAATTAAGGATCAAAGAAGGGAAATAACTACTTTAATTGACAAATCTATTTGTTGGCAGAGAAGGGTTATAAAATCAAGCCTCTCTGGCTCTAAAAACTTTTCTCTGCATCATGCTGCTGCTAACCCTGAGAATTAGGAGACTTGAGTTCTAGTCCCACCTCTGCCATGAACAATACTTCTCTCTGGGTCTCAGTTTCCCCATCTGTTAAAAAAAATGAGGTTAGACTATAACCCTGAGGGCATTTTCCAGGTTTATCTGTGAATTAATAATCATGTCTTATGGAGAGGGTGGACGAACAGATGCAGTAATGGGTGAGGTGTTTAATAAATCCAGGGACCTAGCATTAGTTAAGGGATAATGACCACACAGCTGCCATTTATTGTCTTCTTTCCCTCTCCCTGGTCAGAGTTCCTCTTTGAGCATCTTTCTTCTTCCAGTGAAGTGCTCGTCTGGTCTAGCTACAGTTGCTTGATACTTCTGGCAGAGGAGCCACTCTTCTTTTCCAAGTGCCACACGGTGTACGGTTGGTAACTCTGGGTTGGATGGACAGCACTTTGAAGTTGGGTAGCCACAGCAGTGGTGTGGAGCTAGTCTACACCTTGGAGGGGTGTGATGGGTCTGGTCATTTCCGTCTGCTCAAATTCATTACTAGATCCATATGCAAGCAGTAATACCCAGATAGTTCTACTCTTCATTGATTAGCAGAAATATACATGTTTAGAAAGAGAAGGGCACTTCTGTTAGTCAGTAAATGAATTCCTGTTGAATCTTAAGACAGCATTACTCAGCCTTGGATTTAATTTTCTCCTGTGCTCCAGATATCTATCCATCTAGTTGTTCCCTAAGTCTTGCTGATTCCTCCTTTCAAAATTTCTTGAAACTGTCCCTTCTCTTCTTTCCTGGTGAAGGAAGGAAGCACTTGTCTGGGACATTTTACATTACATATGGATTTTTAGATTGGGCACATTTAATCATTTATTTTATATTCTGTGTTTCTATTCTATGCCAGATTGGGACTTGGAGATTTAGAGATATATCTAATATGGTCCCTCACTGCTGGAAAGGGAGAGAAATATAAACAAGATCATTAAGGTTTCCGTAGAGGGAAAGTACAGAAAGTATGGGAGCTCAAGAAAGGCTTCCGAGAGGAGTGGAGGTCCTCTGATTCTTTGAGGAGGAATAGAAGTGTATGGAGAAGGCACAGCTCAGTCAATAAGTATTCACTAAATACTTCAAGTGCTAGGGTCTGTGCTTTGGCTTGTGCTAGATTTGGGGGCGATGAATCTGATAAGGGCCTGTCCTCCAGGTCTCACAGTCCTGTCCCATCAGCTCAGTCTTGTCAGGGCCCTTCCATGAGGGGCTGCCAGCAAAAATGTGCTGTGCTGAGCCTCTCATCTATCTTGGGCAGGCAGTGAAGGAACTGCCAAGCACTGATTCCTGCCTCTGCCCTGTCACTTTGAGGTAGGGATCGAGTCAGTGGTGAGGAGCCTACAGGGAAGTCTGCGGATGAACAACACAGAGCTGCACAAGCAGGGCTTGCTGCTCTTTGCTGAGATCCTGACTCGGTGAGCAAAACAGTGGAACATCAGGCCTGTAGGGGCCAGACTGGCCTTCACTCAAGGTGGAGTAGTCTTGGTGGGGTCAGTGATTGGAGTTTACTCACTCTTTCTTCGTTTACCATTTCTCAGGCAGCCAGAGGAGATCAAGCTGTTTACAAGCTCATCCATGTGCAGAGACGCGAGCCATGCCCTCCAAGAGGCAGTGAGCAGCCCTGTGCTGGAGGTGGCTTCTGAAGCAGTGAAGGCCATTTCTGCCTTTATGAGGTGAGAGACCCAGGCAGGCTGAACTTCCCACCTCTGCATATACCTGAGGGCTGGGTCAAGGCCAAGGAAACTTGCAGAGGCTACTTGTCAGGAAAATTTTCTTGAATTCCTTTCTTTCCAATACTGTATTTACTCTGTTCCCTCTGGAACTGTCACTCAGATGTTGGACATTCTGGATTGCTCATCTAATTTGTAAAAATTTTCTGACAGTTTTTCATCTTTTTGTCATGTACTGGATTCTGGGAGATTTTCTTGACTTTATCTTTCAACCCTTATTTATTGATTTCTGCTTTCATATTTTTAATATGGGAAATTTATTTCCATTTTTCTGCATTTTTAAATAGCATTTTATTTTATTTCATAGATGTAATTTTTTTTCCAGTCTTTTGTTTTAGTCTAGACTTTCCCCCACTTCCTTTCTACTAATTAATTGTTCCTTCTACCTAAAATACTCTTACCTTAAATCTTTGCATGACTAGTTTCTTCTCATCATCCAGGTCTCATTCAGAGCATCCTTCTCCTATCTGAGTCATTATTAGGCTGTTATAACACCTACCACTTGATAGTTCTTGTTTATTCATTTGTTTTTTGTCCCCCCACCCCACCCCACCCCACTATAATGTAATCTTCAAGATATCAGGGACTGTCATTTTTTTCCCACTGCTATATGATGTTAACATGGATAGACTAAGAGACCCTAGGGTCAAGATGGGAAATTATTCTTTAGCAAGATGTGTGATATTTTGGAAAAATAAATAATGGAGGAAAAACCCAGACTTATTTATATAGTAACTTATTTCATTTCTATGTTTTCACTCAAAAAAATCTAAGTAATATATAAAATAAATACAGAAGATTTCTAGTGAAATGGAACACTTCTTAAAGGCAACTAATTTTAACTCATTTTTTATTTTGGTTCTGGTGATTATATCTCTAAGTGTAAACAATATTTTCATAATGCTGTTTATTTACTTTTTGTCAATTTAAGACATTTACTGATTTGCCAGTAAGAAAGATAAAGATTTAGTTCACATTTTTTGTCTTCTCTACATTTCCTTGGTACTTTTTCTAGCTAATTTCTTATGTCTTCAAACCTTTAAATAATACACTTAAAACTTGTGTTTCTTGTTCCCTTAACTTGAAGCAATATCTCTTGACTCCCCACTTGGTTATCTGAGTTTATTAGCACCCCAACTCTTCCTTTCTTTTCCCAACTTCTACTTCTCAGTGTTAGTCAGCCATGCCTTTAATTTTACATTATAGAGGTTGTTAATATTTATAGTCTCTATTTTTATACTCTCTTTTTAAACCATTTTGTCTCTATGATTTGACTCTAGGTTGGTTCTAAAAATTGAAACAAAAAATAACATTTACATTACAATGACTTTTGTCTGTCTCTTTTCCCCCTTTGTCCTTTCCTGGATTTGAATCTCTAAATCTGGAGCACGAATTCCAGTGGGGGGAAGATGAGAACAGGGTAACAAAGGCATAGAGCAAGAACAGTCAATCAGAGGTGCCCCTGCAGAGCTGGAAGTCTTCCAGGAAGTCATTGTTACAGGAGCCAGTAGCACCTTTCAGGCAGGAGAGGGTATTTGAGCTGTACTAAGGAGAGATGAGAGATTTAGATTTGTGGAAGGATCAGGATTAGCTAAAACATGTTAATGGGAAAGTTTAGGGATTACTGAGGGTATTGTAGTTAGTCTGGTCAGCAGATTGTATGAAGAGGAGTAGTACATGAAGAAACTGGAAAGCTGATTGGGTCAAAATTGTGAGGAGTGATGAGTAGGAGACTGATTATTAATCCTTAGACTATTTACTTTTGACTTTAAATTTCCAGAATGTTTACTGAGGTGGTCCCTCTGCAGTGGGGTCGTTCAGAG
Organism: Cynopterus sphinx; assembly: GCA_030015415.1. Lineage (NCBI taxonomy): Eukaryota > Metazoa > Chordata > Mammalia > Chiroptera > Pteropodidae > Cynopterus > Cynopterus sphinx. The sequence continues at coordinate 170,421,877 of CM057380.1, forward strand.
AGCCTTTGGGAAGCACAAATGGAATGAGGGGTGAAAAGTCAGAATTGCTGAAAAGAATTTAAAGATGATAGAACCAGGGCTTAACAATTAGTGTAGGATAGAAACTTAGAGCTTCCAGAAATGAAGAAGGAAGGGAGAAATTAAACCTTAACTATATACTAAGTGCCTGTTAGAAGGTTCAACAGGCAACTCTGAGGGTTCAAAACCGGCCCAATGATGAGAGTTAACGTAGGCTTCTCCTTAGTTACTGCACTGGGTTGAATAGCATCCCTGTAAAGATGAGGTCATACAGTATGGGCTCCTAAATCCAATGACTAGTGCCCTTATAAGGAGAGGAGGATTTGAACATATAGTGATAAAGACACACACAGAAAGTAGATGGTCATGTGAAGCAGGGGCAGAAATTGGAATGATGCAGCTACAAACCAAACAATGAGATTTGCTGGCAACTATTAGAAGTTGAGGCAGGGCAGGATTCTTTCCTATAGCCTTTAGGGGGAGCCAACACTTTAATTTCAGACTTCTAGCCCCCCAAACTATGGGAGAATAAATTTCTGTTGTTTTTAGCTACATAATTTGTGATAATTTTCTATAGCATTCCTAGGATACCAATACAGCTACTTTTTACTCTGTCAAGTAGTCATTCATTCAACACTTTTTAAAATTAACATCAATTTACAATGCATCTGTGTTTAAGTAAAGTGAGAAAATGGAACTAGTCCCTGGCTACTTGGTGTTTACGATTAAACTAGTCAATGACTCTTGTCTCCTCTGAGTTCATAGAATATGAGGGTTAAAATTGACTCTAAGTGTTACTTTCCACATTTACCCCCCACTCAGAATGATTGACTCTCCAAAAGCAGTTCCCAGTCTCTGCTTACAATCTCCAAGAATGGGGAACCTCCTTCCTAGATAATCTCCTCTACCTATGTAGAGTTTTGACTCTTAGAAAGTTTCTTAGACTAAAATATAGTCTGGGTCCTGGTAACATTTACCTATTCATGCAGTTTTTACTCAGCAGGGTAATAGAGCAAATTTGATCCCTCTTCCCCAGGAGAGTTTATCACTTATTTGAGAACAGTGGCCATGTACATCTCCTGATGCACCTTCAGTTCTAGATGGGACTTCTCACCAGGAGGCCCTTCTCAGTGAGAAAACCCTCTGTATTCTTAATAATAATGCTCATAGCTGTCATTTATAAGGACTTAGTATATACTAAGCATTGTGCTGAGTGGCATTCATCATTTGATTTGATCTTAGAATAATCTATGAGAAGAGGATTACTAACTCTAATTTAGTAGATGAGGAAACAGTGTTAGAGATAATGAGGAACATGCACAGAGTTATGCAGCTAGATAAGTGTTGGGGCAAGGATTCTTATCAGAGCAGATCCTGGACCTGATCTGGGTCTGATCAACTGCAGGTTCTAATCAACTGCATTGCCTCCCATGCCCCATAACCTGAGTGTAACTTGGAGTACCTTACCTTGTCCTAAGCCTGCCTTTATCTTTCTTACCTTTCCCTAAGCCTGCCTTTATCTCTCTGGATGCAGGAAGGACCATCAGAGTACTCCACCTGTGCAGTATGGGGAACTGCGGGCCTTACTTGAAGCCATGCTGAACCGGTGTGCCGATTTTTCCCAGACCCCACTGAACCGGAGGTCCTTGGTTAGTGCACTGCCATCTGGAGGTCATGCCGTAATATGTTTTTAGAAGCTTTACCTTTGTGTGACAGTTTATAACTTTTTCTCATACCCACCACATAATGGATTGACTATAATCTTAGAAAGAGTATGACCAATGTGCAATGTGTTGTAATTGTTGGCTTTTAATGGTCCATTTACTTAAAATATCAGAAAAGATGCTGTTAATGTGAATACTGATTATGTCTTTTAAGGTTAACTTTGGAAACCAAGCTCATCATAGTTAATGAGATGGGGATTTTTGTTTTTCAAAACAACTAACATGGGCATTACATACAGTTAGGCAAATGTCTACCAGCATGTGACAGCTTTCTACATATAAAACAAGAGCCAGTTCTGCGATTCACAGGGAGACAGATGGTTAAGGTTTTCCTTTCTACCACTTTTAGAGGAGTTACTAGATGGCTAGATTTGTGAGGCTATAACCAAGATCCTTTGGAAAGTGTTAGGTGTGCGGGAATGTCAGACTCCAGTGTGAGAGGAAGAGGTCTGAAGTCCACCGAGCACAGACTGGCACAGAGGAGGTACCTAACTAACAGGTCCCCTCTCCTCTTCTCACCTCAGGGCCATGCTTCCAGCAGAGATTTGGAGAAGACCATTCTTCGAAGGGGGAAGTTTCTCCTGAGTGGTATGGAGGGATTTAGAAATGCTTGCAGGTGAGGGGCTCTCTGTGGTCTGAAATAGTAGTATGGAGGGTGGGAATGGAAAAGAATCACAAAAAGAATGAAGTTCTAGAAGCAGTACTTGGTTTCTAATACTTCGCTGCATAGAGAGGACTTTGGCTGGAGTGGGGTTCAGGGATATGTGTGGGTGTGGAGTGGGTATGTGGAGGTTTGAGGTCAGGTAGTTTGAGTGGAAGGTTTCTAAAGATTCCCTTCTGGTCAAGTTTGTGTTACTGTGCAACAAGGCTGTGTCTCATTCAGCTTTGTTCCTCTTCCCAAATAGTTTAGCCCTACAGGTTCACTGAATGCTTGTTGGGTTAGTTCAGTTCATGTTAACAGTGTCTGTTATATTCCTTTGCACCAGGCCTGGTGCTAGGCAGTGGAAAGACAAAGATAAGACAGATTGGCTCCTGCCTGTCTCCCACATGGAGCTCACAGTCTATTGAGGAAGAAACTGTTTTATGTATATATGTGGAATCATTAGATTGTCACAAATCCATGGAGGGCATTCCAGGTAGAGAGCAGCATATGTGAAGGCAGAGATGTGAAACAGCAACCAGGATGGTATGTTCAGGGAAGTACCTGTAGTCATGTGTTTTGGGAGAGGGGGTGGGGAGCACAAAGCCAGAGGTAGCCCAGGACAGGGTCTCCTTCATTGAGGCCTCTTGAATTTTCTCCAGATCTGCTGATAGGGTCACTTTCCCTGAACCCTTATCTCAGGCATTTCCCTGGGAGGATGTTGCTAACCTTTAAGTTACATACATAGTAGTGCACATACTCACACATTGATTTCTCAGGTTGGCCGTGGAATTCCAGAGTGAGCCTTCGGCCCAGGAAAATCCATTTACAGCTCCCAGTGCCGAGAAGGAAGACACTTTGGAGGCCTTCTCAGAATTTCTTCTCAGTGCCTGTGACTCCCTCTGTATCCCCATGGTGATGGTGGGTTCCCTTGAGCCATGGACAGATTGAAGTGTGGGGAGGAGAAGAATGTGAGAGAGAGCCAGGCCTAGAGATAGATGTAGTGACTACTCAACTGGACCTTTAGAGTATCTCAGCGGGGTGGTTCTTGTAGCCACTTTTCCTTTGTTTTTAAAAACAAAGTGTAGTGTTTCATTGTAAAACTAATAAGATGCCTTTTAAGAAAAAGTAGGAAGCAGTAATAATAAAATAATAAACAGGTAATGTTTGTGGCATATTAAATGCCTTATATTCACTACCTGATTTGATCATCCCAATAACCCTGTGAGATGGGTGCTACTATTTCCTCCAAAGATGAGGTTGTCATGTTTCTATGGTTATAAAGCAAGTGCTGAATGGTACTGAGATTTGAATCCATGCCCTTCTGCATAGTAAAGAGCAGAGGTAAATGTCTGTAGTCCAGGCTTCAGTAAGGAACACATTTGTGTGTTCTGGAAAATGAGAGATAACCGGTCTGAAGAGAGACCTGGTCTGGATGAGCTTCATTTTGAGCTGACTTGAGATGGAGATGATAGAAAGATCTGGGTCCAGAGTTGTTGACTGCCCAGCTGACTTTGTGTGAGTCCTGTCCTTTTGAGGTTTGGACATTTTACGAGCCTGTAGAATTCCTGTTAGTTGAGACTGGCACCTGGGAACAGCAGGTGGCATCAGGGAGGCATGCTCTGGTTCTGACAGGAGAGAACCTCTTGAAGACGCCTGTGAGTCAGCATGCTGGTGTTCAGGCGGGTAACTGTTGGGATCCATGGGTTGCAACCCTGACTAGTGTACATGAACAGTTACACTTGGGCAGTTCACGTTGGTGTCTTCATCTGCTCTGTCTTCCTCCTAGATTATAAAGTGTTAGAGCTAGATCTAGAATTAGATCAGAATTATTATTTTTGCTTTCTACTTTTCTGTATTTCACACATTTTCTTTAATGGGCATATATTTTCTAATTTAAGAAATACTAGTTTAAAAACCAAAGGAAAGTATTGTTAAGAATCAATCTGAGGTCCTGGCTAGTTACAGATAGGGAATGGAGACACTGAAAGGGATGGGGGTGACTGCCTCCAGGACATAGCAACTTTCTGTGGTACTTGAACTAGAGCCCAAGTTTCTCTACTCTTAATCTAGAGTTCCATCTACTATACCAAGCTGCCTCATGACTGTTCAAAGATCACATGAAAAATAAATGCGAAGGCAGTTTGTAAACTAAACTACTACTACCACTACCACTACTGTGGCTGTAGTAATAGACACACGAGTGTCACTCTGTGTTATTGTTTAGAAAGCACTTCTTACACGTCGGATTTCATTTGTTTCTGGGAGGTAAGACTTGTTGTTATTTGTGTTTTACTCTTTTGATACAGAGACCCAGAGAGAGAAAGTATCTTATATACTTTATTAGTGGTGGATATAAGCTTTGGAGGTAGGCTTGTGGACTTCAGGTTCCCTAGCTTTTCTTGTACCCTTCAAATAAAAGGATTTACCATTTCAGATTTGATGCCAGTTTTGCTGATGACTTTTTTTCTTCAGAAGCTCAGTCCTGGTGGGCTTTCTCCCTCATGGTTTTTTGCAGAAGCACTTGGAGCAGGCTGCTCACCCAGCCTTGATGGAAGTTTTCCTCTCGATTATACACAGCCTCTTTGTCATCGTTCCCCACATGAAGGAGAAGTTCTCCAAGAAGCTTGGTAGGCAATAAGCAAGTGAGGAAGTTGGAAGGGAGGCAGGCACCTTACACAGCTGCTCAGATACTCAGCATAACCCATGGATGGGATGTTTACATATTTGTTCAGAATCAACAATGGAATGGAAGGAAATATGATCCAGAAAATGAAGTCCTTAAAGGCACTTCTCAAATTTATACTTCTCTGAGAGTGTCAAATTCAGAGCCCACACCACATACCTCTTTCCACATTACTGTAATGGTCCATATTCCCTCAGACTTCACCAGATGTTTAGCATCACTGACTCCTGAGTACTGAATGCCAGAAGTACCCCCAGTCATTGTGACAACTGAAAAATGTCCCCACATACTTTCAAATACCTTCTAGGGGAGTGGTAGCACTCTTTTTGAAAGCTGCTTTCTAACTATAATGGAAGTGCCTTCTTAAAATTGAACTCAAGTGGCTCTCTACTTCATCAATTTTCTCTAGGCCTTCTTGCATCTGTTTATTATCTTCATTCCTTAGTTATTTTTTGTCTCTAAAATGTAAACCTTCCTTTTCTACTTCTCTAGTTGTCACCCTAAAAAATACTTCAGTCTGCAGAATAAGCCTGGAATCAGAGTCAGAGTCTCCTTTATTTTCTTTAGAAAGTGGTAGTGATGGTGAGAATGAGCAGTGGGAATAGCCAAAAGCAGAGGAGAAAGGTAATAATAACATAATAATTAACATTTATTAAACTTTTACTGTGTGCGAGCTACTGTTTTAAGTGCTTTACATGTATTAATTCATTTAGTTTTCAAAAGAACCCTAGGAAGTATGTACTATGATTACCCTCATTCTACGGATGAGGACACTGCTACTCAAGAGAGGCTGAACTTCTCAGGGTTACAATCGAGTGGTATGCCCAGGGTTTAGACTTAGGAAACCTGGCTTTAGAGCTTGCTTTCTTAACTTCTGTATTATCCTTTGCCTCTTATCGTTATCATTTAATGTCTTTTCTTTTAATCCTGTCATGTAGCATGCAGTGGGGAGTCTTCCTGGAGAGGAAACCAGAGTTCAGTCAGGTGGGACCTTGTTGGCCATCTGAGAAATGGGGACATGGAGTTAGGAAAGGTTTTCCTACCTCTTAAGACTAAAAACTTACTCTGATTATCAGCCGATAGGAAAGAGCAGTAGAGAGACTCCTGGGTAATCAGCAGAGCAAGGTCTTTGGGAAAGAGAGAGGCCAAGACAGAGCTGGGGAGATGAGGGCATGCTTTCTGCAGTTGTAAATTTGACTTAGGATTTTGAGGGAGCTTTTTATTGATGATCCGGGTCATCTTGGTAAGGTCACTTGTCCCAGTTCGGAGAGATCTTTGTTCTCTCCAGGAAAAGAACAGAGCAAAGGAAGCCCTTTGGAAGCTATTCCATGTATCAAGTAACTGAGTTTTAGGAGAGGGCGGGAAGCCGTGGAAGAGGGAAAAACATGTGGGTTAGGGTTCGTCCTTCATCCCTTACTTGATTATTGACATTGGGCAAATTTATCTCCAATGTCCACAGAACATGGTGATAATAATGATAATTAAATGCGATAATGAGGAGATTTCCTTAAAGACTGTGTGTGCCCCTTAGTCATTGTAACAACTGTGGCACATACTTCTTTCTTTCCTTTCATCCACTATTTCTGCCTTCCATACTTCAAGAACCAAGATCCAGTCTTAGGGTGCTGGATAAGTGCAGCTTCAGAAGTCTAGATTTCTAGGGTGGTAACAGTAAAGAACAAGGGATGTAGAGAAAGTCTGTGTGGAGGTCTGTGCAGCACAAAGTCAGAACAGGATCAGGGGCTTGACCTGCAAAAGAAAAGAAGGAAGCAGATGCTGCCAGCTGTGAGTAGCACCGGGGAAACTTGGTCCTGAGAGACCAGACCAGAAAGAGCCCTTCCAACAAGCATGCTGGGCACCCCCTCCCTGGAAGCATCATGGGTTAAAATGCTGTCTCAAAGTTGCTGTGAAACTCTGAGGGAGTAATACCTTGCCCTACACTTTAGCCTCAGGATAGAATACAGAGTACCCCTACTCCGGAGCAGGCGTTGGGGAGCTCCTGGTGTTCTCCTTGTTTGGAATCCTGTTTCATGTTAGCTTTACAACAACCTGTGACGTATAGATATTGAAACTGATTCTGAGAAGTTAAATAAGTGTTCCAGAGTCACACCAGTAGTTAGTGATGAAGCAAAATTTGAACCCAGGTCTGTGTGACTTCAAAACTAGTATTCTTCATTACCACCCTTGGGAATCTCTGTAATAGGCTGGTGTAAACCACTCTCTGCTTTCTTCCCACTTTTCCCAAGCTGCCTCATCTTTCATACGACTAACTCTGGAACTGAAGGCCAGATTTTGCAGTGGACTCAGGTATGTATGGTCCCAGGCAAAATTAGTGGCCAAAGAGCCAGTTTCCTTCTTGACTAGACAAGTGGAAATTTCTGTCTGGTGTGGTTTGGTCATAGGACCAAACCTATGGGGAGATTGACACAGTGTCAGAATCACTCAGCACCTGGTGGTAGGAGCTGGACTTGCTTCTACAGCTTTTATTGACTCCAGCTCTGGTATGGCTCTCATTTCATGTGATAATTAGATGAGCACCTATCACATTGGAACTGGATGGGTTCTTAGAGATCATTTGTGTCCATCAAAAAGGAATTATGTTCTAGTTGTAGCCAGCTCAGCAATTCCGGAGGAGAAAATCTCTTGTTCAGAGAGGTTGCCACCTCAGTGTGTCTTGCTGGGCTTCTAGAGCAGCCTTCTTCACCTTTCTGTTTATAATTTGCCACCTGTCTCCACACTTATTTGACAGGTTCCATTTATTACTACTTATAGCCCGCAAGGTGAATGCAGTGTAATATCTAACACTCCTTGGTTCTGAATGGAACACCTGGTGTTGAGAAAATATGAGCATCCATCTGGATTCAAAGGCACAGTTTTGGATGCTTGTTCCCCTTGCGTGCCCATCTTGGGTTCAACAGCTTCTTTTAATTATAGGACACCCTAACTCTTTCCTGATGCAGGAACACTTTTTTGTATGTTTAGTTAAACTGAAACTTAGTAGCTCTCCCTGATTTATTTTTCAGCAAATTTTTATTGAAATCCTATATGGGCCAAGTGACTGATTTATAACTGTGGGCAGCAGGTTTCATATTTACTTTTCACAGCCACCTCCAGATCTCCTCTACCAGGGCCATGGTTAGAATTTCTCTAGGCTCTGGCACAAAGCAGTGAACCATAGTACACAGTGGGGATAATGCTGTCCTAGCCCAAGTAGCAATGTCCTCTCTCTCGTTCTCTCCTTGTCTTTTCTCTCTAAGTCACTCAGCCCTAAACCAGGTGTGTTCCAGTTTCCTCTACTACTTGTGCATCAGCCTCCTCTCAGCTCCAGAGAAGACAGGACCACCTTCCCAAGAAGGTAAGATGCTGCGGGTTGACCAGTCTTGAGGTCCGTGGTGGGCTTTTAGAGTCTGGATGCCATGTTGATTGGCTGGGTAGTGAGTCAGTACAGTAATAAGATCTTTTTTGCTTGAAGCTGCCCAGAGGAACCATGAAATCATGGAATGATGGAACTATAGGCTGATTTCTAGGGAGGTGAGAGTAGAATCAGAAAATGGCAGAATCCGAGGCTTCTGGACCCCCAGAGTTGAAGGGTTGAGAAGCACCCTAAAGTTTATCAAGCCAAATTTCTCCCCTGACCACCTGCTCTGCAGCATCCCCCACACTAGACCTCTCGTTTTCTGCTTGTTACCTTCAGAGACTCCTGCGCACAATATCTTGAACAGCCTATTCTACTTTGTTCCTTCATTCAAGAAATATTTCTTGAATATCTATTGTGTTCTAGACCCTATTCCAGACTCTGGTGATAGAGCTAGTGATACAAAGTCCTGTTCTTAGGGAATGGGAGAAGCAGAAAAGAAATGCATAGGTTTGATGTCAGGGATGGATAGGTGCTAGCAAAGATCTCTGAGTAAGGTAAAGGAGGCCCATATAGAAGCTAGACAGGGGGAACAGCAGATGCAGGGTTGAGAGCTGGAACTTTTTCCTTCTGTTGACTATTCAGTGAGATTTGACTACATGCTAGGGGAGGCCTAGGTGCTGCTGTGAGTATAGTGATGATTATGATATATTCTTTATCCTAAGGAGTTCCTCTATACTAGACTTCTCTCTCTTGGTATAGCATAAAACAATTTAATCTTTATTCATTCATTCAAAAAACATATTTTTGTGGGTAAGACTTGGTGCTAGCCGTGTTTCCTCTTTTGATATTTATGAAGACCATGTCATCTCCTCTGACTCCCTAAACCTCTTTCTTTTGTCTTTCTGAGACACCATGCTCAGAGAGACAGAAGCCCAAGCAAGTGTTTCTGTTCCTTCCACATGGCTTGGCTTCTAATTTTCTGCTATACCAGCCACTCCTTTCTGCCTGGTACAGCTCTCTGCCTGTTCAGGTGGGGTCTGGCCTGCAGAGGGAATAGCACCATGACTTCTGCATGTTGGAGCCACATCACAACAGCTTCTTGTGCCAGCCCCACTGCTGCTGGCAGCTCCCTCTCTCATCAGAACAGGAGGAGCCCCATGTATCTGCCCACTTAGAACCCAAGACCTTATCAGAACTCAGAGCACTAGAAGGAATAACAAACCTTACTTACATGGAGACTGCTTCTTTAATGTATCAGAGGAGAGGGCAGGTGGATGTGCAAGGCTCCAGGATATTAGTTTTATTATTATCATAATTCTCATTATATATTTTGGTGGAAAAAGCACTAAACTTAGAATTAGGAAATCTGACCTGGCGCTGCTACCACATTGCTGTGGGACAATCTCCATTCTCATCCTCCCTTGGCCCCAGGTTCATTGCGCTAGCAGGATCGACCCTTTCTTTGACCTCCAACTTGTGGGTCTTTTAATCTCTCAGCCTCCAACCAGTCACCACCCACATTGGAAGGATCTATCTGAAAACCAGATTTTAACACCTTAACTCCCCTGGCCCTCAGCCATTGTCCCCAAACATCAGTCTCTGAGGCATCATCAGTCAGTGATGGAGCTTTCTCTGATCTGGTGAAATGTAGAAAGTAAAGGTAATATAGTGAATTTTTCATAATGTTGACTTTATTCGAATTTTAAGTTCTGAGGTCCTTTTCTTTCGTATTCTCTGGTATTAAAATACTGTTATTTTTATTTTTATTTATTTATGAAACAGATTTTATAAGAAATCTAGGAATCTCTCAGGATAAAATTCGAATTCTTTACTCAGCATTCAAGGTTTCTCAGTCTAGGTACTACATTACATAGTTCTGCAACTCCGACACTCCACGTCTATTCACTGATGCTCCAGTCATGCTAAACTCCTTGCCGCCCCATAAAATGACATGTCCTCTTATCCCTCTGGACATCTTGAACACCTTGCTTCCTGTCCCTAGGATTCTGTTCCTGCTCTGGCTGTTTCCACCTGCCCTCCATAGTTCTCTTATCTTTGAGCTTGCTCTCCCCACTCCAGGAGGCACAAGGACTCCCTTTTTCACATTGAACATGGTACTGATCACGTGTCCTGCAGTTATCTTTCTCATTTTTTATTTTTTCTTTTTCAGGTAGTAAAGTTTTGCTTTTCTTTTTTTCCCAGCTTTATTGAAATATAATAGACAATTAGTTGCTTGTATTTACATTGTACAATTCAGTGAGTTTTTTCAATTATAGTTGGCATACAATAATAATTTTAGCTGTACTGCATAGTGATTAGAGATCTGCATAACTCACAACATGATCATCCTACTAAATCTAGTACTCCTCTTCCCCCTTACATATTTATTACAACATTATTAACTATTTTCCTCATGCTGCACTTTATATATCTCCATGTTGATTTGTTTCCCATCATTTGCCAGCTCCTAGAAGTAGAGCCATGTCCTAAAGCCTGGCCTAACGTAGTCACTCAGTGAACATTTGTCAAATGAGTGAATGAATGTATCCATGTTCTTCCATGTGTTACCTTTAGTCTCTTCTTGTAGCCTGAAAGTTGCACAAAGGAAGAGGGGATTCTGATTTTTTTTTTATCCTGCATGTATGCTTGCTACCCTGTGCAGTACCCTATGGATACTCATGTGCTCATTACCTGCTCTTCCTGTGTTCTCTGTGTGGCTTTCTCCCACTTATTCCCCAGAACTCTCTGCAGTGTCTGAGTTATTGCAGCACGGGCTGCCCCAGATAAGCAGCCGGAGCCCTGAAAGCCTTGACTTCCTATCGGATTGCCAGTATGTGGAGGGATCTGCTCGTCAGAGACAGTACTGCATCCTGCTCCTCTTCTACCTGGCCTACATCCATGAGGACAGGTCAGTGCTCAGAGCTGGTGGCTGGCAGTGGGTTCTGGGACCCATGTCTGCAGCCCAGTTCAGTGCAGTAAATATTTAGAGGCATCTTCTCCAAGGCTAGTGCTAGGCCTTGGAGTCACAAGAGATAAGTGAGAAATGGGATGTATTACTGAGGGTCTCACATCTTGTGGGGGAGATATGAAGACAGGTGGGTAGTCACAGTGCTAAGAGACGGGCCCACAATGCTAATGAGAATTCCTTGGTATCCTTGAAGGTGTTCACAAAAATAAGTCAGTGATTTACTTTGGTTTAAGAATTACTATACAATTTATTAAAATTTGAAAATCAGACTATCTTTGAGGTTAAAAAAATTTATTGAGGTAAAATGCACATAATATAAAATTAAGCACTTTAAAGTGAACAATTAAGTAGTTTTTAGTATATTCACCATTTTGTACAGCTACCACCTATCACATTCCAAAATGTTTCCATCACCCCAAAGTAAAACTGCATATCCATCAAGCAGTTACTTCCTGTTCATTCTTCTCCTCAGCTCCTGGCGACCAACAATCTGCATTCTATCTCTATGGATAGCTTATTCTGACCATTTCCTACAGATGGAATCATATAACACATGACCTTTTGTGCCTGGCTTCTTCAACTTAGCACAGTGTTTTCCAGATTCATCCAGTTAGCATAGTGTTTGTAGCATGTATTATTACTTTATTCTTTTACATGGTTGAATAATATACCATTGTATGTATATTCCACCGTTTGTTTATTCGTTCACCCATTGACAGGCATTTGGGCTGTTCCTACCTTTTGGCCATTGTGAATAGTGATGCTGTGAAGATGCATATGCATGTATTTGAGTACTTGTTTTCTAATCTTTCTCTGTATATACCAGGTGTAGGATTGAGGAGTCATATGGTAACACGATGTTTAACTTTTTGAGAAACCTCCAAATTGTGTTTGTAGGATTGCACCATTTTATGATCCCATCAGCAATCAATATTTGAGGGTTCTGGTTTCTCCATATCCTTGCCAACACTGTTATTTTCTATCTTTTTGATTATAGCCATCCCAGTGGGTGTTAAGTGACTTTTGTATTATGGTTTTGCTTTACATTTCCCTAACGACTAAAGATGTTGAACATTTTCATGTGCTTATTGACCATTTGTATATATTCTTGGAGAAATTCAGATTTTTTTGCTTATTTTTTAACTCCATTGTCTTTGACTGTTGAATTGTAAGAGTTCTTTATATATTCTAGGGACAAGTCCCTTATCAGATGTATGATTTGTAAATTATTTTCTCTCATTCTGTTAGTTGTGTTTTTACTTTTTGATGGTATCCTTTGAAGCACAAAACTTTTGTTTTGATGAAATCAAAATTTAATTTTGATTAAAGTTGTCTTTTCTCTTTGGTCATTTGGACTTTTGATGTTGATTCTAAGAAATCATTTCCAATGCAAAGTCACGAAGTTTTACTCCTATATACTTTGTACAGTTCTTCTATAATTTTAGCCCTTAAATATAGGTTTATGATCTATTTTAAGATAACTTTTATGTATTGTGTGAGGCAGGGTTACAACTTCATTCTTTTGCATGTGGCTAATACAAATGATCCAGCACCACTTGTTGAAAAGACGGTTATTTCTCCCATTGAATTGTCTTGACACCTTTAATGAAAATCACTTGACTTATGTGATTCTTTAAAAAAAGTTTTCTTATTTTTAAAATCATGCATATTGTAAAAATTCAAGCAAAATGACTGGGTGTAAAGTTTAAATACTTCTTCATATACCTGCCAGAGTTAACTACTGTTAGATATCTTTTGTGAACTCTAATGTGCATAACAAACATATAAATGCTCCTTTCTAAAAATATACAGATTGAGATAATATATAAGATCTTCAACTTGCTTGTTAATTTACAATATATCTTGGACATCTTTCCATGCTGGTATGTTTATTAGTAAGTTTACCTTATTACTTGGGAGCTGAATTTTTTTGGTGGCATAATGTCTATATTATGGCTATAATTTTTGTCATTTTTTAAATAAACATTTTATTTTGGAGAAATTTTAGATTTACAAAAAAGTGGCAAAGAATAAAGATTCCCTTATGTTCTTCACCTATTTTCTCTTATTACTAATTAACGATGGTACATTTATCAAACTAAGACACCAACATTTGTACATTACTATTTTTCCATTTTTTTATTATGGTAAAATTGCAAATGTAATATGTACCATCTTAATCATTTTTCATGTGCAGTTCAGGAGTAATACAGTTATAATGTTGTGCTATCATTACCACTGTCCATCTCCAGAACTCTTTTTATCTTACAAAACTGAAATTCTATACCTGTTAAACAATAACTCTCCATTTCTCTTTTCCCCCAGCCCCTGGCAACAATCATTTTACTTTCTGTCCCCGATTTTAACTGTATTAAATACTTCACATAAGTGGAATCATACAGTATTTGTCTTTTTGTGACTGGCATATTTCACTTAGCATAATGTTACCAAATTTCATCTATGCTGTAGCATATATTAGAATTTTTTTCCTTTTTTTAAGGCTGAATGATATTCTAATGTATGTACGTATCACATTTTGTTTATTCATCTGTCAATGGATGCTTAGGTTGCTTCCACCTTTTAGGTATTGTAAATAATGCTCTTATGAACATGGGTATACAAATATCTCTTTGAGACCCTACTTTTAGTTCTTTTGGGTATATACCCAGAGTGTAATTGTTAGGTCATCTAGTAGTCATATTTTTAATTTTTTGCAGAAATACCATGCTGTTTTCTCCAGCAGCTCTACCACTTTACATTCCCACCAACAGTGAATAAGGGTTTTAATTTCCCCACATCACCACCAACACTTGTTATTTTCTATTTTTCTTCTGATAGTAGCCATCCTAATGGACATGAAGCTATTAATCTCATAATTTCAGTTTACATTTCCCTAATGATTAGTGATATTGAGCATCTTTCCATGTGCTTTTTTGGAGAAATACCTATTCACTTTCTTGCCCATTTTCGACCTGGATTGTTTAATATTTTTTATTGTTGAGGTTTAGGAGTTTTCTGTATATTCTGGATATCAGTTTATTATTAGATATGTGATTTGCAAATAATTTCTCCCATTTTGTGGATTGCCTTTTTACTCTGTTGATAGTGTCTTTTGATGCACAAAATTTAAAAACATTCACAAAGTCCAATTTGTCTATTTTTTTGTTGCCTGTGTTTAGTGTCATATTCAATAAATGGTTGCAAAATACAAAGTAATAAGACTTTTGCCTTACGTTTTTTCCCCAAGATTTTTATAGTTTTAGGTCTTAGATTTAGGTCTGGATTTATTTTGGGTTAATTTTCTTTTTTTTTCATATCGTGTTAAATAAGTGTCCATCTTCATTCTTTTGCTTGTGATATCATTTTTTTGATATCTCGTTTTTCCAGCACCATTTGTTGAAAAGACTGTCTTATCTCAGTTAAGTGGTCTTGATGCCCTTGTTGAAAATCATTGACCATGTGTAAGGGGGTACAATACTATTAATTAAACTTTATTTAGATTTCACCAGTTTTTTCTCTACTGTCCCTTTTTTGTTCCAGGAACAATCTGGGATACCAAATTGCATCTAGTGTTACCCATTTAAAATTTTGTGTGTGTGTTTTGTTTTGTTTTGTTTTGTTTTGTTGGTACTTAATCTGAAAGGTGAGACATACCCATGGTAGAAAATTCAAAAGGTGTGAAAGGATACGTAGTGAAAAGTCAGTCTCCTTCTTAAACCCCATCTTCCTTGCACATACAAATGTGGATGTCTCCCTCCCTCAGAAATTAGTTCATTGAACACACACATGTTTAATGATAAATACAAGAAGAGAGGGGTAGACTGGCTATCAGAGTAGGGCCTCCTGAATCCTAGAAGTAGCACCTTTCTTTTTGACAATGTTGGTCTAGCTGGCTGACATTTTACCTTCTCAGTGTGAGTGAGGAGTCTCTGGTTCCTAATAGAGCCTTACGCAAAGCATAGAACCGTGTGCTGTGCATGTGATAATGCTTTGTAAGTATATATGGTATGCTCTTTGGGCAAGATGTCATTAGGTGGTAGACATGCTGGGGAATAACGACAGTGGCTAGAGGAGGATGTGGCAAAGCAGGACAGCCATCTCAGCTTTCTCACTCAGACTCTCTTTGGTCAACAGGTTTGTTTCAGAGGCAGAGTTATTTGTGGCCGTGCAAAGCTTCCTCCTGTCTCTGCAGGACCAGGGTGAGCGCCCTCCACTTGTGGTCTTTAGAGCCTCCATATATCTGCTGGCAGTCTGCCAGGACAAAGATGATGCACTAGATGAGGTAAGGGCCAAACCACCCGGGGCTCTTCTTCCTCCTGCACCTCTTAATATTATGATTCTTTGGGAGACCATGATGTTACGTGTATAGAGAATGGGGATGGCAGAGAAAGTATTGGGGGAGTGGAAGGGAATAGGGTGCTGACACACACAGAGCCTATGCAATTTAGCTAATTTTCTCAACAGTTCTGGGAGGCAGAAATTATTATTTCCATTTTACAGATAAGAAAGTTGAGACTTGGGTTAGAGTTACTTTGTCTAGGTCACACAGTTAATTAATGGGGGAGCCAGGAGTCTAATTCAGACTTGGCCAACTCCCAAGGTTCTTTTGTTTTTCTTTTTAAATTAAATTTATTGGTGTAACATTGGTTAATAACATTACCTTTCAGGTGTATCACTTTATAATATGACATTTGTATACCCAGTTGTATTCACCACCTGAAGTCTAGTCTCCTTCCATCACTATATATTTGACTCCTTTTACATTCTTCATCCTCCTCTAACCCCACTTTCTCTCTGGTAACCATTGTTCTATTGTCTGTGTCTTTAGGTTTTTGTTTTTTTTTTTTAATATCTCGCACATGAATGAAGTCAAATGGTTATTGTCCTAGTCCATCAATTTCTTTCATGTAGCATAACATTTTCAATATCCATCCACGTTGTTATACAAAGCCCTTAGTACCATCCCTCGTTTGTGCAGGAGGAGAAAGGTGTGAACTATTGCTGTCTGGTAACAGTTTATCAAACAAAGTGAGTTGCTGAGACCACGACATTTTAATCAGATTGCTTTGATGGTGTTTGTTGGTACAAATTTTCTCTTTCTAGTTTTTTTAAAACTCTTAGAGATCAAGAACTAAGTCTGACTTATCACAGATTCTCTTGCCTTTTTCATTAAAGCTTGCTTCTACTCCTTAGATATGGACCCTTCAGCCTCAACCTGAGGATACTGTTTCTTCACTGACTACTAATTTTACTTTTTTTTTATTACTGCTGGGCAACTGTGATATAAGTAGACCTGGTTTAATTTATTATTATTATTATTATTATTATTATTATCATTATTATTATTAAATGCCTACATCACCTGGTCTTCCTAGGTGGTCTCCCATCCAAGTACTAACCAGGCCTGACCCTGCTTAGCTTTTGAAATAAGACATCAGGCTTGTTCAGGGTGGCATGGCCGCTGACCATGGACTGTGGCTCCACTGGGGCGTGAACCCAGTACTTCTGCATGTAAAGCAGATGTGCTAACCGCTACACTGTGGAACCATGTCTGACTTGGTTTAATTTGAATGGAAGCTGGAAGGTGTAGTGGAAGTGCATGGGTTTTCAAGTGAGATAGGCCTAGCTATACAATGTCCCATTGTCTCTCTTTTTGTGGTATTAGCAGCCATTGGTGATTATTGCCTTGATCCACTAGGGACTGCAAAGTAATAATATCCTAATTCTGTAATTCTCTTTTGTTTTTGTCTACTGGAATACTTGCATAAAAAGAAACTTCTCATCAACTATTTGATTGCTGTGATTGTATAGGAAGCATAGGTTGAATGTTTGATTCTTTCTGTTTAATTACCAGTTCTTTTTAAAAAGTGAGTTGGTTACCTAGCATTCTCCAAAGGTGAACAAAGAGATTTTTTTAGTATTGTTATGAACTCATGAATTTAAAAATATTTGATGTGTTTCAATCCACAGTAGTTATTATCCTTTGAAGCTCAAATTGTTCTATCTTTGGCCAGGGGGAACCTATTTAAGGTAGCTCTTGAGTCTTTTTCACACAACAGTAGTAGTCTTTGACAGAGTTTGGGTTTTCTAGTATGACAAGAAACTTCTAGGTGTGTGTGTGAGAGGGGACCCCCAATAGTTGAAATGTGGATGTTTCTGGGGAAATGGACATTTCAGAGTATCAGGCCCTACCTATTCCTGAAAGGTCTTTTACTTTAGTAACTTCTTTCTAATTTGATCAGCATTCCCTAAGACCTGGAACACTACTCAAATAAGCACAATTATTTTTTTTTATTTGCTTTTCAACATTTTAGCAACTCATCCAATGTGGACTGACCACTTGAAATGTGCCAGGTACCTTGTGGGGCCCTGTCAGAGTTGAGGTAAATCAAGCAATGTTCTCTCTCCTGAGGGAGCACCAGTTTGCCAGGAGAGACAAAAAGATCTCCTATAAGGCAGGCAACAACAACAAGTGCTCTTCTAGAGCCTGGAGGACTGGCCAAGAACTATGAAATCACAAGGGGAAAGAGATTGTTGTATTAGGAGAAGCTTCCTGGAAGAGATTACGTACAGGGAGAATTTTCAGACTGAGGGTAGAATGAGATTTGGGAAGTTGTTCAGTCTGTACATTTAAGGAAGGAAGCCTAGTTTATTGTGCATTTGCTAAGTCATATGAGACAGTAGAGAGAAACCAGAAGGGTAGACTTGTATATCTAATAACATGCTCAAAAATGAAATTAAGAAAACAGTTTTATTAACAGTAGCATCAAAAAATAATACATGTAGGAAAAAAATTTAATAAAAGGAATGCTAGGTCTTGTGCTCTGAAAATTACAAAACTTCATCGAAAGAAATTAAAGAAGACCTAAGTAGACATTCTTCTGTGTTCATCAATCAGAAGACTTAATAGTCAGTTTATAAGATAACATAAGTTTGGGGATGTAATGTACAACACATTGACTACAGCTAACAAAACAATTTTATATATTTGAGAGTTGCTAAAGAGTGAATCTTAAAAGATCTCATCACAGGAAAAAATTATGAAACTATGTGAGGTGACAGACATTAACTAAACTCATGGAATGAATCATTTCACAATGTATGCATATATCAGATCCTTATATTGTACACTATAAAGTTACACAATGTTATATTTCATCTCAGTAAAACTGGAAAAGAAGACAGTAGTGTTCAAATGGCAGTACTCCCCAAAGTGATCTATAGATTTGACATAATCCTGGTCTAAATCCCAGTTGCTTTTTTTTTTTTTTTAGAAATAGATATGCTGATTTTAAAATTCACATGGAAATGTAAGAGACCTAAAATAGCCAAAAAAATCTTAAGGAAGAAGACTAAAGAAAGAGGACTCACACTTCTTGATTTCAAAACTTACTGTAAAGCTGCAATAATCAAGACAGTGTGGTTTTGGCACAAGGATAGACATATGGATGAATGGAATAGAATTGAGAGTCCAAAAATCAACCCATGTATGTGTGGTCAATTGATTTTTGATAAGGGTGCCAAAACATTAAATAGGAAAAGAATAATCTTTTTAACAAATGGTGCTGGAACAGCTGGATATCCACATGCAAAAGAATGAAGTTGGACCCATACCGCATGTTATACACAAAAATTAACTCAAAATGGATCAAAGGCCTAAATGAAAGGGTCCAAACTATATAAAACTTTTAGAATAACGTATTAAATAATTTCAACTTTGTTGTATGTGCAATGGGGAGAGAGGGTATCTTGAGGGTTAATAAATGATTCAACACACCTTTTGCCTGGTGCTATGCCAGGTGCACAGATTTATCTGCCACAGTTCCTATCTTCAGGCAGTTCCAGTCTAGTGTAGGAGGTAGGAACATATGTTGACAATCACAACACACTGTAGTAAGTATGGTTATAGAACTGGGTTTCTCAGCCTTGGCACTATTAACATTTTGACAGCATAATTCTTTCTATGGGGGCTGTCCGATGTTTTGTAGGATATTTAGTGGTATGCCTTCTCTTTCCCACTAGATGCCAGTAATGCTCCCTCAGTCAAGACAATCAAAAATGTCTATAAACATTTCTGAATGTCTTCTGGGAAACAAGATCATTCTCAGCTGAGAACCACTGTCACAATGGGGTTGTCTTCTCACAAGAGGACATTGGGACGAGCCAGTGAAGGTGTCCTGGAGTACTGAGATGCCAGTCATTTTTGGACTATGTTTGTTGGGGTCTCTTGGGGTCTTCTGTGAGGTGTATTTAGCCCCTTTCTTTCTTTGCCTCTAGGCTGTGGTCAGTGCCATCAGAAAATTCCTAGAGGGCATCCCAGACCTGCACCTCATCTATACCCACCACCCCCTCCTGCTCAGGTTCTTCCTGCTGTATCCAGAGCTGATGAGTAGGTTTGGGCACCGTGTCCTGGAACTTTGGTTCTCCTGGGAAGAGAGCAACTTTGATAAGCTGGATGATGTCCCCTCTACTGGACAGCTCACCCTTCCTGCCGGCTTAGCAGCCCTGTTCCACATACTCAGAAGCAGCCCCAGCATTCTGCTTATTTTGCTAGTAGGTGACCACTTGCTCATTTCTGTATTCATAGATGATGATCCCTCTCTCTCTGGGAACTGTTTTATTGAGGTCAGGAACACCAGCAGCAGCTTCTGCTTGCCTGCACTTGATGCTGTTTCCATATGACTAGGAGGTCCTTTCGGTTGGCAGGTGCCTGGTTTCTATATATTTATATACTGTCTTAAGTCTGATGGAGGTCTACTCACTGAGAGACATGTGCCCTTTATTCCCCAGTGGATGTAACTATGAAAAGCTCATCTCAGTCACCATTCCCTGTCACCTCCCTGTCTCCTCTTAAGCAGTGTCTGCTAAGAAGGGTTTAATGTCAGAGGAGAACCCTGGGGCATGTAGATGGCGATGTCTGATTGCAGAGGACTCGGCCTCTTTTCCGTCATGACTAATGATAATGGTACAGGTACAACACACTCCCCTGGGCATACCCAGAATCGTCAGAAATTCTAATGCTTTTCTATGAAGTAAGAAATCTTACAATTCCTATCAGATATGTCAGATAAGTAGGCTGCCTGTTGTCTATAGTTTCTAACACACTGACTTTAGCTCCACCTTTTTTTCTTCATTTGAGAAAGCACACAAAACAAATTAGTGAGATTAATAATATTATTATGGAGGTAACTGTTGTAATTTACATATTTAAAAGTTTATTTGTATATTTGATACTGTATTTAGTAAGCAATTTCTAATTAGTAGCAGGTCCCAAACTAATTGCAGCACACTGCCAGTTTATCTACTTGGCTCCTCCCTAGTCCAGGAAGAATGACACAGCTCATCAGAAACAGTAGGATTCCTTTCATGTTCTTCTCATCAACAAACACAATTGACTGACTTTATTGGAGTGATTGTGGTGGAAATAACACCTGCATGTTACATATCTCACATCCTTAGGTACCTATGTCTGTCCGAATTCACTTTACACATTGTGTTTCCCCACTCAATCTTATGTCTTCCTTTCCTTTCCCTAAAATTTGGCATCCTGTGAGGTCATTCATATGTTGGCTTGATTGGAACCACATTCATGCTTTGGCTTTCTCAGAGAAGGGAAAAGGGGGAAGGAATGGATTAAAAACAAAGCATTAATGTGTAGAGAAAGAAAGCAAATGGGACAGAAAGGGTAGCGATGAACAGTTAAGATATTGGATTTTCTTTGTCAGATGAAGTGTTCAGGGTCAGTTCCTCACAGATAGTAGGTACTTCATTTGCTGACCCATTGAATTAGGGGCCTGGACTGACCCAAGTCTCTCTCAAAAAAATAAAAATAAAATTCAGATCCTCCGAGAGACATACTAATGATGGTATCTTATTATTTTTAACTTTTAAACAGACAAAGAAATAGGTTGAGAGAGATTTTCCCAAGGTTACAAGAGTTAAGATTAAAATCCAGATTTTTACTCTCTAATATTTTTTTCCAGTAAGCTGAGCTCTCAGAACAAGAGAAATACCATCCTTGATCCAGTCCAGTTTTCTATCTAACAGGAAAGCTGTTGGTTTGAGTACTGGGAATTGTTAACCTTAAACTAAAAGGCTCAGCAAGTGTTTATTGAGATCCCCCCAAAAAATAATAGTAATGATAACTATTGGGAATCACTGATTGTGGCAGAAACCCAAATAGTGTTCCAATTAGGAGATAAAGGCAAGGGATATTTATGAGAAGGGTAAGGGGAGCGGTTACTTGAGTAGAAGGAAGGAATTTCTATGGGCGTTAGTAAGCTAAGAAAGGAATTTCTCTAAATATAAATAAGCTAACATAGTGACGCTAATTTTAAAGAATGTCTCCTTTAGTTTTAGTCTTTATGTCTGCTTTCTTGTTATCTTTGCAAACACTTGTTTGGAATTCCATGCTGCTTTAGGCCCCGTCTAAAGGTTATTTTTCCCAATTTTAACATTCTAAAAGTTTGAGGACTAAGGTGCAAGGCAGTTTCTCTAGGATGGCAACTCCAACTCCATTTTAAGTGGCTGTTTATATTATATTTCATAGGATACAGGGAAGAATTGGACCTAGTCCCGGCCCCACAGGCTGGTGAGGGAATCAGACACAACAAACCACTAACAACTATACTAACCATGGCAGTAAAGGTCAGGAAGAGTGCTTGGGTGGCAGGGAGGGCAGAAAAATTGTCATATATGCTGATTCTCAAAGGACTTGACAACTGAAAGTGTTGCCAGGCTGTTAACAGCAGCATGAAGGTGCTTATTGTAATTCAGGAACAGTGAGTGGGTCTCGTATGTCACAGGAGATGAGTTTGGAGAAAGATAAGGAAGAACAGATTTTTAGAGGAATTGAATTCAGTCACTCACTTTTTCATTTATCATACATTTATTTGGTATTTAGCAGACACTTAGCATTGGGGATACAAAGATAATTTATATATGGTTGGTCAGTCTTTACCCTTGAGGAAGTCACAGATACTTGTTTCATCTTTGTCGCCTTGTAGAGACTTATAAAGCATCACTGAAGGGAGAGAATCAGAATGGTGAGGCTAGAAATAAATCTCAGATTATGATATTGGCTGTGGGAGCGGTAGGAGAGTCTAAGCTCCTCTAGGCTCACTCCTGGGTCCTCTAGATGTCTTCCACCCAGACCTCAGACTCTCACTGCCCTCTGAATATAGCTTGATTTAATATCTAGTTCTCTTGCCTCCTCCCTACATTAGTCCTATAAGGTGACACAAATGGAGCCAGTCTCATTTCTGCCCATCATTAACTCATAGTTACAATGCCACTGCTTTCTTGATAGGCAAACTACTCAGTCTACCCATTTCTTCATTTTAAAAATTGGTTGACATCTACCTGGAAGAGTTATTATGAAGACACAGATAATGTATAAATAAACATACAGGTACTGTTCAAACACAGCATAGTACCTGACATTATTAGACCCTAGTGGGATGGTTGCTATCGATATTATACTTGTTACTCAGGCAGCTGTGGAAGAGCCAAGGCCAGACATCCTTGTGCTTGCATTGATCAGCACATCTGTAGTTGTCTGCTCAGATGCCCTGTAGCCATATCCCTCTGTGTGTCAGGAGCTATCCTCCCTGTAAAAAGAGTCTGTATGTGACCTTGGATTCATAGTGCCCAGCCCTAACTGGTCCAGCACATCAGCCTTTCTAAAGGAATTGGCTTGTTTAGGCCGGTAGGTGCCAGACCTATCAGTGGAATAGCCTGTGATGCAGCTTCTGACTGGCTTTGCTTTTAACATGCACATTAAAATAATTGTGAAAGCGAATAAAATACAGTGTCCTTCCCCACCTTGTGAAGCCCAGGCCTTTATAGCTTGGGGCAGAAATAGATGCCATGGCAGAGAAAGGGCCTGACCTGGGATTCACTTCTTGTCCTAATCCATCCCCTCCCTGCCATGTGGCAACCCTATCCCCTCTCTCCTCCCTTAAGGCGCACTCAGGTCAGCTGTCCTGAAATAACCTCTTGACCCTGATACTTCCATTTGCATGAGAGGCATTCTGGAAAGTAGAAAGAGCTTTGGGCTTGGTTAGTAGACCTGCATTCAAATTCTAGCTACACCACTTACTAGCTTATGTAACTGTTGGCATATCATGTCATCTCTTTGAGCCTTTGTTTCCTTCTCCTTAGAATGGACCTGTATAGAATGGACAGGATGGTATGTAATAGGTGCTGAATAAATGAACACTTCTTTCCCCAGGTTCTGTGACACTATCATCCTGGCCCCTTTTCTGGACCCTCTCATCTACCTGTCCCCAATTGTGATGCCCTTTGAGCTCTGGCTTTCTTCTCTCTTTCTCAGGACCTCATCTATTCCAGCCCAGTGGACATAGCCCACAAGGTACTGATGGTCCTGAGGACCTTTTTGAGAAGGAATGAGGATGTCCAGGTGGGCGGTCTCATCCGAGGTCACTTCCTGCTGATCCTACAGCATCTATTGGTGGAACATGGGGCCTCCCCATCAGAAGGTCAGTCTGCAGATGCTAGGGGTATGTTTTGACTTAAAGGTCAGTAAGGAGTGGACATCTCTGCCCTAATGAGGTCTGCTCTAGGAGAGAGAATTGAAGTTTTCTCTACAAAAGATTAGTCATGCCAGTGTGGCATTAAGCTAAACTTTACCTCCTTCCTCTCATAGAAAAGTGGTTGCTCAACATATTTGATGTGTGTGTGTGTGTGTGTGTGTGTGTGTGTGTGTGTGTGTGTGTGTGTGTTGTAAGTATTTTTATGTTTAATGTCTCTTTAGCATGGGTGGGTGTGATATGTGTGTATGTCCCCACCCTGCATGACATATGCTCAGAGCTGTTTGTCACAAGAATGGCAGCCACCATTTGGGAATAAGAAAGCAGGAAATGTAGGAGAGGCCAGGGAGGGAACAGCAGCCAGCAGGGGCCTGAGAGGGGGTGAGACTATGATGTATTTGTAGCTCCAAGTGAGATCGAGAAGGGTAATTTCCAAATCTGGAATGGGACTTCCTGGAGTCAAGGAAGCTTAATGATTGGTACAGCATAAAGACATTGAAAATATTGGGATTGGTTTGTCTTTTTCTATTTTTAGAAAAGTGAATTTTTAAATTTCCAAGGAATTAAGAGGAAGTGGGAGTAAAGCTGTGGCACTTGATCCAGTGCTGACTGAAGACAGAGGTTTGGAGATAGATTTAAGGGTGTCTGGAGGAACCAAGTCTTTCCTTTGCAGAGAAGGATAAGCCAAATCTAACTGATTATAACGTTTAAGAGTTATGAGATTTTGCGGAAACACATAGTGGGATGACTGTGGGCATTGAATTCAGATTTGGGGTTAAATTCTAGCCCTGCCACTTATGCTATGGGACCTTGAAGAAGTACTCAGCATTTCTGGGCCTCCATTTTCTTTATTGCAAAATAGGAATAATCTTTGTTTCACATAATTTTAAGGTGATTAAGTGAAATATTGAATTCCTGGTACCCAGTAAAGAGTAGGCACACAGTATGTCAGTTGCCACTGTC
Organism: Cynopterus sphinx; assembly: GCA_030015415.1. Lineage (NCBI taxonomy): Eukaryota > Metazoa > Chordata > Mammalia > Chiroptera > Pteropodidae > Cynopterus > Cynopterus sphinx. The sequence continues at coordinate 170,446,785 of CM057380.1, forward strand.
TCTAATGAAGAAGGAATAAGGCAGGAAGTAGTAATGAATCCACCAAACCATTTATAGCTGGATGGTATCTCTCTGACCCTGGGTTGATCTAAGCATCAGGCCCTCTCACCTGCCCTCTTTGTTCTTCACAGCCTCGGGGAACCTGCCATTGCTGCTGAGCCTTCTCTCTTTAGTGCAGCTGAGGAACGAGTCGGAGCGAGAACTGGACAGCATGGCCATGAAGCTCCTTCACCAAGGTGCCGGCTGCTTGGGACAGTGCCTGAGGGCCTGGGGCTTGGCATTCTGTGGGTATTCCTTTCTTCTATACTTCCATTCCTTTGGAAGAAGCTACTGGGTCAGTCTGTTCCTGTGGGCTTTTTGCTAAGGGAGCTTTCAGATCTTTCTCTGCTTTTTCTAGAGACCAAAAATACATGCGTGTGTGTGTGTGTGTGTGTGTGTGTGTGTGTGTGTGGTGTGTAAAATTATGTGATAAGCATAAGCTCTGGAATTGGGAAGGCCTGGATTTGTTCTTAGCTTAGTTTCTAGCTATGTGACCTGGGACAGTCACAGCCTCTATGAGCCTCAGGTTCGGTAAAATAATAGTACTTCCCTGGTTTAAGGTTGAGATAAGAATAACTGTAGATGTAGAATGCCACACACTACTTGGCACACAGTAGGCCTTCAATGGATACTAACCATGTAGATTCATTTTTGCTGGTACAAGTTTAATTCTCTATACTGCTCCACAGCTGACGCAGGATCTGATGATCCAGTTCCTGAGGCTTCTTTTCTACCCGCACTCTGAACTTCATTAGGACCTTCCACTGCTCATTAATGCAGTTGCCACTTCATAGGCAGCACACTCAGGAAGATTTATTGAGGAAAGTTCGAGATTAATAGGAGAAACAATGTGTACTCATTGCTTATGGACTGTCAGGTCCTCTGGCCTCAGTGAGGGTGGTTCTTCCCTGGTCTAGAGCCCAGACCATCTCATGAGAAGATCAGTGTCAGGTTCAAAAAGGCCCTCCAGCCCAAGTTGATGCTCATCATGGCTGGCCTTTCAGGTCAAGGGTGACACTCAGCTAGGAGCAAGACTGAAATATACATGTGAAGTGTTATATATGTTTACATATATCCCCGAGTCCTTTTATTTGAGAGCTTTTGGTGGTAGAGGACTGTAGTTCAGGGTTGAGGGTGTGTGTTTTTTAGGGGAGTGGGGGGCTGATTGTCATGTTGACCACAAGCTATTTAGAAGTTAAGTGTGATGTGGCTGCCAAAAGAGTGAATGGAGACTTAGGTAGGTTTTATATTGGGTCCTGGGGACAGGGAAACAAGGAGTGGCAATTCCCAGAAGGAAAGGGATGTGTTCTATAGAAGTCCACTTTACAGTGTAGGAACTGCTCGAGTGAGGGCTGGGAGAGCATGGGGTGGCATCTCTCCTTGCCTTGACAAGTAAGAAAGGCTTCATGGGGGAGGTGAACTTTGAGTGGAATCTTGATTGCTGAATAGGAGTTAAAGAGTTAGCTAGGTGGGGGTGATGTGAGAGATGGAGTATGGCAAGTTCTGGGAACTGCACATGGATGATTACAGAGTTCCCTTGGGAAGGTGGTTGGTGTCCCATAGCTGGGAGAATGCTATGGGTGGCGGGTTGGCCTAGATGACCTCCGTAGATGCCCCAACTTGGAGTCTATGTCGGCAGGAGCTCTGTTACAGGTTGCCATTTGACCACCTAAACCTGTACAGCCTGCTCTAAAAAGTGCCTGTGGCTGCTTCCTGGGTGTTGGTTCACACGAAGCATGTGAACATGCCTTGAGATATGTCACTGTGTTTATTACCATTGGCTGTAATACCGGGGACAGTTTGTGCTTTGTTCCCAAGACTGAAATCTGAAATTAGTTAGTTGAGAGCCATTGTCTATGAGAAGTGTGAGTGCTGGTGTGTGTTAAAGCCATGGAATAATGCATAATTGGTGCCTGGGGATGCTCGTCTCTTGCAGTGAGCAAGCTGTGTGGGAAATGCAGCCCCACTGATGTAGACATCCTGCAGCCCTCCTTCAATTTCCTGTATTGGAGCCTTCATCAGACCACGCTGGGCAGTCAGAAAAGAGGTGCTGGGCCCCAGGCCGGGATAGTGAAGGGAAAGGTTTCTGGGCAATGTCTGTGGTCCTGCTGCCTGCAATTTTTCCATCTTAAAAGAATAAATAAGGGGAATGTGGCTGGAACAGATGGGCATAAGGTCCTTTCTGGTTCTGACAACTAGTGGTTTTAGAATGAAGCTAGGACCTTTAGAGCCTCAAACTGATCCCTGGGTTCATTCACTGTGTGTGTGAAGCCCCCATTGGTGCTAACTAACCATCATGGTGTCACTGACCTGGGGCTCCTGTATAACTCATGTGGCCCTGGCCCTGCCCGGACCCTCTACAGCTGCTGCAGTGCTTCTGAGTAGCACGGCCTTGATAGAGCTTCTGGAGAAGATGCTCGCCCTCACCTGGACCAAGGAGGGCTCTTCCAGGACCACACTCCTCTGCTCTGCCTGGCTGCTCACGGCCTCCTTCTCTGCCCAGCAGCACAATGGCAGTCTGCAGGTTAGTCTCTAACCCCGTGGCTTTGGGGCATGGGATGACATGCAAAGGAATGATAAAGATCTCGAGTTCTGGTCCCAGCTCTGACTTATTAGCTGTGTAATCTTGGCAAGGTATTTAACTTTCTGAGCTTCAGTTTTCTTGCCTACAAAATGGGGAAAACATCCAGGTCAGTTTACATTAATCCATTTAGCACATGCAGATCACCTACATTCCAGGCCGCAGTCTAACTCAGAGGAATTAAAAATGAATACAGCATGTACCCCACACTTGAGGAACTTGTGTTTGTAGGCAAAGAGTGTGAAAAGACATTCAAAATAAAGAGAACATGAGCAAAGGCATGAAGCTGTGCAACTTTAGGACATGGTGTATGTTCTGGGGGAGTGGTGAGGTTCTTTGTGGCTAGAATGTGGGAGTAGACTATGAGACTCACAAGGAGGCAGAATCCTGCTTGTGGTATTGAAGTGCTGGGTGGCAAGCTGTGAAGTGTCACACAGGTGCAAGCTGTCATTGTGATTGTTCGAGAAGATGATGCAGGGAACAAGGGAGCAGTGGACGTATCCACAGAGCCCCTCCTTTCCTCTCAGTTCCTCCGCCTATAGGACTTATCATCACAGTGCCTGGGATAGGCTCTTCTTTAGGCTGCTTCACATTCGGGTGTCTCGTGCCTAAAGCTGGCTGCTCCTTGTGAACAGACACCATCTCCTAGCCTTCACGGTATCCTCACCCTGTGTCCAGCCCTTTGCCAGCCTAGTGCTAGGCACACACTCATTTGTGTTGAAGTGAAGTTAGTTTTAAAGTTTAGCCTTTAGAATAGCATCAAGCTGTGGCAAATCTATACCATAGCAGATTTGTAGGTCATTGCCCATGGAGTTGATTTGAGACAGGAACTTTTCCTGATGGTCTTTGTGAGGCTGTTGAACCCACTCATACCCCTATAGTCGCCTGCCTGGGTGAAAGCCTGCACCATGTTCTTGGCTCTCACCTAGTCAGTGACCTAACTATATCCACCCTAAATCCTTCCACTGCCCCAGCTCAGGCCTAATTGTTTATCCTCTCCACAACCGTGGCCTATTCAGTCTCCTGGCCCCCAACCTCTTGCTTCCTCCATATCACCTGTTTCTGCAGCCAGTCTGTCCACACTTCCCCTTTGCCCACACTCTTTTGAATTTTTGTTCTCCACATGCTGCCGAGACCCCTCTGTAGCCTTACTTTCTACCATTTCACCTCCTTTCCTGTCCTCTGACCAAATGTTTGCTGTTCTCCCAGTCAGCTGTGCTCTTTCACATCTCCACACCTTTGTTTGTTTTCTTGTTTGCATAATTTTGATTGCTATATTGGTTTTTAGTAGGCTTTATTTTTAGGACAGTTTTAGATTTACAGAAAGATTGAGCAGATAGCACAGAGAGTTCCCATCTAACCCCCACAGTTTTCTCTGTTAACATCTCACATTAGTATTTCATCACCCTGTCTTTATGCAGTGGGGCTGATTTCACCAGCCAACAAGCATTTTTGAGGAACTGCTTTGTGCCAGACTGTGATAGATCCAAGCAGAGGACAAGTAGTTCCTGCCTGTGGGCAGCATGTGTACTGGGTGAGGAGAGCAAAGCAGGCTCATAGCTTTGAATCTGGCCACCTCTACTAAACCCTTCGTTTGGCCATTGTTTTGACATTAAGGAGCACATTCACCAGGGCTGCTCCCCAGCTGTTCTTCATGATAGCTCTGGTGGGAGTGAAAGCAGGTGGTATCATCCCCATTTTATAGATGAAAGAAATAAGGCAGTGCATTGACTTGCCCACAGCCACACAGCTGGCCAGTGGCACAGCCAGGATTTTGATTCCAGGCTATCTGATTCCATATCTAAATTAGGTGAATGGTGGGCTCGGAGAAAGATGGAACCACAGATGAAGGGAAGGCTTCCTGGTGGAGGAGGTCCTTGAGGATGGGGGAGATTTGGAAGAAGCAGGGTTCTCTCCTGGAAAGGGCTTGATTTTTCCTCCTCACATTCCAGAATCCAGGACTGATGAGGCTCAGAAGACTCTGTGTGGCCTCCTCTGTCCTTCTGGATATAGCTGGGATATGTGGGTGGGTAGAAGGGATATTGGGCAGGTAATTTCCTACCCAAGCTCCCAGAATATGGGGTCATCCTTTTACTCCCTTCCCTGCCAGGTTCACCGGACACTGTCCGTGGAACTGGACCAAGTGTTGAAGGCCCTCAGCTTTCCGAAGAAAAAGGCAGCCCTGCTCTCAGGTGTGGGCCCAGGCACTTCTAGCAGTAAAAGAAGAACTTTTCCCCTGGATTCGGAGATGGCACCCCTCTCCCAGACTGTTCCACATTTACCTCAGTTATAATTTCCTTGCCTTCCCCTGTGACAGAGCTGGGTTCAGGTGGGGAAGAAGTCGGGAACTGGGTGTAAAGACTTCCTTGCTTTCAGCTTCCATCTTACGCTTTCTGAGGACAGCCCTGCAACAAAGCTTTTCCTCTGCCCTGGTGGTCCTGGTGCCCTCAGGGGCCCAGCCACCAGCAGCTCCTGAGGACACTCTCCTAGCACCACTGGGAACATCACAAGTACTGTCTCTGGTCATTGGACTGCAGAACCTCTTGGTGCAGGTAAAGCCCTTGCTGAGGGGGACCTGGTAGTGGAGCCTGCTTATTCCAGGACAAAAGCAGGAAAGGGTGGCTGTCTGTCAGGGCCTATAGGGTGGATTGATTGAGGCTTTTAAAGTCACAGTGACAGAAGTGAAATTCAAATTGGCTCAGTATTGGTCCAAGTGTCAGTATTGGTTTCAGGCATAGCTGGATCCCAGAGGCTCAGACAGTCATCAGAACTGTCTTCATCTCTTGGCTCTACATTTCTGTCAGCTTGGTTGTCATGATGGCAGGATGACCTGCAACAGCTCCTGGCTTTTATCCTTCCATCAGAAAGGTTTCTCTTTCCCAGTAGTCCTCAGAATTGAGTCTCATTGGCTTGGCTTGGGTCAGTGCCCTCTTCTGGAGGCTGGAGCTTATAACTAGCTCTTCATAACCCATGTGGTCTGAACACGAGAAAGGGATGATTCTGGGGGAAAAAAATGTTTCAAGAAAGAGGAATGGATCCTGGGCAAACAAAAGCAGTAGATGTCCACCCTAGGGGGTTCATGTATTACAGCTTAGAGGATTCTTAGAAATCATTGTTTTTCCAGAATCACATACTATGAAGGGTGCTGGGGGCATGGAGATAAGTCAGGTACCTGCCTTTGAGGAGTTAACAGTTGGGAGGAGAATGATGCCTTGTAGACAGGAGGCGGTAAAACAGTGTGGTAAGTGCTGGGCTAAAGGGAAGCACTGCATTTCAGGGGCACAGGATGTAACCAATAGGTTGATATAAGGTGAGAGTCAGGCTGACAATCAGAGAAGGCTTCCTAGGGGAGATGCTTGAGCTTGGCTGGAAAAATCAAGTGACTTGCCCTAGATCCCTAAGGGTAGAAATATTACAGATCTGGACAGCAGCACCATTTCAATCTCTGATATGGATTAATTCCCTGTCCCTGGCCTTATGGCCTATTTCCTACCCTTAATTCTTCTCTCTCAAAGAGTTTGTGTCTATTATTTTCAAATATGAGCTGGTCACTGTAGGATGACCAAGGCCCCAGATGTTTATGCTGTTTTAGTTAGACTCTCTTTTCCTGCCCTGAGCAGCTTGTCCAAGACAGACAGTCACAGATCCACATGGCCTGTTCTGAGGGCAAAGTACTTATGGGGTATGAAGGAGCCAGCAAATGAAGAGGAGTTGCAGATATTCCCTGGGGGAGAGGTGGGACTGTGACTAGAGAGGGTCCACTCAGTGCTCAAATAATGACTGCATGACTGTGATGTGGCTGTTGATTGTGGGAGATTGTGTTCGAGGGTTGATCCCCACTGGACCTGTGCATAGAGTCAGGGAAATTAGGAAGTGTAAGGAGATAGAGGATGCTCCAGGAGTGGGCCCTGTGCTGGCTGTGTGGTTGCTGAGTTGTGTCCTGCTAGCACATATGTGCACAACATTCACATTGTTTTGCAAACACCACACCATCCATCTCCAGAACTTTGTAGGCGCACTGACCAGAGTCACACAGATCTGGATTGTAGCCCCTGCCAGGCCGCTAACTCTGAAGGAGTTTAGCAAGTCACTTTCTCTTATTGATCCTCATTTTCTCTATCTGCAAAATAAGTTGTAGCATTAAACTATTTGGGCCTACGAGAACAGCCTTTGTTCTCCTAGGAGTGGAGCACAGTACCGAGAAATTTTGGTCGAAATAAGGATGGAGACAGTGTATAAATTCATTATGCTGGGTCACGTAGGGGGTAGAGGACGGGTCTATGGCAGGGGAGAGATGCCAAGAAGAGCTGTGGTAACTGGAGAGATTTGGGTGGCATGGGAGCAAGGAGGAGCCAGGGGCAGACTCCTTTCTGCTTCGTTTCAAAAGGGCTACAGGGCTGTAAATCTCCAGAGCAGAAAAGAAGGTGGATTATTCTGGGTTTGTCTGAAAATAGAGACTTAGGGCAGTGAGTGGAGCTACAGGAAGACAGGAGGAGATTCTTTCTCATGGCCAGAACTAAAGGCAGAATGGGAAGAATGGAGAGCAGTCTCGTGGCTCAGGGCTTTCAAGCAAAAACCAGGTGTCCTCAGCAAGAACTACTAGAAGATGGGAAGGGCACTGGTTTAGGTTACCCTTATGATTTCTTCCAACACTGGGATTCCATTTTAGGGAGAGAGAATGCTCATACACCAGAGGACCAGGAGTATACCTTGGAAGGATAGACCCAGGTCACTGAGGAGAAAGAGGCTAGAAGTAGAATTAAAAATAGCAATGCCAGCAAATATATAGTTAGACTTTTCAGTTTCCAAAGCCTTCTCATATCTATGATCTCAAGTGATTCTCACACAAGCCAGCTATAAAACTAGCTCAGAGAGATCGTGTTACTGCTACAGGGTCACAGAACTTGTGAAGAGATTTAGATTAGAAGTAAATGATTAAAAAAAAAAGGATTTTCTGGGAAGAAGTAGAGGAAGAACAGGGCAAAATAAATTCTCAAACCATCTCCCAGAGGTTCTGGGCAGAACTGGGTAGTGGTCCATTTTGTCAGAGGCACAAACAGCCCTAGGGATATAATTAAAAACAAAACAATAAAAAACACTGTACTGACTAGAACTCTAGGAATTATGTGTGTGTTTAGAAGAAAATACTGGATAAACTGGGGCAGAAGGTGAGACCTGATTGGGCTTAGAGGGCCGATGAGGAGTATGCCAGTCTTATATCCCACCATCTCCCAATTTGAAATTATTTGGGTAGTAGACACAAATCAGGCAAAAATTAAAACTTTCATGTTCTTGGTTAAGTCATGGGGGAAAATGGCTGTTATTTATGGACGCATTGGCCTTCTAAAACCTCATCCTAGAATTAAATGTACTCACTCCAGTCACCGGCAGAGCTGGAAAACCCCAGGACTCCTTGCCCCACCTTCTGGTAAGCCTACCCTTTAGCTGAGAGTAGAGTAATTCGTACTGTCTCTGCAGACAATGGGTTCAAGTGAGAGTCTGCTACAGAGGCCGAGCTGAGTGTCTTTCTCTTTCTCTGAGTGTCAGTCTAGTCACTCTTTCTTTGGGGAGGACTTAGATAGAGGCAGAGGGGGGTGTTATTCTGGGAGAGGAAATGTGAGGATGCTCTGGAGTGACAGCAGGTGGTTCCCATCTCTGGAGAAGGGTGGGATTGCAGAGTTTTGGACTGGATGAGTGGCGTGTACTGAGAAGAAATAGGTGCTTCCAAGGTCTGCTTCTTCTATCCACTGCCCCAGTGCTCAGCCACACCTTTAAGTATACATTAAACAGATGTTGACAAGTATCAGGTTTGAAGGGATACAGCAGCTTCGCCTGCTCAGAGCAGCCCCATGTCTTCATCTGGCCCAGCACCTGGAGGTTCAGAATGAGGCTCTCTGGATTGCTTGGTTTTGCTTTCTATAATTTTCTAACCAGAGTCAGATGGTCTTGGTACTCTTTCCACTTATTCCTCTGCTTCCAGTCCAGCGGCTCCATCCCTGGGGAGCTTTGGAGGAAGGATAGAGTAGGCCTGAGCAAGGAAGAGACAGATACCCTTTATGCTCAGCTTGGGCTTTCTGATGGGAGTGGGAGTAGAATATGTTACCAGATTGGCAGTCAGAGGGCTAATTAGTTTTGTAAGACTTGAGGCTTTGAGTGCATGAATCATTCCTACAAGAGCAGATGTCAATGTCAGGGTCTAGGAGAGTAGGCGGTGAGGAGGACAGGGAGATGACATTTACTGAGTGACATGTTATGTATTCATCACAACTCTGTAAAGTAGAAATTGTCATCTCAGTTTCATAGATGAGGAAACAGAGTCCTGGAGATGTTAAGTAACTTGCCTAAGGTCACATACTCTGAAGTTAGGATTCAAACCTAAGTCTTTTGGCTTCAAAACCCATGTTTTTTCAGTGTCCCAAGAAGTACATCTTTTGAACAGGATCCATTGTTACCTGAATGGTAGTCTCTGGTTTTCCTGATGCCGAGTGGCCCCAGCTCCTCATCTACCATCTAGGGGGCCTTTGCTGGTTGTGTGGGATAATAGGATATAGGGTCAGAGAGTGGCACTGGGGCCACAGCTCCTTACCAGGTGGTAAAGCTGAGGCGTGCTGGCTCATGCTGTTTGATCTTGCGTACCTAGCAAGAGGCTGAAAATGTCCACTGGTTAAGAGTTAATTTTAGATTGGAGGAGAAAGGGTACAAAGCTGTTAACCTAAATAAAAGGCCTTTCAAAGTGAGAAGCAACAAACATTTATTTGAGATCAAAAAAGAATAGCTATTCGAGAAGCACTGATTCAAGCAGAAACCTAAATAGTGTTCCAATTGGAGACAAAGGAAAGGGGTATTTATGAGAAAGGGAAGGAGAACAGTCACATCAATAGAGGAAAGGGAAGGCACTTCTATTGGTACAAGAAGCTAACATAGTTATGTGAATTCTAAACAATGTTTTTAGTTTTCAGTCAGGTAGCCATCAGTCCACTAGTCATAATATCTGCTGTCCTGTTATTTTTGCAGACAGTTCTTAGGGACATGGTGTTGCTTTGGGCCCAGTCCAAAGGTTATTTTGCCATATTTTGACATTCCAAAAGTTTGAGGCATAAGACTTGTAAGGTAGTTCCTCTGGGGTGGCAGCTCTGACTCCATTTTAAAGTGGCTTTGTATATACATACATACATACATACATACATGTGTATATATGTATACACACATTGTGTGTGTGTGTGTGTGTGTGTGTATTTAAAAAAAAAAATGAAACAATGCCTAGGTTGGGTTCTAGACTTGCTACTTACTACCCAGGTATCCCGGGTGTCCTCAGGTCAAATATTTTCTCCCTGGGCCTCATCTTCTCAGCTATAAAATGAGGTGAATGGGTTAGCTCAACGACTTCAAGCTGTATGTCTTGGAAGCCTTAGGGGTTCTATGGAGGGGACTCAGGGCTTGTTAAAGAGAGGAGTATGTTACCTCGTTATGCATTTCCTAAGATATTTACCATTTATTGAGCGTTTACTCTGCGCCGAGCACTGGTTAAAAACGATATCCACTGCTCATCTAACCCTCTCAGAAACTCAGGTAATCTTTTTATTCCCATTCAACAAGGTTAAGTTACCTTGGCCAGGGTCACACAGATGGTAAGTGACTAAGTAAGGATTCAAACCCAAGTCTACCCCATACCCTTAACCACCAGACTGCTGCCTTCTAAAGAATAGCATAAGAGCATAGGATTTTTTTTTAGCTTGTTTTTACATTTTAAAAAATCACTTTTTATATTATAAACATCTTTTGTCAAAAAATCAGTTTATTGAGATTTAACTTCTATGTAATAAAATTCACCAATTTTAAGTGCAGAATTAGATGAGTTCTGATTCTCATGATATGAAACATTTTTATCACCCTGAAAAGTTTTCTTATGCCTCTTTGAAGTCAATCCCCTCTGCCTATCCTTGACCCTTAGCTTCTTAGCTTAATGCTTGGGAGATTTATATTGTTGTGTGTATCAGTACTTTATTTCTTTTTATTGGTGAGTAGTAGTCTATTATATTGCTATGCCACAATTTGTTTATTCATTGACCTATTGATATATATTTGGGACTTCCAGATTTTTGGCTATTATTAATTAAGTTGCCCTTAATACTGAAGTATAAGTCTTTATGTGGATACATGTTTTTATTTCTCTTGGGTAAATACCCAGGAGTGGGATTACTGGGTCAAATGATGTTATTTTTCTATTGCTGTGTAACAAGTTACCACAGACTTAATGGCTTAACACAACACACATTTATTATCTCACAGTTCTCTATGACAGAAGTCTGGGTGAGCTCGACCAGGTTCTTTGCTTAGGGTCCTCACAAGGCTGAAATTGAGGTGTTTGCTAGGCTAGGTACTTATTGGGGTATATGGGAAAGAATCACCTTTTTCCTCAGGGGTCTCTTTCAACTCTTTAAGGGTTGCCCACATTCTTTCTCACATGGCCCTTCTATCTTTAAACCAGCAATACATGTTGAATCTTTCTCACTCTTTTAATCTCTAGTTCTTTTGCCACCAGCCAAAGAAAACTGCTTTTAAAGCAATTGTGTGATTAGATTGGGCCCACCCAAACTATTTCCTTTGACTTTATGATGTGTCATAATCACAAGAGTAACATCTAGGAGTAGAGGTTAAAATCTTAAAATTCTGTCTACCACATATGTTAAGTGTATATTTATAAGAAACCATCAAACTATTTTCCAAAGTGCCTGGACCATTTTACTTCCCAAAAGAAGTATATGAGAATTCCAGTTGCTCCACATTCTGGTCAACACTTGATATTGTCAGGTTGTTGTTGTTGTTGTTGTTGTTTTTTGCAGGTGGGGTAGCTTATAAACAATAGTTAATTTATTTCTCACTGTTAGGGAGGCTGGAAGTCCAAGATCAGGGTGCCAAGCAGTGTCAGGTGAGGGCCCTCTTCCAGATCACTGAGTTCTTGCTGTATCCTCATATGGTAGAAGGGCTGTCAGTCTTTTTAATTGTAGCTATTGTTGAGTGAGTAGTGGTATCTCTTGGTGGTTTTAATTTGCATTTCTCTAATGACTAACGATAATGAGATCTTTCCATACGCTTATTAGAGCATAAAATTTTGTTTGATGAAAGGTTCAGTTGATTTAAAAAAAAAAAAAAAGGTTGAAACTCACTGAGCTGGGAGGGAAGGGTAAGTAAGAATGTAGTAAGCACTTAGTACCTGTCTTTACTACAGTGGCTTAAATAAACTATGAGGCTCTTAAAGAGTCTATAATCTGTGAATCTCTTAGTGGGACCCAGGGCCCATCTCCTAAAACAAACAGTGTCTTAAATGTAGGTAAATCATCAGTATAAGCACTGTGCTGTATGTGTACATGAGAGATGAAACCAACAAACATTTGTTCATTATCTACAGGGCCACAGTCCCAATCTGAAATTATGAAATCCAAATTGTTCTGAAAACCACATTTTTTTTATTTGGCACCAAACCCATTGATAGCAAAACCTATGTTTTTTTTTGTTTTCTTGCAGAAGGATCCTCTATTGTCCCATGCCTGTGTCGGCTGCCTGGAGGCCTTGCTTGACTATCTGCATGCCAGGAGCCCAGACATCGGTAGAATCCCTCCCCAGTCTCTAATGTTCCCATGGAAGAAATGAGGTGGGGCCAGCTCCTGCCACCTGACCCAAACTGCCATCAATTCGCATTCATTTTTAAAAAATAATTTTAACTCTGCAAGGGCAGTTTTGCCCAGTATACAGATGAGTACATTGAGGTTCAGAGAGGTCAAGCAATTTACCCAATCATCGTCACGAAACTCTTAACTGGCAGAGTGCTTCCTGTTGCCTACTTCCTACAATATGGGATGTGTGGTCTTCCTGATCCAGGCAGCATAGGTGGACAGAATCCCAGGGAAGAAAGAAACTTCCTGGGGTCAGGTTGTCCAATGCCCTGCCTCTAGCTGAGCAGCCCAGTTTGAGCCAATAGGAAAAAGTCCTCCTTTGTAATGTTCCAAAGCCTTTGGAAAAGCAGCAGTAACAATCTAAGGTGACTGGTGTTTCCTGTAGCACTCCATGTGGCCTCCCAGCCCTGGAATCGGTTTTTGCTGTTTACCGTCCTGGATGCCAGAGAAAGCTCATTCCTCAGACCAGAGATCTTGAGGCTCATGACCCTGGTAAGTACGGAAAGGATGGTCTTGTGGTCTGAAGAATGTCATGAGCTGGGTGGTCCTGCGGAGGCCAGGCACAGCTTACTGTAGGTAACCTTAATCCTTGAAGTTAGAGGGGCTAGGCAGGCCTTCACCCTACCAGAGGCCTGCTCAGAGAACTCCTCTAAATGCCCATGTCGCCTCACCCCAAAAGAGCCGAACACTTTCATTCACTCATTCATGAAACATTGACCAGAGCCTAGCCTGCCTGCTAGGTACCAAAGATGCTGATGAGCGAAATGCTCTGCCTTTAAGGATTCTTCAGTCTAGAGAAGGAGATAGACAAGGACACTGTAGCTAAAATGTGATGTTATTAGTGATAGAAGATATGCTAAGTTCCCGGCACACAGTAAGTGCCCACTGAATAAACAGCAAAGCAGAGAGTCTGTGATAGTGAAGTGAGTCAATGAATAAATCAGTGCTTGGTGGGGGGGCACAGAGAAGAGAGTAAGTACTTTTGCCAGAGCTGGGAGGGAAGGGTAAGTAAGAATGTAGTAAGCACTCAGTACCTGTCTTTACAACAGTGACGGAACATTCATCAGTGAAGGTAACATTTTAGCTGAGGCTTGAAGGGTTAATAGGCAAAGGAGAGGAATCCAGGTAGTGAAGTGAGAACAGGCTACAAGCACATGGTGGTGTGTTTAGGTAACCACACATAGTCCTTTTTGACCATGAGTGTGTGGAACAAGATCAAGGGTCAGGTGGGGAGTGTACTGAAGTGTTCAGCAGGTCCAGCTCTCTCAGGGTCTTGCAGTCCTCCTCATTTATCCCACTTTCCCATGACACAGCCCTACTCTAGCTCACCAGCTCTGAGCTCTTTGAAGGGTGGGTGCTGTCGGTTACAGATCTGTGTCCTCAGCCCAGTGCAGAGCACAGCAGGGACACAGGAAATGTCTGAATGAAGGAGATGCTGAATCACTGCATGTTTGGGGGTTTCTCTCCCTGGACCAGTTTGTGCGGTTCCAGAGTAGAAGCATCCTCTCTAATGAAGAGGTGGGTCTTGTTCTGCAAAGCGCAGCTGTGGCTGATCTCTCTACCCTCTCGAACAGCACAGTCCAGGCTCTGCGTGGCTTCTTCTTACAGGTGGGTAGGAAGGGGGTGCCACGTAGCCATTCTGAGGTTAGACCCGCCATACCATCATCTGTGTGGAGGGTGGAGGCTCTGGCCACAGCAGCCAATGGAGGTGGGGGTCAGGAGTACAAGGGGTGGAGGGTAGAGAGGGCCTGTGCGGAGTGGGCTCTGGGAGACCTGTCTGCTCTGCCTTTTTCTCCCCTCAGGTCCAGAGCATGGGTCTCTCAGCTGATCATAGCATAGCCCAGACCCTAGAGGTCTTGGAAGGCCTTTCACCCAGAGTCTCCACGGCTCAGCCACCCACTCAAGACATGCTGTATCCTTTCTTGCATTTGGGAGCTTTGGCCAGGCCCGGGTCACCCAGGCTATGGGATGGTGTGGCATCATTCTTCAGGACAGAGTGGTGCACTGTCTCTAGCCCAGTCCTCTAAAGTAAGCAAGAGTCAATGAGAATAATTAATAGTGATAGCGATGACAATGACTTGTTCTGTTTAAGACCCTCCCAAGGTCTAGCCATATTACATGCACTATTCTTTAATCCTCATAGCAGCCAGAAGTATTAACGTAGTTGTAACTTAGACCAGACAGGTTAAATGACATGCCCAGGAACACACAGTGGTAGCATCAGGATTTGATCCCAGATTTGCCTGTCTCCAAAGTCACATCACCAAACTCAGGAAGTAGCTAGTCCTTCTCCAAGAACTCTGGAGAAAGTTGCCCAGCTCAGTTGGCACAGGTGCTTCCCTCAGCACAACATGGTGGTCCTGGGTGACTAGTGTATCCTTGAGAAAGCTTGGGGCTATGGGCAGTGGTCAGAGGCCCTCTTGGAGGGTTGTTGTGATACTGTGGAGACACTTTCATCTGGTATATGTGTGGTGGTGGTACTTCCTCCCCAACCCCACCGCTGCCTTCCCAGCTTTCCTCTTCTTTTTATGGAATAGTTCCCTGTTGCATAGCAACTACCAAGCCCCAGTGTTAGGTCTGGATTTTAGAATCCAGCCCACTATTCTTGGGAGCACCTCTGTTCTTGTCTGACCCTTTCTGCCTTTTGGGGGCTCTGGAAATGTGGTTCTCCTTTGGTTGTCCCCACCTCTCTGCTGTTTTTCTCATGTTTTGCTGCCAGCTGCCTGGGAGGGGTGGCTGTATCTCTGTCTCACATCAAAGACTGACCTTCAGGACCTAAAGGTCCAGAAATGGAGAGAACTGAGACCGGGAGAAGACAAAGTCAGGCCACAATGGTTGGGGAATGAATGACACTGCAAGCCATTTATCTGAATCCATTTACTCCAATGTTGAAACGGAATCTGGAAATAAAATGATACACTCACATGCCTGTGTGAGCTCTCCAAAAACATCTCACTCAACTTGGCCCCTTCCACCTCGGGCTATGCCAGGTTCCTCTGCCAGGATGGATGGCCTCCTCAGAGAAGGCAGTGGGGCAGGATTTGCTCTGGTAACACATAAAGGGCACCAGTGCTAGCTGGGTGCCTCGGCTGTCCTCAGGGCGGGAAGGGCAGAGAAAGGCCATGTGTTTGGTGGTGCTGTGATCCCCGTGCTGACAGGCACTGCACCCGTTGCCTTACCTCGTGTGAAAATGGTATAATTTCCAGGCAAGGAAGCTGAGCAGGTTAGATCTCAGCCTTCCAGTTCAGCGAAATTGTCCCAGCTTAGACCTTCCTGGGTAAAGTAGATCCCGCGTCCCTTTCTCTCAAGGCCCTCCTCGGAGCTTGCATTTGTATACCCACGTGTGCGGTTCTCTCCCTTTCCAAGCTCAGCCCACCGGGCCTGTAGCTCCTTTCCCGCCTTGCCGAGGGCCCCGGTGTCCGGGACTGGCTAGCCCACCCTTCCTTCTCAGGTCTGGCTACACTGACCCTGCAGAAACTTCGTCCTAATGAACTGACGGGGAAGCCCAGATGAACTCGGTTTAGAAATTGGTGGACTGGAGGGGTGAGCAGGTGATGCACCAACTCCGCACTGCACGTTCCTTAAAAAAACAAAACAAAACAAAAAAAACCCTGCTAGCCACTACCCTCTAAACTGAACTTGCCAGAACTGTCAGCTGACGAAACGGTTGCGTGGAGGGGGCGTCCGGCCGGGGTCAGGGCCCCAGTTTGCTGACGCGCCCTAAGAGCTGATCGCCGACTGAACTTCCTCCACCCGGATCTTTCTCGAGCTCCACGGCCCCCAGCGGCGGCGCTCGGTCGGGGGGACGAGACGCCGGAGGACCTGCTGGCGGGCGGGGCCGGAAGTGAGGTCAGCGGCGCGGGCGGCGCGGCCCGCGCCCATTGGTCAGGAGCGGCGCGGTGGGCGGGGCGGCAGTCCCCGCGCGGCCGGTCGCGGTTGCCGTGGGGATCCGCGCCTGTGCCGGCTTCCCGGCGGACCCCGAGCCCCGCGGGCCACGCGCGGACGCCTCAGCTGCCCGCCCCTTTTCGCAGCGCCTGGCCTGGTAGGTGAGGAGGGGTCGCCCGCGGGAGGTTTCCCAGTGGGGTGGGGCGAGCGCAGGCCTAGCGCCGGCTGCAAGGGGGGTGAAATTTGTGTTCCCCGTCGCCCCATCTCGTTGGAACCCCAGAGGCCGGGGTCCACAAGCCCAGGGCCCACCACCACACGCCACTCTTGCAGAATGGGTTTCTACGCGGAGCTGAGAATAGCTCCGAGAACGCACGGGCCAGGAGCGGGATTGCGAGGCCAGAGAAGTGGGAGTAACAGAGGAGGAGGATCCGCCCCCACGCGCTCCCTTTTCGGCTCGCTTTTCTCACTTCTTCCCTGCTTCAGTCATTGCCTGCCGTTTGACATCCCCTGGCCCGAGTTCTGCTCTAGCCTGGGTCCGGTTTTCTTGAGTCTGGAGCGTGACATTGGAAATTACGGGATCCTGGGTGAACTTGGATTACTTTTCATCCTCTAGCTTTCCGTTATGTGTGTTGTGTGTGTCGGACGATTCTCTACATGACCTCTGGGAGATCTCACTGTCAATAACTGAGCATCTCTCCATTGCAGCAGGTGTCCTAGTAGAACAGTGGCCGGCTCAGAGATAGCCTGTGCCCATTTAGACTCTTAGTTTAGCCTGGGAATGGCTGAGTGACTGAGTCTTGGTTTCCTCATTGGTAAAGTTGGGCCCTGTCATCCGAGTGTGAGGACTTCTCCGATCACTGTATTTTAGATTGCACCCCACTGACTCCCTCTCATCCTTCTGTGCTTGTTTTACAAGTTTATTGGTTGTCTCTTACCCCTACTAGGAAAATAAGTACCATGAGTGCAGGCAGTTTTATCTTGTTCACTGCTGTACTCCCAACTGTAGAACACTGCCTAGAACATGATAGGTACTCAATCAGTAATTGGGGAATGGTGCCTAAATGGGAACAGGTGTTGCTTGTGGTGTCTGTGGTTCCAAGGTGAGTGAACAGCATCCCTTTTACCCTAAGACAGCCCTTTCTCCCTTCCTGCCCTGCATTCCTTCTTTTCTGATGACAGAAGTCAGGGAAGGAGGGAAATACCAGAAGTTTTACATCTCCTCCGACTTCTTGGGTTTCCTTGACGAGATATCTCCCTAGGAGGGTAGGTTGAGAGGGGATGATACTGACAGGCCCCTCCTTCCCCAGGCATAGTGCCTCACCCATTCCTCCCTCTTGGCAGCAAGGAGGTGACCTTCTTATCCCTATTTTACAGTGAGGAAGCTCAGAGGCTGAGCATTTTGCCTGAGGTCCCACAGTTGGAAAGAGCAAAGGCTCCAGCCCAGAGCTCCAGATGTTAATCCCTGTGCTCTAAGCATCCCTGCACTGGTGACATTTATCTCTTCCCTCCCTCCTACTTTCCCACAGTCTTTACTGTGTGTCTGCTGCTCACAGACCCTGGGCTAGGTACTGGGGCTCCAGGGCTTTCCAAAGCAGGGTTCTTGGTATTTGGAGGCTATGCCATGTCGTGGGAAGTTGCCATTCACCTCACTCTATATAACACTAAGCTCTGGGTCTTACCTTTCTCTGGATAACTTACCTAGCTCCAGGGTTGTGGACATGGACCTTCTTCAGTTCCTGGCCTTCCTGTTTGTCCTGCTACTGTCTGGAACAGGAGTCACAGGTACCCTGAGGACCTCCCTGGACCCAAGCCTGGAGATCTGTATCCTTTGGGTTGAAAGTGGGGTTAATGAGCTGTACCTGAGGAGTCTAATAAGTGAGTTCTCTCTATACCCGCAATCTCTTGGGTCATTCCAGGGATGGAGCAGGCCCAGCAGATGGGAACAGGAGAAAAAAATGTAAGCTACTCTATAATCAAATATAGATCAAGTCACTTCTTTTCTGAGCCTCAGTTTTCCTATTACGTTAGATGGAGGAGGCAAAGCACCTCTCTCAGAGCCTTGAGGGCTTTGCTGATTGTACATATATGCCTAACACCTGTGGGCGAGACCCTGGGTAGAGACTGAGGCCCTGGTATCCTGGACCACCTACTCTGCGCCAGGCTTTGGGGACACAAAGATGAGTCAGGACCAGTCCCTGGCTTTGAGGCCTTCAGAGGCCTCATATTGCACTTTTGATCAGTGCTCTGATGGAACATGGGAGGAGCAGGGAAGAAACACCGCTGTGCCTTTTGAACTGAATCTTGAAAGAATAGAAACTCAGAGAAAGGTGGGGGATATCCCAGGCAGAGTGCACAGAGGAGTGGAGGTTCTGGGAATAGTGAATGGTTGTGGGAGATGGCAGGAACACCGTGGGGAGGGGAGGGCAAGAGCCAGGTCCTTAATGGTTGTGTTCAGGCTCTTGGATGCGGAATCCTCTGAACTGGACAAATGATACATTGCAGGATGCATATGCTTCTCAGACAGTTTATTCCTTCCCTGGGGGTTGGCTTGGGCATCTGTGGCCCTTGCAGATACTTGTTGATAAAGAATGGGACCTCTGGGTTGAGATCACTGAATTATCCAGGCAAGAGTATTGGTGCTGCCCCTTAATGCTTCTCAGACAAGAAGATGTTTGAGGTGAAGCGGCGGGAGCAGCTATTGGCACTGAAAAACCTGGTACAGCTGAATGATGTCCACCAGCAGTACAAGATCCTTGATGTCATGCTCAAGGGGCTCTTTAAGGTGCGTGCAGGCACAGAGCAGCTCTTGGCAGGCCTAGTCTTTGATCTTGGCACTGAGGGATGAGTAGGAGTTACCTAAGGGCGGTGTTCAGGGAGGTATTAGGGAGGACTGCATGCTCAAAAGGTTTGAAGTAGGGTTTAGGTAAGCGGGGCTGGGGCTGGTCTGTGAAGGCCTCTGCAAAACTACTCAGCCAGGCGGGGGTCTTTCAGGTGCTGGAGGACTCCCGGACAGTGCTCATTGCTGCAGACGTGCTCCCAGATGGGCCCTTCCCCCAGGACGAGAAACTGAAGGATGGTATGGTCTTCCCACTCTCCCTGTCCTCCTCCTGACTACCTTGATTTTCTCTAGTTCCTTCCTGTTCTTGTCATTTTTTTCCCTCTGGAAGTAACCTCTTGTGGCACCTTCCAAGTGTTCCTCTTTGGTGAATGGGCACTTAGTATATGGTTCTTCAAGAATTTCTGGGCTTCGGAGCCAGTCTCTGTGTCCCTGACACAAATGTATTCCTTTGTGCTTGGGGCAGGGGAACCAGGAAGGAGCCTCTGCCTGCTATCACGCCAGGGGTCCTGGCCTTTTCTACCACCCTGACCCTTCTGGTAGAGAAGGCAAGGTTGTTCCCATTTACAGGAGAAAAAAGCAACCAACCCTGTCGCAATTACTGGCCAGTGCAAGCAGTTATCAGCACTCTTTACTACTATTCTGAAAGCCCCAACCCCCTTAAATCCTTTTTGAGACAAGGGGAGACAAGCATAGCTAAATAAGATGAAAGAATATTCTGTGTCCCTTCATCCCCTCTTCCAAGAATTTTCAGTGGTAGTTTTCCCATTAATGGTTACCTTCTAGCAATAAAATTTTGATTACACTGTCTGAAAGAGGATGGAAGTAGCTTTTAAATATTGAATGTTGGGTACTTTCGCAAATATCTCTTAATCTCCACTGTAACTGAGAAAAGTACCATTAGCTCCATTTTTTCAGATGAAAAAGGTTAAGTGGTTTGCCGTGGCTCTGTTTACCAAGCTCACCCCTGAGTTCTTTGAGGCTCAAGATTGTTCTGAAGCCCAGGTCTCCAGGCCCCACTTGTCTCAGACCCAACCTGGCATATCTTTAGAGGAGTCCACTTGTCTCTCTGTGTGCCTGGTCAGTGCTTGTCAGGGCTGCCTGGGCCTTACCTGCAGGACTCTCAAAGAGGACTGGATCTATACTTATTCTTCATGTTTGCCTGCATCAGGAGGACCTGCCAGTAGGATGGACGTTAAGCTCAGTCTAAACTGACCTGTTCACCAAAGGAAGGATATTAGTGGGGAAATCGATTAAATTTGAATAAGGTCTGTGGAGTCGTTAATGGTATTGTAGGAATGTTAGTTTCTTGGTTTCCATCGTTGTACAGTGGTCGTGTAAGATAATAACATTTGAGGAAGCCAAGCAAAGGAATTTTGTGGTCTATTATATAAATCTAAAATTATTTCAAAATGAGAACTTAAGCATTTAAAATGAAATTAGAAGAGATTTCTAAAAAACAAACCCTGACGTGTGGCCTGGCTGTCCTAGCAGACCTGACCCCTCACAGACGTGGTAGTTGTGCCAACACCAGGACCCTGCTGTGGGCATTTGGATAACAAGTCGGGGAGGTTAGGGCCAATAAAGCCTCCTGTGGCACATATACCTCCATGTGCAGAATGACACCCACCCCTCTGGTCCCCATAGTAAACGAGTCTTCTAAGCTATGATGTACAAAAGAAAGAGCGGGGCCTTTGCAGTCAGACAGACCTGGGCTAGTAACCTATATTTGCACCTTGCTAGCCCTCTGAATCTCTTTCTCCTTTGTAAATGGGAACAGCAGCCACATCTCCCTCTGAAGGTGGTTTGAGTGATCTGGTGGACATAAGGCCCTTAGCACACACTGCTCATGTGGGCAGCAGCTTATGGGCAGCAGGCACTGGCCCCTCCTCTGCTTGGTGGACTTGCCTCTGTCCTCCAGTGGTTCCCTGGGGCTGGCCAGGAGGGCAGTAGGAGGCCATCTGCCCCGGCCACTCCTCAGGGTCCTCTCTCCAGCTTTCTCCCAAGTGGTGGAGAACACGGCCTTCTTTGGCGATGTGGTGCTGCGCTTCCCCAGGATCGTGCACCACTACTTTGACCGCAACTCCAACTGGAATCTCCTCATCCGCTGGGGCATCAGCTTCTGTAACCAGTCAGGCGTCTTTGACCAGGGGCCCCATTCGCCCATCCTCAGCCTGGTAAGGACTCATGCGGAGATCTGGAGCCCTTTGTCTCATGGTGTGCTTTGAGCCTTGCCTCTGCCTGCAGCTAGTCTTAAATGTAAGCACTTAGTTGTGTTTTCCTGTGATGAGCCTCATAGCACCTTGAGGTATCATCTCAAGGTGTTCTGTGCTGACCTGGGTCCCTAGGGGTCATCTGCCAAGCCTTGAACGTGGGTTCCTACATGGAGGGAGTGGCCCGTGGATGAGTAAGAGGTAGGAGAGAAGGCAGGGGATGACTAGCTTTTCCTCATCTGCAGATGGCGCAGGAGCTGGGGATCAGCGAGAAAGACTCTGACTTCCAGAACCCATTCAAAGTAGACCACACAGAGGTGAGCTGTGGGGGCTTGTGGTCATGTCTGCTCTGCCTCTGCTGAGTTGTGGGGAGGCAGGTTCTGCAGGGGTTCAGGTGCTTGGGGTGATGTGTGCAGGATTTAGACTTGGAACCAGACATGTCTGGGTCCAGGAGCCATCACTAGCTCACTGGTGCCTTTGGGCAAGCCGCTGCCCTTATTTTAGCCTCAGGCTGACATTTCTTGGGAGGTGGATCCCAGCTGTGGGGGGCAGTCGGAAGCTGTGAACATACCTACTCGGTGTACAAGAGGCACCCCACATGAGGTGAATAACAGGGAAGACGGGAAGTCACGTCATGCTCTTCTCTGCCCTCGAGCCTCTGATCACCGAGCTGGGCTTCTGTCCTACATTTCTACACGTGCTCTCATCCTAGGGGCTCAACGTGGGCTCTGAGGGCTGGAAGCTGTGAGATAGGATGACAGCGGGTCACGTGAGCTAGAGGAGAGGAGGGGAACAGAGGTGGCAGGGGGGCCAGAAGGACTAGAGGATTGGACTCATCAGATCACAGGCTCACCCCTGGTGCAGGGTGGGTGTCAAGGTCCATGAAGGGTCTCAGATTTTGTACCCTGCTTGCAGCCTAACAAGCCGGCCTGCTACTGTTTCATGGTTGCCAATAGGTCAGAGAAATCAGAGTTTTCTACAGCAAAAGCTGTGTCCAGACTGTTGACCTGATCATGTTGGTTCCTGTTGTTCCCTGAGTTCCCAAGGGGTAACACAGGGGCCCAGGCAGATGCTGTGCAGACAGTGGGTTTGCGTCACTGCCGAGGGACACCAAGCTTGGGAAATTTACTGCTTTTATAGTGGACAGAAACAAACCTGCTCTTTGTGGAGAGATATCACCACAAAGAGATATCACTACCTTCAAGGTTGCTCTCTGCAAACATAATCCTGAAAAATGGCCGAGGTACAGCATGGTTAGGTAGGGCACTGCATTCTTGGTGTACCCAGCAGGAACACGCAGGGATGCTCAGGTCCAAGGCAGATTGCTTTCCCCACAGTACACCCCTTAGCCCTGCGTGTCTTGGCTTAACTCAGATTAGTTTATCTAACTGGGAGAGGCTAGGGCCAGATTTGTTCAATTTGTCTCATACTGCATTTAATTAAAGATGCCATCAACAGAACTAAGCAGCAGGATAAGGCCAGCTTGAGGTATTGATCTTGGCCATGTGCTCCAGGGACCCAGACTCAGTCAGCTGTGATCATT
Source organism: Cynopterus sphinx (assembly GCA_030015415.1). Classification (NCBI taxonomy): domain Eukaryota; kingdom Metazoa; phylum Chordata; class Mammalia; order Chiroptera; family Pteropodidae; genus Cynopterus; species Cynopterus sphinx. The sequence goes on from CM057380.1 coordinate 170,469,556, forward strand.
CCTGAGGGGACCAGAAGGTCTTATTTTAGACAACCAGGGTGTGGTCTAAGGCCAATCTGTTATCCATTACCACCCACACACGAATTTATATTGATCTACTGATCTTTGCTGTTCTTGCTAGTAATTACAGGAGACCATAGATGGCCAAAGATGGACCCAGTGGAGACATACTCTATGGCCCATTGTCTCCCACATGTTACTCTTGACTTGGGACACCATTACATTGTTTGGCTGAACCCTGAGTGTCACTGTGGAGTTGTATAACCCCAGGCCACACAGGCATCAGGAGATGCAATTGTATTTGTCACATAGAAACAAGGTTGTACTGTCCTATATGTGTGCACAGGGTCACTTCAGGAGCTGCCTTTGATGGCCAGGCACAGCAGAATAGTTCATTACTAACCGTACATGTCAGTTTTCCTATCACATGGTTGAGAGTGACACACCAAGCCGCTGGTCAGATTGTCATCTCCAGCTGCCACTGGCTTGGACAGATCCTAGCATTGTTTTGCCAAGTGGCAGTGCTAGATCTAAAAGACCAAGAGGATTAATTGTTCCCATCCCTCCTTGGATCTAAGGTGTTCTCTCCTTGGATGTTAGGATTATTGCTACAAAATTATATTAGAGTGCCATATCCCAGGACCTATAATTTCCCTTTATCTTCAGTCATCCCCTACTCTTATCTAGATATATGTCCAGAAGGGTCAAATGTGAATGGAGCAAGGGCATTTTTACAAAATTTCAGAGGCACATCATATCTCACATCATAGCCCGTATGGACTACTGTAGAGGGACTTAGCCAGGAACATACTCAACCAATTGGTCATTATCTTAGTGAGCTTGAGTACATAATGTTCCAACCAGGGACTCCAGGTGGTCCAACCAGAAATAGAAAGTTGGCTTTGTGCCAGTTTATGGCAATTCTAGTACAGTGGTGCATTCTGGTAGTTGGTAATCACTGTCATCTGTGTCATGTCGCCTTGATCAGCACTTTGATTCAGGTCCGTCTCATCAGAGAGAGGGCCTTGCTATGGGCATCTAAGTGAGGGACCCAGACTGTCCAGTTGCCAACCACAGTTTGTTTCCATGGTTCATGGCCCCTAAGAGGGACGGCTGTCTTTGATCTGCCAGTCTGCAGTCTTCTAAGTGACAAACCAGGTAGCTAGGACACTGACAACAGTTAGTAAAAATATAACATGCCCATCATTTGGAATATTGTCTAGTCAAAAGTGACGGCTTTGAATTCAGATTGTTGTCTAACTGGCCTTTATGGTAGCTAGTCTTCCAGTGTTGTCACTGGCTTCTGCTGCCCATAGACAGCTATGTCAGGGGTCCCTAAAACAGACCCCAGGTTTGATGATTTGCTAGGACTCTCAGGACTCTATGGAGATGTTCACAGCCATGGTTTATTACAGTGAAAGCACACCAAGCAGAGGGAAAAGGCACATGTGTGAACTCTGAGGGAAACCAGGCACAAGTTCCCAAGAGTTCCCTTCCAGTGGAGTCACACAGGGCATGCTTAATTCCCCCAGCAACAGATGACAATATGTGTGAAAAGTTGTCTGTCAGGGAAGCTCATTAAAGACTGTGCTGGCTGGTCACATAGGCACTCTCTGCCTAGCACATACAAAATTTGAGACCGCCCAGGAGGAAAGCAGGTGTTTAGCATAAAGTACATGATTTGCACAGACAGCTCAGGCATAGGGAGCCACTTTATCATTTAGGATGGTGGGAGCCCTCTCAGAATCCAAGTTCCCAGACTCCAACCGAGAGCTAACCTTGGAAGCAGGCATTTCAAAGAATAACAGTAAGGTTGGCTGTGTTAGCTCTTTTCTACGTAGCACCAATTGCTAGTAATTCAGCTGAACTATCAGTGGACTAGGTCTGAGTGCTTAGGGTAACCTCTGAATAGAGTGCCCTCTACTTTAGGCAGCAGATTTGGGGATATGGTTTTCCCAAGTAGGGAAGCCACCATCCCTTCATGTAAAACCGAGATGACACTTTTCCCAGGGTTGCTTACTGCAGTTACAGTACTGATAAGTACCCCGGGCAAGGAACAGTCAGGGTTGGGTCCTTGGTATATCCAGCAGGAACACACAGGGTTGCTCAAGGCCATGGCAGATTACCTTTCCCAAGGAGACCGTGTGTCCACAGGGAGGCTTTATTGCTGTGGTGCTGGCTCTCCTCACCCTGCAGGTCATGGACGCCTCTCACCTGGGAGGGTGAGAGCATGCTCCGCAGAGAGCATGGGCGCCAGGGGAGATCTGGTTCAGCTGCATCGTGATGTGCTCTGCTTGGACATACTATAGCAACAACACACTTTCCTTCTCACTGGCTGGGGGCAGACCCAAGATTTTCTTCACCTTCGATGTCTACCATGGACCTGTCCACCTATAGAGCCCAGGCTTGCTCAGCTCCCCTCAGGTGCCCCCTCTACATTGGCGAGTGTTCTGGGAGTTCTCTCCTACTTTTTATGTAGCCATCACTAGAGACAACTTGTGTCAGGCTGTGTGCTGGCCTCTGTCCCTGTCTTGAGGGGGCTGGTAGCAGGGAAACATGGTCCCAATCCAGCATGATCACTGCCAATGGAAGTGGTGAGCCGTGGGAGCCCTGAGGGGGAGCCTGACCCAGCCTCTGCAGGTAGGTGGTGGAGGCTCTGGGATGAGTAAGGGTTGCCAGGCAGACCAGCTCAGGGAAGACCTTCCAGGCAGAGGGACTAGCTTCAGCAGGGGCTCAGAGGCATAGCATATTTACTCATTAAGCATTTAGTGAGCACCTACAGAATCCTGGCCACTAGAGAAACAGACTAGCCCTGTTCTGAGAGTGGCATTCTTGTTGGAGGAGACAGTCAATAAAAAATATATACCATGGTAGGTGGCAACAAGGCCTATGGAGAAAAAAGCAGGGGAATGTGGTTAAGGAGTTCCAGGTACGGTCTCCACCACAAAATACAGTTGCTATTTTGTGTGACTTAGACACAGAATCTTATTGATTGAGAAGACCTGAAGGAAATGAGGGAGCCAGTGTATAATCTGGGGAGAGAACATTCCAGGCTGAAGGAGCAGCAAGCACAAAGGCCCTGAGGAAGCTTATTTGGAGGGGTGAGGAGTGCGAGGAGGCAAGATCAGAGTCGTGGGCCAGGTCCCAAGGCCCTTGCAGGGCTTCTCAGGGGCGTTGGCATTTACTCTGAGAGCAGGGTGACGGGCTCTAACTTAACCCTTTAAAGGGTCAGTCTGGCTGCTGTGTGAACAGTCTGGGGACCAGGGTGGAAACGAACACTGATGAGGCGGCTGTGCTTTTCCATTTGGGAGTGGATGGTGGCTTGAACTGGGTGACACAGCATGGCTGGTGAGAAATGGTGAGATTCTGGTCCTGTTTTGAATGCACGGCCAATAAGATTTGTTAAGGAAGCAGATACTGAGTGAGAGAAGCATTAAGAATGATGTGAAGATTTTCGTCCTGAGCATGTGATAGAATGGGACTGCCATTTGCTAAAATGGGCAGACCATGGTGGGAGCAGGTTGAGGGCTGGATTGGGGATCAAGACTTTGTTTCTGGAACTGGTGTGAGCATCTGAATGAGGATGGCAGGGGAACAGCTGGCTATAGGGCTCCAGATTTCAGGGTAGGAGCTGAAGCTCAAGTTCAAATGTGAGTCATACATATGAAGAAAATATCAAAAGCTGTGGCCGGGACACCATCACCCTGGGAGAAAGGGGATTGGGGCAGATAGAGAAATAGTGTGAGGACTAAGGCCTGTGATGCAGCTGCAATTAGAGGTTGAGGTCATGAATGAGGAGGAGCTAGCAACTCCAAGAAGGTGCACACAAGAGTAGCAAACCGAAGAAAGGTGTTTCCCAGACGCCACGCGAGGAAAGTTACAGGAAGGAGTGATGGGCTGGTCAGTGCTGCTAGAAGGTCAAGGAAGATGAGGCCTGAGGACTGGCCACTGGATCTTAGCAACACGGCCTTTAGGGGTCTTAACAGAAGCTGTTTTGGTGGAGGGCTACGGACAAAAGATTGGATTTCTAGAGACTGAGAGGAAAGGAATTGGACAAGAAAATACACACAGCCCTTTTGAAGAGTTTGTTTTCTAGGGGAGCAGACCTATGGAAGAGTTGGAAGAGGGTGTGGTTTTGAGGAGAATTTAGTCAGATGGCGAGATTATGGCATGTTTGCATCTTGATGGGAATGCCCCCTGAGGGAGGAACTGATGGTGCAGGCTTAGGACAGTGGCTGGGGCCTCGATTGCTGGCAGCACTAAGGGCTCACTTGAGTTTAGTGTCAGGAACTTAAAGTGGACATTAACCAGGCCATGTGGGAAAGGGATCTGGGAAAAGGATGGGCAGTGTTTCTCTTCTACCCCAGCTAGGTTTGGGCTCCCTTGCTGAGGCTGAGCCAGCTGGGGCTGGAGGGACCAGGATCTTTTGACTTGCATGTCCCCAGACAGAGCCAGAGGGAATGGGGGTGGCCTGAGGGGTCTCCCAGCTCCTCATCTCTCCTAAGAGAATCAAAATTAACTCATAGGGCTAGAAGGCAGAGTGTGGTGGGGGATGCACTGTGCAGAGAGAGGTCGGAGGCCTGGGGGCTGGTCCCAGTTGGGCCTCCCACTTGCTGTGTAACTTGAGCATATCGTTCCCCGCCTCTGGGTCACACTTCATTGTTTTCAGCCCATCTTCCAGATGTCATGGCTTAGTCTAATGTGATAGGTAGATTACTCCACAAGGTGGAGCTCCTAGTTTGTTTTAATATCTACCTTGATCAAACATTTGTCAAATTTGCCCTAAGAACAAATAAAATAGGTATGTTATAGCATAGCTACCTGAATTTTGGGTACTGTTGTATTTCATGTTCTAACATGATTCATTCATCCACTTAAAAAATACATACTGAATGCCATCTACAAGCCAGGCAGGCCCTGTGCTAGGGGCTCATGGCCAAGTGAGCAATGTCTGACAGGATCCTCCTGTCCTATTCAGTGAGGATGGCAGACACAAAGCAGGTTATCACAAGGGAGGCGTTAAGAAAGAACCAGAGGAGGCAGCTCCTACCCCAGCCAGGAGTCAGGGCAGGTCCCAGAGGGTGTGACAGTTGAGCTGGAGTTGACATGGCAAAGAAGGCAGGGGCTGGAAAGCATCCTGGGTCTGGGTTACAGCATGTGCAGAGGCCTAGAAGTGGGAGGAAACAGAATCCAAGAACCAAAAGGCGAAGAGTGTGAGGGAGGAACAGATGTGGGCAGGGCAGACTCGCAGATGCAACTGTGTGGAACTTTACCCTTAGAGTCGAGGAGAGTCATGGAAGGGATTAAGCAGGAGTATGACGTGGTCAGATTTGCATTTTGAAAAGATCTGGCTGCAGTGAGAATGGCTTGCGAGGGACCAAAGTAGGTGTGGTGAGACCTTGGGAGGCTCTCAGAGTGATTGGCAGAGAGGTGGGGATAGTGATGGGGGTAGTGATAGAAGAGACAGAAGTGTGTGGGTTTGAGAGAGACTTAGGAGTTAAAATGAGCCAGGCCTTAGTTATGGACTCTATGAAGATAGAGGGGTATCTGGTAAAGGGTGGGGGCTCTTCAGTGTCTTCCCTACTCGCTTAGACTGGGGTGTGGGGCACCACTGTTCATGAGGACAGGGATTTTGGAAAGGGACTGGGTTTTGGGGAGATAGAGCCATGCCAAGTGGGGAGCATGTCTGAGACATCTTAGTGGAGGTGCCAGGCAGGCATTTAGTTATGGAGGTGCGAATTTGAGGGGTAACTGACCATACAGACAAAACAAGTCATAGGTTTGAAGAGAGCAGAGGGAGAGCACGGGGTCTGGGGGCCACTCTTGAAGAATACCCCCACTGAAATCATCACTCTCCTCCGACCCCTGCTCGCCCTGTGTCCACATCTACTGGACACCATCCATCCATCCATCCACTATGAACCTGGGTACCATCATCTTCTCTTCTTCCCACCCCTTTTTCAGGGTTTGCCCATTTGCAGATCAGGATCTGACCTGCCTGTTTCCTGTGCACCTCTTGTGTAGACAGGATGCCTGCTATCTCCCATTCTCTCTGGCTGCCCTCCCTCCACAGGGGTGTGGCAACCAGGGCTGGGAGCCCATATGTGGTTATCAGGCACCTTCACCCTTGGAGAAGTCTGTTTATTGTTTCTATGATGTCTGTGCAGGTTCACACCTTGGCATCTGTCCCTCTGCCTGGAATGTTCCCCTTCCCTCACCCTGTTTGCTTGCCGGGCCTCTGCTTATCTTTCAGGACCCTCTCAGCAGTTGTCCCCAAGCCTATTTAACCATCTCCATGTCTGCAGTTTCCCTGCAGACAGGGCCTGCATCTTAGCAACCTTTCTGTCCCCACAGCGGCCTAGCTCAGAGTAAACTGCCAATGGACTAAATCAGACCTCTCTGCTCTTGCCCTCAGTTCATTTCCAGCACCGACCCTTTCCAGAAGGCCCTGAGAGAAGAGGAGAAACGCCGGAAGAAAGAGGAGAAGCGGAAAGAGATCCGGAAAGGCCCACGGATCTCACGATCGCAGTCTGAGTTATAGCCCTGTCGCAGCCCCGGGTCCAAGGGGCCAGGAGGAGGCAGCATGGCTGAGGTTCAGCGTCATTGACTGGTGGCGACAGCCAGCCCCTGTGAGGGGGAGGCCATATTTGCTTGGCTCCCTGGAGCTAGCTCTTAGCTCCAACTAAAGGGACTGGGTGACAGGCCAGATTTCCTCCTGGAGGGGGCATCAAGGGGACCTTCAGAGGACATTTTGCTGCAGACCTAACCCTGTGGAGATGCTGAGAGAGGCAGGAGGAGTCCAGGGCTGGACCCTCCTGGTGGGTTAGGACTGCTGGCCAGCTGGCTACTGCCCATCATGGGAAGGTAGCAGAACCAGGCTCTGAACCACATGTGGAGGTACCACGCCTACTGTTGACCCCATTGTGTCACTGAGACACCTGGCACAAGTTCTAGTCCCCAACAGAGACACAATAAAAGCCAGCAAACCCTCTGGGTTGACCATGGCTAGTTTGGGCCTCAGATAGCTGTGAAGCCCTGTATGAGGTAGGTGGCAAGGGGCCTGGGTTGGGGGACCAGGGGTCCTCAGAGATACAGAGAACACCTTAGAGGATGTTCTCATCTCACCTGGGGAACTCCAGCTCCTGGCGGGGCAGCGAAAGAGGAGCTTGGCTTAGGCCTCCTAATCCCTTCTTGGCACTGCCCTTGACAAAGGGTCCATGTTAGGAAGGGACCAGGAGTGTCCTGGGAGAGTATTTAATCCCAGATGACCTTAGAACAACATAATCTCTGTCCTCGGCTATTTGGGGCAGCCATTGAACAGGCACAGGAATAGTCAACTTGTCTGTTCTGGCAATGCTGAGAGGCCCTTGACCTGTGGGTGGGGCCTGCAGGGGGACAGGCTGCTCCAATCTAGGTTGGTCAGAGAGTGAGTTCCCAGCTCAGGAGGTATGCAAGCAAAAGCCCTGAGTGGGCAGCTGCCCTTTAGTCGTGCTCTTCCTGGGCAGAGGAGGGAGAGGCTTTGTTGGGAATTCTAGCTGTCTCTTTGACTTTGCCAAAGCTCCGTGCCCAGGGTCTGTTCTGCCTCTTAGAAGAGACATAATCATCCCAGGAACTGCCCGCCCCCCACCATGACAGAGCCCAAGGGAGACCAATCTTGTCTCAGCCCATCAGACTTGCTGAGCGACCCTGGCCCACCCCTTCTCTGTTTATGGCTTCACTGGCAAAATAAATTTGATAATGTCTGAACTGCTTGCCCAGCCGCGAACTGCTTCTAGGAGGCTGGGGCCTGGCTTCTCAGGGACAGGACCCTCTTCTGATAGTGTCTTTGTCCCATAGATTTGGTGAGCGCCCATTGTATGCATAGCCAAGGGACCAGTCTTACCTGTTTTTACCTCTTCCCTGTCTGACACTTCTGTCCTCCTCTTCCTTCTACTCCTTCAGTCTCTCTGTCTTGGTTGATACCTTCCTCTCCACTTTCCAATGGTCCCAAGTTTTCCTATCTGACACCTTCAGAAAAACAAACAGCACAAACCTGCTCTTCCCCCTCTCTCCTTCCCTTAGGTGCATTGTTGATTGTTGTGGTCACTTGTTCTCAGAACTCCTCCACCTTGAGTCTTACTGCAGGCAGTCTGCCCACCTCCCCTCTTGGGAGCTATAAAGGCTTCGGGGTACTGTTTGTTCAGCTTCCTTGCCCCTAAGATTCAGTAAAGTGATGGAAATGCCACCAACCAGATGCATCAGCCTGTGAGTGGTGCTGGTGGAGGCAGTGACCGCAGATACCGAGGACAGCAGGTAGGGTTGGGGGGAGTTCCTAGTGGCCAGACCTGCTCTAGGGGTGCGCAGCAGTGGAAATGGTGATGTTTTCAGCAGTGTTTTCAGCATGGTTTTGGACGTTCCTGCCTGTTGAATTTCCAGGCCCAATCTGAGGCACCCCTAGAGTCTGGGAGCTCCCCGTTATACTCTAAGGCAGGGTTTCTTACATTTGGGGCCAGATAATTCTTTGTTATGTATGTGAGGAGGGCTGTCCTGTATTGTAGAATATTTAGCAGCATTCTTGGCCTCTACCTGCTAGATGCCTGTACCAATCCTCCTAGTTATGACAACCGAAATGTCTCCAGACATTGCTAGATGTCCCCTGCGGACAAAACCTCCCTGGTCCCCAGCCCTTTTCCCTCCTTATCTCAGCTCCACATCTTCCTCCAGGTCCCCAGTCACTGCCTACAGAGACATGCTCTTGATAGTTTCCTCTTGAGAAGATCCGCCCAGGCTTTTGAAGTCACCGTGTTGTCCTGGGTCTCTGCCCTTGGTCTACGTCTGCACTGTCACTTCCTGATTCCTCTTTCATCACTTGCCCCTTAAATGAAGAGTTTTTTGGTCTTTTCTCTCCTCTTTTTTCCTGACAGTTGCATCCTCAGACCACAAAGCTGACGGCACTTAAACTCTCTTGCCATTGGATAACCCTCAGTCATTTCAGCTTATCCAAAACCAAACTTGATATTTCTACCCAGAAGCCTCACCTCTCTGTGTCAAACCATGGTGTACATGCTCTTGCTTAATCCTGGAGGAAATGATATCTGAATTGATTCCTGAAAGACTTGGGTGGGGGGTGGGGGAAGTACTGTGAGAAAAGGTTCAAAGGAGGAGGCATCAAAAGTAGTAAACGAAAAAACATGCACCACTCTCTTCTATGACCTGTAGTTAGGTGTCCAGGCCCTGGTGGGTGTCTGGTCATCTAGTCCGGACCCTCCTTTTTCAGATCCTGAGTAGTGACTTGTCTGACGCTGTTTTCTCTTTGGGACCAGCCTCAGTTCTCCCAGCCAAGTCAAGGTGCCAACTGGAAGTCATGTTCAGTTAGGTGAGATTCAGGGCCAGAGGGAGAATGTCAGTGTTTTGCTGAGGCTGGTTCCAGTGCCGCCACCTTTCTTTCACAGTTCCTACTGACCCTTCACTTTGTCCCCTCAGACCACTTTGCTAGCAACCAGGGCCTGGCAGGTCCAGCTGGGAGCCGTGGGAATGCCCACTTTCCTGCCCTGGTGCTCAGGCGGCCCTCTTCAGGGGATTACTGAGGCTGTGGGATGGGAGGGCACTATCAAAATGAGTCATGGTAGGCCAGCAGATAGTCACACACACGCGCGCACTGTGTGGGGAGCCCTGTGAGAGCCACTGAGAGGTGCGGTTGATGGCACTGTCCAGCTCCGTGCCCAGTCTGGGGCAGGGCATCAGGGTTTGCTTTCCTGAGAGTAAACAATGAGAAGAACATTCTTGTCTTTCTTCCCCAAAATAAGACTATTTGTCATATGTTCATTATAAAAGTTTTTTTTTTTTTTCATACAGCACCTTGTCTTCCCAGGTGGTGTCTCATCCAAGTATTAACCAGGCCCGACCCTGCTTAGCTTCTGAGATCAGACATCAGGCTTGTTTAAGGTGGTGTGGCCCTAGACTATGGATTGTGGCTCCACTGGGGTATGAACCCAGGACCTTCTGTATGTAAAGCAGACATGTTAACTGCTACACTATGGAACCACATCCTAGAAAAAGTTTTAAACAATACTGGAGCTGCCTGGCTAGCTTTAGGTAGAGCATGAGACTCAATACTGAAATACCAGGAAGAAAGTGAAATTCACCCTAAATCACCATTCTTATAACCATGACTGACACTTTGCTGGTGGGCCTTCCATTCTTTCTGCTCTTCTCATGATCACATAGATTGCTATTTTTTTTTTTTTTTATTACAATAGCTACCTTATATGGGGACTTACTATATGCCAGGTTATACACCAAATGCTGGCTGGCCCTAGTCCATGTCCTGGCTACACTAGACAGTTCTCACCTCAATTTTTGGTTTCATCTTAAATGTCAGAGGCCTTTCCTGATGTTTCATCCCAACCATTACTTTCCCTTGATCACTTGTACTATTGGGTTTTTATGTTTAACCTCTTTTCACTAGACTGGAAGCTCTCAGAGGGCAGGGACTGTTTGCCTGCCACAGAGGTGTTCAATAAATATTAAATGAATGTGCAGATCTCATTTACTCTTCAAGTGTGAGGGGGCACTATTCCTATTTAGAGATGACAAAACTAAGGCTTAGAACCGTTACCTAACAGCCTGAGGTCACCCAATGCCTAAGTGGGTCGGTATGTCTGCGTCCATACATCTTGAGCTCCAACGTCTTGACCTTCACAGAAACACTTCTCTTTTAACAAAGTCCTTGTCAGCAGACACATTTATGCACGTAATGTTTAATGATGCCATGGTATTCTATCGTATGCCTATAGTTTATCTATCAATGCCTTCGTTTAGGGTTTCCCAATTTTTTTCCCAGTTCGAGGACCTTGGGATGAACGCCTCTGAACACACTTCTTTGAGCACTCCTGCTTTTTATTCCTTAGAATAAATTCCTGGAAGTTTGCACAGCCGTTTACAGCGACTTGAAGGAGTGGGAATCTGAGTGGGCTGCGCGTCAGAATCCCTGCGGAACTTCGTCAGAACGAACGCTCGTGCCTGCGCCCCGGGCCCTGGCATTGTGTTCCAGGTCGGCAGGCGGTTCTGAGGTGCGCGCCAAAGGACCTCAGGGAGAAGCACGGGGTCGCCGCGCTCTGCCTTAGGTCTGCTCGCGGTCTCGTCGAGCCTCCGTTTCAGCCCCTGTCAGGGGCCTGGGAGGGACGCGGCTTGGACGCGGCTCAGACTCCTCCGGGCCCCGCCGTTCCGCGACCAGATTTGATTCTGCCCGCTCTCCCGGGCAGGCAGGGCCGGGGCGGGGGGGGGGGCGGGAGCACGCTGGGAGGTGACGTAATGGGCTCACAGCTAGCTCGGGGGTGGGGGCGCCCCGCGGGCCGGGTCGGAGCGTGTTAACCCTTTCGTCCTGGGCGCGGGGAAGGCGCAGCTCGCCGAGCGGACCCAGCAGAATGGCGAGCGGCTCCTTTAAACGAGGAGGAGGGGGTGGGGCTTAAACCGAGACGGCTCCTCTTCGCATTCGCTGCGAGACCGCGGGGGGCGGGACCTCGCTATGCAAATGCGAGCTGCTGATCGCTGACGCGCCATCACCCCACGCGCCGCTCCGCGCGCCCATTGGCTGCGGCGAGCCTGGTCTCATTGACAACAAACAGGGGGGCGCGCGGCCCGGGGGCGGGGCGGCGGCCGGCGCGGGGCCGGGTGGGGGAATCCCGCCCCGCCCCCCCCGCGCGCGCCGCCAACATGGCGGAGGGTGGCACCGGCCGGTGAGGCGGTCCCGGGCGGGGGTGTCATGGGCGGCGGCGGCGGCCCTGCCCCCGCATCTCCCTGAGCGGGACCACGGGGAGGCGTCTGCGCGGAGCCGAGCGATGGACGACAGCGGCGAGCTGGGCGGTCTGGAGACCATGGAGACGCTCACGGAGCTCGGCGACGAGCTGACCCTGGGGGACATCGACGGTGAGTGGCGGGCGAGTGGGTGGGAGCGCGGGGGCGCGCGGGGAGGAAGGGGTTACGGCGGCGCGCGCGGGCGCACGTGCGCCCCCCGCCCCGAGCTCCGGCTCGCGCCGCCGCCGCGCGCGCTGTCGCCCCGGCGATCCCCACCAGCCTTTCCGGGCGCTGCGGCTCCGAACCCCGGCCGGGCTGCTCCGCTCCGCCAGGCCGTGGGGTCCGCTCCGGGCGCCACACGTCTCACCAGAGCGAGGGTCGTGAGGCGGGTAGCGCGGAGCTGGGCGCGTCGCGGGGGCGGGTGGGGAGCGACCCGCGGGGAGCGCGTGGCCGCCGGCTCCCTCGCGCGCCCACACGCGCCGCCCCGGGTCCCGCGCTCCCGCCGCCCGCGGCCCCGCGTCGCACCTGTCACTCCTCACCCGGCCGCGGGGGCGGCTCTGGCATTCCCGGGACCCGGCCCCCAGGCTCAGCGCCCCCAGCCCTGGTCCTCTGGGTTTGACCCACACCTGGGTCTCCCGTCGCTCTCTGGGAAGCGAGCGGTGGCAGAAGCAAGTCGCGGATGAAGCGACCGGTGGCGGCGGGGTGTGGACGTCTGCCTCGGGAATGGAGACATGGGCGTTCCTGCCGTCGCGCTGCGAAGGGAGTTGAGCAGCAGGAATTTCCGAGTCGTGGCCCGTCGGGGACAGGCTGGGGAGCGGGTGGGCTCTGATCTGGCAATTCCTGACGACGCGGTGCAAGAGCGGGTAGGAGCCCAGGGATCCTCTTTCTCAAGGCTCTCATTTTGTTTCCACGGGTGACCAAAGTTTGGGGAGGGTTAGCAACCTGCCCAAGGTCACCCAGCTGGTTACAAAGCCCAGTTCCTGGGCCAGAGTTGGTGTCAAATCAGGCTTCCACCTGACCCTTGGGGATAAGTCCAATGACTAGGTTAGTAATTATAATAATAACTCAATAAGTGGGCCCTTTTGATGTTCTAGGCCCCAGATACTTATCCCTTATTACAATTTCATGAAATAGATATTCTTCTATTTTACAGGAAAGTGAGTCCAGTAGATGTTAAGTTGTAAGGTCATTCACTTTAGGATGGTTCATAACCCATGCTCTTAAGCAGTTACTCAGGTGCATTGTACTCATGACTTTACAAAGTGCATTCATGTCCAAGATCTCAGTGCAGCCTTGTAGGTAGGTGTGATGGCTATATCCCCATTGGACAGATGAAGAAACTGAAACAGCAGAAGAGTCTCTTCTAGGAGAAGAGATAAGTGACAGCAGCTAGTTTGAAAAGGACCAATTCCACATTTTCCCATTCTGTTTCTATAACGTTTTACCCATTGGCATGTCCTTACTTTCCGTTTTTGGTCACCCTGCACTGTGGTCAGACCCTTCACTGAAGCCCCAATCCAACCATAGACTTTTCCACTAAGTGCTCCTAAATGCAGCAATGTGTTAACAAATGGGGGAGGGTGCTTTTTGGAACCTAACGGGCGGGGGGGGGGGCAGCTACTGTGTTTGAGCACTTTCATGCCAGGGCTGTGTTAAGTACTCATTACATTACATTAATGTTCTCAGTTCTTAACAGTTCCATCAGGTAGAGAGTACCATCATACCATGTTTATCCCCTCTCATAGATCCTGAAACTGAGGCCCAAGGTTGTTCATTAATTTACCCAAGGCCACACAGCCTTTAAGAAGTATGTGTGAAGCTGCCCACCCGAAAGCTCACACAAAGAAATTCATGTTCTTTTCATATTCCCATTCCATAATTGGCCCCTATATGTCTTCATTTGTAATTTGTAAAATTACTTAGTGGTCACATACATTAACTATCACCATAGATTTCTGAGTAAAATATACATCTAACTACCACAGTGGTTCAGTGGCTTCATAGGTCCTCATACCAGATTTTGAGGGAAAGTGGCTCCTTGTTTTCAATTAGTCAACAAGTATTCAAGTGCCAGTTGTGGTTTCTGAGCTGTAGGGAACATGAAAGATAGGAAAGAATTTTATGGCCTCATGGTTCTTGAGATGAATAGCAGTAAAACTGTGGTGCTGGATGTAATACACTTACAATTGTGCAGAACAGTAAGGTAAAGTCAGCACTGAGGGAGCTTGGTGAGATCTGGTTTACCAAGAAGTCTACACCAAGGAAGTGGCCCTTGACCTGGGCCTTAGCGGACAGGAAGAGTTGGGCAAGCTGAAGGCTTTCAGACACAAATATCCCTGAATACTAACCCATCCATTCCCTCTCCAGAATGTCAGTACCATGAGGGCAAAGGCCTTTGTTTTGTTCACATTGTATTTCCTGCACCCAGAATTTAATGTTTGTGGAGGGCATGAATGTGGATTCTAAGTAGTACCAGACAGCCCTTGGGGTTGGATTAGATCATGGGTGGCCAGCCCAGATGCTTCTAGGAGCCAGTCATATGAGGAATAAGAGTCTTTGGGTATGGATATATATACTTTTGTATGTGCCTGGTTAGGGAGAGGAGATACTTACAACCTGGAGAACTCTAGCCTGTCCCCAAGAGGGGCAAACAGTGGGTAGGAATCCTTCATTTGGCATCATTGGCCCTGCTGCAATCCATTAGTGCCCTTCAAAGGTGTGGGCCCAAGGAGGCTACCTCCATTCATTCATTCACATCTCCTGAGTGGCTTCTAAACACCCCTCAGAATGGAAAGAATGCGAAGAATAGTTTTGAACAAGACACATAAGGTCTCATCTTTCTCAAGAAACGTTAGTTCTTAAGGGAGGAAACAAGCTGAACAAATGAAAAATGAACACTTTGGGCAGGGCTCTGTGAAGAAAATAAAATGGGGCCATGTTGTAGAGTGACTGGTAGCGAAAACAGGCAAGGGAGGCCTTTCGGGAGAGGGATCAACACCTTTTTTTCAGAGTGTGCCCAAGTCTGGATTTTGGTGTGAAATATCCAGATTTTTAAATGCTGGCTTTTTTTTTTTTTTTTTAAGAAACATACTGTAGGCCCAACAAAACGTGTGTTAATTGATCTTCAAGGACTTGTCTCACTGCAGAATGCTCTGTTGTCCTAGTCCACCAGGCTTTTGATTATAGAATATCCAGAGCAGTGGTCCTCAATGTTTTTGGCACCACGGACTGATGCTCCTATGAGAATCTAATGCCTGTTGATCTGAGGTGGAGCTGAGGTCACGATACTAGCACTGGGGAGAGGTTGCAAACACAGATGAAGCTTTCCTTGCTCACTTGCCCGCCGCTCATCTGCTCCTAACAGGCCAGAGACCAACACTGGTTCACAGCCCTGGGGACCCCTGACCTAGACACTATCTTTTGTGGTAGGTATCTGTATTATGAGACAGGGCCTCATGCACTGTGATAAGTCTTCTGGAAAGACAGAAAAGCAGAATCTTCACTGATACCAGGAAAGGCATAGTCGTAGAGGTGGCTTTTTTGCTGCATGGGTGGCAGAAGCAGCATGACAAGCACGTGGAAGAATAAGCAAAAAATAAATGAGTGCAAGTGAGTTCTTGGAATATGTGGTATGCGTAAGGAAACAGTAGAAGATGAGCATGGAGACATGGTGAGTTGGAGCCAAACTGTCAGGAGGCTTTATACCAGGCTCAGGTGTTCTGTGGAATGTAGGGAGGGAACTGCTGAGGGTTTTCAAGTGGGAAGATCACACATTAATCATGGATTTTAAGAAAATTCAACTGTGGTGATGGGCAAGGAAGATTGGAGTCAGGGAGACCAATCAGGGGGAACTGCAGCCATCTACCCAGGCATGAGGAAGTGACCATTGTGCAAGTTGCCAGACACGATGAGACATGGCCTCTGGAGACAGAGCAGAGGTGGAATTCTAAGATTCGCATCAAGGCTTGGATCCTGGGGCCTTGGGAAGGTTCAGAAGCCAGTAGGAAGAGCTGTTTGGGGGAGATGATGAAAATTTGTTTTAAATGGGCTGAAATTGAGGTGGATGGAGGGGGCGGGGTTCTTCCATTAAGAAATGGGAAACATACACAGGAGAAGGTCAAAACTGGGAATGGAGATGGTGGAGTAGTTCTTGTTGATGGGGTAAAATAGGAGGGGAAGATGGAGCTGGGAGACCAGATCAGGTGAGGGAACAGGAGGTGAGCTTTTCAAGGAACGGTTAATGGATGATGGAGACAGTACTGAAGAAGACAGCAAGGATGACAAGGGCATGAAAAGAGTCATGGGATCTGGCAGTTAGGTGGTCGGCCTTTGATAGAGCAGTCAGATGAGGGGGTCTAAGGCTAGATAAACCAGAAAGGAGTCAGGATTGGGTGATGGGCAAGTAGAGGCAGCTGTTCTCTTCACAGAAGTTTGAATGAACTTTTCAATGAGCAGGTTTACTTCGTGTATTTGCCTGTTCTGGACATTTCATGTAAATGGATTCATACAGTATGTGGCATAATGTGTCCAGGTCCAGCTGTGTTGCTGTCGTGTTCTCTTGTATGGATACACCACATTGTGTTTATCCATTCATCAGTTGGTAGACATTTAAGTCGTTTCCACTTTTTGGGCTATTATAAATGAAGCTGCCATGAACGTTTGTGTACAAGTTTTTGTATAAGACATGTTTTCATTTCTCTTGGGTAGATCCTCTATCTACATTTTGCTGTTTGTATTTTCCCAAGGCTTATAATAGCTCCATTTATTCACTTGCTTACTTTTCATGTTCCCATAACTAATTCAGCCATAAATCTTGTGACAGAAACTCTCAGTATGATGGTCAGTTCCTGTTATTGCCTTTGTTGATGTCTTTCCTGGAGCCCTCCCTTATTTTTCCCCAGCCAGTGTGCGTCCAGGTCTGCTGTCTTGCAGTTATCCAGGGGCATACCCTTCACCATCACCTTGGGGGCGATATTGAAGCCGTTGTTCCTTATTTCTTATTTTTTTAATTCCCTTATTTTAATGTTACGCATCCTTCGCTAGCTTCATAAGAAAGGGTACATTGGAGGTAAATTTTGGAAGACCATGTGTGTCTAAAAATATCTTTATTCTACCCTCACTACAATTTAATAATTTGAGTGTAGAATTTTAGGTTGGACATAATTTTATATCATAATTTTGAAAGCATTGCCTAATTATCTTCTAGCTTTTAGCAATTGAGAAATCTGATACCATTTTGATTTCTGATCCTTTGTGTGTGTCTTGTTTTCTCCTCGGGTGGCTTGTAGGATCTTGTCTTGGTGTTCTGAATTCCATGATGATATACACTGATGTGACTGAGCTGTCGGTCACTGTCCCTGCTTGATGAGCTCTGGAGGGCTCCCATCTCAGATACCTGCATTCATACATCCTAGCCTGCAAGGAACTTCTAGCCCCTGAGCCTTTTGGTGGTACTGTCTTGGGTCTCTGAGGTTCCAACTTTGGCAGAGTCCCCAGATAGTACCTGGTACTGAGGTGCTCTGTAAACATATGTCTAATGAGGAAAGGAAACTCTTCAAGTTCAGGGTGTTGGGTGGGTTCCCAGCTTGGGCGTCCACATCACTGGGAAGGTTGGAGTGGCCAACCCAGTGAGTGTTGGGGAAGGTGTGGCCAGCACTTCCCACTGGGAGGCCAAGGCAAAGAGAAGTCTAGAAGCTGACTCCCCAACTTCCTGTTTCTTGGGTGAGTTATACTTTGGAAAAACTGCTTAGTGAGGTGAAGCACAGATATACTTTTTACTCGTGTACACATAAGCTTTGTTTTGACACTTGAATATATGTCACAGTTGCTAATGTTTGGGTTGGAGGAGCTGCTGTTACTCACAGTTTATTTATTTTCGACCCATTTTTAGCTCCTGATCTTATTCCCTGGGACACGTTTTCTGGGGTTGCTCAGACCACCGAACCACTCTCTTGGGTTTCTCCTCCTTCTGGGGTCAGTCTGGCCTCGCCCTTGACAAACATTCTCTACATTCACACCCAGGCCTTTGGCCTAATGTTCTTAAGTTCTCTCTGCCTCTCATTCAGCAGGCTTCTGTCATTCTCATACTTAGCTTCACATCTTGCCATTTTTTTAAAAGTACATTTTTGCTTTTCATTCAACTAGACCTTTTCTCTCAATTGTGTAATTAAATAGGTTCTCAAGTAACTTTATTCAAATAGCACTTTGTAAATATCAAATTGTCTGTATCCTTCTGGGTTCTGTCTGAACTTTATGGATGTACACACAAGTTGTTACATCATTTTCATTTACAGCTTGCTATATGTTGAAATAGTTGAGGTATAATAACCATGTAATCCAACATAATCCATCTGAATAAGCAAACACTTGTGTACCTGTGGAACATTTACATCATTTGCAGTTTTTCATTATCATAAGTAGTACTGTTGCTCTGAACACATGAGCAAATCACTTTGGAGTCAGTTCATTGGTGTTTGTTTCCCAAAGAGGACTCTTCAAGCCAAGAGCTGGGTTACATACAGCTCTTTCATAGTGCCAGCTGTAGCCCTTTCATTTTTAAAACCTTTCCAGTGCTATAAATTACTGTGGTGATTAGGACTTGTGACTTGGAAAATACCTTTAATTTTTCAAAAAGGTAGTACATACATATAGCAAAATAAAAAATACTAGGGAGTGCCAGGAAAGGTCTTGCTCCCAGCCCACCATCTTACAGCCCCCACCTCCTCACAAGTAATTCATTTTTTAGTTTTTTTTACCTCCTTGAGAACTTACTAATACAAATATAAGCAAATAATGAGTATCAATCTTCATATTTGCTTCCTTTTTAATTTTTACACAAATAGGTAGCATGTTCTAAGCTTTGTTCTTCTGAACCTTGCTTTTTTTTTTTTTTAACTTAATATATCTCAGAGATCTGCCCAGTCCTTTTCACTGCTGCATAGTTTTCCATCCCATGGATACTCTGTAGTTCATTGATCCAGTCCCTTTTTAATGGACATTTGAGGGTGTTTCCAGTCTTACTCCTAAGAATGATGCTGTGGTGAATAGCTCTGTAGGTTCATCACTTGGTGCCTGTGCAAGTTTAAGTTCAGAATAAATGACTGGCAGTGGGATTGCTGGGTTAAAGTGAGGGTGCTAAGATTTTCATCACAGATGATGCAAGAATCAAATGAAATAAAGCATAAAAGAAAGGGGCAGGAAAAGACATTTTCTTCTGGTTCGTTGTGCTTTTGTGGTTTTGATGGATCCTGTCATACTGCTCTTTACAGTGGATGTTACCCACGCACATCCCCACCAGTATGAAGGAGGGGGCCTGTTTCCCACACCTTCCGGGCAGAGTCCAAACTCTGGTTCCTTTATTCTTCCTGTCTTTGCCACATGTCTGCCAGAGCTGCCAGACCCTTCTGTCCTGGCCTCCTGCTTCCTCACTCAACTCAAGATTACTGCACAGGCCGTGTACAGCAGCCAGCTTTCTGAGCAATCCCTGCCTGTGCCCGACACGTTCCTTTGCCCAGGACCCCAGCGGCTGTGACTGACTTACTCCTCTGCCGCTTTGGTCGCTCGGAATGATCCTTCACCTGGTGTGCTTGCTCTCTTTACTTTTAACATGGCCCCGTAAGGTATAGCTGTTTCTTATTTTCAGCCCTCTGCTTTGGAGAACTTGAAAATGGCTTCTTGTTTTACATTGTTTCTCTGGGACTCTGTTTTGAGTTCTCTTTCATGCAGTTTCATGGTGGTGGCCCTTGCTGCCTGATGTTTCGTGCATCCTCACATGAAAATTTTGGGGGGCTTCTCATCCTTGTAAATGGTGTTCTGCTATTCTCTTAAGACCACTTCTTCACCAAAATCTGCATACATTTTAGAAAATGCCCTTTTGTATGAATAGCCTCATTCTCACAGTACTTTCCTTTGAACTTTTTAAAAAATCAGTCTTGGTAGTTTTTCTGAACAAGTTAGGTAGACTCTATAACTTCCATGAGGAGGACTGGACCTTGACTTGTGATAGCTGTTTCCCACCGCATTTAATTCTTCTCGCATGCATGTATTTAACAGTGAACACGGGACATTTCATCTGGATCCTGCATAGACGTGCTGTCATTTGTCCTGCAGCACACTGGTGTTCTCCCAGTGAACGGGACTTGTCCTGTTTTTCCTTGATTCCTGATGATCTCTTCAGTAACCTCTGCTTTCCCATCCTTCGCCAGATTTTAAAATGACCACGTAGGCACTACCTGTTACATGCCCAGCAGTGGGTCTGGTCAGAGGGCAGTTCAGACCCTTACCTGAGGCCTGTTTTGTGCTGGGCTCTGCCAGATAAACAAGGTCCCTGCCCTCGCAGTATAAAGTTGTCTCATGATACGGTTTTACTTTTTAATCCTCCAATTCCACAGTATGCTACAGGTGAAGAAACTGAGGCCGAGGCTCCACAACTGTAAGTGGTAGAATGGGCCTCAGTCCAGAAGTGTCTGACTCCAAAACCTATTTACTCTTCTTCTACCCCATGTCACATCCCCATGTGTGTAAGGGGGCTCCTGAATTGTGAACACAAAGTGGTGTTGGTGGGCTAAGGCTCCAGAGACTGTGCTGGCATTTAAAGCGACTTCCCCTGGTCCCACAGCTCTCTGGGCCTCTGTCACCTGTAAGGCAGGGTCTGGGGCCATCTACATCCAGATGTGCTGCAAGTTTTTAGCAAGCTAAAGCGACAGAGCCAGAGCTCATTATCTTTTGACTCTTCCTGAGAATGGATGAGAAACTTTAGTTTGCAAGATGACTCTTAGGACCAAGAGGCCTCTATTTAGAATACAGTTTGGAATGTTTATTTTTTTTCCTTTGAAAGAGCTTTTGTAGGTATGGTGGGCGGGACACAAAGGAGCAGTCACAGAGTGCAGGGTAAAGTGTTTCTGGTTTTTGGACCATGAGATTCAAGGATTAAACTTTGTTGACATGATGGAATTTTTTTGAAAGTAGCAGGGTCCCACCTGGGCCCCAAGGTAAGGCTCCCTGGGGAACCTCTTTGTAGAAATGAATCCTAAACCATTGCAGGGCTGAGAAACTGGACAATAGCTCTTTCTACATCCCTCAGGCCTTTGGAATTGCTAATATGTGTCTAAATGTCTCCAATAATCTAGCTTCTGCATCTGGCCCTGTGCAACTGGTCTGTTAGGTTTAGGGTCTGGTTTTGAACAGTGACGAAATTCCGCTGCAGGACCAGATGTGCCACTGCCTTGTTACACGGTGTCTGCTCAGCTCAGGCCCTCTCCGTTTCACAGCTACAAGGGAAATAACGCTTCTTCCTGAGCGTGAACTTTCCCGTGAGGCGTTGCGCATTCCAGAAGCCCTTCTGATGCGTCTGTCCTCACAGTGCTGTGAGGCAGATGCTCAATTTTTAGTCCTATTTTGCAGATGAGACACAAAGACAGAGAGAAAATGACTTGCCCGAGGTTTCCCAGGCTGATGAAGTGGCATCAGGAGTTGAACTTGGTGCGGGACCCCCTGCTCATTCCTGCGCTGTGGGAGTGAGGTGGGAGTGGTTCTGGAAGTCTTCATAGGACCCCCTGTTCTGGTCATGAGTTGTTTTTAAATTTGTAAATTTATTTTTAAACGTTTATTGTACCTAATTCAGCATAAATAAGTACCCAGTATATTGCCAGCACAGTGCGGGACTCTTTGGAGTATTAGAGGTGAAAGAAACATCCCTGGCTTTCAGGAACTGGCATGTAAACATCCAGTCACAATATAAGTAAAGCGCAACAGCGGCCACAACCCCAGCACCAACTCCCTTTGGGAGCACTGTGGATGGGAACTAGGAAAATCTTCACGTGGCCTTTGGCATTTGCACTGAGTTGTGACAGCTGAGTGAAGAGAGTTTTAGAAAGGAGAAGGGGCAGGGTGTTCATTTTGACAGAATTGGACCAGTGTTGGGAATAATTTGGCTTGTTCTGGGAACGTGATTCAGCATGGCCAGTTTGGTGTAGGACAAAAGTTCTCAAACTTTAAATGCCAAGGAATCCACCAGAGTACACCCCCAAAGATCTGAAATCCAGAAGGTCTGGGGCAGTGACCTGGAGGGGCACCTCGCCAGTGGAGAGGTGAGATGAGAGAAGGCCTCTGGCAGAGGTACTTGCGAAGCAGCCATCTTAAGGGTAAAGGCGTGGGAGTAGAGAGGGACGGTCTTCTAGGACGAGCGAACAGCCCTTTTGAAAGGCCTGACTGGTCCCGGGGTCTGTGGGCGACTTGCAGACTGCACCCTTGACAGCTGATGTGATCTTCGTCACACACAGTTTGGATCGGGCCCCCCTCCTGCTTCAGTTGCTGAGTGTCAGGTGGGAGGCTGGCGGTGAGCAGCAGACACTGCCTGTGGCTGGCCTGCACAGAGGCAGAGTTCATGGGAAGGGTGGTGCAGGGCTGACCAGAAATGCTGGAGGGCAGGACTTGGAAAATGGGCCAGAACCAAGGGAGGCTCAGCAGCTGAGGGTTGCCCCGGGGCAGAACCCCGCCACCCCAGTGATCTCTGCCACCAAGACTGTTCTGTGGAGGTTCTCCAAAAGGAAGCTCAGGGTGCCGATGGGAGGGGAAGGTGGATGACGGACCGGCAAAAGGGACAAACGTCCACTCTGTGTGCTGTGCCTGCCCGTGCCTCTGAAGTAAAAGTCAGATGCCATGTGGTCTGTGCCATGAAGTAAAAGCCAGATTCCACAGCCTGTCTCAGCAGCTCCACCTGCGCAACTTGCAAGGTGTTCCCTGCTGCCCTGGGTTTGCTCCGACCGTTCCCTTTGCTGGCAGTACCCTTCCCTCTGACTCTGAAAACTCTCCAGCCTTCCAGGCTCAGCTCCCGCTCCCTGCCAGGATGGAGGAGTCCTTCCTATACTCTGTGACTGCCCTTTCTTTGGGAGGCAATGGTCAGTCCCCACCCCTGTCACAACTGCATGTTGGTTGGGTTTCTCTCTTCCCTGTGAGATTGGGAGGTGGGAAGGAAACCAGCACTTTGGGGTCCGTGTGTGCCAGGTCCCACTCCAGGCATGCAAGACCTTCCAGCTCCCACAACTGTAGTGCCCAGGCACTAGGTGGATATTTGTGGCATGATTTAATAACCTGCTTTGCAAGTATTATTTTTGTCCATACTCTCAGGGAGATTTGGGGTGTGGTAATGGATGGAAGGGCAAGATGGTGGGTTGTTGGGCAGTGTCGCATACACACGTGTGCTTTTTTTCTCTCTCTCCACCCCTCCTTCCTTCCTGAATGGTTTAAAGGACTGAAAAAAGGTTTGGATCCCCTGATATGGAGACTCTGTTTCCAGGAGGATACTTTCAGGCTTGTCCCTGACTGGTGACAGTGCCACCTGGCCTTAAGGAACTTGAGTCCCTCATCAGGAACAGCATTCTGTGGGATCGGTTCCTTGGCATCTTACTCTGCTGTTGCTCAATTTTCAGTCTCTCTTGTTCCCAGAACGTGGGAGAGAGAACAGTACAGTGCAGAGCGGGAGCAGAGGGAGGGCCGGGAGTACTAGAAAAGTCGGGGTGGGGGGGAATCCTTCCCTTACTGAGCTTGAGGTGTTCATGCTCATTTGCAGGTGAGGCTCTTGCTGAGCATCTGCCCAGTGCCAGGCTCTGTTTGGTGACATCCCTGCATTAACAGAACCAAAGCACTGTATAGTGTGCTGGCTAAAAGCGTGACTTTAAATCCCAGCTCCACCACCTGCTGACTGGGTGACACTCGACAAGTTACTTAACCTCTCTGTGCCTCACTTTCCCTGTCTGTGATGTGGAGGTGATAATAGCATCTACCTCAACGTGCTTTGGGGCGGTTAAATGAGGAAACCAATGCAAAGCGCTTAACATAATTGTCGGTATGTAGTTTGTAGTAAGAGCTCAGTAAATGTTAACAATTACTATTCCATTTTTGTTACTACTACTACTAATTGATTCAGGCTTTTTTCTTCTTAATTGTTCCGAGAGTCTAGTCTTGACCTCTTTCAAAGTAATAAATGGATTAAGATGGACAGCCTTTCAAACGTGCCATGCCAACCACCTGATGCCTCTAATCCAGTATTAGGTAAGGGTGGGAGGCCTGGCACAGGGTGGGGCTCTAGCACAGGCAGGGACTTGTAGTGGCATTTGGTTGTTGACTGCAGCGTTCTAGAGCCAGCCTCTGTGAGGCAGGGCAGCCGCAGGGAGGGACTCCTGAGAGGAGTGAGTTTGTTGGGGCGACCTCTGGACGTCTAGAGCAGGACGCTGTGGGAAGAGCCCGGGCCTGGAAGGCGGGGAAGGAGACAGTTCCTTCCTCAGTTGGCTGCTCTTGCCCACCTACCTGGGACCATGCCATTTGCCCCCTCTTTGGATTTGACTTGGACTCGTTTCTTCTTGTGTAATCACCGCCACCACCTCTTTTCAAGAACTTGTGTTCCAGGCTCTGTTCCAAGTGCTTTTACACATATTAACTCATTGAAGAGTGCTTGAAACAGTTACCTCACAGGGCGATTTGAAGATTACATACACAGTATGTGAGAAAGTGCCAGCAAAGTGTTAAAAGCAAAACAACTTGTGACAGTGCTAATGAAGTTCTTTTCCAAAAAACAAATCACATTTAAAGTTTATATATGAAATATATAAATATACATATACTCATACACAAATATGAGATAAATAGCTGTAAAAATCAACAACAACAAAATCTTTTTAAGCAGGAAGGCCCAGCTATTCCAACAGGTTCTTCTTTTGACCCTAACACTTAGCACCCAAACCTGGCAGCTGTTCTCAGTTTCTCCTCCAGAACCTGTGCCAGTCAAAGGCATTCAACTTTGTATTTGGCACATAGAAGGCCCAGTTAATATTTGTCTTAAGGGATGTGTCTTTATTGATTATTATTATTATTATTATTATTTAAAAAGAGACTTTTAGAAAGGAACAGATATCTTGTGAAGGTAGAAGGTCTCATTTGGAGAAAAACTTAATAATTTGGGTGAAAAGGTATATTTACAAAATACAAAGAGCCAGGCAAAAATCTCTGTCTCCCCTCTTCCCCCATGAGTCAGTTATATGCAGGCTTAACCTGAAATTACTCTCCTATTAGCATCAAACTTAATATTGGAAGCAGTGAGATGGAGTAAATAAGTGCCCCCCACCATACTACACCCCTCGAAACTCTCCATACTTTATTGTCATTCCAGGTCTGTCTTGCATCTTCTAAGTTGTGATGAGTGCAAATGTAAAATCCAAAAAATGTTTGTTCTGTAGGGGAAAACTGTGCATAGAGAAGAGACTTGGAAAAGCCTGAATACTGACCTGAAGTCAAATGTGGGCCCAGCTACTTTATACCTTTTATGTGGGGGGTGGGGGGCTTGAGCAAGTTATTTAATTTCTTTGAACCTTATTTTAACTTGTAAAGTTGAATAATAATACTGGTCTCAGGGTTTATAGTACTAAGTACATGGTAAAGTACTAGGCAGGCAATAGTTGTAGCTATTATGTCATTGTTGACATAGAGTCAGTACGAAATGAATTTAATTTCAGTCCTATCCACTTTCTATACAGTTAAATAAAACATAAATATAGTTTCCAATTAGAAAATAAGTCTGTTGGCTTTGTCACTGAGTTGCTTTTTCTTTTAAGCATCATAGCGTGACCATTGGCTTTTATTCAAATATTAAATTGGAACCTGAGATACTCCCTTATAACCCCCTTTTCAAATTTATGTTTTAAAAAAAACATGAAAGAATCAAATATATTTTATTGCATGCTGAGACATGGTCCTGTATACTAACATATAGCCATCAGAATTTGGATTATTTACATAGTTACAAGTAGAGAAACTGAGTCTCAGGGAGATTAATTTTCCAAAGCCAGGACAGTGATTACATCACTGTGTTCGCAGCCTGGTCTTGCTGATTCTATAGGCAGTTCTTCAGCCAGTTCTCTTTAATTTAAACTTGGGAATCCCCATTCTGTTTTGCCTTCCCTTTAGTTCTTCGTTTAGCATTTTGACATCCTCCTTTCCTCCCTTAATATGGTTCTTTGCCGCACTTCCCTCACACCATTCCTAGGAGGTGGCCCGTTTCCCACTGTGGATCCTGTTTTTAGCACCTCATACATAACCAGATCTTTTCTTTAATGGATTTTCAGAATGCTCTCTTCATCAGTTGACAAAGTTTTTTTAGTTTTTGTTTGAGCTATTCTGATAATCTGATCTCAAGACAGAATTTAGCCCTGAGATTTTGCTCAGAACTGTTCTTAATGAGTTCATGGCGTTACAGGACAATGGACAGGCCAGTAGCTCCCCTGCACAAACCAGGGTGAGCACCTGCTGAGCGGGAGGGACCTCTCTTCCTAGAGCTTTGTTGGACAACTTGCTAGAGCTTTTTCTTTCATAAGGAGAAAGACCAAGTTCACTACCATGTGCTGCAGAATCCTTCATGATTTGGCCCTGACTACCTGTGGGCCTGGCGCCCAACCAGTCACCCATTCTCTTCAGTGGCCCGCCGCACAGAGTCAGGCCTCTTGAGCCTTGGCTTCTGAGATCCCCTGGGCATAGAAAGCACACGCATCCTCGTCCAGCTCCCTCGGGAAGCTGCTCGACCTGCTGGAGTCAGTGATTTTTATCATGTTCCCTATGACCTCCTTGTCCTCCATGTTCTCCTAATCTTCTGTGACAATTACTGCAGTTGTGGTGTGTCACTTTCACTACTTGCAGTTAAGGAGCATTTTCTTATCTCTGTGGCCAGCACATAGTGAGTACACATTTAAATCCTTGCATTCACATACCTACTTCAAAAGTAGAAGCTTTGCAGAAATTACATTGATTTGTTCAGATTTCCCAGGATAATCTAAATTTCAAAAATATCTTGTTTCATTGTGAGGTGATTTGGCCCTTCCAGTTTGGGTTCAGAAAGCATGATTGCCATTTTTATAGATTGCATGAAAGTTGTGTTGGGGAGCATTTTATTAAATTGACGCCAGGTTTTTTTTTAACTGCACCTGAGTGCTTAGTACTTGGATAGGTTACAGAGCAGTGGGCAATTTTGCCTGTGTGCTTGTGGAGCACAAGATATAAGCAAAGCATTTAAAAATAAAACTTACTGTATGTAATGTAGCAGAATAAAATTTTTGAAAAGGTAAAACTAACAAGTCACCACATATCAAAGATTTATTAACATTATAAATGAAACTAACAATATGACAAAGTTGGATCTAAGACACAGTATGGAAGGGGGAGCAGAGATAACTCTGTGACACAGTGGTAGGAGACCTGCCAGAAGGTCATTGTAAGGACAAAAGAAAAAAGCAATGAAGCAACTATTTACACAGTAGAAAAAGTAGAAGAATAAGATTGCAAATATAGATGCAAAACTGGTTAATGTCTTACAGGCCAACAAAGGACGAAGCCTTTGAGGTTACCTGACAGAAATGTTCTAAACTTACCAGTTTTCTATGCCTGACTCTGACACTACAGAATGTGGGCCTAATAAGTAGTAAATAGAAAGTCAGGCAAGTTTTCCATAGAGCCACAGGTGACTTTAGGTAGGCAGGTCAGGCTACCTCCAGTAAAACTTTAAAGGGACACTGTCTGTCTTTTTTGGGGGGTGGGGGAGGGACTTATTTTCAAGTTTAGATCATTTTTCTTAACAAATCACACAAAAATAATTCAAAATTTGCTTCAAGGGCTGAAAGATGCCTGGATCTGAGGTCGAAGAGTCCTTGATAAAAGTAATTTTAAATAGTTCTGAAATGGGGTTGTGAAATTCAGAAAGGAAGAAGGTGATAAAAAGCAAAGAAGATGAGGCTGGGAATCACATCCAGAGAAAGATCTCCCCACTGCCTCTGTGTGGAAAAGGGAGTAAAAGATCTTCCAGGGTCTGTGATAAGATAAGATAAGGTGTAAGGTAGGTGCGAGGCAAAGTCCCTTGGAGTAAGTAGGAGGTAGCAGCAGTTGGTAGGAAGCTTTGTTTAAGACATTTCATTGGGTTTGAAAGACTGTTGGATCAACAGGGTACTCAAAAGAAGATGATTGTCACCGAGTGGGAGGCTGTGGTTCAAATCGGGCAGAGTATGGAAGTGGAGCAGAGATATAACTCTGTGATACCCTGGAATGAGACCTGCCAGAAAGTCGTTTTATGGAAAGAGGAAAGAGTGAAAGGCGGTGGTGCTGAACATCGCTCTCCTGGTTGGAACTGAGAGCTGGCTCAGGTGCCCTGCCGTGTTGGACTGGGGTCCTCTGAGGCTACCTCTGAGAGAGAGCCAGGTGGACCATTTGAGAATGACTGGCTTCCCTTCGTGCTTTCTTTTGCTCTTAATTTGTCAAACATTTTATTATGTAATATTTGATATACGCAAAGGAATATATGACACATTTATGTGTGTTATGAAACACAAGCATTTGAGAAACACCACCTCTCCACCCAATTTTTTCCTTTGTCGTTTCTTTGCCAGTAAAAGGAGTTTGTTCATCCCTGGCTTAAAATATAGGATGCCTGAGTCACTAATTTGCTGTCCTGTGTCATTCAGCACCTTCTCCAGGAAGGAAGGCGGCCCAGGATCCCCTTGAAATAACTTACTGGATGCTGGCCTCATGCTCTGAGCTTCCTACCAAATAAGTGTGCCCCCTGGTGTCGAGGGGAGTGATTTTAGGCACTGACTTGCCTGTTAAAACAGTCCCTCTGTTCCTTATGTTATTGCTTGCATTACAGGTCTTCTGTGTTGTAGGGTGTGCTTGACGGAGCCCAGTTCCTTAACTGCTTGCTCCTCTGGGTGACTGGAGTGAGGGCGACTGACGTTTTAAGTCCTGAGAAAGCAAAAATAGGCAGAATGGTGGAGAAAGGAAAAATTGTCTCACTATTGACCCTTAGGTTCGACACTGGTCTACATTTGATTTTTTTTCTTATTTAAAGATTTTTTAAATTATTAAATTAAAACATCCTAGGAAGGGAGATAGGATCATTAGCTTGAAAGCAGTACTTTCCAGAAGGATACTTGTTGGGAATTGGATTTTGTGTTTACTTCCTTCTCCCCCACTGATTGAGGTCTGCTTCATTCCCAGTGGCCTGCATACATCATATACCATACTTACTTCTGTGTCCTTACGTTTGTTGGGCAGAGCTAATGTGAAAGAAAATGAACAAAAGTCAATGAAGGAAGTTTAGGTGAATATGCTTCAGTCTTAAGGACGAGGGACTTAAGTGTAACACAAAACCGTGTAATTTTACTACACAGTATTAAAATGTCTATATGATCAATTCTGCTGTAATGCAACATATACATTTGTAAAAATCACCACACTATGTAAAATCGTGCAGTAAAAACTACAGGGCTTACGGGGGGATGGGATTAGGATCACGACATTCAAGAATTTCAGAGGTGACAAAAAAGATAGAGAATATAAATAAAATAGCTTTTTTTTTTTTTTTTAAGATAGGAACCTAATAAAACAGTGCAGCTTTACAGATGTTAAGTGGCTAAGAAATATATAAATACCACAATAAATATTGCACTTTACCTTGGAAAGTAGGTGAGGTTTGCTTGTGGAAGTGGGCGTTGGAAGGTTATAGATTGTGAGTTATTTAGTGACAGGAGGAGGCTATCTGAAGTCAGATGTAAAACCTTGACCTTTGTAATGGAAAGTGGATGGTATGGTTTATAACACATGTGGTAACTTGACAAAGCCTAGATGTTTGAGGTGAGTGGGTGTGTACATTTTGTGTATTCCTGTGTGGCTCATTTCAGCTGGGTATGATTTTCTACATTATCTTGTGTTTCTGTAATGCATACATAAACACAATTCATGCTATGCTCAAATTATTTCATAATATATCCAATGCACTGGAACAAATTTGAATTTTCAAAATAAGAGTCAAAGCAAAACTTACAGTCAAAAAAACACTGAATGATTTGTACTAGTTAATACTAAGTGCCAGGCACTGTGCTGTAGTTTGTATGTGAATCCTCTCTCAACAACCCCCTGAGTTAGGTATAATTGTTAGCCACATTTTATAGTTGAGAAAGCTCCAGCTCAAAGAGGTAAAACTTGCTCCAAGTTATAAGGCTAGGACATAGTAACTCTTAATCACTATGCCATTCTTTTTCCTGAACAAATTAAAACTGAGAAAGTGTGGCAATATTTGCAAATATATCAGAAAGAGCAAATATCCATAATACATGAATTTTTTTTTCAAAACAAAGAGCTCAGTGGAAAGATGCACAAAGGTCAAAAACGGGACAAAGGAAGAAATGCAAATGGCTAATAAAATCAGGAGCAGGGAGACATTCAGCCTCATTTAGTACTCTTGTGTGTGAGTCAAAGTAATTAGGTGGTTTGTTTTATTTTCTCCCTTTATCTGATGGACAGAAATAGATGTGGGGAAATGCTGACAGGAGCAGAGATGTTTCCAAAGCATACATACCTGTCCTTTGACTCAGCCATTAACTGCTAGAAATTTATCCTAAGAAAATAGGGAAAAGATTTTGTACCAAGATTATTGTAAGAGTTGTTAATGCTGAAAAATTGAAAACACCCATCCATCATCACTAAGTGATTAAATTTTAGTGCATCAATTCAATACACTACTATGGTACTCTCCGAAAGAGTAATGTTATCTCCAGTATCCGTAATGGTTGACAGTAAATATTCTTTATGCTTTACTAAGCAAAGAGAGATACATGTGTATGTGCGCACACGCGCGCGCACACATGCACACTTCTGTATGTGAGCAAGTCTGGACAGACACACATCAGAACATTGACAGTGGGTGTCTGGGGAGGTAGAATTACTGGACAATATTTTTATTTTTCATTTTTTTCTAAATGTTTCTGTAGTGAATATTTTATGATTTAAAAAAGAAAATTATTTTAAAACACTGTCTGACATATACTTACTTTGCCAGCACGTATACTAAAAAACATCGTCTAACACAAGGTGCATAATAAATAAAAAATATAAGAGTAACGACCTTTATAAAATAGCTCTAGCACCTAACAGGGCTCGGTAACAAATACCTACTAAAGCAGCGGTCCCGGACCTTTTTGGATCCAGTACTCCTATGAGAATCTAATGCCTGATGATCTGAGGTGAAGCCGAGGCGGTGATGCTAGCACTGGGGAGCAGCTAATACAGATGAAGCTTCACTTGCTTGCCTGCTGCTCACCTCCTATCCAGCCCTGTTCGTAATAGGCTACAGACTGGGACCTGGGTACTGGTCCACTGCCTGGTGGTTGGGGACCCCTGCACTAAAGGACTATTGACTATGCATTATGGAGACCCCACTTTGGACCAGAATTAATCTGCTTAGATTTCAGGTTATCTCACTCACAGACAGGTAGATACTGCTGGGCTGAGTGAGACAAAGTGATTTATGTTATTTCCAGGTCACAAGCTCCATAAAGTACACGTGAACTTGGGATCACTTTGGATGGCTGTTTGTAGTACGCAGGTGACAGCTGGAGCTTTTTATTTTGGTTATGTGCTTTTAAAGAGCCCAAAACCCAGGTATAGGTTCTTGGGGCCCAGCCACCTTGTTAGCAAACTTAACCCTTACTTTAAGAAGCAGCTAAAAATGTGGCTTGGGTAGGGGAGGTTGACTGCCAGGAGCACCCCTGCCAAGTGAGCCTGCGTTTGCGGGCCTGGGGGTGGTGCGCCCATCCCCAAGGAGGCCTGTATCCGGCTCTTAGTGGCTCATCATGCAGGAACCAGAACTTTATTTTCAAAGCTCCATAAAACCTATGTCTCCTCCCAGGCCTCCCTTTTCTAGGTTTCATGGCTCTCTGTGGAAATTAGAGCCTGTGTCATCAGAGCAGGAAACAGCGAAGAGACATTAGGATGCTCCCACGGGGGCAGCTGGGAGTTACAGAGCAAAACTGAGACTGAAGCCGGCCTCCCCAGCCTTATTTCTCCAGGCCTTATTCCAGTTGGCAGGACCTCCCTTTCTTTGTCACTGCAGACCAGATGGGGTCCCCAGCAGGCCGTGTGTGCCCTGCTGGAGCAGTAGCTCAAAGAGCTTCTTCCCATTACTTCCTCCTTCAAATGCCGGGTCTTAACAGGCCCTGTGCGCCACTCAGCCTGGTGCCCATCTGCCTGGCTGGAGATAGCACCACTGGAGCTTGTCAAGTGTGGGTTGAAAGGATTTATTTTTTTAATTTAAGTACTCCCATTCCATCTGCCTACACACTCCTCTTACCCTGCTTTGTGAGCTAAGCTTTGTGACCTCTCAGGTTACTTTGCCACGCCAACCACGTCTTCCCCACAAAGGGTTTATAGGGCACTCAACGAGATAACATGAGTGGAGCCAAGTGCCTGTGTAGTGGGTGCTCGAAGCACCACTAATAGGGACCTTTAGAAAGGTCTGTCCTTCACCAAGCACTTTGCATAAATTATCTTGTTAACCCTCAATGATAAAGAAGCCAGGTGAATATTCTGAAGGCAGGCTTCTGTGGTGAGGAGACGGAGGTGTAGAGAGAAGGAACCTGCCTTTGTTCACACAGCTAGTTAGGTGGACCCCTTGAGACCCACCTAGTGCCAAAGCCTGTACCCACCTACCAGGCCTCTGGCCTTCTGCCCTCCTGGATTAAGACAGCCAGCCAGGCAGTGATGTTCTTGTGGCTCACAAAGCAGGCCTCTGTATCAGTCCCCCAGAGTCAACATCTTATGGGAATTCCAGAAAGCTCAACAAATCATTGGGTTTTTTAAAAACATTTTCTTAAAGCTTCTTATAATCTTGTGTTGTACCTAGAATGTGTCAGCACTGAATTGTGTTTTGTTTAAGTCTGGTGCTGAGTTTGAGGACAGTGCTTAGTTTAATCATGTTTTAAGGAATTAGAATTGGTTGGTATGAGTGACAGTATCTGCGGCAATCTGCCCATTGCACCCTCACACACAACAGGCTGAGTGAGGACAGAGCAGAGTGTCAAGGTGTTGGTAAATAATCTCACTACACAGTCTTTAAGCTTGTGAGATGCTGTTTGCCAACTGGTTGAATTGATTAGATGTTTAAAGTGCTGAACTGCTAAGCTCCAGTTATCCTATATAGCGGTCACACTAGAAACCCCCAGTAGCATTCTGCCTAAGTAAGGTGTAAGGCTTCATAGCCCAGGCCCCGCCCACACACACACAATCCGATAGAGACCTGGGAGGTACCTGCTGGTGGAGGTTTGGGGAAATTCATGGAGATGGTGTTGTTTGGGGGCAGGTTGTTTATTTTGTTTTGTTGTGTGACTAAATTAGAGCATCCTATGGCCTTGAGGGTTTAGAGAGAGGAGTACCACAGTTTAGGAACAAGCAGTAGCTTTTTGGAAATGTATTGGAGAGGAAAGGGTGGGGGTGAGGGTAGAGGGTGGACAGCATAGAGAATTGTAGATCTAAAAATACTTGGGACAAAGTTGAGGCCCCAGACTGCTCATGGGACCTCCCTGTGAGGTGGAAGGTGTCATGAGAGATTAGTTGTTAGTTGGGTTTTGGTAAACCTTTGCAAGGAAGAACCAAGGGAAGAGGCCCTTGGTCCAGGAATTCAGGGGTCCCAGGTACTTGGAGCATGATCCAGATGGGGGCCATGGTCTCCAGGTGGACACATCCTTTGGCCCACAGACTCCTTGCCCAGAGCAGGGGCCACAGCCAGAGGACCAGAGTTGGCCCTCTAAAGCATGGAATCAAGGGCCCAGGTTGCTCTTTCCTAACCTCTGGCAGTGAATGCACTGTGGTGCACTTGAACATGAAGCTGAGAGACAAAGACCTGGCTGTGCCCTGATGAGCTGTGTGACCTTGGTCAAACAATTTCTCTGTTCTAGATTTTATGGATGATTTCCCATCGTGATTTGGGGGCCATCAACTTCATCATCCTTGAGTGTTCCTGAGGGTATCAGCAGTTCCCAGGGCTTGCCCATCCTGGAGAGAAGGCCGGGAGCATGTCTGTGATGAGGGAGAGTTAGGGTCTGGCACAGCTTTGCAGCCAGGCACGCATAACTCCTGCTCTGCAAGGGGGTGCGGGTCTGAGACTGGAGGTGGTCTCACAGTGCCAGGCTCCTGAGCTCCAAAGCCTTAGGACAGCGATTACCCACTTTCTACCCCAGTGTTCCCAACTATAAAATGGGACCAACGGTACCTTCCAAAAGGAAGAGTCACCAGGACAGATGTGGCTTCTGTTAGGCTTGATGCAATCAGGAAGGTAGGTAGAAAGGGCCTGGATGTGGGGTAAGGAGAGAGCATCCGACAGTTGGGGACTGTCCCCTTCTTCCTTGGTTGGCCCTCTTGGCCCACATGAGTCCCCACACTAGAGGGAAGTGAGGGTTTCCTGACCCATTTCTGCCGTGGTCTTGAGATTGCCATTGAATTTTCATGCCTCGGTTTCTTAAGCAAATTTGAAATAGATATTTTGAATGGGCAATAAAACGACTCCTTTTCATTTGTTCACAGAGATGCTGCAGTTTGTCAGCAATCAAGTGGGAGAGTTTCCTGACTTGTTCTCAGAGCCTCTTTGTAGCTCATTCCCTGGCGGTGGCGGCGGCGGTGGCAGCAGCGGCAGCAGCAGCAACAGTAGTAATGGCGGGGGCAGCAGTGGTGGAGCTGGGGACCCCTCGCTGCAGCGGCCCTTCAGCCAGATCCCATTATCTTCCTTCTCTGCCTCAGCCACCTCCTCCCAGGCTCCAGCCCTACAGGTCAAGGTTTCCCCCACCACAGTTCTCACCCCACCCAGGGTGACTCCAGTTCTTCAGCCCCGCCCCCAGCCCCAGCCTCAAACTCAGCTGCAGCAGCAGACCGTTATGATCACCCCAACATTCAGCACCGCTCCCCAGACAAGGATCATCCAGCAGCCTTTGATATACCAGAATGCAGCTACCAGCTTTCAAGGTGATTCAGAAGTCAGATATGATAGTGATGGTTTGGTTTAAAAGTTTGTGTGCCAATTTGCTGATACTTCCAAAGTAGACTGCAAATAGTTCTGTCCTCTGGGGATAACAGAATCTATCAGTTTGGTCCTGTCTGAATGAGTCTTTGGTAACTTGCACTAAGGACAGTGGTTCAGGAACAGTTCACATTCTGGCTCTTCTAGTACCTTAACATCTGTCGTTCTTGCTTTGAGGATACTTGGTCGAAAATTCAACAAGCAGAGTAGACACAGGGCTGTCCTGGAACTAGAAGTAGCAGCTTGAGTAAAATTAGTCTTCTAACTTACCCATAGGCAATAGTTAGATGTCAGCTGCCGCAGGCTGAGAACCGTTCACTCAGCAAACATCTCCTGAGTATCCGCCATGGAGGATACAACTTTTAACACAGGTGCTAGGTCTCCAAGGAGCAGGCCTCATAGTAGCCCCTCCCTGTGTATTGAGTTGATGAGTGACTTTCTCTGCTGTGCCTTTTCATCAGATTCCCTCTGGCCCTGTGGAGAGCCCTGGCTGAGATTAGCTTCGCTGTGACAGCTCTGACAGCTCTTCATTGGACTTCGAGGATTTAGAGGCTTTAGAGGCTGGGGGGAGACATCAGGGCAGAAAGCTGAGACAGTATACTTTCCCTTTGTTAGAAGGAAATGAAGCCCCAGGGTGTCATTGATTCTCAACACCCGTTAACTCATTAACTCCCTCTAGTCGGCCCAGCCACTTGCACCCAGAGTAATAAAGTAACTTGTGCTCACTCCCTCAGAAATGGATGTAGCCCCTCAGGGAGGTTATCTATACCAACTTATAGGTGGCTGTGCATGTCTTCAGCAGCAGGTGGGGAGTTGGAATTATTGTGGGGCATGCCATCCTCAGCTATTTTTGCAGCTACAGTGACAGAATGTATTCCTTGTCCATGTGACTTTTTTCTCTTCTCTCAAGTCCTTCAGCCTCAAGTCCAAAGCCTAGTGACATCCTCCCAGGTGCAGCCAGTCACCATCCAGCAACAGGTGCAGACAGTGCAGGCCCAGCGGGTACTGACGCAGACAGCCAGTGGCACTCTGCAGACCCTCGCCCCAGCCACGGTGCAGACAGTGGCTGCACCCCAGGTGCAGCAGGTCCCGGTAGGTGGCTGACAGGGATTCGGGGAGGCATGGCTTGGGGCTGTCTGCTGGTCTTTGGTCGAAGATGTGGTCTGCATGCTAAGAAGGACCATTGTTGTGTAAGGGAGCAGCAGCTCGTAGGGCGGGTACTGGCACCTGGGCCCTGTGAGGCACGAGTGAGCTGGGTACGGAGACCTGGCTGGGGTCGTATCTGAGGATGTACACTGTCACTCACAGAGACTCCATAAATGCAGATATAGTAACCCATTTCTACAGATGATGAGTATAAAACTGTAAAGAAATGTGCCAGAACGTTTTTAAGTCATGTATCACTGTGAAGCTTATTCTCTTACTAATGAAGTAATTGTCTATCTTTTTAAAATCTTGGTTTATTATTTTTGCTTCTCGGCTAGGTTCCTAGCTTTCCTGAGCTTGTCCAGAATCAGACCTTTGTCTCTGCCACCATCCACCCCAAGCCGTGCCTGTTCTTCCCCCACTAGGCCTCTAGCACTGCCCTCATCAAAGTCTTTCAGCCTTGAAATTTAGGGGCACCTCATTTAGCTAGCTAAATTTCTTTTCTTCGCCTCAACGTGGTAATCAAGTTTTCTCAAATTCATGAAAATTTTATTTTCCCTTTCCCAGAGCGTCTATGCAGTAGGACGCTAACGCAAAATAGAGAAATAATTCTTTTCTTCTTCCTTTTCCACCCAGGTCCTGGTACAGCCTCAGATCATTAAGACAGATTCCCTTGTTTTGACCACACTGAAGACAGATGGTAGCCCTGTCATGGCCGCAGTCCAGAACCCGGCCATCACTGCCCTCACCACCCCCATCCAGACAGCCGCCCTTCAAGTACCAGTAAGAGCCACCTTCCCCTCTGCCTTCTGCCCCCTTTCTGGGAGGTATTAGGTCTCAGAGGTCTTAGCAAAACCTGAGTATACTGATTAGGTACAGAAGCTTTATGGAATGTGTCAGTGAAATTGCAAATATCACCCCCTTAGATTTTTCCCCTTGTGAAGTCCCACTAGTGCCTGTTATCTAGTGGTGCTGGGGTCAGGAGCGGGAGAGGAACAGCAAGGAGCCCCAGTACCTGGGCAGCAGCTCCACACGAGACTGGCTACACTTCACGTCCTGCTGATGGAGGGTTGGCTTCTGAAGGACCCTCAACCCCCAGGCAGAGAGGGGCCCCAAGGTGAGGGATTTAGGAGGCACCTACCCTTCAGTTGTAGGGTTTCAATCCGTTTTAGTATCTTGTGGCAGGGGTGTCTAGCAGAGTTAAAGGTGGTTAAAATTCAAAAGCAAGCTTTATTCATAAAAGCCAAGAACTGGAAACAACCCAGATGTCCATCCAAAAAGATAGCATACAACTACGTGACTGAACCTCAAAAATAGTACATTGAGCAAAAGCTGTGTATCGGGAAAGAGTTCATTCTAATGATTCCATTTTAGAGAAGTTCAAGAAGAGCAAAACTAAGCTATAGTGAGGGGTCAGAGCAGATTCCAAGGGAGGGAGGGGCAGGAGGGAACTTTCTCAGGGGTAGAAATGCTCTGTGTCTGAGTCTGGCTTATCCGAGTGACACACATTATGTACATACATAATAATTCATCAAGGTGTACACTTGAAGTGTATGTTTTTAATTGTGTGAATTATTTCTTGATAACTAATGAAATTGAGCAGCTTTTTATTCCTTGGTCATTTGGATGTTTGAGGCCATTTATTGAAAAAAAAAACAAAACTAAAATTAGTAAAAATAGAAACAAAGAAAGGGGAAAGTAGATTTAACAGGAGAAGTGGGGAAGCCTCTATGGTTGGCCTATTTATAAAATGGCTCTGATGAGAGTGTCATTTCTGTCCTTGAGCTTTTAGATAGCCAAATTGTTAAGGAAATGCAGTAAGTTGCTTAATTGTCATGTGAGAGATAAAAATTTGTCAGACATTAGGAAAAAGTTTTCCCTGGGGCCAGAGTGACATGGTGTGCTGTATGCGAGCTCAGAGGTGGTTGATGGTTTGACAGCAAAGCAGAAATTATATGACTTGTTTCTGGACCCCTGGATCAAAGGTTAAGACATATTTCTCCACATTAATCCTATTGAAGTCCAGGCAATGGCCAGTGATTCTGAAAGGGGCATAGGAACTGAGGTATTTTGTCTCCTCAGGCTTCCTGGGGCCCACCTTCACCCAGAGAGGGTCTCCAGTCACCTAGAGCATTGCCAGGTGATCCTATATGGCCAAGGCCCCAGGTTTGTCTTGTGAGATCACTTTATT
This sequence comes from Cynopterus sphinx, assembly GCA_030015415.1. NCBI lineage: Eukaryota > Metazoa > Chordata > Mammalia > Chiroptera > Pteropodidae > Cynopterus > Cynopterus sphinx. The sequence goes on from CM057380.1 coordinate 170,507,544, forward strand.
CAGACTAACGAAGGGGTAATTCTGCTTGTGCCTGTTTTAGACCCTAGTGGGCAGCAGTGGGACCATCCTGACTACAATGCCGGTGATGATGGGGCAAGAGAAGGTGCCCATTAAGCAGGTCCCTGGGGGAGTCAAGCAACTTGAGCCACCCAAAGAAGGAGAACGACGGACGACACACAACATCATTGAGAAGCGGTATCGTTCCTCCATCAATGACAAAATCATCGAATTGAAGGATCTGGTCATGGGGACAGATGCCAAGGTAGGTGCTAAGCAGAATAGCAGTTCACACCCTGCCATTTCTCCGCTACCTGCCTTTGCCTTGGGAATTTAAGAATCTCCAGGCCTAGGCTGAGTGAATGCCAGAGCGAATTAGAGCTGTTTTCTTATTAAAACATTTTGGAATTTTCCAAGATTGCAAAATATTAACCAACATAGGGGACTTCTGGGGCTTGGTAAGATAGTGGCCTCCCTGGACCTTTGACCCTGCTATGTGGTAATTGTGGACCCCAGAGTCACAGGCAGAGAAATGCCTGCCACTCAACAATAAATAGGGGAAATTGATTTTTTGCACATTTCTGGTGTGTCAGTGAATGTGTCTTCTGGCACATAATTCTTTTTAACTGTTACCTGTTTATCATCGCCTGTTTTGAAAGAAAATTTCACTTTCATTGTAGCCTACAAATCTGAAATGTACTAATATACCTTTACTTAAGATAACAATCCAACAGTGCCCTGGGTTTTTGTCATTCTATTTTTTTTAAAGTTTGGTGCTAGGATTATTATAGGAAGTAGTCACAGTAGCTAAATTTATTTTTCAAGTCACTGTGTGCCATGCAAGGAGCTAAGCTCTTTACATTTGTTATCTCACTTAGCCCTCACTACAAGCCTATGATTTATATAATTGAGGAGGAAAGAGGTTCAGAGATAGCAAGTGACTTGTCCTGGCAGCATGGCTAATCATCAGGAGAGCCAGCATCCCAACCTAGCACCTCCCAGAGCCACACTTTCACCCCACTGCTCTCCTCACTGTGCAGCCTGTACCCGTGACACTGTGTTTTCACCTGTCTTCCTTTCCAGATGCACAAGTCTGGCGTTCTGAGGAAGGCCATTGACTACATCAAATACTTACAACAGGTCAATCACAAACTGCGCCAGGAGAACATGGTGCTGAAGCTGGCAAGTCAGAAAAACAGTGAGTGTACTCATTGAGAAGAGGGCTGTCACACCTTGTGGTTATAGGTGAAGTCCTGTGGTTATAGGTGAAGTCCTGTGTGGGGCACTTGGGGATGCCCACAGATGTGTACGAGGTGCCTCCCGAGTGAAGCAGGATCCGGGACCACATGCCTCTCTCCCAGCCCCGGTAGGGCTCTGTAAAAACAGGCCATTTGCCAGGTGGGATTTTTCTTTGCAGAGCTCCTGAAGGGCATCGACCTAGGCAGCCTGGTGGACAATGATGTGGACCTAAAGATCGATGACTTTAATCAGAATGTCCTTCTGATGTCACCTCCGGCCTCTGACTCAGGGTCCCAGGCCGGTTTCTCCCCCTACTCCATCGACTCTGAACCTGGAAGTCCTCTGTTGGATGAAGCAAAGGTATGAGCTTTTAAAAATCCCTGGATCTCTCCCATCTCTAATCTAATGGTAGGCAGGCTGCAGACAGGGCCCAGGCCCTGTGTTCAGAGGGCCTGGAGAATAAAGAAAAAGAAAACTAATTCTGTGAGGGGAAACAGCCCTACTGTTCCCCCCCAGAGTCAGCTTAACTGGTTCAGTGCAGTCTGGTTTAACTGGTCTTTGCTGAAAGGGCCCACCAGAGAGGAATGAGGGCCAGATTCAGAACAGGAACACGCAGCAGCTGTCCTGTGCGTGCCAGGCATTGCTGGAGGCACCTCGTTACTTCCCTTGCCCGTAATGGGCCTGGGAGGACCACTTTGTGAGGTTCATCAGCTGGTTTAGGATGAGGCAGCCTTTGGGTCCTCTTCCAGAAATGATTCCAATTTGCAGTCTTGCAAATAACATTCCAACCAAGGACCTTTGACAGTCTAAGAAACCCCCCCACCCCCCGGCGGTTGTCGTTTAATGGAATTGGTTAAAGGAGGCCCGAGCCCAGTGGTCTTCCTGGGACCCTGTGGGCCACGGGGTCTGTGCCATTTTTTGATGTTGGCGTTTTCTAACTCTGAAAGCCCAAAGTTTTCTTCTAGTGTACATTTTTGATCAAACTGTTCATAGTATGTGTGCTCAGTTTTACTAAGGAAGCTCTGTTTTTAAAATATTTTATAAATGTGATTGTTTGATAACAATCACATGACATATACATTGAATTGAGAAGGTATCTGAACATCAGAAGAAATTTTCAAATGGTTTTAAGATATTGAAAAGGAGTGGAATGGTATGTACACGCTGGCAGTCAGGGAAGATCTGGTACCAGGCTTCCTCCCTCCCTCTCTGTGGACTCCTGGGGTGGGCGAGGCCTCTGCCTCCAGTTCTCCCCTCATAAAACAGAGAGGACAAAAAGTCAAAAAAGATTTTAAAAACAAGCACGCTCCTGTGCGTAGACCCACGCTGAAGTGCAGTCTTTAATCGACACTATTGAGGTATAATTTCTGTGCAGTGAAATATACCTATTGTACAGTATCGTTCAGCATTATCTTTCGTACACTTATATAACTGGCTCTGTAATCAAGATATAGAACATTTCTGTCACCCACAAAGCTCCTTTGTATACTTTTGCAGGTAGTTCACCTACCCCTCTCCAGCCTCAGACAACTACTGCTCCATTTTCTGTCACTTAGATTAGTTTTGCCTGTTGTGGAATTATACGGAAACAGAATCATGCAGTGTGTTTGTTCTCTTTTGTGATGGAGCTCTATTTTAACAGTACAACGCATCTACCTTTGGTCTTTAGAACATACTCTTCTCCCAGGTAGCCAGAGAGTGAGTGCTCCAGTGTTGGAGAATTGAGGACTTCTTAGTTCCCTGCTCACTTTACTCCTATCTGACTTAACGGTCTTAAATTTAAATCTCACAATCCTGTTCTGATCTGTATAAAAATAAAATGCTGTAAAAATCCATGCGGTATTCACTCATTCTAACTTTGTGGCCCTGTTTTGAAGGTCAAGGATGAACCAGACTCTCCTCCCATAGCTCTGGGCATGGTGGACCGCTCACGAATCCTGCTGTGTTTCCTCACCTTCCTGTGCCTCTCCTTTAACCCCCTGACTGCCCTGCTGCAGTGGGGAGGGGCTCATGACTCTGACCAGCACCCATACTCAGGCTCTGGCCGCAGCATACTGTCACTTGAGTCAGGTGGGTGGAGGGCCCCTCGTGCCACCCCGGCGTGTGTGGGCTGCTATGGGGTAGACCAGCCTGTGTGCAGACTGCTTGGCTCATCCACCAGGTCCCGACATTTTGGTAGGGAGCCCCCACCTGTTTGTTTCTGATAAGGATTTGCATAAGTCACAGTTTAGAAGTAACAGAGCAAACCTGAGTTCAGTCAGAAGGAACAAATCAAATCGGGAATCTGCGCTGCCGTAATCCCTAGGAATGTGGGGTGGGAGGTGTACCTATTTGAAGGAGGATGTGGTGCTTTTGCCTTAGTCGTGAAACCAATGCCTTAACCCCCTTGGCTAGCAAAGGTGGTTGTGGCACTCAACTCTGTAATGACAAGGGCTACAGGGTTCCTGTTTAGGACCTAGAATTGCCCCAGTTTTTCCTATAGTGTGGATTATTCCTGTCCTGAGCACTTATATTGTTAATAAATGAAGCAATCTTGTTATCCGCCCTTTCTTCTGAAAATGAGGTAGAAGGCTCTTTCCTATCACAATACTAGGGGTCAGTCAGGTTCCCTGCAGTCCCCAGGGCCGCTCTAGGGGGCCCTTCCTCACAGGTCCACTGGGACACTGCTCTTTAGGTTCTGGGGGCTGGTTTGACTGGATGATGCCAACGCTCCTCTTGTGGCTGGTGAATGGTGTGATTGTCCTGAGCGTCTTTGTGAAGCTGCTGGTCCACGGGGAGCCAGTGATCCGGCCACATTCGCGTTCCTCTGTCACCTTCTGGAGGCACCGGAAGCAGGCGGACCTGGACCTCGCCAGGGTAAGTTCTGCCTTTCCCCTTCCTCCCACAGGTTCAGGTGATAACTCAGCAATTTGTGTTAATACCCCAGCAAGTAAAGTCCTATGGTAGGTGCTTGTGGTTTAGGGTTGGAGGGGAGAGACCCTGCCCCTAACAGTCACAGGACAGCAGAAATGGTGTACCTGTGTGTAAATAATTCTGTGGATACAAGATGACAGAGGAAGAGTAAGGTCCTGTGGGAGTTGGCGCAGAAGATATGATTTGGCTTGAGGGGACATGGGACTTGAGCAGGACAGTCTGGGGAAGAAAGGACCTGCCAAGTGGAAAGGAAGGCATGAATGGATGGGAGATTTGGGGACCAGCAAGTAAATGGGTGTGTCTGGGGTGCAAAAAATGTCAGGAAGAGAGGAAGAAAAAAGCTGGTTGTGTTGCTAGGGCCCAGGTTGGCAAGGTCTTTGACTAGTAACTCACTTGGGGCTTTTTATCCACATCTGGAGAACCAGAAAGGATTTTGAGCAGGAAGATCAGTTGAATGCTTTCTTTTTAAATCAACAAAAGAGAGTTTATGGGAAGGATTCTGGGACAACTCACAGCACTGAAGGAAGAGTTAAACATCTACATCTTGGGAGGAACAAGAACCAGAACACCTTTCAGCAGAAAACTATGGGCCTGCTCTCAAGCATTGGGGATCTGACTGACCAACCTGGATGCATCCGCCATGCCCAGGGCTGTGGCTCCTGGAGTATAGATGCAGGATCCAGTCTGTGTTTAGATTGTTGTCCTGGCAGCTGTGTGAAGAGTGGATTGGAGGAGGCAGACAGGAAATGCATGGGAGTGAGTAGCAGGGTCTTAGAATAGGCAGGGAGGTGGCAAGGGGTGGCAAGAATCTGGGATTGAGGAAAGGCATGAATTCAAGATTACTTTGCAATATAAAAAATGGAAAGAAAGTGACAGTGACACTGACTCGAAGATGGGAGAGGCTGGAAGATGTGGCGAGTGCTGTCTAAGCTGTGTTGTTTGAGAGCACTGTGAGAGGACCCTATAGAGTGAGAAGCAACCAGGAGGCAGGCTGTGGGTGCTGAGGCAGGTCAGGACCTGAGAATATTGGAAACTGCTCATCCACCAGGACCATGCTCAGAGAAGGTTGGATTGGTGAGTTGGAAGAGGCACTGGTCAAAGCCTGAGCCTTGGGACTAGCCAACCTTCATGGGAAAGGTGGGGAAGAAGAGCCAGGGGCACAAGGAAAGACTGCCTTTTTTGGAATCTAAATAAGGTGCTTCTTCTGGCTGAAAAGATGCCACTGCCACCTTAGAGATTGTCACCCTCGTAGCATTGTCATCCGCTTTCCTTTCGTAATGATCCGCTTTTCTGTAATGATGAAGGAGGACAAGTACAGGTTTCATGCCCGCTGCATGATATGCGAGAGGAGCGTTTACTTCCATTTCTCAGGACTGTGTAGCCTGAGTCTTCGAGCCCCCAGTAATGAAACCGAGGGAGGGGGAGAGAGAAGCGGTAGGGGGCTTTCATACAGGGCCGTAGGCTCTCCGCAGACCCTCCCACGTTGGCAGAGTAGTTCATTCAGATCCCTGCTTAGAACAGTTTAGCCATGTATTTACCCAGAACTGTGGTTCTCAAACTTTAGCAGGCACCTGAATGACCTGGGGGCCCCAAACCCAGAGGTCCTGGTTAGGTCAGGGAGGGTGGGTAGGAATTTGCATGGTCCCAGGGCCTAATGCTGCTGGTCTCCAGGGACCACACTTTGAGAACCTAAAAGATCACATAATGTATCACCTAAATCCACATTATCATCTTATGCATAAAAGCTGCTGTGGAAAACTTCAAAGGGTGTTTGCTTGAAGGTAAAACACAGTACAATCCCAATTTAGTAAAAGAGCTGGGAGGAAATACATCAAAATATCAGTGGTCATTCTTTCTGGGGGATAAGAGTACCTGTGATTTCTTTTTTCTCTTTCATTTTTTTATTTTATTGTAGCTTTCCGAATTTTCCCACATTTTCTTCAGTGAGTATATATTACTCTGATAGTCTGGACAATGAAGGGAAAGTAAAAGTTTTTTTTAAAACAAGCGGTAAGCCCACAGGAAGACCAGTAAGCATTACACCTTCTTGCTGCTTTCTAGGGGGATTTCGCAGCTGCTGCCGCCAACCTCCAAACCTGCCTGTCAGTGTTGGGCCGGGCACTGCCCACCTCTCGCCTGGACCTGGCCTGCAGCCTCTCCTGGAACGTGATCCGCTACAGCCTGCAGAAGCTGCGCCTGGTGCGCTGGCTGCTCAAGAAGGTGTGCCAGCGCCAGCAGGCCACCCCAGCCACCGCGGCTGGTTTTGAGGACGAAGCTAAGGCCAGCGCTCGGGACGCAGCTCTGGCCTATCACAAACTGCACCAGTTGCACATCACAGGTGAGGGGCGCCGCCACTGCTTGGCTTACCTTGAGGCGCCCCATGCCCTCTCCACCCCGGCCTGGCTTGAGGTTTCCGTCCCCATCAAAGTCCCTTTCACACTGCTCTTTTAGCCATCACAGACCCTCCGTCCGCACCCAGAGCTGTAGGCATGGCTCGTCACTATAGTGCCTCGATTCACAGCACACGTACCGTTTCACGTTAAGGTCTCTGCGCTTGCGCTGTGTCCTCTACACAATGGTATGTCGGGGTCGAGATGGCAGTGTTTTTTTCTTAGTGATACTTTAATGGTGAAACTTAAAAACTTAAATTAAATGAAATATGATTATTTATTTTGTTCAACAAACTTCTGCCCTGAGAGCAAGGCAGACAGATCCTCAGCGAATTACAGTTCAGCGCAATAGAGGTAGCAGGATGTGGCTCCTGTGGGGGTGCGGTCCAGGAACACCCTCCTGGGAAGCCTGGGCTTTGCAGGGAAGGTGCATAGCATTCACCAGCTCTTTAGAAGGGAGCATGCCTTCCAGGCTGAGAGAGATTCCCTAGGAGGAGCACCTCCTGGGGCAGCTCTGAGGAGAATTTCTCCGTATGTCTTCCTAACGTGAGCCATGCAAGAGCAGAGTGGCGGGAGCCAGGGCAGTGAAGGGCATTAGGAAAATTATGGCATCATCAGATTCGTGCTTTTCCGGAGTCAAGAAGGTTCTCTGATGGCAGGGTGAATGGAGAGGGTCACAGCTAGTGTCAGGGAGGCCGGTGTTAGCTGATGCAGATAAAGATGCGTGGTGTCTAGGAGATGGAGTGAGAAAGTAGAAGTGGGATTGACAGGACTTGGAGACTCGTTGGATGTGAAAAGGGTCAGGAAAGGAGTGTCTAAGATGGTTGGGTCTCCTGGTATCTTGACCGTCGGGTGAAAACATGGTTGTCACCAGGTGAGGAAAATGGGAAGAAGAGCAGTTTTCCTGGGAGTGGACGAGGCGTCCCATTTGGGACACTTCCCTGTGCGACATGGAGGGGAATATTTAGTGGGCAGTGGACATACTGGATCAGCAGACCAGGGAAGGAGCTGGATCTCCAGCCTCCTGGTGAGAATGAAAACCTCGAGAGCTGATGGAAGGGATTGTGGTGAAGGGGACACTCAAGACAGAGCCAGCCAAGGTCAGAGTCAGGCAGATGCTGTCAGAGGAGGGCCAGCTAGAGCGGTGAGAAGCCGAGAGGCCTGGTGCTAGAGGAGTAGTCAGAGAGGGTTTGAGAAGGGAGGTTGCTGCTCAGACATGTGATGAGCTGAAGGCCAGAAAGTGGCAGCAGGCTGTGGAACAGGTGCTGGGAGGCGGCGGACATGCCCTGGTGGCTAAGGCAGCTTCAGCCCAGGTCAGGGCTGCCTGTGATGTTTAACTCCTGGGCCATGGCAAAGTTCCAGCAGAGCATCCCCCTCTACAGATCTTCCCTGCTGTGCTCTTCTCTGCCCCTCAGCGTGCCCTCTGGCCCTATCCCAGATCTGCAATCAGGAGGTCGTGTCCTCCTAGCCATCAGCTTCTGGAGAATTCCAACTGGGGTCATTCATTCACTGAGCACTCTGGGATCCAGGCTCTGTGCAAGGCACTGACAGGGACAGAGGCAACTGAAACATGGTTTCCTCATTGCCTTCTGCCCTCCCCCAAAGGAGAAACCTCGGTGGTACCTCCTGGGGTAGACTGACACCTGACACCCTGCCAAGTGAAGTGTGGGGGCAGAGATCTCCCTACTCTGATAAAAAGACCAAGGAGGCAGAGTGGCCCAGGGGGAAGAATATAGAGCGGGTGCAGTCAGGCTTGGCCACTCTCAGGGTCTTTGACATGGGCCCACCCTGAGGATCAGCTCCCTCCTCAGTGAGGTGAAGAAACTGCTCACCTTCTGCCCCTGAAGTGAGGACCAAAGCAAGCAACAGTGAAAGCCTCAGAGCCTTGATGGGCCCTTTTGTTTGTGCAAGGTCACTTCGGCCCTGGCTTCAGGTCACCCCAGATGTGCAGTGCAACCCTTGTATGGGAGGGTGCATAAGCCTTTCTTGGCCATCCAACCAAGATGTGTCCAGGTGTCATTGTTCAGTTTTGAGTTTTTCCCCCTCAAAAGGGCGTGTGTTTATGTACTGTGGAGTCTGTTTACGTGAAAATCAGCTCACATCAGTGATTTCAGATTTCTTCCTTGCCTCTCTTTCAATGTTTGGAGACAGGACTAGCCTAACGTGGCTCTGCTCCTGCCGCTGCTTTGGAAAGCATTATGGTGTGCGCCCCCAAGTGCTCTGCTAGGACCTGCGGTTGTAACCGCTCCCGATGCGCCCATGTGGACAGAGCCACATGCCGGGTGCCATGACATGCATTTTCTCTTGTCCCCCTATGAGGTGGAAAGAAATAGATGCTAAGTTGCAGAGCTCACGCACTTTTCTCCTTCAGTGCGGCTGCTGCTCTGTGCTAGGGAAGGCAGGAAAAGGCTTGGTTTGGGGGATCTGTCAACACTGGTGTCTGTTTCTGCTGCCACAGGGAAGCTCCCTGCAGGGTCTGCCTGTTCAGATGTCCACATGGCCTTGTGCGCTGTGAACCTGGCTGAATGTGCAGAAGAGAAAATCCCGCCGAGCACGCTGGTAGAGATTCACCTGACTGCCGCCATGGGGCTCAAGACCCGGTGTGGCGGCAAGCTGGGCTTCCTGGCGGTGAGTACCTGCAGTCCCTTCCACCAACCTTTGCTGGGTGGCTTCCCCGGCCAGAGGCTAAGACAGATGTGGGCCCTGCCCCCGGTGCCAGCCACCTAGAGGGGTAGGCATTCATTCAGCGGGTCATCCTGCAAGTACCTGTGGCAGTGACAGAGCACACCAAAAGGTCCCCTATTTGGCCTTGCATAAGCAGGACATTTTGGTCCCTTGAGGTAAGAAAATTGATTTTGGTGATATGGAGCAACTCATGTTCAGGCGTTAGTATGGACTCTTGCTCTTCAAGTGATGGTAAAGATTCTTGGAATCTTCTGGCTATGTTGTGTCTCCTGGTTCTTTTATTCGCTCAAAAGGTATCTGTTGGGTCTTTTGTGTTGATCATGGTGCTGTGGATCCAGAAATGGAAGACCATTCACGTCTGCAAGGAGCCCAGGTCAGACCTGGAGGGGGGAACCGTGGTTATCAGGCGCCTCGGGAATTCACAGTTGGCTAATTCACAGGCCCTGTTCTCAGCTAGTTCCCAGTGACTGCTGTCCTTAGGCTTTCTCTTACTGCAGCAGAAACGGGCATTTTATTCAGTGCCCACTTCCGGTAGATTGTGAATACATCAGCTGTGTTCGAAACAGAATGATCACATCTGTTTGTTTCCGTAGCTCACAGTGGTGCTGATGAGCTGAGAGCAAACAAGAACATCCCCTATGGTGACACTGATATTTCCTAAAGTGTGTCACAGTAGTCAAGGTGACAAAGAGCGTGGGAAAGTCAAGTGTGCTTTCCATGTCTCTACTTTGTTTCCATGACCCTAGACAAGCTCATTCAGCAGACATTACTGAGTCCCTGCGCTGGGCCAGGCACTTCTTGGGTGGATGTGCAGCAGAGAGGAGTCATTTGCCCTGTCCTCAAGGAGCGGACAGCCTGGCAGGCAGTCCAGGCCAGGACCAGGCCTCCAGGGTAGTAGGATGGGGGCCACTAATCTTGCTGCCTGGAGAGCACACTGGGCTCCCAACCCGGTGTTAGAACGAGTCAGGGGGCATTCTCAGGGCAAGGTGCATCTAGCCTGAGAGCAGGCGCCATTGGTCAGGCAACTCCCTCCTTGTTCCTTTTGTTTGTCCCAGTGCTCTGGGCCAATGTTGTCACACTTGTAACTTCTCTGCCCCCAGAAAGTATTTTGAAGACATTAATCTTGTATAAATATCGGGTACATACAGAAAAATGCACACATTTACACCTTGATGAATTTTCACGAAGTGAACTCACCCGTTATAGTAAGTAACCAGCCAGACCAAGAAGTAAAGCATTCCCACACCCCCAGAAGCCTCTCACACGCCTCCCTCACTCACCCTGCCGCCCCCCCGCCCACACATGAAGGCAAGGTCACTTCGGCCCTGGCTTCAGGTCACCCCAGATGTGCAGTGCAACCCTTGTATGGGAGGGTGCATAAGCCTTTCTTGGCCATCCAACCAAGATGTGTCCAGGTGTCATTGTTCAGTTTTGAGTTTTTTCCCCCTCAAAAGGGCGTGTGTTTATGTACTGTGGAGTCTGTTTACGTGAAAATCAGCTCACATCAGTGATTGCAGATTTCTTCCTTGTCTCTCTTTCAATGTTTGGAGACAGGACTAGCCTGTCACTATAGCCTGTCACTATAGCTTAATCTGCCTGCTACTTATTTCTGTAAACTTTTTATTGAAGTACAGTGCGCATATAGAAAAGTACACAACCAGCAGACAGATCAAGAAACGAGCACAACCAAGACCCCAGAATCCTCCCTTGATCCGCCCCTGTTGCAGTCAGCAAACTACCCCTCCCCTTGGCCCTCTGGGTCCTGACCACCTCAGCTGCTTTGCCTCTGCTGAAGCTTTGTAGGAGGAGTCATGCAGTGTGTTCTCTACGTGCCTGGCTGCTTCTACTTGGTGTCATGTGTAAGATCCGTTTATGTTGCTGCGTGTGGTTATAGATTTGTTCATTCTCGTTGCTTTGTAAATTCCACTGTGTGACTAGACTCTTGTAGGTAGACTCTTGAGTTTCTTCCTCCTTTTGGTTATGAATAGTGCCATTGTGAATGTTCCTGTTAATCCCTTGGTGAACATGTGACTGTGTTTCTAGGGATGGCATTGCTGGGCCAGAGGCTCAGCTTTAGTAGACGCCGCTTAACAGTTTTCCAAAGTGGTCGTACCAACTTCCATGCCACGAGTTTGGTCTGTGTCCTTACCAAATTCAAGATCTCGTCAGTTTTGATTTTTTAAGTCCTTTTGCTGGTATCTCATTGTGGTTTTATTTGAATCTCCTAGGTGATTAATGATGTAAAGCACCTTTTCATTGGCCATTTGGATAGTTTGTTGGCTATTTGGGTGGTCTCTTTTTGTGAAAACTGTAGTTGAGTGTTTTGCTTATTTATTTGAGAAGTCTGTTCGTTTATGGATCCGAGGAGTTCTTTATAATCTGGATGTAATTTTTGCTGAAAATGTGCTTTGCATGTCTCCTCCCACTCTATGGCTTGCCTGTCTTCTCCCTTAATGGTGTGGATTGATGAGCACAAGTTCTTAATGTTCACGAATTCCAGATTATCTGTCTTTTCCTTTACAGTTAGATATTGTTATGTCCTGTTTAATAAATCTTAGCCTCTACCTCAAAGTCCTGATGATATGCTCCTGTGTTAACTGATAGATGCTTTATTTTTCACTTTTCATACATAGGTTCATAATCCACTTGGACTTGATTTTATATGAGTTGGAGGTAGGGGTGCAAAAGGTACTTTTTTTCCATATGGATGTGTCTCTGCCCCCAAATCTGTAATTAAAATGACTATTCTTTCCCCATTGCACTGAGGCACCTTTTTTTGTAAATCGAATGTCTGTGTGTCATCATGCTGTTTCTGGACACGCTAGTTTGCTCCAGTGCACTCACACCACACACCCCTAACGGCTGAGTCTTCTAATGTGTCTTGACATCTGAAAGTGTCAGTCTTCTGGCTTTAGTGACTAGTGTTTGCTCTTTACCTTCCCATGTAAATTTTGGGATCATCTTGTCATTCCAAAAATCCCACTGGAGTTTCCATTGTCCCTTGTTGCTGAAACACAGGTGTCCTTTAAAGGAAATTAGGCCATTTATGGAAGGCATATGTGTGGCAGCTGAGGATCAGGAAAATGGTTCCCTTGAAACTGCCCCTGCCCATGACTCCCCCACAGAAAATATTTCATTTGCCTTACTAGCAATGAACAGTTTTATGTGTGTCTTTCCTCGGAATTTTCTTCCTGTACATACTAACACATGCATTATCATTTATTCAGTGTTATCATACTAGAAACCCTGTTTTGCCCCTCACTTTTTTCAACCTAATGGTAAGCCCTGGGCCTCTTTCTTTGTCACCTCACTATTCCACAGAGGTACGTGGAACGCCAGCACATGTAAGTACCACTGTGGACTCAGCCAGTTCCTGCTGGCTGATGCTGAGTTGTTGCCAGCATTTGCAGTTGCGAATGGTGCTACAGGGAAAAGTGTCCTCACACACATACCCGCGGCAGCCTAAATCTCTAAAGGTGGCGATGCTGCATTACAGGTGTAAATGTTGGAACCTTAATGGTAGTGACAAATTTGCATTTTCAGTAAATAAGGAAAGGAAAGGAACTGGTGTCTTGGGGAAGAACTGCCCCTTTCATCTAATTGCTTCTCCTGGGAAGAGATAGAGTCAGGGGCCCAGACAGTACTGTCTTAAAGAGAAAGAAGCTTTGAATTCAGTTGAATATATTTAGCTTGCTAGCAAGTGAGTCAGAATTTGGGGGCAAGCAGAGGTCTCTATGGCCATGCCACCCTGAATATGCCCAATCTCGTCTGATCTCAGAAGCTAAGCAGGGTCGGGCTTAGATGGGAAACTACCTAAGAATATCAGGTGCTGTAGGCATTTAAAAAATAAATAAGTAAAATAATAAATGAATAAAAGAATAATTTTTTTAAATGAAAATGGTTTATGCTAAGGTTCTTGAACTTTCTCAGTTTGTGACACCCTTGGTGTCTCAGTTTTTGTTTTTGTTTTTATTTTTTGTGGTTTGTTTGGGCTAAAAGAAATATCTCACAGTTCTATTAGTTAGCTACAAACATATTAATAGATATTTATGTCTTAACAATTTAGTAGTTATTACAAGGAGCAGTAGAATTTAAAGAAGAAATAACATGTTTTATTGTTAATAACCATAATTATTTATAAATGGGATGCATATGTCTGTTGGGTACCACATACTTTCTCAATCTTTGAAATTAGATTGGACACTACCACCTTCACTTTTTGTTCCTCGTTAATTTTCACATAGCATTTGCTTTTTATTACAACAGCCTCCAAAAACTCAGCCTCACAAAGATGTGACATCATCCAGAGGAAGGTCATGTGACCTCGCGTTGAACCCATAAACTGTATTCATCCAGTAGTTTACGTGGTGTCCAACTCATGTTGAGTATTACTGTCTTTACCTCAAAAACGTAACATCCATTGGCATTCTTGCGAGTTCACTGTGTGCTTTGGGGTGCCTTGGAATACAGTTTGAGAACCATAGGTCAGGCCAGTGTGGAAGATAGCCTGGAGTTGGGCCTGGTCTGGGGGTCCAGGGTGGCCCTCGTGACCTAAGAGGTTCTTAGGCTTCTGCCTCAGCCATTGGATTCAGCAATTAGCAGATGAGTTGTACAGGGGAGAGGACCCCTAGGCCCCAGGTTGGGTGAATTCTGGTGTCTATGAAGTTTAGGAAAATTACTGTCGGTTAATAACCCAAGAAAATTAAAAGAACAATAGGAGTTATTTTCGCAGTTTTTCTCCTAGAAATCGTACTGCGGAAGACTGTCCCAGGATTTATATTTCTTATTAATTCTAACTGTTAAATTTGAGCTTCTCCCTATGCTCCCCACGAGATCTGTTATAACTAAAGTTTTTCTTTTCTTAGGAATTAAGCTTAAAAATATATTTTAACTTAACAATCGTCTAAATGGCTTCTCTGGGTTCCTCTTTTGGTGCTTTTTACCCAGGCTTTATTTCTGCTTCTGCTAGTGGATGACATTTGGGACACCCATGATCCTGGGTTTCCCTTGGAGCAGCCTTCGGACATGTGCTCTCAGGAGAGAGTTTGGGAGAGCTGGAGAGTTTCCCACTTCTAGAAGGTTGTCTGACTTCAGAGGCCCTGGCATTGCTATTGCCCTACCCCCAGCATCCTCAGCCGCTGTCCTCTAAGCACTGCGGTTACAAGCCCAGATTTAGCGGGGCCCCTGTTGAGGGTCAGAAGGTCGTGCGGTCCACATCCTGTCAGGTACAGTGGTTGGCAAGGAGGAAGAAAGGCCATTGGTGCTGCCAGCCGTGGTTAGAGCTTTAAGTGAAACGCCCATCTGGCCCCCTGAGCTCTGTGATACTATTAGAGTGAGTCTGCAGAGCAGTTTGTCCGGGTCGTTTTCTCTAGGTTTCAGGCGGCCAGTCTCCAGGGTCCCCCAGAGAGAGGAAGTTGTCTCTGTCCGTGTTCATTGAGTGGTGCTTTGGCGGTGCTATTTCTGACCCTGGCATTCAAGTCTTCTGCAGCCGTTATGTTAGCTGATGGCTACTTAGAACCCGGTAAAGGTCAGAACCATCAGACTAAACTGGAAAAGGAGACAGCTCTCCTCATGGCAGAGGCCGGGGTGGAAGTGTGACAGTCGGTGGGGGGGGTCTGCAAGCCTGGCCCAGCACCCTCCTCTGGGCTTCTGAGCTCCCTGCGTCTTGTGCTCCTCCCTCCCACCCTTCTCTACTCAGCTCTTCATTCAGGCTAGCCTGTATCAGGCAGTTTTATGGATTAGAAATCATGAGTTTCATTATTTTTTAATTTTTTTCTAATGCCTACAGCACCTGGTCTTCCTAGGTGGTCTTCCGTTCAAGTACTAACCAGGCCCGACCCTGCTTAGCTCCTGAGATCAGACGCAATCGGGCACGTTCAGGGTGGCATGGCCATAGACAAATCATGGGGTTTAAAATAAAGATACCCTAACTCAAAAAATGACAGAGGTTCTGGAAACACGGATAGATGGCATCATCCCTTCAGCTCTTGTCCCTGGGCCCAGGAGACTGGAGTGCTGGCTCTTGGAATTGCCTAACAAAGAGGCTTTCAAAGTCTTTTTTGGTCTTTCCTCATAGGCCGGAAACTAGGTCACTTGCCCTAGTTTCAGTGGTGGCACTTACTTTCAGGTACGTGAGAGTATAGCCCTCCTGTTGATCTCCCAAACCTGCCTCCACTGTGGTGGTGCTTTCCAGTAGGCCTGTGATGACTGCAGCTAGCATTCTGTGGCCCTGGTGTCACCCATAGTCCTTGTCTTTCCACAGAGCTACTTTCTCAGTCGAGCCCGGAGTCTGTGTGGCCCTGAGCACAGCACTGTCCCTGACTCACTGCGCTGGCTCTGTCACCCTCTGGGCCAGAAGTTTTTTATGGAGCGGAGCTGGTCAGTGAAGTCGACCACCAAGGAGAGTCTGTACTGTGCCCAGAGGAACCCAGGTGAGAACACCTTTGCAGCCATTTGGAACTAGAGAAAGACAGGAGAGCCACCAGGACTGCAGGGGGATTGCACTTCGGACACATGGAGACTCATGCTGTCCCAGTCTCATTTTCCCCGGAGCTCAGGCTGGTCATGAGCCTGGTCAGCTGCTGAGCTGGGTTTGCAGCTCGCCTCTGACATTCAAAGCCCATACTCCTTACACCAGTCAGGCCATGGTCCTGCCCTTGTTCTGGGCGCTTTGGAGACACAGAGGGTGGAGTTGCCTTTGTTGGCCTGAGTCCCACTGGAAAGCAGACAGACATGTACGGAGCAGTTAGGGAACAATAGGCGACAGGCAGTCATCAAGTGCTCAGAGTGGTGGCGAGGACAGGGCTCCAGGCGTTGGAAGGGGATAGTGGCTTACTGTCCCTGGTGTTTGACAGTGATTGGAGTCGACTCACCGGGCTCAGAGCAGTAGTTAGAGTTGGACGGGTTGACTCAGACTCAAGTAGCCAGTGGCTTTCTGCTCTCTGCGTGCCCTTCCCCATTCCACTGGGGGTTTGGGGAGAGAGAGGCACGTTCCACGGGTACAGGCGCCTGTGTCAAACATCTGAGGGGGGGTCTGCCCTCTTTTTTCTAAAAAGACTTTATTGCTTAATATAAGAGTGGTATGCAGCACCAGAAGGTAAGGGTGAAAGCAAAAGCCCCTACCCACTGTCTGCTTTGTCCACACCTAGATTCTTGCCCGCTTTCTTACCTCATGCAGGCTCTGGTTCTAGGCCTTGTCACCCAGAATGTGTTCATAATGACCTGCCTCCTTGTTCGTGTCTGATTGAGGCCCATACGTCTGCACCTGTAGGGGGAGGGAAGGGGCTGGTGAGGCTCCACTTTGGGTCTGCCAGGGGGGGACTTGGTGACAGTTAACTGTTGCAAGTATTACAAGACCTCTTGTTTATTAATCAGCTCGGCCAGACCATCACTGGCCACAAGTCCCATGACGAGGCTCTGAAAAACAGCAGCAGGGTCTTCCTTGCCATGTCAAGGCAGCAGCCATCTCTTTTTCTACCTCGGCTGGCTGTCCTCCTGAGCCACACATGGAAGAGATAGCCTCTGAGACTTGGGGAAGCTGTTTTCTGTCTTCTGACATGGCTTGCGGACACCATTTTACAGCCTCCAGCCTTGAGTAGAAGTGCTGAGTTCTGTGCCAAGATACACACACACAGAGTCCAGAACCTTCCAACCCTTTAACAAGGCAGTTCTGGGGGTTGGTTGAGAAGGACATTTGATGCCCATTCAGAGGGGAAGCTGTATCTTGGGTTCCTCTCCTCACCGTCTGTTTTCTGTGTAAAAATAAGACAAGCTCATAAAACTCCTTTGATCCTTCTCCTGGCCCTCCTCTTCTTCAGCCGACCCTGTTGCCCAGGTCCACCAGGCCTTCTGCAGGAACCTTCTGGAGCAAGCTGTGGAGTCTTTGGTGAAGCCTCAGGCCAAGAAGAAGGCTGGAGACCAGGAAGATGACAGCTGGTAATGTTCTTGCTTTGAGCTGTCTGTCCAGGAAGCTTGAGGATAGCTGTGAGGCCCATGCTCCCTGGAGACAAGTCATAGTGCAGGGTCTGCAGGAAAACGGAATGTCCCTTTTCATCTATTCCTTCAGCTTGGCCTCTGCTCTTTTCTCCCAGACCGAATATGTCATTTTTCCCGCTTTTTTCTTTTTTACCCATCCCTTTGGCAAGTGGAGTCAGTTCTTGGAGCAGGTCAGGGATTTGATTGGTTTGTTGAGGTAAAGAAGGGTGACCTGTGCAAGGGGTAGTAATAGAATATGAAGAGCTTAGCAGAAGGCAGCCACCTCTGCCCTTGGATATCTTGGGGACCTAGACCTTTACTGAATGAGCCAGGCAATTTTTATTCTTACATAGTTATTAAGCACAGTCTTTCCTTCACAAGGTAAGTAGAACCACCAGAGTCAAGGCCTGGGTCCTGACTGAGTGCACCTGAGTGGCCAGGGGAGGGCACTTCTGCCCTGGAGATCAGAAAAGTTCTGGGAAAGATGATGTTTGAATTGGAGGAGTCACGTTTTGGGGCAGGCAGTAGGAAGAGTGTCAGGAACATTCGAAGAAGGAAGGCCTGTGGAGAGTGTGAATGGCACAGGGAGCAGAGATCAGGGCATGCCTGGCATGGTAGGGGAGAAGGGGCCAGAAATGTCCATTGGGTGTCAGAGCCGGAGGGTTGAACAGCCAGGCCACGAGCTGTGTACATTTTGATGTACATGGGACCCTTTCTTTCTCTAGCGAATTTTCCAGTGCTCTGAAGTACCTGAAATTACTTAATTCTTCTGTGGACTCAGTGGGAGTTATGGCCCCACCCTCTTCCAGCAGCTCCGTGCTCAAGTCAGCTCTTGGTAAGTGTCTTGCAGGGTGGCTCCTCTGGCCTCAAACTGCTCAATCCTGTTTCACAGTCCCTTTGTCCCAGGGTCCAGGGCTAGTTGTGAGTACACACTCAGGAAACTTCTCTGAATCTAAGGTTTGTATGTGCAACTCCCCAAAGCCCTGACCACAGCTGCCCCCCTGCTGGGCAGCGTTCCGGGATTAGGAAATAATGATTCTCATAGAAGTGGGGTGATGAACAAGTTAATGTCTTCCCCAGACCCTGGCTGCTTGGCAGGTCAGCAGCCTCCCCAGTACCCAGAACAGGCAGCAAGTGGTCCAGGCACCGGAGCTGGTAGGCACTCAATTTTTAGACACAGTACCTCCTGCTGACATTGGCCTTGAGTCTGACACTCTGATGAAGAGATTTTTTATCTGGGCGTTTGTCCAGCTCCAGCTACCCTTGGGTGACACAGTGCAGCCTCCTGACCGAATTGGCACTGAAACATTCTTTACTTCTGTCCCTAAACTGCCGTCAGGGTGAAGACACGTCAGCTGCCAATTCTCAGGTTTTGGAGGCCTCTGGGAGAAAAGGGGTGTCAAGCTCCCTTCTAGTCACTCTCCCTAGGGAGGGAAGGACCCCAGAAAAGTAGCCACGCCATGATGACCGCTGACCTCGTGGCCCGTCTTTATTTCAGACCTGAGAACACGCTCTTAGGCACTTTTTTAAAAAGCATTCATCCCACTGGCATCTCAGGATCACTGGTATTGTAACTTTGCAGCTGAGAAAACAGCTTCAGTGAGAAAAATGCTGAAAAGGTTCTGACGTGAGTCTATTCCCACAGAAACTTTGGAAACACTTTGCCGTGGCCGTTGGAAGTTTCGGTTATTTCCAGCTTTTTTCTTAAAAAAAAAAAAACAAAACAAAACACTACAATGAACATCTTTGTTGAACTTTTTTTTCTTAATTTAGGCAAATTTCTTTGCGACAGATTGCCCAAATTAGGATTACTAAATTAATAGGAGTGAACATTTTTAAGGCTCTTGATACATATTGCCAAAAGGTGCTAGTTGATGATGGTCCCACCAGAAATGTGTGAGGGTCACAGAGGCCCCTGGCCCATCACCAGAAGGTAAAGACGGCACGTGCCACATGGGGACTGGATGCAGCCAGCTAAGCTAAGCACCGCAGGTCTGGTTTCTGTGGCTGCTAGAGTGACATTTGATACTCTTCTCCCCCTAGGTCCAGATGTCATCTGTCGTTGGTGGACATCTGCGATCACAATGGCCATCAGTTGGCTCCAGGGAGATGATGCAGCAGTACGTGCTCATTTTACCGAAGTAGAGCGTGTCCCCAAGGCCCTAGAAGTGACCGAGTACGTAAGCCTCCTTGATCACTTATTTCTCTTCAGGGAAATCCCAGATGCTGGGTGTGCCAGGCTTGCTTGTCTGGGTTAGCAGGAGGGAGCTTGTCTGGGTGGCCTTTAGGGTGAAGGGTCAGGCAGCCTGGGGACCGCACAAGAGATGGAGAGAAAGTGAGGAGAAACGGAGCTTAACAAGCACATCTGTCATGTGCGTGTCCCAGAAGCTGTCAGTGCTGCTTCCAGGCCTCTTCCCACAGCCTCTGGAGTCACAAACCTGTGACAGGCCAGGAGAGCAGTATGGCTTCTGGCATCTTCAGAAGCTCATGGCTCACAGCCAGTGCTAGGCTTATGAGGGCTCAGGGATCCTTCACTCATGTCCTCTCAGCCACCTGCCACCCCCATCAGTCTTTCACTCAGAGGCCTTTAGCACAGGTATAGCCAGAGAGTCTTCAACATCCCCCTCTGGGGACTCGTGCCTGCGGATGTTTGGCCTGTAGTGATGGCAGCCCCACCTGCCAACACCTGGCTGTTTCTAACTGGGTCTGCGTCCTTGACATCTGCCACTGGAGAGAGAGTGTAAAATGCTCCCAGGGCAGAAAGGCCCTACGAGGTGTTGACCTCAGAGCCAAGGCTGTAGCATTTCCCGTCAAGCAGACTCCTAGGCAGGGGAGCCAAAGGAAGCTAAGAAAAGTGGGGGTAGACAGGTTCCTAAAGTAGTCTTAAACCCCAATTTCATTTAACCCATTTTTAAGCACCCTGACCAGTGAGCACTCACCCTGTGTGTGTCTCTCAGCTAACGCTCCCGAGGAAACTGAGGTGTGGCAGGTAAATTGTCGAACATCACCTCACTTTTAAGCAATAGAGCCCGGCATGCAGCTGAGACCCTCAGCAGGCATTCCTGCCCCCTGAATTCTGTCACTCTGGGGTCCCTTTGCTCTCTAGGAAAAGCGATGCTGTGAGAACCCTCCCTCAACCTCCTCATCCTCTCCTCAGTTCACTCTATGAAAAGAAGTAAAGTTTCTCCAAGGAGTTTAATGCCAGCTTCTGGGGGAATGGCCCTTCAGAAAGCAGGTGCAAGTAATGGGGCCAACGTTCTTCATCACTGCAGGTAGCAGCAAGTGGTACTATGGCCACTTGATAGATGAGGAAACTGAGGGCCTTGATGGCCATAACTGACCCTGTACCTCGCTCTCCCTCCATCCTCCTCACTTCCTTTTCTCCAGACCCCTCTGGCTCCTGGGTATTCAGGAGCCAGACACTGGGGGCCTTTGTACATGCTGCTCCTCAGCCTGAGACCCTCAGCTTACTCCCCCGGTTCCTTCAGGTCTCGGCACAAATGTTACCTTTCCAGAAAGGACATCCTTGACCGTTCCTTATAAATGCTACCCCTTTCCTCTGCATGACTTTCCTTCATGGTACTTGCACTGCCTGCCATTGTATAGTCAGCACTTGATGCGTTTATTGTCCAATTCTCTCACTAGAGAGTGAGTGCCCAAAGGAGGTGCTGTTGGGGCAGGGAGCCCACCCTCGCTCAGGGCTGGCATTTCAGACCTGCAGCTGGGGACCTGGAACCACTGTGGCCTCATTCAGTCTACAGAACTGTGTGTCACGGCAGTGTGGGGTGTGGTGGTCAGCAGTTCAGGCTCTTCCTCAAGTTACTTTTTAGGGTGACAGGTACTGACCTCCTGCCTCTCGCCTTCCTCCCACCACTCAGGAGCGCCCTGGTGAAGGCTGTCTTCCACACCTGCAGAGCCATGCACGCCTCGCTCCCCGGGAAGGCGGATGGGCAACAGAGTTCCTTCTGCCACAGCGAGAGGGCCAGCGGCCACCTGTGGAGCAGCCTCAATGTCAGCGAGGCCACTTGTGATCCCGCCCTCAACCAGGTGAGTGGGGGCTTTTCTGGCCCCTCCAGGAGGGACTCCAATCTGGTGGGTAAGAATACTCTGACCCTCTGTGAGCTTACCCACTGAGGGGCTATCTGAGAGACAGACCAGGCGAGCAGCCCCCATCCTCAAACGTAGCCTGTTGGCTAAGGTGGGCTCCCTGTTTTAGTCCTTGGGACAGGTGTGTCCCACCTACACCTTTTCTGGGCCCTCCAAGCACGAGATCCTCTGGGCCAGGGCTCTGCATTTGCTCCAGGCAGCTTGCATGATTCCCCAGGCCCCTGCAGGCCAGCCACGCACTCCCAGCGGGCAGCCGTGGTGCATTGTAGTTGCATTGCATGTTCTGGTGGTACCCATGCAGTGTTTCCACAGTGCATCACAGAGGCCCGCCCGGTCCTCGACAGACTTCCTACCCAGGCCTTGTTAGGGGGCACTGCTGCGTCTGACGCATGGTCACACCAGAGAAGGGGGAAGAGTGCATGCAGCTGCAGGGACAACATCATCTGCTCACGGTGGCGGGGGGCATGGTTTCACTCCAGAAAGGAAGTCTGTCCTGGAGGGTCAGACTCTGAGCCCCTCACTCGGGTTTGGCCCCCGGTGGCTAGGCTGGCATTTCTGGCTGCGGCCCAGGACACTGAGGTAAACTCAGGGCAGCGTGCCAGCCCTACAGGACAGCAGTGCACAGAATGGGCCAAGACCAGAGCCTGCGGGGGAGCCACATCTCACTCTGTGCCTTTTCCCTGCCGGTCTCCCATAGTGTTTGTCCTCGCGAGAGAGCCAATCTCAGCTGGATTTGGGGAAAGAGAGAGAGGCTGTGGGCACCGTTGGGGCCACACTCCTGGGTGACAGTTCTGTGTGAGAGAATGAACCTACAAGAGAGAGATCCCAGGTAGCCTGGTGACTTTCAGAATCCAGCCCCAGGTCCCTGCCCTCACCCAGAGGTGCTTTCCCCAGTGCATACCTCGAGAAGCCCAAGTTTTGTTCAAGATGTGGCAAGGGATGGGGCTCATCTATGTCCCTTTGAGGTTGCCGGCAGCCAGAAAACTGTGGTAAGGGTCAAGGTACTGAGCATTCATGAGGAGGGGTCCAGGGAGGCCAGGGATGGCATTGTGACTGCCCCAGGTCCAGTACCTTGGAGAAGGGCAGAGCCTGGCTGGGCGAGAGGCAGAGCAGCCTGGGGAGCTCTCCTGGACCTGAGGGCTGCATGGGACCTGATCTTGAAAAAGAGTCACTGTCCTCTCACTGCTGCCTGGTGCTGATGGCTTCAGGAACCAGGCGGGCGGCCCAGCCACGTGGCTGCCACGCAGCAAGCACACGAGACCAGGCGGGCAGCACCCATGCCTAATAGCAGCCAGTGTTGACTGACTGCTCCTGAGGGCGAGGCATGGTGCCCACGTGGTGCGTTCATGGCATGCTGACAACAGCCCTATTTTGTGGATGAGGAAACTGAGGCACAGAGAGGTTCAGTTGTGTGCCAGGGTCATATAGCTAATCAGTGACAAAACCGCAGTGATCCAGGTCAGCGGGTCTAAACCCAAGCATTAGCTGCTCCGCGGTTCTACCTTCTTGGGCTCCTGTCTCCCCACTCCAGAGGCCACGCAGGCAGAGCCTTGGCTGCCCTCTGCTACAGTGAGTTCCTCCCCTCCCCGCTGCTCTCCCTCCCTTCCCCCATCTCCAGGCCACACTTCCGCTTCCAGCTTTTCCATTCCACTAGAGGAGCAAAGGCCATGGCACCTTTAGGCCAGCCATGAGGTGGGAAGAACCTGTGACTTCCCATCAGACTTATGAGGGTTTATTCCTACCTCTGCCACTGCACCCTACACAAGCTACTTTTCTGAGTCTCAGCATCCTCACCTGCAGAACAAGAACAGCTCTCACCTGGGGTCATGGAAGGACCAGATGCCATGAGCCTGAGTTCATTCTTTAGCTGTTCTGTTCCCTGTGGAGTGTTTTCCAGGCCGCCCCATCTGGGGCTCTCCACTTCCCCTCAGAGCTGCTGATTGTTGGGCTGGAGGGGGCCTGGTAGATGCTGGGACCCCCCTGCCCCAGCAATAGGCCCATCACCTGTCTCCTCCCCAATGGCCCACCCCACAGGTGGTCCAGCTGCTGACCTGTGACCTGCTACTGTCGCTACGGACTGCACTCTGGCAAAAGCAGGCAGGAGCCAGCCAGGCCCTGGGTGAGACCTACCATGCATCAGGCGCTGAGCTGGCTGGCTTCCAGCGGGACCTGGGCAGCCTGCGTAGGCTGGCACATAGCTTCCGCCCTGCCTACCACAAGGTGAGGCCCCGCTAGCTGGTGGGGGTGGGCAGACCAGGGCCCCAGGTCTGCTGTACCCAGGTTTGCACAGCAGCAGCATGCGGTCGTAAGGTAAGTACTACAGGAGACCAGGTCGTTGACCTGTCAAGCATTGGGTTGACGGCCACGTATCCTTTTGTTTGGCTCCCCTTGGTGGAATATCTGCTGTGGGCTGGCCCTGGGGTGTGGTGGTGAATAAGCCACATGGCCTCTAGACAGAGGGCCGGCACCTCACAGCTCAGTGGTGGGATGGGAGGGAGTCCTGGCCCCATCTGGAGTCCGGTGGGAAGGACAGAAGGGAGCTCTGCTCTGGCTTTCATAGCTGGCGTCAGGGACACGGTCTTCCTGGACCTGTATTTGACCCTTTTTCTGGGTCGTTGGGCGCTTGGGTTCTGTGGCCTGGTTCTGTCCACGTAGTAGCATGGTCATGGCCACAGGATCTGAGACAGGTCTGCGAGCGCAGTCGTATCACCGGGCTCACTGGACTCAAGTCAGTTCCTTGTCTTTTTGTACTGCTAATTAGAGTAACACACTTTACATATTTTGCCTGAATTATTTTCAGAAACTTGAAGTGAGGCCAGTGTCAGTGGTGGGGAAGGGCATGAAAAAGGAGAAGGGCTCGGAGTGAGGCTGCCCTCGCCCTAGGGCACGGTGGGACCCTCACAGGATTGTACCGTGCTACTGTGTGCAATGAGCCAGGGCAGACACAGCAGGCAAAACAAGCATCAGAGAGCCACCCCTTCCTTATGGAAAAAGGAGGTGTGCCCCAAGGTTTGGTGGCCCTCTGATCTGCTCAGGGCATGGCCAGCCATTTCCATCCCTCCTCAGCCTTGCTGAGAACCCTTCAGTGGCCCCCATTTCCTTCTGGGCTGCACTCCAGACCCTCCCCACACTAAGGTATTAAGGTATAAAAGAATCTGGAGAGATTTAAGAAACTAGAGACCTAAGCCTGTCCCCCAGTCCCACTCTGTATCAGGGGTTAGAGAACAACAGAGGTTGCTTTCCAGGGGTGAGCAGGGCAGGGTGGTGTGGAGGGGAGAATGGGTGTCGTCAGGTGGCAGATGAGCTGCCACAGGGAGAGACACCTGGACGTGCTGGGGCACACAGGAGAGGACCCCAGGGCTTGACTGTGTCTCCACGGCACCTCCTCAGGTGTTCCTGCACGAAGCCACTGTGCGCCTGATGGCGGGCGCCAGCCCCACGCGCACCCACCAGCTGCTGGAGCACAGCCTGCGGCGGCGCAGCACTCAGAGCACCAAGCCTGGTGAGTCCCCACCACTCAGTGTGAAGGCCAGTGTGGGCCCTGCCGAGTGGGGCAGCACGGTGGGAATATGACAAGCCCAAGGCTTGACTTGGCGGGTTGCCCAGGAGGGTGCAGAAGGCGCCATAGGGGTTGGGTTGGGGTGGGTCCAGCGTCAGGAGGGGCCTGGGGCAGGGCTCAGGATGTCCCAGTGCAAGAGCCAGGGTGGAAGCACGGGTCCTAAAGGCAGACCACAGGGGCTGCATCTCACTGCCACCACAGAAGAGGAGCCGCGTGATGCCAGCCAAGTTCCTGTCATCCCACCTGTGACCCAGGGAGGGCACCGAAACCTGCCACACTGGCTGGTGTGATGACTTGAGTCAAAGCGTCCACATCAAGCCCTTGGAATAGCACCTGTATCCCAGTGGGTTCTCAGCGCGCAGTTCCCACATGTGCCTCCTCGTTCCCACAGGAGAGGCGGATGCCTGGCCCGGCCAACGAGAGCGAGCCACCGCCATCCTGCTGGCCTGCCGCCACCTTCCCCTCTCCTTCCTCTCCTCCCCGGGCCAGCGGGCGGTGCTGCTGGCCGAGGCAGCCCGAACCCTGGAGAAGGTGGGCGACCGGCGCTCCTGCAACGACTGCCAGCAAATGATTGTCAAGCTGGGGGGTGGCACTGCCATCGCCGCCTCCTGACTGCCGGGTCCTGCCCGCCTCTGCCCACCATCTCCCTCTGTCTCTCAGTCTCTGTCTCTGTCCCTCCCTCCGCCCTCTGCCCCCCAGTCTCTCCTCTGCTCTAGGAGCTGGGGTATGAACCTTGTCCTTTGAGCTGTTGCCTGCCAAGGATCACCTCAGGCCCTCAGGCCCCTGGGCAGAGCCCCTTATAGCTTATGTGGGTAGATGCCAGTGGGCCTGAGAGAGGAAAGACAGGGCAGGGCAGGAATTGGGGTGTACTCTGACTGGGTAGCAGCAGGGGGAGCCTCCAAGCTGCCCAGCCCCTGCCTCCAGCCCTCCTAAGATTCTCTGAACGTCTCTTCCCCCCTTTCCTGCTCCCTTGTTTTTTATCAGGCTTTCCCTCTGGGGAACATGGGTCTCTGGGCACTAGAGCACGTCACATTTGGCACTGTGCCCAGCGTGCCCTCTCCCTACCTTTTTATACAAATGTTTTTATATCAGTGTGCTTGGGTTTGCCGTGATGCAGGACTAAGTTGCTGTGCATCTTTATTTCTCTCCCTGGGTTGGCGTCCCCTCCCTTGCGCCTGACAAAGCCAGTTCATTGTTTTCTCTTTATTACACAGGACAGTCAGGGAAGGGAAGGAGCCCAGCTCTGGGGAGGTGGCGGAGAGACGCCTGGGGATGGATGAAATAATGTCGGCATTATTTTTTAATTTTTTAAAAAATAAACAGTATCTTATTTAATTGTCCTGTTCCTTCCCACTCCCCCACCCCCTGGGATGACAGCCCAAGCTCAGGGTAGGCCCAGGGGCTGGGAGAGATGAAGTCACCCATTGGGACTAGGGCCTGGGGCCTTCAGCGTGGGTTCTCAGTTCCCTCCCACCCGACTCCTACCTCCATGGTCTATTTTTATCCCTAATTCTTAACCTGAAAATAAGCCAGGGTGGCAAGGTAGGCACTCGAATGAGGCCCCTGCCTTGATGGGGATCCTGGGAGAAGTGGCCCCGTTTTTCTGGATTCCCAGGCGTGGTGCTTCCCCTGAGGTCGTTTCTCCTGGGCCTGAGTACCGCCTGGGACAGAGCCTGCTGGGAGGCCGAGAGGTGCTGCCCTCCCTCCCTCAGGCTGCTTGGAGCAGAGCCAGCAGGGGCCCAGGGCAGGTTGGGGTATAACCACAGCAAGGGCTCCCCTGATGCCAAGTGCAGGCCAGAACCAGTCAGCTTGGACCTCACCCACTTTCTTCTGCCCCTCCCCCACACTGTAATTTATAGCCCCTGGCCACCAGGTGAGCCAGCCCTGTGTCGTGTATATACTGTGCCTTTTCTCGTTATTGTTTAGGGGTGGGAGGGGGTGGTTTTTCACTAAAAAGGGATACACCTATGGCTGCCTTGATGTGGAATCATTCACCGTGTTCTGGATATAGGTAATTCAATAAACACAGATTGGTACCACCCAGCACGAGGTGTGTGAGGGTCTGTAGTGTGACCACCGTGGTGACTAGCCAGGTGGCTACATGGCTTGGCCTCCAGTGTGCCAGAGACTGAGGACAGCTCCTCCTCTGCTGAGAGGCCCCCGGGGGACTTCATTTGGATGGAGCTCCCTGGGCCGGGCTAGGCCAGGTCCTGGGGTGGAAAGTGTGCTGCTAGGGCCAGAAGTCACTGCATCCAGGACACAGCTGGCTCTTTGGCTGGCAGCTGCCATTCTTTAGGATTTAGGGTGCTGAGCCCTCTTGTGTTCACTCCTCAGATAAATCTTCCTTAGTGGGTAGGCCATCTCAGTTTCTCCATTCTCTCTGGAGGTAGTGAGCTTCTGAGGAGACACACTGGCCCAAATGTCACCTCCAAATCCCACTCCTATACTTCCCAGCTGGGTCACCTCAGACAGGATGTTGCCTCAGCCTCCGCTTCTAAATGCACAGAATGGGGATGACAGTTTCTGCCTTCGGCTACAGTCTGCATAGGTTCGTTGCCTGGTTTGAATGGGTCGGTTTATGGCAAGTGTCTTGTGAGGCTGGTGAGGGCAAGACCACGAGGAGAGGGGTGGGCCGGGGAGAGAGATGGAGTTGGGATGTCACACGGTAATGAGCTGGAGGCTGAAGTGCAAGGTCACCTGTCCTGGTTGAAAAATGGGCTGAGTCCCCTGAGTTCTCTGAGCTACTCCCTTCTCTGAAGGGGAGTCATTGCAGGCCACACTGTCCCGAGGGCCAGAGCAGCCAGGAGGGGCCCAGCTACAGATGCTCCCTGTCCAGTATTTCCAGTGGTGGCCATGCCCATGGCCTCAGCCTGGCCCCCTGGGAGGGAGATGCAGGGCTCTTGGGACTGAGAACAAGCAGAGAGCTCATGCCTACCTCCCCTGACACAGCCCAGCCAGGGCCTGCCTGCATCACCAGAAATGGGGGACCGTGGGTGGCCAATGTGCCCAAGAATCTGATCCTTTTTTGAATCTTGCCTGGCTATGTGACTCAGCACCCACCCAGCCTCCCCCAGCTCTACACAGCTGCAGGGTAGGCCATGGGGCAACCCACCCCCACCCCATGAGCCATGGAGTCCCTCACTGCAGGCAGGACCATGAGCTCTGGGCCTTGGTTTCCTCAACAGCGTTAGAGAAAGGGAGGTGGATCCTCCTGCAGGTAAAGAGCTGGAGGGTTTGGGAGCTTCAGGGCAGCTCAGCCAGTAGGTCTGGGACTGCCTGTACCCTGGGAGCAGGGGCCCCTCCCCCACTGCCTGACACTCCATCAGGGTCACAGTGGCAACAGAATATGGAAGAGTCCTAAACTGGAGTCAGCTGGGTGACCTTGGCAAGTTACTTAGGTCTCAAAAGCTGAATTTCCTCATCTGTAAAGCCACACACCCATGGGTTAAAACTATACCACCGCTAGGGTATGTGGGAAACTAAGGCCCACCTGGATGGCTTTGTTGAGATCACCCAGTCCTCAACCTCCCCAACAAGTACCTGTCACAGCAAGTCGAGGCGTGCAGGCTGCTGGCACTGCGCTGGGCCACAGCCAGGGAGCCAGAGCCTGCCTGGTAGGAAGAGGGAGAGCCAGCATCGCCAAGCATGTGTGGTGTGAGCACCCCAGTAGGGGCACTGCCATGGCTCTGGGTCCAGCATCCCCACCCCATTTCCCCCAGAGCAGCCACTGGGAAGAGGCGCTGCCATCCTGAGCACCAGCTGTCCAGCCGGCTCATTGCCCACAGCCATTAGGGGGGTGGCTCTGGGCCAAACTGGCCAAGTGGCCTGCAGGCCAGGGGTGGGCCGAGGGCCAAACTATGTCAGTGAGGGTCAGCCAGGCTCAGCCAACTCAAGCTGTAGAGCGGGTGACCCGCTGCAGGGGGTATGGACCCTCCAGGGGGACTCAGGTTCAATAGCCTTCTCGTTTCTCCTGTGCCCAGGCCTCAAGATGGCCAGGGCCGAACTGCCCCTCTCCCATGGGTCCCACTGGTGGGACGTCAAGCCTGACATTCAGCTCTGAGCACCCCCTCCTACCACTTCTCCTCGGCTCCTAGAACACCCACAGCTCTCAGGAGCAGGCCTCTGCTCCTGCCCATGCTGTGCCCTCTGTCCAGTCAATGACCAATGCCTCGGCCATCAGCCCCGCTCAGAACCAAGCTGGGGCTCCTTTATTCTCGGGGACGGCAGCCACAGAGAAGGGTTTATTTACATGAGGCACCTGGGCCCTAGGGTCCCCAGGACAGGCCCCTTCTTAGCCCTTGCAGGCTCCGAGGCCCGAGTCCAGTTTGGGGAGGTGGAAGGGCTGGGCCTGGGCAGGCGCCGCTCCCCCGGTGGCTTGGGTCCCGGAACCAGGCCGATGGCGGATCCGGGGCGGACGGGGGTCCCCGGCGATGCGATGCTTCGGGAGAACCAGCAACCGCGTCTTCACACGGTCACTTCGGCTTTGCTGTGGGTGCTCAGGTGCCGGGGGCCGCGGCCGGCGCAGCCGTGGAGCCCGGGGGGCTGCGGCCCGAAGGCGTCGGGCGGCCGCTCCGCGCTGGGCTGGCGCCGGGGAGGGTGGCCGGGCCGCCGCGGCGCAGGGGCAGGGGAGGCCTGCGCCGCCGGGCGGCCGCGCGCGGGTCGAGCCGGGCGGCCGGTGGTCCAGGCCTTGCCGCGGCCGGGCGCGGCGGGCGTCGCGTAGCCCGGCGGGGCCCAGGGGCAGGCGTCCAGCAGCGCGGGCAGGTCCTCGGGGCGCCGCGGCGCGCGCGCCGGGAGGGTCAGCGGGGCCGGGGCCGGGGCGCGCGCGGGAAAGCGCTGGAAGAAGTCCGGCGGGCAGGCCTCTGTGGGGACCGGGCGGGTGCGGGCTCAGCCCCTGCGGCGCGGGGCGCGCTCTCCCCCCTGGGACCCGCCTCAGCGCCTCCGGGGCGGGCAGGGCAGGGATAGGTGGCCAGAGACGCGGCTTTCCACGCCCGGGCTCCGCGTCGGGCGACCCTGCCCCGCGGCCTGACTCGGGGTGGGGGCGGCCGGGGCGCAGGCGTGCAAGCCGCCTGGAGCGCGGGCCCGCGAGCGGGGGGCTCTGAAACTCTGGCCTGAGATCCCGGAGCGCGCCACCTGGGCCTCGAGGCTCTCCCCGCACACCCGGCCGCTCACCTGCGGCCTGGAGCGCCGCTGCCTTGAGGGTGGCGAACTTCACGTATTCCGGCTGCAGCGGGGGGCCGCGCGGGGGCCCGGGTGTCGCCGAGCCCAGGGCCACGTTGTTGGGGCGTTTCCTGTCTGGGGGGGTAATATGCGGCTCAGCCCCCTGACCACGGCACACCTGTGATGCCACCTTCACAGCCCCCTCCCCCGCTGCAGTCCAGTGAGAACTTGTGGGTGGCTTTTGGGCGAGACTGAGGGTGGAACCTGTCATCAGGGCAGAACCTCCAGCGCTTGGAACCCCGCCTGGCTCAGAGCGCACGAATAGCGGCCAGTCCCGGGTGGGTGCCAACCTAAGGGACAATTCACCCAGCGTGTTCGGTTTGAGCCAGGCGCTGAGTCCCAGGACCTGCTGCTGGCGGAGACGGAGGGAATGTCTGAGGATTAGAGCCCACACAGGGGAGTTGTGTGCGCGCGCGGCCGAATGTGCTGTGGAGTCATCTTGCTGACAGGAGGCGAAGAGGAGGCTGCAGCCTGGAGGAAACGGCCCACAAGAGGTCACAGACCCCGGCAGACCCCAGCGTGCTAACGGGAGCCTGGAAACCCTGCCTGAGCCAGGGATCCCTGAATCTGGAACCTTCCTCTCAGAGTCCCTGCGGCTGGAGGTTGCAGGACCCCTCGGATGCTCCCTCTGCACCAGGGGGGTGGCCCGGCTTGCCCAGCCCCATGCACACCTGCAGCACACACCTGCAGCGCAGGCAGCTCATTTCCATTCGGGAAGCAGTCTGCTCAGAGCCTCTTGCCCATCGCCACGTCCCTTCCCTTCGTCCCTGGCCCTTGCTCCTAGACAAGCAAGGCCCTGAGCTACACATTAACAAGTGCCGGTCCACCAGCCCACTCACCTGTGCTGTTGTGGGGGGACGTCCGGGGGAGGCCATCACCCATCTGCACCTGGACACAGCTACCCAGAGGTGGGCCCAGAGGCGGGGGCAGTGGCTCCTGGGGGCCTGACTGCTTCAGAAGTTCAGTCAGTGTCCTGTGGGAAAAGAGTGGTGAGAAGCAGCCTTCCCAGCCTCCTGCTTCCCCATCAGCGAGGCTGTGCCCTATCAAAGGCTGGCTTTGGCCGCCACCATCTTATTATGTAGCCCTGGGACGCTCTTTCAACCTTTCTGGGCCTCCCTTCTCTCCTGCGATTGTCCTCACACACCTACTTTCCCCTACCAGGCATGACCTGTGGCCCCAATACGACCACTTCCAAGAGCAGGTCAGGAAACTCTAATGGGGTCATGTGTAACCAGGGCCACCCCCCATTCCCCTTCCTGGAGTCCACTGTCCAAGACCCCCTGCGTTAAGCCTCCTCTCCCAACACAAGCTCTGTGAGCATATGCCTCCTGGACTTTGCTCAATATCCTTTTCTCCATCTCCTCCTGTAACCCCACCGATTCCGTCCTCCAGGAAGCCTAAAGAGGGCTACCCGACTCCTCACCTGCGGCAGGGGCTTCTGCTGGCTCCTAGGACATAGCTGCCAGCACTGGCATGGAGGACAGACAGATGAGGGGAGATGGGAGCCAGGAGATCCCCCTGCAGCAGCCCAGCACTAAAGGCTGCGTGACCTTGGGCAGTGGCCTCTCTGGATACCGGGACACCCAGCCCCCACCCAGCTGTGACAGCATCTGACTGAGCCTTTTCCGCAGAAGCCAGACCCAGGCTTCAGCCCAGCTGCCTTCAGCGTCCGGAACCTATGATTTTCTCCTAGCTTGCTCTGACCCTCTTCCTGGGGCTGGGGCCTCAAATGGCTGATTCACGAAGAAGCACACTAGAGGTGGGATGCCTGGGATGGGCACAGTTTGGCTGCAGTGTGACAGAGTCTGAAAGTCTCCTAGTGCCTACCTGAGCTGACCTTTATGCCCTGCCCACTTCTCAGGCCAATCAGCTCTCCCAAACACCTAAGTAATTTTCATGTCTTTGGGCCTTTGCACAAGTTTTCTCCAGGGATAGAGTCCAGCTCCCCTCCAAGCCCTCTAGGAAGCCTTCCCTGACTGTCAACCTCAACACAGCAGAATAAAGGGGGAGACTTGGGGGAGCTCTGGAGTTCACAGCACACCCACACATGAGCTCAAGTTGGGTCCCAGATCTCCAGAGAGGAAAAAAGGGAGTCAGGGTACAGAGGAGCCGGAAGCTCAGAGAGGAAGGGACCGACTCAGGCCACATAGCACATCTGGGGTGTTCGAGCTCTTCCCCAAGCTTCACCAGACCTGCTTCCCAGTCCCCTGCAGATGAAGTGGGTTCTGGGTGAACAAGTCATCTAGGCTGTCCCAGCCACCACTTCTATACCATCATGGCTCTCAGCTCCCGCTGTTCCCCTCTGGTCAAGGACATCCCCTGTCCTCTCCCTCTTACCCAGCATGGGGGTCTCTAAGTTCAGGAGGCCCAGGTCCTGCCCCGGCAGCATCCAGGACCCAGGCTGAAGCCTCCACTTCATGGAGGTAGTAGCACAGAAGCAAGACCAGGGTCCAGCCCCAGCTCTGCCCTGCAGCTGTCTGGGACGTGTGGGGTAAGTGGTCTGGGTACAAGGGGTGCTGCAGGATGCCAAGGAAGCGCTCATTCCCTGCCCCTGAGGTCTAGCAGGGGGGAAGCACCCACAGCTGGTCCTCCCAGGCATGGGGGCTTCTCTCTATTGTCACTTCTAAATACCAGCCTGTCACAAGCAATGTTAGCAGCCCACATGCCCAAGGGAGCCAGGACCTGGGCGCGTGAGGAGGGTGCAGGCCGCAGGACATGCAGGGGGCTGGGACATGTATGAGTGTAAGGGTGGGGTGAGGGTTCCAGGGTCAGGACACAGCATCCCTGAGTCCCTATCCCGGTGAGGAAGGGAACGTGGGTCCTGTACACCCCACGTCACACAGAGCTCAGAACTCAGCTCGGGCTTGTCCTGGCCTTCACACGTCAGTCCCCTTTCTACACAAGGGGAGGAGACCCTGACTCTTGCCTGGAGGTGACTGAGTGGGGAGAGTTGGAGAGGCCTTCAGAAACCCCAGGGAAAGGTCAGGTGTGAGTCACAGCTACGGGGATGCAGGGAAGGAGGGAAAAGTGAGAAGAGAAGCAGGAGGGAGAGAGCCCGGGGAGCTACAGAACATGCCCTGTGCCCTCCCTTCCCAACGCTTCGTCAGCCGGTACCCCCGAACCCCGGGCTCCTGGGCTTGAGCCCCGGGCCCGCTCCCCTGGGCGCGGACCTTGTGCCCTCTGTGCGGCCACTAGCCCTCCCGGCTCACTCCGGAGGAAGCGGGGAGAGCGGCCCAGCACCCAGCTCCGCCGGAAGGTCAAGGGGAGACAGGGCGGTATCAGCTGTCTCCCTCCGAGATGCGGGGGGAACGGGGGAGGGGGGGAGACACAGACTTGGGGACGGTCAGAGACGGGAAGGAAGAGTCAGAAGGAGCGTCCGCAGAGAGGACCAGCGTCCCCAGAGGGACACGGAGGCTGCGGCGGCGTCGCGAGGGGGCGCCCCCCGGACCGGCAGCGCCGCCCGGGCCGGGCGGGCGGGGCTCTGGGGTCGGGCCCGGCGGGCGGGCGGGCGCGCGCTCACCTGGTCACCGTGCGCCGCGCGCGCGGGCTGTGCGCCCTGGCCAGGCCCAGGCGCGCGCCGATGCCGGCGACGACGAGCAGCGCGGCGACGCCGCACACCGCGTACACGGCCGTGTGGCTGCGCTCGCGGCCCGGGTCGCGGGGCGCGGCGGCGTCGCGGGCGCGCGCGGGCGGCCGGCCGGTCTGCACCCAGGCCGGCGTGTCGTAGTTGGAGCAGCGGCTCTGGTCCAGGCGGCGCGGCCCGTCGTGGCAGCAGAAGCGGTAGCCGCACGTGCCGCAGCAGAAGCTGTAGGCGCCCGAGCTGCAGTTGAAGGGCGGGTCCCACTGGCCCATCACGTCGTAGTAGCCGCGGCAGCGGTCCCCGCCCGCGGGCGCCGCCGTGCCGGGCGCCGCGCCCCCCGGACCCTCCGCGGCGCCCGCGCGGCCCGACGGCGGCCGCGCCAGCGCCAGCGCCAGCCCGAGCGCGAGCCGCACCCCGAGCGGGCCGCGGCCGCCGCGCCGACCCCGCGCCCCGGCCCGCTCCATCGGGCCCGCGCCCTCGGCTACGGCGCCCCCCGCATGGCGCGGGGGCCGCGCGGGGCGCCGGCGCCTCCGAGCACCCCAGCGCCGGGCGCGCTCCGGGCGGAGCCGGGGGCGCGTCCTCCGCCGGGCTCACCTCGGACCCCACTCGGCGGCTGAGCGCCCCGGGGCGCCCCGCCCCGGGCCGGGGGGCGGGTCCTCGCGGGCGCGCGGCCCTGGCGGCTCCGCGGCCCCGCGGGGGTGCGGGTCCCGGGCCTGGCGGGGGCGGCGGGATCCCGACCCGACACGGCTGCGTCCCCGCCGCCCGCTCCGCGCCGCCCGCGCTCTGGCGGCGGCTCCGGCTCCGGCTCCGGCTCCGGCTCCGCGCGGGCTCGGGCGGGAGGCGGAGGGAGGGAGGGAGTGCCGGAGGGAGGGAGGGCGTGCGGGAAGGGAGGGCGCGGGGAGGAGGGCGCGCGGGGAGCAGCGAGCGCTGGGAAGACGGAGCTCGGGGAGGAGGGGGCGCGGGGAAGGGGATCGCGGGGAGGAGGGGGAGCGGGGAGGGGGCGCGGGGAAGGGAGATCGTGGGGAGGACGGAGCGCGGGAGGACCGGGCGCGGGAGGACCGGGCGCGGGGAGGAGGGCGGGAGGCCACGAGCGGAGCCCGGGAGGAGGGGGGAGCGCGGCCGCCGCCAGGCGCGCGAGCGGGCGCGGTGGGGCCCGCAGGGCTGAGCGCCCCACGGGACCCTCCCGCGGGCCTCCCTGAATCGCTCCTCGCAGCGGGGCGCTCCACGGGGTTCAGCCGCGGCCTTCGTGACTGTGAGCCGCGGACCCCCCGCCCGCCGCGGCCGCGTCGTGTTCCCCAGGTGCGCGCACTGACCGGAGGGGAGAGTCGTTGACGCCCCCTCCTCTGCCTCCCTCTCGCTCCCCTCCACCAGCTCTGATCTAGACCGAGAGATGCGACAGGAGGCAGGCCCGTCCTTCTCTCTGCACCTCGATTTTCCGCCCGTTGAATGGGAGGGAAACCGCCGGCAGAGCCGCTGCCCCGGGTCAAGCATGGGGACCCTCCGCGCCACCTGGAGCGCAGCCTTCACCCCGGAGCACTGCGCCCTGGTGCCAGGACCTCGGACGCCGGGCTGGGGTGCTGGGGTGTCCCTACGCGATGGGCACGGCCCCTCCCGGGATCATCTGGCCTTTCCTTGTGTAAAGGGGAGGAGCCTGGGTTAGCCCCTGCCCCCGAAGAAGGGTCGGGGCCACTTGCGGACCCTCTGCTCGCTCCCCGCAGGACCCTCAGGTCCTTTCCCAAGCCCTGGGCAAGGTGGTGGGGGCAGTTACAGTACGTGGCCTGGCCTAGGGCACCTTTGGTCTTGTTTCTCCAAGTTGGGTTTAACTGGAGAGTGTGACCTAGCACTGATGCCTTCCTTCTCTCTGCCTCAGTTTCTCATCCTTAACATCATCAACTCTTCTGGGACCCACACTCTTTATCTGCCCCTTCCAGGGGATGAGGGCCAATAGGGTGCCCTCCACTGTCCAAATGGAAACACCAAGAGGGTCCAGTTCATCCAGCGCAGACCTCCACCTTATCTGCTAAATGAAGGAGGTGGCTCTAGTCTCTAGTTTCTGTAAGATGAAGAATTTGTGCTCAAGGGGTCCTTCCTGCTCCCCCTTGCATCCTCTCTTCACTTGGTGACTGAGATCAGCTTATAAAAACCGAGGAGGTGAGGAAATTGGGAGAAGGATTTACATCTTAAGGAGGATCAAGTCCTGTTGCTGAGATGAGGGGCTGACAGGCTGATTTCAGGTATTAATGGGCTAAGGCAGGAAGGGGGGTGACCTCCCCCTTCAGGGTGATTCCTTGTGCCCCGGCCAAAGACAGCCTGCTCCCCCCTCCTCCACCCACAAATGCTCTTCTGGACCAGCCCAGAAGACCCTACCCATTAAAAGACTTTCTTACAAATTTAGAGAAAAAGAAAATAGATGAGCAAGGGAATGAAACGAAATCCCTTAATCTCATCACCAGAAATGACTGATGCTAAAATATGTGACACTTTGCATACTGTTTTTGTAACTGGTTTTTAGTTAACTTTTTTGATGTCGAACTTTCAGTTTGTTATTCTGCTTACAACTTTGTAGCTGTATTTTCTGGTGCATCCTTCTCTGCTCCCTCCGGGAGTATTCCTAGAAATAGAATTCATGGCACAAACTATCCTGTTTGTGTCAATGACCCCCCCCTCACACTCTGCCAAGCTGCCCTCTAGGTTACCAGGGCTCTGAGGGTGGCCGTTTTCCTTCCTTTCCCACCCTGTTGCTGGGCACGAGGTTTAAAGAAGCTTGTCTCTGCCTCCTGGGACTGTGGCCTCTTCCCAAGTGGGGAGACTCTACTGAGGCCGGAGCAAGTCCCTTCCCTGGGCTTCTCTCTTGCCCCGATTTTCCTGGCATTATTGAACACTGCTCTGCTCAGCTTCCACCCCAAGTCGACTCCCATCCATTCCTGCATATACATATGTATCTCCACTTGTCCATGGAAGAGGCAGAAACTGATGTCCAAACTCCAGCTCCTCCCAAACCCATGTTTCCTCACCATTCCATTCTGGTTCAGCAACCATAGATGCCTACATCTACCAAGTCTGTGTCAGGCACTCAGCACCCTCTCCATATCAACATACAGCTTGGGTGGGAGTGCGGGTGGCACAGGAGAGGCAAAAGCAAAGACAGACCACGGCTGGCTGCCTGAGCCCTGGGACCTGGCTATTCAGTCAGATACTGACTGTCCCCAGGTACCCAGCCATGTGCCAGGCAAGGGGATGTATATATGGAACAGCCCAGCTGCTGGGCGACCCCTTTGCCCAGGCTGCCCTCCCTAGACCTAGGGTGTCCCTCCATAACAAGGCTCTCGGGCACTTGCCCCTTGTCTCCTCTGCCCGCCCCTCCAATCCTGTGTCACCAAAACTCATCTATTGATCCAGGCTTAAAATAACCCCTGGCATCTGAAGCGAGCCCCATGGGGCGGGCAGAGGAGCTGTGTCTCTGCGTCTGAAGGGCACCTGCCCCGCCTCCAGCTGTGAGTACTGGCAGTTTG
This sequence comes from Cynopterus sphinx, assembly GCA_030015415.1. NCBI lineage: Eukaryota > Metazoa > Chordata > Mammalia > Chiroptera > Pteropodidae > Cynopterus > Cynopterus sphinx. Next base: position 170,544,717 of record CM057380.1, read on the forward strand.
AGTGTGCCAGCGTCTGTGTGCTGCTCACGAGTGTGAGTGAGAGTGTGCATGTCTGGGGCTAGCTTGACTGTGGGTGCCTTACTTGTACCGTGGGCACCTGTGTACACGCATGTGTGTCAGCTGTGCCTGTGCAAATGCGTTCTTTCCTTACTGTTGAGCCCCAGCCCAGGACCTAGCTATGGCTGTGCAAGGCTCAGGGGTCCGGAGAGGTTGTGGATATTGGGGAAAGCCTGTGCTGGGCCTCAGGATCCCCACTTTAGATGGTGGGTGACCAGTCCATCTGACCCTGGACCAGGGAATTTTGGATTTTCTAGAAAGGAAGCCAAGACTCAGAGAGGGGACGCGACTTGCTGTGACTGACATACAGCCAGGAAGGGTCAGGGTTTGGCCGGGGACCTGCACTGTGAGCCCTGAACCTGCCTTGCGGCCAGCCACTTCAGCGCAGACAGCACTGGAGGACCCCGGCCCGGAGCCCAGGGAAGTGTTCCCACGCCCCGATGGCATACCCAGTGCCTAACTGAGTACCTGACCAACGCCTGACGCACCCTGGCTCCACGCGGGCCCCAGGCCTTCCCAGCGCCTCATACTGAGATACTTATCCTTGATTTTGGACCCAGACTAATGTGGGTTGCAATTTCTGCTTATTCATTCAGCCTTTCTAGGCCTCAGTTTTCTCATCTGCAAGATGGGCTGCTAACACCTCTTTAACAGGACTGCAGCGAGAAGCCATGGGTCCCCCACTGAGAAGCTCCCAGGTACAGGCAGCCTCATGGGAGCCCCCACGCTGACTGGCTGAGAAGCTGGTGATCACCACTGTGGGTGCCATCCACAGTCTGAAAGGCCCCATTGCCAAGCCTGTTGTGCTTCTATTTCCTGGATGATGGAGACAGAGATTGTAGGGGACCAGGGACTCCCCGCTAGCATAGCTGGATGCCAGTACTGGGAGGGGGTCTGGCAGGGAGGGCCCTTGGCTCTTTTGTTCCCCTGAGGCAGCTGTGACTCAGGCTCCAGCTGCCTGTGGGAGGGAGGGGGCGCCCGGGCTTTTGAGGTCACAAGGGAGTGGCGGGATCTGGGTGCTGGGAGCTGAGGCTCAGCCTCCTGTCCCAATTCCCCAAACACCCGCTCTCTGCCCCCACCCCCATCCCCTGCTTGTGGAGTCCTGCTCCAGAGTCACAGTGACCCCTATGCGGGGAGTACCCCATTAATCTCTGCCTCCAGGACCCTCAGTGAACATGTAGTCAGGAGCTGGCCACCAAGACCATAGAGGAGGAACAGACCCAGAGAGGACAGGGTCCTGGGGAGGCCACACAGTGCGTCCACCGGGGACAGGCCTCCCTGCCCCGCTGGCCTTAAGGTTCCTGGGACACAACCCCGAGGGCAGTTCCGAGCCCCAACCCCGTGTGTGTGTGTGTGTGTGTGTGTGTGTGTGTGTGGCGGGGAAGGGGTGGGCATTCTGCAGCCCTCGCACACACCTCCTCCCAAAGTCGGGGCCATGCCCTCCCTCCGTGCCCCTCCTGTCTTGGCACGTGCGTGGGGGCAGGGACCCTGAGTGGGCGCCGGGTGCAGAGTTTGGAGAATGTACCTCTGCGTTGGTCTTGCCCCGCCACTCATCGGATGCCTCCCTTTTCCCTCGCCCCTTGACCTTGAACCCACCCTTTGTACTGGCCTCTGCCCCCGCCCCTTGCTTTACCACCCTGAGGCTCGGGGTCGCACAGCCACGCCTGTCGCCCTGGCCCCACACCCTTGGGAACGAGCCCTGCGACCGCAGAAGCCGCGCAGAGAGACTTTCGCCTGTCCCGGAGCCTCTGGCGCTCCCCTGGCTCCGGGCAGGACGCCCGGGGCTGAAGCCCGGATTCTCCGCAGCTCCGGGGAGGGAGGAGACAGACGCTCAGACGCCCTGTGGGCGCTGCGACCCCGGCAGCATCCCCCGGGCAGCGGCCCTGCCCCAAGGGGTCCCCGGAAAGAGCATGAGCCCGGAACGGATGTCATCCTGGCTCCTCCGACCCTCCGTGTGACCCCAGGCAGCTGTTCCTGCCCCATCCCACCCGCACCCCGCCCTGGGTCTGGACCAGGCAGCCGGGGAGGGGCACAGACTGGAGAAAGGTCAGATTTCAGACTCGAGTGAGGAAGACTCTGTCCTGAGCCATCATCCACTAGAGTAAGTGGGAGGGAGTTCTCACCCTGTGCCCAGGGGAGTGCCAGAGGGGTCTGGTGGCCTCTCAGAGGGGACCAGGAAGCATGAAACACCCTTCCCGGTGGAGCTGGAGGGAAGCCGGGTTCTGTGTGCCTGGGGCAGGCTCCGCACGAGGAAGGCTCTGGCACAGCCCTTCCTGGCACTCAGAGGCCACCTGCCTGACTCTCCACCCCCTCCTCCTGCCCCTGCTTCTTGACCCTCCTTCCCGCTTCTCTTCTGCACCTTTGCACATAGTCCCCTGGGGCAGGAATGCCCTTTCTCTGCCCTATTCCAGCAGGAAAACTGCCTCTGGATTCAGGACATACCTCCTGCTCTTCAGAGCACTCTTTGGAATCCGGATTGGTTATTCCCCTGCGTGGGGCATTCCCTGGCCCTAGCCGGGATCATTCTGTCCTGTCATTGTGTCTTGCTCTGTCTTTCCCATCAGATTAGTACCCAGTGGCAGAGCCTGGGGCTGACCTCCTGGCACCACCCAGCGTGGATCTGGCACCAGCAGGTGTGTCCGGGATCCAGCATGATCTATGGGCAATAAACTGACAAGTGATGGGGTGGTAACAGCTGAGCCCAGAACTTCAGACCAGCTCTGGGAAACTCACTTTCTGGGGTGGGGGATTGCTGAAGGCTGGGGCTCTGGGCAGGAAGGGCCTGTGTCCCATTGAAAGAAGGAGGTGGAGGCACCCCTGGATAGAGACCCTACTTGCCACCTGCCCTCTTTAATCTCGGACAGATAGGTGGCCTTCGGGCTCTGTTTTGAAGATGGGGAGACAGGCTAAGAGATGCCACCAGATTCTAAAGGCAAAGGCTGTGTGAGGCCATCATCCTTGCTGAGACAGAGGGAGTTAAGAGGTCAGGTCCTTCTTCCCTGGACTCACCAGCTGGGCCTCCCCACCCCCACCCTGAGCCAGGGCTGAAGGGCAGGAAGTGAAAGGTGCCTGCAGGAAGCCCCAGGAGGAACCGAGACTTCAGCCAGCCCCACCCCCACCTGCCAGGGCCCTGGGGACCTCGGGGAAACCAGACCCTCTTTCAGGAAAAACTGGCAAGACACAGAGGCTAGGGGAGTGGGACTTCCCTCAGTTCCCATCCCAATGAGCAGTTCTTCCAGAATCTATCTTAGATCCCTCTTACTGCAAACAGAGTCCAGTCGGTGATGCAAACGAGGAGTAGAACCTGGAGTCAGCTTCCAAGCTGGGCATCGTAGCCAGTGACCTTCCAGACAGGTGCACAGGGCAGGGGCAGGAGCCTGGGTCCAGCCCGGCTCCACCACTGCTTATTGTATCTCCGGCCAGATCCCCTCACCTCTCCGGGCCTCTCTTTTCCTACCAGCTAAATGGGCTGTATAATCCCCGCCTACAGACATGATCTGGTCCCAACTTTCAGCAAAGCAATTCGACCAACAGGGGCCTTTAAAAAGGTCCTGGCCTTTGGTTGCAAAAACTCTCCTTCTGGGAAACAGAGACTCAGGCAAGGATTTATGTACGAGGAGGTGCTACTGCCTCAGTTACAATACCTGGTCATCCCCCTCATCCCCTTCCTCCATGAGGGGAAAGTCGGAGACCCCCTGGGGGTGCCCGAAAGCACAGAGAGTACCGAAAACCCTTTTCATGCTAACACTGTTTCCTATACCTATGCACCTACGACAGAGTTTAATTTATGAATAGGGCGCAGCAAGATTAACAATAACTAATCACGAAATGGACCTATAACCATAGCCACACACTGTCAGACAAGTGATGGGCACGCGGCCAGTCGCTTCAGAGGGGCCCACGCAGTCTCCACGCAGGCTCCATGCCTCCTGGCACAACGCGTTGCCGACGGTCGGTTTTCGGTCCATGTCTTCCGCCCACAAATCTAATGGCTTTTCCTTCTTAATGAAGTAGTCATCACACACCGTGGCCGTAACCTTTGTAGTCTGAGGTGCGACAGCAAACCTAGCACGAATTTCTTTTCCCTTCTTCACAATTTCATGGTTAGAGGATTTGCTCTGCCCGTAGACCTTGCACCCGCAGCGAACGACTTTATTTTTCTTTCTTTATTAAGCTGAAGACTTTTCACCTAAAGGAAGTACTTTATGACTTCTCTTAGGCATATCCAAATTGCCGACATCACCACTTTTGCATTTGGGGACCATTATTAAGTAAAACGAGGGTGACTTGAATACAAGCGCGGTATCTGATAACCACGGTGGCTTCTGAGTGACTAATGAGCAGGAGGCCTATGCAGCATGGTGATGCTGGGCAAAGGGGTTACTCAAGTTCCAGGTGGGTCAGAGAAAGACAACATGAGAATTCATCACACTACTCAGAATGGCAGGCCATTTTAAGCTTATGAATTATTTCTGGAACTTTCCACTTAATATTTTTGGACCTCGGGTGACTGTAAAAACTAAAAATGACCAAATGCTCCAGTGGCAAACTTTTTCAACATTTGTAAGGTTTTCATCTTGTTTGTGAAGCGTTTAAAGAAAAGGGAAAATTCACCAAATACGACAGTCAGATATGAATGTTCACGTGTAGAATGAGTACCAACCACTATGTAGGAAACCACCACCCAGGGCCTGGTATTGCTGGATTGTGGGTTATTTCTCTGTAGAGTCCACCCTGGATGACTTTTGAAAGTGTCTATAAAACCCGTATCTCAACTTTTTAAAATAAAAAAACCACTTTTTAAAAGCAAAACAAATACCCACACCCCCTCTTTCAGGTGCTATTATTATCATCATTTTTATTATGATTATTTTTAACACAAACAGCACCTGGTATTCCTAGGTGGTCTCCCATCCAACTACTAACCAGGCTTAGCTTAGCTTCTGAGATCAGACAAGATCAGGCACATTCAGGGTGGCATGGCCGTAGACTTTAGGTGCTATTACTAAGATCAAATGAGGTAACCTTGAGGAGGCTCCTTAAAAAAAACACTACCTAGGATGGAAGGCCAGAGATTGGAAGCCCCAGGGAGTTGGGGTCCCTTTCGGGGGCTGGGGGAGACTAAGCCCCTGCTTGCCCACCTCTCCCCTGGCCTCTGCTTTTGGTTCTTCCCCAATGAACTTCCCTTCTGTTATTTGCTGGGTGACTAAATGCCAAGTCTTCTTTTCTGGGCCTCAGCTCCTAATCTGTGAAATAAGGAGGGGTGTCTTCCAGTCTTCCTCTGATGGCCTGAACCAAGAGGAAAATTTTGCATCCAAACCCCCATTTTTCAGAAAAAGAAACTGATACTGGAGGGCCAGGGTTTCAGCTGGGACACAGTGGTGTCAGAGGTTTGCATGTCTGGGCCCCAGAGGGGTTTCACCCACTTGTTTCATCTCCAGGGCCAGGCCCCCAGCTCTGGTGAAAAAGGTGGGTGGGGGATGGGGTGGTCAGAAACAGTTCACATTCCTCCCTCCCACTGGGAGAAAGAAGGGAGTGGATGGCTGGGGCCATTCTGGGCCTGCCCCTCACCCTCCTGCCTACTGCCTGCCACCTGACCCCACCCCAGCCACATGGCTTTCTGGAGGGAGGGGCATCTTAGATGAGTTCGGCGGGAAGTGGCCAGCAAGACATTTAGACGTGAGGGTCCGGGTCCCGAGGGCTGTCAATGCTGCTGGCTGCTGAGCTGGGAAAGAGGTGTGCAGGAAGGGCAGGTGTATGCCAGGCCGCTCCGATGGCAAGTCAGGGAGAGGAGAGCAGACAGCATCTGATCATGAAACAGAATGCGGCCAGGTCCTACAGTGGAATCCATCCTCTGACTTCCAGTCCAGAGATACTTCCAAGGGCGCTGTCCAGGGTGCAGTCTGCGTCAGGAGGTTCTAATCCTGTGCAGGAAGGCTGGCAGGAGAGGCAGTGGCTGACAAGGTGTCCAGTGTGGTCCAGAACTGGAACAGACAGTCTCAGCCCCAGGCCCAGAGCTAGTGGCACCACTGTCAGAGGAAGAGTTCCACTGGGATGGCGAGTGACTCCAGAGGCTGGGACAGAATGGCCAAATGACACCAGCACTCAGGCCCAGTGCTTGAAGAGGGAAGGCCACGGAGTGAAGAAAGCTCAAGGGATATCAGGTCCAGCTGTATCAAGGCCACAGGCCTGCCCCGGCCCCTGTATGAAGAAGCGTCCTGTAGATCCTGAGCTCTGCCCTGTGAATGGCTGAGTGTGCCCTGGAGGCCGCTGAAACACCACGTGGTCTCTGAGGAAGACGCCTGTCAGCGTGCCCTCAGTGTGCATTTACAGTCCAGCCCCAGAGGCTGTAGCCTTCCTCCCAAGTGCAAGCCTTGGGCTCTGGAAGCTGCCATCGGTGGTGAAAATGACCCCACACATCCAAGCGGATTGGGCCAAGCTCAGGGTTGACACTGAGGTACAGATACTTGAGAATCAGCACAATCCAACTATTTCTTAAAAACCATCTTGTATTAAATTCCAAAGCAAACTTACCAATTTTTTTTTTGGGGGGGAGCATCATTGCTGTCATTTGCATCGGTTTCAAAGCAGAACAACTCTGAGAGCAAGTATTAAAGACAACACCCAGCTACAAATTATACTTGCTTGATCCTGCTCCTAGGTTCATTCTGTTTAACCGGGGCTTCTCCGCTCGAAAAGAAAAGCCCCCTAGTCAAAGTGCCCGACCACCCAAAACCGCAGGCGCTCAGGCACAACCTTCGAGGGCTCCGAAACATGGCGGAGTTTAAGCCACACCGTGACACGCCAGAGACACCGTGCCTCTCGTCTGTGCTGTCTGTGGCGCTGCAGGGTTAGCTGGGGAGCAGTCTGGCTCCCAGAAAAGCGGCAGGTAGGCACTGGGGTGAAGAGGAGAATTCAGCCTCCGACTCCCTGGCTGACGGCCCACAGGGAGCGGGGGCCCCTCCTGGCCCTTCCATCACTACTGTTGCTCAGGGCCGGCTGTCTTGGTGGTGACCAGCTCAGTGGAGCCGAGCTCTGTGGCTGGCACAGGGACGCTGTGGGCAGGCGGAGTGGTGGCTGAGTCTTCTGTGGGTGGAGGCCAGATGGGTGCTGTGGCATCAAGGGGTCCAGAAGAGAGGATGACACTGTTCAGGGGTTCTGGTGGGGGAGGGTTGCAGGGTCAGGACTGGGTCACAGCCTTCGCCATCCGTGTTCTAGAAGCTTCCCAGGAGGGACAACCCTCCCAGAGGGGTAAGTGGATGAGGCCCCACTGCCTGGGGTAGGGGGGGTTGGGGGTTGGAAGACACATGCTCCGTCTTCAGGACAGGAAGTGCTGAGAGGGCAGCAAAATAGGGGTGCTGACAGGAGAGAGAGGAAGTGTGGCAGCCAGTCTGGCCATGCCGCCTCTCGCAGGCCACAGCTGCGCCCCTCGCTGGGACTGGGGTGCTGGGCGGGCATCCCTGCCCACCTGCGCAGCTTGGGATTTTCAGAGTCCCCCCCCCATGCCCCCCGCGCTCACACGCCCCCTCCCCGCGTCGCCCGTGGACACCCTCAGCCTGGGCAGTGGCCCTGGGGTCCCCCAGACGCGGAACTCACCGTCCTGCTGTCGGTCCGGGGCCTCCGGGGAGGCGAGCCCCGGGGACCGCCGCCTCCGCCTCCAGCTCACCAGGGCCACCAGGACCAGGGCCAGCGCCAGGCCCAGCAGCGCGGGGGCGCCGAAGAGCAACGCGGGCAGCGGCACCGGGGGCTCCGCGTGCGCGGGGGGCCCGGCCCCCACCGACTCCTGCGGCTGCAGCGCCGTCCCGGGCGCCAGGCTGCTCGGCCCGGCTGCGGGGGGGACGGAGGGGGGACGGCCGGGGAGGGAGGGGGAGAAGGGGCGTCGGGGGTCCATGGGGAGGGGAAGAGGGGGACCGGCCGGGGAGGGAGGGGGCGGGGGAGGCACAACCGGGGAGGGAGGGGGAGAGGGGGCGTCGGGGGTCCATGGGGAGGGGGAGAGGGGGCGTCGGGGGTCCATGGGGAGGGGGAGAGGGGGGACGGCCGGGGAGGGAGGGGGGAGGGAGCGGTGAGAGGCGCGCCGCGGCGGCGGGTCCCCCCCCCAGGCACCTGCCCACGGTCCCCGGCCACCCGGGGCCCGCCCCGCCGTCCCGGGGTGGTGGGGGGTCTCCGCGTCGGCCCCGCGGGGGGTCCGGGGGTCCGGGGGGCGGCCCTGGGGAGCGCGCGCGCTTACCCGGCCCCGGCGCGGGCCCCGGCGCGGGCCCCGGCGTGCGGAACAGCCTGCAGGCCACGCAGTCGCGCACGAGCGGGTCGAAGCACTGGGCCTGCACGCACTGCGTGGGCGCCGGCGCGTCCCGGCCCCGCGGCCGCCGCGGGCCCCGCCGCATGTCGCCGTCGCCGCCGCCACCCGCCGCGTCTGAGGCGCCCCGGCCGCCCGCGGGGAGGAAGCGCCGGGGCCGCCGCCCCCCGGCCCCGCCCTCCGGGGTGGGCCGCTCCCCGCGGCCCCGGCCTGCACCCCGGACCTCCTCTCCCCCCGCGGGTTCTCCCTTCAGCCACTCAACCGTCACCGCCCCGAGCCGGCCCGGGGCGGGCCCTCTGCTGGGGCAGGGCTGGGCTCAGCCCGGGGCTGCTCGTGGGGCCAGAAGGTGGGCCCCGCAGTCGGCACGCGCACCTCTGGGTGCCCTCCTCTGTCCTGCCCCCCCAGGGCCGGCCCACTGCCCAGGAGATCCCCACTAGCCATTCCCCCCACACCTGCCTCCTCCTCTGGGGAGCCCTCCCGCCCTTCTCAGGAAGAGCCGGCTCAGTTCATCAAACACATCCCCAGTGTCCCCACTGGATGCATCAAGGGATTCCGACCCTGGGGGTGGCGATGAGGGAGGCAATGCCTCACAGTGGCCAGGCCAGGTCACTTACCAGGGAGGGCTGGAGGGCACAGGAAAGCTTGTGTGGAGATGAGGAGGCTTTGCTAGACGGAGTAGGTCTGGGGTGGGGGTGTGGGGGATGATAGGAAGGGGCCCAGTGTGAGCAAAGGCTTCAAGGCCCAGGTGTGAAGGCTGGGGAGCGAGCGCTGGGACCAGGAGCCTGGTCTGGGGCCTCAACGAAGGGTTAAGGAACTGGGACCCTGGCCCAAAGGCACTAGGGAGCCATGAAGGACTTTAAACAAGGAGTGCCACAGTCAGACCTGTGGTTCGCGCACTACCTCTGCCTGGAGTGGAGGGCACAGAGGGCAGGGGGAGGGCAGCCAAAGCTCCGGGGACAGCTCAGTGTCCAGATCTTAAGCACGAGGGAGACTCAGCTCAACAGATGGATGATCAGATCAAGGCCCAGCAGGTGGCTCGCCTACCCCGACTTTTTTCTCAGGACCGTGAGTGTCCTGGGTTGCTCACCTCTGTGTCTCACGGGGGTGCCCCCTGTATGACTATGCCCCAGAGTTTGGGTTCCCCCACCTGTCTCTCATATGTGTCTCAGACTGAGTCTTGGACACACATGCACAAACTCCCTCAACCCTCCTCGACATCTGGGGGCCAGGGCTGGCAGAGAGCCTCAGCATGGAGCACGGGTTTAGTGCCTCATGGTGGCCCATACCAGGCCCCTAAACATTCTAAGGCTGGGGACACAGAGGAAGGAGTAACTGTCCAGGGGACAGAGAGGGGACTTGGGGGCAGCAGTGGGTCCTTAGAAGCTCCAAGAGGCTGGGAAGCCTTCCAGGCAGAGGCAAAGGCATAAAGAGGTGAAACAGGGAGCTTTCTCTGGGGACAGGCATGGCCCCTGCCTCAGGGGATGCTGCTGAGGGAGGGATGGATGGCGGGAGCCTGCAGCTGCAGCCGGGCCTCAAGCCACGGGCACCTGGGCAGCGAGCAGCCCCAGGAGGTGTCTGCGTGGAGGGAGTCTCTGCCTTGTGCTTCAGAGGGGCCCGTATGTCTGTGGCTGCTGTGGAGGTGGAGACTGGACAGGTGAGCGGAGCGGCGAGGAGGCTGGCGCCTCGGTCCAGGGCAGGCGAACCGTCCAGCAGTTGTTTGGGAGGAGCAAGTGATGCTGTGGAGTGAGGAGAGCCAAGCTGGTCCCCAGGTTTCTGGCTCAGGGGACGCTGGGGACTCACATGGAACCCCCGGTCAACTGGCCTTGAAGAGCCCTGGTCCACTGCCTCCCCAGCCCCTGCCCACGGGCCAGCAGGTTCGCGACAGGAAGGTGTAGGCGGCGGGGCAGCTGCAAAGGAGAAGTGGGTCTGGGGTGGTGGGTGTGGGTGTGGGTGTGGGTGTATGGTAAGGGGGCGGAGGAGCCTGGAGAGGAGCCGGGACAGGCAGGCCCTCCTATGGGGCAGAGGGGTGGAGGCAAGGTGAGACAACTGGGCCCCGATCCCCACCCCGATCACCACTGGTGCTCTCACCTGTCACCTTCAGACCTGCAGAGCCCTCACTTAACCCTCATGCCACACACTGGCAGTGGAGGCCTGTGGGACCCGGGGAAGTGTGGGCCAGGTCGGGGGTCATGTACATGAACCACCTCTGCCTCCTCTGGCAAAGAGCAGAGGTGGTGGCCCTCAGGTGGCAGGGTCATAGATGTGCACTCCTGCCCGTTGGGACAGGCAGGCTTGGGGGAGAAGCTGAGGTACTCATTGGGCACGGATGTCTCCTGGGTGTCTCATTTGTGCCTGCACGGGCCGGGTGCTGAGGACAACGGTGGCAACGGCGAAAGGCCTGCAGGATCCTTTCAGCAGTGTGCAGGTGCCTGACCCTGGACAAACCTTTTCACTTGCGCCTCCTAAATGGCGAGGGAGGGGGGCCTCAATCTCTGCTCGGACAGCTCAGCAGTTGCAAAGAGATTTCTCCTCCGTGGTGAACGTCAGGTCATCTCTCAGTGTGTTCTTTCCTCTTTTCGTAGCTCTCTAAGTCAAGTTTATTCACTTCTTTATTCAAATCTTCTGCATCACTTTTTGGCTATGAGATGTGACCAAGAGAGACGTTAAAGTTTCTAAGATCAATGTGGTTTTTGAGAATTTTTCTTGTTCTTTAAACAGTTTTTACTCTAAATAATTTGACATCAAAGTCTCAATTATGCTTGAAGAGAAAATACGGACTCTGTTGCTGAAAAACCCTCCGAAGCGAATCTGTCTCAGTATTCTCAAGTTTTTATTCACTGATCAGTTTTTTAAAGGATGACTAATTTGGAGTCTGTCAGGTAAAAGGGAGTCTCTGTGGATTTTTGTTCCCTAAATTCCCCCCAAACACCCTCCTGGCAGGTCTAATGCTGGGACTCTAATGACCTCCATTTTTTCAGATGGAGAAAAATGGGGCTCAGAGGGACAAAGGGATGACCCAGCACATATGAGGGGGCCTGGACGGGGTCTGTGTCCAGCCAACTGTGAAGTGTGGCCTGTGCCCTTCACGCCTCGGGGACAGGGTGGGGGAAGTGAGGAAATTCAGGGCCTGTCGGACCAGCCCGGTGTCATGGTGTCAAGGCAGGGCAGTCCCTGGGGGCAGAGAGGCCCGGCCCCCAAGACCTGGATGTGAAAGTACGCTGAGACCCGGAATGCACGCCGCACTTAAAAATGCATTTTAGACGTAATTCGGTGAGTAATACCTAAACACATTCTTACGAAAAACAGCTCAAGCAACCCGGAGTCTATGAGTAAGAACGGGCATTTCCCCTCGGCCCCAAAGGGAGATCTTTTCACCTGGAGTCTCCGGATCCGGTCTCCTTTGTCGCCTTTAAATGGCTGCGTGTGTGCGTGTCGGGGACAGGCCTTGTGTTTCACGAAGGGGGAGCGGGTGTGAAGGGCTCTGCTGGCCTTGCCCACCGTCCTCTGCCCCGGCCTGGGGCTTCCTATGAGTCCTCTCCGTCTTATGCTGCCGCAGCAGCCGGCCCCTCGCAGCAGATTCCCTCTGCCTTCGAGTGCTTGGCTCTGACAAACAGGACACTGCTTGGAAGTCCCCCTCACTGGGGACAGCGGGAAGGACGCGATATTGGGCCTCTGGACACTGGGAGAGGGGAGGGAGAGCCAGGGGGCTGAGTATAAAGTCTTGATGGGGCCAGAGAGCCCCCTGCCCCTCGCCCTTTCAACCCAGACAATGCGAGGGCAGGTCATGGGCTTCCGCGAAGCAGCTACGCCTGGGCTACCCGTGCTCGAGGCCCTGTCCTCGCTTCCTACGCACACGTGCACGAAATCCAGCACTCCAGGGGGGCCCTGGGATGGGGGAGTGGGGGCCTTTTACGGCTCTATGTCAGGTCAGAAAGGAGACTCCAGCCCCTTAGCCTCTCAGCACGCTGAGTGGAGTGCGCACCTCGTGGGTGCTAGGCCTGAAGGTGGAAGGAAGGTGGACGAAGGCTGTGAGGTGGGGTGGAGGCGGGGAGGGAGAGGAGCAGGGAGCCTCCCAGGGCCGCCCCTTCCTCAGGTCTCATTTAGGGGTACGCACAGGAGGGACAAGGAGACCGCTGGCTCTGGGCCCCTTGCAGGTGTTTGGCCCTGTGTGAGTGCACGGGCCAACTCCACGTACACACACGTCCATCCATTCACCCAGCACCACCGACCCCTGCGAGGCCCCAGGCACTGGCCCGGGTTCTGGGGAGAAGCAGGGAACCACTGAGACGAAACCCAAACAGTGAAGCCATACAGCAGGTGCGGAGTGCCGGGGAGAAAAATTCAGGAGGTGAGGGTGCCAGGGAGGGCCAGGGGGGAGGGGAAGGCCCAGTGAGACCCTGGAACGGAGGGAAGAGTGGTCCCTGAGGACTCTGGGAGGGGCACACAAGGCCCAGAGAATGGCACAGCAACCAGGAACACGACAGAGCGTAGTACCAGCTCTCACCGCTGCCCGGCCCTGAGCACTGCGTGCACCCGCACCCCTTGCCTCCACCCTTGGAGGAGGCGGCATCAGATTCCTACGTCACCTGGAGGACAGCAAGCTCAGAAGGCTGAGGGATGAGCTGGGCAGCCCCTCAGCCCCTGAGCTCTCCCGCCACCGCCCCCACGACACACCTGTGGGGTCCTTGTCCTGTTGGCAGGCTGCGGCGGAGCACAGCAGAAGAGGACCAAGTGCTGGGGACCCCTCCAGGCCTGGCCTGGCAGGGCCGCTATACAGTCAGACCAGGCATCTACCAAATGCTAGCTCCCAGGGCCCCGCAGAGGCCTTCGGCATTGAGGGTGGCACCCAGGAAGGCTGTCTCTTGTCCAGGGCAGGGGCCCTGGGGACTGCCACCAACTCCCTCTCCCAGAGATAGTCCTGAGTGGCTCCCAGGCCACAGGGTCACCCTCAGACAGAATTCTGGTTAGGTATGGGGTTTGGGGGGTGCAGGGCCTGGCGACCTGCTGCACCGTCTCCTGGGGCCCCCGCTCGGCCTCACGGGTTTGCAGATATCTGCATTTAGCTTAGTCCTTTCACAATGATTCTCTGGCTGCTCCCTATGGCCCCAGGGGAGACCGAGGGAAGGGGGGTGAGCTGGCAGGTGCCTTGTAAAAAGGGTCCTTTCATGTTGGAGTCTTGCCAGGTGGGCCTGGCCCAGCACCAGCTGTTGGGGGAGGGGCAAGCAATGGCAGGGCTTTGTCACAGGAGTGCCCAGTGCCCGCCTTGTCTACTGCGCCCCTGGGCACCACCAGCCAGCCCTGCTGACCACCCCTGGTCAGGCACAGTGGTGTCAGCTTCTCTGGTTTCTCAGCCTCGCAAGAACCTCAAGATTCTGTGGGGCTCGGGGACAGGAAGTGAGCTGCCCCAGGTGACAATGCAGGTTGTCCGCAGACCCTGTCAGTGGGACTCAAAGGCCAGGTCCTTTCCCACTGTACCACTTCCCCTCTGTGGCCAGGCTGGCCTGTCTTAGCCACAGCCCCAGGCCGTTCCTGCTCCTGCTCGATGAGGGGTGGAGACACAGGTGTCATGCTGCACAGTCCCCTCCTCACGAGGGAGGCCCTGCCCCCTTCCAGGGCTGGGAAATACCACGACTGGGGCCAGAACACTCAGCTAGGCCGCCTCCTCTTGAGAATGTGCTCCCTGGGGCGGGCCGAGCGCTGCCCACAGCCAGGTGGCCTGAGGGGACAAAAGAACTTGTGATCCTGAACAAGCCCTGCCCTTCTGATGCCTCCTCCGTGCAGGAGCCAGGCCCTGACACCCCACTCCAACCTCTGTGCTCAGAGCCTGTGCCCACCCTCAGTAACGGCCTCCAGTGTGACCGCCTTGGGACCATGGTCCCAAGAGCTCTCACATTTGCATCAAGCCTTATGTTCCCAGTCCTCCCAGCAGGCTGGGGAGCAAGGCATGGACGAGTCTGACTCCATCCTCCATCCTCGCGCCCTGCCCGAGGTCATGGGAACGGTGAGCAGCCACGCACAGGCCCTCCTGCCCGCCTCCGCCCGACCCAATGGCTGTGGGCGCCGCTGCCTGTAAAGACTGGACTTCCGTGACGTCCTTTGGTCAAAGTGCTTCCTGGACGGTGTCGCTAGCCCCCGGACAGTGCAAAGCTGCCACACTGCCTGGCCGGGGCAGCAGGCCTGCTGTGTGTGCGCGGGGGGATGGCCCAGGTCTGCTGTGAGGGAGGGTCGGCCTCCGGGTTCCAGGGCAGGACCCCTGGCAAGGTCGCCGGAGCCAGCAGTAGTGACAGCATCGTGTCTCCCCAGCACTTGCAAGGGTCCCAGGTCCTCGGCTGGACAATGATGCCACTTCTCTAGTTAAATGGCACCAGGGACTGGAGAGAAATGTGGGGGAGGTTAGGAGGGAGGAGAGGACCACCTCTCATCTCCAGCAAAAAGTGACATGGCCAGAAGGTAGGCGGGCCACGTCCACACCGCCTCCCTGTCCTGATTGGACACCATGCTCCATCGGCCCTAAAGACCTCCCATACCCTCCCCTGCCCCCACACTACCTGCAAAGACCCCCTTCATAGCCCCAGCTACTGAAGGGCTGAAGACGGTGACGGTTTAGGAGCCTCAGGCCCTCCGAAAAGGCCCCTTCTGGACCTCTGCCCACTCCCTCCGAGACCAACACACACTTTACTCTCAGCTCCAAGCTCAACCTTCAACTCCGGAACCAACCCCCTACCTTGGCACAGGGACTGGCCTCCTTCCCAGGTGCCGAGGGAGCTCCTGGTGCCAGCTGCAGGCACTGGTCCCCGTCTTCCCCCCACCCCGTGTGGGCCAGGGCTCCAAGCTGCTCACCACCCTCTCCTCCAAGCGTCCCCCCGCCCGCGCTCGGGCGCCTAGCAGCCCTGTCCTGGGGCGCAGGCCCTACATGTGGGAGGTGCTTTGAGAGACGACCCTCCAGATGGCTTTCTCAGAGACGGCCAAGCCTTTACCCAACGTGAAAAAGCAAGGATTGGGGCCAGAGGCTGGCTCTGCCACCGACCTGCTAAGTGACTGTGACGCAGCTCTGATTACAACGGTCCCCGTTTCATTAACTGTGAAATAGGGAGCATCTTTGTCCCCGCAGGTTGCTGGGGGGCAGTACACGAGTGTGAGAAGAGCTCCATAGAACGTGAAGTGTCCTGCCAACGTCTGGTGACACTTGGAACCTCAACCTTCTATGTGGCTGTGGGGTTCAGCAGGGCCCAAGAGCCTGCCTCAAAGTCAGCTGCTGCCTATAAATCCGTCCTGAGCCCTGGGGGTGGGGCCCTGCCCTCCCGATGCCTCCAAAGGGTTTCAAGTTGGCTGGCCCTTCACTGCCGATCCCGAGCTCTGGCTGCGATGGTGACGTCACAGCAGAGGCCCCGCGGTGCTGGCACTGCCCAGAGCATCAAGCAGGGACCATCCTGACGCCTGAGGAAGGAGGGCAGGCCCTGCTCCTCCTCTTCCTGAGGCCCCTTTCCCCAGACCTCCCCCGCACCCACCCAGCTCCCATGTGTCCAGCCGGGCACAGGGGAGACGCAGGGGCCCCGGCCTGGCTGACGGGATTTCTGGGTTCCCATCCCAGCACTTCCACAGATTCTAACGAGACCCGAGAAAGAAGGAAAGCAAGAGTCAGTGCACAGGCTGGCACTGCCACCCCAGAAACCCGCCTCCAGCCAGCTCCTCTCACCTAACTGTCGCGAACTTACGAATTTGAGCAGCGTAACCCCGGATTTGTGCCCTGGATTTGTTTGAACTCCGCTCTGTGTGATTCCAAAACACAGTCACCGTTCACTGAGTGCTCACCGGGCACTGTGTGAGCCGCCAGCACAGTTTATTAAGAAACACATCAGCATGTGAGCCGGCACAGGGACCCAGGCCGCCTCTGTCACTTCATTCAGTCCTCACTACACAAGGCGACCGACCCCCACGTTCACCTGGGGAAACTGAACCACCAGGTTCTGAGAATGGCGAGGCCCCGGTGCGGAGTCGGACTGGGCACCCCCTCCCCGACCCTACTCTTTATTGTTCTGAGTCAGTTCATCTGCAGCGTCAAAGTGGTGGCTGAGACCAGTGATTTTCAAACTGTTTTTAGCCACAGACCCTTTGTTCGAGTGAAGCCTTAAGTGGAGATGGAACGTGTCAGATGGATAAAGACCTGGGGCCCTGTAGGAGTGAGCGTGGGAGGGCCAGGGGGCTGGTCCCACCAGCTGGGCGCCCTCCCACGCCCCCAGTACTCCCTGCCGGCGCCTGGAGGACTTTGGGTCCTGCAGGGCAGTGACTGCGGCTGACACAGGGCCTGTCAAGTCCCGACCGGGTCTTCAGCCACAGTGAATATTTGCGGACCAGGGACCAGGCCGTGGGGAGGGCAGCCTGGCAGCCCTCACTGGTCCTCCTGGAAGGGGTTCTCAGGGCACCTCATCAGGGACAGCAGGTTGAGGGCCGAGACGCCGGGGACGTGGCCAGCGCAGATCTGCAGCATGCGTACCAGCCGCTGCGCCATGGTGGCCCGCAAGCCTTCCACCTGCGAGAGAGAGCAGAGGACAGGGGTGAGGCAGCACCTGTGTGGCAGCCCTGCTCCCCTTATTCAGAGCAGCCACGCAGGCTCCTTGAGGACAGCTGGGGGGCGAGACGTGGGGACAGCATAGCACACCACTGCCCATCACAGCCATGCCCTGTCCATGTTCACCTCACCCAGCAGCTGCCAACCGCCTCAGCTCACTGCGCCCTTTGCAAGGACACCAGGGGACCGAAGGCTCAGCAACAGGGCTGGTGAGGTCAGGTAGCCTGTCTGGAGACAGTTAGTGACCACAGGGTTGGCACCTAAACCAGGGCTGGTCCCAGCCAACGCCCAGGAGGCAGAGGCCCCAAAGGGTATTTGGAGGGCTGGATAGAGGGTGGCCCTCACTGGGGACAGGCAGATGCCATCAAGAGCTCCATTATCAGGGCTATTGAAGGGCCGCTGGGCCCCAGGAGCTGTGGGGTTCGGAGCGCGCAACGAGACTGTTCTAGGGGCAGACGAGCAGAGACGCTCCATAAGCGTTTGCTGGAGAACAAACAGGGATGCTCGGTGTCCTCCTCGGGCAACAGGTGGTCGGCCTCCTCCTTTTCCTGTCCCCTCACTAACTGGAGGGAGGGCGTCACTAGCCACCCAGACTACAGACTGGGCACCCTCAAGTCCTCCTGCTTACTCTCACCATTTGTCACTTGTCACCTCCTTGGTTCTAAACCCAGAGGTAAAGTCCCAGTCCTCATCCCACTGGCCTCATTATCAGCAAGATTCTCCTTTCAGCGGAATCTGATGCAGCCCCTCCCTCCCGCCTTGAAATGCCCTTCGCCCTGGCTCCCAGGACCCCACATGTGGCTCCCCCCATCCCACAGCTCCCAGCTCATTGTCCAACAGCTAAACCCTGGGGCTGGCCTCTGCATCTGTTCTCCCCACACGCACTCCATCAGTGACCTCGTCCAGTTCCGTGGCTCTAAAACCATCTAAATCCCAAATTACACCCCCAGGCCTCTCCTCCGAGTGTCAGACACATGGATTAACCGCTCACTCAATTCTGCACAGTCATCTAACAGACAGACACCTCATGTCAGCACGTCCAAAGTGGAGGCCCTGGGGGTCCCCCAAACACATTCCTCCTGCGGTCGTGCCCCCATCTCAAAGGCCAGAAACTCGAGTCATCCTCGACCCCAGCCACTCTCACGCCTCGTCTCCAGGCCACCAGCCTTGGGCTGGCACCACCCTGGAACCCCCAGCACCGCAGACTGTCCCACCTCCCTCTTCCCGGACACCACCGAGTCCCGGCCACTGCTAACTCTTCCAGAAATAGCCCCGGGCCCGGCTCCCTGCTTCCGCCTTCGCCTCCTTTCAGTCTCCTCTCCTCCCAACAGCTGGAGGGATCTATTTAAAACCCGAGTCAGGCGACACCCCTCCTCGGGCCTCGCACCCTCCAGTGGCTGCAGTTTTTCTCAGAGTAAAAGCCGCTGCCTTTGCTATGACCCACACGGCCCCTCTGACCTGGCCTCACTGCCACTCGGGCTCCTGTCCTGCTACCTTGCCCCCTGTGTGCTCTGCTTGGGCCACCCACGCCTCCCCGGAGGCCGCGAATACACCGGGCGAGTCCCAAACTCAGGGCCTTTGCACTTGCTGTTTCCCCAGCGTGCTTTCCACCAGGAGCCTGCTCAGCTCACCTTCTTACCTCCTTTAAGCCTTTACTTAACAGTCACCCGCTCCCCTGTCACCCTGTGTAAATCTTACTGCTTTACCACCACCTGACATGTCCTGTCCCACTTCCTAACACATTACGTCTCCACGTCTGTTTTCTCCACTAAATAGAGCTGGGATTCTTTTTTTACTGTTTTGTTCTCTGCTGCATCCCTAGTGCCGAGAACCCTGCTTGGCACCCTGTAGATACATAAAAAAGATCTGTTGAATAGATCCTCTTACTCTAACTTCTGTGGCCTTTGTCCATGAAATACACCCCCAAGCTGCTGGTCTTGCTCAGGCTCCACAGCCTGCTCCCTGCCCCTGCCAGGCCTCCCCCAATCCACACAGCACACACTCCAGGCCTCAGTCCGACCACATCACAACTGCCGGTCACCTACAGGAAGGAACAACCTGGTCCCACTGCCAGGCTCGCAAGCTCTGCAAACCTCTCTGCTGTCGTGCATGTTACGTGTCAGTCTAGCTCGCCGGACTCTGGGTGGGCAGGGCCAGAGTCTGAATCATCTGTGTTCTCAGGGGCCAGCAAGGCCCTAGCAGCAGAGCTAGAAGATCATCTCGCCGGGCGAATCCCACACCTCACTGAGTGGGTTTCCTCATGTGTCAAATGAGATAATTCCTGCCACACAAAGTCCTCAAAATAGGGAGGCGTGTGCCCTGAAGAGGACAACACAGGTACCAGGAGTGGTGACTGTCCAGACACTGGGAGTGCCACCTGAGGGAGGCGGGGTCTGTGTTCTCAGGATGCTGCTGGCTGGAAATGGCCTGTCACAGGCCTGAACAGCTCTCAGGCTCCCAGGGAACCCAGGACCTGGCATGGCCTGCCACCTCCTGGCCACACACAGAACTGTTCCACCCGTCCCCACGGCAGCTAAGTGGCCTCTCACGAGCACCCACATGCACCTGAGCTGTGGAGCAAAAACTGATTCTCTTTTAGACGTAAGAAGACTAAGACTGCGTTTCGGGTGTGTGTGTGACTTGTCCAAAGCCACGGTCAGCAGGCTACAACGATCACAACAACCTGCTGGCCCCACGGCTAACTTACTAGCTGTGAGGCTGTCAGCGAGTCGCCTCTTCTCCCGGCCTGGGGTCTGTTTCTCAGAGGTCTGTGAAGAAAGCCTGGCAGGGGCAGGCACTCCAGGCAGGCCCTGGGCCTCCGATCTGTGAGATCAGAGCTCTGGTCTAGTCGGGGGTTCTTAAAATAGTCGCCCGATATGAAAAACACACCTGTGAGAGTGTGTGCACCTGGACGGAGGCACTGAATGGCGTGATCTTGGGCAGGTCCAATGACGACGGAAGTGGTGGGCTAGTGAGATCAGACGGGTCCTCACGTGATACGGCAACACCTGCCATTTCCACTGGCAACAGTCACAGATCCTGCTAGTAGCAGTGACAACTCTTGCCTACATTCATAATGCTAAATTTCACTTAGGGGTTACTTAAAAAAAAAAAAAAGTAATTTTTTTTCTTGCCCAGTTGGCAGATGCCCTGAATTCTGCTCTCAGATCGGAAGAAGCACCCCTGGTCAGGACCGTGGTGAAGGGCCGGCCGGGTGCTGACTCAGCTCGCTCTGTGTGACACCACTTTGCCTTTGGAACAGGTGTCAGACCCAGAACAGCACAGCAACACGAATCTTCAAAATGAACCTCAAAACCAGTAAATGGACCCTAAAACCAACCGAGCAGGCCCTGGGAGTCCTCAGAGAGGACGACATCAACTCCTGTGGAGGACTTTTGAGCAAAAAGTCATGAGTGTTACGGGCTGTAACTTCAGACTGCAGAAGGAGAGGCTGAAGAGCAAAACTTATCAGCAAAACAGAAGTCTGTTTGGAACCCCCCACGATTAGGACTTGAGGGAAACACCAACAGAACCAACACCATACGTCTCCATCCAACATCTACCCACCCAGCTGCGGTCAGGGTGGTGAGGGGGACGCTGGGCATTCCGACTGGCAGGGGACAGAAGGACGCACTGGTTAATGGGACAGACAAGACGCCTGGCTTCACAGCACTAACACCCCAGTGGAGGGTGAGATATTAGCATAGACCCACAAATAAACACACAAGACGGGGTGATGGGTAGAGGGAAAACAAAGCCAAAAAAAAGTGAGGCAACAGTGATAGCTCCTGGCCTATAAGAGACACTCGAGATGAACATATGTCATCACCCCACTTCACATTCGTGGACCCCCAGCTTAGGATGACCCACCCATGTCACAGCCAGTGAGAGGAAAAGCCAGGATTCAAACCAGGACCCCTTCACTCGGTACTTGGCGAGCCTCCAAGAAGCATTCCCGCCGTGCCCAGAGTGTGGGACTGTCCTTCCCCACGCCCGCATGATCAGAGTCCTCACCTCTAGGTCACAGAAGAGCAGGGGGCTCCAGTAGGTCTGGGCCAGCTTCAGCACGGTGCTCTGGTGAACGCTGCAGTGGCTGTCCCGCCCAGCTGCAAAGAAGCCGTGAGTGCGACCTTCCCGGCTGAATCTAGGAAGCCCTGGGCTAAGGAACGCACTTCCCCTCTCCGGGCCTCAGCTTCTGACTAGTCAGTGGGGTGACGATCCTGTTCTATCTTCTTTTGAGAGCAGTCAGGGGCATCAGATTAGAAAATGAGGCTGAAAGGGCTTTCTTTGAGCCAGTGCTTTATGAAAATGCGAGTTTCCTCTCTTTAAAATGAGGACAGTAACAGCCCCATCCCACCCAGTTAGTATGTGGACTCAGAGACTTGATACATAGAAACGACCAGGCATTCATTTGTTCACCAGTGCTGACTGAGAACAATCTGTGCCGGGCCTTCCCCAAAAGGAGTGCGCAGTTCAGCTTGGGGATGCTACCTAACCTCGTGAGCAGTTTCCTCAGCCATAAAACAGAGATAATGAGACCTACCTCAAAGGGCTGTTTGTTGTGAAGATTAAGTGACACAGAAACAAAGCACCTAGAAGTGTCTGGCGTGCAGTGGGTGCTCAGTGAGGGTTAGCTATCATTATTCCCCCTGTCAACACTACAAAGTTGCAGAGGCGGCAGGACTTGCTCAGAAAACGACGAGCTGAACCAAAGAATGGGCGAGGATTGGGAGGTGAGACAGGAAGGCAGAGGCCACACTGCAGACCACACTGTGCCCTTCTAGGAGTCTGGGCCACAGTGGACGACCGTGCAACTCTAAGCGATGGCCTCAGCAGAATGACCTGCTCAGACGTGCCGTTGGAAAGGCCGACGGCAGGTCAGATTCCTAAGCACATGTTCTGTCCGTCACCCAGGCCACCATAGCAAGGAGTCTACCTGCGATGGATGCACCTACCGCCCGTGGCGAGGAAGGCCACCTTCCCCAGGAAGAAGGTGGCGTCCACATGGCGCAGGGACTCCTCCACGTTCCGAAGGCTGGGGTGGCCAGGCCAGGGCGAGAAAACAAACCAGAGGACAAACCTTACAACAGAGAAGGCAGAGTGCCCGCTCCTCACCCCAGACAGACCAAGAGAATGAGAGAAAGGTGACAGGAAACTCCCCTAGGGGAATACTTCGTCATTTCATTTTTTAAAACTACTTTTAATTACAAAGTGAGTCGAGCTTGTAAAATGTTCAAATAAGCATCGAGCCGGGTTCAGTCGGGTTCGATGCATGTTACATTCTTTGGGAGGAGCGGAGCACCATGCCCTGCTTTCCCAGTGACGGACACTTGTGTGGTCTCCAGTTCTTCGCCATTACAAAGATGTGTGGACATTTGTTTACACATCCTCACACGTCCAAGCAAATGTTTCTGCAGGACAGAACAGCTGGGACACTGTACATTTTTAAGAAATGTACTCAGGTATTGCCAGGTTGCTTGCTAATAAGGTCCCAGTATTTAAACAGGGGCGCCTTGAACTCCTGGGCCAAGGCTTTCGTGCACTGGTGTCCAGGGAGTGAATTGTCGTCTCCTGGCCAAAAAGCCATCTTGGTCAGGTGGCCCATCCAAGGTTTTGCCCTGAATGAACAAGGCCAATAGCAACGATGGCCATGTCCCTAAGTGTGGCTGTAGAGCGGGATCTCCCCAAAGGCCAGCTGGTGTTCCTTCTGGTGAACAGAGAGACAGCCCCGCAAAGAGCAACAGGTCTGCTGAGCCGGGACCACCAGCCAACATGGCAGATCTCAGCCCTGGCTCAGCCCTGCCAGGGGCCCACGTCACTGCTGACTCTTCCAACTGGTCAGGTGGCCAGTCTGGACGTAATCCTGATGCCACATGTACCTGGCATCTCTGTGCCCCTGGGTTTCCAGGTGTGTCTACTACAGCCTTCTTTCATCCTCTCCAGATGACCAGGTGTCTGCATTGGTTTCTGTGCCCTGCCTAAGCTCAGTCAGCCAAGAGGGAGAGGGCAGACCTTCCTTTTGTCCTCTTAAAGCTGGCTGTGGTCCTGTCCCCAGGGTTGCCAGCACCATAGGGAGACCAGGCCATAAGGGTCACCACCACTCATGCTGCTATTGCCATGTCCCCACATGAGACTGGGCTCCTGACCTTGACAGACCTTAACAGTCCTCTCAACACACTATACCCCTTACATTAACTTCACCTGGAACATTCTGCTCACTCCTGGAACATTCTGCTTTACCTGGCTAGCTCCTTCTCATCTTCCAGGTGTCAATTTAGGTGTCCCCTCCACCAGAAAGTCTCCCCTGACCTAAGTCCTGAGAATCAGAGGTCTTTTTTGGGCTCTCACAGATCAACACTTCCTTCTTTGTTCAAAAGTCCAGCCCCTCCCACAGTGGGCTAGGAGCACGCTGAGGACGGGGTGTGTTTCATTCATCTCTGTGCCTGCTGTCAGGGATACAGAGTAAGCCTCAGAGAGCATTAGCTAAATGCTCTGCTAGGATTTATCAGTGTCTTGTAAACATCTTGCACTGACCACTGGCTCCCCCACCCTTACCGTCTAGGTTAACCCCAAGCAGCCTCTCTCTGTCTCCTCTCCTTCCTACTGTATGAGGTCCCGGCCCCAACACAGCCCAGAGCCAGGAACACCCAGAACACCTGAGTCCCAACAGCCCCATCCTCTGGCCCTCACCTGTATTTGCTGTGAAGGTTGACCACGAACACAATCAGGTCAATTCGGGGGCGATTCACATTGGAGGGCAGAGGGAGGGACTGTGCCAAGTGGCTGAAAAACAAGAAATTGCAGGACTAAAGATATACATACCGACATGCTAGCCATCGTTCACATGCTGCCCTTCAAAGAGGAAGCGGCTGTCAAGGGCTCCTCACCTATTCGCCTGATCCACTGTGGGCAAGACGCCTCAGGTGAGTACAGGGTCAGGACTGGGCAGAGCCAGTCTTATTCAGATTACTCCCATCTGGCTCCCTCTGCCAGAGAGGAGCTCTGTTTAGTAACTGTCTTAACAAAAGGGTGTTTTAAATAAAAGACAGCATGGGGCTAGCCAGCTACCCTGCATGCTGGCAGGGATACCAGGCTCATACCACAGGGCTGTTGGACTGTGACATTTTGGGTTAAGACCGAACTCCTTTGGAGACTGCAAGAAGTGGGCTCAAATCCCAGCTCTGCCAATTACCAGCTGTGTAACCTTGGACGAGTCACCCTCTCCATTCTCATCTGAACTTGGTTCCTGGTTGTCAAATAACCAACTTAAGTAAATGAACAGGTGAACAAGGCCGGCAGGGTCAGTGAGGACAGATCACCCGTTAAGGATGGCTAAGGGGTTGGCCAACCCGCCCCACCTGCGCCCGCCTCTCGGGGCGGCTCCTCTCCCACACCCAGGCCAGAGTGCAGACCACTGCCGCCCGATGGGACACCTCCAGCCTCAGCCACTTACACCTTCAGCATGGAGGCGCAGTCCTCCTTGAGCATCGAATCGGCCAGCTGCTGCAGAAGAGTATCCTCTGCGCCCACCAGCTGCCCGGAGAGAGAAGGCGGCCGACTGACCTCTTTGCACAGCCGTCCCTCTGGGGGGCCTGGGCGTCCCGGCACGGCCCGAAGGCGGCCGCGACTCCCAGCATCCCGGCTCCAGGGCGCAGGTCGCCAATTACCGAGAGAGGACTCCGCCAGGCGCGGGGTGAGGGCTTGAGGTTTGCACCCGGGTGCTCGGGTCCTGTCCGCACAGCCCTTACTACCTCCCGGACCCTCCCGGCCTGCGCACCCCGGGAGGCCCGACTCCGCTAAGCCGGAAAACCAAGTCCTCGCCCCGCGCCGAACTCAGCTACCCGGCACCCGGCCCGGCGCGCCCCTATTGGTGAGGGCGCCCTTCAGTCTCAGAGGGAGGCTCCTCCGATTGGCTGAGAGTGTGGCCGCCCCGCCCACCACACCCCTGCCGGAAGAGAGAGCGCCCGCGCCCCAGGGAGCGCGGGGAGCCGAGCGGCGGAGGCACCGCCGCGGAGGAAGGGCCGGCGGGAGGCGGGGCCGCGACGCCTACCAGGACGGTGGCCGTGTTCAGGTCCGGCAGCCGGTCCTGCGGCCGCAGCACCGACATCGCGGGCGCTGGCCGAGCCGCCGCTGGAGCGGCGCGCGCCTCGCTTTCAAACCGCCCGGAGCCCGGCGCCCAGGCCTCCCCGCGGGGCACGTGACCGCCTCTGGGCGGGGCGGCGCGGGGCGGGGCGGGGCCCTCTTAAAGGAACCGCTACCTCCTTTTCTGGGCCTGTGTTCCCGCGCTCGCCCCAAGATGCTTAAGGTGCTGCCCATGGGATAGTAGTAGGCCTTTCATTTCACTCCTCGGCAGAGAAGGTATTCAGTGATTCCTTAGTGCACTTTCGTTCACTCGGGCTCATTCACCGAGCTCTTGATTCCTTCCAAGTCTGCCGCTCCCACGTCTTCCCCATCTCCGTCCACTGCATCTTTGCAGCAACTTGAGGTCATTCTTGGCTCCTCTTCTTCACCGTCCACATCCGATCCTTAAACAAGCCTGTGGGTTCTAATTTTAAAATATATCGGGAAGCTGACCGCTTCTCACCGCCTCCACTACCACCTCCAGGACAAGCCTCTGCAGTCTCCCCCCAGGACTGTTGTCGCAGCCTTCTCACTGGCTCTCTGCTTCCACTCTTGTGCCCAGGGCTACCAGGTATTCTCCACACAGCAATCAATCATCTTTTCAAAACAGAGATCAGAGCCGGCCACTCCTCTGATCAAAACCCACCAATAGTTTCCTTCTCAGAATACATTGCAAGCACTTTACATGGCCTTTGAGACTTAGCGGAGTCCAGCCCCCCACCATCTCCTGACCTCGTCTTGGGTGCTTCTCCCTCTAATACGCACTCTAGACACATGGGCCATTAGGCTGATCCTCAGCTATTCCAAATGTCCTCTTACCTCAGGACCTTTGCCTTTATGGTTCCCTCTGGCTGAAATGCTCTTCTCTCAGATAGTCACGTGGCTTGTATCTTCACTTACTCATGTTTCTGCTCCAATGTCTTCTTATCAGAGGGGCTTTCTTAACGACCTATCTAAAATAGCAAGCCCCCCCATAGACCCTATCTCTCTTGTTCTGCTTTATTTTCTCAATAGCACTAATCTCCATTTCACATATCACCAAGAACTGTGCAGCCTCAGATTTTACTTATTTACAAACTAATAAACTGTTTATTGTTTAGTAATAGTCTGTTACTATTTCATGGATGCCAGCAGAAGACATGAAGCTCTCTGTAGGAGACAAATGACTTTATTGCTCAGGGTAAAAGCAGTAGTCAGGGCTTTGTCTTTGTTGGTGTCAGTTCCCATTCGCACCATCCCCTGCAGAAGACCTATCATGGATGCCTGTACACCTCATGTATGACATGAGTGAATTAGAGATTCGCTGCTTTTATAGTGAGTAGTAAGCCTGTTCTTTGTCTGGGGGAGATGTAACCTCATCTCTCAAGGTACCTGGCTACAAACACAGCCCTGATAAATGGCCTGGGTAAAGAGCTTTCAGGACCTTGCTTTGTTGTCATACTCAGGGACACTTGGGGCCTTAGGCAGATGGCCTCTCCCAACAGTTATATAATTACTTGTTCATCGTCTCTCCAACTAGAAACTAAGATGCATGAGGACAGGACTGTCAGTTTGTGTGCACAGACAGCACTTTAAAAAAGTGCCTGGTACATTGTAGTTGCTCAATAAACTTTTGTTGAATGAATATATTGGTTTATGTTCATTCATTTATTCTCGGTGATTTATTCAATATTTCCTAGGGCAGACCCAATGCCCCACCCTGAGAACATGGGTGATTCGAACATCATTGGTTAATTCAGTGCGAAGGGGGCATGAGACTGTGATGACACAGTGTACTCATTACTGTGACATCTGTGAGAACAGAGGCATACTCCCTGTTTAACCTAAATCCTTCTCACTGCAGATGAAACTAATTATCTTTTGCTTAGAAAGAGCTGGAAGTAAATGGCTTCATGGAACTCCCACCCCAGCACAGGTGGGGCTTTGATTCCCATGGCAAGGGATGTAGAGGGACTGCCCAAAAAGTCAGGTAGTGGTGAGTACTATGAAAATAAATAAGATGCACCAGGGATACATAAAGATGGGTAGGAAGAAGCTATTTTAGGCCAGGCGAGGCTTCTATAAGAAGGTGATGTTTGAGCAGATGCCTGAATTCAGTGAGAGAGGATCCAATTAAGTATATTGAAGAAGAGGGTGCAGGCTGAAGGAGCAGCAAGAGCTAAGACACCCAGGAGAATTCCTGACATTTCTGAGGAACAGCAAGGAGACCAGTGGCTGAAGCAGAAGGAGTGAGGAGATGGTTGGAAGGAGACGAGGCTAGAGAGGTGACTGAGGGCCTGGTGACTGAGGCCCATAGAGAGTCATGAAAAGGTTCTGGACCCTAGTCAGCACTTTCTAGAAGGGACTGAGCTGAGAGCCAGTCAGTCAACACGTGCTGAGGGCTCGCCGTGGACCAGGCCTGGTGCTGGCACGAGTGAGCTCGGCACCAGACGTGTCATCCCTGCTTCAGGGAGTTATCAGTGGTGGATGGGCAGATGAGGACAACCAAAGGCAGTGCAGTGGGTGAGAGCCACCTGGAGCAGCGGGAGCCCGGACGAAGGTTCACGAAGGACCCCTGGGGAGCTCTTACGATGGGAATGATTGTTGGGGAGTGATTGTTGGCTGAGGCATCAGGGTGAGTTGGTGCTTGTCCTATGGGCTGTGCAATAGGAGACAGTTGTGTGTGGGCTCCACAGTGTGGTACAAATTAGGGGTTGGCAGGAAGGCCAGCCCCAGGAGGCCCACCCACCATTTCACAGAAGCTGCGCTGGCTTTATCTCTATTTGGGCTTCCCAAACGTTTTTGTGTGACTAAAGAATCATGGGGCTAAAAATAATATATCTAAAAGCACATTTCTTTACAAATTTATTATAATTGACATATAACGCCAATTAAAGGATAATTGACATATCATATGCTACACATGAAATATACCATTTGATAAGTTATGACGTGTACATCTAGAAAGCCACCACTGCAATCAAGACAACGAACAAACCCGTAGTCCTAAGTTTCCCCATATCCCTCTCCCGACTCCCTTCTGCCCTCCTACTTCAGGCCATGGGGGAGCTCTTTGGCAGCTTTGCTCATAACAGCCCAACCCTGGCCACAACCCAGATGTCCTTCAGCGGTGAAGAGAGGGACAAGTCGTGGCATCGATACGTGCAGCGTCAGCGAATGGCGGGAGCACTGTGCCAAGCCACCAAAACCAGACACTAAGCAGTGTGCACGGTGTGGTTTCATTGATACGAAATACGAATACAGGCAAAACCAGTCTATGGCGATAGAAAGCAGATGAGCGGCTGTCAGGAAGGTCTGTGACTGGCCAAGGCTTTCAGGGGACTGTCTGGGGTGATGGAAGTTCCTTAGACATCGATCTGCGTGGTGAGCGCACAGGTGTACACACAGGTCAAAATTCTTCACTTAGGACTTGCATTTTGCTGAATATGCCTTATTTCTCAGTAAGAACCCCTCTGTGAACTCAAACTCACTCCTCTTGCCCCACATGTGCTGGAGAGGACCCACCACCCTTGCAGGGGCCCAGATGGTTCCAGAGCTGGCAGGGTGTCTGTGAGGTGGGGGACCCAGGTCCTGAAGCCATCTCACCCCACAGCCTCTTCTGAGCCCCGCGGGCCTCTGGGGTCGCTCTCTCCTCCTGAGACAATGACCGCTGCTGTTTACAGAACGCTCACCAGGCGCCTGGCACTTTGCAGACAGTATCTATGACACAGGAGGGAGGACCCAGGCTTGGGAGGTGGACCTCTCCCACCCCTACCCCCACTTTCTCCTTAGTTTTGTCACTGGGAAACTAGGTGACCTAGAAGAAGGAGAAGGTAAGCAGTTTTACCTCTGTGAGCTGCAGCTGCCTCACCCCACGGTGGGCTCGCAACATCGAGGGGATGTTGTCATGGGGACCGTCCCTGGCATATGGGGATGCTCAGTGCCTGGGAACCACAACTCTCTCAGGCCATATCCCAGCCAGGGGGGCTATGTGGCTGTGGGGCAGAACCGGGAGAAGCAGGCCCTGTGTGGGAGCCTGAAGGCTCGGACCCTGGCACTGTGACTTTCTTGCTGTGTGACCGTGAGTGACCAAAAAACAGGTTAACATGAATAAAGCACTGGCAAATGCTATGTTGGACCAATATGTCCAGACTCTCAGGCTCAATCTGGGTTCTTCCCGCTGTCATATGTGACCCTCATTGGCTCTACTGGTCACTGCCCATGTCCCCACCCACTTGCCAGGGACGCCAATCTCTCCCTAACCTCAAATGCAAGACTTCAAACCCTCTCAGTTTCTCAGCCAGGTTCCCTGCTCTCCAGGCACCAGCTGTGAGCCCCAGCGGGCTGCCGGGCAGCTCCCATTTCTCTCCAGAATCCCTCAGACCTGTCCTGCCTGTCATCTCTGTATCACAAGCACAGTGCAAGGGGTTTAGAGGGCTGGTTGCCAGAGCAACAGAGGATAAAGCCCTTGCTCTGCCAGGCTGCTGATTGGCTGAAACAGGTCCCGCCTCCTGCCATCCTGAGGGTGGGAGGCAGAAGGAAGCGGCTCCCATGGGCAGGGAGAGGTACCAGGGTGCTGAGCCATCCCAGGACTGCTGCCCCCCATCCGACTCAAACCCCTGGGCCTGAGCTCTGTCTCCCATGGGGGACATTGGCCTCACCCTTCCTCTGCCTCCAGCACCCAGCACTGCCACAGATGGCAGTGTCTCTGGAGACAGAAGCTGCGACTGAGTCCACAGGCCGACACTGAGCCGCTCAGGCCGAGGTGGTGTGCTCAGGGCAGAGCCCCTGAAGCAGGTATCTGCAGGGCGCGAGGTGGGTCTGGGGGCACGCGGTGGGTGGCGGACTGAGAGGTGCTGCGGGCTTGCGGGGCAGGGAGGACGATTGTCCTGGTTAGGACTTTGGCTGGAATGGGGCTGGAAAATTACTTGTAGATCATCTGGTAACCCCCGCCCCACCTCATCACTGTGCATGGGGAACCCTGAGGTCCAGAGAGGGTGAGGAGTGGCCCAAGGTCACAGAGAGTGCCAGTGAGTGTTTTTCTTCAGCTAGGCCAGTCCCCTGAGAAGCCAGGCAAAGGGCTAGGGGTCCTCAGTGTGCCCCGGAAAGCCTGGGATTTTGTTCACAGGGCGGAGAGGAAGGGGGACCCTGAACTTCGCTCCACAGAGCCACGACATTGCATCTGAAATGGCTTCTGCTCTGAACGTGAGGGCACCCCATTCTCATGTTCGAACTGAAAGGGGACTGGGGTCCTGGCTGGGGCCTGGGGAGGGGGTACGAATCACTCTGGCTTTGATTGGGCTATTTTGGAACATCCCTCCTGCTCAGGGACCCCCTTCCCTCCCACCCAACCCAGGCGGCACCAGGCAACTCTGAACCCTGTCTTCGGTGGTCTGGAAGGGCAGATGGTAAGGAGGGCACCGCGCTAGCCCTGACTTTGGGCCATTAGCTCACTCTTCATTTGATTCCTCCATGAATAGGGCACCTTGAGACATGTCCGTGCTTCACAACAGCTGATGGGGACCCTTGAGGGAAAGGGGAGGGGCTCCAGTGGACGCAGGACTGGCAAGCCTGTCTTTCTCTCCTCCAGGTCACGGCCTACCTTGCAGACCCCACCCTGAAAGGAGGGGGACAAGAGGAACTGGATTTGGAGCCAGAGGTCCCAGAACGGGGGCTTCTCTTCATCCCTCCCTGGAGGTCGTTCCATCCAGCCCCCTTCCTCCCTCCCCAGAAGCCAAGGTGGGCCTCTGCTCAGGTGCCTTTCCCCACCCAGGAGGACTCAAACCTCAGGATATCGCTGGGGTTTGGGGTCCAGCTCTGTCACTTCCCAGTTGGGATACCCAGGGCAAGTTAGTAAACCTATCTGTGACATGCGGACAGTCACACCTACCCCGCAGGCCTGTCGCAAGGTTTGTGAACACTTTGCGACAGTTCTCTCCCTGCCCAGCAAACAGAGGAGGGCTCCCCGCCCTACCCTTTTTTATAGCTCAGGGAGAGTTTAAGGATGGGTGAAATGGGTCCTGCTTTATCCCATTTCTGGAGGAGATCATCTGTGATCTGGCTTTTGAAATGTAGACAGGACTTTGCCATGTGAACAAGAATACAAAGGACATTCCAGGGAAAATAAAAGGATGCATGGAGATGGGGACTGTATAACACGCAGGTACACGTGGGTGACTGATAAATGGTTCCATGTGACGGCCCGTAGGGTGCGGGATGAGGCTGGCAGGTTGGCAGAGGGCAGATGTGAGCGCTTTGGGCCCTTCTAAGGGGTCTGGGTAATATTTGTGAAGCACTTTACACCAGCTACTCCCACTTTCCTGCTTTCCAGCCTCTGAGTCACTGGGAATAACCAGAGCTGACGTTCACTGAGTGCCGATTCTGTACCAGGCAGCATGGTGCTGAATTTAGGCATTGTCTTGTTTAACATTCACAATGACAAATAAGGAAACTGAGGCTCAGAGACGAAGAACAAACTACTCCATAGCAGTTGTTGTAGATCAGGCACTGGTTCTGAGCATTTCACATAAGTTATTTCACATTCTCAACAGGCCTGTGACCTAGGCACTGTTTTCATTCCCAGTTTACAGATGTGGAAACCAAGGCCCAAGGTTTTCGGGCTGGTGCCTGTGTCCCTACTCTCATAATTGTAAAATGGCCATGGGCCTGAATCTGGGAGCTTAGGCGGCCCCTGTAGATTTCGACCAGGTCCCCTGGGGATGGGTGTTTGCTCACCGTGCTTTCGCCAGCCACACCTGGCCAGGATGTGCGGGTGGCCGGTGACCCACTCATCTGTGAGGGGCGTGGCAAGCAGCAGCCTCTGCAACTGCACAGTGGAGGCCAGGAGGGGTGGCTCAGAGGGGACATCGCCCAAGCTGTCCTCCACTGAGAGCTCCGAGGGGTCAGTCACCTCAGTGAATCCCCACTAGACTGTTAGTGTCACTGAGGCCCTGAGAGGTAAGGCAGCTTGCCTGAGGGCATGTGTGCCTGGACTGAGGGTAAGCCAGAGCTGTCACCCTCCTTTTTTAAGGGCAAGTAGGGGCTGGGTGGGCCTCCTGTGATGGGGCAGCTCTGTGCTTGATCGGAGGGGCCTGGTCTTGATCAGGCCCCGCCCCCCACTATCCTGAGCCTCAGTCTTCCCGTCCGTAAAGTGATGCCTGGACCTCCTGGCTCTGTGAACCTTCACAGGCCTCCTCAGGGGGGTGGGCAGGACAAGGGTCCCCTCTGCTGGGCCTCACCGCCTGTGTCTCAGCAGCTGAGGCCGCCACGATGCCACACTTCCTGGACTGGTTCGTGCCTGTCTACCTGGTCATCTCCATCCTCATCCTGGTAGGCTTCGGTGCCTGCATCTACTACTTCGAGCCTGGCCTGCAGGAGGCACACAAGTGGCGCGTGCAGCGTCCCATGGTGGACCGTGACCTCCGCAAGACACTGATGGTCCGTGACAACTTGGCTTTTGGAGGCCCGGAGGTCTGAACTGAACTGGCCCTGGGCTGGAGGTTGGGCACCGGGCACTGTCCCCCACTTCACCCACCCTGGAGACCTGGGGGTGCAGGGAGGATGACCTCTGGTCCTCCAGGCCTGGGCCTCTCATCAGAGGCCCCTGGGTGCTCCAGGAAGACCCTGGCTGTGAACAGATAGGGCCCCTGGGTTCCTCAGGGTGTCATTGCTGTTGGGCCTGGGCTTGCTCCCCGTGTGAAGCTAGCTCACCCCATGCCCACCTTGGGGACATCCATTTGTGCTGCCTAGCACCCTCCACCTGGAGTCCTGGAGTCCTGAGTTCCAGATCTCCCATTTCCCCACTGAATCCCCAGTTGCACTCAGACCCCACTGCACCCAATGGCACCAACCCCACAGCTTCACGTGGTGGCTTCACAGCTGACCCAAGCAAAGTCTCCATCTGGAGGGATGTCAGCTTGGGACAGTCCCGCACAACCCCTCTGGACTCAGGCGTGGCACTGGTGTATGTGGAGGGGTGTGCAGAGGGGCAGAACCGTAAGGAAGGAGGTGTGTGTGTGTGTGTGAGAGAGAGAGAGAGAGAGAGAGAGAGAGGGAGAGAGAGAGAACATATGTGAGAGGGAAAGTGGGGGCCCCAGGCAGGGCAGGAAGTGGTGGGGATGGGGTGAGCTCTGTGGGCCCTGCAGAGACCAGCAGCAGTTTTCACCTTCCTCCCTCTGCTGAACTTCCCTACCCCTCCCATTCCCCAAGGCTGAGGCAGGTGGCAGGAGTCTCTGTCTGCACCCACCCCCAGGTCCTGTACTGCACTTGTAGAGTGGAGCCCAGAACCCCCTGAGCCAGGCCCCCCAGGACCTCAACCCCACCCTGGAGCCTTCCTCCTGCGTGGACAGCTGCTGCCTCACTGTGGACACAGCTCCCTCCTCTGGGGCTTCCATCCTAATTTACTGCAATAAAAAGACTTATGACTATCTTTGCGGACTGTCTTCTTCCCCGAAAATCGGACCGTGTCTATGATCTCACTGACCCTCATAGAAAGCATGATAGCTCAATACTCCCCATAGGGATGGGGACACCGAGTCTGGCACTTCTGACATTCCAGACCAGACTGCTCCCTGTCGTGGGGGCTGTTCTGCGTGTTGCAGGATGTTGAGCACCTCTGGTCTCTACCCAGAAGCACTTGTCCCCTCGCCCCAGTCAGGACAACCAAACGGGCTAAGTGGAATCCCTGGGGTAGAGAATCAGTTGGGATATAAATTCAGGCCCAGAGAAGCAAAACAACAGGGTCAATACTTAGTCGATACTTAGGGAGGCTGGGAAGGGCAGTCTTTAGCTGGGTGGCTGTGTGTCCATTTAAAAAGTTCAACTTCTTCGAAAGGGAGAGAACACCTGGACACAGCTACCGTTTCATTTTCCTCGGGATTTGCCCGAGGCCACAGGGCAGTGGGCTGAGCTGTGGACTGGGTGTCCGGACCCCAGGCCAGGGCTGGCTCTCGTGCATGCCCCACCTAAGGAGTCAGCGAAGGCCGAGCTGCCTTCTCGCGCCTCCACGGACAGGGCTGTTCTTCCTTCTTGCAGAGCTGGGTGAGGGGGAGGCAAGAGAGGCAACTCAGGGTCACAGCCATGTGCCTCCTTCACTTCTGTGTCCTGGGGGCCTCTCTTGCCTCACCTTGGCCTGGCCCTACTGTTCCTGGGTCTCATAGCCTGGACCTCCCACCCTGCAGAACACCTGGCAGCCGGTGGAGATTTCCCCGCCAGGCGGCCTCCCCTCACTATTGCCCAGGACTCTTGTAGGCCCAACTGAACTGAAAACAGGGGAAATAAAAGGATTCGGTTCTGGACTCAGGCTGGACCCTAGGGCTCACAGACGTCCCCAGACACACCCTTGCTCCATCTGCCTCTGTCCGTTCAGTCGTGCCTGCCCTTGAGTGGGCTTCATCCTCGGGTGGACTCTCTCCACATGGTGGTCACGTGCCCTGGGAGTCCCAGGCTCACGCAGCTCTTGATTTCAGGGGACAGCATATGTCTTCTTTTAGCAAAAGCGCAGGGGGTGGACTCCCGTGGGTCCCCAGGGTGCGTGAGCTCAGGGGAGGCAGTGCCCTGATTGCCAGGCACCTCTGGGACACACCACTGGAGCCAGGAAAGAGTCGGTGGCACTAATCACGTGGTCTGCAGGGGGTGGGGATGGCGATCGCTGCTGCTGGCTAAGGGAGGGGAAGGGATGCTAGATGGAAATGACTGCGGACGCTGATACATAGAGGAGGAAACAAACTCAGAGAGAAGTGACCCACCCCGAGTCACCTGGGGATTACTGCCACCTGGGCTTGGGACTGGGAGTCTGAGGGAGGGCAAGGGTGGACAGGAACCCCAGAGTTTGGTGAGCATGTGAGCTGGGGCTCAGAGTATGGGCTGCCAGGGCAGGCAGGGTGTGGCAGGGGTGGGCAGGTGAGAGGGTGCCCTAAGGACCTACTGGAGAGTGGGGTCTTTCCAGTCCCTTTCAAATTACTCCCTGTAAGGACAAGGGGGACCAGCTCCACCTGCTGGATAGCTAGTCCCACACTGCCTCAGTTTCTCTTGCAGTTCCAATCCCATGGTATCCTGGGCTCCCTTCT
This sequence comes from Cynopterus sphinx, assembly GCA_030015415.1. Lineage (NCBI taxonomy): Eukaryota > Metazoa > Chordata > Mammalia > Chiroptera > Pteropodidae > Cynopterus > Cynopterus sphinx. The sequence continues at coordinate 170,579,803 of CM057380.1, forward strand.
GAGGGATTAAACTTCTTCCATTGTGCAGCCCTGGACTTCAGGAGTCCCTTCAATGCTAATTTAAGGGAGCGGAGCTGTGAGGTGCCGGGGGAGAGCTGGGAGGCCAGGATGATAAGCTCGGTGCTGCCACTTACCAGAAAACCATTTCCCAGCCGTGGTCAGAGGCAGGACTGGCAGGGCCCCAGCAGAAGCCACGAGTATGAGTTAGGACTGAGGATCACAAGGGACAGGCATCCCAGCTCGACTCGCTTAGGTAAGAATGGGGAGTTATCGTGAGGACACTGGGGTGTTTGGGCCCTGCCCTGAAGGGCTAGAAAGACCCCTTTAGGAGTCTTTCACAGTTTTTTATTCTTGCTTCTGTGCATCCACTTCATTAGCCAGCCACCCCCCCCACCCCCCATCATGGACGGTGTAGCAGCCATCTGCTGACAAGTTTTACATCTTACACTTCCAGCCACTAGAGAAATACCTCCGCCTCTCTGGCCTGAAGTGCAAATACCCCTGGGGAGAGATTCATCAGCTCATCTTAGGTCAGGTGCCCACTTCCCATTTTAAAACAATCACTCAAGGCTGGGACAGGATCTTACCTGTGGTCCAGCCTGGGTCAGGGCCCACTTGGACTAACATGACCTGGGCTCAGGTCATCTCAGAACGAGGCAGCTTTCTTGGGAAGGCAGGGGTCAGAAGGAATGATGTAAACTGCTCCCCCACCCCGAGCCCAAACACACCAAACAGGCCCTAAAGGTGCTGGCGGATTGGGCTTGATCGCTGAGCTGGGGAGGGCCTCGAGCTAGGTCTGGCCTGCAGCCAAGCCTGGTTTGTTTAACACAATGTTTTGGGGGAAAAAAATGCAAATGAGTTGGCAACATTTAAAAGACAGGAGATTTCACACGAAAATTTCTTTTTCAGACTTCTCTTTAAAAATAAAAATTCTGGCCACGCTGTCTGGAGTGTGAATGTGTTTACAAGCAGGGAGGATGTTGACCGTGACCTCCCCAAGGCCTCTGCAGGAGTCTTCCTCACGGGAGAGCTGTCTCTGTCCAAGGGCCTGGGCTGCTGAGGAGGGGTCTGAGACTCAGAGAGGGTGAGAGATCCACCCAAGCCTTCTGCTCTTAAACCTGGGTTCTTTCTTAATCTCCCCAGGGCTTGTGACATAAGTGTTTATTTACATCTGCTCCTCTCATAAAGGACCCAAGGTTTCAGTTAAAGTAGCCCCATGCATGGATGTGAGAAGGAAATATACCGACTCTTCACTCCCACTATAAAACTATTGCTTGTCTCTGAGCTTCCTGGCAGCCAGAGAGAAAGAGGAAACACAAAGAGGTTATTTTATCTGTGTTATGTGATAGAAGGGAGAGACTGACAATGCATAAAAGACACATTTTCTGATTTTAAATACTAAAAAGAAATAACTCAAATGGGATGTTAAAGGCAACACAACGGACTGTCCTCAGCATTTTTTACAAGGGGCAGGATTGACCCAGATGGCAGAGCCTACAGAAACAGGCTAGTGCACACAAAAGCAGATTTTTCCATCTGCCAGGGCATGCCAGCGGACTGTACTGGGAACAATTCAAGGTTAGGGCCTGACAATAGTAAATCACACAAAATTGTGCATTTAAATTGCGTGTCTTTGGGCAAGTTTCCTCAGCTCTTAGACATACAGCTGAACTCATCAAGCAATCCTGGGCGCCAGGCACTGAGAATCCAGATAAAGGCCCCCTGCCAGTGCCTACCGTTGTGCTCAGCTCACGTCAGGTTTTCTGTAGAGAGAGCTGGCTGTTTGTCTTCATCACGCCTGCCCTGCCTGCTTTGGCAAACGTCAAAGGAGGTAGTCGGGAGGAAAGTCCTTTGTAAATGCCGTGTGTCATATAGCTAGCCTCTTGAGCCCCACAGTGGGGTGTCATGTACCTGCTCTAACCCAGCACTACGCCTGGCATCAAGAATGCAAAGACAGGATGTGGTTCTCTAGTGTAGCGGTTAGCACGTCTGCTTTACACGCAGAAGGGCCTGGGTTCATGCCCCAGTGGAGTCACAGTCCATGGTCTATGACCATGCCATGCCGCCCTAAACAGCCCGATGTCTGATCTCAAAAGCTAAGCAGGGTCGGGCCTGGTTAGTACTTGGATGGGAGCCACCCAGGAAGGCCAGGTGCTGTAGGCCTAAATCATAATAATAATAAAATGCCAAGACAGGGAAGACAGCCCTGAATCAAAAGAGCTGACAAATGGGACAGACAGTGTGTAAAGAGACAAGTTACAAAACTGTAATTGCAGCAAGTGATGCATGTGTAGAAGCTGAAAACAGAACTGAGGAGGTGCCTGAGTCTTGGGGAAGGGGCTCATCAAGAAAGGCTTCCTGGAGGACTTAACTGCTGAGCTGGGTTTTGAAGGCTGAATAAGAGTTTTCCCTGTAAGGGGAAGGGGACCTGACAAGTGCAATGCTGTGGAGGCTGGAGACAACCGCGCCCTTTCTAAGAACAGTGAGTGAGTGGGGTCATGTGGGTGAAGCACAGAATGCTGCTGAGTAAGTGGTGGAAAGGGAGACCGCACAGCCAGAAGGTGGTTTTTCAAGTAAGCGTTAAGTCCAGGGAGAGAACCTGATGACCTTCCATTGTCACCTCCTCCAGGAAGCCTTTCCTGACCCCACTGGCAGCTTTCTCCATTCCAGTACTAATCCTGTGTTGTGATTTTGTTCACGTGTCTGTGGAGAGCAGCAGTAGCAGCTCCTTGTCTCAGCCTGCAGCCTTCCTGGCACTGGGCAGGGCCTCCATGAAAGCATGCTTGTTGGATGAATAGGGCCGGTCTCTTTGGAAGTCTTGCCAGAGGCTACCCGTCTGCTTAGAGACTAAGATTTTAGAGAGGCTTGAAGGCTTCCTAGGGGTCAAGCTGTTGTGCAGGTTTTTAAAATGCTTTGGGAGGTTTTGCCAAGTCCAAGGAGCTTTTCCTTCCCACCATCTGGGAGCTGTCAGGATCTGGTGGGTGTGTCTGGGCCAAGCCCAGAACAGGGGCACAGAAGGCGGGAATGCGCAGGGTCTCTGTGTAGGAATGGCTGCAATGTTCTGACTCTAGCCCCGGGGGCGTGGCACAGGCTTGTCATTGTTCCACCCTCTCAGTTTTCCACTCTGATGGAGTGCGAAGGCCTTGGGAAGGCTGAGAGACCAGCTTTGGGAGGAGTGCAGAGGCTGCAGCCTCATCACACTGTGAGTCAACACCCTACAGAGAACCCCAGGGAGGGGGGCAAAGCTCCCCTGCCCCACCCCATAAGGTGGGAGGGGCTCAGAATTTGGATCCTGGAGGCCTGGGAGTCCAGCTGCTGATTCACTGTACGAACCTTGCCAAATCCATTTTCCTCTTTGTCCTTGCAGGTGTAAACAGCTGGAATTGATGCCGAAGTCCCAGGACATCATGAGGGTAAATAAAAAAGGCAATCGGAATTACAAGGCAACAATTTTAACAGCTAACGGGGTGTGAGCTCATTACACCCCTTACTGCATTCTTGCAACCACGCACGTGGGTCAGCAGTTCTGTTCACCAAATATTTCTAGCTCTTGGTAGGGTCACACACCCCATGGCTTCCTCGTGTTGGATGGGTCATGCGACTAGTTCTTGCCAGTAGTTGTGATCAGAAGTGAGTCCAGGACAAAGCATTTCTTAGCTAGTGTACGATTCAGCTCTCTCCCTTTCCTTCTGTCACAATGACCCTGAAGGTGGCTGCTGGGTCCCAGAGTGAAGATGACATGGAGCAGAGCCTCAGCTGAATCAAACCACAGTGGACATGAGGCACGAGTGAGAAATAAACCCTTGTTGTTTATTGGGCTTTTGGAATTGTTACTGTGGCCTAACTGAACCCATCTGACTGACATAGACCCCGTTTTACAGATGAAGAAACGGGAGCTCAGAGAGATTGTGACTCGTTTGAAATCACACAGCTGAAACGAACCCAGGTTTGAGATTGTGCCACTTCTCTGGGAAGCCACCACGATGATTTTCTGCTTGGTGGAGGTCTGTCCTTTGAGGCCACTTGCAGTCCCGTCCGTCGGTTCGTGCGGAAAAAACTGTGCAGACAGGAGGAGGCCATGACCACGCTGGGCCACTAGAGGGCAGCTGAACCCAGGCCTGCAGCAGTTGCTGGGTAGACGCGTCCTCAAGGCCCCTCCACACAGAGGACAGGGCCGGGGCGATGGGTAGGGGGGGAAAAGATGAATGAGGACTCATTCTTTGCTCCGAAGGCCCTAATAGCCTGACAGGGAGTGAGATGGAGGAATTCTAGATCTTCAAGCTTCGTGAGGGCATCTGGTCCCTTCTTGAAAAAGCTCCTGATTTGTTGGCCAAAGTAGGGAGAGGACCCAGGACCCCGACTTGAGCTCGAAGTTTCTGCATCTTGGAGATAATGCAGCGTAGTGGGAGGTGGCCAGTAAGGTTGCCCCTGCCCAGTCTGGCCAGGCAGGACGTGCTGTCCCCTCCTCCGACCTCTCAAGTCAGGCTGGTCCTTAGGCCTCAAAGCCAGGGAAGGAGAAACACCAGACGGCTTCCCTCCCCCATCCACTGGACAGCCAGCCGGTTGCCCTGGTAACCAGAACACAGCCAAGTTTAAAAACTTACAGCTCCACCAGGAGAGAATGAATAAAAAACCCCAGGAAAGTCCTAGGTCCACACATTCACTGTTTATTCATTCATTCATCAGTTCATTGATTCTATAGAAATTTACTGAGGCTGATTCTCACCAGGCCCTTGGAAGCCAGAGAAGTATAAAATCCCAGCCCTTCAGAACTGTGCTGTCCAATCAGCTAGCCACTAATCGAAATTAAATAAAATAAGAAGTCAGCCCCTTGGTCACTGTAGCCACACTTTAAGTGCTCGATAGCCACCTGTGGCTCGTGGCTATCGCATCGGATAGCATGGATATAGAATATTTCCATTATCACAGAAAGTTCTAGTGATGGACGAGGTTCAGAAGCTTACATGCTAAGGAGAGCAGCATGCGGGAGAGGAGACCAGACCAGACAGCACTGTATGGGCTGCGTGCGACGCCCTCGTCAGCAAAGAACAGGCGACAAGGTGAAGATTAGAGGAGATGCCAGGAAAAGGCTTAGCCTAGTTCCCGGCTCAGGGTGAGTGCTGGGAGGGTGTTGCCTACTGTCACTGTTGTATCATGGGTACTGTAAGGGTGTTTGCACGCTGTCTTCCTGAGCTGAGAGCTCCTTCCAGCCCTGGCACTTAGTAGGTGTTCAGGAAACGGTAGCAATTCTTTTTGCCATCTTTATGATTGCTACTGCTGTGATAGAGGCCGACGAGTGTGTGCAGTCCGGCCCACAATGCCAGAGCCAGGCTGGGTCTCCATAGTCCCACGGCCGAGTTCTCTTCGCATCCTCAGGGCTTGGGGAATAGTCGCCGAAGCAGACAGTCCCTCCTCTTGGCCTCCAGAAACTTGGGCTTGCTTGAGGAAAGACCTCGGGTACCGGGTGGGTAAGATGAACTGAGGGTTGTGGCACTAAACAGGGTATGGAGGCAATGCAGAGGGAAAGCAGAAGTGAGGTGGGCTCTGGGAGCCCCTGGGTGTGGCCATATTTGGAGTGTCCCTCTTCTCACTGGTGGCATCTCTCCAGGGCTCAGAGTCTGTGGGTGACAGCGCAGATTTTGGGAGGGCAGGCAGCAGGGTACCATGCCCCAGGTGGCCTTGACTCCAGGGTAGCCCAGACTGGCTGTTATGAGCCTCCCCTGGCCCTTTGGGATTCCAGAGGCTCAGAGCAGCCATTCACTGCCACCCACTCCTGAGAAGCCGGCCCCTCCCTGCCCCAGAGCCCAGTCCAGCAGGGGATGTAGCTGGCAGAATAGGTCCGGAGTGGGCTGGGCCCTCGGCATGGGGCCTGTGGCCTGAAGGCTGAGTGGAAGCCCATGAGCGGACTACAGGGATGAGGTCCCTGAACTGGTCGCCATGGTCACGTTTGGGGTACAGAGGAGGTGAGGGGCCTGCACCAGCCTCAGCTTCCCAGGCTGGGGACCACCGGACTTTTCTTGCTTTCTAAACAAGGTAGGTGGGTATTTGTGTGTGTCCCGGGGAGTGGGTGGGGAGGAGGGATAGGACCAAAGGATGGATGGGAGTGGACGCGTAGTGAGGGACTGGGGATCTGGTGACGGTAGAACAAACAGGTCTCAGAATTCTCATCCAAGGAGCCCGCTCCCTGGGTGGGTATGCACGTGGGGCTAGATGCTTGCAGTTAAGTGCAGGTGAAGGTGCGTGCGCCTAGGCATGTGTGGTTGTGAGTAAGGGCAGGAGGACAGGGCTGCCAAGTGGGGAGGCCATGGAGGCTGGCACATCCCTGGGTGGGTAGAGAGAATGGGGGGCTGGGACGCCACTGTGAGGATGGTGAAGACCCCCTGCTCCAGACCTTAAGGGCCCGGCTATAGGATCACCCCCCTCTCCCGTGAGCCCCTCCTGCCAGCCCTGGCCTGCCCCGCCCCCAACCATCAGGTTCCAGCCTACAGGCTGAAGGCAACAGAAACAGCTTTGTTCCAGAGGGCGAGTTACATGGAGGCCAGAGTGTGCACCAGCCGGCCACCACCGGGAATGGCTCATCCACACAGATCAGCAGCCAGAGGCCCCGACCACCTCTCCCCTCCCCTCCCTCCCCCCTGCAGGAAGCCCCGTGGCTTCTATTCCTGTGCTTTGTGGCTTCTCCAGCCCACAGTGTTTCCGCAGCATCCTCGCCCATCTCCTTGCCTCCATTCTGCTCCCCTCCGATTCCTCTGTCACACTGCCCCAGAGGGGCCGTTCTCCCTTGCGGATCACCCAGGTCATCTTCCAGGGCCTGAGCATTGCTGTGGCCTGGCCTGGGCCCCGGTGCACCTGCAGCCTTGTCTCCCTTGTTTTCCCAGACACAGCCTAGAAACCCCGATGGCGGATTTTCAGAAAGATGCCACACTCCTCACCTTACGCCAACCCAGCCTCCCTGCTCGGACACCAGAGACTGAGCTAATGCTTTGCCCTTCACGCTCGCCTCTGACGTAGCCCCGCTTGCTTCTCCACCTGGTAGGTTCCCCTGGAGCATCACCACTGGACCCATTCGCTGGACAGGGTTCCTCTGCACGCACTCGTTACTTCTCCACTTACGCCCCACCTTCTCTGGGGTCTTCCTCAGCTCTAGCTCTGGTTCTGGCTCCAGCAGAGGGCTGACCCAGGACCCTTTCCTGGTTCCGGGCAGGAACCCCAGATGCAGAACCTGTCCCAAGCCAAACTGCTCATCCCTCAGCCTCCTACCTGGATGCCTGACTCCTATTTTGGCTGCTGTGGGTGGGAACCCAGAGCCCTCTGGCTCCTTCTAGAAGTAGAGGCAGATAAGCCTCCGATAGCTGCCATCCTTCTTCAGGGTTCCTGAACACGTATACCTGACCTCCCAAAGCTGTCCTCAGAGAGACGGGCCACACTCAGGCCCAGGCAAAAGGAGAGGTACTTGCCCCTGCCCCCGAGTTCCCTCCTTCTGGGGGCAGCCTGCTCACTGAATGCCTCCACTGTCGGAACGGTCTTCCACACTCACCCGTGAGATACCTGGGGAGGTATGTGTGTGAGGGGGCCCATGCATATAAGGTGGGTGTAGGTATGGAACTGGAGCTGCAGGAGGACTGGAGTAAGGGACACGTGTACTCTACCGAGGACTTGACGGTCCTCTAAACGAGGCCCCTTCAGACCTAGCGGTGCTACCTGCTGGGCAGGAGAGGGAGGGCTGGCACTTCTAGGCGGGAGCACCTCACCCCTGCTTGTCCCCTTCTCTCTGCTGATCACCTCAGGGGAAGAAGAAAGACCTGGATGGACCACGACTTTGAGATGAAGCCGCACGAAGCCCCGGGGCCTGGAACCTGCTTCTCGCACAGCCGTCTGCTGGGGCACCCTACTCGCCCCTCAAAGCTCCCTGGAGGGGCGTCCCCTCTCATCCCTGTCCTCAGGAAGACCATCCGTCTGGATGCCTTCTCCCAAAGCCACGTCCCACAGGCTACCAGCCGATCAGGCCTTGGAGCCAGGACCCAGAGCATGCCCCCAAAGGAGGTGGGCGACAATCTCGTGCCCAGGAAACTCAGCTCCATCTCCTTAACGCTCCGTCAGAACAGCCAGGCATGGCCCCTGGGCCCCCTAGCTTCTCACTGGAAAGAGGCAACCACCCTGGGCAGGGAGGCTGCCACCCATGGAAGAGAAAGGCTGCCCACTGGGGACTCACCCTCTTTGACACTGGTGCCAGGGAGCAGGGTCTGTGCCGAGGGCCCAGGGACCCCAGGTCTGGCCAAACCCGGCAGGGCGCCTGTGGTGGAGAAGCCCCTGGTGAGTTCTTACCTGGCCCTACCTTTCCAATCTCGATTAGCACAGAAGCTGCCGGGCCCCACAGTGGGTCAGGGGCACCCTGTCTCAATGACTGCCCACATGCCTACCAGAGCTTCCCCAGGAAGAGGCAGGACCCGGGCCAGGGGCCTCCCGAGATCCCGGCTGCATTTCCAAAGGGGCACCCCAACCACAGGGCCTACAATGGCCATGGATTTGACTAATCTGGAGATGACAAGGCCAGGCACAGACAGACATTTAGCCATGATGGCCACCAACAGACCTAGCTTGCCTGTCACCTTAGCTACACCAAACACATCCCGACTGGACACAGGCACAGAGTTCCCTGCTCTGGTTAACAAACTGGGTACAGCCAAGCGGGTCAAGGATGTGGTAGCCCCAGACCCAGTCAAGCTGGGCACAGACATAGCTCCAGCAGGCACAGCCAAGCCACATTCAACTCCGGGGACCACAACTGTGCATCTGGCAGCCCCGGACCTGGTCAAGCGGGGCACGGCCAGGCCGGATCCAGCCCTGGCTTTGGCGAGAGCGAATCTAGCCAGGCTGGACGTAACTATGGATTCTCTTGCTTTGGACACAAGCGGGCTGGGCACAGCCACGGGTTCGGTTGTCCCGGTCACCCTAAATCCAGCCACCGGGGAGACCACAATGGACAGTGACATTAACCTGACCACATCGGACAGTACCTTCTACCCACTGACTTCAAGCAAAAGCATGAACTCAGCCCTGGACCATTCTACAGCAGATGCTGCCAGGGACCTGGCCAGAGAAACCAAAGGTAAATGTGAAGAACTTGGCTGGGTGTGCGCTGGGCTGCTGCTGGGGTGTTGGTGCTGTGGGCTGGGCCTGGAGATGGATTATATGTGGATAGGGTGGAAGGGGAGGGGGGCTCTAAGGTCAGAGTTGAATGAACTGGGGGAAAAGCAAAAGGGGTCGAAGGGCAGAACACAGGGGATACACCCTGAGCTGGGTCCTAAGCTGCCAATCAGAGGTCAGGCTAAGGGAAGTCACCAGAAGGAAGGACTACAGGGGTCACTTGTGGGGAGCCACTATGCTGAGTCCTTCCTTTAGCATCCTCCGTGCTTGTCTCAGTGTGCCCCAAAGCTCTGGAATAGTCAGGTGGCTTATAGGTGAGTCCAGCTTTAAAGCAAACCATCTCTATGAAAATACAGACCAGCACTTCAATAAGGGGTGACCTAAGAAGAGTCGTCACCGCTCTGCTCCTCCTGAGGTGACTGGTGACGTCACCTGAGAATTTCTGTCATTCACATTCAGCCTTTCAGGAAGATACCTGTTGCTTAAAAGGTGCCTCATCCAAAATTCTTTCTTGGTCCCTTACTCCCAGCCCTTTAGTCCTGAAAGGTGGGTTGAAGACTTGCGCATATGGAAGTCCTACCCAGAACTAAAAATAGGTAACACGGAACTAGAAGTTCATTTGGCCCCAGAGAGGCTGTGACATGCCTCAAGTCATGTAGCTGGTTGGTGGCAGTAAGCTAACGGGTATCCAGATCTTAGGATTCTCCTTCCCAACATTTCCAAGGCTCAGAGAGTCTGGATTTGTCAGGTGCTTGAAAGGCACCCAGTCCAACGCCCTCACTGGGGCTTTGGGTGTCAGACCCCTTCCCATCGCACCGCACACTCAGTCTGGGGGAGCTTGCCCCTGCTCTGTCTTCACACCTCCCTGTGACCTCAGTGCTCCCTCTGTCTTCAGCCCAGCCATTCTCCTGAAATGCAGGTGTGGACAGGCAGCCCAGGCTGGACTCCCTTCCCCCCACCCCCATCTCTCAGGCGTGCCCAGAAGCAGTCCCTTTCTTCCTGAACTGAACTGACCCCTGCCCTCCCAGGTCTCAGTCTCTCAGCTGCAGGCATGGCAACACAGGAAACCAGGGCACCCTCCTCCTCTTTCTCCTTCATCCAGTACAGTCTATTTCGAACTCTGTTGATTTACCTTCTCAAGTGTCCCCACCCCTCCATCCCTCTGTCCTGTGATGCCACAGCCGTCCCCTCCCCCAGGGCTCTCCCTGCACGAAGCTGCACAGGAACTGACATATTAGATGGCAGCACTTTCCACTTAACAGCCATGGGTGACTCGCCGTTGTCTTCCCTTAACGTCCAGCCCCTTAACCTGGCCTCCGAGGCTTTGAACTTCTCCGGCCTCCTAGCTCTGCATCCTTGTCTGGAATTTTCTCTGCGTCCGCTGCACCTGGGAGCGCTGAGTTGTCCACCAACACCATGCAGCTCTCACTTCTTGCCGCCCCTCTCTGCAGAGTGGCCTCCCCTTTTTCCTTCCTACTTCCTTTTGCCTTTCCATCCTGGCCCTCGCCTCCTCCTCCAGGCAGTCTGCCACAATCCCCGTCTCCCCAGGGGCCCCCTTCCACGCCCCCACGGCCCCCTGCGTACATGCCCCTGCGTTAGGACAGTCCAGCTTTCCGTCTCCCCCACTAGACGGAGGGCCCTTCGGGGACAGGGGTGGCTGTCCCCCTGCCGGGTCCCCCAGGGGCTGGCAGCGTGCTGTCCTCTAACGCTGACCGAACATGCACGAAACATTTTGTTCCGACGACAGGCTCAAGGTCAGCATCAACGGTCCATCCTCCCGGAGCCAGGCCGGCCCCGGGGCCGGGACTCAGGGCTCCCCGGGGCCCCGCGCACCCTCCCGCCGCCCGCCCGGGCCCGGAGGGTGAGAGGGCGAGAGGCGGGAGCCAGACGGCGCGGGAGGGCCCCGGGCGGGGGCGGCCCCGCTCGCACCCGGGCCGGGGCCACGGCGCCCCGCGCGCCTCCGGGGCCGGCGGCCGCTCCCGCGCGCGCCGTGGGAGGGGGCGGGGCCGTCGCGGGGCGGCGGGCGCGCGGGTCACGTGGGGCGGCGGCGGCGGCGGCGGCGGCGGCGGCGGCGTCCGTGCGCGCGGGCAGGGCCGGCGCCGAGCGGGCGGGCGAGCGGGCGGGCGGGCGAGCGGGGGCGACGTCCCGGGCGGGCGCGGGGGCGCGCGGGGCGCAGGGGGCGCGGCCGGGCGGGGGCGCGGAGAGCACGGGGGGGCGAGGCCCGGCGGCGGGGGCCGCTCGGCCCGGGAGGAGCCCGCGCCCCGCGCAGCCTCGCAGCCCCGCGCCCTGAGCATCTCCCGGCAGGAGCGGAGACAAAGGAGGATTCATGTCCAAAGGTAGGGCGGCTGCGGCCCCGCGGCCCCGGCCGGGGGTGCCGCCTGGGCGCGGGGGGCTGCGCAGGAGCCCACGCTCGGTGACAGATGCGCGGGTACGGCGCGCGCGCGGCGGCACACACCCCGGGCTGTGCAGCCTCGGAGGAGGGCACCCACGGGAGCTGAGGAGACCCACGGCCCCCGTGTGCAGAGAGCCCCCGCGGGAGCTCGCCGACACCGCGCACACGTGCCCACCGCGCAGGCACCAGGGCCACCGACCGCCAGATGGGGACCTGTGCGCTGACACACAGACCCCTCCCCCACGCAGACAGGCACCAGCCCGTGGTCTCCAAGGGAACTCGCTGGCCTCCGGAGGACTGGCATGGGGGAAGGGGGTGTCCCAGGGCCTTTTGCTCTTGGCAGTGGGGAAGGACCGAGATATCTTTTGTGATTCTTTTTCTGAGAGCAGGGCCTGGGGCCGGGGTTGCCTGGAATGGCCTCTGAGGGTGGGGCTGGACGGCTGGCTGCTAGGGTCTGGGGAAGATCTGCAGCTCAGGAATGAAGGAAGAGCCTTCTCACCCCACCCCCCCACCCCACTAAGCCAAGGAAGCAGGTGCTATTCTGGAAAGGTCTCCTTCCCCTGCTGCCACCTTCTCAACTGAGGGGTGGGTGTCCCTGGGCCGGACAAAGACAAAGCCATTCATTCGCCTGTTAAAGAAAGCACCAGAGTCTTTGCTTGGCATGGGGATGGGGGTGCTGTTTCTGTGGGGGACTCAGCCAGAGGGAAGAGTCAGGTAGACAATGCCTCTCCCTGGAGCACTGGTGGGGCAGGTGGCTCCTGGTAGGGGGGCTGCAGACAGATCTCTTCTCTCCAGGGCCGAAGGAGAGCTGGGAGCCTAGGAGGGACCCCAAGGACCATTTGGGCAGGATGGCATACTTGAGCTACATCCAGCTGTGATCCCATCTTGAGCTCTTTCTCCCCTTTGGGGAGCCCCCTCCAATCCTTATTGTGGGGGAGGGGCAGGTCTCTTTACAGCGTCTACCCCCTTGACTGTGGCCTGCACCAGAGCTGTTTGCTGGCTGGGGGTCAGCTGTTCTGCCAGGGGAGCAGTTTCTGAGGGAGGAGAAAAGCGATGGTCTGAAGTGACACCTGCTTCTCAGTGAGGCATTCATTCATTCATTCATTCTTCATTCATTCATTGCCAAGCCTGTGTTATGCTAGGTATATGGGGGCCCAGAGGTCACTATGACATGGCCTCTGCCCTGAAGAAGGGTGAGAACTAGCACATGTTCAGTGCCAGGTAATTTATGTCCATGCTTTTGTATAACCTTCACAGCAGCCAGGCAAGGTGGGTACTTACTATCCTCATTTTCCTGAGAACACTGAGGCTCACAGACGTCACCCAGCCAGGAGTCAAGCCCCGAGCCAGATGCCCATTGCGGGTTGACAGGTGGGATCAGGGAGGCTGTAGGAGCAGATGATGGAGCTACAGAATTCAGCTCCAGAGCAGCATTTGTCCTGTGCCCTGGAGGTCTTTGTATACTTGGCAGGCACCCTCACCAGACAGTGGGCCCTTGTGGGCAATGACCTTGTCTGGGGTCCAAAAGCATCCTTGGTGTTTAATTTAGGATTTGGTTAGAGTAGGCTCCCATTCGATGGCATATGAAGTGACTTGGAGGGGATGGAGTGAAAGAATGAGTGAATGAATGAATGAATGAATGATACAAGTACTAAGGGGTTCAGGGGGCCAAGGTAGCACAGAAGAGGGGCATCCACACCAGACGGGAAAGCAGAGGCTTTCCTGAGGGGTGGGCCTTGAGCTGATGGTGAGAGAAGAGCAGGGGCTGGAGTGGACAAGTGTCTTCCAGCAAAGGCCGGGACCCAGCGACCCGCTGTAGGCTGCAGTTCTGTGGTGGTGGGTGGTGGTGGTTAGCCTGTAATTGGCCTGTGTTTGCGAGGGGCACTTGGCAGCTGGTGCTCTGTCTGGGGGTGCACAGTGGGAGCTAGTAGGTGCGAGCTGGGAGAATGCAGGTGATCTGTGCTCGCTTACTAGGCCTGCTGCAGCCCCCAGAAGGTGCCTGGCAGTGTGGTAGGCAGGCCCCTTCTCAAGCCAGGGTCTGTCTTTGGGGACGCTCTTTTAGGAAGCTGCAGGCCATGGCAAGGACACACACTTTATGGGAATACTTACAGAAACTCCCCCAAATGAGTGCAAGACTCACCTTCCAGGTCTGTAACGTGGGTTAAACCTCCCTACACACACAGGTGGATCTCACAGCTTGTGGAGACCAAATGGGTTCAGTTGTAGAAGCCCAAGGGACTCGGAAAGGGGTGCCGGCCCCCAGTGCAGGCATGCTGAGTGGGGCCAGGAGCCCTGCAGGGAGAGTTGGGCGCAGGCTGGCTGTGAGGGTCAGCAGCCGCCTCGGGCTGCCCCAATCCGCCTGCCTGGCAGCCACTCCCTGGGAAGCAGGAGGGAGCCCAGCCAGGGTCTGGGGAGGTCCCGAGGCTTTGTCAGGTTTGGCTGTGCCTGGGAGTGACGAGAGAAGGACACTTTCCCATTGGGAGAGGGAGTCTTGCCAGCACCCGTGGAAGGACCAGGTGGTGGGGTGTAAGAACAGACTCTTGGCTGGTTTGGGGGTGGGGGAGGGTAGCACTCCCGTCCCCTCTCCCTCGTGCCCATCTGCTGCTCCATCAGTCCTCCTGTAAGCCTGACACTCTGCAGGGCGGAAACCACAAAGCATAGCATTCTAGAATGGCAAAGCCAGAAGCGGTCCTCGGGAGCATGGGGTCCGATAACTATGCCATGTAATTAGCATCTGGGCACCTCCCTTTGACAAGTGCTGTCTCGTGCACCACTTTATTTCCTCCCTGACAGGCCCGTGAACTTGAAAGGGGCAGGGGTAAGAGGGGCTGGAACTGTGAGGCTGTGTGGGTGCTTCTAGGCTTCACATCTCACGTGGTGCTCACCACGGCCTTGACCATGATCCTAAGCCATTCTCAGAGGACCTTGTGGGCTCATGGTGGGGAGCTGCTTCACCCAGGTCTGCAGAGCTGGCCAGTAGTGGAGCCAGGCTCTTTCCACTCGGCCACAGCACCCCATTTCATGGATGGGGAAATGGAGCTGCTCTAGGCTGGAAGCTACCCAGGTGGGCAGTGGCCTGAGGCAGGAACACACAGATTTCTCTTGCGTGGCCATACCCATGATCTGCCAGGCCTGGCTGGGGATGCTTACCTTTCTCCACAGGAGAGGGGCTGTTCCTCGGCCTCCCCTTCCTTCTGCCACCCGCCATCCCAAGAACATACTGTATCACCTCAGGCAAGTGACTGCCCCCATGTGGGCCTCATCCTCTACCCGCCACTCAGAAAAGGAGACTTATTTCTCCCACAGATTCAGAATAATGGCTACGAGGATATCTGGGGTTCCTCAGGCCACAGACCCCCCAACTTTGCAGTGGTGCTCGTGGAACTTTGGGGACACTGAGGCTGGGAGACAGGAGTGATGCTCACTCTGCAGAGAGGGAGTAGCCCTACTTGTTTCTAAAAGACAAAGCAGCTGAGGTCAGTGACAGTCGAGATGTTAGGTCCCCTCTCCTGACTGGTCTTTGTCCTCTGGGGAGGCACGACTCGGGTTGGAATACCCTGAGAAAGCTCTGGTTCTCCAGTAGGCCCGCAGGGGACACTTGTCACTGTCTAGAGATATTTTTGATTGTCCTAACTGGGAGCTATTACTGGCACCTAGTAGAGGCCAGGGTTGCCACTCAACATCCTATAATGCACAGGATGACCCCCCACAATAATTGCCCGGCCCAAAGCATCAGTAGTGCCAAGGCGGGGAGACTCCTGGGTTAGACCACAGATGTACTTGGGAGCAGTGACTGCCTTTGAAGTGGCCCTAGCAACTGGACGACCTGGGTTCTAGGCCAAATCCTGTATCTGACTTGCTCTGTGTTCTTAGGCAAGTCCTTCCCCCAAGCCTCAGTCTCTTCACCTGCGAAACGAGGGACCTGTACCGGATGACATCTAAGGTCCTTCCAGGCCCAACTCTGTATAATTCTGTATCGGGAGGATGACACTGTGGCTTCCATGTGACCTCTGCAGCCCACCCCTCCCACCTTGGCCTTGCAGGGTTCCCAGAGACCAGGACGGACGCAGCCATGTCAGAGCTGGTGCCTGAGCCCAGGCCTAAGCCGGCAGTGCCCATGAAGCCCGTCAGCATCAACTCCAACTTGCTGGGCTACATCGGCATCGACACCATCATCGAGCAGATGCGCAAGAAGACCATGAAGACCGGTTTCGACTTCAACATCATGGTCGTCGGTATGGAAGGCTGTGGGGTCACCGGAGGCTCCCAATTCTCTCTGAGGATGACCTCAGTCCTGGCTCCTCTAGGATGAGCTCTTTCTAGGAGGGAAGATTTTGTTGTTCTGATCACACAGGCCTGACGCCCTCTGCCCCTCAAAGCTGGCTGATCCAAGGGTGGGAGCTGTGGGAGGATGGGCAGCCCGGCCCCATCACCATCTGGGTGTACACAGGCTTCACCTGTGCTCAGCCTGCTTTCAGGTGTGTGGCTTGGGGGAGTCATCAGTGTCCTTGCCCACCTTCGAGAGCTGGGGGGAGGATCAGATGGAGTAGGGTCTTATTGGTGACCTTTTGTAGTGCTTTAAAGCTTAGAAAGGATTTCCAGGACACTGATTGGTCACTAAGTAGTGTCACCAGGTCACAATATATGAGCAAGAAGGGACCTTTGTCCCAATTCAGCGAGATATTCACTCAGTTGCTGGTACAGGGATCTAGGCACATTCCTTCTTTCTTCCTTTTTTATCGTCCAACCCATCAATCATCGAGTCCTGTCAGTTTTACCTCGTAAATATCTCTCATGCCTGTCCCCTTCTCTCCATCTCCACTGCTACCACCCTAGGCCAAGCTAGTCCCTCACCTGGGTCACCATGGCTGCCTGACTCAGTGCTGCTCAAAGGAGCTGGACCAGAGTGCACATCATCTGGAAAGTCTTGCTATAAAAAAAATCAGCTAAACTAAACAGTGTGCTTAGGGATACAGTTGACTTCTTATCTCAAGATCCAGTAGCAAAAGGTTCATGGACACTGGCCACAGGCCACACTTTGAGTGATACTGACCCTCCTTCCATCTCCTTTTCCCTTTGATCTATTGTCCACTGGTGACTGAATAATTTTTCCAACCTGCAAAACTCTTCAAGCTACCCATCAATAAGCGTAGGGTTTACGCTCCTAGTCTGGCTTGGAACGCCCTCTCCACACATCTCTTAGCCACTTCCCATCTTACTGCTCCTCACTTATAAGGAACAGTTCTCCTGGACTTGCCATGTTCTTCCCTACCTCTGAGCCTTTGCATATACAGCTCTCTCTGTCTAGCACCCTCTTCCAGCTTCTCGTGGGTCATTTGAAGTCACTCTTCAGGCTTCAGCTTAGCTACTGCTTCTTCCTGGAAGTCCTCCTCGATCCCAGGGAGACTGGACCAGGTCCTCTTTAGTATGATGTTATAACACCCTATGGTAATCTCTTTCATAGTGATTATGGCAGCATCTCGTAGTTGCCTGCTTACGTTTTGGCCTCCCTCACACTACATGGCCCCTTGAGGGTGAGAACAATGTCTCGCTCACCACTCTACCCCCAGTTCTAGCATAGCACAGACACTCAAGAATGCTTAACAAACAAATGACTTTAGAAAACACGCAGACCAGGAATGGTGAGTATAAGACCCGTGGGCCACCTCCGTCCCCAGCAGTGCCATGGCAGACACTGCTGATCGGCCATGTCATGTGATCAGTACTGAGCCCAGATGTAGCCTTTTTAACATACTGGGCTAGGTGGCTACTACCAATTGATCAGTGGGAATGAGAAATGCAGTTTATTTGTCATCCCCGGGCTCATCCAGTTCCCTCCTTCCTCACAGTGTTTTCAGTAAACAGACTGAGGGGCAAATTTGGCTAGTCTAGTCCTTCAGGGAAACAGCATAGGCTCTTGCCCCCCTGCCTAGACCTACCTATTCCTAATCTGCCACAAGAATGCTCTAGGCCAGTGCTTCTGACTTTACTGTCTGCATGATTCATCCGGGAAGTCCTATTAAAATGCAGATTCTGAATCACAGGGCCGGGGTGGCGCCTGGAATCCTGCATTTCCTACCAACATCTAGGTGACACTGATGCCACCCCCTCAGTGGCAAGGTTGCTGCGCGATTCTTGTGCACATTAAAATTTGAGAAGCACTGCTTAGACCAGTGGTTTTGCAAACGCCTTTTAGTTGTGGAACTCTTCCTCGGAAGGAAATCTGTAGCAATGTGCGTGTAAAACCAGCTAAAAGGTGGAGGCGAGGGCTGGTGCTGCCCGCCTGGCTTCCTCCTGTCACAGTGCCCTCTCGGGTGTTTATCTCCTCCACCAGACACTAACAGCCTCACTAGAAGAAAGACTGGCTGTGGGGCCGAGAGGTTCCTTGGGTTCAGGTCCTGGTCTTGCATTTATGAGGTACGTTACCTTGTACCTGTTTTATGTTAGGTGGAAGTTAGTTTTCCCAGGACCACTTCAACTAGGGAAAGAGCCAGCATTGCTGTGGGATTCGCAGGGCTGATATAAGGCGCATTTTGCTAACTCGTGAAAGACACACACACTGAGGCCGTATCAGACCACAAAGTCATTCTGTCGTGACTTTTAGTATTATTAAAGACTCAAAACTTAAGGAAGAACAAAACAGAAAACCGCCACCCTAGACAAATGCAGAGGTTGTCCCCTTTCTCAATGGTCTGGGCTCCAGGAAGGCGAGATTGTAGAATCTCACCGGTTCGACCTAGTCCTCCCACTTGCAAGAAGCCATCCCCACCTGCCTGCTGTCCCTGCTCAGTTCGTCCCTTCCCCGGTGGTCATCAAACAAGGGCCTGGGTCACAGCTCTAGAATTCTATTAAGTCGTGGGAGAGAATCAGGCTCAGACTCAGACAGGTGGGTCTTTCTGCCTCTCGCCCTCCTGTCTTGCTCAGGTCAGAGTGGACTGGGCAAGTCAACACTGGTCAACACACTCTTCAAATCCCAAGTGAGTCGCAAGGCCTCCAGCTGGAACCGGGAGGAGAAGATCCCCAAGACCGTGGAGATCAAGGCGATAGGGCACGGTGAGGACCAGGCAGGACTGCGGGCATTGGTCAGAGGGGCAGAGGCCACAAAGAGGGAAGAATTGGGCTTGTGGGGGAATGAGGCAAATGAAAGGCAACCTCAAGACAATAGAATTAAGCCCTAAATTCTATGGAGCCAACTCCTTACACTCTGCGTCCAGAAGGGGGATTTCGTGGTGCTTGAGCTGGATGCAGAAGAATGGGTGGGATTTGGACAGGCAGAAAGAAGTAGGGAGGGCATTCCAGGTACAGGGAGCAGCGTGAACAAAGGTGCTGAGGTGGAAAGACCCTGAACTTGACTTTTCTAATAATTGGTCCTGCAGAAGGAAGGAGCCTGGGTCTCCCTGGCTGGTAGGCAGTGGGGCACCTGGCATCACCTGGAAGAGTGACCTCTTTGGTGCCTTTTCTGTTAACTCTCCAGTGATAGAGGAAGGTGGTGTCAAAATGAAGCTGACTGTCATCGACACCCCTGGCTTTGGAGACCAGATCAACAATGAAAACTGGTATGTGTGTGCATTGTGCATGTGAGATTTCTACCCTAAAGCCTGCAAGGAAGCTACCCAACACAGTGCAGATTCGTTCATGTTAAGAGCCATCTGCACCCTCCATGCTGAGGGTTGAGTGGAAGACTCACTGAAGGATGAGAGAGGAGTTGTGAGGAGGCAGGAGAAGAGGCCCAGAGAGGGGCCTGGTGTGTGGGTGGAGGGGACAGTGCAGAGGCAATTTCGACCAAGGGATTGCCTGGAGGTGGCAGTGGGGCAGGGCAGACAGGACAAGGTGAACCAGAGTGCAAATCCAGGCTGACCTGAAGGTTGTGGCAGAGCTTGGCCTGGACAGAGGATGAGTGAGAAACAGGAGGGAGGGGAATTGCCATGAGGAGAAAGCCTCTGAGAATCCACAGAGCTGTAGTCAGCGTTCAGCCAAGAAGGGGGCGAATGCACTGCCCGGAGTGTAGGTGGAAAGTTCTAGGTGGAAGTCTGCTCCCTGACAGGGATAGAGACCGTGGCGCTTCTGTGAGGGAGTTGGGGTCTGCCACTGACAGGCGAGACGAGACAATTTAGAATGACCTTGGGAAAGTGCCTGGTCGCCCTCTTCTCTGGTTAGTTGCATGCTCCTTGATGGAGAAAAGTGATGACAATGACAGTAGTCATGATAATAGTGAATCATTGCCGTGCTGAGCTTGTTCTATGTGCTGTTGCTATGCTAAGTACCATACATCTGTGAATCCCGCCAGGCACCAGGAATTCTGCTCTCCGGAGTGGGGTGGGGCTTGCAGGCTCCCACAGCCCAGAGGGCCAGGTCCCCATGGGAGTTCTAGCCTTGCTAACAAGAAAAACCGCCCATCGGGCCTGAGAGAGGTTGGTCAGCGGGTACACTAGACCCCCTAGTGAAAGCAGGAAATGAGGTCACGTGAGGGGACCATGCCTAAGCTGAGCTCCCGGGTCCTGTCCTTCTGGGACATCCATCTGCTTCCTTCTCATCCCCCAGCTGGGAGCCCATTGAAAAGTACATCAATGAACAGTACGAGAAGTTCCTGAAGGAGGAGGTGAACATCGCCAGGAAGAAACGCATCCCTGACACTCGTGTCCACTGCTGCCTCTACTTCATCTCCCCCACGGGACACTCGTATGTACCAGTCCCACCCCCCGCTTTGGTTCTCATCACCTGGGCCCATTCTCTAATAGATAGCCAATACCTGGACTCAGATGGCGAGAGCCACATGGGCCCCACTATAGTCATGACTCTGTGATTCCCCAGATCTTCCCCAAGAACGTCTGACTCCCTTGCCAGGAGAGTAAAGCTCACCGGCACCCGGCCCCCTGCTGCCTACTGGTGTTCTGGCACCAGGGCATGACCGCCAGCAGAGAGAAGTTGGCATATGTGAGCAGACGGCTCCTCGTTTGTTCATTCACTACCTGCTTTGCACAAGGCTGGGGTGGCAGCAGCAAGCAGGGGGAGAGGGGGAGGGACAGTGCTCCTGGATTGGGGCTGGTGTTTTGGAAGGGATGTGGGATTCAGCTGTAGGTATGTGGAGGGTGGCCAGCCCAGCACGAGGTATCTAGAAATGAAGGCTGGTAGCAAGCAGGGCATGCTGGGAACTCTGCTTGTGAGTAGCAGGTGGGGCTGTAAGACGGGGATTGCCAGCAGAGGATGGAGAGCTCCAAGTGGGCAAGCGGGCAGCCTTCCTGTTAGGGGTGGTGGTCTCGTAACTAATTACTAAGCCCGGCTGCAGGGCCAGAGTTCAGTTTCCGAGAGGATGGCACAGGCAAGGCAGGCCCCCATTTTGGGGAACTGGGTGCTTAGCAGGTGTTCGGTGGTGGGGTCTAGGAACTCAATAAAAAGGCTAGCTGTATCCCTCTAGAACCCGGACCCAAGGTCAGAGCAAGGCAGCAGATAGCCTCACTTAAGGAGTCCCCTGGAGTATGAACTGGAATCAGATTTGGACCCCAAGCCCGGGGGCAGCTGGGCCCTCAAATGGGGAGGGACAAAGCTCCCAGCTGGACCCCTGCAGGACTAACTGGGAGCTGGCACAAGGCTTGTCAGGAAGCTCTGAGCCATAGGCAGAATAAGATACACATGAGTAACCATGACACAGGATGTATGAGTGTGATGACAGTCCACAGTCACACCCAGGAGACAACAATCTCAGCTCAGATGCCATGAAGGAGTGGTTTAAATGGGGTTATAGGGGACAGGACTCAAAGAGAAATGGAGATGGCGGATCCTGTGTGGGCGGAGAGTTGGGGCCAGTTCTGCACACGCCGAGACCATGGGTGTCTGTCAGAGGGGAGGGAGAAGCCTTGTAGACTCCACCGGCCCAGTCCTCCTGTCCCAAGGGTGGCTCTGGAATGGCGGCAGTGGCTGAGTGGGGTAGGGCAAGGTGGCTCTGACACCCCGCCTTCTCTGGGCCCCAGCTTGCGACCTCTTGATCTGGAGTTCATGAAACACCTCAGCAAGGTTGTGAACATCGTCCCTGTCATTGCTAAGGCTGACACCATGACCCTGGAGGAGAAGTCTGAATTCAAGCAAAGGGTGAGAAGGCCCCCTCCTCCTTTTCCTGTCCACACCCTGCCTTCCCCACCTCTGGTCCAAGCCCTCGCCTCTCCTTCAGTATTATATTCCCCCTGTCCCACATCCCACCCATCCTTGACTCTTCTCACTTCCAAACTTACCTGCAAAGGCCACTGAATACGTAAATCACCATGAACGTGAGAATCCACTCCTCAATGTTAAGTTGCTTGAAAGACTAGACCCATTAATCAAGACCATCCAGTCCTTATCGGTGTCTTCTATAAGCATCTGTGCTCAAAGCACCCAGGTGGGGGTGGGGAGGGGGTGCGAGAGAAGGATATGACAGTTGCTGCCTGCCGTCAAGAAATTTACAATCAAGTAGACTGCTGAAGAGGTCCCAGATGGCTTCCTAGAGGTGGTGAGACTTAAGCCGAGCTTTGAAAGAGGGCAAATAGAGACGTTTGGGGTGGGGTGACTCATGTCTCTTCCTTACAAATGGGACTATGACAGGAGCACTGCCCATGTGGAATCTGTACCCAGTGGCACTGCTTGTCTAAATCCTAATCTTATGGACCCTGAGATGAGCAAGCTGCTTGTCTAAATCCTAATCTTATGGACCCTGAGATGAGCAAGCTGCACGCCCAGGCTATTCCTCATCTTGGGCTTGGCTCTGGTACTTGTGTGACTGGGGCTCGCACTTCTTCAGGACCTGCCTGCTGCCCAGGGCCTCGGGGTTCAGAAACGACTGTGGATTATCAAAGGCTGACTTCAGCCCACACACACACACACACACACACACACACACACGCTTGCACGTGCATGCACACACTCACACATACAGTCCTTCCATCGTCCTGACACTTGGCTACCTTGTTTCTCTTCCTCACCTCTAGGTTCGCAAGGAGCTTGAAGTAAATGGCATTGAATTCTACCCTCAAAAGGAATTTGATGAGGATTTGGAGGACAAGACAGAGAATGACAAAATCCGGGTAGGTGCCTAGGGCTCTGCACCTGACACAGTTACCCCGCCCCACCCCCACCACCGTAGTACCCGTGGCATCTGTATCACATACTGTTTCTCTGCACCTGCCTTTCCCCTGCCCCACTCCCTGGCCCACCCTCCTGACCCAGACCAGAAGGACACAGGAGAGGATGAGGACTGTGAACCCTGCACCAGAGAGCCGGCCCTCTGTCTATTTGCAGATCCCACAAAAGCCTCTTCTAACCCCCACAGCACTTGGCAAAGACAGGGTGTGGGGTGCTGGAAGGACACAGACAGGAAAAACATCAGGCTGGCGTCCAAGGTATCAGAGCTCGGCCTCAGTTTCCCCCTCTATAAAATGCAGAAGTCAGTCTAGGTGAGTGGCTTATAGGCTTTTTTTTTCTTACAAGAAACCTTTAAACAAATTAAATGTCAGACAGAATTCCAATATATTCCAATTTGTAAAGCATAAAAACAGAGCTCCTTTGGCTAAGTGACACAGGTCCCAGGGTTCTGCCTTCTCGGCAGGCCCTGGTCTCTCTCCTGGAATCCTTCAGGCTCGTGGAACCTGGTTTGTAAACCATCGGCCCATGTGGTTCTTGAGATCGGTCTCAACTCTAAACTTCTGTGTTTTGGGGATTCTACGTCAAAATCCTGAGTTGTAGTCTAGGCTTTTCTACTAACCCACTGTAACCTGGAACAAATCACACAACTTGCTTTGGTCTTGAGTCTCCTCCTCCGTCAACTGTGGATAATCTAGTAGAAGCCCCTTATCTGATGTAGTTGAGACAAGGAGTTAATCAGTTAATTGAAATCATTTAAAAAAATGATGCATACAAATCATAGATGTTTTAAAATATTTTATTAAATTATTAAGTTAAAAGAACCTAAAACATATACATCACACTCATTAAACGTTCTTTTCATATGGAGACAAGGCCCGTTTGAGATTAAGTCCACTCTTCATGCAAAAGCAACCTACCTTTATCCAATCTTTCTGAAACATTCACTTTAATTTCAGAGAAATGATCTCTACACTCATATGTCCTCAGCTTATATGACGGTTAATTTATCCAATTCCTATAATACACACCAAGTACACATCAAGTGAATGGGTTTTAGAACAAACAGCTGGCTCTTGGTGAACATACAACCCACCTGGTAGAGCAGCGGAGGGGCCTATGAAAAGCAGAAAGTGGCCTTTGAGCCCCCACAGGTCGGCAGGCGTGGACCTCTACCAGGTTTTGTGGGAGACAGTGTGAGGCATCGGTTACTTTCACTGTCAGTTGGGTGCTATCCTTCAAGAGATGTCTGTCTCTCCTAGCTAGCTCAGAGAGTTTTTCAGATCAAACCAAATGTGTGAAGCACTATGAACAGTACAGTGTCCTGTTGAAGGAAAGCTGGCTTACTGAGGCTAGCCAGCAAGGCAGGGATGCAGTCAGGGTCAGACCGAGGACTTGGGACTTCCAGTCCAGTGCTCCTTTTAAAAGACAAGAACCTCACCCCTACCATCAGTGGGATCACCGAATGAGCATCAGAAATGTGTGGTTCAAGGCTAGAGGCCCAGGACCGTGTTCCATCCTGCCCTTGGAGGCCCAGGTTGTGGGAGGGTGACGTGCACGTGTGTCCGGTTTGTCAGCAGGAGAGCATGCCCTTCGCTGTTGTGGGAAGTGACAAGGAGTATCAAGTGGATGGCAAGCGGGTCCTCGGCAGAAAAACTCCCTGGGGGATCATTGAAGGTAATTCAATATATCTAGTTGAAGAACTGGCTGCTGGCCAATTAAGCTTATTTATTAAGCACCTGCGGTTGAGGCACTGTCCTAGGAGGTAAGATATAAAATGAGTGCCAGGCAGACCCTGCCGTAAGGAGCTTGCGGTCTAACTGAGAAGGTGAGACTCACAGGCAGGAAGCGATGAAAGATGGATTTAGCATCTGACGGGGAGGCACTGGCGCAATCAATGTGTCAGAGGTCTTCAGAATGCGGAGAGAGTGGCCAGGGCTGGAAATACAGAGAAAGGTTTTCACATGAAAGGGAGTGTGATCTGACCAACTGCTGAAGCGTTGTTCAGATGCTGCCATTTTCATTCTCCGTTGAATGGATTGTACCTTGAGAAGGTCATAGGATTTCGAATTGCTTTGATGATCTCATTCATATGAGGGGAGCAGGGTAGGTGTGACTTCTCAGAATGTCACCTGCGGAGGCCCTTGAATCTCAGACAAGTTAACTGCCTTGCCCCTGATCACATGACTTGTTAGTGGTAAAACTTGGATTTCAGACCTGGATATTTTAATTCCAAAACCGAGTTCATCCCATTTATCATATTTTTAAAATTTTCCTATGACTCTTCGTTGGGATTAAAAAAAAAATGTCTCATTATCTGCCTTGGATTAGAATTACTTATGAGAATGCCTGTCCTTCCCATTAGATTGTGAGACTAGAAGTTTCATGCCTTAATCCTCTTCTGTTCCCACAATTCTTGGTAAGTGATTTACAAATAGTAGGCACTCTGTCTATATTGAATTAGACCTTTTCAAGATGGCTTGATCATTTTTTTCTATGTGTTACTGTCTTCCAATCAAATTATAAGCTCTTTAAGGATAGGAATTGTGTCTTAGGCTTCAGGCAAGTCTCTTAGACTTTTGTGTATTGGTTTCCTTTTCTATAAAATGAGACATACAGTTCCTGTTAGCTGTTATTCCACAGAATCTAGAATATTGTGCCATTGTAGCTGCTTAATAAATGTTTGTTCAATGAATAAAATCATGTGCACTGAAGTGTCAATAATCTGTCCCATGGCCCTCTCAAATGCCTCCATGACCCGAACAGAAGTTCACCTGCTGGCTGTTGTTGCATTAGTGAAATGACCACGTGTTCTGTTTTGTTCGCAGTGGAAAACCTCAACCACTGTGAGTTTGCCCTGCTTCGAGACTTTGTCATCAGGTAAGATGTACTCCTGTCGTCAGATGGCAGTTTTAATGAGTTGTGGTCAGGAGGCCATCTGTTCAGATCCACTCCCTCAGTCTCTGGGTCTCTCCAACAGTTTTCTGTCCCAGTTCCAGCTCCCATCGTGGAGCAAAAAGGGATGAAAAAGGGGCATTGGCTCTGGAGTTGGTCCCTGATAGGCCAGACCATGAAGCGACATATTAACCTGATGTGGGCAACCTCATTCTCCTCCCAGCCCTAATCGCTTCCCTCTCTCTTTGCACCCTGTGTCCTCAGAACCCACCTCCAGGACCTCAAGGAAGTGACACACAACATCCACTATGAGACCTACAGGGCCAAGCGACTCAATGACAATGGAGGCCTCCCTCCGGTGAGCGTGGACACAGAGGAAAGCCACGACAGTAACCCATGATGACTTTTCTCTGTATCATCACACATACCTACTTTTCCACACACACACATCCCAAACACCACCACCTACCACCTTCTTCCTTTCTACTCTGTCCCGCAGGCCTGTCTGGTATTTGTGGAGCATCCTGTCTACAGTGTGTGTGTGTGTGTGTGTGTGTGTGTGTGTGTGTGTGTGTGTGTGTGTGCGCGCGCAAGTGTGTGTGCATGCATGTTCAGGGGTGAGGTATTTTCACTGCCTTCCCTGGAAAGTCCCTTGTAAGTTTGGTTCCTCCATGGCTGTCCATTATCTGTCTCCTTTCCTTATGTCCCAGAACAAAGCCGTGCGCCTCACTCAGGAGGTCCGGGGGAGTTTCATTTAAAAAATGAGGGAGCAGGTGAGCCACAGGTAACTCTTATCTCTGAACCTGCCCAAGGACTGGGGCTGCAGAGATTCTCCAAAGACAGGCTATAGAGCCAGACCCAGGAGGGGGCGAAGAACTGGGACTGAACCTACCCTGGAAGCTGGGGATGGTCTGGGGTAAGGCTTGGATTTCCTGGGAAAAGGAAGGTTGGGGACAGTAGAGAAGTAGGCCAGAGCTAGGCTCGCAAGAAGAATGAGTGCCTGGAGGTGGA
Organism: Cynopterus sphinx; assembly: GCA_030015415.1. Lineage (NCBI taxonomy): Eukaryota > Metazoa > Chordata > Mammalia > Chiroptera > Pteropodidae > Cynopterus > Cynopterus sphinx. The sequence continues at coordinate 170,606,357 of CM057380.1, forward strand.
GACGAAAGCTCCACCCTTCTGTCTGTGTCACACTGACTGCCCAAAAGCTACCACCTGTCCCCGTCACAGACTGCTGTTTCCACACTCGTCTCACTCGCCTCGGCTTCTGCTTTTTCTCATTCTCTTTCTTTCCCTCATGTTTTCATCCCTCTCAGGCTTCTTTTACTTTCTTGTAGACTAACCCACGTTAGCTAAATTTCTATATTTAGGACTCATACCCAATCTACTTCCAAAAATGACTTTAAGTCACCTTAAAATAAAATCACAACTAAAAGCATGGGACAGTACAAACTGGGATTACGAGAGGAACCAGACCTAGAGGGAGGAGTAGGAAGGCATCTCTGCAGTTGAGGGCTGAAATTGGCCCTGAGCCATGGGCAGCCTGAGCAAAGTTGAAGCTTCCCGGTGTCTGGTTCAAGAAGCACAGAAGCTGGTCAAGTGAGACAAGCTTCTTTTTTAGGCATTAATTCTAGAAGAACTGAGTCTAAAAAGTATCAGGAACAACATATAATTTTTGTCTTGGTGGTTTGGCTTCATAGGCAAATTTTAAATGACACCCCCCTTTTCTCTGTCAGGATTCCTCCTTAAAGCTGGCTTCTCTGTTGCTCCTTTATATATACTTGAGCCCTTCTTCCCTTCTTTTCTATTCTCTCTCACTTCTCTGCTGAAGCTAATTGTATTATTGTCAATCTGTCTTTCCTGAATTCCCATTTCCTCTCCTGATCCTTGTAGACATTCTTAGCAATACCCACAATCATACATTTAGCCTTTTCTTGCCTTTCAGCCCTGTATTTATTAATGCGTAGATATCCCCTGTTTGTTTTATAAACAAGTTACTCCTTTAATCTGAAAGGTGGCTAAAATTTGGGGCTGGGGAAACACTTTAGCCTTAGGCAAGGGAAAACACCAAATGATACAGTTTACAGTAACCTCATACGATCTCCTGTTTGTTCCATCTCCTGGTCCAATCCTAGGTGTTTTACTGGTCCTCTGAAAATCCCAGCATTTATAGTCCCTTATCACTCAGGTGCTAGGAAAACACAAAGACTTAAGACCAAGATTCAATGGACCAAGTGAAAGGGATGGATGATAAGATCACCACTGACCCAAAACCTATGATCTCAGTTTTTCCTGGGGCTCTTTACCGATCCAACTCACATCCTCCCTTACCCACAAAGTTATTCTAGGGCAGGCACCTGTCAGGATAGAACAGCAGCAGGGTTAGAGCCCAGAGGTTGCTACATTTCAACAGAAGAGGGATCCCTGGCTTGGACAGGGAGCAGTCCTGTATGGAAATGTGGGACTGAACACCTAGTCCTGGCAGGGAACACCCAGGGGTGGGGGTGGTGGGCATTAGAGAGGCTGATAGGAGGATGATACCTGACGCCCCTAAACCATGACCTCAGCCTCCCTGGAGAAGCTGTTTTATGTGTCTGGTGTCCATACCCTCAACCATTCTCAACCCTCCTGCAGGGAGAAGGCCTCCTGGGCACTGTCCTTCCACCTGTGCCAGCCACCCCCTGCCCCACTGCTGACTGAAGGCCATTTCAAGCGCTGCTTCTCCCTCCATTCCTCTCAGCTGCTATTGCTCCATGGCCTTTTTAGGTCTGTGTTTGTCCAGCTGACCTCCACAGGCCCTCTCGGCCCCCAGCAGGTGGGAGGGGCCAGCTGCCTCATTAGGACAGTTGCCTCCATTTATCCAAATGCCCCTCTCCTCCCAGTGGAATGGAGTTCTCGCCAGCACTGCCCTCCTCCATCATCTGTGTCAGCCGGTCCCTGCCCATCTGTAAGGCAAAGAACTCATCAAGAGCTTCTTCTGCCCTTGCAAACCCATACCAGCTACTTGTAACCATCTCAAAGGAAACAGCATCGCTCCCTGTCCATCTGCATGAGCTACTCTTGGTTTCTTTAAAGGGCCCAGAAAGCCACTTTACTGCTTGTCAGATTCATTGATGTCAGCCGTGTGAGCCCCGATGTGGGACGAAGGTGTCTCCTTTATTGCTTAAAGCTTATTTATGAGGATGAGTCACTACAGATGTTGGGCAGCAAGGGCTAGGATCACGTCTTTAAAAAAATCACCAGTTGTGGCTGGCCCAGAGTGTAGTAACACATGCTCCATACCCCATAATGCAGCCACTTAACAAGAATAGTTTTCCTGAAAAGATGTTTCTGGAGTTGACTTATCCTCAAATTAAAAACAACAACAACAAAAAAAAAAACAAAAAAAAAAACAACTAAACACAGAACAAAACTCCAGACCCCTACAAGATGTGAACTCTAGGAAGACAAAAAGCCCATCTGTCCACTTAGCAATAAGAGGGATCTCTTCCCACCTACCCCAATTATTCCTTCTCCCCACCTCCACCCCATTAATGTGAGTAATGAATTAGCCTGGCCACAGTCTGTCACTGTAGGCTAGTGGAAAATACCTAATGGAGGGCAAGGGCCCCATCAGATGCATGAATGTTTGCGAATGTCGGCTGCCACTGCCCCACACACTGTGTCTTTATGAAATTGCCTCCCTTCCCACCCACTCCCCATCTCTACTTGGACACAACTTGCTCGAAGGCTGGTGACTTGTGGGCCATTCATCTACAACCAAGTCCTGATGGACCAAGAGGCCCAAGCCTAGGGGATGCAAGAACGACCCATTTCTTAAATGTAACCAGTCCCAGCCAACCTTTTGGTGACATGATAGTTAAATTTCCTAATTGAAAACAAGCCAACAGACTCAACTGGTTGTGTAAATGTTGCTAGACTTTATGTGTTGTACAACTAAACATTGCTGTTTGAACAATAACTGTCTGGCTCGTGTCTTATTTGTACACTTCCCTCCTTGGCCCAACAGCCATTACATCATTTCATCCCTATATGGTGGGTGAAATGTAGACTGTCTTATAAGAAGTAGCCACAGAAATTCAAGATGGAAAACATTTTTTAAGGCCAGTTTGTCTTTCATTGGAACCCTGGTTGTTGTTATTCCCTGGGATTTTGTATCCAAAATGAGTGAGGAAGCCATCACACTTGATCATGAGGGATGCTGTGCTCTGCATAGCCTGTCTCCATCAGGCAAATTTCCTAGCTTTTCCCTTCCTCATTACTCCCAAAGGCATACAAACCAAGTCTATCAAAAGAATGAACTCATTTTGCCTAGAGACCTGCCTGTTTTACAGTGAATACTTTTAAGAGTTAAGAAGTTAAATTTAAAGTACCAGCTTGTCCCGTCTTTTTTGAACTTAAATCAATTCTTCCTCTATTTGCAGTTCCTACTCTTCTGTCGCCAACAAATAATAAAACTTTCATCTGTATATTATTTCTCTGAATTTGAATGTGATGACCATATATGCAACAGCGTTTGGGGTCTCAACATTCTGTGGGGTGAGTGCGAAGTATAGATGAACAGTGAGGGGTCAAGACTGGAGGATGAAAAGTCAGGAGGCTCTTGGAGTCATTCAAGTATAATGATAAGGGCTGGAAATAGAGTGCAAGGCCACACCCAGATGAAGGGAAGTGAGATTTGAGCAACAGAACAGATATGTGAACTTAATGTCACAGCTGAGAGAGAGAGAGAGAGAGAGAGAGAGAGAGTTCTAGTTCAATGCTTTTATACACATATGGAACCTGAAGTCTGGAAAGCATAATTGTCTTGCCTGATGCTACACATTTAGGTACCAATGCAAGAAGGGGACTAGACCTCAATTCTTGTTGTATTGCTTCACACCATTCCTATTGTACTTTGTTAATAGTTTTGGACTTAAGAAAATATATATTTTTGAAATCAGGATACAGCTTACAACTGGTGACATGTCTATTTGGCAACCTTTTCTCTTAGTGGTACATTTGAAACGGTGTATCATAACTGACAGCATCTTAAATTTGATGAAATACAGTAGTCCAAAAGATATTAATGTCTCTTTGTTTGGAGCCCCCTGGGGTTATTTGTGAAGTTTAAAGGGAAAAAGGGTATGTACATTTCAGTCTTCAAAGCAATTCCGGTATCATATACCCCACCGGATCCTCATGGTCACCCTTTGGAGGTGGCAGGGCAGGTACGATGGACCACACAGGCTCTCTCCACCTTGGAGCTGACCTGGACTCCCCTTTGAGCTGCCCCAGACTCCCTTTTGATTCCTGACCCAGCTCATGCTCCCTGTCCTGGGTGCTGCCTCATAAGAAATCGTCATCCTCTGGTGGGAAAAAGTTCTGCTCACCTTAAGAGTAGCTGGCAACCATTGCAGACCCTTTCTCCAAAGGGCAACATCTTCCTGACAGGAGCTAGGGAGGGCACTGAAAACTCCAGCTTTTAACTTTGATTTTTGATAAGCCTAATTTGAGTTCCCTCCCTGGGCAGCGCGGCCGCCATGCGGGGCGAGGATGAGAGGCCAGCGGCTGGGTGCGGGTGGAGGGGGCCACCCACCCATTACCGCCCACCCATAGCCGCCTACCCATCACCACTCAACCCTCCATGCCCTGGAGGTGGAGTCAACCACCCGGACCCACCTGCTTACCCGTGGGCCTCTGACGACTGCCCCTCATGTGACCAGCTGCCTCGCCCGCTCACTGCCCGTCCTTGCGCCATAATCTCCGCCCTCCTCCTCGGAGCCCCGCCCCTTCCCACCTGAGGGGCGGCAGGAGGGGCCCGGGGCACGATGGCGGTGAACCAGAGCCACACGGAGAATCGCCGTGGAGCCGTCATCCCTTACGGCGAAAGGTGCCCGAGGGGACGCCCGGGGTACTGGTGGCGGAGGGAGGCGAAGGACCGGGGACGGCACGCAAACGCCCAGCGAATCAGAGGCCTTCCCGCCCGCTCGCCGCGGCCCGCGTAGCTCCGCCCCCAACGCAGGGGCGCGCACTGCCTTGTGGGTGTCGCACACGCCCAACGAATCAGAGGTCTTCCCGCTTCGTTGCCACATCCCACTTAGCTCCACCCCCAACGCGAGGGCGCACGCACTGCCTTGTGGGTGTCGCAAACGCCCACCGAATCAGAGGCCTTCCCGCCTCATTGCTGCATTCCATTAAGCTCCGCCCCCGACGCAGGGGCGCACGCACTGCCTTGTGGGTGTCGCAAACGCCCAGCGAATCAGAGGCCTTCCCGCCCGCTCGCCGCGGCCCGCGTAGATCCGCCCTGGACGCCAGGGCACGCGCACTGCCTCGCGGTTGTTCCGTAGGCGCGGGCAGGAGCGCGCCTGCTGCTGTGTGAGGAAGGGGGCGGGGGCGCACTTCCTCGTGCGTGAGGCCAAGAAGGGGGCGCTGGACAGGCGGTGCGCGTCGCCGGCTCCGAAGAAAGGAGGGAGCGCCCTGAGGGTCCTGCGGAGTGGCGCTGCCCCTGCGGCTGAGGTGCAGCCCCTCCCCCCCACAAGGTTCCGGATTTCCGCAAGCATAAGAGGCGTGAGGGTGGATCATTCTAGAAAGATCCCGAAGTGATCTCTCCACGCTCTCAGAACTCCCCAGCGATCCCTTTGTTCTTGGCCCCAACCAGGGCCCTTTATGGAGACGACGGAAAGAGTGACGCTCCCTCGACCTGGCTGGGCCCTTTTCCCTGTGCCCACGGGCCCTGCTGCTATCTCCTCTTCCCCTAGACTCGGCTCCCTCCTTAATCCTTAATCCTCGGGCCCCCAGCTCCCCACCGCGCTCCCCCAAATCAGGCTCCTCTCTGCTCCAATCGATCTTCATCTTGCTTTGCGCTCCTGGGGCCCTGCGGCCTGAAACCCAGCGCTGTGCTCAGGTGAGACTGAGCGCCCTGGTTCGCGCTGAATGCGTTTGTCGGGGAGATCCATTAAGACAGCACCACAAGCTGGTGTCCAGATCTTTTTTCCTATGCTTCCTTCCCCCGACTATTTTCTTGACAGATTTATATGGGCCACCAAAGCCATGTGGCCTTCGTTGCTCCCGAAGGGCCTCTGCTGCTTTCTTCGATTTTGCAATAGGAGGTGATTGCTCGCTCTGACTGCATCGTCTGCGTGCACTCTGGCCCCGGGCACTTTGTCCCTTGTGCCTGTGACTCACTCTGAGCCGTGAAGCACTTCTAATCAGGTGTTTGGGTGTCTCCTCACTCAGGCTACCGGTTTGTCTCTGCTTTTCTGTTTGTTGCAGGCAGGAAATGAAGCATGTATGAACTGATATTTTATGATCCTTTGAATTATCTTTGAGGGTCCGTTCTGTACTCTGGAGTAACTTAATCACAGCCAAGCACTGTTCTGAGAGTTGTATTCTTAACACTGCTCTTTCCACAATTAGGATCAGTAGTATTTCCTTCATTTCACAGGCAGGAAATGAAATCAAAAAAAGAAATTTGCCCTCTGTTATATGGCCAGTGCGTGCACAAGCTGAAGTTTGGGTCTCAAGTTGGATACCGTGCTTTAAACTCTACTCTGCTGTCCCGCAGAGGGAAAGCATTGCTGCTCTGCTTTCTCCTCATCACAGAAGGCCTTGTCAGGGCTCTGGCTTCCTGGAGAAACTTATTTAAAGAAAAAGCTTGAGAGGGAGAAGGCTGGTTATATTTTGACTTTTCCTGCCTGTTCACAGTGCACACTTGGCCGTGTTTTGTGAGATATTTTCCCCCTTCCAGCTGAGAAGTCATGAATATATGGGCCAGACTCTACTAGTAAAAAGGGATGACATTGAGGTGGGTTTTTTTTTTTTTTTTTTGGACCATCTTTTTAAAACTTGTGCAGATACCATATCTATTATTGTAGAAAAATTAGAAAAAATTTAAATTACCCCAGATTCTGACACCTAGTGCTGTTTACATTTTGTTATGTATCATTCACTTTCCCTAATGGAAAAATACACATTTCCTCCCCTCATACTGCTTTAGAACTTGTTTTCCTCATTTACAAATATATTGGGAATGCTTTTCAGTATCAATATCTACATCATTATTTTCAATGGCTGGTATTCTAGTATTCATAAATCTTTCCTCAAACCCCTATCTAGGATATTCTGATTTTAACTTGTCAATGCTATAAATATAGCCTCAGTGAACATTTTTGAAAATTTATCTTTGCCCACTTGTCAAAATGTTTCTTTGGGATATGTTCCTGCAAGTGGACTTGTGGGATCAGAGGACATAAACTTTTTTTAAAAAAGATTTAAATTATATTTTTAAAATATAAAAATTCTTTCAAACTATTATAACATATAAATATGTATAAATATTTTTTTCAAAATTACCCTACAGAATTATATAGATTTACATTCCTCTTAGTACTGTGAGTGCCCATTTCACCACACTTTGCCAATAACTGGTGTTAATCTTCGATATCTCTGCCAGTCTTAATGTGTGAATAATGGAATCTTTAAAAAAAATTTACTGCTAGTGAACTTATTTTTTATATGATTATTAAGTAGGTATATGTCTTTGGCAAATTTTCTTGGTTCATGAATTTTCTCCATTTTTACTAAGTTGTTCATTTTTTGGTGTGGTAAAAAATACCTAACAGAAAATCTATCATCTTTACCATTTAAGGAAATTTAAATTTTATATATTTAAGGTGTGTAACATAATGATTTAATCTACATATACATATTAAAATAGTTACTGTAATCAAACTATTAACATATCTCCTCACATAGTTACCATTTTTTAATGTAATGAGTACACCTGAAATATGTCCTCTTGGCATATTTCCAGTGCTTAGTACCGTAATACTAAGTATAGTCATCATGCCTATTAGGTGTCGAGACATGCATCCTACATAACTGTAAATTTGTATCCTTTGACAAATATTTCCCCATTTCCCCCACCTCCTGAGCCTGTGGTAATTACTGTTCTACTCTGCTTTTAAGCATTTGACTTTATTTTCTTTTTTTAGATTCCTTATATAAGTGAGATCATTTGTCCTCTTTCTGGATTATTTCACTTAGCATGATGTCCTCAAGATTTATCTATGTTGTAGCATGTGACAGGATTTTTTTTCTCATGACTGAATAATATTCCTTTGTGTGCAACAAATATTTTTATATTTGCATGCACACGTGTGCAACAAATATTTTTTATCCATTTATTCATTGACCTACACTTAGGTTGTTCTGTATGTTGGGTCTTGTGAGTGATGCTGCAATGAACATACAAGTGCAGACATCTTTTCCATATCTTATTTTTATTTTCTTTGGATAAATACCAAGGAGTGGGATTGATGAATCATATTGCTGTTCTAGTTTTATTACATTGATTGATATTTCATATGTTGAACCGTCCTTGCATTCCCAGAATAAATCTCACTTGGCTGTGGTATATAATCTTTTTAATGTGACATTATATTCAGGGATAATGGTCTGTAATTTTTTTGTTTGTTTTGTTTTTAAACAACTGATAGACAATTTATTGAAAAGGCTGATTTAAGCATCTGCAGTGGTGACTTCAGCCTCAACTCTTGTACTAATGGAAGTAATCTGCTTAACAATCTCAGAAGGTCAATGAGTTGCTTGTGGATCCTCATCTGAAAACCATCTCAAGTCTTAGAACCTTTCCTATGGGGAGTTTTTTTCTTGTGGTGATTCTCAGAGTCTTGGTAGGCATCTGAACTGGTCCTTTCACTTTGAGATTCTTGTCCTTTGCACCTCTGATCCAATCAGCACACACTTTCTTCAAAAATTTTATGTTGCAGCTGGTCAGAGTAATTTTAATCCAGTGAATTGCCATCTCTGGTTCCATGGGTGTCTTTCTGGTATCTTTAAAAGCCAAGGGTGCAGCACAGCTTCCTGACTGACTTGTTCCTCTGTGAGAGCAAACAGCGATGAGTCAGAAGCAATAGCATGTAGAATGTGCTCTGCTGCAGCTGCTACTGCGTCTCAAAAAAGAGCTGTCATTTTTTTCTTAATTAAACATTTCTCTAGGTGCTGTAAGCTTTTGATTAGATTTTAGAGTTCTGGACTGACTTGGAGTTCACTATTCCACTATTTTTGCTTACATTCTTATATTCATATTCTTTTAGAAAGCCTTTTTATATCTGCTCACCACCACCCTAGTTTCAGTTCTTATTACTGCAGATCAGGACTATTTTAGAAACTTAAACAGGCCCCTCTGACATACTACTATCTCCTTGATCATGTGACTACCATGCCAGGATGGCTGCTGCTCACAGTTCCTCCTTGCCTACCAAATGATATCTCCAACCTATAGTCCCAGTATGGCTTTCTAGCTTGATCTCACTATTCCTCCCAACTCACTTCCACACAGGTGGTTTGCTTTCATGTATGTAGTTTGCTTCTGCTACATATCTCCACTAATGCTGCCCCAGGATTTCTATTAATACTGTTTGGTCCCCATCAAGATTGTCTCCTACCTTCACCTCTGCCTACTGAAACACTATTCATCTCTTCAGAATCAGCTCAAATTTCAACCTTTCTATAAAGTTATTCCTAGTTACTTCAGCTGGAACTAATCTCTCATTTCACTTAATTGCCATGACATTTTTGTTCCATTTATGTGATGTATGTTATATATTGCTTGTGTTATTACCTGTATTCATGTTTTCATTTACTCCTTTTTTCAATAAATGTTTATGAGCACCCACCATTTGCTAGGACTCCGGTAGAAAAGAAAGCAGACATTGTTCCTAATAGTCATTAGGAAAGACATTGGACAAATAGATATAATGAACACTAAGGAAAAAAAAACAGTAGAATTCTATGAGTGAGAGTAAGATGAATCCAAGTTTTTCACATTAAGAGTGAGGATAGAACATGGCAGGCAAAGGGAGTGACATGCCAGCAGATTCTGGAGCACTCTGTGTGCCTTCTTTACCAGAATCAAAGAAACATTTCCATTAGCACAGTGCTTAATGTTACTACACAAAAATTATAAGAATTAATTAATAAACATTAAGGAAAGAAGTAGGTTTGATAAGAAAAATAATCCAAAGATAAAGAGGGAAAAGAATAAGTATGAATTGTCAGAGAATTAGATAATTTAAACTCCTTTCTATTTCAATAAAAGTGGTGGTAGCAGCAGCAGCTAACATTTACTGAGTGCTGACTTTGGGCTAGGAACTGTGCTAAGAACTTCATTTGTCACTTTATGTAACTTCTAAATTGTTTGCTGTCTGCCCTCTCTTTTCTGCAGTGTATTGAAGCAGTGTCAGGATGTGGACCTCTCCTTCCCACAGCAACCAGAGGGATCCAATCTTTTTAGTGGTATAAAGAGGGGAACATTGTTTCTCACTTCATACAGGGTAATTTCTACTTGTTTCTTTGGTCTGATTAATTCTGGATTAGTTTTCCTTAAAATGGAGTTAGGTTAACCATTGAGGTTCAAAGTGTTTTAAAATATTTGCACTTTGAGATATTCCATGTTGAAGAACAATGGCAGAAAATGGGTGATGTTTCTCAGACCAGAATGTCAAAGCAACCTTGACCTTAAAAGTGCTCTTATGTGTCTCAATCCATGGACAAATCGCATTCCTTTTCCAGAATTTCTTTCCTTTCTTAGGTGATCTTCGTAACTTCACACTCAGTCAATGATCCCATGCTTTCTTTTATGATGCCATTTGATCTGATGAGTAACTGCACTGTTGAACAACCAGTCTTTGCCCCCAACTGCATTAAAGGAACCATTCGGGCAATTCCAGATGGTAAGTGTTTACCTTCAGCCATGTATTTTTTCTCAAAAGATTTCAGAATATTTAAGTTTCAGATATGGCTTATGTTGGAATTCAAACAAAAGCTGCCCAGTTTCTTTGGGTATTGCTTCTCTGTGTTCATGGTAGTCCTTCTGTAACCAGCTATGCCAGCCTCTTAGTGTGTGCCATTTCTTCTACCAGGTGACTGGGAAGGACAGGCAACTTTTAAATTAGCCTTCAGAAAAGGAGGTGCAATTGAATTTGCCCAGTTGATGACGAAAGCTGCCTCTGCCGGTGAGCAATAATAATAAAGATATTAAACAATTTGGGGTTTTGAGGCTTGTAGATTTGAAGTAGGACTTTTACCCAGCCAAGATTTTCTGGCCACTGTGTTCAGGCAGTTGGTGGCTGCACATGTATTCAGCAGGCATTTTCTGAGTCTACCTATTGTGTGCCAAGTACCATTCTATGTGCTGGGAGCACAAAGATTTTTCCATATCCTGAGGAGTTTGCAGACACCTGAGTGACTAACTGTACCTGATATTCTTTTGTCCATCTAAATGCTGGCCTCCTATATCACTGAGTAGTCTCTTTTTCAGGTTAGGGAGCCCCAGCTGCCTTAACTCTTCTTCCCCTGGCATGCCTTTTTGTCATGTTTTTCTCTGGCTTTGCCTTTGTTTCACTTAGGTTTAGTCTCCATCTTTCATGAGAGGAGAGAAGGGGTACTGTCAAACCCTATAGCACTGCTCTAATGGATATACCAAATAACTCTTTCAAAATTGAATGTAAATAATTTTTATGAGATATTTTTATTCAGTCCAGCCTTACTCATGCTCTTCACTCTCTCACCTTTTGTACTCCAGTCCAACTGGAGTTTTATGTGCTTTGTTTTCTCACTTCTGAGCCGTCATGCTATTTACTCTATCTGGAATATGCTTTTCCTTTTTCCATTGCCTCCCACACCAACTCCAATTTAGTTGAGAAACAGTCTAGTAGAGACAGACATATGCAAAAATGTTATCTTATCTATGGCATGTACTACAGGCATGGATATAGTACTGGGACACACAGAAAACAGAGTGAACATTCTAGCTTAGAAGACTGACTGGATCATGATGCTATAAACCATGGTCAAGAATATAAGAGTCTAAGTTGGAGAGGAAATGAATTTAATTTTTGACATAATAATCCTAGCTAACATTTATTGAATGCTTAACATATACTAGAGTGTTCCAAGCCCTTTACATGTATCAATATATTTAATCCTCACAAAAAAACCTTATGATGTAGATACTATCATTATTCCCAACTTATAGCTGGGGAAACTGAGTCAGTGATTATTATATAATTTCCCAAGGCTATATAGTTAGCAAGTGATGGAGCTGGAATTTGAACCCTAAACCTATTCTTTCTCTCTTTTTAAACATTTTATTTTGAAGAAAATTAAATGTATAGAAAAATTTCAAGAATATTACAGTGAATTACTATGGACTCTTCATCTAGATTCACCCATTATTAACATTTCCTTATATTTGTTTTATCTTTTTTTTTGTTTTTGCTTTTGTTTTTACTGTAATATTTGAGAGTAAGTCACAAAAATCATATCCTTCATTTCTAGATATTCAAATGTGTATCTCCTAAGAACAAGGGCATTCTCTTTTCTAACCTCAGTGTATTTATCAAATTCAGAAAATTTAACATTGAAACAATACTTTATAGTTTATATTGAAGTCCAAAGGATTGGCCATTACAGTTTCTGATTCTAATTGCACCTTTTCCCCCCTAAATGGGTAATCTTGGGTCAAACATCGAATTTAGTTGGCCAATTCCTTTGGTCTCTTTTAATGTAGATTCAGCCTTTCTTTGTCTTTCATGACACTGACATTTAAAAAAGAATACAGGATGTTTTGTAGGATGTCCTTTACTTTGGGTTTGCCTGTTTCCTCATGAAATACATTCAGGCTGTTTGGATTTTATTTTGGCAGGGACACTATGTAAGGGATGCTGTGTCCTTTTGAACCTGTACTCTTACCCACTGTATGGGTGTGAGGTGTATGGGAATGCTAGAGGCCAGTGGACATGCAGCTCTGAGCTCCAGAGATGAACCACATGTAGAGACTGATTTGGAAATCTTTAGCACACAAGTCATCTCTGGAGCCATGAGTGATAGGTCCATTTAATGAGTTAAGGATAGTGTTATAAATAAAGGAATGGCAGGGAGGAGCAACCTGCAATAAAAATTGAGAAGGGGCTGACTGAGAGGAGGAGAATCAAGTGAGTTTATTAACCCAGAAGTCAAGGGAGGAGAAAGTTTCAAGCAGTATGGGTGCTTGTCTGTGGCAGCTGCTGCAGAGATGATTGGTAAGATGAAGACTGAAAAAAAATGTGCTTTGCACGTGGAAATCTGAGTTTGTTTGTGGTCTTCCCAAGAGAGTTTCCAGTGAATCAGTGAAGAAAGATAGTCCAAGAGCCGTATTATAGGAAGTTGAGGAGTAAGAAAAATTTTGCAGTTACCTTTAATGATACAGTTCAAAGATAGAGAGGTAAAGGAGTTCACAAACTTTACCCAGCCCATAGCTCTTCATGGTCCAGAGGGCAGAGATCTAGAAGCCTGACGCTAGATAACAGGGAGTCTTGATAGACAGAGGGAGTACAGCTGTGAGGAATCCAGGCTCAGGGAACACTTGGAAGTCCAGTTCCTTTTTGCTATAGGTATCTGGGGAACTCAGGACAATTGCATGCTGGGTCTTGAATTCACTCTTATCTTTGGCCTCGTAGTACTGAGGGGGCATTTTTAGGACTATGGGCTAAATGTTAGGCAACTTCAGGGGATCCTCTTTGTGCTCTCTGCTTCGTGGCCTGCAAAACTATGTTCAGAGTCCCAGCAGTTGCATGGCTACTAAGAAAGGATTTAAACAACTTATATGAACTTGGCCCAATGTCTGGAACTGCTCTGGGTCTGATTGCATCACGGCCTAGGTGTGAGAATTTACCCCTGCTTCCTGGCAAGAATCAGGGCTTGTGAGATGGGCTTCCCTGAGGCATTTGGAATTGACTACCCATAATGCTTCATGATCTGATTCTTTGATCAGGGAAGAGTCTCTTCCCTTCTGCAGAGCTGATTGTCAGGGTTCTTGGAGTTATGTTTTTAACAAATATATGTTCAATACCTATTGAACCAAATACTAGATGAGACGATTGGGAACAGAACAGCAAAGACATACATGGTTCCTGCCTTTGTTAAACTTGGTCTAGTGAGAGGCATATAAAAAAAAGCAAATATATAAGTGATTAAAATAATTCTGGGAATGCATACTAATAAGATATGAAAAGGAGAGTGACAGGTAAGGAGGACAACTTTAGGTTTATAGTTAATGAGTTAAAACTCTAGCTAATGAATCAAATAGCTAGAATTATGTTAATCATCAGTGGCTTAAGACAATAGGTATTACCTATTATGTGAAGGCCAATCAACAGGGATCAAAGGGGGGCTCTGTTTCACTTACCCTTCAGGGACCCTTCAGGGTAATAGAGTCTCTGCCATGTTTAACACATGGCTTCCATGGCCTCATTGGATAGCCAGCAGAGGCTGTGAGAGTCGTTCTTACCTGGGAGGTTTTTATGGGCCAAACTGGGAAGCAGTATACATTACTTACCATTCATGCCATCTGACCAGAAATTAGTGTGGTAGGCTGATAATGACTCCCAAACATAAATCTATGTCCTAATCCTCAGACCTCGTGAATGTTACCTTATTTATAAAGAGTCTTTGCAGACATAATTAATTTAAGGATTTTGAGATGAGATTACCCTGGATTATCCAGGTGGGCCCCAGATGCCATCATAAGTGTCCTTAAAAAAAAAAGATGCAGAGGGAGACAAAAAGAAGTGCTTTCTTCTGCACCACTCTGGATTAAATTGATCTTTAATCGATGTATCTTGACAACCTCATAGAATTCTTCACTTGAAAATTCTTTCTAAATACCTATTATTATAGGTGTTACTGTAGGCTCTGAATAAACACAGTCAAATAAGCCATAGTGTCTGCCCTCAAGAAGCATAGAGTTCAGAACAAGGGTGGTATCTTTTTTTTCATCTTATATCCTGGGAACATTGTTGGACACTCATGTAAGTTGATGGTTAATACTCTGTTGTTAATCGTTTGGTTGATAGCTGTTATACATATGACTTAAAAGAATTAAAGAGTCCTGTTTTGTCAAACTTGTCTTCTCAGCTGCCCGAGGAGTTCCACTTGGAAGTGTAAGTTACTGGTTTGGTGCTCCAGGATTGTATGTCATTACCAGTCAGGGGGGCACAATATGCAACCAAGGGGTGCCTTGTCCAGGTAAGATCTGACAGGGAAGTTCTTCCTGGGAGCAGGAAAAGTATGCCAGGGGCTCAAAGATCTGTTCACTGCTAGTTTGCCTCCAGGAGAAGCAGCAGAGGTTTGGGGACTGGAAAATGGTTGTGTTCATGACTTTTTTTCTAGACTGAAACCCATGGCGAGTCATCAACTGACTGGGTTTCGGTTTCAGGCTTACTTTTAACTATAATATACAAATATGGAACATATGTGTATAACTTTCATTAGTGGGAATGGTCACCTCCTGCTTATAGCCTGAGCAGAAAATGTATATTCTTTCCCACTTAACCCCTTCCCATTTCACACAAGCATAGCCATCAAGTTTGCACCATGTCCTTCAGCCTCACCGAGGACTCCAGTCCTGGGCTTTGGGCCCTGTACCCTTTAACAGTTGTGCCTGTCTGCAGCTGCCGAGTTATATTCTTGTGAGTTGACAGATCATTGATTCTTAAATATTGTGCTCTGCCTACTGGTGGGCCACAACAGGTCTCCTAATAGGCTAACAGACTCCAAACTGCAGGCCCTTTCTTGGGTTCTTCTTGGAGCATGACATGCGTGTCCATCAGTTTTTAGTTTTGTATACAACTGGAAGATACCTTAGCTTTTAAAAGTTATTAAAATTTAATACTCAAAATCTAAGAGTGTTGCTAAGATTTTATAAAATAATTGCACATAACATATAATCAACCATTTAAAATGTACAATTTGGTGGTGTTTAGTATATTCACAATGCTGTGCAACCATGAGCTCTCTCTAGTTTCAAAATTTTTTCATCACCCCATAAAGAACACTCCATGACTCCCCTAAGTAATAATTCCCCATTGCCCTTTCTGACATTTCTTGGTATCTTCTAGTCTGCTGTTTGTCTTTATGGACTTTCCTATTCTGAATATATCTCATAAAAGGAATTACACAGCATGTGACCTTTTGTGTTTGGCTTATCTTACTTAGCATACAATGTTTTCAAGGTTTGTCCAAGCTGTAGCATGTAGCAGTACTTTCTTCTTTTTATGACTGAATAATATTCCATTGTACACATGTGCCACAATTTGTTTATCCATTCATTCATCCATTCGTTGACATTTCAGTTGTTTCCACCTTATGGCTATTATGAATAAATTGCTATAAATATTTGTATATAATTTTCTGTCTTGACATATGTTCTCATATTTCTGGGGTATCCACCTAGGATTGGAATTACTGGGCCATATAGTAATTCAATATTTAAGTTTTTTTTTTAATGCCACAGTACCTGGTATTCCTAGGTGGTCTCCCATCCAAATACTAACCAGGCCCGACCCTGCTTAGCTTTCGAGATCGTAGGAGGCATGGCCAAAGAGTTATCCACAGCAACTGCGCCGTTTTATATTCTTGCCAGCAATGTACAGGCTTCTGTTTTCCCATATCCTTGCCAATACTTGTTATTTTCATTTTTGTTGCTGTTCATATGAAAGTCATCTAGTGAGTATGAGATGGTATTTCATTGTGCCTTTAATTTGAATTTCTTTAATGACCAATGTTGTTGAACATCTTTTTACGTACCTGTCAGCCGTTTGTATATCTTTGGCAATATGTCTCTTCAAATCCTTTGCCCATTTTTTACTTGGGTAGTTTATTTTTCTCTCATTGAGTTGTAAGAGTTATTTATATATTCTGGTTATTAACCTCTTATCAGCTATGGGATTTGCAGATATGTTTTCCCATTCTGTAGGCTGTTTTCACATTCTTGATAATGTCTTATGATGTACAAAACTTTTAAATTTTTATTGAATTTATCTATTTTTTTCTTACTACTTATACCCTTGATGTCAAATTCAAGAATCTATTGCCAAGTCCAATGTCATAAAGATCTATATGTTTACACCTAGGAGTTTTATAATTTTGGCTCTTATATTTAGGTTATTGACTCTTTATGAGTTAATTTTTTTATGGTGACATTGGTTAACAAAATCCAATAAGTTTTAGCTGTATACTTTTAACAGTAAGGCATGCATATATTTATACTGCGCGTTCACCTCCCATAGTTAGATTTCTTTCTGTTACCACATATTCGACCCCCTTTACCTCCTCCCTCCCCCCCACCCCCTATGCTCTGGAAACCACTAGTCTATGGTCCATGTCTATGAGTCTCTGTTTGTCCTGTTCATTTGTTGCTTTTAGGTTTTTATCCCACATACAAGTGATATCATGTGATTTTCAACTTTGTCTGACTTACTTTGCTTAGCTTGATTATCTCAAGGTCCATCAATATTGTTGCAAATGGCACTATTTCATCTCTTCTTATGGCTGAGTAATATTCCATTGTATATATCTACCACAGCTTCTTTATCCAGTCATCTATTGTAGGACACTTTGGTTGCTTCCATGTTCTAGCCACTGTGAATAATGCTGCTATGAACATTGGTGTGCAGATCTTTTCAGATATGGGTTTTCAGGTCTTTGGGGTAAATATCCAGTAGAGGGATTTGCTGGATCATTTGGTAGATCAATTTTTAGTTTTTTGAGGAACCTCCATACTGTTTTTCATAGTGGCTGAACCAATTTGCAGTCCCCCCAGCAGTGTATGAGAGTTCCTTTTTTTTCCATATCCTCTCTAACATTTGTTATTACTTTTTCTGTTGATTATAGCTATTCTAACAGGTGTGAAGTGATATCTTATTGTAGTTTTGATTTGCATTTCCCTAATAGCTACAATGTTGAGCATCTTTTCATATATTTGTTGGCCATTTGTTTGTCCTCTAGGGAGAAATCTTTGTTCAGGTCCTCTGCCCATTTTTTGATTTGATTGTTTTTTTGTTGTTGTTGTTTTTGTTGTTGTTGTTATTGAGTTGTATGAGTTTTTTGTATATTTTGGACATTAGGCCCTTATTGGAGGCATTGCTTGCAAATATATTTTCGCATTGGCATAGTTGTTTCTTTACCTTGTTGATGATTTCTTTTACTGAGCAGAAGCTTTTTAGTTTGATATAGTCTCATTCATTTATGTTAGCTTTTACTTCCCTTGCTTTTGAGGTCAAATTAATAAAATCCTCTTTAAGTTCAAGGTCCTTGAGTTTAGTTCCTATGTTTTCTTCTATGCATTTTATTTTTTCAGGTCTTATAGTTAAGTCCTTAATCTATTTTGAGTTAATTTTGGTGTGTGGTGATAGACAACAGTCTAGTTTCATTCTTTTGCAGGTGGCTTTCCAGTTTTCCCAGCACCATATATTAAAGAGGCCTTCCTTTCTCCACTTTATGTGTTTGGCTTTTTTATCAAAAATTGTTTGCCCATGTAAAATGGATTTACTTCTGGACTCTTGATTATGTTCCACTGATCTGTGTGCCTGTTTTTCTGCCAATACCATGTAGTTTTGATTACTGCCACTTTGTAGTACAATTTGAAGTCAGACAGAGTGATGCGTCCAGCCTCATTCTTTTTTCTCAGGATGGCTTTGGCAGTTTGGGGTCTTTTGTGCTTCCATACAAATCTGATAATTTTTTTGTTCTGTTTCTTTAAAAAATGCCAATGAGGTTTTGATGTGGATTGCATTAAATCTGTATAATGCTTTAGGTAATATGGTCATTTTAACTATGTTGATTCTTCCAATCCAAGAACACAGAATATCTTTCCGTTTCTTTGTAACTTTTTCGATTTTTTTAAATAGGATCTTATAGTTTTCATTATATAGGTCCTTCACTTGTTTCATTAAAGTTATTCCTAGGTATTTTATTTTTGTTGCAGTTGCAAAAGGAATAATTTTTCCACTTATTTTTCTGACAATTATTAGAGTGTGGGAACACTATGGATTTTTGAACATTGGTTTTGTATCCAGAAACTTTACTGTATTTGCTTATTGTTTCTAGAAGTGTTCTTGCAGAGTCTTTAGGGTTTTCTATATAGAGAATCATGTCATCCACAAATAGTGAGTTTGACTTCTTTCTTTCCTATTTGTATGCTTTTTATATCTTTCTCTTATCTGATTGCACTCGCTAGGACCGCCAGTGTTATATTGCATACAGTGGACAGCCTTGCCTTGTTCCTGATCTTAGAGGAAAGGTTTTTAGAGTTTCACCATTAAGTGTTAGCTGAGAGTTTGTCATATGTGGCCTTTATTTTGTTAAAGTACTTTCCTTCTATACTGATTTTGTTGTGTTTTGATCATAAATGGATTCTGTATCTTGTTGAAGGTTTTTCCTGCATCTATTGATATGATCATATGATTTTTATTTTTTAATTTATGTTGAGTATCACATTAATCAATTTGCATATGTTGAACCATCCCTGTTCCTTTGGGATGAAGCCCTCTTGATCATGGTATATAATCTTTTTAATATGCTGTTGTATTTGTTCACTAGATTCTTATTAAGGATTTTTGCATCTGTGTTCATGAGAGATATTGGTCTGTACTTTTCTTTTTGTGTATGTGATATCTTTACGAGGTTTTGGCATCAAAGTAATATTGGCCTTATCAAATGAGTTGGGAAGTATTGCCTCTGCCTTGATTTTTTGGAAAAGTTTGAGGAGAATTTTCATACTGCTGATTGGTCTATTTAGATTTTCCAGTTCTTGATTCAGTTTAGGAAGATTGTATTTTTGTAAGTACTGATCCATTTCTTCTAGGTTATTAAATTTGGTGTTATATACTTTTTCATAGTATTCTTGTATGATCCTTTGTACTTCTGCGATGTCAGTCATAATTTCCCCTTTCATCCCGATTTTGTTTATTTATGTCCTTTCTCTTTTTTCTTTAGTAAGTCTAGCCAGAAGCTAATCAATTTTATTAACCGTCTCAAAGAACTAGCTCTTTGTTACATTTATTTTTTCTATTTTTTTTATTTTCAATTTCATTTATTTCTGCTCTAATTATTTCCTTCCTTCTGCTAATTTATATTAAAGATATCTTTTTAGCCTGTAGCAAAGAAGGTGCTTTTCTTTTGGTTTTCAATAGGTGGTGTCTAAGCCTCTTGGATCCCTGCTTTATGAAGCCTTAATAATGCCTTTTTATTTTATTATAGATATTTAATCATGCTTGCTTCCCTCAGTCTCAGTTTCTGTCAGTGTTAGCAACAGTTTGAGTAGAGTTTGC
Source organism: Cynopterus sphinx (assembly GCA_030015415.1). Classification (NCBI taxonomy): domain Eukaryota; kingdom Metazoa; phylum Chordata; class Mammalia; order Chiroptera; family Pteropodidae; genus Cynopterus; species Cynopterus sphinx. The sequence continues at coordinate 170,626,348 of CM057380.1, forward strand.
TCAGATTCCCCTAGGGCTCCGCGATGTTCTGTCTTGGAGGGTATTGGGGGAGGAGCTCTCTGGTTTGGGGATTGGGGGCTATAGCTCAGCCTTGGTTTTGCAGTTGCGGCTAGTAAAAATGAACTGTTGCTCTTCTGCCATCCTGCTTCTCTGCTTTCTGTCCTGATGACTGGGCCCTGCCACCAGTTGTGTGGAGCTCACAGCACTCTCAGGCAGGGCTATTCAAGAAACTCACCATACTTTCTCCCCTCTCCTCCTATAGGGAGCTCCAGCAGCTGTGAGAGGCAGCTTCTTTACTTTGCCCAGTCCATCACCTGACAGTCAGGGTTCAGACCTGTGATAGCTCTTACACGCAGATCCCAAGCTCAGACATGCTGATGTGCAGTTTGGGTGTTTTTTGTTTAGTTTTAGATGTTCCACTTATTGTTGTTTTAAGGGGAGAGATCTGGGGATGTCTCTCACTCCACCATGTTTCTCCAAACTGCACTGGAGTTAATTTTAAATATGGAGTGAGGTTAGGGTCCAACTTCATTCTTTTGCATGTGGTTATCCAGTTGTCCCAGCACTTTTGCTGCATCCTATACATTTGGTATGTTGTGTTTTTATTTTCATTTGTTTCTAAGTATTTTCTAATTTCCCTTGTGATTTATTCTTTGATCCTTTGGTTGTTTAAGAGTGTGTTAATCCAAAAATTTGTGAATTTTTCAGTTTTACTTCCATTGTTGATTTGTAACTTTATCTTGTTGTGGTCAGAGAAGATACTTTGGTATTTATCTTTTTAAATCTATTGAGACTTAATCTGTAGTTCAAAATATGGTCTGTTTTGGAAAATGTCCCACATGCATTTGGAAGAATGGTATTCTATTGTTGGATAGAGTGTCCTATATGTGTCTGTTTGATCCAGTTGGTTTGTTATGTTTTTTAAATCCTCTTTTTACTTATGTCTGGTTTTTCTATTAATTACTGTGAGTGTAGGGTATTGAAGTATCCAGCTCTTATTGTAGAACTGTCTATTTCTTCCTTCAATTCTATCAGTTTTTGTTTCATGTATTTTGATGGTGTGTCCTTAGATGTATAAATGTTTATGATGGTTATAACTATTTGCTATATTGAACATTTTATTAATATATAATTTCCTTCTCTGTCTCTTGTAATTTTTAAAAATTTAAGTCTATTTTGCTTACTATTATCCACTCTTGCTCTCTTTAGGTTACTATTTGCATGGAATATCCTTTTCTATCCTTTCACTTTCAATCTATTTGTGTCTTTACATCTAAAATAAGTCTCTTTTATATAGCATATAGTTGAACAATAAGTTTTTATTCATTCTGCCAATATCTTGTTGGAGAAGGTGATCAAGATGTAACCACTAGGTGACCCAAAAGTTGGATCCAGAAATTGGAGGCTCTTCACCCCCTTTCTTATCCTGGGAGTGTGCATTTGGTTTGCATCCCCTGCTTCAAGAAGCTTCTTAAAGGATAAAGCCTTAAGACAGAAATATGGAGTTGCGAATATCTGGATGGTATGAGTGACTGAATTCAATTTGGGCCATTATGTAAAAACTGTTAAGATTTGATCGGCAGGTGTAGAGACTACTCATCTTGCAGCCAACCAAAACATATCTAATAGTTCCCTTGTTTATTAAAACTGAACCTACTAATCTGGAATGGTCTACCTGTTTCTTTAGTCTCTCTCTGCCCTACATGAATGGGGGCCCAGTTTCAGATTACACAGGGAAACTCCTGTGTAATCTAAAGACATCTCTGTCTTTAGATTGGAGAGTTTAATTCATTTACATTTAATGTAATTACTGTAATGGGGGCCTTCTGTTATTTGCTATTTGGTTTCTATATGTCTTATAGCTTTTTTGTTCCTCATTTCCTGCATTGCTGTCTTCTTTTGTGTTTAGTTGATACTTTTATAGTGAAAAACTTAAATTTCTTTCTTATTTCCTTTTGTCTTTATGCCATAGCTATTTTTTTTTGTTGTTGTTACCATGGGGGCTTCATTTAACATCCTAAAGTTATAACACTCATTTGAATTTTTACCAGCTTAATATTCAATTCTTACCAGCTTCAATAACAAAAACTCTAAACTTCTACAGCTCCATTTTCACACATTTCAGTTGATGTCACAAAATTACATATTTATGTATTGTGCTCCCCAAAACATAATCTAACAATTATTTTAAATGCATTAGTCTCTTAAATTATGTAGAAAAAATGAAATTACATACCATTGTTACAAATATATTAACTTTTATAATTGCCCAACAATTTACCTTTATTGAGATCTTGATATGGCTTCTTCATATGGATTCAAATTACTTTTTAATGTCCTTTATTTCATCCTGCAGGATTCCTTTAAGGATTTCTTGCAGGATAAGTCTGGTGGTAATGAACCCCCTCAGCTATTGTTTATCTCGGAATGTCTTAATTTCTCTGTCACTTTTGAAGAAATTTGGCCAGATGCAAGATTCCTGTTTGTCAGTTGCTTTCTGGCCTCCAGTGTTTCTGCTGATTATCTTATTGAGGATCCCTTGCATGTGATGATTCACATCTCTCTTGCTACTTTCAAGATTCTCTTTGTCTTTTGCAGGTTTGATTTTAATGTGTCTTGGTGTGGAGTTATTCTTACTTAGAGTTCATCGAATTTCTTGGATGTTTATATTTATGTCTTTCATCAAATTTGGGACATTTTCAGCCATTATTTCTCTGAATGTTCTCTCTACTCCTCTCTCTATCTTCTCCTTCTAGACCTTCCACACAGTGTGTATGTTGGTCTGTTTGATGGTGTCCCACTGGTCCCTGAGGCTGTTTTCACTCTTCAATATATTTTCTTTCTGTTTCTAAGTCTTAACAATTCTCATTGCTCTATCTTTAACTTCACTGTTTCTTCCTTCTGCCTACTTAAATCTGAATTTTAATTCCTCTAGTGAATTTTCAGCTCCGGAATTTCTTTGTGGTTTCTTGTTAGGTTTTCTGTCTTTATTGATATTTCTAACTTGTTCATACATCATATTCTGGACTTTTTCACATTGTCCTTTAGTTCATTGAACATCTTTAGGAAAGTTCTTTTAAAGATTTTTTTTCTAGCTAGCTAAAACATAAATATGTATTACACCAAAATAATTTGACAGTTGTCCATTTGCCTTTACTCAGTTATATCCCTTTGGTAATGTAGCCAAGAAAATAAATAAAACCCATATTTATTATAATATTAATTGGAAAGTTGTAAAAAACATGCTCTCCTACAATGAAGGAATTACATAGCACCTATCCATATGATAAAATACTGTCCAGCTTTTAATTTATGAAATACATTAATAATATAAAGAAATTTTGTATAATGTCTAGTAAAAAGAGCCAGATAAAAAGTACAGTTGTTACAATATTGATTATATAAAAATATGAACAGATAACCTAAAAAGAAATACACCAAAATATGTTTTTGTATTTGATAATGGCATTATAGATGACTTTTTAAAATTAATCTTTTCTCTATTTTCCAAATACATAGTCCTCATTAAGCATGTATTACTTTTATCATAATCAAAACAAACTTTATTAGGTAAAAAAATTACCTATCTGTACACAACTATAAGTAATGCAGAGATATAACTGTGGGGTTGTTTTCATGTTAATTTGAATCCCTCCACAACAGGAAATGATAAAGCCTTTAACTGGTGGTGGCTGAGGGATTTGACTTTACCTTTATTTTGCCTGATTCTCTTCCTGTGTCAGTTTGCCTCAGCATTATTTTTATCTTCTCCCTCCTTCTCTCTTATTCTGTGCACTCTAAATAATAAGTAATTAATTTTTTTCTTTCCTTCTCAGCATACCCAGTTGTTGTTTATGGGCCCCAGCCTATGAGATATGGAGCCCCACCGAGGGGATATGGAGCTCAACCAGCAGGATACAGAGCTCCGCCAGCAGGATATGGAACTCTGCCAGTGGGATACGGAGCCCCACCAGTGGGATATGGAGCCACAACAGAGGGGTCTGAAGCTCTGCCTGAGGGATACAGAGCCCCACCAGCATATGGAGCCCCAGCAGAAGGATCTGAAGCTCCGCAGGCAGAATACAGAGCTCCACCTGCAGGATATGAAGCCCCAGCTGCAGGATACAGAGCTCCACCTGCAGGATATGAAGCCCCACCTCCGGGATATGAAGCCCCACCTCCGGGATATGAAGCCCCACCTCCAGGATATGGACTCCCACCTGCAGGATATGGAACCCCACAAGCTGGAAATGAAGGCCCACCTTCAGGACATGAGGCTCCACCTACTAGAAATAGAGTTGGGTCTCACGAATCTGTGTCAGCCCAGCCTGCTGGATATGAGGCTTCTACTCCTTCTGCCTCATCTTCTCAGGCCCCTTCACCTTCTAAGAAGTAAACCTTGAAGACTCACCAAGCGAAGTGGCACCCTAACATTGAAGTCAAGATAAGAAGGACTCAGGTATGTTGTTTAAAGCTCTTTCTTAAGTAGTTGTCCCACTCTTTGGAAAGGCAATCTTAGGGAGAAGGTGAAGGTTTACTTCCATGCCTAGATTTTACAAGTAGAGTTAACTCTTGATTAGATGGTCTAAAGGAGAAGTAGGCTTACAGGGCTAATTCTTCAGTAATTTGGTTGACATTGGGCTGCATTTTTTAACATACTTTGTATATAAGTATGGAAAAAGCTTTCTGCCTTTTCCCCCTCCTTCATCCAAGAAACATCTATTATTCTGAGTTTGTTAGGCACTAAGATATGTGTTAGAAATATTAAATTGAACACTTACTTATTTTTCAAAGCATTATTTATATTGGTGAAAGGATGGAACAACCTAAATTTTCAATAGTAAGAGAGAATTTCATAAATTATAGTATATCCATCCAATAGAATATTATGCAGCCACTGAAAATGATGTCTAGAGGCAGAGAAAGCCTTCTTTAAGAAGACCAAAGCCAATGATGCAGTAAAGGAAAATATAAAATAAATATAAATTTGACTATATTAAAATTTTTAAATTCTTAATGACCAAAGTTAAAAGATAGGCAACAGACTAGTAGAAAGTGATATCCAACATATATATTAAACAAATAACTATGGTCAGAATATATGAACTCTTACAAGTCAACCCAAAAGAAAAAATGGACAAAAGGTATGAATTCTTCACTAACTGAGTGGCCAAGAAACATATGAAAAGTTTTTCATTCAGTTTGACTAGTGTTAGGGAAATGCAGCATGGAATGAGAAACACTTTTGTCTCCAGTGATTTACAAATATTAAAAATATTGAAAAACTCAAGTGTTGAGAAGGATGTGGGGTGATGGTTCTTGTTATACACTATTGGTGGGAGTTGATATGCTTTTTTAGAAAGACATTTGGCAGTACCTTTTATTTATTTTATTTTATATTTTAATTAATTAATTAATTAATTAATTAATTTTATTTATTTATTTTTTTAGGTGAGGCAACCCTTGGTTGACCTCACAGATTGCAAGGACCTTGTCAGCTTACAATCCCTTATTTTTTATTTTTTATGCCTATAGCACCTGGTCTTCCTAGGTGATCCCCATCCAAGTGGGAGTACCTTTTAAAAGTTAAAATAAATAAAATTCACTCTTGATTTAGTGGTTTTACTTCTCAATATCTAACCCCGAGAAGTACTTGCATGTATGCAAAGATGTATGTGGGAAGATTTCATTTCATTCATTGTTTCTAACAGTGTAAAATTAGAAATAACTGATATGTTTATTAATCGTAAATATTTAAGTAAACTATGGTACTTCCATGATGCGTATTCAAAAATTTCTAAGAGTTATTGTTAAATAAGGAAAGCAAGTATATATACCACAGAGAATTTCAATCCCATCAGACGGAATTCCCCCTTTTATAAAACTAATATTTTGTAATGTCTCCTTTACTTGGAGTGAAATTTGTAGACAATTGCACATGATTCCACACCATTTGAACCAAAATCAGTATACTATAAATGCAATATAAAGAAGAAATAGAAAAATAGTTTGTAGTAAAATTTTAAATATTTTAATATATAAATTCTCAGATTTCACCACACTAGAAGACATAACAAAGTAATCAAGTGGGAGCAGGATTGCCTCTGGGTTGGGGAGTTGCATACCTAGGGGCTAGGATGGGGATGGAAATTGATTAATTTAAAAACTAAATTAATAACATGCTAGGCTCTACCTTGCTTATAAATTGTGCAGCGGCTCCTCACGGCCTTCAGGATAAAGTCCAAACTCCTGTTTTTCACATATGTGCAGTTCATGTTATGCTCCAAGCCCTGCACGATCTGTCCCCTCCAGTGACCTCTCCAGCTGTGGGATCAGCGAAGCAAAACTAAATGCAGACACTGAACTGCATGGCCTCTGCCTTCCTCCCCAATGCATTCTGTTCATCTTTCAAAACAGCCCAGAAGTTCTTCAGACTTTTTCCTGTGCTCCCGCTGTAGCATAAATGCCCTTCTGCCAAATTTGTGTTGTACTCTCAGAATGTTTCTGGTGAAATATTGTGCCAGTCCTACATTCACCTCCCCCATAACCTGTGAGCTCCTTGAGAGCAGAGGCTGAATCCCATTGCAGGGGCCTAGTGGAAGGCATGGCACGCAGTGGTGTCTAGTAAACATTTGTCAAGTGAATAAAGACATGAATAAATTGTGTTTCTTGATTTAATATATACACATATAATATATATACAGCCCAGAGTTCTGGCTACCAGCTGATTATTTGCAGAATCAGTTTTGTTTGGCAAAATTTAGGATTAAAAATTAAAATTTCAGGTTTTAGAGAAAGCTGCCCCCTCTCTGGCTTGTTGAGTTGAACAAGCCAGAACTCCTGAAGGGATGGTTATATTTCACCTCTTCCTGTCTCACAGTCATGGTTTATGTGGCTCATACTGGCCAAAGCCATGTCTGGCAATATGGTTCCTGAGGACCCATCTAGTAACTAAAAGCCTTCAAGTGAGCAAATGACCATTACTGTACTTGGGTGCCAGGCAATGTTCTAAGGCACTTCATAAGCATATCTCACTTCCCATAGCAACTGGTGAAGTGGTCACTGTTAATAGCTTATTTTACAGGTAAGCATACTAAAGCTTGAAGACCTTAGGAAACCAAAGAATCCACAACTGTTGAGTGGTGGATACAGGACACGAACCCAGGCTGGACCCAGAGTCTGGGACCCTAACCTCTGACTAGGGAACCTGTTCCTTAGAATCCTCTTTTTATCCCACAGGTGCCACACAGTAGAAGGAGTTTCCTGTGGAAGGAGTGACCTGATCCTCTCCACACATCCGTGAGGTCCTGGTGAGATCTGAGTCCCTTTCCTGCTGCAGGCTTGATCCCTGGTGGCTAGAGGGCCTTGAAAATCGATTGTGTCAGAGGGTATTATAGTAGGTCAAAGGAAGGCTGATTTCTCATAGGACTGGGAGATTGGTTCCAGATCTACTGCTGTGTATCTGGGCTATAGGAGTTGCGAGAAGCCTGAAACCAGCTGCCCTTAAGCCAGCTCAGGAAAGAGAATCCTGAGATAACTAAGTTTTTCATGACCTCATCCCTTCACCACAGCCCCAGGTCTGAAGGCTCTGCTGCATTAATTGCCTTAGTGATGGACCCCGAGTGAAGGGGATTTATAACAGATGGAAGGTGAAGTGTTTGAGAGGGGCAGTAATTACGTCAAGTGGCCGGACCTTTTATTAACTATCTGTTTGTGCCAAGCACCCTGCTAGGTACTTTACATGCATAATTTAGCAAGGTGGGTGCTTGGACCCCACTCTCATAGATAAAGAAATGGAGGCTGAGAGGGACGCAAATTGCCTAAGGCAGTGGTCCCCAACCTTTTAATACTAGGGACCAGTGCTGAATCTAATGCCTGATGATCTGAGGTAGAGCTGAGGTGGCAATGCTGGCACTAGGGAGTGGCTGCAAATACAATAAATCTTCACTGGCTCACCTACTGTGCAGCCCAGTTCCTAACAGGCCACAGACCAGTATTGGTCTGCAGCAAAGGGGTTGGGGACCTCTGGCCTAACGCACACAGCTTGCTAATAAGTGACAGGGTAGGGTCTGAATGTAGATTTTCCTTTTCACACCCTCATTTATTGAGTGCATTTTATGTGCCATCTCTGTGAGCTTGTGATATTAGTGACCAAAATAGACAAAAAAATTCCTGCTCTTATGGAGCTTATATTCTAGTAATACTAAGATACAGTCAATACGTATTATATGACTAGGCATATCATATTCAAACTGCAGAAAAAGCAAAAACAGATATGTTGATAAGAGCTATGAAGAAATACAGAACAAAATAAGGAAGATTGGGAGTGCTGGGGGCTTGGCAGAGGGTGCAGTTTGCAGTAGAGCCTTGTTGAGATCATATTCGAGTAAAGACTTAAAGGATAAAGAAGTGAGGGAGCTAGTCATGCAGACACCAGGGGAGGCGTGCTCCAGGCACAGGGAACAGCTAGTGTAAAGGCAGCATAATTCCAGGGTGCCTTCCCTGATCCCAGTGCCTCAAAACAGGTGGATGTGAGAAGGCTCCAGTTCTCAAGGAAAGGAAAATGCTAGAAATCAGATCGCAAGCTGGCCAGAGTGATATACGAACTGGTCCACATAAAACAGCTTGGGGATGGAGACTGATTTCTGGGTCCTTGTAGAGAAGAGGCCTCCTACCTGCCTCCATCTTAAGGACGAAAGAGAGGTTAAAGTAACCGAAGAGGCTGGGTCGCCCTGGATTTACACCCTTCATTAAAATCCACTTGCTGTTGCACACCTCTGCTGTGGCCTTGGTCTGTGTTCTGAGGGCATCTGTGACATGATTAGCCTGGTTCTGGTCTCTTGGAACTGTTCAGTAGAGCAGTATGGATGTGCCCAGGCTCCTGGCTCCTGGGATCCTGGCTGGTCTCTGCACTTGTCCTGCTTCAGCTTTTCATTATCTGGTTCCAAGAGAGACTTTAGTGCTGAAGTCTTGAATCCTCTTGATGGGGCACTTGTCTGTCAGGGAAGTCCATTCTCTGACTCCACGGAGAAAAGGGCCAGAATAAATCGATGTGAGAGCTGACCACTTGTTTGTTGTGCTACCAAGTTGGTGCCCTGAGCTTCTAAGAATGGGTTCAGGTCAAGTACTTACTGAAGCTGCTCTGTGCCCGCCCTGTGCTCAGAGGACTCTGATACACCCCAATCTGGAGGAATACGGCTGCTCCAGAGATAAACAATTTCATTGTGTTTTGCAAATGTCCACCCTGTCCTGGGGCAGGTAGGTACTTAAGGTCAGCCTCTCTGTGATCCCCTGGGAAGGTTGTCTGGGACTCTTCCTTTTGGCTTGCCCTGAGGATCTTACTTTCCTGGTCGTCAGACCTCTGTTTGGGCCTCAGAGAACTTCATTTTGGGAACTACTGAGACAGAACAGGTAGTGCAGGCACACCCTTCCCCCTCAAGGATGTGGCTCTGGAAAATTTTTTTTTTCTTCAGACCTCCTCTCCCTGTTTTAGCCCCAGAAGCAGAGATAAGCCTAGACCGCTATCTTTGGACAAGACATGACCTTTGGCTAATCATATCATTACAATCTCATCCACATTGCAAATACTGAAGCTCCCATGATACACCTGATCCCATGACAGTTCCAGAAACACCATATGAGAAGAAAAAGGGGGAACTTTTTTCTCCCTTTGTTGTCTACTGGGAGGAGACAACAAGGCCAGTCAGCACCATGTTTTCCTGGGCTCCGCCTCCAAGGAAAACAAAAAGTTCATAACCAGCCATCTTGGCGTGACTCGCTCATTCTCTTTCTCTCAACCAAGCCCACACTGCCCCTCCTTGAGTGTGTACTTTTGCTTTAATAAATTTTGTGCTTTCCTGCTCGCTATTCGTCTTACCCTTGAACTCTTCTCGTGGAATAAGACAAGAACTTTTCTAGCAACACCATTTTAGAAATACTTCTGCTCAAGCTTGGGCTTCTACTTTGGGCCCAATTCTGGCATTTATACCTCTAGCTATTACCTGTTGCCCAATAAGAGAGAGACACTCCCAATTCCTGACAAAACTGCATTTAGAGAGGTCTGCACAGGTTTAGAGGAGGGGTTCTGACCAGCTTAATGTGGTCCTGTGGGCTTCCTGGGGAAGGGGATGTCTGCATTGTTCTGCCCTCAAGAGAAAATTTAACCAGAGCCTAACTGATCTGGGGAAGGGAGGCATCTGACTCCGACCCACTCTAGCCTTTCATGTGGAGGAAGGGAAATGCCCAAGTCTGGAGCCCTTTAGCCTTTCTGCCTTAACTAAGAGATGTGGGGATGGAGGGCCTAGCAATGAGCAAACACTAGTGAAAGTCAAGGGCAAAGGTTCACTCAAAGGCTGACACCTAAACTAGGTAGGATGATAGAATGCTGCTTTTCCCCCAACACCTTACAGGCCACATCAACCAGGTTCCTGCATAATGATGGGATTACAACTGAAAAAACTACAGATTTCAGACCTTACTTAAGAAGTTTCTGGGAAACACAGTGACAGCAGAGGAGACAAAACCAAGAATGCCAGAGGAAATTTTAGCCTCTAACACCTACAGCTATAGCAAACAGTAAACACAGCTTACCTCCAAGCCAAGTAAACATAAAGCCTCGACTGACATTCAGTTCCTTTTACATAGTATTTCATGTCCGGCTTTTAGCATAAAACCACAAGGCATACTAAAAGACAATACAGCTTGGACAGAGCAAATATCAGAATGAGCCATGGCAAAGATGGTGGAATTATCAGACAGGAATTATTTATTTATTTATTCATTCATTCATTCATTCTGTGAGGCAACCCTTGATTGACCTCACAGATTGCAAGGACCTTTTCAGCTTAAAAGCCCTTATGTTTTAAGCCTACAGCACCTGGTCTTCCTGCATGGTCTCCCATCCAAGTACTAACCAGGCCCGACCCTGCTTAGCTTCTGAGATCAGATGGGATTAGGCTTGTTCGGGGTAGCATGGCCATAGACTCATGACAGGAATTTAAAACAACTGATTAATATGCTAAGGGCTTTAACAGAAAACGTGGACAACATGCAAGAATCAATGGGTAATATAAGCAGAGAGATGGAAACTAAGACATAATAAAAAAGAAAAGCTAGAAATCAAAAACACTGTAATAGAAATGAAGAAAGCCTTTGATGCACTTATCAGTAGATTGGACATGGCCGAGGAAAGAATCAGTAAACTTGAACATATGTCAATAGTAACCTCCAAAACTGAAATGCAGAGAGAAACAATTACAAACAATTACAAAATGTGTAGCTTACATACACAGAGCATACATGTACACAATGGGACTACCAGAAAAGAAAAAAGATAGGAAGAAACAGAAGAAATATTTGAAGTATTAATGACTTAGGATTTTCCAAAATTAAGAACAGATACCAAATCATTGATCTAGGAATCTCAGAGAATACTGAGTAAATACTAAAACATCTACAACTAGGCATATTGTGTTGAAACTGTAGAAACATCAGAGACAAAGGGAAAATCTTGAAGTCAGAGTGGGGAAACTTATAGAGGAACAACGATAAGAATTACATCAGACTTCTCTTTAGAAACCATGCCAGTAAGAAAAGAGTAAAGTTAAATATTTAAAGAGCTTTAAAAAATGTAGAATTCTGTATCCAGTGAAATTGTCCTTCAAAAATGAAGAAATACTGTATTAGACAAACTAAAGTCAAGGGAATTTGACACCAACAGTGCTGCCTTGCCAGAAATGCTAAAAATAGCCATTCAGAGAGAAAGAAAATGATGTAGATCAGAAAATTGGATCTTCTAAAAGAAAGGAAGAGTGGTAGAGGAGGAATAAATTAAATTAAAATAAAATCTTTTATTCTTTAACATATGATAGTTTGTTCAGAATAGTAGTAGCAACAGTGTATTCAGTGATTATCCCTTATGGCTGAGTGAAATGAATGACAGCAGTGTTATAAGGGAATGGAGGAAGTGGAAATTTTGAGGTACTCTCTGTGAAGCAGTGTAATGCTGTTTGAAAGTGGACTTGCATTAGCTGTAAATGTATATCACAAATTCTAGGACAACCACACACACAAAAAGTTAGAAGAAAATAGTACAATTGATATATAGAGAGGAGAGGAAATGGAATCATAAGATGCTCAATTAAAACCAGAGAAGGCAGAAAAGAGTAGAGGACAATGATGAAAACAGTAAAATATATGGTAGCTATTGATCCAACCACATCAATAATCATTTTAAACACCAGTGGTCTAAATATACAAATCAAAAGACAGACTGTCAGAGTGGATTGAAAAAACAAGACCCAACTATATATTGTCTACAGGAAACCCACTCTAAATACAAGGACACAGATTAAGAGGAAAGGTATAGAAGAAATTCTGGGGATTGGTTGCATAGCAGCATGAATGTCTTAACACTACTGAACTGTATACTTAAAAAGGTTAAGATGGTAAATTTTATGTTACTTTATCACTGTTTTGTTTTTTTTCTGAAGTAAAGGAATGGAGAAATATATTTTGCTAACACAAATCAAAAGAAAGCTGACTGCAGAGCAAAGAAAATTATTGGGAGAGAGAGGGGCAGTGTATAATAATAAAAGGGCTAATTCTCCAAGAAGACAGGACAATTCTTAACACATATGCACCTCACGACAGGGAACCAAAATACGTGAGGCAAAAACAGGAAACTACAAGGAAGAATAGACAAATCCAGGATTATATTTGGAGACTTCAGCACCTTTCTATCAGTAACTGACAGATCCAGCAGGCAGAAAGTCGAACTAAACAGCATCGAACTCTGTTTAACTGACATTCATAGAATACGTCATCCAACAACAGCAGAATAAACATTCTTCTCAAGTTCACATGGAACTTTCAGCAAGATAGACTGCGTTGCACTCTGAGCCACGAAGGCTCTCCATCTGTGGGTGTTTAAGAGTGTTCGGGGTCTCAGACCATGGCTGGGGCTGGAGCATTGACAGGCCACTGCAGGGTCCACAGCCAGGAACAAGGTCTGTATGCCTATTATGTGAAGCGTGGGTGGGTGAGACTTCTCCTGGGTCCCTTGGCATGTAGTGCTGGACTCCACAGTGCCCACAGCTCCCACAAGGCACTTTTGTCGATGGATGGGTGCCTAATAGCTGTTGGGTGGGGGGATACATGAGAGATATCTTACTCCGCCATGTTGCTGACTTCTCCCCAAATTTTAAATTCTTACTCCTTACCCTGAATATCTACTTGACAGAGGTTATTCTCCCCTGTTGTCTTCACCCTTTTATGGACGGGAACAACCTAGGCAAGAGTGAGGCTGGCTCTGTTCCTGGAGCCATCAGATGTTCAGGTAAGCATGGCAGAAAAGTTTGGTAACATTGAATGGGAGAAAAAAATATTACAATGTTATTTTGCATTTTACTAGGAGTCTGGAAAAAAAGGAAGTAGAGCAAGAATCATGAATGGTAAGTCGACATCTAACTCTGATATGCACAGTCAGCAACAGTGGCAGGGCAGGTGTCCTTTCCTAATGACACGCAGTTTCTCCTTCTATCCCTCCGCTTGGGTATCCCAGATGTATGCTTCTGGGCTGGATTCCCCTTTTCTTTGTGTATGTTGTTGCACTCCTGGGGAATGCTGCTGCCCTGTTTGTGATCCAGACTGAACATATTCTCCATGAGATCATGTACTATTTTCTAATCTTGTTGGCCTCTATCGGCCTGGGCCTGTCCGCGGGCACCATCCCTAAAATTCTGGGCACTTTCTGGTTAACTCTCATGGATATATCTTTTTTTTTTTTTTTAACTGTAGTAAAAAAAAGTTTTATCTTCTTAACTATTTTTAAGTGTACACTTCACAGTGTTAGCTATGCAGGTTTCCTGCACTTTGTGAAAGTAGAGCATTCCTAAGAAACCTTTGTAAGCCAAGATGGCATAAAGTGAAGAGTGTCCCGTTTTATGAAAATTTGTTTCACCACTTTGCTTTTATGAAAGACCTATGTTAGTATGGAAATAGCTTTTTCATGGAAGTGAAAATCCTCTTCAGATTTAGTTTGGTTAATGAAAACAGGTAGTAATGTAGGGTTATTTTTGTAAAAGTGAAGTGGCATAATGCAAACTTTTGGAAAGTGGGAAATACCTCTACTCACTGTTGTGCAATGAATCTATAATGTTTTCATTTTGCAAGACTGAAACTCTATATCCGTTGAACAACTACTCATTTCCCCCTCCCCAAACCCCTGGCAACCACCATTCTACTTTCTGTTTCTATGAAATCAACCACTTCAGATACCTCATATAAGTGAAATCACACAGTATGTCTTTTTGTGACTGGCTTATTTCACTTAGCATAATATTCTCAAGGTTCATCCATGTTGTAGCATATGACAGCACTTCCTTCTTTTTTAAGACTGAATAATTTTCCAACATATGTATATACTTAATTTTCTTTATCCATTCATCCATTGTTGAACTTTTAGATTGCTTCCACATTTTGGCTATTGTGAATAATCCTGCAATGGACATAGGTGTGAGGGTTTTTATTAACAGCCTTATTGGTATATAATTCACATATCACATAGTCTGCCCATTTTAATGTGTAGAATTTAGTGTGTTTTAGTATATTCACAGATATGAGCATCCACCACTCCAGTCAATTTAGGAGCATTTTCATCACCTCAGAAAGAAACCTTAGACCTTTGAGACACCATCCCCTGCCCCCACATCCTCCCCACCCAGCCCTCAGCAACTACTAATATGTCTATATAGATTTTCGTATTCTGGACTTTCATAGGAATGGAATCGTATAGTGTGTGGTCTTTTGTGACTGGCTTCTTCCCTTTAGCACAGTGTTTCTAGGATTCATCCATGTCATAGCATGTCAGTACTTTATTCTATTTTGTGGCTGAATAATATTCCATAGTTTAATTAACCTTATTTTGTTTATTTATTCATCAGTTGGTAGACATTTGGATTGTTTCCATCTTTTGGCTGTTACATAATGCTGCTATAAACATCTGTTTACAAGGTTTTGTGTGGACATATGTTTTCATTTCCTTGGGGTTTATACCTAGATGTGGAATTGCTGTCATGGTAACTATGTTTAATCATTTGAGGAATGTCCAGACCATCTTCCACAGTAGCTGGATCAGTTTTACATTTCTATCAGCAGTGTATAAAGGTTCCAATCTCTCCACATCCTTGCCAACACTATCTCACTTTTTAATTCTAGCTACCGTTTTGGGTGTGAAGTGGTATCTCATTGTGGTTTCTATTTGCATTTCCTTAATGGTTAGTGATGTTGAGCATTGGCCATTTGCATATTTTCTTTGGGAAAATGTCTATTCAGATCTTTTGCCCATTTTTTTTAATGGGATTATTTATCTTTTTAGTACTGAGTTGTAAGAGTTGTTTATATATTTTAAATAGAAGACCCTTATCAGAAATATGAATTGCAGATATTTTCTCCCATTGTGTGGGTTGTCTTTTCACTCCTTTTAACATTGGCAAATTATAGCTATAAATTTCTCTCTGATCACTGCTTTCATGCCCAAGTTTTGGTATATTGTGTATTCATTTTCATTCATCTTATTTTCTTTTGTATGTGATGAGTCGCTTGTCTTGCTGTTTTCAAAATTCTTTGTCTTTTGAAAGTTTGAATATGATGTCTAATTATAGATCTCTTTTAAATTTATCCTACTTGGAGCTCGTTGCCCTTCTTAAATGTGTAGATTACTATTTCTCATGAAATAGGGGAAATTTTGAGCCATTATTTTTTCAAATACTCTTTCTGCCCTTTCTTTTTTATGTGTATGTTGTATGATGTCCCATATGGTCTCTGAGTCTTTGTTCATTTTTCATTTTTTCTTTCTGTCCTTCAGAAAGGTTAATTTAAGTGGGCCTGTCTTCCAGTTTGCTGACTTTTTTCCTGCCTCATCATGTGTGCTGACCCATTGAGCTCCTCTAATGAAATGTTTATCTGTCATTGTACTTTTCAACTCTAGTTTCTGTTTGGTTCCTTAATTGATTGTCTTAATTGATAGTCTCTATTTTGTGAGACATCATTCTTATTCGTCTTTAGCCATGGTTTCCTTTAGCTCTTTGAACATATCTTAAATAGCTGATTTGAAACATGATGCTCGGGTAAGTTAAAACACTACAAAGCTTGCTGTACTTACCAAGGTTCTACTGTCTTTCTTGACTGAATGCTCCCTGGGTTGCTTCAGGCCTTTGGTTAACTTCTAGTTTTGTGAAAGTTGATTCTGGTAATATGTGGCAAGATATTCCCTTTATGGAGGAAACAAGCTTTTGGAAGTTCTTATTGGACCACCATTTTTGTTGACACGCCCCCCCCCCACCCCGCCCTGCTTGGACTTTGATTCAAACTGTAGAAAGGTATTTTTGAGACAACTGGCAAAAACTAAACACAGACTGGTTATTAGATTACTAAAATTTTTATTTCGTTGGCTAGGAAAATTGTATTATGGTCATATATATATATTTTAAAGACTCTAACTGTTAGAGCTACATAGTGGTGTTGAGAATTTTCTTTGATTTGCTTTCAGGTATTCCAGCTCACATGCAAAAATGTATGTGTAGGAAAAGAGATGAAAGCCCAAGAGAGGTAAGACATAATGGCACATGTTGATTGTTGGAGCTGGGGGATGGGTACATGGCGGTTCACTGTACCATTTTATTTTTGTTTGAAAATTTCTATAAAAAGTTTTTGTTTGTTTGTTTGTTTGTTTTTAAAAGAGAAGGGTTACTCTTAGGTCCAAACAAGGCTTATGTGAACTGGGAAAAAAAATGATTGAGTCCCTCACTGGCCTTGGGTAGAGAGAAGTAAAATAATGTCCTGGAAGAGAGGCAGGATGTGTGATGAGAGAATTAAAGCTAAAGAAATAGAATTAGTCAGGCATCCTCAGGATAAAAAGGACAAGTTACACAGCAAGGAAAGAAATGTAACCACCTCTGGGTGTGGAAGACAAAGGAATTGACAAGTTAAGTCCAGGCTGATGCCTTGACCCAGCTCCCAAGTCCATGGTCTCAGCCACTACATTTCACCATATCCCAGAGTGGTAAAAAGACTTCTTTCCTGGGGCTGACAAGAGAAGTGTTCCCACCAGAGACCATTCCATTTGGCTTGACAGACTATGATAAAGACCGAAAGCTGGAGGTATGCCTAGGGTGACAAGGCTCTAGAGCAGAGGCCTGGGACGAGGTAGGCGTGTGTCCTGAGTGACCCACAGCCTCAAGACATGAACTGGGGAGAGGGAGCTGTCTCTGATGATGCTGGACTCAGTGAAGCTCCAGTTATTTTGACTGACAGTATATAATGTGCACTTGTAAGTTCTTTATACCATACTAAATACAAGAACCTCAACCCTGAGGGAGTGTGGGAGATCCATCCAGAAGAGTTCCCACAGGGCAGGAGAGCACTAGGCCTGGGGCACTGAGTGCTCCAACATTCAAAGCCCATGGAGAACCTGCCAAGCCTGCTCCACAGCCTGCTTTCCAAATGGGGACAAGAACAATCAGGGAAGATGCACCCTGCAGCCTTACCTAAAGGACGAGAGCTTGGGAAATAGGAAACAAAGGAAACAGTCAATACCTTAATGACGCTTTCCTTAGGAGAAGATATATTTTAAGACAAAAAGAGCCTCTGAACTTGTCTTTGGACACAGCTGAGGGATTTGAATCTCCTCTGCAGTCAGGTTAAGAGAGGAGGAATTAGGGGAGGGGCTGGGGGCACTGCTGGGCAGAGGACAAGCTGTAGGGCCCCGTGGGAGAAAGGCAGAGCTGACTCCTCTCACCTGCATCCGGCCCCAGAGAGCCACTGCCAGAAAAGGGGGGATGAGCAGTAAGGTGCCTGAGACCACAGTGCAAAGCTCAGCAGATCAGGGGCTTTCTGCTGTGCGGCAGAGGCACTGGTATTTGGGGGTGGGGGGCAGTGGCCAGTGGATCCTGTGACATCTGAACGGGATGGGGAAGGGACGCACGAGACAAAGGGCCTGGGGACATTGCTGCTCTGCCTCACGTTGTCACCACCACCACCATGTTGAGCAGAGCAAGAATGGCTTCCTGGAGCGCAGTGGGTCTGGACTGTCTGGAAGTACAACCTGCAGGTCACTGGAAAACGAGGGGCCAGAAGATGCCACACATCTTCCACGTGAGGTGAGAGTTGAAACCAGCACCCTCTGTACTGCCACCCAGAGTCCTTAAGGTGCCCATGGCCCCAGGTCCATATTACAACTACTTGACTAAAGAACAGCTTTATTGAGGACCCAAGGGAGTCAGGGTCACTCCTGGGCAGTGTCAGCCTTCAAGGCCTCCTCTAGGCAGGAAGGCCACTCACATGATTCATGGAAGTTCCTAACAAGAGGTCAGATCACCACTAATAATTATACGAAAAATTCCAAATCCTGATTTCAGAGTCAACCAAAGAAAGTCAGAGGCTGGAGTCCTGATGGGTGTCACTACCCCTGCCTGTGGGGGCTCAGGAGACTGGCCAAGTTCACCAGCATCTGTGGGGCTATGAAGACAAGAGGCCGGGAAGGCCACAGGACAGTGCCCCAAGACAAGTTTCCAAGAGTGTTCACACGTGGGCAGTGCCGGAACCTGGCCCTGAAGTCTGCGGGGGTTGGTCACCGGGCAGGCGTGGCTAGCAGAAAACCCTGCCTACTGGCCCTTGGGGTGCCGAGGCTCCGTGGGTCTGGGCTCAGTGGTGCTGCTACAGCCTGTCACATGTCCCAGTTCCTCACTGCTGTGGTGACCCCAGCTTCCTGACAGGATACAAGTACCACATCACCACTCCCGAAGGGTTGATGACCACTGTGAAGTTGGTTTCAGTCCGGAGGCCACTGATGACATCACCCGTGTAGACATTCTGGGCCTGCAGTGGGGAGGGACATAACCAATGCCACCATAAGAATGGTCATGCAGAGACCCCCTTAGAGGATGTAGAGCCTGGACTCTGGCTCTTCTGCGCTGGGCCACCAGGATGCAGGACAGAAGTGGGAGCCTGAATCTCCTGTCGCTTCTCCTCTGGCAAAGCCCAGACACAGAGACTTCAGTCCATAAAGGACCTGAGGACCGTGCCAGCACGGCCTCAGCGGTAACGGGACTCACTTATACGCAGTGGTTCTGTTTGTGTAGCTTGGAGACACCAGAGCAGAGAGCAGCACCAGCCATGGCCCCAGTGCCGCAGCTGCCCCACGGCATAGGGGAGGCCATGTGGAGATCGTCCCCAGCAACACCCTCCCGGGGTGGCACCAAAGGTGCTCCCTGCCTGCGGGCACTCACCTCATGCAGGCCGGAGCCGGTGAAGTTGAGCTGGGCGAGCGAGGTCCGGTAGTGATAAGGCATGTCCGTCCTGCGGCTGAAGAAGACCAGGGCGTAGGAGTAGCCGGCCAGCGGCCGCATGTACACTTCAATGTAGGACTTCTCCTGCGGCGGAAGGTGGTTACTGGGGTACCTGCTCAGGCAGGCCCGGAAGGCCCCTTCCCAGCCTCTCCCTGAGTCCTCGGTCCCCCTGGCCTTAACAACTCCCCAGTGCTGGAGGGGAGCCCCAGTACTCTGCCAGACATCACAGCTGTGTCCCCAAGTCTTATGCTTCCAAACTGAGGGGCCTTACTGTTCCTGTGAACTTGTGTGATGACACCTCCCTGCCCCGAATCCCATTGGAGCAGCTCCCGGTAGTCTTTAATTGAATGCAACCAGGAGATGGGGCTGAGCAGACTCAGAGACACACCTCCATGTGACCTCCAGCCTTGTTCCCTGGTGAGCCTGGTCCCTCAGCCTCCCTTCCCTTCCCCACACCCCAGTACCTTGAGAATCCTGCGTCCCTGGATGCCCAAGGGATCCTGGTTGATTTTGATCATGAGTGGATTCTGCAGAATGTCCATGTTCTGGGCGGACATGGAACGCAGATCTGTGGACATGAAGAGGGGGGCCGCCAGCACCGTCCACAGGGCCATCTGGGCCCGGGCTTGCTCGAAGCTGAGGCCAAAGTTCCCAATGAGCAGCTAGGGGCAGAGGAGAGGAGTGGTCAGCTCTGCCCTCGACAAGAACCTGCCCTAAGCTTGTAGCCGAGGCGAGAGACGATGGAGTTGGGCAGGACAGCCACGCATGGGAGCCTGGTCTGGCGAACACCACTCCCCAGCAGTGTGGCCTCAGGATTCATCTGAGCCTCAGCTTTTTATCTCAGCAAGAAAGGGGAGCTGCTATGCTCTGATGTCACAGGACCAAAGGGATCCTGTTGCCAAAATCGTTTATAAACTGACACAGGAGTCTGGAGATACACCCAGGGTGGCAGTGGTGGGAAACCAGACCCAGACAGAGTTTCTGCTCCCGCCAGTAGCCACCCCCCGCCCTAACCACAGCTGACTGGACCAACGGGGACCGCCAACCAGCACAACCAATCCGCAGACGGACACAAACGATTATTGCTAATGCAACGTGCTTATGTACTTAGTGATGCCAATTTAACTAAGCACTGTACATGTGCCAAACTGTGCCAAGCGTTTTAAAAGGTCATCGATTTCGCCCTCAAAACAATCCTATATAAGATAGCTACTATTATTTTTCCATTTTCCCATTGACAAAACTGCAGCACAGAAAAGCTTCAGTCACTTGTCCATGGCACATGGCAGAGCTGGAACTAGAACTCTGAGGCAGGCCAATTTCTGTTTCTCCAGGTGCCCATCATCTGGCCAAGTATTTACAATTATTCTAATCATCACTGTTAGTAAATGCTTGTTGACTAAATGAAGAGATGGCTATCAAACTATAAGGTAAATTACAAAAGTATTTAAATCACAAGGGTTATGAGTGAGGCAGGTTCGAGGGGTCAGTTCTGCCTGTGGAGGCTCTGCAGGAGGGTAACGGGGTGCAGGCCACTGGAGGAAGGGTCGGGCAGCCTGGGCGAGGACGGTCTAGGGAGGGAGTGGCAAGAGCTGTGGAGTACCCACGTTCTTCACCCCGCAGAGGGATAATATCTCACACAGGAGGCACTACTGACCAAGTTCTCAAGTCTCAAGCATCACAACTGCCTGGGAAGACTGCTGACAATGGGCATTCGCAGAGCTCCCCCAACATTCTGACCTGAGGGGTGGGGCCCTGGGAACAGAATTATGAATAAGCTCCAAGGTGAGTCTAAGGCAGCTGGCTCAAGGCCACATTTCAGAGATGCTGCTCTTGAACCTGGCAGTGAGCATCCAGTTAGAGGACACAGGGCAGTGGGGAGCAGGTCCATCCTGGATGGTGGGTCTTGGGATACCCCCACGGTACCATGTCTGGGTCGTTCCAGTGCCCAGGGCCCGCCGCTGGCTGCAGTATTTCCTGGTGGTCCATGAACCAGTCCAGGATGGAGAGCACGCTCCTCCAGGAGTCCTGGATGTCGTCGTAGTTGCGCCAGAGGTTACAGGTGTCTATCAGCAGACTGTAGTTCACCTGGTTGGGGGCGGGCAGAGTCCAGCGCCAGAGTCACACACACCCTGCTGCCCAGAGGCCCACACGGGCTGGGGAGGCCCAGCAGGGGACAGAGGGTGGGGAAGGAGAAAGAAGCTCTAGCTTATTCAGGATGTGGAAGGCCTCAGAGGGTGGCCCTGCTCTGGGGCTGCTCAGCCTCCCATGTGTGCTGGCACCAGAAGCCTACCCTGCCCTCCCGTCAGCTGTGGTCAGGCCCTGGGGACAGGCTCAAGCCAGTGTACCAACATCCCTGCCACATACCCATCCCATGTCCTCTCTGAGTCCCACCACTTGCCAGCACTCCCCCTCAAGTCTGCAGGTCTGATCCCACCCTTTCTAGTGTCCTAGGTGCTTTGGGGCCCCTGGTGAGGTGTCCGCAAGGCTCTTCAGAGGCTTGGCCCCACCCACCCGTCCTCACCAGCCTTTTGGATCTCATAACCCACTCAGCACAACCCAGGATTCTGACCACTTGGGCTGGGTGCTGTGTTGGCACACCACAGGTGGTTCCCGTGCCTTGGATGCCAACCCCTTCCACCTGCCTGACAACTGCCTCCTCTGTACGACCCGGGCTGGCAGCGGCCCCTCTGGGGTACTTAGGACACTCTTTCTAGACCTATAAACTAGCACGGGGCCAACTGCGGTGAGAGCAGCCCTGACTGCACAGGAGGTGCTGAGGCTGATGTGGGGAACACTGCCAGGCGGGCACACAGAACAGCTTACCCTGGGGGGGAGGCCTCCTTCATAGGCTGGCCAGCTGCAGGAGAAGGCGATGGGGCGGCCTGTGGCATTCAGGGCAGCAGCCATCATGGGATACCCTGGAGAAGTCCAACCCCCACATATGAGGACCAAGGAGGTGCAGGAGACAGTCTAGGGCCTTAGCCCAAACGTTCTCCCACCAAATGTGAGGAAACTGGCTCAGCAGAGGTGCCTCCCCCTGTACCCAGAGCTGCGAATACTTCCCAGGTGGGCATGGTGCCAACATCCCTAGGAGCCGACATCCCCCGGCCCATGGCTGAGGGGAACTGGGTAACATCACTCCCTAGGGAGCTCAGCCAGGTGGGCACTGATGGCCCTTCCACGGCCATCTCTCCCTGTCTACCTGGTGGCCCTCAGTCAGCTGGGGGACCCACCCTTGGCCCGTTCCTCGGGGGTCGAGAAGCAGCCATCCAGCTTCAGCATGTCCACTTTCCACTGGGCGAAGGTTTGAGCATCCTGGGTCACCTTGTCTAGCGTGGTGCCTGGGTAACCCATGCAGGTAAAGTTGCCCACGTCCTCATAGATGCCCAGCTTCAGGCCCAGGGAGTGAGCCTGTGGGGGAGTTGAGGACACAGTGGGCTCAGGCAGGACCCCCAGGGAGCCACTCACAGGTACATCTGACCAGGCCCCGTTAAAACCTTCAATGGTGCCCCACTGCCCGAAGAAAAGGGTCTGGGCTAGCTGGCCTGACTTCTGCCAACTATGGTCCGTGCTCTCCCTCCAACGCACATCTCCATGGGCTGTTCTTGCCTCTGGGCCCTAGTTTCTGCCATTCCTTCTGCCTCGAATGCCATCTACCTGGTACCAGCTCAAATACTGCCACCTTCGAGAACCTTCCTGAAATCCCAGGCTGGATCAGATCCCCTTCCTGGCTCTCATCCACTACAATGGGCCAGAACTAGTTGTTCATTTATGTTTCCCCCTCCAGACCAAGTTCTCAAGCAGGCTGGGGTGGAAAGGCCAAGGGGCAGGGCTGGGGTGGGGCTCACGTAGTCAGCCAGGAAGGCAATGCCATTGGGGAAGCGCTTGGCATCGGGCACCAGGTGGCCGGTGTCATCACGCCCACCAATCCAACAGTCATCAATGTTAAGGTACGTGTAGCCCAGGTCTCGCCAACCATCCTGCGCCAGCCGGTCGGCCATCTCCATGAAGAGCCGCTCACTGGTGAGAGGGGCAGGGGATGGGCAGCTTAGTGGCCCAGCGTGTTCCCCTTCCTCGGAGCTGCTTCAGTGCTCTGAGTGTGAATCCAACCTGTAAGGACGCTGGCCCTGCTGTCAGCTGAAGACTAAGCCAGGTAACAATTGCAAATGACAACAGGAATTGTGTCATGAGCCCCAAACAGGGTGAAATTGAAAGAAATGGTCTGGCCCCCAGGCCAAGGGGCAGGGTGAGCCAGGGGAAGCATGCGGGGTCTGGCCTAGCCTTAACAGTTATCTCCTTTAGATTATCTCAGGCACTAGGTCCATTACCAGGTACCCACCCCACAGCCCCGATAGTCCCCACTATCAGCCCCAAGCAGGTCGTGAGACTGAGTGTCAAATATCCCAAAAGTCACCTCTGGCTGCAGTCTCTCTGGGATGGGGAGGTGGCTTTGACCCTGTCCTTTTTTCACTGACCCTCCATGCCCTGCCCCTAATCTGCAGGACCCTGGGCGACGCCTGTCAGGTGGTGCAGGCCTTACTCACCTGATGCAGTTCTTTGGGTCCTCATCACAGTTAACGTTGCAGCGGAACCGTTCCCAGGCCAGCCAGCCCATGGGTGGTGTCCGCAGGAGCCCGTTCTCCAGCACCCGCACCTGGCCCACCAGGGCCAGTAAGAGCACTGTAGGGGTTTGGCAGGAAGACTATGAGCGGCTCCCACAGCCCTGGCCCTCCTCCCACCCCCTCCAGGTGCTGCTCAGCCCCACAGAGGCTGCTGGCCTCCACATTAGAAGAAAGACTCCTGCGTTTAAGGTAGAATTGGCTCTTCCTGCAACTGCTGGCTCCTGCAGTACCGTGTGCGGGTGGACGGTACCCAGAGTAGGCCAACATGTTCAAGACCTGGGTCCCTACTTGCTGCTGTTGCCGCAGCAGTGCTGGAATGAGCAAAACTAACACCCGAGGGCATATCCTTTCTGTACCCTGACCAGTTCCCCGACCCTGTCACACAGACCTTGACAGGACACTGTAGTCAGACTCCAGGTCTCCTGAGTCCCATCGAGGATCTTGGCTCTCTACCACAGACCCCCAAGAGGCCTCAGAAGGGCTAAAGAGGTCAGCCAGGTGGAACCTGCACTCAGCCGGCTCACCTGGGAGAGTGAGCCCTTTCCCTCCCTGTTTCCTTATCTGTAAGACGCAGTTAACGTGCTGACTTCACAGGGCTGTTCTCAGCACCTGCTGGAATCACAGAATGTAGGGCCTCTGCACGCTGGGGAGAGGGCTGAGAAAGGAAGGAGCCCCTTTTGAGGGGAACTGATTCCTACGTGAGCAGCATTTCCTTCTCCTTTTCCCGCCCGGCTCCAGGAATAAGAGGAACATGTCTCCCCACATACCCACGTAGGGCAGGAGGCCCGGACACCGGAGGGCTGGACGCCCTCCAGGTCGCCCCACCCGCTCTGGTCGGCTACCCTCCCTGCAGGTTACCTGTCTTCCACAACATGGGTCTGGATTCAGCGTCTCAGCACCTGACCGGACCTGCTCTGCTTCTACCAGCTTTGTACGTCGGACTCTGGAAGCTAAGAAACGTTAGGAAAGCACTTGGGGTCATTACTTCCTGGCCAGCCCGGTCGCCTCAGCCCTAGGCGTGGATCCCACCCTCGGTCCCGAGCCGCCCCCACTACCCCCATTCCCTCCAGCCATCTGTCCCTCCTTCGGAAATACTCAACAAGGTGTCTTGGCCATCAGACCTCACCCCCCTACGCAGGGTGGGGCGTCCCCATAGCCCAAGGGCGCCCCTTCGCCAGGCCGGGGCCGGAGAGGGGCAGCGTCCGGCGCGAGGGCGCCCAGGAAGAGGGGAGTTGACAGGCCGAGACCAGGCTCCGGACCCCCACCGGGTCTGGGTCGCCACCCACGGCCGCCACGGACGAGAGAGCCCGCGCGGGGACCCCCAGCCGCCGAGCGCCCCGCCCGCGGCACTCACTGCCGGCGCGCTCACGCCAACCGCCGCCTCGGCCCGCGAGCCGCCGAGCCTGCAGTCGCGGGATTCGCCGCGGCGTTCCAGAGGGGCGGGGCCTGACGGCGGGCGGCCTTTCCCGGGGAGCCTATCAGAGCGCGCCCAGCAACGTCGTGCCCCGCCCCCTGTGGGGCCCAATAGTCCTCCGGACTTCTCAAAGCCACGCCCCGAGCTTCTCCAAGCCCCGCCCCCGAACTTCCCTAAGCCCCGCCCCGAGCTTCTCCAAGCCCCGCCCCCGAACTTCTCCAAGCCCCGCCCCGAGCTTATCTAAGCCCCGCCCCCTTAGAGCTCCGGCTCTGCGCCGCGCACCTGCCGAGCGGACTTAGGCACGGGATCTGCAGCTGCTCCACCTCCCCCGAGGCTAGACCTGTCACCTCGGCGGGATCCCTGAGGGCGAGGGTAGTGCCCGGCACAGTGTAGACGCGCAATTACTAGCTGGGGCGTGCATACCTGCCTAGAGTTGTTCAGGGGAAGCGAGAGAACGCTCTGAAGCGCGGCGAGTTGTAAGCCTTCCAAAACCTTTCAAACACAGCTCAGGTCACCCTTCGCTCGAGCCGCTGCGATGTCTGCTCATCTCAGTCTGGGGTAACGGCGCCCACAGACATACGAAGGCCCGGCCCACACACTCCCACCCTGTCTCCTACCGCTCTGCTCCGACCTCACTGCTGCCTGGCACACTGGCCTTTGTGCAGTTCCTCAAACACAACAAGCCTCGGAACCATTGCACCAGTTGTTCCCTCTGCCGGGAATGCTCTTCCTCCCGATGTTGGCATGACTGGCTCCATCATTTCCTTCGAGTATTTCTCAAATGTCACCTCAGTGAAGCCTACCCTAACGATCCCATCTAAAATTGCAACCTTCCCAGTCCCACAATTTCCAGTCTCCCTCACCTTGCTTTATATTTTCCACTACCTTCTAACACATTTGTTATCGTTTGTTTATATTATTAATCGAATAAAAATTTAGTGAGAGGCAAATAATATACAGGAAATAAAAGCATGCGTAGAAAGTTTTTCTAGTGGTTAGTGCTAAGACGAAAATATAACCCAGGGACACGATAGACTTGAGGGTAGGTGAAGGGCAGGCCTCCCCAAGATGTGCCGCTTTGGCATATGGATGGATTACTTTGAGCTAAAGGCAGTCAAGACCCTGTGGGCTCAGGAGAAACTTCTGTGCCTCCCATGACTACCTAGAAGAATTTAAATTAGGGCCTTGCCCATAATAAGAGTTATTACCAGAGATAACATTTTATGACCTACCTATATGTCAGGGCAAACATCTCATTACTGAACACCTTGGCTTGATCTGCAAAGTCTTGTCACTCTCCTCCTGTGTGAAGCCCCAGACCTCTTACCACATTCCTTAGCTCAGGATAGCTTATTTCACCGCTCTGTCTCTGAACCTTTCATGTATGTGGGGTCTCTGACTTTCTCATGTATGCGGGCTTCCGGTAGCTACGAATGCACTTACATTTGGTTATTTTCTCTTGTTAACCTGTCTCATGTTGATTTAATTATTAGACCAGCTGAAAGTACCTAACTGATGTGAAGGGGCCCTGAAGAGTTAAAAGCTGAGGGGCAGGGGGTGAGAAGGAAGAGCATTCTAGGCTGCATGAGCTGCGAGGGGAAAAGCTCTGAGTGGGAACTAACACTTTCACCGACGCCTTCTGAGCTCGCTTTCGAGGGCCACAGGGAAATGCCAGGATCCTGCATTTGGCTGTGCTTTCCTGCAACCTAAGCCACTGGCTTATTTTGTTTTTGTTTGGGAAGGGGGTGGAGGCAGCAAAAGTTATACTCAGAGATTGATTCGTTTAGCACATTATAGGAATTATAATAATTTCACAAGCCAATACATACCAGATAAACTCTCTTAATAAACCAAATGAGGAAATAACAGACTCCAAGCAAATGACAGATTAATCACACTATTGTTTCCGGCAAGGGGTGGTGACGGAGTAAATCCAAATTTGATGCGGAGTGCCTTTTTCTATGAGGAAGCACTCTGGAGGCTCAGCAACCAACCCCAGAGCAGGTTTCCAGCGGCCAGCGCAAAAGTAAAAGTCCCTGTTGCTAGAGCACTGTTGCTAGGAAACGAAGACGCCCGTGCTCGCGGGGAGGGCAGAGGTGCTCTGCTGATTCCTGCTGAGGCTGTTGCAAGGTTGAACCACAAGGGACCAAAGAGTAGCCTTGGCCACAGGTAGGAGCAGATGCCTCAATGGAGAGTTGGTTTTTTGTTAGTTTTAGATTAAGAAAGAGCCGCCTTGCCCAAACCGAAACTCTCCCGCAGTCCACGCACTCTCAGTGTTTGTGGTCTACGTGCCTCCGGGCCACGGTGCCTGACCACGGGCCCCCACCCACGGGCCCCCAGCAGGGCCCATCAGCATCGGGCTGCCGACTGCTTATCGACCGCAACAGACGTGGAATGACGACATCTGGCGCTAATGTCGAAGCAACTATTTTTTTTCCCCCTTGCTCTCAAACGAGGGGATTAAAACAACTTCACTTAAGTCATAAACCGGAGGATTTGGGATGGCGTTAACCCAACACGCCACGCGGGCCTGCGGGGGACTGCAGGCGGGCGGAGCCGGGGTGGGGGGGTGCGGGCCAGCGAGGGTGGCACAAGCAGAAGTGGGGAACCCAGAAGCGGGGGCCCGGCTGGGTGGCCAGGAAGCGACGTGGGGCCTTGAGGGCTGAGTAGGAGCCCGCCCAGGGCGGCGCGGGGCGAGGCGGGCCGGGGCCGGGCTCCGCGGGCGGGCGGCGTGGGCGGGGCGGGGGGCCCGGAGGGGGCGAGGGGAGGCGGGGGCGGCTTCGCGAGACCGGCCGCCGGCCCGACGGCCCGACGTGGGACCCCGGCCGCTGACCTGGCCTCTCCCGCCTCAATTTCCCTCCCGCGTGGGCCAAGGGCCATCTGCACGGATCCAGGCCGGTGAGTCCCGGACCGGGGTGTGTGGGGGGGTCTCCCCGCGCTCGGGGTGTCCCGGCGCCCGCAGCCCAGCCCGCGGCCTGGAGGAGCGCGGGGTCCGGGGACGAGATCGCCCCGGAGTGGGGGCTGGAGGCGGCGGCCCCAAGAGGGCGGGGCCCGCGGCGACGTGGCGGGTTGATCCCCGAGCGCCGACGGCGAGACCGAGACAGCCTTCCCGCCCCGGGGTGCTCCCGATGAGGGGACCCCCGTTTCCCGGCCCACCCACCCACCGATCCTCCAAAAGCAACAAAAAAATCCGGAAAACGCGGGGCGCAGGCCCCCCGTCGCGTGTGCGGCCCGAACTCCGCACCCTGGGGAGGGATTGCGGGCAGCACCCTGACCAGGCACGCGGCAGGGGTGGGGGGGGACAGACCCGCTCTCCGGACCCCCTCCCTGCGCGGGGTGCTGGGCCCCCGACCGAGGTGAGGCGGGTCCTCCAGCGAACGTCTGCGATGGCTTCGCCGGAACCGCCCGCCCCCAATCCAGGACCCCCTTCCTTCACCCAGAGCCCCCGCCACACCCCCTGCCACACCCGTCCGTTATTTACTATTTAATTAATTTTAAATTCACGTATCCCCTGCGTCTGTTTGTTTACCGTGTGTCTCCGCCCTGGGACGCAGGCTCCCGGGGGGCAGGCCTTTGACTTGTCACCGTTGTATTCCCAGTGACTTCAGCAAACACGGCCTAAGGGCCTCTGCTAGCCCTGCTCAGGGCTGGATGTTGGGGTTACACCGGGAGCCAAGCCAAGTCCCGCTGGAGACATTCTGGGGCTGGGGTCAGCACTGTCAACACAGAGGAGGTCACTGTGGGCTGAAGGAAATGAAAGCAATTGAGGGGGCTGTCGCCTGGGTCACCTTGAATCAGGCTGCCTTGGTGGTCCAGGGGCACCTTAGATGCAGTGATGGGGCAGGCCTCTCAGATGGGGCGATCTAAATTAAAGCCTACACACAAACTGTGTGACAAGTGCCAGAAGGGAATAACCACAAGCTGTGAGGGCACTTAACTCTGACCTAGCCTCAGGGGCCAAGGAGCTGAGGTCTGAAGAGTGAAGGTCAGGACAATAGGCCCCAGTCCCTTAAAATCCTCCTAGGAGCCTGGCCTGGGTGGGCGGGTGCGTGGATAGGGGATTATAGGGCCGGGGAAGGCTTCCTGGAGGAGGTGGTGGTTTCACTGGGGCCCAAAGGCTCAGAGCTCTCTTCCCTTAGGATGGGCTGACAGGGTTTGAGAATTATTTTGCAGGTGCACCGGGAGTCACGTGATCCAAGGGTTGAGCCGAGTGGCCAGACAAGAGAAGCCCCTGCCCCCACCTAGCAAGCTCTGCTGGTAAGTGGGTTGTTGCCAAGACTTGCCCCCAGAAGTGAAGGAATCAGAAGAACAAGTTCTACTTCTCACTGGCCATGTGACCTCGTGCAGTTCACCTTCACTGCTCTGGGCCTCAGTTTTCCTTCCATGAGTCAGGAGGGTCATAGAAACCCTGGAGGTTTGACCTCAGGGTTGGTGATAAGGGGACCCCAGATTGGAGGATGGTTTAAGCGCAATGGTTTCTGGGGATTGGGGGCTGAGTCCTGTTTCTTTGGATTTTCAAAAGCCGTGTCAAAGCCCGGCCATTCCTCCTGGTCTGATACAACCCCATTGTCCTTTTGCCTGAGTCCTCTGGTGTCGTGTTTTGCGTGGCCCTCACACAACCCTTCGAAAAAAAGGGATACGGCTGCCTCCCTCTTACCCACGGCCACCTCTCTTGCCTCACAGTTCTCATGGGACCATGAAGCTGAACGAGAGAAGTGTGGCCCACTATGCACTGAGCAACTCCCCAGCAGACCACACGGGCTTCTTGCGCACTTGGGGGGGCCCAGGGACTCCCCCCACCCACAGTGGCACTGGCCGAAGGTGCTGGTTTGTCCTCAAAGGCAACTTGCTGTTCTCCTTCGAGAGTCGAGAGGGCCGGGCCCCGCTGGGCCTGGTGGTGCTGGAGGGCTGCACGGTGGAGCTGGCCGAGGCTCCTGTGCCCGAGGAGTTTGCCTTCGCCGTCCGCTTCGACGCCCCTGGTGTGCGCCCATACCTGCTCGCAGCTGATGGCCCGGCAGCCCAGGAGGCCTGGGTGAAGGCGCTGTCCCGGGCAAGCTTTGGCTACATGCGCCTAGTGGTGCGTGAGCTGGAGAGCCAGTTGCGTGATGCCCGCCAGAGCCTAGCCTTGCGTCGCCACTCATCCATGAAGGTCGTCACCAGCCGCTCTAAGCCCCAGGCTGCTGACCACTTGCCTTGGGGCCTAGAGAATGGCCACTGCCTCTCCAGGGATTGGAGTCCCATGGGCCTGGTGGAAGGAGGTAGCAGACCAGCAGGGCGGGGCTTGGCTGAGTGTGAGTTGCAGGGCACTGCCAGCCTCCTAGGCAGGGGGCAGAGCCCCGTGTCCCCTGAGACCTCTTGCTTCTCTACCCTGCATGACTGGTACGGCCAGGAGATCCTGGAGCTGAGGCGGGGGTGGCAGCAGAGGACCCAAGAGAGTCAGCCAGAATGTGAGGAACAGGACAGGCCCTGAGCCTGGGCCCTTAGGGTTCTGCCCTTGTCCTGCTGGTCAGGACACCAGAGCCAGTGCTTTTTCAGGAGTCTGATGTTTACTCATTTCCAAAGTTGCTTTTTTTCATGCCCAATTCCATCTGATCTCAGAAGCTAAGCAGGGTCAGACCTAGTTAGTGCTTGGATGGGAGACCACCTAGGAAGACTGGGTGCTGTGGGCATAAAAAATCAAACACAAAGTTGCTTTTTTTTAGGGGGACATTTTTCTCCCCTTCCTGCTTTTTAGGTCCTCTCCAGGTTCTAGATCCACCCTTGTGCCTGGAGGGGACTGAGGAATCATTCCTTCTGACGCCTTTATTTCCTGAGGAGCAGAGAGGAAAGGTGCTTTGCTCAGCAGTCACCCATGAGGCCCAAGTACCCTGACACTGTGCTGGAGTCACTCAGGAGACATTACTGAAAAGGAGGAAGTGGCAATAAGTACGTCACCTACATGCCAGCCTCAGCCAAGATTTCCAACATGGGGAAGCTTGTGTGCCTTTAAATACCAGAAGCTGGCTTTGGGGTTGGCTTGGGGGACTGACATCATCAGAGAAAGCGTGTGTATTATATCACGGGGGTTTCCTGGGGCTTGGCGCTTCCTGGTTGGTGGGAAGACCACTCGCAGTCCACCTCACTGGCCCACCCTCCCCCACAGTCTGGAAAGGGCCCTTTGGAGAGAGGGTGCCCTCAGCCAATACAGAGGGATTTATTCTGCTCAGAAAGGGTTGGGGTCCCATCCTCTCTCCCTCGCTGTCCTGTCAGCAGAAGGTGCTGGATGTTGACCCGGCTTTTACAGCAGAAATCCTTCCTGCACCCAGCCTGCCGCAGCCAGCTGCCCAGTGAGACGCTGAAGGAGAGGCGGCAGGCAGCGTGGCTCCCGGGGAAAGCCCGTTTGCTGAGCTGGTTCTCAGTCCTGGGCCTTCTAGGAGGCTGGGCACAGCGTTCCTGGTACCCAGTGATAAGTTCTTTCCCGCCTGGGCTCCCAGAGCGGTGTCCCTGCCCCTAACACTACCTGGGAACTCGTTCACTGCCCTGCGTGTCGCCCCGGGTGTACCTGCCGAGACCCCTCTCATTCTCCCCTCAGCAGCAGGTCAGGTGTTTTCTTTTTGGATCTGGGAGGCAAAGTGGCTGCTCCCTAGGGCCGGAGTCCAGACTGGCCTGATGCCCTAGGGACCTGGCGGCAGTAGGTGGTGGAAGAGGCAGAGCCGACCCCGCCAGCCTCCCCCACCCCCAGAACACAGTCCGCCCCGCGGCAGCCTCCCCTGCTTCCTGGGCCCAGCGGGCGGAGCTGCGGGCCCAGGCTCCGGACCGTTCCTGTTCGGCGTGTCACAGAGAAGCTCGCGGCTTTTATCTCCCTTGTTGTCACAGTGTCTTTTGTACGATTAAAACACTAACTTTTTAATGTCTCATTTCGGTTACTCGAGCCTACTTCGACGACCGCCCGCGGGCTGCCGTGCCCAGCCCGGGCTGTCCTGCGTGGGGCACGATGGCAGGGTCCGACGGCTTCGCTCGGACGCTCGCGGCCACCGCCCCGGCTGCCCATGCCGCCCGTCGGCCCGGAACGGGGCGGGGAACCGGGCCTCGGAGTCGCCCGCGTGACGTCACGCGTGGCCCGGGGAAACGCCGCCTCCCATCGCGCCCGGAACCGGGCGCCCCAGGGCTCGCGTCTGCTTCCCTCCGAGGCCGTTGCCGGGGCTGCGCGCTGGGGGCCCGGGGCCGGGGGCGGAGCTCGACATGGCGTCCGGAGCGGCTCGCTGGCTGGCACTGGCGCCCGTCCGGTCCAGGGCTCTCCGGAGCGGGCCGAGCTGGAAGGAAAAGGGCGACATCTCCGTCAGGCAAGGCGGCTCGGGGCTGGGCGCGGTTCCGTCGAGGTCGGTCACCGTCACCCGCAGCGGCGCCATCTTGCCCAAACCGGTGAAAGTGAGTATCCCCCTGGGGGCGGGGCGGAGGGGCCGAGGCCAATCATGGTGGGAATGTGTGCGGTTGGCGTTGATTGACAGGAGCAGTGGCCAATCACACGCCCGTCAGGCCGGAAGCCGGATCAAGGACAGCGGTGCGCTAGCGCGTTGCTGGTTTTGACAGGAGGGAGGGAACGGTCGGGGCAGGGCCGGGGTGGGCCGGTGTAGGGAGACCGAGATGGGAGCCACGGCTGAGCAAGCCGGCATTTTGCACCCTTATCATGAGCGCGGAGCCTAGGTCTCCAGAGCCAGAAAGCTCGGCGTCACGCATCCGGTATGGACGAGGCGCGTGAGCTCTGCCCTGCCCACCTCAGAGGTGACGAGCTACTAGAGACTTTGTAAACAAAGGGCACGTGCCTCGCCCTTATTAGTTTTGACCTGGTACTTAAGCCAAGTGATTTGCAGTCCTGAGAGGTGTGCAGGGGGTTATCACAATCACTGTTTTTACAAATGAAGGTTCGGGCCAGACAGGCGAAGCCAGAGCTTCAAGCTAGCCGCCCAGTTAGGCCCTGGAATGCAGGTTCCCTGCTGGTACAGCTCCCACCGGATCCTAGTTTTCCACCACTGAATGCTTTCAGGTGCCCTCAGTACCCTGGGGGTTTCCTAAGGAAAATGGAAACAGTTCCTTATGCCAGACAAGTATGCTTTTGACTCCAGGACTGTGGGGGAGTTAGGAAACAAAAACTCTTAAAAGCTAGTCTGGCCCGTGCTAGCTCACAGACAGGTGTGTTCAGGGTTGTTTCACAGCAGGAAGCACGAAGATGCAGGGTCCGTGTTGGGGAAGAGATGCCTTAAAAAAAGGCATAGCTGAAAATTAGTTTTTTTGAAACTCCCTAGGAAAATACAAGATGTTGAGATTTTACTCAAACTCCGCCACTCCATCTAAATAGCTAGTCTTTCAGTGTAAAGGCAAGCTCACTTTTCAAACACACGTTTCTAAAATTTAATGTGGTAAAGTCAGATTTCTGTCACTAGGGAACCTGCTGAAGAACTGTATAGACTGTCCTTCACTGTACATCTTTTTATAATCCATTTTCATGAATTTAGTGTCTTCAAGTAGAGCTAACCTTTCCATAGTCCAGCCCTCTTAGTACTTTCTCATCTGTTGGGTATTTGCAAATAATAACCAGGTTGTGCCCCAATTTTTAGACATCTAAGTACCTTATACTTTTCTTTCCAGTATTCACTTTGATGACTTTAATATCACTTTATCTCTTCAGATTATTAGTCTAGCTCTGAATTTTCTAAGGACTTTAAAATCAAGTTGCTTATGATGGTTCGGGGGTACACAGGAGGAAATGACTGAGGAGGCCAGGCCTCCTACAGTCCTGTCATAGTAGGCTCTGGAGCTCACAGCCACCGTTCTTCCCCTCTGCAGATGTCCTTCGGCCTTCTCCGTGTGTTCTCCATTGTGATCCCCTTTCTCTATGTTGGGACGCTCATTAGCAAGAACTTTGCTGCTCTACTTGAGGAACATGACATTTTTGTCCCAGAGGACGATGATGATGATGACTAACAGGTAAGACTTGCTATTCCCCTACATAGACCAGGAGCAGGAAGAGGGAGCATCAGAACTATGATGCAGTTTGGCCTGCCAGCAAGTGGCATCTGGATACTTGAAGCAGTAAATTGACTCACTTGGCTAATGTTTATTTTGCCTTTTTCTCTGTTAGATGAGGGAAACTATTGACTTACAAATTTACCAGGGTCTCTTTCCAACTAGGTTGGGTCCCAGTCAGGCTTTTCATTTGCTTTTTGTACTCTTTCTTATTACCCCCGAGTTTGCTCGACAATTTAACATGCCTTACACACCCACCACAAACAGCTTCATTTCAGTGCTCCACACTAAAATTTACAAACTGCAGTTTCCCAACAGGGACAGCTTTGATTACCAAGCTCTGCACCAGGACACCTATACACGGGCACCAGAGCCTGGTCACTACTGCTCATGAACCCTTCCCCCAGTGCCTGACCCATTCAGCTTTATGTCGACTTCTGATATCCTGCTAGGTGCTCTGTGGCTGCATTACCGCTGTAGATAATGACACTCCTGACTCCTTAGTCTGGCATTCCAGGCTTGCTGTGATCTGATCACACCTGTCACTCAGTCGCATCTTCCATGCCTATCCCCAGTATTCACCATTTCCTGAATTACCCATGCTCTTCCTCACTCCTAGGCATTGGCTCATTGTTCCTCCCACTTGGGAACACCTGCTCTGTCTTATTTCCACCAGTTCTTCACTGTCTTTGATGATGGCTTCGAGCATGCCTCCATTTGAAAGTGCTGCTCCTTTCTCTGACTGACCAGTACCTCTCATGGCCCTCAGTCTTATGTGCTTAAACACCCCCCCCCCCAAACTCTACTAGATGATGAGCTTCTTGCTGGCAGGGAACATGTTTTTCATACCTTTGGGCCTCTAGTGCCTGGTCTGTGGTGGATGCTCAGGAGATGTCTGAATGGATAATCAAATGTACTCAAAACTGCCACTGTTTGGTAGGACCACTCTGTGGAATTCTTTCGGTACACGGATAACGGACTGTGCTGTTGCCCAATTCACTGCTGCTTTCCTTTCTTACAGGTCATGGAGGAAGTACAGAAATTAAGATGATGCTCACAGCCTCTTCTTGCCTATCAGCAGAAGGGCCAAGGGAAAGCCCTCAGCCTCCAGCATGGTTCGTAACCACAGCCCAGATTCCCAGGCTCTGGGAGGTTCTCTGAGGTGTGCTGTCCACTGAGCACAATCAGATGATGAATAAACATAATAAACCTCAGCTCCGTATGACTGAGTGATGGCCGGAGTTCCTCAGTGTGGGTTTCTAGTCGTGTGGTTTCTCATCTCCGCTGTCCTTTTTCTAATAGGCCTTTGATTTACAACCCAGGATCTCTGAGCCCTCATGGATCCATAATTATGGGGGCCTGGGACCTATTTTCATTATTTACAAAAACCCAACAAAAACTCTGCTTTCCCTCAATAAAGCTGCATAGGGTAACTAAACCTTTTTTTTGCATTGAGTAACACTAGCTAATTATCACATGCCAATCATAGGAGCTTTGATTGTTAGTTTAAAACTACTTGAAAGATACCATTATTAGAATGAGTCTTTCAAAACCTGGGTTCCTTAGATGAAAATAAAGGGGTTGTTGGTGCTGAAAAATGTGGGAATCCTTGGGAGAACTGTACCTCTACTGAACCTCTTTCTCTATCATTCATTCTGTTCAGGGAAGGACTAGAGAAGACTACCATCCAAAGCAAAGAGATCAGTTCTTTAACCTGGGTCAACATTTATTCTGTCAGTTTAGAACTATACCCATTTGCATAAACAGTTGGAATATTTCTGTTCTCTGTGTGCACACTGAGCAGCTGTGTCCCTAGCAGGGAGCCTAATTGAGTGGGAAGTTAATTTCATTTTAAAGACCCATGCTTGTTGCAAGTAGAAGGGCTAGGCCTCTGAGCAGCATTTTCTTCACGGCCCAGGGAAAAATAGCCCAGCTTGTCGGCTCTACTTCTGTGCCTCTTAGTGCTGCTCTGATCTGTCGCCAACAGCAAGAGCTGACTAATTTTGGATAATCTGTGCCGTGACACTAAACTATCCAATCCTGGAGGCTGCGGAAACACAGCTAAATTAATGAAGTCATCCAGCCTCATACTCAGTATGACAGTTTCTGAACAGATGGCTTCATCCTTCCTGTTTACCAACATGTGAACTCTGAGAAAGAGAATCCAATCCAATTTACAGGAAACACCACACTTCAGGAAAAGGGAAAGAACAGGTGGTGTGTATACCCTGCCCCACTTGTTCAGGCAATAAGTGAGAGAGACTGCAGAAACAGAGCTTCCCGTTGGTTGGCCAGTGGAACCCTATCATGACGTGGCCATCACATGCCGAGTTTATTTGTGCTCTAAAGTGTTTAAATATTAACATGCACCTTTCCACTGAGTGACTTCATGGGTCGTGGCCAATGTAGAACTTGGACAGGAAATCCTTTGGCCTTGGCGTTTCTGTTTCATGGAAGAACCGCATGATATGTGTCCGCTGCTTCCACACATGAATTGTTTCCTCCAGTTCCATTTTTCCCTGCACAAGTGAGGGGAGAGGTCTTCAGTCAAAGCGGCTGAGTAAAAGGAACATGACACAGAAGGCCAGCATTCTATGCTCTGGCACTGACTTGAGTGTGACTAAGTAAATAATGTACTCTGTCTAAACCACACTTTTTGCATCAGAAAAATGAGGTGGTCGCACTGAATGATCTCTGAGGCCTTTCAAATATTCTTTTAACTCTGGCTAACTGGTCTGAGAGGAGAGATGTCCAGGTCGGTAGGCCCCTGCCCCATGATGCCTCACCTGACTGGCCTAACATATCTCCCACGTTATTTACTGGTCCATGCCAAAGCTCCCACCAGTGCTAATGTGACCGACTTGAGAGAGAATTTGGGCCAGGATTTGACCCTATTTACACAGGACTCGGGCAACCAGCCTACCTCTCCCAGCTGTAAGTTGGCAACCAGGCAAGGCAGTAACTTCTATGGATGAGGTTCAAGAAGAGTTCAAACTTCCCTCTCTACATCTTTTTTTTTTAGTTATAAAATATAAATTCAAATGGATTTTCCATTGAACCATCTTACAAACTACCTAACCAGGTGATAACCTCCAACTTCAGCTATTCCTTTGAAATACTAAGTAACGGCTGGTGATCTAGTAGTTGCTTTTAAAATGTGGAGACAAAATGTTCATCTGGGAAGACTGAAAAGCTCTGGACAATTTAGCTGCTCTTTTATTATTATTTTTTTACATTCATTCATTTTACATTTATAGCACCTGGTCTTCCTAGGTGATCTCCCATCCAAGTACTAACCAGGCCCAACCCTGCTTAGCTTCCGAGATCAGACAAGATCAGGCACATTCAAGGTGGCCTGGCCATAGATTAGCCGCTCTTTAAAAGGGTCAGTTACCTTAATGACCAGAAGATCCACCACCCTGGGGTCTGTGACGTGGGCATTCTTCATAAACATCTCTCGGATTTTATCCCGTCCCTGTTTCACAGAGATGTCTAGCTGGAACATGTTCACTAAAGAGAACACATGGTTCAGGGTAGAAATTATATGGTTAAAGCATGTTTTTAAACTGAGTCAATGGATATTCACATTCACCAAATATTAGCCAGATCCTAAGGTGGGTGCTTGCCCCCACGGAGCTTAGTTGGCGGAGACAAGACCACTGCATTTGATGGGCAGTACAGTGTAGCTCAAGAGTATGATCGACCTGAGTTCAAATCCCAGCCCTGTCCTATCAGCTCTCTGTGCCTGAGTACATTTCCTGATGAGGGAAATGAGGATAATGACACACATATGACTCCAGAGCTGTTGTAGGGATTCTAAGACAATGCTGAGATGCTTAGAGCAGAGCTTGGCATGGAATAAGCTCTCAATAAATGTTAGCATTATTATATGGAACATTTGGCAAAAGATGACGGTTGAAATTAAGGTAAAATAATGTGTAGGTTTGTGCACAGACTTAGAGTTGAGGGGTGCTGCTGAGAATTTGTGCAGGCAGGGAAGGCTTCTATCCAGCTAGTGACTGCTGCTATATTAGGTTATTGGGGGCAGGAGAGAAGTTTATGCTGTAGCCCCTGGTCTCTGGGTCTTAAATTCTAATCGGAAGGGCTGCTATTCATGAATGGAAACATAAAATCACAATATTCATCAACACTTGACTAAGTCCTCAAATAGTGGCCCATCTCTGTGACCTGGGACTTCAGATGAGGCATATGTATGCCTTTTGAAAATCAGGTTTTAGTCATTTGTATTGCCATTGCCTGGAAGTTAGCCTTCAGTGGCTTTGCTGAAGACAAGGGCATGAACAGGGCCGTGTGTAATAGGCGGAATGACAGAAAAAGGGGCACGCCAGGCTGAGGGGACAGCATAAACAAGGCTCCCAGGCTAGTATGAGCACTGGGGTGGAGGAAGGAGACCAGTGCACTCAGCTGGTGAGGACACCTTGTGTTGTGGTTGTTTCTGTGATGTGTCCATTCCATTTTACAGAATTATCACAACCAGCACTGAAAACCACTATTTAGGGCAAGTTAGTAACAATCAACAAAGCTTGAACCTTTATATTCATAACTTAGTGACAGTGAGAGAAAAACAAAGCTGCTGAGGGAAATACTATGCCATGCTGCAAAGACCACAGAATACACAATAGCAGCAAGGTGACAGAAACTGCATCCCAACTTCACAGGTGACAGCAGCCAGGGGACCACTCATACTAGAAGGGGCTCAGCAACCAGAGGTGTGCTGGCAGGGCTCCCACAGGAAGCCCACTAGACACATCCCTTCCTGAACCTGCCTTCACAGACTTCACTCTGTTAGCTCAAAATTAAGCTTGGTTGGAGTATTCACACCATGGAAAACGATAAACATAAACGTGGGTTTTCCTCCAGAGAGTTGACTGTTAAACACTACAGTATCATATTGGGAATTTTAAAAGACAGCAAACAAAGAATAAGACAGATACAAAAACAAATATGAACTGATGTGGATCTTGAAATTTAGAATCTTGCCTCTTGGTGGGAGGGAGGTCTAGGACACTATGGGGATTTGCCTGAGGTCATACTACTGGGTCCCTGGCAAACTTGGGCCTGGAATCCAGGTTGTGTACTGTTTTTTAAGATTTACAATCAGAGCTTTTTTAAGGACAGAAATATGAGAAATCTTTCCCTATCAGTATTTCCCTTTCCTGCATTTTTATATTAGATTCCTGCCCAAACTTGGGAGAAAAAAAACAAGGTGCCTTTAGGCACACGAGGGGAGCTGGTGCCCATCATCCCCGTTCCTTGTGAACTTGAACCACACACCAGGTCACTGGGTATATGAATCTTCTCAGGAAAGTGTCACATGCACAAATGCAAAGTTTTGCTTACAATGTCAGTTCACAGATCTCTAAGTGCCCATCCTCCAAGGTTAAGAACCTCGCCTTTAGAGAGACAAATTCCATAGCTTTATCCTAGACTCCTTTCTCCCATCCTAACCCCTTGGTCACAGCCCTCCACTAGAGAGGGAGGTTGCGGGAAGGCAAACAAGAACAGTGATTTTGGTGATTTTGCCACCTGCCCTCAACTAGAACACCTGGCAATGTCTGGGGCATTTTGGATTGTCACAATGAGGGAGAAAGTGCTACCGGCATCCAGTGGGTAGAGGCCAGGGAAGTTGCTAACATCCTACAACGCACAGGATAGCCCAACACAACAAAGAATTATCCAGTACAAATGCTGGTATAAATCGATTCCAACTGTTCTCTACTTCCTGCTCCTTTCTGGAGCAAGAAAAGCTTCTGGGCTTTCACAGAAGTAATGCTGGACAAACACTGTGTTTTAAAAAATCTTAATTTGCATACTCACTCCACACATACTTGCTCATGTCACTCCCCACACCTATTATCCGTCCACCTCTCCCCTGAAGGCATTTGAATTTATAGGCCCTGAATTCACTCAAGTTTCTCTCTGCCTAGTATACTGTGGGTTCAAGTTCTCGTTATCAGCAATCTCTCAAAAACAGCCCGCTTGAGGATGGGACACTGTGGAGCAGTCAGTTTCTACACATCAAAGAACTGTGTTCTACAAGCGGGCTCCTGCTAGAGTAAGTCCTATAAATAGCAATGATGATAATACACACGAGTTCACAGCCAACATTTAATGAGGCCCTATCCTAAACACCTTATGTATGTATGTTTGCCTATTTGATACACTCCTCACTTTACAGATGAGGAAACTGAGGCACAGCAAGATGAAATAACTTGCCCACAGGGTTGCACAGCTTGTAAGGGGTAGGGCCTGGAGCCACCACATTCTACAGCTTTTCACACCTGGCAGGGAAGTGGCAGCCCTGAAGGGGGTTATGGTGCTCAGCTCCCTGGAAATCACCTTCCCCCTCAGACTAGCCGTGATGGTCTACATTAAAACACACGAAATCAACAAAATAAAATACCCAGTCCTTGACATTTGTACTGCCCTTGACAATTTAGACAGAATTTCCCCCAACCTTTCTTTCATCAGGTATATATGGGGCAGCACTGAGGGAGGTGCCAAGATAAGAAAACAAAGTCTCTGCACCCAGGAGTTGATACTTTAATCCATCCGGTGAACAGACTGGTTCCCCGAGTGACATCTAAGTGACTGCAGGGTTCTGAAGTAGTAGACGGCAGGACAGCAGGGGGTGGGACGGAGTTCCTAAGGGGCAAGTAGACTATAGGAAGCAAGACCTGGGAGACCCTAGCGGTTTGGGGAGGACATCTCCCTGGAGGGTCTGGAAAAGGCACCGCTGCTGACGTATGAACGACCTTGGTCCCTTCTCTGGTTCAGCTTCCGTTTCAGCGGGGGATGCGGGAATCAGACGATCGGGCAGGCCCTACGGCCACTTTGGCCACACGCGCATTCTGGAACGCCAGCGCTGCCTTTGGGTTCCAGACGCACCGCGCGCGAGCTCTGGGCCTTGGGCGCGTCACTTCGCCCCTCGGCGCCTCAGTTCCCTCCCCTGTAAACTGAGAATGTCATGGGCAGTCCCTGCTCCCCCTCCCAAGGTTGCGGTGAGGATTACGGGGGCACATGGGAGCGGAGGAGCGCGGTGCGAGCGCTGGGCACGGCGGGTCGGCTCCACCGCGGCCCGGGTGGCCCTCTTCGCCTGAAGCTCCGCCAGGGGAAACTCGGAGGCCGCGACAGCCGCGACCTTGGGCGGCTGCCTCCTGGGCCCCGCGGACGCCGCCGCCGCTCACCCGTGTTCGGCACCTCCCGATACCAGGCGCGGTAGAGCTCTCGCACCCTGCGCTTGGCCTCGTCCATGTTCCGACTCAAAATGGGCTTCACCAAGGTGCCGGCCGCAGCCGCGACCCGGGGAGAGCCGCCCGCCGCCATCTTGCTCAGGACCCCACTTCCGCTCCCCCGCCCTTTCCTCATTGGCTGAGCCCGAAGGCCCCGCCCCCACACTCGGGTGCGCGCTGCGCATGCTCGGCCGCGCAGACGCACGCGCGCGCGCGCGCGCGGGGCGTCCTGACGGCGGCGCCGCCAGGGGGCGCTCGGGCCCCAGCATGGCCGCCGGCGCGGGGTAGCGGAGCCGCCCCGGGGCCCCGGCGTCCTGCCCGCGGGCCGGCTGCGCCGCCCCTGGGGAGCGCCCTTTGGCGCGCCGGCCGAGCCGAGCTGCCTCTGTCAGCTTCCGGGGCGGGCGCCGCGGGCCGCCAGGGGACGGCTGCGGCAGGTGGTGGCCCTGGGGTCCCGCGGCGCGGCCCCGGCCCCTCTGCGGGGCTTTCCTGTGGCTCTTCAGAAGCGCGGGGTGGATGCGATCGCGCCGCCCTGGCCTTCGTCGCCGGGCGCTTTTCCACATCCGGGGAGGTGGGTTATGTACCCTCAACCCTGTTTTGGACAAGGATGTTTCCATCCCGAACTCTGGATCGCTGTAAAAAGCAGCCCAGGGTTTGGGAGCTGGGGGAGACTTAGGGAGTCCATCCTGGGTATTCGTCTCTTTTCCTGGCGTTTTTCCTGCTGAGGTGATGTCTGAACAGCAGGGCAGCTTACAAGTGTGAAGGAAAGATAACAACTAACAACAGGACGGGCGGTGCGCTAGCTAGAGTTGCCTAGTCTTACGTCATCCATAGATAAGTGGGTCCTGTGAGCATCCCCATTCACCAGGTGAGGAAACTGAGGTGGTGCGGAGTCTACATCACTTACTCTGCTAGGTTCTCCCTCCTCCACTGACTCCTGCCTGGGGTTCAGGGTCTTTTCTGCATGTGCAGTTGACAGGTAGCTTGTGACTGTTGGGGAAGGAGCAAAGGCCAGGGCTGAGCTCTGAGTCCGGGGCTAGCATGGGGTATGGCCTTGTGTCTAGCCCAGTCCTCCCCATCTTAAAGGTTTTAAATTTGAGAGTTTATTCTCCCTTTATTATCTTTTAAAGTGCATTTGTACATGTAAATGAGTCATATAAAAGAAAGCACGTAACATATGTAAATGATAAAGCATGACAATAAAATGAAAACTTTTAAACCCTGGTACCCAATTTAAGAAATGGCAATACAATTAAGGTTTCTATCAAGCATGCTATATACCTGGTAATCACTGTTTTAAGTTCTCAAGGCATGTTAACTCGTTTAAGCCTCATAACACACCTGTGAGATAAGTGCTGTTATACCCATTTTACAGCAGAGAAAACAGACACAGACTGAGTTTCTCTGACAGCATTGTTTTGAGATCCAGGTAGCTGGCTCCAGAGTCTGTGCTCTACCTCTGATGCCCCCTATACAATATCTACTTGTGTATTTCTTACCTGGAGCATACTCCTGCCTCCTCCAGGAGTAACCACTATCATGAATTTAGTGTTTAATCTTCTTTTTCATTAAAAAAAGGGGGGTTCTCTAAAACAACCCACAAACTGGGAGAAAATATTTTCAAATCATACATTTCATAAAGGACTCATATGGATTATGTATAAGGTTCTTACAACTCAATAATAAAAAGACAAATAGCCCAATTAAAAATGAGCAAAGATGACACCAAATACTGATGAGGATGTGAAGTAGCAGGAATTCTCATTCACTATTGTTGGTGAGAATGCAAAATCATACAGTCACTTTGGAAGACAGTTGGCAGTTTCTTACAAAACTAAACATTCTTACCGTAGGATCCAGCCATCACACTCCTTGGTATTACCCAAACGAATGGACATTATATCCACAGAAAATCTGCACCTAGATGTTTATATTCATAATTGCCAGAACTTGGAAGCAACCAAGAAGTCTTTTAGCAGGTGAATGAATAAACTGTGGTACATTCAATGAGATACTCTTCAGCACTAGAAAGAAATGAGCTATCAAGCCATTAAGACATGAAGGAAACGTAAATGGATATAACTAAGTGAAAGAAGCCAGTCTGGAAAGGGTACGTACTGTGTGATTCTAGCTATATGACATTATGACACACTGGAAGAAGGCAAATGAAAAGATCATTGGTTATCAAATGCTGGGAAGAGGGGAGATGAATCGGTGCAATGCAGGGTTTCAGGGCAGTGAGACCATGCTGACCCTGCAATGATGGATACATGTCATTATACATTTGTCCAAACCCACAGAGTGAACCATAATGTAAACTATGGATTTTGGTTGACAGTGATGTCAGCGTAGATTCATTGGCTGTAACAAATGTACCACTCTGGTGGGGGGTGTTGGTAGTGGGGGAGGCTGTGAATGTGTGTGTTAGTGGGGGAAGGGGAGGATATATGGGAACTCTGTATTTTTCATTCAGTTTTGCTGTGAACCTAAAAATCTCTAAAAAATAAAATGTTTTTCATTGGAAAAGGATTTGAATAGCTATTTCTCCAAAGTAGATATACAAATAACTAATAAGTACATGAAAAGACACCCATCATCTTTAATCATTAGGTAAAAGTCGAAACCATTAGATACCATTTCACACCAAAAATACACAGAATAAAAAAGACGATATCGGTGTTGGTGAGGATGTGGAGAAATTGGAATCCCCATACATTGCTGGGAATATAAAATGATACAGCCACTTTGGAAAACAGTCTGACAGTTTTTTAAAAAGTTAAACATAGACTTACTATATGATCCACAAATCCAGCCCTAGGTATTTACCCAGGAGAAATGAAAACAGTTTTCCACACAAAGACTTGTATGCAAATGATCACAGCAGCATTATTTACAATAACCAAAAATAAAAACAACTTAAAAGTCCATCAGGTAGATGGACAAGAAAAAAAAAGTGGATAAATAAAATGTGCTGTATTCATACAGCGGAATGCTCTTCAGCCATGATGCAACCTGGAAACATTATGC
Organism: Cynopterus sphinx; assembly: GCA_030015415.1. NCBI lineage: Eukaryota > Metazoa > Chordata > Mammalia > Chiroptera > Pteropodidae > Cynopterus > Cynopterus sphinx. The sequence goes on from CM057380.1 coordinate 170,671,013, forward strand.
TAAGTGCAAGAAGCTAGACACAGAACATATATCAAATGATTCCATTTATACCAAAGGTTTAGAAAAGGCAAATCTATACAAGCAGAAAATAGATTAGTGGTTGTCAGGGGCCGAAGTGGAAACGAGTGGATGTAGCGTGATGTTTCTATTTAGGCTGATGGAAATAATGATATGTGCAGCTTTGTAAATACTAAAGTATAAAATACTAAAATTAAGTGTACACTTAAATAGATGAAAGATAAATTATATGGTATGTAAATTATATCTCGATAAAGCTGTTGAAAAAAGTCTGATGATTTTTCAAATATATAGAGTCCGGTGTATTTTAATGATACCTTCTTGTTCTCATCACACTAAAAAAGAGAAACTCCTACTTGTCCTGATTAAAAACAATGATTTTAGAAAACTGGGGAAGGACAGAAAAATCGAGAAAATAAATACCCTCTATAGAATCAGAGGCAAAGCTGTATGTCAAGTTCGCCTTTAACAGAAGTCTTGATTTCTCTGGTGCCCAGGAGTGCGATTGCTCGGCTACCTATTTGCTGCATGTTTAGTTGTTTAAGAAACTAGCAAATGGTTTTCCGGGGCAACTGTACAATTTTACGTTCCCATTGGTGATGTGTGAGTGAGATCCAGTTTCTCCACATCCTCTTCTGCAGCTGGGATGGCAACAGCCATTCTGTAGGGCTATCTCGTTTTAATTGCATTTCCCTGATGGTTAGTGATGTTTTCATCAGCCTTCCTCACACTAGTTTCCCATCTTACAGTCTCTCTAGTGAAACGTCTTTTCATCTCTGTTGCCCATTTTCCAATTAGGTTGTGAACCTGTTGAGTTTTGAGAGTTCTTTATCCATTCTAGATACTAGTCGTTTGTCAGATATGTGGGTTGCAAATATTTTCCCCCAGTCCATAGCTTTATTTTTAATCTCGTCAACAGGGTTTTTCACAGAGCAAAAGTTTAATTTTGAGGAGAGCCAATATATCATTTTTTTTCTTTTATGGATTGCACTGTTGCTGTCAAATTTAAAAACCCTTTGCCTATCCTTAAGTTCAGAGGATATTCTATGATTTAAAAAAAAAGTTTTGTTTGTCATTTAAGTACCTGATCTATTTAGAGTTAATTTTTGTATAAGGTGTTAGATTTAGGTAAAAGTTCGGATGTTTGATTACTCCAGAACCATTTGTTGAAAAGCCAGCTTTTCTCCACTGAATTGCTTTTGCACCCTTATTAAAAGTCAGTTGATCGTATCAGTTGGCGACAAATTCTCTCAGTTTCCCTTTATCTGAGAATTTCATGATTTTCTCCCGTCTTTTCTAAAGGATGTTTTCATTGGATATGAGTCTGGTTTAACAGTTCAACACTTAAAAAATTGTGTCACTTCCTCCTGGCCACTCTGGCCTCTGATGAGAAATCAGCTGTCATTCAAATTAATTTTCCCATATAGGTTTGGTGTTATTTTTCTCTGGCTACTCTCAAGATTTCTTCTTTAGTTTTTAGAAGTTTGACTATGATGCATCTTGATGTGGACTTGTTTGGATTTATCTTGCTTGGGATTTGCCCAGCTTCGTGGGTCTGTCATTTTATGCCTTTTACAAAATTTGGAATTTTCTTTCAGTGTTTTTTCAGCCCTGCCCTCTTTCTCCTCCCCTTCTGTGAAACTTGATCTTTTTAAGTAGTCCCACAGCTCTTGGAGGCTCTGCTCATTTTTTCCTCAGTCTGTTTTTTTCTGTTATTCAGATTGGGTAAATTCCACTGTTTTATATTCTAGCTCACTGGTTATTTTCTCTCTTTTTGGCCTATGAACCCATTTGCTGAGTTTTTTTATTTCAGTTATTGTTCTAAAATTCCCATCTGGTTCTTCCTAATATTTAACATTTCTCAGACGAGACTCTATTTTATTTTGTTTCAGGCATGTTCATAATTGCTTGTCCTAGCATGTTTATAATCTCTGCTTTAAAACTTTATCAGATCATTCTGTCATATCTGTCATCTTGCTGTTTGCACCTAATGATTGTCTTTTGTTTTTCATTTAGTTTAAGATGCTCCTTGTTTTCGGTATGATGAGTGATTTTTCTATTGAAATTCAAACATTTAAGGTATTATATCATGAAGCCCTAGGTCTCAAGTGAACTTTCTCTTTTAACTGGCTGCCTTCAACACCAGCAGGGGAAGTAGAAGAGCTTCCTTGTTACTGTGAGTGGGGGTAGAAGTCCCGCTTCTCCACGCAGCCTCTGTTGACACTAAGGGCTGGGAGCCCTGCATGGTGACTAGCTCCCCACTTTAGTCTTCCCCTGAGACCTCTCTGTCTGGTGGCAGTAGGAGTGCCTCATTACTGCCCCTCCTCCCTGGCCTCTGCCCTGGCACCATGGGACCCAAGTTTGCCAGTTCTTACAAAGCATGGGCCTAAGCTTTCGTCAGGAGGACAGAGTAGTGAACAGGACTCGGGGACTCTGGCCCTGCCACTCATCCACTGCGTGGCTATGGCATGCATTTCCCAGAATCGCGTGCATGGTGTTCTCTGCCACCCACTGAGCTAAATACAGAGGACGTAGAGAAGATAGACACACAGTCCCTGCCTTCATGAAGCCTTGGGAATGCAAACGCTCCTGGAATCTGGGCAAAATTTTGGATTGGGGTTGAGGGGTAACAATGCCTCAATTACTATCATTTCTCACTAACTTGATGAGTGGAAGGCTTGGAGTTAAAATTTTTGTTTTAAGTAGCAATAAAGAAATATGCCATTTCACTATTTTTTACACACCTGAGTTCAGGGACTGAGATTTTGGGGAGGAAGGATTTTATTTATAAATCTGAATCCTACCCTACCTATTGTGTTGCAGCTTGTCCTTTTCACTAAATGTCTCCAAAATTATTCTGTCAGATTATGTGCATCTGCCTCGTTTTCGTTCCAGAATTTTTGATATGGACATGTCATATTTTTGTCAGTCCTCTATTCATAGATCTAGCTAGTTTCCAATTAAACACAAGGAACATCCTCATTCACGTCTCCTTTACGCCTTCTTGAATATTTCTCTGGAATAGAGAACTAGAAGTTGAATTGCTGAAGCAAAAAAGTATGTACATCTTAAATAGATATTGCCAAATTGCCCTGTCACTCACTGGAGGTTGAAAGATCTGGCTCCTTATACCCACTTCAATATTTAATTTATTGGTTTCAAATTTTTGCCAATTTAAGGAAAGAAAATAATAGCTCCTTGTTGTCTTAATTTTCATGATTACCAATTAAATTGAGCTTTTTATGTGGCCACTTATGTTTTTTCATATTCTTCACTTTTTTTCCTATTTCATTGTATTACTGATTTGTAGGAATGCTTTATATAGTCTGTATATTAATCCTTTGCCATATATTCTGCAAATACCCCATTCCTTGTTTGTTCTCAACTTTTTTTCAGCTTTGTCATATAGAAATTTAAATATTTATATAGAATAAATATTTGTGTCTTATTTAAGGTCTCTCCTAAGATTACAAACATGTTCTTTTAAAAAATACTTATATTTTTTGAGCATTTATCATTTTATATTAATCTAGATTTTTGGTGCATTTTAATAGCATAAATAAGAATCAATCTTTTTTAAAAAATTCATAATCATTTATCCTAACTCCTTTTCTCACATAATCAAAATATGTGTTTATCATATTCTAAGGCTCTAAAAACATATGGGTCAATTTCTGTTCCATTGAGTTATCTATTTTAGTCAGTACCACCCCATTTTAATTAGGTGTATTTTGATATCCCTAGAATAAGTCTTATTTTTAAAATTTTTTTGGCGATTTTGTGCATTTTAAAAACTACATTCATTTTAAAATCAGCTTGTCACTTTTTAAAAAAATAATCTTATAAGAATTTTGATTGAGATTGCATTGAATATAGAAATGACATCTTTATGCACTTGAATCTTCCAAACAAGGAACACAGCATGTTTTACACATAGTACGTGTATGTATATTCGGTTCCTAACAAAACACAAGACTTCCGTATTAGGGAACTCACAGAGCATCTTACACCTGTTCCCCACACTCATTCTATTTTCTGCTGTGTCTAGCCTACTGTTAAGCCCATCAGTGAGTTCCTAATGCAGGATATTGTATTTTGTATCCTAGAATGTTTATTTATCATAATGAACAAATTACCTCAAAACTTAGCAGCTAAAAACAATAAATATTTATTATCTCACAGTTTGTGTGGGCCGGGAATCCAGATGAAGCTTGTTAGAGTGTCTCTGGCTTGAGGTCCCATATGAGATGGCTAGCATAGGTTCTTGGTATTTTCATATGAACTTTAGAAACAGCATATTGATCTCAACAACAAAAAAGTTTGCTGGGATTTTTATTGCTGAATTTTTAGATTAATTTGAGGGTAGAGTTGACTTTAAAATTTATTTTATTTTATTTTTAGAGTTGACATCTTAACAATGTTGAAATTTCTAATCCATGACTATGGTATATCTCTTCATTTATTTAGGTCTTCTTTAATTTCTCTTGGTAATGTTATGTAGTTTTTTTTATATACAGGCCTTGCACACATCTTTTGTCAGATTTCTCTGGAAGTATTTAATATTTTTGATGCTATGACAAAAAGCATTTTTTAAAATTTTAATTCCCAATTTTTCATTGCTATTATATAGAACTAGAATTGATTTTTATTTTTAGAATGGTTTTAGGTTCACAACAAATATTATTGACTTTTATATATTGATCTACATCCTTCCACCTTGTTAAACTGTAGCGTTTTGGATGATTCCATCGGACTTTATACACAGTCATGTTGTCTGTAAATAAAGACAATTTTACTTCTTCGTTTCCAATCTGGTTGCCTTTTACTTCTTTTTTAACTTAGTTCACTGGCTAAAACTTCTAGTACAATGTTGTATAGAAGTCATGAGGGCAGACATCCTTACCTTATTTCTGAACTTAGGGAGAAAGCATTTAGTATTTTAATATTAGAGTTAATAATTGAGTATATTATTAACTCTAGGTTTTTCATAGACGTCCTTCATCAGGTCAAGGATGTTCCCAACTACTCCTAGTTTGTTGAGAGTTTCTTCAGGAACAGATGTTGATTTTGCTTAATACTTTTTATGATTATCTATAGAGATAATCATATGATTTTGCTTTTTCAGTCTGTTAATATGTGAATTATAGGGATTGATTTTTCAATGTTGAACTCCTTTGGTAATGATGTATTATCCCTTTTATATGTTTTGGTTTCAATTTGATAAGATTTCATTGATAATATTTGTACCTATATTTATAAGGGATGTAGTTTTCTTTTAATCTTAGTCTGGTTTCGGTATCAAATAATGTTGCCCTCACAGAATGAGTTGGGAAGTATTTCCTCCTGCTGCTAAATGAGCCTGGAATTTTCTTTGTGGGAAAGCTAACTAAATTCAATATCTTTAATAGATATAAGATTGTCCAAGGTATATAGTTCCTCTTGCAAGAGCTTTGGTACTTTGTGTCTTTTAAAGATTTTGTCCACTTCATCTATATTGTCAAACTTACTGGCGTAATGTTGTTCAAAAGTACTCCAGTATTATTATTTTAGTATCTATAGAGTAAGTGTCAAAGTCGTCTTCATCATGTGTCTTCTTTTTCCTAATCTAGTCTACCTAGAGGATTATATACTTTATTGATCTCACAAAACCAGCCTTTGATTTTATTGATTTTTTTCTATTGATTTTCTATTTTCTATTTTATTTATTCCCACTCTGATCTTTATTTCCTTTCTTGTGCTTACTTGGGTTTTATTTGTTCTTCCATTTCTATTTTCTTAAGGTAAAAACAGCAGTCATTGATTTGAGACCTTATTTTCTAATATAGGTATTTTAGTGCTATAAGTTTTCCTCTATGTATTGCTTTCGCTGAGTCCCCTAAATTTTGATTTTTTTTTCATTCAGTTCAAAATACTTTCTGATTTCTTTTTGACTTTTAATTTTACCCATATGTTATTTAAAGGTGTATTGTTTAATTTCTAAATACTTTGGGACTTTCCAGGGACCTTTCTGTTGCTGATTTCTAATTTAATTCCATTGTGGACAAAGAATGTACTTAGTCTTTCAAAATTTATTGAGATTTGTTTTATGGTTGAAAGTATGATGTATCTTGGTTAATGTTTCATGTATATGTGAAACTCAGGCATTCCTCAGTTTTAACCATCCCTGGTTTTATAATAATCATTTAGTTACATTTATAGTAATTTTGGGAGCATAGAATTATTGTCTTGAATTAGAAGATATCTATTTGATGTCTTCAGGCACCTCAAGGGAAGTCTCTGCATCCTGCTTATCTTTCTATCCCCTTGGTATATTATTCCTGGGCCAAAATGGGAGCTCAGGAGACTCTGGTCGGATGAATAAATAACACTTAGAAATTGTCCTTGTTTTTGATTCAGAAAATATGCCAGTTGTGTTATGTGACAAGACTGAATCTCACACACCTTTGTGTCTCTGTGTCCCTACAGGACTTCATACAGAGCTTGGCACATTGTAGGTGCTCAGGTAGTATCAATGGCACGGAATGGAACCGAAGAGACACCTGCAGAGGTGCTGCCTCTGACTTGGGGAGTTTTAAAGTCATCATGAGGCAATCGACACACTGCTCTGGCCAAGGTTGGAGAGGTTGTCCTGTCATAAAGCTCCCTAATACGTGATGTCACACACAGAGACCACTCTCCTTGTAAAAGGGAGGGGCTGTACACTGGACTCCCAGACTTAGCTGGCTTCAGTCCCCTTCTCCGGCTTGGTCGTAGGGCCTGGAGGCAAGCAGGCTGCTGGAATTGATATGATCGAAGGATACTCTGCAGATCACTGACGTCATCAGGGTTGGCATAGTTGGAAAGTAGGCGTGAAGGCTCCCTCAATAAGCCACCTAAGTAGGTAAGAATTGTCTTTGACTCCTAGCCTACCTTTTTGGCTTCCTTCCCTACTTGGCATCCCCTTTCTCCCTCTCTTCTCTTCTTCCTTAGGACTCATTTTCTCCCCTTTCGTCCTCTACACATCCACTCAGAAAAAGCCTGGTAACTCCACTCACACCAAGTTATAAATGACTAACAAAGTCATGAGGACAGAAACAGACTGAGGTGGGCTGTGGAGTGAGGGAGAGGTAGAGCAAAGACATCCACTGTAGGCAGCTCTCTCAAAGAGACTGGTATGACGGGTAGGGGACCAGTAGGACAGAAGCTGGAGAAGAGATCTGGGTTCAAGAGAAAAGGCCTTGTTTTTTAAGTGGAAGAGATGAGCGATGTGTTTAAATGCTGATAGGAAGGGGCCAGAAGAGGAGGAATGGCTAAATACACAAGTGAGAGAGGAGACCCCCAAATGCCCAGGTTGTGAGAAGACCAGATGGAATTCAGAACCTCACCTTTCTCCTTAATTCTGACCAACCCCCTTTTCCCATTCGGTTCCCTGGGACTTAACCTTTTCAGGTCTGAGGGCATTGAAACCGTCTTTTGTTCGGCGCTCTGAGGTCTTAGGAGAAATTTCTAAGCATTTTCTGAGCTCCTAGTGCTAGCCCACTGCATCCTGAGTTTGACCTCCGTTTGTGACCAGCAGGCCATCCCCTGCTGAGCCCTGCAGGTGGGGTTCCTTGCCACCCCCCCCACACACACACAACATGACTCTGGCCAGCCCTGCGGTACAGGAACACGGGGCTCCTGGGCCTGTGTGGGACATTGACTGTTGCCCACCTTTTCTTCTTAGACTGGAAATGGTGTTCCGTCTGTGCCACCAGAGGGAGAGGTAATGTTTAGGTGGGCCCCGTCACCACGTCCCAGATGACCAGGAAGGGGAACCCTTGCTTGGACCCAAGAGGAAGGGAAAACAGGGTTCTCCATGCCCCTTTCCCTGACTGTTACAATGTCTCTGGGACTCAGGGTCGGGGCAGAGGGCCTGGTCCTGGCAGGTAGAACATGGATCTGTCGGTGCAGAGTGGGGAGGGCTGTGGGGGGCTGCGGGGGGTGGGGCTAATCCAGTGCCAAATGCACATCTCTGAGTGTGTCACCAAGGCCTGGTCCCCGCCTTCTGACTGGAGGGGCAAGATGGACCCAAGGAAGGAAGGACAGGAGGGGGGCAGGACTGGGGACCCCTCTGTGCTCCAGGCTCCAGGGCTGGGTTTGGGAGTGGCCAAGGCGCAGGGTCCTGCGGGCCAATCAGGGCCAGTCAGCGGGGAGCCCAGGCTGAGCCCTGCCATCACCACGGACAAGTGTGTCCACCACAGTGTGGATGGCTGCACACCTGCGGAGTGGGTCCGGGGGCCTAGACTGGGGAGGACACGAGACCCCGGCCTCGCGTTCAGCTCCGCTTCCCTTCCAGGCTCTTCAAGTCCCTGTACGTGATGCAGATATTCATCCTCACAGGTGAGGGCCTGGGTGCTGGGGCGGATTGGGGACACTGGCTGTCCCTTCAGAGCCACCCCATCCCCAGCTGCCCCCCCACAGCGCTCCCAGAGGCCCCCTCCTGAGGCTGCCACACACCTGGCTCCCTGGGAGCCAGACTTTTTCCTCCCTTTCTTCCCACTGCACCTTCAGAGTGAACCCGGGATTTGAACCCATGTCTAACTCTAAAACCCACCTCCCCCCCAAAAAAACCCTCCACAAAGAAACCAAAAACCCCACACAATCTAATTATGCTCCATAGCAATGATTTTCAAATCTTCGCCTGTGTACCCTTTGAAAAACTAAACACCCCTCACCCATTCTAAGTTAACATCTGATACCTCTCATCACAAGTTTAAATGGCTTGGAAGGATGTGACGTCTGGCATTCTGTGCGTACTGACGCTTTAAGACAGTCACCTCCCTCTCGGGAATGTTTTAACCGGTCTTGCCTCACCGCCCCGCAGGAGTGCTGTACTACTACTTTCAGAGGTCCGTGGGGGAAACAGCTCCTGCCCACGAGGTTGCTGGGGGGGCCTCGCAGGTAGGCACCTGTGTCAGGGCCTGGAGGCTGGGACCCGCTCCTGGCCCTCAGATGGTCAACCAACCGCGTGTGTGTGCGTGTGCATGTGTGTGTAAGAGGGTCTGGAGACATTTTCTGCTCCCCGCAAAGAGTCGAAACCCAGCCCCACCCCTTGTGGGCTGGCTGTACGGTCACCTCAAGGCCCCGTGGCAGTGGCCTGGATAAACGCAAAGGAACAGGGGGCCCTACATGCACGTGAGTAGCCCTGGAGTGTGGTTCTACACTCCTGTGTGGGGTGGCAGTGAGCAGGGCACCCGGGTCGCATCCCCTCCCTGATTTGCAGATCGAACAGCCTGTGGCGGGAGACCCTCCCCCAGCCCACGTCGGGGGGCCGCGGGTGGTTGCTGGCTGCCCCCGAGGACCACGTGCTGGATTAGGTGCTGCGCATCTGTTGTGTCACTTAAACCTCACAGCGACCCCGCAGCTCCCACTTTACAGGTGATGAAACTTAGGCCCCCTTTTCGCTTAGGTGAATCCCTACGCTGGAATCGTCGGACCACGTGGTACGCGTGTGTTTGGTTTTCTAAGAAACTAACTTTTCCAGAGCAGCTGCTGCCCACATTGCATTGTCACCAGCACCGAACGCAAAGTTCCAGCTGTTCCATGTCACCTCCAGCACCTGCCTTTTTTTAGCCATTCTACTGGGTGTATGTCGTGATTTGTATTAGACCAATATTGAGGATTTACATTCTAAAATCATGTAAATAGCATTCTCAGCCGAGTCACGTAGTATGCTGCGTTTACCCTTCTTTGTGCACAACTGTGGTCCTGCCTAATTTTCAATTTTAGTTTGCTCTGTACCTATAATCTCTCAAACTCTCAAATACAAATCTCCTTGCGATACATTTAGACAAATTAGGTGATTTATCAGTGTTACCGTTTTCACCGAGACATAGCCGCCCGGAGGCCGCCACCCTCCTGCCTCGTCTGGAGGGATGGCCACGAGGCCCGGTGCTCAGCTGTGCTGGGCCCTCCCTTCACCGTCCTGGGGAGCACTTGCCTTCTCTCACGTGTGGGACCCCATGTCCCTCTTTAATTTTGGTGGCGCACAAGCTCCGGTTGCTTCCTGAGGGGCAGCCGTATGATATTACATGTCTGAAAAGGTCTTAATTCGCCCTCAGCCAAGAGGTGGCAAGGCATGGAGTTCCAGACTAGAAATAGTTTTCTCACCGATTCTGAAGCTTCTCGTTGTCTTCTGGCTTCTAATGTTGGTATGTACAAGTCGGATGCAACTGAATTTCTAAAACAGACTTTTCTCTCGTATCCCTGGAGGTTTGTAGGTTCTTCTCTTCGTCCTCACTGTTCTGTAACTTATTGCCATAACCTGGGGTGGGTCTCCATCATCCATTGTCGTGGACGCGTGGTGAGTCCTCCTCTTCTGCAGACTGACATCCCTCATCTGTAGGAAGCTGTCTCGATGAAAAAGAACGTATTTATTTGGTATTTCTCCCTGCCAGCCCAGTCTGCTGCCTGTTTCCCATTTCAGAAAGATCTATGATGCAGCCATGGCCACCCCTGCTATCTTCTCTGTTCTCTCTGGGAAATATTTTTTTTTTTTCAACTTTATCTTCTACACTTTGATTGAATTTTCCAGGCCCATTATCATATCATATTTTCATTTTTCAAGAATTAGAGGTTGCGGTTGGAATGATTCTATTCTTTCTTGTTTCACGAATGCAAAGTTTTATATTTCTAAAGACAGAGTTGCTTTTCGTGTGAAGTTCCCCTTCAGTCCCCGGTAGTCTTAGGTGTCCGCGTGTGCAGATTTAACAGCCTTCAGATGTCGCCGCAGCCTTCCCTCCCCCTCCCCCCTTGTCCCTACAGCCCGTGGCGGAGACCTTGAGGCCAGTGTGGGGGCCGATGAATAAGTGCTACCCTGTGACTGCTCAGGTGGGTCAGGGCCGGGGCCCTTCTTCCCCTGGCGTGGGGTGGCTGTCGTGGGCACACTTGGTAGACAGTGAGGACAGGCGGCCAGGGAAGGGCTCCCGGCCACGCACAGCTGTTTCCCTCTGTAGAGACGCAGAATCAAGAGTGGGAAGAAGCCAGCCCTCGAGGTGAGTGCGGCCTCCCCGCCGAAGGGCCGGGGCTGGGGCCCTCTCCCATCGGAGCCCCGTGAGGCCCAGGGAACCCCGGCTCACGGCTGGGAGTCCCAGGCAGAGTGGCAGGGTCCCCTCTAGGAAACTGGCCAACCCTGCCGCAGCTTGAGCTGAGAAGGGCACGACTGCCCTGGAAAAACGAAGTGTGGAGAGCGGGGAGCGACGAGGCCTTCTGCGACCCCTCGGCCCATCTTACGCCCACCCGTCCTTCCCAGCAGGCCGTGGCCCCCAAGGCAACTGGAAGACTGAGTGATTCGGCCCCCAGGGAGGAGGCCGACAGCCTGTCGCAGGATGACGGGAAGGCGAGGTCCCCGAGGCTGGAAGCAGCCAGCCCCCTTCGCTCTGGGGAAAGTGTGGCTGAGGCAGCGGTAGGGAAGCCTGGCTCCTCCGCTGGGACATCTCGAGGGCGTGGGTCCTTCTGGGGGCCCCAGAACACTGCAGCGTGAGGCGGCTGGGGCACCTCGAGATGACCGGGCTGAACTTCCATGCCAGCGGGGCTGAGGGATGGCCGAGGGGCAGAGCGCGTCCGAATCCTGGCGCCCCCCACTTCTCGCACAGGGAGGCCTCAGCTTCCCCACCCGTTCAGCGCCATCCCGTCCTCACTGTGCCTTCTCCCTTCCCAGGGAGACGGAGCGGCCCAGGAGGAGAGACCTGTACACCTGGGTAAGAGCCAACAGCTCCCCGCCCTGCGCAGCCTCCCTCCCTACCCCCAGCAACCCTGCAAGGTCACAGATCCCTGGCTGCTCTCAGACCCTCCTGCCCCGAGGAGGGGGGACCTCTGGGCAGACAGAGACCCTGACCTTCTGGAATGAGCCGCCCTGCCTCCAGCGCGGCCCCTGGCTGGCGGGGCTCCCCGCTGCCGGCGTCCCTGGGCGCCCTGGGGAAGGCCCCTCCGGCCAGAGGGCCCACAGGGCGCGCCTGTCTGTGCTTTGTAGAGGCCTCTGGAGTGGACAGCAAGGAGGAAAGGCCTGGGGGCTGGATCCCCCAGCTCCTGAGGAAGCTCCGGCTGGGCTGGTTCCCAGCTTCTGACGTCCCCAAGACTCCAAGCCACGAATGACAAACCATCCAATAAATGCATGAGGTGCTGCCTCTGTGGCCTCCTTGCGGTGCCTCACGCCCACACGGACCCAGTGTTGCTCCTCCACACTCCCCGTCCCGATCGGCTGCAGGAATGCCATCTCCTGCCACCAAACCCCAATAGTGGACACACTGGAGAGGCCGAAGGGGCCCTGGCTGGCCTTTGGACGCCGAGCCCAGCGACAGACCGCGTTCCCTGCATGCCAGGGGCTGGGGAGCATCCCGTCTTGAGGGCGTTTAGAAGACACTGGGGAACCTGTCAGGGTTGCTGCTGGGTGGCGTCCTCTAACCAGTGAGGATCGGCTGAGTGGCTTCTGCTCTGAGCACGTGGGGTCCCCAGGCTGTTCCCTAAATGCGCCAGGGGATCTTCCCATGACTCAGGTAAGCAGCCAGCCGTTAGAAACCTGGGGTGCTCTGCCCCGAACCGGCCACCTGTGGGGTGGGCGCGGAGGGAGAACGCAGGCTGATGAGGTCACAGCCCCAGAGCTGGAGCGGGAAGACAGGACTCACTGGCCATCCGGGGCAACCTGCTCATCGGCTGAAGGGGAAGCAGAAGCCCAGGGTCACAGTGTCATGGCAGAGGAGGACATGAGGCAGTGTCCAAGTTCCTCATGAGGCCGCCGCCTCCTGTGGCTGCCCCCCTATCACATGGGTTGAGGTTTGACCCCTGCCTCTAGGGCATGCCCACAGCCCACAGGACACAAGCACCCCTGAGGGCCAGGGAAGGTGGCCGATATGACCATGGGGTGAGTGAGAGGCTCAGGGAGGTGGCTCTGGCACTTGATGGCACCTGATGACTGCGCCTGGGCATTGACCTGGCACATCACTCCGCAGCCCCCCTGAGCTCCCCACCTTTTGGGGCATCGTAGATGACACGGGCTGAGCTCCTGGCCCGTGGTGTGGGCTGGGTGGCGTTAGGCCTGCGATGTGGGCATCCAGGCTGAGGGGGGCCCTTCCCATCCCCACCGGGGCCTGGCTGATGACTCTTAGCAGCCTAGAGTAGCTCTTCCCAGCAGGAGCCAGGACCTATGTATAGAGTCTGTCACCAGCCTGAAGAGCCAGTGTAAGGTCTCTGTCGGTGACAAGGGCGTAAGCTGTCACTTTCTGAGCTTCAGATGGGGCTGAATGCCAGGTAAGGCTGGATGCGGGGAAGCTGCCGAGGCCCCAGCACTGCCGGGGGCTGGAGAGGGGCTCGGGTGGGACTCAGAGGCAAGGCTGGATCCGCCAGACTGGTTTATTGTACGCCAGGCCCCCCAGCGAGGAGCAGGCCAGGGCCTGGTGTTGCCCTCTAGCGGGGCACAGCACAGAGCTGGTAGGGGGCCGGGCTTATCAGTAAGTTGTAGACACCCTGGTCGTTGGGGCGCGGCTGCCCTGCAGGCACCGAGAAGCTGAAGCGCTGCAGGAGGCAGGTGAAGAAGAGGAAGAGCTCCATGCGGGCCAGGGGCTCCCCGAGGCATGAGCGGCGGCCTGTGTGTGTGTGGGGGGGTGCTCGGTGAGCCCGGGGCCTGGGTCACCCCCACAAGACTCCCCGGGAGAGGCTGTGAGCCGGGCACCGCGCAGGCACCTGCTGAGAAGGGTATGAAGGCTGCCTGCTTGACGAAGTGGCCCTGGGAGTCCAGGAAATGCTCAGGGTGGAAGCAGAAGGGCTTCTTCCAGACAGTCTCGTCCTTCAGCACCGATGACAGGTTGGTGAAAAGCACTGTCCCCTGGCAGGAGATGCCTGACGTGGGTGGAGTCTAGGCTGGGGATGCCGGGACCCCTGCCACCAGACATGGGACACGTACTCTACCTGGTGTACACCTATCCCGGCACGCTCTGCGTCCCCATGGCAGGGCCGAATGACTCACCTCTGATGGGTGCCCTGCCACCCATCCCTGCAAACATGGGCTCCCCCAACACACTGTGACATGTTTTCCCCACTGACTAGGGGCTCTGAATGGATAGGGCCAGCCCCGCCTCTGCTCTTGTTCCCCTACCCACAGTCCACGCCTGTGAAAATGAGCGAGCCACTTGGGTTCCAGTCTCGGCCCCACCTGGCGATGGCCACGTTGGAGCTACCAGATGGCGGGCAGTGCTGAGCTGGGGTGAGGAGGGCCACAAGCCTACCTTGGGGATGAGGAAGCCCTGCACTTCAACGTCACGGGATGTCATGTGGGGCACGCCCAGCGGGGCGACGTCCCCGAAGCGCTGCACCTCATGGATCACAGCCGTGGTGAAGGGCATGTGGGTCTGGTCCTCCATCTCTGGTAGCCGTGCCTGCCCCACTACGTCATCAATCTCCTGTTGGACACGGCCTGGGCACACAAGCATCCCCAAGGGCGGCTCTGACCTCCTGGCTCCGGTGTAGGGCTGTGCCCACGTAGAGGAGGAGGTCATCCTGACCTCAGCTGGGACCCTGCCTCTGCTTAGAGCTCCTGGGAGCCCAAGCAAGCTCAGGGCTCCAGGCTGCCCCTTTCCTCCCTCACCCAACCCCCAGCCCCCAGCCCGGGCTCACGCTGCACATCTGGGTGTAGGATCATGAGCAGGAGGGCCCAGGCCAGCGTGGTCGAGGTGGTCGCACTCCCAGCAGAGAACAGGTCAGCCACCACCATGCACAGGTTTTGGTCGTTGAAGCTGCTCTCGGGGTTCCCCTTGGCCTGGGCGATGCACAGAGGGTGGGCTCGGGCAGAGGGAGGAAGGCCCAAAAGGTCCCTGTGTCTGGCAGCTGCCCCTCACCTTCTCCACTTCGTCTAGGAAGGCATCAGTCAGGTGTCGGGGTGGCTGGGCTGGGTCCCAGGTCCTCCTGTGCTCGTCGGCCAGCTCCTTCAGCAGGGCCACCAGGGCCCTCTGCGCGGGCAAGACCTTGGCGGCCAGCCCCGGGATGTGCAGCAGCACCGGGATCACGTTCAGCACCTGGCGGGCCAGACGGGGACCCTGCGTGGTGCTTCCTGCGTGATCAGTTCAGGTCCCAGCTGCCTTCAGGGCGTGGCCAGCATTGGCCTGGTTCGTCCCTAAGTGCTGGCCTCTGCCCCCTCTCCTGGCCCGGCTGCCAGAAGGATAAACCTGAACTCCACGTCTCCCCGGCCCTGCCCTGGGGCGGCGGCCCTGGCCGGGGCTCTGGGCTCTCCATCCCTGGTGCCTGCGACTTCCCCCCCTCCACGCCTTTCCTCCTCTTCGCAGGAGCCTCCCCCGGCCTGCCCTTACCCCAGGACCCTCCGCACAGATCTGCGGGGAGCCCCCTGCGGGGCTCGCTCGGCAGGGGCCCCGGTCCCCCCTGCCCACCTCGCGCAGGAGGCTCGAGTCTTCCTTCAGTCCTTCCTCTACCAGGTGCAACAGCCGGAGGAAGCGCGCGTCGCCGTACTCGAAGCGGCACCCAAAGATGAGGGAGGAGATCACGTTGCTCACGGCTTTACTCAGCAGGTCCCTGGGGCTGAAGGGGCGTCCTGGGGGAGGACAGGGCGGGCCGGGGGCTCAACGCCGCCCCTTCCCGGCCCCTCCGGCCCCGCCTCCCGCGTCCGGCCCGGCACTCACCGGCCTGGTCAGCGAAGGCGGCACAGAGGCAGGTGGCCTCCTGGGTCACCCACTGCTCCAGCGACTTCTTGCCCAGGCCGAAATTGCGCATGGCGGACAGGGAGAAGCGGCGCTGCTCGCGCCACGCGTCCCCGTAGCGCGCGAGGATGAGCCCTGGGGGTGGGACGTGGGCGCGGCTCGGGGGCGCCCGGGCTCGCCCCGCCCCGCCCCTGCCTTCCCTGCCCCCAGCCCCTTCTCACCCCGCGTCCTCCACCCCGCCAAGTCCCGCCCACCTGGGGACAGGTGCCACCCTCTGTCCCCCACAGTGCTCGCCAGCTCGCCTGGGCTGGGGGCAGGTCTTGGTCCCACCTTGCCCGCCCTGACTCCCTCCTCCTTCTCCCCCTCCCCCTCGCCCCCGCCCACCTGTTGCCCTGGCCCACCCTCTCCGCCCCCCCCCCGCACCCCCGCGGGGTCGGCCCCTCCCCCGCCTGCCTTGGGAGCGCGGCCCGAAGCCCAGGTGCTTGTAGACGGGCTCGGGCGGCCGGTCGGCCGTGTCCTCGCCGCGCTGCACCAGCACCTCGCGCACGGCCGCCGGGCCGCTGACCACGACCATGGGCGTCCAGGCCAGCTGCAGGCTGAACACGTCCCCGAAGCGGCGCCGCAGCTGCGGGCGGGCGGGGCGGGGCGCGTGCGGGTCAGGCCGGGTCCCAGGGTCAAGGCCCCGGCTGCGGGGACTCCGCGCCGTCGGCGCCCACCCCGCTGGGGCACGGACGTCACGAGGCCTGGCGGTCCCATCGCGTCCCCTGTGAGGGGGGACCTCCCGGCGGATCAGACCCCCCGCCGACTGCAGAGGTCACCCAACTGTCCGGGGGCCACGGGGGCGAGCAGGGAGGCTGCAGGGCCACAGCAGCACAGGGCGGGAACCCGGGCACTGCGCCTCTCCACCTCGACCTCCTGATGGGTCGCGGCCTGACTCCTCTGCCCACCCTCCAGACCCTTCCTCGTGGAAACGGGCGGGACCGCCGCTCGGGCGCACAATTAAGTGCTCTCGGGCTGGATGCCAAACCCGCTGCCAAGTTCCTCCCCCTCCCCCGGCCTTTGCCCTCGCTGACCTTTGGGAAGTCCCAGCTGTCCTTGGGGCCCTGCACAAATGCCCTCCCTGGTGAGGCCTCTCATGCCTGCCGCCTCCTCTTCCCCGCTCAGCAGCTTGCCCTGCCTGCCGCTCCGCTGGCCACCCGGTGTCTGCTGTGAGGTGGGGCCCCAGGATCCCTGCTGCCCACCGACCCCCTCACCTGGTTAAAACAGCAAAGCATGTCCTGGAAGTCCACCTGCAGCAGGTTGCCCAGCCCGGGCAGGGCCGTGGGGCCCGGCGGGTAGTGTGCAGCCCAGCGTGCACGCCGGTGCACCAGGTCCACCAGGAGCAGGAAGATGACCACGGCCACGGCCAGGGTTGACAGCCCGTCCCCAGTCATCAGCCCCATGGCTGCCTCCGTGCCCGCTAGGCTCCTCCGGGGACACTGGCACCCCTTACCGCACTGGGTCCCTGGGACCAGGCCAGGCAGAGGTCGTCAGCGCACCCTGAGGGTTTGCCCAGCCTGGGCCCTCTTTTTAGAGGGAGCTGAGACTGGCCTTTGCCCTTTGCCCAGTCACCCTGTCAGGCGGCTGTGCTACTAGAAGGTACGGGGTGGGGGCAGGGAAGGCCAGGTGGAGGTGTGGCCACAGATGCCTTGTCCCTCCTGTGGTCTCCAGGTGCTTTCCAAGAGTAGTGGGAGGAGACAAGGAGCCCGGCCCCCACCTGACTCTCCAGCTTTGTATAGGCTCCAAGGAAAAACCAGCGGTCTTCAGATTTGTCCTGCCACCTGCTTGTCACATTAGGCTCAGAATGTGGTCATAGCCTTGTCCTCAGAACAAGTCGCTGCATTTCTATACGTCACCTGCCACCTCTGAAGGGCCTCTGCGGTCCCCACAGAAGGAAGTGCTGAGCGCCTGCGTTGGCAGAGGAATGGAGAGGACGGTGGCAGAGCAACGCCATGAAGCCCAGGGGACACGCACAAGGGGCATCAGAAACCTTCCTGAAGAGCCAGCCAGGCTGCTGTCTTGCCCCGAGGGCTGCTCGGTGGGCAGGGACCGCGGGAGCCACTGATGGATGTGCCGCAAGGCCAGTGGCCGCAGCCGACGACTTCCACGTGCTCGTTTGCTTCCCGTGACCCAACTGCCTGCCTGTCCTGCTCAGCTCTGCCCCTTCCCAGCCCCACTCCCTGCCGAGGGAGAGAGAAAAGCACGGCTGTGAAGTCCCCCCCGACAGCCCCCAGCGGCCACTCATCACTCGGCAGGGCAGAGGGCGCCCACCTGCGAACGCTGACTCTCAGGGGAGGAAGGCCGCCGTGCGGAGACGACCCCCTCCCAGTACTGCTAGGTATTCAGTAATGGGGGGGGCACATTCCACAGACCCCTCAGGGACGCCGCCCCACAGGGCCAGGCCCCTCCCGCCAGAGAGCCCACAGGGCGCGCCTGTCTGTGCTTTGTAGAGGCCTCTGGAGTGGACAGCAAGGAGGAAAGGCCTGGGGGCTGGATCCCCCAGCTCCTGAGGAAGCTCCGGCTGGGCTGGTTCCCAGCTTCTGACGTCCCCAAGACTCCAAGCCACGAATGACAAACCGTCCAATAAATGCATGAGGTGCTGCCTCTGTGGCCTCCTTGCGGTGCCTCACGCCCACACGGACCCAGTGTTGCTCCTCCACACTCCCCGTCCCGATCGGCTGCAGGAATGCCATCTCCTGCCACCAAACCCCAATAGTGGACACACTGGAGAGGCCGAAGGGGCCCTGGCTGGCCTTTGGACGCCGAGCCCAGCGACAGACCGCGTTCCCTGCATGCCAGGGGCTGGGGAGCATCCCGTCTTGAGGGCGTTTAGAAGACACTGGGGAACCTGTCAGGGTTGCTGCTGGGTGGCGTCCTCTAACCAGTGAGGATCGGCTGAGTGGCTTCTGCTCTGAGCACGTGGGGTCCCCAGGCTGTTCCCTAAATGCGCCAGGGGATCTTCCCATGACTCAGGTAAGCAGCCAGCCGTTAGAAACCTGGGGTGCTCTGCCCCGAACCGGCCACCTGTGGGGTGGGCGCGGAGGAGGAACGCAGGCTGATGAGGTCACAGCCCCAGAGCTGGAGTGGGAAGACAGGACTCACTGGCCATCCGGGGCAACCTGCTCATCGGCTGAAGGGGAAGCAGAAGCCCAGGGTCACAGTGTCATGGCAGAGGAGGACATGAGGCAGTGTCCAAGTTCCTCATGAGGCCGCCGCCTCCTGTGGCTGCCCCCCTATCACATGGGTTGAGGTTTGACCCCTGCCTCTAGGGCATGCCCACAGCCCACAGGACACAAGCACCCCTGAGGGCCAGGGAAGGTGGCCGATATGACCATGGGGTGAGTGAGAGGCTCAGGGAGGTGGCTCTGGCACTTGATGGCACCTGATGACTGCGCCTGGGCATTGACCTGGCACATCACTCCGCAGCCCCCCTGAGCTCCCCACCTTTTGGGGCATCGTAGATGACGCGGGCTGAGCTCCTGGCCCGTGGTGTGGGCTGGGTGGCGTTAGGCCTGCGATGTGGGCATCCAGGCTGAGGGGGGCCCTTCCCATCCCCACCGGGGCCTGGCTGATGACTCTTAGCAGCCTAGAGTAGCTCTTCCCAGCAGGAACCAGGACCTATGTATAGAGTCTGTCACCAGCCTGAAGAGCCAGTGTAAGGTCTCTGTCGGTGACAAGGGCGTAAGCTGTCACTTTCTGAGCTTCAGATGGGGCTGAATGCCAGGTAAGGCTGGATGCGGGGAAGCTGCCGAGGCCCCAGCACTGCCGGGGGCTGGAGAGGGGCTCGGGTGGGACTCAGAGGCAAGGCTGGATCCGCCAGACTGGTTTATTGTACGCCAGGCCCCCCAGCGAGGAGCAGGCCAGGGCCTGGTGTTGCCCTCTAGCGGGGCACAGCACAGAGCTGGTAGGGGGCCGGGCTTATCAGTAAGTTGTAGACACCCTGGTCGTTGGGGCGCGGCTGCCCTGCAGGCACCGAGAAGCTGAAGCGCTGCAGGAGGCAGGTGAAGAAGAGGAAGAGCTCCATGCGGGCCAGGGGCTCCCCGAGGCATGAGCGGCGGCCTGTGTGTGTGTGGGGGGGTGCTCGGTGAGCCCGGGGCCTGGGTCACCCCCACAAGACTCCCCGGGAGGCTGTGAGCGGGCACCGCGCAGGCACCTGCTGAGAAGGGTATGAAGGCTGCCTGCTTGACGAAGTGGCCCTGGGAGTCCAGGAAATGCTCAGGGTGGAAGCAGAAGGGCTTCTTCCAGACAGTCTCGTCCTTCAGCACCGATGACAGGTTGGTGAAAAGCACTGTCCCCTGGCAGGAGATGCCTGACGTGGGTGGAGTCTAGGCTGGGGATGCCGGGACCCCTGCCACCAGACATGGGACACGTACTCTACCTGGTGTACACCTATCCCGGCACGCTCTGCGTCCCCATGGCAGGGCCGAATGACTCACCTCTGATGGGTGCCCTGCCACCCATCCCTGCAAACATGGGCTCCCCCAACACACTGTGACATGTTTTCCCCACTGACTAGGGGCTCTGAATGGATAGGGCCAGCCCCGCCTCTGCTCTTGTTCCCCTACCCACAGTCCACGCCTGTGAAAATGAGCGAGCCACTTGGGTTCCAGTCTCGGCCCCACCTGGCGATGGCCACGTTGGAGCTACCAGATGGCGGGCAGTGCTGAGCTGGGGTGAGGAGGGCCACAAGCCTACCTTGGGGATGAGGAAGCCCTGCACTTCAACGTCACGGGATGTCATGTGGGGCACGCCCAGCGGGGCGACGTCCCCGAAGCGCTGCACCTCATGGATCACAGCCGTGGTGAAGGGCATGTGGGTCTGGTCCTCCATCTCTGGTAGCCGTGCCTGCCCCACTACGTCATCGATCTCCTGTTGGACACGGCCTGGGCACACAAGCATCCCCAAGGGCGGCTCTGACCTCCTGGCTCCGGTGTAGGGCTGTGCCCACGTAGAGGAGGAGGTCATCCTGACCTCAGCTGGGACCCTCCCTCTGCTTAGAGCTCCTGGGAGCCCAAGCAAGCTCAGGGCTCCAGGCTGCCCCTTTCCTCCCTCACCCACCCCCCAGCCCCCAGCCCGGGCTCACGCTGCACGTCTGGGTGTAGGATCATGAGCAGGAGGGCCCAGGCCAGCGTGGTCGAGGTGGTCGCACTCCCAGCAGAGAACAGGTCAGCCACCACCATGCACAGGTTTTGGTCGTTGAAGCTGCTCTCGGGGTTCCCCTTGGCCTGGGCGATGCACAGAGGGTGGGCTCGGGCAGAGGGAGGAAGGCCCAAAAGGTCCCTGTCTCTGGCAGCTGCCTCTCACCTTCTCCATTTCGTCTAGGAAGGCATCAGTCAGGTGTCGGGGTGGCTGGGCTGGGTCCCAGGTCCTCCTGTGCTCGTCGGCCAGCTCCTTCAGCAGGGCCACCAGGGCCCTCTGCGCGGGGAAGACCTTGGCGGCCAGCCCCGGGATGTGCAGCAGCACCGGGATCACGTTCAGCACCTGGCGGGCCAGACGGGACCCTGCGTGGTGCTTCCTGCGTGATCAGTTCAGGTCCCAGCTGCCTTCAGGGCGTGGCCAGCATTGGCCTGGTTCGTCCCTAAGTGCTGGCCTCTGCCCCCTCTCCTGGCCCGGCTGCCAGAAGGATAAACCTGAACTCCACGTCTCCCCGGCCCTGCCCTGGGGCGGCGGCCCTGGCCGGGGCTCTGGGCTCTCCCACCCCTGGTGCCTGCGACTTCCCCTCCTCCACGCCTTTCCTCCTCTTCGCAGGAGCCTCCCCCGGCCTGCCCTTACCCCAGGACCCTCCGCACAGATCTCCCCGGTCCCCCCTGCCCACCTCGCGCAGGAGGCTCGAGTCTTCCTTCAGTCCTTCCTCTACCAGGTGCAACAGCCGGAGGAAGCGCGCGTCGCCGTACTCGAAGCGGCACCCAAAGATGAGGGAGGAGATCACGTTGCTCACGGATTTACTCAGCAGGTCCCTGGGGCTGAAGGGGCGTCCTGGGGGAGGACAGGGCGGGCCGGGGGCTCAACGCCGCCCCTTCCCGGCCCCTCCGGCCCCGCCTCCCGCGTCCGGCCCGGCACTCACCGGCCTGGTCAGCGAAGGCGGCACAGAGGCAGGTGGCCTCCTGGGTCACCCACTGCTCCAGCGACTTCTTGCCCAGGCCGAAATTGCGCATGGCGGACAGGGAGAAGCGGCGCTGCTCGCGCCACGCGTCCCCGTAGCGCGCGAGGATGAGCCCTGGGGGTGGGACGTGGGCGCGGCTCGGGGGCGCCCGGGCTCGCCCCGCCCCGCCCCTGCCTTCCCTGCCCCCAGCCCCTACTCACCCCGCGTCCTCCACCCTGCCAAGTCCCGCCCACCTGGGGACAGGTGCCACCCTCTGTCCCCCACAGTGCTCGCCAGCTCGCCTGGGCTGGGGGCAGGTCTTGGTCTCACCCTGCCCGCCCTGACTCCCTCCTCCTTCTCCCCCTCCTCCTCGCCCCCGCCCACCTGTTGTCCTGGCCCACCCTCTCCGCCCCCCCCCGCACCCCCGCGGGGTCGGCCCCTCCCCCGCCTGCCTTCGGAGCGCGGCCCGAAGCCCAGGTGCTTGTAGACGGGCTCGGGCGGCCGGTCGGCCGTGTCCTCGCCGCGCTGCACCAGCACCTCGCGCACGGCCGCCGGGCCGCTGACCACGACCATGGGCGTCCAGGCCAGCTGCAGGCTGAACACGTCCCCGAAGCGGCGCCGCAGCTGCGGGCGGGCGGGGCGCGAGTCAGGCCCGGTCCCAGGGTCAAGGCCCCGGCTGCGGGAACTCCGCGCCGTCGGCGCCCACCCCGCTGGGGCACGGACGTCACGAGGCCTGGCGGTTCCATCGCGTCCCCTGTGAGGGGGGACCTCCCGGCGGATCAGACCCCCCGCCGACTGCAGAGGTCACCCAACTGTCCGGGGGCCACGGGGGCGAGCAGGGAGGCTGCAGGGCCACAGCAGCACAGGGCGGGAACCCGGGCACTGCGCCTCTCCACCTCGACCTCCTGATGGGGTCGCGGCCTGACTCCTCTGCCCACCCTCCAGACCCTTCCTCGTGGAAACGGGCGGGACCGCCGCTCGGGCGCACAATTAAGTGCTCTCGGGCTGGATGCCAAACCCGCTGCCAAGTTCCTCCCCCTCCCCCGGCCTTTGCCCTCGCTGACCTTTGGGAAGTCCCAGCTGTCCTTGGGGCCCTGCACAAATGCCCTCCCTGGTGAGGCCTCTCATGCCTGCCGCCTCCTCTTCCCCGCTCAGCAGCTTGCCCTGCCTGCGGCTCCACTGGCCACCCGGTGTCTGCTGTGAGGTGGGGCCCCAGGATCCCTGCTGCCCACCGACCCCCTCACCTGGTTAAAACAGCAAAGCATGTCCTGGAAGTCCACCTGCAGCAGGTTGCCCAGCCCGGGCAGGGCCGTGGGGCCCGGCGGGTAGTGTGCAGCCCAGCGTGCACGCCGGTGCACCAGGTCCACCAGGAGCAGGAAGATGACCACGGCCACGGCCAGGGTTGACAGTGCGTCCCCAGTCAGCAGCCCCATGGCTGCCTCCGTGCCCGCTAGGCTCCTCCGGGGACACTGGCACCCCTTACCGCACTGGGTCCCTGGGACCAGGCCAGGCAGAGGTCATCAGCGCACCCTGAGGGTTTGCCCAGCCTGGGCCCTCTTTTTAGAGGGAGCTGAGACTGGCCTTTGCCCTTTGCCCAGTCACCCTGTCAGGCGGCTGTGCTACTAGAAGGTACAGGGTGGGGGCAGGGAAGGCCAGGTGGAGGTGTGGCCACAGATGCCTTGTCCCTCCTGTGGTCTCCAGGTGCTTTCCAAGAGTAGTGGGAGGAGACAAGAAGCCCGGCCCCCACCTGACTCTCCAGCTTTGTATAGGCTCCAAGGAAAAACCAGGGGTCTTCAGATTTGTCCTGCCACCTGCTTGTCACATTAGGCTCAGAATGTGGTCATAGCCTTGTCCTCAGAACAAGTCACTGCCTTTCTATACGTCACCTGCCACCTCCTGAAGGGCCTTTTCCTCTCAGGTCTGTTACTGGCCCACAGACCAGCATTATAGTGACATCTCAGGTATCAGAGGGACCACGGGGTAGGGGGTGTTCTCAGTGTCCCTTCACCCCACACCAGCACACTCAACACACACACCACACACATGCTCACATACTGACACAACCACGTGCGCACATTCACACATCCACAAAGCCACACACACCTAACACGTGCACCGTTTATACTCACCCGCACACCCCGCACCAAGTCGCCTAGTCTCAGTTGGCCCGTGGATGCCTGGACCTGACCCCCACCCCCGCCTCGAGGCTGCTGGCTCAGTTTCCTGGGTTTTGGTCTTGTCGTGGCCGTGGCAAGTTTGAATCTGGGGGTGGGGAGGCAGCAGAGTTGTTCTCAGAGCTCCTAAGTCGCCCGGATAAGCCAGTTCAGTGGCCTAAGGACCCCTTTCCTTTCTAAGTGTTACAAATCGGTCCTCGAGCCTCCCAGCTCTGTGGCCACCCAGCTGATGAATCTCCTTCGTGCCTGTGCCCACATTCCCGACTCGGAGAAATGTGGGCTGAGCACTTTCCCTTGTTGATTGAGCTGCCAGTGAGCTCAGGGGACGAGGCTGGCTTAGCACGAGATGTGACTGTCCCCAGAGAAGTGGGCCTGCTTCTTCCTCCTCATTACCATTTGTCCTTGAGCATCAGCTGCTCAAACGCTTTCTGGAAGACAACAGATAGAAACCAAGTGGGGGGACACGGTTTCCTGACACCCTCACAAGCCTGCCGAGGACCACAGGAATGGATTCTCTGGCCTCTCCCTTTGCTGGCCTCCTCCCTCTCCCTCGGCCAAGTACCCCTGGTTCCAGGCTCCATCCCTTCCAACCTTGACTCTGTGGTCCCTCAAGGAAAGATGCAAACCTCAGCACCACCCACACCAGAGCGTGCCACCTCCAGGCCGGGATTGCGGCTCCCTCTTGCTCAGCCTCTCGTCCCAAGCAGAGGGGTGACCACATCACGCCAGGGCAGGGCCACCGCCTACGACCTCCACGTTCTCCTTCTTCAACTATTAAAGGGGTACGATTTACGTTTTTAAATCAGTGCAGCTGATGAGACCTGAGGCCAAAGCCCACTCAAATGTGCAGATGCAGGAGCCGGAGGGCGGGAAGGGGCATTGCCCAGGCAGGGTCAGGCCCTCACCCATCCTGGGGGGATGGGAGGCAAGCTGTTATTCTGGAAACAGCGGGAGTATTCCCAGGCCTTGGAAGCGCTCTCAGCCGAAGCCGGGTCCCACATGCCCTCAGTTGTCTCGTTCGCTCCCCCACAGTGAGAGGGCATCCCCAACTTAGAGTGCTCGTGGCCTCTTGGTATTGGCCTTCAACGTTTGCAAACCGAGCTGGGCGTGTGACCACTGTCCCTCCCCACATCCCGCTCTCCTGCCAGCCTCAGGCCCAGCGGGTGCTGCTTGCGGGGGCCCAGCTGGGCCCTCCGTGCATCTTGCCTTGGCCGGGGCTTAGATTCTGTTCCATCCACACTGGGCGTCCCGGGTGCTGGGCTGGGCACTTGCAGCACGGTGGGAAAATGAGGTGGCTCCTGCGCCCAGGTGCTTGGGAGCAGGGAGCAGGGAGTGTGGGAGGGGGAGGCGCGGAATCAGAGCCACGTTCCAAGGCGAGTGTGGGGATGGCTGTGAGGGCCATGGGGACGTTGCCCCGCGCTGGAGCAGGACTTTCTGGGCAGACCTCACGGAGGACTTTGGCTGTTTTGGTGCTAAAAGCCACGGTGAGCTGGCAGCAGGACCAAAGCCCTATTGCAAAATCCTGTGCAGGAGGGGTGAGGGGAAGTGGGGAGGGGGCAGCTGGAGAGGGGGCTTCGCAAGTCTGGCTGAGGACTGGGCTGTGGGGAACTGGGGTCCCTGGGCCTACCAGAGGCAGGGAGACCAGTTCAGAGGCCGCTCTACAGACCAGGAGGGCAAGACCCACGGGCACCCTGGGGACTTATTGGATCTAGTCTGTGGTCTCTCTCGTGGCTTCAGCTGTCCTGGTGGGCAGCAACTTTCTACCCAGACTGTCAAGAGAACTGGGTGGTGTTCATGGGGCCAGCAGGATGGTCCAAGTGTTTGTCACTTGGGCCTCCAGAAATTGCCTTATCTATGCTGTTCTGGATGTCATGCCCTCCCCTCCCCAAGCAGTCACCCTAATGGGGATACGAAGAGCAGCGACAGACATGCCTGTCGTTCAGGACCAGCAGCCATGACGAACACCTACACACGAAGCCTATGGCCGTTCGCCATCACTGCACAACTGCAGCGCAGTCCTGATCAGGCCTGTGTGTGCCAGGCAGGCGCTGCTGTTCACTCCACGAAGCCCCGCATGGCAGCTGGCTCAGGGGTCATGGCCAGAGGTCAAAGCCACAGAACAGCACAACTCATGTGTTTAGCTATTGCTCTACGCTGGCCACGAACTCTAAGGGCCAGCCTGCGAGTGACTGAGATGATGATAGAAACACGCCCCGCCCGCCCGCCCTCCCTGGGCTTCTGCTCTGGTCAAATCGCTGGCGCAAGAGCAGCAAGCACCCCTCCCCCTCACACGTCACAGGTGGTCTGGGCAAGATGAAGAATCCTGGAGATCCGTCGCACAGCGATGTGACCATGTCAGCACTACTGAGCTGCACACTCATTGGTTAAGATGATAAATTTGGTTTTATTAAACTACAATTTGAGTTACTGTAAAGAGTACATTCGCCGCGACACACCTATTTAAGTGATCAAAATGCAGAACACTGACACCAGCTGCTGGCAAAGATGTGAAGTGACAGGAACTCTCATTCGTGGCTGGTGGGACAAAGGCACAGCCACTTTGGAGGATAGTTAGGTGGGTGGGTCCTTACAAACATTCTCTTACCATACAACCCAGCAGTCACTCTCCTTGGCATTGACCCCAACGAGCTGAAACTTATGTCCAAATAAACCCCTGCACACTGATGTGTACGGTGGCTTTGTTCACAATCGCCAAAACTGGGCAGCAACCAAGGTGTCCTTCAGTAAATGAATGTGCATTGACTGCGACGTATGTCCAGGTAACAGAAGATCATTCAGCACTAAAAAGAAATGAACTATCAAGCCACGAAAAGACAGGGGGAACCACAAATGCGTATTACCACGCGAAAGAAGCCAGTCTGAAAAGGCTGCACGTGTGATCCCAACTATGTGACACTCTGAAAGGGGCAAAACCACGGAGACATTAAAACAAAAAATCAGTGGTTGTCAGGGGTTGCGGGGAGGGGAGGATAAAAAGGCAGAGCTCACGTTTTCAGGGTAGTGAGACTCCCCTGTACGATGCTGGAGTGACGGACACGTGTCATACGTTTGCTCAAACCCACAACATACAGCACAGACGGAACGATGTAAACTGTGGAACTCGGGTGACGACGACGTGTTAGCGCGGGCTCCCTGACGTTAACAAGTGTACCACTGCCGGGGCATGCTGGGAGTGGGGCGACTGTGTCTGGAGAGCTGAGTTTATGAGACTTTTCTGTATCTCCTGCTCAATACTGTAATGAACCAAACGTGAATTAAACACACCCAATGTACTGTAAGAAATTAAGTATATTAAAAAATGCACAGAACTCAAAAGTGGCAGGAGCTGAGATGCCCACGATCAGACACCGGAAGGCGGGGGTCAGGAGGGAAGCGTGGAACATGGTCACCCCCAGCCAACAGTCATCTCAGGAGCCAGTTTGAGAAAAGCCCCAAGACAACCAACCAAAGTGCCTTGCTCAAGCCATCAGCAAGTCAAAAGCAGACAGAGGAAAGGAGAAATGAGCACGAATCATTTGCCATCAGAAAAATATTTTCCTCAAGATACGTACTTTTCAAGTTTTGTGGTTTCGCCCTTGACACCTGAAATCTATCAATCTCATCTGAACAGTGTTAATGCCAAGTCAAGGCCAGACGGGAAGCCAAGGAGCTCCAAAAAAGCCATTACTGCTGCCGTGCAGGTCCCAGGGCCCACCCACACCTCCATCCTGGCGCAGTGAAATGAGAAATGCACCACACTGCTGGATGCAGCCATTAAAACAAAATTAATCTGCCATTTCTGCAGCCCCAAATTGATGAGCACACAAGAACTCATTTATAATTGCTTATTTCTACTTCACAACATTCCTTCCAGTATTTCTCTTCTCCAAAAGTCCATTAACATTGCATTATTTTTTTATACCCTTTAAAATTAATGTTGATTAGAAATTCGTTCTTGTATCAGTTTAAGGAAATCTGACCATCCCCACACGCAGGTGGGTTCCACCCAGCCAGTCCGAGCGGCAGGGAGGAGCTCCCTTGGGTTTTGTTTCTGCAAGGGCCCCGGGCCTGCACAGGGCTGGGGACAGGGGACCAGTCAGATGGCGGCCTCCTCTGCAGCAGAACCACAGCCACCCTTGGGGCTGGAACGGGAGGAGGAAGAGACGCAATTGCTTTATATTAAACAAAAAAGGAAACAAGGTTAAAATGAAGTTTATTATTTTTTTTTTGCTTTTTTTGCTTTTTTTTTGTTTGTTTTTTAAATAAAACTGTTTGTGAAACAGCTATTTTATCCCCACGGCAGAGTGACCCCTGAAAGATGCACTAACCCCTTCTTAAGGCCTTAACAAGATTTTTTTTTTGTATTTTTTCTTCTTTTTTTAAAACTCAGATATTTAAAAATTATACAATTTACAAAACGAAACAAAACAATACAACATAAAGAATCATGTAGCACAGGGCTGCTCAACTGACAGGCTCCCTTTTCCTTTATAAAAATGAAAGCGAAAAAAGAAAAAAGGGTCAACTGGGTTTCCTGGCCAGCTTATCCCACACCGACCACACGCGACAGTGTCCCCCCACCCACCCTGTGTCGACTCCTAAGCTTAGGCTTCCTGTCCTGTCCATCCTGGAAGTCAAGGGCACGGCTGCCCTGCACGTGCCCGGAGGCGGGCTACCCCTGACCCTGCCTGCCAGGGACACTCAGTGGGGCAACTCGGGGTTCTCACCGGCCACAGGGACAGGGACCTAAGACACAGCTGTGACCTCAGGGCATCTGCCAATTTCACCCCCCAAAAAAGATAAAAAAAATTTAAAAATAATAAATAAATAGTGTTTCTGGAAATGAAAAAATTTATTTTTGTGTTTAAACATCATTCTCCCACTCTTGAAAACATGGACCATCCCCAATTCCCTCCCCCCAAAGCTTCCCACTTTGAGACATATTAATGACAAAAGGATGGTTTTGGTGTGGTTCCTCTGCTTTCAATCCTGGGTCTAGAATCCTCTGAATTGGTGAGACAGGCTACCAATCAAAGCCACACCCCCGTCCTTTATGAGATGAGTTTGTTCAGTTCAATTTCACATTTGAATTTCACTGTTACTGGAACAAATTTGGAGTTCTTTAGGTAATTTTAAAATAGAGTCAAAAGGGATAGCGCACCTTTCATTTAAACAAAGTCTTTCCAGACTAAAAATAGATTTATATATATATATTTTTATCCCTCCCTTTTAATCCCCCCACCCTTTCCCATCACCCTCCCCTCCCCCCTCCCCCCACATTGTCACTATGGAGATTGTGTCCATGGAAACAGCCATTCCAACGTCTTGGGTCTTTCTTTCCTGTGGTGTCACCGGTTTGAGTGTGATGTAAGAACTTAGGAAGGAAGTGCTGGCATGGGCAGGCACGTCGGGGCAGGGCGGGGTGGGGTGTGGCTGCACAGTAGGACGATTTCCATTCCACCAGTGTCCACCACCTCCTCATCTCCACAGTCTCACCTGGAAGGCAGAACGGACACTCAGTGTCGGGTGCTCCGCGGGGTCCCGCAGCAGCGGCCCCGCTCCGCAGCGGTGCCGGGAGGGGCCTTTCTGCAGGTCCAGGAGCCGCAGACTCCAGTGCGTGGGCTGCTGATACGGGGGCCATCCAGGACCAGAGTGGAGTCACGGTGTGGGTGGCCTGGGGGACAAGGCTAAGGGCAGCGCTGACCTGCAGCCAAGCTGGCACTGGACTCCCGGCGCCCCACGTGGAGGGTCTGCCTCCCCAGCATGTGCAGAGAACCGGGGCCACGAGAGAATTCCCCAACCCTGCAGGTGGGGTGGCCCTCGCTTGGGACCCCTCCACCTGGGGCCAGTGGTGGGCTCAGCACGCAGGTGGCTGAGCACCCGGCACCGGCTCATGACCATTTCGGGGCTGCTTTCAGCTGCAAGTCTGTCCTCTGCACTTCAGCGAGAACGCGCCCCATGTGCTGTGCGGGAAGACACGCCGACGACCCACGACCCATGTGGGGTGGGTGGGGTTGTACCAAGGGCCTCTTCGGAATGCCCTGGGTCATTACATGTGCAAAAGCCTCAAAGAGACACGGCAGTTTCCAAGGAATTCTGTCCAGAGAAGTTAAACCGATTGCCGAGGGGCGGCCGCCGGGCCCTCCCTTGCTCACTAACTCGTCTCTTTGGCGCTGTGGGAACCAGGCGCCGGGGGTGCACCTCGCTGCTTCCTCAAGCCCCCCTTGGTGGCCTCCTCCAGCCCATAAACCTCAGGAAAAGCCAGATGTCGTGATCCTGTCTGTTCCCATGAAACTTACGAATACACAAAACGCAAGGCCGTCTGTGTGCCTGAGCTGGGCATGTCCTGTGTAGAGACACACACATCTACCTGCCTTTGCCCAAGAGATTCCTAACTGCTCGGCAGAAAACTCAGTAAACAGGAAGCTTTGCAGGGACAGCAAGACGACGTCCTCACGTAAACCCTGGGACTCTAGCCTCCAGGCCCTGGGAACATGAGCCAGTGGCTGAGCCATCCAGCCACTCTCAAGATGTCCCTGGTGACAGTGTGCTTTCTCTAGTCCTGAAGGTGACTCTGGGGCCCGGGGGTCATGCCAGCCCTTGTGGACCACAGCTCCATGCCACACTCTGGTTTTGCTGAGGCTGAGACTGCCAGCAAATGCAGAAGCAACAGTTTTCTCTGATGCCACCCTAGGAACTAAGAGTCCTTTGTCAATGTGATGACGAGGGCGGAGCTGATACAGGACCTCAAGCAATAGCCAGAGGGTGGAAACCTTACTGGGGACGCGGGATGCCAGTGTCAGGAGGTCAGACGCCATAGCCCACCCTTCCCTTCCTCAGGACAGCAGGCCCCAGCCTCAGCATAAAGCTCTCGGCACCCAAGGGTCTGCCTGGCTGCTGGCTCTCCCTCAGCACCACAGGGCTCCGCCTCCCAGCACTGCCAACAGGGACCCTTCCCCAGGCTGATGTGAGACTGGCCCAGAAACACGATGCCATGAGTGTAACAAGACCCTGGCTGACTCCTCAGCGTTTCTTCTAAAAAAATCCTCCTTCGAGATGGAGAACAGGAAGGCAATTCTTTAAGCACCTAGCGTGTACTGGGCACTGCGCCAGATTTACAGATGTTACTTCACGGTAACACGGAGAGCGCCTTGGTGTTGAGAGGTGACACGTGGCCCAGAGCCACACAGCTGGCTGCCAGTGAGACTGGGGCCCACATCCAGCAAAGCTCTTCTGACTGAGCCCCCAGGGCCTCTGAGCCTTTGAGCCTCAAGTGCTGCATGTCCTGTCTCACTGCACGGGACATGGCAGAGGCGGGGAGCACGTGGGGCGGCTGTGCCAGTGAGGACGAGCTCACAGCTGCTCTGGGCAGGGTGGGCACTGCTCTCTCGGGAGGCATTCCGATCCGGCTGCTGAAGAGGCTTTCACCTTGGCCAAAGCCTGCCAACACCCTCCCTGCCTCACCTCTCAGCTTTGCCTCTGGGGCCTGCACCTGGGCCGGCGGGGCCAGAGGCTGTCCTCTGTCCTTCCATGCCAGGCCTGCCCTCTCCAACTGCAGCAGGAACCCAGAGCCTCTGCCCTGACAACCCCAGCTGGGGGACAGAGCTGCAAGCCCACCCGTAGAGGGCGGGGCGCCTTGCTCTGAATCTGTAACACCTGGGGCACAGTCGGGGGGAGGGGTGGCTCCTCGGGGTGCACGCGCTCCTCTAACACCATCCCCAGCCCTTCCTGCAGACGCAGGCAACAGTGCCCAGGTGTCTGGAAATCCTGGTGGTGCCAGGAAGGCTTCAGGGTGGGGGGAGGGTGGCTTAGACAGGAATGGAGAAGGATGGCCTCTAAGAGGAAGTGATGCTGAAGCCGAGATGCAGAGATGGAATGGAGCCTGTCACATGAATATGGGAGGCCGTGGCCCAGGGTTTGCTGCTGAACAGGGTGGTGGTGGGGTCCGATCTGTACCCTGACCCCACCGGCTTGGGCCATGCACGGCAGACCAGCACGCCGACATGAGCTGACAGGTGCCGCATCCCACGCCATGGGCACCTCCTAACTGAATCCTCTACAGGTTGTTAACAGAAGAAACAGATGCAGAGACATCAAGTGGCCAGGCCCTGGTCGCACCGCAGTTTTCCGCACACTCTGTAAGAAAGTGGGGCACCAGGAAGGGGGACTCACAGGAACACCCACTGTCCCTTCTCCGCCTGGCTGGGATATCCTGTGATGATGGCTCTTTGTCCCTAGCATGACCCCAGGGAGGGGGCTGTGTCTCTGTCCCTGGTCACTGGGGCTTCTGCACAAGCCTGAGAGGCCTGACGGCACCCTCAGGACCCGATGGGCAGTGACTGTCCTCAATGTGACTGCTGAACTGGGGTCTAACCTCGTGGGAACAGCTTGTATAGACAAAAATTTCAAGTGGGAGCCCGGATGCAGTATGTCCATCTTTCCTCCCAAGAGGTGAAAGGTCTGACTGTGCAACAGACCTGACGCTGCCCACACTTCTGCCCCAATCAGTCACAGCACTGTGGTTCTGAGGAATGAAAAGTGCAGTGTCAGAGGCCAAGAGCTGTCAGATGGCAGGAACCAGGGACTGCGAAAAGGAACAAAACTAAAAACCCAAAAAGAGATCTGCCCTCAGGCCCAGACTTTGTTTTTCTCAAACACCAGCTGCAATTCCAGGGCAAAGCCAACAGGGTCTGGTTCCTCTCTAACCGGGTCTTCCGCGACACTTCCAGGAACAGTCACCGCGGTCCCCACAGAAGGAAGTGCTGAGCGCCTGCGTTGGCAGAGGAATCGAGAGGACGGTGGCAGAGCAACGCCATGAAGCCCAGGGGACACGCACAAGGGGCATCAGAAACCTTCCTGAAGAGCCAGCCAGGCTGCTGTCTTGCCCCGAGGGCTGCTCGGTGGGCAGGGACCGCGGGAGCCACAGATGGATGTGCCGCAAGGCCAGTGGCCGCAGCCGACGACTTCCACGTGCTCGTTTGCTTCCCGTGACCCAACTGCCTGCCTGTCCTGCTCAGCTCTGCCCCTTCCCAGCCCCACTCCCTGCCGAGGGAGAGAGAAAAGCACGGCTGTGAAGTCCCCCCCGACAGCCCCTAGCGGCCACTCATCACTCGGCAGGGCAGAGGGCGCCCACCTGCGAACGCTGACTCTCAGGGGAGGAAGGCCGCCGTGCGGAGACGACCCCCTCCCAGTACTGCTAGGTATTCAGTAATGGGGGGGGGCACATTCCACAGACCCCTCAGGGACGCCGCCCCACAGGGCCAGGCCTGGCACACCAGGGCCTCTTTACAGAGAAACGGCCCCGAGGAGCACGGCTGCGACGGCCGGACCCGCCCAGCTAGCAGGAGCAAGGGCCCCAGGTTACGTGTTGGTTTTCTTTTTCTTCTCTTTACAGTATTTTTCTCACCCCTCTGGCTCGGGGAGGACAGGGAGGGCGAAGAAGCCAGCAGGGAGCGGTGGGCCTGCTGCTTCTGGAGGCATCGGCCCTATAATCCTCTTTGCAGAGGCGCGCGCCGCCGGCCCTGACCGCAAGCCCGCAGACGCACTCACAACAAGCTCGGCTCGATCTCCTGAGATTTTTAAGAGTAAAATTAAATCGGATGCCAAAGTCTACTAAATCTTTGAGGGGATTTCCCTTCCCTTTGTACTTCTGTGAACAAGAATCCTTCAGAGTACTGGGGGAAAAAAGACTTCAAACAACAAAACTTGGGGAATTTTTTGTTTTTCAAAGGCAGATGCGCCATAAGCTTTACAGATAATGGAGTAAATTAAGAAGAAAAGGCCTCTGGCTACAATGTGAGCCATTCTCAGATGTGGACGAGTGAGGGCGGCTGGCCGCAGGGACCCCCTACCCAGAAGGTCCGTCGCAGAAGCCACTCATCCCCCAGGGACACCACACGCAAGGCCTGATTTCAGGGCAGTCGCCTGGAACCCTCATGGGCCATGGGAGGCCCACGCCACCTCTCCACAGGCATTGTGGGGAGCTAGGCAACACCTGGGTTAGCAGTCCGCCGGTCACATGCTCGTGGTGCAGCCTGGCCTGAGGCGCGGAGGGCGGAGGCCATGACACCACTTGGCCTGTCCGGCAGGGGCGACACCCGACTCACCTGTGCTTGCTGTACTTTCCATTCCCACGAGCACACTGCCCCCCTCACCCCCGCTCCGACTGCTCTGTGCTGAGGCTGCCTTTCGCTGTCTTGTTCTGCAAGGGGGGGAGAGGGCATGGGAGGGGAGGCTGACGCCGGCAAAGCCAAGGAGACGAGACAGGAGG
Source organism: Cynopterus sphinx (assembly GCA_030015415.1). Taxonomy (NCBI): domain Eukaryota; kingdom Metazoa; phylum Chordata; class Mammalia; order Chiroptera; family Pteropodidae; genus Cynopterus; species Cynopterus sphinx. The sequence continues at coordinate 170,705,255 of CM057380.1, forward strand.
GACAGAACAAGCGTGGGGGTCAGGGAGGGCAGAGGTGAGGAGAGGACGGCACATGGAAAAGGAAAGAAAAGGCAGAGTCAGTATTGAACGACAAACAGGAGGTATTCAGACAGCTTTCTGAGGTAAAATGTGCCCATTAAAAAGGGAAGTTTAAAAAATAGAAACATGTAAATTGAGTAAAGATAAAGGCTACGGTAAGATCCTACGAGCCATCTCTGGAAATAACTTTTAAGGAAAAGCATAAGTGAGCACTTTTCAGAAGCATTTTGAGAGCAGATCTGCCAGGATGACCTCCTTCTAGTACTTTCTGGCCCTATCTGGAGATGGAGACTGTGAGCAGCCAGTGACCACCAGGTGTCAGTGTGACCTCAGCCAGAGGAGAGTCGGCCACCGCAGGACATTCCAGGCGGTGACAGCCTCCGGCAACTCAGTGCTCTCCTGGGCTTCCTCCCCCAGACCCTCCCCTCTCAAAAACAGACCATTCACCCCCGTTATCATCTTCTATCCTGTCCTAAAAGAGGCGACCAAGAGACCACCTCTTGAACCAACTGGGACACGAGGCAGTGGCAGCCCATCAACTGCCAACTTTGGACCGACGGCCAGTGGCTCCTGCTGAAGTGAAACTCGGAAGAAACGGTGAGTTCCCCCTAACCCTGGAGTCAGCTGCGCTTCTCCCGGCCTGGGCAAATGCCTTCTCTTCCTTACCGAGGCCTAAAACCAACCTCGCCTCACGCCGACCTGCGAGCCCCCATTAAGCTGAAGTGAAACCGGCTTGACAGACAGACGGACGATTCTCTCCAACACGCTTCTCCAGGCCCCCACACCACACGGGCAGCCACACCCCACGCCGCAGGCCCCCTCTCGCACTGGGCCTCTCTACCCTCCCAGGGCCAGGAGCCCAGCAGGCGAGACCTGGCAGGGTGGCCTGGGTCCTCCGATGGCCGCCTTCCCCACCCCCTGCTGGGAGCACAGGCTCTCTGGGGCTCTGACTCACCTTGTGCTTGGGGCACCTCACCGAGAAGTTCTCCTCATGTAGCAAACAATCTGCAAGACAGAAGGGGACAGTCAGGTGGAGCTGGTGCACCGCACCGGTGAGTGGGGCCGGGCTGGCCGAGACTGACAGGGTCAGGGGTGGCGTAAGAGGTCCCCACACTGTGATTTCTAATGGGAAACATCAGAGACATCCGCACGTAATGCAACATGATGGAATATCGGTCACTTAAAAAATTAACATTTCAAAATAGTTAACCGTGTATGAGAAACATTCATGATGCAAAACTGCTTGAAAAACAGGACACATGTGTAAGTACAACGCTAATTTTATCAAAATGTTTTATATGCGTTAAAAAAAGACAAAGGGAATCTACCAAAATATAACAGTGGTTCTCTTTGGATGGTAAGATTATAGGTGACCTAATTTTATTTCTGTACTTCCATGATGTTAGATTGTTTTAATAATCAGAAATCATCTCTAATAAATGTTGTTTTTAAAATCCCCGATTCTGGGCTCAGCCCACTCTACAGGCACCAGGCAAAGCTTCCTGAAAACACTGAATCTGGGGGCACCTCTCCTCCTGTTGATACCACGTGTCACACGGGAAGGGGGCCAGGCTGAACGCCCTGCCGTCCCCTTCGCCCTACAACCCACAGAGACAGGGAGAAGCTCTCCACACGAGCCCCATAATCCACGCTAAATGCTTCAGAGGAGACTGAACCCCCGTGAAGGGGCTATTAATCCTCAGAGGGAAATGATTCATTCCAACTTCTAACACGGTGACAGCATCCTCGATGACAGCAAGGACGCGCATCCGCCTCCAGGTGAGCGGCGCGCGGTGGCACAAGGGTAGCGCGAGGCGCAGGCGAGGAAATCGCATTAATGAGTTCGCTCCGCACGCCACAGCTCCCGGAGACCGACAGCCGGGTCACTGGCGCGAGGTGCGGTGGCAGAATGTTAATAAATATTGATCGCACATTCTCAGATCGCTCCCAGGCACCGCGGCGGGAGGCAGCCACGGTGCTTAGCCTGCTAAATTTACAATTTAACTCGTTTAAACTGAGGTCCAGATTAGCAGCCTGTGTACCCACAGATTTTAAATGAAAATCTGTAATAAGCAAGAGAAACACAAATGAAAAATCCTCAGGTCCTCTTACCATAAACAAATAAAAAAAGACCCTTTCGCAATTCGGCTTAGACCTGTACCTCTGCTACCGTCCCCACACGGAGTCCTGAAATGTACTATCTAGGAGTGAGCCTCCTCGACTCTGGGCAAGCCCCAGGGCCCGGGGACTCAGCGAGCCCTGTGAACCTCCATGCCCTCCCCCTGTAAGCACAGAGCGTGGCGGTAAATGAAATGTGTTAATTTAAAACCCACAAGTACATGGCGTGACCAAGGCTCCTGCTGCTGCAATCTGCCAGAGAGCTTACGAACAGCAGGAGGCAGACAACTGGCACTCAGGGGAAGCACTTCCCCTTACCTGGGCTGTGGCCGCATGCTTGCCGGCAGTCTCTGATGTGAGCCAAAGAGGAAGAGCTCGGCCACCCTCATGGCACAGGAGTTTAAAAATGGGGAGGGGGGACCATGTTAGTTGGCAAAGGCGCATCAGAGAGGCAGAGGTGGCTCAGTTCCTCTCACAGCCATGAACAGTGACCACCAGCTGTGATGAGCCATCGGTAAAATACGCCTAGTTAGAAAACATGTTCCCTTTTAAGTTAAAAAGCAGAAAAATGAAATAACGTAAGTGTGCACCGAAGGCAACCTGGAATTTGGGGAAACGTAAGCCTCCTAAACAAACGTGCCGGAGACACATCTGCCTCTGGCCGGGCTGCCCAAGCAGGAACACCGCGGACAAGGCCTCGGCCTAGTCTCAACACCCCCAGGCCATCAGAAAGTGAAAGTCCTGTCCCTGGCAGGGTGTGACCCCGGCTGGAGAGCTGACACCTGGCAGGGCACAGGGACCAGTCCCAGCTGGGGGAGTTGCCGAGAGTGGTCAGAAGGGTAGCAGCCCTCTTCTGAGGTCTCTATTAGGCGCCTGGCCCTGCAGCCAGCCAGCCTGCCTCTCAATGCGTTTCCTACACCATCCAGAGGGGCTGGGCAGCACTTCCACAGTGAAGTCCAAGTACACAGCTTGCTGGACATCACACAATTTGGAAAAGACTCACAAGGTTGTCTGGTCCACAAGATGGCCCCCCCACACCAATATCAACATCCCAGAGGGTGCTCTGCTTTGAAACCTCTCTCTGAGCCTAAGGGCAGCGTGGACTTTGCAGAGATCCTTGTAGGAAGCTATGTGGAGCTTCGGATACCCACACGCATCCATACAGACCCCAGGCTGAGGGTGGGGGGCTCCGAGAGAGAGGAAAAGGGAAGTGAGATCTCAAGGGTGTCCTTTGTACCTGCCAGGCCCACATGCTGTCTCCAGCTGATCTACATACAACCTACCTCAGAGCTGCAGTGAGCACTCAGGCTAGCAGAAGACAGGCCGGGACACAGGAAGGCCCTGCCCACCACCACCAGTCATCCCTTAATAACCCAGCCAGTGCTCTGAGCCCTGGACTGTAAGATCAAAGTCTCAGGCAGAGAGAGCAGGCTGCAGAAAGTGAAATTCCCAGCTGTGTTTCTTCATGAGGGTAGGAGAATCCCCTCCAGGCAAGATTCTTTCCGCACAGCAGAATTTTTAATGAGCCAGCACAGCGCTTTTTTCCTTGGGTCTTAATTGTTGTGGCTCATTCCATTAAATACATTAAATCGTTTTTCCCCCCTTAAACCAGCGCTCAGGTTCTCATTACCACCCCAGAGCCAAATCCTGTGCCTGTGATGTAAGAAGTACAAAAGTGCTAACCATGATGTCACAAATGTAGGGTCAGCATCAGGTAGGGGGAAAGCTTCCAGAGCCACAGAGCCTATTGAAACAAAGATTTTGTTTCTGTGGAGCTGTCCCCAGTAATCAAAGATTTCCCTGAGACACCCACAGTTCTGTGAAGGTTCATTTCAGGCAGTCGGCTCAGCAGAAGGGCAGAGGTTGAAACGTGTGACTTTTCCTTACTCTGTGGAGATGAGGGACTCCCAGACCAGGGGCTTATTTTTATCATCATCAGAAAACACCAATGAACACCTTTCCTGGATGCAAAAGTCCTTCACACATAGAACAGAATTCCCGAGATCGGGAAAGTGAAGGACAAATACAAGGAGTTGCTTCCTGGGGCAGCACAGGCCTCTGGGTCATTGTGACTTGAGTCATCAAAGATGCCCAAGACACGGTCACCTTGTGAAGCTGCTTCTTTGGAGGAGCAGAGGATGTGGCAGCTGGGCTAGCAAAGCTAGAGGCCGAGACTCACCCTGGCTCCGCCGACCCAGGCAGTCTGCCTCTTGCTGAAGACTTAGACACAGATAACCGCCAAAGAGGCATGTAACCTCCACCTAGGCAGGCCACACACCACGACAAGCTCAGAGATGGGTACAAGTGTCACCGGCTTACCCTCAGCTGGTAAGGCAGCCCCTGCCTCCCTGCTAGGGGTATGGGACGGCGAACCAGGCAGCCCTCCCTGGAGAGAAGGGAAAGGCCTGGGTCTTTCCTGAAGAACCCTAACCCTGCCACCTGAGCTTAGCCAAGGTAGCGCTAAGCTTCTAGCCACGTGGCTGCTGGCCGCTAGCCACACGTGGCCACCTACGTTTAAATACAAAATTTGGTCTGTCATTCCCACTAGCCATGTTTTAAGCACTCAATGGTCACACATGGCTTGAGGCTACCATACTGGCAAGTGCAGATCTAGAACATTCCATCACTACAGAAAGTTCTGTCTGTGCTGCTTAATCCCTTGAGGAGGGCACGAGGTTACCTGCCTGTGATCACCTGGTTGCTCTGAGCAGAGCCTCAGTGCAGGCGATCACTTCTTACCCAGCCACTGCCTGGGAGAGCCAATTCTTATCCTGTTCCCAACATGGAACTCACAATTGCCAAAAACTTAATACTTAAGAATCTTCATTTAAAAACCACAAAGCTTAAACTAGAAAATAAAACAAAACATTCTGATGTAACCAGGGGCAATATCATGAAAACAAGAAAAGTTGGATCTTGAGTAGAGGAGGATTTAATGGCTGTTCTATAGAACATGCCAGACCACAATGCAGGGTAAAGTACAGCTGAGACTCAGCAGGAAACATTTAGAGGAACAAGAGAATGAAAGGTACAGACTAAAATCCAAAGTCTCCGAACTGACATTTCAAGGCACCTGGCCACCAGCTGCCTTCAGCACGTGCAAACATCCTTTTATGAGAATCTACCTTTGGCATAGGCGTTCTCTCTTTATACCTTTCTTGTTCTTTTCAGCTGCTCCTTTTACAAAAACTTGGAAAGAAGAGGGAGGGGTGTAAGGAGGGATAAGAGAAGAACGTGACGGCAAGGGGACGTGCTTGGGCAAATGTCAGGCGAGCAGAACAGCAGCTCCAGAGGGAAGCATGGTCGTGATGAATCCACACTGGACGAATCCCACTCCGTGTGCTTCATGCATCTGTACCTGCTTCCACACCTGTCAGCCATGTCCTCTCTCCTCCTCCCCTGCCAGATCCAAATCAAACCCCACCTCTTAGAGATGGCACAGCTGCCTCCATAGAAAGTCACATGCCCCCCTCAGAACCCGGAAGCACTGAGAGATAGCGAGCACCATGCCACTTTCGACACTCAGTTTATCTTTCTATTTTTCTTTCTCTCCTTCCTGATTGAGGAAGGTCTTAGACACGTCTGATATGCAAGAAGTAACTGGTGAAAACATCCACTGAAGAGATAAGACTTCAGAGGAAGAAAGAGAATTTTCCCAAGCAGAGTCAGAACTCAAGTCTTCTGCAGCAGCCACTGGACGGTACTTCTCGGACAAAAGGTCTCCCTTTTTTTTTAAACAGTTACCACACTGCAAAACATTGCTGTGATCATCTCAACAGACTTGGAAAAAATGTCTGACAAAATAAAACACCCTTTCACGATACAAATGCTCCAGAAACTAGGAACAGAAGGAACTTCCTCAGCTGCATCAAGACATCAATGAACAGCCCACAGCTATCATATTTAATGGTTTGGAAACAAGATAAGGATGTCAGCTCTTGTCACATCTATCCAACATTATACTAAAAGTTCTAGTCAAGGCAAGAAAAAGAAAAAGGTAAAACTATTCACAGATGACATATCTTGTATATAGAAATCCACTAAAAAACTATTATAACAACCAATGACTTGAGCAAAGTTGTAGGATATAAGATCAATATACCAAAATAAACTGTATTTCTATACATGCACAATGAACAATCTGAAAATAAATTTAAAAAATTCCATTTACAATCATACCAAAACAAAACAAAACAAAACAAAACAAATAAAACAATCCAAAGAATAGAAAAACCCAAAAAACCACTTAGGAATAAATTTAGCAAAAGAAGTGCAAAACATAGGTGCTGACAACTACAAAACACTGTTGAAAAAAGTTAAAGACAAATAAATGGAAAGGTCATGATCACGGGTTGGAAGACAGACTATTGTTAAGATGGCAGTATTCCCTAACCGTTCTGCAGATTCAATGCAAGCCCTACCAAAGTTTCAATGGTTATTTTTTACAGAAGTGGACAAACTGATCCTAAAATTCACATGAATCAGCAAAGGACCCAGAATTGCTGAAACAATCTTGGAAAAAAGGAATAAAATCGGAGGACACACATTTTCTAATTTCAAAATGTACTACGAAGCTACAGTATTCAAGACAGAGTGGTACTGGAGAGAGCCTAGAAATAAATCCATACATTTATGGTCAGCTGGTTTTCAACAAAGGTGCCAAGATCACTGAATGAGGAAAGAATAGCCTTTTCCATTAATGGTGCTGAAACAGCTGGAATCCACGTGCAAAAACCTGAACTGGTCTCCTACTTCTAACCACACATAAAAATTAACTCAAAATGGATCAAAGGCCTGTCTAAGGGCTGAAACTATATATAATACTCATAGAAGAAAACGCAGCCGTAATAAATATTTGTGATTCTGGATTAGGCAATGGTTTCTTAGATGTAAGAAAAGCAACAAGCAATAAAAGAAAAAAATAGATAAACTGGACTTCATTAAAGACGCTCAACATCATTAGCCACCGGGGAAATGTAAATTAGAATCATTGTGACATGCCACTTCATAACCACTGATGGCTATAATAACACAGACAGACAATAACTAGTGGCAGTGAGGATATGGAGAAACTGGAACCCTTACACAATGCTGGAGGGATGTAAAATGATGCAGGCATCTTGGAGAACAATCTTACAAGTAGGTTTTCAAAGGGTTAAATAGTTAGTTACCATATGACCCAGTTATGCCACCCCTAGGTTTTTCCCAAGGAAAGTGAAAACATTAAGTCCACACAAAGACTTGTATGTGGATGTTCACAGTAGTACTATTTGTACTTATCAAAAAGTAGAAACAACCTGAATGTGCATCAAATGATGAATAATAAAGGTATATCCTTATAATAAACTATTAATTGGCAATACAAATGAAAACGTTAAGTGAAAGAAACCAGTCACAAAGGCCACATGATTCCATTTATATAAAATGTCCAGAACAGCCAAATCCACAGAGACAGAAAGTCAATTAGTGGTTGCCAGGGGCTGGGAGTCAAGGTAGGGGGAAGTTTTACAAAGGGATAAACATTCTAAAATTTATTGTGATGATGGCCGTACAACTCTGTGAACATACTAAAAACCACTGAATTGTACATTTAAACAAATTGTGTGAATTATATGAATAAAACTGTTATTAAAAAATTACCCCATTTCATTCCTTTTCATTCTCCTCTCTGCGTTCCTTTAGAATTTACAAACAAAATAGGGCCAGAAGAGACAAAAAGAACAATGATGAAGGGAGAGAAGGCAGAGAATCGAAGTGCATGTGCCCCCCCCTCGGGTGGCTCTGACAAGGGTCCACGACCCCATCTTACCTGCGTCAACGGCACACGGGTAATGGTATCGGAAGGAGCAGCCTTTGTTGTAGCAGCCCAAGGTGGCGCCTGCCTCCTGGCAGTGGGAACATTTCTGAAAGAAATGAAGTCAGACATGTCAGCATCCCAGATTCTGCCCCCTCCTCAGGCTATCCCCAGATCCCACTGGTCAGACCTCAGCATGTGTCCCTGTGGTTACAGGAGTTTGTGGGGGCAGGATAGGCAGGTCGATTTCTAACTGCCACTCACTGACCACATGCGGAGGAGATCCAGCAGGAACATTCAGGCCAGGCCTCACAGATGCTTACAACTAAACAGACGGCCACAGCGGGGAGAGGGTGGGGCGCCCGGCCCTGCCCCTACTGTGCCCGCTGTGCACCCACCCAGCCGCCTGCCTGCCCGTCTTCTCATTCCTCACCGTGATCTTGAACTGCCTGTAACTCTTGCCTGTTTATTTCTGCTGTGGAAGTCTGGGGTAGGAGGAGAGGGTATGATAGTAGAGTTATATATAAACCTTTCAGAATTAAAAGTGGAATTTGGTTTCCAGTTCTTACATTTGTAAGATTATATTTTTATTCTGCTTATCCCAAATGCCCAATACAAGTATATTTCCCCTTTCAGAAAATATGAGCTCCTGTGTGCAAATGGTATTTTTATACACAAATCCTATTTTAAATGCACTAGGAAACCTGCCATGAATTTCTGGCTAAGTGAGACATTATTCTGTAGTTGAGATGCTCCTCCTTACGTAGTCAGGTTTCCTTAAAGTGGGCACATCTCTATCATCCCTCTCAAGTGGCTGCTGGGAGCACTCACTCCTGTCGGCATGAGAAATGTGTCCTATCATCAATAGTCATATTCGTAAAATTCAACCACACTGGCCTACTGAGGCAGGATGCAGACTCTTCCAATGGCTGAGGCATAGCCAGGTAAGACTACCTGGAAGATATGGGCACTTGTTCCTGATTCTAGAAAAAATAAAAGTGCTCCCTAAGCAGCTGCCCTTGTGGGAAAGAAAGGCTCTCTTGTGTGCCCATACCTTCTCGGGCAAAGCGACTAAATGATGTCCCTTCCCACGCAAAGCCAGGCCCCGGATGGCAGCCTATCAGGGGTCAGTATTGCACACTGGCCTACAGCAGTCAGAACGTCTCACCTAGTGGGAGTGAAGTCCACCTGGATGGTGCCAGAGAACAAACACCTCCGACCCACAATAGCAGGAGGACAACAGGGAGCTGTGTTGAGCTCCCTAATGCTGATGCTGAGCGTAAAACCACACTAATGCAGCAACAGCACAGCCCAAGCGCTCTCTGTGCCTCAGGCACTGCTGCATGCAACTGACGTGGACCAATTCATCCAGTCCCCATAAATGTCCTGCAACATCCCCACTCCACAGATGAGGTGCCTGTTCCAGGTCCAACCAAACCGGCTGACCATTCTGAGAGCTTCCAGGGCTTAGCTTCCTCTCAGAAGACTGACATCCTCAGGGAGCTGATAACCAGTAAGTGTCTACTATGCACTCTACATGCTTGCCAAGAAATAGAAGATTACTTGGGCTGGAGGAAAACAAGGACAGCTGGCAGCATTTTGGGGAGCCCTAGACTTTACCTACTTTTATCAGTGCCATGGAGCACCTTCAGAACAAAAGGACTCACTGTCAGCCGGAAGGAACCAGTGTGGCTGACTTGTCAGTGGCCTACCTGCTCCACCTCTTCCTATGAAAAGGAGCCCCAAATAGTTAGCTACCCGGAGGGCTTGTGCTCCAGACTGTCCCCACCCTGTGTGGTGACCCTCAATTAGTCGTGGCCATTTAGAAATGGATATGTCAAGTGTTTCTGGTAGTACAGTGCAGGGACAGGAGCTTCTGAGAAAGTTTCATCCCACTTAAAAACAAGAGGCATCTTCTCCCTTGGCTATTGTAGTGATGGGGTGATGAGATCTCTCCATTTTATCACCATGAGCAGATAGCTCTAAATACAAAGCTCAACCCGCTGAGAGCAGTGACATGACAGAGTGCGCCTAGATCCTTTGTGATACTGTTCAGCACTAACTTAACAAACCCCAAACCCACCCTGTCTCCAGACTTGTTAAGAGGGAGGACATTTTTCTTTTTAAATCCACCTTTTAGTGAATTTTGTGACTTGCAGGAACTATCGATACAGGGAGGCCTGGTATTGGAGGCACTGCCGTGTAAGTTTAAATGTGTGGGCTCTGGAACTTAAATAACCCCTGGTAAATGGTCCGACCACTTCCTTTTCATGTGTTCTTGTCCAAAACCTTTATTTCCTCAACCTGCAAACAAGGCCCTAATATGTGTCATCTATCTCGCAGAGATGTTGTGAGGGTTAAATGTGTTAATCTAGGTTTAGAACAGTGACTGGATCAAAAGTGCTCAGTAAATATGACCCAAGATGACCATGTGCCAGACACACGCCAGATGTTCTACATAGTCCACCTACGAAAAGAAACCTGCAGAGCAGGCCTTGTCATCATCTGAGTTTACAGACAGGAAAGAGAAGCGATCAACCTCATATCTGAACAATGTCCATTTCCTTCCTACCTACAACACGTGCCCCTCTGTCTCCTGCAAGGCTGCCAAAGCTCCCTGCCCTGAACCAGCCCACAGACCACAGGTGCTACCTTTGTCATAAAGAAAGCAAACTAACCCCTTGCCAGGAAGTTATGTTAATAAAATGTTTGCTTCTTTCAATTAAAAAGCACAATTACCACATTGCATCCAGGGGAGAAAGACCCTGCATGGTATTTTAAGGCCTGAAAGAAAGAACCTTAAAATAATTTAGTTCAGTGGTGTTCAGTGTGTTCTTTGTACCAGCAGCACTGGCATCACCTGAGAACTCGTTAGAAATACCAATTTGAAGATTCTGGGAAGATGGCAGAGTAGGTAGACGGGAAATCTGTCTGCCCACCTAGACAACTGTACTGGCAGAATCTGTCTGATGTAACTACTCTGAAACTCTGGAGTCTGCTGAAGGGTTGCGACTTCCAAGGGAAGACTTGGATGATAAATTGCAGTTAATTCTGGTCAATTTCAGCCCTCAGCACAGTAGCAGCTACCCATCTCCCACTCTTGATCATGCGGTGGGCATCTGAGCACATGTTCCCAAAGCAGCTTGCACACAACTTGCAGAAGCCAGGGTAGGCAAAAACCCCCCACTGTTCTTCAAGTACTGGGGATCTCTTCTCTAACTGCTGATTGCTGCTTCTGATCACAGAGGTGGAGACAAAGAAGCAGGCAGCCACTGTTGCTGTCCTCACTCTCTTCTCCTCTGGCTGAAGTGGCTTCCTGGGGATTTAAGAGAATGTTACCCTACTTTCATTTTTTTTTTTGCTTTTTCCCCTTTTGGGAACCAGAGATTTAAGACTAAGACATTTAAAAACAACTGCATATACAGGGAAAATAAGAAAGTGACCATACATTCCCAGGGCAAAGACTCAGAAAAGACCTGAGAAGACTTTAAATTTACACCTCTGGCTGATTTTAGGCACAGAGATAGTATCTGCAACAATTACAAAAAAAAAAAAAAAAAAAAGAGAGAAAGGAAGAAAGAAAAGGCAAACCCTGGGGAAAGGAGAGAATCTGATTTTCAGTTATCACTTTATAAGGTTCAAATGTCCACTGTTCAACAAAACTCACAGCCATACAAAAAACTAGAACATATGGTCCATTAAGGAAAAATTATCGATGGAAACCATCCCTTAGAAAGACCTAATGACAGATACACTAGACAAAGACTTAAAAGAACTGTCTTCAAGATGCTCAAAGAACCAAAGAAAGATGTGGAGAAAGTAAAAAAAAAAAGACAATGTGTGAACAAATGAAAACATCGATAAAGAGATAGAAATCCTAAAAAGAAACCGAAAGAATTCTGAATCTGAAAAGTACAATAACTGAAATGGAAAAAAATTCACTAGAGGGATTCAAAGGCAGTTTGGAACAAACAGGAGAAAAAATTGGTGAACCTGAAGATAGGTCAGTGGGAATTATTGACTTTGAAGAACAACAAAGAAGTTGAAGTAAAGGGAACAGAGACCAAGGGACTTGTGGGATACCAGTATGCCAACCAACAGAAGACTTGTAGGAGTCTCAGAGAGAGGAGAGAAGAGAGAGAGGGGCAGAGAGAATCTTGGAAGAAATAATGGCTGAAACCTTCACAAATTTAAGACATGAATATAAACAGCCAAGAAGATCAATGAGCTCCACATAAGATGAACTCAGAGATCCATACCAAGACACGTTATAATCAAACTTGCAAAAGCCAAAGACGAAGAGAATTTTGAGAGAAGTGAATCGTCACAAGTGATCCTTAGTAAGGTTTTCTGCAGTTTCCCCATCAGAAGCTTTGGAGACCAGCAGACAGTGGGCCAATATATTCAAAGTGCTAAAAGAAAAAACTATCAACCAAGAATCTTATATCTGGCAAAACTGTCCTATGAGAGTGAAGAAGAAATTAAGACAATCCCAAGCAAAAAAAAAAAAAAAAAAAAAAAAAAAAAGCTGAGTTTGTGACCACTAGACTTATCCCTGCAAGGAATGCTCAAGGGACAAGGGAGTCGTGCAGGGTGCAAGGAAAGACCACCACAAATAAATCGATGCTACATGGTGAAATAAGGATCTTAGTATAGGTACATGCATAGGCAATTATAGAAGGATTACTTTGACGACGGTTTATAACTGTACTTTTTGTTTTCTACATGATTTAGGAGACTAATAAAGTTAAAGAAAAACCCCAATTACTAGTGTAAAAGCTAATACTACTGTAATTTTGATTTGTGATCCCAAGTCTTGTTTTCTACTTAATTTAAGAGAATAATGCATTTAAGACTTATTGGTTGGAGTTTTGGAGCACAGTATCAAGGTATAATTTTGTTGACTTCAACAACCAAGAGAGACTGGAGCTGTAAAGGAGCAGAGGTCTGTTACTGAAGTTACATCAGTGTATAAAGGAAATAACCACATGATCATCTCAACTGATCCAGAAAAAGAATGACAAAATTCAACACCCTTTTACGGTAAAAACACTCCAAAAAGTAGGACCAGAAGGAAACTACCTCAACATAACAAAAGCCATTTATGAAAAACCAACAGGGAGGGTCACACTCAATGGTGAAAGAGAAAGCATTTCCTTTAGCATTTCCTTTGAGATGAGGAACAAAGCAAGAAAGTGCTTTCTCCACTTCTCTTCAACACAGTACTGGAAGTTTTGCCAGAACAATTAGGAAAGAAAAAGGTCCAAACTGCAAGGAAAAAATTAAATTATCTGTTTACAGATGATATGATTCTATGTGCAGAAAATCCTCGAGTCCACACACAACCTGTTAGAATAAGTGAATTTAGTAAAGTAGCAAGATACAAAGAAACACTCAAAAATCAGTTGTATTTCTATACATGAACAATTTGAAAGGAAATTATGAAAATAATTGATTCTCAATAGCATCAAAAAGAATAACATACTTAGGAGTTAACTAAGGAAGTGAAAGATTTGAACAATGAAAACTACAGAACACTGCTAAAAGAAATTAAAGGCATGAATAGATGGAAACATCCCATGTTCATGGATTAGAAGACTTAATATTACGAAAATGTCAATACTACCTGAAGTGATCTATAGAGTCACTGCAATCTCTATCAAAATCCCAACGACTTTTTTTGCAGAAATAGAAAAACCTATCCTAAAATTCTTACCGAATCAAGGGAACCCTGAATAGCCAAAATACTCTTTAAAAAAAACAAAACTGGAGGAATCATACTTCCTGATTCCAAAACCAATTACAAAGCTGCAGTAAGGAACAGTGTGGCACTGGTGTAACATACACAACAGACCAGTGAGTCCAGGAATAAATCTTTGCAGATATGGTCAAAAGATTTTGAACAGGGTACCAATACCATTCAGTGGGGGAAAGGACAGTCTTTTCAACAAATAGGGCTAGATTTCCACATGCAAAAGAATGATGTTGAACCCTTCCCCAAAACCATATACAAAAATTAACTCAAAATTGATCAAAGACCCAAGTATGAGATGTAAAATAAAACACTTAGAAAAAAATGGAGGACAAAAGCTCCATGAAACTGGATTTGGTAATAATTTTCAGTTTATGACACCAAAGGCCTATAAGACAAAAGAAAAAATGGACAAACTAGATTTCATGAAAATTAAACTTTGTGCATCAAAAGACATTATTAACAGAATGAGAAAAAATATTAGCAAATCATCTATAGAATAAGGGATTAATATCCAGAATATATAGAGAATTCATAAAACTCAGAAGCAGCAGCAATGACAAAAACAATCTATTTCATAAATGGGCGAAGGATTTGAATGTCTCTAAATAACTGGCCAATAAGCACATGAAAATATGCTCAGCAAGATTCATCCCTAGAGAAATGAAAATCAAAACGAGGTGCCACCTCACACCTGTTGAATAGAAGGAAAAAACAGGAAAGAAAAAAGAAAAGAAAAAAAGAAAAGAGAAAGAAAAAAAAAACAAGTGTTGGCAAGGATGAGGAGAAATCAGAACCCATGGGCACCACCGTTGGTGGGAATGTAAAATGGTACAGCTGCTGTGGAAAACGGTATGGAGGTTCCTCAAAAAAATTAAAAATAGAAATACCATATGATCTAGCAATTCCACATACCAGGTGCCAAGGACAGAATATAAAAACTCGTCTCTGTAATATCCTGTTTCTATTCTCCCCTTCTATCCCCAAAATCAACACCTAGGCTAACACCATTTCCAATTAGATTTTTGTTCTTTACTTTTTTTTACCTAAAGAAATCATTTACGTTATCATTCTCCAATAATGCAAATAATGTAACAGTCGCTGCAGAGCTAAATGTCCTTGTTTTCTGACTACACCGCTGTTACAAGTTTAACGATATTCATTGCCAGGAAAGGTCAGGTCCATATATCACTGCTCTCCACACAAATCACACACAGTGGGGCTTCGACCATGGTTTCTAAATCAAGGTACGTTCTTCAAATAAGCAATGGTTCAATCTCAACTGTGAGGTTTTCATTTGTTATCAAAGGGAGTCGAGATTATTTTTAAGCAACTCTGACGAGAATCTTGCATTTCTTTATTATACTGTGATCTTGGGAAATTATAAAACGTATTCTTAAACTTTGTGGGCATGTTTAAACAGCAGAAAGTGGCCTGACGCCTACTCTGAGGCTTTCAACAGCTCTTGTCACGGTCCCAAGAGGCAGAGCTGGCTGACTGGAGATGGCCAAGTGCAGCGGCCGAATCGCCCAGGAGCAGTTTCATCGACACCCGACGGGTGCCGGGAGAACTGTGCTCTTCATTCACAGAAACGCTCCTTCCTGTGAGCTGTAAGTGCGACCTGAATAATCGCTCTGTTTAATGAGCATCTCCAAGCAGCCTCTGAGCACCGAGGCATCTGGGTCAGAGTATCATTAGTGCTGATGACGACCGGTTCTGCTCGCGAGTTAAAGATCACACACGCTGCCACTACTGTGCCCGCGATGGCTTTCAGCCAGGACTGCACACACTCCTGCTCACGCTTATTCACGTTTTTTTTTACGTATTCACGTTTGTCCACCTCCCCTAAACTATAAGCTTTGTTCTTGTGCCCCCAGGGCCTGGCACACCATGGAACTGTAAATGTGGGCTAATGGAATGAATGCAAGGTCTGACAAACTCGAGGGCTTAGAGGACATTAACGAGGCTACTCTTCGGCATGCGTTAAAAAGCTGATGCTGGTAGAGCTTGGAGAATGTGGGACAAGGTATGTGATAATTTCTGGCCACCACCAAGAGCCTTTTTTCCCTTTTTAATTATGCTTTCTATATCTGGGACAGAAGCCTCTGCTGCCTGAGCAACCTACTCCAGGTCTCAGGCAGCAACATGGCCTGCATACGAGGAGCTCCCCTCTGAGACCCAGAAAGCTTCTTTCTTTGATGTGACTCTGCACCCTATCAATTTGCCCTCAAGAGTCCTTCAAGGTTTTGGCAGAAGCCATCCATACAAAGCCCTGTATGTTTTGGGCCCTCGTCTCCTTCGAGCTAGATGATCGTACATTCCTCATAAAAGCTCACGAGACCAGCTGGAATGTTCTGCAGTTGCTTGCCATTCTCCGATTCGGGGGAAGGGCTGGCCTCTGTGACTCGCACCACAGCCCAGAGAATCACCCGGGCTTCAAAGCCAACCTTGGAGGGCCAGAGAGAGGCCAAGTTCTTCTCAGGTCCATTTACTCGGTGCTACGGGAGGTAAAGTACATGGTTTTCAAAGCTGCATCATGGCCCATAGCTGTCCCAGTAAAAGTAGCAAGTTCAGAAACTGAATCTGTCAGTTGTGCATCTTAATAAAGTCTGACGATACCAGTGTGAGTGCCAGTCGTGTCAGCAGCATCCACTGGCTAAAGCTAATTGTGCGAACCTGAAGACCAAAGTTCCAGGTCTGACCGACTTTTCAGAATGAACACGGAGGGACGTAGGTGAGTATTATCCAAGTGTGGAGCAGCACAGGCGCCAGTGGAAAAAGAACCCGAGGATGTCAGCTCTTGTGGGAAAAAGTCACATCGATTTTATCATCTGTAAAATGAGGGGAGTATTTGCTTTGCCTTCTTTATGATGTTGGTGTGTGAAATTGTTTTACAAACTACAGTGAGGTATAGAACTGCTGGTCTTAGAAAACTATACAAAAGGTTATCTAAAATGTGTCATATTTTTGGCAGTTACTGATGTCAAAATTGGACACAAGACAGACCAGGTAGAATCTGTTAAATTAAGACAAACTAAGTTAAAAGACTATTTCTTGGAACAAATTTTTTCCCTCAAAATATCGCCTGAATAAGCAGCGCCCGGGTAGGCCTGTACAGCTGCTGTCCAGGTCTTTCTGTAACTTTAGCTGCTGTCAGTATGTTTCAGTAATATTTCACCCGAGGAAGGGCACAGTCAGCTCCTGGCCCAATCTTTCAACATTGGCATCTCGTAGCTAATATTCACTATTTTTGTACTATGCTTCCCCTTGTAATTCTATCCTTGAGCAATACAGATACATGGGGATTATTTTTAATGTTTTGTGAAGCACTTTGGCATTGGAAAGAAAGGTGCTAAATAAATGGGGAATAAAAACTACACACAACCTAGTGTAAATTAAACACTAGCGGGAAGTCAAAAGCATGGAAGACTCTGCAAAAGGCACACTGTGCACAACGGAGTGAGGGCACTGCCTACAGGCTGGTTTTCTGAACTCTGCACACACTGCCCCTGTGTGCTATGTGGAGAGCAGACGTGGGCTGCTCCCACCAGTGTCACCTGCCACAAGCTCCTAGCCACAGTTCTCCCAGGCTGTCCCCACCCTTGCTATGCAACCCAACCCACACACGTCAGAATAACCTAGAATAATTTCTACTACTGCTTCTGGACCCCCTGAGGGTGTCCATGAGGAGCTGAGGCCTGGCAGCTGGGACTGCTCCTCAGGACATGCCCAGAGCCCAACAGCCTGTCTTCTCTGCCCTGGGGACAGTCACCTGCTTCCCATCCTAACCAGAAAAAAAATCACAGGCGCACAAACTTCTTCAATCAGATCATCTTTCAGATATAAATATAATCTAGAAAAAAGTTATCCATTTAGACCCCTCCCAGAAAATCCCCCAAAAGTGGTTCTGCTGCTGGGCCTGAAAAATATGACTCTTTGAGAAAGCTTTCCAAACTACATTATAAACTGTGGCTAAGTGAGTGGGGTTGAGGGGTGGCTGGCCCCGGAAGTGGAGCAAAATGCACGGCAGCATGGCCAAGTGCAGCAACTGAAGTGCAGCTGTCTGGCAGTGTCTCCCAGCTACTCCTCTGGCCTGCTGTGATCCACAAGGAAAGCCTGTCCCCTGGAGTCCCTTCCTACTGTCTCTGCTCGCATGTGGGTTTATAGCAAAGTCACGATGCTTTGAATCGGGCTAGAAGGACCTTTTCTTCATTAACAACGTCCTTGTCTTCCTGTACTCCATCTGTCAAACTGAGGGGCCAGAATTTAGCCACAACCTTGAGCACATGAAGAATGTATTAAGAGTGCACATGCCTTTCCACAACGGGCGTGTTCATTTCACCATCCTGCAAACAAATAATGAGGACTTATTAGGTCTAAGATGCAGCTGGGGAAGATATCTATTCTCTGGAAGTTTCTATCAAGTACTTCTTGTTGCTATTTTACAAATCCAGGTTTTCACATGTGAGGTGTGTGGGAGGTAGGGTACATGCCTGTTACACCCCTATCATGTGTGAAGTGACCAGGGGCTGATAGAGGTAAAAGGCCAAGCTGGTGCTTCTTTACAGAATCATGAAATGCAAATTATTCTACTGAATATGAAGACAGGGTTATGCCTTCCTAATAAGCTGCTCATGAGGCTTTTAATTTGCCTTATTAATATTTCAATTCTAAATCTTCAGTATAAAGTACAAAGTTCAGAAACTGAAAACATGAGCCAGAAGATCGGTTTGGTCTTTTTCACTGGGTTTCCTCTACTCCTCTTCTTCCCTCTAGCATACTGCTTTCCCCAAAGGCTGTAAGAGACACTGGTCTTTGCTTTGATATGTAAGTGTTCTTAAATCTTATCTTCAGAAATGTAATTAATTTTTGTTCATCTGACAACTTTCTTCTGCAGGCCTGGGTGTGAAGCAAAGGGGCTGACCTGTGGATGGGAGTCCATCCAGTGCCCGCCCTCGGGGCTTAGAGATAGGGGTAAGATGCCAAAGCTGTGCCATGTTGTGATGTGAACAGACAGTACTTTTGAGCTTAGTGGGAGCGTCCCCACCATAAGGGTGCAGAGAGGCATGCTCCAGCGGAGTGAAGTGTGAAGGGGGCAAAAGGGGAAGGAAAGACACCCAGGGTAGCGGGAACTACTGAACAAGCAAACACTCAGGGTGTGGAGGGGGACACAGTAGAGCACGGGTCTGAAGGGGCCAGCTCCCAGGGCCATGGCTGGGCTAGGGATGTCATGTAAGAGTTGGGGGGCAGGGGGACCTGTGTAAATGCATACGAGAGGCTGCAATCTAGAGACACCCTGGAGATAAAAGCAATAGGACTTGGTGATGAGCTACTGCCACTGATCCATGAGACGAGTGGCAGTGGGCCTGGCGTGTGGTGGTATATGGGGGTGCCTCACTTGGTGGGCACAGTAGAAGAGGGTCCTTCGGGCATCAATGCAGCAGGACTCTGATGAGGACACGTGTAGCCCTTGCTCTAAAAGCTACTTACACTTAAAATATTCCATTTACAGAATAGAATGTTTTGCACTTAGAGCAAAATCTCAACTGGAATGAGCAGAAATGGGTTTAATTTCAAATGACATTTGAAATTAACTGGAGGTAATGTTAGAAATCCTTTCTGGAACAGTAAGTTCATACTATTTTGAATTAAACTGATTATTCTCTATTGCCTCCTAGTGATGATTCTATTCTTAGAAGTATTCTTGTAAGATGCCAGCAGAGCTAAGCTTTATCATGGTGACCCAAGATATAACTTAAAATTTGCTTTCAAAAATAAATGTCAGCAAGCTGTTTTTCTCATCATTTTCTTGTTTATCTTACAGTGGAGTGAAGAAAAAAAATCCAGTGAAAGCCATGTTCCAGGTAGCTGGGTGACACTGCCTGCTTGCCTTCCTTATATTCAGTGGAGCATCTTCTTGGTTCCTGCCTCTAAAACAGACAGTCTAAAAAGACACCGAAGCATGAAATGGGAACAGTGGAGATAGACCTGGGGTGGAGAGGAGTTCTGGGAGCTCCCTTGAGCTGCACTGACCAGTGGAACCGCAGTGGGCGAGAGCCAGCGGCCAGGGCTTCGCCAGAGGGAGGCAGCGGACACCTGGCCTGACTCTCACCAAGTTTGTGAGCTTGGGCCAGTTGACTGATTTAAGCCTTGACTTTCCCAACAGTAAACTGGGGATAATAATCCAGCTAGAAAAAAGGAAGAGAGTAGAGAATCTTTTAAAATTGATGAGGCAAAAGACACCTCCAGCCCTGAAGGGACTTAACAGTGAAGGAAAAGAGAATTTCAAAATGATGTGCAGGGTACTCCTCAGACACTCTGTATAAAAACAGAAGGAAAAAACGGAAGTCCCAGCAGCGCTCCCATGAAACAGAGCCTGAACTATGAAGCCTTTTGGGCTTATCTGCAAGACGTTGGGCACTGCAGACAGGAGCAGCCTAGACACCCAGGAGGGCCGGCTTTTAAAACAACCCATTACTAGTGACTGAACTTAAACCCAGCAATATTGCCACTGACATACACTCGTTCTAAACATTTATCTTTTTATTAGAGCGACTTTTACAGGTAAGGCACAGTACTGAACCATCTTTATTCCCACCCCCAATTATGTTTTAATAGACACTTTTTATCAATGATCATGTTCTCTAGACAAGTACCAGTACTAGTACAGGTACTAATTATTTCTACCAAGGTGCTCACAACGCTGACACTATTTCTAATGATCACACATGGAATGAACTCCAACTCTGGATGTGGTGGGCACAGGTATCAGCCACTTGCTGAGTTTTAAATGTCTTATAATTCCCTGTCTAACTCTAATTCTCCTGGGTTTACAGTCTTCACGTTCAGCAATAATAAATTTACGGAGGCAAAACAAAGCAACAGAAGTAACTTCCTAAATAAAGTGCCCCAATTTAAGATGAAACCAGTTTTTACCCTCCCTTCTAGAATGTTAAAGCATGATAAAAAAAAAAGGCTTGGTTTCACTGTTTTTCTCTTACACAAAACGTATATTGTTAATACACATTCTTCACAACTCCACTTACCCAAAAGCCAACACTGATTACTACTGATATTTCTTTGGGCTAGTCAGATCTTGTTTTATTTTTCCTCAGGAACACTGTTTGCATTTTACCTTACCCACAGGTACATATACTACATTAAAATGATTCTAATCAGAAGGTTTCTTTTATAGCTGGAGAAGAAAGCCATAACTTGTTGACAACATTATATAGCTTGTCTAGGAGAGACTTGCACATTAAGAAGAAAAGGGGGCTGTGCCCTTAGAGAAGCTAAAAAGGAAGGGCTAAGAGTTCAGGTTCGGACAGTAATGAGCAGTTTGCTCTGAATGGCAGCAGGGAACAGAGAAAAGGCCGAACCCAGCAGGGGTAGGAGCCCAGCAGCCCTGTGAGAAGAAAGAGAACGGCCTTCTCTCTACATGGAGAGATAAATGCTTATAGACAGAGGTTAAGACATTGAAATTCAGGTTGCACAAGACTATGCAATAGCTACCTTATTTTTATTTTCCCCTTTGCTCAAACACTTGGATTGGCTTATCAAGAGAAATGATTACCTTTTTTGTTTTTCTGGATCTAAAAAGGCATCTTTTAAAACAAATTACCTGCCAAGAAAGTTGCTCACTTTTCTCCTCGACTCACCCCACCTGGGAGTTGGGTCTGTGCTTCGAGAAAACCAATTACAGGAGCTGCTCATTTCCAAGGAACCCTTGGTTAGCTGTTTACGGTTTCAGCAGCAGAAATGACTAACCTGTCGTCACAACAGGCCTCCTTTAACATAATTTCCAATCTGTGCATCTTACACCGGAACTTAAATCTCCAAAAAAGTTCCAAACTCCTGGTCCTGGAGGGCTTTTCCCTGATTTTTACAGCCTCACTTCCTAGTTGCCCAGATTGACTTCTACCTCACCAATCCTCATCAGCTCATCTTGACTGAACTGAACATTTACAGGTCAAGGCTTTGTCGGGCAAAGCCACCCTATTCCTGCAAGTGGCAAGTTCTTCGAGTGCAGACCGGCCTGCAAAGGGAGAGTGAGCAGAGGCACTTTTATATGGGGTGAAGTTCCAGCAGAAAAGAACTTAAACACTAGCACGTCTTGGCGTATTTCAGCTCCTGCCAATGTAACTATCTATAGGGTCACTGGTCCCCACGCCCTAAAGCCAGCCTGCCAGATCCGCCATCCCTCTCTGTAGGCTTTATGGGGCCATTTAATGAGGTGATAATGTGTGAGACATCTCACAGGGCATTTCAGCTCCCACAGCAATGCTTTTAAACACCCACACCCCTTTTCTTCCCAGAAACTGTGCACTGGAAGGAAAAATGTGTTCCAAACCCAGGATGGGGATTTTGGTACCAAAGTTAGTGGACTAGCTCATGACTAGCTTTAGGTGACTAGAGAAACAGCGAGTTTTTGGAGTTGACTTTAGTCTGTCAATGGCATCACCCGAAGCATGTGTCAACAATGCAGCCACCATGGAGGACTGGTGGGCAGCGTTCCAGGCGTTTATCCCTAAGAAAGTTTAAGAACTACTTTCTCAATCCATCATCAGGGATCTGGACATTTTCTTCTTCATTTGTTTTTGAAACTTAATCCCAGAGTAGGAAGATACTCAGCCATAGGCCAATTCTCACTTCAACAGCTCACGAAAATGGAAACTTGAAAGCAGTACGAGCAGGATTAGAAATCTTGACTAGGTTCAACACCTACCTCCCCCACTTCCAATTTCCAAGTGTCAAGACTTATGACGCATCTCATTTCATCTCCTACAACCACCACCTGCTGGTTGGGGAGTCAGTTATTATCTCCAATTCACAGATTAAGAAACTGGGCTGGGAGAGGCTAAGTGACTTGTCTACCATTATAATTTCCCAAGAAGCCAATTCCTGTGAATATTTGAATAAAAGATAAAATGAGAGCTACTGGATTCCGTAATCGTTACTCCTTGCCGCAACCTCTTCTAGTGTTTTGAAAGACTGTCTGCTGGGTAAATCCAAGAGCCTCTTCTGCTACCTTGGTCAGTACATAATGGCTGTGTTCCATCACATGGGTTTTCTTTCAGGAGTGAGATTACAAGAAGCTACGGGGGAGGGGGTATTAGCTAAATGATAGAATTTGTCTAAAATTATACCGATGACCAAGGGGTTTTAGAATTCCCAAGTCAAATTAAGGACCTAAAGGTAACTGGTGTTTGCTGGTGGTTTTGGAATGCTGTGGGCTTGGGTGTGTGTGTCGTGGGTGGAGGTAAAGGGGGCTGGGTCACGTCCTTGGGATCCTAGAGTTAATCTGGAAGGTTCTGAATGTGGGGTCTTCTATAACTGGGCACAAGATCTTGTTGGCATATTCACCTCAAACACAACTCCCCTTTTTCCCAGGGAGGGCGAGGGTCTGGGGGAGAGGTAGCACCCTGGGCGGGGAGGATTCACTGAGGAAGAAAGGGTGTCTGCAGCACTGCAAAGCCCCACTCTGCCAGGAGGCTTGGCTAAAGCAAGAGCAGTTTATAATGACACCTCCACGCAGCCACATGGCTGCCTTGGGCAGTCCCTGTTGTGGATGCTTAGCACACAACCCCACTGGACATGTCACAGTGGAGGGGCAAGTCTTCTCTTGGAGAGTACCTGGCCTACAATGAGTGTGCTCAATGCTAGTGGCTTTGTCCACCTGGGAGGGATGAAGGGCGGGGGGAAGTGACACAAAGCCAGGTGAAGGAGCTGTTCAGAGAATCAAGTGTGTGTGCCTGCACTCTGCGAGTTTCAGAGGCATGACGGTGACATGCGGGAAGGTGTGAATCTTGACGCGAGCCTACTTCCCCTGCCATTCACTCTTCAAATCTAAGTGACTGACCTACTGGCAGGTCCGAGTGCACCAGGGCCCTGGGTACCCTCCCTGGCTCACCCCCGCCCAGGTCAGCGCAGCCTCTCCGCGTGTACACAGCCCCACGGCCACACAGCACTCACACGGTGCTGATCTAAGCTCAGCTAGGGCTGCCCTGAGCTGTAAGAAACAGCCAAATTTCTTAATTCTGAAATGGTCATCCTTCACTCGGATGGCTAAGAGGCACCTCAGACTTAATGTGAACATAAGACACGTCCTGATTTCCCCACCAAACCTGTTCCTCCTCTAGGGAGCCTGTTTCACCAAATGGCACCGGGTTCACCAGCTGGCCTGTTTCCGCTCCTGCCCACGGGGGCCACAGGAACTAGCTCCTGCCAGCCCCTGCGACCTCATCGCGCCCTCCCCTTATCCACCACCGTCTCCCCACACTGGCTTTTTTCTGTTCAATTCCATGAGCTCGGTTCTCCCTCTGGCCCCTGTACCCTCTGCCCAAAAGGCTTTTTGATCACAAAGGCTGGCTCATTACACCACACCCAACCCAGCTCCTCAGGGAACTTTACCTGGCCCTGCAGTCTGAAGCAGCTACCTAGTCACTTTCCATCACGTCGTCTTAGTTTACTTATGTGCACTCATGTGTTCAACAAATGCCAACTACATACTTGAATGAATGAGGATACAGGGCCAGTAAACCAGGGTTGTAAGTCGGCACTGGCATGGTCATACTTGGGTTTTATCACTTCAGAGTAAAGGACGGACTGAAGGGGGTCAAACTAAAAGGTCAGACTGATTCAGATGTTACTGTGATGAGAAAGGATGACGGTTTGGACAAGGAGAGTGGTGACAATGAAGATTGAGAGAGATCTGTTATTCAGGAAATAAAAACAACAAGATATAGTTACTGCCTGGATGGGGAAAACAGGTAAAGGAGAGGAGTCTAAGATGGCCCTAAGATTTTCGGTTGGGGCAGGACATGGAACTAAGTAGCGGACACTGATGTCTGCATATTCTGGTTTTGAGTGAGACCAGTGGGCAGCTCGACAGAGAGCTGAAACTTGTGTTTTGAATGTCATTAGGTCATATTCTCATACAGGAACTGTCCCTCCGCCTTCTGAGTCAAAGTGGAGGCTGTCCTGTAGATTAGCGGTCCCCAACCTCTTTGGCACCAGGGACGGGTGGCTCCTATGGGAGGGAGTCTAATGCCTGATGATCTGAGGTGGAGCTGAGTCAATGATGTTAGTGCAGGGGAACGACTGCACATACAGATGGAAGCTTCGCTGGCTCGCCTCCTGCTGTGCAACCTGGTTCCTAACAGGACACCCGACTGGTACCAGTCTGCGGCCCTAAGGTTGAGGACCCCTGCTCTAGATGGTCATTCTAGGACAATCATCACCTGTTCGGACCCTAAGGTGACTAACCTCTGAATCTCAAATTTCTCTCTCAAGAGGCGCACACTGGCACATGTGAACAAATGTCCTCTGTAACGCAGACTGAACCTGTGACCGTCCTTGGCGTGCTGTACCTCACAGCGAACTATGAGGATAAGCACTAAGGTACCTGGCTGACTGTCCATCTCCTGCCCATTAATCCTTTCCCTGAAACTGTAAAGTAGCATATAAAAAAAAGTGTCACTCAGTCTCATTACCAAAACATTTTAACATTTGCCTCCAATTTTTTATACAAAGATTAAAATTCTAAACAGCACCGTCACAAATGATTTCCAATTACATGTTTTTTAAAATAAACACTTTAAACGGCATCCGAAGGCCTACCAACCACCACTGGACATTACTCTGCTCTTCACACGTTTTTCTTAAGATAGCCTGAGAGTCACAGGTTCGCACTGTACTGACCAGGTATGTAAGGAGTGTGCGGGCTCCGAGGCTGACCTAGGCCCTGGGGAACAAATCCAGTGAGGAAGACAGTCACAGTACGTTGCTAAGCAGTGAGACAGGTATAACAGGAGTGCTGGGAACGAGGTGACTGGTGCGCTGGATTTTTAAATCAATGTGCTTTTCATGAACAACAGTGGATTAAAATGTCCAGGCCTGCTGGGAGGTACAGCAAACAAATATATTTCATTTTTGAGGGCTGCCCTTTCAAAGCATTAATATAAAATTCTGATTCCTTCCAGAGGGAACTCTATCTAGAAACAAGAGACTCACCTGGCAGTGATCCTACTGCTTATCTTAGTGACCAACTGTCCCCCAAACTAGCTCTAAGTAGTGTTTGGATGAAACAATAACTTTCAAGCAAACCAAAGGTCTACACCTGACATCTGTCTTAACCAAGTTCTAAACTTCACAGACCCTGTTTTCAAAGCGTGGAACCACCTGCATCTCCACAGAGCCAGTTGCAATGAATGTGCCTGCGAGTTATTAAATGAACATATGTTTTACGAGACACTCTTCCACTAGCTGCCTAGCGAAACAAGTAAGAAGTGAAATGCCTCCATGGCTGATGTCACTGCAGCTGGGTCTCACTCCCATCAGAAGAGATCAGGCCCACTTCAGACCTGAAGCCTATTTCAGATGGAAATTTGTTATTTTGCTGACCTTGGTCTTACATGCATCTGCTTCTGTGGCAGTTCTTCAGTTCTATTCTCATAAGGCACATCACCTGACAGCAGTATACTGCCAACGTATTCAAATTAAGTGTCGGCTCATAAGCATGCACAGGCCAAATCACTCCACTGTACCTGGCTTACAGAGATGGGGTCATACAGGGCTGAATTTTCTCTTCAGTTTGACTTCTACCCAAAAAGCTTTATGACTGAGACATACCTTTACTAAAATGACACCTTCCAGGGCTGACACCAGCCTGCAGTACTTATTTCCTTTAAAACCACCTCAACTCAACAGCCTCTAGGAATAGCTTAGTGCCCACTAAGGAAGCTACCTGATCTCCAGTGAGGTTAATTTTACCCTTAAGAGTCCTCTGTCATCGTCCTATTAATAGATGAAAAGACTTTAAGAGCTCTAATGCCTCATTTAGGTGGAACTCCTGAAGAAAAAACTTCTATGTATCTGAATTTTCTAGACAACTGAAGTTATTCAGACTAGGAAAAATATGCACAGAAAAAATGACAACAAATTGAGTTACATTAAAATTCTAAATTAATGATCAATGGAGATAAAACATTAAAATAAATTGGGAGCAAGAGCAATATCACCAAAAGAAATGAAATTAAAAAGAAATTAAATATGTAAAGAACATCCAGTGTCACGGAGGGTGCAGAAGAAAGTAGGCTCACGGGTATCTGTGGGTGACCACAGCTCACTGTGATCCTTTTTTGGTGAAGCCACCAGATAATACCCATCAAAAAACATACAATGTTTTGCACTTTTTGACTTAGGAGTTCAACATATGCAAAATTTCCTCCATATAAAACTCTACAACTAAAAATGTTTACTGCTGCATGAAAGATAACAAATTAACTGGAGACCTCAATGTCCAACAGTGCAGGAGTACTCTGATAAACTACATATATATTAAACAAAACCCCACAGATTAATGTGAAAATTAAAATTTAAAAAATTAAGTGAAAAAGGAGACTTGTCCCTATAATGTAATGGTGGAGACTTCAGTCTCATCTAGGAGCAGGATGAGGACCACCTCAGAAGGTTGTTTTGAAGTTTAAATGTGGTCACTCATGGACACAGCTCTGAAAGCACTCAGTACATGTTGGCAATCATTATTACACTATTATCATATAGAATAGAAAAAGCACATGGTCAAAATCTAGAAAAGAGGCAAATTTGTTGGGTTACCATGACCCTGACTGACTGACCAACATTACTATTAGTTTTACAGTATGAATTATGTCATTGTTATTTACTTTATGTAAATAACCTGTAATACTTTTATAAAAGGTATTTCCTATTACAGTGCTCAGCGCCACCTCCAGACCCTGTGGCCATGCTGTCATGCTGTCTCTTCCAGTGCCTTCTCCCATGTTTCCTGTTGCTTCCTGTGAGTGGAGCTGTCTCAGGCCCTCAGAAAGCAGGTGTGTCTACCCCTGGTGACAACCCTAACTTCCGAGCCCATCTGATAACACAGTGAAGGGCACACCTTAAGCTACGTTCTGGACTCTGAGAAAATTGGCTGCTGCTGTGCACAGTAAGGTTTTTTTCTGAGCCCATAAGAGTAATGTTTCACGTTAGCTCTTTCTCGTTGTAATTAAATGCAATTTGGTATTCCACTGTGTTACCAATAATGTCAGTATCTTGAAAAAATTATTAGAAAAATAAAAACAGCAAGTTATCCCTTCTGTACTCCCCCTACCCTGTTGTATTTTAGGCAATAATTTTATGATAACAATTTCTTTGATATTTTCAAGGTCCTCTGTGGGATTTTATTAAATATAACACAGATCTCATGATTTTCTATCACCCCCCCTCAGATTTTTTTGCAACTCGATTTAAAAGTCTTCCAGTTTTATATCTATTTAAAAAGCTGAATAAAAGCACTCCTTATTAAAAAATACTGCAATAGAGACCTAGAGTACTGATTGATCTAAACACGTGTATTAGGCTTTAATACTTAATATTTTCTTCTGTCAGCTACGTATCAGGCACAAACTGTGATGTCTTCCTTTTCTTCCTCAATCCCTTCTTTTCTGTTACTTGTGTCTCACCTACCCCCCACCCCACCCACCGACTTGCTTGCTAAGCTAGAAACCTCAGCTTCATTTCTCACTTTCCTTTACCCACTACACCTAAACAGTTTCTAAATTCTACTAACTTTAGAATCCAAAATGTTTCTAGTATCTGTCCACTCCTGGTTCCCTTTACTAATTACTCAACTCTTCTCATCTCTCCCAACACCTTTCCCAAGTTTCTTTTATAAAACACACCTGATCCTGTGATTTTACACACTTAGACCTTAGGTAATCACTATCAAAAATATACAGCTCAAAAAACAAAACAAAAACACAGTTCACAGGAATACTAATGCTTTTACTTAATGTGCAAGGCAGGTTTTATTATTTACTTCCTTCCTTTTGCATTTTCTCTTGAAGAATCTAATACCTGAGTGTCCATGTGGGCTAAATGCTATTTCATAAGACAGTAATAAATACTACACCTTAAATCTCTCACACCCTGCTCCCCTAAAACATCAGTTTTCCACGAGAGAAAAAAGGGAGGAAAATGTTTGTTTTGTATGCAGAGCAACTTTCCTACCCAAGAGGGTGAGGTGTAGAAGACACTCCTGGGAAGAACCACTAACGGTGCCAGAATGGACTGACACAAACCGAGTGAGCTCAGTGACAGGAACACATCCTCACTGAAACCACATGTGAGGACACCACTCTAAGGCAGGCACCAGGCCACAGTATTTGCCAAACATTTCCTTATACTTTCCAAAGAAGAACTAGTTCAATGCTCATGCCAACCTTCTTTACAGTAGGCGCTATATTTATAGATTCATAGATGAGGAAGATGAAGTACAGAGGTTAAGTGACTTAAGCAGATGAAACAGTGTGACTCCAGAGCTCTCACCCAGGCCCCCTCCCCCCGCCACACAGCTGCAGAGCAGGAGGACGTAGGCAGAAAAGTGAGGGGACTCTCTGAGGGCCACTATTAATTAAGCTGACTGGACTTTCCCTTCTCAGACTGCAATAAATGGGAAGATGAGAAAGAGGAGACTGGTCTGCAGTTGCCGGCCTTCGGGGTCCTGGAAAACTGGCCTGAGACTGGGGCTTGGGTACTGGATACGAGAGGCTGTGTCTCCTGACAATGCAAGGCCCATGTGGAAACTGTGTGCAGATGAGGCGCTGCTGTGAACACGAGTCGCAGCCTTCTCAGTCCAGGACCTGTGCTTTGCCTCCCTCTGGCCCTGGGACCCAGACCGAGGCTCACTCCCCAGAAATGAATGAAGGTCCCTCACTGGACTTTAACCTGGATCTGTGCTGGTTTTCCAGCAAGAACGCAGATGATGGCTGACTGGAAATGGGTACCTACCTTACATGCTATTGGGCCCTGTTAGTTCTTTTAACATACTAGCAATAACTAGTTTCCGTCCTCAGGAATGAATGATTTGGCCTAATATACAGTGCCTGTCAATATTCTTATTTATGGTCCTTTATCATTTCAGAGAAGAGTCAACCCCTAATAAGTTTTCATTTAAAACTGGGTGCAATGCTTCTCTCATCATTTCTCTACCCCTAAAAGAAATAAACAGATTGCAGGAAGACTGAGAGTCTCTCAATTTGTTACCATTTATCCTGTAAGGTAACATAAGCAATAAAATTCAAAATTGCAATTTTCCTTAGAATTTAGAAAAGCCAAGTCCTGAAGGAAAATTAACCCTTCTCTGAAAGTTTAGCCTCAAGGTCATCATGTAGTGATAGAGAAAACTACGTGTTAAAAAATAGGTAATAAAATAATTACACAACTTTCTGCTATACACTAAAAGTCATGAGGATAGAGAGACGAACAGGACTTGGTGCCTGGATGTGTAATGCAGACAAGGCTGTGACAGAAGTATAACAAGGACCAAGTGACTGCCAGAGAGAAGGGGCTGGTCAGATAGGGAGTGTAGAAAGCCTGGAGAAAGGAACGAAGAGAGAATGTGGGAATGTGAGCCCAGACACAGGTGAGGGAATAGAAGAGTGCACTCATGAAACGTGTGTACAGGTGAAGAGGGACACGAGTTCAGAGACCAGGAGTGTGTGGAAGGCTTTAGCTATACCTGCGCTGATGACAGCGTCCTTGCTCGGTTACTGACTCAAGGAGCACATAGACAGGAGTTCAGGGAGCACCTAGGATAACACCTTGATTTTCCAGATAACCAGAGGGGCTAACTGACCTGCTTTTGACGTTTCAACATGCAGTCACATTTTTATAGTGCAATCAATGTATGAATACTTTTACACTTGTTGAATCATATTTTTGTCACAATTTAAAGCAAATTGAGGATGTTAGAGTGAGAAAGTTTCATCCATTATTTAAATTTGTATTAAAAATAAACTTTAAATATAATCTTTAATATACTGATCCAAAAATATTTAACTTAAAACCAGATCTTTAACTTATAATGTTAAGCATTTATTTAGAAGGGGTGCTGTACCTAGGTGGTGGAGGGGAGATGAGAACAAGGGTAGGCAGCTCTCCATACAAGAGTGTACAGTCTCAAGGGACACACCAGAGATCCATAGCCACCAGATCCACCTGCTGCCACAACCCTGAAGGCCTTCACATTCCTAAATGTATCAAATATGATTTTTACATACCAAGTTATATGGATGTTTATTTAGAAGCAATTGCCTCTGTCACACCACCCATGCCAAAGGTCATTGTGGATTCACATATACAATTACACCAAGGTAAGTAAGCAGAGGTCAAAATTTGACAAAACCAGAGGACTGCACAGAAATGAATTAATTCCCACACTCAGAAAAGGAAGGAGAGAGAAGATCATCTGTACAAGAATGTTCTAGTTTTCAGCAATTTTCAGAGTAGTGTGACACTTATATGGAGAGGAGCTACTGTCCCTTGAAAACTTCGTATTATTTTGTTATAATATCACGCTTGTCAAAACACCTGATAAATATGTAAGCCAAAATGGATCTCTAATGAAATATGTAGCTTTATCTCAACATGATAGGATTGAGAGCATGCTTATTAAGCAGACCAAAACTGAATGCATCTGCTAAAACCTAAGATAAAACTAGTCTCAAAGTGACCTTGACAAACTGAAACATCTATCAAATTAAATTTAAAAAGGCAAGTTAGTGTAATTTTAATTTGTTCTTGAGTACATTAAGAAAAGGAGAATAAAAGCTAGACAAAACAGAAAAGGATCTTGTAGTCATAGTAAAACATCAGCTCAGAGAGCCAAGAAGCAGAATTTTGTAAAACATTTTTAAAATCAACACATTGCTGAGCTACACTACCTCAGTGTGTGTCACTGCAGTCAAGCTGTCCTTTATTGTATGGGTAATGGATTGGTATCTTCTTCCTTCTTATCTTACTGGGTGGCTTGGGAGAATAAAACAGAAGTGCAAGCATACTGAAATATTAAATATACAAGGCTAGCAATCTATTCTAAAAGAAGGACGTAAAATAGGGTCAAGGAAAGAGAAAGTTATTATTTTTAAAGGGCATAGTGAATGGGTACAATATAAAGAAATAAGCTTAAAGCTGCAACATGACATTTGTTTAAATTGGTCATAAAACTAATATGTTATATGTTAGTTATACCTCAATTTTAAAAAGTTGTTCAACTGTTTGTATTCTGAAACCTGTTATTTTAAAAAGAGATGGTGGAATGTGCGGTCCTGATGGAACCGTCATAGAATCCAAAAATCTAAGTTTAGAGCCCCTACGATATAGAAGTGTAGGGACAAAATACCTGTCTTTATATCTGTTACCTTTAAATAAAGCATTCCAACTTTTTATCACGTAGAACATATAATTCGAAGCACTTTTGAAACAACTGAGGCTGCAATTAATATTTTTAAAAATAAAAGTACTTGTAATGAATGTTCTCTAATATACTTCATGTCATTCTAACAATTTAGTCAATGAGAGCTGTGGGGGATGAATAAAGAGAGAAACTGATTTATCTTATTCAGTGGATTTGTTCCAATTATAACATTCTGGATTTTATTTGGGGATTAAAGCTGACAAGCAGTAGACTAAATTGTCACTTTTTGAAGTCATGAATTCCCAATTAGGAATTTTAAAAGGAGGCCTGCTGTTCTCCACCCTTTTGGGGATGGAGGTAACTGTGATTTAGGGTAGTCACATGACTACTGGGCACCTTCTCCCTCCTACACACTAGGCTCAGAGAGACACAGGATCTAGGACTTTGCTGGCAGGATTTAACCTGCTGACTACTGGTTACCAATTATTGCTATAGAATGTCTGAAAGTTTACACATAAAATTTACTCTGAGATAATAATTTATGTTGAAATAAAGAAAACACTGACATTAGGACTGGGACACACACCAAGAAGTAACAAATAAACAAAACAACCCACCACATATTGTATCTTTTAGAGCAAAGTTGGCAAGCAGGCCATGAACTGGGGCAAGATGATGATTAATGAATTACTGAGTGCTTAGAACTGACTATTTAAATAATTTTACATTTTAGGATTTTAAATGTTATATTTCTACAGGACTTTTGCATTTTAAAATGTCATTGTATCTAAGAAGTAAATCTATTCAAACTTGGAGTTTGGGAGTGACATTGACGATTGTGACAGTGAAGGAAACAGAAAAAAAGACCATTGTGTATGTGTGGGGGTCTCAGTAAGAAAGGCAAGCTCCTTGTATGACTGAATTAGAATGCTCTAACTTAAAATGTATATAAATTTCACATTAATTACATTTTGACTACAGTTTATGAGTACTTACTTTTTATCTGACACAAACTCTGGGGATGATGCAATGATAAAATATAGTGCTTTTGAAGAAGATGTAAGAGGAGAGGAGAGACATAAGAGTGTACTTGTGTATAAAGTACACAAGAACACTATGATTCTGGCTAATAAAAACCTTATTAACTATGATTGAAAGTCATTTACATACATATCGAGTATGTTTTAATTATAAATTAATACAAAACACTCATCTGATTAAATATCATAGATGGAACATACATTTACATATGTCGCCTTCCCACAAAACTTATAAGACAAATTCATGAGAACATGAAGAATGGGAGAGGAAACAAATAACACACACACATGAGATGGCCAAATTCTGGGAGCTAGAAATAAACAGTAAGTGATTAAGCAGACTGAAAGGAAGCAGAGAGGAATGAGTGCAGTGGAGGAGCCACTAGAAAGCCAGCCACCCCATGGCACAGGGCCTGGGAAGAAGGTAGAGGTGTCTCAGAAGGGGGATGGAATGCGTGTGCAAGAGGCTGCCAGAAACCAGACCACTAGCCCAGAGTTAGTAGGAGGAGTTAGGTCCCTAAGTCTTCCCCATTCAACCAGGTAACTGTCTCCTCAGAAGGATATTCTGAGAAGAAAAAGCTCTTGAAAATATCAGAAATGAAAATAAACAAAATGTTAGATGATAAAGTTGAAGAAAGCATGGAGAAATTACAATAAAAAGCCAGAGAGAGGAACACAAAACAGGAGAGAAAGGATAAAGCCAGAGGATCAACCTAATTAACAGGAATTCCAGAAAGAGAGAACAGGGAAACCAGAGGTAAGAAAATTATTCCAGAAACAAACTTTCCAAACTGAAGGTGTATTTATAGATGACAAAAATCTTGCAGAGTAGTCAAACAACAGTGAAAAGACCAACATGAGGCCTATCATTTTGAGATATCTGGAGGGAACCTGAGAAGATCCTCAAACCTTCCAGAGAAAAAAGGCAGCACACAGGTAATGGCTGACAATCAGAACTCCAGCCCCTTCAACTGTGATCCTAGAAGCAACGGGGCGAGCCAGGAGCCATGACAGGTGAGAGAAAATGATTTCAAATCTAGAATTCTATATCCAACCCTTAATTAAATGTGACTGTGGAAAAGACATTTTCAGTAGATAAGATCTCAACACATTCACCTCCCATGCACCCTTTCTCAGGAAAATGCTAAAGGATGATGCATTCTGTTACATGTGGGTGCGGACTAAGAAGGGTGAAGATGGGATTAAGGAAAAGGCATTCGAAAGAGGGAAGAAGTAAATGACAATGATGACGAACGCCCCAGGATAACAGGTATGGAGTAGACCTAAAGAATAAATATCCCGATTGGAAAGTCTGAATTAGAAAGATGTAGTCCAAGAAAATAGAAAGCCAATTAAAATATGAACAATAATTCTAGAGAAATGAAAAGTTTTAGAAAGAAATGTAACCAAAGTACACATCATAAGTATTACAGTCAGATGCTAAAAAGGGGGAAAAAAGGATCAATGAGTAACACAAATAGCAGTAAAAGTTTACTGTTTAGAAACAGGAAACCGGCAGAGGATTTGGGAATCTGGTCTGAGGAGGGGGTGGAGCAGGGATGTCTGTTTTAATCAGCTGTATGGAACTAACATGACTTTGTAAGTGACAGACACGTGTTACTGATAAAGGTCAAAGTTAAACGAGTCTTCCAAATGCCTTCATTTTCTGCCCATTACCTGGGCCTGCAGACTTTCATCTGGAGTCACCATGTGACAGGTAAGCACAGGACAGTCAGGCCAAAACGAGTAAAGGTGGAAGAAACAGAACCAAAAACAAGAAAAAGAGCAAGCTGGTACTCACCATCTCTCTGGCTATTTCCAGCGCTTCCTGCAGGCCATAGAGCCTGCCACAGACCAGGTAGATGCCATTGGCCCAGAGAATACAACCCTCGTGGACCCAAAATTCATTGCTGTCGAGAGGTAGTTCAGGGATTTGTAACTCCAGCTCGGGGCCACCTTCTGAAGTGGTGGGCACGGAGGGCTTTGAGTCCAAAATAGTCTTTTCGCTGCTGCCCTCTGCGGTCGCTTTTTTACAAGGGAGCCCCCGGGACAGGGACCGAGGGCCTCCGCCACAGTCTTCCGAGCGGTGTCGCCGCTTGAACCTGGGGTGGGCGGCCAGGCTCCTCTGCTCCTTCTGCTGCTGCTGCTCCTCCTCCTCCTCAGTGTCCGTCTTGGAACCGTTGGAAGCGCTTTTGTGCCGTACCTTGACTTTGCTCTGCATTTCCGTGGCCCTCTTAGGGGGTGGGTTCTTCGGGAGAGTGGCTGCATAATCTTGTGGATAAAAGGGTCCAAAGAGGTCACCCATGTTCCGGTAACTGGCCCACTTGCCACAGAGACAGCAAACCAGGTGCCCCATAACAGAAGACTCTGTCACCACTGGTCCCTGCAGCATAAAGGACGAAGCTGGGAGTGCCTTGCTTTCAGTGCTGCTGGGTGGAGGGGTCAGAGACCTCTGTCCCTTCCGACCCCTCACCAATTTGGTCTGTTCTTCTTCTTCAGCATTGATGATTGTACAAACGGCTCCAAGTTCACACTTATTTACTACATGGATGTACGGGAAAAAAGACTTGTTCTTGGCGTCGGTTTTATCCAGTGGCTGGGTGGCATACTTCAGTTTGATCTCTGGTTCCTGGGGCTCCACGATGGGGACGGCCTGTTTGGTTTTCCGTTTCCTTGGCTGTGCCCCAGTCTTCCTCCTCTCCCTTCTCTGCCTCTGCTTTTTTGGCTTCGGCTCTCCATCTGCAGAACCTTCTGGTATCTGAGGGGGTGGAGGGGGTGGAGGTGGGGGCTGCTGCTGTTTCTTTTGCTTATTCACACTACCAATGGGTCTCCCCTTCTTCTTTCCGGAAGGGAAATACCCCTTCGGGGGGAATCCTTCTTGCTTGGGGGAAATCGTCACTGCATCGGTCTCCTTCTCTTCAGCCTTAGGGTTGGCCTCAGGGACCAGTGCACCCACTGGAGGTCCATTCTTTGAGTCAGGGAAGAGTAAAGGTGCTGCCCCACCCAGGGAACCATCTGGTCTCCCTTGGTTACCCCCAGGCTTCTGTGAGGTTGCAGACGTCATGGCACCAGGGAGTTCCTTTCCAGCAGAGACTGTATCTGGGTGTGCCTCGGTCTTCACTTTGTCGTCCCCACTGCCACGCCACTCCTCTGAAGACCTCGCAAGAGGCTTCTCTACGTTCAACTCCTGGTTTGTTGGACAGACTAGGTCAGATGACACCTCACCTTTTCTCTTCTCCATCTCGGCATCCTGAGCAGTAACACTCCCACCGTCGGGAGGGCCACTCTTCAACGACAGTATGTCATCCAGAGTAACTGTGTCTCCCCCAGCCTCTGCACTGTTCGAGGACGCACTCCTCCTAATATTTGGGGATGTGATCTTCTGAACTATAGCTTCCAATTTCAACCCCCGCCCTTTCCGTGGGGGCAGAATTTTGGTCTTAGCAGGACTTGTGAGCGTAACGGCAGGGCAGTTTCTACTGTCTGGACCCGGAAGGTCCTTTGCGGATTCCCTCTTAGGGATGGACTTGAAGTCCTGACTGTGAGAAAGATGGGCATAGGAATTGAACGCTTTATCAGCACCTTCTTTTGATGGGTGCAGGAGGCGTCCTTTATCTTCGGTGGTACTGTTCTTCATGTCTTGTGACTGTCTCTTACTGGGAATGGGAGAGATAAAAGAACGGACGCGTCTCCTCATGATTAAGGGGTTCTGAGATGAGTGATCCTCTTGACCTGGAAGCCTCAGCATAACGTTACTAGGTTTGGACGACTGTGTGGACTCAGCCAGCCCATGCCCATCGGTGTCATGGGGTGGTCCATACCTCTTTTGATTGGACATCCCTGGAGGACAACTGCTTTTGGCTGGAGAAGTCTGCCGAGAAAGATCCCAGCAAGATTCTTGTAACTTCTGGGAGCCGTGCTTCAACTCGATGCCTTTGTTAGACAGCCCGTCACTGGCCATGAGGCAGCGCCCACCTTCCTGACCGCTGGGGTCGTGGTAAGTCCCCATCGGTGGGCCGTACATCATACCATCTTTGTCGTTTTTCAGAGGGCTCCGCACTCTGTCTAGAAACTGTTGCTGCCTTGGGCTCTTCCGCGGCCCTTCCTGCCTGTGCTGGGCTGCTGCAATCACTCCCTGAGCAGAACTGCTGCTCCAGTCTTTATACTCTTCCTGTTGCTGTTGGTACATCTGCCTCTTATAATGGAGCTGAGAATTCAAACCTGCGTTGGGGTCCCCATAGGCATGGGCTCTAGTGTTTGTGTGATAAGCAGAGGCCAGGCTTTCTGAGTTGGGAGAAAAGGGAGCGTGTAAAGAACTCCTGTTGGCCCGCTCTGAAAAGGTCATGTGTGGGTTCATGTGATGAGGGTCTCCTCCTGGGCCCCTGCTCCTCCCAGGGGACATCTTCAATTTTTCTGAAAAGTCGTGATACTGAGAAGGGGACCGACCCCTCATGCTTTCTCGACCACCCACTCTGCCAGGGACCCGGCGCATTGGTGTGGGCCTGCTGTCTTGCGGGCCATAGTCTGAGATGGAATCGTGGGTGGCTGCTCCAGGGCTGGCATTGCCTCGGTAAGACTCATGCTTGATGCTACCAGGATGGCAGTGGTCTCCGGACTTCTTGTTGTTGAAACTAGCCTGGGATTTGGATTGCTCAAAGTCTTCCTCTTTTATCTGCCCGCTCTGGGATTTCAGCTTTGTTTCCATGGACACCAACCCACCTGGAAGAATGACCGACTGGCTTAAACTTGGATTGAGACGTTCATTCCTCCCAAGTCTGGTGTCGGCACCTATGTGTCCCAGTGAGTGAGCCCCTGGGTCCCTGACAATCTGTCTTAGCGGAGAAATATCACAGATCACCGACCTTCTTTCAGAGAGGGAACCCCCGGGCTCATGGGCTGATGACTGAGGCTCTATTTCAAACTTTCTGGGAATTGGATAGTCAGCCAAATTGATCTGTTTCATTTCGGGAGCTGTGCTGCTTGATTTCCTCTCCCAGGGGCCCCAATGGGGGTTTTCTAATAGGGACCCGATGCTTTTGTTCAAAAGGCCCCTGCTAGCTAATTCATTGGTTTGACTAATTAAGACATTGGGCCGCGTGGCTCCTTCCAGGCCACCGGCCATGCCCTGGTGCTCCTGAGTACTCCTGGAGTACCTCCTGTCAGGGTGGTGGTGGTAACCCTGAAGTACTTCCTGCAGGAGGCTGGGAAACTTCTCGTTTCTGCCCTTCCGTTCCCCGTGGCCAGGGAAATCCCCCTTATCCTGTCCAGTAGGATACTGAGGAAAGCCACCGATGCCTCTTGGCACAGCTGACCCGAAGCTGTCTTTGTAACTGTAGCGCAGGCTTCCGGGGGATTTGCTAGGTTCCGTTCTGCCTATAAAGCCAGGGCCCACAGTGGGGTGCGCACTCTGGCCATTGCCCTCTCCGTTGTGGTTGGAGTTGTTATCTCCACTTTTGTTTCCTTTGCCTCCTCCTCCCGGAGGCTCTGGCTGTGGAAGTGATGCATGACTGGTTTCCTTGGCCCCGCCAGTGCTGGGTGGCCTCTGAGCGGTTGCGGGCTCATCCTCTTGGGAGCCTTTATCTTGTCCGCCGGGCTTTTCTACCCGACTTGTCATGGCTTCCCGAGAGACGATCACCCCCACCGACTTCTCGTTGACTTTTGGGTTGCCCTCGGATGACGACGGCGTGTCCTTAGCACCTGGCGAGGCAGCCTCTTCTCTGGCTGCAGGACTGGCGCTGAGTCTGGGGGCTTCATTCTGAGCGCCCTGTGCTGGGGAGGAGCTGGCTTTCTCCGAGGCTCCACCCTTGTAGGTGGTGTCGGAGCTGGTGCTCTGGCCACTCAGCTGCCTCACTCTCTCGCCTTGATCCTCGGAACTGCTGGAGCAGCCTCCATCCGGGGACTCTGCCACAGGAGACTTCAGTTGTTCTTCAGGCTGCGAGGAGCCCTCGGAGTTTGTGCAGCTGTCTGCTTTCTTAGATGAGGAGGAAGGCCTCTTGGAGGTCTTCTTCTGAGGTGTCAGGGCATCAGAGAGGAGCATGTGCTGGACGGTATTAGGGAGATTGGCCACTTGGGTACTCAGGGCACTCAGACTACTCAGGCCAGGGTCCGTCAGCCGCTTTTCTGGCACTCCTTCTAGTCCAAAGCCTTTGAAGCCTGGAGCGTGAGAATTCGGGCTGGGCATCATCGATGGGGTGGGGCTGAGCTGAGGCATTAACTGTAAGATTCTGTTTCTGGAGCCCATGGGCACACTGCCTTGCCCACATGGGAGATTCTCCCCGCTCTGCATAAGAGGAGATGGGGTAGAGCTACAGCTTGGAGACTGAACCACAGAGGCGGCTGGGGAAGGGTTGGAAATGGGGCTGAAGTTCTGGTGGAACTGCATGGGGGACCTCACAGGGACCTCGGGCTGGCTGTACTGGCCGACCTGGCTCTGCAGGGGCAGCTTGGTGGCGGTGTTGGTGTACTGCATCACGTGCTGAGGGGGATGCTGTGTCTGTGGCTGTGGCTGTGGCTGCGGCTGCTGCTGCTGCTGCGGCGGTGGCTGCTGCCCCTGCTGGGTCCCTTGTGGAATCTTTGCCTGTTCAAAATTTTTCATAGACTGGGGCTGATAGCTGTAATTTGATTGTGTTCCATAAGCCTGGGCATTTGAACCCACACTGTGCCCTTCATACTGGGATCCAGCATTCACACTGTAACTGCCATCATAGCTCTGTCCAGACTGGCTGAAACGCTGTGGTGATGGGAAGGAGGAAGAGGAGGAGGAGGCAGCAGAAGACTGGTAGTGCTGGCCAAACTGACCCACTCGTAACTGGTAACTAGTAGCAGAAGATGGCAGGGTTGAGGGCCGCTGCATTGGCTGCAGATGGGATGAGCCGGATGCTGGCTGGCCAGAGGCTTGCGGCAGAGGCTGATGGGACTGGTAAAGCTGTTGTCTCAGCTGCTGGACTTGCTGCTGCTGCTGCTGGCTGGAAGCCTGCTGCTGGTACTGAGCACTCCCCGGAGAGAAAGGCCCCGTGTAATCCTGCTGATAATGAGACACACCACCAAGGGCAGAGTGCTGTGCTTGAAACTGGCCCACATGACCCTCGCTCCCGTACTGATTGCCAAAGCTGCTTCCCTGGGGGGGTCCGTAGCTCTGCACAGGCCCGGAAGGCCTCCGCTGAGGTGGCTGCGGGGTTCCTGTTGCCACGGGGTCTTTGTTGCCTGCCATGTAGTAGAAGTCTCCAGCCTCCTTCCTGAAACCCTGGTAGCCTTGATGACCAGAGGTCTCACTAGCCATTGCCGCTGCTGCAGCTGCTGTCCCTCGTCGCCCACCACTGCTGCCGCTACTGCCACTGCTACTGCCACCTGTACCCCCAAAATTCTGGAACATCTGGGCCTGGCGAGGACTGAACTCCTCTATCCGGGACGAGCTGTGTACCTCCTGTGGGTAGCTCTGCTGGTTTCCGTGGTAACTGCTTTGCTCCCGGAAGGACTGCATACTGTTCAGCAACACAGCGGCAGGCCAACAGCCCTCCTAGAAATGAAAGAAAACAAGAAAACCATGAGACATGCATCCCCTTGGCACAAATAAAATCAGGTCTAGATGATGGAAGGAACACAATAATTCTGAGGCCCAGATAAAATTGACTGGGTTGAATTTTATCTCCTTTTATTTCTTATCCTATCCATTTCTGAAAATGCAAATATACAGAGAAATGGTCTAAAGAGTGAGGGAGGAGTCTATAGCAATACAAAAAGAAACACTCTAGGTAAAAATAAATTCAATACAGTAAAACCCTCCATATTAGATAAATGAGCCACCCCTCCCCCAACCCAATTGGGTGAAAACATAGAGCTGTGTTATTACTGTCAATAAAAAAACTGCAATTTTAAAATAAGCCTTCCAGGTATGGTGGGGGAGGGGTGAGGAAAACACTTTCATTTAATTTTCATGTATTAGACTGGTCACTGAACTAAGTAAGAGTCTCACAATGGTGAGGCAGTCACTCCACTGGCTGCCCCACTCGCAGACTTTGAGAAACGGACTGGCCTGAGAACAGAAGTCAGTCCCTTATGTCCAAATGCATGTTATTGCAAGTTAACTGTAACTACCTGTGATGAGTGGTGACCCCAGGACACTCAACTCTTATCACTGCAGAGATTCCTTACTGCTGCAGTCAGCCAAAAACGGGCTAAGGTAAGTTAGGGCAGTTTTCCTTCAATGGCTTATGAAGCTAGTTTCTTAGTTCACTCTCAGAGGGAGCAGAAAGTGGAGTTAACAACAAGAAAGTCAGTGATCCCTTTAAAACAGGGGTCCACAAGCCCCGGGTTGTGGGCTGGAACTGGTCCATGGCCTGTTAGGAACCGGGGCGCACAGCAGGGGGTGAGCGACAGGCGGCCAAGCAAAGCATCATCCATATCTGCAGCCGCTCCCCAGCGCTACCATCCCTGCCTCAGCTTCACCTCAGATCAGCAGGAAGTAGACTCACAGGAGCAACAGTCCCTGGTGCTAAAAAGGCTGGGGACCGCTGTTTAAAAGGTCAAGTTGGATTCCTCATCTCCAACTCAACAGTGCTTCCCCTTCTCATTCCAAGTGAAGCGGGTCTGGGAGACACCACTCCCACCCCATTACCTCTCTGGCCTCCTTCCCACCACTTCCTGCTCTAGTCCTGCTGCCTCCTAGCTCCTGGGGTGGCTGCTGGCATTTCTACACGGGAACTTTGTTCTTGCCTGCGATGCTCTTCCTCCATAGCCATGTGGCTTGCCCCTCTTATTTCCTTCCAGGCTCTGGGCAAATGTCACCTGACTGGTAAGGCCTTCCCTGGCATCCTATTAGAAACAGCTAACTTTACATCCGCATCTGGGGCTTTCCTGATCTCTGTCACCTTCCTTCCTCCCCAGTACTTATTCCCAGAAGACACCTACATGCTACTTGAGTATTATCTGTCTCACCTCACTAACATGTAAACTTCCTAAAGGGCAGAGACTTTGAGCCTTGCTGTAGTGCTGTCACTGAAACAGTAAGGAGCACGCGGCAGGCATTCTATGAACCAGTTAATGGTACGAGAACTAGGCCGTAGAGAACTAGGCTAGAACTTTATAGTATACTCAGGTGGTGGTGTGGCAGTGAGATGAGAGACTGACTACAGGAAGAGAAAACAGAACGCGACTGGTCTAAAAGCGGAGCTGGAGGATGCTGAAGACGCTGCCTGTCGAATTCCAGTTCCAAGGAGAAAAAACCAACTTGAGTTTAGACAAGAACCGCGAGGGGACTCAGAAAGTAAACACGGATCACAGCTGAAGCTGGTTAGCAACACCAAACTCTGGGAGCTTGACCCACTTCCTCCTGAGTATCTTAAGTCTGAGATAGCTACACAAGGGTCCAGTACTTTGAAATTACGTTTGATTACATAATCACATAACCCGAGGTAATCTTGAAACATACCACCTCAGAATCTAAAGGGAACTGCTTCCCATCCTCTTCAAAATGCCTCTGCAAGACTGCTATTTTCTGTAATCCCACGGGTCTGCTGCGCAACAGGTGACAGCTACTGCAGTGCTGATCATTTAACACTCACAACACTAATGTCCTCACCGCACAGAAGAGGAAACCGGAAGCAGACTTCACAAGGCCCCGCCCCCTCAGGCCCCACTCTCACACTACATGACTTAGAGGGTCTATGACGTGGTCAGTGACAGCTGCCACTTGTCCTGTCAGAGGCTGACCCTGAAAGTGGGTGACCAACAATGATACTTTTAAATATGTCCTTTCCCTGCCTCGTTCTCACAAGGCCTCCTCCATCACTTGTAGGACTGTCAACAACGACTCTGTCCACACAGGTACTCTCCCAGTTTGTGGTGTGCCTCTGCCCTTGCCCTTGGAGCCAGTGGCCTCTACATGATAAAAAGCTGATGGGCTAAATCGAACAAAAAGGCCTAATCTGGCAGTTTAATGAAAAGCTTCCTAGAGAGAGAATTGCTCCATAAATAAATACATGTTGTTTAATTAATCCTTCCATAAACAAAACCAGGCTTCTGAAAATTCCAAGTGTATAAACGGTGTTGCCACTTGCTCCAAATTGTCTCTAAACGAGAGCTCCCAGGAGCCAAGGACCACTCACTTCACATCAGCATGACCCTCCTCAGGCTCCCTGGATCCTGAGCAAACTGGACTTCCAGAGAGGAACCTGAATTAGGTATAATTCCTTCCCAGGGCTGTTCTCAGCCCTTCTCTGGAGATGTCCTGTCCTGTATGATGCCCTTCTCCCCACTGTTGCTGTGGTTCTGGTTTATGGACTAGATGGAAAAAAAAAAAAAAAATCCACAGCCAAATACACCCTGCAGGACTCCAGTCAAGCTAAACATTTTTAGTCTACAAGAAGTATCCGAGCACCAGAAAGTGGGTGCAAGTCCATCTATTTTAGGAGTCCCAAGTACAGCAATTAAGAACTACACTAACAACTGAAAACTCAGAATAACTGCAATTTTAGCATTAGCATACAAAATATTTTCCTAAAATATCAATCCAATACTATTCCATCATTTAAAAAAGCAGAGTATCAGTGCAGTCAATTTTAAAGCATCGTAGTAACGACAAACGCCTGAATTTCCTTGTTTGAATGAACACAGACGTAGTACAGACAATCTGACACTCCAAAGGAAGTAAGTCACCCATCAGGAATTTGTATGCATACTCCGAAAAAGAGATTTACCAACACACCTCCCCCCACAACTCTCCCTTGCCCTACTTTCCCTTTCCTGGTTTTCTCGCATTTTCCTAGGTTTCCGAACGCCCGAGGAGATGCACTAGGGAGGGAGGTCCGCAACTTAGCGCTCATGTTCATTGGCCCCGTCCACACACTGGCCTCACTACAACCACCGCCTCCTGTCTGCGGCTGCGCTCTCCATCCTGCCCCCAGCCGACGACTGTCATCTTACAGAAAACCAGCATTAGCCTTCTTTGTCCTTCTTCCTTCACATGTCCAACGTCATCAACTCCCCATTCCATTCTCCTCTCCACAAAGTTCTCCAAACTGTCAAGACAGCGTCCTCGAGAGATGTTTTCAAGTACCTGCTTCCTCTTCCACTTCAGGTTTAACCATTGGTTTTGTTTTCTCCTCCTTTTTTGCCTTGAAAAAAATGCTTCAATCCTCAAGACATTAACAACATATATGCTTTCAGTTATGGCCCATGTCGGGTGGATTATTCTGTTTGCCGTCCAGTCTCAGTTCTCAACCATCTCCTTCCTGCCCTACGCCCTGGGAGGGGGCACCACAGAGAGGCCTCACTGCCCCTCTGGCTTCCTACCAGTTAGGCTGGAAATGAGGCAGGAGAGTGAGAGGGAGGAATGTACTCTCTCAGCTCACACCCCACAGCCACTGAGGCTGGCTGAATGGCTGACCTCCAGTGGGGCAACCTAAACAGCCACCTTCTCCAGCTCCAAGAACTGCTTCCTCCTTTTGCATTTCAGGCCGAGGCATAGTCACAACTCCTGCTATTGTCAGGCCACGAGACTCCATTATTCCATTACTCCAAACCCTGCTCACTCTTTGTCCCAGCTCTGCACTGGTCAATTCAGCACCATCATGGTCAGCTTCTAAGTTCTCCTCTACATATCAGAAGCTGGGAGCTAACTTTCCAGAACCTCTCTCTAGCA
This sequence comes from Cynopterus sphinx, assembly GCA_030015415.1. NCBI lineage: Eukaryota > Metazoa > Chordata > Mammalia > Chiroptera > Pteropodidae > Cynopterus > Cynopterus sphinx. The sequence goes on from CM057380.1 coordinate 170,749,853, forward strand.
TGGATCTGGGTTAAGGCTGGCGAAGGGAAGCACAAGATTTTGAAGGCAGAGAAAAGGGGAGGCTGATACTCCCAGAGCAGCCATGGCACACACCAGCTCACACGCTTCCCCACGGACTCCTGAGAGCCACACACTGCAGCGCTTCCATCTGAGACCATCAGGAGCAGCCTCCTGACCTGCCAGTGGCTGAGTAAACCCCTAAGTCCTCTTTGAACATTCTTCATACCTGCAATGGAAAGCTCCCCTTTTCCTGAATGAACCCTGAAGGATACAATTAAACACCCCTCAAATCACCCAGTTTGAGTGTGCCATCTGTTTCCTACCAGGACCCTAATATAGTTCTTCTCTCATTCTTAGGATTTCAGAGTAGGATAGTATCACTTGGGGAGTGAGAGATTCTCTTTCATGCAATATGGCACAACAGAGGGATCAGAAATTCTCTCTCAATGAAACACCTAGAAATGTCAGACAAAATGTACAGCTAAACTGCAAGAAAGTCCAGGTTCAAAATTCGAGGGGATACCAAAAACAGAGTGGCAAGCACGGTCAGGGAGGCGAGGGGTCTGCAGGACTTATTAACCACATGACGATGTTTTAAGGACTGTGCAGGGACAGAAGACAAGGTCTTCAGCCCTCTTTAGGTGGCAACTGGAAGACAGAATAGTCATTTCTGCACATACAGACTCTGAGCAATGTCACTTGTGGCTGGAATCACTGATGACAAAATACATTTATTCTTAAGCAGTCACCAACTCATGTTCAATTACAAAAAATGTTGTTCTTTCCTCAACTGACTCAACTTATCATCCTCAAAAAAAACCACAATCCTCTCGAGACCCTCAGCAAGAAGGTTTAGGATAACCCCAAACTCTTCCTTGAATACTCTGCATATAAGATATTATCTAATCCTACTACTTCTCCATTTCCTGTATTTGCTCTTTACCTGCCCTGTCACTGCCATTTTCATCTCTCTCAGACTAAAACAGCCTCTCCAAAAGCTTCCTTTCCCACCACTAATCACCTGGAAAAGCTTTTCTTCACCTGCCATTTTGACAGCTTGCCCTCCCCCCCATGCCTTAAAGCCCTCTGGCATCTTTCCAACACAATTTTTGCTCATCTCCATCCTCTCAAACCAACCTGTCTCCTTTGTGACATCACCCCATTCTCACCTTGAGGCTTTCTCTGAAGCATCTCTAGCTCCGTAAATTCCTTCCTGTGTCAGGTCATATGGCTCTTAGAATCTTAAGAGCTCCTGAAATGTGATCATCTCCCCAAAGTCTTCCCTAAAGCAGAGACTTTGTTGGCTTTCCTCACCATTGTAAGAACAAAATTAGTGAAATGCATTTGCCTTTAATCAGTACCTAAGGTATGTGCTACTGATGTAATAATAACTACCATTTACTCTGTGTCAGGCACTGTGTGGTTTCACATATATTTAGACTTATGGATGAGAGAAAATAGCAGAATTGTATAATTTGCCAAAAGTCATTCTTCTAGGATAAATAAGAGCTGATATTCTATAACTCAAATTATTTTGGTATTTTGGTTCTAAAGCCCACGTTCTTTTCTTTCATTGCACTACAAATTGAGCAAGGAGCACCCAAATCCAGGTTTTTAAAAACCCTGACAAACACTGGTGTCAGACCTATAGTGACTGCAGCTATCACCTATTTACTGCATGTCTAACACAAGCCATACACTGTCCCAGGCGCTTTACATAAATAATGTATTTAATCTTCACATACTCTTAAGAAGTATTATTGCTCTTTTTTGTAAAGTAAGGCTCAGAAATGCTAAACAAGCAAAACAGTCATAGTAAACAGTGAGGTGGAATATGGGAAGCCCATCCGAGAACCCAGCCTGTACTTCTGGCAGAAGCCTTCCTTGAACTAGCACCAAGATTCTCACAAAACTAGGAAAGCATTTTAAAAAGGCATCCTGAAATCTGCTAGAAGTGTGCTGACTGCTTGTTCCTGGATATACCTATGTTCTCTGCTTTAGATGTGCAAACATGGGCTCTTCCTAAGTAGACCAGGTACAAAGATTTGCCCAGAGACTTGATCTGGTATTTCAAATTCTATGTCTTGTTTGCAGATGGGCAGAGCCTAGACCTTTCTCAGTGACTGGTAGGTGTTTCAGCACAACTAGGCCTTTAGAATAAGTTGATGGGTTGATGGTGCAGATTTGCCCCCTGGCTTGGGAGCCCAAAAAACAGCTTGAGGAAGGAATCAGCTTGGTCAGAATTTGCAAGTCAGTTGTCTAGAGGAAAAGAAACTCACCAGAAAGCTACAGATCTAAAAATTTTGCTCTCTGAGGGTCAAAATTTGTATTCTATTAGTCATGCAAGCTATAGAAAACATATACTGTCACTCATGATCACATACATGTTGACAAAAAAAAAAAAAAAAAAAGAGGGGCACAAATTTATAGCTATTAAATTTCCCCCCCCAAATTAAGAGATGCTATCCTACCTGATAAGGTTAGGGTGAAGCTGGTACAAAGAACAACAAAAGCAGCAAAAATTGTAACAGCTCTTTGAAAAAGCAATTTGGTAATACAATAGTGCATCAATTAACAATAAGGATACTTTCTAAAAAATGCATCCTTAGGTGATTTTGTTGTGGGAACATCCCAGTGCACTTACGCAAACCTGGATGGTACAGCCTATTGCTCACCTAGGCTGTACAGGTTTAGCCTTTGCTCCTAGGCTGCAAACCTGTTTGGTACGTTACTGTATGAAATGCTGTGTATCTAAAGACATCTATGTATAGAAAAGATACAGGAAAAGTGCGATATAAAAGACAAATATGGTTCATGTTTATTGGGCTGTGATGCCCTCTGAATATGCAGCACTGGGGGGTGAAACAGGTCAGTGTCTGACTGATTGGGAGGTCATCTCAAAATTGAGGCTGTGATAAGAGGGAATCTACAGCCAAGCCCCAGATATTGCTTCTATCAGAGAAAAGAAAATTCCTCCTGAAGCACATATCCTTTCATTTCTTATAGGAAATTCAGCTCCATTATATCTTATGGGACCACCGTTGTACATGTGGTTCGTTGTAGACCAAAACATCATTATGCAGCACAAAACTGTAAAAATATTAGTATGCTTTGACCTAGCAATTCTATTTACTAGATTTTTATCCTAGGCAAATCTCAAAACCAACAACCAAACAAAAATCAAAGAACCAACATATTCACTCCAGTGATATCTATAAGAAAAGGCTGGCAAGAACTGGATTATCATCTGAAAATGATTAAGCAAATTATGGTATTTCTGCTCAACAAAATAGTACATATATACTCATTAAAAATAACTATGAAGATTCTAGCACCACGAGAAAAGCATATTATGTATAGTTAGCTAATGGAAAGTAGCATATAACCTCATAGCTGTGCTACAATTACAATTGTCCAGAAATTAAGCATTCATTTAGTCCAGGCCACACAAAATAGTATGGAAAAATTAAAACCTTTGAACTTTTCAGGGTGGTAGATTGTGGATGTATTTTCTTCCTTTTCATTTCTACTTGCATTAATACTTTTGTAGAAAATAACCACTTTAAAATTTCATTAACTTCCTTTAAAAAAGAATACTCTTCATACTATCTCTTATCTTTATTCTACCTGCTCCTGACTGCAAAGCACTTCCCTGCCCAAGAGGAAGAAAGGAAGGCACGGGACAATCCAGAGGCAGCTGGGAGCAAGAGGCACTTGCCAGGCAGAATCTCTGCTCCAGGAAACCTGGCGCCAACACCACACATGCGCCGAGGTGCCCAAGTGAGTGTACACACAAAAAACACTGCCTCTGAGCGATTTTTCAGAATCAGCTCTAAAAACAGCTGCATTCCACCCAACAGTGGGCAGGCCTATTTTTAGACATAATCTCCAACAGCCGCGACGCTGGAGCACCCTATTAACCGCATGCTTCTGGAACTGCAGGGAACTGCCACCAATCTTCTCCTGGCCAGGCTTAAGTAGCCTAGGTCCCTCCCCACTCGCTGGCTACCTAACAGTCACAGGGGCATCCCGAGATCAATTTGGATAACCACAGACACCTGTGGCAAGATGGCCTCCAGTTCCTGGAAAAGGGGCAGTAGAAAGATGGGGGCCGGGGGGCTATCTCTAGGGCTAGCTGGGGCTCCCTGCAGGGTTTCACTAACTGTTGAGCCTGAGCTTTTAAGATGTTATTGAATTTTTTTCTCTTTAAAGATTTCATGAGTACATAATTTCGAAACCTTCACAGACAAAATCACAGAAAGCAATTAGTGTTGCCACTTACAGGCTAAAAGTGTTTCATTTCATAATAGCAACGAAATTAAAAAGATACCAGAGGACTAATCCAGAGTAGAATTGGGCAAAAGCTATGTGATGGAAATTAGAAACTTTACCAAAGGACTCAAAAGAAGAGCTCAAAACAAAAACAAGCCAGGACAACATATAACATATCTAGATGAAAAGACCCAGCATCATAAAAAGGTCAAGTCTCCACAGATCAGTTTATAGAACAGTTCTAGTCAAAACCTCAACAGGGCATTAAAAAAGTGATTCTGAAATAATTTCTAATATACGGAGAGAAGTACAAGAATAGCACAGTACTTACATACCCCCTCCAACACGATTCCCCAACTGGTGTTTTGCATCCTTTGCGCTATTACTTATACGCACTCATTACCCACATGTACCACATGCATACACATGCACACACATGCACACAACCATGAGCTTTTCCCTGACCTCTAGAAAGCAGGCCAAAGACCTGAAGTTCCATCACCTCAATGGTGGCAGTATATATTTCCAAAACCAAGGACACTCCTCTACAATGAGCATACAACTCTGCAGATGAGGAAGTCAACATACTATACCACCAGTCTAACCACAGTCTCCATCCAAATATGGTAAACTGTCCCAAGAATGTTTCTTTCCCCTTTCTGGTCCAGAAGCCTGACCAGGAAAACAAACTGTCATATGCTGCTAGTGTCTTGTCAATCTGGAATAGATGTCAGTGTCATTCTGACTTCCATGCCCCTGACGGCACAGCCCTTTTATTCTTCAAGATGGCCCTCGACCTGGAGGTCGTGACTCAGCCCTGCTTTCTTGGCAGTAACACCAGAGATGTGGTGCTTGCTGTGCTCCTTCTACTGTGTCAGGTCAGGAGGGACAGATGACAAGCCATCCCTCCTCTAGTGATGTTAAGTACATCCACCTGGTCAAGCACATCTCTGCCAGGTTTCTCCACTGTAGTTGCCACTCTGCTAACTGGCATCTTGTGGGAAAAATCCGAGATTATGCTAGTTTCTTGTTCTTTGTCTAACATTCACCTATTGATGACACCCACATGAATCAAGCATGGCTGACAAATGGTGACTCTGTATCCATCATTAGCAGGTAGGGCCTGCCCTCCTCATCCGTTTATTCATTCATTTATTTGATATTTAAACTGTCCCTGATTTCACCAGTGGAAACCTCTTCAAACTGGCTCTTGTGTCCTCTGACACATCTCACTCTTTCAGCGTTCCCTTACTTCCTAGCACAAGATGTTTCAGGCTCATATTGTATACTTTCCCAGCCCAAACCCTGGAACCAGCTATTTCTCCAAGGATACCCGATTTCTTTTAGAGGATAATATTTGGAAACAAAGATTTGGGTGCTAGGATTGTTCACTGCTACTGGGATGTCATTATCTGTAGCTAAAAATCACGTACGTGTGTGAACACCCACATCTGTAACGACTTCTGTATCTACAATGTATATGTGTTAAAGAACTGCATCCACCTTGATGCCTTGATTAGAACTCGACTACCTTTCCATCATTCCATGTTTGTAATTCCCTACACAGACAGGAAGAAACCTGGCACCCCTTATCCTCAATCTGCACTTACAAATTTGCTGAACCATTTTACCCTGCTCAATATAACAATCTCCCAAATTCTGCTGCCTCATCCACACTCCTTCGCATCTGCACCCATTACCCCTTCAGCCATGGGACCCACCACTGCCTCTGCAGAGCACCCTCCCATTATGTTTTTATAAATAAATTCTGATGGTCATCTAAAGAAAATGTGCAAAGCTAGTTAAGAAAATATAAGAAACTAAAAAAAAAAAAAATCAAGAAATATTTACTATGTATCAACTTTTTCTAAATTATAATTAAAATAAAGGGTGTTGGGATAACATGCTACCTTTCTGAGAGAAAAATAATTGTTAGGCTTCATCTCATGATAGCCATAAAAATAAACTCCAGGTGAATTAAAAAACCAAACACCATACACACACAGAAAAGGCAGGCATGGTAGTTTTAAAAGAACACAATAATAATACTAGGGAACCAAGGTGACATTCAGTTTTGAGTTTCCAAATGCCATTCCTCAATAAATGGAACCCAGCCTTCCTGGAAAAATAGTTAATTTTCCAAAGGGTAGGCAACTGTACGAGTGGAAGCCTAAAATACTTTACTGTGCCAGAAAGCCAGAGTGTGCTGTCAGCCTAATAGGGCCATGTCAAACTTGCCTGAGGGGGTTATTTGAGATTTTATAGGACCAAGCTTTTTCTTCTTTTTCTACCTTAGATAAATTAACAATGGAATTATTCTAAATTAGCTCTCGAGCTCTGTGTGTATAAACAGATAAATTTTAGAAACAGTCCCCACTTCTCCACAGGGGATGGATTCCAAGACGCCCGTTGATGCCCGCAACCACGGATAGTACGAAACCCTTTATATACTATGTTTTCTCCTATACATGCTACCTATGATAGTTTTATAAATTAGGCACAGTAAGAGATTAACAACAGCTAATAATAAGAACAATGATAACAACATGCTGTAATAAGCTATGTGAATGTGGTCTCTCTCAAAATATCTTATTGTACTGTACTCACCTTTCCACTTAAAGGAAGCACTTTAAAGCTCCTCTTCAGCATGTATGAATTGCCAGCATCACTACTTTGGTGCTTTGCAACCATTATTAAGTAAAACAGGGTGACTTGAACATAGAGACTATCATACTATGACAACTGACCTGATAACCAAGTGATTCCTACTAAGTGACCCGAAGACAAGCAGCATATACATAGTGTGGAGACACTGGACAAAGGGACAATTCACATTCCAGGTGGGACAGCTCAGGATGGCACAAGAGATCATCACACTACTCACAATGGCAAGCAATTTAAAACTTAGTAATCGTTTATTTCTGGAATTTTCCATTTAATCTTTTTGGACTGGTTGACCACAGGTAACAGAAATCAAAAAAAGGAAAACTGCAGATAAGGGAGGGACGACTATGTGAAAAGCTCAGTTTGGGAGCATGGGTCTGAGGGGCGGGAGAGTAGTCAGGAGGCTCCGACTGTGACATCTGTTAAATCTGGGGGACACAAGTGCCTAGTCTCTGTGCTTTTCCATATGTTTGACATATTTTGCAAATAAACAAAATTCTGGTTCCCTGTTCAACCAGTCTGAAACATATCAGAGTTTAGAGCACAGAATCAAGAACCTTCAGATCCTGACACCTTCGCCTCTCCTCTTATCATGTCTCCTACTCCAGAGAAATGGAATTTCTCTCCATGGCCCAAATATGCTTCAGACCTCGTCTATGTCCAAGCTGGCACCTATGTCTCGAATGCCAGTACCCTGCCCAGCCAGACTCTTCGGTGAAGACCTGCTCTAAGTATCTTTTTTGGGAGACTCCTTCCAGTGAACCAATCACTTCTGGCTCTGTCCCCACAGTTCTCAGCAGCACAGAGCAGAGGGAAGGGCACGCAGGGACTCTGAACCCTGAGACAAACAGATTCGGAACTGGGTTTTGCAGTTAGCCCTGGAATTAGCCCTTCATAGGTGAATGGTACATTGCACTCTTCTGCCAAGACTTCTCCCAATCTAGGAGCAAGCTCCATCTGATAAATTACAAATAATGAGTAAGTCCAGAAAATGGCTAGAAAGAATATATACCAAAACATTAATTAGGGGAGGACTATAGTCATGTGTTACTTACGTTAATTTCTTTAAAAAAAAAAAAATTAAATAAGGTTATAAAAAGCCCCCAGCAGAAGAGTCTGACAAACAACAGCTAATAACCGCTGACGACTGAAGCTATGCGAGTGTGTGTGGGGGGTTGGGGGCAGGAGAGGGCTGGAATAAGAGGGTTCAAGCTAAACATCTAAAAAGCAAAAAGAAGGAATAAAGAAGGTCCCTACCCTCAAGAAGCCCATGTTTAGCATGGAAACATCTGTATTCATGTGAACAAATACTACATTCCTAGAACTGCTTCTAGGTTCTGGAGATATAGCTATGAACAAGGTTCACAAAGTCCTGACACTCCACGAAAATAGCATTCGAACAGACAACAATAAATATATACCAGGAACTAAGAAATGTCTGGTGAGAACTAAGGGGGCTAAGGGGACAGAGAGAGGGGTGTAAGGGAAGGGTGGGATTTAAGCAGGACAGTCAAGGCCAGCCTCCACTCCAATGAAATGAGCATAGACCATGCAAAGACCTGTGCAAAGGATAGGGGCAGGTACGAGCTGGTGAGAGGAAAAACAAAGTGGCTGACATGGCAAAGCCAGGTGCAAGGAGAGCAGAGGGAGACGCAGCCAGAGAAAGAGGCCCTGAGCACACAGGCCCCACTATCACAGGACCCACAGGACCCATAGGCTAGCAGCACTGCCTCTGGGGGCTTGCTGGACATGCAGGGTCTGCATGTTGATGAGCTTACCAGCGAGTCGCATGCATAACACTGTATGAGAAGTACTAAGGTGAAGGGCCTGGTAAGGCATGTGAGAATTTGAACTTTATTAGAAGGCTTTGCAGGTTTTGAGCTAGAAAGTGACGACACACTTTGGTTTCAATTCTCAAATGGCCACTCTGGCTGTTTTGTGGAAAACAGACGGGGGGGGGGGGGGGCAAAGGTAGAAGCAGGGAATTAGTTAAGAGGCTATTTTGGTTCTCTGGGTAAGAGATACTGGGTGCATAGATGAGTGTGGTGTTGATGAAAGTGGTGACAAGCAGTCACATAAAGGGTATATCTTGAAGTTAGAGTCAACAGAAATTGCTAATGGATCAGAAGTGGACGTGAGGGACACAATGATGATGACAAACAGCAGCAGCCAACACTAGCTGAGCACCAACCACATGCCAGCCACCACTCTGTCCTTTACAGGTAAAAACTCACTCGATCTTCACAGTGGTCCCATGGAGTAGGTAGAACAGGCAACCCCATGCACTTTGTTAAAGGAAGACAGTGAGGTAGAGAGAGGTTTGGTGACTGCCCAAGGCCTCAAAGCTTGGGTAGCATGAGGTCTGAGCACAAGTCACAGGCTTCGGAGCTTGTGCTCCAGCACTGTCCCTTACAGAGCAACTGTGACAACGGCACCACTATGGAGAGGGATGATGTGGGGAGGAGAGGCTGAAGGGATCCGGAGTGCTTTGCTGGACACGTTAACTTTGAGACTCCTAGCAGACTTCCAAGTGGGGATGTCAAGCAGATGGCTGGCATGTCTGGATCTCAGGGGAAAGGTGGGGATGGAGGTACAAATGGGAAGGTCATCAGCACAGAGAGAGCATTTAAAGCCAAAGAAGGGGATGAGATCACTCAGAGCAGGTTTTCAAATGGAGGTTGCGAAATCAATTTAGTGGGTCATGAACAGCACTTCAAAGAAATGAAATAGAACAGAATGGAAAATAACAGAGTCCACGGCTCAGAGTAAGATGAAGTATAAGAACTGTTTTGTGAAACTGTTTCAGTTGTGTCTGTGTGCATAAGTGAGTGTTGTATGTGTGCCAGGTTGGCATTTGGTTTGGTCGAAAAGAGTTATTAAAGCCACCGATCTTGGAATTACGTGTAGGATTGATCCCTAAATCACTCCAACATTTAGAGGCTGGGAAAGAGGACAAGCCAGAAGAGAGTGAAGGAAAGAGTGAGCTAGTGCAGAAGAAGGAAAGGCCATGTGGGGTCTCCATGACTGAGTGAGTGTGACATGCTGGACACCAGATGTGCTGGTGAGGGTCATGCACTATGACTCCAAACAAGTGTACACAAATAATGATGGGATGGAGAGATAAGTACACAGTGCTGTGGACGCACAGGGGAGGGTGACCTGTTTCAGGCCTGGTGGCTGAGAGCCCAATGAAAGGGGAAGGGGAGAGAGGAATGAGATTTTATTTTAGACCCTGAGTTTGAGGGGGCAGCGAGCTATCGAGTCTGTAATTTCCATGAACAGCTAATATCCTTTACCAGGCCTGGTGATACAGGGATGATGAAGACACTGTTGTGCCCTGGAAAGGCTCACATGCTGCAAGAGAAGACCAGACAACTACAACTCAGCGAGGTCAGGGCCTTGAGGAGGAGGGCACGCAGGGGGTCTGGCCAGGGCCCTGGCAATCTCCTTTCCCACCATTCTGCGCACTACTGGCCACCCCAAATTCACCACTTGTCCAGGCTGTGTACTCTCAACCTGTACCCCTACCCCGTGACTTGTGCTTTGCCTCCCCCAAAAACGCTTCCCAAATCTCGGTTGTACTTGTGTGAGGCCTGGCTCAGATCTGGCCTCTTCAATGAATAGGTAACAGATGGAGATTCAAAGTTTTGTCTGCAAGGGAAGTTAATTCCAAGAATAGGTCTCCATAACCCTTTGCTCCCTGCTGTGAACCCCACCTCTCACTGAGGCCTAAGGAGAGGCAGGTGGATCTGCACCTCTGCCTCGAAGTAGCTGAACATGATAGATCACCACTTCTGAGGAACAAAATACTTAACTTACTACTTTAAAATGTAAATGATGTGAAATAAAAGGTTTTTAAAAAGCATTTTAAAGAATTTTGAAGATTAGCTACCTTCTTCAAAGGCTCTGACTTTTAGAAGAAAGCACTTTTCAAGTTTTGCACACACAAGTGTAAAAACATTAAAATATATGTACATAACCGTGGAGACACATGAGCCAGTGAGTCAGACATGTTTCAAATGCAAAGAGCTCCTTTAACACTAACTGACCACATCTGGATGCATGAAGAGAAGTGGAGTCCAAACAAATATCACATTGTAAACAAAAGCAAGACCCCAACAATCTGAGAAAGGTGACACAGGATGGACACACAGGTTTTAACATGTCCCTGGCCGCCTTGGGCAAAGCAGTGAGAAACGCAGTCAACCAAAGCATTAAGACTTGATTTTACTAGAGGTGCCAACACCATAGGTCAACCTGTCAAATGAAGTAAAAGGCAGAACTGAGTTCAATGGGGATAGTCCACTCCAGATAAAAACCAATGGACCTTTTTACAGTTTATGGGTCCTCCACGTATGGCTAGGGATGCAGGTACGGGAGGAACACTGCCTGGATGATTAATTCCTGTGAAAGAGCACAGGAGTTTGGAGGAGCAGAGGTGAGCTGACACACTACAACGTGCTCTGTTGCTTCAAACTCACCACAACTCCAGAATATTGAGAAATGTTAGTTTCTATTAAATGCATCTATAAGCTAAGCTCCTTCTAAAGATTACTGAGCTTCCCACTTAAAAACTAATAGGAAAACAAAAGACAAAACAAAAAAAAATCTCTACAAAACCCCCCTTCTACAAATAGTTCAAAAGACTGTTTCAAATACATTATAAACTTCGGAACTCAAGAGAAAGACTCACCGCTAAGGCTCTAAGAGGAATCTCAAAAATTAATTTGGGTTTGGCAGATTTAAAAGAAATACAAAGGCAGATCATTTCAGTAGTATAAGATCTTTGTGACTGGCTTGAGCTCTAGACTATATTCTAGGTTCTCATTTCATTTCAAAAAGGGGAAAAAGGGGGCAAGTTATAACCACAAAGAGGGTGTCGAGTACACACACACAGGGCACTAACAGATAAAAAGAAACTACTCCTGACAACTGTTTGCTATCTCTGCCAAGAGCTCTGAGAAGCGATAACCATAACTCTTCCTTTGATCTAAAGTATCAGGGAGAAGAGCAGGAGACTGGGCACAAGCCAGCACACAACCATCTCTTCCTCTGGGACAGCAAGACCAGCAAGCACTGCTTTCCTACCTGGAGTCAGACTAAATGTCTTAAGGAAAGAGACCAAGAAAAACATGTTTAAAAATGTCACCTGGAAAAAGAATTTTATTTTAGCAAGCAAAAGCACAACTTTATTTTGGCAAGGTGCAATTGCTCCTCCTATTAAAGCCACTTTCAATGGATTCTCCTGGGTGATGCATTGGAAAACATACTATACTTAGAGTCAGGAAACCTATATTTAAATACTTACTAGTTTTGCCACTTATCCTGTGACTCTGGCAAGTTGCTTAAACCCACAAGTCTTAGTTTTCTCATGTGAGAAAAAGAGTTAACCTAACCTTGCTGCCTCACAAGCATGTTCCACAATAAATCTGTAAAGTGCTAAGTACCATATAAATTAAAATTATCATTATTAGTACTACCACTTCCTTCTCTCACTTTCTCAAGTAGAAGTCTGAACCAACGACAAAACAGTCAAAATAAACAAGGACAAAAACCGGAAGGGTTAGCCATCAATCAATCAAATGAAATACAATCAAATGAACCCCAAAAAACAAAATAAGTACTGTGACTGACAGTCACTCTGTGACACTTCATATCTGTGTTATTCTCTAATTCAGAAAGCTCCCACATCCTGGGATCTATAGTCCATTCATAAAAATCACAGCAGAGTTGAAGCCTCATCAGTCCTAGTTTACAATCAAAATGCCAACGGAGCACATTGTTATTCCGTAGGCAAGAGCCACAGCCTCAAGACCAATCCCCACTCTCTCTACTGCTGGAGACCCACTCGAAAGCAGGTAGTCTCTGGAGTGCAGAGTGTCTCTTCTTCCCCTGCCCAACTGGCATGATATTAGCAAACCCCGACTTCACTCATTCTGAAATAAGGCCACAGAAGATAGGTGGCTGATGAGAAGGCATAGCCATTTGCAATCTCGAATTTTGAAAATAAAAGCCACAGAGACATACACATTTTCTGAAAACCTGCTATTTCCAAATTTTCTGGATGATTAAAATAACAGCTAAAATTTCTCTAGTGGTTACTGTGAGTCAGGAAGCATTCTAAAAGCTTTAGTTATTAACTAATTTAATCAGTACAATCACAGGTAAGTACAATTACTATTTTCATGTTTTTAGACAAGAAGCACAAAATAGTTATTTGCTAAAGGTCACACTGCTAATAAGTGGCAGAGCTGGAATTCAAATCAAGTAGTTGGGTTTGGACCATGATCTAGATGCTGATTCTTGGAAAATCCTCACCTGACCAGTTGTGCCATCTTATACTCACTGTCACAGTTAGATGTAAGCAAGACAATAGTGTACTGTACCTTACGGTCACTTGTTTTGAGATGAATGTTAGAATACCATAAACCCATAAAAACAAGGTCTCATTTTCTGCATCCAATAATAATGAACTAAATAATTTGACCAAAAAAAAAAAAAAATGAAACATACACATATCTTTTTAAAAGTAACAAAAAGCTACCAGGGTAGTGAAGAATTACCAAATTAACAACTTGGAAAGGGGAAGTCCAAAGATGTGAGACCTGGGAGCAACTGCTGATCTGCCAGAAATGGTCAAAAGAGGCCCCGTGTGTGTCTGGCCCTTCCAAGGCCCTACATAGGAGACACTTGGTAACCTGCCCCCAACAAGAGCCATGGAATGGGGCCCCAAATGGCTGAAGTAAGAGTGAACTGGAAGTAAACCAGCCTTCTCATGGACTTGGTTTCAAATCATCTGGTTAGTTCAAAAACCTCAAACTCTCAACTTGGAGTAAAGTGATCCTGGTTTGCTAGTGCCCTCAGGCACCTGGAAAAAGCAAACGAAAATCCCCCTTGGAAAAAGACATCCAAAGGCTTCTAATTATTTCTGTAATGTTTCAAATACCATTTCCTGTACACAAATATATGAAAAGACAAACACCATGAGTAAGAAGCATCAAAACTAGTCAAAGACCCAAAGGGACTACAGATAATAGAACTGAGAGATTATAAAACACCTATATTTATTATTTTAGGAGATAAAAACCAAGCTTGAAAAATTTAGCAGAGAATCTAAATCCAGAAAAAGCAACTCAGCAGATTTGAAAAGAATCCAAACTGAAAAATACAATAAACCCATGCACTGGGTTTAGTGTATTTCAATTAAATGCAAACCATTCAAAGAGAAAACTGGTTAAATAGAAGATAGGTCAAAGAAATTATCCAGAATGAAAAATAGAAAAGCATAAAAATTACAGGAGAAAGGATTAAGTGACAAAAAGAATAGAATGAGAAGGTCTAACATATCTGTATAACTGGAATCTCAGAATGAGGAAAAAATGGAGGCAAAGCAATGTGTGAAAAGAACTGCTAGAAATTCTTGAGAATGATTAAAAGATGTCAAGCCACAGAAGCCTGGAGAATACAAAATCAGTGATCTCTATTACCCTAGAATGTCTTCCAAAACGGGCATGACCTGTTCGGAAAGTAGAGCCACAGCTAACTAAACAAACACCTAGCGTGGTCCCACGGGGGGGGGGGGGACAGACACGGGGAATACAAAGCCGTAACGCCTCCAGTGTGTGAGGAGCTCAAAGCCAAGCGCCTAGAAGAGATACGCTCATTCATCATAACCTAACACTCCCTCTACCTACCTGCTACCAAAAAAAGAAAAAGAAAAAGGCAGGAGGAAAAATGCCAGGGAGAGGTATTTAAAAGGAAAGTGGGTTAAACTTAAAAGCAGTAAAACTAAAAGGGACTCACAGGAGTAATAGTAAGGACGCTCCAATGTCATCCAATGGTTGGGCCCAGAAGCTCTTTCCGCTCCTTCTGTGCTAACTGAGCGCACCTCACACTCTAAACTAAAAGTCCTTGGCATGAGAACTCAAAAAACACTTTATTTGTATTGCCCCTAACATGCCTAATAAAGGATTTTTTTCAAATGATATAAATCTAAACTTACCATTTTTAAAATGATAAATTCTTCCTTGAGCCAGCACGGAGAAGCTGGCCCCTGGAAGACCAGTCACAGGAAGGAGAGTGCGCCACCAGGGCTACTGAGCAAAGGGCAGCCACAGGCAAGCGAACTCCAGAGCAGGCAGCCAGGAAGTGAGTGTACGTGACATGTGGACTCCTCACGTTATACGCAAAACAATCTGGTCAAAAGCCCAAGGATCTCCTTTTATTAAGCTCAGACCGCTAAATGAACCCTCTCATCCAAGGAGGTGACATACAGAGAAGCAGCTTCTGCGGCTGCCCTTCCCGCAAGCTTCTGCACCGCAGCGCATCCCCTCACGGGGACTCCAGTGGGAGAGGAACCGGCTGAAAGGTAAGCATTAACACATAAAACCCTGCGCACATCAATGTGCTCATGAAATAAAGCGAACCCTTTCTGAAGTACGGTGCTACTGAAGTTTCAGGACAGGCTGCCCACGACTGGGGAGTGCTCCTGTGATTCTGTGTTTGGAATATGACCTTCAGACTAAAACACAGAGACGTGATTCAATACATGACTCTGAATGTCTCTGTCTTAGGAATAAAGTGGCTTACAATATTTTATGCATGCTGGGACTGACTCTCGAAGCTTGGTTTCTCTGGGTCTCATGGGTCTTGTGAGCTGCATAGACTTCAAAGAGGTCAGGAAAAAAATACAATAACTAAATAAAAATATAGGCATCAAACAAATTTCAAAATCACTCAAAATTTCCTCTATTTTTGAGATTCCATTACTGTTCAAACCTACATCCAGGCTTATTCACATATGAACCAATGTGTCTAAACTAACTTTGTCAAATGATACTACCAAAAAAGAATTCCAAACTGCCAATGTAAATCACATATCTGATAAGGCTCTAGTATTTAAAATAGAGAACTCTTACAACTCAACAATAAAAAGACAACAACCGAATTAAAAGAATCAGCAAAGGACTTGAATACACACTTCTCCAAAGAAGGTATACAAATGGCCAGCAGGCATATGAAAAGATGCTCAACATTATTAGAGAAATTCAAATCAAAACCACAATGAGATACGACCTCAACACTGGCTTGGATGGCTGTAATCAAAAAATGGAAAATTATTAAGTGTTGGCCAGGATAGGAAATTGGAACCCACGCACAGTACTAGTGGAAATACAAAATAGTGCAACCACTTCAGAAGCCGGTTTAGCAGTTCCTCAAAAGATTAATGTAGAGTTACTATGTGACCCAGCAATGCCATTCCAGGTACGTACCCCAAAGATCTGAAAACAGAGATAGACGTCTGTATGCACGTGTTCACTGCAGCACCATTCACAATACCCAAAAGGTGGAAGCAACCCAAGTGTCCATCAGCAGATAAATGGAAAAACAAAATGTGGTCTATACGTAATATGGAACATTATTCGACCATAAAAAGAAATGAAGTTGTGATGTGTTGCATGGATGGACCTTAAAAACATTAAGCTAAGTGAAATATGCCAGACACAAAAGGACAAATACTGTATAATTATACTTCTATGAAATATCCAGAATAGGCAAATTCAGAAGACAGAAAATGAAAGGTACTGGGGCCTGCAGGTACTTACTGCTTAACTAGTACCTAGTTTCTGTTTGGAGTGACGACGAAGTTTTGGAAACAAATAGTGGTGATGGTTTCACAACACTACAAATAATCTTTGCCAGAGAAATGTATACTTAAAAATGGTTAAATGGTCTCTATTATGTACTTTTTTTTTTTTACCATGATTTAAAAAAACAGAGATTGTTAATGGACAGCCATTTTGAAAGACAGTTTGGCAATTTCTTACAAAGCTAAAATAGTCTTATTGTATGATCCAGCAGGCATGCACTCAAGTATTTAACTGAAAGAACTGAAATTTATGCTAACAGAAAAACTTACAAACTAATGTTTATAGCAGCTTTGTTCTTAATTACCAAAAATTGTAAGCAACAGAAATGTCCTTCAATAGGTAAACGGATAAACAAACTGGGGTACAATGAAATATTATTCAATGATAAAAAAAATATATGAGCTATCGAGACACATAAAGACATGGAGGAAATGTAAATGTATACTGCTGAGTGCAAGCAGCTAGTCTGAAAAGGCTACGTAACTATATATGATTCCAACTATACAGCACTCTGGAAAAGGTGAACTACAGAGACAGTAAAAAGGTAAGTGGGTGCCAAGGGTCCAAGGGGAGAGAGGAAGGGATGAACAGGTGGAGCACAGAGAACTTCTGAGGCAGTGAAGCTAGTCTGTATGATACAACGGTGGATACATAACATTATATATTTATTAAAATCCACAGAATGTCCAACAAAGAATGAACCCAAATACGAACTATGGAGTTTAGTTAGTGATGAGATTGCAGTAAACATATCATACTAATAATGTGAGATGTATATAGGGAAACTTTTCAGTGTGGTACATGTGTTAAAACTGAACTATACTGATCCTTTATCAACTTATTAAGAATTGAAAAAAGGTAAACAAATACACGTACATTCAGAGCAGCACTATTCAAAATAACCCAAAGGTAGAAACAACTGAAATGTCCATCAAGTGATAATGGATAAACAAATTATGGTATATACATACAATGGAATATTACTCAGCTATAAAAAGGAATAAAGTATTGATACACGCTGCAACATGTATGAACCTAGAGAACATGTGAAAGAAGCCAGGTACAGATTGTATTTTTCCATTTATACGAAATACATGTTGTATGTTTCCATTTATACGAAATAACCAAAATAGGTGAATCCACAGAAAGAAAGCATGTTGGCAGTTGGCTGGTGGTATGAGATTTCTTTCGGGGTGATGAAAATGTTTTGGAACTAGACAGGTTGTGGATGTACAATGTTGTGAATGTACCAAATACCACTGAAATGTTAAACTGTTCACATCAAAATGGTTAATTTTGGTCAAAGGGTACAAATGAAATTCAGTTGTAAGATAAAATAAGTTCTGGAGATTTAATATACAGCATGGATATTACAGTCAATAATATATTAAAAATGGTTAATTTTATATTATGTAAATTTCACATCAATGAAAAAAAAGCAAAACTCAAAAGAGGTATCTTAGTCTAAGAGAACCCATGACAGCCAAGAGTAAGTAATATCATCCCCTGACGGCCCCCTTTTACTCATCTCCCTAAAGTCTGACTCACTCCCATGACTCTCAGTCTCCAGCTGGGCAAACACACAAAGTACTGAAGAACAGGCAGCTGCTATATGGGTTTCAAACACTAAATTCACGATTGTTTCTTTTAACACTGACCTACTTGTCCCTTCAGATCTGAGCTCAAACACTAAAAGCTAACCTTTCATGATCATCGTCCTAAAATACCTTTGTGATACCTTCTGCAATGCTCATTTAAGGGGACAGGACAACAAACGTCTTGACCCTAAGACTGCCTCCTGATGTGTAATGCCAACCTTTCTGCCCACCTGCTCAGGACCACTTAGACCACTGGCTCTCTGTATTGTTTTTCTAGAAATCAACTGAGATTTTCTAGCACCTTCTCTTCTCTGTGGCCAAATTATTATAATGTATTACCTCTGATCTGTTTCCCTCACTGCACTGCTGAACACTCTATGAGGACAAGTACTGGGACTCACCTCTGAACTCTGAAAAACCACCGCTGCTGCTCACCTCGTCCTGACCTCATCTGACTTCTTGTCGTCTACTCTGATGCTCCAGACTCCCTATGCTTCATCCTCTACCTATATCCGCACCCCAGTCCCTGGCTTCTCTTCCAAAAGGTTCCTGACCTCCACGCGACTCTTGGCTAAAGACAAGTCTCCCCTGTGCCAAAATGAAATACCATTAATTCTATCTTTTGTCTACCTTTGTTCTCTACTTCAAAAACTATCCAGTCTGCTCACATATTCAATGCACTGCAGAGAATAAAAGGGGTGTTGACACCACAATCGTTCCGTCAGAGAGGACTGGGGAAGGAGGGCAGGAAGATGCTCAGAAGGGTTTAATAAAAAGCAAAGATTAAATGCACACAATGACAAAATGTCATTAAAAAAAAAATCCCCACTCAGTTAAGGAAATGTTAGGTTTCATGGAAGAAGGAGCATTTGCGAAAGGCCAAGGCAGACAGAGATCTCAACAGATGAAGACTGGGAAAAGAAGGCATGGACACATGCATGGACTTGGGGACACAGAAGCTGCCATAGAGGACAGGTGGAGGGAAACTGGGAGATGGGACTGGAAAGGCAGGCAGGGCCCTACTGCCTGAATCACAAGGCAAGGCGTCCATATGTGAGCACACAAGTGAGAGGGATATGACAAGAGCTGTATTATAGAAGATGTTCTGGCAGCAGCCAGGAAGAGACTGGGCCAGGCACTGGGGAAGAAGAGTTATTACCAAGAGGCTCTGACAGAGGCTTGGGCAGGTCTCTCACCTGGCCGGCCGGAGCTACCTCCAGTCTCTATACCACAATGGCTTGTCTCCTACCTCTGGCTCCTCAACACACTGTCCCTCAAGTCCCTCACTTAAATCACGAACTATAAAGGAAATTAATTTAATAGTCTATCCTCCAAAAGTGATTAAAAGCAAGTCTTCTAGACTGGTATAACCTGTAGTACACAGTCTTTACAACAAATACATGAGCTCCTCTTATATGCCATGTACTGCTCTAGGCAACAGCGATGGACAGGTGGAAAAGGCAGTTCCTATCCGTGGTGTCTACACCGTAGTAGAAGAAACGGAAAAAGACAAAAATGTCAGGTGGGTAGGGAAGGAAGGAGCTTCGCAGTATGTATTCTCACAAGGTGTGCCATCTATCTATCTATCTATCTATCTATCTATCTATCTATCTATCTATCTGTGACATTGGTTAACAAAATCCAGTAAGTTTCAGCTGTACACTTTAACAGGCATATATATATTTATGCTGTGTTGTTCACCTCCCATAGTTAGATTTCTTTCCATAACAAGATGTGTCTTTTACATCACAAGGGAGAAACGGGTTTTAGAGCTGGGTTCCGGCCCTGGTTCTACTACTTCATGGCTGAGTGATAGATTAATTAACCCCTCTTGCAAATTACTTAATTTCTCTTGAATCTGTTTCTTTATCCCCATTTTATAGAAAAAGTACTGACCTTACATAGGTCTTTTCTTAAGAATTAAATAATAGTTGTCCAAAATACTTTGGGAGATAAACCACCTGCAAACAGAAACCTAGGAATAGTTTATAAAATAGTATTAAGAACCACCTTCAAAAAATTCAAAAGAAAAAAAAAAACAACTTCATCGACACATAAAAAAATGGTTCTATTATTCAGTGTTAAAAAGAAATGAGCTATCAAGCCATGAAAAGACATGGAAAAAACATAAATGCGTATCTCTAAATGAAAGAAGCCAACCTGAAAATGCTATACTATGTGATTCCAACTACCTGACATTCTGGAAAAAGCAAACTGTAGAGACTGTGAAAAAGACCAGTGGTTGCCAAGATTTAGGGGTAGGGGGGTAAAAAGGGGGAGCACAGGATTTTTAGGGCAATAAAACTACTCTGCATATTTAATGGTGGATATATGTCATTACAAATTTCTCCAAAACCACAGAATGTACATCATAAGGAGTAAACTGTAATGGAAGCTATGGACTCGGTGATAATGTGTCAATGTAGGTTCATCGGCTGTAATAAATGTACCACTCCTGCTGGGAGATGTGGATACTGGGGAAGGCTGTTTGTGGGTGGGGGTGGAGGGCATGTGGGGAACTCTCTCTGCACCTTCCAATTTTGCTGTGAATCTAAAACTGCTCTAAAAAAAATAAAGCATAAAAAATTTTGAAAGTATGAAGTTATATGCACTAAATTGTAAACAGCAGTTATCTCTGGAAAATAAGATTATACACCCCTATATTGTTTGAATTTTCTACAATGAGAGCACGCTAATTTTATAATAAAAGGATACATTTGAATAAAAAAGTTCTATAAGCTGTTTAAACTAGAACACCATGCTAATATTCTTGAAATTTTTTCTTTAACATATATAACGATTTCCATGTATAACTATTTCAACAAAAGGAACCATTTTTATATGACCATGTTAACTCTAGAAAAGGATACTGTTAAGAGTGGTAGGATTTTTTTGAAATTTTTAATTTAGCAGAGTCAAATCTTATTCTTACAAGAAAATAAAATACTATTAGGTATATATTTTAATAAAACATTAATAAGCTGAATTGAGTCAACAAGAGAACATAGTGGCTTAGGAAACCTGTCTTTTACTCATTTCTAAATGGAAAAAGATGAAACTTTCCATTTTCCTGTTCCCAAATGATTTAACTTAGAATGAACTAAAGGAGAGAAAAAACACTAGTCTGCTCTTTTATTAGGAACTTGTATCACCTGTTAAATTTGCTAATGAAATCACAGACATGGCTAGTACATGGTCAGTGCTGTGACTTCATTGGCAGAGACACCTCTTGAGCTGTATCACTGGGTTCCTGGAAGAGAATCCCTAATGAATCGTTCACTGAAGAAGCTTTTTCCGCAGATACAGATGGACCAGTATCAAGTATTAAGAATACTGGCACAAAAAGAGAAGCAGAGATATGCTTGGTCTGTTGAGAATGAGAAAAGATTCCATCCACATATATCAACTACGATAATTAGAAATCAATTCCAATTCTCTTTAGCAACATTTTCAAAGTTCACATCTTAAATATATGCATATAAAAGACCAAAAGTACCAACAACAATAAAAATCCTTATTTGTGGAAAAAGATTTCTACTGAAGTCTTAAAACCTTATATTTTAATTTTGAAAATAAATTGTTTATTTTAAGTCTAGAAAACAGTAGACTAAGCTGGAATCCTTTGAAAACTGAGCAATGTAAGTTCAACAAAACCAGCAAGTAAGAAACTCCTATAGCTCAATTCAGCAAGGGACCATGAACAGCGAACCAAAGGGAAAAAAGAAACTGAAGCTTTCTTGGCATATTCCTTTGAGTGCTAGCAGCAAAATTCTACTTCATTTATTAATTTGCACCAACTATGTGCTGAGCACTAACTACATGCCAAATACTGTTCTGGGCTACGGCAGTATGATGGCGGACGGAAGGAAGTCCCTGCCCTCACATGATGACAAGGTGTTCTAACAGCGAGGTCCCAAAACCGCAGTTCCTGGGCTCCACTCAACTCTTTCTCTACAATCTAAATCCAAACCCTTCCTCTTCAAAGGAGTCACGAACGTATTATGCAAAGGTTATCTTCCAGTTGATTCAACTGAACAAAGAATTGCTCTGTGTACAGGTTAAGCGCACAGAATCTGGAGTCAGGATGCTCCACTTCAAATCCTGGCTCCGCTGCTTTTTGGATGAGAGACCCTGGGCAATTCGCTCAATCTGTTACACAATTTCCTCATCTGAAAATGGAAATAATAAGATTTTTATAAGAACTGAGTTAATATTTTTAAGTGTTCAGAATAATGCCTGCAACTTTGAATTTATTATTTATATAAAATATTTATATTACTTATTATGTAGTATTAATTTATTCAAGTTTTGATAAATAAAATATCAAAGCGAACTGATGCCAAAATTTCCTCTAAGCCCATTTTATTTAAACCAGTTGCTAAATTTTACAGATCTTTCTCAAGTAGATTAGAGTTTTGGCCATGGGAAAACCAGAACAGGAAGAGGCAGTGATGATCAAATTCATTATTTGGTCCCAGCCCTCCCATCTCCTTCCCACCTTTCTTCACAATCGCAACAAGTCTCAATCATATATCACACCTCTCTTCACAAGACCTTGTTCTACTTATGAAAACCAAGTGCCCGGGGCCAGATTTTAGGCCCATCCCCACCTCACTCTCAGGCCACACTCTCTTCTGGCCATCCCTTCCCTATGATCACAAGTGCCCCTAAGAACCTGCATTTTGCTATGTACTATGCCACATACTTTCCAGCCTTGGTTATTGAAGGACCTTCCCTTGAACTGGCCCTTCCCTGCTCATCCACTTGGCTCTCTCCAATCTATCCTTCCAGGTCCTGCTCACATGTACCCTTCTGTACAGCCTACTCTGACATTCTCCCCATCCTTAATCAGGAGTAAAGCCTCCTGCCTACTTCTCTCCCAGAACTCTGGCTACACCACCATTGCAGCCTGAGAGATCCTACGTAGAGTTTATGTTAATTTTCCATGTCTGACTCTCCCACAGACACTGAACAACAAGGAAAGGGAAGATGTTTTATTTATTTTTGCATTTCTTGTGCCTAGCATGGTATATACTTAGCAATTTTGGCTGAACTGAAATAGAACTTTTCTTTTTCTGGTATTTCCTCTGATGTCTCATTCCCATAGGCTTCATTTGGCCTCTATGTCTCTTATCTTCAGGAGTAGCCAACTTTCAGCACTTTACTGGTCAATATACTAAAACTTTAAAGTTATTTTTAAAAAGAGACATTTAATGAATGATGCAGGCTGCTAAGTCCTTCACTGCAACTCAGATTTCTCCTGTTCAGTATAGTATGTTAGACCTTAAATCCCTTTCCACAAAGCCTTCTTCAACTAAAAGATGAAGATTCTACTGCCTTTATGTTTAAACTCACATATCCACTAGGAAAAAAACAAAACAATTGCACTAAATTCGACGCAACTTGTTTTTTGCTTACATCTGCTCGCTAATGTATAGGTATCTGAAAACTGTTCAGGTTCATTTACACTGCATTTTGACTACATTTTGAGTGTATAGGAGTCGTTTGGCTGGAATCTTGAGGACATGTTCGCCGTACCTCTGCTGTCAAGTAAGAATTACTGAACACAAATGAGTCTATCCCACTGACCTCAAGCTCTCGAGGAGAAATTTCCAGCTCCCCTTACAAGTAAGAATTACTGAACACAAATGAGTCTGTCCCACTGACCTCAAGCTCTCCAGGACAAATTTCCAGCTCTCCTCACAGTGGTTTGTTCAGCTCCACCACTAGTACTCCATTCAACCTCATCTGCTATGGTCCTCCTCAAAGTGGAGGAAGAGTCATCACCCCAACATACGCTAAGACTTTCATTAACTTATGCTTACTTTCCCAGGTTAAATTAAAATTAACTCAGTTCTTTGGCTGATATTTTCTCTGAACTTTTTCCCCATCCTTCAACCATTTTACTCTTAGAAATGCTTTACAAATTTTCTGCAAATCCAAACTTAACATTACTTTAATACCTCCTATGAGAAAGGGACATAAAGATTAACCAGGCCTGGTGGCCACCTAAGAATAGACAATCTTGTGGTGAAATGGACACGTTCTACAGTAACTGTAATATAAGGATCAAGATAGAGGAGGAAGAGAGGGCATTCCAAAGCAGAGGCTCGGTGGCAAACCCATGTACTCACTCTCAACGCACTCCCAGGCAGTGTGCCAGCTGCCGGGGCTATAAAATAAAACGAAACACAGCCTTGACCGCAAAGACCTTAGAGCCTAGTGCAGTAGTGTTCAAAAACATTTTGCAGTTTTTTCCCCAGCAAAATTCTTATGCAGATACCCAAAAGGTAAGAGAGAAATGACGAGAGTTGCTGTGGCTGGAGTTGGGAAGACAGATGACTCTCTCTTCCTGTACCCCCCCCCGCCCCCACCAACCAGGCCCCCTGGCCCCCGGGCACCACTGCAGGCCTGAGACAGCTCAGCTCCTACGGAATAAGAATGGCCCTCACCTTTCCGTGCTGTTTTGATAGGACACTTAGAACACTGCCACCTCCCCAACGCGGGGAATGCTACAGAAGTACTGGTTAAATAAGACATGAGGCTGTATAATGCTGCAGAAGTCACTGTCTAATGCAAGGAAATGGCAGAGACAAATGGAAGGACTGGAACTGCCAGGCACGAGCGGGAAAAGCAGAGTCCAAATCAGTAAAATGAAAACCAGACAAAGGATTGTAAAGGTCTGACCAATTTCTTGAAAATCCCAGGAGGAAGAAAGCTCATTTTAACTACTTTATAACTCCCCCCTGCGATTCTTATTTCCTTAGTTGCCTTATCTGTTTGCCACAGCGATTTTACCCCCAAATTTCCTGCGTTCTTCAAGCTTCCAGCTCTCCGCCTGGCTCCTGACCCGCAGCTGCACAGAGGAAAGCACTCCTCACTAACCTTCCCGCCCCGTGCCCGTCTGCTCTGGCATGCACCTCTGCTTTCTTCTGGGGATTCTGATTATCTGAAGCCAGCCCTGGCTCACCTTGGGCCCTGAGCTCTCCAGGGAGGTCCTCAGTCTGACACTCGTGAACATCTACATCACAGCCCGTGCTGGCTCCTAGATTTACATAGGTTTAAGGTTCTCCTCTATGCAAAATACATCTTCTCTTAACTCCAGATTCTCCCTGCACCTATTTTTGTACTTTCCTTTAATGGCTAAACTTTAGGAAGGTTAGACTCCAAACTCACTGTCTCCACCTCTTCACCTCACTTTCTCTTCAACATACAACAACCCAGCTTCAGTTATCCCCTCCCCTCCCAACTGACACTGCTCAGTTCTCTTGGCTTCGGCTCCAACTCAAAACTCTTTCCTCACACCATGCTCTCTGGGTTTTCCTCCTAACCAGTCTGCATCCTGTTCTTAAAACACTACCCTGCTCCCTTGGTGTTCCCATTCCTTAGTTGTGTCCTGACCCTGTGAGCACTGTCAGTATCAGAACAACAACAGAAGGGGAGGGGGTGTCTAAAGCTACAAAACCTTCTAGGGTCTGAGCTCAGTAAAGTCCGTGTTACTGGCAGGAGATGTCCATCACTCAGTCAGGATAAAATGAATGAACTGCTTCTGCATATATTTACGCTCATTTACCCCAGAGCACAATCTCACCCACTTTGGGGGTGTACACGTACACTGACCTCCAAATCTTAGTCTGGAGCCCAGCTCCTTCTCCTCGGTGTCAGACTTGTGCTTCAAACACTTCATGCCTTCCTTACAAGCATCTCAAACTTAAGTCTAAGATGAGATTCAACATTTTATCCCTACTCCAAACTTCCCTTTCTCCATTGTTTTCTATTTCAATGAATAGCATCACTATCACCCAGTTTCCAAGCCAAAAGTCCCGATTTTCCTTCCTCCTCCTCTCCCACACGTCTACCTCCTATAGTTTTCATCCCAACACCACCATTCTCAATACCTTCCCCTGGTCAATACATACGGCCCACTATGTGTCAAAATACTGCTGCAGACACTAAATATACAGCAGTGAACAAACCAAGCTTAACCCCTGAGGGAGGAGATGGGCAAACAAAGAGAATTTCAGATAGGGATCAAAGTTATGAATAAACAAGGTGATGTGATGGGTGCTACTTTAGACAGGGAGGGCCAGAGACAGGGAGGGTTAGAGAAAACCCCTTAGAGGGGATCAATATTTATTTGTTTCATTGTTTTTTAATGCCTACAGCAGCCAGTCCTCTTAGGTGGTCTCCCATCCAAGCACTAACCAGGCCCAACCTTGCCTGGCTTCGGAGATCAGAGGGGATCTGCCTTGTTGAGGGTGGGATGGCCTCAGACAAGAAGTAAACATTTAAACTGAGCCTGAATGACAAACAGAAACAAGTCTCACACAGATTTGGGAGGCAGAGTGCTCCAGGCAGAGGAAGGAGCCAAGTATAAAGGTCCTAAGGTAGAAAAGAGCCTGAGGTGCTGAGAAACGGGGAGGGTCAAGGAGGCTGTAACTTAGGGAGCGAGGAGGAGGCCAGGTCAGAGGGAGGCAGGGTCAGATAGCCCTCACTGGCCACTAGAAAAACAATGAAGAGAGACTGACTGGAGGGAGACAAATGACTGACATAATCCAATCAGGATTTTTAAAGACCATTTTAGCTGTTAAGTAGAAAAATGGTTTGGGAAGAGGGCAAAAATAAAGAATTAAAAAACCAGTCAGGAGGCTAATAATACAGCAGTCCAGGTAAGAGGGACAGTGCTTGAGATGGGAGGGATCAAATTCAGGATATACTTTGGATATAAAATAAACAGAAGTTGATATGAAATTAAACATTGAGAATGAGGGGAAAAAATAATCTAGGACAATTCCTAAGTTGTTTTTAGGTATAATTTACATATAGTAAAATTATGCAGAGTATATGATTCAATCAACTTTGATGAATGCCTATCAAGACTCAGAACATTTCCATCATTCTAGAACGTTCTCTCCTGTCTCCTCCCAGTCAATCCCCTTCCTTCCAAGAGGCAACCGCTGATTTGATTTCTAGTACCAGAATGTGGCCAGAGGATAGCAAGCACAAGCAGGACAGGTGGTGAGAGAGGCAGGCAGGGGCTGGGGTATTCAGGGCCTTGTGAGAAAAAGGAAGGAGTCTGGATTGTCTTCTAAGTGCTTTGAGAAACCGTTAAAAGAATTTTTAAGTGCCGGAGAGACAGGTGACTCTTGGCTACTCTGGGCAATGTGGACTAAAGACAGATGGAAGTAAAAATGTGGAGACCATGGTAAGAGGCAAGCACAGTGTTGCAGGCAGGAGGTGAAGGCAACTCAGAGAGACGAATTCTAATGAGATTATGAAAACAGCCCTAAAGGGGACTTGGTGATGGATTAGATGTGGAGAGTGCTGAGAAAAAAGGAGAAATCTGACTTGAGAAACTGGATGGATGGTAAAGTCATTTATGGAGATGGGGAAAAATAGAAGAGGAAGTTTTTGAAGACTATATGCTCAGTTTGGGACTTGTGAGGCTCAGGTTACGGGTAACACATTCAAGTAGCAGCGTCCAGCAGGAGTGAAGGAACTAGGAGAGGTCTGGTTGGAGATGTCAATGTGGAAATGTCAGCTTACAGACAATCATGAAAGCCTGGGGATATCGAGAGCACTTGAGGAGAATACAGAGAGTGCCAATGGTCAAGAAAGGGAGAAACGAACCACAGCAGTGGGCAGAGACAGCTGAGGGACAGGCGGGTGGTAAGGAAGCAAATGGTCCTCCTTTGAGAAACCTCCAGCGACCTTTCAAGTCATGTCTTGGTACAGCACCATGTACTCATTCCCATCAGAGCATTTCTGATGCCCCTGTTTGACTGCCATTCTCTACTGGGCAGACATTCGAAGATGTAAAAGCAATAGGTTTGGCAGGAACCAGCCCTGATCTAGTCCAGCGTCATGGTACACAACACAATGAGGAATGTTGTTTAGTGGACAATTATCATTCAGTGAGCATCACCTAGAGGTGGTGTACTCTACCATATGCTTTTCCTCTTTTAGTTCCTTTTCCTAACAGCCCTGAGGAAGGTGTATCTCCATTTTACAGGTGAGAAAACTATGGGCCAGGCAAAATGCTCAAGGCCACTGCTTATAAGTGATGGAGCCATACTGAGACCACACATCTTCCTTCATATGCTCCACTGTCTCCATAAAGTACACATTGCATGGGGATTTTACAGTAGAGTGCTCTCTCACTTTACTGCCGAGGAGATACAAAATCTGCCCCCAGGTACTTGGCCCGCCCACCAGAGCAGTAAGTCAGAGAAATGTCCAGGAAAGCAGTCTGCTCCTCCAGAATCCCTACTGTTGTCGGGCACAGTGAATTATCTCTGGGTTCTCAAAGTAATTCTTCAATCCTAGGGCATTGATAAATGCAGAAGGTTTTGAAACCATCCCTGAAACCTAGGTCTGGAGGCGGGAACTTAGGCCTACCAGGGCCTTAACTCTTGAATTCTAGAACTCAATTTTAGCCACAGATCAGAAAGTTCCCCCACATTACTTAAAGGGCCTTATTCTAACTTCACAACTAATGCTAAATGTGGCTAAGAGCTTCTCCACATCATCCACTCTGGACCAAGACATAATCAGGGTGAGATTCTGTCTCAGCAGGGTCTAAGAAACCAACATTGAGTACCTTTGTGAAAAGTAACAGGGGTACAATTTTGTCTATACCCTGCTTTCGAGATTGATGTGCTGTCTTTTCCCTGACTTCTTAAGCCTGGAACTACACAAGCCTTTTTTTTTTTTTTTTTTCCTAAGTGAGTACATTAGCACCCAGAGGCTTCCTTTTTATATTCAAGAACAATCGTTAACTATCAATCCTCTGGTGAGAGCATGGGCTCTGGTGGAAAGAACACCAGCCTAGCAAAGAATAAGGTCCTAGCCTTGACTCTGTCAGCGTAAAACTGCATAACTTTAGGCAAGTCATTGCCTTCTCAGCATCTTTCCTAAGCTGTAAAGTCAAAGGGCTAGACAGTATCTTAGGTTTCTTTCAGCTCTCCATGTAATTCTATAATCAGAGAGCACAGAAAGGGTGGATGAAGGCATGCAGGACACTGGCCAGCTGGCTGAGAAAGGCCAGGAGGATGAACCCTCCCCGGGCTGTGGGTAAAAAGCCTGTCTGACCTGTAGTGTTTCCTCTCCTGCCCGCTCTCAGCTATCTGTTGCTTCCCTTAACAGCCCCCTACCCAAGTTCTACTCAGTCACTTGGGATCTTTCGTTTGAAACAATACCTAGCAAAGTGCCCTGCATACAGATGTCACTAACATTTGCCGGCTTCATTTCAAACTTTAGCAAAGTATGATGATTATAACACCCCCGATCCAACTCCCCAACAAAGAAACATACGCACAACTAAAGGATGTTTCTAATAATGTCTAGCACTCACCAACGTTTAAACACATCTCTACATTTTTTATTGGAACGATTTTTAAAAAGCAGACAACATTTCTCTTTCCTACCTTTAAAAGGTACCACTAATGATCCCTCTTAAGCTCTTCTGAGCCAGGTCCGCATTCACAAAGAATAAAGATATAGACAGAGGGAAGATTTCAATCAACCCACCTCTATGCTTTGGATTAACTTCTCAAGATGTTGAGGGCTAAAGCAAATTATTTACTTTAACGCCATTTTCATCTATCCCATATATCAAGTTTGACTGCCCTGCTGGCAGAAAAGGCTTCAGAAGAGGCAACATCTTCATGACTATTCAGCATCCCCAGAGTCACTATCATATTGCCTTTTTATTCTCTTCATAGCTATTATCACCACCTGACATTTGTATTTACTCACTGTTTACAGTTTGTCTCCAGAGCAGGCTCCTTCTCTATCTTGCCCACCATTGCATCTCCCATGCTTAGAACGGCGCCTATAAATACTTGTTAATGAAAATTAGAACACAACACACAGAGGACCTTAATCCACGTTCAGGGATGTGCTGTTCAAACATGGAACCATCTTCCAATTAGGCTGACAGTCAAGTGTTCCAACGAACTTCCACCCTTTCCTACAGAATAGCTTACGTGTACATCCTGCACTACGGATGTTTTCCCTGCAGCAAATGTTTTATTTTCTCTTCCTCACAACGAAACATCAGATAATGAGCCACAGATATACCAATAAGTCACTTTATAGTTCATCTTTCTGCTGGGTCATGTGTATTACCTACAAAGCAAACACAACTCAAATGCAGAAAGTCTTGATTGTGTTTGTTACGAGAATATTTTCACCTATACGGCACGTACCACAGGTATTATAAGGATTTTTAACAGCCTAATAATAAAAAAAACTATCCAGTCTAAATGCAATGTGACCAAATTGTGCACTATGAAAGCCTCGATTTCAAATGATACTTGAACAACACAGGTTTGAACTATGCAGGTCCACTTACATAAAGATTTTTTTCAATAAATAGTGTAAACGTATTTTCCTTATGATTTTCTTAACATTTTCTTTTTTCTAGCTTGCTACTGTAAGAATACAATATGTAATACATAACATATAATAAAATACATGTTAATGTTATCGTCTTGGTATCAACTGTTTATGTCATTGGTAAGATTTCTGGTTAACAGCAGGCTACTAGTACAGTTTTTGGGGGAATCAAAAGTTATACGTGGATTTTCAAATATGCCAGGAGTGGGATATCAGCACCCCTAATCCCTGTGTTGTTGAAGGGTTAACTGTATTATATTTCAAAAGTACAACTTTGATGTACAATTTTGTCCCAATATAAACAGGATTTGTTGTTTTGCTTTGTTTTGTTACTTTTCTCTCCAGAAAAAGAAAATGAAGGCAGCAGAGTCAGAAACCTCAGACAGATCTAATAAGCACTAAGGGGCCTTGAACGCAAGCCCTTATGAGGAAGAACACCTGAGGCATATTGGGAAAAGGACTTTTATAAAGACATCTTTCGAGTCTCATCTGGTCCAACTAAGAGCAGTCACCAGATATGATTCCCATACAATATAAACCAGTAACAGACAAGAGGTAGCCCCTTACATATTATATCACTCTGAGCTGATAAAAATTTCAGCTCAAGATAGAACAGCATGACTGGGTATGATAGAGAAAGTTTTTAGATTAAATCTCAGGTGCACTGGCAAAACTGGCCAGGTATGGGGAAAGTGAAAGTTTAGAAAACTCCCCGGGAACACTAAACCACGTGGTACAGTCACAAAAACCATGCTTTCCAGTATTCTGCCCAAGTCCAGATTTCAAGTGATAACTTTAAAAAAGTTAATTCCACTTCCAATCTACCACCTGCTGATTTGTGCCTTGAGCAGGCACTAAACTATAATAGACCTAGTAAAGACTTTGAAGCCAAGAGAAGGACAGTCACATCCAAACCCTGAACCCTCACTACCTCTACAACCTCTCGTAGAAAGGAGGGATATTTGACCTCTCAGCTCTGCTGGGTGTATTCTGTAAGACAACTTAAACTACCTTAGACAGAACTTAGCATACTGGATTTAAAACACAAACAAGCAAACAAAACAGAAAAGGTAGCATCCTTTCCCACCTATGTGAAGAGAGGGCTGAATTCACCAGAAGCCCAACACTAATTTCCTGGTCTAAAAAGAAATGATTTCAACTACATTCCATTCCATGACACTAAAAGGCTATAAAACCTAAAACCTAAAAGATGTCTCCTGACATCTCACTACCTTGTCAACCTTCTCTCACATACATACACACAAATTACCTTTGTAGAATAAGAATTTTATAACTTCTCATAACACAAAACTAAACGCACATGTGGTAACTACTTACAATTTAAGTAACTAGAGTTTTTAAAATCCCACACCAAACATGAGGTCATAATTTAAATATTAAAGCAGAATAAATTGCTTATTTTGGGAAACTCCAAATAATTAATTTGCGTAGCCATATAAAAGTATCTATTTTTGTGATAAGCCTGATGTTAACATACAAGAAAAATTCTATTCATTCGTCTCCAAAGTCGACATTACAAGCACACCTTCCAATGCTGACACCCTTTTTGAAACTGTGTTTGTACAGACTAAAGACCTAAAAAAAGACGTTTACACCGTATCAGAAACATGTCCTTCAAGCATCACAGTACCAGAAATTTAAAACGAACAAGACCGACTTCTGAGACCAATCTAGAAGGACTAACCAGTCATAAGTGTGGCCTACGGTCCTCACACACCATAAAACCAGTAAAATTAATTGGGGTTCCTCAGCATCTGAGAGGAAGCATCCTGCTACCATTAAGGAATAAATTGGGGATGCAAATAATTAGTGCACCCTGAGGTGACAGTTAATTCCACTAGCATGCCATTTCACAGATATTGTGGAATTCCATTTTATCCCTATTCTGAGAATACTGGAAGTTTCAAAAGTTAGCCAAATGCCAAATATCCCTTGAAAGAACTTTAAATAAAGCCCTCCAATCCCCTGCAGGGAAAGATCTTGGAACTCCCTGGAGCCCACAATACACACAAGACCCCACATGCTTTGTCCCCAGCTCCAAGTAGTCAAATATTCTCTGAAATCTTTTTCCTGATAACTTCTTGCACAAAAACAAAAATACAAGGCACATTCAGCGTAAGCTAGAATAGACTTTCTGAGAAGCACAGAACGGCATCTTAGATTTGAGAAAAACTGTACCCTAACCAAGTTTTGTGCTCTATTGGAGAAGAGAGGCTGGAGGCTAAAAAGTGAGACAGGTTTTTAAAAGCCGGGTAAGGCACAGCCTTGCAGCTCTCTGAACGTCGCCTCTGATTAAAACAAAAACACAAGATAGGAGAGACACAAAACAAAACTACCTCGAACCCTGTAAAGTCTGACCTGCAAGGGAGTCCTCATTTAACTCGTTTAACAGATGAGGAAATCGGAGCCTTGGGAGGGTGGGTAGGTAACAGACAGGGACACAGTTTATTTGGTGACAAAGCTGGAAGCAGATGCCTGTCTCCCAGATCGGACTTCAGTGCAGTTTCCCACTCCACCAAGCTGCCACCCCACGTAAGATGTTTTATAAAACTCTTCACTGAAGCTGTTAACATAAGGGTCCAATTATCATCCGAAGATCTGCCTGTTAGATAATAGCTCGAAAATTCCATCCATTTTACTGCAGTTACCAGAGTCATCTAATCTTTGAGAGGAAAAAAAAGAAGAAAAGCAAAGAGGAAAAAGGCGGGGGGGGGGGCGGGATCCTAATTTTGATCTGTCCCCTCAAGGCAAACTAAACGGTTTCACACACTGACAGGCAGACAGTGCTAGTATCCACAACCACAAAAACAGACAATAATCCCCACCCACAGGCCCGGGAGGGCGCAGCTCCCCGGCACCGCCTCCCCAACTCACTAAATTCCACTCCCATCCCGGCGCGCAGGAGACATTCCACCTCCCGCCGCGGCCAAAGCGGGCTGGGCCGGATCAGCCACTTCACTTCAACCCCCCCACCTCCCCCCCAAAAAAAGGGGACGGGGAGCTGAGCGCCTCGAGTCCCCCCCCAGACGAGCGCTCGCCCGCCCGCCCGCACACGGGGACCACCGGACCGCACACCCCGCCCCGCTCCCCGCGGCGGGGGAGGGGGAGGACGCCCCACGCAGGAAGCGTGTCCTGCGCGCCGCTCCCCGCCCCCCTGCCGCGCGGGGACCTTGCGCCCCGCCAGCCGGTACCTGCCCTCCGCCCCCCTCAGGCGAGACGCAGCCGCGTCCACATGGCTTCAGGTGTTCACATGGCAGTAAACGGGCCCCGTCCCTCCGCGGCCGAGGCGCGCTCCGACTGCCGTCCGCCCGGGCCCCCGCCCGCCGGCCTCGCCCCCTGGCCCGCGGCGGAGCGGGGCGCGCGGCCGGAGCCCTGGGGGGGCCGGGGGCGCCGGGGCCGCTGACCCCGGCGACACCCGGGCGCCGACCGCACGCACCCGCCTACTTGGCACCCGAGGCCGCGACGAGCAGGTACCGTCCCCCGGCACCCTGAGGGCGAGGACCGGTGCCCGAGCCCTGAGGGACTCCCAGGCCGGACCGAGACCCCCTCAGCGCCCTGGCGCCGAGCCCGGCCCCGTCCCCTCAGCAACCCCAGGCCCGGCCAGGCCGCTCTGCTCCGCGCTCCGGGGCGGGCCGGGCCATTCCCCAAACACCCCGGGCTCCAGCCTCGGAGTCCGGGGGCCGCCGCAGTCCCGGGGCGCGCCGGGCAGAGACCTCTGCCCCCGGCCAGGAGGCCGGACCGCCCGGCCTGGCCCCGGCCTCTCAGCCCTGACCCCTGCCCCTCCCCCCCGGCCCGGGCGGCGGTTACCTGCGGGAGCCCCCCGCCCGGTCCCTCGGCCTCGGCCGGGGGCGGGAGCGGCGGCAGGCGGCGCTGCGCGGGGTGGGGGTGGGGGCGCCTCCGCCGCCTCCAGCTCGGGCGCCGGGGACGGCGGCGGCGGGGCGGGCCGGGGCCGCGGCCCCTCAAGGCTCGCTCCGGCCCGCGCGCTCGCTCCCAGGTCGGGCGCGCCTCAGGGCGGGCTCCCCCGGCGGAGGCCGCGGCCGCCTCGCAGGGGCCGACAGCGGCTGGGCTCGGGGTTTTTTCTCTCCATTCTCCCAACACACAGGAAATAACAGAGCGTCAGGTGACGGCGCGCGGCCAATGGGGAGGCGCCGGGCCGCGGCGCGCGGGCGGGCGCGCGGCGGGGGCGGGGCCGGCGGCGGGGGGCGGGGCCGGCGGGCGCGCGCGTGCCCACCCGCGTGCGTGCGGCGGCGGCGCCGCGGCCTGCGCGCGCCGGGCCGGGGCCGCCGGGACCCCCGCGCAGGGGCGGAGGGCGCGCCGGGCTCCCCGCGGCGGCTGCGGGGGGCGCCGCGCCGCTCGCCCAGGGCCCCGTTGGCCCGCGGCTCCGGGCCGTGCGTGTCGGGAGCGGCCGCGAGCCAACTTTCTGGGGAGTTGGTGGCCTGGAATCTCTCTGTGGGATGGCTGGAGTTCCCTGAAGCCTCCAGCGCCAGGATCGCGCCTCTGCGCGGCCTGGGGGAAGCCGCGGGTCAGGGGCCCGGCCCCTCCCCGGGAACCTGCCCCGTGCTCAGTGGGGCGGGGCATGGGGCCGCCTTTTGCCCGCCCAACGCCCTCGAGGGCCCGCAGGCCTGGCTCCTTGGCCGCCTCGGGCCCTTGGCCACGTGTGTCCTTGGATGAATGACTGGGGCCCTCTCGGGGCCTCGGTTTCCTTCCCTTGGATTAAGCGAGGAGAGGGGAGGCCCACCCACCTCCCACGCAAAGTGGATGCTCACCCAATGCCCGTTGCCTTCGCCCGCGGCGGCGTTAGACCCCACAAGGCCTGGTTGGCTGGCTCCAGAGTCCAGAATTAATTTGGAGATCGGTGGAGGGTTTGTGGAGCCAAGGCCTTAGGCTGTTCCCAGACTTCCTTTGCAAATCTCATGTGTAAGTTTTATGGAGCAAAGGACTGGCTCGACTTTTTTTTTTTATCTTAAAATCTCAGTCGTAGAACCACCGCTGAGGTGTTTGTGCCACGTGACCCACTGCTACCAAAAGTGAGGCTAGCTAGGATAGGATGTGTTTGGAGTGTTTGTGCTGCCGCTTGTGACTCACCCAGAGACCTGGCCAGATAGATCCTCTCCTCACTCTGGGCCTCCGTTTCCTGTTGGTACAATGGGAACGGGGAGAATTTGGACTAGAAGTCCCTAATGTCGGCTAAAATTGCTGATTATCTAAAGTAGGCTCCCGTCTGCCCTAGATGTTGGAGTTCTTTTCCTGAAGCAACCCAACTTGAAAATAAATTGGAGCTGGAAGAGTGCTTTGGGCAGCAGGTGGAGGCTGATAGGAACCAGGTGTGGCCTGGGGCCCAGATTTCAGTATATCTGAGGTACACAGCTCCTTAGGGCCTTATTCTACCCTTTCACCTCTCACCCCACCCAGCCAGACACATTAACACTTTGCCTTGCCTCAGGCCACCCAAGGAGGGTCTGTACCTGCCCCCAGCATAGTGATCTGAGACCGGGCCAGAGTCGATTCTGGCACCTCAGGAGGATGTGAGTGAGGAAGGTAGTGGTTTCTCTTGGCTTCTGTCCAATCTCTGAAAGTGGGGGCCGGCTCCAATGTGGGTCAGGGCTATTCTTAGAGATTCGGTTCCCAACACCTCCTGCGTGCCAGGCGGGGTGCCGGGCTCTTCCGGGGCAGAGCTGAACAGGCTGCTGGCCCTGCCCTTTGGCTGTTCCCATTGTTCTGTGAGTTTCATTTTCAAATTCTTTGGCACCGAGACTTTTAAAAGAGCAGTGCTGGCTTCTGCCTGGATCAGGGCCGCAGCGGGAAAGGTTGGGGAGGACTCTCAGCACAGACCTATGTTTTCTGGACAAACTTGGAAGCAAGGAGAACTTCCTGAACCCTGGGTGTTGGGGGCACTCTCAAATTCTTGAGAACTCATGAAGCAGGGGAAAGTTCGTTTCCTTATAGTCTCCTGCCCCATCATCCCTCCCTTCCTTTCTGCTTGTCCTCAGCTCACTCAGGTTTCAGACTGGGGGACTGGACCGTGAAATGGATGGTGAAGAAGGGAAAGAATGCAGTCGCATAACTGGAGTCCAGGCTCTTGTTTGCTCCTGCCTCCTGTCCTGAAAGCCCCCTCCCCACATCTTTGGTCCCTGCTGGGACAGAGTCATTCTCTACCTGGAAAACTTCCCAGTCTTGGGGCCAGGCTAGCCTTGGTTTCATCACCCCTGGCGGCCTATCACTTTCCCTTTTGGTACCATTTAGAAAAAGAACATCTGTGGGTGTTATGGCCAACAGACAGACTTGGGGTACTCTTGGACTGTGTGGCCTTGAACAATTCACTTCACCTCTCTGAACCTTGGTTTCCTCAGCTATAAAAGGGGGATAATAGGACCTCACCCAGAACATAGGTGTTTTGGGACTGAAGAGATCTACAGCAAAAATTCAGTACAGTCCCAGGCACATATTGGCAATAGCTACAGTTCTACAATGTGGACACAATATGACACGAGCAAACAGGCTCAGAGAGGTTAAGTCACTGTCACTGTCCAAGATCACATAGTGAGTGGCAGGAGCTGAGTAACGGGGAGCCCCCTCCGCTTTGATCACATTAGCGCCTTCCATTGTTCTCTCATTGTCTCAACTGCCAGAATCCTGTTTTCCCTTCCACACTTTAAGGAAAAAAGCTCGATTCAATGTTTTTTCTCTCTTCTCACCCAGTCTACTCAAAAAAATACTTATTGAACTCAATCAGTGGTTGCAATTCCAGAAGCAAAATTAATCCTTTCCCTCCTCCTCTGGCTCAGAGATGGCTTTTGGAAGCCCTGTGTCGCTCCCTTTATTACAAACTCCTCTGCCCTCCTCCAGTCACCTGGGCCACTCGGGGATTACAAATGGAGCCTTCTGCCTCTAGGTCACTGCTTCCGCGACCACATGTCAGTGCGGATTGATTGAGGAGACCGGCCCTGCTCGGTAGATCAGTGACTCGTGTGAAGCGAGCCGGGTGTCATGCCTTCAGCGGCAGGCGGATGTCCTTCCTCTGGCTCTCGTGCACACACATGTAACCCTCACCTTTCTTCTTCTTCAGGGCCCCAGCTCTCCTTCCTCTCGGGAGGGGCCTCTTGCTAACTTGAGCACACTAAGAGGGAGGCCTGGAATACTGGCTCCCAGTCCTCCCGAGACAAGTGACAAAAGCCTCAGGTTAATGGAGTGGGGAATCTCCCACAGCGGAGCCCGCTGCAAGCCAGATACTCCCTCCCCAACCCCACAGCAAAGCAGACTGGAAGCAGAGAGTGCACAAACAGCAGGGATGGCCTGGTCCTTTGCAGCACACCTTCACTCCACACAGAGCACCTGCTGTGTGCTAGGCCGTGTGCCCTGATGGAGAAGGCACAGGAGCTCAGCATAAGTCTTTCTGGGGCAAGGGCAGAGCCAGCTCTATGGCTAAGGGGGTCTGGGAGGCTTTAAATAGAGGACCAGGGAATATCAAGACTCAGCAGTGTGGGGACAGCCACCTGTTCTTCCCAGAAGGGCTGTGGCCAGTGCAGAGCTAGGGGAGCTAGAGATGAGGCTGTGGAGGGGGCAAAGGTGAGATCTGCAAAGGGCCGTGCATCTGTGGCATGCTTGGTATGAATTTGTATCATAGGGTCTTCTCGGTGACCTCCACTCAGGAGCTTCACCCCTCCACCCTGCCCTCCACCCCATTCCTCCAGGGTAGAGTTTGCGGCTCCCTCCTCGGCTCCCACTGTTCACACAAGGCCGTTTGTGTGACTGTCCATCTCTCCCACAGGACTGTAAGCATTGGCAGGGGAGCCACCTCTGCTTCCTGGGGTCTCCAGCATCCTACGCAGAGTAGGGAACCATAGCGCCACAAAAATTACAACATTAATAATGAGGATACAAGCCAGAGGAATGCAGGCTTCCTGTGAACAGACACCATGTGTTCGCAACAATCAGATGAGGCTGGTACTGTTATCACCCCCACTTTCACACAGGGCCACTGAAGCGCAGAGTTTAAGTAACTTGTCCCAAGCCACACAGCTTAGAAGAGGCCCAGCTGGGATTTGAACCCAGGTCTTTAGAGGTTGCACTCTTAACCACCAAGCTTCCCAGCACTTGGTAAACACTGGGAGGTGGATGGGCACAGACAGTTGCTGGGTCCCAAAGTATGTAGGTGGACAGGGAAAGAGACTTGAGAACAACAGGGTCGGCTCCAGCCTCTCCCCACAGGTAACATGTTAAAGCCCCGGGGGCTGGACAGTTTGCAGACATAGACCTCTCAGACTCCATGCCTGGAAGACCGTGGCCTGCGCAAGTGGCAGTTGCTGTGTGACATCACACTCATCTACAGACAGGTAAGCATAGAGAAAACACCAGAAGAGGTGCAGCTGAGCAGCTGGAGGGCCCTGCAGCTTGGTGGTATGGGAGAGCACCCCTCAGCCCACTGGGCACTCCTGCCCCCGGTGGTGCAACTCCCCCTGGGCAGCCCCTGGCGTGGTCACTGAGCTAGGAGCCCAGCCTGGTCTCTCCAGTGTGTGTCCTTTCGAAAATCATCCAACGGCTCTGAGTCTGAATTTCTTCATCTGGGAAGTGGAGTGGGTGAGAGGAGGGGCAGCATGATCTGCCTGCCTCAGCGAAGATGGGTCCCTTGCCAGGATGACCACGTTCCCTACTCCAACAACCTTCGCAGGTAGGGTTTGTCATCCTCATTGTACGGACAAAGAAAGGGACAGAAAGGGTAAGAAAGAGACTTGCCTGAGATCACACAGCTGGCCAGAGGCAGCGCTGGGACCTGAATCAGCCTTCTGGCTCCAGAGCCCCCACTGAGTCACTTACAGCACCATGAAGAGTTAAAGTGAAAATGAAATGATCTGACAGTAGTAGTGACAAAGGCATATTCTAAGCACTTCACCTGCATTAACTCGCTTAACCCTCACAACAGCCCTATGAGGTGGAAACTACTATTACCACATCTTGCAGATGAGGCAACTGAGACAGAGCAGCTAGGAAGGGAAGGGGCAGAGTCCAAACCTGAAGCCAGGGAGGCCAGGCCGTGGGCTCCTGCATCTCTTTATCACGAGATAACAATAGGGAGGGTCCCTTCCACTGAGATTGTTTCTGCTTGAAAGCTCAAGATTTTTAGCCCATCTCTGCTGGGCTCCACGGGAAGGCACTGCCACATGCTGAGGCATGCTGGGAAGAGACTTTGTTCCATCCTGTTTTGTAGACACGCTCTTCATTTTAAGCCAAAACCCAAGCTTCCTGCGAAGAATTCAAACCAGGGAGAAAACCGCAGCCATGAGACAACCACCACTTCCTCGCCCTCCAGCGCTCCCTGTGCTTGGGGCTCCATGTGCGTCTTCACACTTAACCTTCACAGCACCCCAGCAACCCCACTTCACAGCTGAAGAAGCCCAGAGTGGCTAACAAGATGCCCAAAGGCACACAGCTGCTAAGTCATAGACCTGAGACTTGTCCCCAGATCCTTATTGAGAATCCTGGCTCTCCTGACCACATCAGCTGTGCCCGCTCTGGGTGCACGGAGGTGGGTCCTGTTTGCCAGGCTTTGGTGGAAATCCTCCTGCTCATCTGCCACAAGCTGGTCCCTCAGTGTCAGGATTCCCAGGCCACTGGGCAGGCACCAGGACATAGGTACAGACATATAGAGCCGGATGCCACCCAATGGATTGGGGAAGTGGAGAAATGCGGACATGGATGCTCCCTCTGCTCCATCTCTCCCTCCAGTGACTCAGGACTGGCTGCCCTGCCACCAAGGTGATTGTCTTCCAGAAGCAGCCATGCCATATGAGGTTCCTCATCACTGCCCTGCGTCTCCCTGTGAGCTCTCGAGCATAACTGCCAAGGCACACATGTGGTTCAGGGGAAACGCAAAGCAGCAGAATCAATGAATCCTCTGACTCCCAACCCGTCCTCTTGACTGCAGCCCCTCCTCTCAGCCCACCCACCCCTGTGGCAGGCTCATTCCAGATACCCAAAGCCCATCTGACCCTACTCGCCCTGGCTCAGAGTTTTCAGTGGGTCCCGAGTGGATTCTCACCCACCTGGAACACAAAGCCCTACTCTGGCCCCAGCTCACCTCTCCAACCTTCCCTGACATGTCCCATTCTGCCTCTGCCAAACCAAACGTGTTGTGCTCCCACCATGAGCCTGTCTATGCCCCACAGCAGCAAGTTCTTCCCTCTTTTTTCCTTCAGTCCCTCAGATTGAAATCATACCCTCTTTCAAGTCTTACTCAAATGCCACCACCTCCACGAAGCCTTACCTTAATACTCATCATAAATTCATTCAACAAATATTAAGTCCTTATCATACGCCAGGCATTGAGCCCAAGGGTCCATGTTGTCATGGGGCCATTAAAAAGAACAAATCATCACATAAATAATCATTTGGTAACAGCCATGACACACATACCAAGAAAGCGTGGGAGGTGCACAGAGGGTCTATAATGGGACCCTGGATCTTGGGGATCCAGGATATTTGAGCTGAGAACTGAAAGACAGATAGGAAGTAGCCATGTGATGAGGCTGGAAAAGAGCTCCAGGTGGCCAGCACAGCACGGGCAAAGGTCCTGGGGCAGGAGGGAGCAAGCAGATTTCCAGGAAGGGAAAGGAAGCCAATGCAATTTAAGTGAAATGAAAGCTGGAGATGCAGCTGGAGCAAGTCAGTGCAGACTACAAAAGGGGACTTTATCCCAAGGTCAAAGGGTGGGGGCTGGGGGAGGGGCACTGAAGGATTGCAAGCAGAAGAAACTGTCAATATTCATTTTTAATGGTCCTGCCAACTGCCCTGTAGCTAAGCATCTTCTAAAAAGCTCAGGCTTTGCGTCTGGCCACCCCTGAACCTTGGACATCTGGTCATTAGGGTGTGGAGTTTTCAAATCCTTCCTCCTGGACAGAGCTCTCAAGAGCAAGGCTGACCTCTGTTTCTCCCGCATCATCCCCAGCACATGGAGCTGCTCCAAAAACATTTGTGGAACGAACTCACAGATAGGATAAGACACTTACCAGCATTTCCCCTGGAAGGGGCCAGGCTGCCTGAGGGGCCTTCCACGTTCTCTGGAAATCACAAAATTCAAGGGTTTTAGTAAGGCCACTGCTCAGAGAGCCCCTGAGAGCAGAGCCGGCATCCTACAGATGTCCATGCCCAGGGCCAGCATCCAGCATGACACCACACAGGCATCTGCCTGTGACCATCTCGTGGATGACGAGAAACAGAACCGAAAGCCCTCAACAGCGGTAAAGCGCTTTCGAGTTTACAAAGCACATTCACATGAGCAATCTCACTTAGGGTCAGCGCTCTCAGGTGGCTACGGTTACTGCTCCTTTTTACAGATGAGGAAACTGAGGCCCAGGAAAGGGAGGGTCCCCAGCAATTCATGGCAAAGCCAAGACAAGAACCTGACAACAGTTCAGGCTCTGGTGGCCCCCATAGGGTTAAGGAAGCTTTCCAGAAATTTCTTTCAAAAATGTCTTAAAGTGACACGTATATTTCATCAGGATGTCTGTCACGCCAGCAGTGGGAGCCAACACACCAGTTCTCGCAGGCTTTTCCCCCTCTAGTCAGGTCCACGCATTCAGGCGCCGAGGCTGGCAGCTTAGCCCCAGGGCACAGGAGGGGCCTGAGAGAAGAGTCCTTGGCTCCCGGGGCTTGGTGCGGGCACACAGCAGCTGCTCAGCAAACGCTGACTGTTGGAGGGGAAGCTGAGCTGAACTGACGGGACAATAGAAAAATGTTCCTACAGCTCCCTCGGGGGCAGGGCACCAGGCTGCGTCACCTGCCTTAACTCAGGTCACCCTCAGAGCCAGCCTGTGAGGTGAGTTTACAATGATCCCCACCACAGGTGTGGAAACTGAGGCTCGGAGTAATCACGAAGTAGCCTGCGACCACACAGCCAGTGAGTGGCAGAGCCAGGATTCGAAGCCACACAGGGCCCTTGGGCCAACCCCACGCCCTGGCCGAGTGAAGGTGGGTACACACTTGCCCGGGAGAGGGAAAGCAACTGTGCATTCCTCCAGGCCTCTGACCATGGGTGGCGCCCCTGCTCCCCCCCAAACCAAATGGCTGTATCCCAGGTGCCACAGATCCCGAGTGGGCGTGGCAAGCTGGGCCGGTGACCAGCTCATCGCAGGTTTCCAGTCTCCCCAGCCTCCCTCCCCCGGTGGA
This sequence comes from Cynopterus sphinx, assembly GCA_030015415.1. Classification (NCBI taxonomy): domain Eukaryota; kingdom Metazoa; phylum Chordata; class Mammalia; order Chiroptera; family Pteropodidae; genus Cynopterus; species Cynopterus sphinx. The sequence goes on from CM057380.1 coordinate 170,792,619, forward strand.
CTCTGGCTCCCTCTACCTGTCCTGCCTCATATGGGCTCCCAGCATCACCACCTGCCTCAGCTCCTTTTCGGGGGTGGGGGGTAGAAAAGAAAGGGAAGATGGAGGAGGATGCAACTTTGAACAAGCTCCCTAAGTCCTTGGAGCCTCGGCCTTTCAGCGTGGAACGGGACATTAACATCGCCCTCCACGGGGGCTGCATCCAGCACGTGCTACACCAGCGACCTCGCACCGAAGCACTATTTCCATTATTCTGGCCTCCGGTGCACTGTATGGTGGAGTCACTTGTCCCCTCAGCCACCCAGCACCTACACAGGGGAACAGGAGGTGAGCGGTCTGACTCCAAAGCTTGTGATGAGGAGAGAAGGGAGAGTAAACGAACCACCTGGCTCTTCCACGGTGACCCAGCCTCTCAGCCAGGTGTGGGCTGCATGTGGCTCCCAGCCTGGTACACATCCGCTCCCAGGGCACTCCCCCAGCACGGTGCACGTCGCATGGTGTTGGGACAGCCCCATGCCCTCAAGGGGCCTGCCTCTTGGGAGCCATGATCCTGCTGGACCCTCTCCACTCCCACCCGCAGCCCGAGTGAGGTGTGCTGCTGGGGGCAGGAGGGGCAGTGGGAAAGCTAGGCGCCGAGGTTGTTCATTGTTCATGTGCAGGCTGACTGCAGAAGAGAAGGGAGGAAAGCATCCCTTCTGGGGAAAGCAGGGGGCAAATACCACCCAAGTCACAACCTACATGGAACCCACCCAAGAAAATCAAAGAGACGAGAGAATCACAGCCCCTCGTTGCAGCCCCTCATTGCAGCCACCATTCCACAGAGGGGAAAGCCAAGGCCCAGGAGGGCAGCTGTGAACTGCTCGGGGTTCCATGTGGCCCGGCCATGTTTGAGGGGTGTCCAGCCCCGGGTGGCTCGTTTGCAGTGGAAGGCGGGGCCTTGCTGACCGTGCCCTGCTGCCCGGCCTTCCAATTCCCTCTGGTTGCACCCACATGACTGAGTTGCCAGAAAACACCAAATCTCTGGGCCTCCTCCCTGCACACTTCTGGCTTCTGGGATGCTCTGTCCCCACAACCTCCCAGCCTCACGTGTTACGCAGGATGGGAGGAGACCTTATCCCTTTAGCTACTACAAGGTCATGCAGTTGGAGCAGAGCCTGCCCAGCTCACAGTAAGTGCTCACGAATGTGAGTTGTTACCAGACACGACGACTGTCCCCATCTTACAGCTCGCAAAACGGAGGCTCAGAGGGACTGAGTGTCCCATAGGCGCAGGGTACTGTCTCCTTCACTCTCCTAGGCTGGCTTCTTTAAGTGCCCCCTGGGAGCCGGGCTCTGGGCCGACTGCTTTGTAAGTTATCTCACGTAGTCTCTACCGCAGGTCTGTGACTTAGGGGCTGCAATCTGCCAGGAGACCAAGGCTCAGAGAGGGCAGGCCACTTGCCTAGGGCCACACAGCTGGTAAATGGCAGAGCCAGGGTTGAACCCAGGCAGCCTGGCCCCCGCTGTGCTGCCATTGCCAGGAACCCTCACCCGGGTCAATGACAAGTGTCTGCTCTGCCTTCCAGCAGTGTTGGCCCCATCCCAGAGTGGGGCCCGGGCTGGGCCTGGATCCCAGGAGCCCTGAGACTCCAGATCCAAAGGAGACCCAGGCTGGCCCTTAAGTTCAAACATGGGGCTGTCCGTGCGGCGGTGGGGGTACAGTGGTGAGCGCAGCTGCTTCCAGACACGGGGCTGCCTGGGAACCCCGACAAGGCCAGCCTGAGAGGCCTGATCGGGGAGGAGCTAGGACCGCCGGCTAAGCAGGACCCTAGGGAACGGCCCGAGGACATGAACGCCTCTGGAAGGCAAGTGTGCGATGACCAAGATGTTTGTGTGCAACCTGCCCACTCTGTCATCAAGTCACATTCTCCCTTCCTCCAGAACCGGCTCTCGCCACCAGGAGGAACAGTGTACCCTCTCCCTCTCCCTTCCCTGGGCTTCGGCCACATGAGGTGACTGCTCTTTTACACTTTGAAGCTGTTCTTGCTCTTCCTTCTGGTGGCACACCCTCTCCTGCCTTAGCCTGGCTAACTCCTCGTCATTCTTCAAGCCTTCAAATGCCACCTCCTCTCCGAAGCCCCTCTTGATTGCCTTGTCAGAATTCACAGGGGTACCCCAGGGAGAACTTTTTTTCTCATTCCTCTAGGTTGCTGGCACAGCCAGCTCCCTCATAACTGTAACTGCCATTAATTAAGCACCTACTGTGTGTACAATCTCCTTAATCCCCATAACAACTCCACAGGTAGAGGTTACTACTTCCAGGTCACGGCCTTTTGAAACTGCAACTCTGAGAGACTAAGTAACTTGCCCAAAGTCACACAGCTAGAAAGTGGTCAGGGAAGGCTGTCACTCAGGACCATCTGACTCCAAAGCTCCTAGGGTCCATCAGATTGGGGGGATCCAGAGGGAGGGGGCCTGCCATGCTTCTCTCATCTCTGTATGCCAGCTTCAAGTGGGCAGGCGCTGTGAACCTGGGCTGGGTGATATGAGCTGACTGGCCAGCTGGCCCTCACTGTGGCTATCCGCTTGGTGCTCCCAGTACCTCTAGCCAGGAGGGTCTCACGCCCAGGCCTGGCATGGACCCCGCATCTTGGCCTTGGGCATGGCCTACCCACTCTTCTGTTCTTTTCCATCTGGCACAGGAAGCTCCATGGGGCAGCAGAGCTGCGCTGGCCAGGCGAGCGTGCTTTGGCCCTCCTATGTGGCTTAGCCTGTGGGCCCAGGACCTGAAGGAAATGCCAGGGGAGATAAAGGAGCCCACTACTAGCTTCCAAGGGGACACTGCTGAGCCACATGAGGCTCTCTGGTGTGAGACAGCCCCTCACAGGCTCAGCTGTAGCTTCCCCCCACATGGCAGGCAAAAGCCCCTTTGGGTGGGTTTGCCCAAAGGAAATGAGCCCAGCCCTCTTCTAGGGTATGAGGCAGGGTGACTGTCCCATCCTGGCTTTCAGGCACAAACCTCCTCAGTGCTCAGCTATGGACAGGAGCCAGGAATGCTGAGAGGATGCCTTAAAAGTCCCTGTACCCAGTTGACCACAATGTGGTCAGTGCTGTGAGAGGGAACATGGCGGCTGGGCATGGTGCAGGCCCCAGCCTATCCAGGTGGAGGGCAGGGGAGGCTTCCTGGCAGAGGTGAACTGAGTTAAGAAGGACTCGACCTGGCAAAAGAAGAGGCAGCGAGGTCAGGGTGAGGAACCAGCTCCCAGAGATGGAGAACTAGAACTAGCATGAGGCCTAGTGTGAGCCAGGCTGGACCCCGCTGGCCACAGCTGTCCCCTGACCCTCCATGTAAGGAGGCAGGGCTCCTGCCTGCCGTGGCTACTCACTCAGAACTCCCCATCGCTGCTAGGGTCTGGTCCTGGCAAAGGCCCACCAGGGCATCCTCTGCAGACCCACCCAACAGACGAAGCACCTGTGCGTAGGCCACTGCACCTGCTTGAGCACTGATGTGGCCCAGAGCTTGGGCTGTGGTCACTTCCTGGCCCAGGTCAGGCACAAGGTCCCTGCCCTCATGGGCCTGTCACAGGAGTCAAGGTCCTGGGACATTTTGCCAATACTGGGGTGGCAGCAGAACCCTTTGCCAGACGTCTGGGCAGGCCAGGCCAACGCCGTAGCCAGGGGCATGCCCGGCCCTGGCCTTGGGTCTCTGAAGCTCCGGCCTCAGTCCTGGGCTCCCTGCTCACCCTTGGGAAGCAGCCGTGGGCAGAAGTAGCCTTCTGAGACCTCAGGCCATCCAGGCTAAGGGAACAGAGGAACCGTGACCCTGCCTGGGGACAGAGACCTGGCAGGGAGGCAGCCAAGATGAGGCGAGGGCTGGGGGTCAGAAGAGCAGCCTGGGCCTACCGCAGAGTGAGGAGGGGGCTGGCATGCCAGGGAGGAAGGAGGACCGGCTCCTCCCCGCCATGCTGGCCTGTCTGTCTTCAGCACTTCACTGTAAAAATAAATGGAAGCAGCACACGCCAGCCAGAAAAAAAGGGAGGAGAAAAACCCCAAACGGCCCCACACGGGCTCCCTTGGTGGGTCTGGGCCAAGGCCTTGGCCCGGGTTACTCGCTGCTGCTTTTTCCTGGGAAGCTGCTGGTGCCAAATTTGCATTTACCACAAACAGAGACAACACAATGTCATAATCCTTCTCCTGTCATTCTCCCCTCTCTTCCTCCTCCCACCTCAGACACACACACGCTAACACAAAATGACGGCTCCCTCGACAGCCTGAATGAGCACAGCCCTGGATCTGCCTCCTAATTGTTGGCGTTTCTCTGCGGCCGCACGCTCGCTCCGTGCCCATCGCCCAACTTGCAGGAGACCACCCACCGCCCCCTCCTTTGTCCCAAATCACCGCTGACAAATGGCCTGCTGGAGGTGGAAGAATATGCCTGGAAATAATGGGGGGGGGGGGTGAGAGGGAGAAGTCAGCCCCCCGCCCCTGCTGCCTCTGCACCCTCCCCGCTGGGGTCCCGGCCACTGGACCCGAGGGGACAGTGGGCAGCGACGGTGACTCGGCCCCTGGGACTCTGACCCGGGGCTCTGCCCTTCACGCCCCTGCTGCTGCCCTGTCACTGGGCGCCCAGAGCCGCCTGTCGCCCCCCCTCCCCCGGCCATCCTCCCGGGCCCTGCACTGAATGTCCCCCGCGCTCCCCTCCCTCCCTCCATCGCTCTTTATGGCAGTTTCAAAGCTGCAGCCGCCACTTGAGCAGCTGCGGCCTTTGATGGGGACAAGGCAGTGAAGGCCGCCCGGGAGGCCCCTGCCCGCCCTGCCCCGGCCCCGCCGTCCCCCGCTGCCCCCCCCCCGGGGGCCGGGGCGGGCAGCGAGCGCGGCGGGGCGCCCGGCGGGCCCCCTCGCACACACCAGCAAACTTTCCCCACCGGGGTGGGGGGAGGCGCCGCACACCCCGTTACCTGTGCAGCAGCGCCCGTCCTGGCACTTGCCCCGGGCCCCGACCCTCACACAGATCGCGAGTGGGGGAGGGGAACCACTCCGGAGAGAGCCGGGGGAGGAGGGAGAGGGGAAGAGGAGGAGGAGAAGGAAAGGGGGGCAGTTCCTCATCTCAGCCTCCTCGCGGCTCCTCCTGCCCGAGCCGGCAAGTGAAGTCACAGGGCCGGGGCGGTGACATCAGCCGAGCCTCTGACATCACGGGCCCCTGCCGGCTCTCACCTCTGCAGGGTGGAGAGGGAGGAGCAGCAGGGAGGAGGGGACGAGAGAGAAGGGGGGGCACCGATCCCTCCGGAGAGCGTGTGCCAGCATGGGGGGCTCCTCTAGGAAGAATGCGCTTTATCTCTAGAGAGAGGTGATTATGGGTCTGTCTATCTCTAATTGGCCCCAGAGTGGATGGCTTAAAGGGGGCGACCGCCCACCGCAGGCTAAAATCAGTCACTGCCGTCCCGGGAGCCCAGAGGGTGAAGGCCAGTGGGACCTTCGTGGCGCGCCTACTGTGCACCTGGGCCCCATGCCCAGCTCCTCGGTGGCGGTCACGAAGCCCTGCCGCGGCTCGGAGAGGGAAGGGCCTCTCCGAGGCTGCTCGGCAGGAAAATGAGCTGGGATCTGAGGCAGCACCATGGGAGGGTGGGAAAGGGCTGGCCAGGGCCAGCAGAGGGAGGGGCTGCGAGCCGGAGGGGCCAGCCACACGGGACTTTCAGAAGCTGCTGGAATGAGGCTTTGGGTCTGATAACAGCCCAGGCCACCCCCAGCAAAGGTGGGCCTCAGCCCGGGCAGGCAGGGAGGCTCACTCCCAGTTACCCCAAGTCATCTGGGGGCAGAGGGGAGGGCAGCAGCGGGAGGCCTGCCCCTCAGTGTATGTCCCGTAGTGCCGGTTCCAATGGGCTGGGCGCTAGGCACTCAGGCTCCGCCTCCTACTCCATGGCACTGCCCGAGAGGTAGGTACCAAAACCCTATGTCAAGATGGGGAAACAGGCCTAAGACGTGAGAGAACAAAACGAGGACCCAGGTGTCCGGTGCTGGACTCCACACCAGGGCCAGATCCTTGGCCCTGCGATGCCCTCGGCTGGAGTCTCCTACTCCACAGCGGCTCAGGCTATCCCCAGCCTGTCGGGCTCTCCCCTGCCCAATGCCCACCCCCTTTGAGGAAACCATGGGTGCTGTAGCCTCTGCCATCAGATGAGAGGCCACATGGCCTACTCTTTAGCCCGAGACTACACCCCAGCTGAGGGTTCCTCCAGCACCCTCTTCCCTGGCACCACAGGGCATCTGGGCTGCTGACCACTGACTGCCCCAAACTCAGTACACGGTCCATCTGAGCTTCTGTGCCTGACATTTGGTGAGTACCCGTCAAGTGCCAGGCTCTAGTTGGCCCATTCCATCCTTCCTATGTTTAGGATGTCAGGGTTACAGGCCAGGACACAGCTGCTCTCACGGTCTGGAAAGTACTTCATTTCTCCCAGGCTTTCATCAAGGCCCAGAGCTAATGTCCCCACCTCTGTTCTCAGGAATCCCGCCATGCTTTGCACCAATCTTCCCCTCCCCCCTCGCCTCTCCCCCAGAGACCTGACATGGTGTAGAATCCACAGCAGGCACTCGGTAAACCCATGTAGTATACTGATGCCACTCAAAAAAGATGTGTGTGCACCTGCAAACACCAGCCAGGAAGCCCGGAACAAACACCATCATCCAGCTCCCTAAATGAACCACGCTCTTCTCACCTCTGGGCCTTTGCACATGCTGTTCCCACTGCCTGGAACACCCTCTCACCCCACCTGCACTGCTTCCCTGGTTACAGGAGGGTCTCAGCTGAGACAGCACTTCCTCTGAGAAGCATTTCCAGACCCTCAAGTCCAAGTTAGAGGCCGTTTTCCATATTTTTCCTCCATCACAGCTCCTATTTGCTGCGTCCTGGGAGGCATCAGGAAGTGGTGGAAAGGGGTGGGGACTCTGAAGCAGACTGCCAGGTTCAAATCCCGGCTCCCCAACTTGCTCACTGTGTGCCCTTGGACAAGTCTTCTTGACCCCTCTGTTTCCTCTTCTGTGAATGGGGGGGGGCAATAAAAGCTGTGCCCTTAGGAGGGTCTCAGCACAGTGCAGACCCTCACCAGACCCCAGCAGAACTATACCTGCCCTTTCATCTGCTTGCCTTCCTAGCCAGGCTGCTGGATCAGCCAAGGACACGGGTCTGTCTCGTCTTCTGACCCCTGGCACAGTGCCCGCGAACAATGGGCACTCGAGAAATCTGCAGAGGAACCTGCAGATTGGTTCAAACAGTGGACTGGAGAATTTTAACTCACTTCGGCAGGCACCTCTATCAGGCTGTCTGGTTTTAAATCTTGGCTCCACCACTTCCTTCCTGTGTGATCTCAGGCAAGTTACTTAGCTTTACTGAACCTCACATGCTCCACCTATAAAATGGGGATAAGAATAAAACCTGCCTTATAAGGTTATTGTAAGATCACATGAGGGAAGGGATGTGAAACGACTAGAGTGGTGCAGACTCTTAGCAGGAGCCAGACCTGTGCTGGCGGCTGTCATCACTTCATCTGATCAGGGCCTGCACGGTGCCAGCATGGGAGTGCGGGGGGCGGTCCAAGTGATGTGGTTGGATGGTGGGAAGGACGTGGGCTTCAGAGGGACAGAATGGGCTCCAACATAACCTCACTGAGCCTCCGTTTCCCATCCTGAGACAGGGTAATGCTCCTGACTTGGTTCAGTTTTTGAACGGGTAATGAGACAAAACATGGTAGTGCCTAGCACAGGGCCAGGCACTTAAGAGATGTGAGTTCCCTTCGGTCTCCTTGAACCTTGCACACAACCTTGCAATTATTCAGTAATTTTTCACAAACATCCTGACATGAGTGAGGTGGGAGGTCACAAGCCAGGAGCGGCAGATGCAGAAAAGAGGTTAGGAAGGAAGGGTCGCTGGGGGGAGGCACCAGGAAAGGCTTACTGGAGGAGGAGGTGTGAGACCTGGGTCAGGAAGGCTGGGGTAAGGAAGAAAGGAGGGAACAAATGCATGGGCCAAAGAATTGGGGCACCCGACCCCCCAAAGGCAAAGCACATTTCCGAGGCAGCAGCTCCCAGGCGCTCCTGGGTGGAGGGGCCCTGTTGCCTTCGTTTGGGAGCACAGGTTTTTGGTAGTATGGTGGCTGAATTGGAGGGCTCCATGAGCACCAAGCCTCTGTGCTGGGCATGTCAACGTCAGGGAAAAAGGCCAACAACACAGAGACCAGAACAACTGATACAGGAGGGATGTTGGAATCGCCTGCCCTAACAGTTCTACGGATGTGGAAACGGAGGCCCAGAGAGAGGAAGGCACTTGTCCAAGGTCACGTGGTAGGTCAGTGGCAGAGCTAAGGCCTGCACTTTGCCTGTCACTGCTCTGTCAGAATTCTTTTAATGATTGCAGCAATGATAGCATTTAACACAGTTCACCTCCCCACAACTACCCTCGGATGAGGGACTACCATTACCCCATTTTACAAATGAGCAAACTGAGGCCCAGAGAACTGAACTGAGTTGCTCAGTCACATCACTAACAAAGAGGAGAGCCAGGATTCAACCGCAGGCCACCTAGCCCCAGAATACAGGCGTATAACCAACACACCCTACTGCTTCTTATCATGGCAGGCACCCATCCCACCATTCCACCCATCCGTCCAGGCAGGAGTACGTACATTCACTCGAGCAGTGCTCATCGGAGCTCCTACTATTCCAGGCACAGAGGAGTCAGCAGCGAATGCACAGCCAACCCCACGGAGCCCCATCTGCTTCCCCGTGACCCCCGCCGCCTTGCACTGTGCCCAGCTGTTTCAGAACACACTAAAAACCATCCTGAAAAGCCCAGTTTCAAATTTAGCTGCTCAAGACCACAGACAGTTCTATTGCTAGAAAACCACAAACCAACCCCTTTCAAAGGCCATTATGTCACCTGCTTAGGAAAGGGGGAGTGAAGGCAGTATCAATATCTAGGCAGACTGGTGAGTTGCGTGGAGGTCCAAGACCTCACTGATTACCAAAAAAATTCTCGTAAATCAGATTTCGAAATGTTTAGTCCGTGGAGTTTGAAGCAATCAAGAGAGAAAGTCCAACGGTGGAGTTCTGCCATCACACGAGTTTTTGACAAGTCTGGCACCCAGGCAGGGAGGAGGCAGGCCTGTCACATGTGCTGGGCACCCTTTCAGATAGCCCTGGGGGCTCCTAGAAGCCCTGGACCTCCTGCTATTAGAGCACCAAGCCCACTACACTGTTTTATGCAAAGGCTGGCACGACTGCTCCAGTTTCTAGATGAGGAAACTGAGGCTCAGAGAAAGGAAGACGCGCCCAAGGTCAACCCAGTCTAGCTGGTTCCAAAGACTGTGATTACCCCGTCATCGTGGCCACTTCAGCACAGCCTCGGGCAGCCGCGACCCTTCTCTGATCCTCCATTCCCTCTTCCTTAAAGAGCGGACATGGGGAGTAAGGACGGCAAGCTCCTTTCCAGTCTTGGTATTCGGGGTGTCCATCTGAAGAGGCTGTGAGGGCGGGAAGGCCAGGCAGGTGTCGCCCCACCCCGCCCGGTGCCACCACCACCTTGTTTGTCTCCCTTGGCCAGTAGCCTAGGTTAGTTTGTGAACAGCCCGGGAAGAGATCTGGCTCCAGGAATCCACTTCAGGGAGGGGAGGCATTTCTACGAAATCCATTCTACCAGATGGGGCTACGGATTCAACTCCTTGCCCCTGCTTCCCCCCACACGCCCCGGGAGGTCCCCGATGTCACCTCCCGTGGCCCAGAGAGCCCAGACAAAGTGGGAGGGACTGGGTGGCTGCTGAAACCGCGTTCTCAGTGAATCACTAAGAATAACCCCTAACAATGGCAGTCACAGTGGTTCATGAGGGTAGGACGCAGCACAGTGCCACTTCCCGCCGTGCACCTGCTCACGGCGGCCTCAGTTTCCTCCTCCAGAAAAGAAGCACAGCAGCAGGTATTCTTCCCTGAGGTGACAGGACAGGAGTCAGGCGTCACATGTTAGAGACGAGGAACCTGAGGCCCCCGAAAGGGGGCAGGGAGGGCAGTGCAGCCCCCCCTGAACATGGGCTTGCCACACTGAACGGAGGAGGCGGCAAAGGGGAGGGTAAGGCCTGGGGGTGGGGGCTGTGGGTGCGGGGGGTGGCAGGGTCCAGGGGGCTGAGGTTCTGAACCGAACACGTCCACGTGCCGGCAGCCCGCCTGCGGCCCCCGCGAGGGCGCGAGGCCCCCCGCCTGGTGCTAGGCCCCGCAGACCCCCCAGGGCCCCGCAGACCCCCGCGGGCCCCGGCATCCCCCCCTCCCCGCACGCTCCGGGCTTCCTTCCCCGGTTCAGACGCGCGGAGCCGGCGGCCCCCCGAGGCCGCTACTTAGCGCCAGATTAATCACCCGCGCTCCGCGCCCGAGGCCGCGCGGGCCCGGCGCCCGCCGCTGATCGCCGCGATGCTCCGGCGCGGGGCGGGGCGGGGGCGCCGCTGCGGGAATGTGAATGCGCCCCCTCCCCCCGGCCGCCGCACGCATGCGCCCCCTCCCGCCCCGGCCCCGGGCCCCTCCCCGCCCCCGCGGGGACCTGCGGGAGGCAGAACCCAGGCCAGGCCCGCCCGGGGCAGGGGCCCGCCCAGCGCCCCGCTCCCCACGTCTCTCCTCCCAGGCCTGCCCCCGAGCCCCCTGGCCCAGGACCTGCAGGAGGCTCAGGGCCCCTGAGAAGCCACCACAGCAAAGCCCCTCAGATGTCCTTTCAACACAACAGAGCTTTGAGGAAACAGGCAGCTAGGGACCAGCTAATCCCAGCCAAAAAGAAAAAAAAAAAGCATACAAAAAGGAATGAAAATCTTTCATCTGCTCAAAATATAAAAACGTGGGCAGCCGAGGACTCAGGTGAAGGAAGGTTGGGCTCGGCCCAGGGCCGCCAGGGCATGGGAGGGGCGGGCCTCTGATGCTGCCAACTCTGATCCCTGCTCAGCACAATTAGGTCCCTCTCCCACGGTGTGGCCAGTGATCAGGGGAGTATAGGGCAGGCTGGGGGGCTGGGACAGAGGGGGACGACTTCCAGCTTCTGGAGGGTCCCTGAGGAGACAGAGCACACCTCTGCTCCAAGCCTGCATGAGCTCTGGCTGAAGGGCAGGCTGCTGGAACCGGGGACAAGACGCTGGCCTGTCCTCCCGGAGGTCCCAGCAAGCCAGCAATTCCAGGAAGATAACAGCTTCCTGCCCACCCTGACCCCAGGGCTCCCAAAATAGTGCTGGGAAGAGTCACATCTTCAGGGGTTTCTGCAAAGTGCCCCCCTTTTGCGTTGGTTTAAACTCAGTACGGCTATGGGAGGCAGCTTTAACGTGCCAGAAACTGGGGCGCAGAGAGGTGAAGTCAACAGGCCCAGCCAGAGCAGTCCCCACCCAGGCTGTCATGATTCAAGCCCAGGGCCCTCTCCTCTCTGGGACTCCATCCCCTCTTCTCTGGAAAGATCTTTAAGGTCCTTCCAGTTCCCATATCCTGTCCAACAAGCAAAAGCACTGCTTGAGCACCTCCTGTGTGCCAAGCCCAGGGTTCCAGAAATGTACCAGGCTGCTTAAGGAGCTCGGTCTGGTGGGAAGAAAGATAAGTAAACCAATGACCATGGTCTCACCTGAGCCCCAGGGGAACGGGCCCTCCCGCATGACCTTGGAGGTTAGGAAGGGCTCCCCAGAAGAGGCAGTCACAGAAGAGAAAGAAAGGAGAGGTGAGGGGATCTCTATACTGGAGTCTGAACCGGAGTGGAGAGATAGGGCAGAGGGTTTTTATGTCGCGGTGAAGGCGGCCTCAGATCAGATGAGAACAGGAAGGGCGCGGCTGACAGTGGGATGGTGTACTGGGTGGGGTTGGGCCAGGCCGAGCCAGGAGTGTGACGGCAGCCCCAGGCCTGGTGTGGATCCAGGGAGGCTGAGCTAGTCCCTGACTCAGCTGTCCAGGCCACTACATGGCAGGGCCCTAGGGCCATGGGACACTGAAGAGGGGGCATCTTGAACCTAGGTTTCCTGACTCCTGGTCCAGGGCTCTGACTGGGAGGTGGAGCTGGTAAGGACACCCAAAAAGGTGGGACTGGCCTAACAAAATGAGCCAAAGGGGACTGCACGGGCGTTTGGGCCTTGACCTAATTCCTTTTCGGCACAGACAGGTGAAAAGAATCAAGGTGTAACACAAAGATGAGTAACATAGTTCAAGACCCTGGTCTCCCCAACAGCAACTGGTACCTGTCCAGACTAAGGGATACAAGTGCCCCCCACACACACCCTCCTGACGTGGGCAGGTGCCAGGTAGCTCTCACATACTCCTCACACAAGTCTGTCTCACAGGCATTAGAAAACCAAGGGATCTTGCACCCATTTCTCAGATCAGGAAACTGCAGCTTAGAGACAAAGCACAGACAGAAACAATTACTCATGGGCCTCTTGCATGCTGGACTCTCTGCCCACAATCTCACAGGGAGGGATTACAAGGAGGAGGCTCATCCAGGTCCCACAGGCAGCAGGAGGCAGCATTTTAGGGCTCTCCGATCTGGGCCTGGGTGTTCAGTGTCATGCCTTCCAGGCCAAGCCGCTGGCTCCCAATCAGAGCATGCTCACAGGGGAACATGAGCACAGGGGCCAGGATACAATAAAGGGAGCCTTCTTGCCCTCCGGCTGTGTTTGCAGTTGGCAAGCACCAATTCGGTGCCTGAGATTCAGTTTACAGATGAGAAATCCCAGGCAGAGCTAAGGCTACTGAGACCCAGCAGACACTGTGAGAGAACAAGGGACAAGCCAGGCCCAGCCCTGTCCTCAAAGAGGCAACACCCCAGTGTATCAACTAACCAAAGTGGGCCATAGAAACCCAGGAGAACAGGCAGCAAGTCAGCCTGGGAAAATCCCCAAAGGCTTCCTGGAGGAGGAGGTGTTTGGCAGCAACCCAGGGGACAAGGAAACCTGTGTGAGCTGCAAAGTGCCACATGTGAGACACAGAGCCCATGACTTTGAGGGAGATGGGGCCCAGGTTTGACTCTCAGCCCCACCCTCAGCCTTTCCCCTCCTTTGCACCTCTGTCCTCTGCCTCTAGGATAAGGGTTCCTATGACTGTGGTCTGGCCCCAGTGCAGGCTCAGTCCCAGGGGATTCTTACTGAATGACTGGTCTGACCTTGGTGTACCCCAGGCTCCAGATCCCATGCACCTCCTCCCACTCGGCATCACCTTCCAGGAGTGGCAGGACCCAGGTCTCAGGCGAGGCAGATAGACTAGGGAGTCAGGCCTCTGGGCTCTCCCCAGACTTCGCAGGGAGCAACAGGAGACCAGCAAGTGTCCCTGTTGGGCATCCCTTCCCCAAGAGATTCGACAGCTCCAAGGGCTGGCTCCTGGCCCCCCAGCAGGAGGAAGATCAGGTCTGGGTCCAGCCTCCCCACTTATGAATGAGACTCGGCACACCCGCTCCCTGCTCTGAACCTTAGTCTGCTCATCCCAAAACGAACTGACTGTTGCGATGAGCTGTCTCAAAGACAGTGACAAACAGAAGGGGTAAGTGTTGGCTCCTTCCCTAGGGCTGGGCACTTAGAGACCCAGAGAAACAAAAAACAGGTCATCTCCTGGGCTAGGGAACTCACATTTACCTCCTTTGTGGCTCATGACAGCCTGGAAAAGGAGGGACTACTGTTCGACTAACACAGTGAGAATCTGAGGGCGCTGGTGACAGGGCTTGTCCAAGGTCACAGGGCTCTGAGTCCCAGGTGTGCTGCGCCCGACTCTATAAGTGCTTTCAGGCTGTGGGAAGAGGTGGGCAGGACGGAGGCCTGGGCGTGTTGAACCACACTGGCCAGCCCCCGAGTAGCCTGGCCCCGAACCCCAAACGCCAGGTCAATAAGTAAAGAACCCCCACCCCCTGCCTCAGCCATCTTGAGCTCTGGCAGGGGTTTTGCTTTGAAAGCCAGGAGCCGATCAGGCTAGAAAGTGAGAACGTCCCAGCAGGACAAGCCTCCTGGAGGGGGGTCACCACTGGCCAGAGCCCCAGCGGCCAGGCCTGCGGTGCGGGGCATCCACGCAGCAGAACGCTGTGCGCACCGCCAGGCACCGGCCCATCTCCGCTCCCGCCCCCAGCCCGGCCCCCTGGCCCGCAGGACAGAGAATTCTCCCGCTCTCCCAGGCCGACAAAATAACTAATGCTAACTCAATAAAGCCCCCCTTGAAGGTTTTTAATTACCAGACTGTGCCGAAGACAAGACTCCGGATGCCGGAGGGAGGCCAGGGGAGGCTGAGGAAGGGCCACAGGCTGAGGCGGGCAAGCAGTGTCCCTTCCAGCGCAGGGAAAGGGCAGGGCCAGGCCGCTGCTGTCCAGGGTGCTGGCCCTGGCGGCCACAAGGATTTAGGATTCGGACTGGCAACAGCGGCCACTGATGGAGGCCGGGCTAGGTTCCCAGCGGGGACCTGACAAAGGTTATCTCATTTAAGCCTCCCGGCCAATCACAAAGACGAAGCTGATGTCCCCGCCATACAGACGAGGACAATGAGGTTCCGGGGGGTGGGGGGCGGGGGCACTGGCGTGCTCTGGTCACACAGCCAAGCCTGGATTGTCCAGTAAAGCTTGGTGTCAGGTAGGGTGCCTGGCTGCCTGCAGCAGAAAACTCAAACCAGGGATGTGGCTGAATGGAGCATCTGAGGCCACACGGACGGCCTCTGGGGAAGTGTCTAACGACGTACAGTGGTCTCTGAGCAGTGAGATGTGCTGGCCAGATGGAGGCTGCCCAAGGGGCCCACGCAGAACCCGGAGACAGAAGCCGCCAGCCTGATCATCTCCAGTCACAGGGCAAGGGGGCTGAGACACCCATGGTGCACCCCACTGCCACCGAGGGAGACGACGGTGCAGGGGAAGGCACTGAAGGAGAAGGTAACACAGAACCCTCACCAAACCCTTAAGCCTGGCCCGAGCGCTTAGTGCTTCAACAGTCACACCTGAGGTGACATATACAGCCACCTCTGCCCTAGAATGACCCCGAACTCCTCCCCACCCTCTGCGAGCCCGCCCTGCTCTGTTGGCCTCAGCCACTCTCCATTTCCTGAACCAGGACCTTCCTCTGCTCCTTCCAACTTGCCAAGCCTGTTGCTGCCTCAGGACCTTTGCCCTGGCTGTTCCCTCTCCCTGCGATGCTCTTCCTTAATATTCTCACATAACTGGTTAGTGTCATTCAAGGTCACAGCCCAACGCCACCTCCTCAGAGAAGCCTCCCTTGAACTCTCAACCACAGCCTTCTCCGGCAGAGGCCCTGAGCATGTCCACAGAAATGCTGTGCAGCCTTCAGCCCCAACCCACACATCCAGCCCCTCCTCCAGGCAGCTTTCCCGCACCCCGGGCAGAGTGACTGGCTCCCCACGAGGTACAGGCTGCCCTCCACTCGGACCCGAGGCATCACTGAGGTGTGGACTCTGAAACCAGCTGGCTGGGGTTCAAACCCTGCCTCAGCTACCTACCAGCTGCATGAACGTCCCTGAATCTGTGTCCTTCTCTGTAAAAGACAGGTAAGTCTCCTACTTGTAGGAGACTCAGAACAGTGCCCAGTGAGCGCTTCATGTTGCCTAGCAACATCACCATCACCATCAGCAGCGGCAGCTATCTGGATGCTGCATCCTTTGCCCCCAGCCCAGGCCCTGGACGTGCGGGTGCTCAGTGAGCAGGGGCGGAGCGTCGACGCTGCGAGGCAGGCCGCAGAGGTCCGCTCAGCTCCACTTTCTAGATGAGGAAACAGAGGCTTCAGGAGGCTCGGTGCTGTTCTGTGGACCCACTGCCCTGGCCGTGCTCTTTTCGCTGTGGCTTCTACAAATCCGCTCTTCCCAGCTCTGTGGAGGCGCCAACTTGGGGGGCGGTGCTGAGAGCCTGCGCAGCTGTGCCTGGCTCCCGAGGGCCACAGGGGACGGCTGGAGGCTCCAACACCCAGCCCTGCCTGGAGCCTCCTGGCTGAGATCACAGCCCTGCAGCGTTCGAACTGCTGCCCACCAGCCGGCCCCCTGGCACTGAGCCCGGGATGCCAGCCAGCCGGGAGAGGAGGCAGCTTGGCTGGCAGCCAGCTCACAGTGCCTGGGCTGTCAGCTGGGAGGCAGGCCAGGCAGGGCCGAGACCCCCACCCCCGAACGGGGCCCTGGCCAGGCCACCCGGACGGCCAAATTCTCACCGTCACAACTCAAGGGGGCCCATGAATCCAGCCTCAAGCAAGGTTCGGGGACGTCATCTTGCTGGGTGGGGATCAGGAGGCCTTGTCCCCATTTATTCAGCTCAGCTTTTCACTACTGTGGAAGCAGCAGGTGGAGCAGGGGGAATTTTCAAGTCAAATAATAATAAAAACAGCAACAACTCCAGCTGACACTTAGCAAGCACTTAGTCCGTGCCAGGTGTTTCACATGCTACTACAGTGACTCCTCCCAAAGGAAGAGGCGATTATTATCCTCCCCTGACAGATGTGACAACTGAGCTCAGAGAGATGCAGTGACTCGCCCAGAGCTGCCCAGCAAGCTTGGAGGAGGACTCAGATTTCGAACTCAGGTTCCAGAACCTGTATCCCAACCTCTCCACTCCAATGGCTCAGGAGGCCTAGGTACCCACACGGGTGGCCCAGGGCAAGGAAGTTGCCCATCTGTAAACTGGCCATATCAGAGAGGACCACGCTGTAGAGCTGACTGGGGACTGAAGACAGAAAATCAGGCCTGGGCAGGGGACGTGTTCCTAAATATGGCTGGGGGTTGATCGTGTTCACTGAGCTGCAGGAATAGCCCCAGGAGGCCCATCTCATCAGAGCCTCTGCCAGCTTGGCCCCACTCCCCCACCGCCACCTGGGCACCCTCCATAGGCACAGCTGGGCCACAGGGGCAGTTCCCAGGGCCAACCATGAGAACCCATGACACAGTGCCTGGAGACTCTCTCCACCCCTATGCAAGTGGGCTCGGAAGGAGTCGGCCAGAGAATCGTGCCTGGGCCCACGAGGTCAGAGAGCTGTGTGCAGACCCATCTCCTGGGTGCATCTCTCTCACCTCCGAGTCCAGGGAAAGACTTGGGGGTCTCTGTCCGTCCGCCAGCTGGGGGGCATCAGACAGGGCCCACCACTCCTGGTTCAAGGCCTCATGGAAAGGGGACAGAGCAGGCGCTGGTGAGTGTGTGCCAGGTTCAAGGCTGGGTGACAACTCAGCTTAGCTATTCACCTTGGCACTAACTGCCAGGGGCTTCTTTCTTTTTTACTATTTTTCTTATTCAATTCAAAACAATGGTCATCTCCCCATTTCCCACATGCCCAAAGAGGGACAGAGACTTAGCCAAGGCCACAGAGCAGGGTCCCGAGGTCCCCAGTGTTCCGGTCACCAGATTTCCTAACCTATGGCCTCAGAACCACTGCTCAGATCCCAAAGCAACGCACCAGGGAGGCTGAGGGAGCTGGGGAAAGTGCGAGGACAGACAGGTGTGGATGGGCAGGGGTCTTCTGGGGAGAGGGTATAAGGGCTGGCTCTGGCCAGGGCGCCCAGTGGGCAGGCACATGAGGGCAGTGTGCTGAGGACAGGGCTCCAGGACAGACGAGAGCCAGTCCACGTGGCACCGAGGCTTCAAGGCCAGCCGGGCAGATGCCAGGCCGGGTGCTCCCGCCAACTCCACAATGGATGGCTGGCAAGAAACAGCCAAGGCCCCGCTGACATCACTGAGGTCTGCCCTGCAAGCACCCTCTCGCCTAGACACCCAGGCAGCAAAAGGCGCCCTGACCTGAGGGGTGCGGGTGGCAGAGGAGGGTCTGGATTTCAGAAATGCTGTGTGACCGCGCGAGACTCAGCACCTCCCTGAGACTGAGCTCCTTGTCTGTGCAGTGACGGAGCAGGGCAGATGACACCCTCACTGCCCCTGTGAAGGGCTGGGCACCCAGTGGGCCTCCTGGCTGGCTGGCACCATCAGGGTTTTGCCCGACTTGCCTCTCATGAACACGCCTGCCAGGAGGACAAATTTAACCACAGAAAAGCAGAGCAGGGACAGGCAGACGCCCCTCCCCCACAGCACAGAGCACCCTCCACTGGTCAGTCCAGGACCAGCCAGCGCACGGCCCTGGACTCCTCCCCTGTGGCCAGCACAGAGAAGGCCCCTGCTGGTGTGTTCTCAGCCTCAGGACGGGGCCAGTGTCCGCACCTCTGCCTGCCCTCTCGGGGAGGAGGGCATGGAGGGTAGCATGCAGCCCGGGACCGTTGGCCTTTCGAAAGCTTGGGGAGGACAGAAGCGGGTGGTGGGAAATGACGAGGGCCCCCAGGGCCACCAACTCTGACATCCCGGGGAACATTTCCTTAGCAGGACCAGAGCTCCCTCCTCTCATGGGGGGCAGGGAGGGGCTCCTGCCAGGGGCGGGGCACGGAGGGGGCCCTCCCCAGCCCCCTCAGGTGCTGACAGCCTTGCCCATTTGCCTCTCACACACCAGCTTCCCACCTGCACCCCCTGTTCTCTGCACTGCCCACTCCTACGTTCCTTATCTCACCCCCCACCTCTCTCCCTCCCATCCACTCTCTCCTCCCGTCCCAATGCCTCCAATGCCCCAGGCCTCAGTTTACCCCCAGGACAAAAAGGCTGCAGCCCTGAACTAGGCAGCCTTCGCCTCGAGGCCTCATGAACAAAACGTGCAGGCAGCGGCGGTCACCCAGGAATCCGGCGAGACTTTACCCCCAGCAGACACAACCCCGACTGGTCACCAGTACCAACTCGCCTCTCTCTCCAACCGACCACTCCCAGCCTCTGCGCCTCTCCCCACCACAGCAGCCCCCTCCCCAAAACTTCAACCTCCCGGGGCCACCTGGCCAGGCCTGTCACCCAGGCAGATGTGTAAAGCCAGCAGTGCCAGGGCAATCAGCAGGTACCTGGAGCAGGGGGGGGGGGGGAAGAATAGCAGAGGAGGAGGAAGTGGGGGGAAAGGGAAAGGGAGGGAAAGGGAGGAGGAGGAGAGAAGAGGGAGGAGGACGTGGAGGGGAGGAGGGAGGAGGGGAGAAGAAAGAAAGGGGTAGGAGGGAAAAATGAGGGGGTAGCGGGGAGGAGAGGAGAATGAAGGGGAGGAGAGGAGGGGAGGGGGGAGAGAATGGAGGAGGAGGGGAGGGGGAGGGGCGCCCTGAAACCTGCGCAACATCAAAGCCTTCGCAGCCGCAGAGCAGAGTCACGTGCCGCGGCCTCGTTCCATCGCGGAGAAGCCGCTGGGCCTCGGGCTGCTGCAGGAATCTGAAAACGAGGCGGGCTGCCTGGAATACTGGGGGGCGGCGGGGGGGAGGTGCAGTCAGGGAGCTTCATCTCGAGGCAGCTTGAGGAACCTTCCCCCCCCAGGAGAGCGTCAGGGCAGAAGGGGCCTCTGGTCCGCCTCCGGGCAGGTGGCCAGGAGTGGGGACCACCCGGTTGCTCTGAGCAGCTGGTGGGAAGCTTGCGGCAGGCCGGCCCGTTATCAAGAGAAGCCGGAAATCTGGATTTTTATGCGAAAGCTTCCTCTTTTGGATATTGGCTCAAGTGAAGGGAAAAAATGAAGAAAAAACCAACCCCACATGGGCCACATAGAGCATGCCCTGATCTGAGTAAAGGACCTTGGTCCGATGGGCTCCAATTTACTTTTACCACAGGTGGGGAAACTGAGGCCCGGAGAGAGGAAGGGGCTTGTTCAAGGCCACACGGCGGGCACCCAGAGGCCAGGGCTAAAACTTGGGGATCTCAGGACTCTGAGGCTGGAGCCTCTGGTCAGGCAGACAGGGCTGAGGCTGATGGGAGGGGGAGCAGTGGCAGGGGAGGGTGTCAGAGCCCCACCCGGGCCGGCCCTGGCAACGCGCCCCAGCCCCCCACTTGGCCCGCCTCACTGCCTTCTCTGAGCCCACTCTCCCCGCCCTGCCTGCCCACTTCTCAACGCTGTCCTGACCCGTCCCGCCAGGTCCCCCATTCCCCAAGGCGCAGCTCAGCACAGTCGTTCACTCAACCATTCACTCTGCTGCCTGCACCAACCAGCATGCCTTGGCCCAGCCCACAAATAAGGCCAGGAAAGGGGGTGCAGAGAGGTGGGGCTTCCAAGAAGGAAGCAGCTGTCTCTGTGGGGGTCTCCCCAGAGGAAGGTCCCAGGGCTGGGGACAGAGAATTCTGGGCAAAATGTCCAGCACCTGCACTCAGCTATTGGGGGTGGGGTTATAAAGAGCTCTGGTGGCTGGAGGAGAGGCTGAGTGGGGGGCAGATGTGGGGAGCCTCGAAAACTGGACTCAGAAGCTTGGGCCATCCAGCTCCAGGGCGCAGGAAAGACCCCGGGGGTGTCCGAGCAGGAGGGGTCAGCTAGGATCTGCACTGTGGGGGTCTCGGGGTGCAGAGCTGGAGGTCGTTTGCTCCGTTTGCACCCATGAGAAGCTGAGCACTTCTAGGTGCCAGGCCCCAGGCTGGCAGGTGAGGTGCCGGCTCTCCTGCGGCGGGAGAGCAAATGTGATCACCGCGAAAGCCACCACAGGGTGAGAGGCCGTGAAGGGGCAGAGGACTCGGCCTGATGCGGTCCCTCCAAGTCCCTGCAAGGTGAAGACAGGAGGGGGCTGTTCCCGGCAGAAAGGAGCAGGCCTGTGTGCACAGGTGGAGACGAGAAGTGTGTGTGTGTGTGTGTGAGGGGGTCTAAGTAGTAAAAGTGGTTCAGCAGGTCGAGGTGTGGGCAGGAGCCAGGAGGAAGGTGACAGAGCTTCTTGCCTTCATCCCAAGGACAACGTGGGGAGTGGGGGAGAGAAGAGAATGATGTTTGTGGGGTGGGGCATGCCTTGGCTCCGAGGGCCTTGGTGAGGGAGGCACCCCCTTCTGCGGGCAGAAGCCGAGCACATGAGCAGCTGTTCCCTCAGACAGACCACAGTTCCCACCAAGAAAGATCTTTCCAGTGTGCAGAGCCCCTTGGCTGGGCGGCCACATGGGCTGGTGTGAGCAAGACTCAGGTGGGCGGGCCCAAAGCCCAAGGACAGAGGGACCACCTCAGGCAAGTCCTTCAATGGAGCCCGCACCCCCACAGGAAGCGCCCTGGGAGAGGAGCCGTGGGCGACTCAGAGGGAACCCTGCAACGCACCTAGCATGATGCTGACCCCTGACCCCGGAGCTGACATCAGAGGGACAGCTAAGGGACAGCAGAGGAAGGGGCCACGCCTGGGGGAGTTGGGGGGGACCCCTCATTGAGCAGGAGCCTTGATGCCACTAATAACAACACGACAAAGCGTTACGAGCCCCATTCTCCAAATGAGGAAACTGAGGCCAGGAGAGGATGCTTTACAAGGTCGCCGGCCAGTGAGGCTGAGCCAGGCACAGCCCCCTACTCCCAGGTCTCCCACTGGGGGATTCTTGGTGCCTCACGTGTGGGCTAGAGGCGGGAAGGAGGATGGAAAAGGGAAGGAAGGAAACTGGCATTGCCAGAGGCCCTGTCCCTGCCGGGCTCAACGACTTCTTCACTGGTACCCCCCCCCTCCAGGGCTGGGGCGCCACGCGGCTCCTCCACCCCAGCCCCCAGCCCCGCACACAGGAGGGGTTCAGTAAACGCTGGGGTGAGTTCTTCATGGAAACCACCACGTGCCCAGTCCTGCAACACATGACCTAGGAGGGGAGCGGGCATTATCTATCCTGTCGTAGAGGAGGAAACCGAGGCTCAGAGAGGTCCAGATGTCCAGCCCGTCGCCCTTGGTCATACGGAATCAGCTGATGCCAGAAAACACTCCCAGAGCGTTTGCTCGGCGCAGAGCAGGAATCCAAGCGCGCACCTTGTACGATTCACTCATTTAACCTTCAAACAGCCCTTAGGCAGCTATTACTTCTCCCCATTTTTCAGACGTGGACTTGGATGGAGAGAATTGAAGTAACTTGCCTGATAAGCACAAGAACTGGGGTTCGGTCCCGGGCTGTCTGGTCCCAGTCCACACTTTAACCGCCTCTCCCCACAACCGGCCTCCCAGTAGGGAGAAAGGGACTCAGGGCTTGTGGATGGGAGGAGGGGGGTGAAGGGGCGGGGAGCTAAGGGGAAAGGAAGAAAGAGGGGATTATGAGAAGGAGGGGATGAGGTAGGGGGGGCAGGAGAGGAGAGAGAAGGGAAAGGGCTGAGGGTGGAGGAAGAAAGGAGGAAGAAAAGGGGGGCTAAGAAAGAGGAAAGTGAGGAGGGGCCACTCTTCCCCAGGGGCCTGGCAGACCCCCTTCCAGTCCAGCCACGGCCAAGGCCGGCAGTGCCAGGGAAGATCTGCCCAGTCTCCGGGCTGCAAGAACATCAAAGCTGGTTCCCAGCCAGGCCCGAGGTAGCGTCCTCTGAGGTTTGGCAGACTTGGGGCCATATTTCAGGCTGATACAAAGCAGGCTGCACCCCACCCCCTCCGGCCCGAGATCCCCATCTGGGTTGTCTACTTAATACTCCATTACAGGAGAAAATATACAGCCAGCTCCCTCCAGCCCATTCCTCCCTCCCGAAAGATCAAAGCTGCGCGAGATGCCTGCCCAGAAATTCCGTAGCCACAGTGCAGAACGGGGGAGAGGCCGGGAGAGCCCGATACGTGGGTAGGAAGCGGGGGGGGGCAGGCAGGTGAGGGTGAGACCAGGCTTCCCAGTGGGGGCTGGGTCAGGGGGCAAGAGAGCCAGGGCTTGGGACGCCTGCCTGTCCCGCAACACCTCCATCCCCTACAGAGCCCTCCCAGCTCAGCAACCCCTTGGCTCACAAAGCCTGTCGTGCTCTGTTCCTGACCCCACTGCCAGCCTCGGGAGGGGAGTGACAGCCACGGAGCAACCTGTGTCTGTTGCAAGCAGCACGCCACGGCTGTGGGCCTGCGGCGTGCCAGGTAGGCACCCCGATGAACGCTGGGGCCTCACCATGCTGTGACCTGGGCAGAATCATCTCATTTTATAGCAAGGGAAACTGAGGCATAGGAGTTAGGGGACTTGCTGAGGGTGGTGAGCAGCGGTGGGTTTTGGCTACCCAGTGAACCATTAGGTTTGCATTGGGGAACCCCATCCCCCCCACACTTCAGGGGGTCTCAGTGAGATGTGAACCAGGTGTCAAGCCATCCTATACTGCGGGGTCGGGTGGGCACTGGACCCTCTTCCAGGCTAAGGATCGGAGTCCTGGAGTCCCCAGCTTACCGGACCCCTAGGTTCTACCACTGGCCCCACGGCCTGGCTTGTCGGTTAGTCTTCCAAACCAAGAAACAGGTTCAGAGAGGCTCAGATCCTCAGAAGTTGTAAAGCTGTGGGGGGCTCCGGGCACACAGCAGACTTCTCTGTGGTCGCCCAGTGGGGAGGGGGAGCAGGAGCTAAACATAAACAGCACCCCCAGAGTCCCCCAGACCGACACAGTCCCATAGGCACTGACACGCGACAGGGGCAAAGATCAGCCCCCTCCCCCAGCGCAATCTCGTGGACCAGAAGGCTGCAGGCGAGCAGCAGTTCACGAGCCGGCCCACTATCCTAATTCATACTAGGGGGTGACTGACTCCTTCTTCTTGATGAGGAACTCCTCTCCCTGAAAGTGTTCCTCCTCCTGTGTCTCCCTGCTCCCTTCTCAAAATGGCACTGTCCTCTTTCTGGGGCCAGAAACCTGGGGGCATCCCAACCCCCTCACCACCACCCACCCCCAGCATTCTTCCAGTCTTCCTATGTTGCCCTCCCACTTTCCACACCGGCCGTCCCATCAGTCTCTCTAAATTGCACAGTTTCTCCCAACTCTCAGGGGAGACCAAATTCCTTGCCTGGATGGACACCCGTCTCACCCCGAAGTCCACATCCTTACTTTCCCAGCGGCTGCCTGACATCTAGGAGGCGAATGAGTGAATGAAGTCCCTGTTCACGTGTGTTCTGGGATCAGGGAATCTCTGCCCCATCCCTCTCCCCCTCCTCCCAGGCCCGGCCTCCCCAGGCTGCCCATCCTCTGGTCACCACACCCCTCAGCCTGACAGTGACCCTGGGCCAAACGTCATCATTGACATGCCGTCTGCCTCCCCGTGGCTGGGAGCTCCCTGAGGCCCGGATAGTGTCCGCCCCTCACCTGCCTCCACTTACCCAACCCGCGTGGCGCCTGGCCCTGAGGCGCTCGGCTGAAAAGCAGAAAGAGCCTCTGGGGAGAGACACACGTGGCACTGGCAGCACCAAGCTCATTCCAGCAGGAACCAGACACAGAGGCAGGGGTGCCCCTGGGGGCTTGGAGGCTTCTGCCCCTCACCGACGGCTGAAGGCTGGCCCTGGCAGATCCTACCTCCCCCCGACCCTCCTCCCCGGGGGCAGAGCAGCAAGCACATGGCCGAGCGAGCGACTGCCCAGAGCTAGCGGGGCTCAGGGAGCCAATCTGAACGGGAAGAAACCTGGCCTCGGCGAGGGGGCAGAGCACACGGGATGAGCCGGGGCTGCCGGGCCCCACAGCCACCCCCACCCGGGCCCAGAGCTCGGCGCGCGGCTGCCGATTCCCCCGCTCAGCAGAAAGCCTCCATTTTGCAGGGCGAAATTAATGAAAGGGAGAAGCCTGGGAAATTACAAGTTGCCACCTGCAATTGCTCCTTCCAAGGAAAGTGGCACGATGGCTGATTAAAGCAGCAGCCGCCCGCCAGGCTAGGCCGGCAGCTGAGGACCTCGCCGCCTGCCAGGAGACAGGTGGGAAGCCGTGGGGGGGGGGCTCGGCAGCCCCTCCCGGCGCCCTCCAAACTGGGGGAACCCCCGGCTTCCTTAGGCCTGCGTTATCTTTCGCCAGCAGGCGGTCGGCGGGCCCCTGGTGACCTGAAGAGCCGCACGGATTAAAAAGTATGAGACGCCGTCACCCCCACCCCATGCCCCCACCCTCGGGTGCTGGGTTCCTATAGACTGGTGGGGGGACGAGACACGGCGCCGGTGGGCCTCCCACCACGTCTGGGGCTGTTGGAGCCACTTCACAGACCAGGGAACGGGGAGGTAGGAGAGCGACACTTGTCCAGGGCTGACGACGAGGCAGAGCTGGGGCCGGGTGCCAAGCGCAGGCGTTTGGTCCAACAGTGGGGCTCTGCTGACAACACAGGGCTGTCCTGTCCCGCGATGAGCTGAGGAAGGACAGTCGCATAAGACGCTCGCTGCAGCAGCTGCGACTTGCACCTGACCCGTAGCACTGAGCTGTCAAGTCACAGCCGTCCTTCCTCTGGACTGGGAAGGCCAAATCCGGCCTGGTCGCCACCTTGAGCCTCTCCTTCAGTAATTCCACCAAGTTCCTTGATTTCCAGCCTGCCATCTGCAGTCAGAGCTAGGCCAGTGGAGGGCTGGGAAGGGGACTTGGGAGCCACGGCTCTGGATTCCACTGCCCCACTTCATCTGACAGGAGCCAGACTACTTCTCCCTTCCAATGGGCCACAGATCTCCAGCCCCCTCAGATTCTGTCTCTCACCAAGATGTGAATTCAGACTAAGGTGTGAATGACTGACGCCAGCTTTCTCTCTTCCACTGGGGTTTATGCATTCTGAGGCACTAAACTGGACTTCTCAGCTGTGGGGATGGTGATTCACAGGGGTGACACGTTGAGAGCAGACCCCCGGGATAAGAATCTGTACGCTCCAGCCGGGGCCAAAGGAATGCAACCGCCCAGTAGAAGACCAGCTCTCCGGGGCCAGCCCAGCCTCCTTTAGCTGTGTGCATCACGGTAAGCTCCATGGCCTCTCTGAGCCTTGGTCTCCTTACACTCTCCCCTCCCCAGCTGTGTGACCCCAGGCAAGTCCCTCCGCCTCCCTGGGCTCCAGCTTGCAGGGCCAGGAGGCGGCCGGCTGTGGCATCCTTTGGAAGGCAAACGATGAAGCACCGCTATCTCCCAGCTCCACGGCCCTGGCCATATATTATTATAATGGCCTTGGCCAATAGGGGCGCAGGCTATTAGAATGAGTTAAGACCAGATTAATCTGCTTAAAAAAATATGCCTGGTTTTTACGCTACGCGTTCCCTCCTAACAACTCGGGCTCCTTCCAGGCCATTATCTCGTTTTATCGTTAATTCAATTCCATAAACATGTATTAAGTGTCTATTATGTGCAGAGCCCTGGTTTGGTAGCTGAGGTGGGGTGAGGGGGCTATGGGAGGGGGAGCCCTAGCCCTCAAGGTGCCTACAGTCAGGCAGGAGACCCACCTGACCCTCAGACCTCAGCACTGGGACACGAAGAAAGTGAGCGGAGCTCAGAGAAGGAAGACGCCCGCCGGCCTAGAGGACTGGGGAGTGCTTCCTAGAGGAGGGGGCCCATGAAAACTGGGATTGGAGAGAGTAACATGAGACACGGATAGAAGGCCCAAAATGTGCCAGGTACAGTTCTCAGCACTTTACACACAAGGACTCAATCCCCAAAACCCAAGGGGCTGGTACTGTCACCCCATTTTACAGATAAGGAAACTGAGGTTCAGAGAGATAATTTATCAGAGGTCCCTAAGCTGGTAAGGTTGTGAAACCATAAAATCTAATGCCAGGGCCTGGCCTTTAACCTCTACGTAGGGTGCCCAAGACTGAGAAGGGTGCCTGGAGGGTGGGCACGAAGTATGGGGCAGTGACAAGGGAAAGGAAGGGAAGGGAAGGAGGGAGGGAAGACACTGCGCCTCTGCCATGTGCCAGAACTGAATTGGTCCAAGCCTTGAAGGATGGCTGGATTGGGAAGAGCAGAGATGAGGCCAGGACTGGGGTAGAGGCACCCCTGGGCAGGGCTGCTGGGACAGGAGGGCTGTGGAGACAGCCGGACTTGGGTCCAAGTACTGGTTCCACCTCACCGGCTGGGTGACCACACGCTGTTACTTAACCTCTCGGAGCCTCAGTGCCCACCCCTGTGAAGATGAGCTGGTCATTAACACCTGCCCTGCCCCGCAGAGATGAGGCTAAAGTGGGTTGGGACTGCCCGCTGTGCACCCAGGGTGGGCACTGGCGTGGAGTGTCACAGAACACACTGGGGGGGCTGGCTGACCCAGACCACAGGCCTGGGGAGGCCATGCCAGAAGCATGGATCGTGAACCCCAGAGAGGTAGCCCAATGAGAAGACAGGTAGCAGAGGGACCCAGCAAACCCGGTGTGACAATCACCAATTCTCACATTCTCCCAAGGATGCGCAGACAGCAAACGCCTCCCGGACCCCCACCTGCCTTGTCAGCGTGGAGAGGACAGGGTGGGGACTACTATACCAGCAGAAACCGCACACAGGGACAAGCAGGGACCACAGAGCTTGGAAGCTGCCAGAAACCAGAGCCCATAGTGGCCACATGCCAGGACCACAACAGACCACACTCCAGGAGCCTCGATCTATCACCCAGGCCTCCAGCAGGCACCCCTGTCCTCGGCCTTCCGGCGCTGGCCTGGCCCACCTCCCCAGCCTCCTGAGCCTCCCCGCATTCCAGGGCTCCCCAACCCTCTGCACGCCCCACACGCCCCCAACCCTCCCCCTCGCCCCAGTTCCCAGTGACACTGCTGGCATCCTTCCAGTCTCGGCTGACATTTTTTCTTCTGTGAAACCTTCTCTGTGATGTCACCACCACCCGGCCCACAGACAGGGAAGCGGGGGGCTCCTTTACATTCTCAGGGCCCTTCACATCCCCCTCAACAGAAGCAGAAGAGCAAGTGACAAAGATTGCAGTTTTGAGCTCAAGTTCAGCTTCCATAAACTAGCTGCAGGTTATGCCACCTCTCTGAGCCTTACCATCGTCATCTATAAAGTGGGGTAACACCAGCACCTCACAGTGTGGGGGTGATGGTGACATAAAACCACTTGAAACTGTGCCTGCCTCTTATCACCGTCACCACCATGGGGATGCTCTGAGGTTGCCATCCATCGGGCTAACTCCCCACCGATCCTCATCTCCATCCCTCCCGGTCCCCTCTCCCCAGTGCCCTGCACCAGGCTTGGTGCCAAGCAGCTGCTGACTCAGAGGGTAGAACAACCAACTCTGTCTGGGGCAGCCATAGAAGAAGATGGTGCCTACTGAGGTGTGGAAGGATGCATAGGAGTTCGCCGAGTAAAGAGAACAGACAAGGAGGAACCTCGAGGCAGAGGGAATTGTCTCAGCTGGACCTCATGAGCCTCAAATACCACACTGAAGAGTTCAGATTTTACCCTCGTGGCAGTGGGAAACAGATTTTCTGATTAGGATTCAAGTCACGTAATATTCGTTCACCAAACATTTGCTGAGGGCCTACTAAGAACCAGGTTCTGGGGATACGGTGGGAAACAAGATGACTGTGATCCTGGGGCCACAAAGCCCATGTTCCCATGGAGAGACAGTAACAGGGACCCTCATAAAGAAGCCATTGATGCCAGCTGCTGGAGGGCTCAGCAAGAGGGGTACGTGGTGCTCTGAGACCACCAACAGCAGGAATCCCGCCATCGGGGAGCTGAGGAGGTGGGGTGTTAGCCAGACCTTAGCAATAGGGCATCAGCAGATGGAAGAGGGGACAGGGCAGGAAGAGAACATTCCGGGCAGCGTGAACAGCACGGGCAAAGCCCTGAGGTAGGCAGGAGTGTGGTCCGTGGGAGGGAGTGGAGGCCCATGTGGCCGGAACGTGAGGCTGGGGGGCCAGGGTGGCCGTGGAGCACAGGGGCCGGGTCCGTGGGCCCGGGTGAGCAGTTTAGGTTTGATCCCCCAGGCAGTGGGCAGCCAGGCCAGGAGCCTAAGAAAGGAAGGCTGCCAGGTCCTGGTCACCCTACAAATTCCTGGACAAGGAGCGATGGTTTAAGACCAAACTGAGACCCCAGAAAGGCCGGGACCCACACGCAGCCTGGACTGCTCAGCCTCCCGCCCTCTCTCCTCCCCAGCAGACTGGCCGCCAGCAGATTGATGAGCTGGAGAGTCGATTTGTCTTGAGTTTAGCTCAGCTTCTGGCTGCATCTTGGGTGACACGGCCTCATCAATACCCGAGAAAATACAGCCTGGAGTGTGGACCAATTAGGGGCTGCAAAGCCGGCCGGAGCAGCGTCCACGGACGGCTGTCCTCAGGGGCAGGTGGGTGGGCATGCCCCGTCTGCTTGGGGCCTGCCACCAGCTCCCCCGCACGGGGAAGGCTCTAAGCAGGGATCCCAGCAACTGCACACGTGGTCGAGGAGGCAGAAGGCGGCGGCTGCCTGAACCCATCTCCTAGCGCCAAGACCAGGTCCGAGACCCTCACCCCCCATGCAAGGGGTAGGGGGGAGGCACTGGGTGGTGTGTCATACCAGTGAGTGCTCTGGTTCTAACACTCTCACCGGGGGGCCATGGGTGAGGCCTTTGGCCTCTCCGTGCCTCAGTGTCCTCATCAGAGAAACGGGGACGCTTCTGCCTCAGAGGGTGGCTGCAAGGCTCAGACTGAATTCTGGAATGACTTGCCTTTCACCAAGCACAAAGGATATGAGTATCAGGCCTCCTTCGGCTGTGAGCCAAAAGGATGCCCTCGGCACCCTGCCAGTCACACAACTACATTTTGGGTGGGGGCAAGACGCAGGCAAAAGATGTGGATGGAACCAGAAACTGGTCCCTTACAGCGGGGAACCTGCTGGGAGGTCTCAGGCCCCTCCCCTGCAAAGCGGGAATAAAAATACCTTCAGACCAGGGCTGAGCCCCAGGCACTCTGCAGGTGCATGGCACCTGCCGCTCGTCCTCCTGACACCCTCGTTTACCTGTTTCTCCTACAAACCCCTGAGCCAGAGTCCTGAACACTCGAGACAGCCTTAGCCTCCTAAGCACATGGGTTACCCAGAAACTGGGACTCAAAAGGGTCTCCTTTCTGGAGAGGGTGCTGAGACCCAAGGGGGTTTGCATTTGAGAACAGGAACTTTGACAAGGCAATAGTTATGCTCAAGGAACGAATCACTAATGGTAAAATTTCTGCCAAGAAGCAAAGGAGGAAGACATTAGGAGCTGGAAATCCTTCCTAGGACTCTGAAATCACCTTGCAGGGAGGAGCAGCATTCACAGGGTACTACATGGCTGGCATTACACCGGGCACAGAAGCCACCGAGAAGACTGATGTCTAGGAGGTGCCGTGCCCATCATGAACGAATGAGCCAGCGACCTGGGGTTAGAGCACCAAGGACTCTACCACAGGCTGTCCTGCAGGTCAGAAGGCATGTGCCTGGCACCAGGACGGCACATGCAGCCATGGGCTTGCCAGACTGCTGGGAATACGATCCTAACGGGCACGGCGGAAGAGACAGGTTCCCTGGCTGGACCTGACCTTATTAGTAAGGGTCTGTCGTGTCCACGGCCACCGCTGTCCTCATTGCCCATTCCCCAGCACGTAATATGTCCTCTGCACAGATAGACCCATGGCTGCCCTGGCCCTGCCACCCCCTTGCTGTGAGGTCCCAGTCACTTCCTGTTCCTGCTCTGAGCCTCGGGCTTATCTGAAGGATGTGAATGCTCGTCCTGCCACAAACACCCCGGAGGTGAGGGTCCCTGGAAGCTCAGAGCAGCCCCCTCCCCTCTCCAGTGTGTGAGTAGCAGGTGAGGGCATGGGGCACCCAGGCCCTGACCCCAGCCTCCCATGCCCATGCCCCCCATGCTCATTGCCCAGACCTCAGGGCCCCTATCCACACAGCTCGGGGGGAAGGTGCCCGCAGGAAGACAGCTGGGCTCCTGGCCGCCGGGCAGGTGCTGGGGGTGGTTCATCATCCCCATTCAGGAAAACCGGGTTCTTAGAAACATCCCAGCTTGGAGGCTCTCAGCATCCCCACCTGGAAGTGCAGGCAGTAACGACCACCTGTGGGTGCCACTGTGTGACTTACGTCCAGAGCTCCTCAGTGCCGGACACTCAGGAGGCCCGTGATGAGTGGAAGTGGCCGCTGGGATGTGGGCAGACTCGCTGGTGCACTGGACTTCAACCCTGAAGCTGCTGACCCCATGGGGCCGATGGTGCTGGCCCTGGGGTGGCCTGGAATCGCCTGGCCCAATACGGGGTGCTCTCCTCCTCGCCTCTCTAGACCTCATTCATGCTGCTCCTACCTCCTGGAAGGCCCCCCTCCTATCTAACTTGATCAGGCAAAATCCTGCTCCCATTCAGGGCTTTCACTCACCACCGCCTCCGCCCGGGTTTCCTGTCACCTGCCGGCAGGCACCGTGCTTCCGCCGGATGCCCTAGGGCTGCCGGGACCCCGGCTCTAACCTGGGATGCCTCCCAGGGATCCTTGCAGCCTGAACGGCATCCTAGACACAGAAAGCCTAGCGCTCCGCCAGGACCTGTGCACGGGCTGTCCCTCTGCCTGCCACGCTCTCCCCGAAGGCCCAGGCCTGGCAGTCTCCTGCTGTCCTTTACCTCTCAGCAAAACGTCACCCCTCGGGGCAACACCGGGCTCTGCTGTGTTCGATGCCACGGGCTCTGCTACTAGACAGCACCAGCCCCGAGGCAGACGGGGGGGCAGGGATGCCCCATCCCTGAGAGCCCCGAAGCTCATGCTGCTGCTGCCCCCAGCAGGGGCCCTCAGGACCACCCGAGTACGGGGAGGGGATGGGAGTCCCTGGACCGGCCGGGCCCCATCTCGGCCAGATGCGTGCTCTGGGGCGGACGCCTAATGCGAATCATTTCTGTCATCAGGACACGGAGGGGCTTGACACGGACCAGCTGCCGCCGCCGAGGGACAGGCTGCTGGAGCGCCGATGGCTCTCAGCAAAATTGATGGCCGCTGTCAGGAAATGATTTCCCCACAGCCTGACGCCGGCTCTTGGAGGAGCTCAAGTCCCAGGCAGCGATGCCTCCTGGGGTGGGCAGCCAGGCGGCCAGGCAGCGGCCCTCACCTGGTCCAGATGCTTCCCAGGGCCGGGGGGCCCGCAATTCCCAGGCGAGGAGCCAGCGGGGCCGCTCCGAGGTGAGAGTGGGAGCTCCTGCCTGCACCCCGTTTATCCATCCCTGTACCTCCACGCTCAGAGCAGAGCCTGGCACAGGGCAAACACCTAGAGAATGTTTGTTGAATCAATAAGTCAATAGTGACAATTCTAGAAAGCTTCACAGGACACCCGACCAGCACGTGGAGAAGGGATTCGCCAAGTAGACGAGGAGGGCAGAGGGCACCGGAATCTGACTGCCCAGCGCCCACCCATCCACGCACCCAGTGACAGAGGGAAACACTGAATGGCGAGAAATGGGGGAACCCTGTGACGAAGACCCCTGTCACTGCCCGACCTGGCCCAGAACCCCCCTCCCAGGCCCCCTGACCCAAATGTGCTCATACTACAGCAGGACTTTAAAATTTTCAACTGGCTGTGCCTTCTTTCTAAAAATGACAGGAAACTGAGTGTGATGACACAAAGCTGTTTTCTATGGTTTTTCAGAAACATCCACAATCAAGGAATGGCCTTAAGAGACCTGGGGGCCACCTGCAGAGACTCCTGCAGGAACCTGTCCTACCTGAGAGGGAAAATTCTAGAAAGGTGCAGTCTACCATCAGTCACTGCCCACCTAACAGGAGAGCCTAAGGCACTGGAAAGTGGGGGGCTAGCTGGGGCCTCGAGAGACCTGCACCAAGCTGGGGTTCTGAAAGGGGGTGGACTGCCACCCTGGTGGACTCTGCCAGGTTGGACTCCCTCCCTCAGTCCTCATGGAAGGTGAACTGAGGCAAGCACAGGCTCAGAGGGACGACTGAGGGGCAGGCGTCCTGCAGTGGTGACATTCGGGGCTGGTGGAATGGGGTAGACAGAGGCAGAAACAACACCCACTCATCCACTTAACATTCAGACTCCACCACTGGGCAAGGTCTTGGGCTGCCCGCAGGGTCTGAACTAAGGTGCCCTCTGTCCCTGAGGGTCACTCCATAAGCTGGTGGTGCAGGCATGACTAGGGGCTGGTGGGCACAGGAATGAGGGAGCCTAGGGGCCAGGCACATAGGAGATACTCACCAGCCTGGCATAGGGCTGGTCAGGGAGGACTTCCCAGAGGAGGCATCCTCAGAGAGTGACAGATGAGCCAGAGGTAGCCAAGTGGAGGAGAGAGTAAAGGTCCAGGCAGAGGGAACAGTGAGAATAAAGCTATGAGGACAAGAGGTCACATACAGGGGCTCGGACTTTATCCTGATTCCCAGGGACCCTGGGTGGGTTCTGAGAGCGAAGAGACTAGGTCACATTTGCATGCCAGAAAGGTCACTGAGTACAGAGTGCCATGCAGGGTCCTGGGGTCAGGGTGGTGACAAGGAGATGTCCTGAGCATGCTCGCAAATGCTGGCCCTGTGAACATGTGATGTCCAATGGGTGCGATGAGTGGGGGAGAGGGTCTCAGCTCAGTCCCCTGGGCTCATGGGGCTTTCATTTCGCCCATCCCAGGATCCTCTCCCAGCTGGGCACACCGTAGGCACTCAGTGAATACAACTGATCCACAGATTCATCTGTCAGTGCCAGGAGGATCAGAGGAGCCTAGAGGGGTGCAGGAGTCGGAGGCTCCCAGCAGTGCCCGGCCGGGCCAACCACTCTGGCCCCCCCACTGGTGCCTTTGCTGCTGCTGTGCCTGGAATGCCATCCCCTCCTGTCTGCTCCACTCTTCCCTCAAGGTTCAGCACGAATGTCCCCTCCCCCAGGAAGCCTCTCTTGACCCCAGGGCTGGTACGGGCTTCTTCTGGGCTCCCACAGCCCTTGGTGGGGGCACGCCCAGCACTGATCCCCTGGGGTGAGGCAGGGCCACACCTGGCCATCGCAGGTGCCCAGGGCCCTGTCCAACCCTGGCACCAAGCAGTGAATCCAAAACTGTGAGCTGCGAGGAGATGAGGTTTGTAGAGAGGGCAGGAGAGATCCTAAGGACAGGGAGCCTCAGAGGCAGCCCGGGCAGAATTCCTCCAAGTACACAAAGCCACAGCAGCGTCAAGGTCAGACACAACTGTGAAACCTCAGCCCCAGTCAGCAATCGGCATCCGACCCTCTCCACTGTCTCCTTCCAGAACATTTGGGGGCAACAGCTGGGGCCCAGCAGGACAATGTGCACACTTCTGTGGGGACTAATGCAGACCCCACTTGACAGATGGGGAAACCGAGGCCCAGAGTGTCTTTCCTGGTCTTGCACTCAGGGAGAGAGCAACTCTGTCTACAGGGGCTCCCCAGAGGGGCTGGAACTGCTCCTTCTGCCCTTAACACCTCCATGTGAGCTGCTCGCGCTGGCCCACCTCCAGCCCACCTTTCCTTTCCGAAACCAGGAACCGGTCGCATCGGTCTCCTGCTCAAGTGCCATCAAGGACTCCCACTGCCTCCTGAACCGTATCCAAACTCCTTGGCTTCCAGCCCCTCTGGGACTGGCACCTGTGGAACTTTCTGGTCTCATCTCCACCACTTTACTCCAGTCACAAATACATTGCCCTTCTCCCAAATGTGGGTGTCCTCTCCCCCCTCTGAGCCTCTGTGCCCGCCTGCTTCTCTCCCTAGGATGCCTTCGCCTGCCTCCTTCACTGCCAAGTGGCCTCTGACTTGGGCTGAGGGCCTGGCTCAAAGGTCCACGCCCTTAACCATCCTCCCAGGCAGCCCCAGCCCCCAGGAGCAGTGGCTGCGCTGGCCGCCGCCTCCCCCAGCAGACTGAGTGCTCCTCACACTTGGCCCTGTCTGACTCACTCCTACCTTCCCCACCACCCTCTCTCGGCACACCCACAGCATTTGCTGAAATGAATAAATTATCTCATTTAGCCACAGAGCACGCCCAGCTCGAATGTCAGCAGTTCAGCCAAGAGCCCTCGTGTAGAAATCACCACGACGACAGTGGCAATATTTCACCTCGCCCAGAAATTTACTGCGAGTTCTCAAGTCTCGCAGAGTCTGTGTGTTTGTGCGTGTGTGTGTGGTGGGGCGCTGGGTGACAGAGCTTCCCTTTAAGCAGAGACGACAGAAAATCTCCTCCTCCAAATGCGTCTGGCCTGTCAAGCTCCCCAGGTCCTTCCCCAGGGCCTGTCACCTCGTTAGCCTCTTGCCATCCTGCGAGGTAGGTGGGCAAGGAAAAAAAAATACCCTCATTTCACTGAGGTGGAAACTGAGGCTCAGAGAGGCGAAGTGACCAGTGGGCAGGGCGAAGACACAAACGAAGGGCTCTGCTCTTTCCCCGGTTGGGTCTGGGTGGGAAGAGGGGTGCTGGCTGCAGCCGTGGGGCAGCTGTGGGGGTGTGTGTGGGCCGTTCCCAGAGCTTGGCGGTGGAGGAGGGGAGCTGAGGTGGGCACAGGGCGACCCCTCCCGCACAGACCTGGAAAGAAACATGGCATCCAGCCAGCGGGGCCCAATTAGATAGCTGGCTTCAAAGGCACTTGTGAGCCAAGAGGAGCCAGATCCCACTCGAGCCCGGGCAGGGAACCATCCGGGCTCCGCGCCACGCACGCCGGCCCATCCCCTGGCAGCACTGTTGGCCACACTCCCGGAGCCTCACGGGGCAGACAGGCCTGGGCAGCCTGGGCCCCACACTGGAGCCCGCGCAGGGACACGTGCCAGGGGAAGCCTGGGCCCCGACCCCCCACTCTCCCCACCCCCAGCCCACTTACCTGCCAGAGGCCCTGGCCATGGCCACAGGCCCTGCTGGGGCACCCCAGGCCCCACCCCGCTTTGCCAGGCCTGATTTGCATATGCTAATTAGCTGCACATCCCTTGCTCCCCTTACCAGCTTGTTTGGGGAACGGCTGGATCCGGCTATACCTGTACCGTGCTGATGTCACGCCGAGCTATTTCCAGCCCGGTTGCCATGGAAACCACAAGGCCTCAGCTCCAGTTAGGAGTTCAATATATAATTTACTTACTCCCCCATCCCCCCAGTCCCACCCCAAAGAGACTGGGGCATACGGGGAACAATCGGCTAAAATATACAATAACACCCTCCACTTCCCTCGGAGGCCTGTGAGAGGAGAGAGGAGGAGGAGAAGCGGGGAGCTTGGTGCAGCGGAACGGTAAATCCATTTTGGAAGAAGGGGGGACGGCGGGGAGGAGAGAAGAGCTTCCCTCATTAAGAAGAACAGAGGCTGGCATCTGGGGATGATCCAGGGAGCGGGCTCAGGCCTGGTGGGGGGGGCCAGATAGGGCCCTCTGCCCAGTGGCCGCCAGCACTGCCTGGCCAAACCTGCATCAGGGACCTCAGGTGCGGGATGACTCCAGGCAGAGTCACCAGGGTGCAGGTGACCAGCCTCGCTCTGTGAGACCCAGGGCTTGGGAGGGCACTGCTAGCTTGCTGGCACCAGAATGTCACCAAGGCCTGCTGTTCAGAGGCTGTCCCAAGAAAGGAGCATTGGCTACCTCTGAGCCTGGCTGACCCACTATGTGACCGGCTTGGAGCCACGAAATCAACCAGAGGTGGCACTCACCCACAAGGTTCAGGGCCCTGCCATTCCGCCAGCCTGAGGTCCATCCACCTCTGTCCCACCGGCAGTCACTGACATCGGCTCCATGCCAGGCACTAGGAGACGCACAAGGGGAGCGGGAGGGCTGGGGCGCAGCACCACGAACGGAGCCCAAGCTGGGTGGAGGCACCCGGTGAAGTCCATGCTAATGACATGAGCACAAGGGTATGAAGGCACCAAGTAGGAGTGTAATTGTTGGGGGGAAGTCAGAGAAGGCTTCCTGGAGGAGGTGCTGGGAAGTCCTGGTTTTCTGACCCCCAGGGCAGGGCTGAAGTATGGCTGAGCAACTGGGCTCCCCAAGCCAGGCCCTTCCTTCCCACCCCAGCCCCTGGGCTCTCGTAGCCTTGACTCTCCCCAGAGCACAGTTCTGCCCTCCGCTGGTTACCACCCTCCATCTCAGAGACACAAGGAACAGGACAAGGCAGCACGGTGAGCACCGATTCCTCATCACAGCCCTCGACTTCTCACCCTGCCCCGTGCTCGCCCTATGCCAACCACGCTGGCCTTCCAGCTGTTCCTCAACTCACTGACTGTTCTGGCCTCTGGATGCACTGTTCCAACCATTCGAAATGCCTTTTTTCCAAGAAAGCCACGGAATCGACCAGTGAGGCCTTAGATAATGGAGACAGACAGCCTGGGTTTGATGCCAGCTTTGCCACTTAGCAGCTGGTGACCCTGGACATCATCTGTACAATGGGCACGCTGACCCTCACGGCCTTGTGCCAGTTAAGAAGTTAACATCTGCAGAGCAGGGCCCTGGCCAGTCACGGTCAGCTTCTGCAGCCACGATCGCCTTAGCGCCATGTGGTTGGCCCCTCCCTCCTTCAGGTCTCTGCCCCAGTGTGTCCTTCTCTCCAGTCCTTCTCCCCCACCTGACCACCCCCACCTCAGCTCCCACTCCCATGCCTTTACCCACTCAAGGCCATCCAAGTCCAGCCTGGTCTGGCAGGCTGATGTCCGCCACCCCCAGCATACCGCCTGGGACGACAGGGCAGTTAGCTGCAGTCCTGCTGTGTCTCCAGGCTGGGTGCACAGTAGGTGCTCAGCACGTGTCTGAGGATGGAGGAGAAACGGATGCACCTGGACACAAATGAATGGCAAACACATGACCCGCAGTGCTCACCTAGACTCTGGAGCCAGCCCTGGCTGGGATCCGGAGTTCACCAGCCGACAACACGGTGGCACCCACAACTTCAAAGGGGACTAGGGCGCTGTGAACACCTGGCTGGCAGGGAATGCCTCTCATGGGGGCCCACTGGAGGCGGGCGGAGCCTGGTCAGCCCCCAGGGCTGGGCACACTCACAGCTCTGTTTGTCCACGTGCCTGGCCATTCCCACTCCCCTACTGCCCAGTAACGTACACATGGCCTCCCAGGAAACTGCAAAAAATGAGTTAATATAACATTATGGCTGAGAATTTAAATACACAGGAGTCAGGCAACGCAGACTTACAGTTCCCCAAGCAACTGTAAAAACCACACAAGCAATTCAGGAGCGAGGGCTGGGAATGGATTTAAGGCCTCCTCGTTCGGAGGCAGGCCCAGGGGCTGCTGTGCCCTGGCTGGTCGGTGATGGACAAAGGCTCCAGACAGATGGTCCTTCAGGGCACAAGGGAGCATCTGGCACCACGATGTGCTAACTGAGGCCACATGGCTCACTGGGCACGGCCCCTTGAGAGACACCAAGGGAGGCCCTAATGTGAGGTGGGTCCCCAGCTTTTTCTAGCTCTGGCCACACCCTCACCCCCCAGCCCAGCTCCTATGGCCGGCTCACTCTAAGGGCTCAGGATGCACACGCAGCCTGGCATTCCTGTCCCATCTCAGAGGCACAGCCCTTGGAGCAGATCCCATGCCTCCTGTCCTCTCTAGCAGAGCAGACTCCTGTCTACAATTACGGATTCAAGAAGATGGGCCCCTGCTGGGTTTACGTCCCACCCCCACCACTCAGGAGCCCCGTGACCCTGGGCACGCTGCCGGCTCACTCTGTGCCCGTTTCCTCCTGTAAACGGGGTCACTAACACCTGTCCTGCGGGACTGGGACACTTGGATGAATCCATACACGTAAAGCAGTTAGAACAATGTCCAGCCCCTGGCAAGCGCTCGATAAACACGAGCAACTATTACCATTATCGTTATTGTTTTCCTTTCTCGTTCAAAAGAACGTGAGGAAGCATGGTGGCATTTCAGTGGGAGAAGGGGAGTAAAGAAGCAGTCATTTATTCCCTCATTCACTTAGCAGACTGATCGAGGGCTTCCGGTGTGTCTGGGCCCTGAGGGGCAGCTGGGGACACTCAGAGGGTAGACAAGACGACCTGGGGGAAGTGAGTCCCAGCACAGGACATGGGTCCTTTTAGAAGCTACCTCCAATCTGGCTTGGGGCGTCTTGGCAGCCGTCACACACAGAGGGGTGTCACACACAGAGGGGTGTCACACACAGGGTGGCTAAAAGTCGTCAGAGCGACAACAAGCCCTTCTCTG
The DNA here is from genome assembly GCA_030015415.1 of Cynopterus sphinx. Taxonomy (NCBI): domain Eukaryota; kingdom Metazoa; phylum Chordata; class Mammalia; order Chiroptera; family Pteropodidae; genus Cynopterus; species Cynopterus sphinx. The sequence continues at coordinate 170,831,309 of CM057380.1, forward strand.
ATCATGACATCACATGTCAGCAGGGAGGGGCCAGGGTCTCCCTGGGGAGGACGCAGGAAGGGACTTCTGCGGACAAGGCAGGGACTGAAATGGGCCAGGATCTGGGGTGAGGTGAGGACAGACGTTCACTGCTTCATCGAAGCAGCATTTGTTCATCACAGACTACGTGGCCATCAGGAAAGTTCCCGACACATTAGTGTCGGGTGACTAAGTGGGTGAGTGAGGGAACGAGCAAGTGGGTGAACCAACGAGTGGCCGGCGGAGGAAGGAAGATGGGCCCTGTGAGTCCGGGTTGGGATCGCTTGCCCGGCTCCGCTGTCTTTGGCCTCTAGTTCAGAGGCTACAGCTCCCACGGACAGTCCACCCGAGGGTGTCTGAGCCCCAGGACCCACGTCTGGGAGCCCCACAGAAGGGCTGGGGTGACGGAGACAAGGATGCGGCCAGCACAAGGCGGGCCACGCAGATAAGAGCAGCGGGACCAAGAGGAAGCTGGAGCCAGGACAGGCCATGCGAGCTACGGGCACCACAGGGAGGAGTGGCACGCTCAGCTGAGCGGACGGACGGCAACGAGAGAGGTGGGAGTATTATTCTTCTCGGTCTCTCAGGGGTGACCCCTCCGAGGAGGCGACAGCTGAATGCCGCCCTGTACGGCTCTGGGGTGACAGCCCTCCAGGCAGGGGATCTTGCAAGTGCGAAGGCTCCGCGGAAAGAACGAGCCTGACATGACAGAGGAGCAGGAGAGGCAGGCGAGGGGAGCATCGCGACCAGGTCTCCCGACTCCAGCGACCTGGCAGGAAACACCGAGCAGCAGCGGCGCCGGGGCTCAGAGCACAGACCCCGAAACGCGGGCCGCGTTTGAATCCAGCTGAGCCTGTGTCCTCGCCTGTAAAATGGGGGTGGCGGCTGCAGCCACGTGGAGGCCGTTGACAGCACTACACGAGTCGCACTACACGCAGGAGCTGCTGCTGTCGTCGTTGTCGTCATGGGAAGGGGCAGGGACCAAGGGAGAGGAGGATGCGGGCGGCGAGGGGCGACCTAGGCAGCAATGGTGACAATGAATTTCACGAGGCCTGATAAAGGGGTGGGAGGAATGGAAAGTGGGGGACAAACAGGGGTGATCTCAGGAAATAATCTACAATTCAAGACAGAATTGCCACCGTTTGTTCTGAATCGTGCGGTTCGCTAATGTCCTTTCACAGCCACTGTCCCGTGTGACCTCCCGGCCACCTGGAGGACATCACCACCCCACTTACAGGTGAGGATACCAAGGGCTAGAGGGGCAAAACGGCTGGCTCAAGGTCACCAGCACGTCGGTGGACCAGGTGGCACCAGAAGAATGCCAGGCCGGGATGCCGAACGCAGGGCTCGCCAGCCACAAGCCAGGACTGGGTTCTCTCTGTCCCTAGCCTGGCGCCTCTTTGTTCCAAGCTCTGCACAGGACTGGGGCTCGGGAGGGAGGGAGGGAATGAATAAATGAACCAATGAACGAACGAATGAACCAACAACAAGCAAACATGTGCCATCTCTCACGTTGGCAGCCCCAGTGCCATGCACTTCTCCCAGCTTTCAGGCCTCTCAGGTGGCCCTCCCCCTCCCCCTGACCGGACCTTTGCTTCAGGCGGCCCCCTCTTTGCTGAGCACATGGACACTCAATGGAGTCACCGAAAGATGTTGGGGACAACAGGCTCCCCCAGCTGTTCCAGGGAAAGGACCAGGCAAGGGGATGTGCCCCCCACCCCCAGGAGCCCAACAGCCACTCCTGGGTTGGCTTTGGGAGGGAAAACCTCCAGGAAGTGTCGCCCAGGTGTCCCCTCTGCCTGCTGGGCCCTGGTCAGCCTCCTCCCTCTCACCTCACCAGGCAGGGCCCCCGAGGCCAGCCCCCCCTGACTGTCCCAGCAACACCACTGCCTTCTACACAGCGAAGCCTGATTTCCTCCCTGTGGGCATCACCCAGAGGCAGAGGCTGGCACCTGCCCAAACCACATGCTCGGCAGTAGTCACCCTGGGCATGGGCTGAAGATGTAATTCAATTCTGCTGGTGTCTGTGCAGCTCCACGGGCCTGGGCATCGAGCCAGGTGTCTCACGTGGGCAGGACACTAAGGAGGGGTCAGGGCCTGGCCCTCAGGGAGCTCACAGTCCAGACCGGCGTCAAAGCCAGGCAGGGGTGACTCCAGTGAGGGCCTGCGCCAGAGGAAAGTGCCCTGACGACAGAAGGATGGAGAATGCTCACATGCCAGGTTGGGAGAAGCTGGGGTGGCACCGAAATGGCCTTGAAGAGAGGAAGAAGATGGTCCTGCTGGGAAACGGAGGCCGTGGGGTGCAGGGTGCCACATTCAGAGCCCCAATTCTGCCATCCACTTGTTCTGAGGCCTGTGTAGCTCTGTGAGCCTCAGTTTCCCTGGCTGAAAGTAGCCCCACCTCGCAGGATGACTGGGGTTCAGAGGCAGGGAGCACCAGGGGCTGCTGTCACTTCCATCCCTGAGATTAAGCCACTTGGCGCCTGACTGCTGAGGCCACAGAGTGCCTGTCACGGTGCATCACCCATGCTCCCTTCAGGGCTGAGGCGTGGGGTTCCCAGGCTGCCGGGGGTGCACAGCTGTGTCTCTCGGAGGAAGGGAGCCCCCCTCCCCGAGGCATGCCCCTCCCCGGGGACGGCTGCACCGGCAATCCGTCAACACAGGGTACGATGGCCTCCATCTGGAACGGTTCTGCAGGACCACCCCAGCTCCAGAGCACCCCATAAACCTCCCACACAGACACCCTGGAGTCTAGTGAAGCCAACTTGCGCCAAGGCCCCTCCCTCCTTGGCTGGGGCCGCGGCTGTACAGGAATTTCCCAGCGGACAGCAAACGTGCACCTGCGCACAGGCTCACCTGCAGCCCCCCCCCCAGGGGACAGACTCGCCGCGCACACCAAACACGCCGCTCCCAGCAGGGCTGGTGCCCAGCTGGCCGATGCCAGGGTCTGGGCAGGGACGGGGGGACGCCACCAAGAGCACACCCAGCGTTATGGAGCTGGGCAGCATGCCCCGCACCTCGCTCCTCTGGCCTCAGTTTCCCCATCTGTAAAACCATAGCTTCGGTCTGGACGGAGCTTTTCAGCCAGCACCGAGCATCCACGTTCACTGTCCAGGAGGAAAGGCTGCACCGGGCCACCTCAGACTCACTCGCCTTCTACAGAGGAGCTCAGAGAAGGCTTGTGACCTGCCCGGCGTCACACAGCCAGGTGACCCCAGGGCCAGAGGCTCTGGCCACAGCCCACCCTGCTCTGCGAGTGGCAACTGGGCCATTCGGTCGGCCCTTCAGGGAGCACGTGCCAAGGGTCTTTTCTGAAAAGCACGTTCTCCACAGCCTGAAGCAGACCCCTGTGGCACTGGATCGGGAAGGGGACAGGAAAGAAGGCTTGTTAAATGAACGCTGTACGCCACACATGCCCTCCGGGGCCCGTCGCCCTCTCGGTGGCTGTGTGAGGCAAGCAGTACCACCCCCACTGAGGAGGAGGGGCGGAGGCACAGAGCAGCCACGAAGCCGGCCTGGCGGGCCCCCCCGTCTGACTCTGAGGACCGCACTACTGCGGAGGGGCTGGATGCAACCGCTCCTGACGGTGTCGCCGCGTGGGGGGGGCAGTGGCACTTGCCATGGCCCTCAGAGGCCCCTGCCTGAGAGAAGGCACCTCTGACCTTGGCCGTGGTCTTGCGGACTTACCCTCCTCCAACCTGCCAGAGGTAAGACACAGGTGTGGGGCACAGGCCTCCCTGCCAACCTACAGAGGGCGACGGGAACCCTGGGATGTGGCAGAGGGAGGAGGACTCCCGAGTGGGCCCCAAAGGAGAAGGGAGGGGGCGCCTCACCCAGGTACCTTCCACACACTCCCACAGAGAGTCCTCACGTCCAGGCTTCGATCGGGAAGTGAGTCCATCAAACTAAGGTGGGGAAACCGAGGCTCGGAGACGGCACCTCCCTCACCCCAGAGCACACCTGGGCCACGAACGCTCAGATTCCCGGGCCTGGCGCTCTGAGGACTCCCCGGGTTCACGGAATCCGAAGGTACATGTGTGACATCTGAGTTGACTACTCCCAGGCTAAAACCACCTCCTCGGAGGTTCTGCCTCATCATGTCCCCCCACCCCGCACCCTGGACTTGCTCCAACCCCATGCCACCTTATGCTTCCTTGATTTTATGGCGCTCCCTGCCACAGGGCCTTTGCACAGGCTAACCCTCAGCCTGGCACACTGCTCCTTGCTTCTACCCATTTTATTCCTAGCTATCCCTCCCCTCATAGCTTTGGGCCCCCTCCTCCAGGAAGCCTCCCTGATTTCCCTCAGTCTTTGCAGCCCTCATTTCAGCTACAATGTTAGTTTCATATCTGTGAACATACATCCAATTTGCTACTACCGTTGTTGGGTCAGGCCCTGCCTTCTCTTAGGTGAACTGATGCTCCCTCTTCACCCACCCTCCCAGGTCGGGGCTCAGAGAGGTGGTGAGCTGCTCCCTCTGCAGGAGGACTTCACCTTTGCAGCTGTCGGCTGCTCGGCGCAGCTACTGCCTCCAGCCAGGCTGGACACACAGCCATGCCCTCCCGAACATACTTCTCAGCAAATGACCTGGAGCCCTGGCCTCCATGAGGAGCGTCCAGAGGGCTTCTCTGAGGCAGGACAGGATAGGCGTCTTCAGGATCTGGGTGCCTGATGGCCCTGAGGTCCAGTCCTCACCAAGGAGGTGTGGGGAGCACAGCCCCAAGACCCCAGCAGTACTCCCTCCACAGGGCTCAGGCCTGTCCTGTCCCCCAGCACGGCTCCCACTCCACAACCCGCCCAGGACTGGTCTGGTCACCTGTCCAGCCTCCTTTCTTACCGCCAATCTCCTGGTCACAAGCCCAGTCCTCAGCTTCAAACTGCCCAGGTTCAAACCCCAGCTCATTCACCCCCCTGACTGTGTGACCCTGGGCAAGTCACTTAACCTCTCTGGGCCTCAGTTTCATGAACTGTGGAATGGGGAGAAGAATCACATTATCTCACAGGGTGTGAGTAAAATGCTTAACCTGGTCCTAGCCTCTGGCAAGGGCTCGACACGTCTCCAGGAGCACCCTTGTTCATTTCACTGAATTCATTTGTGGTGGCCTGTTCCAGGCCCCAGAGGAAGCCCCTGACCCAGGCCTCAGCAGGGGAAGGGCGTTCCGGGTGGGAGAAAGGACATGAGCACAGGCTGAAACCCCAAGCATCTTGCTACTCTCTTACCAGCCCTCGCCAAAGCTAGAGTGCAGCACATGCCCCGATGCCCACCATTTGTGAGGCCCGAGATGCCTGCACCACCTGAGCACAGGCCCGGGACAAGCTCTGTTCACCCTCACATCCTACCAGCACCCCCTACCCCCACCCACCCACTCCACACCTCCCCTTTGCAGCCTCACCCCTTCCCATCCTTCTCTGAGCCAGGGCAGGGAACTGGTGGAGTATCCCAGAGGTGAGGGGGGGTAAATCTGATAAGCCAGCTCTCTTCCAGAGCTACCACCTCCCAGGCAGGCAGCAGCAGTGACAGCAGCAGTCACACCACGCAGCAGCGATAAGAAGGGAGCAGAGCGGTGGGAATTCCTCCCTTCCTGCAGCGAGGCCATAAACCCGTCCCTCATCCCAGTTCTCAGGCTGCCAAGGGCTGCTCACGTCTGCCCAGAAGCAGGGGGTGCGTGCGCCTGTGGAGTCTGGCACCCATCCTGGACACCCCTGCTGTGAGAGGGGCTGCAGGACAGATGGCCGTGCAGGCCCCAGGGGTCCTACTCCCCTCTCCAGGAGGAGACCATGATTATGCAGGGTAGAGTAAGAGGAGCAAGGGGGAAAATTAAAGGGAGGAGTGGGGGGCAAGGCTGTGAGGCCACGAATGCTGGACCGGAATACAAGCCATGGGAGGTAGGGAGTGTCAAGACAGAACGGGCAGCAGGAACAAGATGGTCACCCGGGAGGCTGCTCCAGGGATGCAGAAGGGTGGAGATAGGGCCTAGCTTCAGACGGTGGCAGAAAAAAACCATGGGGAGGCCCGTGTCCGCCCCCCATCCCTGATCCAAGCCAAGCCCTCAGAAAAGGGTGGCCTCAAACTGGCTGGAGATGGCTCTGTGAGGGGTGGAGGGGCGTGTGGTCTGAAGCTGCCAGGTTCAAATACAGGTCCTGGTCCAGAGTAACAGGGACCCACTCACCATCTGGTGGAGGCCTCAGCTACCCACCAGCTTCCTGTGCCCTCCCACACCATACAAGGGCTTAAGCCCTAGATGGGGCCCCAGGTCCCAGCTCAGTCCCCTCATCTGAATGCCCCTGTGGATGCTAACCCAGGCTGAACCAAGATGCCCTGGTCCAGGGCCTCGCAGTGGGCCACCAGGCAGACCTACAGAGGCCCTCAGGGTACCACTCTCCCATGCTGTGGGCCTCAGTTTACCCATCTGCAGCACAGAACAATGCTCCTTCCTCCCAGAGCTGTCAGAAAGGTTAAATGAAAGCTCACACAGCGAACTTGACCTGCATGGGCTGAAATAAGTCCTTCCCTGGGAAGCGCTGACACTTCCAGTATGTCGCAGATGACTCACATTCTCCCCAACACCACAGTCCCTCTCTCCTACCTCAGAGCCTTTGCACAGGCTCTCCCTCTCTCTGGAACACTCTTCCCTGTCTCTCTCTCCTGGTGGTTTTGGGCTCCGTCGCCACCTCCTCCAAGAAGCCCTCCTGGCTCCCCAGATGAGGTCAAAGTCCCGTGAATCTCTCCTCCCAGCATGTAAACTCCATGAAGGCAGGTGGTGACTAGCTTGCCCACTGCTGTTTTCATAAATATTCACTGAATGAATGAATGAATAAATGGGACACAAATGACAAACATCCAGACCTTCAGTGATAACACAGGGCCACCAGGGAGTGACAGGCCTGCCTTGAGGCTGTGGATGCCACGTACCAAGACTGCAGGGTCTGAGAGAGAGTCCAGAGGAGGCGACACCTCGCCTGAAATCCGAGACTCGCGGCTGCAACACCCACTTTACAGGCGGGGAAACTAAGATCTAGGGCCAGGGGCCACCCCGAGGGTCCTGAGAAGCTGCCCTGCTGCACCCCAGGGGCCACCCCACAGCCTGTCCGGGGCCACTGGCTCCTCCGCTGGCCAGCGCGGCGCGGGGCCCGAGCGGCTGCACGGCTGAGCCGGGCAGCTGGCGGCGGCACAGCTCCGAACCAGCTGTTTGGATGACAAACTGCGTTCAAGCTTCATTAGGGTAATCACGGGCTCCCCTCCCGGCAGCGCTGCGGAGCGCGACTGTCAACCTGAACTAATCAAACCCGGCCCCAGGACACCCGCCCGCCTGGCTGCCGAGCCGCTGAGCCGCCGAGCCCCGCGCGCGCCGCGGCTCCCGGCTGAGGCCAGCCCGGCCGGGCCCGGGAGGAGGCCAGCTCCGCAGGGACCCCCCGGACGCGCCCCAGGATCGTGTGAAGCTCAGAGGCCCCATCAGGCCAGGACGCTCGCAACTGTCGCTCCCACTTGCGCAGCTGAGAAAGCCGCGTTCATAGGGAAAGTGATCCGACCCGGCCGCACAGCTGGAGGGCGGTGAAGCCAGGCTCGAACCCAGGACCACCAGGGCTCCCACCTCCCTGTCCCCGCTGCCTCTCACCTGGACAGCACTACCTCTTCCTTCAGGGCCTAGCAGGCTGCGCCTGGAGCTCAGGGGATGGGTCGGCTGCGTGGCCCTGGCGAGCCCCTTGAGGGAACCTGAGCCCTGAGTCCTGCACCCCGGCAAGGCCATCAGGGCCTCTGGTGGGGAAAGCACCCTTAGGCACTGCTGTCTGGGACAGAAGCGTCCCTGTAGCCTGTGTCCCCACCCCACTGAGCCTGGCTGTCCTGAGCACCTGCTGGCCAATATAAGCCCATCTGCCACACATCCTCGGAATCAGAACCTGGCTGGAAGGGGCAGGTCTGGCTCTTTCGTTTGACAAATGGGGAAACTGAGGTCCAGAGAGATCATATTAGAGATGACGAGATGTAGTAGAACAAGTATGGGCTTTAAAGGCAGATGGACATTCATTCATTCAACCGCCCATTCATTCACTCACTCAACAAAGACTAGCTAGGAGGCTGCAACGTAGCAGGCACCCGGTATTTGCTAAGAGAACAGGTGACTGGAAGGATGGGTGAATGAATCAATAAATGGCACTGGGGAGGCAGCCGTGAACTCAAGAGACGCCATCCCTGCCTCCTGAGGTTTGCTGTCTGCTGGGGTAAGCAGATGCTTAGCAATTAATTACAAACGACATGGGTAGCAACGAAAAAGCACGAGCGAACCTGAACATGCCCTCCAGGAAGGCCCGGCCTGGTCTGGGACAGTCCGGGCAGGCGAGCTAGGGGAGGTGACACTCCAGCTGGGCACTGAAAAGAAGCCGAGAGCAGAGAGGAGGAAGGAACGGCACGTGCAAAGGTCCCAAGATAGGATGAAGCTTAGGGCTTTTGAGGACGAAAGGCCCATCCATCTGGGCGGCTGAAGGATGCGGAGTGCGGGAGCTGGCGCAGGCAAGGCCAGGGGGAGGATTTGGGTCTTTCTCCCAAGGGTGATGGGAGCTACTAAAGGGTTACGAGCAGGAACGATTTCCGGGTACCATGGGGAGAGTTGGCGGGAGGGTTCAAATCCCGGCTCTGCCAACTTCTGCTAGAGCAACCGCACAGACAGTTCGCGCAGACATCATGCTGAGCGAAAGCGGCAGACACGAAAGGGGACATTCTGTGATTCTGTTGGCATGAAGCAGAGACGGACGAAGCCAGACTCTGCTGTTAGATGCCAGGTGGGTGGTCGTCAGTGGCAAGTGGACACTGACTGGCAGTTGCGCAATGGAGCTTCCTGAGGTGCTGGGAATGTTCTAGAGCTGGACTGGAGTGGGGGTTACATGGCCACGCACATATGTGAAAACCTACCCAGCTGTACGCTTAGGGTTTGCACACTTTTCTGCATTAAGTTACACCTACAAAAAAATAGTAAATAAGAACAAAACCCCAGCTCCATCACCCTGCTGCTGTGTGTTTCTGCATCTGCAAAGTGGGGCGGTGACAGGTCCTGGCTGGCTGCACAGAGGGTTCAAGAGGATGGTGTGTGCCCAGGCTGTAGGCCACTGCACTGGGAATGCAGGGCACGGGAAGCAGAAACACACCTGGCTTCCCCCACACCGTGGCCCTCTGTGGGTCTGTTTCCCCATCTGCAAGGGGCCGGTGATTGCCACCCACTTCAGGGGCAGCAGAAGAAAACTCTCATATCCAGGCCGCTGTGAGCCCACCTGCTCCCAGTCACAAATCTGACAATTCAGAGGTTGGGAGCCATGATTCATTGGCATCTCTCCCAGCTACACACACAGTGGGGGCTGAACCAGCGGCCCCACTGCCCGAGGCAACACACAGGGGCCTCCCTGCTAGCAGGATCACCAGCCCACCATAATGGCCTTCTAGGGAGCCACTGGGATGTGGGACCACAGGCACAAGGGCAGCGGGAACCCAGGCAAAGGGGTGGGCTTAGGGCAGACTTCCATGGGAACGGGCTCTGTGAGGCCCTGAATGAGCCACTGGACAAAGCCGGTTTAATGTAACGTTACCCTTGACACCACAGGGGCCACACAGCCAGGTGCCCCTCATGCCACAAACAGCTGGAGGTAGGGAGGGGCCGGGTTCTCAGCCCGGTCTGGAGACCAAACATTTCGCTGATCCCCTGGAGGGCGGCCCTGGGAAATGAGTTGGTGTCATCGCCAATGGTCCTGCGGGCTCCCCTGTCCTCAGGGCCCTTTTATCATCATCTTCTCATGAGTCTGCCAACGACCTGGGGACAGGTCATGCGTGTGAGAATCTCTATCAGCTCCATTTCACAGAGCAAGAAATGAGGCTCAGAGAGGTCTGGTGTCCCAGGACTGTCCCGGATGGCTGGGATCCTAATGGCCAGCCCACTAGGCACAGTGAATGCTCCTAGAGGGGGAAGCCAGCAGGGTTTGTGTCCTGTCCTCCCCAGCACTGGGAGGCCACTCACTCACATGGCCAGTTCACTCAGTCAGACAGTCAGTCAACAAACACAGGCAGAGCAGCCGCCGTGTACAGGGTGCACCGTTCTAGGAGCTGGGGGTGGAAAGGTGAACCAGGCTGCTGGGCCACAGCTTCCAAATCAAGAGCCCTGTCGGTCACTCACTCAGCAAACACCAAGAATCGGCACGGTGGCAAGGGCAACACACCCGGTGCCTGTCCCGTGCCGGGTGCTGCACTGCGACGTGTTCTCTCCTTCAGTCCTCTGAGCAGGCTCATGAGGGACAGTCATGCCCACTTTACAGATGAGGGCCTGGAAGCTCAACCTCAGTGACTTGCCAGAGGTTGGTCTCACAACCTCTACAGGGAGCAGGACCTCACCCCAGGTGTGCCGAGGGGGACACGCGTCACCTCACAGGACTCTGTGCGCAGCCTGCGTCTCAGGCCCAGGCTCCGGCTGGATGCGGTGCCCAGAGCTGCACATCCCCGGGCCCGTAACCCACCCTGGCTTTGCCCCCTGCCTATGCTCCTGGGATCTGGGCTCCACGGAGCTACCATTCCTGCCCCTGGGGACCCTACCCAACTCAGCTCTGCCCAGTGAAGACCCCTGCTCTAGCCCCTACGAGGCATGAGAGGGAGGGAGACAGACGAGGACGCAGACGGCCCACCTGGAACGCTCTCCCCTCTGCACCTCCCATGGCTGGCGCCTTCTCCTCCCTCAGGTCTCGGATAAAAGCCTCCCTGAGCCTCCTGCCTCCATCTGCGCCCCGCACCCTCTCTCCAGCCCCCGTTTTCTGCCACGGCCCTGCTGACGATCGGCCCTGGCCACGTGCTGGCTTGTTTACTAGCTGCCTTCCCCGCGACGCCGCGAGGGCTGAGACCTGGTCTGTTTAATTCACAAATGCCACCGCTTCCCATCCGCCACCCAGCACAGCATCTGGCGCATAGTAGGGCCTTAATATCCTTGCTAAGTCAATAAATTCACTGAATAAACGTTGACTGGCAGAGGGAGAAGCCCAGGGGTTGTGGGATCACAGCTGAAGCATCTGCTGCCTCCAGCCCGAGCGGATGGGAGGAAGGAACGGGCAAGTGTCTCAGGCAGAAAGCGTGGCGGAGGCAAAGCCCTGGTGGCAGGAGAGACCTGGGCGCTGGGACCTCCAAGTGCAGTCGCTGAGCTGGGGAGGAGCACGGAGCGTGACAATGGGAAGACAGCAGGGTCCCAGAGGGTGACAGGAAGCCCTTGCAGATCGACAGCTTGGAGGTGACGGGGGGGGGTCCCCCAGCATTCGGATCACCTCCCAGCCCTGCCTAGACCAGCTTGACCCCCAGCCCCCACTCACGGTGGGCAACAAAGGTCTATGGGCCAGCCATTACCCCTGCCCCTGCCCACAGGCACCAGGAGCACTGCCCTGGGCGCCCACCCGTAGGTCAGGGAGCCAGCCCACCATCCGTGCAGGCGACTGTCTGTGACCTTGGCCCCACTACCACGGCCTCCTCCAGCAAAGCAAAGCAGCTGGACGCGAGAGACAGAGCAGCTTGGGTGAGCTTCTCACCGCAGACGGTGGCCTGGCTGCGGGCAGTAGGCAAAGTCACTTATGTGGCCCAGCCCAGGACCTGCCGGGGGAGCGGGGGGTGGCAAGCACTGGCTGCATGCAGGGCAGCAGCTGTGACACCCCACACCAGCCCTCCCTGGCACACCTGGACCAGCTGGGGTGGTCAGGTAGGAAAAACCACTCGACGCCGCCCCTCCCTCTGGGCCCAGGCAGGGCCTTGGCTCCTACACCTCCCCTCGGACAACCTTGACTTTGATCACCACCAGTTCCAGCTGCCCCTGGACCCCTCCACCCAGCTTAGCCCTGCTCCAGGCATCCCTCTCCCCCCCAGGTGCTCAGCCTGAAAACTGGGGCCCTGTCCCGGCCTCCTCGCTCCCACTTCCCCATGGCACATGCTCCAGCCTCACTGCCATCTCCCTCCTTCCCCTCTCTGCCTCCAGACCTGCCACTGAGACCCTCTAACGATTCCCCATCACAGGGAGAAAAAAGCCCAAGCCCCTTCCTGGACCCACAAGCCTGGCATGGTCTGGCCCCTGCCGCCCAGCACACCTCACGCCCACCATGCTCCCGCTACTCTGGCCTCCTTTCCGCCCCTCACAGGTGACTGACCTGCCCCGGGACCTCTGCCCGAAGTGCTCCTCCCGCTATCTCCCCACAGCTGGCCCTCCTCATCCTTCAGGTCTCAGCTGGGGTCTCTCCTCTTGGAGGCGCCTCCCCAGAGCACCTTGGCCAGCGGTACCCATGCGCCTACCCCACCGCAGTCACTGTCGCTTGACTGTTTCACATTCTCACGGGTCTTCCTGCTTGCTCACTGTCTGTCCCCCCATCCCCTAGAAGCTGCATGACTTGGGCTGTGTCTGAGTGGTCACTGCTCTGCCCTCAGGGCCTGGCACGGAACACGCGCTCCATAAATCTGCTCAGTGAATGAGTGAATGAGCTGCCAGTCTCCACCGTGCGGTCGGACCTGACCACCTCAGGGGCTCCGGGGTCCTTCTGAACGCTGTCACCTCACGGCCAAGGCCCCTGTGGTGTGCCCTTTGTCTGCTGCCCAGCTGTGACCCTGGAGCCCCTCTCACAGATTCCAGATGCACACTGTGACAAGATGCCCCCTTGCCCCCTCTCTGTCAGCGAAGTCCTGCTCATGCCTCTCGATGGCACCTTCTCTGACCTGCCCAAGCCCAAGTTCCTTCTCCTGCCTGTCCCTCCCACAGTCCTCAGCACCTTCGGCCTCCTCACCCTGGCATTCACGGCCTGGCGCCAGCTTCTATCCCCTACCTCTTCTCGTGTCACTTGTGCTTACCAGCACCGGTGCCACTGGCAGTACGTGGTGTCCCCCACGTTCCCACCTCCATGGCTTTGACCCCTGCCATTCTCTGCCTGGCTATTCTTTCTCGTCATCTCTGCTGCACGAACTCCTATTCATCCTTCAAGACCCAACCCAAAATGTCACCTCTTTTATGAAATCCTACCTGATTTTTCTCATCAATCAGGACTCTACTGGTTGCAAGAGAAAGAAACCGACTCAAGAAAGCCTGAGCCAAAAAGGGAACGTGTCTGTTTATGCAACTGAAGACTCCAGGATGGTTTCAGGCCCAGCTGGACCGAGCGGCCCACGGGAAGTACATGTACCTCCATCACAGCTCGGCCTCCCTTCTTGTGACGATATTACCAGAGGTCCTATGGGTGAAGCCAGCATTCCCAAATTCACACCCCACTTCAGTAACCGCTGCCGAGTCAGTTTCCCCCAGGGGCTTTAAGTCAAAATTCCCGGGGAGCCTCTGATGGGCTCAGAGGGGCCATGTGCCCACTTTTGAACCAATCACCATGGCCAGGAGGATGGAGTGTTTGGGTCTACTTGGGTCTCATGCTCACCCTGGGCTGTGCAAGGTTGTGTGGGTCCCAGGACCTCTGGGTGCCAGGTCCCAGTCCCACTCATATCCCCCCTCACACACACACACACACACTCTCTCTCCACACATTCCCCAAGACCTGGGTTCTGTCTACCCTCCCAGAACCCCAGATGTTCACAACGGCGCAGCACAAGGAATCCCATCTCCCTCACAGCTGGGTCCCCGGTGCCTACTTGGTGACGGCCCCGGAAAAAGGCCTGGGGGGACTCTTCGCCTGACTGCATGGAGCTGGGCTGCACCGATCAGGGTGTGGAATAAGGGGTTAACCGTCACCCCTGGCAGGCAGCGGATCTGCATTTTCACGGAGGCCTCAGGGGGACACAAAGCTGAACGGCAACGCGGCAAAGTCAGGAGGGGGTGGCCATGGGGGCCCCCGCCGCAGCGGGTCCCAGCAGCCCGGCCCGCGGGGGCCCGTGGGCCCGGCCTCCGAGCTGGAGCAGGGGCTGTGAGTGGAGGGGCTGGGAAAATAATTACCGAGGAGGCCCGGGCGGGAGGCGGGGAGGCTGGCGAGAGGCTTAATGAAACTGCTAACGCGTTCGTGGTGCCTGCCTGCGCGGGAGGGAGGCGGAGGCAGACAGCCATGTTGCCAGCTCCCGCGACGGAGTCTGCCAGGCGGGCTGGGCCGGGCACAGCAAGGAGGCAACAATAGGCACCTCTTCAGCAGCTGCCTCTCGACACGTGACTTTCAAAGGGCAATCTCCATCTATTAAAGTCTGGATGACAGGACATCTCCCCACGTCGCGGAGGAAATTGGGCTGGAGTCCATGCGCATGCATGAGAAGCAGGATGCCGAAAATGCTGATTTGAGGCAGATCTACAGAGCAGGGGGAGCAGGGGGCCTGGTCCCATGTCCTAGACGGGAAACTGGGGTCCCAGGAGGTCGGCATCCTCTGGGGAGCCAGGGGGGCTAGTGTGCAGCCCTTCAGCACCCAGCTCCTGCTCCCATGAGCAGCCCCTCTGCCCAAACCCCAGGATGAATCCTTTCATCCTCTGAAGAGCCCTGAGAGGCAGGCAGACGCCAAGGCTCCCCTTTCTGATACGTCCAAAAGGTCTTGCCCAATCACAGCTCGAGGCCAAGGGGGCAGGAGCACACGCAGGGCTCAGACCCCTGGACTGGTAATCCATCCTCCACATGAGGTGGACACTTACTCGTTCGTGAAATCTGCAGTGTGGTTTACGTCTCACTTAAGCTCCAAATGAGAACACGGAGGCACAGAGAGGTTAAGTGATGTGCCCGAGGCCACACAGCTGGTTGGCTACAGAGCAAAGGCTCAGAGCTGAGTTTTCTGACTCCACACGTGCTTTTTGTTCAAATGTTCCAGTGCACACAGTGGGTGCTTAGTGCCCCCTGGCAGGCTGACAGAGAGGTTTAGGGCCGCAGAGAATTCCACACATGCTTAACCAGGGTTCTAGGGGCAGGAAACAGGAGTTCGGGCAGAAACGACCACAACAGTGCTCGCTGGGTTCCACTCTGTCAGGTGTGTGTCAGGCACTTTGCACAGTACCAGGGACATTGCACAAACGAGGAAACTGAGGCTTGGGAAGGTGAGGTCATAGGTCTTACAGAGTAGTGAGTGGCATAACCTGAACCTTTCGACTACCCCACAGGCAGCCCTGGTCTGACTGCTGCCTACCGCAGCCCTGAGCAGGCGCTTAGCTAGCCAGGTGCCCACAGAACTTAGTCTGCAGTATAGACTGGAGACCAGTGATACTCAGTACCAAGTCAGGCCTGTCCCCACCCTACCACCCTGGATGAACAGGAGAGGCTGGGAGACAGGTGTGAGAGTGGGAAGGGATCGCTCTACATACTCAGCAAAGGATCTCCTGCTCCCACTCTGGTCCACAGCCTGGTCTGGGGGGTTCAGGGGACAGGGAACTTGGTGGCTAGCTGGGTGCCCCCATATCAGACTCTGGTGCAGATAAGGTCTGCAAAGAAAGGCTGCGCCATCTCCACCACACAAGTGTCCCCTAGGAGGCTTCCGGATATCCCTAGGCTTGGGGAGACTCCTTTCTAGGGGTCCCAGCTGCTCATGTTGCCCTTTCTCCATCTGTTCTGGGTCTGTTTTCCCAAAACAACTACCAGAGGGTAAGACCACTACTGAATGCCCCCGTGGGTAAAAAGAAAAAAACCTCAGTGCAGAAGGAACATCCTGGATGAATGAATGAGTGGGTGAATGAATGTCGGGACAAGCCAACGCCACTGACCCACAGCTGCAGCACTTCCCACAGCAGCCTGTACTTGACATGGAGGCTCCGTTTCTATTCATCAAAAGGGACTCCAACCTGAGACAAGCCCTGGCCCTCGATCATCGCCAGATAAGGAAACTGAGGCTTGGGGGGTGGGCAGGGCCTCATGGGAGGTGGCAGCACCAAGATTCAGACCCAAGAAGCTGGACTTGAGTCTGTGCCTCAGCCCCAGGCTCTGCCTTGTCCTCATTCCCGAAGACGAATCCACACATGCTCCCTTGTCCGATCCCCACCCACCCCAGGGGGCAGAACCATGCCCATCCCAAGGACAAGGACCCTAGGGTGCAGAGCGGTCAAGGGCCTAACCCAAGGTCACATAGCCGTCAGGATGCACAAGGTCTCAAATCCGACCGATCTTCCAATCCTCATCATCCATTCCACAAGCCAAAGCTGCCTCCTTCTCCATCATCCACGCAGTAAAGGAGGGGAGGGGAGGGGGAGGGGAGGGGAAGGAAAGGGAAGGGGGAGGAGGGGGAGCCCCCCAAGCCCGCAGTGGGCTCCTTTCTGGTCAGGGGAAAGGCCTCTAATGAAGGCCCCGCAGATGCCGCTGAGCTGGCGGTGTCAGCCTGGGAGCCCCGCGGAGCTGCGGGGCGAGCATCTCTGCTCCCAATTAGCACACAGGTCCTCCATCAAAGCGCGCGCTGCTGCCGGGAGCAGAGGCCAGAGGGACGGCCCTGCTAACAGTGGGAGGCGGCCACCGCTCCCCGGCAGGCCCTGGCCCCTGCCCTTTGCCTTTCTGCGGGGGAGAGCAAACCCCCGGTCCCCTCACTCGCTCACACCCTCTCCAATCAGCCAGCTCGGGGCAGACTCCTTCACCCCCGGGACACGCTAATGAAGATGGCCGACATTAATCTCTTCCCTCTCCCGACAGGTCAATTTATAGTTCCGTGGGGAGCCCTGGCACTCAGCCAGAGGGCCTGACATAACTCTCCCAGTTCCCCGGGGGGATGCTGGGGTGGGCTTGATGGGGCAGAGGGGGACAAAGGTCCCCGGGGACAGAGCAGGAAGGGCCCTCCACCTGAGTGCCCACCTTCACCGCTTCGACGAATCTGGGTGGGACCTGGCCCCTTGGCGAAATGGCTAAGGGTCAAGGCCTGCAGGTGCCTGGGAGCAAACCAGGTCCTTGGCTCCTCAATCCAGGGCACCCTGCTCACCAGCAGGAGACCCCAAGGAGGCAGGAGGCTTGTGACTTTCTACTCCTCACTGACTGGCCCTCTAAGAGCTTCGGTCTATCTGCTGCTGACAGACTCCCCAGTGTTCATTCCTCAAAGGCCAACGAGCTGGCCACTCTGGGTCTGGTCCTATGTCAACCAGGCCCCTTCTCTCCAGAGCTCCCAGGCTGGTGGGGAGGCCAACATGAGGAGGTCGTGCCATGCTGCAATGATGGAGGGATTCGCCAAGAGCTGGGGGTGTCCAAGGAAAGAGCACTGACTGCACCCGCCCAAGAGAGGTGGGAGTCTGGGAGGGCTGTGGGGAGGAGAGGTCATAGCTGGGCCCTGAGGATAAGCAGGAGTTCAACAGGCCAGAAAACATGGGGAAGGGAGTATCTAGGGAAGAGATCACGTCAGGCAGGGGAGACCCCGTGCTCAGGTACTCTGTGGCCAGGGCACATCCAACCCACAGAGGTGAGGCTGCAGAGGTGGGCAAGGCAGGCCACAGGGAGGCCAGGGGACATCGACCCACAGAGGTGAGGCTGCAGAGGTGGGCAAGGCAGGCCACAGGGAAGCCCAGCCTCAAGGGACAGCTCAGGAGTTTGGCCTAGTTTGGGGTGCCGAACAGCTGAGTTCAGAAGCTCAGGGCCGCATTTAGAAAGACCGATGGTCAAGGCCAGGGAGGAGAGGTGGGAATGTCCAGGTCAGAGGGTGAAAGGAGGGTCAGAACCAACAGAACCGTGTGGCTGATTGGATGAAAGGCACCTAGAGGTGTCTGGGAGGCCACGGGTCTGGGGTCTCCAGTTTGGGTGCTGGTCTGGAGGACCATGGGGAACTGGGCACGATGTTAGATTGTGGACCTGGCGAGTACAGTCCCAGCATGCCCCAAAACTCAGGCCTGGGACTAGGCGAGGGCAGGGCCCAAATGTCGGTCCTGAGGGCAAAATTCTGAGCAGGGCTGGCTAGCCTCCTCCTCTCAGAGGCAATTCGTTTCCTCGGCAGAGGTGAAGCCAGAGGTCTGCACCCCTCCTAGACACCCCAGAAGGCAGCAGGAGCCGGGCAAAGGCAGAGTGTGGGGCCAGAGAGCCCCACCACGCTGGACAGAGCCTTCCTGCTGGAAGCATGAGGACCAGGCTGCCCCCACCTCCCCAGTGCCAGAGCCCAGTGCTGGTTCTGCACCTACTAGGTGCTGCGCCAATCCCTACTGAATGGATGGATGCCCCCCAGCTGGCCCCTCCCGCACTCCTGCCCCCCCTCAGGGCCACCCACCCCACATCCCTTTGATAACCCTGGGAGTGTCCCCATCTTCCTGGATGCCAGGGTCCAGATGGAACCGGGGTCCACACGACCCAACACACACACTCTTAGGAAAACGGGGGGAAGAACAAGGCCGGAATAAAGAACCCAAGCGCTCACAGTGGCTGCCTTGTGGTGGCGGGACAATGGCTGATTTTTTCCTCCTCCTTCTTCCCTACAATGAAATATTCAGACCCTCCGCTCAGGGGCTGCGTGCGCCCCGAGGGGAGCGCCCTCTCTGGCCTCGGGCGTCCAGCGGCCCGCGGGGGGCGGGGGTGGGGGGTTCAAATCCTGGCTCGGCCGCCTCCTAGCTGGGGACCGTGAGCGAGCGGGCTCGTTGCCCGCGCTGAGCCTCCGTTTTCTCATCTGTACAATGGGGCAGAGGGACGGGGCGAGGGAAAGCCCGCGTTCGGGGCGGGCGCCCCCGCCACCTGTCCGGCCTCGGGAGGAAACTTGCGACGCCCCCACGTGCCAGGCGCCGGGCGCCCCCGCCCGCCGCGCCCCCCGCGCCCGCGCGGACCCTTACCCTGGCGGCCGGAGGCCCGGCATCCGTCCCGCAGGAGAGCCCGGGCGGCGGGGCCGGGCTGCGCAGCGCGGGGCGCGGGCGCGGGCAGGGGGCGCGGGGGCGCGGGCCGCGCGCTCCGGGCCGTGCGCCCCGCGGCCGCCGCGTCCTCGCCTCCAGCGCGGGCCCCGCGCGCCCCGGCCGGCCCGGGGGCAGGCCCTGCGCGGCGCCGCGCCGGGTGGGGTGGGGTGCGGGGGGGCCGCGCGGGCCCTGGAGAGGCGCCCGGCGGCGCGGGCTCCCGGCGGGCGCGGGCGCGGGCGGCGCCGCTGCGGTGGCCCCGCTGCCGAGCGCTGGGACGCGATTTACTGGCTGCGATTCCCGGCGCCCCTCGATGGCACTTAAGAGAGGCCGGGAGGGAGCGGGAGCGGGGAGCGCGGGCGCAGGGCGGGCGGGCGGCGGGGGAGGGGCGGCGGGCGCCGCGCGCGCCGGCGGGGGAGGGGCGCGGGGGCGGCGGGCGGGAGGTGGGGAGAGGCCCGGATGGAGGCGGCGGGCGGGCGGGCGGCCGCGGCGCGCGGGGCTGGGGGCGGGGGGGCCTCGCCGGCAGCCCCCCCCCACCGCGCCCGGCTCCCCCCCGCTCCCTGGCGCAGTTGCGGGGGATTAGGCCGGCCCCCCCACCCCGCCCCCACCTCTCCGTTCACGATCCCCCCATCCCACCGGCCCCCCCTCACCCCTTCAAAAAGCCCCAACATCCAACCGGTCCCCCCACCCCGCCCCACCCTCTCCGTTCACGATCCCTCCAGCCCGCACCAGTCCCCCTACTCCGCCCCTTCAAAAATCCCCCATCTCACCGGCCCCCCTCACCCCTTCAAAAAGCCCCAACATCCACCTGGTCCCCCCTACCCCGCCCCACCCTCTCCGTACACAATCCCCCCCATCCCACACCCGCGTCCTCCCCCTCCGCAGCCCCCACCCGCACTCCTAACCGGGTCGCCCCACGTCCACGCCTCGCCCCATCCCCAGCGCCCCCGGGGGAGCAAAACTCTTGGCCCACGGGCCAGATCCAGCCCAAGCCAGGCTCGGTGGTATTTTTTGTTTTTAATTAAAATTAATTTCCATCATTTAAAAATCGGGAATTTTCGCGTAGAAATCACATCTCCAGCTTCGTTTGCAAAAGAAGAGGCTCAAAGAGGAGCCTCCCCCCCTTGCACCACCGCTGCCTGCCAGGATTCTGGACAGAAGACCCGCCTGCAGCTCGCCCCAGTCCTCGCCAGGCCCACCTGCCTGGCCCAGGAGGCTGGCTGTGTTCTGCAAGGGCCCTTCCTACCCCAGTGCCTTTGCAGGTCCCTCTCTGTGGGATGCCCAGCCCACCCCATAAGGCCCCTCTTCTGGGAAGTCTCCTGACACTGTGTCCCCCCCCACCCCCAGTGGCTACCAGCCCCTCCCTGCTCCCACCACCAGCCCTGCCTTGTTCCTGGCTGGCTGGCTGGCACTGTGGCCTCTGCGGCTGCTGCTCTCTGGCTGGAGTCTCTCTCCCATCTTGGCTCCGGGCCTGGCCCACAGTAGGCGCTCAGTAAGTGTTGGCTGAGGGGCAACCAAAGAAGAGCAGCCGGATCAGGATTCCACGAGGTGGCCTGGGCCATGGCGGGCGCAGGGTACCAGTCCCCGCAGCTGATGTTCATTTTAAAAGCCCCAAATGTTCATTCAGGGCGGCTCTTGCCAACCAAGGAAGCTAATGATTTCCACGCTTCATTTTTCTCCACCTTAATCCCATTGCCAAGGCTTCGGGGCCGCTGCTGCTGCTGCTGCCCTCAGACGGGCATCAGATGCCACCCAGAAGGTGCAGTTCACCTGGGGAGTGTCCGGGACCCTCAAGGAGGGCTCGACTGTGCCTCCCTGGCACCTGTGAGGTCACAGCAGGCCTCAGGACCACAGGGTCTGAGGCCAGCAGCTGGCCAGGGCTCTTGGGGGACAGGGTAGCTCAGAGAGCCCTCCTGGGTCGGCACAGCTGTGACGGCTCCCCTGGGCAGGTATCAGCACCCCTTCGTCCGAATGCCTCCTGAGCAGAAGACAAGAGGTGCCTGGCTAGAGCCACCCCTTTCCACCACCAGATACACCACGGGCTGTTCTAATAACCTGTGTCACAAACCTAGCCAGAACCCATGACCCCATTTTATAGAGAAGAAACAAGTTCAGAGAGGGCGACCTTGCCAAGGTCACAGACTGGTAGGGGACTAAATGAGGAGCCTGCATGGCCCTCCAGAGTGCCCCGGCCCAGAAGGAAGTGACACTCACCTCAGCGTTGGATACAGAGTTAAGTCCAGGAGTTGGGACCAGTTCAATGGAGAAGATGCAGGCACCTGGATCCCAGTGCTGGTCCCAGCAGGCCTCCCACAGCTTTGCACACCTGGGCAAATGTCCAGGACCCTGTCCCCACCTCCTCAACTACCCCATGGCCACAGTGGCTGGGCCAGGAGCCCTCTCAATGAGGGGGCCAGGAAGGAGGCCTAGCTCAGCAGCCGGCAACCATGCACAAATCACAAAACACCCAGATGGACTTCGGTGTGCCCATCTGCAGTATGGGGGGACAACCCAGCCTTCATGGGCTTTGGGGGGCACAAACAAGACAGTAGACGAAGAGGACACAAGGAGGCAGGAGAGCCAGGAGCTGAAGTGCTTGGGTTCTGGGGTGAGCTAGCCTGAGTGCAAATCCTGACTTCCCGCCCTCCTAGCTGCGACTCACCTGCTCGGGGCCTCAGGTGCCTTCTCTAGAGAAAGTGCAGGAGCAGAGCACAGGAAAGCCAACTGGCTTCAGAGTGTAATGAGGCTGAAGTGGGATGAGGCATGTGGAACCATGCAGCGCAGCCTGGCAACTATGAAGTTCAAGGCTTGTGACCTTGACGAGGGAAACGGAAGGGAACACAGTGGGTTCACATCCAGTTGTGTGGCCTTAGGCACATTACACAACCTTATGGGCCTCAGTTTCCCTGTCTATAGAATGGGGACATTAATGACAGTTCCCATATCGTCTGTGCTGGGGATTAAGTTAGAGAACTCAGGTTAAGTTAGAGAAGAGCCCCTGGCACCAGTAACGTTCAAACAGCACTAGCCGCTTCCCCTTATTCTCAAGACTGATAAACCAGTCCCCAGCTGAGGGACCCAAGGCAGCCTCGATCACAGGCCCTGCAGCTGCGCAGCCATCAAGCCTTGGCAGCAGTGATGGGCAGATGGGGGGAACCAGCTTGGCCCTCAGGGTCCAGAGAGGGTAGGGGTCCCTTAGAGAGGCCTTTCCTGACCCCCCAGCTTTAGTATTTCCCAGGGGTCCCGTTTTACTATCTCTGTAGCAAGGATCAATATTTAAAATTGTCTTTATTCACCTGTAGGTTGTCTGTGTTCACACTCCCTCCACATAAGCTCTGCAAGGTTGGGGGTTTTTCTGTCTGTCTGGATCCTTGCTACACCCCCAGCATCTAGAGCAGTGCCAACCAAGCACATAGTAGGTGCTCAATAAACATTTCCCCCTGGGAAAAAATTCTCGGATGGCAGCAATTAGCTAGAAGGGTGGATGGCAGAGCCCCCTGCGTGTAGGCAGCTCCCCTTCCCAGAAGACAGCCCAGTCCAGTTGCTGTCCCCTGGTTATTTTGGTGTCCCCACAGCAGGGTCAGGAGGTTGGCATCTTACCTGTTCTGCAGCCAGGAAACATCACTGTCGCCGCAGTGCAACTGGGCCTCTTGGGCGAGGGAGGAACCCAGGCAATTTTCTGGCTCACAGCTTCTTCCAGCGCTGCCTGGTGACACAGATGGGCCTGCAGCCCCAGGAAGGCCCTGTTCCAGCAGATGCAGCCTGGGACCCCACCCTAGAGCCCAGCAGGGCTCCTCCACCCCCGGGACTGGAGGGGCTTCCTGAATGAGCCCCAGGATGTCATCCCCAGCCACAGTCCCTCACGTGTGCATGGCACTCCCCCGTTACAGTTTACAAAGTGCGTTCACAGACATTATCACATCGCTCCTAAACGCCCCCTAAAAACCACAATAAATCTCTTGCTCTGGCTCGGGAGCCCACCGGCTGCTCTCGCTTCCTAATCAGTGAGCAGAGGGCCTCAGGGCTCAGAGCCTGCCAAACCTCGCCAGCAGGGGCAGAGGGGGGTCCACGTGGGCGGGTGGCAGGTGGCGGGTGGCAGGCCCAGCTGGGGCATTGCGGATTGAGGAGCAAGCCCTGAGGCCCCATCCTGCAAAGGAGAAAAATGCTGTCTGGGCCCTGACATCTCCTGGGAGAGCACCACTGGTGGGGATGGAGGGGCAGGGTGAGAGCAGACCCCAAGCAGCCTGGCAAAGCTTAGGGAGGGCACCAGAGGGTTTCTTTGCCTGTAAGAGCACTATGAGGGAGGTGGGCTCAGGGCCAGGCACATGGGTCCCAGGGACTGTCAGCCCCAGTTGGCTTCTCACCTGCTTCTCTCCACCCCACAGATAACAGCCCTCAGCCAGCTCCCCGATGTGCCAGGCCTATGTGCGTGCCGTCCTCTGCCTGAATGCCTTTACTGCCTCTTTGAAATCCTAATCCTCCTGGAAGGGCAGTTCAGAACTTCCCCCCCTGTAGGTCCCTCCCCAGCTCCAGAAGCTGCACCTCAGGGTCTCCAGCTTGCTTGGGCCCCGCTTTCTGAATTGTCAGGCCCTTTTCCTTCTTTGTGCCTGTCCTGCCAAGGACAGCTGCGACTGCCTCCCTGCTTCCCCTGCACAGAATCACAAGTCATGGCATAATACTGGGGACCGCTGGCAGGGCAAACACCCCAGCCCAGAGGGTTATAAGGAGAGGTGAGACCCCATGTGACAGGCCCAGAAAGCACTGCTCTTATGTTTTCAGCCCAGAGCCCAGCCCCAAACGTCTGAGCCAAATCAGCCAGCAGCCGTGGTTGGGTTTTGTGTTTTTTTTTTACTATTTCCCTTGATTCTCAAAGTTATAGGATCTCATCTTACAAGCTGTGGAAAGTTCAGGAAAGTTTAAATAAGCAGGGCAAGGGAGGGCCTGGCCCGAGGGGGCTGCGGCTGCCCTGGCAGGCGTCCCTCCCACAGCACAGGCCTGGGTCTCCCCCCTGCTGCTTGCTCATCAGGCATCTGGATAAGCTTGAGCCTCGACCTCTGGGCCCAGGCGGAGGCGGCTGATCTGTCGCAAGCATGGTTGTGGCAGTGTCAGGGCAGGCTTGGAACAGGTGGCGGCTCCTCTGCGGTCCCCGCTGAAAGGATCGGCATTTTCCCTTTTCCTTGATATGGAAACCAGCTGCTGGGCCTGGGCCCTGGTGGGTGGGGCACCACAGTCCTTGTGAAGTGTTCACCATGTGGCGTCTGAAGCGGGTCAAGGCAGTGGACTCTAGGGAGCTGGAGGTGAAAGGTGACTCATGGGGTAGATGTCCGCCCTCCCAGGCCCTCCAGAGTCCCTCTGCGAGACCGCAGAGACAGACCCCAGGACTAGGTAAGAGTAAGAGCTCAAGGAAGCCCCGGTGCTCGGCTCCTTGGCCGGCATTGCAGCCCCTTCCTCTGATGTGGGACTTGCACCCAGAAATGTGAAGCACTGTAACAAGCCAACCGTCAAAAGACAAATAACCCAATTTCAAAACGGGGAGGGAATACGAACAGACATTTCTCCCAGGAAGATATACAAATGGCCAAAGAGCACGTGAAAAGATGTCCAGCATCATGAGTCATTAGTCAGACTCACGAGGGGGTACCCTCTCTCTCCTGCTGGGATGGCCACATCATCAAAAGACAGGCAATCTCAAGTGGGGGCGAGGATGCCGAGAAGTCGGAACCCTCACACACTGCTGGGGGATGGAAACGGGACGGCCATTGTGGGAAACTGTCCTTCCAGAGGCTAAACAAAGAGTCGCTCTGTAACCCAGCAATCCCACCTCCAGTATCTACCCAGGAGACACGCAAACGCAGGTCCACACCACACCCCGCACAGAATGCTTACGGCCGCTTTGCTGGCAACAGCCCCGAAGTGGGAACAACCCAATGCTCTCCCAGTGGACGGATAAACCAAACGCAGAAACGTGGTCTGCGTAGACGACGGAATAGTATTTGGCCATAAAAAGAAATGAGGTCCTGATAAGTGCTGCAACATGAACGAATCTAAGAAAAAGAAAAAACGATGCTAAGTGAAAGAAGCCAGACACGAAAGGTCACATGTCGTTTGATTCCATTTATATGAAATGTCCAAAATTTGCAAATCCAAAGAGAGAGAAAGTAGATGGGTGGTTACCAAGAGCCGGGAGGAGGGGGAAATGGAGAGTGGCTGCTAATGGGAAGCTTCTTTGGGGGATGGTAAAAATATTCGGGAATTAGATAGTGATGATGGCTCCACAACTCTATAAATATTCTGAAAACCACTGAATTGTGTGCTTTAAAACAGTGAATTTTATGTGTGTGAGTCATATCTCAATAAAGCTATTTTTAAAAAAATGTTAGGGTCCCCACATCTCAGTCTACCCCACGAGCCCCCAGGAGCTGGCCCTACCACATGCCCAGGCTTTGGCCCTGCCCCTCCCAAGGTGCCATCTTGGGACAATGGTGGGGTACCGGGTAGCAGATGCCCCAATGTGGGCACAGGACCCCGCTTCCCCCAGTGGGTCCGGCCCACGCCTGCTTCAGGCCTTTCGCTCCAGTGATTCTTTCTTCCTGAAACACTTTCCCCATTTCCTGCTCATTCCCTGGATCTCAGCTCAGATATCTGGTCCTCAGAGAGGACTTATCTGATTCCAGACCCCATGACTGACTCTTTTTCCTCTCACACGATCCCCGACCTCCAATGCAAGCATGGCGCCAGCATGGAGTAGGTGCACAGTCAACCTCAGCCAAACGAGTGAAGCCAGAACAAGAAGCTCAGTCTGAGGCTAGGTGTTGGCAGGGGTGGGGCTGCAGAGGGGGCGAGCAGGTTGAACAGAGCCTGTGCCTGGAGGGGTTTCCTCAGGGCAGGGGGACACCGTGAGGATGAGGACGGTGGCATGCCAGACTCGGGTTCTGGAGGGATCCCTTTGACTTTTCCACGGGGACTGGAGACATGAGGCCAGGGGCAGGCCATGGCCTTAGTCCAGGTCTGGAGGGGCAGGGCCCAGCCTGGGACAGAGGCCGCACAAGGGCAGAGGAGGGACATACTGGAGGGTACTGGGGACCCAAAATCAAAGTAACCTGGAGACAGCACCAGTGGAGGGGAGAGGGAATCCGGGATGGTGCCGGGTTCCCAGGTGGGAATGGGGACATTTCCGAGGTGGGGAGCATGCCAGGAGGAAGGAGCACATCTGGTGTGAGGTTATCTGAGGTGGCTGACGGTGGGACCCAAGAAGGCAGTGCCACCCCCGCGTATCAGATCCATCCAGTCACTCTTGCGATGCTTCCCACATCCACCCTCCCCGACTCCCCATTTTTCTGGATCGGGTCCCAACACCACCCCACCCCACCCCCGCTGACTGAGGTTACAGCTTCCGCACCGGTCTCCCCACCCCGAACCACTTGCCTTTTCTCATTTGTCCTTCTTGATGCCACCAGCAACGAATAGGTCACCCCCCAGCTCAGAAACCTTTACCAGCTCCCCAGTGCCCTCAGAGCAAAGGCCAGGTGCTGCTCCAGCAGGGCCCACCTGGCTTTGCAGCCTCTCCCCATCCCCCACACTCCCTCCTGTTTCACGCACCCTTCTCTACCCTGTGTGCCTTTGGGCAGGCTGTGCTTGCACCCAAATGCCCTTCACCCCTCTGCCGGGGTATAGGGCCGCCTCGCTGAACCCCTCCCCCCCTGAGCTTCGGCAGCATAGAGGCTTCAACTCCGCCAGGCTTTTCTGGAACCCAAACCAGGAGGCACACGGCCTGACTAGTGTTCTTCAGTGATAGTGACTTTACTTTAAATGACTTAGAAACGTTTAACAATCAGATCCCATGTGGTCACATCCCTGTCGAGTGACTTTAACTTGGAAAGAACTAGGAGTACTCTTTGGTCTCATTCTGCCCAGTGGAGAAGCTGCTTCGGGCCCAGACACAATGGATGTCAAGTCCACCAGAGCAGCGACCTGTCTGTCGAGTTCGTGATGCAGCCTCTGTGCTGGGACAGTGCCCAGATAGCTGGGTGCTCGAGCAAGCTGGATGGGTGTGAGGAAGGATGGTGACGGACGGGCAGGGGAGGATGGGGGAGCGGGTAGATGTGTAGGAGAATGAATCGGTAGGAGGATGAAGGGGGAGGGTCCGTGTTCACCCACGGACCACTGCCGCTCCAGAGCACAGAGAAGATGACCCTTCTTGGGGCTGGGCTGGGATCCATGTAGCCCCCATGGAAGCAGAGAGAACTGCCTCTGTGACCCACCAGGCCTCATCCCAGTCGGCTCTCAGACCTCCAGCCTCCCAGAGGGCCTCCTCTGAGCCTGGAGGCCAGCAAATGGACCAGAACTCTCTGGAGCCATCCTCGACACCTCCTCTCCCTCTTTCTCTCCCCCTCTCCTTGTCTCTCTCTCTCTCACACGCATGCACACCCGCACGCACCCGCACGCACACACAATCCATCAGCAAATCCTGTTAGATGATTTTCAACAGCCTCGATCCGGCTCCCTGGTGCCGCCCTTGCCCCTCCCCCAACCTATTCTCAACTCAGCATCCAGAGGGATCCTTTTAAATGGTGAGTCCAGGAGGCCTCACCATCTGGCCCCCATTTCCTCTCTGAGCTCATCTGCTACAGCCACCCCCTCCCTCACTCCCCTCCAGCCACACCGGCCTCCTCCGCCCCCTCGCTGTCCCTCCACCATGCCAGGCACGCTCCTGGCTCCAGGCCCTTGCCCTGACTGTTCCCTCTGGCTAGAATGCTCTTCCCCAGAGAAGCATCTGACTCACCTCCTCACCTCCTTGCAGTCTTTGCTCAAAGGTCACTTTCTCAATTAGACCTTTCTTGGACACATGATTATTATTATTTTTAATCCGCCCCTTCTTCCCTTTTCCCTGTTTTATTTTTCTTTTTAACACTTATCACTCCGGACAATAATGTGTTTTACTTTCTTATGATTTTTGTTGTCTGTGTTCCACCATTAGAATGTGATCTCCATGAATGCAGGGGTCTTGTCCACGGCTGTGTCCCCAGCACTGAGCACAGGGTCTGCAGGGCACAATGCGGTGCTCGATAAACGTGTACAGAATGAATGAGTAAGTGAATGAATGAGTGAGTGAATGAAAGAATGAACGAATGAACGGCCCTTCCAAGATCTAAGTGTATTCCTCCTGGACTAGCCTGCCCTAGGCTTAATGCCCACACAGGTCCTCCCTGCCCCATCACTGTCTTTATCTCTTGGCCACTGGCTCCTTAGCCTGCCGCAGGCCACTTTAAAAAGTCCCAAAGACTCTTGGGCACTGCCACCCCCTAGACCCAGATGGCCTACACTCTCTCAGAGGCTGCTGGGATGGGCACAGCCACAGTGGCTCCAAGTTGAGTTCAAGAAAAGACAACCAGGGCTGGTTCAGAACCATCTCCACAGCACCTTCCCCAGTGGGCCCAGGTGGACCTCAGCAGCCAAGACTCCTCTGAACAGCACCACCAGCCACCACTGGACAGTCTCCTGCTCTTCTCCGCCACTAGTCCTCCTTCCACATTCACTTTCTTACTTAAAGCCTCAAATCCAGCCTGGCCGGGCAGACAGAGCTGTAGGCTGTAGGGTCACTGCACAAATGAGGACACTGGAGCTCAGAGAGGGCATGTGAGCTGCACAAGACCCCCAGCAAGGTCCCAGGCTTCCTTGGTGCCAAGCCCAGTGAGACGGGATGGAGTGTGCTGGCTCCTCCCTTGCCACCCCCACTGCACCGGGGACACTGAGGCAAGGATGGGGAATCTCCAAGCCCCACCTGACCGCGGGCTGACAAGTCGATGTGGGCTCCAATGCTAACAGCTGGAGGACTGAGGCCAACAAATCCATGAGCATTGGCACCTCGACCCATAGCGTTTCACGGGGAATTCACGCAGTTTTCAGTTACAGAGACGTGGCTCTGGAGACCTCAGTGAACTTGTGGGCAGCTGAGGTCACGTGCATGTGTGTGCATGTGTGTACGCGTATCGCAGGACACAGATCACCGTGGGCTCACAAATCCATGTCCTCTCACTTCAGCGACATCAAGAGGTGGCCTGGAGATGGGGAAGGGTACCGAGGAGGGAGAGAAGGGGGTGTCTGCACCACTCAGCCGAGGGCATAATAAGAAAGAGTCTTGACCAACACGCAGCACAGCAGAGTCACCCAGAGCCAAGCACAAAAGCCAACGCAGCGGTTCATTCACCAGGCTTCAGGCCAGTGACCTAGTCTGTCTAAGCCTCAGTTATATTATCCGTCAAATGGGTTTACTAACTTTCCACATGGGAGGGCAGTCAAGTTTAAACAAGATGGTGTAGGCGTTCAATACCTGGGAACCATTTAGGTTCCCGTAGTTTTACTAGAGCTCACATTTGCACAGGAAGAGGCGCTGCCCGTTTATCCCAGAAGCGATCACTGAGCCCCTTTCCTGCTTTGCCATGAACAGAGCGCCGGATACAAGGCCTTTCCCTCAGGGGACTCACAAATAATAATAACGATGCGCATGAAGGTGTGTGTCCCAGCTGGCTGGCTTTCAGAGGCAGGATGGCTTGCCGCTTTGTATGCACGATCTCATTCAATCCCCTAGAGAACCCTGTGAGCTGGGGGCTGCTACTGTCATCTCATAGGGGAAAAAGACAGAGAGGTGAAGTTACTTGTCCATAGTCATCCAGCAGGAGAGGAAGGGAGCCCATAGTTGAATCGAGAATCTTACCACTGGACAAGACAGAAACCTGCACATCCTGAGTCATTGCACAGACCAAGGGAGTACTTGGGGCCATGGGAACGCTGGGGAAGGAAGGTTTTGAGAGGGGTGGCTCAGGAAGGACTGACAACAAACACCAACAAGCAGGGACTTGAAGGCAAGAAGGCTTGGCCAGGAGGAGAAGAGGAAGGCCAGGCCCGGCAGGGAAGGCAGCCTGGGCAAAGGCCCACAGTGGGGAACGGACAGGCCAGCCCAGGCCTCCTCCCCTCTGCTTGGCTCCCGGCTCTGCCCTCCGAGCTGATGCAGCTCGGGAAGGCCCACTCACATCATCTTGCCTTTGCCTACGCTGGTCCCTGTTTGCATGCTGTTCCCTTATTCTTCTCGCCTTCAGGTTCCGGGGTGGCAGGGCAGGATTTGAAAACAGTCCTGTGGATTCCCAGCCATGTGCCTCTCCTGTGGCACTGCCCTGCCTTACAGAGAGTGTGGGATATAGCCCTGAGGGACCCTCAGATGGAGCTGAGTCTGTAGGAAGAGCATGATGAGGAGGGGGAAGAGAATGTGCAAAGACGTGAGGGCGGAGGCAGGATTGTGCTGAAATGCCCTCCTGCACAGCCCAGAGACCCCCGTCACACTCCAGGACACCCAAGCCAGTGATCCTTCAACCGCCCCCCACAGGGGCTGGCAGCACACAGGCAGGGAATGCTCACGCCTGGGAGGGAGCTCTGGCTCTGACATTGCTCAGCCAGGTTGCTGCTTCTCCCCAGTCTTGGCTTTCTCTCCTGGACATGGGATTACAGGCCTCACCTTAAGAAGCATTTGAGCAAAGGTAAGGAAAGTCCCTTACAGAGTCGGTGCTCAACAAATACCAATTGCCTGGAGCACCATGACAGGGCCTGTCGGGTCCTGGCATTGAGCCATTTCCGAGCTGGCTAGCCGGGAAGCTCTGGGAGGCAGGGAGACTCGGGGTTTAGCCTGGGTGGGGTTGCGATTCGAGCTGTGAGGTTATTTCAAAGACAAAATGTGAGCCCTGCCTGCTGAAGGTGGCAAGAGGCCCAGGTCTACCCTCGAAACCATGCTTCCAAAATGTCACCGTGGGAACTCCTAGTTGTGGGGCTGGGCCCAGCCGACAGACGAGACCAGGAGGCAGATGTCTAGGGCCAGCCCACCGCAGGCCTGGACCCCCAGCTCCCCAGACAGGAAGGTAGTGGGGGTCTGTGGGGCTGCTCCACAGGGCAGGGTGGTTGGAGGTGGCCCTTTCCCACTTTGTTCTCAGAGCCTGGCCATTGTAGGGGAAGTTTGGGAGCCCCAGGAGGGAACAGTGACACTTACTGGGCACCTGTGGGCCAGAAAAGGGCTGGGTGCTTTGCAGGGTTCCTGTTGCCTCTGACAGCTGGGTATCAACACCCCTACTTCTCAGGTAAGGAAACGGACACTTGGATAAGTCAAAGACACTTGGGCTGCTCAGTCCACCAGCCTCTCCGACCTCACTCTCCCCTCCCCACGTGCAGAGGTTGTTGAAACTCCGGTGATGGCAGGGAGCTCACTCCTGCAAAGACTCTATGTGGGACAACCTGAAAGGAAGCTCTTCTCAGCGTGGGCTGAAACCGGTCCACCTGAGGCCGAGCACCACCCGGAGCCAGGCCCTCTGTCCTCACAGCAGCCCTCAGAGAGTGGACACAGCGGGACGGCCCTTGGGAAACTGCTCCCCTCTGAGCTCGGTTTCCTGAGCTGTAAAATGGGGACAACGACAACCCCTGTGTGAGGGGTGGTTGCGAGCCCTGAGGGAGTCGATAACCCTGGTACATTCCAGGAACATCCAGAGTCTTCAGAAAAGCTTCAGCCAACGAGAGAGGCTCAGAGAACTTTCCAGAAGCCTGACTCACCTTCCCAAAGAAGGAAATGGCCTTGACCAGAGCAGCCCCATGGTGGGGGCCGGGACTCAATCTCAGAGCCTGTCATGAGCGGGCTTCACTCGTGGGACGCTGGCTCCCCCAGAACCGGCACCAGCTCACTCAGCCCACCTAAGGGACGCGGCAAAGGCGGTGTGGCCAGGCAGGTCACAACCTTTATCTGCCATTCACCAGCTCTGTGCTAGGGAAGATGCTGTCGCCTCTGCTCTGAGCCTTGGCTCCTCTGGCTTCAAGGAGGGGCCTGTTCTCAGGACTGTGAGGCTCAGCAGAGCATGAGGCCAAATTTGAGTGACTCCTCAGGTGCAGAGCCGGGCATGCCCCAGGCCTGGCCCCCACTGGGGACAGCCAGGTTACCCACCCATTGTCTTGCTCGCTGAGGGCAGGACTGGAGAGATGCAACCTGGGAGAAGGGCCCCATGTCTCTGCATATTCTGTCACCCCTGCTGACCATGCTCTTCCCGGCACACTGCTCTCTACTCTCGGTCCCTTCAGGCTGAAGTCTCACCTGCCCTGGAGGCAGGACGGCTACAGGAAAGGCACGTGGTCGTGAGTCCATCAGTGGGAAACTGAGCCATCGAGAGGGGAAGGGATGCATCCAGGATTCTGGGGTTGGAGAGGGAGAGCTGGGATTCCACGCCAGGCTCTGCTGCTCCTCCTGACAGCTCTCCAGGCAGCGCTGAAGACCTTCCCCAATTCATCCTGTTGGCCAAGCTGCCGCCACACACGTGCATGCCTACCTTGGGGCCTTGAAAGCCAGCCAACCTGGAAAACCTGCCCTTCTCTCCACCCAGGTGGTTCTCGTTGACCTTTAAGGCCCCGCCTACTCTTCCCTGCCCACAGCCCCATCTGTCCACAGGGGCCCACCTGTCCACTCGACCCCGCTCCTGCCCAATTCCTGTTCACCTCTCGGGTCACCACACGTATGCCCCCTCCCTCAGGACGTTCTCTCAGACCAGCCGGACCAATACCTCCTCTGAGCTCTTCCCGACACCACCCACACCATTGCTCAGTGCCTGTCTCCCTCTCCAGACTAGGGCTCTGCAGGTGGAAGAGGAGGGTGTGTCTTGTCATATGTGCCAACTCAGCACCCAGCACAGAACCTGGCATAGACAAGGTGTTTAATATTTGCTGTCCCGGCGTGGCAGCGTCCATCTATCCTTTCACTCGCCAGGGACTCAGCAGTGAGAAGACAGGCAGAGCTCTAGTGAGAGTTACGTTCTAGTGACAAGTACATATGTGAGGAAGATCAAGTGGGAATGGCTGGTATGAGGAGCAAAAGAGCAGGGAAAGGTGACAGGGTGGGGAAAGGACGGGGAGGGCGGCAAGGGAAAGTGGCTCCAGGCAGGTGACATTTGCTCAGATCTCTGGAGAAAGTAAAAGAAGTGATGCAAATATCAGAGGAAAGAGTACACTGGGGAGAGGAACAGCAGGTGCAAAGGTCCTGCGGTTGGAGGAACAGCAAGGAGGTCGATAAGCAAAGTGGAGGATGAAAGCAGCTGAGGTCAGACAGGGAACAAGTGGGGTCCACAGCGGGACTCTGATCCTGCATGGGCCAGGAGCCGTGGCAGGGTACCGGGAAGAGTGCAGGAGCTGACCCATGCTCTAACAGGATCGCTCTGGCTGCTGCGTGGAGAACGGATTCCAGGGGCTGAGCGGGAAACAGGGGACCCGTGAGGAGGCTCGTGCGGGTGGGTAATACAGGTGGTGGCCGTGGATGTGGAGGGAAGGGGTCGAATAGTGGATGTACTTTGAAAGTAGAACCAATAGGATTAACTGATGGATGGAAAAAACGAGGGAGAGGGAACGGTAGGAGGGGGTGGGGGTAGGGCTCAGAGATCTCAAAGATGATCCCAAGGTTTTGGGCCTGAGCAAGGAAGTGGGGAAAGGGAGATGTCGTTACTTGAGATTGGGAAGGTAGTGGGGGTCGGGCAGGTTTGGGGAGAATTTCTGAAGCTCAGTTTGTGACCTGCTGAGGGGGAGCTGCTCACTGGCCATCCAAATGGAGGTGTGGCAGAGGCGTCAGCTGGGCCAGACGGAGTCTGGGAGAGAAGAAGGGAGTGGGTACCTGTCTCGTGCACATGAGGCCCGCAGATGAGGTCCTCAGTAAAGGCCTGCTGACCTGGCCTGCAGGGCCCCGAGAGCAACACAGAACCAGCTGCAGCCCTGCTCCTGGCCACTAGGACAGGTGGACAAGGGGCCCTGGGGCCAACCACAGAGAGCCATGCCCCGAGGGGGGCAGGTGAGGCACTGCCAGCTCTCCTCCCACGTGGCGGGAGAGGGTTCTAGGTGGTGTCAGAGTCTTGGCAGACAGAGATGGGAGCGCACTCCTGAAAGGCAGGTGCTCCGGCTTCAGGGCGAGGTGGGAAGAAAGAGGAAGGCCTAAAGGCGCCGGTGGAGCCAGGTTATGTGGATGGGTCCAGGGGCCGGACTCCTGGCTCCAATCCAGGCTCTGGGATGTTGGGCAAGAGACTTAACCCCTGCGGTGTCAGTTTTTGCCTCTAGAAGGAATGACAGCTGTACGCCTTGCACGGGTTGGTGTGAGGATCAGGTGAGTTAGCCATGTCATGTGCCAGAGTACAGTGGCGGCGGGGGCTCAGTTACGTGGCCTACCCATTAGCATTTCATACAAAGAAGGCGGCGTGCGCCAGCTCCCTAGGGAGATAGACAAACAAGGGCGAGAAGAAAGAACAGTGTACAAAGCCCAAGTGTGAGGTGAGCTGCCCAGATGAGGAGGGGGCTTTGTTCCCTTTGGGCAATGCGGAGCCATGGAAAGTTCTGTGCATAGAGACGAGGGCTATTCCATCCAGTCCTTGGTTATCCTTCCCCTGCGCTCAGCGGGCCATACCAGTTCCCATCCCAGGATCGACAGGTGTACCGAGCACCCTGCCTGCGGGGTTCAGGGCCACTTCTCATCATAATGGCTGATTCTTGGGGAGCACTCACTCTGTCACAACAGCCCGTGTACGAGGTTGGTCCCATTATTATTATGGTCTGACGAATGAGGAAGCCAAGGCACAGGTCGACGTCATCACCAAGATCAATGTCACCACCCAGGTCAATGTCATCATGCAGACAGTGGCCGGCAGAACTAGGATGCAAACCCGGGAGGTGCACTCAACTACAGCATCTACACCGGCCTGCCTCGCTCTGAGACGGACCCTGGAGCCCTTGGAGGTGGCCGAGCATCACGGAGCGTCCAGCACTATCAATGCTGCCAGCAGGCCCAGCAAGGTCATTGTGCCTGTTTATGGGCCAGAGACTAAGAGGTGATGTGACTTGCCCGGCGCCCCACAGCTTGTCCGCTAGGAGCTGGGACTCCAGTGCAGGTCTGCTAGACTCTAAATGTCCATCAGGAGCCTGGTGGACATGACACATGCGACCCTGAGCTCCCTTTAACCTGGGCCTGCATCAGGGGTGAGGTCTCTCAGCCTGGAGCTATTTTTTAGGTCCTCACACTCCTTTGGGGATGGGAGAAGACAGTGGATTTCCCTCTACCTAGAAAGCCCTGGGACTTATGTCATATGCCCCTTTACTGTTTGGTCCCCTCTTGACTTTGTCCCATCAGAGAGGTTTTTCATCCCAAGAACTAGCCTGGCCCACCAGTCTGGCCCTCCCGCCCTCCCCCACAGAGGGGAGTCTGAAAAGCAGACTTAACTGCATCTTCTTAACAGTTTCACAGCCAGCCAAGCCAGCAGAGGGAAATACAATGTTTACAGACCAGGTCGGGTCCACCGTCAGCCTATAAAAATGGATTCCTGGAAAAACACAAACCAGCAATTTACACTGTGAATTTTATTGGTCTCAAAAAAAAAGGTTATCCCATTTGAATAACAAAGTAATGAGGGGAGATAAACCACTCCTTTCTTCACAAATAAGGACACACCAAACTCAACAGAAATGGAACGAGCACACACAGCTTCAGGTCTGATTCATTAGCCATTTTCGTTTCAGAAAAACCAGCATTTCTATTAAAACAAGGTGATGTTCAAAAGGTCTGTTTGCTTTTCAAAAACTGTCTTTAATACAGTGTAAGGCTTAGGTTTATTTTTTTGTTTTTATTTTAAACAAAGCTTACATTCTCCTGACTTCAGGCCTATTACTACAGCCGCGGGTGGGGGTGGGGGCTGATTTCAGAATCCATCTGATATGTCGGATTTCTTTGTGGCATCCACTTCATCGCTCAGCAGCCAGCCATGATGTCATAAGCCCATCAGATTTCCGGTAGGGGGGAAACGCTGGGGAATTGGAAAGAATGGATGTTTCTTGCCCGTCAGGAAGGGGGTGGGGAGGGGCTGGGTGTGTTTGGGGAACGGGAGGCAGGCTCGATGTTTGTGATATTAAATGTCAGGCAGAAACCTGAAAAATCCAGCCACCCAGATGTTTTCTAAATAACCAGATGTCTGGCAGGGAGCAGACCATGCCTCCCAACCCCCGCCCCCGCTCCCCAACCTCCTGCCCCAAGAGGCGCTTGACATTTGGGCTCTGACCTCAGGTCGACAGCCAGTGCACACTGCCAGGAGCTGTACATCCTCCAGGCTGCCCACCCTCGGGTCTGGAATTTTTTTCTAAATCTTCACACATGGATGACAGGAGTAACTAGGTCCAGATTTTTAAGAGCTGTTGAAGCAGTGATTTGAAAAGTTCAGTCCCTAGAATTAGCCTCCACAGAATACACTATGGAAGCCAAAAAGGAGGAAAAAGCATCGCTCAGCCAACACACACACAAACATATGTGACTCGTAAGCCATAGGACTTAAAAACCCCAAATAAAACCATCCAGTCTGAGAACCAAGGACTCAAGGATGCTGAGAAGGGAGGAGCCCTCCCCCAGGAATGCGCATCCCCAAATCAGAAAAACACCCAACAGCTTTGTTCTTCCTGACAAAGCCCCTCGCTTCCAAGAACAGACAGTTGCCAACAAAAGCACACGGTAGAACTAATTTACACTCAGACTCTGGGCGTCAAGGAGTCATAAAGTACAGAAATGGAACCCGGCTTTGCCTGGGAAGCTGTCTCCCCACCACTGGCAATGGGGACCGGGAGCCTGGGAGAACCCCGCAAGCCGCAGACTGAGCAGAGGCCTGGCTTTTGAGAGGCCTGGCCACACGCCCACTGAGGCCATCTCTGAAGCCTGTGACATCACAGCTAATTGTACCTGAAAATGAGCCAAGAACTGCAGGCCCTTGGGGCCCGAACCCTATGACTTCACAGGGAGCCAGGAGGAGAGGCAGCTGGGGAGGGGGACCATCTCCAATTAGAACTGAACGCTTGGATGACCAGAAAAGGGGTGGCTGATGGGAGGGTACCTGGCAGAGGGCAGAAGGATATGAGTAGGGGCTCAGGGCTGGAAGTGGGGGGGCTCTGTGGCCTCATCTCCCAGAGCAGCCCCTGTGCTTTTCAGATGCAGAAACTGAGGGCCAGGAGTGACTGAGTGGCCTTCCCAAGGTCACCAGGCTAATTAGTGGGACAGCCAATCCCGGGAAACAGAAAATACAGGCCTGGCATGGCACAGCTCTTCCTTGAACGTTATCTAATTTAATCCTCACGACACCCTGTGAGGGAAAAATTATCATTAACCTCAGTTTCCAGAGGAGCCAATGGAGGCGCAGAGAGGTTAAGTAATTTGCCCAAGATCACACAGCTCATCATTAGCAGAACTTGGCCTGAACCTCTAAGTCGCTGACTCCGAATCCAGTGCTCTTTCTGCTGGGTGAGGGGAGGCAGTTCAGGTTGATCTGGGAGCTGTGAATCTGATTTAAATACATATTTTAAAAGCTGGTGATCCCCACAGAGCAGAAGGGAGTAAATCATTGCAAATTAATTTTTTAAAGCAATTCCAGTCAGGAGGGCTGTCTGGCTGGGTGGTGGGGAAGCTGCTTTTATGCTGTCCCTGCCAGAGCCTGTATAAAGCATGGAGATGCTCTCTCTAGCCCTGCATGCATGGAGGCTGCCCAATCCCCTGAAGTGGGGAGGGCGGGGGACGCTAAAAGCTTTGCCAGGGATCTCTGAGAGCGTAATCTGCCGTAGGAAAGGTGCCAGGAGCACAGGTCTGACAGAGCCAGGGGAGGGAGAAATTCACTGAGGATGGAAACTACAAAAAAATAAAAATTAGAGTCGCCCCTCTAGGTCTGATTCTTGCAATCCAGCCAGGAGTTTAAATGAACTGCAGGTCACCTGGGCAGCTATCTGTGGCCCAGAGACCTGACTCTGGGTCCGAGAGGCACACGGCCCAGGGTCCTGCCTGCCTAGGACGGGGTGGGATGGGGAGTGGAGGTCAGGCAGTTACTGTGTGGCCTTGTACCCTGGCCATCCTGGGGAGCCTGCTGGCCACCACCTTCTCCTAAAATAGCATTTGAAGAGCTGAGTCAAAACGGTGAGGAGTCGGCTGGTCTGAGCTCAAACAGGACAAGCACCTATCCCCAGGACTCCCCGTCTCCCCAGCCCCAGAAGGTTCGCTTCCCTTCCAGCGGACCAGCCTTGGAACTTCAGCGGGCCATCTGCACCAGGCCTTCCCTGCTCCCTTCCCCACTCGGCTGTTTTCTTCTACTTTGTTTCTGTGAACAGCAAATGGGGCGTGGAGCCCAGGACTCAGGCCCGTGAAGAGGAAAGAAAGGTTGCTGCCGTCTGGATGCCTGACCTCTTAGCAGCTACCTTCTTTCTGGGGAAATGCTACTCATTCTTTATTTACT
Organism: Cynopterus sphinx; assembly: GCA_030015415.1. NCBI lineage: Eukaryota > Metazoa > Chordata > Mammalia > Chiroptera > Pteropodidae > Cynopterus > Cynopterus sphinx. The sequence goes on from CM057380.1 coordinate 170,869,359, forward strand.
TTGCCTACAATTGGCCCAGAAGAGATTCAAGTCCTGCTGGCATGGCACTTATAATTGATAATCCAATAATGACATAAAAATGTCCATGGAGGGAGTGGTTCCCAGTCTATGAGAGACTGTCATAGGGAAGTGTCAGGTCAGGGAGGTCAGAGAGGCCTCCCAGGGCCAAAGGATGAGGAGGCATTAATCCCTCTGACTCACCGTCACCTCTGCAGAGAAGCCTTCCCTGATGCCCACCCAAGGTTGCCTCCCATTCCCGAACCCCATTCCCTTCCTGGCTGATCTTCATTATCTATGTCCCTGCACTGAGCTGGAAATCCCATGAGGGCAGAGACTGGGTCTGTCTCGCTCACTGCTGAATTACCTGTGCCTAGGTCATAGCAGATGTTTGATGACTACTTGTTGATCAAATAAATAAACAACATGTGCAAAGGACCTGTGTAGAAGGAATCACAGAGACTAGGGTGGGTGTGAGAGTAAAAACCGGCAAAAGACACAGAGAGTCTTAGGAGATGAGACTGAGTCAGCCACCCCAAGAACCACCCTGGACATGTAAGTATCTCCTCCAGCCTCGGGGCTCCCTTCGCTTGGGGCAGAGACTGGGGTTGGGTGTCTTCCTTCCCCTACAGGACAGTGTCTTACAGATGCCCTGCTCCACTTCATCTGCCCCAGACACAGTACCCTCAAGGACGAGGTTAAGTAGCATCACCTGGCTAACACTCTCCCTTTTCACCACCGCCTTCCCCCCTCCATTCACTCCCTTGCCTGGCGCTGTGGGGCTGCCTGGAGCCACAAAGAGGCAGCGGGAAGGAGATCCAGGGGTCCCAACCCCGGGCCTCCCTACGCCGCCCCCTCAGATCCCATCAGCACCCCCACACGCACACACTCCCGCGTCTGGCACCCTTCCTCCTCTCCGAAGCAGCAGTAAAAGGAGAGGAGCTGGGCTCAGGGCTTGGACCAGCCGGGTCCGCGTCCCCTCCGCTGCTGACCAGCGAGCGTGTGGCGCGTCAGGACACGAAGCTGGCCCCTGCCCCTCATTCCTCCCAGGCGAGATGGGGACGCCGCGCCTCGGAGCGGGCGCAGCTGGCGAACTCCCGGGAAAGGCTCAGAGTCAACCTCCTCCTCCGCTCTTCCTCGAGGACTCAGATCTCGGCAGCCGCTGAGCGCCGCGCCGGGGGCTTCACGGCGCCCCACGCACCCCGCAGCCGGCAGCCCCCACCCCCACCCCGGGGAGGCGGCGGGACACCACGTGGGGGCGCGCGGGGTCCCGGCCCCCCACCCGCCCCGCGGCGTCCCCCGATGCGCCCAGCGCCCGCCCCTCGCCGCCCGCCCCGCGCGCTCCGGCAAACTTCCCGCGGCGGCCGCCGCCCGCGCCCGCACCTGCCGGCGGGGTGTCCGGCGGGGTGGCCCGGCGGTGTGGCCGGCGGGGTGGCCGGCGGGGTGTCCAGCGCGCGTCCGCACAGCCCCCCGGCCGGGTGGCCCGCGGGACGGCGCCCTGGGGTTACGCGGACTGCCGGCCTCCGCCCCGGGACGCGTCCGGCCCGCCTCCGGGCTCGGGGCGGCCCCCGCGCGGGCCCACGGCGCCTCAGCCGCCCCCCCGGGGTCACGGAGGAGGCCGCCCTCGGGGCCACGCGCGCACCGCCCCGGAGACGGCTCCAGGCAAGTCCGCACGGCGGCTCGAGGCTCGGAGACCCCTCCGAGCGCAGACCCCAGACGGTGTGTGGGTGCGTGTGTGGGGGCGCCCCCCGCGCCCCGGGGCCCCCCACGCCGGGCGACGCCGGCCGGGGGCACGCTTACCTGGCCCGCGCCCTCACGCTCCCGTCCCGCCGGCGCCGACTCCTTCACACATTCTGCGGTATCGTCGGCGGTGACAGAAAATGTTATAGTCCTCCCCGGTCACGCGGCTGTCCCCCACCGCCCCGTTGCCTCCTGCTCCGGCCCGTCCGACCGTGCCCTGGGCCCGCGGCGGGGAGCGGGCGGGGGCTCCCGGCCGGCGCGCTGGACCAGGGGGCGGGGCCTGGGCGGGCGGGGCGGGGCCTGGGCGGGCGGGGCGTGGTCTGGAGGCTGAGGGGGCGGGGCCGGCGGGGCGCCGGGCCTCCGGCCGCTCTCTCCCGGGAAGCCGCGGCCCTGGACCGGCGCTCTCCTTCCTGCTCCTGATTGGCCGGGCCGCCGCCGATGCTGACGCCTGATTGGCTGAGACGAGGACGGGGCTCAGGCAGTGGGGGTGGGGGATTACGGTTTTCATTCTCTTTGCCCTTTTCTTTCCTGTGGCCGCTGCTGCTCGTTTGGGCCCTTCTGACATCTACAGACTTTTCCTCGCTGCTTGCGTGCACACCACCGTTACACTTAACCACTCCCAGTGAAACTCTTTTTTCTTTTTTTTGTCCCTTTCTACCAAATGGGTAGCACCTTGAGGTCGGGGACACAGGATTTGTGCTGCTCACCATGGTATCCCCCAGGGCCTGGCTCACAGTAAGGGCTCAAAACGTGTTTGCTGATTGGATTAATGGAAAATGTACATACAGGGTTTTAGAGCTATTTTACCTCTAGTGATACCCCAAGAAGATGGTATTACTATTCTCCTCCAAGAACGGAGAGACTGAGGTGAAGGGAAATGCTCTCCCCTGGGAATGAATGGAGGAGCTGAAAAACGGGACATGCTGACATGTCCCGGACATGCTGACTGGACCTCAGCTCTGCTCTACAGGCGATGCGCCATGGAGTGTCAGGGCCTCAGTTTCCCATCTATCAAAGGAGATTGTTGCACTTGGCAGTAGGAATGAGATGGCCCAGCCTCCCTGTTAAAATCCTGGTAGCCTGCTGGGCCCTCCCTCTCCCTCCCTGGGACTCCCTCCTCTCAAAATCACAGGGGAAGTTGGAAGCACTCTACTGAAACCTGGCTTCTCTGCCCACCTCCAGGGATGTGGGGACATGTGGGGAATCAATCATTAAGCAAACTGACCTGAGCAGATACGCTATTTTGGGGGGAGGGCAGTCTTCCGGAACCCCTCACGTGGATTCTTTCAACTGTGGGGTTGTCTCTGATAAGGGATAGGAGAGAAGGCTTCCTCTGACAAAGGAGGGTGTCACAGCTGCTCCTGGAGCTGGGTGGGAGGGTTAATGGACCAGAAAAATGCTATCTGAAATCCTGGGCATCCACATTCAGGAGTGCAGAGGGGCCAGCTTGGTGGCAGAGTGCGTTCTCCCTGTGTCTCTGTCTTTACACGGCCTTCTTATAAAGACACCAGACACTGGATCGCGGGCCCACCCTAACCCAGTGTGACCTCATCTTGATTATATCTGCAAAGACCCTATTTCCAAATCAGGTCACATTCACAGGTACGGGTGGTTAGGACTTCAGCATATCTCTTTGAGGGATACCACACAACCCACAACAAGGCCCAATGAGGAAAGAACATTCCAGTTAGAGGGAAACAATGAGAGCAGATGCCCTGAGGCTGCCCAGGGTAGATTACCTTCCTAGCTGCCCAATTCTCTCTTGGGGTTTATCTCTAGCTCACTTAGGTTCCTGGTACCTGGCAGCCATCTCAACAGAGCCAGCAGGGAGCTGACCCTCTGGATATCAGGCTTTCTCGGGCCTCTGCCTCCAGCTGACCCTCCCCAGCTTGGGGCCCTGAGGAGAGCCCAGCCTGCCTGTCCCTCCTCCTTCTGCCTGCCTGGTCCCCACCCCCACCCACATCCTGCATGCAAGATGGACAAGGACAATAAAAGCTGTTCCACAAGCAGGTGGTGATTAATCGCCAAGTTAATTAAAGAGGCAGTAATTATGCTCAGATTTCAGAGGAAGGAGCAATGTCTTAGGCAGGGGTGGATGGTCAGCCTAAGTCTCCCTGAGGAGGTGGAGCCAGAAGACAGAAAAGATTTGAAAAGGCAGAAAGAAAATGAGTAACATTTTTTTTAAGTGGGTCCTTCAACCATAGCTATAATGTCTTGTCAGAATTAGGTGGTAGGCTTAGATGTTTAAGCCTGTCTCTGTGCTTTTCTACGTCTTTGAAACATTTAATTAACAGAAAAATGACAGGGAGGAGGTTAAGTATTTCTAAACTCCAGTTTGGGATTTATAAATGGCCTCAGATACCATCATGCCTCATTTTACACAATGGAGAGGGCCTTAAAATTATGTGTAAATTGAATCCCGTTTGCCCACCCAGTACATCCTAACGCCAGCGATGCTCTATCTTCATTTCTGATTGATTTTCCCTGGCAGAGGCACAGATTCTTTGCTTTGAGTGTCAGGCTCTCTCTGTCAAGTAGTTAATGACCTATAAAGCACTTAAAACATACTGGAGAAGATGCTATTTGGTGGCACCCTGTGGTGTCCCCTCTCCTATCGTCAGTAATCACCACTCATTTATTTGCTCTTATTGGTTTGGAATTTGCTATCGGGATTCCCTAAAGTGGAGCCCACCAGGAAGGGTCCAGTTCCATACAGGGCCGGGTGGGTTCTGACGTTTGCACTCCGGGAAGCAGCAGCAGGTGAGGAGGGACAGGGCCCTTTTCTTAAGATCCCTTGTTCATGGGGGCCCTGGTCACCTCTAGGTACACCTTCCCTAACTCCCTCATTCCTCCTGCAGCTGTGGCCACCGTGACTGTGCCAGTTTTTCCTCATCACCTGTCTGAAGCCTCAGCCTGTCTTCTGAGTCCTGACCCATTCTCTTGGCTGCCTTTGGGACACCTCCCCCTGGTTGCTGCCTGGATTTTGCCTCACTTTGCTGCTTCGCTTCTGTGCTTCTGGTTGCATTAGCTGAAATCATCCTCTGTCAATTAAATGGGGGCATGTTCAGTCTTATGTCTTGAGGCCAGTAGGTCACTAGGTCTTGTCTGGCCCCCCTCCAGAGTGGCTCTAAAGTCTGTTCCCCTACCCAATCCTCCACTTCCTTGGCCTCAGTCCCTTTTGCCTATCGCAGCAGCCGCCAAATTGGAATAGGCCACCCTCCACAGAGCCGCTCATTCGAGCTGCCTCCTAGAGAACACCGTAGGTGATTTTGCCCGCCTGCTCCCTAACCTCTTTTAGCTCCGCAGACCTCAGTCTGGTATCCAAGGCCCCTCACTGAGTCTGGTGTCCTCTCCCCAGGCTCCCCCCAGGCACCTCACATTTCCTGCCATCTCGCTCCATCTGTCTTCAGGCCTTTGTTTATGATATTCCCTACCCGGAGAACCCTCATCCTTTAAGGCCCTCACTTTCACTGCCCAGGGGTGCAGGAGGGTGTCTCAAGGAGGAACCAGCCTAGGAGGCTGAATAGACAATTCCAGAAGGGGACAGCACATTCATTTTCTGGGGCTGTTGTGATTGATTGTCACGAACTTGGTGGCTTAAAACAGTATACGTGTATTCTCTCAAAGTTGTGGAAGCCAGAAATCCAAAATCACTGGGCTTAAACCAAGGAGTCAGCAGGGCCACCGTCCCAACCCCCCAGGGGCTCTGTTTTGTTGCCTTTTCCAGCTTCTAGAGCTGCATGCTTTGGCTCATGGTCCCTTCCTCCATCTCAAAACCAGGAGCATAGAATCTTCGAATCTCTTTCTCTGATTCCATGTCACGCTGCCTTCTGCCTTCTGTCGGTTACCTCTCTCTGCATCCCTCTTATCAGGACCCATGCGATTGTAATAATCCGGGATAATCTCCACATCTCAAGACCCTTAATCACATCCGCAAAGTCACAACTTCCAGGTAGACATCTGGGGGAGGGGCGTAGAAGGCCAGCGAGCAAAGTGGTTCTGATCAGGAGCTCTGAAGTCACTTCTGGGGCTTGGATGTCAGCTGCACCATCTGCCAGCTGTGTGGTCTTGGTCAAGGTGCTACATCTCTCGGATCCTCAGTTTCCTCATCTATAAAAGGGGACTGACTTCGGATAGGAACTCAGCAGGCATTTGACTATGCAGCAGAGGGAGCTACACTCTGCCAGAGCTTAGAGGCTGAGAGAGGCCACCCCAGGAGGACCCTTCTGGAGGAGGGAGGGAGGAAGGGCAGGAAAGGAGACAGAGCAGGAGAGGCTGGGGTAGAGGGGTGGAGAGCAGACCTGGACCAGGTCCCAGGAAAGTGCGTGCATGCACGCGTGCGTGCGTGTGTTCTGTCTTAGGAGGCATGGACAGGGGGCACAGAAAGCATTTAAACGGCAGATTTAGTTTCTGTTTCCTCCTACTGAGATGTGGTTCATATGTAACATTCACCCTTTAGCACTCTAAAGGGTGAATGTTACATATGAACCACATCTCAGTAGCATATTCACAAGGTTGTGCCACCATTAGCACCATCTAATTCCAGGAAATGTTCATCTCCCCATCAAGAAACCTCATACCGTTTCACAGTCGCTGATCCTCTCCCCAAACTGTCCACAATCTCCAACTCCAGGCTTGAACCCAGAAAGAGCTGAGACGTGGGGTAGGAGTGGGCTGAGGGGCCAGACCAGCCTGGGCTCGCTTTCCCCTCAGCCCCCGCCAGTTGCTCATATTACCTGAGGAACCACTGCACAGTGGGGTGGGGGCAGGGGACTGAGGGGCGAGAGCTTGGGGTTCACTGCATGCATCAAGGTTACCACTTTTCTTTCTGGACATAGTCACTCGGCTCCCGAGTCTTCTTCCCCACTGGGACTCACCTACACAGACTTGTCCTAATAGGTCAGGAGGCCAGCAGCTGTCCTGGCTCTATCCCCCACACATGGCATCTCAGGGCGCCCCGCTCAGGAGGCAGTAACTGTGAAGCTGCTAGGGGAAAGTGGGGGGCATTTGAGGCTGGGTCCTGACTGGTTCTCAAAAGACTGGAGTAGGAAAACTTTTAAAGTCCTGAGCAGCCCCAAGACTCTCCTACCAATCCAACAACTCTTAGGGGTGGCTGGGACTCAGCTGGGACCTGAAGGACCCGCAGGGGCTCCTTCAGTGCCCCCACTGGGCTTCGTTCTGCCGGCTGATTGGAGGCTCCCAGGCCCTGTGTGGTCAGGGCTGTCAGACTTGGCCTAGAGGCAGCTGAAGCAGGAGAGAAGGCCATCTGGAGAGGCGAGGGACAGCAGTCAGGACATCGCTGAGCCAGCTGAGGCATCCCCTGGCAGTGATAGGGGCTTCTGGGATCAATTAGCAGAACCACCCTAACAGGGCTTGCGGCCCCTGACACACGCTCCTCAGGCACGTGTCATTGATCGGAGCCTCTGACAGCCTCCGCAGCCAGGAGGTGAAGCAGGGGCTGCTCCTGGCCTTTCTCATGTGCCTCGGCCTCGCCTCCAACAGCCTGGCCCAGAGCCTGCCCCTCCCCATCAGGCGGGGTGGGACTGGCCTTCCTGAACCTTTCGAACCTTTGGGTGCGATGCCTCTCCTGCTGCTGTGAGTGCGACAACACGTCTGTCTCCATTTTCACATGTGTAAAATGGACCACGTTCTGATTAAAGATCGCTTTCTGGGTTGGGGGAAAATATCATTCTCCCTCTTTCAGCAAGAACTGGCCCTAAATTATCAGCCAAGAAAAAGATTCACTTATTCTTTAAATGAATGTCTCTTGAGCCCCCACTGAGTCAGGCACAAAGAGAAACAAGCAAAGTGTCCCCCCAGCCCAGGCTCAGGAAGTCCAGAGCCTCCTGGAGAAGATGGATGTGTATGAGCTGAATCAACGAGAGGAGGTCAGAGCAACAAGAGAGATAAATAAACTGCTTGGTGGAGGAGGGATTTTAGGGAAGGCTTCATGGAAGAGGTGGCATTTGAGCAGGAATTCCTGCTTGGGTTCAGAGGTGGAGAGTTTGGCACCTTGGAGAATAGCAACTGTGGACGGGAGCATGGATGGGCCCTGGGGCAGCAGGAGCTGGTCAGAAAGGAGGCTAAGGGACTCGCTAAGGACAGAACCATCTGTTATCCCAGCCCCACCCAGCACAAGGCCTGGCACTGTGTCGGAGCCGGGGGTCGTGAGTGCCCCGAGTGCAGGGCTGAGGGGCCCAGCCTCCCACCTGTGGACAGTGGAGGCCGCTGGGAGGTTTGTATTGGGTGCGAGGTGGGCGTCCAACCTCATTCATCCTTTCGCATGTGGATGTTCATTTCTCCCAGCACTGTTTGTTGCAAAGACTACTTTTCCTAATTGTATTATCCGAGCCCCTTTGTTGGAATGATTTGACCATAAATGTAAGTTACTACAAGGTTTTGAAATGTGGTGAGATCTGTTCTATCAAAAGATCAATTTGGTGGCAGAGACTGGAAAGGACCGGAAGGAAGGGGCTTGGAGGGAGACTAGATGGGTAAGCTCGGCGGAGATCAGCCGGGGGCCATGGCAGGGAGCCAGGTACTGGGCCCAGGCTGAGTCAGCCAGAACCTGGTCCCCTGGCATTCACTGGGGAATCGGGATGGGGTGGGCAAGGGGGTAACAGGAAAAGCCTGTGCTCCTCAGTCCCCGCAGGTCTGGAGTGGTAAAAATTAAACCCTCCCCAGAGATAGCCATTGCAAGTAGGTTTTCAGGTACCGAGAGAACTGTGAGTGTGGAGCCATGACAATTCCGGCGGCATTATCCCAGACTGTAAAGCTGCTAAGAGGCGGCTCACACCTCCAGGCGTGCTGTGCCAGAAATCTCCAGTGGAGGCTTGGGATCCAGACATCGAGGCTGCCGGAACCAGGTCCCGCAGTGGGCATGGGCTGGAGGCGCCGAGTGCCTCCACGGCGCTTTTTGTCCTCCTCCCTGCCCCTGGAGACAGTGGGACCACACAGAGCTGGAGTCAGTCCAGCGCCGCCCCTTCTGGGCCACAGGACCTTTAGCCAATCAGCTGCTCTGGAAAACAGAGAGCCGAGCTCCCACTTCCCAGGATTAAATGAAATATTTTAGGCAAAGAGCCTGAGGAATAGGAGGCAGTACGACCTGCGTGTGTGACGCTTTGGCAGCGCCGTTAACACAGTTCGTACCCGCACCCTGACAGGTTTGCAGGCACGTCTAAGGATGCTCCATGCAGTCCCTTCAAGTGACCCTGGGAAACTGTGAACCGAAAAGGTCGTGGGGCCTGATTAAATTAGGGTCCACTGGTCCTGCAGAACACTTTGCCGTGAGCAAAGAACCTGGCAGCTCCGATGGCTGGCATGGGCAGACCCCCACCGCGTGGGGCTGCGTGAACAAAGCAAGCACAGAGACCGCCTACAAGGATGCCATTCACGCTTTCCAGAACCCTTCACAAGCACCAGATCTTATATCTTCATCTCTATGCAGATAGGTATGTCAACGCAATAAAAACAGCCTGGAAGGAAGCACACCCGAATGACCCAGTGGCCGCCTCTGGGCAAGGGACTAGGATGGAGGCTGCAAGGCGGCAGGAGCTTCAGAGGCGGCTTCACTTTGCTGTAGTTTAAGTGTTTTACCACAATGTGCGCCTGCGTCATTTGCATAGACACATGCATTAAAAACACTTGCTAACACCAAGGGCAGAGAGGAGGGCCTGACCCGTGCTCGCTCAAGGCTCGGAGGCCATAATTATAACCACAGGTCAGAGGAGCCTAGGAAGGAAAGTGTCTCAGTGCCGTATGCCAGTGTCCCCAACTCTCGGAGTCTGGATTCAGGGATGATAAAACCCCTCAGTTGGACAAGTGACACCCCCAGGCATCCAGGAGGGACAGAGAGATAGCACTCTGTCAGCCTTTCTGGGCTGAGGCCACGGCCCACCTCTCCTGGCTGAGCGGTCTGCCAAGAAAACTATTGAACAACATAAAAATCCATCCTGGAAACCCCAGCGGCATCCTTAGAGTGGAGCGTGGCCTTTAGATTAGAATGTGGGGGAAAAAAGGCACATTTGCCTGTAACTTGATTTCAGGTTAGTGAGGGCTGGTGGCCAACACACAGTGGCTGTGCCCGGCCCAGCATCCCACCCCCACCTTGCCAAGGTCCCGCGATGTTGGCCGGGAAGGTGGGATTCCGTGTGCAACCAGCACGTGTTCCCATGGAAACTCAGCTTCGCAGAATCCTCTGGAAATTGTTGCTGAGAGGGGCCGTGGTTTCCCACACCCACTTTGCAGTTTGGTTTCCAGGGATGGTTTTCTCAGGCAAGTGCTGAGAGGCCCAAGAGCAAAGGGAGGGCTGGAGGCTGAAGCCCCAAGGGGCAGAACAGGCAGTTTGGTCGCTCCCCTGGGTGTCAGACTTAACTAAAATGTTTCAGACGCCCCAAGGCTCTGAGGAGGGTGGCAGGGCATGACCTAGGAGAGAGAGGGGAAATCCCTACCAGAGCAAGGTCAGGCCAGGCAGAGAGAAGGGTCCTCTGAGACCCCCGAGCGGTGGGGCAGGGCCCCGACAAGAGGAAGCAGCATGAGAGGCCTGGCCCTCTGGGCTGCCTGTGACTTCTCCTCCCAGTTTTAGGCCTGGGGTCCACCCTCAGGATGGCTGCCAGTCACCCTGACAGTCTAAGGCCCCCCTTGGCCTGCCTCTCACCTGTTCCCCTCAGGCCCCCTTCCCTCTGGCCCTGTCCCAGCTGTTCCCCTTCTCCCAGGTGCTCCCTGTGGGGGCAACCACAGTGCCTGGGTCCCCGTTTGGCAGACCCCTGCACGCTGCCTCCTGGCAGGCTGCCTTTCCTGCAGGATCAGAGGAGAGGGAAACGCAGCCAGCACCCGCCAAGCCCCTGCGCAAGCACGGAGTTCCCCATCTGTCCTCTCTCAGCAATGCTGAGCCTCTCGATTGTCACTTAAACCCAGGCTCAAGTGGACGTAGCTTTGGAAAGTGGAACCGGGATTCAAGAGCGGTCAGCAGCCACCCAGCCCCAAACAACTCCCAAGCGTGGTTCCCCTCTCCCATTCAGAGTCACACGCCAGCTTGGCAGTAGGAGCTCTCTGTCCCCTCCAGCTCCCTCACTGCCACCTGTGTCCCCTGCAATAATCTGTCACCCTTCCCCCCTGCACTGGCCCACCTCCGTAGGCTCTCAGGCCCGCCTGGTAGGGAACAGGTGCTTAGTCCTCTTTGCTCCACACTGGGAGTCCCAGAACACCGCTCCCCCGGCACCCCTTGCGTCGAAGCCTCTCTGAGGGTCCCCCCTTTCACTCTGAACCTCCCCTTCCTCTGCCTCTCTTCTTGCTCACAGAAGATGTCAACACCTCCTGGCTTCACAGCCTTGCCCTGAACGGGGCTCGGCCACCACGCCGGCAATGGCTGTGTCCACAAGGGGGCAACCGGTTGGTCCCCAAGGGCCCCAGAGGTCACAGGGAGGAGTTGAGGTTTGGTTCCAAGAGAGATGGGAACAGGAAGGTTTCAAACACAGAAAGGGGCAGGCCCTACGTGGAGAAGACACTGTGGAGCCAGGGCAGCATGCCGGGGCCCAGACGGGGGCGTGGGGGAAATTCTTCCAGGCTCCCCTCTCTGTCTCTGGGGCCAACCGGAACAGGCTGATTCCCAGCTGGAGGCTCTGGGGTCCAGGGCTGAGGACAAAAGGCCAAGGCCCAGCAAGGTGGCTTCCTCCTGGCTTTGGTTTTCTTGGGGAGGCTCACTGCACCCTCATCACCCCTCACCGCCCGCCACCCTGGCTGTCAGGAACCTGGAAGGTTGTGCAGAGGCTTCGGCAGCCCCTTCTCCCTAAATGGGCAGCAAGTTCATTACCTCCAGCCTCCTGGGGAGTAGAGAACTCTCCACGCAGCCTTATAACCCAGCTCTGAGTCCTCCTTGCTATGCGCTCGCTAGCCGGGCCCAGAGCCGAGCTGGGAGTCTAGGGACAGTCCTGTGGCCCAGGGAGGCTCAGTGGCACTAGCAGCGGGGCCGGGGGCAGCTTCTGGACATCAGTCTCTCTCCACCCCCAACTCCAGTCCTTCTATCACTGCCTCGAGGGCTGGTGGCCTGGGTCGAGGCCTGCACCTTGGGTCCCCCACCCTTCCCAGGCGTTTGCACGTGAGGGCACCCCAGGGAACTCCGGGAGAGGGGAGGGTGGGAAGGGAGGACTGGCGTGCCCGTTTTACAAATGAGGTAACAGTGGGAAGTCAAAGGAGGGCTGGGGAGAGCCTGACAGACAGCCTGGGTGATCCGGACAGACCCTTCGCCCCTGACCGCCTGTGTAGTGGGTCCCCCCTCACAGCCCTGGCTGCCATGGGGGACCTCTGGGAGCCACAGAAATGGCTCAGAGACAGGCCACATGGGGCCCGAGCTTCTGCAACATGAAGGAACCCCTTGGCCCACCCCGGAAAGCCCCAGGCACAAAGCCATGCAGCTAGACCATGACAGAGAGAGGTGACCTGGAGGCGGCTGGACTGGTTCTGGGCCAGGAGGGAAGGAACTGGTCTGGCTCCATTCCCAGGGGACCAGGGCTCGGCATAGGCGGATAAAGGCAGAGGAGGTCGGTGGGGTCAGGATGGGCCACACAGAGGGAGTTTTAGGGGACTGGGTCTCAGGATGGAAGAAGGAATAAGCGGAGACCCTGAGGGGGAAGAAGAGGGTGACAAAGCACTGGGCACAGTGGGTGGGTACAAAGGGCCAGGCCAGTGGGAGAAAACCTCGGGTCCTTGCTGGGCATTTTCAGCTCCGGTTCACCCAACACCTCGGCGTCTCACGCTCAGAACCAGCCAAATCGCCTTCCTCACCAGCCCGTGCCCAGACCCTCCCTGCTCCAGGCCTCCAGGCACTCAGCCACCTCCTCAGCCTCCAGCTCCATCCCAGAGGCCAGCCCAACCTCTGCACGCTCCATTTGTACCCCATCCTTCCCACCTCGCCCCTGTTCTACCTCGGTGGCTGCTTGTGCCTCTGGCCTCGCTGGGCGGGGGCAGGGAGGTGGGGCATTTGCACAGGTGCTCCTTTATTCCTCCTCTCCACACACCTGCGCACTCGGCACCGACGAGGGCCCCTTGCCAGGTCCCTCCCGAGGAGCTCGCCGTCGGCCTTGCAGGCTGTGCCGAGAGAGCCTGTGGGTCTCACGAGGAGGGCTCTGGGGCCAGGTGATGTCCAAGAGAGCCCTCGAAGACTGAGGAAGGGCCTGCCCGGCAGAGGGAACAGCTTGGACAAAGGCCTGCAGATGGGAAACTGCTGGGGCACAGAATGGGGGGAGGGGCAGGCCAAGGCAGGAAAGGCCTGGAATGTGGGAGTGAGGTCACGGGGTGCCCCTGAGGTCTCATTCCTGGTACAGATCACGTCCTTTGGAGGAAGAGGCTGCCCAGGGCCGCTGATCCAAGGCAAGACCTATGTGCAGGTGCAGCTCATTCTAGAGATTTTCATAGACCATATTGAAGTCACTGTCATTCTCAAATCCATGCAGTTTCTCCTAGAGAAAAAGGGGGGAAAGTAAACAATAGGCAGGGAAAAGAACAAAGTTGCACTAATCTAGTTTTAGTCAGAGGTAAACAAATAGATGGCTTCCTGCATGGCTGTGACAGGGAAGCCTGTCCCTGTCCCCAAGCCCACCTCGCCAGCCTCTTCTGTCACCACTCCACCCCTGCTCTCTGCTCTCCTGCCCCATGGGCCGCCCCTTTCCTGCCTCGTGGCCTCCCCAAACGCTCTTCTCTCTGTCTGAGGTGCTCCTTCAACCCCATATGTCCCCCCATTACCTCCAAATCATCCTTTAGGGCTCACTCAGCATCCTTGAGAGGCCCTGGCCCAGTCCTGGTCCCGTCCTCCTCCAGAGCCCACCCTCCAGAGGGGGTCTCTGTGTGTTTGTCAGGTCAGCGACCGTGTCCCTGCAGCCCCAAGGCTGCTGGAGGTCAAGGACATGTCTAACCATCCTGGCCAGCACCCCAGGGCCTGGTGCAGGGCTGGCACTGCCTGGAGCGGCCCAGCCACCCTTGGGGGTCCCAGCGTGGGGAAGCCCTGCTTGCAGTCGGGGCTAAGTTCAGGGCTGAGTACAGAAAGGGCCTTGAGGATGGGAGGCTCACCAGACAGAGCCAGCCTGGACCCCTTGGGTTGGGGGAGGCCAAGTACCAGCCCCCCTCACCCCCAACATGCCCATGGGCCCACCCACAGCTCCGTACTTTATGGTGTCCAAATCTGTGGTGTAGACTTAACTTAACTGGGAGCTCACTTGAATTGAGAGGCAGCTGCTTTTGCAGCAAAGTGTCGCTGACCCACTCTACCGATGAGCAAACAGAGGTGTGAGAGAGAGTCCTGATCAGGCGAAATGCCTTGGCCCCAGCACGAGAATAAGAGGGCCCAGGCCGCACCAGCGCAGACTCCAGCTCCCGACCTTGGCCAACATCAGCCGGGGGACAGCTGGAAGCCTAACACCCTTTGCCGGATTGGTCAGGGTCCACAATACACTGTCTCCAGCGGTAGTTACCATGGCTCAGGGGAAATCCATGAAGCTAGGCCCCGCTGTTCACAGATGGGAGACTCGGGCACACCGGGCAGCCCCATGGCCAAGGCTGCACAGATGGTAAGGGGTAAGCCCTCCGCCTCAGAGAGGCTGCAGTGGGGGCTCACTCCCATGGTCCTCTTCACCCCATTTCACAGATGAGGAGAGGGTCAGGCCGCCCTGTACCCTGCATACCTGGGAGAAGACGCTCTGGCTGGGGGACGGGCCGCTGGCCTCGTTCTGCATGCAGGCGTAAACCTCGGTCTCTCGGCGCTGCAGGGCCTGTGGGAGACAGCGTGAGGGTCAGAGGAAGGTGACCCGAGGGGCCCCGACAGCTGGGCCTCCCAGCCTGTCACGGACCACTCGTGCCAGCAGGAGCCTAGGGCATAGGCAGAGCCCCGTGGGCCGAAGCCTGTGAGGGGAGGCCCACCTCGCCCAGTGACACCACGCATGGTCACACCACCATGCCTGTGCACGTGCCGTTCACTCTCTCAGAGCCACCTCGTCCCTTTCCTCCTCTCTGTGCCCTGCCACCTCCCTTGAACCATCTCAAGGCTCCAGCTGGCAGCTCCTAGCCATGACACCTATGGCCACAGCTCCCATAGGATGCCCTCCTGACATCCATCTTCACTCCCTTGGTCCAGAGCCCCTACCCCTGTGCGGGTCTTGACCACTTGTCTACACCCCATGGGGCTTCCTTGACCCCCCACCCCAGCCTGCATTCACAGATGACCTAGGCGCCCCGTTGGGGTCACACTCTTCTCCCAGCAAGCTGTGTCTGGTTTGTCTCTGGGTCTCTGAGCCTCACCAAGTGAGCTACAATGAGGGGCTCCTCGCTCCCCTGAGTGTGTGTCTTGGGGCCACACTCACTCTAGGCCCAGCTATGAGCAGCCTGACCAGAGGCCTCAGGAGTAAGAAAGAACCAGGGCTCTGAAATCAGATAAGACTAGGTTCGATTCTCAGTTCTGACACCTCCCAGCCATGGGCAGCCCCTAACTTCTCTGTGCCTCAGTTTCCCTATCCGTATAATGCAAATAATCATATCTATCTTGCAGGCTCAATGAATGATTAAATTGAGATAGTGTGCATGAAAGGCCCAGCACAGGGTCTGGTAAATAGTAGGCGCTTAATAACTGTTGAATCATCATCAGCTGAATGATCATCAAGGGAGGCTTGATGCGTCCCTCCCAGCTCTGTGGTCTCAGCCTGGAACCTCCCTCAGACCCTGTTGGACACTGGATCTCAAGAGAGGAACAGTCGCTGTTCTTTGGGACTGTCAGAGCGGAGCCACCAACAGCCTAACCAAGAGGCAGGAACCTTTCCTTCCCACATGTACATGTCATATGGATGCCGGCTGGTTGCCAAGGAGGTGGTTTCCCTGGCAACAGGCAAGCAGGGGTTGCTGAGGCAGGCTGGAGAGACAGGTGGTGCTCTGAGGCAAGAGGGGGGTTGGGAGGGGAGGATGGAGGGAGGCGCCCAGAGGTAGCTGGGTATGAAAACCCACGTAATAAACCATATGGCTCTTGGGAGACCCTCACTTCAAGGGCGTCACTCACAGGGATGGCAAGTTGGCCCTGTGAGTCAAGGGCCATCTGAGGCAGAAACAGAGTGAGTTTGGGAAAAGGGGTCTCTGACCTGCCTCCAGGGAGGAAAGAGGCAGGGCCGCCCCAAGGAGGTGCCCCATTTCCAGTGGAAGGCGACTTCCAAGGCCTGCTCTGGCCTGTCAGGTCACCACACTTGTCCAGAGGCCTGGCCACCACTGGTGAGCCCGGCACGTGAGGCGGGGATCTGCTCCTAGCAGCCCTGGGCCCCTACCCTCTGTGCACCCAGACCTGGACCTCCACAGACTTGAGAGCCCCTCCGCGCTGGATGTTTCCAGTCACAGAGAGAAGGGAGGAAAGGGGTCTCCTTGCTGACCTCTCGGCAAGGGAGTAGATCTGTGGCCCCCCAGGTGGCTCCCTTCCCCCTCACGTCCAAATCGCGGGGGCTGCCTGCCACACACGAGACACCAGGTCACACAGCCCCGCAGCGGCGGAGTCCAGATCGGAGCTCAGGCCTCCTGCCCGCCGTGCTGCATGCTCCCATGGGCCTGGGCACGTGGCCGGGGCCTTTCCGAACCAGAGAAGAACCCTCTGCCCTGGGACCCTGCAGGCCCCTGCCCCACACTGGCGGTGGCCATGCCGTGGGCAGGAGCAGCGGTGGGGCTGAGGGCAGGGGAGGCTGCAGAAGTGCTGCACGTCAGCAGCTGGCTGCACAGCGAAGCCGCTGACAAGTCCTGACCTGCTGGCTGCATCTGCATGCAGGGTGTGACCTGCATCACCAGGCTGTGACATGCAGAGTGGCCTTGTCAACAGTACACCCGCTGAGGCCCTGAACAAGACCCTCCTGGCCTCCTTAGGTGGTGACGGGGCCTGCCTTCTCTCCCTGCTGAGAGAAGACTGCCCTGGCTTCTGAGTGGGCTGCACTGGGCTGGGCCAGGCTCGGCGGGGACAGAATCGGGCCTGGGGCTGCGCTGTGTTGGGGCTGGACGGGGCAGCGTTGGGGCAGTGCTGGGATGCGCCATGCCTTGCTGTGTCGTGCTCTGTCTGTCCTGTGCTAGGACCACACTGTCCTGGGATTGTGCTGGGCTGCTCTGGCCTGAGGCTGTTTGTCTGGGACTCAGGTGCTCCATGTCCTTGGCCTCCTGCTGCTCAGTGGGCAGTGGCGTTGACCCAAATGGTCGTCGGCACTGGTAGAGGCGGGAAGCCAGGGCCAAGGCCTTCCTGCAGGCAGGCTGAGGCCAGAGCTAAAGTCGGCTGCCCTGGGCTAGGACCTAATCTGAGGGCCCTCATGTGATACCCACCCCCGTGACCAAGGAAACATGAGAGCTGTGTTGTCATGGACACCTGCACGTACAGATGTATGCGACGCACTCTGGGGGCAGGTGGGTGCGATCTGGGGGCTGTTCAGGAAGGAGAGGTGCTCAGTGGGACAGAGCAATTCCTCTCTAGGTCAAGGTCTTAGAATGTCCAAAATGAATGGAATAGGGAAGCCGGCCAGGGCTAGGCCTCTAATACAGTACAGGCCTCTAGTGCCAGGCTGAGGAGCTGGCAGTGGGGCACTTCTGGAGGTTTCTGAGTGGGAAGCGACAGCCTCAACAGCATGCTGGGAAGCCCCTGCGGCTACAGCAAGGAGTGGGAGGGGCTGGAGACTAAGAACAGTGATGAGGGCCAAAGGGAAGTGTCGAATGCTGCTGAGGGAAAGTGACACCACAATGCTGATGCCCCGCGGTTCCCACGGGGTGCCCACTCCATGCCCTATACTGAGCCCCACGAAATCCTGGGCATCTGGAAGTCTTCTCATGCATATGGCAGATTACTGAGCACCCACCGCGTGCCAGTCACTGGATTGGTGCTGCAGGGTGGGGGTGTGAGATAGACCACAATAAGGAAAGTAAAAGGTGGCCATTAGGGCCATGGAGAGACACAGGGAAGGAAGATAGGGAGGTTGAACTAGGGGGTAGGGAGGCTGCAATTTTAAAAGAGAGGCCAGGAAAGGCCTCACCACAAAGGTGCCATCTGAGCTGGGGAATGAGGGAGCATCCCGGGGATGGCCACTGAAAAGACTCTCTGGAGCAGAGGGCACAGCCAAGACCAAGGCCCTGTGATGGAGGCATGCCTGGGAGCAGCAAGGAGGCCAGCACGACTGGAGTGAGTGAGTGAGGAGAGACAGTGGGAGGACAGGTGGACGGAGCTCTTGGGGGCCACTATCAGAGTTTGCCATCGATTCCGAGTCAGACCCTGAAGGACGACAGCAGTCATGAGAATGTGCTTTGGAGGCCCCCAACTCCAGGGATCAGCACAGACCAAGGTCCTTAGCTGTTGAGTTCTAAAATCCATCATGACATGTGCACAGAGGCCACACACACACACCGTGGGCCAATCCCGGCCATTGGCTGAGCCTGGTAGGGGTGCCATCACAGCCTCTCGCCCTGGGAGACAGGGAACCCCTGTGAGTCAGGGCTCCCGATGGCCTTGCTGAATCTTCCTGAGACAGTGTGGTGGTCGGTGCTTCCTCTCGGCCCTTCCCTCCTTTCCTTCACTCAGGACCAGACCTGCATCTGTCTGACAGCCCTCCCCATCCTCCCCGTTTTCTCTCACAGATGGTTTCCCGAATGAAATGATTGCACGTCTAACCCTGCTTGTTTGATGTCCGCTTCTTGGAAGACCCAAACTCACCAGGTGCTCCGAGCAGAGTGGACATGACCTGTCCGTGGTTGGACAGGATCACTCTGCTGCTGCCGGGTAGAGAACAGGCTGTGGAGCGAGGATAATAAGAGGCCAGCTGATGTGAAACCCACTGCAGGACCCTACGCAAGAAATGGTGGTGGCTCCCACCAGTGTTAGTGGTGGAGGAGCGGAAGCGGCAGATTTCAGGTGTGCTTTCAGACAAGATGTGGTGATGGGTCCGACATGAGCAGTGATAGAAAGAGAGAAGGAAAGGACAACTTAAGATTTTAAACCCGAGCAACAGAAAGGATGGAGCAATCATTCTCTGTGATGAGGACTGTGGAGAGAGGCACTTCAATGGGTAAAGAATTGGCTTGGCCTTAGAGAGAAGCCGATGAAATGTCCAAATAGAGTTGACTGGTGTTCAGAGATGTCTGGGCTGGAGACATAAATCTGGGAGCGGCCAGGACGTAGATGGTCTCCAAACCTTGAGGCTGAAGGAGATCGCCCAGGGAGGAGAGTGAAGATCAAAGAGGATGGGCCCCAGGGCTGGACTCCAATGGTGAGAGGTCAGGGCTCCACTGGTCCCCAAGGAGGAACCAGTAAAGGAGGCTGAGGAGGTGCGGCAGTGAGTCAGGGCGCCATGAGGAGAGAGCAGAATGACCCAGAAGCAATGAGGAGAGATAACTCAATGGTTCAGATGCTGCTGATTCAGCAAAGAAGATGAGGACTGGGAACTGACCATTGGATTCAGTTCTGCAGAGGTCAATGGTGACCTTGAGAAGGAAGGTGTTGGTGAAGAGGTGGGCAGAAAGTCCGACCGAGTGGGTCGGAAAGGAGAGAGAAACTGAAGATGGGGAGTTTAGACAGCTCAGCTGTGGAGAAAGGGCAGGGTCACTGGAGGGAGATGTGGGCTCAAGATGAGGAATTTTAGATGGAAGAAATCATGCCACGTCTGCAAGTCGTCAATGCCCTGTTTTACAGATTATGGAAACAAGACTCAGACTCAGAAAGTTTAAGTAGCAGAACCCATGAGCAAAAGAACTAGGCTTTGAACTCCAGTCTGTCTGACCCGCTTGAAATCTATGCTCTTTAATTGATCAATTAAAAAAAAAAATCAAGTTGGAGTACTCCAGCCTTTTTTTTATGTCACAAAATACGATGAGCATTTTCCCACACGAATAAAAAACAAAAATGAACATAATTAAAAGGGGAAACACACACATCTGCAATCATATGGGCAGATTTTAACTCACTTCTCTTAACATCTATTGGACCAAAAAAATGATACGGGATATTTTAACAATATGATTAATAAGCTTGACCTAATTGACATATATAGAACATTCACGTAGCCATGTACAATGTAAGTTCTTTTCAAGTGCACATGGAACATAAGATGAGCCATAAAGCAAGTCTCAAAAGACGTTAAAGGATTAAAATCACACAGAAGATATTCTCCGATCACAGTGGAATGAGTGAGAAATAATGATAGATAGTAAAAGATAATGAAAATACAACATATCAAAACTTGCGGGATGCAGCTAAAGCCACACAGAAAGGAAATTCCATAGCCTTAAGCACACAAATTAAAAAAAAAAAAAAAGAAGAAGAAGGAAGATTGAAAATCAATGATCCAAGTACCCATCTAAAGGAAGTAGAAGGAGGGATGTATAGAAACCCTTCCCCAGAGGTTGGGAACAAAACAAGGATGCCTGCTGCCACCACCCCTAATTCAGCATACTGGAGGTCTTAGCAATAAAGCAAGAAAAAAATGTATGAGAATTAGAAAAGGAAGAAATGAAACTTCCATTATTCATAGATGGCATGGCTGGGTTCATAGATGATCCAAAGGAATTTGCAGAGAAACCATTAGAATGAAGGGGTGACTTCAGCAAGGTCACTCCACACAAAGTCAATATCCAAAAATCAATCATATTTCTACACACCAGCAACAGACAATTAGAAAATAAATTAACGCAGGGACAACGTCTATATCCTACAGTGCCAAAATGAAGATTGATGAGAAAAAGGGCGAAAGACCTATCACGGTGCCTGGCACATAAAAGGTTCTCAACAAATGGCTCCTGGTACCATCATTCCTGTAGTGAATGTCGTTTTTGTCTGCCCAGGTCCAACCCCAGCTGGTGGGAACTGGTCTCACAGGCTAGCAAAGGCTGTGGCCTCCCTTCGTATCTCTTTTCTGGTCCTCAGACCTCTCAAGTCACCCTGAAACCGTGGGCGGCAGTTGGACTTTTCCCACACTGCAGGGAAGTCTGCTGGAGCCTCTGAGGAGTCTCAACCCAACCGAGAAAGATGCTCCGTGCAAAACTCAGGCTCTCCCGTCAGAAGCAATCTGGTAGTAAAGGTGCTCACGAGATACTGTACCGTGAAAAAAAGATCTGTACTATGGCATTAAGAAAGAGAGTGTGTGGATGTGTGTGTGGGTCTCTGTGTGTATTTATTTCAAAAGGACTAGAAGGCACAGAAGTCGTCGTGATGAGTATCCTAGAAGCAGACAGAATTAGGATGATAGTTATTTCCTTCTTTTTGATATATATAGAGAGATTTCACGTGTGTGTGCGTGTTTGTGTGTGTGGGAGGGGGAGAGGGAGGGAGGGGGAGAGAGAGAGAGGGAAATGTTTTTATTTAACAGCTGACACCAGAAATCCTCATAGGGAAATGCTGCGATGAGTTGCTGAGAGAGGAGAGAGAACATGGGGAAGTCTGGGGCCGCATGGGAAGCTGTGGCTGGTTGAAATCCCCTGGGTCTGGGCCCGAAGGCGCTGGGAGCACTACTCTGCATTGTGTTCCACTTGGAGCTGTCGGCCCTTTGCCTCGTCCCCATCTACGTCACCCTCAGCAAACGAGGCCTACTCTGCTTGCCCTCTGTGTGAGGTTTTGTGGGAGACCAAGGAAGGACACAAGTTTCACGTGTGAGTCAGGGTGGTGGGGACAGGTACAGTGACAACATGGACAGGCAGGCTCCTCGAGCTGGAGGGAGACCCAGAACATGTCCCTCGGGAACCTGCAGGCCCCCACAGCTGCGTCTCCCAGCTGTGGGGCCAAGATCCCAGCCTGGTGGCTCAGGGTCTCAGGGACTTGAGACCCCATGTGACGCTAAGGAGCATTTATTCGTCACTTTCTCTACAAGGAGCATATGTTACTTGTGCAACTGTAATAGACATAACCGAAAAAGAATGTTTGTCGCCTCTGCAGCCGCCAGGCTAAGTGGCCGTGTGCTGGCTGGGTGGGCGGGCTGGGGTGGGGTAGGCACGTGGCTGGGCCTGTCCCCCAATTAGACTACGGCAGTGACGGAAAATGCTCGTGCAAAATGGAACAAACAGCGTCCCAGCCCACGTCCCCACTCGATCGTAAGGATAGAAAACAGTGTCTGTGTGTGATGGGGAGGGGGAGTGTGAAGAATTGAAAACTGTTAATGTGCCAAGGGCGTGGGACAGCACCTGATCTTTTCCTCTTTTCGTGATTCTTGTCATTGCTGTGATGTTGTTTGTGCAATAAAAACAGGAAGGAGTCAGTGAGCCGGTCAGCAGTGTCATCTTTCTTCATTCCTCACCGACACGTGCCCTCGCTACCCCTGGTTCCAGAGTGGAGGGGTGGACCAAGGAGGGGACCGAGAGCACCTCGTATCTGCATGCCTATCAGGGGTCAGGGCCACATATGTCATCTCGTTCACCTTTGTAGAAAGCCCGCCAGGTGGGACTCCTTGTCTCCCATTTACAGATGAGGAACTTGTTTGTGGCTCAGAGAGGGACACAGCTGATGCATGACGGAACCAGGGAACCAGACCCCAAGTCAGGTCTGGGAGATGCGGGGGAGCCCAGGCCCTGGGTACTCACCGTGTAGACGGATTCGGTGGGAGGCTCTGAGCTGGTGGTGCTCGGGGCTGGGTCTTTCCGGGCTGGCTGCTTCCGTGGAGCCCACATCTGTTTCTGCGAGGAAGAAAGTCAGGGCTGTCAGGCCTGGGGACAAATGACTCCCCCTGCACAGGCCCACCAGGGGACAGGATGGCAGATTGTCACGAGGCCACACAGAAATTGATCACTCAGCACCTTCCACCCGCCCTTTTCAGGGAATCGTGCCAAATGCTTCCAAGATCTGTGTCAGACCACTCATCTGCCCAGAGATCCTGGAAATGATAAAGACCCCACAAGGCATTGCTCACGGACGCAGGGCCTGGCTCAGGGGAGGCAGTGCCAATGTGACGGGGTCCCCAGCTCCAGAGCCGACTGCCATGGGGGGCCCTGAGCAAATGCCGCTGGACCAGGTGTCTAGTCCCACTCTGCCCCTCACTGGCTCTGAGGCCTCGTGCAAGCCGCTTCTCTGTCTGGGCCTCGATTTCTTCAGCAACAACCATCCTTTGCACAATTGTTGCAAAGATTCAGGGGGGTGAGGAGGGGGCGAGTGCTTGGCATTCAGGTGGCCCTCGGCCAACCAACGCGCATTCGTCGGGCACCTCTTGTTAGCCAGCCAGCGTGAAGAGGTGGACGCTGTCCCTGCCCTCCTGCAGCTTAGGACCCAGTGAGGAGACAGGCAGGGACAAGCAGTTTTGGCAAAATGGGGTCCAGGCGCTGACCCGCAGGGACAGAGTCTCTGGCACACGGGGAGGGAACAAACGCCTTACCTGGCAGGAAGGGGCGTTTAGGGCCTGAAGGCCCAGAAGTTCATGTGGAGAGAGAGGGAAGAGAAGCAGAGGGAAGGTCTCCGGGAACTTGAACATGGTCGGTGTGGCCAGAGAGAGGCGAACCTGCCCGGGAGGGGTCAGGGCGGCCCACAGGGGTGCGTGAAGCATGGACGGCGGGGACCAGACGCAGCCCCGAAAAGCCCATGCTGGGGCTGCGAGAAGCAGCGACGGTGGTGGCGCAGCCAAGGGTGGTGGGAGGCGGCCGGAGGCGGGTGCAGCCCGCTCCTTCCAAGGCCGTCCCCCCGTCCCCCTTCACGGCAGGCCCCGCGCTGCCAGCGGCGGAGCAACAGCAGCCTCCTCTCCGGGCAGGAGCTAATTAAAAACCCTGGCCGCCTGCCAACCCCCAGCCCATTTGCGGGGATTAGCTCTGGAGAGCTACTTCAGTCTCTGGCAGAAGCCAGCGCCACCCCCAGCCCAGCATCCTCCCGGCGCAGGATGATGGAGCCAGAGCCGGACGGTGGAGCCTCGCCAGGGACCAGGCCGGGCTCGAAACGCGCTACCCGCCTCATTTCTTCTGCCTTTCAACCAGCGTGGAGGCAAGTTTTCACACCATCTCTCTTCCTTCCGCGGGACGTGAAGGCTCGGAGAGGACAGCTGACTTGCTTGAGGTCACAGAGCCAGGAAGTGGCGGAGGGAGGATCTGAACCCAGGTTTGTCTGATTCACCGAAAGGCTGACCTCCCAGTACCTGGAGTTTTCCCTCTTGTGTCTGGTTTGAATGTGTAGGTCTCACAGACAGTGGGCTAGGTCCTGGCATCCATGTCGCACTCAACGGTTTACAAAGAGCTGCGGGACTTGTTCTTATTGTCGTTTAATTCTCATCAAAGCCTGAGGAGGTGGGCGTGGAATTTCCGTTTAACAGGGGGAAACTGAGGCTTGTCCGCCTTGTCCGCTGCCCTTCCTTGAACCCGGATGCTCCCTGTTCTCGAGCCTACCTGCCCCCTGACGGCCTGTTTTAAGGGGCCTGTCACAGTCAGAGGCTGCGGCTCGCCTCAAGACCACCGCGGGGCTGGTGCCTCTCCCGGGAGTGACAGATGGCAGGGGCTCTTCTGGACCCCGTGGGGAGCAAGACCCAGGACTGGCTCCGGGGCACTCCTACTGAGATTGGAGGGGCCACTATGGGGTCGTGGAAAGGAGCCCCAAGTCTGCCAGGGGGCGGGGGCAGAGTTCTCAGGCCTTGTGCTATCTCCTGAAGATGGACCAAGAGTCTTCTTAACCGTGTCCCAGGCCGCGGGAACAGCACATGGAATGGCACAGCGGCGGGAACATGGGGACGTGTCACGGACACGCAGGAGGACGAGTTGTCAGACAGAAAATAGTCGGACGGATGGAAGGATGGAAGGATGGATGGAAGGAAAAGTGAAAGGCGCTGAGCCGGGGGCCAGCGGGGGGAGGATGCTGCGTCTTCCCTCAGAGGGCAGAGGTCAGGGCTGCTGAATCTGCATTTTAGAAGGCTCCCTCCAGCTGCCCCTGCTGAGGGTGGATTGAGAGTTGGGAGGGGCAGTAAGAGGAGGGAACAAGGGAGCTCCGGCAGTGGCAGGCCTTCCAGGGGCTGACGAGGGGCCTGGGCAGGGTCCCGGGGAGCACAGAGGGAGCCCCTCTGGAAGAATCAGGTGGGCGCGTTTTGCTCCAGACATTGGGACGCTCTGCCCCTTGGAGCCAGCTTTGCCTCTTCGGGGGGTGTCCTATCCCTGGCCAGCGACACTCCCTTCCAGTGGTGATTTTCAAATGAATGCACAGTGTGGTCGGTTGCCAGTGGCTCAGGAAACCTGGAGGGCCTCCGTTTCCTCCTCCACAGAACGGGAGCGATGCCCTCGGCCTGCCCACCTCATGGCCTGGCCACCTCCGACTCACCTTTCGGGTCTCAGCGCTCACTCACCCCGTCATTCTTCCCCCGAGCACTTACAATGTGTCAGGCTCCCCCAGGCACTGGGGACACCCAGCACCTGACCTCTAGGGCTTACATTCTGGTGGAGGTGGGGGGACAGCGATGGGCACCTAAACAAGGGTGTGGGAAGCAGAGTGAGGGGAGGCGAGTGTGAAAGTGGGGTGACCCGCGTTCCAGGAGAGGAGCCGAGGGAACCACAGGCCGGTCGGGGGAAGGTGGACTCAGGGACAGGGGAGAAGGGGCTGAATCTTGGACAGAAAAGGCTGAAGAGTCCTGGTTTCTTGCAACAAAATCAAAAGGGACCTGGTGGTGACAAGTGTGCAGCTCAGGCCCAGGCACAGGGAGGGTGGAAGGGGCCACACAGGGAACACTTACTATGGGACCAGTCACCAGGATACCCTGCGGAGCAGACAGGTGACCCTGAGCGTCCCTGAGCCACTGCAATAGGGGGAGGGGCGATGCTGCCGTGCACCTGTGTCCCTACCTTCTTCCAGAGCAGCAGAGCTGTGCCCAGGACACTCAGGACACTCAGGATGCCAATGAAGCAAAAGAACAGGATCTTCTGGGAGCCCTGCGGGGGCCCCTGGTAGCCTGTGTCTAGGAGGGGGGCCAGGAAGCAGAGAGGTTAGCTACAGCCCACCCCACAACCCCCAGCCCCACCCCTACATCTCCTTTACCCAGGGCCCCCCACACCACTCCCCTACGAGGACCCCCAGGCCCCGCCTCTCCTGAGGCTCTCACGGCCTCGCTCTGGCCGAGCCCCTTCCTGGGTTGCTGCCTGGTTCTCATTAAGGCCAGGACCACGTTTTGGGCTCGGGTGCCGTCTGCGGAGCCCTGGCTGAGTCACTGCATCTCATGGGGGCCCCTCTCCTCCACGCGGGAAATAGTAATCGCACGGGCAGGTGTGGGAGGCTGGAGGGGATGGGTTTTTTCCTGGGCCTGGCAGGCGGCTGGCCTGCATGGGGTGGGGCGGTGGGGTGAAGGGCATAACCCAGCCTGTCTCCTTGAGCCATTCATTCTTCCCTCCCTCCCTCCATCCCTCCATCCTGGCCGGCAAAACGCTGCAGAGTGCCGACCACATGCCGGGCACATCGGTGTCTGTGATTTATCAAGCGCCTCCTATTACCAGGCTCCAAGCCTTGAAGACAGGACCTCATTCATCCCCATACGAGCCTTTGACAGGCAGGGCATTGCCGTGAAGGCCAGGCTCAAGGTTTCCTCTTGGCCAACAGCAGGGCCGGGGCCACACCCAGGTCCATGGGGCTCTGAAGCCCCGGCCCCGATCAGTGGGAGTCGCAGAGGCAGGTCAGAGAAACACGACTTCGTTGATGAGCTGTTCTTAATTTTCTGGTGTCATCCCTCCTCTGGGAAGGTGAGGAAAACTAGGAATCCGTCCCCGGAAAGTTGCACACGAGCCAAGTGCTTGCTCATGGGCCACAACACACGTGCACGTGCCCTTTTGCACTCACCTGACACCCATCTCATGATGAAGGGAAACTGAGACCAAGGGGCCAAGTGACCCTTCTTAGGTCGTCTGCCAGAGCGGCCGGAGGCAGACTGCACCCCAGGCCTCTGCACCGTCCACACAAAGGTGGACGTCCCAGCACACCAGGGGCTCCCCCGGGACGCTCTGTACCATTTTGCAAAAGCCAAACGATGGGCGGGCAAACAATCCCCACTTTAGATCCTGTGCTCCAAACGCTGCCACACGAAGCCCCTGGGCTCCACCCTAAGAGCCACGGAAGAGGCCTCACCTCTGACCAGGATGAAGGTGCCATTGCCTTTTGCTCTGAGGTGTGGCCAGTCGACGGAGCAATAGTAGGTGCCAGTGGCCGAGGCGCTGGGCAGCGTGAGGGTGACCTGGCACTGCGTGGTGTGGGTCTGGTTCTCTGTGCCTGTGCTCGGTCGGCAGTCAGCCCCCTTCATGGAGCTCTCCTGGCCCTGGAGGTCCACGTGAAAGTAGCGGACAATGAAGGCTTTGAATTGGGGGGTGTACGGGTAGGTGATGTTGCAGCTGAAGGAAACAGCCTCGTTGGCCAGAGACACCAGAATGGGGGGGCCGGTATGGATCACCAACTGCCCTCCTGCAGGGGAAGGAAGAGGAGAGAGAGGCTCAGTCTCCAGGCTGCTTCAGTCCTGCCCGCTTCGCAGCGAGGACCAGGGCTCCCAGCTCCACCTCTCACGTGCGCACTGTGCACAGGTGTCGTGCCAGGCGCGTCACAGCGTGACTCTCCGACACCCAACACGCCCAGGGCGAGGTGTGTAAGAGCTCCATTTCGTAGAGGAAGAGTCCGATGGTCGGGGAGGCCAAGCTGCCGGCTTCCGATGTCTCAGGGCTGGAGTGTAGCTGCAACTCCCCCCAGGGCTGGGCAGCGCCAGACCCCACGTTGCCACCACACACCGCCCCGAAGGCCAAGATGCCATGTGGGGTAGCAGCACAGGTCCGAAAAGACCCAAAGCTGAATATGGGAAGTAAGAGGAAGGAGGAGGAGAGAAAGTAAACGCTTCCCGGCGGGAAGAAGCACTTCCCAGAGGGAGGCAGGCGGCCAGGCCCTCCCCAGCCCGGAGGGGAGCCACGCCAGGCACCGAGAGAGAGAGCTCGCCACGAATCTGAGCTCAGAGAAGAATTTGCCCAATTTTTTGTGCGGAACCTAACGAGCCATAATGCCCTGAGAGCCGCCCTCCAACCAGGCCCTGTGTTCCACGGGCAGCCGTCTGGCCGGGACCGTGATGTCCAAGGACCATGACAAGGGCAGTTCCGCGCGAGCTGCCCACTCCCCACCTGCACCCCCACCCCTCCTCATCAGAGGCTCCCAGGAAAACAGATCGAAGGCCCCCAAAGCAACAGCCTGCCTGGCCGGCTCCTGAGCTGCTGGCCAGATTCCGGGCCGGGTCTGCAGCCGCCACCTCCCCACCCCCAGACCCCAGCACGCAAGCCCCCTGAGCCGCAGAGTGCCTGGTCGGCTCAGCACCTTCCTCCTCCAGCAGCCAAGCAGCAGACAGTTCTAAATTGAGGTCGGCAGCGAGCAGCCAAGAACATGCTGGCCAGGTTGTTAATCGGGAGAAGATCACGCATCTGAGACGCTCGGAGGGAGCGGCGAGATTTATTTTGTTGGGGAAAGTGAGGCGTGGGCCTCGCGCCTGCCGTGCGGGGCTGGCGCCAGGCCAGGCTGGCTGCTGCTCAGCTCTCTCCATCTCAGGCCTGAGCAGGGGCCCAAGTGGGGGAGGCCGGGCCCTTGGGAAGACTGGGGACAGGGATGGAGATGGCCCTTCACACCAGTCTGTCCCTCGAAGCTCCTGCCACGCCGATACTTTGAGTTTCTTACTGAGCAACGAAAGGGACACCCCTCCCCCCCAAAGATGTGAAGTCCCCGACAGTTCCAGGGAATCGACCGGCATCTGCGTGTCACAGTGGGTCGACTTTGTCACACGTCATTCCTGTGACAAGTCCCACGCGCAGGGAGCCCACTGAGCTGGCATGGGCCTCCCCTCTGGCGGGTGCAGTGGGTGGGATTTCGCAGCGCGCGCTCTGCCCCTGGGCTCCAGGCCAGGGTCGCTGCTGTCATTTACCCAGAACAGGATTTCATTTGGGTCCTAAAACAAGAAGCGTGGACTCAGGGCTGAGGTTTGTCTGAGGTGTGGCAGGGGCAGGGTCGGGGTGCGGAGGCATGTCCCCCAGAGTCCTAGGTGGGCCGGAAAGGACAGGAGGCAAGAGGGTGAGATGGACATGACTCGCCCTGCCCAGCGGCCCCACGGTGTGGTCCTGCTCCTGCTCTGCATCTCCCTCTGCTGTCCCCTCTGCCTGGGACCTCCGCCTCGCAGATGCAGCTCGGGAGCCACTCCTGGCTTTTATCCTCTGGTGTGGCTCTCCCAGTGACCCCGTGAGACAGCCAGGACGAGGGTGCCAGGCTAACGTCTCCTTGCAGGGGTCGAGAAGTTGGACCCCGACAAAAATCACCAGGAAAGCAGCCCAGCCAGGGACTACACAGAGGCCTTGCCACCTCCCCTGGAGCCTCACGATCCTCTTCTCCACGTACCTAAGAGGCCGCTCCAGGCCCAGGGAGGCTGGACACACTGTCAGCATCACAAGGCCACCTTCCTGTTCATCCCAGCAGGAAGACATTCATTCGTCTTTAAAAAAAATTCTCTTCTTTTGAGGATATCCTTCTAGAAAATGATGGAATCTGCTACTGCAATTAAGCTGATCTTTACAATTCTGGGGGGGACTCTACAAAAAAATAGACGCCTATTGTTCTGTCTTCTTCCGGGATCCGTTATTTTAAGGTCCGAGGGTTAGGATCATGAAAATGCATGGCCCTGGCTCAGGTCTGCCACAGAGAGGAGCACCTCAGACCCCGGGTGAAAACGCTGCCTCCAAAAAGTGAGGCAACGACGCAGCTTCTGTCAGTCAATAACAGCAGCCAATCTGGGGACAGCAGGCCGAGACAGAGGGCGGGCAGGCGGGCGGGAGGCCTGCAGTTGGGTTCCAGCCTCGTGATGTAGCTAATTGCCTCCACCTTCCCCTCTTCTTATTGGGGTGACAGACCCCAGAGCCTGGACCACAGCAGCTCAGCTCCCATCCCCCTTCTCCTGGACCTGTGCCTCCAAGAGGCCCCTTCTGGGGTGCAGGCTGCTCCAGCTGGCTGCCGAGCATCCCCCTGTTATGGCTCGGTGCGACAGAGAGGGTCATAGTCATTTCCAAGTCTGGTTGGGAGTGCGGGGGTGGGCCCTGCTGGTGCCCTCGGGTCTGGAGGTCCTCAGTGAACTGAAAGCAGGGACACGCGTATGGCGGGCTAGAAATGGCCCAAGGACAGAGGGCCCAGCTCCCCAGAGCCACCACTGCAGCCTGGCCCGCCTGCCCAAGGGCCTGGTTGCTAATCAGGCTTCTCCAAGTCCTTCCCTCCCCCATGCAACTGCGACCACGGCAGGTTGGTTCAATGGGGCCGCACGAGCTACCACCAGCAGGCCCTGCCCATCCCCACGCTGCAAGAGACAGTGCTTTCAGGAGATGGTGCATCCTCCTTCCCTCACTTCTCCACAGCTTCAGGGGCTGAGGGACTGCTAGGGAGCCAGGCCTGGCCGGAAATGGGAGTGGGGGTGCCTGGGAAAAGCCCAGCCTTTGGAGGCACCAGGCCTGGGTTCGGATGCCGGCTCTGCCCCCTGAAGGCTGTGCAACCTTGGGCAGGTGGCTTTCCTTCTCTGAAGCTCGGTGTCTCCCCTGCAGCACGGGAGAGTAACGATGCCCACCTTACAGGGTTGTCACAGGATTAAAAGAGGCCAGGAAGACTCACAGGCTGCCAGAGGGCCAGGCTGCCTTTCCCCAGAAACAAGAAAGAGGCGAGGAAGTCAGATGAGTCCCTGGTCAACCCTGTGACAGGCCCACGTGCGGCCAACAGAGCCCTCCCCACAGCAGCCTCCTCCTGCTTCCCCGCCCCCCTGCCCTGCTGTCTGTCACCCTTGTTGGGAAAGACTTTGTCTGCCACCCCTGGGTGCCTGATTCCTCCCGTTTCTGGTTCTTCTTTTGAACTGTGGGTTTGAGAGCTTGACAGCTCCAGCACCCAGCCTCCTCCCCTGCCCTGCCAGGGCCTGCCGGGTGCTGCCCCCAGGGATCCATAAGCCATCCAGTACCCCGCCGGAGACCCAGAAAATCAATTTACAATGTCAAGGCCGCAGGTAAAAAAAAAACAGAACGCGGAGCATTCCGTGCATGGTGAAGGCACCGGCTGTGACTTTCTGCTTTCAGTTCTGTTCTCACAACTGGGTTCAGATAGGGTCGTGCTATAACGTGCGTCCTTAACTTTGGGCCACCATTAGAAACATAAGTTCTAAGTCCCTGGCCTGGAGGGTCCAGCCCACGCCTCTGGGCCTCGCCCAGCCCGAGCTGCCCTGGCCCTCTGCTCCCTGCCCCTGAGACTCCAGGCTCCACGCCCTTCCCATGGCTCAGAATGCGCTCCCGCTCGCTTCCTCGCCCTGGCCTGCGGGGTCACCCGCTCGGTCAGCAGGACTCCTCTCCTCCCTGAGCCACTCCTGCGTGTGCGGCGTCCCCTGCCCAGGGCAGACTCCCGGGCATCGCTGCCAAGCCACCGGGTGACAGGAGCTAACGCCCTGGGCACACTCCCCTTTCACAGGTGAGAAAACTGAGGCCTGGAGGCGGGACGAGCTTTGCCCAAGCAGCACAGCCAGTCGGCGGTGGAGACGGGATTCTAAGCTGGGTCCCTTTGGGTCCTTAACCCCACACTCCATGCTGCAGTTTTAAAACCTCAAAGCAAGCAAAAGGAAACACTTCTCGGATGAAAGATCGTGCCCTTTTAAAGGGACCTAAAAGATTCAGAGGCCCTAGATTTGGGTCATATAAGACAGGTCTGGCCGCACGTAGGGGTTTGGGGACACCGGTGCTCAGAAGTGACCCTGCAGCACTAGGGGGACGGCCACTTTCGCCCAACCCAAGCAGAGTCTGCGGCTTCCAGAACAGAAGCAAATAGTCCCATGAGCCCTCTACAGACTGGGCCTGTGGCGGGGCCAGCCGAGTGTCCATGAAGGGCCAGCCAGCCTCCCTCGCTCACTGCAGGATGACATCCCATCGCCCCCACGATCCGGGGCCCTCGCCTTCTCTGCCCCCCACTTGCTGCCCCTCTCCCCATCCAACTCTTGGGCCAGGCCTTGGCCCCAGCTCGCCTCTGCCCGGAACCCAATCCCCTTACGGCTCTGAACGTGGGCATCGTCGGCCCCGGGCGCGAGAGCCCAGACGCGCTGATCGACGGTGACGTTCCGGCCGAGGTCGGGTTCAGGGGCAAGCACGCTGAGCCCCCAAAGCGGTTCCCAAGCTCTTCACCTCACGCGCGGCGCTTCGCCCTCCAGTTCGGAGCCGCGTCTCTCTACAAAGGCCACGGGAAGCGCTGCTGGGAAGACCCAGATGCGGGGCCGACGGCTTCAGCGCCGAGCTCCGGCCGTTGGCCTGAGCACGAATGCCAGGATGCCACGGAGCGAGTCCTCCGGGACACACACCAAGGACACGCGACACGAGGCCCCGTGGCCGACTAGGGGTGGTGCGGAGCCGGCCTTGGAAGGCGACCCTGGAACGGATGGTGCGTGTTCGGTGCTCCGAGCACTGAGGTCCCCAGAGCACGGC
This sequence comes from Cynopterus sphinx, assembly GCA_030015415.1. Lineage (NCBI taxonomy): Eukaryota > Metazoa > Chordata > Mammalia > Chiroptera > Pteropodidae > Cynopterus > Cynopterus sphinx. Next base: position 170,901,504 of record CM057380.1, read on the forward strand.
CATCAGCCTGGCCGTCACGTCTTTCGACACCTCCACATCAGGGAGATGCTCACGGCGGGGCTCGCCTCGCGGGCCATTTCCGCAGGCTGCCCGCCCTTCTCAGGCCTCCAGACCCTGGGCCCTGGGTGCACAGGGGCAGAAGGGGACTCTGTTTTCCCTTTATACCCCCCTGAGCCCTCAAAGAAGGGTGTTGGGATGGGGTGGAGGTGGCCTTAGCACCAAAGGGGTGGGGTGGGGGCTCTGCTCCTTGTCTCTGGATGGAGAAACGGAGCGAGGGGCATAGTCCCTTAACGGGGCATGCCCGGGGCGTGTGCCCACACAGGTTTCTGCCAAGGACAGCCAGGCCCCACCACCGCCCCCGGGAAGGGAGCTGACAACAGGAACCCAGGTCCCCGGCAGCTGGGAGGTGACCCTTGGACGGGGCCTTTGCTCGTTTGTTAAATTATAATTCTTCGGGCTCCCTGCCCTCCCCCCATCGTTAAAGTGAAACAGGCTCACTGTGGCAATCCTAGACACCACGGCGAAGGATCAAGAACGCCCAACTTCTCAGTTCTGCCTCCCTGACATCACAGCTGTGGACCTTTGATCTTTCTTCCCCTTCTTCAACCAAGACGCACTTTGAAGAAAGAGAAGGAGGCAGCGGGGCTGGGGTGAAGGGTGCGGGGCACGGAGAGGGGCTTTAAGCACAAGAAAGCTCTTGGGTGAAGCTTCTAGAAGTCTTGACACAGGGCACCCAGTTGGAGGACTCCAGAGCCTGGAGGAGTTTAAAGGAAGGGTTTGGCGGGGACGGTCAGGGGGCGGTGGGGGTGGCGGGCCGAATGTTGGCCGAGAAACCTGGCAGAGCCTCTGTGGCCTTCTAAACTGGGAAGCGACACGATCGTATTTCATGTCAGAAAGATGACGAGAGATGCCACAGAGGCCCAGTCTTCCTCAGCCGCCTAAACCCCTGAATTAGGGGTTCATTCCGGGGGATTGGGCCCCCCCCTCAGTCTCCTTTAAAATATAAACGCTTCTGGCTGTCCATGCGCTAACTCCTGCCCACCTCCACCAAGTCACTTTTATCCTGACTTCTCTTCCATGTCTTCCTCCCCGAAGGTCCCGTACCCTCCGGGCACAAAGTCACTCACTGTCCTTGTTCCCGTCCAGCCTCCTCCCTCCCACCACACAAGGTCAGCAAAGACCCTGGTGGCTGTGGCTCCTGCTGGCCCTGGCCTTCCCCCTGACCCTGCAGACACCCCCATCTTTGACCTTCCCTCCTCCCCGCAGGTCCCCCCACCCAGCCTACACCTTCCCTCTTGGCCCTTTCTCTGGCTTTTCCTACACAGCCCACCTCTTAAGGTTAGGTACTTGTTCCCTGGCTCTGTCCGCACCCTCACCTGCCCCAGGTGAGCTCAGTCGTGCCCCCCCACACACGCACACACAGGAGGAAAGGGTGGCCCCGGGGAAGGGGCAGGGAGGAGGGGCTCTTATCTACACGCGGCACAGCGAGGGGCCAGCTGACGGCAGCTCCCATCGGGACCTCTGCTGTGTACCCGGCTTGTCTCCTGGGCCCCCAGCTTTGCAGGACAAGGTCTAGGAAGCGGAGCTGCTGATTCGCTGGGCATGCACGTTTTACATCTTAATATGTGCTGCCAGGTGGCCTTCAGAAACCGGCCCTTGGACACTACGACCAGCACTGTGAAGAGAGCCTACTCTGCCCCTGGGCTTGGCCTGTGCTGGCTCGGTGTCCCCTTCCCCTGGCCCGTCAGCAGCAAGCAGGGATGTGGCCCAGAGCCTCGAAGGGGCTCCAGCTCTGGCCCCCCTCTCCCCATCACAGCCCACACAGTCCCGGAGGGGAGCAGACACCCGCCAGCCCACCATACCGCTTCTCCCAGGCACCTCGTCCCCATGGTCAAGGCCCCTGCCACCCCTCCCTGGGGGGACCCAGGGGGTCTCGGATGTGTCTTCCTGTTGCCACTGGCCAGAGGCCAACACGGAAGGGTGCCGAGCACCATGACAGAGAAGCAGGGCCTCGGAGTGGTCGGGGGACTTGGCTAAAGTCTCCCAGGACCCAAACCCAAGTCCCTGAGACTGTCCTCACCAGAGGGCCAGGAGCTCTGCCTGCCAATTTCACATCTACTTCCCCGCTGCCCCCTTTCCAGGTTCACCCCGGTCACACCCTTTCCTTCCTCTGGCTCCGGTCCCTTGCCAGTGCCTGATGCCCCCAGTAGCCTTACTACGAGGCCCTGCCTGGATCCAAAACAAGGGAGGAAGCAGGTGGCGGGTCAGGGGAGAGAGTGAGCGTCGGACCCTGTTTCCAGGTCCCTGTACCCGGCACTCCCGTGCCCACTCTCTCATTCACAAGACTCGAGGGGCTGGTTACTCCTCCCGCGCTGAGAGGGGCCCGAGGCTCAGGGGGAGCAAGGAGCTCGCCCAAGTCCCCCATCCACCGGTACTGCCCCTGGACCCCAGGCGCCTTCCTGGTGGCATCAAGCCTCCCCCCTGCTCAGAACCCCTGTGGCGTTGTCTGTGGCCGACGAGGTCAATCTCTCCTGCCATCGTCAGTGCTTCCTGGGCGTCCCCTGGTGCCGGGGGCCATGCGAGGAGTCAAGGATCTGAATGAAGCTAAGTCCGTGCACACAGCTCCCCCCGCCCCGGAAGCTCACCCTCAGCACCGCGAGGCGGACAGTGGGGAGAGGAGCAGCCTCGTGGGAACACGTCCCCAGGAGACACGGGACACACGTGCGCCTGGAGAGCCCATGCCCGCGTTCACGGCCCTAGCCGGGAACCCCCTGGAACGGCGATCATCACCAAGCAAACTGCAGAGCGTTCATTCAGTGGGATGCCCCACGGCGGGGGCTGCCAACGTGCTCTGCGAAGCGCCTGATGGTGAATATTCCACGCCCCTCGGGCCCTCGGTCTCCGCCGCACAGGGCCACAGCAGTCGCAGGTGATCTCCGAATGAATAAGCTGAACTTTATTTATGGACACGGAACCCTGCATGTTGTGTAATTTCCATGTCGTGAAAGATTCTTTTGATTTTTCTCTCCAACCATTAAAAAGGAGAAACCCCGGAGGTAACGCCCGGGCCGTACCAAGAAGACGGCGGCCTGGTTTAGCCCGCGCGCCGCGGTTTGCAGCCCCAGCTCTTTCGCAGTGGAAAGGAACTTTGGCCGCACCACGACTGGGTGTATCGTTAGCAAACACAACCCCGAGCGAACGAAGCAAGTCGCAAAAGAAGACGCGCGAGAGCATTCGGATTGCACACGCAGAGTTCAAAGTCAGTGCAGGGACGTGGAGTGAGGGCGAGAGGGGTCCTGTGGGGACCCAGAGGCTCTGGGGCCCCGGAACACTCTTCCTTGACCCGGGTGGCAGTCACCCAGGACTTGGCTCTATAATATTTATGGTCCTTTTCTGCATGTGTATTGTATTTCACAGTTTAAAACGAGAAAGCAGCGACAATGGGACCTGTTGGCACAGCGGCTGAGCCTCCTACCTGCCAGGCATTTCTAATCCCCCCGGGGATCGCTGCCCCTCTCCAGGCTGAAGCCCTCCCGTCCCCACCCCCTGCTCTGCCCTCAGGCCTCCCAGCCTTTATCCTGGCCGGGCCTGCCACCCACCCACCGGCTCTGTCTCCTGCCCATCTCAGCTCCGTTGTCCCCTCCAGCCTCCCCCTGCCCCACCTCTGCCTGCCTTTCTGAAAGCTCTTTATTGGGATTAGACCAAGATGAAAAGCAGAGGCCAATCCTGATAGAAGCCAGAGCTGTGCAGAGAGAGGCAGGAGGCTCCTGAATGTCCTTTGGACAACAAAGGGAGCAGTGACACCTGAGTCAAGAGCAAACGGGAGGAGGGGAGGCAAACCAGAGTGGGTAACTCCCGCCTCTGGTCATGGGTCACCTTCTCTAGGCTAATCTGCTTCCACTCGGCTGACAGTGGGGGCTGTGGCTTATTTACGTCTAGGTCAATCACCCCACACGCACTGCCATGCCTAGGACCAGTCCTCCTCAATGAATATTTGAGAAATAAACACAACCCAGAGCTCGAGAAAAGGCCAGGAAGACAGAGGGGACTGAGGTCTGCTGAGGACAGTGGGGCACAGAAAGGTTAAGCAACTGGCCTGAGGGCACACAGCAGTCAATAGAAGGCAGAGCTTGCACCTGGTCTGCCAGGCCCCAAAGCCCTTGGTGGAGGAGGGATAGAGCAGGTGCGGCTGCTCCCAGGAAGCGGAGCGGCAGGCTCGGATGATTCACCTCAGAGAGCGCTGGCCCATGGACCGCAAGGGGCTGCAGGACCCTCTGAGAAGAGTAGAGTTTGCAGAGGGCTCAGGAGAGCAAGGGGAGCAGGCCGGGGTCCCGGCTCACAACAGGAGGACAAGGGTTGCAAGCAAGGGAGGTCACCCAGATGCCATCCGGGGTGCTGGGAAGGTCGCAGTGACCCCCAGGAGCCCGTGGACTCACCACGATGCTGAGCATTTTGACTGACTCTGCTGGGCTGGCAGGTGGCTGACAGTCTCTGGGCCCTGACCGTGTGCCCTAACCAGTCGGTCTCAGGATGGGCTGCCGGGCAGACCCTACTATTGCACCCATTTAACAGACAAGGCCACTGAGGCACAGTGACATTAAGAACCTGCCTAGGGTCACGGGGTGAGTCGCAGAGCTCAGATTCGAACTCAGGCTGAACCCCGTTGGCCTGGCAACCCTGCATCACACGGCGGTTTGGGGATACGACGCATTGGCCCCGAGCTTCAGGGACCATGCTCCCCAAGGCCCCCTGGGGACACCGTCGAGGGTAACGGGCTGGGCCCTGGTGCTGGCAGCTGACGGAGCTGGTTGCACCCAGCTGATGGCAGATGCCAGGAGAGGTTTGGGGGATGTGGGAAGCCAGAATTCCTCCATCAAACGCACAAAGCTCAGAGACAAGAGGGAGACAGAGCTGCAGGGGCAGCACCCGGACCGATGGGTGCCGTCTGCCGCTCCCAGCCTTCTAGGAGACCGAAAGGGTGCTTCCGCCTCTTGTGAAAGAGCAGAGTTTCTCTTCTGGGGAGCGTTTGGCGCAATACTGGGGGAAACCTGTGGTTGGTTCGCAGTCAAGAGGATTACAAAAGCGCTTGTCACCAGCACCTTGCAAGGTCCCACTCAGTTTCCCGGACGTGCCGGGTCCCTTCCGGGGAGGAGGGACCACACACACACACGAAAATGCTAGGAATTGGGGGAAACTAAGTTCGAAGTATTGATTGTCCCAGCAAGCTGTGCATCTGGGGCCCATCCTTGCTTGCACCGGCCCATCTCTGGGGGTGCGAGGTGACCAGGTTCAAGGACAGATGTCGCCGGGAGGGGGGCTGGCTGGAAGTCTGTGGCCTCTCTGGGGAGCAGGGGGCTTTCTCTGCGAAGAACGTTCTTTAGAAAGAAAGGCGAGAGGAGCCTCAGGGCCCACTGCCAAGGGTCCAGCTCAGAGCCCAGGCTGACGGAGGGTCTGAACCTGACCTCTGCTCACCCGTGTGGCCTTGGGCCTGTTCCCTAGTACCAGCAGAGACAGCACCTTTCAAAGGGGGCCGGTGTCAGTGTGAGTTTGAAGCGCAAAGAGGCTGCTACATGATAAAAACAGCTGTTATTGTTGGTGGAAAACAGAGGATGAAGAGGCAAAGGGGGCCGTGCAAGCCTCACCAACCGTCTGAGAGAAGAGGGAGGAATGCACCTGGCCTGCAAGCCGGGATGGCGGCTCCGGGAACCCTAGAGGGTCAGTGCCGCCCAGGGACTTGGCTCGAGGGACCCCAGTGTGGGCCACCCTGGCGAGGGACACTTCCAGGGGTTCTCTGGTCTGGACGAACTCACCCCAAGGCCACCCACCCCAGGTCCTGGCTTGGATCCAGGCCACTCAGCTTCTGAGGGGCCAGGGGCAAGGCAGGGGGACAGCATCGCCCCTGGAAAGGGCTGGCTCCGGTTGTAAAGATAATAATGTGGCCTCTGGTTGTATTCCAGGAAGTGGGAGGTGCCACCCTTTCTGGGAACAGTGACGGTTCTGTGCCCCAGGTTACAGGTTACAGAGCTCCTGGTGGCCAGCCGCGGGCCTCCCCTCCTCGCCCTGGCTAACGCTGGCAGCAATGCAGGTCCACAGCAATTTTGGGGCTTGAGCTGTCCCTTTTCGCTGACCCCTGCCACCCACCCCAAGCCCCCAGGCGGCAGCGGTGCCCACCCCCCTCGTTCCAGGGCCAGGAGGTCAGGCTGTGCTGGGAGGGGGGCTGTTCACACCGCAGCAAGGGGCGAGTGCCGCCCCCGCCCCTTCAAAAGCCACCTTGGAGAGGCATTAGCTAAACATCCCCCGGTCCCCAAGGCTTCCCCTGTGAAGTCTGCAATATTCAAACGCAACAGCGGGTCCCCCGAGACTGGAATTAGCGGCGCAGCCGGGCAGGCGGGCGGATGAAAGCTGCGCTGGTGCGGCGCCAGCCAGCGCGGGAGGAGGAGGAGGGCCCTACCTGCCAGCCGCAGGGTCCAGGGCGACAGGAGCAAGCCCAGGAGCCAGGGGGCCTTGAGGCAGCCCGGCGGCCGAGGCGGGCTCTCCATCGGGGGCTCCCGGTCAGTGTCCCTCCTTCCTCTTTAGTTCACAGGGGGAGATGGTCTGCCGGCAGCCACAGTTCCCCTTCGCGTCCCCATCAAGCTCCTCCCTGGCTGTCCTTCTGCTTCCTCAAGGCCCCACTGGGCCGGCTCCTCTCAGTAACCCCGGACTTCCCACTCAAGCAGCTGGAAGGCCCCCAGGAGGCCTACGGGCCAGGTGAGAAACTTGGGGCTCACTCTCCACCTGCAAGGGAGTGGGCAGGGCCGAGGCCTCCCAATCCGCCAGGTGGGTGGGCTTCTCCCCTCCTGGGCCCCTTCCAGCCCCTTCCAGCCCTTTCCAGCCGGTGGCAGGTCCAGGAGACACCGGTGACTGAGTGGGGCACAGACCTGGCAAGTCACCCCAGGGCTGGCTTTACCTCTCACTTCTGGAACTCTAAAAATAACCCCATTCACACAGACTTCCCCTGGGAAACAGCCAGGAGCCCCCTCCCTGATACCGTGCTCCTCAAAGAGCAAGGGTCCGGGCTGGGGAGGACGTGGTTGGGCAGATCCCAGGAGGGGCAGGTGTGTGATGGAGGATGGGCAGGCAGTTAGGGTGAGGGCAGGAGCCACAAGTCCCCGGCCCCACGTGGTGCCAGACATGAGGGCTGGTCCTTAGCCCAGCAAGGGCCACCCTGGGTCCCTGCAGAGGCCCAGTGGGTGTCTCCTCTCTTGCTCACCTCAAATATCTTTCCTCTCTGCGGGTTTCCCTAAGCCTGAGCCCACCCTCTCCGCCGCCACCAGGAGACATAGGGGCTGCTCCCCCATCTGGCCCCTCACCGCAGCCCCTGGCCTCGCTTCCAGCAGGCACCGACACAGGGACAGTAATGATCACAGACTATGCCCTTGGCATCCTGGAGCCCAGCACGGGGCCAAGCGGACTGTGGGAGGGGAAAGGTGTCTGCCCTGTGTCTGGGGGGGCGGAGGAGTCGGGGTGCACAGCATGCTGGCGCTAGGGGGAAGCAGGGGGGAAGGTGGCTGAGTTTCAGCACCTGCTCATGGCTCCACCTCCTCTCCCCATTCACCCTCAGTATAAATGTTAGGACCCCAATTGCACAAAGGAGAAAATTTTACCCCCAAGAGACAAAGCAACGTGCCCAGGATCTGGGCAGGTACGTGGGGCTGGCGCTTCCCCCCTCCCTCCACTGCGGCCCCCAATGGTAGCAAATGGGGCTCAGTTTCCGTCCTTTGCCCAAGGCGCCCCCCTCCCCCAGCCGCCTTGGACGTGAATGATGAAAGCCAGATCTTTCCCACCGACCCAGGGAGAGCTGGGAGGACTGCGGGCAGGAGTGGGGACCGCCCACCAGGTGAGGAAGACGTATGAGTGCAAGACGGTTCCCGCCGGCCGGGGGGCGGGGGCCCAGTGGTATTGACTGTTGCTCCATCACTATGATACATGGTCGCACGTGTCACAGCGAGACACAGATAATCTGCTTCACGCTGCTTCTGAGCTCCTGGGGGGAGCAGGTTGTCTAAGCACCTCGATGCCATGGTGATAGACGTCACGTTGATGCTCCTGCGCACGGAGCGATGCTCGAGAGGCGTCGTCTGTGCCTCCAGGAGTCTTTTTACGATTTGGCATCGGGACACGGCCGAGTGCCAGGCTGGCTCGGGCCACAGACACGGCACCGGCTCACCTGTGCTGCTCCGCCTGCCCCCGGTCCTCGGAGCCCTCGCACCGCAGCCCACGCTGAGCCCCAGAACTTCACGCCTCTGGACCCGGGTCCTCCCTATGGCCTCTGGACTGCCCGAGGCCTCCTGTTTGTCTTCTTCACCTCTGACCCCCCTGTGCCGAGCACCGAGCCGGCACCTAGGATGTGATCAATAAACTCTGGTGCCTGGATGAATGGGCGTGAGGGCAAAGTGCCTTCCTCCTAGGCTTACTGTGAAGGTGGATGCCTGATATCGAGGCTGGCACGGGGTAGGCTCCCAAAAGGACTCTGGGGTGGGGTGGGCTCACACCCTCCCCGGGCCGGCTCCTGGGGAGAGGCACAGACGGGCCTTGGGTGGGGAGCCAGCCGGCCAGGCTGCACTGTCAGGGCCGCGGGAGCCAGGGGGACGGGGACGGGCCCACAGCACGTCCAGAAACCTCCTTTCCATCACGACTTTCCATCTCCTGTCACCCACCTGGGTGGGTGACAAGCAGTGAACTCATCGAACTTGGATGCATCGGCTTTTCCTCCCCAGGCCCTCGGTGGGAACTGCGAAGAAGTGGGAGACACAAGGGGTGGAGGACCCTGGCTCCGATGGCCTCCCCAGTGGGCGGCCTTTCGGCCCACAGCAGACACTGCAGGCGAGTCCCTGGGGGACAGCGCGTTTCAGCACTCGCTCTCGTCGGGTCACCTGCCCCGTCTGTCCATCCGTCCACCCGCCCACCCCTTCCCATTTTGCCGAGTGCCTGTTTGCACCAGCAGAAGGATGCGGACGTGGCAGACCCCAGCGTCGAGGAGCCCACGTCCAGGACAGGAGAGCCGAGACTGGGCACAGCCCAGCCCTCACAGCTTCGGCGCCGTTGCCAGCGCGACGCTGTTCAGACGCTTTGAGTTGACAGATGGATCCGATCCTCGCCGTAGTCCCGCGAGGTGTGTACCACAACAGCTCCATCCTACAGACGAGGACGCTGAGGCACAGGAGGCTAAAACCGCCCAAGGCCACACAGCTAAGAGGCGACTCTGGGGACGGCCCCAGCCTCCGTGCTCCCACCCACTGCTCCAGCCCACCTCAGCGGTCGGAGTGTGCACACAGCCAAGAGGAGGACTCCGGGGAGGAGGTGGCAGCCCTGACGGAGGAGGAAGTGAGGGGGGACCGATGCTCCCCGCAGTCCTGAGGCGCCTTATCCGCGTGACGACTAAAGCCGTCCAAACTGGACCCCAAATGCCGGCCCGTTTCCAGGTTAGATCCCACCTGTACTTATTAAGCACCTACTGTGTGCCAGGCAGTGGAAGCACAAAACACGAGACACAACCTGCCTCCAAGGCGCTCCCTGTGTAGGGAGGAAACCAGAACCCCACACAGCCCTGCACCTGGGGGGTGAGGGGGCGAGCGACGGTGCATGAGCCAGTGAGTGTGAGGCCCGGGCCTGGCCGCATCTGCTTCTGATGCTCCCATCTCCAGGTGCCCCTGCCCCCGCCCCCGCCCGGGATGCAGGCAGACGCACAGGAAGCAGAAGTGCCCTGGGAAGGGGCCCGCTCTCCTCCCTGCCCCCACTGCGGGAAGTCACCTCCTTCCTCCCCACAGGCCCCAGCGCCACGAGGAGCCCACCAGGTGGAGGGGCCCCCTCATAATAACCCTCTGCACTGGCCAGTGCCTGAGGTCCAGAGCACCCCCCGTCCGCTCCCCACCCTGTCCTCGGGGTGCCCACTGCCCGGGGCTCCAGGGGCGGATTGAGCAGCTCCTTCCATGCCCTCCCTCCAGGACCCCTGCGTTGGAGGGCAAACCCCCGGCCCTCCCAGCAACACCCAGGTGTGCCTTTGTGGTCCCTCCTTCTGCGCCACACAGCAGTGGGCAGCTGGGTGGCACTGACCCCGCTCGCTCTGGGAAGGGCCCTGGCCACTAGGCCCGGGCCATGGTTCGGCCCTGAGAACCAGCCGCGCCCCAGTTGAGGGAGACCATCATGCAGGTGTGGGCTGGCCCCGCGGTGCACCAGCCTCTCCCGGGAGGGAGGGAGCTCTCTGCTACCGGGGGGTGTGCAAACCCACCCTGAGGCCACGCGCCCCGCGCGCTGCTGCGAGCTTCCTGCCCAGGCTGGAAAGCTGACCTGGCCCGTCTCCAAAGGCCTCTCTCAGCCCGGCCGCCCCGGTTTCTTCCTGTTTATTACTCGCTTCATGAATTGCCTGCGTCAGTCCTCGCGGAAACCTGGGGCGGGGGGGCTGCCACTGCTCCTGGGGAAACCAAAGCCCGGAGAGCGTGCGCCACCTGCCCAAGGCCACACAGCGAGTGCGCACCAGCGCGAGGACGTGCACTCCTGTGACTGCGCGTCTAGTCGCTGTTCCGCCGGTCCCCCCAGCAGGGCTGGTGGCACAGTCCTCATCCTGCCGACTTAGTGACCGAGAAACACAGAGTCAGTGGCCTGCTGGGGTCATGGAGGGCACCAGGGCGTACCTGGGGCCAGGGTCCAGGGTTTCCCTGTTGACCATATACCCGGAGTTAGAGACGACCCTCCTTGCTCCCCTGGCACTAGGGCCCCCTCGCAGCCCCTGCTACACTGGAAATAGCCCCGACAACCTGAAACAGCAAACGTGGCGTCACCCTCAGCATTTACCCCACGCTTGCCGCGTGCCGAGGCCTCGCTAGGCCTAGGCCCTTGGTACGACTGTGTCTCTGATAGACAAGCAGGAGGCCCGTCGCTGGACGTCCTCCGTGGCAGGTGCCAGAGCCTCGGAGTTCCTGCACGCATGGTGCCACCCGCTTCCCCTCCCTGCCACCATGGACAGCCCCCACCCCCACCCCCGGCTGGCCTGTGTCAATGGCACCACCTGGTGGCCTGTGGGAACACCCTCGCCGGCAACGGCTTCCTGCTCAGATTGCTTCTTTCCCTGCCAGGCCAGGGGCTCACGAGGCGACGTGAGAAAGGGGTGGGGGTGGGGTGGGGTCGAGGGCAAGGCGGACCAGGAACGTGCCGTGGGAACGGGGCTCCTCCCTGTTCTAACAAGCCGTTGTGGCCGGGCTCACTTCCTAAACCCCTCCTGGGGAACCATCGAGGGGGCCAGGGATCGGCTACCAGGCAAACCGGCCCCCTGCCTCGCAGTGACAACCGTTCCGGGCAGGGCTCCCCACGGTGAGCCCTGTTAAGGGACGATCAGTCTCCCGTGAGGCTAGTTCATGCACTGTCGCCCCTCCCCCCCCACAGTCCTACGGTTCTGTGGGGCATATGGGGTGCCTGTGGCAGCCGCTGATTATTCAGATTCCTGGCCTCACCCCAGAGATTTCGCTCCAGGAGGCTTCGGGAGGCCAGGGGATCTGGGTTTTAACAGACTCTGGTTCTCGCATTTGAGAAACCGCCCAAAGCACTTTCGGAGGCAGGATCCCTGGGGGCTGGGGGCCTGGTGATGGGCAGCCTGGCCACCGGCCAGGGAGAGCCCTTCATAGAGACTTGCTCCTTCCTCTCTCCCCTCTCCAAAGCCAGCATGGAGTCCTGGGACTCTAGAGCGAGCCCCCTCAGCTGGCCTTACCCCCTAAGCCGGTGGGGACACTTTCCTCACCTACAGTATGGAAGGCGGTGAGCATCCACCTCGCGCCTGCCGCGTGCGGCCTGGATGAACCGTCGGAGTGACGGAGGCGAAGGCCCTTTGCGAAGAATGAGGTGGGGGTGGTTGGAAGGAGCTGTCCCACCATGAAACTTCACTGAGCCCCTCTCCTTGTAGGTTTCTTTCTGAGGGGCTTGGGAGATTCAAAGAGAATGACAAGGGTCTGGCAAGGGGAGATGGGGCAGGTACAGCTCCCGATGGTGCGTCGTTATGAATGAGGGAACCTGTGGAGGCCGACAGTTCTGCGATGGGGCAGCATGGGGACACTGGGGAAGGGTGGGGTGTGGGACCAGGAGGGGCAGGAGAGGGAGGACCCCCAGGCAGAGTGGAGTGCAGTCTTGGATCTGGCCCCATTAAGGCTCCGGAGGCAGGTGCAGAGGCCGGTGGTGGCAGGGGACTCTCCCGGAGACTGCCACCAGCTCCGCTCATCTCCTGCTCCCCCCTCTCCTCTCTGCCCAGCAGGGTCCTCCCCTCCCTCTTCCCTCCCCACTGCCCCGGGGCTGGGCCAGCTCCCTCAAACCCCCATGAGAAATCTGGGTCACAGTCCGGAGGCCTTAGGTTCACAGACGGCAAAGACCCCAGGCCAGTGCCTCCAATCCCCATAGGGGGTCCAGAAGCCCCTCTGGTGACTGACTCACAAGGAACTCTGGGTCACGTGTTCCTTCATTCAACTAACCTCTCTGGGGCATTGTTCGGGGCCAGGCCCTGTCCCTACACACTGTCTGTCTAGGGCAGAGCGTGCCACCTGCACATCTAAGCCACAGTTCGGCGGAAACCCAGCGTGATGGGGACACGAGCCCACAGCAGGCTGAGCCTGCCATGGAAGCCGAGGCCACAGCACTCACAAAGGCTTGGTGAGGGGCTCCCAGGACTGGAAGAGGGAGGGCAGGCAGCTGGGGCAGGAGAGGGACCTCGGGGAGCCAGGCTGGGAAGCCTCTCTCTTTCCGCCCTCTCACGAAACCCCCTTCTGCCTCCAGGGTCAACAGTCAGATCCTTAAACCCATTTATTTTTCCGATAAAAAATTCCTGGTATTGCATCTGGTATCCACTTCTCCTGTTTCCCCCTCACGGGCACGGCTGCTCGGGGCACAGTGGCCCCGGCAGCTTCCCGGCCGTCCTGGGAGCCTGGCCTCGCCGCCGACACGCGTGGTTTGAGTGGAAAGTCTGCCCAGGAAGGCACCCCGTTTGGAAGCTGAGCGCCTGCCACCTTCACCGGAGCGAAACCCCACTCTCCACAAACTTCCCTCGACACTGGAGAGACGCCACGGCCTCTGCAGGACCAGGAATCTCCAGGAGATTGGCAAGAACCACAGTCAGGCCTTTGAGCGGATAGAAAACGGTTAGAAATCCGCTGGGTCCTCCCCTTCGCATCTTCTGACCCTGAAACGTCCCCCGGGCCACAGCAGGGAGCAGCAGCCTCCGCCCCCGGAAACTGCCCACCTCTGCTGAGGACCAAAGGAAAGTGTTCTCAGGCGTTTTTCATCTAACATGGGCCAGAGGGGCCGTAAGCAGCAGCCGCCTTCCCGGCCCGGGACGGGCGTCCGCGTCACGGCTCCCCCGTGTGTGCCCTGCCGGCGTGACTTTCCCTCCCTCTCGTCCCACCACGCTCTCCTGGTCTTGTGTCAGCGCCTTCTGGATGGAAGATGAGACGCATCAGGCCACGGCCAGCCCGGAGCTGCCCGGGCACCCAGGCTGGGCTCCTTGCGGGACGCAGCCGACCTCAGAGCAGGCGGGAGGCCCTTTGTCCCTGGCCGGGGGCCTGGGCCTCGCTCCTCCTCGCTCACAGCCTTTCTGCCTCCTCAACACCCCTCCCCCACTGTGGGGAACCGACCACTGCTGGGCCTGGGTGGTCTGGGGGTGTGTGAGGGGGTGGGGGGTGAAGACCCAGATGTTGGACCCCTTCCACCCGCTCAGCCACCCTGCCGGGCAGGTTCTATCGGAGTCGAGGGAACAGGTTCAGAGAAGAGAAGTCACTTTTCTAAGGCCACACAGCCGTCGAGGGCAGACCTGGGGTTTGGGTCCCATTCTGCCTGCGCACGAGCACTGCCTTCTGACAGCCTTTGGGGGTGTCTGCGCTCCCGGGGCAGACTGAGAGCTCTCTGCAGCCGTGTCCCCTCCCCCAGCCCCTCGCCTGCTCCACCTGCGGCAGCCCCCGCTTCCCAGGTGGTGGCACCTGCATCTTTGCAGGTGCTCTGGCCAGACACAGGGCAGGATCCGAGATTCCTATGTCACAGACATCCTCGCAGGGACACAGGTGTGAACACCAAGGGGGAAGGGAGGGGACTATTGTACAGTCCCGGGGACCAGGGGCGAGTGGGCCGAGGCCTCAGCTCTGCTTCTGGGCCAGGTGAGGAGGGTGGGAGCAGGAAGCCTTAGCGGCTTGGGGAACGTGGGGAGGAGTGAGAGGGTACCCAGGGGTGAGCAAGGGTCGGGGACAGGCTCAGTGGGCCATCTAGGTCACCGCCCCTCTCCACAGAGGTCTCCCCCTCCCGCTTTCCCTCCTTCATCCTTTTTCGTCCCTCCCTTTCGAGTCCTGTTCCACCAGTGCAGCCCCAGCCCTGGGCCCTGGATGTACAGTCTTCCTCGGAGTTTGCACCCCAGGCCCTTCTGCCGGTTCCCAAGCAGGTCTCTGTCCTTCCCACGGGTGGGGACAGGGGTGTGTGGCTGCAGGCTTCCTTTCTCCCTGGTCCTGTCCATTCCCCCAAGCTGGCTTCCAGACCCTCCCCCATGGAGGGCTCCTGCTGCAGTAGCTCCCTGGTGCCCAGTGTGACATGGCCCCTCCCGCACTCTGGACAGAGGCCTCTTTTCAGGTCCCCCATTTCCTCCAAGTTGGGGGTGGGGCCGACCAGCAGCTGCTGCACCCCGCTATGCCCCAGGAAGCCCCTCCTGCCCCTGGGGGGTGTGGAGGCCAACCCCTACACGGGTCCTTTTTCTCAGTTACCCGTGATGCTGACTAATGTGCATTTCCCATATGACCAAGCCTGAGCCTCTCCCTTCCCTGGAGAGGTGGCCTGTAGGGACTCAGGCTGCTTTAAAAGACCCCCTCCTTGTCCCCTCCATCCCACTCTCATACCAGCCCCTTGCATCACTGGCTGAGATCGTCCACTGGCCATTTTGATTTAGAAAAAGGCTTTCTCAGGCTCTGGGTGAGGAAGCTCGACGTGTAGGAAGGATGACACTCAGGCACTAAGCATGGCCCGGGGAGGAACCAAAACCACCTTCGTGGCACACGCATCAGGGAAAGACCTAGGGAAGGGGCAAGGAACTGCACCCGATGAGGACTCGGGGGGCCTGTGGGCCCTTTACACACATGACCTCACAGCCCCCGCGAGGGACACGGTTCCCCTTTGAACCCGGGCTGAGAGAGGCGAGTCAGCCGCCGAGCCCCTCTCTCCCCTATCACCTGGCCGTTGGCAGCACAGAGGAAGCTGGCATCTGAGGCTTACACAGTTTTGTGGGGCCTCCCCTTGAGCAAAACAACCAGACTCGCAAAGCCAAACTTAGGGGTGACGGTGAACGTCAGGGTCCCCTGCTAATGAGAACAGAAATGCTCAAGTTACAAAGTCTGAGAGGCTGACAAGTAGCATCGGCAGCTCAGGAAAGGAACGGGGTACCCTGTGCTGCCCGCCGGCCGCCTCTGCGACACGGTCCCTGCGAGGTCGCACGCTCTCGTCGCCTCTGTGTCCCGCAGGGATGCTGGGCAGTTCCGCAGAGAGACTACGGACCTGGGCCAAGTCTCCTTCCCGGAGGAGCAGGAAGAATCCCGGGCCTGTCGCGTGTCCTCACGCAGAGACCAGCCTTAGAGGCGACCCGACAGGCGACTGTCGTGGCCCAGGGCGGCCCCGCCGCGCCCGCTGCAGGTGCTTAGCAGGCGCGCTGTGTCCCTGTGCCCACGCTGTGTCCCTGTGCCCACGCTGTGTCCCTGTGCCCACGCTGTGTCCCTGTGCCCACGCTGCTACTTCCCGGCGCGGCAGCGGGACGCCGAGGCCGTTTTCCAGCGCCTGCACCGACTCGCGCTTCTTTATCCGTGGCTCCTGGGGCTGCTCCCGCGGATGAACGAGGAGGGAAAAGGAGCGGAAGGAGACCTGACTGACTGAGACGAAAATGTCTCACACTCATCCACGTCACAGAAGCGTGAGACCACGGGAGCTCACACTGCAATTCGGTGACACACGCCGAATCGGGTTTGCCTGGAGGGCACCGACCTAGGGGCGCATCCGGCGGACGGAGCCAGGCGCGCCTCGGCCCTTCCAGAGAGAGGGCCCCGAAGAGCAGGCAGCACCTAACCTCCTGCTAGTTTTCCACCTCGCTCAGAAGGCCCAAGCTTCCAGAAACAACCGTCCCCGCAGGCCTGGCCTCTGCCTTAGAGGAACCTGAGTCTGCACTCGAAGGCAGGAGACCTGGGTTCAAGGCCCCGCCTGCCACTCCTGCCCTTGGGGCCTAGGGCAAGCCCAGGGCCCTCTGAGTCTCACCTCCCTCCTCAGGGAGGTGACAGCAGTTCATATTGTCCCGCCTGGAAAAACAGATGGGGAGAGGAGAGGTCCTGAAACTGCCTGTGACCTGTGACAGCCCCTGGCGGGGTATGGGGCTACCTCCCTGCAAGGCAGCAGCTTCCCTCTGGGGAACACCACCACCTAGAGTTCTGCTGGGGTCACCCAGGGGCCTGGTTTGGGGAGCTCATCTAGCTCCCCAGCCATGGAGAAGGGGTGCTATTTCTGAACGGAGCTTCCGAGCCACACTCCGAACTGGGCTGTGGTTTACCAGCAAGCCGGGCCCCAGAACCCCCGCCGCCCTGGCCCGCCTGCCCCTGCCCACCCTGGGCACTCTGCCCGCCGGCCAGGCCACCTCGGCGGCCAGGCTGGAGGAGGAGAGCCGGGGAGGCCTCCTTTCATTCTCTCCCTCAGACATGATGGCTGGTGGGAGACTCCACCTCCAGCTGTCAGCGCTCCAGCCCGCACTTTGCCTCCCACTCCAACGTGCTGGACCCGGTTCCCTTTCATCCCCGCATCAAACGTCTGTTTGATCCGCTCTTCATCCATTTTCCTCAAATGCGGCGATTTGGGGATGCTCTGAATCTGGCAGGACTGCATGCGCTGCACCCTGGCAATATATCAGTGCCCCGAAGGTGACTTCAGGGGATGCCCTGCTCTCCCCCAACCCTTTTATCCCCTCTCCCTGCACCCCCAGGCCCGGGCTCCCTGGCTCGCCCCTTTGCCACCTCGGGTGGAGATCTGGTGCCCCCTGGAGGTCACACAGGTAGAGCAGGGGTGGGAGGGGAGGGGATTGGAGTGGCAGGGGGTGGGGTGGCATCTCTGCGCTGACGTCCTGGATTCCAGCCCTTCTGCTCAGCCTTCCTGACAGCAGAGGAGATTGATTGAATGCTGCTTAAGTGTTCTGCACCCCACGTCTTTAGGAATAAATAAGCTTTCTCATTTGGTAGCAAATCCCAGTTGTACACAGCA
The DNA here is from genome assembly GCA_030015415.1 of Cynopterus sphinx. Lineage (NCBI taxonomy): Eukaryota > Metazoa > Chordata > Mammalia > Chiroptera > Pteropodidae > Cynopterus > Cynopterus sphinx. The sequence continues at coordinate 170,918,781 of CM057380.1, forward strand.
TTTTTTTTTTTCAACCATTTTCTCCCTTGAGCACAAAACCCTGTAGGGCTGGCAGCTCCCATGTTTTCAGAGAAGTCGAGCTGGCGGCTCCCAAGGGATCTGAGAAGCTGTGCCAAGTTCACAAGTTACCGGCAAGGAGGGCCACAGATTGGTTAAGTGATGGCAAAGGCCAGGCGCACCAGGGTGGGGGGCCTGTGGGCGTCAGGGCCAGAGAGCTGCAGGTGGTGGGAGTGGACCCTGGACCAGGACTCAGGACGGAAGCCCTGAAACTCCAAGGGTGAGGAAGGAGGCAGAACAGAGCAGGGCAGAAACCAAGACCCAGCGAGGGGTGCTGGGGGGCAGGGTGAAATCAGAGCTCAGCGACCGCAGTGAGAGAGCTAATCGCCCGCACCCTCCCACCCCAAATGTCTCTACACCCTCGAGCTCACCTACAACCTTCCTCACTCCTCTGAGTCTGCAAACATATAAAGCGTAGAGCCTGGACTCTGTGTGTGTGTGTGAGTGTGTGAGTGTGTGTGAGTGTGAGTGTGTGTGAGTGTGTGTGTGTGTGTGAGTGTGTGTGTGAGTGTGTGAGTGTGAGTGTGTGAGTGTGTGTGAGTGTGTGAGTGTGTGATCAAGTTTTACTTAAAAGCATCTTGCTTGGGGCTGGCGGGCAGGCCTGTGTGGGGCAGCACAGCCTGCTCCTGGCTGGTCAGCTGAGTGGAGGGGGTTGGGGACAAACAAGGCTGCAGAAGAGCAAAGATCTGGGGGAGGAGAGGAGGCTGCCAGGGGGGAGGAGGCAGAGGGCAGGGAGCTGAAAGAAGCTAGAGGGAGGGGCTGGGACTTCAGAGAAGACAGGGGTCCCGGTCCCCACAAGAAGATCGGGGTGTTCCTGGAAGTGGGTGGGGGAGGGGAGCAGGGAGGATGCTGGGCATGTCAACTGGCTCGGGAAGCTCAGTTCAGAAAAGCACCCGTCATAAAAGGCTAAGTTGTCAGGCGCTTTTCTAATCCGTAATCCCCTCCCCTCCCGTTTCACCCTGTCACCTGTCGGCTTGTGGACACCACAGGGAAAAGTGCTGAGAAAAGGAGGGAGGGAGACGCAACCGGGTTCACTAGGAAGGCCGTCTGGGATTCTCTGCTAAGTGGCAACTCAACTCTAGCTCACCTCGCAGCCCCCTCCCCCAGGCGGGACAGAGGAGATAGGGGAGAGCCCCTGGCCCAGGTCTGGAGATGATGGCAGAGGACGGTGAAGGCTGCAGGACCAGCAGTGAGGACCAAGGCTCCGGCTTGCCTCCGCCCCCTCAAAGAAAGTCCTACTGAACGCAGTGGGCTGAACTGTGTTCCCAAAAAGACATGTTCGAGGCCTGACCCCTGCTCCCCTGAATGTGACTTTATATGAAAACGGGGTCCTTACAGACAATGAGTTCCTTTCATCTTGAGCTGCAATCCTCATGGATTGAAGGCGGGCCCTAAATTCAATGTCGGGTGTCCTTATACGAAGAGGAGGGGACACACAGAGACACAGGGACACAGGAAGGCAGGCCACGGGAAGACAGAGGCAGAGACGAGTGATGTAGTCCCGGGCCGAGGCTGGGGCCACCAGAAGCTGGACGAGGCGGGAGGGATCCTCCCTCAGAACCGCCGGTGGGGGCTGACACCTTGATCTGGGACTGCCACCCTCTAGAGCTGTGAGAGAATAAACGCCTGTGGTGTGCAGCCACCCAGTGTGCGGTACTTTGTGATGGCAGCCTCGGGACGCCGATACGCTGAATAAGGAAAGCCCCCAAAAAGGAAAAAATGTAAAATAAAAAGAGAGCAAGGATCAGCTGAAAGGGTGGTGACTCCTTCAGAGGAGGCAGGCAGGCAAGTGATCCTACACCTCCAAGGCCCTGCTGGGAGCGAGCCTTTCACAATGAAGGCCTGCAGCAGGGAAACGAAGCAACCCTTTATGGCAGAGCTACATGACCTTGAGAAAGGTCTGGGCCATAGAGGAGGGCATGACCCCTCTTGGACTCCGCAGACCCGGGTTCAGGTCCCTGCTCCATCACCTTCCTTTTGACTTGGCCGTAATTCACTTCTCTGAGCCTCAGTTTGTCATCTGTGGCGTGGGGATGGCAACCCTGCCCTCCCTGATTTGTTAGGACTAAACAAGAAGACACACACGAGGTCCCAGCATGTGCCTGGCTACTCGCCGCATCTGATGTGGAGTTCACCGAATACCAGTTCCTCGCCTCTGATTAAAGAACAAATAAATAAAAATAAACTCCAAAATGAAACTAAATTCATTTCAAAATCCCTAAATTTGGATGTACCACAACTTTCCTCTTCCTTTATTTGAAAACAATGAGGGTTTTTCTTTTCTAACTTTAAAATTTTTATTTAGAAATTCACATACAGTAAAGTCCTCTGGGGGCTGACAAGTGCATAGAGTTGTGTCCCGACTACCACAGTCGATATAAAGAACCTTTCACTGGCCCCTAAATTCCCTCCTCTGCCCCACTGTGGTCTGCCCCTCCCCAGTGCCCGGCCACCACTGGTCTGTTCTCCGCTCGCCCTTCCCGGAGTGTCACAGACAGGAAATGACTTGGCAGGACTGATGGGACGCCGCTTCAGAAACGAGGCCATAAAAGATGATGACTTGCTGACCTTCTTCCTCTCCTCGCTCCCCCTCCCTCTCTCTCCAACCCTCACCTGCCGACTCAGCTACTGTATTGTGAGCTGCTCTACAGAGAGGCCCAGCAACTGAGGGCGGCCTCCAGCCAACAGTCTGCCGGGGACTGAACCCTGCCAACAACCACGCGAGCGAGCTAGGCCATGGTCCTTGCCCAGCCAAGCCTTGAGGTGGCTGCAGCCTTGGGGACACCTTGAATCGCCGGGAGGCTCGGCTCAGCTGCACCCAGACTTCTGACCCGCAGGAACTGGGAGATCATCCACGTCTGTTGCTCTAAGCTAAGATGCTGGTTTTACCTGCTACACAGCAACAGATAACTAGTACGGCATAGAAAATGCCTGGCGTGTGGCGTGCACTCAGGAGGTGGCCCATGATACCCATTCTGGGCACACGAGAGAGTTCAAAACACTTAGCAAGTTGAAGAATATAAACCTGTTCACCAGGCTCTTGACATGGCCCCTTAACCAGGAACCTGGGTCCTTTGCCACTTTGTAGAGTCATAAAACAAGTGCATTGACACAATTAAGAGTCCAGAGGAGAAAAACATGTACTGTGTGTTACGGCTGGATGGGACGATGGGGCAGGGGGTCCAAGTACATAAAAGTATTTGTTTATATTAAACAGAAAAGGAAAACCTAAAAACTAAGATCACAGAAACGGGGAAAGAGGAAAAGTGTAGAGAAGGCAAGGATGGAACTAGACTTCCCTAATTACACCTTGTTTTTCAATTTTGACTGCAGAAACATGCAAATGCTCTATTTAATTATAAACCCAAACTAAAATGAAATGATAAAATTCCCTACAAACAAAAGCAAAATGAAACAAATAGATGTAACTATATAAAGTTGATGGCTCAACCACTCAGGAGCCATTTCACAAGTAAGTCATTTCACCGCTCATCCCTGATGAGATAGTTGAAAGATTAAAAAAAAAAAGGCAAATTAATCTTAAATTGTTTTTGCTAATCCTATGGTTAGCAATAATATTGGTATTTTCCTGAAATATATCACATAAATTAAATGTACTATTATATTATATTGTATAGTATGTCTTACATGTAAATTATTTATGGATAAAACAAATAAGTAATGATGTTAATGGCTACAGGCACCAAGATTTTCAGCATGAGAGGAAAAAGAAACAAATGTGAAACCAAAAAAAATGAATAAAAACTCTATCATCCTAAATTTAAGCTAGAAATCTAAGCATGAACTCATTACCCACCTTCTCTTTAAAATAAAAAATATTTCCAGCTCTTTCCACTCAAAGAGGGCCTAGAAACTAAGAACCGGCCAGTAACAAAGCGTTCGGCTCCCAGATTGTGGTCTCTAAACACCATGTCCCACTAAAGGGAGTTAGGGCCCCTGGTGGATCCCAAGTCCGAGCAAAAGGGAAGACAAGATGAGCGTGGAATGTCTGGTGGTACTAGAAAGCAAGAAAGCTCTCAGACTATTCAGACGCTTCCTCTTCCCTTGCTAATTTATAAAATACTTATTGGCTTTTTCCTTCCTTTTTTTTCATCAAAAGGACACTCCACAGATGTGAACAAAGTCGGTTGCCGGGAGCAGGCAGACCCTACCTGGGCTGGGGCGCTGGGAGGTCAGGCCACAGGTCAGGAGACTGGGGTCAGACAAAGGGACTGGAATAATGGGAGACGAGTTTCTCTCTGTCGGAGATGGGAGACACAAATACGGAAAGGCAAAGCTAGAACGGGGCCTGCAGCACTGGGCCGGAGCTGGAGGTAATGCTGAGAACTCGTGGTTTTTAACCGATGGGAGGGGAGTGATGAAAACACACGATTGTCCAGCCTCGTACCCTTTCCACGAAGTAGTACATTATCACGGAAAGGTAGACTGCGACTAACTGAAGTTGTACCAAAGCAACAATTAAAACAATAAACGAGTTATAAATAGTAAGCCAGCAAACGAGATATAATAGAATCGCAACGATATTCAACTGTGCCCAAAAAAAGTCAGAAAAAGAGGGAAAGGGAAACAGAAAACAGGACCGACAAAAAACGAATATCGAGAGGGTAGATTTAAACCTCAGCATATCAATACTCACGCTAAATATGAGTATTTTAAACATCCAAACGCAAAGAGCAGAGACTGTCAGGATGAAAAAGCAAGGTCCAGCTCTGCGCTGTCTCTAAGAAACACACTTCACACGTAAAGACACAAAGAAGCTAAAAGTGAAGGCTGGGGAAAGGTACACTGTGCTATCAGAAACCAAAGCCACAACTGGAGGGACCTAATACCAGACGCAGTAGATTCAGAGCGAACGGTATCACCCGGGATGAAGACGGTGTATAACAACGATAAACGGGCCAGTTCACAGCGCTCTTAAATGTCTGTGCTCCTAACAATGACCTTCAAACCGCTTGAAGGAAAAGCTGACAGATCTGCGAAGAGAAAGAGACGAGTGGACAATTTAGCTGAAGACTTCGATACCCTCCTCTCAATAACGGGTAGAGCAGGTGGACGGAAACCCGGTAAGCAGTTAGAAAATCTGAACGTCATCCACCAACTTCGCCTCATCGACTTTCATAAAACACTTCGCTCACCAGCAGCAGGACGCACATTCTCCCCAAGTTCACAGAACGCTGACCAAGACGGACGATATCCAGGCTAAATCCCAATGCGCTTGCAAGGATACAAATCACACAAACTAGGGAATTAAACTGCAGACTTATAATGGGAAAGATCTCTGAAAAGGCCTAAATATTTGGAAACTAAATAACATACTTCTAAGTAACCCATTGGTCAAAAAAGAAATCAAAAGAGAAATCCGAAAGTATTTTGAACTAACTGAAAAGGACAACACATCAAAACTTACAAGACTCTTAGTTACAGATTTTTTGTGGATGCTGAGCAAATCCCCCTCTGTTCCCAGTTCCCAGTTTTAGGCTTTTAGATCACGAATGGGTGTCATGTTTTGTCAAATGCTTTTTCTCTATTAATTGATACGATTTTTCTTCTTTAGCCTGTTATATTACTCAATTTTTGAATATCGAGACAGGCTTCTATGTGTAGAATGCATCCTCCCTGGTTGTGGCATTTAATCCCTTTTTATAAACTGCTAGATTTAATTTGTTAACATTTTGCTGATGAGTTCTCTAAGTTCATGAGAAATAGTCTTCATGCCATCGTTGTTTGATTTTCATATATCAGGGTAAAACCGGCCTCGTAAAATGAAAAGTATTCTCTCCTCTACTATTTTAAGTGTGTGACGTTTTCATTAAATGTTTGGGAGAATTCTCTAGTGAACCCACCTGGACATGGAGATTTTTTAAATGGGAGATTTTAAATTATGAATTCAATTTCCTGAATGGTTATAAGACTTTTCATCTTGGTTGGGTTTGGGCAGCCCGGTTTTCAAGGAACTGGTCCGTTTCATCTGAATTATTGATTTATGGGTGTAAAGCTGTTCACAGCGCTCCTTTCTTAGCTTTCTAATGGCTGTCGGATCTGTACTGATACTCCTTGTTTCATTCCTGATATTGGTAATTTGTGTTTTCTCTCTTTTTATCTTGTCAATCTTCCCAGAGGCCTATAAATTTTATTCATTTTTTTCAAAGAACCAGTTTTCATTTCATTGATTTTTCTCCTTATCATACGATTTCTGCTCTTTACCATTTCCTTTCTTCTGCTTGTTATGGGTTTATTTTGTTCTTTTTTTACTTTTCTGAGATAAGAACTTAGGTTGTTGATTTGAGACTTTCCTCTTTTCAAGTATAAGCACTTCACGCTATATATTTCCCTCTCAGTTCCACTGGGCCTGCATCCCACAAATTTCTATATACTTTCATTTTCAGTTCTATGTAGAGGATTATTTTTGAAAGTGGCACCATGAGATGTTTGGAGGAGACAAAGACAGCAATTTGCTCCTCCCTGAACAGCACAGAGTGTTGCCAGCAAGTGGCATAAATATTCCTTCTCCTCCCTCTCCCTTTGTGCTGATGGACAAAGCCTTAGCGGGTAGTGGAGCCAAAAGATGGGAAGGGTTTGGGTCCCAGAATCACTGTACGGAGAAAACCACGAACCAACCGTGAAGACTCATATTTGTCTGTTTTATGGGTTAGAAACATGTCTTTTGTGTTAAGCCATTAAGAGTCTGGGATTTATTTGGCAACAACAGCTAGCCTCTCCTTGCTGTGAACCTCAAAAACTCAGCATTGCAACTTGAAAGACACCCTCTGATAACCCTTTAGGGACACGGCATCCGCGAATGTACGTGCACTTACTCATTTTGTCAGTCAATTCTTAGTTTACGGCCTTGTTATACATACTATACTGAACACACTAAAAAAAAATAAAAATGAAAATAAAATTTAAAAAAGGAAGATTTTGGACGTAAGACCTGATCCGAAATCCCAGTTCACCAGCGCTTGGGAGACTCCAAACCACAGCCTCACAGCCATCACCTCTGACAATGCCAGCCTGGACGTCTGCTTTTCCCCCACTCACATCTGCTGAAGACTCGTGTCTGGAGAAATGAGGACCCCTGCGCTGTGTCACCAGGCTGTTCTGTTTCCTTCGTCCCTGTGATGGGCACACAGAGGCCTCAGGGAGAAGCCGATGCTCTTGGTTACTGAACCTGTTCTCAGCTCTTTATGCTTCATTTTTGCAGTCAGGGAGGACGGGGTCTGAAACCACATACAAAACACGACCCCAAATGCCTCTCGGGGTGTCTCTGATGAAAACACTGCTCTAGTCTTGGACCTCTCTTATATCCTTTGCTGGATCTGTCTCGCTGGCCACTCTTGTTCAGTAAAATGTACCCATATTCAAAATAGAGAGCAAATGGTTATATTTTTCAAAGCTAAACCTCCTCCCCACCAGGCCAAACGAGGGCATTTCCCCCCATCTTTTCTCTCTGCACTTCTCATATTAAAGCTATTGAATCTGAGCTCTATTAACTCCTAACTGCTTTATAAGCTCTGATTTATAGAACGAATTACCTACATGGCACTCAAGAAGGAACTTGCCTGTCAGATAACACTGGAGTTTGATTCCAGAGCCCTGCCCCCACGCCCGTTTAGTCATTCATGGCATGGCGAGATGCAGAGGCCAGAGCAATTTCATCAGCCCTTGGCTTTCACGTCCTGCGAGCCTCCTTCTCCCCAGACCAGACCGCTACCATAAATAGACATCACGTGGCTTCCTTTTATGATAAGGTCAGAGCAAACGAGAGCACTGGGAGAAGCCGCTCCGAGAGGCAGGGCTCTGAGTTCTGGGTCCAAAGCCTGAACAGAGCGGGTCATCTTGCTGGGGGGCACAGGGCTGGCTCAGAAAGGAGGGAAGGCAGAAGGATGGGCTTCACCTCCCAAGGCCGGGCCTCTGGATGTCGGGGTGCTCCCCTGATTGCCAGTGGTGGTCTCTGCCCTCAGTCGCCTTTACTCCTGGCGATGAGGCCTGCAGATGTCCCCGCTGCCCGCCTTGCCAGGCTCTGTGGCCCCCGGCTCCCTTTCCGTTTCTGCAGCTATCAGTTTTTACTGCTGATAGAAATCATTTCTCCCTTAGCTGAATGCTAACTGGCATTCCCCGCCACCCTCTCATCCAGTTAGTACACGTAGTCCCCTCGTTTTCTCCTCCCCCAGGGAAAGGTAGCTGAGTAGAGAAAGCCTTCCAGAAAGACAAGGAAAGTGGATCTTGCAAAATCGCTAATTGGAGATTGCTAAATCAGAGGTTAAGAAGTGCTCAGGAAGAGTGGGAGGAGTAGGTTCTAACTCTGCATTTCATAGTTCCACGAGTGTCACTGACCACAGGCTTGCTGGCTGCAGTGCCTGCAAGCTATACAGGGTGCAGACTCCGTAGGGAGCCCCACGAAGCCAGTGGGGTCTGCTTGAAACATAGACTGAGAGCATCTTCCAGGTGCCAGGCACCAAGACAGGTCCTAGAGAGGCAGACACCTCTCTAGGTGTCCTGAATGACAAAGACACTGTCCCAGGAGACAAACTGGGGTCTTCATTCAATGCGACCAGAGCAGTGGCAGAGGTAAGCTGGGACACCAGAAACCCATAGCGGGTCAGAGAAACTTCCTGGAGAAACCCAAGCTGGAGCTCGGCTGCACAGTGATAGCTAGGGGTCAGCGGCAGGGGCATCCAGGGGAAGGGGACAGTCTGTGCAGTCATGGTGCATGAAACGGGGTGGCTCGTGGGAGGAGCTGTGGAAAGTTTGGTTTGGCTGAAGGTTAAGGTCATGTGGAGGACCAGGTCACCTCAGGGCCTGGGTACCCAAGCAGGATTTTTTTTTTACCCACATAATTTCATGCACTTAAGGAAAGTAGCCTTATCAGGGTTTAATTTATATACCATAAAATTCACCTGCTTCAAGTGTACAATTCAGGGATCTCTAGTATATTTGCAGAGTTGTGCGCCGTCATCACAATCTAACTTTAGAACATGTTCATCATCCCCCAAAAGAAACCTCCTGAGCAGGGTTTTGGACAGGGGCCTGGCAGCAGGGCAGAGGGCTGAGCAGGGGCAAGCCTGGCCCCTCATTGAGTCCAGGACACGAGCAATGATCCAGCAGTGACCGTGCATGAGAGCTAAAGATGTGTGGCTATAATGGGGTGAAATTTGCTCCATCTCTTAGATTCTTCTTCTTGACAGGAAAAGAACTGGGTTATGAGCACTCCAGCCACTCTTTTGCCGGCTGGCTATTTAGTGGCAGGGATACAAATCAGAGTTACAGATGCCATATTACAGCAAAATCCAGAATTGTGGAGCATCCGTGAAATGGGAGGAGCACAGAGCACTTTCCATGTTTCATGCAGCAAAAACCATAGCTTGTTGGTGCCAAAATGCAGGTGGCGGGGAGGGGCTCTGTCCCCAAAGCTCTGTAGGGTGACTGAAGTGCCATCACTGTGAGCCGGGGTGGTGAGTGGCCCTGCCTCTGTGTAGCACAGCCCTGTTCAGGACCAGAGAGAATGAGCGCACCTCAGCAGTGGCTTTGGGGAGCAGGTGGGTTTCATCTGAGCATGAAGCTACAATAACTATGTCAGTTAGTTGTTTTTTTTTAATTGTGAGTGAAAAAATAAATTAAACCAGTTTTCACAGGAAGGAGACTCAGTCTCAACACAATCTAGACTAGAATAATGAGCAAAAAGCTCGCCCTCCAAAAATGTAGACATGCATGATAAAATGGAGCCGCACACATAAATTGTTAAGTGCATGGCTGAGTTAACAAGCAGGAAAGCGATGTCCCCCAGGGACCGAAACACAGAAGGAAAAACCCGGGTGGTAATCTCCTGATTTGATCCCACATCTGCCTCAGAGCAGATGAAGAGAGAGGCAGGAGGAGAGTGGAGCCAGTAACCCTGGGGCCTCGGCTTTGGCTTCCACGTTGAGATGAGATGTGGAGACGAGAAATAAGATTTTTAGCCGACAGAAGGTGGAGAGTGGAAGCTGTGATTCCTTGCAAAGCCAGGCTCCTCTAAGGCCTGATCTCTCAGGGAAAGGGCGGGCTAGGAAACCCTGTCTCCTGGCACAGCGGGATGACAAGGAAGCTTGTCTGTCATAGCGCAGGTAAGAGCAGTGGGGGCTTAAAAAACAATCCTCTGAAAAGTGCAAACTGCATGTCTGTGCTTTGAGGGGGGTTTGAGGTCCAAGTGTAGATTGCATGCTGGAGCTTATCTCAACAGAAACAGGATTGGTTCCGGGCGGTTATACCCTGGGCCACCTGGAAGGCAGATGCCAAATGGCTTTAGAGGGCCCTCCTTCTACATCAGGTAACAGAAAAGTCCCACCCAAACAACAAAAAACAAAAAACAGAAAGCAAGCCCCTCCAGAGATGAACTCACAACATTGGAATCGCCAGGGTATGTGAAGAAAGAGCCGATCTTGAACGTGTCCGCAGACAAACAGGAGGATGGAGCCCTAAGTAAGAATGTGAATGATGATTAAAGGCCAAAATGAAAGATTCAAGCTCTTAGGAAAATAACAATACATTATGAAACAAGAAATTTGAACAATTTTGATAGATGGAATGATACGGTGTGCGAGATTCACCTCAAGTTAACCTCAGGGTGGGAGCGGTGGGAGGGAGCATGTATCCAACTAGACTGGCTGTGGGCTGGTACTTGTTGAAGGTGAATGATAGTAAATTCATGGGGGGTTCTTACTCTACCTTCTCTAATTTTACATGCATTTGAAAATTTCCATAATAAAAATTAAAAGACAAACGAAATAAAAAGCTCCAAATAGAACTTCTAGAAATGAACAACATAAATATGAAAACTCAGGACAGGTTTAATGGCAGATTGAAGACAGATAAAGAGGGAACTGGTGAACTGGAACACATAAAAAAAATATCCAGAATTCAAAGTTAGAGAAATTAATATAAAAAAAACTTCAGGAGATTCTAAGAGACACAGAGGGTAGACGAGCCTCTGGAGAGCGATTTGACATTATGCAGTGATATGCTGTGACTTCTAGGCACATACCCTAAGGAAACTTTCGTGCGTGAGCTTACAGCTACGTGTAAGGGTGTCCATACAGAAAAGATGAAAATAAGCTAAATGTCCTTCAGTGGCAGAGAAGGTAGATTGTATTTTATTCATATAACAGATTACGATAGATCAGTGAAAATAAATAAATGGCATCTACGTGTACCTACACGAATGAATCTCAAAAATAAATTGCAGAGGAATAGTTCCAAGTGATCATTTTAAAGTTAAAATAAATAAAACAATGCTCCATGTTGCTCAGGAATACTGACACCTTTAATAAAATGTACTATTAGGAATAAATGGGATTATTACATATGATAAGTCTGAGGATTACTATATCTGAAGGAGATATAGTAAGGCTGAACTTTTATGTAAACAATAACAGGTCGAGAATTGTCAGAATTACCAGAAGTCGAGAAAGCCACTGTGCTGGTTAGAATCATCCAAGAAACAAACGCTAAATGGCATGAGAGAAGAGAGTTCCTGGGGAAAACACCTGTGAAAGGTGACGGGCGAAGGGAGCCTCAGACGACTTATGCAAGTCGGACGCTGTGAAAGGAGAGAGAGAAGGAAGGAGGAAGCTCTGGTTGGGCTGGTGGCAGGCCCCAAGCGAAGATGCCCCAGGGGAGTCTTGCACGGGACGGTGATGTCCTGTTCTCGTACCTGCTAGTGGTAAGTCACTGGCTGGGGCGGCCCAGCGAGGCCAGAGGGGAAATGAGGTTTTGGTGTAAATGCTACAGAGGGTCTGCAGCTGCCACAGTCGGAAGCTCTAGGCTATGCTCCCTGCGGCAGGTTCCTTTGAAGGGGCGTCTACGGGGCACCTGTCCATCCCAGCAGAATGAGACAGCCCTCGGTCACTGAGAGTTCAAGCAGGCAAAAATGCAGATGTTCTCTTCGAGGCCAATGGACAATAACAGATTCCTAGACCCAGAATCAGAGAACACACCTTTCAAAGCACACAGGGCGCTTCGTAGACATCGCGCACGGAGTAGGTCACACGGCCGTTCCCGACCCACGCGAAGAACTGACATCTGGCCATGCTGAAATGAGGTTAGAAACGAATCTTTCACTAGTTTTTCAGATGCAGATGTTTGGAATTTAAATTCGTGGATCACCCAAATAAGGGTCAAAGATGCCACCCCTGGCACCCGTCACGGCCTCACCTGCTTAGGCTGCTTCCTCAGCTCCAAGGGTCCTTCCCTCCCCTGCATCCTGCAAGGTTGGGCTAAAATGCAGCTCCTCCGGCTGTCACTGCCAGTGGCCTGCCCACTAGCCACCCCGCCCTTCCTCCTTACCAGCAGAACCATGCTTTTGTTCGGGATAACAAGATGCCCCATAACGGACCACGACGACAGTGCTAAGTTCCCAGGGCCCCCTGCATCTCAGGGTGTCGCGTGACACAGTTTTGGCCAATGAGACATACGTGGATTTGCTAGGTATCTTTTTTGAAGATGTTTGATCTCTCCATCCACCCATCCACCCATCATCCATCCACCCATCCACCCACCTGTCCACTGGTCTGTCCAGCCACCCATCCATCCATCCATTTCTGAGAGCCCAGAAAGTGGCACGCACCAACCACATTCAGGTGCTTGACATAGAAAAGAGTGATATTTGTCCCCTGCCTTTAAGTAACTACACTCCATGTGGGAAGACGGATAAGGAAACAGCTTGTGGTAAGGGCTATGCTGGAAGTAAAAAAAGAGGAATGAAGTTTTTGATGTGTTAACATTTTCCCTTCTCTTACTCAACCCCTGGCTCCTGGGAGGATGGTAATTTTCAGAGTAAGAACGTAGCAAGAAAACAAGGACCTTTTCACTTTTGGGTGTTAAGACTGACTCTACGTGCGCATGAGACTTGAAACGGAGCTTGGTTCCAGAAAGAAAGGGGGTTCATAAATTCCAAATGCTCCCCTTTAAAAATGAGAATGGAGTCTGGTGGACTTTGGTCGTAAGCAGGGGGTACGAGGTCAGAGGAGGTGACTTGGGGGAGTTCCCATCAGGTAGAGAGGGACAGGGGAGCAGACACCAGGGCCCTGTCCTCACCATCAGGACAAAACAGCAGTGGGCAGGCCCCAGGTGAGCCTGGCACCAGAACACGGGGCTGCCCAGCGGGGACAGCCACTGCGGGCACCAGGACAGGCAGCCCAGAACCACCTGTCACAGGTCTCAGGCAGGAGCCAGGGTCGCATTTGGGAAGAAACTCGGAGAAGGAGCCCGGAGGGGGAGTGTCCCTGAACCACTGTCTCGAGGCGTCTGAGCTAACGGGGAAGGGGTTTTTGAGGCCTGAGCAGACTGAGTTAGCTGTGAATAGCAAGCCCATGTGTTTGTAATTTTTTCCCTTTTTCCTGCTCTTGGCAGGGGTGGGGACGTGTGAGCGAGATGGAATCAGTGGTCGGCTGTTCCTGGTTATATTTCCGTGCGCTTCTGCTTACGGCGTGCAGATGGTTACCCCGGACAGAGGCGTCCAAGCTGGCGGGCCTGGGAGCGGGTGTCGGGGCCAGCTTCACGGTCACGTCCACAGCGGCCACACAGGCCCTTGCTCAGAGGGTCCCGTGCTTGGAGTTATAGGCTCTGTGGTCACTGTCTTGAAATCCTTAACAACTTTACCTTTGAATCTGTGTTTTGTAAGAGAAGTCTGATGGGACAGTGGATGTTTGGGGGCTCGGGGCCCCAACTAACAGGCCGTCCCGCCTCTCACTGCCTCCTGGGACTAGCCTGTTCTCACTCACCTGCTCCCGGCCTCCCCCTTTCCACCCCAGCCCTCAGCCCAGGCTGGCGACTGGGGAGGGTAGGTGGTGGGGGCAGAGGGGAGGCGAATTTGTTGCCGTGACCCTCAGCTCCCAGCAGGGGCCTCAGGGCAGGCATGGTGGCAGCTGTCCTCACTCCGGGCTGGCTGTGCCATGGTGTGTCTGACAGGCAACTTGGTGGGGAGGAATCTATGCCCATCCCTTATCTGAGCACCAAATGTGTCCCTGCACAGAGGTCGCGTTCCCTTGGGTTTCCCCATCCAGCACGAGCTAGGCTGGCAGGCCCGTGGGAAGGGGAGATGGACTTCCTACCCCCAGCCAGGGCACTTGGGGTCCAGTAGCAGGCAAAAGGGAGGACCTGGAGGCCTCTGAGGGTCTACACTTTCCTTCAGGGACCCTCATGCCAGAGGAAACCTAACATTAAGTGGCAAGTAAAAACACAACAGGCCCCAGAAGGAAAACACTGTGTGTTCGTATGTCCAACGGCCCTTTTTCCTCCTTTGTGAACAGGAGGCCGCGTTTTCATCGCCCACTGGCCCCCACCAAGCGTGCTGTCAGCCCTGGCATCAGGGGAGCTCTACCGGGAAGGCTGTCTGCTAAGCCTCAGGCCTTCCAGTGGGCAGGCCGGCCAGGAAGCAGGCGTCCATGGCCGAAACCCGAAAGGCGTCACCCCGTTTCCTAGTCTTCCTCAGCTTCGCAATCCAAGTGGGGCTCCAGAGTAGCAGTGCTGAGGCCTGCTTCTGCCTCTGGGGATCATCATGTAAAAACTGGCCAAATAAGTCCAGCCCTTCTCTGCGAAGGCGGTATCAGTCCATTCAGCGAACTTAAAAGGGGCCCTTATCAATGAGCAGCAATCATCTGCCCACGGCCGGTCAGATCGCAAAACACTTTGTGGAGCAAACCCACGAGGGTCACACATCATCCAAACGCAGCTGCCTCGCGCAGACGCAAGCTTGTGTTTGGCAAAGGCGTGGAAACCGTATGTGACCTGGACGGGGAGGGAAAACCACAGGAAGCTACAGGCAGCTGCTTCCTTCCCACCCTCCCTGTCCAGCCCCGCTCGCTGTCTCACCAGGTGGCACTCCTGGGTGAGCTCGGATGGAGGACAGGAAATCGGGGAAAGGGAAGAAAAGGAGCTTGCTGTTGCGATTCAGCAAAGTGCACGCCTTCCTCTTAGATTATTAGGGCAAACACCTTGGCAAGACCCCCCCCCGGCCGCGGTCGGGAGGAAGTAGGAACGTTGGAGACCTGTCCTCAGCCTCCCGCCTGTCTTGACTGTCGTGGGAAAGGAGGTGACACTCCTGGTTGTTTGGGGTCTGGCCCAGTTCGGTGGCCCTCCTTGTATCAGAAGCATTTGGGGCTTTTCTCGGTGACATCCACCCCGGATCATTGCGCCTCTGCTTCCTGACCTGGGCACTTCGGGGGACATTACCTAACTATGTCACCACATTTCTGACCAAGGCAAAGGAGCGGGCCGAGGACGTGAGGCCAAGAGGCTGTGCCCCCACGGCCGCTGCTGCAGAGGTGGAGTCAGGGGACCTGGGTTTTGCCCCGCTTTGCCCCCCGAGGCAATGACCACTTGGGGAAGCCGTTTCTTTCTTTTGTGTCAGATGTCTTATTGGCACAACGGAAATTACAATACCTGTCCCTCCCCATCCATGCTTTCACTCAGGACACACTGCACGCCTACTCGGTGCCAGGCTGGCACGCCTACTCGGTGCCAGGCTGGGTGCTATGAAAGACAGAAAGGGCCCCACCCTGTGGATCCTGCAGCTACAGAGAAACAGATGATAAACACGTGAGCAAATCGGCAGTGTAAAGACTCGAAAAGCGCATGGAGATGACGCATAACCCTCGGCTCCCTTTTCCTCACCCGACTTCCTGTGCGAGGGCAGGTCCTTTCAGCTCCACCACCGGACCCCATCTCCCTGCATCACTACGCAGGGGTCCCAGGGGCTCCTGGGGGTCCCGGGAGCCCTCGCTGGCCTGCCTCTGCCGTCTTGCCCTTCCATTCAGCTCCCCCCACCATGGCAGTCCTGCCCCAGCATCAACCCAAACTTATTCTGCCCCAACGCTCCCACGGTTTTCAGTCCCACAGAGTGACAACCCATGGTCTCGGAGGCTGCAAGGTCACGCCAGCCCGCCCCCTTGCCTCGGACCTCCTTCCTACGCCCCCCTCGTTATTCGCTGTGATCCGGCCACCTGTCCTCGCTGCTCGGGCACCCTGCCATGGAGAAGTGACCTGTGTCCCGCTTAGGCCTATTGGTCCGGCACAGTTATTAAAAGTGCCACTTTCACTCTCAAAGGCCCTGGTTGGATGATGAATGAGACGGCTGCCCTGGCCTCTGCACCAGCTATTATGTTTTCTCTGCTCTGTCTAGCCTGTTCTTTCCCAAGATAGCTGCTGCTACCCTCACCTGCTTCGGGTCTTTGCCCACATGTCACCTTCGGTGATGCATTCCATGACCACGCCATTTACACTCCCCGTCCCCGGCACCCCCATCCTCCTCCAGGCTCGGCTTTTCCTCCCTAGAATCTCTCACCATCTGCCACACTGTTTATTTTTCTTCTTTGTTTACTGTGCCCATCCCTCCCCCACGTAGGCTCTGTGAGGGCAGGCCCTTTCATGTCTTCTTCACGGCTGTATCCCAAGTGCTTAGCACCTGGAGGTGCCCAAGAGAGGGACTGCATGAAGGTGGGGTGCTACTTTGGATGAGGTGGTCAGAGAAGGCTTCTCTGAGGGGCTGGCACCGAGGTAAAGACCTGCAGCAGTTCCCTGTTGCTGCTGTCACAAAGTGCTACAAATTTAGCGCCTTAAAGCAACATAAACGTATTATCCGACAGTTCTGGAGGTTGGAAGTGCAAAGGGGGTCTCACTGGCCGAAAATCAGGGTGCTGGCAGAGTTGCATTCCTTTCTGGAGGCTCTGGGGGAGAATGAGGGTCCTTGCCTCTTCCAGCTTCTGGAGGTCACCCCTTTCCTTGGCTCATGGCAGCTGCCACCATCTTCAAAGCCCGCAAAGTCAGTCACGCCCTTCTCATGATGCCATCTCCCAGGTTCTGAATCTTCTGCTTTTCTCCTCCCCATTTAAGGACCCTATGATCAAGCTGGGTCCGCCAGATAATCCAAGGGAACCTCATTGTTTGAAAGACAGTTGATTAGTAACGTTCATTCCATCTGCAGCCTTCATTTCCCCTCGCCTGGAACATAACATAGTCGCAGGTTCTGGGGGTTAGGACGTGAACATGCTGGGAGGGGGGCGTTATTCTGCCCACCACAGTGGGGGTGCTACTTTGGATAGGGTGGTCAGGAAGAGCTTCTCTGAAGAGTTGGCACTGAAGGCAAGATCTGAAGGAGCCAGCATACGTGAAGAGCCAGAGGAGCTTCTCAGGCAGAGGGATTAGCATGTGCAAAGACCCTGGGGCAGGGGAGAGCTTGGGGCATCAAGAAGAAGGTAGCCCTGAGGGGCTACAGCATACTGAGCAAGGGGGAGAGTGGTCCGAGGTGTTTGGGGAGCGAGGCAGGAATCAGACGGGGTAGAAATAAACGCCTGGTGAAGCTCCCCAGTCTGTGGGGTTTGTCATTGCAGCCTGAGCTGACTACGACACTCGTCGTCTGTGGCATTCCTGGGCTTGAGGCGGCGTCGCTCTGAACTCTGCCTCCGTCTTCACATGGCCATCTTCCCTCTGTCAGTGTCTCTGTGTCCGAATTTCTTTCTTCTTATAAGGACACCAGTCACTGGATTAGGGCCACCTAATCCAGGGGTCCCCATCTTAACTTGATTATATGTGCAAAGACCCTACTTCCAAGATCACATTGGCAGGTTCTAGGTGGACATGACTGTTTGAGGGGCACTATGAACCCAGGACACCTTCAGTTCCTGGCCACCTCTCCAGGCCACCTCCACCCACTCTCCTTGAACTGCCCTCATCCAGAGCCACCTTCTCAGGCAGACTTCTTGGCTGTGAGTCTGCGAACAACTTAACCCTCCCCTCCAACCCATCACCCTTGCCCCAGCCTTTGATTCCAGCTACACTTTTTTTTTTTATCAATAAACCATTCTATAGTGGATTTTCCCAGCGGACTGAATACAGTTGAAACCCTCCAGGTACCTCCTTTCAGGTCCATTTCTCTCCGTAAAGTGCTTATCTTAGAACACCGGGTGGAATCTAAGTTTGACCGTTCAACCAACTAATTAGTACACACACAAGCTCCCGCTACTAAATGCAAATAGTTTCCCTGAGCTGTGGGCTGAGGCCATCCGTCGCCAGGCCCGTGAAAGGAGGAACTGGACAGCGACAACTGGGCTCCGCCATCCTCAGGGGACACTGGGTGCTGCATCCCGTTAGTCAGGTGGCCTGAGAACCCCAGGGGCCCACTGGCCATCCTCCACTTGGGAAAGGAGGTAGTTGGGACCCTGAACGTTTGCAGGACTTCCTCAGGGCTACGAGTATACGATAAAAGGGAGATTCTGGAATCCTGCCTCCACGTCTCTCTCCCATCTCCCACCCTGCCGGGCCTAGGCCGTCAGCACCCACGTCTCGGAAGGACTTCCCACCAGCCAGTCTTGCAAGATGACAGCAGATACGCATTGTGCTTGGCTGTGCTTTCTACAGCCCTCTGGTGAGCTCAGGTCCTAGAAAATGTGCCAGGTACACTGAGCCACCAGGGGCCAGGGCCCAACGGACGTGAGACACTATTGCCACGGAGGTGGGCAGAGAACAGTGAGGGGAAGGACTTACCGGATGTTTAAATTACGGGCACCCCCTGAAACGCTCTGCTGGCTTGGCCTCGGCGGCTCGGCACTGGCGTGTTCCCATCCTTTACGTCTCCTCAACTTGCAAATGACCAAGCAGCAGGAAGTCCATTCCACGGGCAAAGCCATGATTCCCGCAGCAGGCGGACGCGGCGCACTCGGAGAACTGTCATCTCTTTCTTCCTCCTCATTATTGCTGCTGGCGGAGAAGGGAGCCACCGCTCTCCCAGTCACAGAGAGGCACTTGGAAACGTGCTGCCAGAGGCCTCCCTGTCACCAGGAAAGACAATGGAATACATTCTAAATGTTTCTTTCCCTGTTCTGCCAAGCAAAAGCACTGAACCCTGGGGAATTCACTTTACAAGGAAAGAAAATGAGGCCCAGCGTCCCCGGCCTGCTGTCTGTGCCACCTGCGCTTCTGCCAGAGGTCGCTGGCGACAGAGTCCGCACAGGAGGGGCAGGGAACCCCGGCTCCCAGGGGTGGCTGCTGGGAAACACTCTCAAAAGTTGGTATTCTCTGTAGGGGCTCTTGTCCCTTTCTGTTCTGAAGGCGCCTCTGTGTATTCCCATTGAACCTGCACTCCACAGAGGACAGACGGGACCACAAAGTCCCCTCAGCACTGTTCTTGACTTTTCTTTCGTCCCCACAGGACAGGTCCTTAAGGCTCCGAGTGCCTTTGGCCGCACAGCAGAGGACCTGGCGCTGGGCGACCCCCACTAGTGCTTGAAGGGACGGATGCCTAAGCTGTCTCCAGAATGAAGTTCCCATGGGAACGCCCACCGCTCATGCTTTAAAAATTCCTCTTGAAAAAAATTATAAGTTACCAAAGATTGCAGCCAGCAGGAACTTTAGAGCCGGAGAGCTTGGAATTACTTGCTCTGAGTGTATTGCTAAACCAGCAGGGTCATTCTGATCATTGATCTGCAAACCACCTGGATCGGAGCTCAGTGCTGGACCCAGGGCTGGGGACAAGGGTGTCTGACGATGTGGCCAATTTGCCCCACTTTGGGGAGAGGCCAGTATGACTCAGTGAAGAGTCTAAATTAAACAAAGTATAATAAAATATAATCATCTGAAATGATTGCTTTATAATCTTACTTTAAACTATGCGTGTATATTGTTAGGAAAGGGTTTAATAGGGTAAATTTGGGGGCAGTGCCTCTCAGAATGAAGGAAATGATGTTTTGACTCTTGCTATACACACAATTGAGGACCAGAGTAAATCGTTTCAACTTCCACCACTATTCAGAAGGAATGAATATGCAGTATTTATCATCAAACAAGACTTTCAGTAAAAAAAAGTTTTTCTTTCATTAACTAAACTTATGAAACAGTATAATGGCCAAATAGTCAATATTTTTAAAAATCAAAATTTGGCTGTTTAGAAGCCAAAGTATGCCTCCGTGACCAGAATATAAGATTTCTGACACCAGAAAATCATTTCACCATGGTCATCTTTGACCATCTCTTACTAAGTATTCTTTGCACATCGGACTTTTTAAGGGAGTTTAAGTCCGGACCTCACTTGTGCTATTCAGAGTTCTGCAGAGAGGTTTGCTAAGGCATAAATCAATCCTGAATTAAGACCAAGACTCTGACCAAGGCTGAGCTCCCCACGACGAGTTGCACAATATTGATTAAATGCCTTTAAAGAAAAATCACTAAGTCCACGGACGTCATGCAGCACAGACCATCTATGTGGAGCATGTGTTTGCATTTAATTTAAAAAATATTCACATGCAAAAGAAACGTGTTTCAGAATCCTTGTGCTTCATAATTGTGTGGGCCAAACTCTGCTTAAAAGCGCTACCTTCGGAAGACTTTCTGGATAAAGATTACGAGATAATTCATATCTCAATTCCTAACTATCCCCAGATTGTGTTTGCGGTCCCTTTTATTTTCTCTCTGCAAAGTTCTCCATCAGCACCCGTTTCGTAAACAAAGGAACTGGTTGGACCACAGGGGCCACTCACTGGAACCAGCGATAGAACTGGTCTGGTCGTGAGCACAAGCTGTCCCCTTGTGCCTGAAGCCACGGCCCCTGGGGACACCACCGCCACCCACTCATCTGTGTGTGGGACTAAGTGTTTTAGAAGTACTCGGAGTTGAGCAATGCAGTGTCTAAGTGCGAATGAGTTTTAAAAGACTGCCTAAGGCTCCTATCAGGTTTCTAAAACCTTATTTGCTGTTTAACATATAATAAATATTGAATATCAACCATACAGTGAGGTTTTCATGAAAAATATAATCTGGAACTCAGGCTTGCCCGTGAATAAATAACATGCGAAGCGTGGAGTTGACAAATGCTGCCCTGAGTAAGATCCACGCCGAAAGACACAGGTGCAGTTTATACATCAGGTGACCTTTCGCGCCATCTCCTTGCATTTTAGGGTTCGGGACAGTATTCATTAAACACTGTGCAGGTTGTCATATAAGACAGAGGATCACATTATAATAATAATTACGTACATCTATGGGTTGGCATTTTTATAAACCTATAATTTTAGAAAAAATAGTGCTAACCGTTTTTAAAATTGGGACTACATAATAATATCTTGGAGAAGAAGAAAATACTTTGGAAAATGATGTTTTCAGAGGATGAAAAATTTTTTCTTTTCCTCCAAAGTTTTTAAAAATCTAAAAACAACAAAAACAAAAACAAAACAAAACAAAACAAAACAAAGAAACAGTGAGCTTGGTCTAGGAGGAAACCTACAGGTCAACAAGGAGATCCTGGGCAAATCATTTCATTTCTCCAGGCCTCGATTCTTGCTCTCCAAGGTCCAGGGTTCGGCTCACACCGGGGTCTACGACCTAGCCTTTCCCCCAGCATTCCGCCCACCCCCTGAGCCTCACTAGAGAAAGCTCCTTAAATCACGGTCCCTGTCCGTTTAGAGTTGGCCTCATGCTACGACCTTCTGCACAGCTACAAGGCTGCTCCACGGGGCTCAACACAGTTTCACCCAGTGCATCAGTGACCCTAGAAAGCACACACTGATTACTGTGACACGGCAGTGAGGATAAAGGGGCAGGCACCTGTTAGAGGCATCGCCTCTCAAAAGCAGGTTCATCAGACATTCAAAGGGCTCTACCATTTTACCTTTTATCTATCCAGGAACAGATTTAGCAGCATCTTACTTTGCACTGCCTTGCAGACTTTACTAGCAGCAAAGGAGAGAGGAAGAGTGCAAGGAGGGAGAAACCCGTCCTGCTGGATGCGTGCTTCTACTGACACCAAAGGGTCGTTGTGAAACCATCTCGCTTGCCACAGAGATGGAGGAGACGCCTGCTCTGGCTAAGAAAGCCCCACGAGGGGCTGCCCTTAACAGGAAAATGAGCCAACAGCTGGCCGAGTCCTAAACAAAAGTTGGTTTCCCATTGTTTCTGCGTTTAATTCTGCAGGTGTATGTGAGAACGTACCAGCAGTCATAGAATCCCCGCATTGCCCTTCCAAAAAATAGCTTTAAAGGAGGAAAGAAATTAATTATGCTGAAACTGGGGACTCCCCATAGGGACAGCAGTGTGGCCTCACACAGTAGCTCTCCATAAAGTTACTGCATCGTTTCAAAGGGGGGAATGGGAGGCAAGAAGGGCCAACAGCGACTCTCGGTCAAGGTGGTGGGCGACCAGTGGCACTTGGGATTACCCTGAGCCGGGGCTCCTATCCTTTTGTGGGTCACTGGCGGTCGGAGACTCCAGTGAGGGCTCTGGAATGCTCTTCACACGCTGGAATGCTCTGGAATAGTCCACACACGAAACTTCGCACATCCCTGCTCTGTCCGGAGGGCATGGAATCCCAGCTAGAAACGGGCCCTGCTCCCCTCCCCCATCCTAGAGGCCTCTCCCCTTATCCGGAGTCTTAGAGTCTCGGACTCACAAACTCCAATAAACAAAATGTTTGTGACAATAAATCACTTGTTTTCTTCAAGACCGATGTGCTGTCGTCCATCCTTGCCTCCCAGTTCTCCCCACCGCCCATACAGAACCCCAGGCAAATTCTGAGAATAAACCTGTCTGAGACCCAAGCTTTGGTCCCAGTAAGAAGCCAGCACCGACGGAAGGAGGGCAGGGCAGAGATGGTCCGTGAGGGCGTTTGCTGGGTTTATGACGGGCCTGCTGGGTACCTGCTTGGGAGATGGTGGGGGCAGCACGGAGACCCCATCCTTGCACCGCTTCCATTCCAGCAGAGGGAGACACACAGCAAAGGACAAACAGGAAGAGCAGCGCGCTACTTAGAGAGTGCTTACATAAAGGAAAAAGGAATGGTAGAGGGGTGGGAGGGGGATCTTGCTGCTGGAGGGCACAGCGATTTTAAGGCAAGCGCTCAGGGTAGACCTGGTGAGGAGGTGACATTTAGGACAAGGTGCAGAGGAGGTGGTGGAGCTGGTCACATAGACAACAAGGAGAGAGGAGCACCCACGCGTTAAAGAGGACTGGCAGTGTCAGGGCCCAGAACAGAATCTGCTGGGCGAGCTCTCAGAGGCCTACGTGGCTGGAGGGCAACAAGCAAGATCAAGGTCAGCAGATGAGCTCCGAGAGGCACTGGGACCAGTGACACACACCAAGAGGGACTTGCAATGCCGTGTGAGGATGCTGGCATTGAGGGGGAAAGGAGGAGCCATTGCAAGATTCTGAACAGGGCACCATCTGTGTTGAGAACGGATTTTAGGAGACAAAGGAGAAGCAGGGTGACAGGCTGGGGCATGATGGCAGTATTTCAGACGAGAGATGAGGTGGCTCCAAGGGGCCGCAGCAGAAGTGGAAAGAAGTGGACAGATTCTGCATTTATTTCAATGCACAGCCAATGGCATCTCAGGATAGACCGATTCTGGGGTAAGAGAGGAGAGAGAAGAAAGGATGAGTGTAAGGGTCCGGGCCTGAGCGACAAAGGGGTGTAGCAGTCACTGACAGACAGCAGGCCTGCGGGCAAGAAGAGACGTGTTGGGGATGGGGGGGCGGGTACAGTCTGAGATGAACGTGCATCCAGGGATGCTGAGGAGGCGTCTGGGCGCAAGAGGGTGTTCAGGGGAGAGGTTCCAGCCAGAGATACAAAGGCGAGAGCTGTCAGGCATGATCAAAGCCATGCGAAATTGCTGCCAAAGGAGAGAAAAGGTAAAATTAAAAAATTAATTTCTGGTTCATGAGGAAATGTTAATTTCATCCAACGAGAGCAGATCATGAATACATTCATCAGGACTTCACAGAAAATCAAGTTATCACGTGTAAATTTGGTGCGAGCTGGAACACGGTAGACGATACCCTCAGCTCTTAGGCCTCTTTCCCTTGCTCCTTTTCTCTTCTGTATTTAAATCGGATAAAACACTATGTAGCATCTTAGATGGTCTTCGTTGCTGGGCTTGTCGATTTGATTCAGGTTAGAATTATGCCGGCCTCCTCAAATGACCAAAAAGTTTGTCAAATTTTTGATGTCGAATCAGGAAAGGTGAATATAATCTGTTTTAAGATAAAAAATTTGTTTCTGAATATGTTGGTAGATGTCTTGTTTCAGAACTTCCACTGATTTAACAGTTTACACCCCTGGTCAGATTTGATGCTGAAAACACCTGAGGTGAGTAGGAAAGCATCACCCAGGAGGGCTGAGGGGGACCTGTTCCCCACTCACTGAGTGGATGCCTGTCCCACTTCCCAGGCACAAAGACTCATGACCTGCCAGGCTCCCGCCAGGCCCTCTTGTGGTCCTTCTCGACAATAAAGGAGTAGCAGATCGACTTGAGCAGGGTCAGAAAGGATGGAGAAAGGCGGAGGAAGAAATGAAAGCAAAAGGGAGCACAAAGAGAGGTGAGCACGAAGGAGGCAAACAAGAAAGGCCAGGAACAGCAGCTCTGAAGCTCCCGTCACTCGAGACCCCGCGGATCATCGGTGCTGCAGTTGGCACCGGGTAGAAGAGTTTGCATTGTCGTCCCCTGTGCCGCCCGCCAGCAACGCGGAGCCGGGCCCCAGACACGACCAGCGCAGTCTGTGATGCTGCGCACATTTCTGCAAACACTAGGAACGCGTGGACCCTGGCGACAGCTTCCAGGGTGCCCTGAGCACGTCCCCGTCTATCTTTCATCCCACTTCCCTCTCCATAAAAATGAGCCTCCGTTTTACCCCTGAGGCACACAAGTCGTTTTATGAACATATGAACCGGCCAGAAGCCTCTGTGGCTTATTTTGAAACTCCAGAAAAGTAGTCTCCACCTGGAACTCTTCTACTTACCCCGAAGCAGGGTGGTATCTCAGAATCGACCCCCGATTGGAAGAAGAAAGCTAAGGTTTCCCGCAGAGTTACTGGTCAGACACAAGAGACACCTGTCAGGAGCCGGACATGGGGTGTATGAGCAGCAGAGTCAGACCTGGGCTATTGTGGGTGACCTTGGACAAGTCCTTCATCCCCATCAACTTCACCCGTCTGTCTCAAAGGGATACTGTGGTGGGGAAATTCACTCTCTCAGTAAACATTGCTGAGTCACGCATGCAGAAATGCCGTGGAAATCGCAGGGTGCCAACCAAATGAGAGATACTAGTTTTGTTGTTGTTGTTTTTCAGCAGAAGGCACTTATCCTATCGTATCCAAGACCGCAAATGCCTAAGCAAATGTCAGGGGAGGAGGGGACAGCCCTGCACCAAGTCCTCAGCAGGGTTTCAGGTGCATGCTCGCCGGTTTTTAAAAGAAAAAGGGAACAAAGACCTAGTGAGTGCCTGCTATCTATTATCCGCTGTACTTTTTGTCTCTTTTGACCACTGTTGTATCATCGGCACTTTGCAAGGCATCGACCCACACTGTATTCCTTCGCACCTAAGAAGCTTTCAGTTATAAAATGCACCGCTATGTTATACACCACCAAGAAGGAAAAGTTCTGATGATTAAAATATAACTTCCATTGACAGTAAAATTCATCCCAATTTGAGAGATGTTAAAATGTGGGGAAAAGGGGCATTTTGCAATCAATGAAATGCAGACATTCAATAGACATTTTCTGAATGAATACATACGTCCACATAAATGGCATTTCATCTTCTTATATTCCCCTCTAGCTAAAACTAAGCTACCCGAGGGCACAGAATGTCCCGTGCTGCTTGTGTGCCAGCACGGGGCCCCATGTAGAGGCGATCAAAATGGTGGCCTTTGGTGATACCAACAGTGGATCTGAAAATCTAAATTAGGGAGAAGAAAAAAATTATTCCAGAAAGCAGATAGCCGTCTCTATTGCGGGGACAAAACTATAAGCAGAAGAGGGGCAGGAGAATGGGGAGTTGGAGTTAATATCTAATGAGTACAGAGTTTCAGTTCGGGAAGGTGAGAAAGTTCTGGAGATGATGGTGGTGATGGCTGCCCTGAGGAGAGGACAAAGCCAGCCCGGCAGAGCGTGGAGGCCGAGCAGGGTCTCAGGCCTAAGGAAACGCCAACCTCCTCCCCTCCCGTACACGGTGAAGGCACTGCCTCCCATTTCTGGAAATCTCTTAATGTCTGGTTCTAGAGGGAGGACTCGCTCTCCCTATGAATGTACTGCTTCGCTTTTTTACAATTATTCTATGTTTTTATCATTTAAAAAATGACATCTTTTCCCCCAAAGACTTGTTCAGCGCTTGCAGGCAATGCCCTGCCAGGCTGTATAGCTGGCTCCCAGCTTTTGGCTTCACCCCCTGCGCTCCATTTAAAGCCTCTTTCCTTTCTGGCTCTGTCACGACTCCCCATCACACCCAGTTCCCCAGTTCATACCCGGACAGCCCCCTCCGGTGCCCCCTCCTCTAACCCAGCCTCTGTGCCCCTGCCCCCAATGTCTGTCTCAAACACAGATCCACTTTGAACTGCTTCCCTCCTGGGGAACTTCCCAGGTTTCCACTGCCAGACTCTCTGGCAGGTCGGTAAAGGCCCTTCGTAAAACCTGGCCTAATTTCTTTGCTCACTTCCAGCCGCTCCCCTGCTTCCTGTTACCTGTGCTCAAGCCACACCAACCGATCACGGCTCCCAACATGCCACACACTTCAGGCTCTTCCATCCTTTTGTCTTTGCTCAAAGAGCCTGGAATATGGCTCCTCGTTTGTCCTTATCTACCCCCACCCCGACCCCACAAACTGACCCCAGGCATACGAATGCTCACTTTTCCGTCTGTAAAATTCCCTCCTCCTGGAAGCATCTTCTGCCTGCTCTGTCCCCTTAGCACCTTGTATACACCTTTGTCACAGTCCACTGCAGGAGTCAACAGACTACGGGCTGGTCTGCCTCCGGTTCTTACATGGCCTGGGAGCTTAGTGGGGTTTTTACGTTGTTAAGTGGTTGAACAAAAACCTAAAGGAGGAAATTCTGCGACACATGAAAATTACACAGCATTTAAATTACGGTGTCCACAAGTAAAGCTGTGCTCGTGTACTTGGGTATTTCTTGTCCATGGCTGCTTTTCATGCTACAGTGACAGCTGATCTTGCAACAGAGACCGCAGGACTGCGAAGCCTAAAATATTTATAATCTGGCTTTTTACCGACGAAGTTTGCCAACTCCTGGTCTACTCTATGCATTTATATATCAGTTTGCAACTAGACAGCGAGCCCACAAAAATGAGAATACATTGTACTTTCTTGTTTATCTGTAGCCCTTAATATTGTGTCCAGCATGCAGTCGGATTTCAATATTTAATGAGCAAACGCCTAACTCTTGAGTAAAAGCAACGGGCCCTCGAAAGGGAGAACGTGCCGGGTCCCGGTTCACAGAATAAACACCTCCAGAAAAGAAAGGCCAGTGTCAGCTGTGATGGGGTAGTAGACGTTAGCGGGTTCTTTTGTTTTGTTTTGTTTTATGCTACAGCACCTGGTCTCCCCAGGTGGTCTCCCATCCAAGCACTAACCAGGCCCAGCCCTGCTTAGCTTCTGAGATCAGGCAGGATCCGGCTTGTTCAGGGTGGCGTGGCCGTAGACCATGGACTGTGGCTCCACTGAGGTGCAAATCTAGGACCTTCTGTGTGTAAAGCAGACTTGCTAACCACTACACTATGGAACCACATCCAAGTTAGTGTTTTTTGAAGGACGAAAACCGAGATAAGCTGGGTCTCATGAAAAATTTCCAGGCTCACAATTCCACCAATCCTATCTTGCACAGGGTCTCGTGGTAGGAGGCTGTACTTACCTAAGACTTTGCTTAAGATACACAGGGGCTATTTCTTCTCTCGTCATATCTAAAGAGCTGTTTAGTTTCCAGAGTCCCCTCATAATTTGGGCTCACCCTATTTCTCCAACCCCAAATAGGAATTCTCTCCCCGTAGACCAGTTGGCTCTTCATCCTGCCCCAGGCACCTGCCTCCTGCTAAGGCCACCTCTCAAACTCTAAACATCCTTGAAGACCTATCTCAAACCCATCCCTCCTTCCTTGAAGATATCGACTCCCCTAGTCTCAGTGGGAGGGCAGAAACCTAACTCCCATGACTGCCAGTTAACAGACACAGCTGGCCTGGAGTGGGGGGCACTGACCGACCCTCTTACTCACTTTTTGTAATTTTTCACTTCTCTAACTTGCTCCCCTCCCTCCTCCCTCATTTTCCCTTGAAAATGCCTGGTCGTCTCTGCACGGGTCAGAATGGAGCTCTGTCACCAGCGCAGCGGTGACAGATCACCATTTGCTAATGTCTGGTTTTGTCTTTGACACGTGCTCACCAAGACAAGGTGTGGAAAGTGCTGGCCTGGGTGGCTGGGGACAGCTCGGGAAAGGCCAGGCTTCAGCAGGTGCACTCTCAGCCTTGTCTGTTATAATAGAGTTTCCATAACTTTCTTTAAAAAGAAAGAAAAACATGCTCAGCCATGCTTTTCAAAGTCAAGGAACAAATACTGTAAGAACTTTAGGATATATTTATCGAATGCCAGGCAGGATTCTAACTCCTTTATCTGATTAACACATTCCGCCCTCAAGGCTCTCTGGAGTGAGACTTTATTTTTCAGACAAGAACCTGAGGCACAGAAAGGTTGAGTAGCTTGCTCAAGGTCACAGAGCTAGTGAGTGGCCTAGCCAGGCCCGATCCCCACACTGTCTCGGGCAGAGCAAGTCTGTCCATAAAGACGCGAGGACAGCATCCACGGCCACTTGGTAACAAATTTGTTCACATTTGAAAAAATAAAGTGCTGCACCGAGCACAGTCATTTTAAGCAAAAGAGAAAACATTCATCAGTTGTTTAAGCTTTTTCTAACAAAGACAATGAAACAAAAAATGTGTACAGGGGAAGAGGGATGCGGGAAGACAGAAAGTCTGGTGGGGGTGGGCAGGAGAGGAAAAGAGGCCATGGAGAGAGAAAGAAGGGGAGACAAAGACAGACACACACAAAGGTTTTCCTCCCACGCTTCCTGTTTAAGATTTCAGTAATTTATCTTCCCACCAAAAGAAAGAAAACAAAAACCAAAATTCATGGAGACTGGGTACACTTGGCATTTAAATAAACACCCTTCCTTTTCATAATTAGATTTATCTTTAATTCTGAAATGTCCTAATCAACAGAAGCAAAGACCCATAAAACCAACTCATGCCAGCCTCCAAAATAAACTAACTTTTATCTTATAGATAAGAGACTTGTCACCTTTGCAAAATTTAAAATCCTGCAACCTTCACCCAGTGTTCTCACGAGTAACACATATACTGAAGCATTTCTGATTACTCATTGCAGTAGGTGCTTAAGACGCTAAACCCCTGAGAGATACCAAAACTAAATATACGAAATTCCGCATGGAAGTTCTGTGTCTAGAACACAGAAGCTGCAGACATAGCAGGTTTCTTTGGAGCTATGCAGTGCGCATCACCTCCTTTATAACACAGACATTTTTTTTTTTCAGAATATTCTATTGAACAACAGCAACTGGTATCTCCCACTTCATGTTTCCACATCATACTTATTGGCCCTAACTAATTCAAGAATATTTTAAAATAAGTTATATCTCTCATGGATGTTTTTATTTTGACTGTTTATTTCAGAGGTCAAGCTGATAACAGTAATAATAATAATAACAGCTGCCATATATTAAGCACATATTACTGTATCAAAACTAAATATTGTGTATATATTATTTTATTTAATCCTACAATAAGTTTTAGGTGTTTAAAAAATATTGATGCTTTATAAATCAATAATGGCGAAACAAATATTTGAATGAAATTTATGAAGCTTACAATAATGATTTGACAAATTCTGAAGCTCAAAATACATCACACCAAGAAGCTTAAAAAGCAATTAAAAATGCACCCTTTTTGACCACTATGTCGGTTTTCACCTACGCAGTGAAAGAAAAGTTTTGACTGCTGAGATAACTAGTGCCTCCAACAGGCTAAAGTAGCACCAAGAAGCTTATGCCTGTGATTTCTTTTCTCACTGAATAATTTTTTAAAGCTACTTTTGAGCTATACCATTTATTTTATGCCACACACTGAGCCAAGCATCCTACTGGCGTTATCTCATTGATTCAACGATTCAATACGAATGAAATTCTCAGACCCATGCTACACATAGCGAGTGCTCAATAAGCATCTATTATGATCTCATTTAACTTCACATACCTAATCATTCCTAATAAGAGAAAGATTACTGTGCCCCACCACACATGAAGACAGAGTGCTCAGAGTGACCTGGCTAGCCAGTGAAAGAGCCCAGCTGTGGTCAGGTTTGTCCCTTCATATGCTGTCATTTCTCATTGCACACTTGATTCAAGAACATTCTTGGAAAGGATTTGGTAGCTTGTCAAAAAATATATGCACTGTGTCTACGGCCTGGCTACCCTAAACAAACCCGATCCAGTCTGATCTCAGAAGCTAGGCAGGGTGGGGCCTGGTCAGTACTTGGATGGGAGACCACCTAGGAAGACCAGGTGTTGTAGGAGTAAAAAATAGAAAAAACAAGGGATTGTAAACTGACAAGGTCCTTGCAATCTGTGAGGTCAACCAAGGGTTGTTTCTCATATATATATACATATATATATATATTCATGCACTGAATGTAAGTCCAGTTCAGGCAGAGGGCACAATGTAGATTCCACATAGACTGGAGAACACCATGGGGGTTAGAGGAGATCCCGGCGGGGTGAGAGGGGCGGGAGACATGGGGTGCAGTTACCCTGAAAACAGGTCCTACCTGACACAGCTTCTAAGAGGGCTCCTGCCTCCAACACACCTACGCCGAGCGCCAGCTCTGTCCTGATGCTGGGGAATCAGACTGAAGGTAAGTAAGTCCGTGGGGCTGACAGACTCGTGGCCGAACAGACCAAAGACGAAGAGAAAATAACCGCCAACTGGGGTAAGTGAAGAAAGCCGAGGGTGCAGAGCTCTGTGGCTGCCGGGCCCTGTCGGACCATTTCCTGCTCCAACAATTTCGTCGCAGACTGCCACCCCACCTTCCAAGGACTCTGCGGCTAACCAGTTTTCTCAGAGCGTGCCAACCACGCAGTGTTCTTCCTTACACCTGCGGCTGTGGAGGAAGGACAAGACTGTATAAAACTGTCCCTTATGTTACAATCGGGGCTCAGCTTTTGGCTAAGAATCCGCTGAGCCAGTGCCCGTGTCAGTAAACGCCGCTTCCCTGCTTGTAGCCGCGGTGTCCCCTCCTCCCTCTGTTCGGGAATCCCCAACCCTAGTGACTAGGGTTACACCTCTAGACGTTTCAGGAAGCAGCTTCGTATAGTTTTCCTAGTAAACGTTTCATCATCCCATCCCATGGACAAGAAGCCCCTCCTGAGGCCCTGGAAGGTGGCGAGCGCCGATCTAGCATCTTTGACCCCGAAGCGGTCCTGGACCAGAAAACGTGGGGAACCCGCCCACAATGTGTCTTTCTCCCCAGGTTCTCACGCCGGGGAAACGGGCCCTTCTGCCCCTCTCTCCTGAACTCAAACGAGGAGGAGCAGGTGGTGGGAAGGGCCGGCGGGTCTCGAAAGGAGCGGGACGCTCCGGCGGCGCGCGCCCGCGTCCCCCTCCCCGCCTCCCGGGGGGCGCGGCGCTGAGAACTCGGGGGGCCCCGCCACGCCCCGCCGGAGCGGGCACCGAGGGCAGCGCCCCTCGCCGCGTCCCTCCCGGTTCGCTCGCCATCGCCCTCAGCCCCCGGCGCCCGGATTCGGGGTCCGCGGGGCGGCGGGGCTTCCTCTCGCTCGCCCCGGAAAGGCCCCCACAAACGCCGCCCGCGTCTCGGGGGGCGCTTTCGCCGGGACAGGTCGCGCCCCGCCCCGAAGGGTGGGGACGCAGGGAGGGCGCCTCCACACACGCGCGCGCACCCCGCTCTGCTCGGCGGCCCCGCGGCTCGAGCCACGTGCCTCGGGCCCCGGAGTCGGTGCCGGGGCGCGCGCCCGCCCGCGCGCTCACGTGACGCTCCCCACCGCCCCCGGAGCGCGCGCCCGCCGCCCGCGCGCTCCCGTCGAGCTCCCCGCCGCCTCCCCGGAGCGCGTGGCCGCCGCCTGCGCGCTCACGTGACGCTCCTCGCCGGCCCCCGAGCGCGCGCCCGCCGCCCGCGCGCTCACGTGACGCTCCCTGCCGCCCCCGGAGCGCGTGGCCGCCGCCCGCGCGCGCCCGTCGTGCTCCCCCGCCACCCCCGGAGCGCGTGGCCGCTCCCCGCCCCCCGCGAACCCCCCGCGCACCTGGAAGCGAATCGGCGCCACGAAAGCGAAGGGCGGACCGGGCTGCTGGGCGGCTGGGGAAGCGGGACGAACTGAGTCGGACCTCGGGCCGCGGGGAGCGCCGCCCCCGCCCGCGGGCCCGGGCGAGGGACTGAGTGACGTACCCGTCTCCGCAGGAGCGACAGCCGCGGCGCGGACGGGGGCCTCTCCCGAGCTCGCGCGAGGGCCTCTCGGCGGACTTGCGGCCTCCGGCGGGAGACCTTTCCCCACGCAAACGGGGCGGCGCCGCCGTTGCACCTGAGCAGGAATCCCCGCACCTGAGGAGCAGGAATCCCCGCACCTGAGGAGCAGGAATCCCCGCACCTGAGGAGCAGGAATCCCCGCGCCTGAGCAGGAAGTCCTGAGCGCGGTAAGGGCCGCCGGCGGGAGAGACTGACTGCTCGGGGGTCGCCGCGGGCATCCGAGGGAACGGACCCTCAGTCCAGGACGCGGTGATGGCGACACGCGAGAGAGGACGGGGGCCGCGCTCGGGGACGCTCAGCCCTTGTGGGGCGAGCGACGTCCGGCTGCGCGACGCCCCTCGCGCCCCGTCCCGAGGCCCGCGCGGGGCCCCGGGGAAGGGAGGTGCCAAACAACCACGGGGTGCCTCGCGACGTCCACGGACCTGCCCTGCTGTGCCCGGGGCCGGAGTAATGACCCCCCCCCGACCTCTGTCCAACTACGTGTCATTCAGGGAACGTTAAGTTAGCGGGGCCCCCCGCGACACCCCGCAAGAAAGCGGGGATGCGCGCCGCGAGTGAGCACGGGCGTCGTCATGGCAACCGGAGCCGTCAGGCCACCTGCCCGTCTGTACCCCTGGCCCTGGGGCCCGCACATCCTTGCCCTTCAGGGAAGGGCGAGCCTCGGGCGGGAACCCCGCTGGGACTCGTCACAGCGACGCTGGGCGGCAGCCGGGGAGCGGCGCCTCAGCCCTAGTAGGATCTGGGTACCGCCCCCGACACCCAGCGCCCCTTCAGGGCAGCCTGTTTCATCCCCCTCCGCTCTCTGCACACCCGATTCCTTCGCCCGGCTGCTTAGGCCGCAGGGGTGGGTGGTCATACCACGGCGCCCTTTTGAAATGCTCCATGCTAAACACACGCCGGCAGAGAAAACGATCCGATGTGGAAATGCACGAACGACTTGACATTTCTCCTCCAGGGAAGCCGTACACGTGGCCGGTAAGCACCAGGGAACGTGCTCAACATCGTCAGTCCCTACGGAGATACAAAACAGAGCCACGCGATATGCCACTGACCAAAAATACAGAAAATAACAAGTGCTGTGGAGCATGTGGAGAGTTTGGAACCCCTGTCCATTGCTGGCGGATAGTAAAATGGTGCGGCCACCGTGGGAAATAACCTGGCCATCTCTCAAAAGGTTAAACACAGAACCACCACTCGATCCAGCAAGATCCAGCAATTCCACTTGGGGTGTGTATTCGAAAGGGCTGGAAGCAAGGACTCAGACAGACGAACCTGTGCACCAATGTTCACAGCAGCGTTTGGCTTTCACAAGCAACATCACTTGTACACGTATCTCCATAGGCACGTGCACCAGTTTCACCTGCTCCAGCTTCTCCAGGTTTTATACATGGGAGAGGAACTGTTGGGTTGCAAAGTATCAACCTTCAGCTTGAATAGTCGATAAAACCTCTTGAAGTGTCCTAATTTACACCCCCCACACCAGCAGTTTCAATGGCTCCACGTCCTACCCAACGCCTGGCATTATCACACTTTTTAACGTTTTCCAATTTGGCGAGTACGTAACGGTATCAACCAGTCCCTAGCTGAGGAAACAGGAAAACTAGGCATTTCAACAGAGGGACTTTCACCAGGAAAACAGTAAGGGCCACGCTGGCCCGGAAGGAAGAGCAGGCTGAGAAAGAGAGCAAGATTAGTTAATGCAAGAAGCTGACGCAGCTCTAGGACTGAAGCAACGAGAGGAAGACTGACGAATCCTCCATCACAGGCTGCTGGGGCTGACTGAGATGCACCGACGTTTTGGGGAACCCAGAAGGGGCTCCTCCCCCTCGATGCTGTTACTACAACTTGGAGCTACATTTCCCATTTCTGGTACATTCACCATAGCTTCTGAGAGTCGTCTTTGCAGCCTCTGTCTCACGGAATTTGACCTTCAGCTTTTCCTAATCAGTCTGACCTACTCACCTGATGCCCACCTCCCCCAAACTCCTCGCCCTTCCTCGGCCTCTTCTATCTCCTCAATCTCTAGTCTGTGCCCTTTTCTCCCTCCTGTCATCATGGACTGTCCGATAGTAATGACACCTGACATGTCTCTCTTTTCCAGCTCCCAGCATATGGTCTCACACAAACCACCTGCTCCAGAAATGTTTCTTTGATGAGTCTGAAAACATAAGGGTTGGGGACAGATGAACCATAAGATTCCCTCCAGTGGGACATCTGGCATAAAGAAAGCAGCTTCCTTTTCTAACATAAGGCAATAGGAGGGCAGGGGTGGCTGCGCCGACAGTGTGGCTGTACCAGCTGACGAACTGCTAAAATGTTCTCACACCTGATGGTAAAGAGCCTCTGTGTGCCCCTTCCCGGGGACTCCCTGGGGATACCACCACCCCCACCCCCAACAACAAGGGGTTAAGGCGACCTTAGCCTGTCAGATGGTTGCACAGTTTGAATACAGTTCAAATATCACTTAGAAGGTGAGTTTTTAGAGGAGAGCTGGTCTCACGGAGTCAAGAGCTGTTGTTTTGGGTGAACTCTATTTTGTAACTTTTAAGGTCTAATTGAAATGATGAAAACCCAGGGTCCCCGGGGCAGAAGATCTAAAAGAGAAGCTGTGGTTATTCTCAGAAAGGTCTTGCTCCTTAGCCCCTCATAAAGGGGTTTTGTTTGTTGAGAAGAGATGTATCACTTTCCTCTACCTCCTCCTCACCTAAGGCATCTAGGAAACAGGTTCAGGTGCTGCCCCTTGGTGTGAGCGGGGTGGAGGAGGGAAGAGCTTGCCTGGCGGAGGGTGCTCAGATCACTGTGTCTAAGGTCAGTGGAGCTTGGAGAGCTCTTACGACTATAGGTGGTGCGGTCCCGAGGACTGTGCTGCCAGCCCCGGGACTGGGTGGCTGCAAAGGGTTTTTAGGTTTTTAGGAGCTCCAGAGTTTGCCAAGCTGCCCTGGAGTATGTCACTCACCCTGAAGCCCCTGTCACAAGGACCAGGCACCTTCAGGCATTCAAGTCCTCCTCTGCACCCTCAGGCTGCTAAGATCCCTGGTCACCAGCCCCTCAGCCACGCCAAGCTGGGCCATGAACTGTACCCCTGAACTGCACCCCTCCCGGCAGTGTCCATTCGGAGTGATAGCATTAGTTAAACCAGATGAAACTGCCAACCCTGGAGGGCTCCTGACATAGACCCTGAAGTCGCACCTCTGCAAGCACTTGGCAGTTGACAGATTGCCTTCCCCCTCCTGCATCCAACCTGAACCCTCCAGCTGGCCCCCTCCACAGGCCAGGCTGGGCTGGCTGTGACTAGTCGGATGACTCACTCAGGATCACAAGGCCAAGGAGCAGGGGCTGGTCCTGTGCCACCCCTCACTGGGTCAGAATGGATCACCTCTAAGAAAGTGCACAGCTGAGGGGCTGGTCCCCTGTCTGCAGGTGGGAGCCCTGCCCCCACTAGGCAGAACCACGAATATTTAGAACCTGCTGACCTACCAGCAGAAAAGGATAGAGTACATGCTGCAGGTGGAGGCCTCCAAAGAGCCCTTGGGTGGGTTCAGCTGGGAGGAGATGCTGCAGAGGTGGGTGCCACTGGGTGAGAAGGTGGCAGGATTCGGGGGAGGCCTGGGGGAGCCACAGGACACTGAGGGCAGAAATCTCTGGGGCACGGAGGAAGATTCCATCTCCTACTTGCAAATCCACACCAAGCCTGTTTCTCTCTGGGCATCGGGCTTCCTGGCACTCGGACGCCCCAGCTATGGCTTTCCTGGCCTTTCGTTCCTCCAACTCTAGCCATGCCCTCCAGCCCTCCCCATACTCTGGCCCCCTGGCACTCCCCTCGCACACACCCTCGCCTTCCACACCCAGTCTTCCCTGTGAGTCTCCTGCCCAGACCTCTCTCCAGCGCCTTGATAACAACCCTGCTCCCCCTTTGGGCCTCAGCTGTCTGGACGTCCTCTGAAAGCCCGCCCTGACTCCCGCTCCCTGCCCTGTAGGGAATCTCAGGCCTGGGTGGTGACCACGACTGGTCGGTCACATGGCAGTGTGTCTGGTAGTCAGGGCTGTTAGTGTGCGTTGCCTACAGGAGTGAACATGCACACGCACACGCTCATGTGAATGTCGCGCTGCACACCTGCCTGCGTCCATGAGGGTAGCCTCCCCTTCCCTGCCTTCCTGTCCTTTCCATCACCCCTCCCGATGCAAGCACTCAGGGTCCCTCTGTCTCACGCAGGCTCCCGCAGACTAACACCCACCTGGGTGAGGAGTGCGGGGAGGAGCCACAGGTGGACAGACAAGCACCATCTTGGAGAGGAATGATAATGACTAGGCTGGCTTTGGACCAGGCAGGTACTAAGTGCTTTGCAAACGGCGTCTCATTGACGTTTCCCACTGCCCTGGACTCGCCCCATTTAAGAACAGAAGAAACTGAGGCTTGGAAAGGCCAGGCGGCTTGTGCCGGGTCAGGCAGTGCACATCTCAGAAAGCTACGACCTCTGGGAGCTCTGTCAGGCGCCTTGGGACTAAATGTTGGGGGATGTCACAGCCACGCTGCGCTGGTCCTGTGTGCTGGGTGCCCAGTGGTGAGGGCGGGGTTGGAGGATGTCCTACAGGCCAAGTGACTTTGAAGATGTTTTTCAAAACGCGGAGAGTGCACTGCACAGAAGCCGACCTGAGATGAACCCTAGTTTTTCTCATTTTCCAGAGCAATCCAAGGAGATTATGACGCGAGGAGAGAGATTCTGACAGGAAGGCCTTTTTCCCATCTTACAAGATGAAATGTCTTAAAGGAGGTAGGTGTGGGAGCTCAGGGTGGCTGTGATATGGGGTGGGCGGAGGAGTCAGGCCATTCTGGGCTCCACTGTGCCCGACTTTTTTTGCACTTGAACCCTGGCCTGACTCAGCCCCAGGTTTAATAGGTACCTGACCGCAGGAGCTACCAGGCCTCATGCCTCTATGGTCACTGTCCCCAGAGACCTGGAGTCACATGTAAATCAGCAAAGGGATGGACTATTTACTGGCAAATTTCATTTTATTGTCTTTATATAACCCCCGGGTCAAGCCCAACTCAGCCAGAGGCCATTTCACAATCCTCTAGGGTCCTAAATGGGAACCGACGACCAGGCCCCTCAGTGGGGGTGGGCCTCCAAGTGGGAGGGCTAGGCCTTATGCTATAACTTCATCCCGGGGAGCACCTGGCGTCTTATGATCATGTGGTACAAGCACCTGATTCTGGGGCCTCTGCAGACATCCTGGTGTCCCCACAGAAAGGAGCTCGTGTGGCAGGTTGGCCAGCAGGTGCATCTTCCCTTCTAGTCAGCTGTTCTCCCAGGCAGGAGCAAGCTTGCAAAGCAGCTCATTCCATTCCCAAGTGGACCTCACATGATTATCAGAACCGGCAGCGCCCCGACCACTGGCCCCTCCCCAGCCTAGCTGGACAAGTTTGCAGCACAGGATGGCCCAGAACCCCAGGGTTTGGGCAGTCGGGCCTTTCTCACCGGCGTAGAGCCAGGGGCTGACTCACCCACTGGGCGTGGTGAAGACGGGCCCTCGGAGCTCTGGGTCAGTCGCTGCCCCGCCGCTCACCATGGGGAACACGTGTGAACTCTGGGGAGGTGGCACGCCCCAGGAAGCTGGGACAGAGGGTCCCAGAGCCACCTCTCTGAGCCATACCTCACCATGCGTGCTCTCCCTTCTCCAGCGGGAAGTTTATGGAAGTCCCAGCAATCACTACGTCCACGTGAACCAAGCCCATCACGTGGCCAGTGTCGGTGGCAACTTCTTACAGAGCACGGAGAGGGTCTCGGCCCAGCTGTAGCCCTGGGCCTACTGCGACCTCATGCTCACCACTCCCCACCTGGACACCCTGCTCCCAAGCGCCCCCGGCCAGCCCAGGCGTGGTGGGGACAGGCCTCACTGGTCTTGACCAGCTTGGGCTGGCAGAGAGGAGTGTGAGGGGGTGAGATTTTGAGTCCAACATTCGTGACTTCACAGGGGAGACTGAGTGTGGGCCTGGGAGGCTGTCTCTTGTGGCTGCTCACCTACAGGGAGCTGCAGTGGCTGTAGGAAGGAGGGGCTGGGACAGGCCGGCCCCGCCTGCAGCTTTTACAGCCTTTTCCTGCTACCCGACTGGATGAAAAAGAAACTGTTCTTAGAGCCTCGTGGCTTTTAAAGCTTCCCACTGAGAGAAAAGGGAAAATAAAGCAGACAGGTGTCTTTGAGAGGATCTGGAGACAGGCTGGGAGCAGAGACCAGGAGCGGGAAGAACTGTTACTGGGCTGATGGCTTCCTGAAGACCAAGTCCTCATGCTGGGCAGGTCTCACCAGGACTGGGCCCAGGACTGCTGAAGCACGAGGACCAAGGGTTGAGTGACACTGTCCTTCAACCCACCCCGTGTGGGCTCAGATCTTTGGGTCTGTTTCCTGGGGCAGCCACTCAGCCTGGGCTGTCTGGAGAGCATCCTAGGCCCTCACGTCCTCGCTGGCCACGCACCAGCACCAGCGCATGCCCCCTCTCCGTGCTGGCTCAGTAGGGACGGAACTTGCGTTGGGCCCGCATCAGTTCAATCCTTTGCTTGTCCTCCTCGAACTTCTTGCGCAGCTGTGCCAGATCTGGGGTGCGGGGGGAAGAGGACAGGGCCAGGATCAGACATGGCCGGTGGGAACTGTGCCCCGCCGCCCCTCACCAGTCGTGGGCCCCTCCCCTCAGTCCCCATGCCCCGCTGGGGAGCTCCGCACTGCCTCCCCCTCGCATCTGCTTTGGGAAATGGTCTGGATGCTGCAAGAAGCCCAGTCAGAAAGGGGAGGCTAAAGTGGAGAAGAAGGCATGCCTGAGTTATCACAAAAAGGCACAGAGAAAGCAAAAAGGCACGTGCTCCCTGCCACCACCATCACCCCCGTCCCCCACCACTCCTGAAGATAAAGGAAGGATGCTCTGAGGGTGCTAGGAGCCCCTGAGACACCCTTCCCAGCTCCTCCCCACTGCAGCAATCAGACTGGGGAGGACATTGGGAAGAAGGGGGACTCCACCCCCCGACTGCCACAGAATTCAGATGGCAGCTCTGGTCACTGGATGACTGGGTCAGTGGGGAACGTGGGGCCTGGAGCCCAGTGGAGGGAAGGCTGCGGGAGGCCCGCTGCCAGGTGGACCCGAAGTGGACGAGAGCAGGAGCAGAGGTGCTGCAGCGGGGGTGGGCAGTGTGGGAAGGAGCGGCGAGGCAGGAGAGACGGCAGTATGACTGGGTGGTGGGTCAGGGCCTGTCCCCTCTCCTGGGCCCACAGGGAAGCTATCCTGCCAGGAGACCAGGGGGTGGGACAGTGAGCTCAGCATCACTGCTGCCCAGTCGGCCACAGATCAGGTGCCACCTTGGGCACTCTCCACACAGGCCCTCCTGCCCCTCTCCGCAGGCACGCACGCGCAGCCAGCAGCGGTCCCCACGCACCCACGGCAAGCACCCGACGTGCTCCCCCTGTGATCCGGTCCTGGCGAGAAGGCTGACAGCTTCCAGCACTAACTGCCCAGGGGTCTGGTGCTGGGTCCTACATACCAGGTACCTCTGCAGCCTCTAAGTCACCCAAGGGCCCCCAAGGCGAACTCTGGGAGCAACAGGGGGGCTACCGCACAGGGTGCTGCCAGGCGGGACCCTAACCCCAGAGCCGGTTGGGAAGTCTGTGCCTAAGGACACCCCAGCCCGGTCCCCAAGTCCAGTGCTCGCCCTCCGGGGACCTGGGCTCTGGCCACAGGCCTCGCCCACGGTCTGGGAGCCAAGGGCAGCAGGGCGGGCGGACGGGGCCCCGGGGCGTCCCCTTACGCTCCATCTTGGTCTCGCGGTGCTGCCAGGCATAGAAATTGAGCAGCTCCTTGCGGGCGCGCTTCCGCTTCTCCCTCTCCAGCACCCGCAGGCTGGCTGCCTCCGTCCGGGGGAGCACGGGCCGCCGGCTGCGGCGCGTCACCTTCACCCAGCCCTCCTCGTCGGGGACCCCTTCCTCCTCCTTGGCCTTGGCCTCCTCCTGCAAGGAACACGACCCTCTGACGGGCAGGTGCCTGGGCCCGGCCCTGCAGCCCCAGGAGCCCCTCTCACCCTCCCTCCTTTCCTGGTTCTCCCCCCGCCCTGCACCCAGAACCACCCTGGGCGCCCACCAGCAGCTGCTGCTGCGTCGCCCCCAGCACACGCTGGTGCATGAGACGTGCCAGTGCTGCCCCCTCCTCCGCCCTCAGACCGTCCCTCCCTACAGACCACCTAGAGACTGGACGCCACCTAGTTAGGTGGCCCGGGACTCAGCAGGGGAAAAGAGAGGCTGGACAGGCTGCCACCAACCCTCCCCATTGGGAGCCACATGACACCTGTGGCAATACGGTCCCCATGGCCACACGGGTGATGGACAGCCGGCCCGGCGGAAGCCCTACCTCCGCTATCTTCCTGTCATACGCCTCCATGAACGTGTCCACCTCAACCCTCAGGGCCTCGGGGTCTAGCACGGAGTCCGCGTAGTCGCTCAGCCACTCTGGGGGAAACGGCGTCCTCAGGCCCGATGCTCGGGGCCCCACCCCAGGCCCCGCCAGACCAGGTGGGATCACCTTACATGGGCCATGGGCATGGAGACTGTGGCCCGGGGTTCAGGAGATGAGGAAGGTTCCAGTGGTGGCTAGAACCTGCCACCCCAAGTGCCAGGCTCAGGTCTCCACGTGCTGCTCTCAGGGCAGGTGAACCCGAGCTCCCCCCGCCACCCCAGGGCCCAGGAAGGAGGCAGCCGGCACCCCCCGCAGTACTGACTGTGAACGCCGCTCTTCACGGGGTGACTCTCTGTCGAGACCAGCAAAGGGCCCTTCAGGGCTAAGGCAGCTGACACCCCATTCGGCTTCCGGAACACCACATAAGCTACCTGGAAGCCCTGGCGGGAGGAAGAGATGTCAGGGCTGGGAGCCTTCCCGTCCTTCCAGCCACCCACGCCTGGCACGAGGGCTCCCCCCAGCCCTCAGCCTGGCTTGTCACTGGACCAGGAAGACGTGCTGGGTCCCTGAACTGTGAAGACAAACCAGAAGGCTGGCTGTAATCCTCTTGGGAGGATAACCGAGATCCTAGTCATCCGACTTCTGCTAGAGGCAACCTGTCCCCACCTCTTCCCCAGGGGCCTTTCTTCCTGTTATGTGAGGGACTCGGTGACAGCGTGCTCACCCTAGGCCGGGAGCGGATGGACACATGGGGCGCACACTAGTTCAAACTCCACTATACCAGGAGGAGGTGTGCCCACAGGGGACACAGGGACACAGCACTGGGGCCACTGAGCCTGGGGGAAGCAGACTGGGAACTCAGGAGGTCCCCAGGGCAGCAGGCAGAGACCGCGCCCAGGATAATGGAAAGAGCCAGCAGGAAGCCAAAGAACGTGGCAAGGCCAGGAGTGGAGGCTCTGATCACGGACACCCTCTTGGACCCCTCACAGCCAGGACTGGCCTAGGACCCCAGGGAAGGCTCTCCCGCTGCCACCTTACGCCACCTTCCCCTCACACACTGGGGACCCGGCCCTCGCCCCACCCCACGCCCCCGTTCCAGCAGACCCCAGCACTTGGAGGCTTACCGGAACGGGCCTCGGGTGAAAAAACTTCGACTTTGGCTCCTTTGGGCTCTCAGTGAGGTCCGGCTTCTCCTGTAACTCCACTGACTGGATGGGGCCGCAGGGGGACAGGAGGCGGGACAGGCACTCCTGAGGAGGACGAGGAAGCAGGTGAGAGGCCGTCCCAGAATCTCCCTCTGCCCCTGGACGTCTGGGAGCCCCCGTCTGTGCCAAACCTGGGGCACACAGGGTGTCGCCTGGGAAAGCCACACCCAGTCGACGTGGAGGCCAGAATCCTGCCTTCCCAGGTGGGTAAAAGCCACTCCTCCACTGGCCAGGGGACTTGGGAAGGGATGGAGTAGGAGGCGTACGATTTCTGGCCTCGTGGCAGGATGCCCAGGGTATGCCTGGTGCTGTCAGAGCGATTTCTCACTCTGAAAGGCGTCTTGCTAAAAGACCAGCCTTCTCCTATCAACTTCTCCGGTGAAAGATCCCGAAAGTAAGATCAGGGTCTAAACTTCCTCTTTAAATTATCACAGGCACAGCTGGGGATATCTGCGGTGTCATCTGGTTTTAAATCTGTGCTGTTTGAATCGGGATGACGGCTTGCCTTGGTGGGATGAGGGGCACAAGGAGATATCTGGGGTGCGGAGATGCTGCTTCTCCATGTGGGTGGTCACGTGGGTATGCTTGGTCTGTGAAACACTACGAACTGTACACGCCTGGCCCAGGGCCTTCTGCGTACATCCACTGTTCTTCAGTAAAGGTTAAAAACGACACCCTCTCTTAACGGCTCCTTCTCTAACTGTAATCTTTTAGAACTCGATATTTTTTTTGGAAAAAAAAATCATCTAAAGTCCAGCAATTTCCTTAGTTTCTCTCCTGTATATTTACATAATACTAAATTTAACAGTTTTTTTTTTTGTTTTAAAGCTGACATGTCCAGATTGTAGATTTAGATGTGATTTTAGTTTCTTAGACTTTTCCTAATTTTTACTTTGAACATGCATCACTTTTATAATCAGGGTAAAACAACATGCAATTCAAACAATTCTGGGTTAATAATAAAAAGCTTTGGGCTCCTGAGAATTACATTTTTAAAAACATTAATTTAAAAAGCCAATTTCCTGTCACGAGAGGGAGCCAGCCTTCTAGAGACCTACCTTGGGGCTTCAGTTAGCTGCTTCCATCTCACCATTAAGGACTGGGTGGGGGCCAGTGAGAGCCCAGCTCAGCCTCGAGTCCCACTGGAGCCTACAGTATCCCCCTCAGATACCAACTCACCGCTGTGCAGTATGGGGGCACATTGAGGACAAAGAGAGTCCGCTTCTGAGGCCAGGAAGAGTTGGTGCCTTCTCGAACTCTGTGCTCTCTCATATAGAGGTAATGACAGGCCTGCTGCTTTTCAGAGAACTTGATCGGAACGGCTGGAAGGGAAACGGGGCAGGGAGGGATGACATGGAAGTCAGGTTCAGGCTGCCCCTTTCTAGCTTGTTCCATCTCCCTCTCTACCCATCTACCCATCATTCCCTGAGCCCTTCCCCTGCAAGGCCTGTGCAGGGTGCTGTGCAGTCTCTGACAGTGAATGAACAAAAACTGTGCCAGGGAGGAGCCTCCACACTGGTGGGGAGACAAACCACAACCGGGGAACTATTATGGGTGGGGAGCGAAACAAGAGGAAAGTTCAAACCCTGCTGCTCTGGAGGTAAACATCAAAACCCTTTCCATGGCTGGAGGTCTTGCCACCCGACCACCCCTGTGGCTTCCTCACACACCATCCTCCCCGCATCGTTCAGCACGGCACCCACTCTGGCCTTCTCTCTGTTCCTCCAGTAAGCCAGGGCCTCCCGCATGCTGTTCCCTTCACCTAAACATCACCCCTCTTCCTTCCGCCTGTTCTTTTTCAGGTTTTAACTTCACTTCCTCAGGAGAGTCATAAGCCAGGTCGGATCCACCTGCTCTTGCCTTCATAATTGCTGTCATGGTTTTAAGTCTATACTTGTGTGATTATTTGCATAATCGCTCATATTCCCATAAATTTTAATCTTCACACAACTAGGGACTGTTTTTGCGTTTTTCTCACCACCTTTTCAGGGCACGGTGGGACTAGAGCTGCAGTCCCTGCACTCAGGAAGCTCACGTGGTAATGGAGGAAAACCGTGAACAAGCAGGTAGCAACAAGACGGCATCAAACAGGAGAGAAACAGACAGGGAGAGTAATGGGGGGTGGAGGGCAAAGGGCTGACCACCCGATGACCCCTGAGGAAGCAACATTAAAGCTAAGACCCAAAAGGCACAAAGCTGTGCAACGGGCATGGCACGGGCCTGGCACGGCTGTTGCAGGAACTGAGGAAGGGGGCACAGCGAGGGCAAAACCCCTGGAGGTGTAGAGAGCCTGATGCTTCAGAGGAATGGGCAGACCTCTACGTCGGCCCCAGCC
The DNA here is from genome assembly GCA_030015415.1 of Cynopterus sphinx. Taxonomy (NCBI): domain Eukaryota; kingdom Metazoa; phylum Chordata; class Mammalia; order Chiroptera; family Pteropodidae; genus Cynopterus; species Cynopterus sphinx. The sequence goes on from CM057380.1 coordinate 170,963,169, forward strand.
GGAATGCGCGGGGCCCCGCAGAGCGACGGTAGGAGTCCGGATTTCGTTTTCGGTGCGACCTTTAGCCACCGGGGGGAGTTCAGGGGGTGTGGGGCTACAGGTGGGCGTGTGAAGCAAGAACTGGCTTACATCTGCCTTTGGCAAGCACACCTGGCACCTGGGCGGGGGACGGCCGGCCGGGCTAAGCACAGAAGCAGAACCAACGAGAAAGGCTCGTTGACTGCCCAGCTGAGACCTGCCGCAGGCGGCACGAAGGAACTGCCAAGAGATGTTCACCCGGAGGAGGGCGGGGGGGGCGGGACAGACGCGGGTCCAGCCAAGGGAGGCCGAGGTGGGCTCGTCCCGGGAGAGCGCCGCGTGGGGCTGGGGGGGCCCGGGGCCTCGCGACCTCGCGGGGCGGCCGCCGCCGCCGACCCCGGAGCCGCCTCCCGGCGACCCCCGGCCGTGCCGGGCCCCGCCGGCCCCTCACCTGCGTAGCCCGGCGGGCTCGGAAGAGCCTCCCGCGCGTCCCGCGCCGCCGCACGCTTCCTCCTGCGCGCCGCCATCTTGCCGAGCGGCACGGCGCGGGGGCCGCTGGGAGTTGTAGTCGGGCGCCGGGAGCGGCGCGTCTCCATGACGACGGCGCCGCGTGGCGGCCCCGCCCCCGGGTTTCGGGCCCGCCCGGCCGGCCCGATCACCCCGCGGCCCCGGCTTCGCGGACTCGGCTGGAGCCTGCGCCTGGGCTTGCGGGTGGGCGTCACAGGGACGGGGCCGCGCGCGGTGCGGTCTCAGCTCCTCGTTCCGCGGACGCCAGTGCTCGCCCCGGGCGCGGGCGGGACGAGATCGAGGCTCCCTGGGGTTTCTGTGTAACGAGGGAAAGAAACAAAGAGCCACAAAGAAGCAAACTACGAAACGCGTGCACCGTGCCGAGGAGACAGAGGGAGGGGAGTGCTGGGGGCAGGCGACGCGGTTAGAGAAGGCGAAGGCTCCGTTTAAGGGACTTTGAATGAGCACTTGGGGGGGGAGGGGGCGAGGCGTCCAGGCGTCGGGGGGAAGAGGGTTCCGGGCGCGGGGAAAGGCGGCAGCGGAGGCCCTGAGGCTGGAGCCGCCCTGGTGTGGCGGAGAATTGAGGAGCAAGGACCCAGCGAGGCGGGAGCACGGGCCAGAGGAGGACTCTGGGGGGCAGGGGCCTGACGGATCCCTTAGGATCCGGTGCTCCCCGAAGCACTGTGACCCCCTACCTGCGTGTGAGGGGGCCCCTGCGGGATTTTGAGCAGAAAGGAGCGATGTGTGAACAGTCTTCGTGGCTGTGACACTGCAGTGAGACTGCAGGAGGGCAAGGACAGCACCGAGGCCGTTCAGGACTCCACTGCACTGCTCTGAAGGGAAGACGATGACTGACTTAGTCCCCGGGGAAGTGATGTGAGGTGGTCAGCTGTTGTGAAGGATTGAAGGACTCACATTTCCCAGCTTCACAGATGGGCCCAGATGCTGGGTGAGTCGTATCTGGTCAAAGCAGTAACAGGGGCCACTCAGATTCAGAAGGGACACAGACCCACCTCTTGAGGGGAAGAATATCAAAGAATTTGCAGCCATCCTTAATTCACCCTTCAACACCCCCAGTTACTGTCAGCTCCTGGGTCTCTGTTGCCATCTGGCTGGTGAGTCTTCTGATTCCAGAATCAAATTCTGAGGATGTCTTAAGGCCTTTCTGGTACCAACTGTTTTAGAGTTGGTTCCCCAGAAACAGACCTTGGCACAAGTAGTTTATTTGGTAGGTGATCCCCAGAGACACCACTAAGGGAATTTGATGTGTGGCTCTAAGTTCCAGTACTCCACCCCGTGTAGGCTGAGAGCCATGTCACCTTTGAAGTCCAGTATTTAAGTCCTTGTGATCAACAGATACCTTTAGGGTAGCGGTAGCTTCGTTGCTAGCTTAACATTCCAGTATCTAGATTCTTCGTTTTTGTACCTGGAGACACTCTATTTTCGTGGGTGCACAGCTAGGAAAGGAGGGTTGTTATGTGAGAAGTTACCAGGCGTTTTGTAAGGGGAGGGTTCCCCACATTACTTACTGGGTTCTGCTTATGGCTGGAAGCAAAAGTCCTATAATTTCAGCTTGACGTGGTCTCTGTAGATTTTTTCCAAAGCTGTCCGCCAACAGTCCCTCCCATTCAGGTACATGCATGCCACTCGTTTCGTCAAGGTGTAATCTGTGTGCTCTCTTGACCATGCCAGTCTGGTGACTTGCTGTGACCAACAGAATCTGATACGAATCATATACTGGGGTTTTCCAGCTCAGGACGTAAGCCTACAGCTTACAGCCTCTTGGGACCAGCCATGTAAAGAAGCTTGACGTGGAGCTGTGAATGAAGCACCACATGGGGAGAGAGGCTGCCAGCAGAGGTGGAGGTCACGTGAGTTAAGTCGCAGGGCTGTTCTAATCCCAGCTGACTAGGTGAAATGAAGCTGCGAGTGACCCCTGCGAACGCCACATGGAGAGATGAGCCATCTCTGCTAAGCCCTGACCAAAACAGGGTGGAAATCGATTATTCTTGTTTTAAGTCACTAAGTTTTTATATCAGCTTTACTGAGACATGATTCACAGACCATAAAATTCTGTTTTAGTGTATTTACTAGGTTTCGCCACAATCACTATCTAATTCTAGAAATTCTTCAGTATCCTAAAGAGAGACACCATACCAGCAATCCCTCCACACCCGCCTCCTTCCACCCTCAGACCCTGGTAGCCACTACTGGTCCAACTTCCTATCTGTCCCTGTGGGTTTGCCTGTTTTGGACATTTCACACATACGGAATCGGGCACTATCTTTTGTGACCGGCTCCCTTGGCTTAGCAGCGTTTCTTCAAAGGTTCGTCCATGTTGTAGCTTGTATCACTACTTCGTTCCTTTTTCGAAACTGTAGTAAAAATATACATAAATTTACCATTTTAACTCTTCTGAAGTGTGCAATTCAGTGGCATTAAGTACATTCACGTTTTTGTAAAATGTCTGCATTGCCCACCTCCAGATTTTCATGTTTCCCCTGCCGCCAGCCCCTCGCAGCCACTATTCTACTGTCTCGATGAGTTTTATACCAGGCACCTCGTATGAGTGGACTCATACAGCATTTGTCCTTTTGTGTCTTTTTTCATTTATTATGTTTTCAAGGTCAATCTCTGCTGTACCGTGTATCAGAATTTCCTTCCTTTTTAAGGCTGAATAATACTCCATTGCACGTGTGAATGAGAACGGGGCTGTGAAACACATGTGACAAGCTCAGGGGCTGAAAGTCACCTCTCAGGGTGGCCTGATCATAAATTCTGAATGGGGCAGGTCATGCTGTGTAGTCCCTCCCGCCCAGGCCTGTTACTTCCTCGGAAAAAGGTTTATCTTTACCTTCAGCAAGCCTTGTCCTTGTTCTTTGGCTTCTAGATTAACACACCTTTGAAAAGCCAGAGCAAGCCTCTTTTCCAGGCCCCTTGGGAGCGCATGATCTCGTTGCCAGAACACGATCCGCATTTACTGTGAATATTCTCCCCATTTTTCATCTGGTCGCAGAGACTGCCCTGCCTTGCTTTTTCCTGCTCCTTCATCTCCCACCAAATGGATTTCGTGTAATTTTCCTGCTGTTCCTCCCTCTGATTCCAAATGCATAAAAAGAACTGCCAACTGCCATTCTCTGGAGCATTTTCTCAGTCTGTCGAGAGCTTGCTTCTGGGCATGTCCTGGTTGGCTCAAAGGAACTTTATTTAATGAACATAAAATTTTCTGTAGGTTTGGATGCACTTACGTCGACACGTGTATAGACCACGCAGTATTTATCCACTCAGCTGTCAGTGGACATTAGGTTGTCTCTTTATTGAGTTGTAAGAGTTCTCTCTCTCTCCTTGGATACAATTCTCTCATCAGATAGACGATTTGCAAATATTTTCTTCTATTCTGTGGATTTTCACTTTGTTAAAGGTGTCCTTTAAAAGCACAGCGGCTTTTAATTTTGATGAAGTTCAGTGATTTTTTTCTGGATATCTGGTTGTCTTTGAGTCATTTATCGAAATGACTGTTCTTCTCCCCACTGAGTTGTCCTGGCAATTTACAAGATACATGAGGCTTTATTTCTGGATTCTCCATTCTGTCCCATTGATCTATTTTTTTCTATCCTTATGCTGGTAACACATTGTCTTGATTCCTGGAGCTTTGTAGTTAAGGTCTGACGCTGGGAAATGTGAGTCCTTCAATTCTCTTCAAGCCTGTTTCGGCTACTCAAGGTTTTTCCACGTGGTGTAGTTTACAGAATGTAAGTTTTACACTTGTTAAACTTATGCACAAGTATTTTATTCTTTCTGACTATGCTAAGTGGAATTTATTTCTTAATGTGATTTTTAGATTGTTCATTGTGAGTATATCAATCGATCTTGTACCCTGTAACCCTGCCGTTTATTGGTTCTAGTAGTCTTTTAGAGGATTCTTTAGCATGTTCTATAGTCGCGACCATGTCTAAAATGGAGATAATTTACTTCTTTCTTTTTGAGATGAATTCTTTCCCTTTCACCCAAATTGCCCTGGCTAGAACCTCCAGCACAATGTTTAACAGAAGTGAAAGGGACATCCTTGTCTCTCAGAAGGAAAGCTTTCGAGCTTCAAGCCAGGCATTACTGATTCCACTACGACCAAAGGCCACACTGCATGATTTCAGTTCTTTGACATTGTTTTGTGAGATCTGTTTAATGGCTGGGATATGGTCCATCTTGATGTATGTTCCACGGGCACTGGAAACAAATGTGTATTCTTTTGTGGGGTGGTACAGTCCGTTGATTTGATCCTGTTGGGTGATGGTGTTAAGTTCTTCTACATCCTGGCTGGTTTCCCGTCTTGTTCTCCAATTGTCAAGAGAGAGGTGCTGGAGTGTCCAAGTGTTAAGTGTGGATTTGCTCCTCTTTCCATTCGACTAGCTTTTGCATCATGTTTTGCAGCTCCGTTGTTTGGTAAATTCATAGTTAGGATTGTCTTCATGGGGGATTGAGCCTTTCTTCTTTATGGAATGTCCTTCTCTGGCCCTGGTAACTTTCTCTGCTCTTAAGTCTAATATATCTGATGATAATTATACACCTTTTTCAAAAATAAGGCTTGCATATTTACAATTTTCCATCTTTTACTTTCAACCTGCTCATACTATTATATTTGAGATGACAGCATGTAATTACATCATATGTCATCCATTTTGCCAATTAGTCTTTCAATTGATATATTTAGACCATTTACATTTAATTAGTGTTACGTTAGGGCTTAAATCTCCCATTATATTTTTTGTTTTCTATTTCTGCCTTCTGATAGGTTATTTGAACTTTTTTTTTTAGAATTTCATTTTGATTTATCTAGTTTTTGTGGGTTCATTTCTTATCATTTTAGTGGTTGCTCTAAGATTATATTATGCATACATAAGTTACAATATACTGTTGTCCATATTTTACCAGTTTGAGTGAAGTGTAGAAAACTTTCTTCTTTATACCACTTTGCTCACTCCCATTTATAAATTGTTTAAAATAATTCCTTCATATACATTGAGAACCAGATCAATGTTATACCATTTGCTTTAACCATCAACCATAATTTAGAAAACTCAAGGAAAGTATTTTATTTACCCATAATTTTGCTATTCCATTGTTCTTCTTTTCTGGTTTTCCAAGTTTTGTTTTATTTTTTCCTTTATGTTTAGAGAATTTCTTTAGCTACTCTTTCAGGGTAGGTCTGCTGGCAACAATTTCTCCTGTTTCCCTTCATCTTAAAAAGCCTAAATTCTCCCTAATTCCCAAAGGATATTTTTTGCTGGATATAGAATTTGTACTTGACAGTTTCCCTTCACTACTTAAAAAATGTGCTATTCCTTCTGGCTTCGTGGTTTGTGATGAGAAATCTGCTGTCACTCATGTCGTTTTTCCTTATGGATAAGGAATCATTTCTCTTTTACTTTCAAGATTTGTCTTAAGTTTTCAGAAGTCTGGCTATGATGTGTCCTGGTGTGACTTTCTTTAGGTTTAACTGGTTTGGGGTCCACTGAGCTGATCAAATCTGCAGGTTTTACCTCTTGCTATGTCTGGGGAGTTTACGGCCATTGTTTCCTCAAATACTTTTTTATCTCCACCCTTTCTTCTCTTCCTCTGGGGCTCTAATGTTATAGGTACCTGAAGTGCTTTTATTATTATTCTTAATCTATTTCCTCTGTTGTTCAGATTGGGTAGTTTCTATAATTTTATCTTCAAGTTCACTGATTCTTTTCTTTCTCCTTCACTTTTTAAATTTTATTTTTCAACTCCAAATGGTTCTTTATATTTTCAATTTCTTTGCTGGAACTTTGTTTTCACTTGAAGTGTGTTCATAATTGCTTGACACATTTTTATAATGGCTGCTTTAAAATCCTCGTCAGATAATTCTAACATCTTTGTCATTTCAGCGTTCTTGTTAATTGTCTTTTCTCTTTCAAGATGAGATTCTCCTATCTTTGGTATGAGTGATTGTCAATTCCAACATGTACATCTTGGGTATTAGGTTGTGAAAACTCTGGATCTTATTTAAACATTGTCACATAGCATGTCTCCTGATGGGGATTAAAAGGCACCGCTTCATTACTGCCATGTGTGGGTAAAAGTTCAGGTTCCTTGTGACATCTGCTGACATCCAAACGGGGAGAGTCTCCTAGTTACTGCTGGGTGGGAATGAGTTCCATCATCCTGCTTCACGTCTGCTGGCAACACCCTGGTTGGAAGGTGCCTGGGTACCTCATCTCTCCCTCTCAGGTGGCCCCCATTGATATGAACTGCAAGTCCGAGTTCCCTACCTGGTATTCTCTGACACCCCAGCAGGGATTTTGGGGTACCCCCAATATAGGCTAGTAAGGCTGGAAGTCTAGGCTCTCAACTTGGTCTTTGCTGGTAAAGTTGGGGCTGTTTTTCAGTCTGCTAAGCTATTCTTTTCCTGGTCCTTGTTTTTTTTTTTTTTTAATTTTTGGTCTGCTTTCCCAGCACCCAGTTTGGGATATGTGAAGCAAAAAGAAAACTCAGGGAACTTAGCACCACTCACTCCTTGGGTCTTGAGGTCCCCAGACAGACTTCCTTCTTTCCACTTTCCAGTCTTATGTTTGTTTCATATAAAATATCCAGAGTTGTATTTCATGGAAAGAATAGAGGTATTTCCACTCCCTCTTCCCAGAAACGGTCTCCTTTTAATATCTCCTTTTAATAAGACTGTATGGGAATGTCAAATGGTGCAGCTGCTATAGAAACAGAAACAGTGAGTCCTCAAAACTCCAAAATTACCACATGATCCGGCAACCCCACTTCTGGGTACATGCCCCCAAGAATTGGATGCAGGGTCTGAAAGGGATAGTTGTACAGCCATGTTCACAGCAGCATTGTTCACAATAGCCAAAACATGGGAGCAACCCGAATGTCCATCAAAGGATGAACAGATAAGCAAAATGCGGTTTTCTTAAATAAATGCGGAACATTATTCAGCCTTAAAAAGGAAATTCTGACATGTGCCACAACATGGATGACCCTTGAGGATATTATGCTAAGCCAACTGCAAAAAAGAAAAGTATTGTGTGATTCCACTTATGTGAGCAGTCAACACCACAAAGACATAATGGTATCGTGGTGGTTGCCAGGGTAGGAGGAAGGGAAGAAGGGGGAGTTACTGTTTAGTGGATAGCCTCAGTTCTACAAGATGAAAAGAATTACAGGGATGGATGATGGCGATGGCTCCACGACAATGTCAATGTATTTAATACCACCGAACTATATATTTAAAAATGGTTAAGACAGTAAAATTTAGGTGTATTTTACCACAATAAAAAAAAAATCAACGAAACATTTTCCTAATGCATAGTTGATCCGAGAAGTAAATTCCTGAGTTGAACTTCTTCAAACCAAGAAGAAAGCCTCAGGCTCCCTCGTTCCCTGTGAACAGACCTGAGTCTGCTGGAGCTGACCATGCTTGGTCCCCAGTGAGGCACTTTAGCTCAGGAGGTACCGAGTTGCTGTGCCAGGGGCTCCCACAAACATTAATGCTCACATTCTCTCAGCTGTGGAGACTTCGGTTCGGCGAGTCCTATGAGGAACTGTCCTAAGGCCAGAGCTGGTGAGCAGTAAAGCAGAGGCAAATTCCTGTTTCTGGATCCAAGTCGCACAAGGCCACCTAGTAAAATCTTTTAAGAAATGACAGCTCAGAAGTAGGAATAACAAATGTTTATTCAGAAATGAATTAAGTAACAGAGTCTCCTCCATCTCTTAATGCCTCTTCCTCTCCCTTCGAACAAAACACACGGACAAGGAACGTAGGGGAGTGGGAGGTGAAGAGGGAAACGAGGATTGGCCCACCACCTCTTCCCAGTTTCCCAAAACGACACTCTGCAGAGCAGCGGAGGCGAACGGGCTGGCTTACCCCACAATGTACACGTGGTTGCCAGGAGAGCCGGGGCCACGTGGCCAGTCGGCTGCAGCTGGCTCAGTGAACTGTGAAAACCAGAGCGGCCTGGCAGGGACTGGGGGGAGTGAGTGGGGAGGGGAAAGCCATGCGGGCAGGTAGTTACCACCTCTGCTGGAAACAGAGTCCGAGCAGCGACCAGACTGTGCTCGGGACCCAAGAAACCAGGCCCTACTGCCCTGGGTGCTCTCCTAGGCCAAGAGGGGACAGTGTAGGAGGAACGTCTTCTAGCTGCTGAGATCCGAGTCTGCACCGGTTCGAACGAGAAGAGAACAGAAACTGTGCTCCTTACAGAACTGGAGAGTGGAGCACTGTCAAGCGTGTGTATTCCCTGGAATTCCAGGCCCGGGCAACCTCAGAGCCAGAGGACTGAGCTGGGTCCAAACCTTGGGTCCTTCCTGCTTGCCATATTTAACTTTGTGGAAACATGAGTTTCCAGGGTTTTCTTCACTGGGCTGGCCCCAAACAGGTCATGAGATGCTCTTAGCATCTCAGGCCCTCTTGACTTTCTAGGCTTGTGACTTTCATAGCACCTGCTACTGATTCTGTAAAGCTCCCAGAATCCTGCTCCCCAACTTTCTCCAGCTGTGCCAGGCTGGACTCCCTTTACAGTCCCAACAAACCAGTAGGAGACTGGGAGTGACTGAAGTTGCGCTGTCTTGGTGTTCAGGGCCTGCCCCCAGATGTTGGTTTTGCCCCAACTCCCTGGAACCATGCTGAGGGAATAACCCAGCGCTTGCCCAGAAGGCTGCTTTGCTCTCTCAATCCTCTCCCCTCCTCCCACTGCCAAGGCAGGAAAATACCCCTCTGGTCAAGGATGGATGGGTCACTTAGAATAGAGGAGCCGTGCCCCTTGGTGGCAGCTGGATATATGCCTCTCAGCTTCCCTGACTGTTGTCTTGTAGACACAGGAGACCAGAAAAAGCCAGGAACAAGCAAACCTCTCCCCTTTCAATTATCCTCCAAACCCACAATGTCACAGAACTACAGAGAGCTGGCATTGCTATCAGAACCAGGATGTAACGTGTGAACTAGGGAGAACAGGAAGGGCTAACAGGGCAAGCCCTCCCAGCACTGATATCCGGAAGCCAAGGGCTGGGGTGGAGCACTTGGCATACCCAAGGGAAAAGGGAAACGTGACCTCTCAGGATTCCCTCTGGGTTGCCTGTGACAGCACGGCCCTCCAGGCCCAGAGCAGGGGCGCACTGTTCCTGGCAGAGCAGCAGCTTCTCTTGTCCTGGCCTCAGGGCCCTCTCCAGGCTGGACTGGTCTGGAGCCAATTACTGGGAGAAGACAAAAGGCCTGTGACCTGACCCCCACCCAGGCCATCTCCACTGACCAGGCCAGTGAGTGACACAGCTCTGGACCTGACCTGGTTCCCATTAGGATGGCAGGGATTCCATACCCTGTCTGAAAAGTTTAAAGGAGAGGAGGCAACCCTTCACACCTGGAGAAAATGTGTCCTTCGAACAGCCCCTGATCAGTAGTCCTCGGAGCCACAAGAAAGCCACGCAGAGAACCGAGGACAACCGAGGCCACCACTTCCAGATCAGAAATCAGTCTGGGGCTGAGGATGGAGGGTGTGGGAGGCACTCTGAGCGACACAGACCTACCTGGGTGCTGAGGTGGAGGGTGAAGAGACACACTATAGGAAACAATAACGCACGGAAGAGCACGGGGCAGAACACAACACAGAAGGCGGGTCCGCCAGGGGAAGCTCTCTACCCGCCTCAGGGGCCTCCAGTCCAGTGGCCCATTGGTCACAGGCTTTGCTTTGGGAAACAGAGCCACCCTCCTCCGCCCCCGCTCTGGCTGCCTCACTCTCCCGCCGCTCAGAGTTTGATTTTGAATTCTGTGGGCTGTGTGGTCACGGAGGCCCCCGAGGACTTGAAGAGCGCCTTCAGGATGGTGTCAGGGTCCACTTCGGCAGGAGGGTTGGATGAGGTGGTGGAATTCACCCTGCGAGGCAGCTCACTCTCCTTTTTCACTGAGGGGCTGTCACTCAGCCGTCTGTGGAGAGCAGGGAAGTCAAATCCTTGTCAGTTTTCTCTCAGTCGGGGAGGGGACCCCTCCCCATCTACCAAGCATCTGTTATCAGTCAGGCACTGAGTACAACACTTTCCCTGCCCTTTTATCTCACTTCATCTGTAACATACCTATCATTTTTGTTGATGAAAAATCTGAGATGCAACGTGTTGTGATCTGGGGTTTTGAGTTTAGAAAACGATGCATGTTCCTCTGGGATGGTCACACACACAGAGGCATATTACACATTCCGAGAAGTCTTGAAGTAAAGAAATCAATTTAACTCTGTTTAGCCCAATGGCCATAAAACTCGCATTTTTCGGAATATGATTCAGTACTGGCATACAGCTTATGAAACTTGTCCGAATCACACTATTCACTATCCAGGGTTCAAATGTGGTCTTTCTAAATTTCAAAGTCTATTTCAGGCCTGCCCTGTACTACTGCACCCACCTTGGCAAGTATAATATCCTCCCTGGGTCTCTGTCTCCTTGTCTATAGAAGGATGTCCTACCAGGCTAGATATTTTATGCATGTTGGATTCCAAAAAATCCTCAGTTCTGGGCCAGCCATGTACGCCCAGGTGTGTGTAACAAAATGAGGGGTGGTAGCCAACACTGTCTCCAACAGAGTCAATCAAGAGGAGGGGGAGGTTTTCCATTCCCTTGGATGATGCATGCAATTATGCAAAGAGAAACATAACTGGTTTGCTCTCTACTTCTCAAACATCTCTAAATTCTACGGCTGGGACTAAGTCTTAATGCTAGCCCCTGTGAGGTCACTCTCCTGCGAAAATAACTAGACAAGCCACTTGGTACAAATTTAAGTATCCCGAATGACCGCTTGCCATCAGGGCACAGGAACTGGAATGGAGCTGTGATGTAGGCATTCACCCCTCAAAATAAAGAGGGGATCATGCGGAGTAGACAAGCAGAAACACTCCACCCAGTCCCAGCACCACTGCCTCTGGAACTTACAGCAGGATGGGCTGGTCCGAGGTGATGACGTTCCCGTTCATGTGAAGGTTGCACTTCATTGGTTGCCCTGAAAAAACAAAAAAGAAAAGGCTCCGCCATGAGACTACCTCTCCTCACACAAGGGGACAAAGGCTGACATCTCCATAAGTGGGGACCTACTGGCAGCTCTGACTCCACACTGGGGGTGGGGCTGCCAGACTTCAGTAAAACCCAGGGACTAAGAAATTCCAGTGTGTGGGGTCCATGAAGACTTGACAATGACGGCACCAAGAACCAAAGTGGCAGCAGACTTTACTTTGTACAGCAGGAGATAAGAGTGGAAGGTTGAAACTGAACTCAATGTGAAGCCATCCAATCTTATTTGTGAAGCAATTAGTAAAGGAAAATGTTTATGCTGTGAAATTAAGTGAAAAGATTAAAAAGTACATGTACAGACTTCCACTCTGTCCATGAAAGATTAACCGCTACTGAGTACTGCATCCCACTGTATATAAAATGTGATAAGGGGAATAATAACAGAAAAATAAAACTAAAAAAAATTTTTTTAATTCTTAATTAAAAAAGAACAGCACAAAAAGAAAGAATAGAGCCATATAGAAGTAACCTTTCTCTCTCACTGGAATTAAATTAGTATCAGTCTGAGATAGATTCTGATATATTCTATCTGTAAGAGATGCACTTCAGATTCAAAAATATGAAAAGGTTGAAAATAAACGGAGATATATCTCAGCAACCCTATGTGGCTATATTAATATAAGACAAAATAGACTAAAATGAAACACGTTACCAGAGATAAAAAGGAACATTTAATAAACTGATAAGAATCGATCTATCAGGAAAAAAACAAGTAGAACAATTATAACCATGTGTGCAACTAACAGAGCCTCAAATACATAAAGCAAAAACTAAAAAGTGTCAGAGAAAAATAAATACCATTTGATTTCTCTGATATGCGGAATCTAAGGAACAAAGAGAACAGACAGACAGAAAACAGACCCACAAATACAGAAGACAATCTGGTGATGGCCAGAGGGGAGTGGGATGGGGGTACTGAGAGAAAGTGGTGAAGGTTTAAAGAAGTACAAATTAGAAGCTGATAAAGGGTCATGAGGATGGGAAGAATGGCAGTGGTAAGGTAATGGCTACGTGTAGAGCCACGGGGAAGACAGAGTACTAAGGGGGATAATTTATAAACTATATAAATGTCTAACCATATACCTGAAACTAATAAAAATGATTATAAGAAAATAACAGAAATGAAAAGAAGTAAACAAACAATAGCTAAAAATTTTAATACTTCATCTTTAGTAATGAATAGAATCATTAGGCAGAAAATTAACAAATACAGAAAAGACTTAAAAAACGTTATAAACCAACTAGACCTAGCAAACACCTACCCAACAGCAGCAAAATACACATTCTCTTTAATTACTCAGGAGGAAACTGGGAAATTCACAAGTATATGGAAATGAAACAAAGTAATCCTAAATAACCAATGGGTCAAAGAAAAAAAACACATAAGAAATTAGAAAAAACTTTGAGATAAATGAAAATAAAGACACAAAATATCAAAATTTGAGATGCAGCTAATGCAGTGCTTAAAAGGAAAAATAGTGCTCTAAATGCATATATTAAAAAGGAGTGAAAAGACAAACTACAGAATGGGTGAAAATATTGGCAAACCATTTATCTAAGAGACTTAATATATGAAGAACTCTTACAACTCAATAAGAACAGATAACTCAAAAAGAGAGCAAAGACTCTGAATGGACAATTCTCCAAGAAGATACACAAATGGCCAATAAGCACACGTGAAGATGCCTGACATCACGAACCATCAGGATAGGCAAGTAAAAAGCCCACTGACTGCTTTCCTAGTCTCCGCATCTGCTCCGAGCACGGCGCCTGGTTCATCGGAGGTTCTCCACAATGAAAGAACAAATGAGTGGATAGGAGGAGCATGGCAGGGCTCCTCCCTACAGACTACCCTGGGATGAATCATGTGAATCTAAGTTCAGTGCCATCAGTGGTTTACTCTCTAGAAGCAGAGCTCACCCAGGTGCCAACATTAAGATGAGGCTCCAGGCCTTTAAGGAACCTGTGACCTAGCACTGAGCAGACCAAGACCTGAAAGGCTACGGCTGTTGGCGTCCCTGCCAAGACTCCTTAAGCGAACCACTCACGGAGAAGAGGGCTTCCCTGCCATCTAGCTTAGTGCTAGGGCTGGGTGAAAACCTAGGGCCTCGTGAACAGGCAGCTGGCAGCTCTGCACTACCCCGAGACTGCACCTGCCTGTTCTCGGTACCGAGAAGGTCCAGGCCAGCTTGTTCCGAAGGCCTGCTGCCCGATAAGAAGCAGTGAGGAGTGGGAGGGTGAAGTGGCTGCGGTCCCGACTTACCGTCCAGACACCGGTTGTTATATTTCTTATATGCGGTGATGGCATCGTCCTTCTTTACAAAGACCACCTCTGCTACCCCAGGATGGACCAGCCGAGCTCGCTTCAGGGCCCCGCATACACAGAAAAGCTCCTGCCAAGCACAAGAGGGGTCAGCCTTGGGGGAGAATGTCAGGCCATTATCCTGCTTGCCTGCCATTCGCACACTGCGGAGGGCTCTGGGCAGACAGGCGGCTGCTCTCTGGCTGAACATGCCAGCGCTCGACTCCAGGAAGGGTCCATTCTACGTGATGTTCTTGGAACGTCCACAGGCCTCAGCATGGGACCAGAGGAGGGGACAAGCGGTACTGGCAGTGAGAAATGGGCCTGGGTTTACAAGCCTTGGAGTCTCTATGACCTTCAACAAGTCACCACTTCATCAACAAGGACAACAGTTACGGAATTTCTCAGAGAACTCTGTCATGAGAATGAGTGTGTAGACTTATCCAAGACAGTGGCTAATAAGTCACGTAGGAATCCGTTAAAAATAAATTCTGGAGTTCTACGAAGAGGGACCAACCGTCCCAGCTGGCTGACGTGAGGAGATTCCCAGGACAGAGGACCTTCAGTGATAACCAGGGAGTCCCCAGCAAAACCGGGATAGATGGTCACCCTAAGTCAGACAGACCTGGGTTCGACCTCTGGGGCTCTGCCTCTTCTCAGCTGTACGACCCAGAGCTCTAGCAAGTTGTTAACTTCTGTGAGGGTGAGCCTTCTTTTCTGAAAAGAACCGGTCTAGCCTACCTCCCAGGGGGGCTGTAAAGCTCAACTGAGATCATTCTTAAGGTGGTGCTTTGTAAACACGTTATCATCATTTACTCCAATCCCTCCTCGGTTTACAGACCAGGATACTGAGGCCGCAGAGGGAACATAATGTGAAGACAGACCACAGAGGCTGACTAGCACCCAAGCCATCTTCACCTGCAGCTGCCCTTCACAAGGCTGTTATACGGACAAAGAAACTAATTAAAAGTTGTTGATGTGATTAGTTTTTAATAAGGAGGAATATGTCTAATATCAGAACCAAGATGTTGGACGGAGTACTAGGTGTGATCCCAATTTGATTGCGATTATTCAGCATTACCTCCTTGGGTACACAAGAAGTGCGGGCGACTATTATTGGCAGTATTCTCTGAGCAGTGATCATCAGGTGATTAATTTTTCCACTATTTCGTATTTTCAAAGATCCTGCATACAAAGTGCCTGGCATGTAATAAGTGCTCAGCGAACAGTAGCTATTATTGCTTTTGTAATCAGAAAAAAATTGTCCTGATTCTTTATAACTTGTCAAGTGTTATTACTCAAAGCAGCCTCTAATTTTCATTCTGTGTGTACCATTCCGTGGAGTGCCTGCTTAGTTCTAAGAGTGATCATACAGCACTTGTGTGTTCTACAAAACCGTTACCAAACACAGTGGCCAGTGTGGGCTGTTCCAGAATCTGGGGCTCAGATACAGGGAGGAGGTGAAGTCTCCAGGATGCCTAAGAGCAGAATCCAGAGGAACCAACCACCCAACACACCAGTCCACTTAGCTCCTTTTGCTCTGAATCCTCACATGAAAGCCCTAGAGGAGGCAGAAGTTCTGAAGACTCACAGGGGAATATGAAGCACTGGACACTGCAGCCCAGGACTACAGGATCCCATTCAGGACCCATCCCAGCACAAGCCCGGGCCTTGGTTTAGCAGCTGGGCGGAAAAGAGCTAACACAGCCAGCCTGACGGCTACCCTTTGAAAGGCCTGCTTCCAAGACTGGCATCTGGGAACTTGGATTCTGGGAGGGAACCCAATCCGCTGCTGTGGGAATAAAGTGCATCCTGTGTGATTCCACTGGGAGATGGCTCTGGAAGTTTGTGCCTGGTTTCCGCTGGCCTTTGCCCATGAGCTTTTTCCCTTTACTGATTTACTTTGTATCCTGTAATGAATCTTAGCCCCAACATGACTATGCCGAGTCCTGTGAGTCTCAGGGAGCTCCGACACAGAGTGCTTTGAGACTGAACACCCCAGCAATGCAAATACTCACAACAATGTCCTCTTCGGTGACTCGAGGGTGCAGATTATTCACGGTCATCTTGGTACCTTCCAAAGGGCTGAGGACAGGCTGCCACACACAAGAGTGTTACCAGAAGGCAGAGAAGAGGTATGTGCTCAGCTGCAGAACTCACTCTCGATGAGGAGCTGGGAGGGCCCCGAGAACACCCCATGGAGGGTCTGGGCCTCAGCGCCCATCATGCCTTACCACCCTACACTGAGTGACAAAGCCTCTTCTTCCCCAAATAGGCCGGGCCCTTCCAGGCCTCTGAGTCTCTGCCTGGAATGCCACTCCTGTTTCAAGACCACCCAGCTCAGAGGGCACTCTGTCCTTAAAGCCTTCCCAGATTTGCCCAGTGGAACTAACTGCTATATCACCAGACACAGTGCTCTGTCTGCAGCTCTGTTTTCCCGACTTGCCTGAGAGCTCTTTGCACTTGGGGGCCACTGGGTCTTGGTTTGTTCCTTTGTAAAATGGGCGTGGCAATGCCTAGCTCAGCGAGGTGCTAAGAGGACATAACGGCCTACCTACTGCACCCAGCCCACCCAGCAGGTGTGATCACTCCCTCTCCTTCACCTTCACCTTACCTCAGCAGGCGGCAGCTCTTTGGGGGAATCCTCCTTATTCACTAGTGTCCGGGACATGCTGGTCAAGGCTTTCGTTCGAACGGATGAGGGAAGAGCAGGAGCTGCGTAGGTGTCATTCTGAACCACTTTGGTGAGAGGGAGGGCCTTGGCCATGGAAAGCTTGGAACCACTCAGTCCAGCCTAAACAAAGAGGCAGATAGGAATCTGAGATGCTAGTGACCTGGATGCCCCACTAGGGGCTCACAACCCCCACTCCTGAGGCCTGCCAGCTTCAATTCCATTAGCAGTCTGAAGCCAAAAAGGCTGCCAGTGATATCCCACAGGAAAGGGGGTGAGAGGGGAGCAAAACACAGCCTGCACACGTGTTTACAGAAGCCACTTTCCAGTGTTGGAAGCCCTTGGCAAGAAGCTTTCACATACCCCTGACCAGGAACCACACGCTCCCCCATACCATTTAGACTTTATAAAAACCCAACAATCTGGGGTTGGTCAGAAGGCAAAAAGCTTGGGGTCAAGTGCATTCCAAGGTATGTTTCTATTACAAGGGACTAATCATGAACTCCAGGCTGGCTGAGCATAAGAACCTACTCTTATGAAGGCCCAGACTCCCAGCTTTCTGGTCCCTCTTCTGGCCATACAGAGGCAGCACACATAGCCTGGCCCTATCAGCCTGCGGGCAGAGTCTGCACAAGGAGATCCGAAGAAACAGTTCCCTCCCTCCCCGACACCCCTAACTGGGGACGTGGTCCCTTGGAAATATAAAGCAGTGAAGTCCCTGGTATTAACGTGTCTGAGGAAAAAAAATGGATGAGGCAGAAGCGGCAGGTGGTCTTGCTGATTCAGGGCAGTGTCCACCGGTCACTGACTCAGAGGAGAGGGAAGGGGAACGCAGCAGACAGAAGATGGGACAGGGTCAATTCACTAGCTTCTCCGGGGTTAGATGAAAGTCCTCCCCATGCTGGATTGCACATGCTCCAAGCCACTTTGAGTCTTGAGAGCCACTACGGCATAGTGACTAAACACAAGGCCGGCGAGTAAAACGTTTATGCCTGAATCTCACATCTACCACTTCCGAGTCGGCGGACAGTGAGCAGGTGTCGTTTAACCTCTCTGTGCCTGGTTCCTCATCAGTAAAATAGGGATAATAATGGCACCCATCTCACAGAGTGGCAGGAAGGAAGAATCTCAAATGAGTTAATATAAATACAGCATTTCAGGGTTCTCAACTCGGCTTGGCCACTGAACCAGCAGACAGCCCCCTCTGCAGCAGACTGGAGCGCTCTAATTGGAAAGAGCCAGCTCCTTTATAACAAACTGCATCATTCAGCTTCACATATCATTTTAAGAGCTTCTCTGGTAACCAGGAGACTGGTCCACACATTCAGTGCAGTGACCAGAACTGAGTCTGTGGGCCTCTTGAAACAGGCGCTTGGCTTGAGTCCCCACTGGTTTTCTAATCTGTAATTTGGCTACATCCACTCAGCTGCACCATGCAGACCTCCCTGATGTTCCCAGATGTTGCCTTCTTTCCTTCTCTGCATAGTATCTGACTAGCACTCTAGTCTACGAAGTTTCTTGAATTCAAGTTTCCTGGCTGTACCTCATGGAGCCCACAGGTGAGGTTCAGGTTATTTTGTTAACACACCAAACAAGGGAATCCAGACTCAAGATTGGGTCACAGTTGCTGACCATGGAGGAAAGGGGAATGTAGACTGTCCTGCCACAAAGGAAAGAAAATTGAATTCTGTCCTGTGGCGTCACCCACATTTCCCCTGAACTGTCTCAAACACAGCAAATGTGAACTGCAGCTCTGCACTTCACGATCAGTGGGACCTTGAACTAGTCACTAGATACCTTGGTTTCAAGCATTTATAAAATGAGGGTTGAACTAGTTCCAGTTCTAAAAATCTTATGACCAAATGAAGAAATATTTCTGAATTGAAAGGCCCTCTCCCATCCACCTGATCAGACATACATAGCAAGTATAGGAAAAACATAAAATGCCCACCACGTGGTGGAGAAAGCTGCCTGGGGCTGTGAATTTCATCTGTTTACTAGGAATGGGAGCTGCAACATCATCATCTTCATCCAGGTCGTATAAATTCTGAAAATAAAAAAATATACGCTAATGTGGCATACAGGCTCTCGACAGACATGTGGAGCAAGGACAGCAGGGAGACAACTCCTAGAGTGAGCGAGGTGGAGGGAGAAGCAGGGGCGTGTGTGGAGGTGCCGAGGGACACTGGCCTCCAAGGCTGGAGCTCAAGTCCTGTAAAGCTGGCTTCCTACCTTCCAGGGCCCGATGAAAATGCTGCAACTTTCAGATACATCAGAAGTACCTTCTACAAATGGGCAATGCCTAGGAAGAGTCCTTCTAATATCTTTGAAAGCCCATCCCAGGCAATCTAGCATACAGAAATAAACCCGAACCCTAGAAAGAACTTTATCCACAAAGAAGTTCAGAGAAGAATTTCTAACAGTGAAAAGTACAGTACAATGGTTTAAAGGAACTGGAACATACACTCAATGGTTTACGTAGTTATTAAAAATGCTGAATTATAAAGTAAAACAAGAATGATACAAAACTGGATTAGGACTATAACTACAACAACTATGTTTAATAAATAATAATGACATTTACAAAAACAGGAAAGAAACAGAGCAGAATGTCAACAATGGCTGGCTTTGGAGAACAGGAGCATGAAGAACTTTATTTTCCTTCCAATATTTCTCTATTTTGCAAATTTTCTATATTATGCACATATTAATTTTATAATGAAAATTATAAAGATTTTCAATTTCTCTCTGCCCCTTATGTCTTCCCTTCCCAGTTAAAAAATTTCTGAAAACTCATAAAATACAAAAAATTAAATGTAACCCCTCTCCAGTTCTTCAAATTGGGAACCTTGGGCTAGGCCTCAGTTGATCTACCCACTAGGCCCCATCAAAACATACACATATGTACACATACACGTCGGTAACACGCACACACAAACAGAACGCAACACTCACACTCTACCTGTTTGGCCTGATGGTTATTGACGACGTTGATCCTCATTCCAGCAGGATGGGCAGTAGGTGGTGTCATGGCCTTTTGCTGTGGAACCTAGAAATACCCACTGGTCATATTTCACCCCATAGGGCTTACGTGTGTTCTCTATGATTGCTGAACTTAAAATGTGTAGGCGCTCAGTTGTGGTCTTTGGAAAAAGGCCTTACAGAGTGCCTTGTATCCAAAGCAGGAGAGTTACAGGAAGACTCATCATCCCAGAGACCATGTGACAATGCATGCGTAGGGCTCAATGAACTTGGCTCAATAAATTCACTGCTGCTGCTATTCCTATTAGCAAAGTGTCGGTGATGACTGAATGACACTGTTTCCACACTTTCTGGGGTGGTGACTGCACCAGGAGCCAGGTCTGACCGAGGCCCTACCCTGGTCCTCCCAATGACTGGCTATGTAACTCGGGCATAATAATCCACATCTCTGAGACTGAGGTTCTTCTGTGATAAGACTGTGGGAATAACCCAGGGCAGCAGTGAGGGATAAATAGGGTTGTTTATGTTAAGTGCCTGCCACAAAGCACATGCTCAACAAACGTTTTGTCCTTTTCCCTATTCCCTCCACCACTATCTCACTTAGGAAAATCACTGGACTTTCTCTGGACCCCCCACCCACTTCTTTTATATAAAACTAGACAACACCTTGCCTTCCTTATGGTTACTATACAATCACCCGGGGAAACTGTCATCTTGCCCAAAATTTCTGATCCCTGCTCCCTTCCAGAATCTACAACTGTTACTGGCTTCCTGGAATTTATGACAAGAGGCACACCTACCTGGATAGTTTTAGTGAGCTTCAGAGCCGGAGTCACTGTCCCGATGGGAGGGCTCATGAAGGCAGCAGGGGAATTCCGCTTCAAGCTGAGCTTCTCCCGCGCATCGGTCACCTGGCGGGGCTTCTGGGGCACTGTGCTCTGCTGCTTGCGGGAGTTCAGCATCTCTCTGGCATCCTGCACTTTCCCTTTGATCCGGAAACGAGCATCTTTCTGCAATAGCTTTTCTCGGGCATCCTTTACTCCCAGCTTGAGCCGGGCATCTGAGAGGCCTATCTTCTGCCGGGCATCAAACCTCTGCTGGAAGATGGCCGTGCGTACTGGCTGGCTGAGTAGGCTCTGCTTTATCCCAACACGTGATCGGACACCACCGGCTCCTGGTCTGACATTGAGCCTGCAAATAAAAATTGCAACATTTAGTGGATCTGGATATAACAGCAGCCCATGGAAGCAGAGCCCATGGGAACAGAGGTGGCTAGAGAAATGAGAAAGCTGCTCCCCATCTGAGGAAACAAGCCTAAATAGAGACTTCTTTCCTAGTTTCATGGAATTTAACTTGGCACCGAAATAAAATCAGGAAGGCGGCCCACTGGTTTCTATCACTATGTAAAGTGTTTTGCTCCATAGACCAAGTGTCTTGAGACACCATTAGGGACAATAACCTCTAAACGATGCCGGTCAAATAAAATACGCATATCCGCAAAATACAACCCACGCATCTGAAAAGCAACTTCAGTTTCTTAAGTTCTTGCACATCCATGCTCTCAGTCAGCCCTCAGAGCACCTAGTGAAGTGGGCATTATAATGCCATTTCACAGTGGGACAACAGGCCTGGATAAGAGTTAACTGATTAACAAAGGGTTTCCAGGTGGCCTCTGGCACCCTCATGCCTCCAATGGCACCAGACACCCCCTTCCTGGGCTGGGATCAGGAAAGCCAACACATGGGTCTGATGTGGGTTACAGCAGCAGTCCCCAACCTTTTTGGCACCAGGGACCAGAGAGAATCTAATGATTCTATGAGAATCTAATGCCCGATGATCTGAAGCAGTGATGCTAGCGCTGGGGACCAGCTGCAAATACAGATGGTTTGTTTCCCTGCTGCTCACCTCCTGCTGTGTGGCCATTTCCTAACAGGCCATGAACTGGTAGTGGTCCATAGCCCCGGGGTTGGGATCCCTGGGCTCAAGGACTAACAGACTGCAGATATAAGGACTTTGTAGAAAAAAAAAATAACCACTATCTCAACTATTCCTACTCACAACACTTCTGACACCAAATGTGTGTTTTTTACCCCTCACATCAAGCAATTTTCCAGCTTAGACACCAACTAAATGTCCTAACCACCTGGAGTTAGTGCAGACACCACAGGGTAAGGGCTCATTTCCACAAACCAGCCTCACTTCACATGCTAATCCCAAATCCTGAGCTTCCAATCCTAATCTATGGGCTAGAAGTCCAGGAGACCCACAATCCCCTCCTCAATAATTTCCTACAACAGCTCACAGAACAGGAAAACTTTACTGTTATCCGTTTATTATAAAGAACACGACTCAGGACCAGCCAAATAGAAGAGCTGCACAAGGCGAGGTTTGGGGGAAAGGGTGAGGAGTCTCCATGCCCACGCTGGGTGCATCACCACCTTCCCACATGTAGATGTGTTCACCAAACCAGACTGTGTTGGGGTCTTTGTGGAGGTTCCTTACATAAGCATGATTGATTAATCATTGGCCAGTGATGATTAACTCAATCTCTAGCCCTCCCCGCCAACCCTGGAGGTCCCAGGTGAGAACAGGGGTGCGGCTGCAAGTTCTAACCTGCTAACCATGCTTAGGTCTTTCTGGTGACCAGTCTCAATCCTGAAGCTATCTGTCTAGGAGCCCGCCAAGAGCCACCTCATTAGAACAGAGAATGCTCCTATCACCCCTATCACTCAGGAAAGGCCAAGGGTTTTAGGAACTGTGTGCCAGGAGTGCATCCAAAGGTGGATCGGCCTGGTCCCAGTAAAAGAAAATCTGGACTTTCATCTGATTATCACCTGCAGCTTCCAGTAGGCCAGAGCCTTACCTAAGTCAGTGACAGACAGTTCCATTTTTCTGTGAAAAATGTCAAATTACTGTAGGATTTAAATACTTTCTAGTGGGTTTATATAATTGGGTGAAAGAATGAAAAGGGTCATTTACCGAATCCATCCGATTAGGTTTGGCGGCGGGTGGGGGTGGGGGTGCTGCTGCTTCTCTGTCCCTAGTCTGTCCTATAAAGACTGGGAGATGAGGTGTTAGAGAAAGCATGGCTAAAAGAAAAGGAGTGTTCAGGGGGCCAGTCAGACAGCTGACAGTAGCCATCCTTCCCTGGGCTGGGGTGCCTAGGCTTTGCGGCCTGCAAAACAACAGGCAATAGTGAGGCTATGCTTAGTGGTGACCACAGAGGGGCGCAGGGAAGAGCAGAACTTCATAACAAAGACTTGCCCCTACAATCAACTGGCCAAAGTTTTGCCACCCTGAAGCTGCCTTCTGGGATACTGATTTAAGCTGCTGATTAAGAGACAAAAGACATAGAAAGAACTACTTCAGGAAGGGAAACGTGACAGTCACCTTAGCATTAAACAGGAAGACTCCAAGAGGGAGCCTGTTTACTAGATTCCCCCAACCCTATGTCTCATTATTTCTGGCAGAAATTTGCCTGCCATGTATGTTCTGCTCTTCCTCAATTACCTGCAAAAGGCCTGTTTTCATTTTTGAAATCTCAGACCCTCTCTCCCACTTTCTCCTTTGTCCAAAATGGTATATATACATACATATATACGTACGTACGTACGTACACACACACATACAATTTTACCTGTCTGGAATTTTCATGTTTATGGGAATTCCCCATGCACAAGTATTACAATTTGGTCCGTTAATCTGTCTTTGTTAATCTGATTATTAACCCAACCAGAAGAATTCTGAAGGTGGGAGGAAAACTATTACGTATTTTTCTTGGCCCCGACTTTTTTTTTTTTTTAAAGCCCATCAAAGTGCGGACCCAAAAGCAGTTACATAGTAATCCTGACAAGCTCAGGGGAAGCCTACACGGTGGGTCTTACAAACTCGGAGACTGAAAGTAACCACATAGGATGGTCTGAACATAAAAACTCCTAACTAAAAGCAAGTCATGACAAGCAGTCATACCCTGGGCCCATAGCTTCCTTGACAGAGGTCAACCTTTAAGTGAGCCTGTCTATTGTCTTGCATCTAAGATAACATACCCTTGGAATGTCAGAATAATTCCTTTTCAAGACCTGTGGGTATAACTGCACCAGAGCACAAGACTACAGAACCCCTCATTGTTACCTTACTCTGCAAAGACCATCTCTATGTGCTGTAAATGTTCGTTATTAACTATTCTGCACCAGCCAACATAAAGAAGTATGTCTCTCTTCGTTTTACTTTCCATCCAATCCCGGAGATTCCCCCAAATTGCTGTCTTCCACCCCCTTAATCTACCACCACTGATTTCATGTAACCCTCCTTATGCCTTCTCCTTTGATTCTAATATATAAAATCAGCTGCAAAACTGCCATTCTCCAGAGCATTTTCTCAACCTGTTGAGATTTTGCTTCCCAGCGATTGTGAGTTTGGCTCAAATAAACTCATAAAAATTCTCTACAGGTTTGGATGTTTCTTACATAGACAAAAGAAAAGTAACAGGTTACCAGTTCACACCAGGAACTACCAGTAAAGGCCTGATCCTAAGTGGGTGGGGGAAAGGGTTTTGATCAACACGTAAGACTCAGATCCAGATGAAACAAGCCAGTGAGAAGCACTCCAGATGAACTCCTTCACTCCTCATGCCCTGACCGCTCTGAAGCCGCAGGCCCTGGGCTGGGCAATCAAGTCACCAAAAAGAGCACGGTGAAGACCAGGCCCCCAACCTGGGGCTCTGAGTTGGGGGTGGAGGACACACAGATATCCAAATAATCCCCAAGCTCCTGCTCTAGGAAAGGCCAAAGTCTGTGAGGATACCACAAGCAACTGGACACCTGTAGGGCTGTGAGAAGGCGGAGGGGCCTACAGTTTCCAGAAAGAGCAGACTGTGTCAAAGGGCATTCTAGGCAGACTGAATGTGGAAAATGCTCATTACAGCCCACAGTTTGCCACTCTGTTCTTGTGGCTCTGGCAGTCACTCGAGAAGGCACTCAGCTCCCACCCAAGAGCATCCTTCACTTCTCCACATCACTTCCACAGCAGGAGGCTCCCTCCTAGCAGCATTCAAGTGCTGGACAAAGCTTCCACTAATGCACTTACTGTGCAGAATCACGATGATTTATGTACAAGTCTGCATCTCCCACAGGACTAAGAGCTTCTCAGGGGCACACCCTGAAGCTCCTCACCTATGTCACCCCTGCTCCAGGGTAAAGACAAAGGCTCAAAAAGCTTTCACATCCTGATCTTTATCCTTCTGGACTCACGACCTGTTCATTGCCATTGCCTCCATCTTACAGAGCAGGAACCAAATCACTGAGGTAGTGGCATGGCTAGGACTGGACCCCAGGCAGACCTGACTCCAGAGCCCACAGTGCTTTCATTATAACAGGCTCCAAGCTTCCCTCCTTCCTACTCTAAGCCCCAGGAGAGGTAAGAGTGGAGAAGTGATGGCTGCCCCAAAGGTCATTTTCCTAGAGAAAAGTGCCTCTGCAAAAGCAGCCCTCTATCCAGCCCCTGCTGACTAGCGCAGCACCCTGCTAGGATCCTGGGCACCAGTTGCTCCTCCCAGCTCCCACTGACACAGCCCAGGTATACAGCCACCGGGGATCTGACCCTAAGAGAGAGGCCCACAAAGACCTCGCCTGCTCCAACGAGGGTGAGTCCTGACCCTCCTGCAGGAACTCCAGGAAAGGCCTCCTGAAAAAAGAGATGCTGGTCTCTGACTGAGAGAACATTACAAATGGAACAAGACTGCATAAACATCAACAGTGGAAGACTTCACTGACAAGCCCACTCATTAGACACATCCTATTCCAAACCTGGGCCTGTCCTGAAGATTTCCTTTCTTTATCTGCCTTCTCCAAAACCTACCTCCTTCCATCACCAGATACCCAAGTTACCAGCCATTTTGGCTATTTGTAACTAAAGGAGATGGGATGACCTTACCATGTGATACTCTGGTGATTTTACAATACCATAAAATTGGGCAAAGCTAGACCCCAAGGCATCAATTATACTTTCAAAAAGTCAAGTTACCCAATTTCACCAATCATTCAAGAAAGAAAACACCATTGCCTACAAAATAGGGCAAAAAAGGGTAACCAACTAAAAGTGATTATTTTGACTAACTAAAGGAACAAGATTCTTTTTTTCAGTAGCTTTTATTAAAAATGACCAAAATCTGAAAACATACCAAATGCCAATCATCAGGTAAATGGGTATACATTGTAGTGTCTCCATACAGCTAAATATGACTCAGCAATAAGAATGAACCACTGATACATCAAACAACACAGAGGGAGCTCAAAAACATTATACTGAGTAAAGGAAGCCAGACATAAGAGTTCATACTGAATGATTCCATTTCTATGAAGTTCTAGAAAAGACAAGCATCTACAGTGACAGTAATTACAACAGCAGTGGCTCAGAGAATGACATTCTTGAAACTAAATTCATATCCCTGAACAGAGGACAAAGGGGCAGGTTAGTAAAACTTCACAGGAGGGGCAGGGGAGATTAGGCCTCCATAACCTTTATTTATATTCCTTAACAATTTCCCTCCCTGATTACTGTAATGGCTATTCGAA
This sequence comes from Cynopterus sphinx, assembly GCA_030015415.1. NCBI lineage: Eukaryota > Metazoa > Chordata > Mammalia > Chiroptera > Pteropodidae > Cynopterus > Cynopterus sphinx. The sequence goes on from CM057380.1 coordinate 170,989,294, forward strand.
GTGCTCTACTGAGAATCCACAGGAATCTATGGTTGACATGCAATGTCTGCCATGGCCACATAAGGGGGCAAGTGGCTATCAGGATGGATGAAAGATTTTATAAAGAAGACCTCAACTAACATTTCTGAACACTTACTAAAAGTCTATAAACTTTGACACACCTCTTTTAACCCTCATAACTGAGAATTAGGTTATCATCTGCATTTTACAGATAAAGAAACTTGAGATTCAAGGAGAGAATCTCATTATAGTCACAGCTGTAATGGTGAAGGCTGAATTTAAACTTCACTATATCTAGTTAACGCACCAATACATTAAGTGTGGATCAAAAATAAAGACCAGAACTTGAAAAGTTCTGAGAATGAGTACTGTCCTCAGGCTAAGGAAAATCTTAGGACTCCAGTTATGTCCAGGGACACAGGACACTCTCTGATGACTAGAGGATGAGCACACACATGCCAAGGATGGCTGACAGTGTGCTTACTTGAACCCATGCACTGTGCACTTGTCAGGAAAGAAAGACCACTAAAAACCACCAGCTTTGTGCTATAGTATTTTATCTATTTCAACAGTGCAAAGGGTACATGTGGGAGAGGGAGGTCATGCAGTTGTGGACACAGGAACATGAGTAAGCTACTTTCCCTCAATTCTATGTATTCGGTTCCCTGGTTACAACCAGTTCTTTTCAACTCCTTTTATGAGCACCTTTAGGGGGTTTCAGTGTTCAGGTTTTTTATAATCACTGCTTCTCTTCCCGCATGAAAAGACAGCTATTCATCCCAGCAGGCAGCAGTACTGGTTATAAAGCAAGCATTAGTCATCAGGAATTTTTCAAATAAACGCTCCTGCTGGGGGTAGGTCTCTAAAACACAGAGTCAACTATGTTACCCTCCTGTTCCAAGAACTGCTGAGGGTTCCCCAACAGAGCCGAACCCCTCAGCAGAGCCTCTGGTCTGGCCCCAACTTTTGCCTGCAGCCTCACCTCCAGCTGCAGACTACCTGATGTTCCCGAAACACATTCTGCACTTTTGGCCTCAGTAAATGCATTGGAGAGGAGAAAGGGAGGTTTTGAGCAAGTCTCGTAACACAATCACACCTGAAACAGTGCAACTCTGCACTGCCTCTGGACACGTACCAGGCACTCCACAGGTGGGTCAGAGGGCAAATGGTCCACTGGAGCCTGGCACACATGTGACGACCAAAAAGGGTCTGTCTGGGACTAGCAGCTGGCTCTGGACAGATGTCCAGTCCAAAGGATTCAGGCCTGGATTATTATAAAGTGGGTTTTAATCCATGGAGATCTCTGGGTTAGAGTATGTGTGTGTTGAGGTCATCTTTATAGAAAGAAAACACTGTTTGGTTCTATTACCGAGGGTCAATTCTGAATTGGGTGCTTTAGAGACACAAAGAAAAATAAGACACTCTCCCCTTACCCTCCAAGAGAGTCTTGTGCGGATGTTTCGTTTTATTTTTAAGTTATTTTTAAATTAAATTTATTGGGGTAACATTAGTTAATACAATTACATAATTTTAAATAATTCTCCAAGTTATGTAACAATTTTCTCCTCTAGGTCTACTTTCCTTTATAGAACAAGCAATGAGGACCAGATCGCTGGCCTGAACTGAAAAGTTCACTAACCTCTACTCGCATGGGCTCAAGGACCCCCATGCAGGGCATGTGACCCAGGGCTGCTCAACACAGTGAAGGCCTAACTTTCCCCCTAAGGCTGCCTGCCACCTTCATCTAACTACCAGGAGGCTGTGGACAGATAGCTATCCTCTGAGAATTAAAATAATCAAACCAGAGGTGCCTGGACTAACTTAATAGCTATGCTCTCACATCTAAAGGAAGAAACTGACCAGAAGGCAGGCCCGAACTGCAGCTGGTGTCCTGAAGAGGCTCATCCACGCAACTGAAGTCACTAGAGATGTGCTGTGCGTGGGGAACAGTGCCTCACCATGGCCCCTTCCCTTCTCTAATTTTGCACTAATCGAGGAACCTTCTGATAATTAATTTGGACCCAGGTAATGATAAAAGATAATGACCCCTTTCTTGACTTACAAGATGAACATGAAACAAAACGACTGCTCTAAAGAACAAGCATGTTCCATGACCTGTGGGGAAAGACATTATTTACACATCCACAGGCTCAGTCTTTTGCTATTTCCACTAGAAGAAAGACGTTTTCTGAGATAGTCACAGGTTCTTTCTAAATTATTAAGTTCAAAGTCCTTCCTGGGACATCCATGCAATGTTAAACCAAAATTCCCAATAAGGAGACTTTCAGTAAGTATGTAGAATAGATTATATTTACTGTAGGAAATGACATTTGTTCAGACCTTTTACAATTCTTGACAGGGATGCCCCAGATTTAGTTTTTCTTTGTTGGCTGTGCAAGTAAAATAAAAATGTAATTTCCAACAGGTTTAACCCAAATATAGCATGCAGTCCAGTTTCTTCACACCAGTCTCTTTACCCGTAGTTTTCCTCAATCGAATCTGCACATAATGGCAAAGCAATATTCTCACTGAAAACTGGATGTTATTTACTTAAAAGCCTTCAATTAAAATTGAGCTAACATCTATTGAGCCCTTAGTACCCATCACTTTGAAAGTACTTTAGATACATTAATTCATTTAGCTCTGACAATAACCTAATGAAGTATTTCTCATGTTTTACAGATAAAAAAAGAAAGGTATGGAATGGTTAAGTAACTTGCCTGAGCTCATATGGAAAGTGGGGGAAGCAGGGAACTGAACCCTGGCAGTCTGACTCTAGGGTCTCAGTGCTCACCTAGCAGTTCCCAGGAGATGGGTTCTGGCTTCTACAGAAAAGCCCGTGATAACTGCCATCACTTGCTGAACACTCACTACCTGGTACAAACTTTAAAATATGCCTTCTTATATTCCTATATTCAATATTCTCAACGACCTATCAGGAACCATTACTTCATTACTACAAACTGCCCAGCCCAGAAGACATCTGGCCAGGGCGGGACAGACCAACAGTGAGGCCTGCCAGGTGACCAGGTCTGCCTGGCTGCATGCACAATCCCTATACTTCCAATGGATCCACACGCCCACCATCCCTGCAGCCCCACCCACCGCTCAATGCAGGACTTGCACACCTGCACACACACATCCACCAGAAAAGAACAGACCCAACCGACAGACCACCTGCAGTCAGGGAGGAGAGATGCTGCACAGAGGGCATGTAGTGGGAAACTCGTTCAGCAACTGTTGAGCAAACCTATAAAACCAGGGCAGGTTTACTAGTGGCCAGAAGATCCAGCACCAATTCCACACCAGTCCCTGGAAGGAAGACCTAGGAGAGAACTACTCACAGGTACCGGTTAGGAAAACTAATATCGAGGGCCTGCCACGTACTAGAAGCCGGGCTAAGAGTTGGCTGGAGAACTACGGGGTGACGGTGCTGGCAGCTGTAGTGGGGGTCGAGGAATACATTTCAGATACCGACAAAGAATCTATTCTCTAGGCGCAGGCGCAGGCGAGGTATTTATAAACCTCTGCTGAGTGTGTAAAAACTGACTCCGAGAAAACAAAACGTAACGCCTTCCCGCTCCTTCGTACAGGTGAACGGGCGCTCCTCGGAAAGGCTGCGGCTGACTGACATCCTTTGGGGGGCCCGAGGAAGCGTGGGGCACGTAACTGCACATCAACCTCGCAGCTCCTCGCTCGGACCCAGAACAGCCTTCTCCGGGAACCAGGGAAGCGGCCACCGAGAAACGGCCTGTTCCCACCTGTTCTTCGGCCCTGGCCCGAGGGCCAGGCTCACCAGCCAAGCGAAGCGCTCTCGGGCCCGATTCTCCGCTCCCTGCGGCCCGGGGCAAGTCCCTGTCCCTCTCCCAGACTCGAGCTCAAACGCAGACCGGGGGGACACACTGCCAGCTGGCGATGGGGCCGCGAGAAGGGCACCGAAACGGGGGACGTCCGCGGGGGCGCGCGCAGAGCCGCCGCCGCCGCCGCACAAAGGCCGGCGAGCGTCCACGGGGGCGGCGCGGGTCGGGGGGCCCAAGGCCTGCGGCTGGGGTCTCGGCTTCGGCGGGGACACCGGGGCGGAGCCGTCGCGGGTCACGTCCCCGCTCCACTTCAGCCGTCCGAACCCCCGGAGAAGCGGGGCCCGAGGGCCCGTCGCCTCAGGGGAGGGGGCTGCGCGGGAGACAGACTCCGGGCCCGGGCGGGGCGGGGGGGAGCAGCCCCTGCCCTCGGCGGCGGCCCCCACACCCCCAACCGCCGGCCGCTCCCGCAGCCGGGCGCCCCGGCCCCGCCGGCCTCCCCGGCCCGCCGGAGCGACGGCGCCGGCAGCCAGTGGGCGGCCGCACGGCCGGGCCCGTCGCGGCGGCGGCGGCCGCGGCTGGGCCAATGAGGAGCGCGGCCGCGGCAGGGGGCGGGCGCACCCGAGCCTCCGCGCGGCGCCGGGCCGCTCCGTTCTCCACCCTGAGCCCCGCTAGGCCGCGGGGCCCCGACCTGCGAAGAGAGGAAAGGCTGCTCACCGCCCCTTCGCCGCAGCCCCGCGCTTCCGGATCAGCTCGTCCAAGGAGAGGTCCGCCATCTTGCCCCGCCGCGCCGCTGCGCGCGCCTCCGCCCTCGCGCCCGCCCCCTCGGCAACGACGAGCCGCTTCCGGCGGTCGCGCGGCCAACTCTCGCGATAGCTCCGCCACGCCGCGGCGCGGGCCGGAAGGGGCGGGGCGGGGCGGGCGCGCCCCGTGAGCCTCCGCGAGCCGGGCTCGCTCATCTGCATACGGCGGGGCGCGCTCTCCCGCGGACGCCCCCCCGGGACGCGGAGAGCGCGAGAGGGCGCGCCGGGGGCGGGCGAGGGGCGGGGGGCGGCGGGCGCGGCGGGCGCGCGGCGCGGCGCGCGCGGCCGCGAAGTCGCCGCAGCGCAGAGGGGCGCGGGCGCGCAGGGCGCGCGCGCGGCGCGCCGGCCCCGCATGCCTTAAACTTATGAGTAAGGAAAATAACGGTCCGGGGTGACGCCCGGGTCCTCACGCCGCTGTGAGACGAATTTTTGCGCGGGTAAAGGTCGCCCCCGCGGTGCCCCGCCTACTTCGCGGGCTGCCCGGGCGCCGCGATCTGCCCGACCTGGCGCCAAAGACAGACGAGCCGGCGGGGGGGGCGCGTCCCGCTCTGCGCCTTCGGACGGAAGCGTCGTCGCTGCGGCGGCGTCGCCGCCCGCCCCCGCCTGTACCGCCCCCAAGGCGCAGGGACCCTCTCCGACCCCCCATCTTCCCCCCCAGACACACGGACCGTCCCGCCCCCCGAGACACGGACCCTCCCCGCCCCCCCAAGGCACAGGGACCCTCCCTGATCCCCCCAAGACACACGGACCCTCCCTGACCCCCCCAAGACACACGGACCCTCCCCGCCCCCTAAGACACACTGACCGTCCCCGCCCTTTACCTCCCCCCAAAACACACGGACCGTCCCGCCCCCCCAGACACACGGACCCTCCCCGACCCCCCTCAAAGAGACCCGGACCGTCCCCGCCCTCCACCTCCCCCCAAGGCACACGGACCCTCCCCGCCCTCCACCTCCCAAGACACACGGTCCCTCCCCGCCCCCCAAGACACGGACCGTCCCCGCCCTCCTCCTCCCCCCAAACCCCACGGACCCTCCCCGCCCCCTAAGACACGGACCGTCCCGCCCCCCCCAAGACACACGGACCGTCCCCGCCCTCCACCTCCCCCCAAGGCACACGGACCCTCCCTGACCCCCGGGAAAGCCCCACGGACCGCCCCGCCCCCGCCGCCCCGACGGTCCCGGCCACCAGGACCCTGCGCTCTGGGAGCCGCACTCGATTCCCTTGTACCGCCCGCCGGGCCCGCCGGGGCCACGCAGACCCCCTGCTGAGCAGCCCCGCGGTGTAGACGGACAGGGACAGGGTTTTCCAGCCCCAAATCTGCACACAAGGCTGTGTTTTTCCTCCGTGTCCAGCCCCAGGTCGGGTGAGCAAGCGCGGACAGCGGGAAGCTGTCGCCAGGGTGCTGGGCTCCCGTGGGCGCTGGCCCGGGCCCCACGGCCACCGTGGACGGCAACGTCCGGCCGGTTCGTGGTGCTAAAGTCGTTTTCCAGCCGCCCCCGTGGGCAGCGTGGACACGTCTGGCCTCTTCAATGCCGTGACAAAGGGGCATTCGCCGGGGTGCGCCGGCTATTGGAGGGAGCAGACTGGTGTGAGGGGACAAGCGAGGCCGAGTCGGCGGCTGTTCCCCTCAAGGACGCCCGGGGCGGGTGCCCGTCCCCGCCCTGAGGCTGGGCGCCCCGCGGTCGTCGCGGCCGCCCCCCGCGCTGCCGGCAGCGCGTGTCGTCTACGGCGCGTGAACTTGTGGTCGAGAAAGACGCACGCGGCTCCGGCTGCGCACAGGAGGGGCGCCCCGGGGCTGGGAGCGGGGGACACCTCGGCGGCACGACCCCCCCCAGCACATCGCCTCCCCGTGCCCGCCCTCCCGACCCGTGTGACTGGCCAAATGAGCGGGTCGTCGCGAGCGTTAAATAAACCGGTTCCACGACAGGGGTCCATGCCCGGAACGGCCCCGCCGCTCCGTGGAGACGCTGGGCGACAGAGCGGGGTCTGCGCTCGGCCACCCGACGGGGGAACCCAGGTCCCCCCCGGCCGGGATTCGGTGCTGCTCGGACCGCGACCCCCCTTCCCCCCTCCCCTCCTCCCCTCCCTTTGGGGGGGGCGGGCGAAGGGCCCAGGCCGCGGGAGAGGACGGCGGAGGCAGGTGCAGGAGGACTCAGCCGCTGAGGTCCTGTCGCGCCTTAAAAGGTAAAAAAAATAAAGTCCCTTAAATGAGTTTTTAAGGCCAGCACAGCAGGGTCATTAATGGAGGTCGACCCCCCCCATCTGTCAGCGGGGTGGCCCGCCCGCAGGGGGCATCCCGGAGCCTGCGGGCTGTGCTCGGTTGTCCCGGCGACAGGGTCACGTGGGGGTGGGGACTAGGGCGGGGCGGCCGCCTGCCCTCCCAGCGCAGGCGACATTCCTGAGCAGAGAGGTCCCTGACCATGCTCCGAGGCAGGCTTCACTCCGTGTCGTGTGTTAAACACGCGGGACTTTCTGCCCCGAATGAAAAACAAAAAGGACTCCCAGGCCATGCAGCTGCGCGGCAGCCAAGGAACCGGGTCCCTCTTCGGTGGGAATTGATGTGATGGCCCCACCGCTCCCAGGGGACTGGGGCCTTGACGGTGGGAATTGATGTGATGGCCCCACGCTCCCCGGGGACTGGGGCCTTGACGCTGACGTGCAGCATTTGAGATTCTTTTCCTTTCTTGCTTTTACAGTTTAGTTGTCACCATGTGCGTTTTTATTAAGAGGTTATTCTGGGTGTCGCCTGGTGACGTCACTTGGGAGTCACTCCCGGAGGGTAAAGGCGCTGCCGTGAAGATTCTTTTAAAACGGTGTCGGGTCCGAGAGGGGGCAGAGTCACTGACCAAGTTCACACACCCATTGGAAAGATGGGGAAACCGAGCCTGAGGGCGAGGCCAGGCCCCGGTCACGTCCTCCCCGGCCTTCCCCTCACCGGCTGGGGCAGGTGTGTGGTCAGGCCCGACACCCAGGCCTGTCTCCTCGTCCAGGCTGGGACAGGAAAGAGAAGGCCTACTGTGTGCAGTGCTCAGCAGAGTCCCCAGCACACGGCGGTGTGGGGAAGGGCCCCAGGGGCCTGGGTTCCTCGGCTGAGTCCCAGCCCTGCCTGCCCCAGTACACGTGAGGGCCAGGATGTGGGCACTGGGGACAGAATGGACGGTGCGTTGATGAGAGAAAGGGGCTCCCCTGGTACTCCAGGCGTGGCCTTGGGTGAGCTCCCCCATCCTGTCCTCTGCAGTTGCTGCTCCCACCGCCTCGCACACCTCCCCAGCACGGCCAGCTCCTCCCATCACGTCCCAGGGCAGATGTCATCCCCTGAGAGGGCTTTCCTGCCACCCTCCCGGTCTCATTACCATCTTTGCCTTGGCATTTCCCATCATTCGTTCCGGGTCTGATGCCTTTCTTGGCAGCAGCACCCAGAAGCGGTGAAGAGCGTGCTGGGGCAGCCACAGCTGAGTCCCCAGCACCTGCGGGAGCCAGTGGGGGCCCTTCCACCTCGGAGCCCTCTGAAGGGCAGAACAACACCCGCCTCACCTGAGGCCCCACCCGCGACCCCACAGCCATTCGCTGCCACACCTGTCTTTCCAGCAGAAAATGGGGCTGGGGACGTCCCCCTACTTCTCTCAGGGCTGTCGGGAGGAGAAAGCAAAAAGGAAGACACTGGGGACATCAGAGTTGTCCAGAGACAGGGCTGGAGTCGCCTTTCACACGGCGAGATGATCTGAAGGTGGGCCCGAGGGGAGGGTTTAGAGGCTGCTCTCCTGTGCCCGGAGCCCCTGGCCCAGCCCTCTGCCTCCTGGAACCTGTCCGACCATAAGTCACCTGGAAAGAGGGTGCAGGCGGCCCCTGTTACTTACAGAATGCACAAACTGGGAACAGCCTGACTGTCCGCGCACAGGGCACGCGTGCACACTGGATCGGGACCCACCTGGGTTTACAGGAGGCGGTGATGACGGGAAAAGCGGTGGCCGCTGTGGATCCTGTGGTTCCAGTACGGTGACCAGTGTCTGCCTCTGGATGCTCAGGACTTTTTGTCCTGTGTATACTGTCCTGTTCTCTCCAAATTTCCCACCACGCTCACACGCACACTCACACTCACACCAGAATGCCAGGCTTTGCACGACCCCTTCCTGTCCCCGCCCCCTGCCGCCCCCACAGTGACACAGGTCGCAGCCTCAGGAGCTGTGGAATGGTTAATATTAGCAAAGTTTTATTTCAACTTTTCTTCTGCTCGTAAATGACTGAAAAAGCCGACAGGCAAGAGACTAACCCGCTGTTGTCCGGCAGCAACGTGGCGGCCACGGGGAGTGCGGCAGGCAAGGGCTCTGCTCAGAATCTCCCCCGCGTTGGCGGCAGGCGGCGGGGGGGCGGGTTTGGGACAGGGACAAACAGCATCGGCTTAGCTCTGCCCTCAGGGCCGGTGGCCCAAGCCCCTGAGGTGGTAGATCTGACTGCTGAGTTGACAGCTGGAACCCCACAGCTGCCCGAATGTTTGGGTGTGTGAGGGAGAAAGTGGAGGGCTCGGGAGGGCCCGTGTGCCAACTGGCAGGGCCCTCGGCCCCCCCCAACCAGCCGGTGGAGAGCCAAGCTCCCTGCTGGCCAGGCCTGCCCGGGCCCTGGCAGGGGCAGCCCATCGCTCCCGGGGCGTTTGGTGGTACCTGTCATGTAGTGTTAGGTGCTGAGGCCTGGCCCGGCCCTGAGGCAGGTGGTGAGGGGCGGCAGGCGAGGGTCCCACGGTGGTGGCAGGGGAGACCCTGGCACCCGCAGCTCTGGGCTGCGTGGACATGTGCGTTTCCACACCGCAGTCGGCTCTGGGACCGGGGGGTGGGGCACGGTGCTGACGGCCTCAGCCCAGCAGTGAGGGGGTGTGGGGTGAGGGACGGACAGGGGCTGGGACCCAGCATCAATGGTGGGAACCGGTGAGGGCCAGTCAGGAACCCGCCCTGAAGGTGGCCGGTGGCGGCCGGCCCAGCGGGGTGGCCACCCAGGTGTGGGCCGGCTAGGCTGAGCCCCAGGCCAGAGTGCGAGAGGTGGCGGAGAGTGATGTCGGGGCAGACGGCAGGGAGGGCTGGGCGCGGACAGGGCACGTGAGGACGCGAGGCAGGCGCGGGGCCAGCGCCCGCCATCAGAAGGTGAAGCAGCGCTCCTTGGGGTGGCCCGCGCGGTCCAGGTTGGGCAAGCAGGCGTACTGGATCATGGGCGGGGGCCCGCACATCAGCACCAGCGGCTCCTCCTCCGGGCGCGGCAGGTGGTCCCGGATCATCTCCTCGTTCACGAAGCCCTGGCTGTAGTCCCAGGCTGCGGGGGGGGGGAGGCCGGGTGAGTCCGGGTGGCCCTGGGAGCAGTGACGACCGCCCCCTGCCCGACACACCCCCCACCCCCACCCCCAGCCCCGCTGATGCAGCCCCTGGACCGCGAACCCCTCCCTTCCTTCAACAAGCGCTGAAGAGTGAAGAGGCGGATCGGAGCAAACCCCCCCGCGGCCCTGGCCCGGCTCCCGCAGCGCCCAAGCGCGAGCCCTTCTCACTTCCCAGCTTGCTAAGCCGTCCACTGCCACGTGGGCAGCCCTCAGAACCACCTGTGGGTGACAGGAAGTGGGTCGCTGACCCCACCTGGCAGATGTGGACGCTGAGGCCCAGAGGACCCAGAACTGAGTTGTCCAAGGTCACACGATGGGGCAGGCACAAGGCTGGAATGTGAACTCCAGGCCCAAGAGGTCCCCAAGCCGCTGTCCAGTCCCAGGCTCAAGGTCAAAGTAACATCCTCCGCCGCCGTCATGTCTGCAGGTCCACTGTCTGACTCCTGTCCCCACCAGGGCACAGGCCCGTGAGGGGCCCTGTCGGGGCCACGGCTGTGTTCCCAGAGCCCAGACAGCCCGGCGCCTGGTAGTTGCTTATTAATAATGAACGAAAAACTGTGTCCCCAATAAGCAGCTGACGAGCCTGAAAACAGCAAGGCCCGGACACAAAGAAGTTCCCGAGGCGGTGGCAGTGGCTCCCTCTCGGTCCTGCCTGCCTCCCTGTCCTGCACACCCACATGCACAGCTTGTCCCCAGGTTTCACCTGACATCCGGAACCTTCTCTCATTCCTCCAAATGACTGACGGTACCCGTAGTGAGAACCCGGCACCCTGAGGCTGCAAGGGCTCTACTCCAACATGGACCTCGAGGACTGACCCTCCACAAGGGCTGCTCACAGACAGAGACCCCCCAGCCCGGGCACACAGTGGCTAACGGGGACCAAGGACTGGCAGGAGTCTGACGGGAGAATGGGGCTCTGACATTTGGGGGCCGTGTGGGGGCAGAAGAGGGGACAGATGCCAACCCTGGTTCCAGCTCTGGCTTCCAACCTGCTGGGCAAGCGACCCCTCGGTGCCTCAGTTTCCACATGTGTACTCAGCGCCATCTGCCTACCTCGCGGGGTGAGAGGTCTCCCCACCTTTCGAAGGGGTTGTCTTAATGAGTTGCCTTTTCTCTTAAATGATCAGGGTGAAACGCCCCTTCCTTCGTGGTTCTTCACCCTACTTGGGGACCGAGAGCAGATGCTGGCCATGCAGCTCAGGCCCAGAAGACAGACAGACGGGCCTGCGGATGCCCACCACCTGCCACATGCTCCCTCCGCTCCGGCCACCTCCTGATCTCACTGTGGGTGCCTGACCCCAGGCCAGCCTCTGAGCTCCGGCCAATGGGTGGGGTGTCCACCAGGCAGATCCTCTTGCTAGGCTCCAGAGGGGCAGAGGGGCAATGAGGTCGGTCAGAAAGAGGTAGCAGGAGGATAAATGGAGGGTGGGGGGCAGGGCTGAGCAGGAATGTGAGTGGCCGACGGGAGAGGTGGGGAGGAGACGGAGAGGCACTGCCTCTAGCAGAGGCGCCCAGTCTTCCCTCAGGACTGGCTGAGGCCGAGGGATGGTTTCATACCCTGCGTCCCTCCAGCCATCAGTACCCGATTATCTGGCTTATCTGTTTTTCACAACCTGGAAGAGCCTCGCGAACACCCCTGACACCAACAGAATCGCAGCCGTGGAAGCCCAAGGTCAGGAGGAGACTGAGGGACCTTGCCCAGATGGATAACACCTACTGCGTCACACTGTGTCTACTCGATGGGAGGGGCCTAGACAGCCCCAGCTGGTCTGGGGACCAGGAAAGGTCTGTTGTCCTGAAGTATTCTTTCTTTCGTGGACAGTGCTCCGAGTCACTGACCCCATTTCCCTTCTTACTCTGGCTGCTGGGAAGCTCAGAATGACACACATGGCCCATGGGGGCGAGTGTGCATTCCAGGCCACGTTTTCGTACAAACTTCATCCCTGACCCCATTTTATGGCCCTGCCTTTGCTTTCCCCAGTCCACTTTCCATGTGTACCACATGGACACGCTCCGTGAGCCTCTGGAAGCTGCCTAAACTCTCTTCCGAAAAGGGGGCAGAGCAATAGATGCGAAAGGGCTTGGTAAGCAAACTGCGTGGAACGGTATCTGCTGTGTACACAACGTGCAGGTCCATGAGAGACACATCGTTTCACGGGGATTTTTATAAAGATCGCGGATTCTCCTTCATACACGTGCTGAAGGTGGCTTCGCTGGGGAAACAAGTCACCTGCACTTGCCACCTGAGCTGGCCCCTCTCCCTCTCCTTGCTTAGCTCCACAACAGCCTGCTGGCCAGTTACCATTTTCTTTCTCAACGTCTAGAACTGCCCCTCATTCCAAACATCATAGAAATAGCCCAACTATCCCTGAATCGGGGGTCAGGATAGTAGGAGACCACTGAACTGCACCTGCCCTGGCGGGTGACTGGGCCTGTTAGAGCTGCTGCCCGGAGGCGGCCCTTTGGCCTTGGCGTTGCCACGTGCCACCACCAGGGGTCAGCGCTGGGCCCCTCCCAAGACCAGGCAAAAGGCCAGGACGCGTGCACACGGGCCCAGGAGCCGACCCTGTCACACCATCGGGACCGGGGCCGGAACAGGGTGAACCACCCTCATTTTCCTCCTTCCCACTGAGACCTGGTATGAGACAAATGTTCGCGTCTTTACCAAGAACAAGGGCAGCCCTGCCTCCCGGAACCCGCGGCCCCGCCCCGCCCCGGCTCGGCTGTGCTCTTCCTGGGCCTCACTCCAACCCGCTGCTGCGCGGACTGCTAAGAAGCCCGGCTCCTGTTCAGCCCACTAGGACATCGGCCCATGGGGCCACGCTGGGGTCACGAACACACGGAGCACAGGGTCAGACCAGGAGGGACCTGCTGGCTCAGATGAGCTGGCCTAGGATGGCTGCTCCAGCCAAAGGCCTTGGGACACGGCTGGCCGGTCCGCCAACCCGCCCAGGTCTGGCTCTCAGCGGGGACGCCCCCTCACTCACTGCCTCCCACGAGGCCTTGGTGCCGCCACCATCAACAGCTTAAACACCAGAGCAGACAGAGGGAGGGTGAGCGTGCATCAGCCCAGCTCGCCCCCACCCCGCCAGGGCTGATGACCTGAGAGAAAACAGGTGTGCAGTGTCTTACACCGTACAAACTGCAAGCTGGGAACAATCACCCCCACTCCAACTCGGGACCTGGAGACCTAGCCCAGAGGGAGCCCCGGGCCAAGGGGAGAAGGCTGCCCTTCTCTGTCCAGAGGGCAGGGGGCAGTGCAGCCCGGGGAAGGCCTGGCTGGCACCGGAGGAGCATGTGAGTTCAAGCCCCTGCTCTGGTGACTCGCTCTCGGGGTGTGACGTGGGGCAGACTTTCCCTCTCTGGCCCTTCCTCCTTCCTCATCTGCAGGTGGGTCCCGCCACCTCCCTCTCACGGGGCCACGGCGAGAGCAAGCACCAACAGAGGCCATGTGAGCAGACGGCTCAGCACCGGGGTGGGCTCAGCACGGCTGGGCCATGGGCCAGCGCCCCACCCCGCCTGCCTGCCTCAGGCTTCCCTTGCTCACCTTCAGGGGCTTTGTCCACCGTGTACCAGAGCTTGAAGCGTGCAGAGTGTTCGTTCCTCAGTTCCTCCAGCTCAGGCCGCAGCAGGATGTCCTTCTCAGTCTGTGGGGGGACAGGGACCAGGAAGGAGTCAGGAGTGATGGTGGCAGGGATTGCCCTTGGTGACACCCCTCGCCCAGTGGCTCGTCATCCTGTCACCCACAGGCCACAGGAACACAGACTGGCAGAGCTGACCAGACTCCAGGAACACACCCCACCCTCTCCTCATCTCACCTCGGGGGTGGATAAAAGCTACAGGTGAAGACGTTCATCACACATGCAGTTGCGAACGTTTTTGATGTCGGGGAGAAATGTCCCCGATAGGATGCGGAGTGGAGAGAGCGGAAAACAAAACTAAAGGTGGAAAAGCTCCATTTTGGAACAAAGGTGAGAGACTAGAAGGAAACACACTGAAATACGAACCACGATCATCCCCAGGGGCCGGTTTAACACCTGAAACAACGACTGGTTTAGCTGAAAGGATGAGGGCTCACCACCCTCGTCCCGTGGGCAAGCCCCTGGGTTCTTGCTTTCGTGTGCACAGCCCCACAGGGCCGGCCAGCGTGCAGCCTACTGCCACCTCCCCCAGGAAGCCTTCCCAGACCCCCCAGGGCTGTGCCAGAGAGCAAAGCAATGGCCTCTAAAATATAGTTATTCTCCATAAAATATGCTCTGATCCGAGTCCTGGTTCCCCCACTTCCCCTCTCTGGCCTCTGGGCCTGGAGCTTACATAAGTGGGGCAATCCCACCACCTGGCTAACGGGCCACAGGCTCGAAGATGCCCTGCGTGGGTGAGAGATGGCTGACAGCCTCCACAGACACGAACCCAGCACCGCCAAGTTGAACCGCTGCTCCCCCCTGCCTCCCCACCAGCTGCTTGGCGTTTCTGGCTCTTTCCACCCACCCCTGGGACTAGTCAAGGCCACCGTGGTTGGCCACAGGGCAAGGTTCTGCAGCTGTGTAGGGGTCCAAGGACCTCGGGCAAGCCCCTCTCTCTCTGGGCTTGATGTCCTCACAGATGGACGCTGGGGCAAGCTGACCTGAACCGTATCTGAGAGATACAGGGGGCCTGGGCATGGCTCCCACACTGCAGGGAGGGGGTGTCTCAGCCTCCCCAGAAGGGGCGTCGCTTTACAAACTCCACGTAACCAACCCTGAAACACTGAACCAGGAAAGACCCTTGCGATGGCCTTGCTTTGTCAGCTCATTCTAGCTGAGACAGCAAAGCCCAGAGGGAAAATGTCTTGTCTGAGGGCACAGGGCAGGCGAGGGCAGACGGGGAGTGTGGGGAGGACATGCACTTAGGAGGGACCAGGTCCGAACCCTGCCCAACACGCCCAGCTCGGGGACCTGGTGCGACTGTGCTCTCGGGACCTCATCTGTGAAACGGCCCCTCTGGCCCCAGCCTGGCCCCAGCCCACTGATGGGTTCTGAGCTCTGTTGGTGGAGGGAGCTCTGAGGTTCAGAGGAAGCAGCCGGGAGAGCACAGCTCAGGTGGGGGTGCTCTAGGTGCCTCACCCTTCTCCACCCCCAAACGTCAGGTCACTGGGCTCTGGGCTGAAAAGCCTGGCCCCCACCCACTGCTGCAAAGCTGCCTGCGCACAGAATGTTCGGAGCGCCCCTCACATTTCAGGTGTCCCGAGCATCCACGCGGACCCCTAAACATGCCTCGCCAGGCCCAGTGTCCCCTCTCAGCAGGAGCTGGGTCTGCACATCCCGAGAACGTCCACTGACCTGGTTGGCAAACAGCAGGTGGCACACAGTGTGGTCATCTGGGTCCTTCATGATGGCACGAATCACCTGCAGCATTGGGGTGATGCCTGCGAAATGGCAACCCCCACACGCTGAGTGAGCACCTGCTGCATACTCACAGGCAGGTATACGTCCAGGGGACGGTGCCAGGACAACTGGGCCTGGGTCCCTGACCTCGGGCAGCTCACAATCACTCATCCCTGCACCCCGTCCCATGCCCTGACCCTCCACCCATGACATCCACCCGCTGGGGACTCCGTGAGGGGCTCTGCGTCCACATACCTGTTCCTCCCGCGATCATGCCGACAGACTTCACTGTCTTGATGACGGGGCTGGATTTCTTGTCCGGACGGATAGCAAACTTGCCTGGGGAGAGGAGAAGGGGTGAGGCCCAGCTCTCAGACACAGGTGTTTGGGGGTCAGTTAGGCTGGAGAACTGGGCCCTACTTAGGGGTCCAAGGCACGGGCAGCCACCATACACTCACAGCCAGTAATGGTGAGGGAGAGGATGGGCCGGCGGGGTACCAGGGCCACTCAAATGCCCAGAGGAACACAGGGGTCAGCCCTTCACGCAGACAACGTGGGGCATGCACAGAGCCTGGCAGATGGGAGGCATTCCGGCACAACCCTCTGGATTGTGTTCAAACGAGGCTGGTCGGTGGGCCGGATGTGGCCCCCGAGGGCGGCCAGTTTGCAACCCTGTGCTGGCCGACTTATTCCCTTTACAGCTGGGGAAACTGAGGCCCCAGAGACGAGGCACCCTGCCCAACGAGAATCAGCCATCTGCACAGCAGGAGAGTCGGGACCTGCACCCAGCCTTCACAGCACCAGCTGGGTCCCCGGGGAATTCCAACCCGATTCACCTTTGCCCTGGTAGACCAGCAGCCCGTTCGGGCCCCGGAAGTCGATGGTGTCTCCGACCTTCAGGCTTTCCACGTACTGGGACATCTTCCCTCCAGCGGGAAACTTGGGATGGGTGTCTTTGAAGTAAACCTGCAAGACACACCCGCAGTCCTCGGTCCCAGTTTCCAGGGGTGCGGGGTCAGCTTTGGGCCACCGTGGGAAGTGCCTCGCAGGGGCTCCACTTCTCACGCAGTGCCCTGTCTGCCCATCGAAACCTACCCGCCTGTGTCCTGTACCCCCAGCAGCTCACCCCCTCACGTGGCCTTGGATCCAACAGCCTCAGCCTGGGGTACAGAGGGCAACCAACCCAGGCCTCGATCTGATGCATGCACATGCCACCAAGAACGCTGCGCCCCGCTCCCTGGGCGAGGCTCGGACAGCCGTCAGCACAGTAAAGGCTCAGGCTCCGGGAAGTCAGCTCGGCCACGCCCTCCGGGGACATTCAGTCCTTTCCATCTTGTGCTGTCATAAAACTTCGAACTTCCTGCCGGGCCCTTTGGGAGTTCGGCTTTGTGTGCGCGCGGTGGGGAGGGCAGGGAGGTGGAGGCAGTCCGAGCACCGCGTACGCCCGGCCAGGCCTCTGACCTCGATCCAAGGCCGAGGGCCAGCGAGGTCTCTAAGCCAGGAGGGTCACTGTGAGTTTTCCGTCCTCTCCTCGAATCCCCCCGTGTTCTCCACATCTGGCCAGAGTGATTTCGACATGAATAGCAGCTCGGACCCTCACCCCCTTCCCTCAGCTTCTAGACAAAGCCCCACGCTTCTGGGGGCCTCCAAGGCACTGCCTGGCTCCACCAGCCTCTCCCACCTCTCTCCTCTCGAGCCACCGCCCTCCTGCGGGTCTCCTTCTGACCTCGGGTCCTTTGCACCTGGAAGGTCCTTCTCCTCCCCCTTCTCACTGCGAGATCCCCCCTCACTATTGCCTGCTCAGGAGGCAGCTCTCATCTCCCCACCCCGGCCTGTTCCAGGCACTCAGTCCTGTGTCCTCGACCCCTGGAGTAAGCACTGACCTCCGTGTGACCATGTGTTCAGTGTCTGCTCCCCAGCCAATGACAGGCTCCTGAGGCCGGGCCTGCATACCCAGCTTAGGGTCTAAATGACACCAAGCTAAGGAGCGACCCAGACCAGAACCAGGTCAATGAGCCCAACTCCCTTCCGGCCCTCACAGACCCAGCACCTGCCCCAGGACTCAGCCAGGGGCTCTGCCTCTGTCCCTCTACCCCTGCGGGTGCCCTGGGGGCTAGGCCTGGACCGGTCTGGACCCGTTGGACGTGTAATCAGGGAATGTGGGTCGCTGCAGTAAAGCCTGATTTTCTAGTTTTCGTAAAAATGTCCCCTGCTGCAGTTGTCACTTCTCTTTCCACTGAGCACATGTTTTGTGACCCTGGCTGGTTATTCTGTGTCTCTGGTCTGTCGCTGCTAACGGCTGCATCTTCTCCCTGGCCCGTGACAGGCTCCAGAACGCTTGTCACCCCAGCTCCCAAGACGATGCCCCATGAGCTCCTCACACTGCGTCCCTAAGCGAGTTTGCAGGTGCTTCTCAGGGCATCATGCTCAGGAGAGGACCTGCTGGTCCCAGAGCTTGTGCCCAAGTGTGGCGGAGCGGGTGCCTCGGCCACCATCAGGTGCTCAGCTCCGAGAGCGGGAAAGTGAGCCCTGCGCCTGCCGATCGACCTTCCAGGTTCCTCTTCACAGATGGGTGGCCCCGGGTGAAGATGCTTAGCCCGAGCCCAGGCCCTGCCCTCTGCCGAGACCCCCACCCGTGGCTTTTGCTGGCAAACTACCATTTGCTTTTCACTCAGAAATCAGGCACAGGAAGTCCTGGGCCTTCAGACCCCAGGTTGTAGGGTCCCCCGGAGGCCTTGGCTGTGACGTAGGCATCCCCGCCCTGCACAGGCACAGCAGCGAAACCTCACCTTGATGACCAGGTCCACGAAGCCCTTGTCGTCATCACTGGAGACAGGCGTGTAGGGCCGGATGACCAGGTTTCCATCGATTCGCGCCGAGAGGTAGATGTGCTGGCCTGCAGGGTGCACAGGGGAGGCCCTGGGTGAGGGGCCGCCGGGTCTGCCGGGCCTCGGCAACCTGCTGCCCTGCACCCGCCCTGCTCGGCACCCACTGCCCGCCCAGGGATTCCTCCCAGCCCAGCCCCTCGCCACCATGCCCGTGCTCACGCTGGTGCCACTGCCGGGACCCCAGGGCGCTTCCCCTCATTCTGACACTTCCCCTCAAGGGCAGGAGACTGTCACCTTCTCTTTGAAACCTTCCCTGCTTTCCCTAGTTGAAGTACAATGTCCCCACCCCTCTGACCCAGTGTCCGGCTCCACTCACCAACAGGGAGGCCCAGGACGTGCTGCGGTGACGGCAGGGCGAAGCGGAACCGCCGGGTGTCATGGCTGATGACCTACAAAGAGGCCCAAGCTGTTGGGACGGCACCCAGGGCAGAGGGGTGCCCTGGGTCACTGAGAGAAGTCACACTGGTGCCCACCCTATGTGGACACACGACCTGCACGCGTGTGTGTGAGGGCAGAGGTCAGGCACACGCTGGCTCAGAGAAGGCCAGTGACCTGCCCAGGGCCACACAGCAAGGTGGTCAGAGTGGGGACGAACTCAGGATCCCAAAGGGAAGCTGCCGCATGGCCCAGAAAATTCCAGGGACAGGAGGGAGAGATCCACCTCTGCCATCGGCTTGAGCAGTGTCCTGGGGTGGCGGGAAGAACTGGGGGACTGGGCTGGCAAACTAGGGGTAGAGCTGAGACAAGGCCCTGTGTGTCCAGGCCTAGACTCAGGAGAGGGGCTCTAGAAAGCACCGCACTCAAAGCCACCTGAGAACCAGGGCAGCCGCGACCCCGTGGCTGGCGACACAGGGCGGAAGGCGTGCAGTCCCGGGTGGGAGGGCAGCAGCCGTTTCCCCTCCAGGGTGGGGCAGAGGCTATCTAAGGGGGAGGAGCTGGGACTAACGCCCCAGAATCCTTGGTCTTATACCAAGGCCAGCGAAGCTGTGGTTAGAGCTGGGGTCTGAACCAGCACCCTGACTCCCGACCTGGGCCCCACCAGGCCCCTGTGGGGTCTCCCCTGCGCCCGGTGCAGCCAGGAGCGTGGGTGTGGAGGGGCAGAGCGTGTTCGCGTGAGGCTGGGTGAAGTGGCAAGGCCCCTGGTGGACCATGTTCTCACTCAGAAAGAGGAACAGATTTCTCCAAAGAAACAGTGTCGCCCTGAGCATCACTGAAGTGTGCAAGCAGAGGAAGGCGGCCTGGATCTCAGGAAGGACGGCACCAGCCACCACTTAAGACACAGGCTTGTTGGTGGCTGGTGGACCGCTCTGCCCGCCGGCCACGTGGGGTCTCAAGGCCTCCTGGGAGCGGGTTCCAGGATTACTGACTGGTCCTGGGGCTCGAGGTCAGAAACCCACACGCCAGACGATGTTTGGAGGAAGGACGGAAATGAGGGAAAGGTACTGATAATGATGGTGCTGGGCAACGTCTAGCGGGCTCAGCACGGCGCTGGCATCCAGGAGGCTGCTGGCCACGATGACCTGAGCAGCGGACTCTCAGAGCTTCGGGGGACCTTGTGGTCACCTGGTCCAGTTTAGTTCAGGGACAAAGCACAGGCAGCAGGCGCCCCTCCCCGGGCCAGTGGTGGAACACAGCAAAAGCGTCGAAAAGCAGACCCATCCGCCGAGCCTGCAAAGCCCCCATTAGGCTACCATTGTGGGGGCAGGCGGAGATTTAACAAACTCAAAGGGGACTGGAGGTCCATATGCGACATCCCTACCATGCGATACTAGACAGTCGTCAACAATAAGGAACCAGCCTTGGCTTAGACGTGAAAAGGTGTCCCTGTTACAGGGCCGTGTGAAAAAATCGGGTTATTAAAAGAGAGAAACTCAGTACACACACACCTGCACCTCCACACGTCACATCTACGCAAACACGACACCCAGAAAAGGCTCACGCTGACCCGTGAATGGGACCTCTGTGGGTGAGGGGGGGCATGGGGGCGGAGGGGACCATTCACACTCCAAAAGCAGCATTTTTGTAACGAGCACATAGAAATCCTACATTACTTCTGGAATTTAAAAAAGCAACGAGGAAAAAATATTTTTAAAAAGGGAAAGATTTCAAAACATTAAGATTTGGTTTTAGGAAGAAAAAACGTATATAAAACGCACTGAAAGGATAATTGTGGTCTCACGTAGGAAGGGGTGTCATTTTTTTTTCAGCCTCTCTGGTCTTTAACTCTTCTGTGAGCGCCGGGTACAATCACAGATACACATCCATCCGCCACGAGAAGCCCCGGCTCTGCACCAAGGAGACTCGAGGCTCGGACAGAGCCCGGGGCCTCTCGGCCAGGTGAATCTCTGCTCCATGACTCAAGTTCTTCGGTCATACCCTTCTTGAGGCAGCTGCTCGTGGCCAGAAATAGCATGCGGGAGGGGCTCGGACAGGGGAAGAGTAAGGAGGAAGGCAGCCCTTAGCCTTAGTAGGAGGGAGATAGTTTTCAATCACAATCCGAAGTTGAAATAGGGAAATGTCCCACGAGGTGGCAGGAGGGAGCCTGGCAGAGGGGCAGATGGAGTCACAGAGGTATCAGGCGATCAGGCAGGGCATCTGCACAGATGTGACAAGCCAGGCCCTGAGCAGATGGCCCTGGGGGCCGGGGAAGAGGAGGGCAGTGTGATGAGGAGCACCCAGGACCACCGGGAGCCCTGAGTCCTGGTTCTGCCTCTAACTCACAGTGTGACCTCTTTCACCCCGTTTCCCACCTGTGAAATGAGGGCTTGAACCCAAAAGTCCTGAGGGTCCCTCCTGCCCGGACAGTCTGTAGGATAGTGCGTGTGGTTCGGACAGTGCGCTCTGGGGCCAGAGCCCTGGTTTCGAATCGCTCTGCCACTTCGCGGCAGCTACAGAGGTGGCCTCACCTCACTCGCCTTATCCATCTCTAAAATGGGCAGATGACAGGACCGACTTCAAAGGAGCCACGTCCTGAGCACACAGTAGGTGCCTGGGAAATGCTGTGATGCGGACAAGGAGAGAGGTGCCTCTGGGGGCCCACGCCCTGTGACCCCTCCCCGCCACGTGGGGCCCGACGGTCACCTCCTTGTCGATGAGCCGCAGCGGGTACTTGATGTCCGGGCTCTCGAGGGTGATGGCCGGGGTGGAGCGCTGGAACAGCTTCATGAGCAGGTTGTAGAGGAACCAGACTGGGGAGAGGACCACGTGGCCCAACTGAAACGACAAGACAGACCCACGAGGTCAGTGCGGGCATGAGGAGGGGCCTGCCACCTGCCTTTTCCTCAAACACGCCCGTTGGTTCACACCTCCAGGCTTCTGCTCACGCTATCCCCACTGCCGGGAACACCTCACCATCCTCATCCTGGGAACCTCCCAGCATGCATTTGGGCACTGGCTGGGAGGAGTTACAGAAAGGGGACTCATGAAACCCGTCACTGCATTACTGAGTCCGTTTCCCCCAAAGTACAGGGACAAAGAAAGCTACATAACTGGGCATGCATCCCTTTTCACTTTGGCTGCCAGGAAGCTCAGCATAACAGTACACAAAAGCAGTGCTTGACCCCTGTGTATCTGTACTCTCTCCCTCCCTTTCTTCCTTTAGTCAATTTCTCTGGTCTTATTAAGCTCTATTTAGGCAAAGAGACAAACCCCTGAGCCCTGGGGTTCCACTTTCAGGTGTGAGGGGCAGCGGAGGCACTGGGCTGGGCACTGGGAAGCTCTTCTCCTTGCTGACTGTGTGACCCTGGGCAAGCCCTTCCCCTCTCTGAACTGGGCTGGACCAGGTGACCTGTGAGGTCCCCCAAAGCTCTGAGAAGCTACTGTTCAGAACCATGCAGAGCCTGGTACTGGCATTAACCTCATGACAACCCGATAAGGTCGGCACCAACATCCCAACCACTTTACAGATGAGAAAACTGCTCAGACAGGTGAAGCAACTTGCCCAAGTCACACAGCTGCCAGGTGGGGAGCTCCGAACCTGGGTCCAGCGGCCTCCCCAATCACTTTCTCACACATCGGGCCAATGCTCACCCTCTTGCATGGCCCTGAGAGGCTCCTCCTTGCCAGGCCCCTGCCCCCCACACCTCAGTCTCACAAAGGAGTGGTTTGGATTTTTTAACAGCGACAACCCCAAACCTGTGGCAGGATAGTTCACTGCTCAGGTTTACCCAGAGAGGACACCTTGCAAAGACAGACACCGGCCTCCTGTCCTTTCTAGCTGTTTTTTTGTCCCTGGAGAGATCACTTCGCCTCTCTGAGCGCAGTTTCCCCAGCTGTGAAATGGGGATCTCAAGCCACGCTCCCTGGGTTGTGAAGGTGGAAATAAGCCACGAAAAGTGCCTAACCCAGGCCAGGCCCCCGGCAGGCCCTTGGCCATCTGGAAGTCGGGTCCTGAGCATCCTCTGCTATCTGGACCACAAGCGAGACTCCGAAAGACAACCATTCAGAGCAACCCAGCAGGAGAGAGCACGGCAGACACCCCAGGAAAGGCGCCAGCCAACGTCGTGCACATCCAGACGCGATGTGGGAAGGACCCACCACCGCCCTGCGGGCTTCCTTCAGAAACACACAACCCGCCTCTTCACCGCGAGGGAACACTGAGGGTCATTTTCCAGAATAACTGGCCGTGACGCTTCAAAATGTCAATGCCACGAATGAGAAAGGCCGGACACTGGTCCAAATTCAAGGAGGCCCTGGCAGGTTGAACAGTGGCCCCTGGAAGACACGTCCACCCAGATCCTGGGGATGTGACCTAATTGGGAAAAGGGGTCTTGAGACGAGATCATCTTGGATTATCCCAGGGGGTGCTGAATCTCATGACAAGTGTCCTTAAGAGAGAGAGAGGTGGAGGGGGCTCAGGGAAGGCCATGGAAGGCAGGGCTGACTGTGGTGATGCGGCTGCAAGCCAAGGGCTGCCGACAGCCACCAGAAGCGAGAAGAGACAGGAAGGACCCTGCCCTCAACCGCCACAGATCACGGCCCTGCTCACACGCCACTTCGGACTTCTGACCCCAGAGGATCGACTCCTGCTGTTTTGTGCCGTCCGGTTTGTGGACATTCTCACGCAGGCCTAGGAAACCAATATAGTGACCGCAGAGAGAACCGGACGCAGTGTGTGCTTCTGGACTGGATGCCGGGCTGCGGAGAAAAGTCACGAAGGGCGACGCCGAGACGATGGTGAAAAGTGAACTCAGGCCCGTGGATGAGGCAACAGCGTAGGCCCATGTTACCATCACGATTTCCTCGTTATCCTGTGTCAGACAAAAGGACGTCCTTGCTCCCAGGAGGAAGTAGCGTTTTTAGGGGCAAAAGGACATACCTATAGCACTCTGGCACAGTTACAAACACACACACGATAAAGCGAAACGTCGACATCTGCACCTTTGTGTGAAGAATGCACAAGAGCTCTTCACACTTCCTCGCAACTGTAAGTCCGAAATTGTCTCAAACTAAACGTGGGTGTGGTACAGGAGAAGCCCGCTCTGGTGGCTCAAATGGCGAGGCTGAGACCCCAAAATTCATGCAAAACACTGGTTCTCAAGAAAGTTGTTTCACAGCTTGTTCGCTCACCTCCCTACGACACCCCCTGCCCCGACTTTAGTTCTCTCGGCAAAGGATTGTGTGCATCTTCTTATCATAATCCTACAAGTTCCCTTTTTGCCTTGGCTGCCAGGAAGCTAAGCCAAGTTCCTCGCTTCCTTGGAGGCCTCTCTGCTTCCCTTGTGGGGCTCCTGAGGCAGCTTATTCTGCACAGCACAGACCTGGAAGTGGTCCCTGCCCTACTGAGGGTGAATAAGGCGATCTGCACCTCTCAAGGCCCAGCCCCACCGCTCCCCACTTCCTGGAAGCCCGGCCAGGAGTCCTCCCCGTCTACCAGTCCCAGGAAGGTGCCCTCGGTTGGGCACCTGAGGCCTCTCTGAGCCTCCGTGTTCCCTTCTTTAGAAGGTCAGAGCCACTGCCCTGCCCACCTCCTAGGGGGGCTGGGGTAAGAGGTGAGATGGGGTGAGCCCCGTGCACTGAGGGGTCTATGGCTGGGGATGTGGGTGCACACACAGGAACTTCCAGCCACCGTCATGGGGCCGACACCACCGGAGACTGGAACACCCAAATGAAGGAAGGGCAGAGGCGCCAGGATCCCACGCCAGGTCTGGTCTGATTCCCCGAACCGGCCCAGCGGCTTCAAGTTGCCCGGCCCGGCTGCAGTTACAGGCCCTTTGTTGGGCTCAGAACAATGTACCTCTCTCCCAGGCAGGGCCTCCAGGCTGGGTGCAACTGAGGCCTTGCCCCACAGGGGCCCTGGACTGGATGGGTCTGCAGGGAAGGCCTGGGGGAGCCGGTCCGGACTCCACCCTGCCCAGGGCCACCCGCCCCTTTAACTAGCACCTACCACGTTCCAGGCAGCAGGTGGCGTTTCAACCCATCCTGGGTCTCATCTGAAAGGCCCTGGTTTGAAACCCTAGACTCTGGGGACTCTGGGGTCCAGAGACTTGGGTTTAAGTCCCAGCTCAGGAATTCTGGGGAGAATCTTGGCCTCTCCATCCCCACCTTCCAGTGCCTGAGGATGGCCCCGTCTGGGGCTGGGGAGAAAACGAGGCAGGAAGAGGCTGAGTGCAGAGCAAATGTGGTCAGCGCCCCGAAGTGGCGCTGCTCCAGGTGTGCGCACCTGAGTTCCCTGGGACAATCCGCACGTCAACCCCAGGCCACCGGTGCTGTAGTTATCACCCGGTTACAGATAAGGAAACTGAGGCCCAGAGAGCGTCAGTAACATGGCCGAGTCACACCAAAGCCAATCCTCAGAGGACCACACTCGAGACAAGTGACACTGCTGTCCCTGTTTCTCAGAGGTTAAGTGGCTTGCCCACGGCCATGCAATGAATGAGTCAGGAGTGGAGCCAGGATTCAACCCCAGGCCTGTCTAGCCCGAAGTGCGGCTCGCCCAGAGCTCCCTCCCAGGACAGGCACCCGCTCTGCGCCCCAGTCACAGAGCCCACAGCCCAAATGCCCCCTGCCCCACCGGGATCCCACATCCTGCCTCCCGCCGTGAGGCCCCAGATGCTCAAACCAGCAACCATCTCCTCCTCAAACACCCACTATGGCTCCCCACTGCCCACACTCAGGCCCCTACTACATGGCCACAAGCCTTTCTTGCCTCAGGCCTCTGAACACTCTCCCTTCTGCCTTCCCTCTTCCCTTGGCCAACCAGCAAACTCCTATTCATCCCTCAGAGTCCAGCTCAAACGTCAAATCTCCCGGCTGGCACCTCCCTAGCTAGCCAGGCCCTCAGCTGCCTTCCACGGCCTCTGCCCCACGCTGTGAGCTCCCTGGGGGTGAGACTACTCTGAAGATTCCCCTGCTCCGGCCCCTCCCACATCTATCCGAGAAGCCACATCCGTGTTTAGAGAACAGTGTTTAGGGAAAAGCTGTGTGAAGCTACATGTGCAGGAAACACCATGGTGGGGAGCCCTGGAAATAAACTTAAAGGATGCCGGGAGCCAACTGGCGTTGTGTCTGGTGCTCTCAGGAGTTCTACTTCCCCCCCGCGCAGCTGTTTAAGTGCAGAGCCAAGTTCAATAACATAAGACCCCCTCAGCCTACAGCTCGCCTCAGTCTGCAAAACTCCCTCCCTTGCATTTCCTCAGACCCAGAGGCCAACTGCATTCTTCATTTGACAAATGGGGAAACTGAGGCTCCGGGAGGCCCAGGGTGGAGTCTGGGCTTCGGTTTCTGATCTTCTGTCGCTCACCCTGACTCACTCACCTGCCCCAAGCCCATGATTGCTGGCCAGCTAAGTGCTGGGCCCTGAGAAAGCCCCGTATGTCAACACATCTGAAGGCGAGTCCTGACTGTGGCTTCGACCTTCACACAGACCTTCCAGATCCCAGGCACCTGCTTCGTGTGCCCTAGACGCCAGGCCTGGGCTCAGACAGCGGGGCAGCTCCCCACTTGTGGTCACTGTCCACACAAAACAGCGGACCCTGGAGCAAAAGCCCCAGAAGGCGAGAGGGGCCTGTGTATCTCATCACCACTGCATCCCGAGCTCTTAGCAAGGACACTCAGTATTTGTGGATAAACTTGTTAAGGGACAACAAGCCCCAGGCCCAGTCTCTCTCTGACTCTTTATTTTGTCTGGAAGTTTTAGGACCCAGGGCAGGAGGCCAGATCCTTCTGGGCGAGGGTGGGGCACGCACGGCTTGTCCTGTCTCAAAACCAGGGCCCTCTGCAGAGCGCAGGCCCAGGTGGGCCAGGGCCCTGGCTTCCTGGCTGTGTCCTCACCTGTTAGGCACACCTGCCTCCCAGAGGGGTGGTGGGATTGGAGCCACTGCTGGAAGAATGCTCATGTGGGCAGTCGACAAATGTCAGTGGCCTTCCTTCCAGTCCCCAGTCCCAACGACGGGGGCTCCTCAGAGCCACATATGATCTCACGTCACCCTCAAGCCTGGGAGGCGGGAGCTATTACCTCCCTTATTTCAGAAACCTGAGGAAACGGAGGCTTGGGTGACAATTCCAAGGGCCAGGATTTGAATCCAGGTGTCCGTGCACTGAGCCATGATGCCGCACGGCCTCTCTGTGCCCACAGACACCATCTGGCCACTGAGAGAGCAGACGAGGACATCACGTATGTGCAAATCTCTATGTGGGCAGATCCTCACTGTAAGTCTGTCCATCAGGCCACAGACCCCAGTGGGCATACCTGCCAGGGCCCATGACAGAGGCAGGGGACATAGGCCAGGGGACCCCAGCCCCAAGGAGGTCAGCTAGTGGGGGAGACAGACACAAGCAGAGAAAAGGGTGCAATATAGGGGCAAAGCCTTCATTTCCAGAAAGTTGGAGGCTTGACCAGACACAAAAGGGGTGGGGACGCCCTGTTCCCACGACTTGGGGATAGCCCATGCTCTGCGTCCCCAACCCTGTCTATGGCACCACTCCCACCCCTGAGAGTAGTAGGCAGAGTAAACAGGAGGCAGGTGGCTGAGCCCAAGGTCTCTAGCTCCTCCTCAGCTGTGCTGCTCACACACACACACACCCTCTCCCAGGCCTTGACCTAATGCTCTGTAGGCTGCACTCTGCCCCCCAAGGAACACACCACCTACCTTTCCTCACCTCTGCTAACATGGGGTGCGGAGGGGGAAACAGGGTGCCAGAGTCCCAGGATGTCTGCAGGGAGCTCCAAGCTCACCCACTGGAGCCGGGGGGCTGATGAGCCTTGCTCCCCATCACGGGGCGCCCTGGCTAGCTGCTCACCCCTGCAATGCCCCACTAGGACCTCAGTATCCACTCTGCCCAGGTCAGGTCTTGCTGGGCAGAGAGATGTGCCAGAGCCCCCACCTGGCAGTCCTGGCCCTCCCCCGGTGCCAGGTCCCTGTGCTGAGGCTCACCTGCTTGCTGCCTGCCTGCCAGCCGTCCCACTGGGATCTGGGTGGCCTCCTCCCTCAGGAAGTGGGAGGAAGTGGGAGGGACTGGAGGAAGTTCCACAAGGCGGGGGCCTGGACTGCAACTGTGGGAGAAGGAAACCCAGGAGGAGGGGCAGGTGGATAGCAGAGCTGCCCTCCACAGAGGAGATGTACCCTGTCTACCAAGGGTCACAGACAAGGCTCAGAGCTGCCAGGGGCAGTGGGAAAGCCCCAGACTCTACCTGTGGCGGCGGCGTGTCAGGGCCCACTGAGCACTCGCGGCTGCGCTGGGGGCAGGAGAGCCACAGCCCAGGACAGAAGGCCGAGTTCCCATTCCCTTTAGGTGGCTGGTAGGCTCGAGTGTCAACCCCTCAGCCAGGCCCCCAAAGTATGGGAGGAGGCCTCCCTTGGAGCCTGCATGTGTCAGATAAGATGCCTAGTGTGTCAGCCCAAGCTGGCCTCCCGCAGACTGCATGGAGCCCCGGCACCAGGTGGCCTGACTGGGGTCTGCTGGGGGTATTCAGGGGATCCCAGCAGGACCCACCCCTCGGATGAATGTGGTCTCCTTCCTGACTCCTAAACAGGGCTCTGCCCCTCACAGGAGTGGGTGGGGGGCATGGCTGCTCAACAACGTATGGAACAGCACAGGCTGGGGACAGACACAGTGACAAATCCAACCAACGTGGACTAGAAGGTGAGAAGCACCACGGGAAAAGAGCGGGGGTGGGAGTGAGGGGGCTGAGCAATGAAAGAGGAAGGTAATTTCTGGGGACCGGGTGAGGGCGTTACACTGAGGCGGGGGAAGCATCCACAGGGCAGGCCATCCCTGGGCAAGGCTGCCCTTTGGTCCGAGCATCCTCCAGAGTCCTGGGCTGGGCCACATGTTTACGAGCGAAGGCCAAGGCCAAGAGAGGGCCTTTTGCCTCTCCCTGGACGTGTATCAAAGAGTCTGAGGGAGGAGGCAGGTGCCCTCCAAGTCCAAGGTGCCTGGGGTGGCGGTGGTGGAGGCCCCGGGCTTGATCCTGCCAATGCCAGCCTCCCCACGTGCAGCCGGCACGTGCGCCCAGAGTGTGTGTGGGAGGGTGGGTGGGGTGCTGACCTCTGGCCACACCCTCCGCTGGAGCACAAGCCCTCAGCGCTGCCGCCTGTGGCTTTACAGAAATCCCAGGATGAGTGGGGCCTGGGGGGAGAAAGGGGAACCCCGAGCCCACTGAAAAGCGATGGCATGACAGTGGGGTTCGGGCTCTGCCGCCAGTGGCTCGGCCGAGTCTGAGTCCAATTTCTCCATTTACGAAACAGTCAGCAGCGAAGCCTTCTCCGGCGGGTGCACAGCTTTGCTGGGGTCAGGAGGAAAGGAGGAGGGCCCAGGGGTCGCCATGGTTGCTAAAGGATGCCTGAAACCCCGCAATCCAGGGACGTCACAACATTCACACACGCGCGCACGCACACCTTCGCTCTCAGTCACAGGTTCACAGACTCTAACACAACTCACTCTGAAGCACTCGCAGGTGCCCACCCAGTCACTCCCACAGCCTGCGCAGTCGGCCCCACACTCAGCCTCACCTCCACGCGCACTCACGCTCTCACACTTCACGCCCGCTGCCACCCTTCGCGGCCGGCCACACGCCTGCCTTCCCGCACCTGCACTCGCACACACGGCCACACTCACGTTCGCCTTTGGGGCCCACCTGCTCACCACACTCACTCACTCACAGCCACACTCGGCCGCACAAACTCCCCCGGACGCTCACCCTCGCTCACGCTCACCCTCGCTCGTGCACCCACGCCCTCCGCTCCAGGCCCGACCCGCGGGGCTGAGGGCGGCGGGCGGGGCCGCCCCCGGGTGCCCCCTCCTTTCCTGCGCCTCCAGGGCCAGAAGGACCGCGCCCCGCGACCGAGGCCCGGGCGTGAGTCACCGCGCCCACGGGCGCGCCCGGGCCGGGCGGGGCTGGGTGGGGCGGGGGGCGGGGGGCCGAGGTCCTGCACCCCGGCCCCTGGAGCAAGGGTCGCGGCGGGCGGCGCCCCAGCCGCGGCCGCGGTGCCAGCGGGTGCCCCGCGCCCCGCGCCCCGCGCCGCCTACCGTGCTCAGCTGGGCCCCCATGCCGGCGCCGCGCTCGCTCCGCCGCCGCCGCCGCCGGGACCGCCGCGCCGCCCGCCCCGCCCTCCTCCGCGCCGCGTCACCGGGGGGCGGGGCCTGCGGGGTCCGGCCGGGTGGGGGCGGGGCCTGCGGGGCGGGGCGGGGTCGAGCGCGCGTGCGCAGTGGGCGCTAGGGGCGGGGCCTGTGGCAGGGGCGGGGCCTGCGGGACGGGGCGGGGCCGAGCGCGGGGCGGGCGGGGCTCCCTGAGCGGGGACTGGAGTGGGGGATGGGGGTGGGGGTGGGGGTCCCACGCAGCCCGCCGTCCGGTCCCGGGCGCGGCGCGGGCCTTCTCCGCATCTCGGTCGCCAGCCCCAGGGGAGGCGGGTGGCCCCGCCTCGATGGTGTCCAAAATGCGATCTGGAACCTTCGCCGCCGCCTCTGAGGCCTGCAGGAGCCCGGCCGCTCGGGGGCATCCTCGTCCCTGACCCCGCTCGGCCGGCCCCGTGAACGAACGTGCGGCTCCCGCCGTCCCGGCCGCCTCGGGCCACCCTCGGTCCCATCACATGGTTTCTCCTCAGCAGGCAGCGCCCCTGGGGTCCAACCGGCCCTTGAACTTGAGCTGAAGTCGTCCTGTGTGTTCCCCATTCCCGGGGACTGTGGGCTTCCCGAGGGGGCGACTCCGCTTTGAGGTCGCCCGCACGCCTGGCGCCTAGCCCAGAGCTCAGCACATAGTAAAGTACCTAATAGGCGTCGAGTGAGTGAAGGGAGCAGACAGTGGACACCTCCCCTGTGTAGGCCCGTGCTGGCCCCAGGGCCACTCCCTGGCCTTGCCCTCCCGGAAGGATTGCCTTGGACCCAGATAGGAGTTCCCGGTCCTGGGACCAGCCAGCCTGCCGTGGGCGATGGGTTCCCGCAACATGATGCTGCCCAGGCAGGGGCCTTCCAGGCAGAAGGGACTGGGCAGAGCCTGGAGGTGGGAACGAGGTAGACAGATGAGAGTCAGCAAGCTGGGAGGGGCTGATAGGGCCGATACAGCCAGAGCTGGGAGCACAGTGCTGTGATTTGGGTCAGGGTGAAGCCATGTGGGGCCCCAGGTGGAGGGGACTGGGATGTAGGAGAATAGGCAAAGCCCTGGAAGGTTTTAGGCAGGTGGGGGAGTGACTGCTGGCTTCAAAAGGGAACTGGGGACAGTATGCAGGATGGCACACAGAAATCTACCATAGGATACAAGGGTTAAGTGTGACAGCTGATCAGTTAGGTATGATTTCAGTTTGAATGATCACAATTCTAATATTAAAAAGGAAGAAATCAAATCGGAAAGCTTGACTTCAGCGGGAGTGACCAGTTACTTCCCACTGCCGGGCACTTTCTAGGCTGGCTACTGCACAGGTGGCCTGGCTGCGACACCTACCCCAGAGGCCTGGGGAGCAGACCATCCCGAACCTCCCCATTTCCCCCAGTTGCTCTTGACTTTCCTTGTGATGATTATCAAGGACGCAGACGTGTGATGTTGCAGTTTCTTCTTGTGAAATTTGGAGGTGACTAAGCTGCCTTTCTCCTTTTAATCATCCTTACCAACCCTGAAGAATTCCCACACAGGGCTTTTCTTGCAAAGATTCATCCCCTAAATGTCGGTTAGATTAAGGCTATAAATGCTAGTCCAGCAAACAATCCTACAAAATCAGAATGAGGATGGAATCTATTTTCCGACCATCTATATTATTTATATTTATGTTATTATATGTATCTGTAGACTCAAACAGGAAATAGCTTTCCTCCTAAAGTTATCACACTAGTAACTGCCTCTCTTAAGATCATATTAACTGTCCATTTCTTTCCTTATTTATCTCTTTGAACTTCTTCATAATTGTTTCTGTGACATAAAATTTAACATTCACAACATAAGTTACTAAGCATTTTGTTCTCACTATAATAAATCCTGTTTGCATTTCTACCTCAACCCACTGACATACTTCACTGAGTAAAGCTCAAAAGGAGAATTCGCTCCTGCGTACATCCGGAAGCTTCCCTAGAAAGTGTCCTGCCTGCCAGGCTTGGCCTCACACTGGCATTGGCTCCTGCTCACCTGTGTGACCCAGTCCCTGGCCACATGTGAACTTGGGGAGGCCATACCTGGTGCAGAAGTGGCCAAAGGCTGATGAAGCCAAAACTGGAGGCAGATTGTGTCTGCTAGGGATGCCTACGTGGCCAGGACAATTGCTTATGAGCTCTGGACTGTCTGTCATGACTCCAGTGTCACCAGAGACCCCTTGCAGCTACACAGTCCAATTACCTTGGTCCTAGGCCCAGCAATGTCATCTTCCAGCTGCCCTAGCCCTGACAAGGGACTGGCCCAGGGGCATTTATTTTGTTTAATTATTGATTAAGGCCTTAACAGAGCTCCTCTCTGGGGTTTGGACCTGCTTGCAATGGCCGAGTGAGACCCCAGGCCTTACTGCTTTCCAGAGGACACTGTCACAATTCCCGTTCCCTTTCCTCTGAGTCTTCCTCTTCTCCCCTCCTGTGCCTTGGATGGCAGGCTATCTCTCAGGGGAGGTGGGCAGTGCAGATTGAGGGAATTGTGGCCCGGTATCTTAGAGGGCTCCTCACCTGCAAGACTGTAGGTTGCCTCAGGGGTATAGTGTGAGGTGGGGGGGGTGGTGAACAGGGAAAAGGACCAGAATGACATTGAGGAAGTGGCCCCCTCCTGCTCTTGGGACTCAAACCAAGTAGGGTGGGTTCAGCTGCCATTCACTGTGGGACACAGGCTGAGGCCTTCTGTTCTCAGGCTCCTTCGCCAAGCAGAGGTGGTGGGCTGCAGGGTCTTTAAGATACTTCTGATATATTATTCTGGGTGTGTGTTCCCTCAGACTTTTTATTCGGAAAAGTGTCAAATGTACCAAGTAGTCGCAAGATGAGTGTAGTGAACTCTCATAGTCACCAATTCTTATCATTTGGCCTCTCTCTCCTTTACTCTCTATCCATCAGATTTTGCTGAACTATGGAGAGTTAAGTGACAGATGTCGCCCTTCACCTCTAAACACTTTACTATGTGTTTCCTGAGATCAAGGCCTGTCTCCTACATCCTGCTGTGCAACGATCAAATTTAGGAAATTTAACATTGACATGATATTCACATACTAGTCCCCAGCCCCCATTCCTCTTGCCCCAGTTGCACCATAATGTTCTTTCTAGCTATTCTTTTTTCTGGTCCAGGCTCTAAGCCCAGGTCAAGGTCCATGTTTACTTGGCAGGTCCCTTTTGTCTTCTTTAATCTGTAGATGAGAGCAGAGGGCAGGTGACCAGTTGCCCCACCCCCCGCTGGCAATCGCCAGGTCTTCCCAAGGGAATTTAATACCACGTGAGTGGCCCTTGGGGGAGTGGCATGGTTTTAGCATCTGGCACAGTCCTTGTCTGAATCAGTTATTATTAAGGTGGTTGAACCCTTTACTAGGTACTTTGGGTGGGGGAGGACTTTGTCCTCATTGTTCCTCAAGGTCCTTCAGTGAGCCAAAGAACAGAACCACCCCACATGCCTATTCACCTTCTGGACGTGTCCTCTCCACTTAAAAGTTCCTACTCAGGAGTTTGATCCTTGGGAAACTGGGAGGTAGAACAGAAAAAAATAAAAATAAAAAACATCAGTTTCATGATATAGAAGAGGAAACTGGAACCCAGAGGCGGGAGAAGTGGGCAGTAATGGAGCAGCTCCTCTCCAGGAGTCTCTGGGTTCCATGGGCTGGAACAGAGTGTAAAAAGGAGACTTAGGCCAACTAGAGGGCAAAGTTTTGGGGTACAGGTTGGGACTGTCTGATCCCTGGCAGTCCCCCTGGTCCCCTTTACCTGGGCAGGACCTCGGTTGCTGGGTTTAGCAAAGAAAAGTATAAGCTGTCCAATTAAATTTGAATTTCAAATAAACCATGAATAATTTTGTGGTATAAGTATGTCCCAAATATTGCACTTAAATATGCCTATACTGAAAATTATACTGAAACCTCATGAGTCTGGGGTATTTGGACTTATACAAGGGTTACCAGGTGAAATACGGGATATTAAATTCAATTTTAGTTTCAGGGAAATGTCGAGTTTCACCCAGTTGTGGGAAACGAACACACAAGTGGGAGGTGTAATCAATTGTAAAAAAAGGAGGCAGGCGAAATTGGTGGGGCCTTGAATACTGGAATGAGCTGCCCTCCCGAGAGCAGCTGACAGCCCTGAAAGGCCATTGCCAGCCAGTTCTACAAAGTTCCCTCTGGCTATGTGCTGGTGGGGAGCATGGGCCCAGGGAAGCACAAGACCAGAGGGACTAAAGGCCAGAGACAAATCGGGTGGCTGCAGTGGCCAGTGACATGCCATGAGGATCAGGCCCATGGTCAGGGGATGAAAAGGGCTTTCAGGAGGCAGAACAGCGGGGGAGGGTAGGCAGGAGGCTTCAGGCCTGGTGTCGGGGGGGGGGGGCAGGTTTGGGGGGACTGTGGGAGTGGGCAGGGAAAGCCTCGGGGGCAATGCAGTCCAGTGTGTGGAGTTCTGAAGGAGCTGGCCCCAAGGAGGAGAGTGGCCCTTGGGTGGAGAGGAGGGGATGCAGAGGCAGGGTGGGGTGGTGGGCTGGTGGGCTGGGCAGTGACCTCTTAGCAGGCATTTCTGTCCAAATTACTGCCCCCACCTCGTTTTTGCTCTATCAGTTGCTGGCTGAACCCCACAGCCCCAGGAGGGGAGGAGAGGACAGGGTCTCCCCCACTCCTGGAGGGGAGAAACCAGAACCAGCCAGACCACACACCCACCCCCAGCTAAGTGTCCGAAGAGGCCGTGAGATGATTCATTGGATGCAAATATATTAATTCACTCAGGTGTTTGCCATTTAAAGAGGGAGCTTATTTTAAAAAGAAGATGAAGCTTCTTAGCCAGAGAGCGCGGTAGCATTAATGGCAGAATCACGGGCCCCTGCTCAGTCTGTGAAGGTGCAGGGAGGGGGCGCTGGGACAGAAGGTTGGCTCCAGTGTCACTAAGCCTGTTCTGCTGAGGCCTCTTTAAGCCATACAGTCTGCTCTGGTGCAATCTCCGTGCAAGCAGAGCTGAAAGGTTGGTAAAACAGGCATTGGCACCGTGCACACTCGATGTGACAACCACAGCAGGAGTTCCCCTCGCAAGTATTGGAAGCAGGCCCAGACTGGAGGGTCCAAAACTGGTAGAGCTGGCAGAATCTGCCAGGACCCTTGCAGTGGGGGAAGGAGCTCTGCACCAGCAGAGCACCAGCTGAGCCTGAGAGTGAGTCACCCTTACCCAGGGCACCCTGTCCCCGCCTCACAGGGAGGCTGTGGCTCAGAGAGGGGAGAGGCTTGCTCAAGGTCACATAGCTGGCCAGGGCTGGGGCTGGAGTTTGAACTCCGGTCTACGTGCCCCCGAAACCCAGCTCTCCCCACAGCCGCCTCTGCCCCTAGGATTGGATTAGCATCTGTTTTTCTTTTCATGGCTGGCGGGAACTGCCTTACAGTGGATGGCAGGGACTGACGGTGGGGGTGGAGGGGCTCTGTGTCACATCCCCAAATCCTGCTTTCCCCAGAGTTTTTCAGATCTTGGCTCTAGCTGTGTGAACTTGGGCAAATCACTCCCTTCCCTCTCAGAACCTCATTTTCCTTGCCTATAAAATGGAGGATTATGTAAAAATCCAGATAAAATCTAGATAGAGCAGAGGTTTCAGACTACTAGTCAAAGGAGCCGTGCAACCCACGGAATTCTGTCCTGGGTTTGGTTTCATTTGACTCAATTGCCAGGTTAGGATCCCTGGTTTCTTGTGTCACATCTGAGACTCTTGCTGTGCCAGCCCACAGCCCTGCAGGTACTGGATTTGCAACCTCCCCCGGAGCTGATTCTCAGATCTTCCCCAGTGTCCCTATAAGCTGTAATTCACTTTGCTCCCAGGAAGCAGGAGCCTGGTGTTCTAGGCTTGGCTTTGCCCCGCCCAGCCATCTGATCTTCACTAGCCACGGTTCCTCTCTGGGCCAAATCTGTAAACGGGGTGATCACACCATCACACCCAGAGCAGAAGGCTGTGATGAGAACTAACTCAGATTCAGGTACAAAGCTGCTTTACAAAGCCTGATTGGTAGACAGGTGGGAATTAGACCTAGAGCCACCGGAGTGTCTATGGGGTGCCGAGGGCGAGGCTCAGGAATCAGAGACACACAGGTACCAAGGTGAAAACAGTGGGGGAATCCGAGGTCCAGGTCCTTCACTCAGCAGTGAAATCAAGGGAGACCTCACGAAGGAGATGGCATTTGAGCAGATTCCTCATATCTTTACTGAGCACTTACTATGTTCCAGGAGCCTTTCTAGGTTCTGAGAGTACAACACTGAGCAGGACAGAACGAATGTCTTTGAAAAGCTATGTTAGTGAGAGAAACAGGATAAACCAGAAGTAATGATAATAATTTTTTTAAAGACATGCAATGTCAGGCAGAGAAAGAAAGGCAGAGGAGGGCCAGAGGGGTACAAGTGGTCAGTCAGGGGAGGAGCAATTTTATACGGGGGCCAGGGAGGCCCTGAGGTGTCATCCTGAGGTGCCGACAACATGGAAACAGAGACCTGAAGGTAGTCAGTGAGCAAGCCCCGTGGGTAACTGGGCAAAAAGTGTTCTAGGCAGTGAGGAGAGCAAGTGCAAAGGCCCTGAGGCTTGCCTTCTTTGAGAAGGAGCCATGATGTCTGTCTATTCCATTGCTGAGATGCTAGCTTTGATCAGGAGGCTCGGCCAGCCCTGCCAGGCTTCTCCCTGGAAAGGTCCTTGCCTTCTTTATTTTTCATAAATCTTGTTAATAAAATCATGGGATGATCCTGTAAGACTGGTTACAGATTTGATTTAATCCTCAGAGCCACCCTATGGCAGTTTTAAAACACGTCTTTGACACTCCACCCATCGAGAGATGGGGGTCTGTGTCCCCTCCCCTTGAATCTGGGCTCTGCGACTTCTTGACCAATAGAACATGGCAGAAGTGACGCTGTGCCATTGTAGGGAGGCCCTGGCCATAGAAATTGGTGGCTCCGCTTCCTGTCTCTGGTGACACTCGTTCTTGAAACCCAGCCACCATCCTGTGAGGAATCCCAAGAGGCCCTGAGAGAGAGGCCCATGTGGACAGGGAATGAGCCCTGTGACCCTCAGCTCAGCTGAGCTCCCAGCCAGCAGCCAGCACTGACTAAAAGGATGTCCTCCGGCTCCCAGTTCAGCCACCCCAAGTGACTCCCTGTGGAGCAGAGATGCGCCACCCACCCCAAGCCCTGCTCATATTTCACATCCGTGAGCAAATCAAAAGATCATTATTGTCTTATGCCACTAAGTTTTAGAGCGGTTGGTGACACAATAATAGTTAACTGAAGAAAAACCCTCATGAAGAAATTCTCCCTGTTTCACGGATGAGAAACTGAGGCACAGAGGGCTGGCATAGTCCGCCCAAGTTCTCACAGCCAGTTGGTGGGGGGGGGAGGCTGGCGTTTGAAATGAGTCTCTTAATGTTGTGTTTTGATGAACAGAAATTCTTCACTTTGATGAATTGTTCAATGAACCAGTCTTTTGTGTGCGGCTAACGTGTTCGAGAAGTTTTTTCACCCACGACTACATAATCTCTTCCACGTTTAGTGGTCCTGGTGCTCCAGCACGTGGAAGACGAGCATTCATTCGACCAAACTCCACCGAGAGGTATTTAGCTCCTTCCTAATTTTTCACCACTTGGAACCAACTGTGGGGAACACCCCCGCATCTTTGCACAGTTCCAGTCGTTTCCAGAAACTAAATGCTTCGACATGGAATCACTTAGGCGAAAAGAGAGCGAAGTTTAAAGATTCCTATAAAGGCAGCCAAACTGCCAACGGGGACACTATGAGCAGGTGTGAGTTTTATGACAGTTGGCAAGCCTCAATAAACAGGGATTTATTCCCTCTCTCACCTGGGGCTGCCTGGCATGGAAGGCCAGCCTTGTGAACTCTGCCATCTTGCTGCCACTCGTGTGGGGACACTGGGCCTGAGTAGGCCAGTGAGCACAGGGCTGATCAGCAGAGCAGCCCAATGGCTAAGTAAAGCCTGTGTCCCACTTTCAGCCAGGAGGAAGCAAACCGTCACCAGGAGACTCTGATGGTCAGACTGGCTGACTGTGGGCACCATGTGGGAGGCGCCAAGGATCCGGGAAGCTGCAGGCCCCAGAGCTCCTGGTTGAAGAGCTGGTTGAAGGGCTTCCTGTGGGCCAGGTGCCATTATAACTCATTTAATCCCCACAACGAGCCAGAGTGGGGAAACTGAGGCCTGAGTTCTTCAGTGACATGCTAAAGGCGGCACAGCTAGCGAGTGCTGAGGGAACTCAAAGCCAGGGCTCCATATTTTTGACGTGATGCACAACCATCTGGGACAAAAACCTGATTCAAACTAGCTACGCAGGAAGGAATTTCCTGGGGGCCCCTGGAGTGCTCACTCAGCCAAAGGAGAGGCCTCGGGAAGGCGGGAGAATGACCAGAGCCAGCGCCTTAATGCCACCAGGGCACCCCTCTGCAGCCCACTGCCTCTCCCCGCCAGTGACGGGTGTCTTCCCACTCGGGGGAGCCTCCCAGCACCCACCAGGGTGGTCTGAGTACAGAAATCCCAGGGGAGGACCCTGACTGGTTTGTCTTGTCATGTACCCATCTTTGGACAAAACCTCTCCAAGTGGCCCAGCTTGAGTCAGGCATCTTGAGCGGGCTGCCTCCATGTGGGTGTCCCCACTGGGTCCCAGAGCTGGGCAAGGCACCCTTCCTGACTTGCCGTGTGACTTTGGGCAAGGAGCGAATGGGAGGGTGCTCTGAGAACCTCAAAATGTTGCGTGCCATTGTGCAAGGAAAGGAGGAAGCGAGTCACCTGACCATGCTGCTCTGTGCCAGGTGCTTTGCCTATGTGGGGAGATAGGATCCGAGATGTCTGTCCCTGCTCTGCTGTCTCTCTGTTTCCCCTCCCCTTTTCCTTTGCTCACTGCTCCTGGGCAGATCTCTGCGGGCCAGAAAGCCAGTAGCCCAGTGGAGTGACAATTCTCAGCACATAGGGAGAAAGGCTCCCAGCAAGGGCCAGAGAAGTAGGCCCAGAGCAGGGCTCATGGGGAGAGGCCTAGGGAGCCTATGGGCCCTGGAGCCAAGGGGATTGCCCCCAGCACCGCCACAAGCCCAGGGGCTGCCTTGTACTAGTTAGAAGTACCCACTCTAGGAGATGTCCCCACCTCTGTCCCACGCTGGGATCCAGGGCTGGCTAGGTGGCCACACTGGGTTTCAAACGAGGTTTCTACTCCCCCCTCTGCTGGGTTCTTGCTCAACAGGACAAGATGGTTCTGACTGCACTGCTTCTGTGTGGGCCTTCCGCATGCATATGGGCCACCGGGACCCAGGCGGTCACCCAGGAAAAGTCCCTGGGCCCCTAGGGATGAGGAGGTAGCAGGAAGCTGCTCGGTTTCAGCCGCCCTGTGCTGATTTGTGATGATAACAGAAACCTGTGAGGGCCAGCACCGGCCAGTCCCTCACCTGAAATTCCGAAGATTCTGGAGCTGACGCTGTTTTTCCTGCCAGCCGGGCAGAGGCAGGCCTCAGAGACCGAAACTGACTTTTAGAAAAGAGAAAACAGTTGCGTGACGGGCGGGGTGGGGGGAGTCATATCCAGTACACACCAGTGGCCTCATTTCATTCTCCCATTCTCACTCACAGAAGCAGGAAAGCCAACCCATCTCACAGATAAGGAGAGTGAGACGGACTCAGAGAGGCCAAGGAGCCC
Organism: Cynopterus sphinx; assembly: GCA_030015415.1. NCBI lineage: Eukaryota > Metazoa > Chordata > Mammalia > Chiroptera > Pteropodidae > Cynopterus > Cynopterus sphinx. The sequence continues at coordinate 171,028,742 of CM057380.1, forward strand.
GCCCAGGGTCACACAGCCTCACAGCAGTGGCACCAGGTAGCACCCAGTCCCTCCACTTCTGTCCTTTCCTCTCTGCTCTTCCTTCTTTCCTTCCTTCCTTCTTTTCTCTCTTTCCCTCTCCCCTCCGACAATTTTATCAAGTGCTAATTACACCCTTCGTACCCTGCGAGGCCCAGGCGGGGAACAGGACGGGCTGCTGAGAAGCGTGGGACAGAGCTTGGACTCCACGAGGCTGAGTAGCCTCACCTGTAAAGTGGGGATAATAACAGTGTGCGCTCCGTGGCGTTTTCTTGAAGGATCCAGTCTGATGACCTGTACTCTTTGGAAGAAGTCTCTGTGCCTGGCCACACTGGAGTGGGGAATTCTGCATCATCTCCTGAGGGTGGGAGGTCGACACAAGTTCCTTAAAAGTCTTCTGCGTGGGAGATCTGGCTCCTCACTGTTTATTGAGTCCATCATTTATTTATATCGCGGGTATATTTTTGTAAAACTTTTCTACTTTGGGTTATAATCCAATTCTTCCTGCCTCCTCCCCCACTTACCCCCTCCCAACGTTCCATTTTTGGCCATTGGGAGCTCTTTCTGTTGACCTCTGTCCCTTCATGGTGTGCGCGCGCGTGTGTGTGTGTGTGTGCGTGTGTGTTCCAGCATTTCCTTCGTTTCTGGAACTACATGGTGTTCCAGGCTCATTCAGTATTGTTCTTGCCCCAGTCCGAGAAGCAGCCATCTCTCCGAGGAGCCTGCGTCCCTCTGATCGGAGAGCTGTTAGAAACTGAGATGTGGCTGCACAACAGTGCACGGTGCGGAGAAATACTTTCTTTGTCCGTTCACGCATTTATGGATATTTAGGTGGCTTCCGCTGCGGAGCAGATGAATGACGCCGCTGTGAACATCCTGTACACGTGTTTGTGGGGACAGATGCTTTCACTGCTCTTGGGATATGTCTAGAGGAGCTGCCCAACCGAACCGTTTCCACAGTGGCTGCACATGAGGATTCCAGTCTCTCCACGTCCTCGCCGACACTTGTCGTTGCCTGTCTTTGATGACAGCCTCGGAGTTTTCATTTGCATTTCCCTAATTAGTGCTGCTCAGCACCTTTTCATGTGCTCGTTGGCCGTTGGTGTGTTTTCTTTGGAGCGGTGTCTAATCAGACCCTATGGCCACTGTTAATTGTCTTGATCACTACTTTCTGGCTCTCCCTTCAGTTTGGAGCACGAGGAGATGGCCTCTCTCGCTTCACCCAGTCCTGACCTTCATCTGAAAGGAGAGAACAGGTCGCCTTGTGCCGTAGTCGGAGCACCTCCTTGATTCCCAGAGGTTTTGGTGACCAGGCATGGGATGAGAATGGGGGTGCTGATGAGGCTGAGGAGACCTGGCTTGAGGTGGGTAGACATCCTGGGGTGAGGAGGGTAGAGGGATGAAGGGCACGTTGTCATCCGTGGAACCCCAGAAGTGGGGACCATCGGGGCACCTGTCTCTGCAGAGTCGACAGAGGCAGAATCCACCTGAAGGGGCTGAGGGAGGCAGGAACACTGTCTGGTCCCCAGGCAGCAGCCCCAGTGTCCAGAAAGGCCTGGGATCCACATCGGCAGATTCAGGACGGGGCAGGGGGGATGGTGGGGGGTGCCCGCTGACACATGTCAAAATACACTGCTCATTCCTTACTTATTCGTCACTCTGAGTCAGTGAACTTTAGTAAATGACTATCCACGGTCCCAACCGGGTAGGACAAAGATCTTGACTGGCAAAAAGATAGTCCTGACCGAAGATCTTGGCATCCTGTGCTCCGGGTACTACGTGAGCTGACAACAGAGAAGGGAGACCCAGCGTCAGGGAGGGGAGGGCTGGACTGATTGCTGGACTTGCAGTGGGGGCTCTTTCGGTGCTTCTGGCTGCAGCCCCAAGAAGGAGCATCTTGGGGACAGAAGTGAGTCCATAGAGAGCCCCGGGTGGATGTCCGTGGAGTCGGCCTCTGGGAATCAGATCCTTGATACAGTTGGGAGGGAGTTGGGCCGAGGAAAGAACAGATGACTGTGTGATCTTGGCTGGAGTTTGTTTCCCCATCTGCAAAGTGGAGATAATGACACCTGCGTGACACACGTGGCCCCTCTGTGGGTCCACGTTCCCTCCTCCACGAGGAGGGGTCCTGCAGGGCTGTGTCAAGGAGCATGTGGGCCAGTGGCGGGTGCTTTAGATGGAGCTGTGGCTCAGGCCCCTGACACTCAAGGGTCCTGCTGCTCCAGCCACCCAGGCCCAGGCAGCCAGCCAGCCATGGTGCAGGTTCCCAGCCCCTTATGGGGCTCAGGCTCTGAGATGCCAGGTGTGGGCATGGGGCTGGTGGGGTGGGGAGGCAAATTCCCACCCAGTCAGGGGGCTTTCTCTGCCATGGTCACTTCCCCTCTCGGAGCCTGAGTTTCCTTATTTATGCAAAGGGGACTGTACCCCCAGTGAGGGCACCTGCAGGAGGTTGGGAGGGTCAGGGGAGCACTTTCTCCATTGTCCAGACTTCATTCCTGTCTGTGATGATTGCATGAGGTTCGTTTCATCTGAGTCCCACCTCCTCTATTATGTCCTTAAAACGAGTTACTTTTTTTCCTTAAAAAAGAAACTTTATGTCATCGCAAGTAGAGAACAAGTATCACTTGCTAGAAATAGAGAGTAACCATAAAGATAAACACAGAGAAAATAATGCGATTAAGTTCCAGCTGGCTGCTGTTGCCAGGCAGGAGCCTGAGTGGGGCCTGCTCTAAGCTGGACAAACAGAGCGCTCGGCTGGAGCCATGGGGACAGCCGGGTGTCCTAGCCCCGAACCAAGGCTTTCTCCTCCACCTGCCCTGAAGGCTGGAAAGAGACTCAAAAAGGCAGAATGTTCTCTTTATGGGAGTCCATGTTACTTAATGCCATGTCCATGTAGCACGAAATGGTCCAAAGATCCCCAGCCCCCGTGGGATGTGCCTGCACCAAGAGGAGTGGGGACAGATTTGCTTGGTGAACTCTGAAGTGACTCGCACACATGGTGTTGGATTCGTGGATTAAGGCCTCCCACTGCCCTGAGCAGCTCTCCTGGGCAGGTCACCCCCCCCCCAGGAGTCCATCTGTGTGAATGAGGACCTGGGCACCCTGGTTCTTGGTCGTTTCCTTGGAATTAGGTTAACAGGAAGCCAGTCTGGTTAACTCCTGCAGGGAATGCCAGGGGCAGAGGACCCAACCACCGCCTCACCTGTGGTCCTGTCCTCACATCCCTCTACCCACAGGGGATCTCGTGTCATTTGTGCATTCAGCCCACTGCACTGAGGCCTTCATGGACCTGCCTTCAAGGAGCTGAAAGTAGGGGAGGCTCGGGGCCAGAAACAGGTGGTTACAGAGAGAAAGATGGGGGAGCACTAAGAAGGAGGGAAGGCTGAGGGTGCCCGGGAAACCTGTGAGCAGCCCCATGAGGTCACAGCCACCCCCAACCTGTCTGGGCCGCTGGCTTTGGAGAGAAGATGGAGAGAGAAGGAAAAGGAGCGGGGGACATTGCCAAGGGCCGGCTGGCCAAGTGAGAGGCCAGCGAGTGACAGGCTGCCCGGATGTGTGACATGGACTGGCACAGGTCTGGCCTCCCACACTCAGGCCTGAGGAGAGTAAGATGAAGATGGCACCTGGGAGTCTGCTGGGCTCCTGGGTGGACATTGGGGAGGGGCAGGTGAGTGGCCTCCTGGGGGAGGATCCTGGGGAGGAGGATCCTGGGGAGGAGGATCCTAGCGGGGAGATCTCCTCTGGCAGCCACGTCAGAGATGGCCCTGCCCAGCTCCTGTCACAGCCTTGTATCCAGCGCCCCCATGTGGATAACTTGAGAATGGGTGAAAACACTGAAAAAGGAGACAGGAAACCAGCATGACTCCTCCCGGATGGGAGCCAAGTTGCCACCAGGAACAGTGGCCTCACCTGAATCTGGCCTCCACCACTTACCTGCTCCGGGACCTCAGGCAGGTAAACTCAAATTCTCAGTTTCATTATATGAAAATGGGGTTCAACCACAGGACGCCCTCAGCTCATTTGAGGTCCCCCTCACTATTTTCACTGGTGAGGCCAACTGGTGACAGGATGACAAAGCCACACGGTGACCTTGCAGGTCTCAGAAAATCTACAGAAAGCTGAAATACTAACACTGCAGGTAAAGGCAGGGGACCCTGGCTCTGACTGACGTCCCTGCCACCACCGCCCAAACAACCCCAGGTTAGTTATTTTCCCTCCTTTGGCCTCAAGCTCATCTGTAAAGTGAGGTCAATGAGATGGTGTGTAAAGCACTCAACACTGAGAAGACCCTGTCTTCGTCTAGGTAGCATTACACTGAGAGTTTAATGACAATAAGTTAATTTAAATGAAGTGAGACAATGCATGCAAAATGTGTGGCCTAGGGCAGAGCCACAGTAATAAATGCTGGTTCTGCTGGGTTCTGAGACACCTTCCAGGCTCAGCTATTCCAGGGAGGGTCCAGGGAGGCAGTGCCTAGAGGTGGCACCCAGAGCAGAAAGCAGAAAAGGCCAGCTCTTCGCCTGCTGCCTGCCTTGTGTGCCAGCCCAGACCCCCAAGGGACTTCCTCATGGGTCTCTATTGCTTCAGTCCACAGGCAGAGGGACAGGGCCGTATTCAGGTCACACATCAAAGCAGGGGCAGGGACCTGGGATGGCCAGGGTGAACTCGAATCAAAGCCCTGAGGCTCTTCACCTGAGCCCAGATGCCTACTGGAACCTGCCTTCTCTGTGCCCACCTCAAATCCTCGGAAGCCATGCCTCTGCCTGGAGGCAGCCATGTGCTCCTCCCTCATTTTATTAAATCTAGTAGAAGGAAAGAAAAATGTCTTTTCTTCTACCTTCCTAAGTCTGTGACCCTGGGCCTGCCCAATACCCTCTACCCACCTCAGGTGAGACCTGGGTGGCTGCTTAGTTGAGCCAGGTTCTCCTGTGGAAAAGCTGGGGCCTGGGGGCCACAGAGGCTATGTGGCCTGCGGGCAAGGCCTGGGTCAGACCTGGCAGGAGGCCAGGGGAGTGGGATGTCTGGGGACCTGCAAGGTCATGAGCATTCAGAGCAGGCAGCACTGGGAGGAGAGACAAGGAGCATGGGCTCAAAGAAAAAAACCCAGCTCTGCCAGTATATGACCCTGGCCTAGTGACTTAACCTCTCTGAGCCTCAGTTGCTGAATTGCAGAGAATTCTGTCTTCGCCAGATGTATTGACTGTAGGAGAAACAGCAAATGAGTAGCTCGATAGATGCTAAGGAGGTATTTGATAAACTCCCACATCCGTTCCTAATTCTAGAAAAAGACTTTTTAAAAATATGTAGATTTTTATGCTTTCACATGATAAAAGTATATACATATATGACGAAATCCAGCATTATATTCACGGGCGAAACACTAGATGCATTCCCTTTAACGTCTGGAACAAGGCAAGGATTTTTCCATCACCACGACAACTTAACACTGCTCTGGAGAAGCTGACCCACGCAATTAGGACACATAAATAAGAGGGATAAGTGCTGGAAGTGCAGAGGCAAGATTCCACTGCTTTTGGATTGTTACCTAGAAAAGCTAAAAGAATCAGTTAGAAAAACTATTAGAAACTTAAGAAAATTAGAAAAAAATAATATTTAAAAATCAAGTGAAACTAGACTGCATGGTATTATAACATAGGATACCTATCATTATGCATATAACCCCAAGAGTGAACCCTAATGGACTTTGGGTGACAATGATGTGTCCGTGTAGGTTCATCAGTTGTAACAAATGTCCCACTCTGGTGGGAGATGTTTATGGGGAAGGCTATGCGTGGGGAGGGAGGGGCAGAGGGTATATGGGGAATCTCTGTACCTTTTGCTCAGTTTTGCTGTGGACCTAAAACTGCTCCAAAAAATAAAGTCTTCTAAAAAATCAATTTGCCTATATATAAACACAGGTATATAGTAATCAATTAGAATATGTCTCTGAAGAAAAAAACCTCATTCATAACAACATTTAAGAAAAAGTAAAATGCTAGGAAATAAATTCCGCAAGAACTGAATAAGTGCCATGAGGGGGAAAAGGGAGCAAAACAAAAGACAAAAAAGACAGGCTTTATTCTTGGGTAAGAAACCCAACATCACTAAAATGTGTTTTTTTCTAAATTACTTACGCATTTAATAAAATCCAAATACGATATTTAAAAAGTTAATCGAATGACTCATCTAGAAGAATAAACATGTGAAAATAGCTAGGAAAATTCTGAGGAGGAAGAATAATGAGGAAGGACTGACTCCATTAAGCTATTAAAAGGTGTAACACACGTTGTTATAATTATCTAAGGCAATTAAGCATTTAATACATTTCAGGCCCTGTTCCAAGGGCTTTACGATGACTAAACCATTTGATCTTTATTATAACACTTGAGGTGGTAGGTATCAGGGTTTCAGGGGCTTAAGAGATGCACCCTTTGTCCCTGCCTAAGTTCAAACCCTGGGAGGAGGACAGGGAATCAGGGACATGGAGATCAACACATCCTTCTTGTTATTGACAGAAGCTGGATTAGAGGGCGGCAGCAGTGGGTTCTTAAAACAGAAGCCCAACAAGAGAACAAAAAGACAAGCTGTGGATGAGGAGTAAATATTTGCAAAACTCATCTCTGATTTTTAAAAAAGCAACTTGCATTCAAAATATACCAAGAACTCTTATAATTCAACAATCAGAAAACAAACTACCCAGTTTAAAAACGGGAAAAGATCTAAACAGATCTAAACAGACCTCTCCGAAGATGATATACAGATGGCAAATGAGCATGAGAAAAGATGGCCAACACCATCCATATATTAGGGAATTGCAAATTACAACAACAGTGAGATACCACTACACTCTTATTAAAACCTGGAAAACGAAAATAAAAAGTCTCAAATGCTGGCAAGAATATGGAGCAACAGAAACTCTTATGCTGGTGGAAATGCAAAACAGTACAGCCACTTTCGAAAACAGTTTGGCAGTTTCTTGCAAAGCTAAATATATTTGTACCATATGATCCAGCCATCATGCTCCTAGATATTTATTTACCCAACCAATCCAAAAACGTACGTCCACACAAAACCCTACACATGGGTGTTTATAGCAGCTTTATTCGTAATTTCCCCAAACTAAAAGCTACCAAGATGTCCTTCAAAGGGCGAATGAATAATGACATGTACACCCAGACAATGGAATATTATTCGGTGCCGAAAAGAAATGAGCTGTCAAGCCATGAAAAGACGCGGAGCAACTTTAAATACATATGGGTTCGCCTAAGAGGCCTGTCTGAAAAGGCTTGATACTGTATGACCAAACTACATAACATTCTGGAACAGGCAAAGTTAGAGAGACAGTAACGAGATCAGCGGTGGCCCGGGGTTCCAGGAGGGCAGGGAGAAAGATGAACAGGTGGAGCATGGAGGGTTTTCAGGGCAATGAAACTGTGCTGTACGACACTGTAATGGTACATACATGACATGCATCAGTCAGAATCCATAGAATGTACAACATAAAGGGGGGCTCTAAGTTATAGACTTGTTAATAGCGGCCTATCAATCTTAGCTCATCAATTTTAACACAGGTATCACTTATGAAAGATGTTAATAATAGGAAAATCTGTGAGCAAGGAAGAGAGAGGGAACATGGGAACTCTGTGCTATCTGTTCAATTGTCTGTAAATCTAAGACTGCTCAAAAAAACAAAGTCTATTCATTAAAAAGAAAAGATAAGAAAACCAACTCAGAGATGGACAGGCTTTCCCCATCCAGCCACAGGCAGCTGTGAATGCCTCCAGGCCCCCAGACAGAAACCAGAGAAGCTCTCTGGGGACTGGCTGAATGTCTGCTTCCTCACCCCAGCTCCCCAGTCAGCCTCTCTCCTTCCCTGGGGCCAGAAAACTAAGTGTTGAGGACACTCCCTTCCAGTGGAAGGGGTGCCACCCAAGATGTCGCTTTGGTATGTTGATTACTTTGAGCTGAAGGCACTTGAGAAGTGAGAGGCGCAGGAAGGACTCTCTGCCTTTTCGTTTCTACCTAAAAGCAGGGCCTAAAATTTCCCACAACGAAGGGAAATTTCCCTCCTGCACCAGAAAGAGAACATCCTTGTCACCAGAGACTGAGGATCGATGCTGAAATAGACCTGTACACATTGCCAGGCTAAAAGAACCGTTAGCTTCTGGTAGTTTCCCCACATATTTGCTAGTCATTGTCCCACAACTTAATACCCCTAGCCCAACCCCCTTCATCTTGTCGCAGCTCCGTAAGTGTATTGTTCTTTATGTAAAAAGGGTGCATAAGCTTTGGGACCCAAAGGCTTCTTTGGGTCTTTATTTTTCTTCTGAAGTCTCCTGCGGACACGTAAACATATGAAATACATTTGTGTGCTCTTCTCCCGTTAATCTGTTATGTGCACTCATTCCCAGGCCAGCCACAGAACCTACGAGGGGGTTAGGAGGTGCTCCCCTCTGACGCAGGGCACCAGATGTGCACCGGGGGAGGGGCAAGGCTCCAAATCCCACGGAAAGTTCTACTGTTATCCCTGAATGAGGAAAATTGATTCTAATGCAGAATAGACACTAATTGGCCATTTGAGAGCCCAGAGATAGATCTAAGTATAAAGATGGCATTTCAAATTGGGGAGGGGAAGATGAAGCGGGGGTTGGGGGAGAGAGGCTGCCGAGAGCCCTCCCCCAGGTCCAGGGGACCTCAAATTCCATCGCAGCCCCTCACTCTGGGTCCAGGGATGGCCGCCCCAGCCCGGGATCAACCCCATCCGCGCTAGCCAGGGCCTGGCTCCTGTGTGAGTGGGGAGCTGCGGGGCCTGGTCGGCAAGGCGAGCGTCACCCCGGACTCTGGGAAGCTGAGGGATGCGGTGCCTGTGCCCTGCAGCTGACCGGAGCAGCAAGAGGGATTTGAGGGGTCGAGGTCTGGGGGACACGGCCCTGTTTCCCACGAGCACCAGCAGCCCCGGTGATGAACCAGGCGAGGGGAGGGGAGCAAAAGGACGGGCTGGGTGTGAGCACCGGCGCGTGCGCGTGTGCCCGGGTGTGCCCCTGTCCCCCGCCGCGGGGCGAGGACGAGTCCCGGGCGGGGTTCGCGCGGGCGGGACTCGGACTCCTCCGGCGCCTCCTCCCCTTCGCCCCGGGGTCCCGATGGAGGGACACCCCGTCCCCAGGACCCCCAGCGGGTCCTCGCAGACCGTGATGACGTTGGGGAGACCGCGGAGGGGCGGGCGGAGCAGGGGAGACGCGGTCTAGGGGTCCAGGAGGAGCCCCGGCTCTGAGAGCGGATGTGGGGGGCCCGGAGCCGGGCTCCGGCCTCCAGGGGGCGCCCCCAGCTAAGGAACGGCCCCCCCCCGCGTGGGTGCGCGGTGTCGGGGTCTCCCGCACCCCAAACACTCGTCCCGGGCGCGGCGCGTGCGAGCCCGGGGTGCTGCGAGCTCCGGAGCCCGGGGCAGGGAAGGCCGGCGCGGGGCCCCGGCCGGGGCAGGGGGCTCCCTGCGGAGATCCGCACCCCGCACCCCGCGGCCTGTCGCGGGGTCGCCCCCAGACTCCCCGCCAGGCTGCGGGGCGTCCTCTGGAGTCTGGTGCCCGCGGCCTCGGTCCCCCATCACCACCACCCCTCCGCTTTCCCATCACCACCAACCCCCCTCTCCCCATCACCACCACCACCCCCTGCTCCCCCATCAGCACCGTCCCCCCTGCTCCACCACCCCCCCTGCTCCGGCCCCTCCCCTCGCCGTCCCTTTACCTGGGTCATTCCCCCGCTGCACGGCACTTCTGCCCTGTCCCCCCAGTTGTCAGCGCCCCAGGGCCTACGCATGTTGGTGGGAGGAAGCTCTGGAATGCACGGCAGGGAGTGGGGGTCCCCTAGGCGTCCCTTTCTGCTGGGTTCAACGGGGTCGTTTGGAACCTGACGCAGAGAAGGCACTTAACAAAGGTGAAGACTCCTGAAGCCGTTTCTCCCAAACCCCCACCGGTGCCTGACAACTACCCTCCAACTTCCATTCTGGAACGTTCTTCTCTCCCTTCCCACTTCCTTCCTTTCAAAACAGACTCAGTTCCCTTTCATTAAAACTCAAGAAATACGCCCAGCTCCCCCCCCCCTTCTGTCTTCTACCTGAGTATTATGATCCCTTAACAGTGCCCCTCAGGGTGACATTTCTATTTCCTGAGAAAGTTCCAGCTACACACACATTAAACCCAAAGGAAGCGCTAATGGTGGAACTTCAGGCACCGTGTCAGGCCTCCGATCCAGCCAGGTGAAGGTGGGGTCCTGGGGGAGTATAGATCCAGCGCCTCCATCTCCTTCCATCTCACCCTCACAAGGCACAGGTGCTGAGCCCAGTGCGCGTGTGGGGGGAGGGGCTTTCCAGAACCATCATTTCCCAGGGGACTTCATTCAGAGCTGGAGCAGGTGAGGCCTGGGCAGGTGAGACCTGAGCAGGTGAGGCCCAGGCAGATTCAGCTGGAGGCTACAAGCCTTGGCAGTTACCTTTACCATCTCAGGCCGCTTGTCTTCTCTTACGCTGCTGATGAGGGCCACCTGTACCTTCTAGAAAGTCCTTCCCCATCGGTGCGAAATTCTGAAGATGGGGATATTACTGAGGGCAGAGGTGGGGCCTGGGCCTGGCCTTGACACTGATGCTGACCCTGAGCTTATTCCTTTACTCCCTGAGACTCGGTGTCCTCCTCTGTCAAATGAGAATAATTATACCTGTTCTGTCTCTGGCAACTGTTCTAATGCCTCTGAGCTTCAATGTTCTCATCTATAAAATGGGGTTAATTACAGCCTTTTCTCTCTAGCTCTACCTTACGGTTTTGCAATTAAATCCATCTAACCATTCATCAAATAATAACAATAAAATAATAACAGAGAGTGCTTGTTAGCTGCCTGGCACTGTGTACATGCCATAACCCATCCATTCCTCCGGCCTTTCTGGGAAGTAGACGTCCGTAATGCCACCACCGCACAGACGAGAAAGCTGAGGCCAAGGGCTCACTCAGCATCACACAGTTGAGTGTGGTTCAGACCTACTCATTCTGTCCCCACAGGCACCTCTCTGGACAGCCCACTGCTCCAGGGACCGTTGCATGGTAGCCCCAATAAATAGTGGTGGAATGAATGACACTGCAGAAGCACCCTGGGGACTGTTCTGATGCACTCAGGTCAGGCCGGGGTCTGGGAAGCATCCATACCCCGCCCTGCTCACTGATGCAGATGACCATCACGGGTTTTGGCGTTGTAATATACAAAGGATGGCACTTGCCATGTATTTTCATCCTCATCTGAGATTTGGGACTTTTTTGGGTCCTCTGGGTAGTCGCAGAGAGATAACTTGAGACTCCCTGGTCTGGGTGATTTTGATCCTCAGGGAGTCAGGAGTTCAAGTCTCGACTGTGTGACAACCTCTCTGAGCCCCCATGACCTCGTCTCTAAAAATGGAGACTATTTCTGACGACTTAGTAGGGTGGTTTTGTGAATTAAACAAGAAAATGAAGGTGAGGAAACCCCCGGGACACTGGCAGCCTGAATCAATATGCCCGTTTTCCACGGGCCCATGGACACCCCAGAGGGAGATCACAGACCAGCCCCTGAGCCCTCGGGGGTCCCTATGTGACATCACAGACCATTTTCTCTGGGGAGAGATACTGTGGCTGAACCAGAAAACGACCTTGCCTGGCATATACCTTCCCAGGTGCCCTGCTTGTCGCTGGGGTCACTTGCTCTGCCTAATTAAGCTCTTCGTGGAAACACAATGTTTGCAGGCAAAGAACTTGCCGAAACTGACACACAGCACCGTGGCCGGACACTGGCACTGGCTGGCACTTGTTCAATGCCAACGTCCAGTACCTTGTCAGCCTCTGCTGCAGGCACAAAAACGGCCAAGATTTTCTTTTAAAAACCCTTCCTTCTAAGATTCATTTTATTATTAAAGAAATCAACCCCACAGTTTAAAAAGGATGAAATTATGTCAGAGTTTACGTTCAAAGCCAGCGAGTCCTGAGTCCTGGCTCCTTGATGTTTCCTCTTAATTCTCCTTAAAACCTGACCAGTTCCTTTTTTTAGCTCCTCATTCCACTTGTCTTTGGTCACAGGGAGCTAAAAGAAAGCAGCTGGCTTTTTCGATGCTCTGCCTGGACATCTAACTAGATGACACGTTCGTTTCTATCTTCCCCCTCATCACGGGCGACAAATATCATGCTGTAAAGACTAAAATGAAGGCCCCAGTGTTAGGGACTGCCATGACTCCTGGTGAAATGTCAAGGACCTCAAATGGCCGAAAGGCGAGTCCCGGATCCCGACCCTGCTCCTGCGGGGAAGGTCCTCCAGCTAAACACCCTGTTTTGTCCCAAGGACCAGGCCCCATTCCCGTTCATCCCGTTTTAGTTCCCCGCCAGGTGTGCAATTACACTAACAAGCCCATCACGTTCTCCCAAGGGATCCAGGGGCACTGCACCCTCTGGATACTGCACGGCCTGCCCCCACACCACCCCCTGGATGGTCATGCCCCGTGCGGCCCCGTGTGGCCCTGCGTGGCCTGTGGTGTCCTCTTCCCCGGGGACTGGGAGTATATGTGACTCATACACTGCTGTCCCTTTCATCTGTCCAGTGTGGGTGTCACATTTCGACCTTTCTCACAGCCTGTGATGGGGATCCCGCCCCCACCCACGGGGTGAAGAGGAGGAGGTTCAAGCAAGTGTCTGCTCTGTGCTAACGTGGGTCACCTAACGGGCGTCTGACTTCCTTCCGTGGCCGAGCGCGGTGTCCTCACTGTTCTGTGAGCTCAGAAACAGTTTCCCCCACGCCAGTGCCACACGCTCGACGTTTCTGTTTCAACAGCAGGCTACTTCTCCCTGCCAAACGGTCTTCTGGCCTTCATCTCCGTGTCACAAACCAGCCCCGGGGGAGCAGCTGGGAACAACCGTCGTTTATTCACTCACAGTTTGGCCTTTCGTGCCGTTGGTGGGCTGTGCAGGAAGGAGCAATGCCCAGCTTGACACGGCATCATCGGGGTGGGGTGAGGGGACAGTGGCCTGCCTGGAGAATCCACTGTCCCGCTGGCTCGCTCATGTGGCTGGGAGCCTCCTTCACCCCCATGCAGGCCTGTCCAGGGAGCTGCTTGGGTGTCCTCACAGCATGGCATTTGGGCTTCAAGAGGGAGAAAGCAGGAGCTGCCCGTTCTCTTGAAGATGGGGCCCAGGGTGGCCGAGTGTCACTCCTGCCTAGCCCTCGGCCCAGCCCAGACTCACAGGGTTAGCAGTAGTATGCCAGCCACATCTTGAGAGGAGAGGTGGCATATGTGCACAGAGAGGGGAGGGGTCGTTTGCAGCCACACACTCCTGGTTCTACACGTGAGGAAACTAGGACTCACTTCGCCATGGGCCTGCAGGCTGGGGGGGGGCAGAGCAGTAATAGGATTTACAGTTTATGACGCTTTTCCTCCGTGCCCAGGACTGTGCTGGGTGTCCCCACGGGGAATCCCACAACAGGCACATATGAGGCAGGAACAGTTACTATCCTCACTTTACAGATGAGGAGACTGAGGCACAGCAGGGGGCTCACTTGCCCAAGGCCATACAGTGGGGGGGGAGGGCTGGCATCGAACCTGAGCAGTCTGGCTCCAGAGCCCACCCTCGGAACCAGCAGCGAAATCCGACAGCCATTGCATTTTTGTCTTGGGACGTGGTTTTGGCATTGACGAGGTAGAACTGTGCCCAAGACACTTGTGAGTTCCAAATAAAACAAAACGCAACATTCTTCATGCTTTGCCACAGTGCATTCTGGAAAATTTTGCCATGGAGTGGCCTACGTTCTCCCAGAGGGACATGGCCGGTTTCTCCCCTGCCTCATGCAGCACGAGACTTGATAGCCGGGCACCTGGCTCCGCACCTAACAACTACATTCCCCACCTCCTCCTGCAGTTAGGGGGAGTGAGGTCTAGCCAGCGGGTTCACAGCAGAAGTGCTGGGGGTGATCTCCGGGTCAGGCTTGCCGCTGAGCGTAGGTGCGATGGCAGGAGCCGGAGCAGCTGCTTTGGACCACGACGTGAAAACTGAGTGTGGACGGGCAGAGCAGGGAGGGTAGCAGCAGCTTGGGCTGTTTGGATGAGTTTGGGGAGCAGCTGAGTCCTCGAGCTCTGCCTGCCTATCCCTGGCCTCTGACATGAGGAGGAAATACAATTCTGCCTCCCTTAAGCCAGTGTTCGTTTCAGCCTCTAAAATTGTATCTTAACACAGACTATCTTCAAGTGGAAAGGGAGGTGCTTGCCCAGTCACAGCAGCTGGGCTGGCCTAAGGACTCTGGTCCCTCCTGGTCCTGAAACCCAGTGGCTTTGCGATGGGTAAATGTTGGGCTGGGCTGACGGCTCAGCAGTTTCTAGGCTCTGGGCTACACACTGATCTTTCCCTCCCTTTCCTCATGTGAACTATTTTCCCTTAACCTCATTTCTGACCTTCTGTGATCGAACTGGGGGTTGGACTGCACTTAAAACCCAAATGGAAAGCAAGAAGCTGTTTGCAGATGAATTTTCCTTCCGTCTCTCTGGAAGTTGGGAGCTTATCATCATTTTGCAATGGTCAGAAATCCATTTTGTGAAGTGCTGAGTGTGTGTGTGTGTGTGTGTGGGGTTTCCCCCTCCACCAACAACATCATGGAGTCATTTGTTTTGTTTTGTTTTTGACTGTTTGTTAATTTTTTTTTTTTTAACTTTGTTTTCCCAGCATAGCTAGAATGTGGAGTTTCCTGGTGAAGAAATATTCAGGTTTATTTGGCTTCTCTGGGGCCTGTTGGGCACATGAGGACTTCCCTAGGACAGGGAAGAGGATTGGGAGTCTCAGGGGTTGAGCGGGGAGGGGGACAAAAGCAGAATTGAGATGGGGGAGGGTTGTCAGGGGTGGGACCTGGAGCCGCAGCCATGGTGAGGCTCCGGCAAAGGCAGAAACGGAAGAGAGGGTGACAGGGCAGCATCGGCCGAGGACAGAGATGTGAGGGCAGGGAGCCAGGTAGCTGGTTCCGACCTCAATGCCTGGGGCTTCTCTCGGATGGGGTGCGCCTGTCCAAGGGGACCCGCCTAGGATGCCTCATCAGAGGAGTCAGAGTCAGACTGGCCGGACGTGGAAGAAGCAGAAATGGTTCAAGATCAATGTCACAGTGACGTTGACCAAAAATGAATCATCCTGACTGTAGCGTACTCGGAGATCTTGCAAAGTGGAGTTCATACAGTCCCTCCCTCAAAGGGTGGGTGTGCGGCTTCCCTGGGTTAGTACAGCTTGGCTGAGAATAAGGGCTCCAAAAAGGAGAGTTGCTACTGTCATCGCTGTCGTCGTCATTGTCGTCGTCGTCATCATCGTCGTCATCGTCGTCGTCGTCATCATCATCATCATCATCATCATCATCATTTTTTTGCCCCACTCTTCCCTCCCAGACTCCAGAAGAATAAACTCTCCCTGAATATCTGAACTTGGAGGCGGAATCACACCTTGGGCCTCTGAACCAAATTGGGGTGAAGGCTGAGGCCTCCCTGCCCGGTCCCCAGCCTGCAGCCCTGCTCTGCAGCCAGCGATCAGAGTTGTGTGACTTCACCTGCCTACAACCCGCGGGGGTTCTTCCAGGGCGCGGAGTGAGACTTTCGTAAGCTGTCGTCTCTAGGGTGCCCTGCCCACGCCCAGAAACAAGAGAATGGGGTGTGACCTGCCGAAGGCTCAGTTTATCCCCAGGAGGGAGCAATGCCCATCTCAAAGGGTACAGTTGTCTCTGCTGAATCAGAGACCAACCTGTCCCATAGCAGACACACAGCCAGGAGTCATGACGGCGTCCAGTAACCGCAGGGGGAATGTTCCCTTCGGATTCCTGGCACCCGGAGCGGGGTGTGTCTCCAGCAGCAGAGAGAACAATGGTCCCACAGACTGCGAGCTGAGACCGCCTCCTGGCCCTGCTGGGCTCCTTGTCCACTGAACCTACAGAGGAAAAAAAAGGTCCATCTTATATATTTTAAAAATGATGACATGGTTCAGCGACCCTCACGTCTGCCCAGTGTTTTCCACGCGTTCACAGCTGTACGACCGTGCCCACTCTCTTTAGAACATTTTCGTCTTTCCAGAAGGAAACTCCGCCGCCCTTAGCAGTCCTTTCCATCCCCCTGAACCACTCACCTCCTTCCTGCCTCTACGGATTCGCCTCTTCCGAACATTTCGAATAAATGGAATCGCATCACACGCGGCCTTTTCCGTCTGGCTCTTGTTTCCGAGGTTCATCCACGTGATAGCACTCAGCACCCCCTTTCTCTGCATTCCTGAATGACATTCACATGGACGGAGGGATTCGCCCATCAGCACGTGGGCATTCGGCTTGTTCCCACCTTTCAGTTATTACCAATCACACCGCTGTGACTGTTCCCGTCGCGTTTCCGTGCGACACACGTTTCCATTTCCCTGGGGTACAGCCCGAGGAAAGGAACTTCTGGGCCACGTGGTAACTGCTTAGCTTTCTGAGAAACTGCCAGACCGTTTTCCACTGGGGCTGCCGCGTTTTAGGTTCCCCCCAGCCACGTGGGGGGCGGTCCAGGTTCTGACATCTTTACTGACACTTGTCATCCTCGTCTAGCTTCTCGATAGCAGCCATCTCAGTGGGTACGCCGGGGTATCCCATGTGGTTTTGATTCACGTTTCCCTAACGATGAATAATATTCAGCATTTTTTTTTTTTACGTGCTTATTGGCCATTTGGATATCTTCTCTGGAGAAATGCTGTTCAAAGCCATTGCTCACTCTCTAACTGGGTTGCCTCTTTAGTGTTGAGTTGTGCGAGTTCTTTACGAATCCCTTGTCAGATATAGGATTTGTTTGCTCCCGTTCTGTGAGTTTTCTTTTCACTTTCCTGATGAGGTCATTTGAAATACAAAATTTTTAAATGTCGATGAAGTCCATTTTAATTATTAGTTCTTTTCCCATTTGCGCTTTTGGTGTCACATTAAAGAAATCGTTGCCTAATCGAAAATAATAAAGATTAATACCCATATTTTTTCCTAAGAGTTTTATGGTTTTAGGTCTTACATTAAGATTGTTGGCACATTTCAGCCATTTGTATGTGGTGGATATCCAGTTTTCCACTCGCATGTGTTGAAAAATGATTTTTTTTCTTATGGAATTGTCATGGCACCCTGGTGGGGGGAAAAAAATCAGTTGACCATAAGCCTAAGGGTTTATTTCTAGGCCGTTAGTTCCAGTTTCAAATTCTCCTCCACATTCTGAGAACCAGCCGCATCCCATCTCCTCAGAGGCTCTGGCACCAGCCGACTGACGCCTGTCCTCAGAGGCCCGGGGACTGACCGGGTGGGACCTTCCTCCAAGCTCCTGAGGCAGCAGCACCAGGGGAGCAGAGCTCTCCTCCTCCAAGGTGGGCTGCCAGGGCCTGGGCACCTCGAGTTTCCAGTAACTGCCACCTTTTCCACTGGCCCCCAGCTCTGGATGTGGACAGAGAGAAGCAGGGCTGTCTCTGCCTCCCTTGGGCTCTTCAGTTCCCCTTTCAGCAACTCCTGATATAGAATTCTTTACGATAAAATAGCTGGTAAGGTTTCTGTTTTCCTGACTGGACCCTGGCAGATACACGGAGACTGGGCTTCCTTTCACTCCATTTCTTCATTCATTCACTCGCTCATCCGTTTCGCAAACGGTCACCTGACACCTCCTTTGGGTCGGGGCCCAGGCAGGGTGATGCTGGGGGCTCCGGAATGAGTCAGACATTGGTCTTCCCCTGGAGAAGCTCACAGCCGGAGGGGGAAGGTGCCTGAGTGGGGGACGGGGGTGGGGGGAGAGAGGCACTCACAGTCTGGGGGGGCACTCACAGCCCAAGGGAGAAGGCGCTCACAGACCAGGGTGGAGGGCACCCACAGATACACACAGAGTGAGGAGCTAGGACAGCTGCAGAGGAAAATCAAGGCCATACCTTGAAGGGTCACCTGAGCCTTTCATGCTTCCTTTCTCCTCCCTGTCCAGCCCCAGGGGACTTGGCCACTGTCCTTTGTGAGCTGCTGTGGGAGTAGGGACCGATGGGAGTCACATCTGTGCTGCCCCAGCCAGCCCACGGCAGCCTTAGGGGGCCCAGACGCCTTGGTTGACTCCAGCACCTGCAGAGCTGGGCCAGGCCTCTCGGAGGAGCCAGGGGGCTGGGCCAGGCACCGGGATGGCTGCCAACAGGGTAGGCGGCTTCGCTCCGCCCTGGATGCTCCTATTCGAAAGTCAGTCTCTTGGCGGATAACGCCCTGTGACGGACCTGCCGTGATGGACTGCAGTGGCTGTGCCTGAGCGTGGGAGGAGGGGTCCCCCATGAACGAGTTGGCCCTGCCTGGGTTTTCTGAAGCGTGGCAGAGCCTCACGACGCCGGGGCTTACGTCAGACAGCCCCGGGGGGTGTCCTGGCCCTGCCTCCACCAGCTGGGGACCTCCGGCGAGGGCTCCTTGGGGCATCGGTTGCATCCTTCAAAAAGTGGAGATAACGTCTGCCTCAAGGAGCTCCTGTGCAGGCGAGGGAGAGGGGCGCTTAGTGAGACGTAACATCCCGTACCTGGGGGAGGGGTTGTCCTGGTCCCCAAGGTCCTGCAGGGGAGGCCGAGGCGGTCCACGCATGAAGTGCCCGGAGTGGGAGTGGGTGGTGGGCTGGAGGTGGGGTTATCTCTGACAGCAGAAGAGGCTCTGTGGCTGTGGGATCTCATTTGCCCTCCCCACGCATCTCCTTCTTAGCAAAATGACATGATACTTATCCCAGAGTGTTGGGTGACGTGGCACGTGATAGGCACCTTCCCCTGAACTGTCCCTGCTGTTTGGGGATATCAATGGGGACTCCACTGCCTCCAGACTTTGAGGGACACGTCTCCTGGCAGGGGTGCCCTATAATGACTGTGAGGGCTGCTCTGGAAACTGCCCCCGGGGCACTGATACACGTGCCCATCCCCTCGAGGCAGTGGGGTTAGAGTCCCCAGTCCCAGCCAGGCCTCACAAAGGGCCTGTGGCCACATCCCAGCCCTACTCCCCATGGACCCTGAAGATCCTTATTGGTTTGAGGATATGAAGGCCAGAAACTGCTTGAAGGCTCGGTGTTGCCTGCCTCAACTTTGCAAATGAGAAAAACTGAGGCTCGGAGAGGACGTGACTCCCTCAAGTCCCGCGGAGGTTCTTGGCCCAGGTCTTTTGGCCCCTAGGACACTGCAGGGAAGCCTTCCAAGGGGTCTCTATATCACAAGGAGTGCAATTTGCACACCCTTAAGTAACCCTAGACTTGGTGTCAAAGGCCCCAAGGCCCTAAGTCTCTGGGCCGGACCTGGCTCTTGTGCCTTCCCATTTGTCTGGAGGCTTATCCTGTCCATTGGCCCATCATGGGTGCACCGAGGTCATTAGGGCTTGAGTGACCAGGGGAGGGCCTGAGGCTCATGGGGGATTCTGGGAGGGCAGGCCCTACCTGCGTTTGGGTCCCTGGGCCTCCTGGGGGCATGGGTTGGTCATTTATTCGTCCTTCAGCAAGTATGCACGGCTTGTCCTACCCTGCACTGGGCTGGGCCAGGAGAGAAACCCACCTCAGTCTCCAGGATCAGCTCATGGCCTCATGATGGAGGCAGGCAGGGTCCTTTGCCCCATGGGTAAGGACACAGAGGCCCCAAAAGGAAAAGAGCTCCCTCGAACCCACAGAACGGCTGCTTCTGTGGGCCCAGAACCCTGCCTCCAGGCTCAGCTTGGTCCTCCACGCCATGCAGCCCACCCTTCGTCTGGCCCTGTCTGCCGTGGCCCCCCGTCTGTCGTCTGCTCTGAGGGTGTGGGCCAGGCTGGCAGAGATCAGGCCGAGCTTGTAGGAGCACTGCCAGCACCTCCTCCGCCGGGAATCCCGGCAAGGCCTCCCTGATTGCTGCCACCCCCCCCCCTTCTATAAATAGGCAGGTGTGGCCTGCTCACTGCCTGAGACCAAAGGGAGAGTGACCGGCACTGCTGACTTGGGGGGCAGGGTTCTGAGGGCCCCAGCTTTTGATCCTCTTCCTGAGGGCCCCTGTGAGCACCAGAAGGACTTCCCGCCTCCATTCGGCTCACTTCTCAGACACTCTGGCTCCTGGTCCTCTCTCCACCTCTTGCAGCTGTTTCCTCAGCACCCACTCTGTGAGTGCAGGCATCCCCCGACAGTGGGTCTTTGACCTTCGGCCTTCTTATTTGCCACCCTCAGCAGGGGCCAGCCATCCTTCCTGAAGCATCACTGGCCACGGCCTTGGGGTCAACTCCTCCATCTGGGTTTCTCGGAGCCCAGAGCCATGTCTCCAGGGATCCTTCCTACCCAAGCCTCAGCTGAGCTTTCCATCTGCTCATTCTCCATCAGCAGGCCAGAAGCCAGCCTGCACCTGGATCCCCTATGTCCAGCCCTGCACCTGCCGGCCTCTCCAAACCCTCCCTCCACCCTCACAGTCTCTGTCTTGTTGTTTCATGTAAGACACTCACATGTATCCAGCACCAGATACAGAAACAATAACCCGAGCTCAGAAGACCCCCACCAAGGGCAGCTGAGACCCTGACTTCTAACACCATGGATGACTTTGCCTGTCTTTGAACATCGCGTAGATGGAATCTTACAGTATCGGGGTGAACACCACGAGGAGTAACTCAGAATCCATCCTAGGACGAAGGACATATGGCCTGCTGCTGGGACAGCTACCAGAACGTGGCCCTCAGTTCTAGATACTCTTTAAAGTTTGGCCCGGGCCAAAGAAACTGCCTTGCTCAAGGTCATGTCTTCGTCCAGGGACAGCCTGCATCCAGTGACTGATCCATGTGGTTGGTCATCAAGGCCTGGCCTCCGATGCAACTCAGGACGGCACTGCAGAGCCACACCAGCATCTCGGGTCTCTGGGGAGACTGCATCTCAGCTTGACTACGCCTCTGCAGCTAAGTTGCCCCAGGACTAAATTCTTGCCGATGAGCTAACGTGCAAATATCACGTGCCACTTTGGGGATGGGGCTCTAACAGGCAGAGAGCACCCCCCTTCAATCTTTCCTTTTCCTTCCGGCTGGAATGCCAACGCGATGCTGGCCCTTGAGTAGCCATCACGGGCAGTAAGGTGGAAGCCGGGTACTGAAGACGGTGGAGCCACGAGCTACTGGGGACCCTGCTCCCTGATACTGTGGAGCTGCCATGCCAGCCCTGGGCTGCCCACCTCTAAGCCTCTACACAAGCGAGAAATGAACTCCTGCCTTCTAGGAGCCACTCTTTTTCCTTGTTGCTATTTGCAACTGAAATTAATCCCAACTGACATCTTCACAACAAACAGTGGTCCCAGGAGCCTTGGAGCACTCACCTTCGGGCTGGGATGTGAGAGAGAAACAACCTTCTACCTTCTTTAAGTGGCTGTTTTGGAGCCTTTCTTTACAGCAGCAGCTTTCTGCAGCCTCAGACAGACAATATACTTACTGTCTGGGAGCATAATGTCCTCATCGGCTCAGGACCTGAGTTGTTTCTAGCAGCCAGAGGCCTCCTCTATGCTCTCTCTCCTTGGAAGTTGGCGGGAACTGGGGCTGGGTTCTGGTTTTTGTGGGTGGTGGACTATGACTGTGAGGAACGTGTTCCATTTTGGGGTGCTCCTACCCCCCCCAGCAGTCTCACCCACCACCGTGGTAACCTCCTGTTGCTGGAGGATGCTTCCCCCTGCCCCCCAGGCAGCCCAGATCACACCTGAGTCCACGGCCAGTTGTCAGGTCCCGAAGCCGTGTCCAATCCTGTCCCCGGGCCTCAGAGCGGAATTCCCAGCATGCCTTGCACTGGCCACGTTCAGTCAAGTAGATTTAGGAACAAGTGAACCGTGAAACCTGACTTCCAGGAACAGAGCCCTAAGTTACTCATCCTGGGTCTCTGCAGGCGCTCAGAGGGAGGATATTCCAATTTAATATTTAAACAAGGAGCTGAATATTGATATAGCAGCAAGAGGAATTATCCCCCTACCCCAGAGCTACTGAGGAAGACACTTTCCTGCTCACCTGTGCTTGGCCAGCAGGAAGGTTCAGGAAATAATTGACAGTACTCCTGCCTCAGGCCCCTGCTGGGCCATCTCTCCAGTAGAGAGACGGTTCTCTTCCTCTCCCCCAGTTCCCAAACACGTCTGAAAGCACACAGCCAGAAAGCAACCTCAGGGTTCCTGGGATCTGATTACTCTCCCCAGGGCAGGCTTCCATCGGATTGTGCCCCTCCCTTATTTCCGAGAACTCCAGTTCCAGCCCCCACTCCAAGGAGGGGCGGCCTGAGGCTGCCTCAGGCCTCAGGATGAGACGGAACCAAGCACAAGGTCTCTCTGGAATCAGGCTTGGGCTGAGGGGACCCAGGGAGGACTCTGGGCTCTGGTCTAAGGTTGTTGCTGAGGGAGGTAAAGAGGAGTCCCCTCCAGTTGCCCAGCCAGTCTTCTTCCTGCCCCGAGCTCAGGCCTCAGGTTCAAATCCCAGTCCTGCCGCCTACTTGCTGAGCCTCAGTCTGTCTCCCCATGTAGAAATGGAGGTGCGTTGCAATAATGCACTCTCTGCCAGGTGTCGTACTGGCTCCTTCATCATTGCAACCACACTAGGAGGTGGGTACCATCCATCTCTTCTTTGCAAAAGAGGCACAGGCCCAGCTCTGGCTAGGGCATGAAGGCCAGGAGGCCAGGAGGAAAGGGTATCTTTGGGGTCCCCTGCTCAGGGCATTGGGAAAGGTTTTTCCTAGCCCATTGGAGGTGCAAGGACACAGCACTGAGATGGGTGGAGGCTGGGGTCAGGGCAGCAGAGGTCACCTTTCTGCATTATGGCCTGAAGATGAATCAGCCTCTCTGGGCCACACCCATCCTCTCAGCCTCTTTTCTTCAGGAGCCGATGTTATTTCTGGCCAGCTGGATCCTGGCTGGTTTACAGCTGCAGTAAGAGGCTGGCTCACAGAGGTACAGCCTCCTCCCTTCACCATCCGAGCTGATGGCTGGAGGGTTCTTACTAGACTGTGGAAGAGGAAAAACCAACCCCAGACCTCTGTGCCCCATGCCCACTTTCTCAGAGACACGGATGCCAGGAAAATCTGAGAGTTCTCCCATGCTTGGCCCTGCCTGGCATGATGGAAGGGGAGAGTCTGGGGCCACGGCTGCCTCCTGGACCGCGTTTCCAGGACAGGGTCCTCTAAGCAGGCAGGTCTGCAGACATCCGGGCAGCCTGCATGAAGCAGAGCTGGCCTGGCCTGATGTTGGAGTTAGAAGGTGTCGGAGTAGCCGGGGACCCGAGGATCTGATGCTCTCTGGGGAGCAGGGGTCCAGAACGGGTGCCTAAGGGCCCTCAGCTCTACATGGGCTGACAAACTTCTTGGGGCCCCACCCCACCAGGAGTCAGAGCCCAACGCCAGGAAGGACCCTGAGAGGGACTCGACATGGCTCTGCTCAAGATGTTTGGGAGGACAGGCTAAGAAGCCAGTTGTCATGGAGGATGGCTGGGAGCTTGGGGCTGGAGGAGGGGCAATCCGTGAAGGCTCCCTAGGGGACAGTGACCGTACTGGAAGGAGCAGGAGGAGTCTGTTGCTGGAGATGGCTGGGAAGGGCATTGCAAGCAGCAGCAAAGGCATGGAGTATCAACAGTGGACATTAGGGTGAGGAGGGGAGTTGAGGATATGCAGCTCGGTGTGGGTGGAAGGCAACAAATGAGGACTGGAGGGGGAGATGGGGTCAGGTCACGGAGGGCTTTGAATGCTGGGCCCAGCAGTTAGGCTCTTTCCCTAAGCAATGGGGAGCCACAGAGGAGTTTAGGGTGAGGGAGCGACATGTGTCTGTTTCATCTCTGTATGTTGACACAGCAGACACTCACTATGCGATGGCCAAATGACTAATCAAACAATGCTTGACCCTCAGAGGTCGTCTCACTTGCTTAAGTACGTATAGTTACACACACACACACACACCTTATATATATAAAATTTGTACGACTAAAGTAAAACCTGCTCATTCTAAAATAAATTTAAGATAGGTGGAATAACACTGTGGTTGGAGAAATAACGGACATAACTCATTGTTTGCATTGAAAACATCGCTTGCTCTTGAATACCCCTAGGGCCAGGGAGCTCACCTCCTTACCAGGCTACCCAAGACCATTTGCAGGCAGAATCCAGAGGCCTCTAAACACCTCCCCCCTCAGCTGGCAAAGAGCAGCCTGCTGAGCCCCAGAGTTCCTGGCAGCACCCCCAGTTCTGTAGGGAAGGGCTTCTGCAGCCCGGCTGCAGGGCTGGGCGCTGGAGCAACTCCCTCAACACCAACCAGATGCCGCCCCCCACCCCCCCACCAGGAGAGCAGCTGTTCCTCTGACCCAGCCCTTCTGATCCCGACAGCTTAGACACCTCAGCAAAGTTGCCACAACCTCCAGCCCCAACACTGTCCCATCTGCAGAATGGGGCGGGAGAAGGCTGAGCAAGTGAATGTCTTTTATCAACCACAAAGCACTAGATGTCTGAGTCACTTTGTTCTATTTATTATTTTCCTGTGTTTATTCTGGGCAGGGAGAGGGGGTTTCCTTTAAAATGCTTTACCCCGGGGCCAAAAGAACTCCACCTCTCGGAGCCCCTAGAGTGGACAGGTGGCACATGTCACCTGTGCAACATTTCTGGAGAGAAGAAAGGATGCAGCGGGCAGACAGGGCCTCTCCCAGAACACTCCCCGGGCCAGGTCTACCGGCCTCGGGCCCTCTGAAAAGGAAATCAAAACCAGAAGAGAGCAAAGCCCTGCCCCAGGCTCAGGAGGCTCTCCCACTGAGGGCCTCCGCTTACCTCATCCGGGAGCTCTCCCCTTTCCCGGGCTTCCCCTTGCTCCCATCATGGGCACTTTGGCCCCAGTTAGCCATCTTCCATCATGCCTGGAAGATGCTCCCGCCTGTCGTCCAGCAGACCCAGGATGCTCACCCTGCTCACTCGCGCTGACTCTGGCTGGGGGCCCTTCCCCCATCGCTTGTCGCCTGCCCCCGCCCCCATCCTGGGCCCTCCCATCCTGCCTCCCCAGGTCAGACCGCCCACCGAGAGTCCTCCTCCACCAGGATGCGGGGCTGGGGGTGGCCTGGCCGGCCCCTCACGAGTACATCTTCATGGCCTCGTGCGTGGTGGGGCAGTAGCGGGCGTGGAGCTGGGCCAGCAGTGCCCGGGACGTGGCGTCGAAGCGCGTGCCCTGGCTCTTCTTGTTCCACACGTGCACGGCGTAGGTGGCGTTGAGCAGGCGCGGCAGCTCCTCGGGGCTGACCTCCTCGAAGTACCTCTTCCAGCTCTGCCAGGGGATGGGGTAGAAGGCCTCGGGGGGCAGCGTGCGGACGCCGCGGCAGGCGCGCCGCTCGCCCAGGCTGCGGACGGAGCACCACCTCTTGAAGACGCGCGTGAGCAGCTGCGGGCCCTGGTGGCCCCAGATCCAGCCGTTGTAGCGGGCCACGAAGTCGCGCATGCACAGCGCGACGAACGCGTGGCGGGGCTCGAAGGCCAGGAAGGCGCCGTTGAGGACGTAGCGGGACTGGACGCCCAGCGCGTTGCGCAGGCGCCGCAGGTCCCGCAGGACGATGAAGTCCGTGTCCAGGTAGATGCCCCCGAACTTCCACATGAGCGCCAGCCGCGCCGCGTCCGACAGCACCGGCAGCAGGTAGGGCTCCCAGCGGCGCCGCGCCGCCGCGTGCCAGGCGGCCAGCGGGGTGCCCCGGAACAGGCCCGCCAGGTCCAGCGGGCGCAGCCGCACGTTGGGGAAGCAGCGCAGCAGCGACAGGCCCAGGTGGCGCGGCAGCGACGCGTTGCCCGCCGGCAGCCCCTTCATCAGGACCGTCACCCGCAAGTCGGGGTGCGCCCTGGCGGCCGACTCCACCGAGCACGTGAACAGAAAGTTGGGGCTGGTCCGGTCTGAGGTCTCCAGGAAGAAGATGCTGCCCGGAGAGGGGGGCGCGGCGCTGGAGGGGGGCGGCCCAGGCGGCCAGGGGGGGCAGGGAACGGCCACTGGCAGGTTAGGGAGCTGGCCTTGGCCCTTGAGGTCCCCCGCGATGTGCCAGTAGATCATGACGAAGACCAGAAACATGAAGTTGAAGCCGACGACGAACAGGGTGAAGCCCCGCTGGCCTGGGGCGCCCCGGAGCAGCCACAGCAGGCAGTCATGGGGCCTGGACATGATCTTCCCGGGCGACACCAGGAGCCTCCAGCAGGAACCGGCTGGTCTGTAAGAGAGAGCACCACGTTGGGGCAGGCTGCTGGCGTCCTCCACCCAAGAAAAACACTTTCCACAAACGGCAGCCCCAGCCAACGCCAACGCTCGCTTCTGGAGCCCACGGGCTGCCGGCTGCTCAGGGCTCCATCTCCTTCCTCACCTGGAGAGTGGGAGCAGTGGGCCATGGCCCCAGGTCTCGGCAGGTCTTTTTCACGCTCCGTGACACACTTGTGAGCTCCCCAAGGACTGGGTCAGTGCCCCCTACCATGTGCGGCTGGTCAGGGGTCCAGGGCGGGGTCTGGCACATGCCGGCAGCTGTCAGAAGTAGTGTCTTTGTCACAGGGCCCACAGGCCTCTCTTCTTGGCCAGGTCTGTGCCCTTCAGCACACCAGGCTGGTGGCCTAGGATTCGAGACCTAGTACATGTACCCCGCAGCTCTATTCGGTTCCATAATCCAGGCCTGGAGTAGGGCCCAGAGGGCAGACGGCCAGGCAGCTTTGGGGACTTTCAGCCAGAGTCCTGGGGCTCTGGTGGGCCTGGGCACTGGCATACAAGCTCACTCACACGTAGGATGGGTGAACTCTAGGCACGTGGGGATGCCTGCCGGGTCCTGGAGCCCTTGGCCCAGAAACGCCTGAGTCTCCTAAGCCCCTTGGTTTGTCCAGCCCCTGCCCTGGGCTGTGCTTCAACTAGCCACAGGTCTGGAGGAGAAAAGAGGTTGCGCTCTATTCTGTGACCTTGGCTGTTACTGCAGCCCTGGGACCCTCGCTCCCTGCTGGTGGTGCTCATGCGGCCTGCAGATGGCTGGGAGGAACAAGAGAGGATTGGGACTCATTCCCAAGGATGGACTGTGTGAATGCCTGGGATGCATGGCACCCCAAGTCTGCTTGAACCACCTGTGATACCTGAGGCAAGTCACTTAGCTCTCTGAGCCTCAGTCTTCCCACCTGTAAGACAGGAACACTGGAGCCCACTAAAGGGTTGTATTCATTCATTCATTCAGTCAGTCATTCATTCAATATATACTGACTGCCTGCCATGCACACACCAGGTGACCCTCTCAGCTTTTCACACATTAACTCATTAAACCCTTATAACCGGCAGTCTTTACCACCACTTTAGAGGTGAGGAAACTGAGGCACAGAGCACTCTGGTGACTTATGTAAAGTCCCATGGGGGGCAAAGCAGTGGTCTGACACCAGGCCACCTGACCCGAGTCCATGCCCTCACCCCCGCCTGGTAGAGATGGTGCAGCCAATGTGGGAATGTGCCTGGAGCGTGGGGGGCTCTGCGCACACTGGCCTGGATCCTTATAGTCACAGAATCCTGGCCACCATTTACTCAGGGCACAGCACCAGCAACACACCCACCATGGCCCTCAGCAACCCCAGGGGGCCAGTTGTGTCATTTCTACTTTAGAGGCCAGGAATCCTGAGCAGAAAGGGGTGGAGGAACTAGGCACAGCCTAGGGGCCAAGGGGAACCGGGGACAACCCCTCCCCCAGAACAGATGGGCCTGAGAATGGTGCCAAGAGCCTGGGACTTGACCAATTGGGCCTGGACCTCCCCCAGGGCCAAGGGCAGGGAACCTCAACGACATCAAGGTCTAGAACTTACCAGCCTGGGCAGCCCATGGCAGCGAGGTGGGGATCTGGGCAACCTGGCAGGCCTCCTGCAGACACACCCTGGATCATCAGCCAACCTTCTCCGGCAAGGCTACCGTGGCCCTTCCACATGCCCGTGGAGCCTGCAAATCCATCTACAAAGAAGGGTGAGAAAGAGTGAGGTGGGGCCGGTGCAGGCCAAGGCCTGGGGCTCGTTGGTTCATTGTTGAGTTCAGCCCCGCAGGGAACAGGTTTGGCAGCGGGGAGGAGTTAGGTGCAACCCTGCCCTGGGGGAACACTCGGCCTGCGGGAGACCCTTTCAAAAGAGATGAGGACAGTATACGAGGTAACAGCTGAAATGCAGCAGGGGCCAGCAGAATCAGGAAAAGCTGGCTTCCCAGGGGAGGTGGCTCTTGATGGGGACGCCTTGGCTCCCCAGTGCCCAGCTCAGTGCCTGGCCCGTAGCAGGCACACAGGAAACTGGCTCATTCCCTCATTCATGCGCTCACTCGGTGACTCCCTCGGCTGCCAGAGGGACACGGAAAATACGGGTCAGGCCACATCATGCCTCTGCTCTGGCCAGCCAGGTCCCTCCCACGTCTCCCCCGACCCCTGCCCTCATGCCCCTTCCCTCCCCATCATCTGCTCTGCCCTGGCCGCACCTGACCTCCCCGCACCTTCTCAAGCCCCTCCCGCCCAAGCTGCCGTTCCAGGGCCTTTGCCCCTGCCCTTGCATCCGCTTGGAACGCTTTCCACAGAGGTTCACGTCGTTTCCTCACCTCCCTCTCGCCTTCGATCAAAACTCATCTTCTCGTAGGGCCTTCGTTGGGCCCCCTACGATTGCAACTCGCCCCTACTCCACAGCCTCCTGCTGGAGTCTGCCCTCCCTGTACTTATTCTAATATTGTACATTTTGTACCTGTTTATGCTGGTTACTAATTGGAACATAAGCTATGGGAACGGGAATATTTGTGTGTCTTGCACGTTTGGTTCAGCTTGTAGAATTGTGCCCGCCTCTTAACGTGTGGTCAAGAAACACTGAGAGAGTGAGCACGTGACTGTACGCGAGTGAATAAGTGAGGAGCAAGCGAACAAATCGATGAGTGAGCGAATTAATGAGTGACCGAGTCAGGGAGGCAGCAAATGAATGAGTGAATGAGTGACCAAGTAAACGAGGGGGGACGCTGGAGGCAAGAGGCTGGGTGAGCTGCCCGCGATGCCCTAGCCGGTCCCAGGTGGCAGAGCCCTGATGTGAACCAAGAACCTTGTGTTCCCCGCCCCGGGGAGAGAGGATATTCTGGTCCTGGGTATTTTTAACCCAATGTGAACCACACGGGCGATGGACGGATAATTGGATGGAGCGAGGCTCTCGCTGCTCGGGGGCCCAGTGGCGCTGGGATGATCTGGCTCTGCCACGGTGTTGGCTGGGGACGGGTCTGGACCCACTGGGGAGCCAGGAGGTACCACTTGAGCCGTGCCTGCCACAGATGAGGGTGCCAGAAGCCAGCAACACCGTATTTGGTGTCGGGCCCCAAGACCCAGGAATAGAAACTATGTATGGGGCCAAGTTGGCCACAGCCCAATACGCATGTGACCTCAGGCCCAAAGCATGCTCCTGGCCCCCTGGAGGGGCCTCGCTGCTGGGCCCAAGTCCTGGCCCTTGTCAGACAAGCCTGGCACTTCTCAGCGGCCATCTCCTCCTCCCTCCCAGCCTCCCACTTCCAGCCCTGCCCTGGGGAGGCATGTCCAGTGAGCACGTTCACTGTGGTCACATCCCTGCCCTAAGCCCTCTGTGGCTCCCCATTGTCAGGACCCCCCAGGACCCCTCTCGGGCAGGAAGTGAGAGTGAGAAGCGCATGGCTGGTAGGGACAGAGGGCCAGGACCTGACCAGACCCTCGCTGGCCTTGGCCTCTGCAGGTCCCCCCTCGGGAGCACTGGCATCAGGGGACCAGATTCTAGCGCCTGAAAAAGGCTCCCCTACCTGGCGTCGGCCACCCCTTCATGGACGGTACCGACCTCTGTCCCTGCAGTGGGGACGCTCCACCTCTGACCCTCTCTGGGCTGGCTGACCAACGCAAACAAAACAGCCACGGAGACGGTCAGACCCGGTCCACCCTGAACCCCGCCGCCTTGCTAGCTCCCAGGACGCCAGAGCTGGGCCCTTGGAGGTTCTGATGTTTCAATGGGGACACAGAGGCCCGAAGAGAGAAAGGGACTCAGCCAAGGTCTGACAGCAGCGGAGGGTGGAGGCAGCTCAGGAACCTCGGCCTGCAGCCAGGGTAGCTCAGGGAGCCCCCCACGCACCCACCCCTCTGCAGACCTGTCCCACACTCTAGATGTGACACAGCGGCGGGGGGGGGGGCAGACACCTCAGAAGTCTTGACCCAGAAAAGCGCGCAGATAGGAAGGGACCTGACTCTGATCCGCTTCCTGCATTCGTTTCCTGTGGCTGAAACTTTGGAGCTTAAGACAGACGCATCTTTTCTCACGGTTCTGGAGGGCAGAAGCCTAAACTCGAAGTGCCGACTGGGCCCCACTCCCTCCCAGGCTCTAGGGGAGAATCTGTTCATCGCCTCTTCCAGCTTCCAGTGGCTCCAGGCTCCTGGGCTGTGGCCACATCCCTCCCATCTCTGCCTCCCTCTTCACCTGTCCTTCTCCTGTACGTGTCCATGCCTTCCTCTCCTCTGTGTCTCGTGTAAGACTTGTGTCATCAAATACAACATGGCCCGCCCGGGGAATCCAAGACCGTTTCCTTACTTCAAGATCTTTAACTTAATAACATCTACAAAGACCCTTTTTCCAAATGAGGTCACGTTCATAGGTCTGGGGGTCAGGACAGGACGTATCTTGGTGCCACTATTTGACTCCCTGAACCCCCACTCCCAACTTCTTTGTCTGTTGTGGAGCCTCAGAGCTACCTCGGGAAGAGATGAGCTCTGTTCTCAAGTCACAGATGAGGACACTGAGGCTTGGGCCAGGAGTGTCCCAAGAGTCACAAAACGGGTTGAAATGGAGTCATGGTGAGAACCCAGGATCTGACCCGAGCCTGAGGTTTGCGGCCTCGCCCTCTGTGCACGGATGTCTTGGAGTCTTGGCTTCAAGATCCCCTCTGCAGAGAGGTGTTCCCTGGCCATCGGCACACGAGTGGCCACCCATGACTCCCATCACTCTGTCATATTACCCAGAGTGCCTTTCAGGGCCCCAGTCACAGGCCCATCCTGGAGAGTGGGCTGGGACTTGGGAGAGCCACCTGCAGGGCCTGGGGAGTGCCCAGGTCCCTTGAGGGTGAGGGATGCAGGACCTGACGAAAGGAGACTCTGAGAAAGTCCTATTAGAGGCCTCTGTCGGCCCCATGGGAGCCTGAGAGCCAGCACAGCCTTTGAAGATGCCCATTCCAAAGGAGCACGTGCCTGGACCCACACTGGCCATGGTTGTCCCCAGGAAGTGACCTTGGTGGGGGGGCCTCCCTCTGGGCAGAAATGATTTTTTCTGGGGCACAGGTGCTTCTCCCCCCCACCCCATGGAAACAAATCTCACCCCCAAGTGGCACCAGTGCCACTGCCAGGACGAGGACAGCTGGATCTTGGGATATTTGGGTCTGGGGACACAGTGGGGGACCGAGGAGGCAGTAGAATCCACTCACTCTTCTGCTCAGTGAGAAACCACCTGACAGAGTCAGGAGGCCCTGGTCTAGTGACGGGTGAGGTCGGTTTGTCATCTTAGTTCAGCCTGACCTCCAGTGAGGGGGGCAGGTGTTATTTCAGCTAATCCCAGCCCCTGCGGCCCCATGTAAGTTCCCAAAAAGTTCAGTGACTTGTCCACAGGACCATAGCTAGGAGCTAGGAGCTCGTGTGTGCTTCCAGGTCTACCTGACCTGGCCCCTGCTATGTGGCCTCAGGCAAGTCGCCTTCCTTTTCCAGGTCTCAGATTCCTTCTGCATAACTGGGAGGAGAGCAGGATGAGCCACAGGCTCTAACCATGGGGACACAGGGCAGATGCTAATCACCTTCCTTGGAAAGTCAACATCTGAGCAGATACCCAAAGCTTGAAGAAGCTCAACGTACCTGGGAATGGAGGTTGCCAGGCCAGGAAATGGCCTGGCATGTAAGATTTGACCCCAGGTCCCTCCTGACAGCTTCTAAACCTGCCACTAATTGGCTCTGTGACCTCAGGCCTGTACCTGCACCACAGCTTCTTCCTCCATAAAACTGAAGGGAGTGGGCTCTTTGGTCTTAGAACTCAGACTCTTCTTGGTGTGAAAAATCAATATCTAGAGCTTTGAAACCCTGCTTGAAGGGCCCACTGTCCTCCCCTCATTAATCTTTCAGGGCATAAACAAATATATTATTTCTACTCAAGAAGTAAGAGTGACAGTTATTAGAAGATGATGATCCTTGTAAAAAATGGCTGTTTTCAGAGCAGAGGTTACAAAATGTTCCTCCCTAAAGCCCCACAGCCAGAAATCGAGCAGGCAGTGACTTGTCCCCTGGGGGATATCAAAAACAGAAAAATTCGGAAGGTAAAGACTTCTTTTTCCAGTAAGAATAAGGCAGGAATAAGGAATAAGGCACATTCTTGGTTTAGAACCTTACTTCTTCTACCAAGCAACAGTGGAAAGAAAAATAAAACCACAAGCTATAGCTTTAGGCAAACTAGGGGCAAGAAAAACCCATAAACTCCAAGTCACATGTAAGTGTGGCCCAAAGCGGTTGAGGCCAGCAGCTGTGGCGGTAAGGTGGAGAGGAACGGGGTGCAGGGGGGGCCCATCTGAATGAACCAGGGGGGCTCACAGCTGGAGGCGGTTTGCCTCTTGAACCAGGTTGGATTCTGAGAGGCAAAAGAGAAGTGGATCCAGAGAAGGGCCATATTTAAAAGGAACAATCCATTCCTATTAAAAAAATAAAAATAAAAAACACAGAGGAGGGAGCTTTTCATCAGAGAAACCTAGAGAACTACCCTGGCCTCTCCCCATTTGCACCAAAACCTCCCGTTAATGACGGGTCTGGGAAGACTCAACCAATCCAAATACAGAAACAAATTTTGTTAAAAGAGTAAACACCCAGAAACTACAAGAATGAAACAAAGAAAGGAACACTAATGCCCCTGTATGTATGTAGACAATTCACTATACAGCTATGGGCCCTCCCAAAAATAAAAATTCTAATCCAAAATTACAGTATGAATTAAAAACAAAACAAAACAAAACAAAACAAATTCTTGAAAAAGTAATTCTAGCTTGAAGGAAGCCCAAAGAGCAGAAATACAAGAACAGGAGGAGAAATGGGTTAGACAACATGATGGCAAGACATGAGCATGACACATGAGAACTGACAGATCTCAGGAAAGGGCTGCCAAAAAAAAAAAAAAAAAAAGACAGAAACATTTCAGAAGTAAAGACCGAACTAGAAGAAATATAAGGGAGAAGAGACTCCATACAAAGTATAAAAGATAACGGAGTGTAAAAATGAGAAAAGTGAACAAAATCAAACAGAAATGGTCAAGGAAATCAAAGGATTCAAGAAGAAAAACAGAGACGACGTGTAAAGGAGATCCAACAAGTGTATAGCTGGAGTTTCTAAAGAAGAAAACTAAAACAATCAAACATCAAACAGGATATTTAAAACTGTCACTCAGGACAACTTTTCTGAAATGGGGAAGACTTGATTTCATGAATTGCAAACGTAGGCCATGGACTAGGGAACAGTGACCCAGAAAGGTAGATCCCAGGATATGTTCTAGTAACGCGAATGGACTTTACAGATACAAAAATAAATCTCCGGCAACTACACAAAAAGATGACGCTACCCTGAGGAAGAGAATCAGGCTGGCATCGGATTTCTCAGCAGCTACACCTAGGGATGGAAGAGAGTGCAACCACACTTTCAGGATGACCAAGGACAGAAAGTGGGAGCTCTGTATATTAATCTGTGAGTTTAAGGTCACGTGCCAATTGGTTTGAAGTATAAGGACCCAGGCATCACTGTGCCTAAGAGGGGAGCTGGGGAATACGCTTCGACCAACCAAATGGTTGAATAACTTCAGTGAGGTCTGGATATATTCAACCACAGATTAAAAAATGAAATAAGGATCGCAGAGTGAAATGGCACGTCACCTAGCAGATAATGCAGACATGATACGAATAACAACCAGTTGGTAGGGGAAAAAGTTGGAAAGGAGGTGGAAATCGGAACTAGCTTAGTGGTTGCCTCATCTTTAACCACTAGGGATAAAAGCTAAAATATCCAATAGTAGAAGCTGAGGCATATTTAAAGCACACAGGCGACCAATAAGAAGGACAGTACTACCCTATTTTGCTGACTCTAGTAAGATGAACTGTTAAGCACTGGTACACATTTTTAAAAGCTGCCAATTAAATATCACATTGTTTAGTCAGATTTCTAAATCACCTAGCACTCCTATGCCTGCCGAAGAAGAAAAAAAGTAAAATAAATTAGGTGAGGTGTTCCTGAAACTTTGTCACTGTTAAAATCCAATTCTTTGGAATAACCTCAACTCAATGCCATTGATAGCTGCGTTTTCCTTACAGTATCATCTCCCTGACCATCCAGTGTGGGTGATGCAGTCTTTCTTAAAAGACTGTTTCATGATTGTCTCTAGAATTTTCTTCCGAGACACCTCTTCTTCAGGTTTTCACATCATTACATGGGAAGGGATGTCATGAATTCCACCTGACTGAATGGAATGAAAAAAAAAAAGCCTTAGAATCTGTTGATACAGTATCAGTAAAATGGAGCAGTGACAAGAGAAAGGGGAGCAGAGGGAGAAAGAGGAAACAAGTTAAATTTATTGCTCATAGAAGAGAAACAATAGATACTGTTCAAAGAAAGAAGGAAGTAGGCTATTATATAGAGATATAAATATAAATGTAGCCACTAGAACAAAACTAACAGCTGTCCTAAATATCAGGACTACAGCTAAAAAAAAGGTGAAGAAAACAGACCACACAGTGAAATAATAAAGAATACAGTCCTCCCACATGCACAGAGACATATATGTGTACATACATACGACAGAGATCAGACATCTGCCAATAAATATAACCCAGTTTAACTCACTGACCTTCAAAAAAATTTTTTTTGTTTAGATCTCAAGCAAAACCAAGTCTATCGTGTTTCCAAGAGCCACACATCCAACAAAGAATGGTAAGGAGTGAAAGATGAGCAAAGGTATAAAGGCAAATACAAACAGAAACAAAGCCATAATCTGAACATCAGACAATGAAAATTCCAGGTAAACATCACTAAATAAACCAAACAAGGGCCATTAATAATGCTAAATGGTATAATTCACAAGGTACCAAATAACACGACAGCAATTTTCAGAAAGAAGAAATTACAGGGATACTAGTATAAATGGAGTGGACACACGAATAAGAGATTTTAATCCACCTTTCTCAGCCTAAGAAACATTAAGCAGATCAAACATAAATACGAGTTCAGAAGATCTAAATAAAATAATCCGTAAGGTACTGCAATACATCAAACTCTCTGCTAATAATAGATAAACGTACTTTCTTTTCAAGAGCTGATAGAACATTCATGAAAATTGAAAACCTCAACAACATTTAAAAACAAAAAATACAGACATTTATGCTCAGAAGGCAGAATGACTAGAAATTAATTTAAAGGTCTGGAAATTAAAAAAAAAAAAACTCTTGGAGAATTCTTGAGTCAAAAGGGAAATATGAACCGAATTTGTAGAATTTCTTAAAAATGACCATAATAAAAATAACATTAATCCAAATTTGTAGGATATAGCTGCAGCAATGATCAGGAAAAAAGTATAGTTTCCCATACATACAGCAATTACAATAGAACAGATAAAAATACACAAAGTACCAGAGTAGAAAACATTAGAAAAGAACTGTGAGATAAACACAATAAGGAGAATAAAGATTAAAACAGAAATCAATTAGGAGACAGATAAACAGTAGAACTGAGAAACATGGCAAAAAGCTGGTTCTTTGGGAAAAAATTTTAATATACAAACTACCATTAACCTAATAAAAAAAAAAAAAAAAAAAAGAATGGAGAATTGGGGAGAAAACACCCAGTGTATAAACTAAGAAATGGCAAATGGGAAGGTAACCAACGAAGCTGAGGGGGAAAAAAATTTAAATCAAAAGATAGTATTTTGCAAATAAAATTTAAAACCTGAAAAAAAATTCTAGACAAATATAATAAATCAAGACTGTTCCTGGAAGAGATAGATTGTCCAGACAGGCCAAGTTTCACATAAGAAATAAAATTATAAAAGAGCAGCAAGAAGCAGAAGCACCACAGCAAGATATTTTTAGAAAAAAAATTCTAGTGAACACTCCACAGAAAATCCCAGTGCTTTTTAAAGCGCTCAATAGTAAAATATAAGAGAGAAAACTTTAAAAAAACTTTAAAAGTATAACAGACAGGAAAACCTGAAAAAGACTGCACAAGACATCCTACTGATCAACATCATTTATGAATAATATTGTAAAAATCCTAAATAAAACATAACCAAATGGAATTCAGCAGCACATTAAAAAGATAAATCATCAAAACTGAGTGGGGTTTATTTCCAGAATGGTAGGATGATTTGATATCAGGAAATCAATAATATAATTTAGCATATTTATAGATCTAAGGAGAAAAAATCACACAGTCATCCCCAGAGATGCTAAAAAACATCTGACAAAATTTCCAATACTCTTTCTGGATAAATTAGGAATCAGTGGATACTTCCTTAACAAAATTATATGCATTATTGCCAAAGTCGGGAGCCAGCTTCATATCAGTGAGTGTGAATACGCAGCTTGGGGACATTCCTCTGAAGACAGGAAAAAGACACTATCGCTAGTACTGGAGGTATTATTCATCAAGGCACTCGGACAAGAGAAGGAAACGAAAGGTATAAAAACTAAGTAGAAATAGTTAAAACTATTGCGATTTTCATAAGATACTACTGCACATCTGGACAAGTCAAGAGAAACTAGTGAAAAACTACAAACAACAGAAGAATATGGATAAGTGGCAGGACACACGCAGGCCCACATCCTTGAATACAAACAAGAAGCAGAAGCAGAAAATATGATAAAAGAGAAGACCCCACATACTACAACCACCACCGTAATACTTAGGGTTAAACTTAAAGGATGCTCAAAGGCTATTTGAGCAAACATTTAAAGCCCCCAAAGAACACACTAACCTTGGACAAACGGAAAGACAGGCTGTGTTTTTGGATAGAAGACTCAGCTTCGTAAAGATGGCCATTTTCTCTAAGCCAATTTATACGTGGAACGTGTTTCTGGATTTCAACAAATTGATTCTAAAGTTCACGTAGAAAAATAAGCAGGAACTTGCAGAAAAACTCTGAGAAGGAGGAACAAAGGAGGAGGGACTGGGCTTTTAGACAGTTTCAATAATTGAAAACAATGCAGTCACATGAACAGACAAGGGGCCAACAAAACAAAAGGAATCACAGAAGGAGTATGGTCCTTGCATATTCGACAAAAAGAGTATCTTCCATCAGGAAAGCCAAAGTAATTTTTCGTACAGATGGCAGGCGCCTGGGGAAACTGGTGGGGAAAAGAACAAGCTGAACGTGTATCTTAGAAAGGGCCCCAGGACAAACTCCCAACGTAAAACAGTAAAACCCGTAAAAATTTAGAGCAAAACACGGGTGAATTTCTTTCTAACTTCGGAGGTGGGAAAGTTTTCTGAATTATCTATGAAATCCAGATGCCATCAAAGAACAAACTTAACTCCATGAAAACACAAGCCTCCCCGTGTCCTCCCTGCAAACACACCAGCAAGAAAGTCGAAACAGAAGGGACAGCTTGGGCTAACCGTTGTGCCCCTTGATCACAATTTTCTGATTTTCCCAGCCTGTAAGGAGCTCCCAGAAAATAAAGAGAAAAAGACCAACAACCCAAAAGAAACGGGCCAATCACAGTTCCCCCACGCGCACAAAATGCCCCTGAAACGTGCAGGCGGGATTTCGTAAGCAAGAAAAATGCAAATCGGAACAGATAGCATCTCTCACCTGTCACGCTGGCCAAAAGCCAGGACCTGGATACATTCTTCGGGCGCCGAGGTGAGGGAACAGTCACCCCATCCTTCAAAGTGACAGAGTCACCGCCACACGAGCCCTCCGTGTGACCTTAGTTTACAGGTAAGTGACATCTGTCCAGGTCACGAATTTGTTTGCCCAGTGCCCACGATTGGAAACAACGCCCTGAGCCTTTTCTGAAGGGCTGATTAAATACACAATGACACACTGATACCGCGGCAAATGTCAGCTGTCGGGGACCAAGGTTGTTTCTACTCATTGGCAAATCCCACGTGGCCAGCACAGAGCCTAGCACAAACTAGTTATTATTATTATTTTTTTTTTGGAATAAATGAGTAAATGATCCCTAAACTGCCCCCGAAGCCAGAATCAGATGTGGTAGTGCCATTTAAAAACTGTAAACCACGAGCCACACAGATGACAACCCTTAGAAAGTGTGATGGATTCGTCCTGCCTCACCGTCTGAGGGTTAAAAATAAGGTCACATGCCTTTGACTCTTCCTCAGTCCCAAGAGAGGAAAGGTGACCTTCCCAGCCTTCCCAAGGCTGCATGGCTAGTCGACTATGAAGGCCGAGTGTGGATGAGCCTTCTGGCCTGGTCACTAGCTGTGCCCAGAGGTTATCGAGGCACACGGAGCTAGGGAAACTCTTCATCAGATAAAATCATTCCTGGCACATGAAATGCCCATGGAAGAGGCATCTAGAAATTCTGGCCGGAATTACAGGTCCTGAGTTCATGCTACTGGAAAGGAAATTCTCCTTTATTATTATATTAAAGATTAAAAATAATTGGCAGCAGGAGAGAGCGTGCCACCCATGTAGTCACACGACCAGACAAACGGGCCAACGAAACGGGCCATCCCCCCACCTCTAAACACAGGATGCTGCCTGAGCAAGGGGCCTGGTGTCTGTCCTCTACACACTTGCTCTGTGACCCTGGAGTATGACCCTCCCCCCAGTCCTGAGCCTGAATATCTTCATCTGTAAAACAGAGAGCCTGGAAGGGACAACGTTTAAGGACTCTTCCAGAAAGACCTTCTGAATCTGGTTCCCCTTGGCACCGCTTTGTACATTCCATCAGAAGCAGTCATCACTGCGTCTCAGGGCCACTTGCCCTCGGGTGCCAGGCTAAGAGCACACACAGATAATGGGGCCAGGGGGACGGCAATTCACAGATAAGAGAGCCCTTGCTCAACCTGAAACAAAGTCATCTTGGAAAGCAACCAGTCAAGCCCTTGGAATCACTCCCAGAACCTTGATCGTTCATTCAACAAACACCTGAGCACCTACTGTGAGCCAGGACTCACTCCGAGGGCTTGAAATACCCACAGCAGTGAACAAAGAAGACAGAATCTCTGCCTTCGTGAAGCCGACTTTCTAGAGGGAGAAAATTAACAAGTAAAGAAATATATCAGGTGGTGAAATGTGGGAGAGAGGAAAATGCAACAGGGAAACTGGGCTGGGAGGACTGGGGCTGAAGGTGTCACTTTATGCAGAACAGTTAGGGATGACCTCTCTGAAACACCGGGCAAATCGCAGGGCTACCTGTGGGAAGGTGTCCAGGATGGGAAACTGGTGCGTGCAAAGGCCCTGGGGCTGGGTACCTAGGTGTTGATGGAATAGCAGAGTAAGCAAGGCAGGGCAGGAGGGTACCAGGATCAAAGGCCAGAGAGATAATGGGGAGACCGAGCCATGGGGGGCCTTGGGGACCACAGGAAGATTTTAAGAAAGAAAGGGCTATAGTGTGACTTATATCTTAAAGAGATCTTTAAGATCTGGCTGCTTTTTGAGACTGGCTTCCCGCTTCAGCCCCCTGGAGGCCCCCGCATCCCACAATGCTGAGGCTTTGTGGGCACTCGCCCTCAGCCCTGCCCTTCTCCAGGCCCACAACTTCCAGACCGGCCACACCGACCTCTGCCTTGCTGCTCCAGTCACCAGGCTCTGGGAATTCCAGGTTTCTGCAACATGCTTTCCCCCTCCCAAAACATCCCTCCCACCTCCACCGCCCAGGAACTTCCTAACCATCATCCAGAGGAAGAGCTCGCCATTTGCCAAGAACAAACCGCGCCGGGCGCCCTGCCAAGCACTGTCACCACTCCGTCTGTCTCCACATCGACCCTGACGGCCCCACTTCACAAATGAGAAAACAAAGGTGCAGAGAGGAAAGGCGAGCCAGTGTGGGAGGCAGGATCTGCACCCATGCGCGTCGGCCCCCGAGTCCCAGACCCTCTCCCTCCATGAGTCTCTGGCGGCCTAGGAGCACAGCAGCCACCTCCAGGAAGCCACCTGGATCTTGGCACGGCTCCCACCATGGGCTGTGGGTCGGTCCCCAGGGCCGTGCATGCTGGCCCACAGCAGGAGCTGAGTGGGTGTGTGGGAGGCACTCACGGGAACCCTTAGCCTCACCCGCGGCCTAGACCATGGGGAGACCTTGGGAATGACCGGGCTGAATTTGGCCTTGGAGTGAACTGGAAGCCGAGGAAAGCAGATGCCGTGCCAAATGCTGCCCACGCGGCCTGGGATGGTAAACGACACTGAATCAGGGAGGGCCTGGCCCGCAGCGGGCGCACCGTAAATGGGATGGGGGACAAAGGGAAACCACCCCGATACTCAGTGCCTTTGAAAACGGTGGTAAAAACCTGAAAGGAAAACCAGCTTTTCTCTGTCAAAGCCTCCAGGCTCTGGGAAGTCCACGCTTCTGAAATGCACGGTTTGCTCTTCCCAAAATGTCCCTCCACCGGTCCCCTGGCCCAGCCACCTCCTAAGCATAATAGGTGAAGAAGAGCTGCCACTTGCCAAGAACCCCCAAAAATGCTGTCTCGGTTTTCTACTCCTGGCTGCAAGGGTTATGAATTTTGTCGTCTTCACACCTTGGAGCACTGTCTACGCAGTTCCACAAGGCGCGTGCAGCCACGTTTAGGCTTTGGGGCATGCTCTTTCTGGTCCTTTCCCGACGCTCCCTTTACCTGGAACCGGGTTTACACAGGCCCACGGACCGGAGACACACGAAAGGGGATCCTACTACACGTGCCGTGGACACCTGCTTTATTTTCCACTGAAAACGACGCGGGGCCCCGTGCTCCAAACGACACGGCAGAGGCGGCTGCACGTGCCCTGCGAGTCACCGGACTGCACGCGGGCAGCGTGTGCAAACTGCACCGGGAAAAAGCTGCTGGGGAAGAGCTGCTCTGCCCTTCAGATTCTACCAACAAGCAAGCCCCACGCCCTCCTTTCTGCCCCGGCAGCTGCATCCTTCATTTCTCCCGCTTCCCGCCGAGGCTACGGGAAACGCGGTTCCATCTTTCTGCCTGTACGGATGCCTCGGCGGTGAGCATCTCACCAGCGCCCACCTCGTTTTTCTTTCTGAGCACATCGTCCATCACTTCTCTAGGACTCCTTCCTGGAAATAAGCCTCTTCAGTCCAAGGCAATGTCATTTAACTTTTAGACGCGGATCACGAACTTGTCTCTAGAAAGGTCTGCAAGAGGCCACGTCCCCCCATGTCGAGGACCCACCTTCCCAAACTCGCATCCCCAGGAGGGCGGCACGAGGCTGTTACCATTTAGAAAAGCTTCCTGTCGGGTGTGGAGCTACGTGATCCGATAACAATGGTGTGTGTTTTCTAAGGGCTCCCCGTCCGCAGCCACCGGTCAACGACGTTTTCATGTGGTAACTCGCTTAATCGCTCCCACAGTCCTGAGGAAATCAAGGCACCGCCGGGATTCAAACACCCTTTGCCAAGTAAAAGGGGTCTGTCTCCTGGGGCCCAGCCTAGTTCACCTAGGACAATGCTGGGGCCAGGGGCTCGAGTCTCACTGTGACGAAGTACTTGACTCTTAAGCCTCAGTCTTCTCATCTATAAAATGGGGATAACAACACAGGATGCTGAGAGGGTTACATAAGATCAGGTAACAAAGTGGCACCTAGCCAGGGCTCAGCTGACGGTGGCCTGCCCCCAACTCAGGGTGTTGCCCTGGAGACTGGTAGGAGGGAACAAATGAAGCTGAGAGACAGCTGGAGGTTTGGGGGGACCGCCCGGGGGGCTCTGCGTGTACATCTGGGACAATGGCTTCTGCTGTTTCCAATCGAGCCTGTTCACACATGGGAAGGCCACTCTTCCTGTTTCACTCTCCTGCACAGGTCTCCCCAGCTCCCCGAACCCAGACGTTGCACAGGTGTGACACCCAGAAGGCTCTGTTGGGGTCTGTTCCTGGCAGGCAAGAGCGTGTGCACAGGGGAGGGTGCGTGGTCACCCGCCCAGAAAGGAAATGAGCTCTCCCAGGCCTGCAACCAATCCCGCTTCCACTGGAAGCTCCTGGGCCCACGGGGCTCTACCAAAGGGAAGACAAACAGCGGCAGACAGGAGAGGAAGGGACAGTCACCACGTTCCAGACAGAGTACGATGGGGGTCACTACCCCGATCCCTACTAGAAATGGAAGCTTGGAGAAGAACGCAGTTCTCAAGGGCACGCAGCTGGTGCCCGGAGAGCCTACACCAACCCAGCCCTGGCACCCGTCAGCTGACTGACCCTGACTGAGGCACTTCCCCTCCCTCCGGGAATCTGCCCAAGGGTGATAACACCGCTACCTCCAGGGGGCCGAGGCCAGCAAACAGCACGGGAGCTGGGGACCTCGGCTCCACAGCCATTCCTCCCCACAGATGCTTTCTGGCCCCTCTCTACGAAACCAAAGCCGATTCGTAAAGGCGTCCTCCCCCTCTCACCTCCAGAAGGTCCAGTGCTGGACCCCTCCCCGCTCCTGCACCCACCGGGACCTCAGTCCACCTACCTGCCCATCCTAGTAAGGGGGCCCGAGCCGCTCCCCCTTCGGGCTCTTTCTTATCAGCTCATAAAAGTTTCCCTTATCAAAAAGCACACACACGGATAAAGTGAAATGAGAAATTTAAAACACGCTCCTTAGACACACTGGCAGCAGCAAAAAGAAAAGCTACACCATAACCTGGGGGGAGACCTTGGCCACAAAGCGACAAGGGACAAATACCGCATTGATGCGATCAAACAAGTGAATGAGGAACACACACTGATCCTAGTCGTTCATACTCTTTGACCCAGGAATTTCATTTCTAGGAAATAACAAGAAATACATAGTCGCAGCTCCAGGAAGTGTGTACAGTCCCTCTGAGAGCCAGCTGGCTCTGGGCACAGCCCTTTCCGAGGCTCGTGGGCACTGAGGACCAAGAAGCGTCCAGCAGCACACACATGTATGCATAAATTCGATGTAATATTATCTTAATAAGTCAAATTTAAAAAAAAAAATGTCAAATGAGATCCAGTAACTGAATGTGATGCAACCATATAAACTTTAAAAATATAAAAAGTGTTTGAGAGAGGTGGGGAATTTGAAAACATTTGCATAGACAAGATACTGGCATACAAAAAAAAAAAAAGGTGTTTTCAAAGTCTGGCCAAAAAAGGCAAATTTTAACAATAGATATCTGTCTCCAAGGGGTGCTCAGATGAACCCCCCACAAACACCCCCCCACACACAAACTATTTCTTTCGGGCAACATTTAGTGGGTGCCCACGAAGTGCCAGGCTGGGCACCGGGCTTCAGGCAAGGAGAGAAGGG
Organism: Cynopterus sphinx; assembly: GCA_030015415.1. Taxonomy (NCBI): domain Eukaryota; kingdom Metazoa; phylum Chordata; class Mammalia; order Chiroptera; family Pteropodidae; genus Cynopterus; species Cynopterus sphinx. The sequence continues at coordinate 171,072,189 of CM057380.1, forward strand.
GGAGTGAGACTACAAAGTTGTGACCACACATGGGAGAGCATTCCAGAGAGCACAGTAGGGGGGAGAGCATTCCAGAGAGCACAGTAGGACCAAGCTTGGGTGGCCAGATCCAAGGTGTAGCTATCCACCCCACACTCAGGGAGGGAGAACCAGGAAGGGCAGCAGCTGGGGACAGGGAAGGCCAGGGAGGGCCAGGGCTGTTGCCACACCTCAAGCTGCCCTTTCTTCCAGTCCGGCCACAGATCTGGGGGCAGTTACCCCAACTCACTCCACTCTGGTCCCAACTCAGACCTTGGGATGGGGGGTGGGGGAGTCTGCATTCCTGCCACCCGGGGTACTTGGACATCTGCGCCCAGGACCCCCATGGCCAGGTGGATTGGGAATCGCTGGCTGGGGCCAACGTGGTGATGTGGTGGGTCACAACCTCCTGAGGTTTCCAGTAAGCGAAGGATTCTGCCAACCCTGCGGCACCCGGGGCCCTGGGCCATCACACACACAGGGAACCACCTCGCCGACGCAGGCAGCTAAAAAGGCTTCAGCTGGCACAAAGAAACAAAACATGTTTTTAAGAATTGCCATTTCGGAGTTGGTCCTCTAACATGGAGCTGTCCTAGCAGACGAGCTCGGACATGCACGGGAGACACAAGAGGAAAATGAACACAAGATCCCACCTCCACCCCGCCTGGCTGTTCCTTCGGATTTGGGCCTGGCCTGGGGCTCTCTGCTGTGGCAAGGCAGCGGGCAGGTGCTGGCCTGGAGGGGTGTAGTTCTAGCCAGCCGGGGCTCTGCTATGTCACCCCGGGCAGGGTGGCTTCCCCTTCCTTTGGGAGGTGGTGACAAAGAGGGGAGTCCTTGGGCAGCGGGAGGAGAGAACAGGAGGAGGGCCGGGGCCAGGTGCCCCTGGGTCTCTGATGAATGACGGGATAAATGGCTTTCGGTGACTTGGAAGGGCCTGCATGGAGCAATCAATCGCTCAGCATTTGGGGGAGGTAGCACAGGTGTCCCAGATAGAGAGGGGCGGTTGTGGGGGCAGGGGGAGGAGATGGCTTTTTAACCCTTTCAGAGCCAGAGGCCCAGCTGAATCTGGTAAGACGGCGGGAACTTCCACCCCGGGGGTCAGATGAGGACACTGAGGCACCCCCCAGCAGTGAAGAGGGGTGCACGCGGACTGGACCTCCCCGCAGCTCCCGCCTCCCCCCACCTTTCCCATCCGGAGGAGCGGGAGGGAGAGGAGCCCGCGGGCAGGCGGGGTCGTCTGCAGATCGGGGTCCCGGGAGGCAGCGCCGAGGCCCGACTCCCCGGCTCCCGCCCAGGCCGCCCCTGCCCCTGGAAGGCCCTTCCCCGCGTGGGCGCGTCCGCAGGCGCAGCATCTCCGGCCCCGGCCGCCGGCCCTGCAGCCGGCCGCTCCCTCCCGGGCCTGGGGGGGGGGGTTGCGGCCGCGAAGCCAGGCCTCGGGGGACCGGTCCGCGCCCCCAGACAGCGCGGCGCTGCTCGCCCGGGGTCGCCGCGCAGGGCGGGCGGGGCGGGGTGTCCGCAGGGGGACCCCGGCTCCGCTCCCCGGGCCCACCGCCCCCGCCCTCCCCCGCGGGACCCCGGCCGGGCGGGGCCGCTCCGACGGCTCCGGGGCGGGGTGCGCCCCCGCGAGCGGCCGCGCTCAACTTCGGGGCGCAGCGGGGTGCGGCGGCGGCCGGGACCGCGGCGCCCGGCGGGCGCGCGCTCGAACGTCCCTCGAACAGGTGGCCCGGGCGGCGGCCGAGCGCCGAGCCCTCCTTCCCGCCGCGCCCCGGCCCCGCGCGCGGCCCCCTCCCGCGGCCCCGCACGCGGCCCCGGTACCTCCGGCTCCCGCGGCGCCGGGCGGCGGGCAGCGGACCGCGCCGGCCCCAGCGCGCCGGCCGGAGCCCCGCCCCTCCCCTCCGGCCCGGGGCGTGGTCAGCGCCCGCCCCGCCCCGCGGCCCCCGCGCCGACGGGACCCGCCCCGGCCGCCGGCCGGCAGGTGCGGCGGTCTCCGCGGGGGCCCTGACTCGGGGGCAAGGGGCGGCTCGGAAGCTTGAAGGTCCCGCTGGCGAGGAGGGCGGTGCCGCCGCCGGAGCCTGCTCTCCGCCGCCCCCCACCCCGTCCCCCCAGCGCCCGCCCGCGTCGCCCGACCTGTGCCCGGTCCCGTCCCCCCGCCGGGTCTCCGTCCTCACCCACGCCTCTCGCTCAGGTCACGGCCACCCCACGCCTGCCCCAGGGTCGCTGTGGCCCTGGGTCGGTGCCCCCCGCAGTAGCCTTCGAATCCCTGAACCAGGAGAAAGTTCCCGCCAGGACCAGGCTGACCACGGCCCTTCCACTTGTCCTCAGGAAACCCCTTTCCAGCCCACACCCCATCCAGTCGTTCCCGACAATTGGCACGCTGTCGCCTCCCCGATCTTACGACTAAAACGAGTGAAGGACACCCCCTCTTGCGGCCCCTCTGCCCGCCCAGCGACCGCTGCTTCACTGTCCCCCTCCCCTCAGCGCCGTCTCTCCCCCCTGTCTGCGCTCCCCCTCTGCCCCTGCCTCCTCAGACCCCCTCCGATCCCGCTAATCCGCTAAATCCGTCATTTTTGGTCCCCGGGTTCCGGGGCCCATGCCGAGTCTCTGTCCCGGTCTCCCTGGTCCCTCCAGCAGTATTTGTCACGGCTGCCCACTCCCTCTCTCTGAAGGACCTTCCTTTCCGCCTTCCCACACACCAGGCTGGCACTTTCTCCTCCTCCTCCCTGGCCACCCACGCCCCATTCTCCTTTGCAGTTCCCCCACCCCCAGCCCCAACCTCTAAAGTTGCCAGGGCCCCATGCTCAGCTCTTGATCTGCTCCTTCCACACTCGTTACCCCGCTGCTGTCACACAGTTCCCTGGCTTCGGAGACATCAATCAGTGGATGATGCCCAAACGTGCCCGGAAGCCCCACTTCTCGCCTCACCCCTTGTCCAAGTCCCCAGCCTCTCCCCAGGCTGCGCGCAGGGACCTCCTCTCCCTGGTGTCCCTGCCTCACCCTCTCCCCCATCCAAGCAGCACCCGAGGGCCCATGGTCATCATGTCCCTCCCCTGCCTCCCTCTATCTCACCCTTTCTTCTCCATCCTACAGTCCCGCCACACTGGCCTCCTTGCTGGCACTCAGGGGCCCTTCCTCTTGCTGCTCCTCTGCCTGGAACAGCCTCCTGCAGATATTTATACATCTCTCTCCCTCGCTTTCTTTGGGTTCAAGCTTCAGTGTCAGCTTCCTGATCTCCCCGTTTCAAACTGGATGGACCCACCCTGCACTCACCTCCTTCCCTCCTTCATTTCTTCCCCCATACACTTATCACCGGGTGACATGATTTATGTTTCAAATATCCATTTATTTTATCGCCAGTCGCCTGCACCGGAATGCGAGCTGCCCAGGGCAGAGGTCCCTGGCTGCCTTAGTCACTGCTGTGTCTCCCTCCTGGAACAGTGTCTGGAACGGAGTGACTGGGCACTCAACGAACGTGCGTGGGCACCCGATAAATCTGTACCCCTTCGCTACAGGTAACATCACAGTATTTTTTCTTTACATTGGCTTTTTCAGCCTGATAAATGTGTTTTCAAAGAAAACTTTGTGTTAGTGCCCTAGATAGAAAGAACCCACTACCACTAACCTAGGCTAGATGACAACAGTAAAAATGAGCATAAAACACTGTTCTAAGGCTCTGAGGATCCCATTGCCTGTCTGGAGGTGCAGCCCCCTCCTGCCTGCTCCTTGTTATAGTGAGATCCACAAGGTATTCAAGACAGGCCAGCGCCTGGGACAGACTTGTCCCTGGACCTAAGCAGGAGAGTTGAAAGAAAATTGAGAAGGAGATGGCTTTCTTCTGGGAAGCACCCCTCAGGCTGTCCGACAAGCTCTTTCTGGCTCACCCCAGGGAGAAACTGCCTTGTAGCAGCTTCTTAATCTCACAGCAACCCTCTGAGGTTACCCCCATTCCACAGATGAGGAAACTGAGGCTGAGAAGGGGACTTGCCCAAGCTCACGAAGCACGTTAGAAGGGGCAGAGATTGGAATTCAGGTTTGCCTGACCTCAAGCCCTCAGTGGACTCTGAGGCCGACCGAACCCCTTCTAACCTGACCTGGCCTGGCTGTTGGGGATGCTGGGGGAGCAGAGCGTGGCCTCAGTTTACCCATTTGTAAAGAGCTTCTGGGGACACATTCAGATCCTGGGTCTTTTGGAGAAGTCTGGGAGACAGATGTTTCCTCTTTCTCCGGAAGGGCCCTGGGTGTATGCTCTTTCTTCTGGACTAGGAGTGGGGCGTGTGTAGACCGGAGCTCCGTGATGTCTCACCAGCACATGGCGGGGCTCCATCTCAGATCAGAGCCTACCCCTGGGAGCCTGAGCTGTGGGACGCGCACGGGGGAACTGGGCCTCCTGGAGCCTCTGTGCCCACTGGGCTGTCTGATCGGCCCTCGGGCTTCCCCATTACACAGTTTGATTTAACCAGATGGTTTCTTGTTTCCTTGTACATTGAAGAATCCCAATTGACACACTTTTCAACTACTAGCACTTTCCGCTCCACCTGTAAGCAAGCTGGGATCTCTCCCATCTTGATAAAGAGGCTAAGAAAACAAAAAGCAACCCCACACCCCATGACCTCTAATTCTCTTTTCTTCAGCTAGGTGTCTCAAAAGAGTCACCTCCACTCCTTATTTCTCTTCCCTTCCGAGTCCCCCTTGCCCATTCTCTTCTGCTGCCTGTCCCCTACTGAGGATGAGGGCTCCTGCCAGTGTCCCAGTGACCTGCTTGTGGCCAAATCCTGTCAATATAAGATCAACAACAACAATATTGTTAACTTTTGTTAACAAAACCACAGACTGAGAGAATTTACTGTAAACTTATGACCTTAAAAATATATTTCCGGCTTCATTTCTGACAAGAGTGGCCCAAAAGCCACAGTCAGTCACCTCAAGCCCCACCATCCAAGTCTCATGGGCATCCCAGTGCCCAAAATTTGGTCTCTAAAACCTTCTCTACTAAAGGAGACCAGGATTCCTGGAAGCACACACTCAAAAAAGAAAATTAGAATGTTCCAGAGTGCCCTGGTGTAGCCAGGAAATAAGGCCACCCTCAGAAACTTTGGGGAAGCAGAGGACAGACAATGGAACGACCAAAAGTTTCCCCCAATGCTGGCCAAGCTGTCGCACTATGAATATCAAAATTATTCATTGAAATAATGATAGTGAATTTGAATAAATTCGCTTCATGAACGGTTATGGCTCTAAGGAAGCTCAAAAGAAAAAAGTCAACATACAGCCTCCCGAGAGGGCCGTGATGTGAAAAGGATGACTGTCACGACTTGTTGGAATTTGCATTGAGCAAATTGAGCTGGGCTGTGCGTTTTGTTGCTTTTACTGTTGTTAACAAATGAGAGAGGCGTGTTTCACGGCCACCAGTGGCCACACAGAACCTCTGGGTGGACGAGGTTCCTTCAGGCACACAGCATGGGGGCCACCCTCAGTCGTCCAGGAGAAAGAGAGCTCAGCGGAGAATGTCCAAAATGATTAACTAGCCAAACGGCCCCCTTGGAGAGGCAGCCAAGCCCTGCATCCCATCCAAGGACTAAGGTCAACATCCAGATCGAGTGACATCAGCTTGTCTTGGGCGATTATCACAGATGTGAGGGGGCATCCAAATTCCACCACCAAAACCCTAGGGAGAAACCAAAATAAGCGGAGCAAAGTCTCTGAGAAGAAACAAAAGCAAGGATGGAAGTGAAGCAGAAACGAAAGGCCCCTGGCCTTGACATGTTAGAAGTTTCGAGTATCGACGTCACGACGGTGTTGCTTTCAGATCCGACCATAAGAAATCTGTAATTGCAGCCGAAATTGTTGGACGGGATTTACTTAATCAGATTTGGAATCCAAGTCGGAATCCGCAGGGAAACTTGGATTTCTGAGTTTTGTTTATGAGAGAGGTGGAAGGGCTTTAAGGAAGTCCACGCAGCTGTGGCTGTCCTCTTTGGGGACTGAGATCTCATAACAGCGCCATCAGCAAATGCAGTGGGGGGTTTTTCAGGCTGACTCTGACTTCCTGGTGGCATTTGACAGTTGGCCATGAACTATCTGTACCCTTGGCCTGCTGCCCCTCTGGCTGGTCATTCTCTGGAGGACTCGTGGTTCTCAACCCACCCTCCCCATGCTGGCGTCCCTGGGCCTCTTCCAGGATTCTCTCTTTTTGCCAGGTGGTCTCATGCACATGTGGCCCGGCCTGCATCCCACCCCGCCTGCATCCCACCCGGCCTCTATCCTACCCTGGCCGCCTTCTAGGCTAAGCCCTAGTCCAGCCCTCCAGAAGCTACAGGTTCCCAGAGCCACTGTTTAAAACGGGAGTCACCAGTCCCTTTTTCAGCCTCTTGACATGGAGGCATCAGCCCTCTTGGGCCCTCATCTGCCCCCAGCCCCTACCCGATCAACCACCAAGTCTTACTTATTTCACCTTCTCTCTCGCTCAGACGCATCTTCTCCCCAGCCTTGTACAGCATCCCTCAGCCAGCTGTCAATCCATCGCTCAGTCCTTTCTGAGTACTGCCGATGTTTGAGGTCCTGGAAATGCAAGGTGGACAAGGACCTGCCACATGGAGCGTAAGCCAGCGCTTCTCAAGCGTCGCTGTGCACGCCATTCCCCGGGGGCTGGTTAAACCGCAGATTCGGGGCTCAGGCCTGTGATTCTGCATTTGGAAGAGGCTCCCAGTCACGGCTGCTGCTGCTGCTGCCACTGATGATGGTCCCAGACCTACTGTTTGAGTCGCAAAGTCCTAGATTAGACAGAACGTTTGAGTCTGGTTAAGCAGGAGGAGCAGAGGGCCCAAGAAGAAGGGGTAAAAGTTAAGTCTTTCTCTGGGGCCAAAGCAATAAATAGACTCTGGTTCCTTTCATCAAGTCCTCCTCCTTGGGGTGGAGCTCTTCCCCGTTCCCGGCTGCACCAGTGGACTTCCTGGATGCTCTGTTGTGCTGGCTAGAAAGTGGCTGCTTGGCTATCGCCCATGGGAACACAGGCTGTCACCCCTAGAAACATAACATTCTAACAATAAGCTTTCTGCTTCTGTCCCCCTGCTTGCACAACCGACCTGTGGGTTGACAGTAAATAGAAGAAAAATAGACTTTTGTGATCAGACAGAATGAAGAATGGGGTTTGGGGCTTAAACACCTTGTCCCTCTGCATTTCGGGGCTGCTTGATTTGGGGTCTGCGGACCCCCGGCAGACCCGGCTGGCGGAATAAAGACTTTTTCCTAGAACTCACTGATTTCTGGTGGTCCGGGCGTCCATCCGGGGCTGGCGGCTACAACACTGTGAGCCTCTTGCCTCCTGAGCTTGATGACTAAGATGCCCAAGGCTGTCGCCCCATCTGTGGGGAGGAAAAAAGCCAAACACCCTTGTCTCTAACGCCCTCCTGTCTCACCGAATCCAGCCCCAGCCCCCGAAAGGGTTCTTACCTGGCCAGCTCTGTGCCCCACCCCCAGCAGCTTCTGACCAGTGTCCTGCTTCTAGAATATTTTTCTTTCTGAACATCCCAAGGCCCCCGGGGCTGAGGATGTTGTCCAGCCCTTTAGGATGCCCTCGAAGCCCTCCTCTGACTCCTCCCACTCTCACTCCTGCCTTCCAGTGCAAGATTCACAGGTTCCCAACCAAAGGACACACACATCCTTTCCTCCCTGCCTCTCCGCTCTCCTGCCACTGGTCCCCAACGTTAGAATGTCCTTCCTTGCTCCTTTGACTGACCCCTCCCCCTCCCCCTACGGCTAACCTCTAACAGGATTTTACACTGTTTACATCCATTTAATTCCTCCACAAGTTGAGGAAGAATGAACTATTTTGACCATTTTATAGGTGACAAATCTGAGGCTGAAAGAGGCTGAGTCACTTACCTCAGGTCCCATAGCACAGGGAAGGCATGGGACAGGGATTAGAGCTGAGCCTTTCATCTGTCCTTATCCTGGGCCATCTCCGAAGTTGCTTTGTTCTTTAACATTTCCTTGTGATCGATCGATCAATGGAGGGAGACGCAAGCTGAGCTGGAAGCCCGGAGGAGGCTCATCCCACCATTGTGAGCGGGATTGGACTCACATCAGCTGGAGGGAGCCGGCAATGAGCGTCCCTTCTCGGCTTGTGTTTAGTGACGTTGGTAAAATGAGATGCGCCCTGGTGGGAGTCTTTACGCCACGGACACTGGCAGACGCTACACACACATCAGGGCTCCCTTCCCGGAGAATGAGGGGTTCAACACGGCACAGCAGTGATCTGGAGGACAGGGACAGCCTCCTGGAGGAGATGGTATCTGAACCGAACCTGGCAGGGTGGGTGGGAGGTGACAGTGGACAGGTGAGCAGCGTCGCCTTTCCCTGGAAGATTCTACCTGCCTGCCTAAGTGTCACACAGATGTGAGCACGAGCCTATGGTCTGTTCTGGAAAGGAAGCAAGTAGGTTCAGTGCAGAAGGATGCCGGGAAGGGAAAAGGGGTTCTAGCTGGAGGATAGAGTAGGAGACCCAGGGGTTGCAACTCGGGAGCAACAGTTCAGAGTTTATCCTGCAGCACCTGGGGGCCGGTGGTGGTTTGCATGCAGGGGAGGGACAGACAGAAATGGATGTTTCGGGAGACGATCTCCTGGTAGCCGTGGGAAGAAGTGGAAGATGGCTGAGAGGAACCCACGAGGACACCACCGAGACGACCCAGAGAAGAGACGCTGAAGGCTGCTCCGCGACAGCCGCCTGGGTGGCTGGGCAAACTGGCCCACTGTAAGCTCCACAAAACCTGGTGACTGACGGGCAGGAGAAGACAAGTACCTAGCAGGATTTCTGGCTTGGGCCCCTGGATGCCAATCACTTGGATAGGAAATCTGGGCTGTGGATTGGTTTTATGAGGAAAGACGGTGAATTCGAATTGGACGTGTGTTTGAGGCACGTGTGCGACATCCAGGTGAGGGACCAAAGGCGGATGGACATCAGAGCTGGAGCGCCAAGGACGGCATCCGGCCTGGAGAGTCACAATCGGAGGTCGTTGGACCCCTGGACCCAGCCCCGAGGGGCGCCAGGCTTCAAAGGGGTGTCAGGGGAGTCATCATGTGTTCACCATCGGGGGGATGGGTTTTTTCTCCTAAAAAATAATGGGAACTTCTAGTTTCCAGTCCAACAGGTGCAGAACTTGGCAGTCATAACTCCATTCTCACAGCCAGAAAAAGCTTAATAAGGTGAAAACCAACAACTCTTCTCAGATCCATCAGAGAACTGAGGTCACGGGGCAAACCAGTGGCCTAGTGGGGAGAGAGACAGAGAGTTACAGCCGCCCAGGAGCAATGCCCGCACTAGACAGAAGGAACCGGTGGGGACACTTAAGCTGCAGCTGACGACTGATTGCTGGAGGCTCAGTGTAGACAAGCTGGAGAGTTCAGAATGCAAGGGGACCCCCGCACCTTGGTGCCATGCTTTGGGGAGGGACGGGGGCAGATGACCCTTTTGAAACGCACCATGAGCATTCTATGCTTTCTGTTCTCCGTGATGAAGGGAAAGTAAAACTTTTCCTCTACCCTTTTAGGGTTTCCAGCTGCGACAGACATAAGACAGACGAACAACGGAAAAGCATACGAATTGTATTTACATGTACGTGGGAGTCCTCAGGAGGAAAATGAAGACCCAAAGAAGGGACGAGGCCCGAGTGCCTGTCAGGACGAAGTCACAGTAGCAGTTGCGCAAAAGTAACGAAAACGGAAGGAGGGACTGGAGGAAGGCAGGCCTTACTCTGACAGCAGAGGTCCCTCGATGAGAGAAGTTCCTCCTGGGACAGAAGGCCCCTTTCCCACGGGAGTTTACCTCCTGCTTTCAGAAAGAAAAAGAAGATCGGGGTGTCCCTTTCTTGCATCTGCTGTTTTACGAGTGCCTTTAACTCAAAATAATGGATGTGCCAAAGCAACAGATTCTGGGGTGGGGAGGGAGGGCTGTTCCAAACCCTTTCAGGGACAAAGGCCAGTGCTCGGGGCAAGGACTTCACCCGAGCCTCATCCCACCAACTTTTAAGATGCCGGTGGGTGGTCGCAGAGACGTGCTCATCTTGTGGCACCCGAGATGAGCATCGTCAGTAAGTTCCCTTCCTTGCTCATCAAACCTGCCACCTGCCAGTCTGGAGTGGTCTGCCTCTTCCTTCAGCCTCTTCTTGCCCAACAAGGACAGGGCCCGTTTTCAGATTTCACCCGGGGAGCCCCCATGGTTTCTAACCGACAAGTGGGGAGCCCAAGAAACGGGCCTTGAGAAAGAGGCACCCGCAGGGGAAGTCCCAAGTTGGCCAATGACTTCCACGGGGAGATGTGTGGCTCGTATGTTCGACGCTGGTGGACTGCCCCCCTGGGTGTGGGGACACCGCGAAAACACCAGCTGATCTCGGGCGCTTGGCGGACAAACTGCCCATGGTGCACAGCAGCAAAGAGGGAAACGGATGACAGCTGCAGCGGGTGGGCCTCTACCGTGGGCTGGCCTTGACGCCCAAGGAGAGGCTGCAGCTGGATTTTTAAAGTTGGAAGAAGGGCTGAGGTTAGAGAAGGACGTGTGGGCATCCTCAGACCAGGTGTAGGAGAGCAGGATAAGAAGTCAGAGAGCTTAGGCCCCATTTTGCAAAACTAAGAGGGTCCAAGCCGCTGTGGATTAAAGTCTGGGTGCCAGTGACAAAGCCTGGTTAGGACGCTAAGAGGTAGGACCCCGGGAAAGTGAGGAGGACAAGGGGAGGACACTGTAGCGACTGACATTTGACAGTGCAACAGCGGGCGTGCCCGCGCCAGCGACCCCCTAATCCAAAGGGAAATTCTAAGGAGCAATCGCCCTTGATTTCGGCCCAAGGCCTCTGGGAGAAAACTTGCCTCCTTCCCCTTCCTGGTAAATCTGATCAGCTCTTTGAAATGCAAACACCCAGGAGATAACGCAAACGCTGCACACACAGGCCGGACGAATAAGAGGGGGAAAGAGGCTTTTAAACTGCAGCCTGCTGTCCGCCCACAAGTCCCGGCCCGACACCTAGCCCCTTGTCCTCCAGTCTGTCCGGGGGAAATAGGGATCGTTCAGGTTTTCTCCGCCAACGTTAGCAAACGGCCTTAGCCACGCGAGTAGCCGCCTGGCTGACTGGAAGGCGTGGAAGTAAAGCCCGCGCTTCACCTGCTTCTGTCCGCGTGTCTGCGGCTCCGTCCCACCTCCGAAGGGTGTGGCCGAAGTTGTTTCCTCCATGAGCTCCCTTCAATCGGCTTCAAGAAAAAGCTTCTAGATCAATCACACGCTTCCGTAAAACCGAAACGTAATTTTCTTCCATCTGCCGGAAGGACCCCCTCTTCCAGGCCCAGCGGCCCGTTCTCCGTAAGACTGGGAGAGGTTTTCCTGTGCCTGCTGAGCTACCTATCTGACTCGAGGACAATTCTGTGTTTGATCAAAATAATTTCCGGTTCTCTTGGTCAGGTCCTGGATCACGTAAGAAAACTCTACTAAAAGAGCTAATTTTTGTTTGTTTGTTTTATGGCTGTGCGGCTTCCTGTGTTTGCCTTTCCTGCAGTGGGCCCACTCCTTTGCTCAACAAAGAAATCAATCCGGCTGCCGGCTGTGTGGGCAGCAGCCCTTCTCCGGCTGGGCAAGGTCGCCGTGGTCACCGTCGCCAGTCCAGAGGGGGTGGGGGCCCCCAAGGCAGTGCAGCTAGGACCAATATTCTGAATTCATTGATGTTATCAGTACTTGTCCAAGCAGCTGGCCTGGCCTGGCTCTGGATAAACGCTGGGCCTGGCTGTTCTTTTTCTGTCAATCAAGCCACACTGGCTGCTCATCAACCTGCTGCCTGGAAGGGGCCCAGAAAGACCACCACTAGGAAGGGGCCCAGAAAGACCACCGCTAGAGCCACGGGCGGCTGCGTTCCGACGTGGGATGGGTTCACGTGACTCGCCACTGGGTACAGACGTTCGAACAGCCAGGCACCCCTATTTTGGGAACAGGAAAACCGCTCTAAACAGAACCAAAACTATTGTATGGACCAGATGTGGGGTGGATGTCGTGGGGACTCTGCAGTCACATTAAAGGACAGTGACTGCTTTGGCACTGGCTCGACACGCCACCCAGGCAGGGGTCCCGATGGTCGTGGGCACAACTCTTTGGTATGGCTCCCACCCGGGTGGTCAGGCCGCTGCACCCTGGGTCCCCCCCAGGCACAGGGGAAAGTCTGCTCCACGGTAATAGCAACTGCCACCTTCGGCTCAAGGCCGATGGGCGTGTCCTGTTTCCCACGGGCACAATCACCTGGTTTTGTTCCCACCACTGGCCTCAAAGACGTGACAGCACGCGTAGAAGCCTGACCAAATGCCCCCCGTGAGCCTTGAATGGTAGCCGACAGCCGTGCTTACTGAACGCTGCAGTGTCTCTAATAAAGAGAGACGTCCTCCAAGTCAGGCTGGCCTTGGACATCATCGCTGCCTCACAAGGGGACCTGGGCCATTACCCAAACAGAATGCCCAGGGTTCGCGCCGGATGAGTCGGCCAGCAGTCAGTCCCAGGAGGACACAAGGGAACGCCCTGAGTGACCTGACCCTCCCCTTAATAGTTAATCATGCGGCTCTTGGAGGAAGAGAGGGTGACTTAATTTGGGGGATCCTTACCTTCATCTGGTTTTGCTTACATGTGTCTGTCACTGCTGCAGCTTCTGCCTCCAACACAGCCAGAGAGCTGCCAAACAAGCGGCCTTCTGGCTAGTAAAACCCCTTGCTGACCACTCAGGCCGCCCTGCGAAAGTGGGGGGCGCGTACAAGGATGAGAGCCGGTCGTGAGGGGTAAAGTGTGGGAGGAGGTGATCGAGAGGACGTGACGGCTGGTTGACTCTCGAGCTGCACCTGGGCTGTCAGAGGCTCCTCACCCCCTCCCGGTCCTTGCGATGTGTGTTCTAGAAGCTTCCCTTCCCTGGGCTGCCAGCCTTGAGAGAGTGAGGTGTTGCTGAGACCATCTGGATGGGACTGGTGGCTGAACCCAGTTAAGGCCTCGCACACACTTGTAAGATTCTGGTGGGCACGTGTGGAGCGCTACAAGCCTCGTAAGTGAGTTCCCTCGCTTCTTAAAGCTGCCACCTGCCAATCGGGAATGATCTGCCTCTTCCTTCGATCTCTCCTGGGTCGGTTTCAGATTTCACCTGAGAATCAACCCAGGTTGCAGGCCAGCAGCGGGGAAAGGGGAATTAGCCAACTCCACGCCCTCTGGCCCTGGGTCTTACATAAGAGAAGAAAAAAATGGCTAAGAAATTCTTCTGAGTAAGGGCTCTAAGTATGCCTTCAAGTCACAGCCCATCAGCACCCCCCCAAAACGTGGAGATTTAGTTATGAAATTACAGAATGTTCTCCACAACCTTCCAAAATAGCACGCACCAGGCCCAGATGGTTTCACTGGTGGATTCAACCAAAATTTTGAGGAAGAAATGACCCCAGTTCTCTAGAATCTCTTCCGGAAAACCGAAGCAGAGGCCAAATACTTCCTAGCACTTTGAGGCCAGCACTACCCTACTGCTGAGACCAGACGAAGACATTACGAGAAAGGGAAACGAACACTGCGCTCTCATGAACACAGACGCGAAAAAATCCTCCTTGCGAGATGAACAGATCAAATCTGTGAACACACACCCCAGCCAAGTGGGATGTGATCCAGGTGTGCAAGGCTGGTTCAAACACGCTAAAAAGATTAATTCATGTAATGCATTGCATCATCCGGCTAAAGGAGACAGATCACGTGATCATATCAATAGCCGTGCAGAGAAAGCAGCTGACAAAACCGAACACCCACTCATAATTAGCATAGAGGGGGATTAGCATAGAGGGCAATTTCCTCAGTGAGATAAAGACCATCCATTCTCCGCTCAATTTTCTGTAAATTTATAAGTGCCCTTAAGATTAAAATCTGTTCAATTAAAAAATACTATTTAAAAAATAATAAAATTATATATATATTCAAAAATAAATAAATAAATAAATAAATAAATAAATAAATAAATAAATAAATAAAGTGGTTTATCAGTGATTTCTGCATCTGGTACTAAATGCAAAAAATTTAGAGAAAGGAGTCTACTTCCCACCCCAGTCCCCAGCCACCAAACATTCCTCTCCAGAAGCAGCTGCCTTAGCAGATTCTCTGTCTTCTAGAGATATTCTTTGCATATACAAGCGTATCTATCCTTAAAATGCAAACACACACACACACACACACGTTTGCACCTGCTTTTCCCCATAACAATGCACCTTGGGGTTTTTTCCTTGACAGCCAGGTTCTCTGAAAGTAAAGCCCTACAGGAAAGGATGCGAAGGGCTTTTTTCCCAATGGTCTCCATGATGGGTCTCAAGTACCGTTTCAGAGGGTGTGAATCTTCTGGATGGTAGGAACTCTGGGGAGCTCGTTTATTTTACTGTCTGTTAGGGCCTGAGTTGTGTCCCCCCCGCCCCGATTTAAGTGTTGGAGTCCTAACCCCCTGCACCCAGAACAGACTGTAGTTGGAGATTGGGCCTTTAATGAGGTAATTAAGGAAAATGAAGTCACATGGATGGGCCCTAATCCAACACAACTGGTGTCCTTAAAAGAAGAAATGAAGACACAGACACAGAGAAAAGACCACGTGAGGACACAGGATCATCCTTCCTGGGTCTCTCTCCACGAGTTAGTCCCGTCCCTCTGCCACCCAGCTTCCCAAGTGTCGTCATCATCTCCTTTCCCATTATTTCTGAGGATTTATCCCTTTAAAAACATCCTCTCTGTATCGTTTCGGTCATATTTTGGGAAAAGGTGGAGGTGGCTCTTGTTAAAAGACACAAATCCAGCTGCGTGAATGTAAAGACCTGACTGGCTTCCTTGAACAATGCCTGGGGCAGCGCGCCACTTTGTAAACAGAAAGGTGCTCTGAGCAACTGTGCAAACGGGAGGACTTTCCAGGCAGAAACTGGGGAGCGGGAGCACGAGAAAGGTGTTCGCACAACAAAAGGCTTGTTTCAGGCGAGGACACCTGGCTTTGGGGGAAGGGCGCAGGGGTCTGACCTCCCTAGGGCTTGATCAGGAAATTCCAGAGGGTTTCAGGTCAGGTTCCTGGGAGGGGCTGAGCCTGCAATTAAGTCTTGGTTTGCTGTCTTGGCGGCCTGTTGTTCTTTTCCTCAGTACTCGTCACTACAGTCGGCCACCAGACAATGAGGGTAATGACAGCAGTGTTGGTGCAGGATGGGGCTGTGCAGGACGGGCTTCTCATACGATGGTGGCCCCATAAGAGCCGAAACGTTCCTATAGCCCGGTGATGCTGCAGACGTTACAGAAATCTTCAGGGCTGCTGCCCTGGGTGTGGATGGGGTCAGCTGAGAAGCTCCTTGAGGTGGTGGTTCTGAGACAACATCCCCTGCAAAATTCTTCATCTTTTAGCAGGAAATGAAGTGGGCCATCTCTGGCAGAGTTAATCTTTTCAGTAAACCTCGTTTTCTTCTTTTCTTAGAGAAAAAGGGCCTCTCCCTCAAATCCTGATAATTGCCCAAAGCTGGAGCCTGAGAGCCTCTGACTGTTGATAAGGATCATCAGCCCATTGTTCGCAGAAACGGTGCTAAGTCTGACAGTCCCTTAGAGTCGGAGAGGGGAGGGGACTTTAGGTCAAAGATCCTTTTTTTAACTCTTTAGGAAATATATTAAGCAAGCCTGTTTCCCTTTACTCACTTAATGGGCAAATCAATAGTAGAAATGAGTAGATATGTGATTTAAATAAGTTTGTATCTTTTCCTTGTCTAGGGACTGAGGTGGCACTTCGGCAGGAAACGTAAGACCCCACTCTGACCGAGGCAGAAAGGGAAAGAGCTCCAGGAAACCCTACAGGCAGGGGCTGTGGGGGCATTCTCAGCAGGAAGCAGATATGGAGAAGAGACCTCCCAGGCCTCAGCATCCACGCTAATTATAAGGGGTCCATGCCCTTAGAAAAGAGGTAGGCAGGGAAGCTAGGGGGTTTGGGTCTGCCTGCAAAGGCACTGAGGTCATTCTATCCTAGAAGGGGTCTGCCCTAATCTGCTCACGATTAAGCAAGCCAGGAGGCATTTTTTAACTCTCACGAGAAACAAGTTGGCAGAGAATTAGGTACCAGATTAAGCCAGTCACTCGCACCTGAGCAATGAAGGCCCCAACGACCTTCAACTCACCTGAGCCTCATTACACATAACATGATGCCTGTGCCCCGAAGCTCATTAATGTCATGATAACAGACCGAATTCTGGGAACAGACATGCACAGAAGGCAAAACGATGCATCGCTGAGTCCTGTCCATCTTAGCTGTCAATCGAGGAAGCCCATCCTCTGAAGAAAGTAACCACCCACAGCAGATGGGGATGAAAACCCCAAAGCTTCGTTGCCAGGCCGTTGGAGCCACGCTTCTCTGGCTCAGATCCGCGTCCACGCCTGGAAGTGGACTTTCCCTTCCAATAAAACGTTGCTTTTCTACTGCATTTCGGTGTCTCGCTCAATTCTTTGTTCGAGACATCAAAAACCTGGACAAGGTGCCGGGAGAGGACCCCACTCTCCGGTCACAGTTCCTGGGGAGCTGGCTAAGGAGGAGTGGATGGAAATAGGAACATGTAGCTGAGGAAGAAGCAAGAGGAAGAATGAGAAGAAAAGGAACCCCCGAGAAAGCTCCCAGAGAAAGGCTTAGCAGGAGCGTTTGCAGACCTCAGGAAGCTGTTTTGGGTTTGAAAACACGGACCCAAGGCTGGAAGGTGTTCGGTAGCCGAGGAGTGACAAAGAGATGAAGGCATTGTCGTCACAAGAGGTGACAGTGCCGTGCGTGTTACTGTCCCTGAATGTTACCCTCAGTGGGACAGGACGTGAAGGTGGGCCACGCTGACCTTGATGATCCTGACCCTGTCGGCCGAGGCTAATAGCTTGTGTTTGTGTCTTAATTTTTAACAACAACAAAAAAACCTTAAAAAGTAAATCAATAAGTTCATTAAAATAGAAAAAAGCTTCTAGAATAAGGATGTAAAGAAAGAAACATTGTTTGTACTGGTTTCCAATGCGTTCGTTTTAAGCCGTTAATCACAAAAGAGCCAAAACGGTAAGAAAATTAAGTTTATAATGTGACAGCTTGGTGGCAGCTCGGGTCCCTTCATTACGGAAGACAAATATTTTTTCTGCATGCCTGAGTGGACAGCGTTTACCAAGTCTGCGGCGGCCAGCAGTGGTGTCCCAGCCTCCGGGCACTCACCCTCCCCACTGACCCCCGAGGGTGACTTCCAGCCCTGCCCGCAACATGCCCGGGAGGGGCCCCGTGAGCGTGAACCGTTTTCGCTCTCACATCGCCCTTTTCCTGTACCTTTTCTGTGTTTAGATATCTTTAGGGACACAAATGCTTACTGGGTCACAGTCGTCTCCAGCCTTCTGTACGTCCAGCAACGTGGCAGACGGGTTTGAGGCCTAGGAGCAAAGGCCAGTGCTAGTCCCAGACGGCCTGGGTGAGCAGTGGCCGTGCCATCCAGGGCTGTGTAAGCGGGCACCGGGATGCTCCCCGAACAACAAAATCACCCCAGGATGCATTTTTTTAGCGCTGTTCTGTCCTAAGCCCTGAGATCCTCTGGGCGGGGAGGCTGAGCCTGGGTTTGTGTTCCAGCTCTGCCTCCAGGTATGGGCATGGTGGCGGGTCATCCTCCATGTTCCCGGGACCCAGGGCCCTGGCTGTCTGCCCTCGCTGGCCCTTCCCCAGCCCCACGTGGCCCTGGTTACATGACAGGGACCTGGTTTCCTTTCTCCTCTCCTGGCCCAAAGGCCAAGGGCTTCCGGAGGGCAGGCCCAGGTTTGATTGAAGCCCACGGCCTAGAAGATACTAGATGCTCGGACAGTGTTTGATGAATGAATGAATGAATGAATGAATGAAAGGCTTCTCCGAGAGAGTCAGCTGAAAGGGCCTTTCCATGAATACGTGCTTTGGTTTCTATCTCCTTTTGTCTCTAAGAAGGAGACACTGAACCACACTCCCACCTGAAATGACGAGGGCCTAGCTTCCTCGGACCTGCAGTCGGCTCCAGGAGGCAGGTGAGTTGGAGGTTCGTGTCCCCATTCTCCAAACGAAGAGCCCATCACGGAGGGTTGATGTGACCCCCTCAGGCCGGTGGCTTTTCGGCATCTCCCTCCCCACGCTGGCTCCTCCCGTGGACAGAGGCGGAGGCCTTGTCCAAGTCGGCAAATGTCAGGCGAAGCTGAAATCTGATCAACTGCAAAGAAGGGAGTGATCCTCCCTGCTCCATCGCTGAGTCCTGAGGCATGAAAGGCATTTGTCTATACGGGGTCAGGGTCTGGGCAGCCAGGGCGTGCCAGCAGAGGGCACAGCCCATCCCTGGCCATCCTGGCCTGCTCAGGGAAGGACGGTGAGTGGTTTCGATGTGTTTGTTGCATCTGGGGTGTGACTCCTCTGCGGGACGTCCAGGTAGAGCTGCGTGGGAGGCACCTGTGAACCTGGAGGTCGGCAGAGCTGGCTGCGTGGCAACGGGGGCTGGTGGACATGATTGCCCCGGGAATGGTGACAGGGAGAAGCCAGGACAGAGCCCCAGGGTATAACAACATTCCTGGACTGGCCAGGGCAGGAGCGGGTGGGGTCTAGGAGGACGGAGAAGGGGAGAAGAGACAGAAGCATTTAGGTTTGAATGCAAAAGGGAGGCCAGGGCCGCCAGGAGCCGGAGGGTGAGGAGCTGGGATTTTGTGGTGTTTGTTTGTTTGTTTGTTTGTTTGTTTGTTTGTTCGTAAGCTGGGAGACCTCTCAGCACTGACTGACAGCAATCCCCCTTTTCCACAACTCGCTTTTCGCAATTTCAGTCACACGCAGCCAACCACGGCCTGAAACTACTAAATGGAAAATTCTGGAAGAAACCGATTATAAGTTTTAAGCCGGGCACCATTGGGAGTGTTCTGAGGAAACCACACGCCTTCCCTCTCACTCCCTCCCGGGCGTGAATCATCCCTCGTCCTGCCCGCCCGCCCTCTGAGTCAGTCCCGGCGCGGATATCAGAGAGAAACCACATTCTCATCCTTTTATCACAGTAGATTGTCACCAGCTTCTCTTTTGTTCTCGGCAATTGTCGCTAATCTCTCATTGGCCCAATTTATAAATTGCACGTTACCGCAGGTGCGTATGCACAGGAAAAAGCAATCCACATGGGACTCGGGACTATCCGAGGTTTCAGGCATCCACGGGGGTCTCGGAAGCTACGCCCCGCGGGTAAGGGGGGGCAGCCGTAACCAGGAATTTTTCATCGCCAGGGTCGGCAACCCAATGCGTATTCACTTGGACACAAAGAGGATTCCTTGGCCGGCGGATCCTCATGGAGGACTTCGAACTGTAGGGGAGGAAGAGCTTTCTGCTACTCCCTCAGGCTCTGTGTCTGGCCTGAGAATGAAGCTGCCATGAGACGGGTGAAGGGGTGACAGGCACACGTGCTCGCTACAGTATTTGCACACGTATGCGGGGTCTTCAAAAGAAAAACGAGGACCCCAAGAAGCCAAAAGCGTGGGTACTGTTTTTAAACAAAGAACACCACGTTGTGAGAAAGTGACGAGATGAAGGGCCTTCGCCAAGGGCCAGTAAGTTGTGGGGCTGCAGAGGAGGAAATAAGGGGGGACACTGACGGGAAGCAGAGGGTGTTTTGCAGGTTTGCATGCACAGATGCGTTTAGGCCTCGACCCCCAGTCTCTGGTGACAAGGACGTTCTCTTCCCGGTGCAGGGAGGGCCCCTTTCCCAAGGGACATCCTCTGTCCTGCTTTTAGGTAGAAACGGGAAAACAGAACCCTTCCTGCCCCCCTGCTGCTCGGCTGCATCTGCTCAAACTAATCGCTCATCAAAGCGGCACATTGTGGGGAGGCACGGTCTGAACCCCTTCAAAACCAAATCTTGGGGAGGGCAGAAACACCCCCGATGTGGGGCTCAAATGCCCTCCCCCACCCTTTATCGCAGAGAGTGGGGACTTCTCCCCGGAGACCACTTTCTCCCAACGGTCAGAAATGGCACCGCGAAGGCATCCAAGTGCCACCTGTAACATTTTCCACCTCCGGGAGGCATTAGGTTCCCTTAGTCACTTCCAGTTTGCAAAGTCCTGGCTCTGGGCTCTGATTGGTCCGCCTGCCCACACCCCACCCCCACCCAGAAGACAGCCCATCAGCTGGGCTCCGGTCAAGGCTCCAGGCCATGCCACGAGGGCCTCGACACTGGCTCCCTGTTCACACCTCCCGCCCAGCGCTCCCATGATTTAGACGCTCTCAGTGGCTGATGGGTGTCGTCTGGTGTCGCAGGAAATCGAAAAACTGAGGGCCTGGGACAGGGAAACACAGACTGGGCTGGGGGCCGAGTACCCACCATCCCTGGCCTCTCTGCTGACCTCTCAGAGGAGAGACACTTTATCGTTCAATCAAGTCACTGCCTTCAGGGGGCTCTGCCCCTGCATGCTGGGCCTGCCTCCTCTCATCCCCGCTGCTGGGGTCCCCAGGGGATCAGAGAAACCCCCCAGAGCCTGGAGCCGGAAGCCCCTGGTGGGGGGGGGGTGAGGGAGGCCTTTGGAGCCAGGCTCAGGCTCAGCCCCCGGGACAGCAGGCAGACCAGCTCGGCCTCCCCACCTGGGGGGCCTCTGTTCTTTCTGTTGTTTGGCCTTTGCCCCCAGTTTTCTAGGAAATTGCTTTGGGGGGGACTCCAGCTGGTTGGTCTCAGTGCCACACATCCATTTGCATGACTCTTAGGCCTGGGAGCCTCCCTGGAGACTGGGACTGGAGAGTGAGAGGGAAGCAGGGAGTTGGAGATGGGTGGGGGCAGGGTGAGAGTGGAGGAGAGAGACGTGGGGGCAGAAAGAGGATGAAATAGCAAGAAAGAAGCCCAGAGAGAGGACCAGAGAGAGACAGGAGCGGGTGGGAAAGAGTCAGGAGTAGGGACAGAAACCCGGTGGAGGGAGGGAGAGGAGACCTTGGGAGGGAGCCCCAGGCCGCTGCACCCTGACCCCAACATGCCCTCACTCCACCCCAGGCACCTGAGGTCAGCCTCAGCTGCAAGCAGCCAGCCCCCTTCGGCTCCCAGATCCCAGAGGAAGGGATCGAGCCTCCTGGGGATCTGGGGGCCAGGCTCCCAGGCAGCTGCCACCCCATGGGAGCACACGAGCGCCAAGTGGGCACACTGTGTCACCGGGCTCGGCCAGGCCACACACCATGTGAGCCGCGACTGCATTGGCCACTGGCCCTGGGCTCCCTCTGTGTGACCAGAGGCTGCCGAGGGCAGGGCTTTGGCCACAGGACCAGGCGCGTTGTCAGTACCAGCCCGGGGCATCCGCGTTGGCAGACCCACTCGCTCATTCGATGTGTCCTCACTGAGCATCCTCCGAGAGGCCCTGCGCTGCCTGCTGGGGACTAGGCCATACCAGAGGCTGGCAGCTTAGTGCGGGGGACAGGCCAACCAGTCCAGGGGCCACAGGAGTCCAGAGGACGTGTCTGACCCAGTGAGGCAAGTCACAGGAGGCTATCTGGTGAGATGAAAAGAGAAAAAGTTGCCAGAAAGGGCGTCTCAGGCAGAAAAACAGTCTGAGCAAAGGCCTGGAGGCAGGAAACACCATGGTACGCGTGGGGAGCACCTGCTGGTTGGAATTCTCAAACCGGGGGACCCACAGAGGGCAGAACCAGGCCCAGAGCGGGGGCAGGTGTCGTGGAGAGGGGGTGTGAGTGTGGAGGGCACTCTCAGCAGTCGTGAAGGGACAGGTCCAGCCTGGCAGAGCCCGAGCTGAGAGAAGGGAACGGAAAAGGAAGGCATTTCCTTGAGGGCAGATGATGTCTCCCCTCTGGGAGACGAAGCCTTGGGCCATGTGGAATGGAAGAAGGTCAGCCTGCGACTCGCACAGGAAGCCGAGGTCCCCAGTGGGAACTCGAGTGCCAGGTTCCTGTGTGGATGAAAAAGGGGTGCTGTAATAGGTGGTGAATCCCTCACCGGGCAGGTCATGGGGCCAGGCACCCCCCAGCATATAACTTTATTTTTTTATTATTATTATTTTTTACCAAAAGGTGGATCTTTGCCTTAAGCAAGTCCGCCCACTGGGTCTGAGCATCTTCCAGAACCTACCTTGGAAATGGCCCCTTCCAGGCTCCTCCTCCTAAGATGTCACCAGCCTCAAGAGAGCAGAGAACCTCAACTCTCCCGTCATAGAGTCCCCCCCCCCCCGCCGCCTGGCTTTCCCCCACCTCCACGTCATCTTCCTTACGCTCCTCCTGAATTTTAAATGAAACCGGGAAACTGTCCAAGAACGTAGGAACTTACAGCTCACACGTGGACATAGGCCCCTGTGGGTGAGAGTCGGCTGACATCAAACACGCCCGACCCCACCCCAAGGACCACAGGTCGCCAGTATCCGACGGGCAGCGACCTCGCAGGGCTATCTGACCATAAATTCCTAACTGGGCAGTCACCACCGGGGAGTCAGTGTCGCCCAGGCCTCTAACTGCCTTAGTTAAAGGCTTATCTTTGCCTTACCGAGTCCTGTCCTGGTATCTGTGCCTCCAGGTGAACACACCTTTGGAATAACCAGGCTCAGGGAGCGGCCTCCTGTGTCGTCCACTCCCGGCCTGGCTTTCTCCCACCCCCATCATCTTCCTTGGGTCTCCTCCTCAATTCCAGATATTGAAAAGCAACTGCAAAGCCGTCATTCTTCAGAGCATCCGAGAGCCTGCTTCCTGGCGGTTGGTGTCACCTTCTCGGGCTCACATTTTGGGGGCCCAGGTACGCTCTTGTAAAAATTCTCTGCAGGTTTGGACATTCCTACGTCAATGAGAGACAGAATGTAAAATACTAACCAAGTTTCAAAGGTTTGGAAACATCGAAGATGGAATAAAAACAGTGAGCGGGGAACCAGGGATCACCAGACGTGGCCAGGCTGACTTAAACAGAGTTTGCACCTATTGAAAAGATAGTTTTTTAAAGGAAATGCTCAGTGGGGAGTTTGAACAGCAGGGCGGGCGTGATGAAGAACGAGCTAGGAGATAGACAGGAAGAAATGACTCGCGATGTAATGAGGGGGGCAAGGAGACAGAAGACGGGATGAGCAGAGTCTACCCCGAGCCCCAAAAGGCAGCGGTTGGAGGAGAGAATGAAAAAATAGCTGAGAATTTTCCAGAAATGGTGCAAGTCATGAATCCACAAGTATAGGAAATCACACCATAAATGGAGCAGGATAAAGAAAAATAATCTAAACCTGGGTCAGACACCCCCTCTGGGTCCCTGCAGACGCCATGCTGCCCCCCGATCACAGCCAGCTCCTCTGGCCTCGTGGCCTGGCACCATGCAGGGTCGGGACTTGCAGCGAGGGGCCGCTTTGCTGCTCCCCCAGGCCCTGTCCTTTTCTGGGAGCTACTTGTCTAGCCCCCTCAGCCTTGTAGGCCAGGCGGCTCGCCCCTAGGCTCCCCACGCCGAGCAGGGGTGGCCCTGCGACACTGCCCAGTCCTCGGCCCAGCTGCGGCCGCTCCCACGGCCTACCCGTCCTCAGCCTCTGCTGATCCCCGGTGGAAATGCCCAGGTCCCTAGGCCTCCCTGGCTCTTAGCTTTCATCTCTCCAAGATGGAATTAGGCTCCGGCCCCGCCTGTGGGAGGGGTTATGTGAGGACAATCCCAGGGCAGCCGCAGGGAGCGGCCCACCCCGAGGGAAGTGTCCAGTCCTTGGAGGGGAGGAAGGAGGCATGCTGAACCTCCTGGGAGTTTAAAATGACTTTTCCTGCCCCGAGGTCTTGAATGGGTTGGCCTGTGTCCCCTGGCCCTCCTCGGCCCTGCCCTCCTCCTGGGAATGTGGCTGAATCACTTCACCTCCTGGAAGCAGAAAGAAGCATCGTTGCTGCCACCCAGAGCGTTCCGGGTGTGGCAGAAGCTCCCGGCTCAGGGAAGGAGCTCAGTGCCTCGTAAACCTTGTATTTTTTATTTTTCCTCCTTGGTGCTGTTTTTGAGACCGAATAGGGTCACCCCGTAGTGCTCAGATGCTGAGTGATAGCACGTGGGGGGCGGCCTGCAGAGCTGCACGGTCATCTCCGGGGCGCCCACGGGCAGGGACCGACAGGAGGGGAGCACCCTGAGCACCCCGTTCCTGCCCACAAACCATCCATCTTCTCCTCTCTCTGCGGCTCCTCCTCTCATCACCAGTCCAAAGTGCGCCCGACACGTCCGGAGACCAGAACGCCAAACGTCAGAATCGGGAGTAAGGAAAGGGTGATGGACGAAGAAGGCACCGACTGAGAGGATGGGGGCCCCCTGGTGTGGCACACGCATCTGAAGAAAGTGGAGTTCGGGTTTATGTCCAGGGAAGAGGACCTGGGAGGGGCCGGCGGTGGCTGAGCACCCAGACAGCTGGGCGCCGGCAGGAGCCCGGGGAGGAGAGGGCCGGTTGCTGTGAGTCTAGCCACGAGGCTCCTGCAAATCTTTGATCAACAATACACACTCGTCCTGCTTCCTCACGCCGCCAGCCAGTTCCTGCAGGGACTGGCACGTCTGTGTGCCAGGCTGAGCAGAAGCTGTTAGCCTGAAGGCCACGGGGACGAGGTGGAGTCAGAGAGGCCAGCATTTCGCTCTGTTCCACTGTTCGGGGATGACAGGTGTGTCCCCAGTATGTCCCATCTCACTGGTCAGTAGGTGCCCCACTGGCCCTGTCAAAGGCGGGCACAGACCTAGCCCGGCCTCTCGTGGGCACCCTCAGGGCCCTGCTCGAGATTTAAGGCTCAAAGGCGCAAGGCCAGGTGCCACCCAGGACCAGTGGCCTCAGCCGGGTGCCCTGAGGGTAGGTCCAGCCTCCCCAGCAGCTGGTATCCTGTGAGCTCTGACTCCGGCCATTTATTTCTGGCTCTGGGCCACGGAGCTCCTGGGAGGGCTGGCCTGGCTCCAAGGCCTCTTTGCATCACACAGGTGGGTCTCCAGGAAGCAGAGCTAGACCCAGGCACGGGGAGGGAGCATGACGACATGTCGCTTTGCCCTCGCCACGGCCTCCCAAGCTGGGCCTGGGCCGATCGCCTTCACTTTGCAGGTGGGGAACGAAGGCCTGGCTGCAGCCAGCACGGGGCGGGCAGCAGAGCTGGGCAGGGCTCTGGGGCTGGGTGCCAGGACTCCAGGGCTCTGTGATGGAGCCAAGAGCCAGGCCTTTCTTCTTGACTCCAGGTTGTGCGGTGGGAACCAGACCCCGCAGGACTGGGCGAGGCCCCCACGGCCACTTCACGTGGAAAACTTCCTGGGTGAGTTTCCTCCCTCGGAGTGGAGAACCCCCCATGGTCGTCTCCGGCTCTCGTCGACTCCCCGGTCCACACTGCTTTGACCTGGTATTTGAAGTAAAACCGAACAACCAGGACACAGGAATAGTCCACTGACCGACTCAGAATGGTTCCACGGAAAAGGAGGCCGAACGGCGGCGCTGCCCAGGGCGGTGTCAACCCTTTGGGAACCAAGAGAGGGCTTTATCCCTGAACCCCCAACTCATGTGGGAGGGTGACAAGCATCTCTGCACTCTCAAGGCGGCACTGAGAGGCCAGCCCTCTGCCCTGACTGTTCCCGAGAGGAGGCGCAGAAATGCCAGAGCCCTCGGGCCCTCGAGGCCAGAGGAGGAAGGCAAGGAAGAGGCTGGAGGCCATGGCAGGCCCCCGCTCCCCACCCCGCGCTGTTGTCTGCTCTGGGCAGGCCTGGGCTGGTACCACTCAGATGCCCATCCTCCCGGAGACTGGGGCTGCTCGTGGGCAAACGAGGAAGGATGCTCATCCTTCCCTCCCAGGCCCCGGGCGGAGCGCTGGTGACCTGGGGGCCTGTGCGGGGATGATGTGGGGAAGGAGGTGGGGGCAGGGGGGCTCCTGTCGGCCACCAGGGCCTGCGGTTCCGCATCCCCACCATGGCCTCCCCCACGGCCCTCCCAGGCCATCTGCCCGGCTGTCCGTCCACCCAGCTTCGGTCCTAACCAAATTACCCGGGCATCTGGCTCCAGTCCCGGCCGGTTCCCCCCGCGGCCCCGCCCCCTCCAGACGGACCAGGTCAGCGGATGAAGTTCCAGTGACGTGTCCAGGAGCCAGGCCTGGCTTCTCCTGGTCATGGGGGGGGGGGTTTCTGAACGTCAAAGAGGCCGACTCTGGCTGTTCCCAGCGCGTTCCAGGGCGACGCTCACCTCCTCCCGGAAGCCCCGGGAATGTCTCAGTTTCAGCCTCCTCTGAGTATTCAGTCCTTTGGGTTCGGAGCTCCCAGGGTCCCAGGGACAGTGGTTTGGGGTCACAAGCCCCTTTCTGGTCGCAGAGTGCTCTGAAACTGTAAAGTCACCCCAAACACGCAGGCTCGTCACCATCGTCCCCGTTCACAACGGCCCTGGCGCGGGATCCGTCTGGATTGAAGTCCGGGCTCTGCCGAGTGCCCGCTGTGGGCACGTCCCCGGGCTCGAGCTTGCCTCCTCCCAGCAGAATGGCGGTGACAGTGGCCGCGGTCAGCGTGAGCTACAGACAGGGAGGTGGCCATCGGGCCAGGGCTCCGTGGATGCGCTGGTTTCAGCGCCGGCTTCGTCCCCGCGCGTCAACCCCGTCCCTTCGCGGCCCTTCAGTCGTGAGCAAGTTCTTAAGAAAACTCACAGTTGTGGAAACAAGAGGAAAAAAACGAGAGGTCAACAGCTCACAGCGGTGACGACGCGTCCTCGCTAAACGGCGTGGAGGGGGCCGGGGGTCGCCCCCGGGACGTGAGTGAAGGTCAGTCCCACCCCCCACACCGTACAACTCTCCCGCTGGGCTGAGAATGAAAACGAAAAAGGGAAAACCAGGAAACTTCCAGAAGCAAACATAAGCAGCTCTGGGTCATGCCACCGAGGAAACGAGAATTTGAAGTGTGATGCCGCGTCCTGGCCCGATACTGCCACCGGCAGAGCTGGAGCGGGCGGACGGACACCACTCACTGCTGGTGAGGATGTGGGGCGACGGGGACACCCGTGCGCCTGGTGCAGGTGTGAGCGTGCCCGGCCTCTGACACCCACCCTACGACCCAGCTCTTCCACCCGAGGGACAGACAACAGCAAACGTGCAGGGGTCCCCCCCAGTCGTGTGCCTGGACGTTTCCAGCAGCTTCGTTCAGAGGAACCCCCCGACCAGACACCCCCCAGAAGAGGACACAGAGGAGGACAGAGGCGTCAAGGGTGGCGGATTTACCCCGCGGAGCAGCATACGCCCCCGAGAACGAGCAGAGCATCACCCCACGACGACCGTGTGGCCGAAGCCCCCAGCACGATGGCGAGTGGGACAAGCCAGACGCACTCACGTCCAGAGGCAGGCGGCGCGGCCTGGGGTTTGAGGGCCCTCGAGATGGGAGGGGACGGGGGAAGGGGCCCAAGGGGACTTTCCGGTGCTGTGGCAGGGCGGTGTCAGCCGTGGAAATTCATCCCTCTGTGCGCATTTTGTCGTCATGGGATATTTTAATTAAAAAACTTCCTTTTAAAAGTAAAAAATACAGAAAACCAGAAAGGGACGGTAGCACGGAAAGAGCAGCCCCGTAGCCTGGGCCTGGGAGGAAGCCGAAACGATCGGCAGTTTTTCCTGCGTCCATCCTCCTTGACCTGGTTTGAGGGGCACCTTAAGCCGTAGCTGAGTTGCTCCCCGACTCTGCATTTCTACAGAAAACCCTGCGGGCCCCTGGGGTTGACTGTGGCCCGTGATGGTCAGCTTGGCTGGGCTGTCCACTCCCTCCAGTGCCGCTGTGAAGGTGTTTGGCGGGTATGGTTGGCATCTGTGACCAGCTGACTGAAGGTGAAGGAGATTGTCCTGGGTGATGTGGTGGGCCTGACCCTGCTGAAGAGCCAAACTGGGGTCCGCTGTGGACAGCGCCATCAGCTCCCGCCCCGGAGTCTCCTGCTCGCCCTTCCTGGAGTCCCACCCCCTCCCTCCCCAGCAGCCGACACCTGAGGCAGAGGGGGCCCCTCTGGCTGTTCCGGTCCAATCCGGGCTCAGGACCTGGGGACATTGCCCCAGGAGACGCCTGCAGTGTGGCCCCAGGCTCTCTCCATGACCTATCGACCCCCGGACCGGGGATGTGTCTCCTGAGCGCGCTGGCGGCATGAGGCTCTGGAGAGGGTTTTTTGGGTTCTGCCGGGGCTTTAGGTCCGGCTGCAAATGAGTCGCGGAGCAACCCTCGGCCTGGGAGACGGGAGAGAGCACGCCGCGGAGCCGGGCGGCAGGGTGCCCACGTCGCAGCTGTGGCTAACGAGCAAGTCCGCGACGGTCGGCGCCCCCTCTCCTCGCTCAGGAGTCTGGGTGCGAACGCCCCCTCGGACCCTCGCGGGCGGGATGGAACGAGGTGCTGAAACCCTGCCTGGCCCGTGCGGAAAGGCTCTGCTGAATGGGAGCGCAAATTATGGTCATTTTGCTTGTCACAGGGAATGTTGGAGAAAGAGCCAGGCTGGCGGCCGCTGAGCCGTCTGCATCGCACGTCTCTGCCTTCCAGAGTCTTCGCAGCTTGTCTTCTGATGAAAGTCGTGACGTTTGGCTATAAAACAGCTTCGTGCTGAACGAAACCCTGGTAAGAAACCTCATGTTGGCCAGTCATTTGGAATCGGAGAAACGGCTTTTCCTGGAACTAACAGTGTCAGGGGAAACAGGTCACGTCTCAGATTTCCGAAGCGATCCTGCGGGCGTGAACCCGCGGGCAGAGGAATTCGGCCTCCGGTTGTGGGCTGCCATTGGTTTTATTCCCGGTTGTTCCTGTCTTTCACCAGCAAAGTTAGGGGAGGGATGCACTATTGACCCCCAACAGGTCCTTGTGAGGAAGGGGAAGGGTGAACCTCTGTCGCCACAAGGACACTGCACGATGCATTGATGCTCCCTCAACGGTGACAGCGACGTGGCTTTTCCTCTCTGTATTGAAACAACTGGGCAGTTAGTAAACACACACACACTCACACACACACACTCACACTCACACACACTCACACACACACTCACACCCCATCTCCCCTCCTGAACTCGGGTTTTCAGCGATAGACACAGCAAAGTCACCAAACATGGCTGCCTCAGAAAACTGGACAAAAACAGCGCTCCGTGCAAGTTTGCCTCGAGGACGGCCTCATCTCACACTCCTCACTGGGCCGCCGCGGGGGTCCCACCCCAGGCACCCCTCTTCTTCAGTAAGGGCTCGCCTCTGCCGTAAGCAGGCCCCGGCCTTTGTTTCTGGCCCCCAGGTGAAGTCGCCTGTGCCACAGGTGGAACCACCTTCGAGAGGGCACGTGAGCGCGTTAAGCCACCTGCGAGCCATTCCCTGCCTTGCCTTCTCCTCCACGTCATCTGGATGGGTCTCTCCTTCGTGCCGAAGGCACACAAAAGCTGCCAGCGACTGTTCCCCAGAAGCAGGAGGGTCCTAGCTTCCTGGCGACTGTGGGCGGTCTGGCCTCCAGCAAACCCTTAACACTCGCTACGGGTTTGGCTGTTCCTCCCGCAGCAAAGCACACCGCCTGGAGGGAGGCCAGAGCTGCGACCCCCGCGCTTTGGCCGAGACGCTTACGGGCTCCTCGCGTGGTTCTCGCTCAGCGGTTCCACCTGAGAGGCAGCCTGTCTCTGTGACCTCCAGCGCTGCCTTTTGGTCGAGGAATCCTGCCCAGTGCACGTACTTTCTGGACGTGGGATCTGACGGTTCATCTTGGGCCTGTGCTCGTGTCCCAGAGCTGCCACAACAAGACACCACCGGCGAGGGTCTCAGACGGACACCTGCCGTCTCACAGTCTGGAGGCCACACAGCCAAGATCCAGGAGTCGGCAGGGCCGCTTCCTCCAGGGGCCTCCCTCCTCGGCTTGCTGGTGGCCCTCTTCTCCCTGTGTCCTTGCGTGGTCCTCCCTGCGGGTGTCTGCGTCCTAATCTCTTCTTATAAGACGGCCAGTCATAAATGGGCACAGCCACTATGGAAAGCTGTCTGGAGGTTTCTCAAAAAATTAAAAACCTTTGGACCCAGCAATTGCACTTCTGGGTATTTATCCAAGAATGAGTGAATGAACGAACGAATGAATGAATGAATGAATGAAGCAATCATTCATAACGATCTATGCACCCCTATGTTCATGGCAGCACAATGTACAACAGCCCAGTTATGGAAACAACCTAAATGCCCACCGGCAGACGATGGGATAAAGGATTACGGTTCATTACACACAATGGACTATTACTCAGCCATTAAAAAGAATAAAATCCTACCATTTGCACCGACATGGACGGACCTAGAGGTTATTATGCAGAGTGAAATAAGTTCAGACAGACAGATAAACACCACATGATTTCACTTATATGCAGACTCTAAGGAACAAAAAAAAACCCCAAACTAATCCACGAATATCAGTCACCTTGAAACAAGGCCAGGCCCACCCTAATGGCCTCATTTTAAATTACTAACCTCTTTGAAGACCCTATGTCCAAGTACAATTCCCTTCGGAGGGTCTAGGGGTTAGGACTCCAGCTGGTGGATTTTGGGGGGTGGACACAGTTCGGCCTCCTCGACATCAGTGTGACCTAGTTTTTCTTGCTAGAAGGAAGTGCTACGTGGTGTCTCCACGGCTTGACCATCTTCTCTGACTTTAGCGTCAGAATGAACCAATTTTGCGCTAAAAAAAAATATTTTCTGTTTATTCCAGAAGTAACTCTATGGGTTTACTTGGAGAAGCCATGGGGCCGTCTCTGAAAATGAGCTCCCACCACGCCCACCCTAACTGGCAGAGTTGCTCCGTCACTGCACTGGGAGCCGGGCCCAGGTGGATTCAAGAAAATCATCATCGACCCCGGGCGTCATCCTTCCAAGTGATTATCCCTCCCCTTTCCAGCTGCTCTGCGGAAGCACCTCACCTGCAGGTTTGCTGGCTCAGATCCTACAGATCCAATCTCCGCATTTGCACCCCTCTCCTGCTCCTGTTGTTGTGATTCAGCATCTCTCTGAGCAGTGGGATCGATATGTCTCGTTGCACCCCCACGTTATGCCTTAGGGCAGGGTCCCCAACCCCTGGGTTACAGACTGGCACCTGTTAGGAACCGGGCTGCACAGCAGGAGCTGAGCAGTGGGTAAGCGAGCGAGGCTTCGTCTGTATCTGCAGCCGCTCCCCAGCGCCAGCATCACCGCCTCAGCTCCGCTTCACGTCATCAGGCGTTGGATGCTCACAGGAGCACCTGACCCTGGTGCCGAAAAGGTTGGGGACCGCTGCCTTCTAAAGTCACTTTGAGCCATGTATTCTAGCTCTGATTTGGGGGAGATATAACGCAACACCATAGTAACAAAGAAAACGCAAATGTAGCACATGTGAACCCGAACAGGCAAACAACACGCAAACACCTCAGTGGAGGCAAAGTGGCGAGGATGGTCCCTGTTGTCACGTGCAACCCGCCAGGACACGAGGTCTAATGAGACCATGGGGAGGTTGGTTCCTCTGAGCCATCGTTCTCAAACTTGCATTGCACATTTGGTGAGATTTTTGTAAAAACATGGATTTTGGCTCATCTCCATCAGGGCAAACCCCCCCGGAGGACCCCTGGGTGGACGACTAGGTGTCTGCCCAGACCCGACGTGGGGGAAGCTGTGCTCTGGCGACGGGAGAAAAGATCTTGCAGGGTCTCCTCATGGGGTCTCCACCCGGGTCTTCTGCTCTCATGGGAAGACGGGCAGCGCCCCGAAAGAGAGGCTGCAAAGACAAAGCAGCGGGGTGAGCCCGGCCTTTGGCACCCAAAGACCCCGCCTGCCTCCGTGACCCCCAGGAGCCACCGACTGCATCCCTGAAGCGTGGCTTTGTTCTCAGGCAGCGGCCAGCTACCTCTCGCATCCTTTTCCTAAATTACTCTCATTGACAAGGGCAGCGAGGGACATGGGTGGCCTCCGGGTCTCTGATAAAGTCCGCAGTGTCCCAGGAATAGCTTCTTTCTAAAGTGCTGCCCCCGGCCACCTCCTGTCAGGCCTGATTGTCCGAGCGGCCCCCTCCTCCCCAGGCACGCTGCAAGGCTCGCTGCTGGAAGTCTCTCTGGTCTGAGAAAAATCACCAGCCTAGGCGACTCTCTCCCAACACTGGCGCGTCCCTTTTGAGGGCTGTTGGGCAGGACTTGGTGACTTTTGAATCTCCGTAGACCCCCATTTCTCCGCGGGGGCCTGTCGCCAGTGCACCCCTGAATCCTGTCACGCGGGAACATTTCGGTGGCTCATTCCTCACGGCGACTCTCAGGTCTCACCTCCAGGCACGTTATTCTGCCTCTGCGAGCCGGGATTGGTGGGGTGGGGCGTGGAGGTGAGGGCAGTGGCTGCCTTGCTGGGGACCGCAGGGTGGGCCGGAGTCCCCGGCCCTGGCATGTCTGCTGTTGACCTCTTTTCTGCTAGAGTCTGCCTCCAGACACAGCGTTCTCCTGGCTTAATTTTACCCCAGGACTCATCAGAAAGTTTCTTAACTTCCTTAGGCCGAGCGATTTCACACGGCACCGAGCCGGCGGGAGTATTTACGCAAAGCCCAGGAAGCCTGAACCTTGCGACAGGCCCTTGCGAGTGTCCCGAGGATGGAGCCACATGGCCATGTTTTTGCAAAACTTGAGACAGTGAGACAATTCCTACTGTAACCGGTTAAAACCACGGTTTTTTTTTTCCACCCAACCCCACCCACCCCATCCACATCCCTTTCTGGTGGGGGCACGGGCACTTTGGAAATCTCGCTAAAGGGAGCTCGAGCCAGGGTGCGTTTGGTTGGGCTGAGTGCCATACGTCCATGAATTTCGGGCTGGGTTCCCCTAAACACAGCCCCCAACCGGCATCCTAAGACTAGAGCTCTCCAGGCCCGGCCAGGAGGGTATTGGGGTGACGAGAGAGAAACACACAGTTTCAACAACGTGCAATGTTCAGTGTTCAACAAAGGCTGAAACCTACAGAGCCGGAGCTGGCGGCTGGAGCATCCTCCCAAAGGCTGGCCTTCTTCCTGACGGAGGAGGTCACACGTGCACGGAGAACGTGCTTCTCACCAACGCCCGGTCAGGGCTATAATAAAAAAATTCTAATCGCGCACGCTGGAGGAAAGGTGAAATTAGATTCTTTCAGGAAAAATTCTTGTCGCCATAAAAATAATTAATTTTTAAAAAATTTAAAAAATTAGGCAACCAAATAATATTACAAAATCATCATTTTATAAAAATGGCGATCAGAGGGTATACAGGGAGAAAAAAAAACAAAAAACCAAAAAAACAAAAAGCAAAGGATGAAAGTCAGGCTATTTATCAGATTTTTAAGCTTTATAATTTGTTGCGATTTCTTTGCTCTTAATATTTACTTTTATACCTAACTTTATATTCACTGTTTTGTATTTTTTTTCTCATAAAGAAGCATCGAAGTAGTCCGCTTACAGTCCAGCCGGCCTATCTCCTGAGGTCCAGGGGCGGTTCCCACCATTTCTTTGGAGATGGGGAGCATGTGGGACCCTCCAGGGTCACATGGGGTCTCTATTCAGCTCAATGACAGTCACAGGAAATGTTCGCTTTCGGCTCAGTGCCAAGGGCCTTGACTTACTCCACGGACCAGCTGGGTGCCACCCGGGAGGTAGGGAATGGTGAGGAGGCCCCGGAGTAGCAACCTGGCTCGGCCTGGCTGCGAGAGAGACTCTGACCTGCTTCCTGCGGGAGCCACGGGGCGGGCCCCTCCCCCACTTCCTGCAGCCCACCCTGGGGTGCCTCCCCGCGCCCGGCTTCCCTGTTGACAAGGGTAGATGGCTGCGGGCCTGCCCGCAGGGCTGTGGGCGAGGATGAATGAATCAACAACAGCCGGCGCCCGGCGAGCTCCGCACAAGGCAAACACAAAGAACTAGGAACGTGCTAGGCTCTCGCTACCTGCTCTCCAGAGAGACCGGCTCTGAGAGCCTGAGCGAGTCACGACGGGGACTTCCTGTGGGAAGATAAGGGGAGGGCCGTGTCACACCCCAACCAGCACCCCGGTCAGCTCCCCCCTAGGCCTCTGCATGACCCTCCTCCTCCCACGCGGGCCTCTAACCACGTCTGTCTTCTGTTCCCCCCTCCACCCAAGGCCGCTCCTTCACCCACCACCCTCTGGTCCCTCAAGTCAAGCCCCCCAGGGGGCCTCCGATGGTCGCTTGCGACAGGAGCCCAAGTTTAGTGTCTGCTCCTGCATTTCATGCCCCCGCCCCACAGTGTGACCCAGCGACACGGTGGCTCAGCGACGAGAGGCCACAGGAAACAGAGGTTTCCTCCCCAGAAAGAGCCGGAGGTCCGGGCGTGGATCCTGCTCCGGGTGAGACCTTACTTTTCTGCGCTCCCGTTTCAGTTTGGGACACAAGTCCGGGTAGGCAGCTCCCTCCCGGGTGAACTCAGACAAGTCCGTGGCTGTTGCCGCTCAGGAATTTTCTTGAATTATTTCTTTGA
The DNA here is from genome assembly GCA_030015415.1 of Cynopterus sphinx. Lineage (NCBI taxonomy): Eukaryota > Metazoa > Chordata > Mammalia > Chiroptera > Pteropodidae > Cynopterus > Cynopterus sphinx. The sequence continues at coordinate 171,106,580 of CM057380.1, forward strand.
TGATTTCGCTCTCTCCGATTTTTCCTTTCTTCCTGAGACCCCACTTGTTCGGAGGTCACAGCCCTGCATTTGTTCCCGAATGTCCTTACCCTTCTCACCCCCTTTTCATCTGTGACTCCTCGCCCTGCTTCCTGCGAGGTTCCTCAGCCTCTCCGGCTGGACTGGATTTCGCCCTGCTACGCCTGTCCTTTCCAGGGGCTCGTTCTTGGTCACCACTGGCCTCGTCGTGTAGAACCCAGAGCTTGTGTGACAGGTACAGATGGCACCTTTTCCTGTCACCGAGGATCCCGATGACAGCTGGAAAAAATTCCTTTTTCTCTCCTGCCTACTCTCTTCCCTCCAGATTGCCCTGTTAGTGACTGTTTTCTTGGTGGTCATTTTTAAAGTATGTACTTTTCACAAATGTCTGGTCATCCTCCCATTTAAGAGGGAGCCACCAAAAAGCTGCTTGGACACTCTGGGCCCACACACGGGGCTCGGCAGTTGTGGGCGTCACTGTAAGGTAGACCAGTCGGCCTGTTCTACTGGGCGACCTTGCTGATCTCAGTACCTTTGGGTCTTTTCTCTTGGGTTGTTCAAAGTACCAGCGACGGGTGTTACAATGTCCTGCGTAGGGGGCCTCAGGGTTGCAGAGTGCTCCTGGCCAGGTGGAGGCTGGGGCTGGGGACATTCAGGAGGTAAGCTCTGTAGTCCCGCCGGCTGTGTGCACGTGAACGGTGCGGCCAGCAGCAGGGCGTCCCGAGTAGCCAGGAGGGTGCCTGGCAGAGCCGCCTCTCACCAAGGCCACGGTGGTCCTGGAGGACCAGCTGGGGGTGAGGTGGGAGGTGAGGGCGGAAGCCGCCTGCGTGCGTGGGGTCCAGGGAACCCTGGAGGTTCCACAGGAGCATCCAGAGCTGGACTCCGGGACCCGGCAGTGATGGCCTAAACGGAGGCCGGGCCCTGGGTACCGGGGCAAACACGTGGCCCTCCCTGAGCACAGCTACGGGCCCCTGCGCCTGCTGCGGGGACACGCCTGCGGAGTGTGGTTTGGACAAAGGCACAGCTGACAAGGTGACAGGAAGGGCAGAGCATGCGAGAGAGGAACTGGGGGCTCAGGAGACGGAGGTCATGTCTGGTGCAGGCCATGCGGTCGGGACCAGGTCAGTAAAGGGCCGCCCCAGGGTGCTGGGCGGCACCCCAAACCCCACAGCCTCAGGGGCGACGGTCAGGTCCCAGAGAGGGACCAGCACAGAGAGGGGGCCCGGGCAGAGGGAGGCTGTTTGCACAACAAGCCCGTGTGGCTGGAGAGACCCCTGCTGTCTGCTCCCTGGCCGTCCCTGCGTCTGTCCGTCGTCTGTGCCAGGTCCACGGCTGGCGTTCCCGCCACCACACTCTCGTTTTAGGCGAGACAAATGGCCTGAGCGAGCGGAACGGTCAGAACTACAGACAGAGGAAGATGGCCGGGAAGGGCGGGGAAAGGAAGAAAGCACGTGGGCCTGTGTCAAGCGACCACACGACCCGGTGTGAATGACGGTGTCGGAGTCGTGGGGCCAAGGGGGCAGAGCGGTTTTCAGGGGCGGGGCGAGAGGGCAGCCACCCCCACCCCTGGCGCAGGAGCACTGCGGGGGCCGGGTCCTCAGTGTCTGACTCTGGGAGACCACGGTCACCCCGAATGGCATCCCCAGACCTCAACGCTGGGGAGCCTGCGTCCCTGCCCTGCCCCACTGCCGCGGCAGGCCGTGCGTCCAGGGGGCTGTCACCCGCCTCCGCAGGCTGCTTTCCACGGCTCGGGGCCCACCGGCTGGGCGCAGGGCGTGGGCAGGGAAGGGCTGGGAACATGCACACCGAGCAGTGGCCAGGACGGCCGGCGAGTGTGGCTGCTGAGGCGTGAGGGGCGCCGGGGCCTGGGGGGCTCGGCGGGAGCTGCTGCGCCCTGGCCGAGGGCTGTCAGCAGGCGGGTGCCCTCGCAGGCAGGTGCCGCCGGGTCACGTTCGACTGCGTTTTCAGGCAGAGCATCTAGAAGGGCAAGGACGTGGCGGGCAGGGCGGGCGGTGGCCAGCTGGGTCTGCGGCCTGTGTTGGACTCGGGGGCGTCAAGCTGCAGCCCAGGTCCTGGCTTCTAAGGCCTCCGGGTCGGGGGAGGAGCTCGGCCGGCTCTGGCCCCGTCCCCCAGTGTGGCCCACAGGTGGCTCCTCCCCCCGTCCCGGGCGCACCCTGCTCATTGCCCCGACTCCATTTACATCTATTTACCTACAGGCCCAGCAGCGATCCCAGCAGCGATCGCAGGCGACCCCAAACCGCTGCGTCTTCCAGGCGAATGTGCTGTTCTAGCTCAGGGCGACCTGAAACACACCCCTTCTCCTCCCCTCCCCGCCCCCGCTTCCCCAGTTCTTCGGAAACACCATCTGGCCCCGGCTGGCTTTGCTCTGGACGCAGGGGCAGCGCCTTCCTCAGAGCACGAACGTCCGCCCCTCGGCCCACACCTGCCCGGCTCCGCCCCGCCCCGTCCTGGGACGCTCGTGTCACCATCTTCCTTCCCGTCGCTGGATCCGAACCGCGTTTTGTTAGCTCAGTGGTTAGCATCCTTACTCTAAGACGCTCTCGTGCAAACTGCCTGCCAAACGACACACCAAGGCACCAGGATGAAGGGGCCAGGCCACAAACGGAGTCACACACTCTCTCCCTCACACTCACACTCAGTCACACGCGTTCTGGGGTGCGGTAACGAGCCCACCTGGGGCTCCGCCTGGCACCTGCTGTGCGGTTGCGTGAACTGGGCCTGCGCCGTCAAGCACTGAGCAGGGCCCCTCCAATGCCTTTAGAGGTTGGGACCCAGAGCCGCGCACAGAAAGCTCAGAAATGGTGTCTCAGTGGGGTTGGGTGCGGCGGCCGCGAGGCCCCGCCCCGTGAGGAAGCTGGGTGATGGGGAAGGCGAGGGACCTTCCCAAGCGCCTGGCTCACCCCCCCTGAAGAATGGGACCTGCCGGGAGGAAATTCCCGGGGACTGAGGCCCGGGCCCCAGCCTTGAGCAGGGCTAGGCCAGACACTGGGATGGGCTGAACCGGGTCCCCCTAAAATGCACATGTGGAAGCCCTCACTCCCCGGGTGACTATCCTGGAGACAGGGCCAGGAGGAGTGACGAAAGCTAGCCGCAGCCATCGGGATGACCTAGGTCCTGGGGGACTGGTGTCCTTCTAAGGAGAGACCCCCACCCCTACCTTATCCCCCCCACCCCATCCCCACCCCATCCCCACCCCAACCCCACCATCCCCCACCTCCCACCCCCCCCCCCCCCGGCTCTCTCCCAGGAAAGGCCACGCGGGACAAAGAGAAGGTGGCCTTCCGCAGACCAGGGGAGGCCTCTCCAGAGACCACCCTGACGGGCCCTTGACCTTGCACGGCCGGGCTCCAGAACTGTGGGCTGGAGGAGACGCACTCTCTAAGCCCCCGGCCTGAGGTATCTTGTAGTGGCAGCCCTCTGCGCTCGAAAGATGCCACCCTGCACACCCACTTTCAGCAAAGACCCCTAACCCCGCCACCCTGTGCTACAGACATCTCGGTCCGTGACAACTGCACACCGGCCCCAAACGTACACTGAACACAGACCCACGGGTAACTACATCGTCATTCAGACACACGTCAGCGTCATGCCACGAGCCCTTACTTCCCACGACACATTTCAAAAGGTTTTGTGAAAAGAGCCGGCAACGCCATCTATCGCAACCGTTCGTTTATTTAGAAGTCTACAAATGTGAGCATTTAAGAAAGAGTCACAAAATACTCATCGAAACCACAGGTCTGGCTCAGGGAATGTCAAATGCGTGTTACTGCGCTGAACAGCGTACCCTGGTGCTGTCTAAAACACAGCCAAACTGTGCTTCTTTATTCATTTACACACGTTCTGCAATTTTTCTGAAAACCCAGATTAGGATAAAAAATAGTAACAAACTACCCAATCACAACTATTTCCCCCACACTGAAGCGCTTTCGGGGCGTGCCTTCTCGCCCTATCCCCTTTTAATTCTGTGCACCGCCCTGGTCCGCAGTGGCACTGGGGAGCCCTCACCTTACATTCTGCACACGTGCAGACAGCAGCGCCTTGTCAGAGGATGGGTTCCTGGGCAGTGCGGGAGCGTGGGTTCGTCAGAAGCACTCACCAAAAGCTGCTTTTAAATTTACAGATCATATAAAACAAAATTTATGGGGAGCAGGTGACTTTAAGCGTTATGTGGAAACCACTAGTGGGTGGAAATACGAATGCAGCCGTCGTCTGTCAGGTTCGACACTGGTCAGTTTGGTCCCTTGTTTCTACCCTTTGCGCCCTTCGTGATGAAACGCGTGCTGGGACTCGCACTTCTTCAGGCCCAGCGAGCATCAGCCGGGTCTGGTGACCCTTGGCCCGTGAGTCACACGAGCTGACCCCCCAGACAAAGGCTCTCAGTCCTTGGTCCGCAGAGGGTGGGTGGGACCCGCGTCCCCACGCTCCCAACTGCTAGAACTAAAGATTCCAAGAAAATAAAGCGAGGATGTGCGAGGACGTGCCAAGAGGAGGCGTGCGCGGGAAGGACCACGGAACAAGCGACAACGAAGCCTCTACTGCGTCAGAAGGGGTGGCGAAGGTCAGTTCTGCGTCGATGCCAGGGGAGAAGGCAGCAGGACGGCCTGCTCACCGGCGGGTCGTCCCTGCCGGTGCAGCGTGGCCGCGGCTGTGCAGATCAGGGGTCTCTCGGAGACACGCGCGGCGACGTTACGACCCGTAGCGATCCTAGAGGGACCCAAGTGACAGTCACTAACGTTCAGCCTCGGTTCCTCTTCCCACGCACGGCGACCCACGCTGGTCTGGCGCCTGATGGGCACTGCGCCCGAGGGCGCAGGTGGGGGCGCCCACCCACCCTAGGCCCGCTGGGCCTGTGGAGCCGGCTTGATTACCATCCCGTCCCGCTCTGTGGCCGCCCATGGGTGGCGGGAGGGGCCGTGAGGCTGGGAGCAAGTGTGATGGGGACGGAGGGGGACGAGGGGGGCACATTTGGAGTCTGAACCAGCCGAGTGATCTTACAGAAGCGACTCAAACTCTCTGGGCCTCCGTTTCTGCACCCACAATGAGGGGGCAAACGGTAAAATGGGGTGATCACCCACACACTGGCGATGTCCCCTACTTGGAAGGGCTGATGTGGGCTCAGCTGAGCTGGGGGACAGGAGGGAGCTCCGTGCATGCCCACCAAAGGTTAAGGGTGAACAGCAGGCACCTCGGGGCTGAGGGGACCCCCACAGTGGGGGCGCCCTGCCCTGGGAACCCCGAAGGCACCAGGGTCCATGTCGATTAGGTCCTACTCCATACGGCCACGTTTCACACGCATAATCGCTTCTTTTCTACGAGATGAAGGTCTACGAGATGAGCCTTGGGCGCAATCAGAGACGGCCTTAAATTGTCACGTACAGGACGGTCCGTCCCGGCCTCGTTTAAAAGGCCGGGACACAATCTAAATACCCACTAGGAAAATAGTTAAATTATATGTATTTTCACTCAACAGGACGTGGCTTCTGAAGAATTTTTAATTATGTGGAAATGCTCGCAACAAAACGTCAGGGAGGAAAAAGAGGACATAAAGCCGCATGTCCACTGCTTATGTGCACAGACCACCTCTTCAAAGATGAAAAGAACGCACGGAAATCTAGAATAAAATAAAATATTCCAAAATGGTCACAGATGCTGCCCTGTGAGGAGAGATTGCGGGTCACTTTTTATTTTCTTCTGCTATTTCTGTGCCGACATAGGAAGAAGTGAACCATCATCATAATTCCTGTAACAACTCCCTAGCATCCTAAATTAGACAATTTAGACAAATATGAGATTATAATTTCTGGTTTTTATGACGTCCTGGGTTCCAACGGAGTAAACACACTGATCAATGACATAAAATCTGATTTTCTAGCAACTGAAGAGTGGTCCGACGCTGTTTCCAGACCTAGGGAGCCACCGCCCGACCCCGAGGACGTCGCCAGTTCCACTGACCTGGATGGAAGTCATGACGCCGTTGGCGAAGACGGACAGCTTCCCGGCGACGGACCTCACCCCCTGCTTGAACTGGGCCATGTCGGGCGCGGCGGGCAGCACGCTCGTGAGGTTGTAGTTTCCTGCGCACGGAGCAGACGCGGGCTGGTCACCAGCCACAGCGGCACGAGCGGTGCCGGGGCACCCGGCGACTCCGGCAGAGACCGTGAACGCCCACCCTCCCCGCGGGGGGGGGGTCGGAACGGGGGTCTCAGCGCCAGCCCCGCCATCCTGCGTCTGTGGCCAGCTGCGCGACACCACGCGCGGGACGGGGTGGTGCCAGGTCTGAGAGGCATCGCGGGCCCAGCGCTGGCACTGCCACCCTCTGTGGCCCGTGTCCTCCCGGTGCCTAACACGAGGCCTGACAGGTATGTGCTCAGCAAACGGCAGGCGGTGCCATCTCGGTTTGTGTGCTCGGCATCCCTCCCCCCTCCCCTCCCCTCCTCTGGGGCGGCCTCTCCCCTGGACCCTGTCCAAAGGGACGGGCATGTGACCCGGGCCAGCCAGAGCCTTCCCTGGGACGCACCTGTACCCAAGCGAGAGGAGCCGTTTGCTGGCTCCGGGTTCCCGGTGGGGCAAGGCATTGCTGCAGCCGTGACTGGGGCTGTCCCCCTCCCTCCTGCTGCTCGAGCGAGGGGGGAGGAAGCCAGAGCCAGGGAGGTGAGCCCCACGGGTGAGTCTGTCCTGACGCTGCTTTCTGAGCCGGAGCCAAGCTCGTGGCCAGTCCTCCCAGGGGCAGGGGCCAGTCCCTCCCTCCTTTGCCGAGGCCAGTGTCAGCTGGGGACCTGTCCCTTAAGTTTCGGGTGCCCCAATGCAGCACTAGCGCACTGCCACCAGCCAGGCCGGTGTTATCTCGCGTGAATCTGACAGCTGGGTTTCCTGGCGAACTCCTGTCCCACGAGTGTGATGCCGGAGGGACTCAGGGATTGAGTGACCCCAAATCCTGCGGGTCCCCTGGGGAGCCAAGCCCAGCTACGCCCCTGGCTCCACACATCTACAGCCGCCTGCCCCTCTCTAAGAACAAGACGGAACAGACACATTTGTCCTTGAGCACCGACAGCACCCAGGAGAGACGCTGTGCCTGGCCTCGGCGCTGTTCCCAGGCCCACCGCGTGGGGAGGGGCCGTGGGTGTGGGTCGTTCCCGCTCCGCCTCCAGGTGACTTGCTAAAATGGTGTTGGCCTGTGCCAGTGACAGAGCAGAAGCCCAGCCCTGCAACGGGATCTGGGTTTAAATCCCAACAGCCACTTACCAGGAGTGCTGCCAGCCTGTGGGCTGGGTCATTCTGGCAAACGAGGAGGCAGCCTGAGATCCCGAGCACGAAAGGCCAGGATCACCCTGCTCCTTACGCAGCGAGAGTGGCCGCACAGGTGGGGACCAGAGGTCAGCGGGGGTGACCCCGGCAGAAGCGCCTCCACTTAGAGTCTCCAGCTCCAGAGGACAGCACAGCTGAGGCAGGCCCAGGGCCCTCCCAACGTCCGGCCCCTCCTTAGAACCTGCTCGGGGCCTGGGCAGAGCAGCCTGGGGACAGTGATCCCTCACTGACCACGTTCAGTCCCCAGGTGCCCCGGGGTGGCTGCTAGACCCTCAGTGTCAATCCTTTCCTCCCCTGCTCTACACAGAACCTCTGACTTCTAACCCTTGTGGCAAAGCGTGTCCACGTGACAGAGGTCTGTCTGGTCAGGAGGATGTAGGCAGACGCGCCTTCCAGAGCTAGACACGGCCCTTTCCTTCCCTCTCCCTCCTTCCCTCGTTGGAACGCGGATGTGATGGTCAGAGCTGCAGCCGCCACACTGGGCATGAGGGGGAAGGAAGAACGGAGGTCGTGAGCCACGAGATGAAGGGGCCTGGGCTCCTGCCGCAGGGCGCACCGACCTGAACCCCCCGCCACCCCCCAGAACGGTACGAGGGAGAAACAAACCCAGAGCCGACTCAGCCGTCGTCACTGTGCATTCTCATGACTGACTTAATCCTCACCCAGGATCTAGCTCCTGGGGGTATAAGTAACTCGGCAACTCCTGGAGCAGGTGACAGGCCCCCGGCAAGGAGGTACCCTTCTTCCCTGTCCCCTGCCGAGCAGCTGCCCGGGGCTGCAAACGAGAACGCGACCGCATTGGTCCTGTGTCTGGCAGAGCCTCCTCCCTGGTCTGGCATCTGGGCGCTGTGTCTCCTCTGAGGGCTGCCCAGGTGGGCTCGGGCTACACCATGGGCTCTGGGAAATGACAGCGCTTCCTCAGGAAGGTGGCCCCCTGGCCTGAGGGCCGGGCCAGGCCCCCCGCTGCCCCACGACCAGTTCCCGTAACACCTGCAGGGGGCCAGGCACCGGGGCGCCCACCACGGACTGGCCAGGCAGGAGCGGGGAGGTCTCTGGGCGGCCCGGCACCCAGGGTGCTCCCCCACAATGACGGCAGGGTCCCACAGACCAGGATTTGTTTGGGACCCACGTGGGGCCAAAAAAAAATCAATGGAGCTTTGTTCTCTGGAAGAGGACAGGAAGGTAAACATGGGCTGGCCACGGTTTTCCTCCAACGATGGAAACGCTGCTCCCTTTGATCTGCAACAGGTTCCTTAGCAAACAGCGTTTCAGAGCCAAGCTGCCAGCCCCGAGCATTACCAAACACGCCGCTGCAGTGGCTTTCCACCTGCTCCGTGCCAGGGCTCCTGCGAGGGGACCCAGCGCCACCCGCAGGAGGCGGAGGGGGCGCTGCTGGGAGCCCCCCAGAGGGCTGAGAACATGAGCCCGTGAGCCGGCCGCCCGCTCAGCGCGGGAAACAGCCAGCCGGAACGCGCCTGACCCAGACCACCGAGCCCTCCCGCTCCAGGTGAGGGGCGAAGAGGGGGTGCTCCCAGCCGGCGGGTGCCACGCAGCAGTCCGGGCCTGGGCCCCACCTGCCTCTACAGTCAGCACCCCCGGCTCAGCAGGCACCCCTCCTCCTCACTGCAGCGCAGCTGCCTAGCAGGGCCCAGAGCAGCCGGAGGGCCCCAGCGGGCCTTCCAACCCCTGAACCTGGACCCAGGAGGCCCGTGCCCTCAGTCCGTCCCGTGACGTCCGCTGTTGAGTCCGTTCCCCTCTGGACGCGGAGCAGTTATTCTCTGAAGCTACAAGACCAAGTGGCCACCCAGACTGGTCACCCCCAGCTCCTCCAGAGTTGGAAATGAGGGGTCCAGGCAGTGTGGGGCCTTGATACCTGGCCCTGGACAGCTTTAACGTCAGCTGTGACACAAGAGGGACACACGGCACTTCCCTTCCCCCTGTGGCCTGGCTGAGGGACCCGGCTTTCCCACGGCTCAGGACAGAGAGGTAGAGCGGAGGGTGACACGGCCCTGGATGTCCCAGGCCTGCTCCCCGGGGCTCCCAGGCCCCTCCCCACTGGAGGCTGGGCCCTGATGAGGGGTGTGGGCAGCGAGTGGTCCCTCTCCACCTCCTGTTTCCAAAGGAAGGGCCCTCGCTCTTCCCTGGGGGACTGAGGCTGGTGGAGTCCCCTGTCCCATCTGCTTCTGGGAAGCCGGCCACGTGCCAGAGGCCGGGCTGGCACTTCCTGAATAGGACACCACTTAAGCCTCAGCCCAAACTCGTGAGGTAGGTCGGATCCACCCACTTTACAGACGAGACTTGAGGCTAGAGGCGCCATGAAATACCTAAGGTGTCATGGTAGGAGTGGTTGGCGTCACCGGGAGCCCAGGGCTGCCCGCCACCACACGGACGCCCTGTGCCAGAATGCCCGTCTGCGGCAGTGTTTTGGGGGATGACTGGCGGGGAGCTGGGGGACGCCACTGAGACTTCACGGCTTGTCTGCTCACGTGCAAGCCTGGGATAACAACTCTGCTCTGCCTGACTTAACAGAGGACAGTTGCTCGAGATCTTGGAAAAGTAAAAAGTCCAATTCAGAGAAAACATATTCCTGCCACAGACACGACAGAGACCAAGTCCTGTTGCTGCCCCTGCCCCCCACTCACCTGCCGGCTGCTTCTTCTGCTCGTCAAACAGATCAGCTGAGCTTATGGAGGAACTTGCCGCGAGCCTCTCCAGCCGAGCCCGGGTTTCGTACTGGAAAAGACCAGGGAAAAGAGACATCAGGCTCCGAGTGCCACGAGCATCTTTACCAAACAATCACTGAGGAGCCGCCATTAGAATGTGTCTGTCCCCTAAGCACCCTCTCCCCTACAGCTGCCGAATGCCACGACCACGGCTGGGCCCGGGGACGGCGTGACGTGGGCCTCCTGCAGGTCACAAGCAGACAGATCCACACAGCGCCATGGCCAAGGACAGTCAGGGCGAGGGGGAAACCAGAGCGAGGTGAGGGAGCGACACCCCCATCACGGGGCTGCTCCCACCCAGCTGCCAGGAAAGGTGACTCCAAGAGGCCCGCTTCCAAGCCCCCTTATTCTGTAACTGAACTTGAACGTTGTCGGCTTTAAAACAAGGCGGATCTGAGGGTTTGGGGGAAAGCCTGGTGGCGACTCTACTCTCGAAGGCAGAACTTGAAAGTTCTACTGCCACATAAGGCAACGTCAGCACACCTTAGCACGGAGTTCCCCGGGGAGTCCCCGCAGCCCAGTAACACACGCAGCGCCGGGGGCTTTGTGTCAGCACACGAGCGTTCAGATGTGTCAACACAAGCGTTCAGAATGAGGAGGAAACCGCAAACCTCTCCATTCCCACCTGAGTCTTACCACTTAGCAAGACTCCACTAAGACAAGCTCGCTAACGATTCCGAGAAAAGATGCAACCGCCTGAAAATAAATACATCCTCCCTCCACAGACTCATCTAGATACTTCATCTAACTCTGGTTAAACATCACTAGGTATATTGTAGCTGTACCAAAAATTTATCCAAAAGATATTGAATGGACGGCTATTCGAAGCACTGAGAACTGAGAAAGGAACGAGAGAAATCCACCACGCGGTACGCGGTCCCTGTCTGCCGATGGCTGCTGGAGCTGGGCCAGCAAGGAGCAGTCATCGGGCAGAAGGGCTTGGGTTCGCATTTTGGCTCCAGCTCTCTGGGGCCTGGGGCCTCTCACAGCCTGAGTGCACCTCACTCAGTGCCCATCACCTGCTCGCACAGCTCCTGCTCTGGGAGCCCCCACAGAAGCTCTCCAGATACTTACGTCAGCTTGGGCTTGTTTTCCAAAGTACATATCTGAGGAAATGGCCTTGACGTTGCCAAATTTCTTCTGGGCCTCGTCTGTATTTTCAGCTGGTTCATATTCTGGCTTGCGGCGAGTAGTAGGTCTACAATGAGAAACAGCCAAAATAGCAGAGACGTCAGCAAGATGGTGGAATAGGCGTTTTCTACCATCGCCCCCTACAGAACATTGGTTTTGACAATCATGCACAGACGAGAATGCCTTGGTGGGAGACCAGGAGTCCAGCAGAGAGATTCCAGGACACCAGTGGTGCGAAGAATCCAAGACCAGACACAGTGAAGACGGAGAAACAGTTTCACTCTACCCTACCCCAAGGCAACACAGCTGTGAGCCAAGAGAGAGTCACTTGGCCCATAATTTCTCCCATGGTGGAAGGTGAAAGGGTGGTGAGTAGGTACCTGGTTTCCCCAGCTGTGTGGGTCATTGCCGCGGTGTCTACTTCATTGTCACCCCACCCAGGATACTGAGGTGATCTGTATGGCTTAGGGGCTGGGAGAGGCTGGAAGCATAGCAGCCAGGGCTTCAAACCATCAAAGGCTATGAGGTGGCCCACTAGCAAGCCTCTGGGCGCACTCTGTCTCTGGAGGCCCCAAATTGCCCACAGCTGCCTTCTAGTGCTCTGTGCATTCACCTACGTGCCTGCCTCCCCATGGCTGGCTCCCTGCACGTGCAGATGGTGAGAGCCTTTGCAGACAGCTACTGAGCATGTGTAGGAAGCCAGCCCCACGCTGTGGAACTGGGAGAGCACACACACACTTGAGCATCTCAGGGGACAATCCTGGAAAAGCAGACAGGAGGCTCTCAGCACCTGCCCTGGCTTTGTGGGATTACGAGAAATTATACCATTTTAAGAATTCACCCCCCAAAGCGAATGAGACGTATGGAGTAGGTGTGTCCATGCAAAGGACCCAAGAAGGCCTCAGAAGCCCAGCAGGGCTGACTGTTGGTGGCGTTTCTCACCCAAAGCCAGTCAGTCATTAATTCTGGAGCAGGTGATTGCTTCTTCAAATACAAAGACAGCAAGGAACATGAAAAATCAAGGAAACATGACACCACGAAAGGAACACAATAAATTTCCAGGAACTGACCCCACAGAATTGCCTGACAAAGAATTCAAAATATTTAAGGAAGCTTAGCAACCTATAAGAACGCAGATAGACAATTCAATGAAATTTAGAACGTAATACACAAACAATATGAGAAATTAGACAGAGAGAGAGAAATCATGAAAAAGGATCAAACAGAAACTATGGAGCTAAAGAATACAATGAACAGAATGAAAAATGCAACAAAGAGCTCAACAGCAGACATAGTCAAGCAGACAAAAGAACCTGTGAATTCAAAGATAATTTAAATTACCCAGTCGTGGAGAAAAAAAAAAAAAAAAGAATGAGAAAGAGTGAAGAAAGGCTACATGAATCATGGGATACCATCAAGAAAACAATTTAGACATTACAGGAGACCGAGAAGGAAAAGAGAGAGAGAAAGCCTATTTAAAGAAATAATGGCAAAAAATTTCAAATCTGGGGAGAGAGATGGACATCCAGGTACAAGAAGCTAATAGGTCTCTAAACAGATTCAGTCCAAACAGTTCTTCACCAAGACGCATTAGAATCAAACTGTCAAAAAAAAAAAAAATCAGAGAATTTTGAAAGCAGCATGAGAAAAGAAACTCATCCATCACATACAGGGAACTCCCATAAGGCTATCGGCAGATTTCTCAGCAGAAGCCTTGAAGGCTAGAAGGATAGTGCGGTAATATAGTCAAAGTACCGAAAGAAAGAAAACAAAACAAAACTGCCTACCACTAGACTTATTTCATGAGAAATGCTAAAAACAATTCTTAACGCTGAAATGAAAAAATGCTAACTAGTAACATGAAAACATATGAAAGTATAAAACTCACCGATAAAGGTTAAGTATACAAATTCAGAATACCCTAAGACTGTAATGCTGGTGTGTGAATCACTAACATCTAGTATGAAGGTTAAAAGACAAAAGTGGTAAAAGTAACTATAGAGACAATAATGTTAGTGAATGTTCAACTAAAAAGATGTAAACTGTGACACCAAAAACATACAGTATAGATAGGGAGAGTAAAAGGATCGAGTTTTTGTCTGCAATCTAAGTTGTTATCAGATTAAAACAGGCGCCATAACTATAAGATGTTTTCTGTAAGCCTTATGGTAGTCACAAAACAAAATTCCACAGGAGATACACAAAAGACAAAGAGAAAGGCATCAAATTACAAAGGAAGGCAGCAAGAGAGGAAGGAACAAAGGAGCTACAAACAGGCAGAAATCAATGAATGAGATAGCAATAATAAATCTTTACTTATCAATAATTATTCTAAATGTAAGTGGATTGAATTTTCCAATCAAAAGACACAGAGTGGCTAAATGGATTAAAAAAACACAAAAAACAAGACACAACCACATGCTGCCTACAGGAGACTCATTTCAGTTTTCAGGACGCAAATAGGCTGAAAACAAAGAGATGGAAAAAGAGATTCCACCCAAGTAGAAACCAAGAGGGAGCAGGGACACACTTATATCAGACAAAACAGACTTTAAGCCAAAAAATGTAACAAAGAGACAAAGGTCATCATATAACAACAAAGGTGTCAATTCATCAAGAGGATATAACCTGTGTACATATACATGCACCCAATACTGGAGCACCTAAATATATCAAGCACTATTTATTATTCCCCAAATCAGCCCCAATATATTTATTAGTATATTCATATTAACATTAATGTCAATACATTAATAAATATATATTAATAAATATATTAAGCAAGATCTGAAGGGAGAAATAGACAGTACTACAACAATAAAAGACTTCAATACCCTACTTTCAACAGTGGATGGGGTCATCCAGACAGAAAATCAACAAGGAAAACTGAACTTGAACTGTGTATTAGACCAAATGGACCAAGAGACATTTTCAGGACATTCCAACTCACAGCAGCAGAACACACATTCTCCAGTGCACAAAGAACATTCTCCAGGATAAATCACACATTACATCATAAAACAAATCTGAATCATGTGTCAGGTCCTAACAGATTTATGAAGATTGAAATCATTTAAGTATCTTTTCCAACCACAATGGTATGAAAGCAGAAATAACAGGAGGAAAACTGGTCACAAATAGTGGAAAATAACAGATTCCTGAACAACCAAAGGGTCAAAGAAGAAATCAAAAAATATCTTAAAACAAGTAAAAATGGAAATGACATACCAAAATGTATGGGATGTAGCAAAAGCAGTTCTAAGAGGGAAGTTTACGGGCCGCCAGTACATGAAAAGGTGCTGAATAGCACTGACCGTCTGGGAAAGGCCAATCAAACCCACAACGAGATGCCCTCTCCCACCTGCTAGAAAGGCGATGATCAAAAAGACGAGAGATACGTGTTGGCGAGGGATGGAGAAAAGCGAACCCTTGCGGGCTGCTGGTGGGAAGGTAAATCAGCACAGCCATTATGGAAGACAGTGTGACGGTTCCTCAGAAAACTACAAACAGAGCTACCATACGATCCAGCACTCCCACTTCTGGGTGTACATCTGAAGGGAACAAAATCAGAATCTTGAAGAGGAATCTGCATTCCCACGTTCACTGCAGCATCATTCCCCACAGCGAAGATATGGAAACCACCTGAGTGGCTGTCGATGACGTGTGGTGGGTAAGGAAACTGTGGTGTATCTATAAACACAATGTAATATCATTCCACCATTTAAAAGAAGAAAATCCTGCCCTTTGTGACAACATAGATGAACCTGGAGGACGTTAAATGAAATATGCCAGACAGAGAAAGGTAAATACTGTATGATCTCATTTATAAGTGGAATCCAAAATTAAGAAAAAAATCAAACTCATAAAACAGAATAGTTTCCAGGGCCTGGGAGGCAGGGGAAATGGTCAGATGTTGGTCAAAGGGCACACATCTTCACCTGTAAGAGGAATTAAGTTCTGGGGACCTCACGCACAGCACAGTGACTCTAGTTAAAAATACTGTGGTGTACTCTCGAAATTTGCTGAGTGAGTAGATCTTACGTGTTCTCAACACAAAGAACCATAAACTAACAAACGAACAAACAAACAGCAAAACAGGTTAAACTAATCTGTGAGGCCAATGCGCTTCTGATTTATAATGCACACGCATGCCATCTTACTCTTTGAAAAGCTGACAGCAGTAATTTTATAAGAGGACTTCAGGCCACTTTTAAAATGAAAATTCTAATAAAAAATGAATAAACATCCAAACCACACAACATTTGAAGGAATTTTCCATTAAAAATAGGTTTCACTCTACAGTTCTACAGATTAGCAAAAACTGATGACACTGTAAGGCAGGCAACACACCGCTCCACGTCGGGTGGGACAGAGTGAGGAGGATGACCAATATTCCAGCTAGCCAGGCAATCGCTGGTTACGCCTATTGTCCCCAAGTATTAACAGTGTCTGTCCCCTTGTACTCAAGAGTCCCCTGGTCTGGACAGTAAGTTATACCATCCTTCACTCATAATCCCCAAACTGGCGAGTTTTTTCACAAATGAATGGGTAAATAAAGTCAATGACAAAGAGGAATGAACATGAATGAGTCTCAAACACACTCTGGAAGGTCGGAGAAGCCAGTCCAGAAAGGCCAGTGACTGCCCGATCCGCTTATGCCCCATCCTGGGAAAGGCAAAACTGCAAGGTCAGAAAACAGACAGGATTCGGAGAATGTTCTTGAAATGGGAGAATAAAATCATTTACTGGGCTTGGAGACTTTCCCTGGAGTCGCGGGTTCGCGATTCGCCACGCCACCGCTCGGCCGTTCATACCTGTCTGAATAGCCTGTGGCTTTCAGAATCGTGTCAGTGTCTTTGATGCTCTCCTTTTTCCAAAAGGAATCCGAACTGTCATCCCAGCTGGAAGAACAACTGCTCCTTAACTCCAGTGGCTCGTCAAAGTACCTGCACGAAAAAGAGTAGAACGGTGACTTCGGAGGCCCTTACTGATGCCCACCCACAGGGGGCACGTGGGGGCTGCACTTCCGGCCCCCTTGACATTGGGGGCAGCCATGGGATCTGACCCATGAAACAGGAGCAGACACAAGGCCCGTGCGCAGCTCGCCCTGCCGGATAGAAGAGGTTGTGTTTTCCAGGTGCTGCAGCCTCAGGCAGGTGAAAACTGTACCCATTTGGACTATCAAAGTGCCACCTGAAGGACAAGTAATGTGGACAATCACCTTTACCCTGAGCTGACTTTAGTGAGCAAGAAATAAACCACGGAGCGTTAGGATCTGGGGGGTGTTTGTCACCGCAGCATAACCTGGCCTATCCGGACAGGGCATGGCATCTTTGCGCGTGACTCACCATAGGTCGCACTTCGTTTCCTGTGGGCCTAGTTCTGCCTAGTTCATGGTCACAATCACGCTGCTGGGCCTGGAGGACTGACCACCTCCGCGGAGCTGGCTTCCTGTTGGCAGTGCCCGCCACCGCAGCCACAGCAACAGGCTTCAGTCGCAGCACTAAACCCCCCCTCAACGTACACGACACTAATTAGCCTCCTTCTGGAGTCAGACACAAAGCTGCAGGTCGCTGAACTGGATCACCTGCAGATGCCCTTTCAGTCTGGGCTCGACGTGAACTTGATCTGAACATCTCAGAGGAGACGCGGCCTTCTGGGGCAGTTTGTACACTCATTAGCCGAGCACCACTGAGCAGGCGATCACTGCCCAGAGGGCAGCAGGGTTTGCAGGACAGGACAGAGTGACTGATACGGTGAGGGGGACGTGCCAGGGCCTTACTAAAAAGGAGCTGTGCCATGTCAGAATTCACGACAGGTTTGGGTGGGAAAAGCCCAGCCAGACGCGCACTCCTAGTAAAGGTGGAGTCCGAGAGGTTCAGAAGAGAGAAGAAAATTCTAAGGCTTAGGCCTAGGGAAGGAAGGATGGGGGAAGACCACGTAGAGGCTTTCAAAATGTCACCCAGGCTTTTTGCTGAGTAAGGAGGATAAGGAACGAGGTAGCACCAAGCCTGACGGTCATAAGGAGCTATTCAGAGATGGCAAACCAAACACCAGAGGGGCCTGTGACCAGAGACGACGAAGACGGCAGGTACCTAGCAGGACAGAGAGGCCAGGGACCCAGATGAGCAAAGATTTGGGGGGGAAATGCTAAGAACAAACATACCCTTTTTCCTGGCAGGGGGGAAAAAAAAGCAGAAAAGGGAGCAGGGATGTCTGCCATTTGAAGCAGACAGTGTGACTTTATGTGGATAATAGGGAGAAAGCAGAACTTCCAAATGTGGCTTCTGCCTTCTCTGGCAAGTGGGTCACTGAGGACCAATGTCATCACACTAGCCTTCTCTCTCCAGGAAGGGAACATGCCGGGTCCCAAACACACCTGGACTCCAGCTGCACGCTGCCCAGGCTCTCCAGGGCTCATAGGTGCAGTAGCCATGAGCCGCAGGCTCTGCATGGAGGAACCGACTGTCCCTTCTTGGAGGAGGGACTAAGACAACCAAGTGACTTGATGTCACATCAGAGAAAGACGGTATGAAAGATGCGGGACACTTGTTGGTTTGGAAGGTTATCTTCAGATATTTTGAGAGACTTATTTGTAAGGGCCCAAGGGAAAGACCTAAGACCAATTCGATGAACTTAAAACACCTCAACAACGCCTGTGAGGTGAGGACACAGGCCGAGGAGATGCACTCGGCCCCTGCCCTCGCGTGGCTGTGCTGACTATGGCTCTGGGCAAGCATTCGTCACTCACACAAACCAAAGTGCTTAGCCTGGTACGTAGGAGCACCAGATTTTCAAAAAATGATGGGCTGCTCCAAACTCAGGAGAGAGCGCCATTCCGCTGGGACCCTACTGATGAGTAAGAGCCCGTTATGTTTGTATCGGTCCGGGCACAGGGTGGGGCGGGGATTCTCTTCCTTCCATCTTCCCACGAGAGGCTCTCTGTGCTCCCACACAGTGCAGGAGCCATGCAGCAATTCACCAGGGGACAGAAAGATGCCCGGCCAGGCCTCCAGATGCCCACTGGCAGGACAGGGTGACGGGACCGACAAGTAGGACAGCCCCCTTGCTTTCCCTCAGAGACACGACAGCCTCCAAATCTGACGTCCAAACCTCCACTGACTTTCTAACGTTTTCATGTCTAGATCCCAGTTCTCAAATGTTCTTACTTTTATTTCTGCCCTCCCCCTCTGTCTTCATAACCTGGAGAACATTCCATAAAAGCCCTGAAGAGCACCCTAATGCCACACATCTAATTGACAGCGGTAGACACCTGCTCGCTCCACCGAGGTCCGCACTGCTTCAGAGGCTGAGCAAACTGTTCTAGGTTCAGAACTTTATACTCAATACGTAATTACATCATGTGCATCCTGGAAATAATGGAGCGCAATCAAAAACGAAAACCAAAGAGACGGTTGATCTTCTTTTTAATAGAAACAGCACTCTTCCATAATTCATAATATTCGAGTTCTAATGGGCTAATGAATAATTTGGAAGCAATGAGAGCTCTCCATGGAACTAATACGCCTGCTTTCCGAAAGTCCGTGCTGGAGGGGCCTCGGCTGCCAAGCCCTGGGGGTGGGTGCCCTTGCTCTAACGGTGGCTACGACCCAGGAGGACTCGAGAAGGCGTCTGCTCCCCGTGACGGACAGCGCACCAAGGTCTCTCTGCCAGGAAGCCAGCAAGTGTGGCCTCTGTGAAAACACCATCTGCTCCCAGGTTTCAGACTGAGTAACTGTTTCATAGCAACAAAGGCCTTCAGGACCCTTCTGACCATGTTTAGAGGAGAGGCCCGCAGGGCCCCTGAGGCTCCGGACAAGGGGAGGCCCCAGGAGCCCGGCGGCTCTCTGGAAGTTTCTCAGGGCTTGCTACCCAGCAGCAGTGATTTAAGCAGCATTTTCTTTTCCTTCACGTCCTCCTCTGCAGGAGTTGCTAGTGAGGAAGAATAATCGAGGTGCTGTGGGGAGGCCCAAGGGGTGATTTGGAAGCCGCGTCCCCCTACCTGCCAGCCCGATGCCCCCGCCATTTAACACGCGTTCCTGAAACACGGACCTGCACGCAGCTTCCATACCAAGTTAAACACGTGATTTTCCCCCAGAGAAAACATTTACACAGGTTTACGAAGCGCTATTTGGGTGTCACGTCTAAGTAAACGGAAACCCGGTGAGCTGTCCAGGTTACTCACGGCAGGCAAATATAAACCGTCCGGGTCTCAAAGTGCCCATGGGCGACACTGCGATGCCACTGACTTTATTTTTGGTAAAATGTTTGCTCTGCTTAGAGAATTTTAGGGACAGTACCCTCCAGGAACGGTGACAGCAGGATAAAGCAGCGTGAGTCTGTTATCTACATGAAAAACGCTTGGCACCTGTGCGGCCACCCAGCTTAGCTGCTCTCCGCAGTGGGAGTGAGGGGTCTCCCGGGGACTGCCCGTCACTGACAGGCACACATTCGATTCCCCAGACTCCAACGTGAACCTGGCCCTCGGTGTGGTTAAGTATCTAGCAACGGTGATTAAACACTGACACCGAGTCACATGTCTCGAGCTGAGTTTCTATGTAATAACAGCAGCTTAATAGGACATTAATGATAGCCAAAAGCTATTCCAAACGCTCCACCTGTATTAACCCGTCTAATCCTTGCCAACCCTGAGTAGATGCGGCTCGTATCCCTAACTCACAGAAGAGGACGCTGGGGCACAGGGGTTAAATGACCTGGCCAAGGTCACACCACCACCAAGGGGCAGAGGCAGGATTGGAATCCAGGCCATCTAGCTCCTGGGCCTGCAGCCAGCCCCCTGCTTCTCAGCTGAGCCCACGCCGAGTGATTTCCCGAGTTGACTTGGTGGCTGTTTAGCAGGACTCCCCCTGTGCAGGACAGGCTGTTGGAGTTGACGCAAGTTCAAACCTGTTCTCCCTGCCCCTCGGGCGGCTAGAACCTGAACCCTGCACTCTCCATGGTCAGGTCAGTGACACACGGAGTCAGGCACCTCGTGGGACCAGATGGGATGGTGAGCGCCCAGGGCTGGGGGAGGCTTCGTCCCGGGAGCCCCTCTGAGTGGGCCGTTTTTATTGATGAAGGTGCACACGCAGTTTACGACACACACTGCCCTGCTGCCTGGACTCCTGAGCTGCTGTTCTCCAGCTGTGAAATGTTCCATCTGTGGGAAGGAGGCTAAACAACACATACCTTCCGGATTCACAGATTTCTCCCATTTCCCCTTTTAGGTAAACACAGCTTTCTTAATCTCTCATCTCAGCTCTTGGTCGCTGATTTTATTATCAAACATTTAAGTCTTAGCAAACATTGCTCACTTATGAATGTTTCCCCAGTTTTTTTCCCAAAGAACACCCTTGACTCCAACCACAGCTTTTAAAAACAATGAAGTAAACTTGACTTGTGCTTGCTCCTAGTACAAATACTAATAAGTTTATACTAATCACTGTTTTTTCAAAACAATGCCCGGGGTGATTTTTAACAGATTACCTCGAGCTGGAGGTAAAATATGAATCCTCATTGTCATCATTGTACTTCTTTCTTGGTTTTGCTATGATCGGTGTTTCCTGTTCAATGGTCTGCATATCTGAAGTCACTGAATGTGAAATACCACTTGAGGAAACACGAAATAAAAGAGAAAAAACTATTAGTTCATGAAGACACTTGTGTTCACCAGAGAATAAATGTTTAATCTATGCTCTCAACAAAAATGAATTGATTAGTGAGGTTGAAAACAAGCAATAAAAACTTTCTTTTTTTTTTTTTGGTGTAAGCACTGGAAAACACTGGACCTTAGTGAGGACAGTAACTAGTCACACAAAACACAGTCACAAGTATCAGTTACGCCTGTGGCATCCACTTAATGACAAGTCAGACAGTTTGCCTTTCTTCTAAGAATCAGATTTGGAAGTTTTCATGCGAAATTGAACACTAGAGTAAACCAATACAATTGAAGGAAGGAATAATGAGAAAATACTGCTAATGTTGGAAAAAACACAGGGAAAATCTATTTGGGATTAGCAAACTGGTTTAAATTCTGAAACCCCAGAGAGCGGAGTCTCACGTACCTTCTGCAGTTTCCGAATCCCATGCCAAGTCTCTCTGACTCCATTTTCTTTTTGCCACTCATGTTCCTCTTTTCATCTTTCTTCATTTGAATTTCAAGATCCTTATAGGCTAATCGTAATGATGAAACGCTGCCAGAAAAACCAAACGCTCCTGAATTTAGCTGCAATTCTGTGTTCTTAAGTTAAAATACCAAGCAAAACTAAACATGTCATTTATACTTTTAGCTTTGTGCTTCTTGCCATAACTAACAATTATGAAGACGAATCAGCATTGTTTCTCAGGGTCCTTTCTGAGCAGATGCTCAAAGTTATTTGAGTGAGTTTATAGCCCCCTTCTGGTTGCTGCCGAATCTATATTGCTGGCCTAGCTTATATTACCTATTATCATATAATAATTTATGCTGTTATGTAATAACACTATGTATACAGAAATTATTACATATGACAATAAAAAGCTGAATTTCTCACTTGGATTAATATTTCATTATACTTCCACATTCCACATCACAAATACAAGGCTAGTTTCATTGGTTTGCTTATATATATAAATTGGACCTTACAAATAGATGAATTAAGAAGGGGTTACTTAATTGCAAAAGTACCTTTCAGCTTACAAGAAAATTTCCCGAAGGTTCTCTTTATGTAATTAGACTTCTGATTATTCCATTTAAAATGGAATAATCATTCTTCTGCCAATATATTTTTCTGCACTACCAGTCAGACACAGAGCATTTATTTATCAAACACCTGTTACCAATAATGCACCAAAAGGGGTAAAAAGAAGCACGAAACACTGCCCCTTACTCTCAGATTTCTAAGACGTTATACTTAAATTTTTCATAAAGCAAACTGTGCCCATGTCAGCAATAACAAGAGCACAATATCATACGTAAGATGTTGACAAAACCTCAGGTCCTGAAAAGTGCTGTATGAAACCTCTCGTAGGGATTTCCAAGCTATCGACCATTTATAAAATTGTGTGAAATGTCAAGAGGATGCAAGCAAAGTACTGTATAAATCCCATAATAGAGATGCATTTCTGTACAGTAACAGGGAATGACAACAGACCTTCTTACTAAGAAAAAATAATCTTGCTTTTACCGCTTCCTTCCCTAATGAGTCAAGCAGGACCTCTTTGTTTTGTTTTAATCCGGCAGTTTGTTTTCTTTGCTATTATTCCTACAGAACAGGTAACAGCAATATACTCATTTTATTACTCATAAAAAAAGAATACTCTTTCTGGCCTAATTTTTGGAGGAAAACAAAAGAGCTGTTTAAACATGAATAGCTATAACTAGCAACAGATTCTTCTGGAGAAGCTGAATGGATGGAAAAGAAAAAGTTCTACCAGGAAGACATAAGCCAGGAAAGTTTTCCTCCCTCGGACATCCGACGTGGGCCTGGGGACGTGGCCCTGGGTCTGTCCCCTGTTACAAGCACGCCCTCAAGCATCCAGGCTTACTGTAATTCAGTTCTGGAAGCGCTAATGGAATCAAGAAGTCAGGACTCCCCATTTCTCAGAACTGCTGGAGCCCTTCCCAGCACAGCTCAAGGGAGGGCCTGCAAGACACTCCAACCAAGCAGTGCAGCCCGGGGGTGGGAACTCTGCCTCTCCTCACTGGTCCTACTCACTGGGCACCGACACCCCTGAGGACAGGCGGGAAACTGCCAGAAGGTGTGGATTAGGTGACTGCACCAACAGTTTCACAGTCTGATGATACAAGGAAAAAAACATCGTTCCTGGCCATTTACTAAGCTGAAATGACTTCGTTTCCAGCCATTACACAAATTAACGTGCAGAAAACAACATTCGCACATCTGAAGGGTAAAACGTGCAGTGCTCACAGCTGGCACAGCGCTGGCTGCGGGAACTGAGCTGCAGTGGGTCTGAGAGGCAGGACCAGTGGTTAAGACTCAGGTGAGAGGCTGTTCCGAACAGGGCCGCCAAAACTGTCACAGCGCTCCCAAATCGAATCCACAAATCCCCCAGGACCTGCGTCTTCACTTTCGTGGTGCATGGAGCCATCCTCGTGAAAGCTATGAATAAAGGCTGGTCCAGCTTCTAGAAGCAATAACCAGTGTCCACGCTCCTGAGCTGGGGGCAGGGAGCTGCTGCTTCTGTCTTCCACGTCCTCTGTTCCCATCAGGCATGGGATTCCACACACTCTCTGGGAAGAGCCCAGCAGTGAGCCATCTGGACACAGCTGACTCCCAAACACCAAGAAAAGCTGCCCACACACTCAGATGGGACCTCTCCCCTTCGCCAGAGTCAGAAACCCGCTTAGTCAGAGACACTGAAGCGAGACAAGGCAGAACAAATGTCATGCACATCATTTCACATCGCGCTCAACCTAAAGACAGTTGGGTGCTGCCCCCTAGGTTCTAGAAAGGAAATGACAACGAGAACTAACTATCAGCTTCGAAGGATCTGGGCTTAGCACGCAGATTCCACGCAGCAAACTGGCAGTATGACCGTACTGACGGCACTTACTAAGCGCCAGGCATCGCTGAATGTACTTTCATGGGCACTAACTGAGCTAATCCTCAAAACCACCTCCTATAATAAGTATTAATATTTTCAGTATGCAGTCTGTAGTAATTCGAGCTAAAACTGATAAAATACACATGAGGATAAGAGAAAACACCACGTAAATAAAATAAACACACGAGCGAGGAACCCCAGCTGCCTCTCCCGTGTCGCCTCCAGCCTCCTGTGGTCATTTTACACCTGCTCGTGTGCACTTTGCAGACGGCCAGGGCCACCGCCAAACTCGCTTTCCCAAACTCACCGCCTTGCCCACGACTCTCCTTTCAGGTACTGTGAAGCCACCACTGACTCACGGGGCTCCGTGTGATCATTCCAACTCCGCTGGTCCGGGCAGGTCCCCCCAGGACCGAGGTCTCCATTTCCTCTTCTTCAGTCTCTTAAACTCTCCCTTCTCCCCCTCCTCTGAGCCAAGCCTGACTCTGAGACCCTCTGAAGACCCAGACTCAAAACCCCTGGAGACCACCATACCACAGCCTCCCGTCATATGCTCAGAACTTAGCCAGGTCCAGTGGAGCGTCACCTTATAAATACGTTTCTCATTATTGAGACATAATTCACGTACCAGAAAGTCCACCCCTTTAGAGTATATAACTTGGGTGGTGTTTAGTATATTCACAAGGTTATGCCACCATCACCACTATCTTATTCCAGAACATTTCTATCATTCCCAAAAGGAACCCCATGCCCATCAGCAGTCACTCCCCGTCCGCTCCTATTCCTTATACCCCAGCCCCTGCAACCACTGGCCCGCTTCTTGTCTCCATGGATTTGCCTGTTACAGGCATTTCTTGGACTCGGAACCCAATGACATGTGGTCTCTGTGACTGGCTTCTTTCTTAGCACAGACTGTTCAAGGTTCATCCACGTTGCAGGGCGTATCAGTTCTGGATTCCTTTTTATGGCTGAATGGAACCTTACTGTACGGACAGACCACACTCTGTTCATCCTTTCATCAGCTGACTGACGTTTGGGTTGTTTCTACTTTCTGGCTGTGGGGATTAATGCTGCTATGAACACAAGCTTTGGTGTGAATACGTGGACACAAGTCTTAATTTCTCTTAGGAGTGGAATTGCTGGGTTTATGGAAACCTTAGTTTAACTCTTTACATTGCCACCAGCAACGTGCGAGGGCTCCAGATTCTCTACATTCTCGCCGACACTTGCTATTGTCTGTCTCCTTGATCATGGCCATGCGAGTGAGTGAGGTGAGGTCTCAGTGTGCGTTTCCCTGATGACTGGTGATGTTGAGCATCCTCCATGCGTACATGCCTACTGGCACCTGGGTCTTTCCCCTCTCGTGGACACTGCCTCAAGCCCGCCCTCGTCCACTAAGTCACCTCCCTTCCAATCCACAGGTCGGTGCGATGTCAGTTTTCATAAAATTAAATTTTGCATTAACCTCTTCACACATACAAATAAATGGTATTAGGAAAGTAAATCTGGGAGTTGTCTAATGAATAGTTTTATTACAAAAAAACGTATTATTATAACCAAATTAAACTTACATCGATTCTCCCTTAGAGGCCTCCTTAGCCCGAAGGTCTTCCTGTTCCTTCATTTTATCTGCTGCTTGGGCTTGTTTTTCAATTTCATTAAAGCTTGTATTCGTCAGTTTCTGGGCTCCCAAACTTCCTTTTTTGGCCCCAAGCTAGAAGATACATAGGATTATATTCCACCCAAACTGAAGGCTCTGCAACCACAGCTGGCATTTACAGCGGGCACCGTGACAGCACCTCACACTCGCTCCCTTACTTAGTTCTCACAGCTCTAGAAGGTGGGCATTATTCTCCTCCCCAGTTTACAGGTCAAGTTAAGAGACTGGACCAAGATCACACAGCCAGTAAGTGACAGCGTCAGGATTCAAATCCTGGCGCCTCGTGGGATCTGAAAGCTGGATAGATGACCCTCCAGGACTCACAAGACAGCATTGTTCATAGAAGTGCAAACAGGATACAAAGTCCCAGGGAGCCTCTACTGATGTTTTAAAGAATTTT
This sequence comes from Cynopterus sphinx, assembly GCA_030015415.1. NCBI lineage: Eukaryota > Metazoa > Chordata > Mammalia > Chiroptera > Pteropodidae > Cynopterus > Cynopterus sphinx. The sequence goes on from CM057380.1 coordinate 171,132,384, forward strand.
GTTGTTGACAGAAGAAACGTTAAACACTCATCCTAGAAGATCTCACTAAGAATAACGTTCACTTCATTGAGCAAAACATAGACTCTGTCAAAGCCACCGTTATTATTCTATGGCTCGAATACTACGAGTGAAGTGACAAAGATGGCTTTAAGTACAGAAGCTGTTTCAGAGCTACCTCCTGGATATTTTACACATCATACTCACTCCTCTTTTAGCTTGATTCGGTTTCTTTTTTATGATAGAGGAAACTTCTGTTAAAAAAATACAAAGTAGAAAGTCAGACCAATAGTCATGCATGCTTTTTCTATTTTTAGTGTATCTTTTAAAAAATTCTCAGATACCACATGTTAATATTTAAGAGACATTTTCCACATTAGTTTGTCATCCAGAAGACAAGTGAATGAGTGCATTCAAGGACAGACAAACACCAAAATGGAGCCGTCAGGTAGTACTCCTGTGTAGTTACCACACTCAGGAAGCATGTTTCTAGACACCACACTGAAGAGAAATAAAGAGCATGAGCTGACCCTGTCTACTGCTTTCTCAGAGCACACCCTCCCTTCAGCCTCTGCTCCTCAGACACTTCCACATTATCTTAAAGTATAAAGTTAGCCAGGCAAGATGCACACAGTACAAGCAGCCAATGACTTGCATTTCCTCCTTGACTTATATACAGGTTTTATCATAGTATCCAGTAACAAATACAAAGCATCCTATTGTGCTAGTAGCTGTACTTTCTAAATTGCACAAAAAATATTTGATATTTTTAGAGAAAGTTTCTAAAAATTTGTTTTCTGGGTAAATTTTAATCATAGATAATATATTCTGTTTTTTTTAGAATTATGTTTAAGAGACCCAGTAAGAATAAAATCTTATTTTTTTCTTCCAAAGATGAGAAAGCACTTAAAAAAAAAAAGATATCATAAAACCACAAACAAAAGATTAACATTTTTATCTATAATAAAAGGATAACATCGTTTCATTTCAAGTATGAAAAGAGATCCTGGAAATTTTCCTTGCTACCACTTTTTAGGTTTGTGTTGTACTAGTCACATAATCTACCCCCAACCTCCTATAAGTCTATTAATACATGATAACAAATATCTGGAACATTTCTAACAGTTTAGTTATTTTTTACCAAAGCAGTTGCTTTCCAATTAATACAGTATAATCTGCATCAATCTCAGATTATACTTGCCTGATAATGAAAAATTAAAGATTATAAAGTCAGAAGAAAATGCTAAGAGTTCTTGCACAAAGAAGAATGATGTGGCTGCTCTGACCTCTGCTTAAGCCGGGAACAGAAAGCAGCCCGACATAAATTTGCAAATCAAAAGCATCAACAGCATCTTGTTACAGGCCGCTGCATTTCATAATCATCAAGCTGGCTAAAACAGAACAGCACGTTTGCTTAATAAAATCTCATTTTTTTATCTTAAAGAATCTCATTCACTAAATCAGAATAAAGTCTTATGCATGTTACCTAAAGGAGCCTTTGCTGGAACATGGAGACCTTCCACACTGGGTCCTTCTTCCGGTCCTCCTGAAAGTTAAAAATACTGATCTTAGTGCTGAAAACAGACTCACTAAACAACCTTATGTTTATTATTATCATTATTATTATTATTATTATTATTCATTCATCCATTCATTCATTCATTCATTCATTTATTTTTAGATAAGGCAACCCTTGGTTGGCCTCACAGATTGCAAGGACCTTGTCAGCTTACAATTTCTTATTTTTTATTTTTTTTAAAGTTTTTCTACACCTACAACACCTGGTCTTCCTAGGTGGTCTCCTCCCATCCAAGTACTAACCAGGCCCGACCCTGCTTAGCTTCCAAGATCAGACAGGATCGGGCTTGTTCAGGGTGGCATGGCCATAGACTCAAATATCCTTCTGAATATGCAATGCATTTAACTTACTCAGTATTACATAATCTTATCCAATTTTGTCAATGATTATCCTTATTTTAAGCTCCCCTTCTATTTCATTATTAAAAGAATTTTGATTTAAAAGTCCATTAAAATAAAAGTATATTTTTTATACAGTTAGTTGTTTTATAGAATCAAAAAGTTAGTGTTCTCCCTAACTAATATTATTCTGGATTCCACCTTACGATCTGGTGTTTTAAGGTAAACTGTTCTGAGTTACCAAGGATGTATGCTGACTGCATACCCAAGATGTGTTAGCATTGGGCAACTCTAATGCCAATGACTCTAATGACAGAACCTAAACTTTCAGTTCCCTGGGAATCTGCCGTTTTCTAGTTCGCCTAAAAAACAATCCCAGTTAGGAACTCTATTAGTCTTTATTAAAAATATTTTGTTATTTTAATTTTATTTATTACTTTACAAATAGATAAAATGTAGTGTAATGGAATGTTATTTGGCCAGGCTACGACATGGATGAACCTTTAAAAAATTAGGCTAAGCACAAAAAGTCAGTCACAAAAGACCACATATTATACTATTCCATGTGTGAAATGTCCAGAACAGGCAAATCCATGAAGGCAGAAAATAGACCTTTGGTTGCTGTGGGGTTGAACAGGGGAGAATGGGGGTGAGTATAAAGAGGTATGGGGTTTCTTCTGGAAATGATGAAAATATTCTAAAATTAGACAGTGGTGATGGTGGCATACCTTGTGAATATACTAAACACCACTGAATTTTATACTTTAAAAGGGTTAATTTTATGGTGTGTGAATTATATGTCAATAAAGCTGCTATTTAAATATGGCAGACCCAACAGAGAAAATTCAACTGTTTTATTTTTATAAATATTTAAACGGTAAACTTTAGGTAAGGCATTTAACAGGCCAAGCCAGATGAGTGAGAATGATGAGAACAATAATATTTTGTAGAAAGAGAACTGACTACACATTTATTGATCACCTACTATGGGCCAGAAACTGCTCCAGGCAATGGAGAAATAGTGGTGAATAAAAACATACAAGCAGAGTATTTCAGGCCTCAAATTCTGTTAAAATTCTTTTGTTCCCTCCTTTTCACTGTGTAATCCTCAGGTTTACTCAGGAATGTACTTTGTCACCCAGCGCTGACAAATGAAATTCTGGGTTAAGCCTTGAGACAAGTCTCCCTAATAAAAAATTATTTAAGAAAAATTCTAGAAAGAGAGAGGAGAGTGCAGAAGCAAAAGGAGGTGCAATTCTAAACAATAAAACCTTTTAGAAGAAACTCAGCTGAAAATGTAGGTAAAAGAAGACTTACAAGAATAAAACCTTGTTGTGCATTTAGTTCGTAAAATGAACTGAGACACTGGGACTTGAGAGGGCATGTGGATCCCTGTGGCAAGTAGCCTTCAATCTCAAAAGGCCTTTCCAACTAATCAGCTGGAATAGTACTGAGTCAAACTGCCTTTTCTCTGTGTCAGTCAGGAGAGTGTTGGGACTTTTTTTTTTCTCTTCTCTCCTTATGAATAATGAAAAACCCATCAATGGCTCAGGAAGATTCCTTATATTAAAAATGAATGTCTCCCTGAGGCGCTCACAGCCCAGTGGAAGGGATACACAATGGGCATGCAAATTAAGGGACAGGATGGTTCCTAGAGCTGAGGCATCCTGGCTGCGAGGAAGATAATATACACACATATGGCTGTGGCAGGGGGCTCTGGGGGACTGGACACAGCCTCTCTGAGGAGAGGACTTGGAGCTGGGACTCCAATGAAGAGGCAGCCACATGACACCCAGGGAAAGAGTCTCACTCTGCCCCAACCAGAAAGCAAACATAGGAAGGAAGGGCCAGTGTGGTGGCTGAACTGCAGTGGAAGTCTAGGAACCACCACCTGGAGATGTGTAAATGTCTTCTTTGCAGGCCTTTAGGGTCATGCGCATAAAAATAAAATCTGGAAAAAAACAAAACAAAACAAAACAACCCCCAGAGATTGCAAATCACATAAAACCAGCCAGGTCAGAGTTCCTTACATATTAAGGAGCCAAGCTTTTTGTCGACATCGAATTGCAAATGTTTATCATTTGTCTTCAAGAAACTTCTTCAGGCCAGAAATGCTGCATTTCTAGCAGTCAGACCTACTAAGCTCTTCCTTATCAGGTTTGAATTCGCACAGAAGGGCTTCCCCATTCAAGGGCAACAGAAAACCTTACCTCATGCTCTTCCTAATACCCTCATATTTTCAAGTTTTATATTTACATCTTTGATCCACTTCAATTTAGTTTGGTGTAAAGAGTAAAAAAGAAATTCTGCTTTATTATCTTTTCCAAAGTGCTAGACATTTGTCCCAACTCCATTTATCATTCCCCATGTCATTTACATCCTATAAGTCATTTTTAATAAGTAAGCAGTTGATCCTAGTATATTTATAATACATGTAATCCAATTATAAAGTCATCAAAATGCGAATCATTAGATATCAACTATTTATAGACTAGCTTTTTGAATTGAAATCTAGTTTCTTGATCAAAAAACAGATACTCATTATAAAAGTTCATTATGAAACTGTATCAAGTTGAAAGCAAAACTCCTCAGTAATTTCATTCTCTGGTCAACAATTTGGTGTGTACATTCCAGAATGTTTTCTGTGTATGTATTTGTGGTTTTTTTTTTTTGGTTTTTGGTTTTTTTACAAAAACGAGATCATATTCCATGTTTAGTAATCTAGCTTTTCCACTTTATAATCCACCATGAATATCTTTCCCTATGAAATACAAGGGTCTTATTTTCTAACAGTTCGTAGCATGCCAGTGAACCACCGAGCAGCATGACGTGACAATTCTGAAACTTACCGTTGTTATTTGCTGGCACGGTTTCCACGTTCCTCGGTGTCAAAGAAGATGGTTCTGGGTGTGCTGACACCCACTCTGTGCTGCTCACCTGAAGCAAGGTGAGAAGAGCCATTATCAGGCAAAGCAAGAAAAGTCACTTAAAAACATCGAAGCAGGGGAAAACTTAATAGTCACAAAGTGAGGGGTGGGTAAAAAGGGAGAAAGGGTTAAGAAGTACAAGTTGGTAGTGAAAATATAGTCACGGGGATGTAAAATACAGCATGGGGAATATAGTCGATAATACTGTAATAACTACGTACAGTGTCAGGTGGGTACTAGACTTATTCGGGGGGATCGTGTCATAAATTATACAAATTTTCTAACCACTGTGCTGTGCACGTGAAGCTAATATAAAATAATATTGACTGTCGATAAATAAATAAATAGTCACCTTCTCAGTACTTGGGTTAGTGGAAAGGATAATATTTAACATGTCTATTTTTAAGTCTATAGTTCAATGCTTAAATTCCTTATTTTCTTCTTTTTAAATATAAAATTTTTTTATGCAATCATTTCAGATTTACACAAAAGCCGCAAAGATAGTAGAGTTTCCATATACTCCGCCATATGCCCAGCTTCCTCTCATGTTAAAATGCCCCTGGGACTAAGAATGATCATTGGCACACTCTTAGCTGAACTCCAGACTTCGTATTTCCCCAATTTTTGTGCCAAAGCCTCTTTTCTGTGCCAGGATCCCACCCTGCACGGGTCCTGTCTCCTCAGCCTCCCCTGGTTTGTAACGGTTTCTGTCTTTCCTCATTTTCCATGACCTTGCGACTCTTGATGGGTACTGAGCAGGAATTTTGTAGGGCGTCCCTCAGCTTGGGTTTGTCAAACGTTTTCTCACGATTAGACTCGATCTGGGGGAAGAAATGCACAGAGGCAAAGTGCCCTCCTCACAGCCTCGTGGTGACAGGCTGGGCACTGGTGACAATGGCAGTGAGCGCTTGGCTCAGGCGGTGCAGCCAGCCTTTCCCTGTAAACTCGCTGTTTTTCCCTTTCGATCCCTTAGTCTCGGGAAATGAGTTGGTAAGTCTGGCCCACCCTCAGGCGGGGCGGGGGGGAGGTGTGTGTCTATATACAAGAAGGGGGGAAATCCTTATACATGATTTGGACTTTTCTATAAGGAAGATTGTCCCTTCTCCTCCCCATTTATTTATTCAATCATCTGTTTATCCCAGTAGGACTCATGGATCTTTATTTTATTCTTTGGAGTATAATTCAAATACGGCCATTATTTACTTTGTTGTTCAAACTGTCCCAGCTTTGACCACCGGGAGCTGTTTCTGGTTGGTTCCAGTGTCCTTCAGACGTGGCCTCATTCAATTCCTGCTCCCGCCCCAGCACTTCGGGACTTTCTAGCACTGCAGGATGCTTCAGACTCATCTGTCCCAGTGGCCCCAGTCCTAGAACCTGCCATTTCTCCAGAGGTGGTCCTGGTTCCTTCTATTGGAGAATAGTATTTAGAAACCAAGATCTGGGTGCTGGGTATGCTCATAGTACTGGGGTGTCACTGTCCCCAAGCCCACTCAATGGATAGAGCTAAGCACTACATACAGGCGTGTACCAACCCACGTAGACACACATATCTAGAGTTAGTTCTCCATCGTGTGTGTGCGTGTATGTGTACAGAGAGATGCTAAAATAAACATGGATTCACACTAACATCGCAAACTCTTAACCCATACCAAACAGTTTGCCTCTCTCTTTTTAGCCCATTATTTCTCTCCCTAACACCCCCAGCTCCTCATCATGGATATCTTATATGGTTCTAAATTGAACAATGACAGCTGATCACAATAGGATATCTTATCTTTTTTTTTTGTTTTCTGTTCCTTCTTTTTTTGATAACTATTTCTGGCAACCACTGACTGCATTGATGGTAACATGCACATTCAAGTTATAATAGCAAAAAAAACATATCAAGGTTTAGCAATATATACAACTTTATACAATTTTTACTTGAAAATTAATTAAAAAATAGACTGAGCAGCAGTTAAGCAAAGAGTGCCCCCTTCCCAGTGGACCTGGGGACAGGCAGGCCAGCTAACAGAACAGCTGAGGCTCTAAGCCCAGGTCAGCTCGCACTCTCTTTAAGGACCAGTTTGTCAACATTTTAGGCCTTGGAGGTCTCTGTTCCTGGATCTAAGTGATTTGAGGAAAATCCACAGAAGGACCATGGATGTTGTTACTGCTACCATCAGGCCATCAGGCTACAAAGATGAAGGTGATGATACTTACAGCACTTACTGAAGGCTTACTCTGTGCTAAGTACTAATTACTTTTATCTGTATTAACTCGTTTCATTCTCACAATAGCCTCGAGATATGTTCTAGGTACAGAGCTTACCAGAGACGAAATTCAAACCCCTTAAAATCTGAATTAAAAAAATGCTGTCTTCATTCTTTGTGAGTTCCAAAGCTCTGAACTGAACTGTGCCAGACTGCTAGTAATAACTTCTCAGCTTCCCTGGCATCTAGGTATAGGATATGTGACTAAATTCCAGCCAATGGGATCTGAGCAGCAGTGACGGGCACCGCCTCTAGACTTTTCCTGTAACAGGATGGGGCATTTGCTTTCTGGATATCTGTCCCTTTCTCATTGCTGGGAAAGGTCATGAACTAGAAGAACCACTTTGGACCCCGAGATGAAAGCCTCATCTGAGAATAGCAAAATAAATCCCATAGTCAACCCTGGATGGCCTAACTCTGAACTCTGATGGAAAACTAATTTCTATCTTGGTCAAGTGATTGTATTTCAGGGTTATTCGTTACAGCAGCTTAGCCTGTCCTGTATCCTAACTGAAACATTTAAATATAGACCCTGTAACTGTGAGAGCAAGCATACTGTAAAAGTATGTAAAACATAATACATACCTCAGGAGACGCATGAGAGGCAAAGAAGTCCTCCTCCTTTGGTGTAGGAGACAAAGGCGGAAGCACACAACTATCAAGCCACAGCTAGAACACAGACATGAAGTTCTGATGAGCATTTCCCCAGGCTGTAAAGGGTTTTAACACTCTTCACTACTCTTCGAGAGGCCTGTTTTCTAAAGATTCACACTTTCCATTATCATAAAACCAGTAAGGGGTCTACACAGGGCCCCTGAGCACACTTTAGCAGTTTGTCAATCCAGTGACCTCTGCTTCCAAACCCCAAGGCCATCACAGCCATTTCTGAAGAGGAAAGATCAAGGACCTCAGATCCCTGGGCAGGTTCCAAAGTACAATTGATCCTCCAAAGTGTGTATTCCATACTAGTGAATTCACGTCCCTGTACGCATAACCCCCAAACCAGCTCTGGGGGCGCTCCTGCCATCCTTCACAGATGCACACAGAGCAGCGAACAACCTGAGGCACCCAAGGTACAGACTCCCTGAGAGGCTGAACAAGGCAACACCCTGCCTCGTTTCAGACCATCCCATAAACAAGTGTCCTTACGTGGTCTATTTAGTGACATGTTTCCACATTTTTGTGCTTTTTGTTGGTCCGAGCACAGTGCTGAAGGCTCAGTGCTCCTAAGCCGTGTGCCTCAGGGAGAGACAGGTTTCACTCAGGCATCAGTTAAGGCTGTTCCAGCCAACGACACACATCAAATTAGGTGTCTTTAAACGGAAATGCGTGGGAGATAAGGTTTCGTATGGATCGCTGACAAAACTGTGGTAGGAAGCTCACAGGAATCTGACCCAGGGAGTGGGGTTTCAGCACTCGCTCTGTTCCTAGTAACCCCCTAGAGCAGGGTCTCCAACCCCCAGGCTGTGGACTGGTACTGGTCCGTGGCCTGTTAGGAACTGGACCGCACAGCAGGAGGTGAGCAGTAGGTGGGCAGAGAAAACTTCATCTGCACTCGCAGCCGCTCCCCAGTGCCAGCATCACCGCCTCAGCTTCACCTCAGATCATCAGGCATTAGATTCTCATAGGAGCACTAGTCCCTGGTGCCAAAAAGGCTGGGGACTGATACAGCTGCCAGGAATAGTGAAGATCAAGGCATGTTGTTTCCTTGTAAGAGAATCCAGCTAGGAAGTTTCACTGTGTGGGAAAAAACCACTTTTTCTACTGAAATGCACGCTCAGCTGAGGAGACCGCCTCCGCTGCCACACTCACGTCAGTGCCATGCTTTCGTGTTGCTTGCGACGCCAGCGACTTGATCCTCTCCCTATAGAGCTGGGCCGCGCGACTGTTGTACTTGGAGTTAGTGTCACCGGTGTCACACCCGTGTTGATGGAAGAAGGATGCCTACGGAGGGGAATGTGCAGATTACTGGCAATACTGCATTAAGTCCAGCACGGTGACCAGAAAGGTTACTTCATGTTATAAAGGATATTTTTTGAAAATGCTGGTAAAAACCAAGATAATGTACACTGGGAAAAGTTTTAAAATAAATCTTCCTTGTAAACGGGAATAACTTCCATAGATGTACCATTGCTATTTTGGTAAAACTGGACGTGAGACTTGAACTACAAAATGAAATAAATGGCCTTTCACTTTTCCATTAAACCACCTCGATCATTCTAAATATCTGGGGGGACGCTTTCCACTCAGAACTACAGGCAGGTGGTAAAGGTTTAAACCATCACCTTGGAAGGGCCCATGTAGACACGTGACTTATAGAATTTACATCTTAATTGAAGCACGTGTTCTAAACACCTGTCCGGCAACTTTCTATAACCCAATCAGATTAACAACGCCGCTGGGTGCTCACTCGTGGCACATCCTGCCCTGGGTTCTCTAGGTGTCGTCTCATTAAATCCCCATAGCGACAACATCAGACAGTCACCACTACTCTCTACACGTTACAGGTGAGGGAGCGGAAGCACAGACAGGTTCAACAACTTGCCCGGTGTCACACAGATAAGTGACGGGCTGACATTCAAACTCAAGCAGGATGGCTCCAACTCCGCTGCTTGAGTGAAGTGACCACCGACCTGAGCCTCCCTGGCCCTATCTCCCACTCCACCCCCACCTCCGCCACCACCCCATCCCACCCCCATCCTGCACTCCCCACCTTCCCCGCCATCCCTTCTCCCACCTCCGCTGGCCTGAGATGAGAAAGCTGCTCTCTGGAGGTGGGTGGGGGACTCTGCGATTGTGGGAAGGCTTAGGAATAAGGACGGATAAAATCAAACCTGGAGCATTAAGTTTTGGAACAAGTTTGTGAACATCATGATAATGGGCATGGCTTTCTAATAAGATGCCCGAAACGCTTAAGGTATGCATTCTTAATGGGGCAAAAACTGTTTCTTGGGAAGTGAAAAAAATTTTAGTTATTAGGCCACAATGGTTTGTGGACCCCCAAAACTCACCCAACCTGACAAAATCATGTTCCTTAGTATATAATTTCTCTCATTAGGAAGAAATTAAATCCAATTTAAATTTAGAATAATCTAATTTAAATTTAATTTTTCTGAAAAAAGGTCGAGAAACACTAATCTAAGGGAATTTGGTATTTTGAAAAATATGTATTAGACATACAATTTTAATTTTAAATATCTAATTGATGTTAGGTATAATTTTTACTTGAAATGCATATGAATTGATTTCTTATATGTTGAATATTTAATGAGTAAATTCTATTTACTCAACCTCTACCAGTTGGCATTATAAATAGGCCATCAGTGCTTTGGGTGACTTGTAAGGCTGCCAGTCCAGTGTTTGAAAAATCAGATATATTGAATTCGTAAATGAAGTTTAAAAGGTCTGAGAAACCTTAGTTTAGGTTTGTATGTATGGTTAAGAAAAATCTACTCTTTTAAAATTCTAAATTAAGTGACCACTTAACTAGCTATATTTTTTGCACAGAAATTACTAAGTTTTTAAGTTACTATATGGTATTTATATACCATATTTGAAGATTTAGAGAATAATTTTTTAAATTTATAGACAATAAAATAAATTTCAGATGTAAACAGCTACGAGCATCCATTCCATTCTAAGCACGAAAGTCCCCCTCACATATTAAAAACCCTATTGTCCTAAAAAAGCCTCCCATTTCCTCTGTATCATTGTTTCCTATTTTAATTTTCTTTAAACACTATCATCACCTGCTACCTTCTTGTTCATTTACTTATTTAATGATTCTATCTCTGCCTATGAGAGAAGGGATCTCATTTGTCTTATTTGTTATATTCCAGCGCCTAGCCCAAAGCTTCGTGTCTACTTGGCATTTAACACATTTTTGGACAAACGAATCTACTTCGGAGGGGCAACTCCGAAGCCCCCCATGTCTCTCCGTTGTTCGGCAGGGCCTCCCAAACTCTGCAGACGCTGAGCCTCTACCAAGGGAACACACATTTATACAGAAGGAAAACAAGTCTGAGATGAGCTTACTGCGTTAGCGTTGCCTCCGACTTGCATGCATCGCAACTGGAACCAAGACCAGTTAGAATCCAACTCTGTCGATCTAAATGAAAAGAACATTCTTAAATGTTAGCACTCTTCCTCCCCAAAATCAATCAAGTCACTAAACTTTGGAGAATAAGGCTTTCCTTATCTTCAGGATCCTGGAAGCACTCTATGTTTACGGTAACAGTGGCACATGCTTCCAGGACGCTGGGACTCCAGGCTGAACACATAGCTCCTGGCCTCTCCCATCCTTCCTAGAAGCCAAGGCTCTGCGGGTCCTGTTCCCTCCATGCCTGACCGCAGGCAAGCCAGGCCTGGGCACTACAGCCATCTCTCCTCAGGAACAGGGACATACATGACAAGCTTCCTGGGGCTGCTGGAACAACTCTGACTCTACCTCACAACCTTAATGCGTTGTGATCTAAAATTGGGTAACGTGTCTCTACTCAAAATAGATGTCTTGTTTGGATTTTTTCAGGTCAGTGATCCATTTGTCCAGTTCGATCCCTGGTGGGAGCCTGGAGGACACTCACCATTGTGCCATCAGGTAGAAGGGACCCACCCAACATCGCCTCCCGTGAGGAAGGGAAGAAAACTCAGGATTTAATGCTTCTGAGGTGAAAGTTACAAGTGTCTCTACCCCACTGCACCTCGTGCCTTAACTGACCTGTTACCTAAGATCACATCAGAGCAAGTAAAGGCGATGCGTGTACTTTCCAACAATAAAAATTAACCAAGTGATCAGTGTAAAGCAAGTACGACAGTGCGACAGTGGTGGTGGTCCTTACATTGAACCTGTGGATGGGAGCAAGCAGCAGGGCTACTCGTACTCAACGATGGCTTGTCCCCAACTGACCGAAGGGGGTTGTGGGCATTTCAGGATAGGTGTAGGTAGGGTACCTTTGGGCAGGGTAGAAGGAAAGAGGCTTCAGGTCCACCAAAACTTCCTTTTATGCTGCCCTTCCGTTTACTAATTTCTGTGCCTATTTGTATCATTCAAGCTTCGCGAACGTTAGGGTGTTATTTTGAAGCCCACAGCTACCTTAAGATTAATACTACTACTAACGGATATTATTATTACACATACATGTGACAAATCCACTTCGGGGTGATATACAGAAAGTAAAAATTAAACTATATTTTATAGAAAACATACTTCTCATCATTTTAGACAAAAAAAAAAAGTCTTTTAGAATTTGAGTACCAAGCAAAGTGATTAAATTATGTATCTTGTTCTGAAATCCTTCTCTGAAAATCTTGCTTAGTCACCACATTTTCATGACTCCCCCCAGATTGAGTTCCTGGAGACAGACTGAGAGACTGCAGATCTCAGCTGCATGACCTGGAGAAGTTATTTAACCTCTCTGTGCCTTTCTTTATCTGTAAAGTAGGAATAATTATAATATGTTTTCGTAGAAATTAAATAAGCTACTATGTGAAAAGTGCTTGGCTCATAGTAAACTCCATCCATATGGCCAAAATTCTTACCATCACCATCACCATCACCATGGTAACCCTGTCACACTGTGTTATCAGTAGTAAGCTCCTGAGGACAGGCATGTCCCATATTTTTCTCTCTGACTCCTACCACAGGCACATAATAGGTACGTGACTTAAAGTATGTCCTAACATTGAGGTTACAAGTATTCAGACTTGCTAATTTACCTTACAACTTTTAGTCCTAAACTATCTTAAAAAAAAAAAAGTCAAACGTTTCCATACATATTTCTTAGAAATGAAGATTTAAAAAAAATGGATTGTTCTTGAATTGAGCTAACAGGGGTTCTCTCTCACACACTGGAATTCTAAACAAAGGCTGGGGTGATGATAAATTCTGAATACAGTCCAACCTTAAGAAGAAACCTGACTCGATCGCCATTCCTGTGTGAGGAAGTGTCTCACTGTGGGTTATCTGTTATCTTTAATTTAGATTCAGACACGGTGATAGGTAAGTCTCTGAAAGTGCTGAGAAGAGCAGAGAACGAAGGTAAGGAAGTTGAAGAATTAGTAGCACTTTAACAAAACAGCCCCTATTAGCCGACCAGGTAAACGAGAAAACAGGTTTCCCACACCTCTACAATCCTATGAGTCAAGTTACAACCTCCTTAAAAATTGCATGAATTAGCTTCACCAGAGGCTGCAAAGTCAGAATTTTTCTGTAAGTAAAGCATTTAGAGTTCAGAAACTTATGAAATCAGAAAAAAATCTCACCAAACAAACGTGATAAAGTTATCACGTGTCAGAAATTTTTTCATGGAGCAATCCACACCACAATTACCCTCCACTTTTATTCAGACACAGCCCTGGAGAAGCTTCTGGCAGCCGTTGGTTTATCACCAGCTTGACTGTCTAGCGGAAGGTCAGGTGGGGAGCTGCCTTTCTCCACTAGCATCATAAACAGGTGCACTGAGCAGGCACCGGTGACCCAGGTCTGCTCGTCGTCAGCGTGTGCTGGCTTGCCCCGTGCCAGGCTTGACGTGAGTCCATTCGCTCACTCCTCCCAGCACCCTGTACCACGATATTAGTCTTCTCATCCCCGCTTTCAAGGAAGGAGACTGAGACACAGAGATGTAAGGGAGACGCCTAGAGCTAAAAGGGATGACTGAGGTGCAGGCCCGAGCGGCCGGCTGTGGAGTCCTCGCCCTAACACCTTCTGGTGCTGCCCAGTGATTCTCTGTGGGGCGCCCGCTGGGCCCAGGTCCATGTACCACCCTCAAGGGCATTGGGAGTGAAGTATAAGCTGCCAGCCAGGCAGCAAGACCCTCCACAACATCACATACATCTTCCCCTTAGAACCTGATTTTCGTGCATAAATAAGTAGCCACCGAACATTTTCCACTTCTGTCCCTTTGCTTAAGGTCTGAGTGCTAAGCTTCTTTCCCCTGCTTTGTCTTCATTACTGAAATCTCACCACCCTTCGAAGTTCACTGCCAATGTTATCTCCTCTGCCTAACTTACCAGAAGTACATGCAGAGCTTCGTTTCCATCCCTTGTGCTGCACTTCAGTCTGTCTTCTCTCTGTCCCTTCCCCCAGGCCAACAAGACCAATGCAGGGACTAGATCCCACTCACCTTTCATGAGCTCATGAAATACTTAACGGTGAACTGGAGAAGAGACAGCGAGAGGGAGAGGAGCACTGTGAGACAGGCCATCGCAGGAACCACAGTGACGAGTTCCCAGGCCTGGTGGGTGCGGGGCGGGGCAAGTCCAGTTGGGTCCATTCTGTGGCCAGCGCCAAAGGCAGCTGGCCATTTCTGTGGAAGCCTAACCTGCCTTTCCCTGTTCGCTTGGCAAAAGCCATGATTTATACATTTTTCCTGTGTAAAACTGTTGACTTGAAATTCTGCTCAAACACAAACAAAACACTCCATTCAAATAAGCAGTCACCCATGCCAAACTGTTAACAAAATCGTGTCTGGGCAACGGGACCATATGTGCATGTGTATTGCACACGTGCGTGTGTGTGTGTCTGCCCGAGGCTGGCAGGGGCAGGGGAAGGAGAGGGGAAAGGGATTCTAGAGGAGGCCCTTTCCTTTGTTACTCTGAGACTGCTTGGACTTTTCCCAATGAGCTAGTGTTTGCAACTTTTTTTAATCAGTAAAAAATATTCAAAGAGCAGCCCTCTACCTCCTAAAAAAAAAAAATATATATATACACACACACACACACACACACACACACGTATATAAATATATATATATATAGAGAGAGAGAGAGAGAGCAAGAGAACCCTTATTTTATCATCCTTGACTTTCTCTTGCCCAAATCCTAGACTACTACCCTCTAAACTGATTTTTTTAAACTGATTTTTAATGGTTGTTTTTGAATCATTTATAAGCACCATGATTCATAGTTATATTTATCTGACTCTTAAAAGGCTAGCGAGCAAACCTGCGGCGCCAAACAGCCCCCGCCAGGCTCTGGGTCAAGCCCTCCCTCAAGTGCGGAGAACATCAGAAAAACCGCCTCATTTCCTGGAATAGTTTAAACTGGCCCTGTGTTTTAGTGGTGAGGAAAAGGTAGGGCCAGGCTGTAAAAGGCAGAGCTTGGCAGAGAGGAAGAGGGAGAGAACACAGCAGAGAGAAAGGAGGACAGTCAGTTACCTACTGCCTCTGCTGGCTCTGGGCAGAGTAAGTCACCATGTCAACTGGTAACAACTAATGAGAGGGGGCAGGGGAAGGACATGAAAAATAAACTGTCCTGGCAACTAAATCTCTCAGTATTTAAAAAAAGAGCCAAGAAAAGGATAATGTATTCAAAATATTCTGAGACCAGCATCTAAGAAAAAAAGAAAAGAAAAAAGACAAGAAACTGACAGATACTCTGAAACCACCAAGAACACACGTAAGAATTTCCTTTTCTAGATAATTACATGTGGAGTCATATGGCTATAAATAGTTAGCAAGACAGGCCTTTATAAAATAATTTCTAAAAAAAGAGCTCAGGAAGGTGCATCAGGAAAGTTTTTTTTTTTTAATTAACATTAAAAAAGAAACTGATGCTGCTAGCATCACCACTGTGAACTAACCACAGAATAGCTCATCATGAATCACATGGGCGTGTCTTCCAGGAACAAAAGCTCCTTATAGTAATTGCGTGGTACGAATATTCCTTAAATCATAATATAAAGTAAAACCGCCACAATTCCAAATAGCCCTCCTGCCCAGCTGGTTCCATCCCCGGGAAAAGAAGTGGCAGGGAGATAGGTGAGCTGGTGGGAGGCGGGCAGCGATCACAGTGATCCGAGGTGGCTGCTCGGTGGGTCCTGGCCAAGGCCTGTGGCTGCCAAGATACAGGCCTTGCTCAGCTGCCCAGCCTGAACCCGCCAAAACCCTTCCATTATTTCTTTTATTATTTCAAGTTCTTTTCTCTCACACCAGGGCACCAGGCACCTGCCGCCTGCCACGGGACTGTGGGGCTGTGTGTATCCGGAGAGGGTGTCTCTCTTTCTGGTGCATACAAAGGCCCAACCTCGGCTACCACCAGTGTCACAGGGGAAGACAGGAACCTGCCAGAAGGAGCCAATTGGCCCAAGGCTTCAGATGAGAAGAGAAGGAGGACGTCAGATGAGAAGAGAAGACATTCGTACCACAAGCATTTGAAACTGCCACTGAAATTCATGAGAAACTCATCACTCAGGCTTTGTGGTATTAGTGTGCCGGGAGCCAGGGCTGAAGGCCTGTGCCAGAAGGACCCCAGCTCTCCACCTGCTGAGGTGTGCGAACACAGCACCTGAATCCCCTCCTACTGTGAGTGTCGCAGCAGGGCACCTTTGTACTGCTACGTTACTAGGAGATAATAAAGAGAAAGGAATACTGCCTCGAACCCTCCATTCTGACTGTCTTCAACACCATGGCCCCCTGTCTCTGGCACAGGCTCTACAGAAAAGCAAGTGAACAGAAAATAACTCATTTTGCCAGGTAATTACATGACTTAAATCTCCAGAACGCATAAGTAACCTCTCATTTTACTTACTGTCAAAGGAAACACAAAGGAAAAAGGGGAAAGAGACCCATGTGACAAGTAACCCCCACCCCCGCAAGGATAGATGCATTTACCTAATGAAACTCAAGTGAACACCAAGCGACCGGTGCGTTCCTGAGCAATCGATACAGAGAAACACGCCGTAGGTGATGCTTGCCCAGCTGGGGTTTTTGGCACCACAATCGAAGCACACCTGAAAGAAAAAATTTTTAATTCAGTTACTAATTCTTCATATCAGCCAAATAAGCCGTCCCATAGGATATATGATTTAGTTTGAAAGCTGCTTAAGCTTTACAATTTAAACTGGTTATTAGAAACTATCTCACCCAGATTTTTAAAAGCTCAAATTTCAATTCTATTATTATATTATTATTATTATTAATAGAACTATATTAATGTAAGACATAATTACACAGTTAAGTTATAAATTATTGTGTATCTACTATAAGTCACTATGCAGAATGGGTAACGAAGGGAACTCAGGCATGTGTATTGTTTAAACATCATCTATCCTTGAAGTATCAACATGGTTCCTACCGCTGGCATAAATAATCACTAGTCTGGGATGTCCCCTGCTCAGAACACTCAAGGCCTTCCTGTCCCCCGCACAGCGGCTCTACACCAGATGGCATGCACCTGTGCTACTTCTTTTCTCCTCAGCCAGAGGAGAATGAGAGTGTGGTGGCCAGACTCCGAGATGTCCCCCAGGACTCCTTCCCACCCTGGGATCCACACCGTTTCAGTGTTATCGGTGCCACACGCCGTGGCAGGCACCGAGGAGCAGAGAAGTAGATGGCATCGCCGATTCCATGCACGCTTGCTGAGCCCGAAGTCCCCGCCAGGCCACGTGCGGGGCTGCGAAGAGCCATTAGAGCAAAGACTCCACTTTCATGGGACTCTGCCAAAGGGGCTGTCCCTCTGCAAGAGGTCATTTGTAATCCCTCGCTCACTCAACTAACGGCTGTGTGCACATGCACAATCGAGCGCGTACGTGGGCACACGAAGCGGATGTACACAGGAGGGTGAGGAAGAGCTGGCGTGCACGGAGCCCACAGACTAGCAGTCCAGTGGGCAAGACCATTAGTGACAAGGTTGAATCTTAGTAAGTGACCACAGGGTGCAAAAAAGACTAGGGCCCTTTATAACAAGGTCCCAGAGGAATCTGGAATCTCAAGAAGAACGTCTAAAAGGGCAGCAAGTGGCAACAGCCTGTGAAGGAAACGGCCCTGTGGACGGCGGTGACAGCAGAGATGGGGCAGGCAAGTCTGAGGACCACGCCTGGGTGGGGTTCCCTGTGTGGCGGCCTCGGCATCCTCCTGACCCAGCAAACGAGACGAGGAATCGCTAGACTGCAGCTCCCTGGGGTGGGGGGCTGTCTCTCTTGTTCACCTGAGCTGAGCTCCCGGCCTGGCACACGGCGGAACTAAAAGCAAACACAGGGAGTGGGGCAATTTGGGGGGGCAGGCAGGGCTAACAAGTTGAGCCTGGGACCTGTGGGGACTGGAGGCTGGGAGGCCATTAGAAATACAAGCCTGGCTCTCGATTCTCCGGCTGGCGCAGGACACTGCACTCTGAGCGTGAGGATCACACTTTGTTTTAATGTGAAATCCCAAACCAAACTTGAGACACTCTTCTCGAAGCAGAATATCTGTTATTATGGTGATCATAAATAGTTTGGACTAACAGTTTGTTTTGCCTAATGATGAGAATAATTGCCAGAGAAGCAACAGCTAACACTGAGTGTTTCACCCTGTCAGGCACTGCTGCTGGCCAAGTGAATCTTCATAGGGCCCTCTAAGCAGGTGCTGACATTACTCCCATCAGGGCCAGCTGCCTGGGCGTGTGTGGCTATGCAGCCCCGGGGGACCCCGAACTCAGAAGGGCCCATGGTTCGTTAATGACCTGCTGTCTCACCTTGAAATTCTGCATGGTTTTCAAACAAGGGCTCTACATTTTTATTTTGCACATTTCACATTCACCACAAATTATGTAGTGCAGTTTTAGAGAAAACTAAGGAATTATGAAGTTAAGTATCACAGTGAAGAAGTGGTGTCACAGGGCAGGGCCCACTCCTCGCCCCTTCACTTCACTCACTGCCTCTTACAGGCCCAGCACCCCTCGTCCCCCCTTCACCTGCAGGACTGTCCACTGAAGCCAGGAGCCTGTCTCTTCATTGGGGGTACACCAATGTACCCTCAAAGCCTGGCACAGCGCCCAGCACAACACAGGTGCTCAACGGATATTTGTTGAATGAATAATTCAACCAATATAAAACTAAGGAAGAGTATAACTTCAAGAAAGAATTTTACAAACTAAAAAGTCGCCCCTTATGAGTTAAAAGCTTTGGTCCCGAGTAAGCGGTCATCATACACAAGAGGAAGAAATTGGATTCCACATTCTAAAAGTAAACCAAGTTGTTTTTCTTTACCTACCTTTCCTGTCTCGTGTATCTTAGAGCTCCTTTTCAGAATTCATTTTGAAAATGCTTATTGTTATCCAACTCTTCCCATCACTAAAACTAGTTTTCATCTTTGTTTAGGTAATGGTTTCTTAGTAATGATCAGATAAAGTCTTAATCAAGAAATGTAGCCCCCCCACCCACACACACAAGAAATGCAGCACAATTCTGTGGAACATTACTGGAAAATATTTTTGCTCAATGCTTTTATCAATCCTATTACAGAATAAAAAATGTTCCATATGTGTGTTGGTCATAATAAAAAAAATAATAAAAAATAGCTGACATGTATTGAAGACTAGTCGGTGCAGGTACTGCTCCAAGTGCTTTCCTTGGATTTTCTCAATTAATCCTCACAATAACCCTCTAAGTTAGATCCTGCTCATGTCCCATTTTCAGATGAGCAAAATAAGGTACAAAATAAGTGGTCCGGTAACCTGCCCAAGGTGACGTAGAAAGTAGCAGGGTCTGGGTAACAATTGGCAAGCAAACCCACACATGTCCCTCAAAGTGTCCCGTGGTAGAAAGACACTGCCTTCTTGTTTTAAAAGGGCATCTTCCCTTGGATGAATTCCATTAAAGAGAACACGTGTTGTGTTTCTGAGCTAACACAGATCAAAATATTAAAAAAAAAATTCTACACTGCTAACAGCAGATCCTAATGTCATCTAGTTACACAGATCAACCTAAAACTGAAAATCAAGAAAAAAGCAAATAAATTGGCCCTGGAGCCTTTCTTCTCCTGACGTCCTACCTCCACCAGATATCACTTCTAATAAGTTGTTTATTTTCTCACTCCTCTTAAGCCATGAAATTATGGGCCCCCCTCTCAAGACTTAAAGACATCGAAATGTTGTGAAGCTCAGGCACCTTCTATGCCATCATGTCACGGCTCATGACCACGCTCGTTAACAGCTGGTCACTGTGGAGGCGCCCTGGGGACCAGACAGAACTGCTGTCCGGGGGTGGGGAGGGGAGAGGAGAGCCCACACTAATGGGACAGCCCTTTGCCCTCTCCAGGTTCCACTCTGACCTGTGATCTGGACCTGTGCGCCTCAGCTGGGGGTGTCACTTTGGCCCGATGTGTCATCACACCTCCGGCCAGTTTCAAAAACTTGGAAAACTTATAGGGGGGAAAACTGACTTTTGCAGCTGGTGGGAGGGGGGGAAAAAAAGGAAAACCCTAATCTCCAAAGAGACCCAAAGGGAAGGAAGGGAAAGGGTCTGTGGTGCGCGGCCTCAGACAGGCACGGACCACCTGGAAACCTCGGTATCAGGCAGGGACACCGAGGCGGGCCCAGGGACCCAGGGGACCCATCAGGCTCCAACAGGCGCCCCTGGGGAACTTCAGAGGTTGAGGCCGAGCGTGCCCCGACGCCCCGCGCCGCCAGCTGGGTCACAGGCGCGCTCAGGTGTGTGCCCTGAGCGCGGACCTCCCCGGGCCCCCCGGTACCTTTCCGAGCCCCCTCCATCCCTCCCGGCCCCGGGCTCGGCCCCGGCTCTCTCAGAAACTCAGGGACCCCTCGGCCACCCCCCTGGCCGCCCCCCGCCCCAGGGCGCGCTCCTCGGCGCCGCGTCCGGAAGCCCCGGGCGCCGGCCGCCCCCGGGGGGCCCGGGGCGTGCACCCCTTTCCCCGCCCCTCCCGGGTCCCTCCTGAGGGACCCCGCGCCGCGCGGACCCGGGAGAGGCCCGGCCGCCCCGCCGCCAGGGCGACGTGTCACAGGCCCGGCCGGCTCCGCCCCCCCCCCCGCGGCCGCGGCCCCCGGGGTCCGGCGGGGCCGCCGCGCGGCCGCTACCTTGTTGGTGGGCACCGAGCGGAGGCGCCGGAAGATGGCCAGGATGTCCTGCTTGGTGGGGTCCCCCATGGCCAGCCGCGAGCCGGGGCGCAGCGGGGGCCGCTCACCGGGAAGCGCCGAGCGGGAGCGGTTGCCGCCTCCGGGAGCCCGACGCCGGCCGAGGGGGCGGGGCCGCGCGTGACGGCGAAGCCACGCCCACGCCACGCCCCTGACCCCGCCCACCGCCGGGCGCACGCGCCGCTGTCCGGGTCCTCGCGCAGCGGCGTCGCTGACCCCGCCCACGCAGGCCCCGCCCCCCGACGCCGCACGCGCACGCGCAGGAGGCGCGCGCGCGTTTCCGTGGTGGTCGCGGGGCGGCGGCAGGTGGCGAGGCGCGTCGTGGGTGGCCGAGGGCCATCCCGCCTCCCGGACGGCCGCCGTGGCCCCGGTCGTCTCCCCTCCTCCCCGCGAGCGCGGCAGAACCGGCCGCGCCACCTGGCGAAGACGCCCGAAGGGAAGGGGCGTCGCCCGCCTTTCCTGACAGGCCGCGTCCGGACGCCAGGTGTTCGCGAGCCCCCCCCCGTTATTCATTCGTTCATGCGTTTTTTATTATTCTTACTTATTTATTATTTTCATTAACTCATTCATTATTTTAGTTATTTATTTTTGTTCGCCCTGGTGGGAGGCTTTCTCCGCCTCGGTGTGGCTCTGCGGTCCGCGAGGGCGGTTCCCACGAGGCAGACGAGGCTCCGTCCGAACCGGTGAGCGCGGAGAGGAGGAGCGGCTGGACGTTGCCAGCCGCCAGGGAACGGGCCAGGTGTTCCATTCAAGGCCACGCTCGGACCAAAATAAGGAAGAGCTTGCAAAGAGTCGCCGCTGCCTGCAAAATTACAGCGCTGTTCTGGAAAGCAATAACCTAGCCTAGAGAAGGTGATAACCTAGCCTAGAGGTGATAATCTAACCTAGAGAAGGTGATAACCTAACCTAAACTCGGAGAAAGGTGCGTCTCTGACAACAGCGGATGGGGAGCCGCCACAAAACGTCGCCTGAGGTTGGGTGCTGCGGGGAAGGTAACAGGTGTCGGAGTCGAATGCAATACCCTTGGCTCCAGGCCCAGCTGAGCCGGCTACTTCTTAGCTCTGCGATTTCGTTCAAGTCGCTTCTCTAACGCTTGGTGTGCTCATCCGTGCCGTGGGGTTGGAGGTGAAGAGTCAGTGCTGAGCAGCACAGGACAGCAGCTCCCCAGGGAAGCCCTAGAAGAGCCTTTGGCACTAGTCTTCTTGGGGCTAGAAACGTTCACCTCACCTGTCTGGTTGGACACCCTCAAGGGAAGGTGAAAGCTCGCCAGGAATAGGTTGGAACTTTTCCAAAGAAGGTTATGACTTTCCAGAACAGTGCTTTAATTTTGCAAGACAGCTGTGACTCTCTGAAAGTTCTTCCTTATTTTGGTACTACTGTGGCCTTAAATAGAACACCTGGCATGTTCACGAGGCACAGGCATGGCCTTTCTCATGGGGATAATGGTCCCATTTACCATTTTGGAGCTGAAATCTTACCAGGTGATGTATCAGATTAGGGCAGGGTATATTTACTCAACTCTGCAACACAGAGATCCCTGAGGAGAAGAAGAAAAGTACAATGAAGTATAGGTAGTGTCTGTGCTAACAGGCAGGCATAAGGGAAGGGGACAATAACCATTGTCTTTTCTCTCATTTGCTTATGTGTTCTTCCTAGAACATATGATCACCTGATACTATAATATGTAAATGTATCTACCTCCTTTCAATCAAATATAAATTTTGTGAGATCAGATCTACTTGGCCTATCCTCAGCACTTAGAACAACGCCTGGCACATAGTATGCATTTATTAAAGTTTTGTGGCATGGGCTTAGAATGTATAAATGTGCAAAGGATGTCACTCCCAAAATCATACTGAGAAATGGTTGAATAATCTACGAAATCATAACTTCTCTTGAGCCCACCAGAGAGCTGAAGTTGTAGAACAACCAAGGAAGCTGAGTTCCAAGTGAGACAAGCCTCTCCAAAATGAGATGGAATACAAGAACTCCTTCACCTTTGACAGAGCATAGGGGGGAAAAAGTGGCTGCCATATAAGTGGGCAAGAGGAAATCACCTAAAATTTTCATGAATTCTGAAAGGCCGACGTGAGCTAGCGTGTCCGTTTGGAGTAGTTGGGGTTCCAGATACAAAGGGAATTTACTTTAACTCATAAGCTCTTTTCCCTAAACCTCCACCAGAAATCTTTCTTCACAAGAAAGATGGAGACAGAAAGAGAATGTAGAGAAACTTCTTGTGGGACAGGCATCCAACTATAGGGCCACAGGCACAAAACTACCTACTTCCTTTCTCTCCTAGAAAGCAAAAGCAGTAACTCTCTCAGGGTAAAGGGAAAGATCCACTTCTACCAGGGGAAGAGTAGGAGCAAAACCCAGTAATACCAAATCCAAAAGAGGATAGGAAATCCTTTCACTCTTAAAAGAGGGTAGGAAAATTTTCATCACTGGAGGGGGAAGGGTAGAGGCAAAATCCCTTCACTACCCAAACCAGAGGTTGGCTATCACTGGAATCGGGGGAGGAAATTCTCCACCAAAACCAGCTATAGACACCGTGCAGAGGTTTGCTGTCATCAGGAGGAGGGCAGGAATGTTGAGAAAGCCCCACTCCTGAGCCCCAGGCCCATAAGGCCTAAGACTGGGGCTGGACCAGGTCAACAGAGAACCTCCACCCACCCCATGAGCCCACTACTCATTAGGCAGCAGCAGTCTACCACAGAGGGGAAGACAAGAGTGGCAGCAAACAACGCTGGTGCCCCAGCCCACACTGCAAGCACAAGGTTACTGTCAAATCACTGCTAAAGGGATCTGAATTCTGTGGTGCACTGAGCATAAATTGAACAACAAGAAAACCAGGCTCCTACCTCAATTGACTCAAACCCCACACTGATGACCTTATAAGTGTACCCCTTTTCAAGTGTAAATACAATTGACTTCAGTCTCTCTTCTTCTGCATTTGGGTTTCTCAACCTCAGCACTATTAACATTTTGGGCTAGATAATTTGTTGTTGTGGGGACAGAATCACTCCTGGTTGAAAACCACAGTTCCATACTCAATGCCCAGTATTCAGACAAAAAACTATGAGGCACACAGAGAATAAGATGAAACAATTCATTATGAAGGAGCAAAATAATAAATAGGTTAAAAGACCAGACTCAGAAAAGATCCAGATGTTGGAACTATCAGAGAAAGACTTTAAAATAACTATGATTATTATGTTACATAGTCTAATGGGCAACATATATGACAAAATGGGAAATTTCAGCAGAGAATTGGAAACTATATGTAAGTCAAATGGAAACACTAGAAACAAATAATGGCAAAAACAAACAAACAAACAAACAAAAACTTAACAATATCAGAGATGAAGGATGCCTTCAGTTGCCTCAGAAGTACACTTGACATAACAGAAACACGGAAAAGTTCTACAGAAATGATCTAGACCGAAATACAAAGAGAAAAGGAGAAGAAGGAGGGAGAGGAAACGAGCATCTAAGAGCTGCGGGACAATAGCAAACATTTACAGTCCCAGAAAAACAGAATGTGGCAGTAAAACGTATTTGAAGGCATAATAAAGGCTGAATATTTGTCAAAACAAATGAAAGTTATAAAACAATAGACCCAGAAAACCAACCCTCAAAAAACAAAAACAAAAACAAACAAAAAAACATAGTCAAGCTGCTATAAACCAAAAATAAACAAACTCTTGGAGGCAGCCAGGAAAAAAAAAAAAAAAAAAGGGCATTTCGCGCAGAGGAATACAAATAACAATTACAGCAGCTTTATCCAAAACTGCAAGCCATAAGACCATGGAGTGACAGTTTTAAAGTTCTGAGGGAAAAATGAATGTGAACACAGAACTCTCTACCCAGCGAAAATATATTTCAAAAGCAAAGGAAATGTGGAGCAACCGGAACTCTCATACATTGCTGGTGAGAGCACAGCCACTTTGGATAACATTTTGGAAGTTGATAAAATTGATCAATCTCTAGACAGATTGATCAAGAAAGAAAAATGATACAAATTACTAATACAATAAGTTAAATAGAGACATCACCGCAGAACCTACATTAAAAGGATAATAAATAACATGATTAACAAATTTGACACCTTGTAGGAGATGGAGATTGCTTGAAAGACTCAAACTACGAAAGCTCACACAGGAAGAGGTTGATAATCTGAATAGTTCTATTTAAAAAAAAAGTTCTGTTAAAGAAATAGAACTTGTAGTTTAACACCTCCGAACAAAGAAAGCTCCAGGCCCAGATGACTTTACTTGTGAATTCTACAAGGAAGAAATAATACCAGTTCTACACAAACCCTCCCAGAAATGGAAGAGTGTGAACACTTTCCAACTCATTTTGTGAGGCAAGTGTAACCTTGATACCAAAACTAAAATACATTTCAAGTTAGGAGAACTACAATCCATACTATTCATGAACATAGGTGTAAAAATCCTTATGAAACCAAATCCAGCAGTATATAAAAAATGGTCTAATACTGCATTTCACCCATAAATGTGAGGTCAGTTTAACATAAGAAAATGATTTTCACCATATAGAGAAACTAAAAAGCAAAAACAATATGATCATATCAATAGATGAGGACGAAAACATTTGACAAAATTCAACATTCATTCATGATTTAAAAAATACAGAAATCAAAAAAAACTTTAAGCAAACTAAGATTAAAAGAGAACTTTCTCAACTTCATAAGGGTCATCTATGAAAAACCTACAATTAATTGCATACATAATGGTGAAAGATTTAATGCTTTCCCCAAGTAAGGATATCTAATTTTACCATTTTTGTTACACTGGCTCGGGCCAGTGTAATAGACAGAAAAAGGGAAATGAAAGACATTTAGATTAGAAAACAAATTATCTTTAAAAACAGATGACATGAATGTCTACACAAAATCTCAAGGAATCGACAAAAAGCTACTAGAATAGGTGAGTTTAGTAAGGGTCAGTATACAAAAATTATGTCTATATGCTGGCAATGAACAAGGAATTTTGAAAATTTTTGGAAATTGAAAATTTAAAAACCCATTTACGGTAGCATCGAATATATAAAATACATGAGGCTAAATCTAAGAAAATTTGTGCGAGGTTTGGAAGTTAAACACTACATAACAGACAGAAGTCAAAGACTCAAATAAATGGAGAAAAGTACCATGCTCATGGATTAGAAGACTCAATTTGTTAAGATGTCAGTTCTCCCAAAATTGATCTACAGATTCAGCAGAAACCGAATCAAATGGTTGGCATACATTTTTGTAGAAATTGGGAAGCTACTTCTAAAATTTAATGGGAAAGAAAAGGACCTAGAATAACCAGAACAGTTTTGAAGAAGGACATGGTAGGAGGGCTCACCACCTGGCTGCACACTCACTATAAAACTACAGTCACTGAGACAGTGTAGCATCATGAAAGAACAGACATTCTGAGCAATGGTACAGAATTGGGAATCTAAAAGTGACCCACATGCCTGGTCAATTGAGTTCTGATATGGGTGCCAAAGTAATTCAGTGAAGTGAGGATAGTCCTTCAACAATGGTGCTGGAACAACTGGACATTCATATGCAAAATAAAATGAATCACAACTGATACCTCACAGCCATATAAAGAGTTAACTTGAAAGGATCACAGACCTAGGTGTAAAAACTATGGAACTTCTAGAATAACGGCTAACGTCTGTGACCTTGGGTTAGGCAAACTTTCTTACATAAGGCACAAAAGGCACAACTATAAATTGATCAATTTAATGTATAAACATGTTTTGGTATTTATTGTGGAATACTTCTCGGCAAGAAAAAGCAATCTGATAGAGGTGATGGCATGAATGAATCTCAAGGATTATGCCAAGTGAAAGAAGCCCGTCACAGAAGTCTACGTACTATACTATTTCGTTTACATGACATTCTGGAAAATCCTTGTGGGAAAATCAACATTCAACGAAATATTGTGTGTTGTGGTAAGGACTGACTGTAACTGAGATGCAGAGTGACACAGGAGAGAGACTTTTAGAGGAGGACCTGTGCTCCTAGTGACAAGTCAGTATTGCCCCCCTGGTAGAGTATTTGCATCCTAACAGGGATCAAATTTTATTAAAGAGATTTCTCTCTCAGAGTTTATCCCACAAGGTGGGGAAGATAGGAGGAGGTTTCATCTTGAAAAGTATCCGCACTCCTCATTTCTAGCCAGAATGAATAAGAGTATGAGGATCTTCCAAAAGTACAAAAAATTTTTTTAAAGTAAGAATTACAGAGAAATAAAAGAAGAAACTAAAGAAACAAAACTGAGGACAGGACGAGATTTGAGATCTGAGACTAACAGGACACAGGAGGGTGTGAAAGCAAAGGCAGGTCCACATTGCCTTCTGTGTACTGTTCGTGATGCTATCATTTCCGAAGACACTCCGGTGCAGCCGTGGCCAAGGGAAACAGCAGACAGGAAGTCCTCACTGAACGTCATGGGGAGTTCTAAGGTCTAAGTGAAACAGCAGCACCAAACCGGTTTCTCCACAGGCCGCTTGCTACAAACGGGAGATGTGCCTAGGGCATCTCAGCAGTGCTGTAACCAAACAACGTTGAGTGAGGTGACGGTATTCAAGGACCTGCTGGGGTTTCATTCGTTCACAGTGGAATAGAAGCTTGCTGAAAGCCAAATGCCACTCGAAGGAAAAACCAGACAATCACACGATGAGTCACAAAGTGAGAATGGCACAGAGGAGGACATTTCAGGTCCGGCAGCTCCGCAGTAGGGTCAGTGCCGTCAAGGTAAGCCTGGCTCTTGGAGCCTGTTTCTTGTTCTGTCAAACGGAGCTGTAAGAGCAGAGCACAGGGACCCACGCACAGCTCGTGCCCAGGAAATGGGTTCACAGGAGCCTGGTGACAGGTGGTCTCTGGTCCCGTCCTGCTGTTTGGGTCTCGGGAAGGGGGGAAGTGCCAGGCCACACGGGGGCAGGGGCAGGGGGACGGGCGCAGAGCCACCTGGGCAGGAGTCTGTGTGAAGGGCCTCACCCGGCTCCCAGCAGGGAAGTGCTGACGAAGACAAGCCCACCAGCTGATATGAGTGTGAGGCACACGCATGACAAAGAGACGGTCACATTCATGAGATCACCTGTTTATTGATTTTTTTCCCTAAAATACTATACATTTAAAGAAACTCCTGAACTGAAAGGACGACTATTTTTGGTAATCTGTAGCAAAGGAACAAGGATTTCTGCTGGTAAGTCTTCAAGAGAAACAGACACACATTCACTTTCCAAGCACGACATCGAGCTACCCTGGAAACGTCGCGTAAATGCATAGCTTGTGATGGCGGCGGCCAATCCACCAACGTCTGAGTTACACAAAATAAAGGCTTTCCCTCCCCCCACGCCCCGGGAGTTCAGTGTAGCTTCCTGTGGCGGTGCGTCTGCTCCCTGATGACCTAGGGCGCCCAGAAGACACCCCTGTGCTATGGGGGGAGACCCAGCTGTTTGCTCGCGAGGAATGCGGATGACTGAAATTTGCAATCACTGGAAAGACCTGGGAGATTTTCAGTGTTCTGCTACGGAGGGGACAAAAGCTGGTCAGGAGCTGGACGCACAGCTGGCCAGGGAGGACAGACCACCCTCCGACGGTCTCCAGAGGGGCCCCGCCAGGCCTGTGCCCGAACGCCACGGCCTTCGAGCAGTTTAACCAATTCAACCCACTGTCAAGAGCCTTTCATCTCACTACGACAGTAGACGAGCTCTTTAGATTCTCTGAACATCAAACGCTACGCACAGATACACACGAAGACGTGTTCACGTCTGTCGGTCAGAAAGCATCCCAACCTACAGATGCACTCGCCCGAAAAGTTAGCCTTTTCTCTCTCAACCCCCGAATCACTGTGAACTGTGAAGAGTTAACTTTCGCACGAGCAGAGCGGAAACGGGTTTTAAATATGGTGACTGGGGAAGCGTGGTGTAAGGTTATCTCCAGAACGCACGTCTGGGTGCCCACGGGCACAGAGCACTCACCATCGGCAGAGACGCCGCCGTGGCACGTCCCAGAATTCCCTACTGCGAGCTCTCGCCTCACACGCCGTCTGGCCAAATAAGCCAGGCGGCGGCGTGGCCAACTGAACCGGACGACACGGGGACAGAGGCGTCGCTTCCTCAAGCCCGGTGTACATCAATCTGTGCCATAATTTAAGCGTGAATGAATGGAGGGACAGGTACATAAAAAAGTGCAACCGTACACAGCCTTTAAATTAAAACCTCAAAATGACATGAAATGTGTCCATTTCAGTCGCGGGTGATGAGACGCATCCGAGGAAGGACCAGTGGGGCGGGAGCCAGTGTAGCCCACCGCTGACGCGGAGGAGAGGCGGGAAGACGAGGTCGAGAGTATACAGGCCCATGATCGCCAGCACGCTCGGAGCAGGGGGGCGGGGAGGGGGCGATGTCCTGGTCCGTGTCTTCCCGAGCTCAGGCCTCCGTCCGCGCCGTGGAAAGGCTGCAAGTCTCGGGTGAAACGACCGGCTCGTCTGTCTTCGAGAGACACCATGAAGCCAAGAGCAACGGAGCCATCCTCTCTCACAGGAAAAGTGGACGCCCACACAGCCGGCTGGAGGCGCCAGAGGTGCTGCCCAGGCCGACGGCTGGCGGAGTTCCTGGGGCCGCGGCCTCCGCCCCTCCGCCAGCCCGCCCACGGGGCTGTCACTGGATCGCCTCGACGTAATTCGCTGGGTACAGGCCAACCTGTCCGTTGTCCAAGCGTCCCTTGCACCAGCCCTGCTCATCCTCATCCTCTATCTTGGTCAGCTCGTCCCCTGCAAGACAGAGAGGGGTCTTGGTGAGCCGGCAGGCGACACAGTGACCACTGGGTCAGTCTCCCTCATGTCTCAGCCCCCACCCCCGGCCTGCAGAGGGTCTCTGACTGGGGTCGGAGGGGCGGGCATTCTCCTGGGGGTGCGGTGGAGCAAGGACCAGTTATTTCTCTACTAAACTGCACTTTAAGCTGCCTCTGCCGGGGCCTCTGAGAAGTCGGAGACCCCTCTCACACGGTGGCTCTCTCGGATGCCACAGCGGCTCCTGGAGACTCCGAGGTTAACGGCTGCCCGTAGTTCTGTGCCTTCCTGACCATTGCGGACCGGACCGGGTCCAAAGAACCCTTCACAGGGTCGTGCCACCTCCCTCTCCCCTCCACTGCTGTCCTGCCTCCCCTGGGCCCAGCCCACCCACTCATTTCTCTTCCGGCACTTGCTGCCGTGGTCCTGGGCCATCATTTAATCCGGGTCCAGGCTGTGGGGCGGGGGGCACCATCATTCCATCTCCAGTACGCAGCTGGGGCGTGTCCTATGACTCAATCAACCCATCCTGACACTTGGATGGAAGCCGTTGGCCTCGTTCTGGAATTTTCCCACGGCTCTGTGTGTTAGGCGGTTTGATTTATGTTTTGTTTGTTCAAACATGAAGGAACCTCTACCATGGGACAGGCCCTGGGTGGCAGAGATACGGAGATGGGAGACAGATGGAGCCCTGGGTATTAAGGGTATAGACAAAGGGACGAGGACCACAGCTATGACCAGGGCCGCAGTGTGGGAAGGGCCAGGTCTGGTTTTCCCGTTTAGGGTGCACAGAGCAGCTCAGGCCAGGGAACAGGCGAGGGGCCGCCAGGAGCTCTGGCCGGTGAGCACCCTGCAGAGAGGGCGCGGGAGCCACCAGCTCAGGCTTCTCAGGGGCAGGACGGGTTGGTAGCCCCGGGCATGGTTGTGTCTATCGTTCCGTTTGCGGCTTTGTATTTCTCGTTGGCATTCTGGTCCATTTTTCAGGCTTAGCTGCAATTTTCCCGGGCCGTTATTCCTTGTTTGGCAACACCTGCCCGACTGCTTCATGCTGCAGCAACACTCATCAGGACGCCAGGGGACCAGGACCTGGGCAGTGGGCGGCTGGGCTGGAATTTCACAGCTGCTGCTCACGGGCTAAGAGGCCTGGCAAACTGCCCAGCCCCCCGGGCCCTGGTGGACAGGGTCCTGTGGGGACCACGAGTTACAACATGAAAGGACCCAACACCATGCCCAGCACGCGGTGGGAGCTGCCATTACTCCTTTATGAGACGGTAATTCCTCCTGGAGCCAGGCCCCAGCTGGGCCCTGAGCCACCTCCTGGGCCCCTGCTCGGCTTGTGAGAATCAGACTTAGCGACATCCTAGTGCCTGCAGGGGGCCGCAGGGCGAGCGATATGAGGGGCAAACAATTCTCCGACCCTCTGGTCCGAGTGCCCCGGCAGGGCCCTCGCCATGAACACTGGCGTTTCTCTCTTCCTGTCCTCGCAGGCCACTCGGCCCCCGGGCGCACAGAGACACATCAGCAAGGTGATCTTCCACGTGGTGAAAAGTGCACCTAAGCCCCAGAGGAGTGGGAGCAGCCGGAGCCCGCTGCAGACAGAAGGAAGCAGCACTGGCCGGGAACTAATCTCACGTCGTAAAAAAGAAAGACAGCACAGAATCCAGATGAAAGTGGTAGGAAAGCTCAAGCTGTGAAAATGCGAACCGGTGACCAGAAACGGTCCTTCCAGTCCACTTGCTTCTGACGGTTCACGTGAAGTAGAAGGAAATATTTTAAATCTAAAAAGTTGCTGACAAATCTGATAGGTGAGACTGAGAACAAATTAGAAGTTAAATAAATAAATTGACAAAGTAAGGGGGAAACGACACCCGCCAAAAAGAAAACCAGGCAGAACTCGTTCAAAAGCACACAAGGACTTCCTACACCTGGCTGGCGTGCCGGATGGCCAGCCCTGGGGTCAGAGTCCGGGGACAGCTGGCTGGCCCGCTGAGTGGGGAGGGACAGAGGCTGACCCCACGTCTTCCTTCCCAGGCTCCGCGGGCCCCACCCCATCAGCAGCTGGGGGCACCGGGGTCAGATGTGGGGGCCTGTCCCAGAGGAGTAACTCGAGCGGAGGGGCGCGCGCCAGCCTTTGTGGGTCGATTCTGGCCCAGCTGCCCCTCGGAGGGGTGGATGCTGGATCTGGGGTGGCTTTGTGGAGGGGACAAAGGCAGAAGAAGGAATTTGGTTCCCCTTTGGGCCACCGAGGCGCTAAGCAGCTCAAGCCTCTGAGACACGAGGCTTCAAACGGAGTCACAGCGCATCTGGTGACGCGCAGCCAGCGGGACAGAAGGCGTCTGCGCGCAGCGCCACGCAGTCCGAGTGCAGATGCTCGTGAACCCGGGGTTCGGTGACGGCGCAGAGGCGTGCAGGGGAAACGCGAGTGCAGCGTGGCCGCAGCGAGAAAGGTGGCAGCGCCAAGACGGGCCTCTGCCAGCCCGGGGCACACACTGAGTGCGACTCCGGGGTCTGGACAAGGTGGCTCTGCCACGGGCCTGGTTCCATTGCCCTGCCGCGCCGCGCCCCGGCTCGGGGCGACACCTTGGACAGAGGCGCAGGGCCCCTGTCTCTTGAACTCTGGCGTCGAGCGCCTGCTACTTTGGACGAGGGGCGGGCCCACAAATGAAACCAGCAGCACCCTACCGGGCTTTAAGTCAAACAAGCCCCCAGCAGGGTGGGGGCGCGCGCCTGGGGGCCCCTGGGGAGCCGCCTACCGGCCTTGAAGCTCAGCTCGTCATGCTCCTGGCCCTCGTAGTCGTAAAGGGCGCGGACTCGCACTTCGGTCCCCGAGGTGGTGTCCTCGTCGAACGGGTTGGAGTCCCCGTTGGCATCCGTGGAGGAGAAGGGGTTGTTAGACTCGTCGTCTGACCAGTCGTTGGGGCAGCTCTGCGCCTTCTCGTAGCTGCTCACGCTGCAAGAGAGGGGACCCGGGGGCCTGAGCGTGGGGCTGGCAGGGCCGGGCTGGGGACTCCTGCAGGCCACGGCGCCGTCAGGTCCCCGCAGAGGCAGGGCCGGCCGCCCAGCGGGCCCGTCTTCCTGTGCGGGGCCTTGGCGGGGTTAATGGAGGTCAGAGAAAAAGCCACCGCAGACTGTTACTGGGGCCCCCTCCCTGAGAAACGAAAGCCGGAGTGTCCGCGGCTGGCGGCTGGGCCACCGCGGCGGGCCTCATGCATTGCTGAGTGCCGAGGGGCCGAGGCCCCGGACAGAGCGAAGGAGAAAGACAGAGCGAGCGAGGCAGGCCCCGGGGGAAACATTTGTTCACCAACGTTTTGGCCTTAATGTCCTCCTTCTCACTGACGGTGCTCCCCGTGTCGTCCTCATCCTCGAAGGGGTTGTAGTTGGACAGTGACTGCGCTGACCGTGTGGGGTTGCTCGGGACACTAAGGTCGCTACAGGGAGAGAGAGAGCTTTCAGGGGACCCCAGCTTCAAGGCCCCTGCAATCCGGAGTGCTCCTGGCTGCAGGATCACGGGGCCAGGGACAAATCGGACGGGAGGAACAGGTTAAGCCAAAAGGTTCTCTTGGAAAAACACTCGGCGGTGCTTCGGCTGTTAAACACACCCAAGTGTGAGAGAACGAGACCCCGTTCTCTGTCCTGGCGTCTGGACGCCACGGGTCCCAACCAGGGGCCCTGGGATGGAGCCTGCAGGGATCCTCTCCACAGTCCTCCCTACCTGGACCTCGTCACCACTGCTGTGAGCTGGCAGGCCAGACAGCCTGTGGGGCTCAGCGTGGGGAGGTGACAGCTGTGGGGCTTGGCCTGGGGAGGTGACAGCCTGGGAGGCTCAGAGCCCCGCTGACGAGAGCCGGAGACAGGCTCCTGGGGCACAGCACAGCTCTCCTGCTGACTACCAGAGGGGGTGTCCTCCCTGGTTCTTCTGGGGCTAGAGCCCCTAAAGCCAACACTGAGCCTGAACAGCGCTTTCTCAGAACAAAGGACCCCTCCCGTGCTCCCGCCAGTCTGCACAGGTGTGTCGACTACCTACTGTGTGCCCAGGTCCAGACGACCAGAGAGAAATCAGGCCCGAGTCTGGCCTGAGGGCTGATGGCCAAGGGCGAGGGGACGCAGCGCCTAGAGGTGTTAAGTGCAGGACAAGACCAGAGAGAAGCAGGACAGGCCCTGCGAGCCCGGTGCCCACCATCTAACTGAGCTGGCGGGGACCCCGACCAGCACCCTCTCGCCTTCAGGCCCAGGGCTGCATGGAGCAGGCACTAAAGTGCGGGACGGATGGCCCAGAGCTGGGGAGGGGAGGGGATGCTGCAAATGCCACCAGGGTGACCCCCAAGCGGCCTCATCGGCTTCAGGCCCAGTGAGCGGCACTGGATCCAAACCTGCCCGCTGCCTGGGACCACCAGGCCCTCCCCACTCCTTGGCGCCTTTCTCCAGCTGACCCGCCGCGGGGCTGGAGGGCGGCTGAACTTGTGCAGCAGCCTTGGAGGTCTAGACCCCACCTCTAGGAGGTCCTCAGGGCGCTTTCTCCTCCTCCCACCCCTGCCCTCAGCCACACAGGTGCTTACTGCTCTAGTCGCTTAACCACGCCCACCTGCCCAGATGGTGACAAAGCAGCTGAAAGGTGACAGGCCCCGTCTGCCCCGGGAGCCTGGGTAGGGGCTTCAGTGACGGGGGCTACAGAAAACCCCCGGAACCTGTGCTGCCCCTTCCTGGGGAGCCATGGTCACGAGATGTCATCGTCACACCATGCTGAGCTGGAGGCCTCTGGGGAGGGCAGCCAGAGGCCATGGTTCTGTAGAGGGTGGCGAGGCCCACCAGGCCCGGAAGCGGGCCTTGTCTAGCACACACCTTCCAGGAGGTTCTAATGACCTCAGTGCCACCTCTTCAGTCCAAACTCAGCTTTTGCAAATGTGAGGTTAGAAGTTAAGCAAGGCCCTCAACAAAGAGGTGATCTGAAAAAGAACTGACGATGCCCCCCTGCCCGGCCCAGCCCCCGGCACCTGCACACAGCCCCGGAAGAAGGTACAAACCTGGCCAGGAGGCCTGAGCCTGCCTAAGGAAACCACTGACAGTGACTCCCACCTGCCTGTGCGTGCCACTGGGGACACATGAGGAGCAGCCCCTGACACCGGCTCTTCCCCTGGCTTGGGGCCTGAAGCACATTTGTGGCTAACCGCCCTCTGGCACCAGATGGACGGATGGCCCTCTCCGGAGATGCCTCGGGGCCCTTGCCCAACAGGCAGCATGTGGACAGATGCTCACGGGGGTCCCTGGGACGCCCCACTGAGGATTCTCCCGGATGTTTGAGCTGGGGGCGGCCCAGCCCTTGCGGAGGGCCCGGGGACCTTTCCCAGGGATAGAGGCCGCCAGGCACCCACCTGCTGGGCTTGTTCTGCAGACCCTGGTCGCCCGTCTGGTTGATGCCTGTCAGGGTGACGCCATCAGTGGCCTTCTTCTTCTCTCTCCGGCTGAGGGTTCGATTCATGTCAGCAGACCACTCCTAACGGGCCCCAAGGGAGAGGAATCGGGAAGTTCACGTGTCTGAGGCCGCATCCGTCTAAACCGCCAGCCTTCAGAGCCGAAGCCCCTTCCCATCCGTGCCCCAAACTGTCAAGGTCCCCGGGAGGCAGAGATGGCTGTGGGCCCTGAGCAAGCCTGCGATGGGGACCTGGTACCCAGGGCTGCAAGTGAAGCCAGGGGCCGGGCGGCTACCACATCACCAAAGGGGCGGCCGAGCTACCGCCACTCAAGTCTCCACGGAGTGGAGCCCCCTAGCCCCGCGCTCTTGGCTGCCCTGGAATGGTCGCTTTGCAACCCGAGCAGCAGGCTGTGGGGCTAACGAAGCGAAGCACAGTGTTTCTCCCTCCAAAGCTTCGCTATTTCCCAGCGCGTGAGCGCCCTTTTGTCACCTGGCCCGAAAAACACTGGGAGCAGGGCAAAGCCCCAGCAGGACTTTCCAGAGAAGCGCGTGTGGCGTACGTTTAACGACTTCTCCCTCCCTCGCGACCCCACCCATCGTCAGACAGCTTTAACTGGGCTACCAGCTGGGTCCCCACCCCTGCTCACAGGTGGCTACGGAACCCTAAGGTTAGACACCATCTTAGAAACACCCAGTCCGACCCGCCAGTCTCTCAGATGTGGAAACAAGGCCCAGAAGGAACGAGGGCCCGGCCCTCACAGACTCGGTAGCAGCCCGGGCCCCGGACTCCAGACCAGGTCAGCTACCTTTTTAGATTATTATGAATTACTCTCTCAATTATTCTCTCAATTTCACGGTCCCCACAGTGACCTTCTGAATACAAATCGGTCCTGACGAGGTGGCTTGCGAGGGCTGATGTGATCAGCCCCAGGCTGACTCTGAAAGGGAGCGCCAGCTGTTAACTTGGACAACAAAATCAGCAAGCAGAGCTGCTGCCGTGGGTCACCCAGCACATGGTGCCAGAACCAGGCTGTGGACGCCACACACAGACCCACGTGGGCTGCACGCACCCTGCGGGAGGTTTGG
Organism: Cynopterus sphinx; assembly: GCA_030015415.1. NCBI lineage: Eukaryota > Metazoa > Chordata > Mammalia > Chiroptera > Pteropodidae > Cynopterus > Cynopterus sphinx. The sequence goes on from CM057380.1 coordinate 171,168,637, forward strand.
AATTCAAAGAATTAGCCATAAAATAGAAACTTACTTCATCCTTGTGGCATGGAAAACAAAAACAAATAATTTCATTAGAGAAAGGCAAGCACGATCCCGTAAGAACCCCATGTGCCACATACGGGCGCTGGTCCCCAGCCCGAGGGACCCACAGAGAGAAGGGCCACCCATGGGCTCTGGCCCGGAAACCCGCCCAGTGAGGCAGCCTGTCGAGTCTTCCTTCTTAGGTCACTCCCTTCTCTGGGTACTGACTACCGACCAATGACCATAAGGCATCGGGGTGTGGTGGGGGTTTCATAAGCGATTCCCTGAGCATTCAAGAGAGCAGTAAAGACCCCGTGGGCACAGGACATGTCATCAACTCCCTTCTTCCCAGTGTGAGTGTGGGGGTGCTTTGTCCTCTAGGTCCACCTCCTAGAGGCCCCTGAGCCCCTGCTTTGTCCCAATGCCTCTGTGGAAAGGGCACGGCCTGATCTGGGCCTCCTGCTGGGAGCAGATGTCCTAAAATTGGTGCTAGGGTGGGGGACACTCAGCTGCAGGGACCCTCATGGTCACCTGAAGCACCTTGTTGAGAAGCTCCAGAAAACAGAGGCTCTTGTGAGAACTGACGACACTGCAGGCCGAGATGGGGCCACATGGGCTTCTGTGTGGTGGGCCCGGGGCCAGTATATACAGCGTGGACCAGGTCGCTGAACCTTCGGCCACCAGAGGAGAGGGTCACTACTGTCTTCCCAGTTTACACGTGGGAAAACTGAGTCACAAGAGGACAAATGACTTGCTTAGTGTCCCACAGCTGATAAAGGGTAAGGCAAGTCCTGACTCAACCTGGGCTCCGGCTGCTACTGTGTTGGGGATGCCCCTCGGCCCGAGTCCAAGGTGGACAGAGACAGTTGCCTCCAGCATCCTCTCCTGGACAGGCAGCAGCCACAGCCCTGCGGGGCCCTCCCAGTCCTGCTTCACCACGAGGAAGACACAGTCCCTTCCCTCAGAGCACAAGGTGGCAGGACTGGAGGCCACTGCCTACTCTACCACCTTCCGGGTGGGAGGTGGGGACATGGGCCTGGTGGCCCAGTCCTAGGGCTGGCAGAGTCCGAGATCCCCAGGCATTCTGCACATAAAGATATTGGAACTCGGACCCCTGACAGCGGGGAAAGAGGAACGTCAACCCTGAACCTAAACTGGTTGAATAAACTGTCTGAAACGGAGATAAGTCCCCCAGCTACGCACTGAGGCCACGTTCCCCTTCCACCCTGGACCAGAAACCACTGAGCTGGTGCCCTGGCCTGTTCACTGTGGCCACCCCCTTTCCGGCCACCCCCAGGGTAGGGCAGGAAACGGGGGGCCCTGCATGTCCTGTAGCTCCTGGGACTCACCACGAGGGGAATAGCAGCGCAAGTGCCCGGCAAAGCCCCCAAAAACCGTAACTACACCTCCCTGGAGGTCCAGAAGGCCCTCGGAAATGCCTGAGGCCCCGGACCAAGGGGCATCCGCTCACTTTCTAGCACAGCCATGGGCAAAGGCCGCCCCGTGAACAGGCGAAGGCCAACAGAGTTGGAACGAGAAAGACGCTGTACCCGACCCTGTGGGCCCAGGCCCCTGCCAGGCCGACGAGGCCCGGCGCTGCCACCTCTTACCTCGAACTGTGGCCAGTTCATGGACATGCCCGGACCGTGGTTGGCTCTGAACCACCTCAGGTCCTCCACGGCGTCGGCAGCTTTGAGGTTCTGCTCCAGGTCGCGGTAAATGGTTTTGTAGCTAAAGCAGAGAGAGAAACAGGACTCTTTCAGAAGGCGGGATGGCCACCGTTCACTTGTCCTGGCCCGGCACCTGGCCACAGAGGTCTGCCCTGACTTCACGGCCCAGATCAGGGCGCCCACCCTGGTTCAGCTGGGTGATCATCTAGCTGCGACGTGCACAGACGGGAACAAATTATAACTGTGGCGTGGAAGTCACAGCTTTGGCTTCTGACAAAGCAGCTTCAAATCACCGGGGGGCAACAATCTGGCTTTGTTGTGTCAAATAATGCAAAAGGCGCCGGCGTCTGGGCCACGTGGGGTTCCAGTCTGGGTGGTCCCCTTAATCAGGTCCAGAGTCTAGTGTCAGGCAAGCTCCCTCTCACCCCTTTCAAAGGCTGGGAGGTTCGTACTCAGCCGCGTGAAAGCTGCACGCTAAGACCACGGCAGAGCCCGCCTGCCACATGGGTGCGGGGGTGGCGCCCTGTTTGACAGCTCGCTCCAGCTCCCCTGCCCAGGAAGCCGACCGTGTGGAGAAGGAGAGTCCCTGCGGGTCCTGGATTTTTTCACTCCTACTCCACATAGCTGGCAAGTCACTGACCCTCTGGGTCTCAGTTTCCTCCTCTGCTGAGCAGGCATAATGCCACCTGTCACAGGCTGAATTGTGTTCTCCAAAACAGATATGAAGTCCTAACCCCTAAGTACCTTACAATGTGACCTAATGTGGACACAGGGTCTTCATGGAGGCAATCAAGTGAATGAGGTCGATAGGGGTGGGCCCGACCTATGGACAGGTTTTTATAAAACGGGAAATCTGGACACAGACGCACACACAGAGAAGATGGCCACGTGACTGACGTGACACGTCCACAGCCAAGGAAGGCCACGGCCTGACAGCACTCGCCAGAAGCTAAAGAGGCAGCACTCCCAAGTGGGGACTGGCCTAGGCACAGAAGGGCGTGACACAGGCCTGCCCCGGCCCAGCGAGCTGTGGCCGCAGGCAGGTCATTTCACCTCGCCCAGCCTCAGCTTCCCCGTCAGTAAGAGGCGGAATGAGCCGCCTACTTTACGACTGTCATGAAGACTGAGGAAATGGGGGAGCGCAGCTGAACAGCAGTTGTTGCTCTGCTTTCGGTTTTTTTATAAAGAGGCAAAGCGGAAGGTGATTTCCAGTTAGCGAGCCCTGACTAGTGAGCCGATTCTGAGCTGCCCTGCTCTACGGGGTTAGCCCAGACCTCTCTCCGGGCAAAGGCATCACGGGACCAAAGACAGGAAAGCGCAGAAGGACTGTCCCAGCCTCACGTCATGATTCCCAACCGAGTCTCCGAGGGTCTGCGCTGCCCGGGCCTAGAACCACTGGAAGGACTCACAGGGAACCTCAGGGTCAGACCAGAAACACTGGCCTTGCTTTCAGATATGCCGCCTGTGGTCTGAGCGGCGCCCCCACCCCCTCCTGCCAAGCCCCGGAGCACTGTACTCAGAGCTGGCCGAGCACGGCCCCCTATCGCGCGGCGGGCTCAGGCCAGTGACTGGCCGCTCTGGGCGGCCGCAGACAGGCTCAGCGGGAGGGCCCCCCAGGGCAGGAGAACGTAACGCCCTTGGGAAGCCCTTCTGACAGACCGGCCCCCAAGTCTGCAGCACAGCGAGTGAGCTGTACTCAAAAGCCGCCTTCCACCTCCTTCGTTGTGACGGGCTCTGGAGCGAAAGGGACACTCACCTGGCCACGTTGGAAAGGTCTAGGTGCTTCTGAACCTCCAGCAAAACCTCCCGGAAGAAGCGCAGGCGCTTCTCCTCAAACTGCTGGCACTGCTCGAACACCTGCTCCATGTTCTCCATGTACTGGGGCGTGGCCTGGTCCAGCTCCTTCAGGGACTTCTCATACTTCTCTTTGGTCTACGAGCAAGTCCAGATGCCCACGATGAAGGTTCCCTGCCACTCGGCCCGGGTGCCCTCTGGCTGAGAGTGAGCGAGCTGGGCTCTCTGCCACCTGGGTCCTCACCCACCTCTGTCCTTTGTCACCACTTCTGAATTCATCACTACCTAGACTTACTCATCAGTGGCAACATTAGGCCAGCGCCTCTGGGTGACTTTATTAGGAACAAGCACAGAGAGGAGCTGTGACAGCCTCCACCCCCCACCTTTAGAACAGAGCAAAGCAGGAGTGGCAGGGGCTTTCGAACCTCCCCAGAGGACAGCCGTCAGGGCTGGAGGAGGTAGGGTCCGTGGGCCCTCGCCCACGTCGGCCCTCGCTTCCTGGGAACCGCTAAATGAAAAGATGCTGTGGCTCAGGCCTTCCAGGCCGAAGGCCACCTGCATCTGTGGCGCCCGGCACAGCCATCGCGTTGCTCTTCTCACTAACCCACGGCGGTGGACAACTCCCCTTCGCAACAGAAGAAACAGAAGAGCACCCCAGACGCTACACGCCTGTTCACTGCCCCTGCCCCCACCCTGAGCCCCTCAGCCTCTGCCTGCTCCTCTTCCGGGGCCTTCACTGCCGAGGCTGACGCAGAAACCCTCCCCGCCCCCGGCCTCAGGGTGCCTGGGGTCCCCGTGCACTGGGCTCCCCAGCGCCCTCCCCTGGCCTCCACCCTCCGTGGGCCCTTCGGAAGAGCTCTGGCCCGCACGCCTCTGCCCACCGCACCCCACTCAGGGGCTCCCGGCCAGCAGTGTCTCAAGCGCCTTACTTCGCCTGGCTTTCAAGGCCACTGGCAGTTTGCGGCCCAGAGCCCCGTGCCAGCTCGCATGCCGGCTCTTCACAGCTGACGCGCCCCCCTCCATGTCCTGCACAAGCTCCTGCTTTCTACACCCGCCTATGGCAACCCCAGCTGCTCCCGCACCTTGCTCCCAGAGCCCAGGACTCATCGGTCCCCAGTCCTGAGGTGGACACACGGGCTCTGGTGAGGTGAGGAGGTCACCATGCGACCTCCCTGAGGGCAGGAATGTGTCTTGTTGGTGTAGGCCTCCATCCACCCATGCAACCCCGTGGCGACAGAGGCTCCCCGTGTGCCAGGTACGTGAGCGGGAGAGGCAGGTGCCCTCAACACATACAGACGTTCAAGATTTACCTTGAGGACATCTTGCTTGCATCTTTCTACTTTGTCTTGAAGTTTCTTAAGCTGCTCAGGGTTGAGCGACGGGTCCACTTTGCTGTTGCTTTCTCGCGATATGGCCAACTTCTCCTCCTTGCAGGCCGCGTGGTAGGCTTTCTTTGCTGCTTCTACCTACAGGGAGAATGAGTTCCTGAACATCGTGTTTCTGAAAGTTCAAAGTCCTGGCGGAGGCCACGCAGTGGGGGGGTGGGAGAGAGAGCGTGACAAAGCTGCAAGTCCAGTGTAATACAACTGGCTCCAACAAGCGCGTGCAACCGATACTGACTGAATGCCTGCTGCGTGTCGGGCTCTGGTCTCAGCACCAAAGAACCTGGGCTTCCAGGGGCTTCCAAGAGCACGCCAGGCAGTGGGAATGGCAAAGGGGAAGCCTCACACGAGGGAGGGGGTGATCCTGGGAGGCAGGGTCATCGGCCACGTCTTCCATGTCTTTAAAGGCTTCTATGCATGTGTGATACACACACACGCACACGCACACGCCAATGCGTGTACACTTACTTAGTGGAAGCTTCCGTACTTGGGACAAAATCACAGATTTCAGTATAAGAGCAGAAATGAGTTTGTAGCCACGGCCTCATGAGGGGGACAGTGTCATTACCAACGGGGCCAGGGACGAGGCAAGAGCAGAGACAGATTAAAAAGGCAGGCCCTTCACAGCCCAAAGACCTGGGCGACTCTCAGGAGGAGGAGGCAGAGCAGCTGCGCGAAGCCAGGCAGGGGAGAGGGGTAGAAGGACGTGGCACCGCCACCCAAGCGCCAGGCTGGCCGCCTGCATGTGTGTGTGTGGGTGTGCGGGGGGGTGTCGGCAAGTGCTGAGGGCGGGGGAGGGGATGTATGGTGTCTGAGCCTCCAGCTGACCGAGGCTGGGCGACTTGGTGGCTTCCTCACTACTTTTGGAAAATCGAATCTCAGTATCATTTACGAATTCGATAGAAAAACTCATATGAGAGAAAGAACATTTAAAATTAAACCTTTCTACTAGCCCGGAGGGGCTTTCGAACCTCCCCAGCGGACAGCCGTCAGGGCTGGAGGAGGTAGGGTCAGTGGGCGAGAGCGTGGGTTTTGAGCTCCATCACCCATGTGTGGTTCCGATGCTCGGTTTCCACGACTAAGATGGGTGGATGCGGATTAAGACATGAACTTGGGCAAATGCGAGCTGCCGAGGGCTTCTGGCCCGAGGGGTGGCCCGCAGGAATTCCTGGGAGTGTGGGAGGAGGAGGGACACTTGTGGGACAGGCCGGGCGGGGGGCAACCTGCAGGACCCGCGCACCTCCTTCAGCTTCTTGGCCCAGGGCTTCTGCGCCTTCCGGAAGCCGTCCTCGGCCTCCTTCGTCTCCTTAAAGCCCCCCATCATCTGCTTGTGAAAGGCCTCCTTCTGCCAGTTCTTGATCTTCTCGAAGTCCTCGTTCATCAGCGAGGCCTTCACCTCCAGGTGCAGCTCGCTCACCCTCTCGGCCTCAGACATGACGGCCACCCAGGCCTTCTCCAACGTCCCGTACTGGGGCCCTGCACGGGAGGGAAGCGGCGGTCACTGGCACTGGGGGGCGGACAGGCCCCGGGTGGGGGTTTCCCGTCAGCCTCACCAGACTGTCAGTGGGGCTTGAGGCCCCAGCCCCACTGTCTGCCTGGGAGGTTTCCTTTTGGTCTTTCAGACGTTTTTCTCAGTGGCTGTTCCTTTTTCAGTTCCCGGGATGATGAAAAGAAGGAACTGAGGCTGAATCCACTCGGGCCACTCTTTTATGAGGGAAATTGGGGGATTGCACAAATTTCCTTTGTAAAAAGTCACTGGGCTCTTTAAAAGCTCAAATTTAATGCACCTTGGGAGTTTTGATTTGCGTAAGGCTGGCTGCAGGAGGGGCCTTCTGAAGTGAGCTGACCTCTCTGCCCGGTCACTGAGCCCGCTCTGTCCCTTCCCCTCTTGGGCGCTCCTCAGCACCAAGGCTCCCTGTTACTGGACCGCACATTCTCCCAAGGGAGAAGGGACGAGGACGAGGGCCGGGACCTCTGTTATTCACCCCCAGGAAGAGCCCGGCTCACTGCAGGAGCTAGAGAACTGCCTGTCCAACGGGGGACTGTCCCCTCAGCAGCATAGAAGCCGTGTTTTGAGGGGTTGGGGGGAGCGTCACCATGCGCTTTAGCCATTATAAACACAGCGGGCAGGAACATGGAAACCTCCAGACAGTGATGTGTGGGCGCCTCACTCACTCTTCTTAGGAAAGAGACTAGGAATCCGCCTGTCACTCTGTTGAGGGTGTGGGGTGGGGTGGCATAGGTGAGCGAGGACCAGAGGCTATGACAGAAGCTGGGGATGAAAATGGAAGCCCCAGGTCCTGTCTCGGCAGCACTTGTGGGGGACGATCAATCACTGTTGGGGCTGAGCGATGACAGAGAGGAACGGGCGGGAAGTGGGTGACCACGGGAGGCGAGCCCCTCTGACCCTCTGGCCCCTCGTGTCTCTGAAACCGCAGCTCCCTGTCCTGCCTAGGTCTGCACCACCGTGCCAGGGCCCAAGGGGAAAGGGCAGGTGTTTATGATCCTCAGGCTCTTAACAGACAGCGGGACTGTGCTGACAGCTGAATCCTGATGTGTGACAAGAAAATGACAACAGCTACCATTTACTGCGGGAGCTGACCTGTCCCCGGCCACCCCCCACCCTCACAGAGCTGCCCCACTCCCTGGCACCTACTCCAAACCAACCACCATGCTAAGCCCCACAGACCACCAGGGTCAGCATCAGGGGAAAAACAGACAGTTGGTCCCACCTTCTGGGACCCCTGGCCCTCCAGAACCCTCCACCCGATGACCTAGCATGCCCCAGTGGGCCCCTCCAAGGTCAGAGGTCATGGTAGAAGAACCTGCCCTAAAATATACCCCGAGAAACTCCCACTAACCCACTTCTGTCCCAGGAAACCCCCTGATCAATCAAGCTCCCCCCCACTGCCGGGAAGAGCACTCTGCAGCATCCATACCACAGCAGCCTTCTGCCACTAAGCTCCAGGATCTCCTGAGGGTTTAGCTAGGTAGGGCGTGGGGCAAAACCTGCTATTCCCATTAAAATCGAAATTAGAAGTCCTGGCGGGTATCACCATCCAGTCCCATCTGACTTGCTACGCGGCCAAGCTGACCGACCTATCAACAGGCCTCAGTGTCAGAACCACGGCGCTGAGCAGCCGGGCCTCGGATCGGATCAGAGCTCACTCGAGTCTGGGCCCATGGGGGGCTGTTCTGAGTTAAGTGGGCAAGCGCAGCACGTCCTGGGACGACAGGGGCTGCCACGGGAGGCTCACTGCGTAGACTGTGTCTTAAGAAGAGGGAAGGACGTCTCAAGCAGCCTGTGCTGCTGGGTGACAGCACCCTGCTGCTCCCCCAAGAGTCACAGCCCTCGAGAACTGCAACGTGCACTCCTGCCCGCTTGCTTAGAGGAAACTGGCACCGAGAGGTCACCAGTGTGCCCAGAGCGCCCGGTGGCCTCCCTACCCTTCTCCACGAGCTGCCTCCAGCGCCGGGCCCACTCGGTGAGCTGCTGCGCGTACGCCTTCTCGATGCGCGCCCGCTCGTGCAGGCAGTTCATGAGGTCGCCGCACAGGCGGTGGCCATCGTCGATCCGCTTCACCGTCCGCTTGTAGTTCCCGACCTAGGAGATGGAAGCACGCGGTGAGGCCCGGGGCTCCGGGCAGCGGCCCAGCTGCAGGCCCCCCCAAGCATGGGACAGCCTGACCCTCGCTGCTGTACAAACAGCCTCCATGCCAACCAGGCCCCCAGATGCTCATCCCCTCTCCCACTGGAAAGGCACCCTGCACCCCCGCTTTGACTACGAGCAGAAACACACAACACAGCGATTCAGAGCTTCTCGACATCCACACAGCCATGTGCGTGCTCTGACCCGGAGGTCAGGGAGGGAGACGCACCAGCTCGGGAAGGAATGTGATGGAGGGAAGTGAGGGGCTGAGGATGCCCAGGAGGGCCTCTCAGGCGGACTGAGGGGCCAGGGACAGCTTCCCAGAGTAGGTGATGTCTAACTAGAGAGACTTAAAATAATAAAACATAATTTTTTAGTAACTCAGATTAAAATGACCTCACATTCCAGACTCTTGGCTAAACGATCACCAGGCACACAAACAGGCTTCCAGGTGCCTTCTGCTTTGATGTCACCACACACGGGACTATTACCGCTCCTCAGTTATAGCACTTACTGAGCACCTACTATGTGCCAGGCACCACATAAGGTGTTCTACACCTCGAAATATTGCCACCACCCTAACAAGTAGGAATAACTGTCCCCATTCTAAGGTGAGAAAACCAAGGCGCAGACAAGTTGTTTGCCGAGAGCCCCACAGTCACAGACTTACCTGCTTTGGCAAGGATTAAGATGAGTTTTAACTACTGTGCTCACACGTGAAAGCTGAGACTAGCTCATCTAGATTATAAATAATAAAAAAAATAATTGAGAAAACGTCAGTGGCTAGCTGGGAGTGAAAATCAAGTGTTCAGTGGGTTCCATTCTTTGAGCCACTGCTTTGAAAGGACACCCTGTAGCTCACACTGGATATCAGAAACACACACTTCTCAGAGGAAACACGACAGGAAAATGATCTATTGTATTTCCAACCCTTTGTTCTCTGTCTTCAAAAATGCCAGTCGACCCTTTGTCACTTTACTGGTTCTAAAAGTCTCTGCCTGCCCGATCACTCTCATATTCCGTCTGATTCGAGCGACTCTGGAAGCTCCTGGAGAATAGGGAGGTGCGGGCCCCTCTCCTACGGGGTACAGAGGCCTGTCTCTGCGCAGGCTGCGGGACCAGTGGCACAGTCTGATCGGTTCTGACTTATGAGCAGTTCGGTTCAACTGTGGGCGTCTCTGACCCTGAGCTGAGTTAACCAGGTGGAGAGGAGGGCCCAGGGGAGAGGTGGTGCGGTAAGACCCTGCGCTAAGGCACACGACACACGGGCCCTGCGTGACGATGGGCAGTGGGGGGAAGGGACTACAGCCCCTTCAGGAAGAGCGGCCTGAGCCCAGGGCTCTAGACAGGCTGAGATGACCCCACTCGCATGGGGACAGCCAGGAGCCCGAGCGGCCCTCTCCTGAGGCCCACATGATTTGCAGCAGGCTGGCTGAAGGTCATGAACGTGTCACTGTCCCCGCCACAGACCCCTGCAGCAGCGCAGGTGGGGCCTGGCTGTCACTCCTCGGCCAGGGAATCTGACCAGCAAGCGGCTCAGCGACTGAACCAGAACTCTCAACTCCAACCTTCCGCATCCCCATTTTAGGAAGGCCAACAACAAAGCAAGCATTTCACAACCGGCTGGAAGTGACACCACGCGCTCACTTCCCTTAAAAGAGGGCCTTGCTGTCATTTTGAAATTTGCAGCAGGATGGAACAGAAAACCAACAGAACACCACTCAGCACTGCTCAGCTGGTGGCAGGAAGAGCGGACATCACGGTTGCACGCAGACCCGACAGTCCACACACAGCCACCACGCAGCGCTAGCTGGATTTCATCTCACGTGACCAACCATCTTCAAACGGGTAATCGACATCAAGATACGTTGCTCCCAGAAACCCGGCCATCTCTCTGATTTTCGAAACTCTTATAAGATGATTTAGGAAAAAGGATGCTTCGTTCCATCCGCGCTTATTTAAATGAAACTGTCGGAACCTGAACAGCATCGAGGAAGACAGGAAGGCTGTTTCCAGAGGCCCGTGTCTTAGGTTTAAATGCTGGCGCTGTGACCACTGCTGGGGCAAAAGGGAGAGGGAACGCTCACGACAACGGGCACTGAGATGCGCCAGAGACATCTGCCCTGCTGTCCTTTGCTCAATGAAAAGGCTCCCTATGGGCTATGACAGACCATCACTCTAGTCCAAGCATAAGGACATTCAGATGTCATTGTTCCCACCTCTACAAACCACCCAGTGACAGAGCCATGTGGCTTTCTGGCTCCCCTGGGCAAGATGCCGGCAGTCCTAAGAGCAGGGCCACCCACTTTTTCTAAACTGAGGTAAATCTGCGTTCACCCTTTACAGGAAACGCCTAGATGAGCTCAGATGAACATACACTGCGTCCAGCCACCACCCCACGGGACTATTTTTATTTCGCAGCGAGTTCCCTGGTACCTCTTTCAACGTCCTCCCCCACTCAGCCCCCTCGCAGCCACGAATCGGATTTTTGTCCTTTTCCAAAGATAAATGGAATCACGCAGCATGTGATCTGGCTTTGGTGACTGGCTCTGTCACACACCATAATTCTTTTGAGACTGATCCATGTTGGTGCCTACATCAGTAGTTCATTCCTTTTTCATTGCCAAGTAGTATTCTACTGTACGAAGAGACTACCATTCGTTTATCCTTTCATCTTGTTGTTTTCGGTTTGGGGCAATTGTAAGTAGAGAAGCTGTAAACATTCATCCACGGGTCTGTGTGTGGACACACACCTTCATTTCTCTTGTGTAAAAAACACCTGGGAGTGGAGATGTATATGGTAACCGTACATCTAACCTCATAAGAAACTGCCTGTCACCCAAAGTGGCGGCACCGCCGTGCACTCCCATCAGCAATGGATAAATCTCAACGGCTCTGCATTCTTACTAGCACTTGTTACTGTCGGGTTTGTTAATTTTTTAATTTCAGCCATTGTGTTTTGTATGTGGCAATATTCATTGTGATTTTAATTTTTCATTTTCTTAATGTCTAATGATACCGAGCGCCTTTTCTTACTCCTATTTGCTACCTGTCTTCTTTAGTAGAATGTGTTCTCTTTTTATTTTCTAATTTTTCCCCCTCTTTAACCCTCCCCCTCTTCCACCTCTGACCTTATGGATGTTGCTGTTTCGCCTTAAGAACGGGATCTCGGAAGGCGGGGCATCTCCTCCCACAGGCTCGTGGCATGCACTCGGGGCCTGGTACGCCTAGGGTACGGTCTATGGCTCCACCTGGGACGCGAACCCACAGGACCTTCTGCGTGTAAAGCAGATGTGCTACTACACTGTGGAGCCACCCCCAGAGTGTGTTCTCTTTTTAACACATTTCTTAAGATTGAGGTATAATGACAACAGGTTTTTTAAGTGCAAGGAAATTAATTTTCAAATATATGACAAATTGATCATACGTTAAAGTCAGGATATCTATTGCTAGCTTTCTGTTTTACCGGTTTTATAAATAAAAGCTTCTCTCTTGCTTTTCAAGATGCTAGCTTGTTTTGAGATGAGCAAATGGCAGAAATTTAATGTAGGAATTGAAAATAAGCTTTCTTTGAAACTTTATCATCAACTGATTCTTTCACAAAATGCCCATTTTTAAAACCAGGTCTAAAGCCATCTATGTCTCTATCGATCTCTAAATTCAGGCTCAGACACCAGGATGCTTAAGACAGAGGCTCAACACACATGCGTCCGGGTGCGGGGCCACGATGCCCGTCCTCTTCTCCCTTAGGGACTGCCTGGCCACGGGAAAGGGGTGGAGGGAGGAAGCTAAACTGCAGGCAACGTCCAAGCTGAGTGTGCAAGGCCGAGTAGGAAGCCGGCCACATTACAGAGGGGGCGAGGGAATAGGTTCCAGCAGAGAGAACAGCGCTGGCGAAATGAGGAAGGTGACAGCATGGAGGCCTGCGGGCACGTGAGACGCTGCTGACCACGGAACGTGGAACGCAGAATGCAGGGGCATGACTGGAGGCCTAGCCGGGTTGGGAGCAGTGGGTAGGCTGGGAGGTGGGGTCAGACGGCGAGAAATCTCACGGGTCAGGCCTTCATCAAGGTGCTGTGCTCAGGGACAGGTGGGCTTCAGGAGGGCAAAGCTCCTGGAGCGAAGGTGTGAGCGGGGCCTCCTGAGACGGGGCCCCAGCAGTGGGGAGGGAGAGCTGCAGACAGGACAAAGGAACCGCCCTGTCCTCCAGGCGGCAGGTGGGGGCGGGACAGAGGTAGCAGGATCCCAGCTCCCATTGCACAGGCTGGACCTCTCAGGCTCAGAAAAAAGCAGGACCTTTTCTAGAATCTTCCAGAAGCCATGTTCTCACTTCCCTCCTCCCAACTGCCAAGCTCTGCCTTGGGCACTCCAGAAGCCAGACCTATCCTCATGTCCCCTTAGGAATCCAAATCACCTGATCCCCTTTACACCCACAACACCTTTCACCCAGGTCCCGAACCCCATGGCTGCCGACCTCTCCCTCGCTCTAAGTCTGGCTGTCATCGTCCCTCTGGCTGGCCTCTGCCGCAGGCCCTGAGAACCCAGCGTTAGACCAGCCTCGGTTCCAGTCGACTGACACGACTCTGGGCTGGGCTGGACTGGCAGGGGTCCCTGCACAGTCGGGGATGGGAGTGGAGACATGGGGCTCCGCCTGAAAACCAGGAGCTTGTGATCACAGGGTGCTGGGAAGGGCTGTTCAGAAGGGTCGCACCAGTTCCTCCCTCGGCCACCGGGTGTCCACGGGCAGGAATTGCCTTTCACAAGGACAATGGAGAATGCTGGCGGCTCTGACTTTACAGCCTGTTTATCTTGGCCAAAGGCAACAGGACAGCTGGAGAACGCAGAAGCGGCCAGTGAGCCCTCTGGGCCCCCCGGTGGGTGAGCGGGGAAGTGAATGCAGACCTCCGGCTCCTCTGAGCCTCCCAGCTGTTGGCCCCCATGACAGGGCTGGGCCGTCAGGTCAGGGAGACCTATAGGGCACCACATACCGGTCACCTTCCATACACGTTCCACGTTATTCTTTTCACTCTCCTCTCTGGTTGGTGACCACTAGGCCCATCTCATAGACAAATCATCTGATAATAACCAAAGCCCCACGGTGATCCCAGTGGCCCAAGTGACAACAAAACTGGGTAGAACAGCCCCAAAGCTCCTGCTCTCCCACCCCGTGCTGCCTCAGATCTAAGGCACCCAGGAAGCAGGACCTCTCTCTGCCTGGGGCTCACCAGCACAAGGGAGCCCCGAGAACCCCGAGGTTCTGGCTGTCACAATGCAGACTCAATGCACAACAGAGGGAGGGAGTGGCAGCCATCGCGCGCACAGAGTGCTCTCAGGCCTGTGCCCCAGACCACCCTGCCCTCCCCTAGCCTGGCCCTCTGTCCACACCCCCAGGTGGCCTGCCTCCCAGCAGTCCCAGGCCGGGGTGGACCAGAGCCCGCAGTGCGCAGATTGACAGCACTCCGAATACCTTCCAACTCGGTCCCAACGAGGCGCGGGCCTTTGTCTTTCTTATCTACCACCCTTTCTCCACTGCCCCCCACTGGGTCTGCCACACGCAGGCAGAAGAGAAAAACAGGAAAGGTAAACCATAAAGTAAGAAGAAGAAAATGTAGGGGAATATCTTTGTGACTTAGGGCAGGGCATGACTCTGAACAAAATTTCAACGGTAAAAGTGATAAGGACACACACACTTGTGTGTATAAAAATTAATTTTATCACATCAAAAATTAAGGCTGTGTTTAGAAACCAATTCCAACGACAAAGTTAACAGAGAGCAAACATCTCCCAATCTGCTGGATCTAAATTGCCAAGGGACTAAAACCTGGACTCTGCCAGGAAGCCCGACACATCAGCATGAAAAGACAGGCCCCGTGGGAAGACGGGCAAAGGGCAGGAACAGGCGACTCTGGGGAGAAGGAGCAGTGCGAGGGCTAAGGGCACGCAGCGAGGTGCCCACACCCCTGAGCTTGGGGGAGGGGCCACGAGAGCAGCACGGTAGCTCTTTGTCTCTGCAGACGGGCAAACCCTAGGGAGCAGGAAATGCCACGTGTGGCGCGGAGGTGGGACGATGGGACACCTTGCTGTCGACGCCGGTGGCAAGCAGACGAGGCAGGTAATTAAGTCATGACCTGCACACACGCCTTAGGACGACCCAGAACACGCGCCAACACGAGCTGTAACACTGGAAAGGGGACAGGGCCTAGGTCAAAGGCAGAAGAGAAAGGAGACGGAGACGCATGTTGACAGGAGTCCCATCCTACCTGTCCCCGTCTCAGCTCTCTAAGGCTCAGCTCGTCTTCCCCACCGCAGCCTCCCTGACGCCTGCCGTCCCTGCCGGGCAGCCCAGGGGAAGCACCTGTGTCGCCTGCACTTGCAGACAGGCGAGACCAGTTCCCCACCACGGGCTCCTGCTGGCTGGTCCACCTGGGGGCCACAAGGGCCCTTCCAAGCACTGCCCCCATGCCCCGCAGTCACAGCTTGTGCCACACGGGTAACAAGCGCACATGTTGCCTCCCTGCCCCCGCGGACTGGAGGCCTCTTGGCAGCAGGCACCGCATGCTGAGTGGCTTTCAGCAGCAGCAGCATCACAATACGGCGTGTCGCGCTTTGCCAGGCAGCATGCTCACAGCTGTGTGTGTCACTTTGTTGAATCCTGTCACAATCCTAGGCCGTGGGTATTATCAGCGTTCCCATTTCACAGAAAAGGGAAATGAGGTTTGAAGGGGTGAAGTCACCCATGATCGTGTGGCCAGAAGGAGGCAGAGTCCGTCTTCTAGACCCTTCCTCAGGCCGAGAACAGAGACGGCATAGGGCAAAGACTGAGCAGGCTGGTATCAGGCGATGTGTGTGCTTCCAACCCGCCCCGCAGGTTCAGGGAAGGCCACAGACAGAGTTCAAGACGAAGGCAAGGCACGACCCCGCCCCGATCCCACTGTGTGCCAGCGAGGCTCACGCTGGGAATCGCAAACCTGAAAACTACCGGGACTGCCTGCCCAAGACGACCTCAGTTTTATCCTCCGCATGCTCACGCCCGTTGACCTGTGACTCGGGAGGCCCCGCCCCCTCTACACCCTGGAGGCACGTCCAAGGGTGAGCCAGCGGTGCCAGCCTGAGCAGACAGGAGCAGCCCCTGGCAGTACAAGTCCACAGAGCCAGCCACGTGTTTCACCCAAAGCTGATGAAGCACGCGAGGGGCTCCAAATACCCTCAATCAGCTTGAAAGACAACATGGGCTTAACTCCAGTCCTGCAGATGGCACCAGGAGCAGCTACACGAGCTCCTGTCACCTTGTTTGGGTCCATCAGGCCCAGCCCTCCCTGCCGAGGCCGCCTCGCCCATCTTCTCTGGCGAGGAGGGCCGCCAAGGTCTGGCCCTGCTCCCGAATAACTGGCCTTGAACAGGTCTGGCCTCCTGCTCTTCTGTCCCGTCAGCTCTAGCGTGGAATCGGAGCTGGTGCTGAGGACCCAACGCCCCGGGACCTGGCGGAACTGCAGCAGAGGCTGGGCCTCTCCCCGGTCCGCGCGCTGAGCCCCGCATGGCCATCGCTGTTTCTTCACCCCGTTCATTCAGAGACAGAATGGAGAGGGAGGACAGGATCAGATCACCTCCGAGGGCCCTTCACAGCTCCAGGATTTCTAACCGAACAGCGTGTCAACACCACCAGCGGGCCGGCTACCCAGTGACACTCGTGACTCGATTTTTGAGGGTCTGGCAACATCTTCTTGTCACTCACAAATACGTAACGAACACCTACTGTGTGCCAAGGACTATGCAAGGGACTAGGGATAGAATGGTGAACAAACTGTCGCGGTCCCTTCCTTTGTGGGACTGACTTGTGGTGGCACGATGGGTGGTCGGGCTGCCTGGAGGAAGTGATGCTCAAGGTAAGAGCCGAGGGAAATGCCAGGGGCAGGGCTGCTTTCTGAAGGCTGGAGCTGAGGCGGGAGGCAGAGGCCCCGGGGGCTCCTGGGAGAAGGGCAGCCCTCCTTGGCAGCGCCTGCCACGCACCTAAATGCTCCTGCCTCGCCCTGAGGAACGGCAGCCCTGTCCGGGTTCAGACGCTGGTGCCACTGTTGGCCAGCACGTGACTCTGAGGGCTCCGAGAAGTGAGATAAGCTGCTCGGTCACCTAGGGGAAAAGTGGCCTTGCCAGCTCCTACTTCCCCGGCTGGTCCCAGTGACTCCGGAGCCCGGGTGGTCTCACCGTGTCACCTCTCGCTCTTCCTCAGCCTGTCTCAGTGTGGAGACAGGCGAAGGTGGACGGAGCAGGTGGCCTCTCCTCCTGTCGGCGCAGGCTTACTCCTCCCCAAGGGCTACTGTCCGTGTGCCAGATAAAAGGTCATTCCGCTTCTTCCTGCACAGAACTGAGCACTCGGGGTTTTGCTGTCAAGCTGACCCTCTGAAGAAAAGTTTAATTTTTCTCGTTTGGTTTCAGTGATGTCAGAGTAACTCGTTTAAGCTGTGAGAGAGAAAACACTTTCCCTGCCTACTCAGCAACAGGCAGAATTACACGGTTTAGCACTGGAGGGGTCCCGGGCGCTCAGCGGACTGTGGAGCTTCAGCTCCACTGAGACGTCTGGGGAGGGCATCGTGAAGCTGGTGTTGAGGGCCCAGGCCCAGAGACAGGGTGGAGGGGCTCGTGGTCCTGTGCGTGTGCGTGTGCGTGTGTGTGTCGGGGGCGCTAACAGGAGTCATGAAGGGGAAACCGGGGATTCTCATGCAGAGGCTGAGGGTGGCTGGGCTCGAGGACAGCGGCCCAGTCACTGGGCATTGGACACCTGTCCTTTGCTGGGCACAGGACTGAAGGGTGCGTGTGTGTGTGCACTTGTGCCCGGGAGACCGTGAGCTCCAGGCAGAGGTCATAGGGGTAGGCAATGGCTCTCGGGTGGGGTGCCCATGAACAAGTCACAGGGCATCGCCAGGCCTTTAGTGACGTTGGAGCAACACGCGCCCAGGGCACAGAGCACAGTGAACCTGGCTGACCAGCCTTGAGGAGTTCGGTTCTGAAGTAACTATGTAAACATCCTTCCCCTCTCTCTACGTCATTACCTGTTCTGCCTTGGGAGTAAGATCTGAGCGGGTGCCTGGGCCCAAATCCTGCTCCGCCACCTGCTCTCTATGAAGCTGAGCAGTGCCAAGCCCCCGAAGCCTCAGTTTCCCCACCTGTACAGACCACAATCTATAGAAGCGGTTGTGAGGACTGCGAGCAGCCATGTGAGCCGGAGCAGGGGCATGGCACAGAGCGGTGTGCGACAGTGCTAGCCAGGATCCGTTCCGTACTTCTGAACCTTCTGCTGTAGGTACCACTCCTGCAGAGACGTGCCCGGACCACACGCAGACAGCTCTGTGCACACGGCTCGGCGGCCTCCCAGAGTGCACACGGCCAAACGGCGCACCGCCCACGCCGGCGGGAGGGCCCCTGGCACATCCTCGGGCATTTGATCTGGACCGTTGAAGTCGCTTTGTTTTAGTATTATTATATGCCCAAGGCCTAGAACAGGCCCTGGCACAGAGCAGGTGTGCCACAAATGTTTACCAAATGCTTCTGCTCAGTATCGTGGCTATTCACAGGCATATTTTAATTTCAAGTACTGGTCAGCTTCTTCTGAGCAGGGCATGTCTTATTATCAAGCATTAAACCTCGTCTTTTCTGATTCACTCACACATCCAATCGGCAACCATTCAGCGTGTCGGGGATCCGCAATGTCCGACACCCTGGTGAGACTCTGTCCCTGCTCTCAGGGAGCTCACAGCCACGGGAGCAACCTGCTGGATGGGCGGGCAGGAAGCTGCCCAAGCCTGCCAGGAGGAGTCAGGGAAGGCTGCCTGGAGGAGGAGCTCCCTGTGAAGGAAACAGAGGTCGGGTTGGAAAGAAGACCCAGGCAGGGAGGCAGCTCTCGGTGGACTGGAGCTTGGGGGCGAGGGGCTCAGCCTGGCTGTAGCCCAGGGCAGAGCCCCTCAGGAAGGGCCAGGCGAGGGCAGCCCCTGTCTTGGTCATGCTGAAGAGTGTGGCTTTCCTTTGAAGGTGACGCAGAAAACTGAAGCTGCCCACTCAGGACGGGGAGTCCTTCAGGTCTGCCTCTAGGATGGGCTGCCCTGGCTGCGGAGCGAGGAGAACAGACTGAACCCAAACGCATGGGGGGGACAGTGGCCCAACCCGTGGTCATGGCTCAGCAGATACTAGGTTGCTTGAAAGGACGCGTTAATGGTTCCGTTCAGACTCTTTAGTGCACCTAAGGGAGCCTGCTCGGAGCTGCGCCCCAGCACAGTGGGATTCCAGGGAAGCCGAAGCCACAACCTGTGCCCGCGGAGCATGGGCTTCAAGTACACCGCCCCCACGGGGCTGACCCCCACAAACGGGCCATCACACAGGTCGATGTGTGTGTGTGGAGGGGTGGAGAACAAATGGAACGGATGGCGGCGGCTGAGTGGTGAGGCAACACTTATTTTCACACACCTCGTGCTTCCACTCGCAGCGCTCGCCTGTGACCCTGTGACTGCTCGTCACAGCAAACGTTGGCTCTGGGGTCCCAAGACTGTGCACTCATCTCGGGACCCCAGGACTTGGCCCAGGGCCTGGGCCCTGGCAGGTGTGAAATCAGACGCCATGGAACCCACGAACACGGGGCAGCGGCATCTTCTGCAGTTTACCTACAGCATCGGTCTAGAAGGGTGGGGAAGTGCACACCATTCCACACGGACGGCCTCCCCGGCAACACGGCAACGCACGTGGTCCTGTGCTGTCTCCACGGGGCTCACAGTGAGAGGAGCCTGTAGGGGGACCCTCCTCAAAAGGAGATTGTAAAGACTGAGAGTCAAGTGCCAGTTCTTCAGCGCCAACACCCCCAGCACAGTTTACAGCAGGGAATTCATGTCCTCAAACGCTCTCATCAAGAGCTCTGTGCACCAGAGAGCGCAGTGCAGGTCGGCAGCCCCGCCGGGCCGCACCAGCGAGACGTGAGCTGTAAATGCAAACACTGCTGACAGCTGAGCAGAACCCCCACCTCGGGGATGAGGCAGAGAGAGGGCCCAGTTCCTGAAATTAGCTGTTTGCCTTCCAAGTCTGGTCCCCCGAGAGCCCAGAGATTCGGCAGTAGCCCTCAGGACCAGCGGATCGAACCCACCACCATGTGCCCAGAGCCCACCAAGGACAGAGGGAGTCAGGCTGTCCGAGGAACTGCTGGTGACACTTGAAAAGCCCCACTGCGGGCAACTAGGCTCTCTCTACACACACCCCCGAGACAGAGAGACACAGAAGCAGGGCCTGGGAGCGGAGAGAGCAGTGGGAGGGCCCATAGGTTCCCAGGGGGAGCCAGAAGCCTTGTCAGAAGCGACTGTGCCACCCACGCTCCAACTCGCTGAAGGAGCCACCGCTTGGGGCGCAGCCTCCACTCAGCTGCATCCTACCCAGTCATGCATGACTTCTCGCCTCCAAAACAGGCCCTGGGCTCCAAAGAGGTGGAGGTCCTCAGCCCTCTGCAAGGTCATGTTCGTCCCAACCTTGCTCCAGCCTGAAACGCGATCTCTCTCCCTGCTCCCAACTCAAAGCCCAGCCCTACCTACCCCCTGTGCCTCGCTGGTGATGCCAGCCCCTTCTCTGAACTCGTGTCACTGAGAGGCACAGCTGTGGCTTGGCCCTACGGCCCTCACACTCCAGAGGCCAGCGGCCTTTCTGCCCCCTGCTACGTTATAAACACGTGCATTGTGGGAACCAGATCGCCCTCTTCCGTTTTCTAAATCTTACTATAGATTAGGTAACACAGAAAGTGGCTCCTCTAAATATTCCTGTTTGAAATTCTGTCCCTGCGGGTCGTCTCTCCACACCCCCAAGCTCAGTGCCTCTTCACGCATTCGTCCAGCAGACATGTGACTGCTTTGTAAGTACCAAGCCCGGGCATCTTCCTGCCCCTCCCCCGGGAAAGCCCCACTCCCCTGTGCACCCCAGCACATCCTGCAGCACCTTACAATGACCTGCCTAGTGCCAGTGTCCTTCGAGGAGCTGACCTCCAAGGGCTCCCAGAGAGCAGGGCCACGCCCCGCCTGTGCAGGCACGCAGCCAGCACACAGACGGCTCTGATGGCTCACTCCAGTCGGCTTTTGGTGGAAAAGAGTACAGTTAAGCACAAAAGACTTTCCCACCTTGAGACTGTGTGGCTTTCTTTAGATTTGTGCACCCCGTTGAGTGCCACACACCACGGAGAAGTCATCTTCCGTGGGACAGAGGAAACTAGGAAACTTGTGGGCAGCTGGTAGCGAGCACCGGGGCCACTCGGAGCCAGAGGGCCGGCTAGGCCTGAGCCACCACGCCGCCAGCCAGCGAACATCTGCAGCAAGGAGGAAGACAACAGCACGGCGGACTTCCACAGGCCGGGGGGTTAACTCCAGGGAACGCGTCACAAGACGAGCAGAGCCCGCCTGGAAAACAAACCCACTCGTAGTCTTCAGGCAAAAGGCGACGTTCTCGTCTGCCAGTCTCGCAGCCGAGACTTCAGTAAGGAGCCTAAGAGCTTAAATCAGTGACTTGTAAGCAGCTTGACTGAATATTCGCTGACAACAGGTGCTGGCAACTCGCACCTAGATATTTTTTTTTACCGCGCAGCTGAAGACGGCTGTAATAGCACTCTGTTTAGCTACTTCGTTTTCCCAGAGCAGCTTCTGCCATCCACTGGGTAAGTACCATGATGCAAGCGCAGCCTGCAGGAACAGATTTCATGTCCCGTGTGTGCGTGTTCGGAAGGCCTGGATGCCCACCAGGAAGGCTGTCGCCAGCCAAGGGGCATCCTCTCTGCTTTCCAATTTACTCCCAATCCCACGGAAGCCAGCTGCTTAAGGGTAGGGACTCAGACTGTCACATTCCTTATCAGGATCTCACAGGGCCTGGCACACAGTAGGTGTTCAATAAACACATACTTTAACTAAAATGATGTGTTCAGCCAAAAGTCAGTACTGACCTTTCCCTAATTCATAGGAAAGAAAAGTACTGGCAGAATTTTGAGCTCCTTGTCCGTATTTTCTCAACTTGGTCACCTGTGATCATGTGTCTATTGACAATAATAGCAGATGGTACTTGATATCAGACAAAATTGTACACCCAATCAGTCTAAGTCTATGAAACTACTCCGGGCTTGTCCTCCTCCTCTCCTGCACCACCCGAGCCCCTTGTGTCACTATCTACTTTCTCATTTCACACACCCCACCCCCCCGCAGTACAGATAAAGACCCTGAGATCCAGATCAGCCAAGCAACTTGCCCAAGGTCACACAGCCAGTAAGGACACAGCTGGGATCAAAACCCAGATCTTTACAACCGCAAAGTGGCGCTCTTTCCACCAAAGCCCCCAGCTGCTGGGAAAGTTAGAGGGTTTTGCCACAAGAACAAAATTTGATCAACAATGGACTTTCCTTTAACCAGTAGGCAGGAGAGTAAGTGGGGTGCAGGAGGAATGACTACCGAAACCCATAATCTAATCTAATCTGATGGTTCCTCGCAGGCACAGACAGGAAGGCGCAGTTTGTTCAGCCCTCTGGCCTCTTGCTTGCAGTGTCCAGCATGAGGCCACATCCGTCACCATTGTCCTTTTTCTCTATACAATACCCAAAAGCAAAGCTGCTTCTCAGGCTAAGCCCAGTGATTAGTGTACGTCACTCCAAGTCGCATCAGAGCTAAACATGAAAAAGTAGATGAGAGAACGAACAAATTGACAATGTCTCTAACATAGCTCTAACCTCTTTGGGCATCAGACCTTCCTAGCAAGGTGAGTTCCCCACCTTCACTGATAGCCCAGCTGTACCTGCTGCCCACAAACGCCTGGCTGGAAAACTTGGGGGGTTTGTTCATCTCATAGCCCCTATCCTTGCCCCCCAAACAGTCTATCAGCCTGGTCTCTGCACCATGGAGAAGAAAACACGGGCGTTACCTCCCAGAAACTATCGCTGGACACTTCTACTCCAACGGAATCGTCGTAAGTGACAGACATCGCTCCGAAGGGTGAGGGAGCAGCAGGGGATGCTCAAATTCAGAGGTCAGCGTCGGATGCTCAAAATCCAGAGGCAACCCTAAAAAGAAAAACGTATTGTGGTGTTTAAACTCCCAAGGTAAAAGAGCAAGCCATCTCCATCCTACCACTTCCATTTCCATTACTGCTTTTGTATGGAACAGTCTGAAACGTTTCCCTCCGGTGGGAGAGGCCGATGAACTCCACACCCTGGGCACGGACACACGTGTATGTCACATGCATGTATTTGTGCCAATGCCAGTAAACCTTCTCAACGTCTTGCTAAAGAGTTCTAAGAGCTTTCTGAGGAACAGGTCATGTTCTCGGGTCAGCACTTCCTAATGTTCTTCTTCATCCCTCAGAGAAAGGGACAGAGAGCATGTGAGGAGAACAGGCAGAGTCCCTGCAACTCCAGGCTCGGCCTGTCCCAACCTGTCCTACTCGCCCAGCAGGGCTAGGACCTGCGGTAAGATGTGAGTGGAAATAATCCCACTTCTGACTCCACTCTCCGCACGGTTTCCAGCACATTCCAACTGTGTCAGGCATTGCCCATCCCACTCCCCGGTGACTGACTGGTCTCAGCCACTGAAGCCCCAAATTCAGACCAGTGTATCCTGACACCGTCTGTGTGAGAACCAGCTAGAAAGAGTAAAGACAAACAAGCTAGATCGACAATTTCTGAGCGCAGATTCAATGTTCTCGATCCAGCAGGGGTAACGGGGTAGTTATTCCCCTGCAGGAGGGAAGAAGTTGAAGGACCCCACTAATTCAGAAGCACAAATCCCTTTAATGGAATGACCTGTCCGCAGCCAGATAAGACATCCTGCTTCTTGATGAAAAGGAGACTCCACCCTCCTTTACATCACCCTGTGTTCAGATCACACAGCCAGAGATTTGCCTTCTGTTTTCCCTCTACTGTTGCTACGGGGATAAGCACTTTTGCCGAGGTTCCCCCACCCCACCACCCAGACACTGAGGAGGCGGGTCATCACCTACCCCTAGGAAGCCTCCTCACGAACCAGACCAGATGCTGCGCTAGGTGCTCTGTACGGCGGGCAGTCCGCATGGGTGCTGGCCCAGGACGAGGCTTCCACGAGGGAGGCCCTTCTGTGGGCTGCTACCGGGGGTCCTAGGGCCTTCAGTTAGTGCTAACGACCACCGTATGAAGGGACAACTGGCACCATGCTCCTATTAAAGCTGGGGAACGGAGGCATGGAAAGGCAAAGGAGCTGGCCCTGACCAAAGGCAGGCCGACACCAGCCACGCTCGTGACTGCTGGCTGAGATGCAGTTGTCAGCGCCAAAGCGTGGTGTACACTTAGCTGGGGGCTCCCCCACGACATGGCAGCGAGTGGGAACGAGCCTCGGTGCCACTGCTGTGGACTCGTTCATCTGTCCCCTCCACGAGCCCTGTCCTCCCAGCTCCTTTCTTCCCAAGGAACGAAGAGGCTCGGTCGGGGTGATAGCGGATGTGAAGAGGGTCGGGAAGTGCAAAGTGCCACACGTGAGTCAGCACTGCTCTTTTCAAGGATGGGGACGGAGCCTGGCACTTCTTCAGTATATTCCAGACTGTCTACCACCCAGCAGTTACCCGGTTGTTTCTTGCTAAAGAAACTGAACCCTCGTACTCGAATGTAATGCTGAATGAGTTCCATTAACTGGACAAATGCGACACATAGTGAACGCTCCTGTCGGACGCTCCCCCTGTGCAGGCTGGTTCCCCTTGGAGACCTTCAAATTCCAGTCGCCAGAGGGGCAAGGACGGCGTGCTTCAGCCTGGAACCTTGTCTGCCCATCCAAGGTGGACAAGCAGCAAGCTCGAGGCTGGAGAGCAAGACAAGCCTGAGCAGAAGGATGTACAGATCCCTGCCCCTTCCTCCTGCCCTCCTGAAAAACGCATCGGCAGCCCCCGCCCCCAGGGATCCTGGCACACAGCAGGCCCCGAGCCGTGTTTGCTGAATGCACATTCTAAGAGGCACTTGTGAGCCATCCAGGAATCCAGGAATGACTGAGGTAGGGAACGTGGTGCCAGATCTCTGGGTTCTGGCAACTTCTGCCACCAAAGTACATAAACACCAGGGAGTCAGAGCCACTCCTGAAACGGTGCGCTGAGTCTCAGAGGTTAGGGAGGTTGACCTCGGCCCAAGCCGGGAGCCAACATAACCGCCTGCTTCCCCCCTGGGCCTGATAACTGGTATCGGGGGAACAAAAGGTACAAATTGCATAAGTTCATCTAGCTCCCTCTCAATGCCCTTAATTTATTCCAATAAAGAAAAAACAGAACTGGTCATTAGGCCAAAAGACGACACTATAAAGCGAGGACATTCTGAGTGAAGGCACCGCGTCGCTTGTGTCCCGAGAGCAAGCAGAGAGCAAGCTGTCTGGTCCTCTGCACCCGCGGAAGGCACCCAGCAGCAAGTGTCCGCTGGCGCAGTTCTGGGCTGCCCCGCAGGCCTCGGAGTGAGCCGCACCGGACCTCAGGTTAGTTTCTTCTTCATTACCGGGTGGGAAAGTCTTCGTTAATTGGGAAAGGACTTTAATCTCAGGTAGGTCACTGTGTGGCCTGGAGTGAGGGGAGGAACATTCCTTAAGTTGGGACTTATTTGGTTACCCATTCATTCTACAAACACATGTCTGAGTACCTACTATGCGCCGGGCACTCTTCTAAGTCCCAGGGTTGGGGCAGTGAACAAGACAGACGTGGTCCCTGCACGCCTGGAGCTGACGTCCTAATAGGGCAGGCTGACACACACTGGTGGGAGAACGGGCAGGAGGTGCTGGGGATCCCAGATGGATGGCAAGTGGGCATGTGAGGGATAGGGGAGGGGCCTGTCCAGCAGAGGGAGGGTGACAGCAAAGGTCCCAGAGGCGTGCTGGGCCCGTCCTGACGGCTCTGATAGCTTCATGGCAACTCAGATTCCTGTACCTGCACGACTGGTTGGAAAACTCAGCCTCAAGGACCTGTAAGACGTGCTAGTAAGACCGAGCACGTGCATGCACACCTGTCCTGATGCAGTTACATGCCTCTCAGCATGTGATCGATTTAACACAGAAAACACCTCGCCTTCGATCCAACGATTTCTCCTAAAACTCTATCCTACAGACGAACTCACCCAAGAGTCAAATGGTAGGTCTGCTCCGTGGCAACAAAATACAAACACTGACAACCACCTCACTGTCCACCAAGAATAAAAACTGCCGGTGGCAGTCGGCCTCCGGAGAGGATCGCAGGCAGCCAGAGGAGGAGAGTGGGGGAACTGTGTGTACAGACATGAAAAGATGTGCCCACACATCGGGTGAAAACGGGGGTGCAGCACAGTACGCAGGCAGATCCCGCTGCTATTAAAATCAATTAAATGCCCACAACAGCCTGCCAGTGCACAGAAGGTCCCAGGGGGTCTCACGCTTGCTCGGGGTGGGGGTGGGGGGCCGCGGGGTACGAAGGGGACCTTTGCATTTCACCCTGTAACCCTCTCAACTATTTGAAATTTTTGATATAACATGTTAAGAAGATAAAAATTAGTTAATGCCGCACTTCGTCTCATTAACGGCCTGTGCTGGAAGGAAGGGGGGTCCCTCTGTGCCATGTGACAGCTTCGAGAGACAGGGCGTCTGCACGCACCTCCAGGACACAGCATAGCCCCCCGCGGTGCCTGCCAGAGGCATGGAGATCCCAGTCACCTCCTCCTCACGTGACCGCTCTTGTCACCCAAGGTGGCCCCAGCCCTGCAGTCTGTTCTCAGCAGGGACCCTTTCAAAACTCAGGGCGGACCACGTGGCCCCCCTCATGCAGAGTAAAAGTGCGCACCTCCACCCTGCTCGCCTCGCACGGGCTGCCCTGGCTCCGGCCACGGGACCTCTGCCGATGGTGGCACTGCCAGGCACAGCCACGCCAGCTCTTTGGCCCCCCGGAACTGTCTTCCTCCAGGGACCCCGCAGCAAGAGGCTGGCCTCCTCCTGCCACTGAGGCAGGTCCCTCCGACCCGTCCCCCAGCCCTCTGGGCACCCCCGGGCCCCTTCTCTGCCTTTCTTTCTCTCCCAAGCGCTCATTGCCCTCCCACAGGCACGTCATGCTCTCAGCTGTGCTGTTCTGTGTCGGCCTCCCCCGGCAGAGTGCAAGCTCAGGAGGGCAGGGGTTCTCTCCGCTGTGTTCGCTGCTGCAGCGCCACATCCAGGGTCTGACATGCAGCAGTCACTAAAAACTCAGTGGATGAAGTCAGGAGAAAAGACTGGGTTCTTTTGATTTACACAGGCTGAAGGTCTGCAGATGAAAAGTGATCGGAGCATGTACGGGAAGATGCTTTAACCCCACTGGCTAGACCTCTTTAATGAACACTGCTTCACACGTTAGACTAAACTGCACGTGGGTTAGCAACCGTCGTGGGGACGTGGGCTCAGTCCCCAGCAGCCACGCAGGAGGCCCGACCACCGCCAGGGCCCACGGGCTCCCGGGTGCCCTCTGCCTCCAGCCTCAGCGCCGGCTGGCCTGTCAGTCCCCTGTGAGAAAGGACGGGTCTGCTGCTAAGCCTCTAGCGTCCCCCACGTGGCGGGGACTCGGAGAGCAAGGCCTGCGGAAACACACTGCTTCGGACCCTCAGCAAGGCAGGAACACTTTTCTTTTCCAAATGGCTCCGATATCTGGCACGGCCTATTTTGCTTCCAGTGATATCATCTGGAAAAGTGCACATTCCTCAAGGGAAGAGATAGAGATCAGCAAATAAAGGGACTTTTATCTCTGGAACATCGTGTAGTGCGTTCGCTTCGCCGGTGGAAAACAGCTCACGCGTGCGAGATGCTGGGTGCTGCAGGGGAGCACGAGACTACAGCAGGGGGAGCCCCGGGCCCCGCCGGACGGGACCGGTGCTCAGAAGCACCCCCGCCACCGGGTGGGCAGTGCGGGCCGGACGCACTCCAAGGTGCTTCCAGAGATTAAAGACAGCCGCATCCCTGGCAGGCCGAGCGTGGGGTCGCCCTGGGGTCGCCGTGGAGACCGTCTCCGGAAACCACTGCCAGGTTCCCGGGCACATCACGGTGCAGGACAACACGCGGCTGCACACTGAAGAGCTGGTGAGAGAGGGGACGCTAGGGACCGCCAGGACAGAGCCATTACGCTGAAAACAACAGGGCTCACGCTCTTCACCATCACAGGCCAAAAGGAAAAAGAGCGGGGGGAACACATCGTTGTTGTAGCCCACACTACAGAGCAGCTCTCCTCCCCCAGAAAACAATCACGTGGGGGAAGGTTAGAAAAACAAAACAAATCCCCCCGAAACAGACCAACCCCGGGAGGCTATTCCACCGCGCCCCACACGGCGGCTCTCTGGTGGGCACAGCACGGGTCGGAGGCGGGCACGTTCCCGCTCAGGCGTGACACGCAGCTTCCTCTGCTTTGCCCTTTCGACTCGGCCCAGACGGCTGAGCCCACGTCAGTTTCGAGGCCAAACGTCTATTCTTTTGGGTCACACAGGCTGTCGAAACGAACGGGGGCTCCTCCTGCCAGACTCTGTCCCAGCAACCTTCGTTCTCACTACCCAGCCTTTCTCCTGTCACCTCCGGTGGGTCCTCACTGCGGTGTCAGCAAAGGCGCCGCCCGCGGTCTGCTTCTCCCACTGCACAATAAGCACGTCCCGTTGTCTCTCGTCTCCCTGTTGCTCCTAATGGCTGTGTCACATCACTACTGCGCCAGACCTCAGGGGCGGGGGTCTTTCCAGTCACAGCCACGGTTGGGGGACTGTCACGGCACGCACAGCTTCCCACTTCTGTCCCGTTCCCTGGTCGGGGGCTCAAGGAATCATGCAATCCAAAGACCGATCATGAACCATTTAAAAAGCAAGATTTCAACCTGACATCCTCAATCTGCATTTAAGAAACAGCTTACACAACCGTGAGAAAGGACAGAAACACACCTGAGAGGCAGAGGAGAAAAAATGACCCCGAACACACACCTCGGCAGAAAAGTGTTGCTCCCTTTGGGGGTCCTACTCGTTTCACACGATGAATCTAAGAATATTTCAGGTGAAAAAGCACCTGTAATATTACATGTAAATACGAAACGAGCAGTAAAGGGGAGAAAAAAAAAAGAATGAGGTCCCATGGAAAAGGAGACTTCAGCTGTAGTGGGGACAAGTGAGCCGCATCACAGCATCTGATTTCTCCCTTGGTAGGTACTGAAATCAGGTTGCTTGTTTGTGTTCGTTTTAGGAAACTTCAAATGAATAAACATCGACACAATTTTAAATCTGAAACTCCTTTAATGTGTAAATTTTCAGAGTGTTCGGACTCACTGCAGATTCAACCCTGCATGGACACTACTTATCGAGACATGGGTAACCTGGACTAACGTCCCCCATTCAGGGGGATGGTGTGACTGTCTAAGCACAGTTACTTCCCCTGAGGGGCAAGAGTGATGGCAGTGATGGTGGCAGTTAATCAGCCTGGCTTAGGGAATCACTAGGAATGCTAAAAATGCCAGTTTTTAAAGACAAATACACACAGATGTTCACACACCCCAAACACACAAAAACTAATAAAGCTACATTAAATAGACTCTAGCTTTTGATGATTCAGAAGTCACTTTTTACCCTTACGAAGGGCTCTCAGGACCCACATTTGGAAGTTAGTTTGGTCCCAAATTTGCCATTAAACAGATACGGACCTTGGGCGTCCCACAGTGTCACTGACACAGGACGTCCCCTGTGATACAAGTTCTGCACATACGAATCTCACGGTATAAAGGGAACGTCGACAGCAACCAACGTGCATTTTACAAAACGAGTGAAGAGAGGCATGACCGTCAGTAATCACGGCCTCGTGCACCGTGACAGGCACTCTGACCCCGGTCCCAGGGCTTCTCACTGAAGACCCCCCTGTCAATGGCTGCTGGGAAGTCAGGCGGGGGAACGACACTGAGGGTTCAGTGAGTTGTGAAGTATCAAGTGCACCTGCAAATGGCTTAATCCTGTCTCTGAAGAGTGGGCAGAAGAGTGTCTCTGAACCCCACAAATGGTCCCTCGAGGTTCTCTCAGGGTTAGTAGTTTGCCCGCTGGGGTGCTGAGCAAGCCTGAAACAGGCTGTCTAGCGTAGGCAGCTTCCCAGCCTGGGGACACCACGAGGAGCCAATGGGATTTGGCACATATGGGGGGGTAGAGGCTGGAAAATGGGGGTACAGTGAGGGGGTACAGGCCAGAGTGTGTCGATGGGGCCACCCAGGATTCAGAGGGTCACGCAGCACGGCTGGGTACCTGCCCTAAAACAGGAACAGTGAGGAAGAAAGGAGGAACTGGTGCCACATTTCTACACAGAAATCCCCATGTGGTTTAAACTTGATGAATTTCTCATCACTTGTCATCTGCGACAGTTGGCTGGGCTGAGAACTACGTTGCCCACTCCTAATCGTTACAATTTTTAATTGACAGGACCATGCGGAGATCACTGTTATCACTGCTGTCAATGACCAGTGTACCAGTGAGGTATGCAATACCTCGCGTCCAGAAAATTCCACAGAATCCCAAATCACGCAGGATGCAGGCGGTATGACATAAACTCTGAAAGTTCCAAGCTAAAATGAAAACAAAAGTTCAGTGTCCTCCCAAAAGAAATCCCAGTGTTAGGTAAAACAGAAAACCCACCCTTACTTCTACTTCCTAGTCTCTGGAGGGCAACATTTTTAAATACTTAAATCGCATCACTTCCCTGCTCCAAACCCACTGCACTCAGTTACGCCCTGACTCCTGAGCTCTGCTGCGGGTCCCATCATGACCTGGCCCCTGTGTGGCCCCTTCCAATCTCCCTCGCTGGCTAGACCTGTTCTGCTCCAGCCCCAACGATTCTCTCGCTGTTTCTCACACTCAGCTTCTTCCCGCCTCAGAGCCTTTGCACACGCTGTTCCCTCTCCCCGGATTGCTCTTCCCTGAGATAGCTGCATGGCGGGCGCCCTGACAGCATCTGGCTTCTGCCCGGAGGTCCTCGGAGGAGCCTGTGCCCACATCCTCTCTCATCCAGCTCCGCCTCCCGCCACCTCCACCTCTACCCTGCTACTTTCTATTCTCTAGATATCTCTTCAAAACATACATCGCTACCTGAATTGTTCCCCACGTACAGCCTCCTTCCCCCTCCAGAAGGTAAACTCCACTGGGGTGTCTCATCCACAGTAGGTCCTCTCTGACTTCTGTCGAAACGGACAGAGACACATGCTGGGATCTTTACAAACGAAATCACGGCGAAGAAAGTAAAGCAGTGACTTTACAAAGTGATGTCGAATAAGGCCTTGACAATAATGTGTTGCTGCTGGCGATTTCATTCGTGAAACCGTGTGTGTTGACCTCTCTTGGATTCCAAAGGAAAGAACAAGACGAGTTACTCAGATGATTAACCATAGTGTTTCTTAGGCTGACAACAAAGCTAATTTTCCAGCAATTTTTCAATTCGATTCTTCCACAATGGTCAGCTCCTACAGCCCCTCAGTTGGAAGACGGTCCCCCGGGCCTCCTAGGCGGCCTCCAGGGCGCCCAGAAACACATTTCATTTTGTTTTTGCTGAACAAAAAGGGTCCTCCCTGAACCAGAGGATGCAACTGTATTCGGGGACAAAAGCTCCAGCAGGTTGTAACATGCTTTAAATTCTCCAGAATTAAGAACTGCTCTATCCTTGAGTCGGCGTTTATATTTACGGCACAATTGGAAAACGTTTGGTCAAGGCAAGTCTCCAGCAGTAAGTCCCAGGCACACACCCAGAACCTAGTCTGACACTACATTCACGTGTCAGAGGGAAACCTGGTTAACCCCGAAGAGTGGAAGAGGTCAAAGACTGTAAGGTACTGAAAAGAAAATCTCTCTGATTCCATATCGCTTTAGGACTTTCTTTAAATCCTGAACAATCCTTTAAGAAACACGCTTCTCGAAGCAGCGACATGCAGACGAGCATCTCCTTGAAAAATGCGGGATGCCAGGAAGAGAGGGCAAAGACAACTTCGCCAGCGGCCGCCAGGACCAGCGTCGGTTTCCTTTTGACCGCAGATTCCTGAAACAGGAGACCGTCCCAAAATGGAAGCCTCCATCAAGTCCAGAAATAAACGAATAAATAAATAAGAGCAAGAGAACAAGCACACAGTCACACCTGACAAGAACCAAGAGCCCGGAGTCGGTGGGTGTCTGGACCGGAACGTCTAATGCCAGCACTTCCAAAGTGAACGTGGCAGCCTGCCCTTCCTGCTCCCTTGACCGTGGGCTCCACGCAGACGACACTGCCGCCTGCTCGGACTGCTGAGCCCCCCAACAGCCCCCACCCCCCACGCACGGCACACGTCCTTCACATTCAAACTCTCTTCCCAATGTCTACAATGGGGAAACAGCTATTTCCATTCTGGGGGGAGCGTATTTTAGAGGAAAATGCGGTTGCAGCTGAGAGCATTCTTAGACATCATGAACAAGATGCCGCGATTCTAAGGAACTGTAAATTTGATGCTGGAGTGTGTGAAAGTATGAATAAGCAGATTTGAGGAAATATTATGGAGCCATGGTAACAGAAACCACGGAAGAAGCTCCAGTTGTACCGAACGATTTAAAAATAAACCGGATACGAAAATACCAGCAAAAAGCTGTAATGACTCACACTGTTCTCCAACATTTATGAGAACAGCCAGTTCGCTGTCAGGCTTCCAGGCTCTCTCCCCGTCGGAGAAATGTGAGACAAAGAAAGTAAAAAGAAGCCAAGGCAGCTTTAAAGATTTCCTCTATTCCACCAGCAGCTTGGTGTGAATGAGACCTGTGTGTTTTAGAGTTTGATCTGAGTTTGGAAATGTGCATTCAGGCAGCAAGAATAGCTTGGAGGCTTTTCATAAAAGCCACACTGAGTTCAAAAGGCATGACTGAGGCTCTAGAGCGAACTGAACTGAGTCCCCCAACACCAGCAGATGTGGCAGCGAAACTCAGCACGACTTCTGCCACCAGCGCACAGCCTGTAAGGCTCTCTGTGTGCGCGGTCACCTTTCCCTTCTTCGCTTGGACCCTGTCTCCACAGCGTGTCCTCTGACTACACTTACAAACCTTTTAACGTGGCAGCTGCACACAGAAGACCCTCTTCCGCGCCCCTGTGGAATAAACCCACAGGCCTCGGCCCTGGGGGTCCCACCCTGGGCTGCCCCACCTGCCCTCCCAGCCCCAGCCTCCTGCCAGGCCCCAAACAACCACATGCGCAGGGCACTGCTGCCTGAGCCAGCCCTGCCTCATCGACTCTCACCCACCCCGAAAGGCCCAGTTTAAGTGTCACCAACTCTGAAGAGCCTCCCCAACCATGCCAGACCCTCTGCCCACCACTGTCCCCTTACAGTTCCCCTATGGTGCCACTATTTGGCCGCATCCCTATTTCCCCAATGAGGCCACTAGCTCCTAGGGAGACCCTGGTGCCTAGTGCAGTAGCTGCAGCTGCTTGGTGACAGTTGCTGAAGGCAGGAAAGGAGCCCGAGAGTCTCAGGGAACATCAGGGTCCTGGGGTGCCCTCACTAGTCCAGACGTGCCTCCTCCCTGTTCCCCATCTCCTGCCCTGCTCACCGTAACCCTTCTCTCCTTCTCCCGTGCGCAGACTCTTTCTCCCGTGAGCACTGCCACTCTCCCACACGCCCAGACACCTGTTTTGGACGCGCTACATACTCACCCCCGATCCTGTCCGGAGTCAGAGGATCCGCACAAGTCCTCTGTGAGAAAGCAGTGTGGCCAGTTGGTGAAGTTTCAACAACGGGCCTGTACTTAGGCGACCCCTTGAAATTTACTTTGTGAGGGTTAGTTTTCAAAATCTTTGCAACACAGATCATTCAAGTCCCAAAATCACTGAGATTTCAATGTGGTTTGTTACCAAAAGCCCAGAAGAATCACCCACAGGGCTGCTGAGCAGGGGAAGGTGCTGCCTGCGCAGATGAGGATGGAGCTGACGACGTCCTCAGGGCAGGACAACGCACCGAGCCAGTGGAAACACGGGTGACCCAGCAGCGGCACCTCTAAAGAGCACGAGCTCAGGAAAGCTGCTGCAGACACTGCCATGTGGGGGACAGCCCCGGGTATGTGCTGAGAGGGCTGAGGGGCTGCACGGGCAGCCCCAGGAGAAAACGGGAAGACGATGCCCACCCTGCAGACTGCGTAGTGGGGACTGGCTTAGTGATGCAAGGAAGCCTGTCCCCTACACAGCAAATCTAATGAGAGGAAGCAGATGACCTTGGACTAGCACAAGACTCCTTGGGCCTTCCGTGTCCTTGTTCCTAAAGCAGGTGATCTTTAAGCTCTGTTTAGACTCTGACATGCTAAGGGGAGACGGGGCGTATGGGTGAAGGGTAGACCAGGCTGGCAGTGCCAGTCCCGGTTCAAAGTTTTCAGTGAAAATGTGCAGTGTACAGTTTGTGTCAAAACCAAAAAAACAATGGTTTTTAAATATAGCAACAACCAGAAGAGAGTTTTATTTTTATTAAATTGGCCTCTGTCCATTGAGAAGGCAGTGGTAACCTACCCACTCTACTCCTTATTTTCCATTCTTTCAAGACCTGTGCACTGAGTACCATTCAAGTTGCACGATGTTCTCGTGCCAAGGACTCTGACGGGGTATCAAACAGACATGACCCCTGCCCTCGTGGAGTCTGTGCTCCAGTGCAGGTGACTGACACACGGAATCGCACCGTGGCTGCTCAGCAGAGGGTTAAGGCAAGGAAAGGGGTGAGAGTGGAGGCAGGAAGGACACTGGCTGGGGAAGGCCTCACTGAAAAGGGGACAGCAGAGAAAGAGGGAAGGAGTGGGCCAGGAGGGCCTCCAGGAAGGCGCCCGCAAAGGAGAGCACGTGTGGGGACACAAAGGCCCGCCCGGCATGGCTGAGGGACATCGAAACAGCCACTGCAGTATTCCCCAGGGAGAGATGGTGGCTGAGACCAGGCCGACCGCATGACGATGTGTGCATTCGGAAAGAATACTGAGGATACAACGAACTGACCTCATTCTCTCAACCTGTATCCCACGACGTCCATCCCCGACACCTCGACTAGGTTTCCTGGCTCAGCCATCGAACAAGCACGTGCTCAGTGACCACCAGCGTCCTAAACGTTTAGACATGGTTTCCCTCCTCAAAGAAGAGCTTTGTAGGAGGCGTCAGGCGTGTAAGCCAATACCTCCGATGCTGTCACTTCCCACCCGCCACCTCACTCTGGAGACGCACCCCCTCCCCTGGTCACGAGGCCTGCACTGCCACCTGGACTCAGCTCTCCCTGACCCAGACTTGCCCGAGGCCCACCACGGTGGGGAGCAGGGGTGGCCCCGAGCCCTTTCCGCCAAACCCACGTAGCTCCATGAAGCAGCAAGTCCGGGACCCCAGGGGCCCCAGCAGTCTGGGGGCCAGGTGCTCAGACGTGGAGCTGGAACAACCTGTCCCCGCTCCAGCGGTCCTGGACCCCCATCTCCAGAAGGCTCGGTCAGTAACATCAGAGTGAGACTCTCTATCTACATTTCCAAATTTCTAAATTAGAGGTTTCACTTCTAAATTAGAAATTAGCTGAATTAGTTTCTAATTCATAGTTGCATATAAATACCGAATGCTCAGCAGTGAATTCCTAGGGCCTGAGGATGGAAAGGAAGATGGTTCTGAAGATCCCAGAGAAAGGTGAGTCAGATTATTTTATTCTGAAAATTGCCCTGAAGAAAGGAAAGTCCCAGGTGCAGAAAATGCTTAATAAGCCCCCGCCTTTGAAAGGCTCCACCTCTCCTTTCTGATCATCTCACAGGGAATGAACTGAAACCTTAAAACCGGCTGTTCTCGCACACGGCACCTCCGCAGGCAGCTGGCTGGGGGAGCTGTTCTCTCCGAAGGGCTCACTGAGTCCGCACTGTGTGTCAAGGGCCACACTGGGCAGAGGGGGCGCAAACAGCCCCAAACAGGCCACCTGGCAACTCCTCGGCGTCCTTTAGAACAGACAGCCTGGCGAGTCAGCACTCCGGCCATGCGCCACCCGTGCCGGCTCGCAGAGGCCCTTCTCCTGCTCCTCCTGGAATTCCACAGGGGAAGGTCTCTGTCCCTTTAATCTACGTGTAACCCCAAACGGGTCTCAAGAAATGAGACGGGACCACAAGGTGAGGAGGAGGAGGAGAGAATGGAGGTACTGGGATCCGGAAGGTTAGAGAAAGTGACGGATTTTCTAGGGAAGAAATTAGCCATTTAAAAATACTTAAGTTGGAGTCATGCAGTAACCTCCAAAATGACTAGTTTTGCTCCTGGTGTCTTTTACATCCTCAAAGAAGAAAACAAGTCGCGGCAGGCCCCTGGCCATCTTCAGGTGGCTTTTCACCTTCTGGGTGATAATCGCCTCAGGTGACAGAGAATCTGCAACAAAGGCAGGTAGGAAGAGACCCAAAGTCTCCTGGTCTCAGTCCAGCCCATGAGCCGTTAGTTCACCCACGTTTTAATGAGGAGCGGGCGCAAATGGCATTTAGAAATGTCCCCGAACTCCTTTTTCTTATGTAATAGAAACAAGTCAGCTGACAGGTCCGGGCCTTGGACTGACTCTGACAGCGGTGCTTTTTTAGACTCTGGTTGGCAAGCACCCTGGGAACGTGGGACGAGGCCGAAGAGCTCCCTAAGCTAAATACTGAGTTGCTGCTCCACAGGTTTAAAAATAGAAAAAGTTGCTTTAAATAAAGGACAAAAATGACACATTTTCCAGTCTGATATTAATGGAGAAGGCAAACAGTGCAAGAAAATGTACAGGAAGAGTCCCACGATTTGAAAGAAAGACTGAGCAGGCCTGGTGGAGCCAGGAGCAAGCAGCCTGACTCCAGTTACGCCCTCTCCTTGCAGTCCCCACGAGGGGCCAACCCACCGTAGGAATGGGACCCACTCCTGCAGGGCAATATTTTTATGAGAAATATGACACTTTTGTTTGCAAGGTCGGGTGGGACTAGAACATATACAGTGGGACCTGGATTCTGGTGTTCACTCTGGATTTGACCTCCATGAGCCGCTTCCCGCCCCCAGCCTCAGTTTGCTCCCCTACCGAAGGAGAGACATTCCCTTAGGTCGCTGTGCGAATGGTGTCACTGCATGCTGGGGGCAGTCCCTCAGCCGTTCACTTTCACTGACGACCCTACCTGGAACAGCCACTGTGGTCCAGGTGTGGAAGATCAGTGAGCAGGACAGTCCCTGACTGACCTGTCGGAGCTTGCCCTTCACTGTGGTTTGCACACATCGAGCCTCCCGTTAAGCTGATGAATGTGGGAAGCTCTACCTAGCACCGAACACAATTATCAGATTTTTTCCAAACAGCTCAAAGCACAGCCTGCTGCAGGGAAGGTGGTGGCGGTGAGGGCTGAGCAGGATGGCTCTGTCATCAGCCGGACAAATATTACCTATTACCATTATCACGTAGTCAGCCCTTAAAGAATGAAAATTAAAACAAAGTGGAAAGAAATAACTCCGACATAAAAACTCGAATTCCTTCTCAACTACTCGGTAATTAGGAGAGCATTCTCCTCCAAAAGTAGGTTTTTGTATGCTATGCAACGAAAGCAAAGATGTGCCTGGCAGAGTAAGCTGTTAGACTGTGAGCCGCTCAGGGGCGAGCCCATTTCCCCCCCATCTTCTCCAACGCCGTGCACAGGCAGCTGCGCAGAGCAGGACATCGGGGCAGGTTTACTGACTGAACGACACAGGGTCCGGCTGACGACAATGAAGGATGCACACAGAGGCCCCGCGCGGCTCCGGGAGCTTCCCACGTCCACGCCTCCTTTTACAGATGTGGCAGGGGAAGAGGAGAGAAGCCTAACTACGGAGGTCAGAAAGTTAGGCAGGAAGCGGTGCCACCAGAATGAGGACGGGGGACGAGCATGGCCTGGAGACAGGGCACGGGCCAGTCCTTGGTCTCCCCATTTCTTTCCCCTTGCGCTGGCAGCCCCCCACGCCTACGCCTCCTCCACCAGCCCATTCTGTGAGCTGCCTTTCCACTTGCTTGATAGTATCATTTGCAGTAGAAAAATTTTAATTTTGACAAAGTACGAGTTACCTATTTATTTCTTTTGCTGTTTTGGTGCCATAGCTAAGAAACCCCTGCCTGATCCAAGGTGATGAAAATGTGTGTGTTTTCCTCTAAGAGTTTCACAGATTTAGTTCTTATATTTAGGTCTCTGGTTCGTTCAGAGCCAAGTTTAACGTGGGGTGTGAAGCAGAGGTCCAAATTCATTCCTTTACGTGTAGCTATCCAGTGGTCCCAGCACTAAGTGTTTAAGACATTATTCTTTTTCCATCGACTAACTTGGCATTCTTGTCCATTGACCATAAATGTGAGGAGTTAGTTCGGCCTTGCTGGTTCTATCCCTTTGATCTGCGCCAATACCACACTGTCTCAAAGACTCGTAGAAGTATCTGAAACTGGGAAGTGTAAGTGCCCCAATCACGTTCTGCTTTTTCAAGACTGTTTTGACTATTCTAAGTACTTTGTCTTCCCATGTGAATTTTACAGTCAGCTTGTTGATTTCTACAAAGAGAAGGCAGCTGGGATTTTGTCGGGGTTACATGCATCTATAAATCAATTTGGGGAGCACGGCCATCTTCACAATGTTAAATCTTCCAGACCACGGATGTAGGGTGTCTTTCCAGTAATGAGGTCGGTCACCTTTAATTTCTTTCAACAATGTTTTGTAGTTTTCAGTGTACAAGTTTTGCATTTCTCTTATTAAATTTATTCCTAAATATTTTACTCTTTTTCATGCTATTATAAGTAGAATTGTTTCGTAATTTTATTTTTATTATTCATTGCTAGCTTACAAAATACCATTTTTTCTTTAAGTTTAGTACTGAAAAGTGATTTCCCACACTCATTATGTTCATCAGTCATCTTTCTCACAGTTTCTACTATCAATCATTACTTCTGAAATGTATTTGAAACTCTTCTCATGAGTCACATTTAATATGTACTTTCCTTGA
The DNA here is from genome assembly GCA_030015415.1 of Cynopterus sphinx. Lineage (NCBI taxonomy): Eukaryota > Metazoa > Chordata > Mammalia > Chiroptera > Pteropodidae > Cynopterus > Cynopterus sphinx. Next base: position 171,207,089 of record CM057380.1, read on the forward strand.
ACCTACAGGATTCATACCCACACCAGATGCTTTTCCAAATGAAGTATTTCTCTCCTCAATCACTATTTTCAGTCTTGATTGATTTAAGTTGCCTAGATTGTTGGTCAGGTATGTTTTGGCCTCTCCAGACTTTTCTGCATGTTCTTCAACCAAGGAGCCACGACATTCATCCACTGAAGGAAGTTGTTTCCATGTCGTGGCCACTGAACAGTGCTGGAGGACGCTGGATTGAGAACTGCTATGCATGGTTCTTCACCTTGCTCCAACTAGGAGACCCCATTTGGTTTGGTTTCGAGAGGCCCCACTGAAACCAGGTTTTTGTAGGTAGCATCACATCCCTATATCAGATCTTCTGAGCTAAGTCCAGCCACTGCCTCTCCACCTGGGTGAAGCTGATGGACACATCCTTGAACAACACTAGTCCCTGTGATTTGTTTGTTTCCTGTTGCTCTCGCAAAACTGACAAGACCTGTAAAGGTACAGCCGTCACTCTCTCATCGGGTGGCACTGGGCCCTGCAGGGTGCCTTGCCGGGACTACCCGGGATACCCACGTGAGGCTGCAGGCTGGGGAGAGAAACGTACAGCTACGGGCAGGAACACTGTGATCTTTATATATTAACCTTGAATCCCGCAACCTTGCCGAACCTATTTGTTGGCTCTATTAGTTTTTTAGTGGATTCCTTAGAATTTTTTACATACGAGATCACATCATCTATGAACACAGACTGTGTGACCTCTGCTTTTCCGATCCAGATGCCTTTTCTTTTTCCTGCCTCACTCCCTGCCTAGAACCCCCAGAGCAGTGTGAACAGGAGTGGTGAGTGCAGTGTCCTTGTCCTTTCGGGTCTTCCTCTTCCCGGGCCGGTGAGTTTCATTCATGCCCATTATCAGGTCGAGGAAGTGCCTGTCTGTCGAGTGCTCTTATCATGAAGAGGTGCTGCACTGTTGTGCTCAGGATTTTTAATGTTACAGAACAAACAGATATCACTGAGGGCCAGCTTAGATTAAAACCACTTGACAGTACATTATCTATTTGGATAAGTTTGAAGTTTCATATAGAACCAAATAAAAATCCATTTGAAACAACTCAAAGAAAACAGCTTATTCTCTGGTTTTGAGAAGAAGATAAATTGTGATTTTAGCCAAAGATACCAGAGAAAAAGATCGGTGTGCGATTGCAATTATTTAGACCTCTGCATGATAAAATGTCACGTGGAAAAGGGATTTGACACAACTGACAAAAATCTTATGACCTAAAATATAGGAAGGACTGTTAGGAAGGCTGAGAATATGGTTCCACTGCACAAAGAAGTCATCGTAGGTGAGCAGACAGGAGAAAGGACAGCTGGGGCAGAGACAGGAACGCACACTCAAGTTCTCGCTGCCAAGTGAGGCCACATGAGTAGGGAAAAGCACTGAAATCCCCAGCCCACGCTTTTCTGCCTGTCGTCCACTGGGAAGCATCACGGTGCAGCGACAGGGGAACGGTCTCCTCGACCAGCCCAGCTCCAGAGCGACTGTGGACTGCACCCCAGCACCCCACGAGGGACATGCAGAGTGGGCGAGAAAGACATTCTTGTTACGCTCGCCTCTGAGATCTGGGTTCACTTGTTACTGCAGCATAACCGAGCCAGGTCTAACACAACAAGTTACTGTGTGGGGAGAAGAGCTGAACTCCCTTAAAAGTGGAAATAACTTAGACAAATAATAAAATAAAAATGCTAATGCTAGCTTTGGTGGGGCTATAGGAAAACAGAAATGTACTCTAACACTGCCAACAGGCTTCATGGAAAAATCTGGAAACACAGAACAAGGAAGATAATAGTTACCAACCTCTGACCCTGCCGTCCCACTCTGGGGACTATGCCTCAAGTGGATAAACTCAAAGAAAAATAGCTTGAACAAAATGTTCACTTCAGGAATATTTTTAACAGCAGAAACTGAGGACAAGTCAAACGCTCACAAACGGAGAAAACGATGGTGAACTGACAGAGTGGACAGCACACGGCCACTATGAAGGACAAGCAGGAGAGCCATCTGATACTCGAAACTGGGTATTAGCCTAAAAAGGGGAGTAAAACAGCCCAGGGCCACTGGTCCCACAGAAACTTAAAAGGCAAGCACTGGGGATTTCCATCTTTGTAGCCCCAGTGCTTAGCGTGAGGTGGACGCTCGAATGTTAGTCGAGTGGCTGAATGTCTGAACCAACAAATGACCAAGTGAGGCGGGTGACGACGGAGGAGCCCGTGGTGACGTAGCCGTCCTCCTTCGCCTCATTTCCATAAAATGACTTCAGTGTGGCGTCCTAAGATGCCTGCATTCGAATGAGGGACAGGGAAGCGTGTTCTTCCTTCACACGCCAAAGCTGGGTTCGTGTCTCAAGGCAACGGGTCATGACTTTTCACGAAGAAAAGACTCGCGAAACTCCCAGCTCTCCAACGCTGAGGAGTCCTCAGTAAGTGGGGTCCCTGAAGTCCAAGGAGAGGCTGGCGGGCCACCTGTCAGCATTAGGCGGACGGAGCAGTGGGATGAGGCCCCTGCACGGCCACGCCAAGAGCAGTGGACGCACACGAGAGCAGCTTCGTCACTCGGACGCCTCGCCCTCTCTGCCCTCGCCACAGCTGACTTCCAGCTGACACCTATTTGTAATGAGAGAACCTTCCATAACTCGAAAAACCACGTCTCCCCGTGGACTAATATTCACATTAATGGAAAATGTTCACGGAAATTCAAAGAGCAGTAGCACTGACTTGTCCTTCGTCCGACCAACCCTCCTCGCTCTCAGCCCTGATGCCTCACACCCGCCCCTCCTCCTCCTCCCTTCCCTTTGTCTTGGGCTGGCAGCGCTGGCAGGCCCCAGAGTCTGATTCTCCCGTCTCAGCGGCCTGGTGAGGACGCCCCCTCTGCCTGTCGCACTGGCCTCCGCCTCCCCCACAGTCACAGCAGTCTGCTGGTGCCGGAGGAAACGCGCCCTCCTCGGGGTCCTCGGCACTGCCCTCTGTCTCCCTGGCCACCTTCCTCCCTCTCACTCTCAGCAGATGACAAGTCCCAGCTCACAGAACATGGACGGACAGGTGGGCAGTCGGAAGCCCCTCCACCTCTTGCCACCTCTCGAAGGTGCGCACCCACAGGCCGGCCTCTCTGCATGCGCCTGTCTGAGGCCACCCCCTCGCCCCGCTTCCTCCCACGGCCACAGGACCTCACTCCACCCAGCGATCCCTCTCTCTGGGCTTCAGCCTTGACTCCTGACCCCCTCCAGCTCTCACTCGCCCTAGTGCTCAACTGCACGGCTGGGATAAAGCCTAAGGACATGGAGAAGGAAGCGCTGGCTGAGAACCCCACGTCAGAGCTGGGCACCCCACATCAGAGCTGGGCACCCCACGTCAGAGCTGGGCACCCCACGTCAGAGCTGGGCACCCCACGTCAGAGCTGGTCACCCACATCAGAGCTGGGCACCCCACATCAGAGCTGGGCACCCCACATCAGAGCTGAGCATGTCCCAGGGCCCTCCTGACTTCTGACTTGGTGACAGTGATAATGCACTGAGTGCCTGCCACACTCCAGGCCGTTCTACACGTGGCCCCCCATGCTCGCTGCAGTCTGCCCTAAGCCACCTTTGAGTAGCTCACCCCACAGTTCATCACACGAATGGGGAGGGAGCTGAAGTCATTCTCAGGTCTGTCTCCACCCCCCTGACACTCATTCTCCCCCTCTCCACAATGTGGGGAGTGGGCTAGATGAAAAGGGCCTTTGTAGTTCTGATTTTCTACCACTCTAAATGCGGAAAGGGGTTATGACCTCCCGTCACCAAAGTCTCCAGAAAGTATCTATTGACCACGATCAAACTTATTCAACAGATGTGGCTTCTTCTGCCCCACAAAGGTAAGCATTCTACTCTGATTGCCCCGCAGTCACTCAACAAAGGCTCACTTCACGGCTCTAAAGAACAAGCGTCATTGATCTGCCACCATGTCGAGTCATCAAGGAGCCCCTGTTACCCCACAACACGTAAAGCCGCCTGCCAAGGACAGAAACGGTGTTACTCCCGCATCATCTCAGAACCCTTCCACACAGCAGCATCTCCCCTCCCCGTGCTCCCCCGACGCTCTCCATCTGTCTCCTGGAAATTCTTTGCTCCTCTCTCATGTGCAGCTGGGGGTCGGGGCAGGAGGGCAGCGAGGACGCATCGGCTCATCAGCAGCACCTCCTCCCCCGTTCACTGCAGAGTGTCCTCCCATCCGACCCGCAGTACCTAACACGGGACAGAGGCCAGACACAGGATGTGAACGACGAAGCCGCCAGGAACCTGGCTGTGGATGCGGGCACCGCAGTGTCACCTGTTCCCGGAGTTCTCTGTGTGGCTCCGCAGCCCGTGCCACCACCCATCAGCTCTCAAGTTACATCTAACACTTCCCGAAGATTCCTTCTCTCAAGCAGGAGCACTTGCCCAGCAGGATACTTCTTCCTTGAGCTGCAAGTTTTCTAACTCAAGAGACATACTTAAAGCTTCAAAAAGAAGTCACGTAGGCCCAGATGAGACAGAAAGGTTCTTCTGGCAAAAGTGGGAGGAAAAAAATACAAAATGTGTCAGGAGGTCGTCCCTGGTTCAGGCAAAGGAAAAGAAAGTGGGGGTGCTCGGCAAGGGCAGGCGTGCTGGGGCAAGGGGGGAACGCTGACCGGTGGCTCCGGGGTCTGTAAAAGGCAGGTTCCCAAGACTCCACAAAGGGCTTTATTGACGACACTCATGAGTCAGAGTGGCCTCAGGTCAACCACTTCAGCTCCTCTCAACCCCTCCACTTTGAGGCGGCCCCTTCTAGAAGCAGGACTTCCTGTCACACAAAGGGCCTCTGTGGACAGTCCCCCGCTGCCTTTTTTCCTGTGCACAGTGGGGGCCCGTCCCCTCCGAGTCTGACTGCGCATGCCACCCTGCTTAATGTTCTAGAAGGACCGCAGCCCCGCAGCAGGGGTGAAAGTCACCCACCTGAACACCTGAACATGGCGCTCCTGGATAAATCTAGAAGGCCTCTAAAATCTGCATCCGTGATCCTTCATAAGACATGCTGGTGTGACCGCTGAATGGCCCAGTCACCTCAGCTAAAATACTTAAGAGGTCTGTGATTGACGCTGCTTATCTGTAAGATAGAACCCAACCTGCCTTAGAGGTTCTGAGGATCAAACGATATCCGTCTGGGACCTGACACAGGGCCAGTATGGGCCCTTCAATAATTGGCAGCTGCCAGAGTAATGGCGACTTGGGGCCAGCCCCAGCCAGACAAGCCTGGCACAGCCACTGAGGCATTCCCTTTCCCAGGGGGCTGATGGACACTTAACCTCCTCCATCCCAGGGAGTGCCAAGTACGGGGAGAGGATTCTACACAAAACACAATGGGAGCAGACAGGAGGGTGCAGAAAGGGTGCACAGGGCTGACATCGGCATGGGAATCCATCGGCCAGAGAAGTAGGGACAGGCACCCCAGGTAGAATAACCACGTGGCAAAGAGAAGGCGGCATGAGCCAGCACAGCGCAAGGTCACGCAGGTCCTGGAGGCCAGCCCTGGCACAGGCTGTGGCTTTTAGGGAGAGGAGAGAAATGATTTACCGAGGGAGCCCGTGGGCACGCAGATCTAGCTGCCAGCCTGAGTCACTCACGCACTGCAGGAAAACAGACCTACCCGCGATGAAAAGCAGCGTGTCCTGGTAAGCCGCCCGCCACCGAGGCCTAGGAAACCACCGACCACACCTCGCGCCCATCAGAGCTGTCAGGAAGTGAACTGTTCCAATACTTCTCAAGCTGTGCTACGCGTATGTGCCTTTGAAGTTAATAAAGTCATGCAACCACAAAGAGATTTGGGTTTTAAGTATTTTGTAGGTCTATGTACTCAACTCTGATGCCAGTTTCCCAAGAAACTATTCCATTTCATTCAAATGTGCAAGCTGGAGCCCAAGGCTTCTGTTCTAGAGAAGGACACAGGGCCAGGCTGGAACTGGTATGACAAACTGACACCTCCGTTCTAACTTGACAGTGATTTTATTTTTTAAAACGTTCACATAACATAAAGGACTATCCAGTCATTCGAAAAAGTGAACAGGGAACTAACTAACCTATCAAGCAACAATCTGAAACTAATGGGCTAAAACCAAGCATAAAATTAACAGCAAAAGTTCCCCTTCAACAGGGAGAGCAGACAGAACAGAATTTGAATGAGTCGTGATACCAGCAAGTTTTAACTCTTAAGCCTCATTCTTCTTATCTGTAAAATGGGGATAAACAAACGGGGCTGACCTACCTCAGGAGTAAGTTATGAGGAATTTAAATGGCACATTATAGGTGAGTGTCTGGATACAACAGGCACTTAGTAAACGTTCCTCTCTACCAGCTGGTCCCTGTACAACTCTTCCCAGTTTCTCTGGCCACCACCCACCCTGCAGGGCACAGTGTCACTTAAGCAAACAGGATGTCCACGCCCACTTCTCAGCTGTGCCACTGAAAACTCCAGGAACACAAACACCCATAACATTACGCCTCCTATGTATTTTTTCATGATGCTACCTGCCTAATGAATTTCCAGTAACCAGAGTACAAAGGAGGAATATGAATGATATTTCCACTTATGATAAAATGCTCAACTACCATATGTAAGTCTTACCTGAGAAGCCCTGAGGTTACTGTCTTAACTTCAATTATAATACGAAACACAGATACACACACACACACACCACACACAAGTGCATGCACAGCACCTCACACATGCACATACACACACTTTCTCTCCCACCCTCCTCACATGCATCCCCCCCACACACAGAGCACACAAGCGTGAGCCTATCCTTAATAAAACATCTGTCAAATGGCTGGTTCTAGAAATAGTCTGTGTACCAAATTTTTAAATATTTTCAATAAAATATGTAATTTATTCTTAAAAAAACTCAGTAAAATATGAAGTCAAAACAATGTTTTTATCATTTTATGTATATTTACTCCAACATCCTAAAAGCATTTACTTTTTGAGAGCCAGAAACCCTGCTAAGAGCTGAGGGAAAGGAGTAAAATAAATTTACAATAAGATCGGGCCTCAAAGTCCAGGAGCACACAGTATAGGAGCAGGAAAGATAAGTCAAGGTCACACCTGATTAGGCTGACAGAGGAGGGAGGGAGGGGAAGGAGAAAGAGAAAGAGGGAGGGAGGGAGGGAGGGAGGGAGGGAAAGGAGGGAGAGAAGGACAGAGGGAGGAGAAGGAAGGAGAAGTGCGGTTTGGAAGAGCAAGGGAGAGGCCTGCTGCCTGCAGCTCAGTGAGAGTGAGCTCCAGGTGCCGTTGCTCTGAGAAGCTGCAAAGACAGACCAAAAACATGCCCGAGGCCCGAGTGCACGGGCTTCGCAGGAGGTAGCATGCTTAGGTCTGAACACCAAACACTTTAGCTTAGTTAAAATGTGTTTTAAAGTGGGTGACTGCCATGCCATCGGACCCAGGCTTCCAGCCCCAGTCTCAGCTCCTCCCAGTCCCCACTCCTGACTCCTCCAGTTCAGTGACCTCCCTGTGGGTCTCTAGATGCACTGGGCTATAGGCCCCCCTTTGTACTGGCTTCCCCTCCACCAGGAGCACGCTTTCCCCATGGTCTGCAGGCTTCACTGCCTCACATCCTCAGACACCTGCTTACATGACCTTCCTAAGAAAGCCTTCCCTAACCATCCCCATTCCCTGACACTCCAGCCCCTACCTAATTTTGGCTTCATTTTCTTGATAACGTGTTGAATTATGTATTTATACAGTCTCTTTCCACTCACAGGAATGCAAGCTCCTGAAGAACAAACACTTTGTCTTGCTCATCCTGTAGCCTTAGCATTGATGCATAACAGGCGCACGATAAATACCTCTGGAAAGAATGAGTCAACGAACGTGCAAGGCTCTGGTGCGAACGCACAGGATGATAGACCAGACTTCTCGTTTCAGCAGCAAGGCACCAGATATCTTAATAACACTCCTGATGCAAAATTTAGAAGCTGAATAAAATATAATGGTGGCACTGAGCTGACAAGAAATAAAGAATATTAAAGACACCCGAAAGGCAAATTTAAAGAAGAAACCCTAGAATATAAGTAGATAAATCAGCTTTCACTCTAAAGTAACTAAGAGAGACAAAGAGAGAAAATATAAAAGAAAAATTAACAGATTTGGAGGAAATAGTGAAGTTGAACTTACATCTAACGAGGCTCCAGAAGGAGAGAACATGAAGAATGAGGAAGAAGCGCTAATTTTTCAGGATGCCAGAAGATACTAAGTCACAGTTAAGGAAGTCCCATGAACTCAAACAAGATTTTTAAAGAGAGAGCCACACCACCACAAAGTTACAGAAAAATCATAAAAGCAACCAGAGAGAAAAGATCACGAAGAATGCCGACTAGGCTGAGAGCACCGGTGAAAGCCAGAAGACACTGGAATCGCATATTCTAGGTGCGAAGTAATAATACGTGACAACTAATAATTCCGTGCCCAGCAAAACCAGCTTTTAAGAACAAAGAACTAGACTTTTTCTGACAGATACAATATTTACCATATAAAATACCCTCACAGAAAAGGAAATTCTAAAGAATATACTTCGGACAAAAAGAAATGATCTCAGACAGAACGGACAAAGCACAAAAAAAGAATGGTAAGCGAATACACTGGTAAATATGTGGGTAAATCTCAATAGCGCTGACTGTATAAAACAGTATCTAATCTGTAGACTTACAAATTTCAGAAAATACTGGGCAAGTTGGAAGGGAGTGTGGAGTTAAACCATTTAAAACTGTTTCAGTCCTTCCATTAGTCAAGAAAAAGTAAAAATATTACTTTAGACTTTGCTAAGTGCTTAATACCTAGGATAGCCACTAAGAGACTAAACAGAGAATTTCATTTCTAAATGAAGAGAAAATGCAAATGCAGCAAAGGGGGTGGGGGAGCATGATGGAACTCAATCAAAACAAAAAAAAAGATTTAAAAAAAACCTCATCAGCGAATCTACAGCAAATAGAAGCCACAAGAACAAGAAAAGGCTGCATCTGCTCAGCATTATATTGAAATTGTACTAGAGGCACCAGACAATGCAATAAGAAAAACACTAAAATGTACAATAGGAAAGAAGGAAGAAAAGATTATTTGTAGATGACGTGGATTTCACAAGGTTGATGGACGCTGGAAAGGTATCTGCTGAGAAGGACCGCTCTCAGCTATGATTAAGAGCTCTCTGTGCCCGTTGGTGCTGGGGCCTCTATGCATTTGGTCCCATTTCCCAGGAGGGAAATCCCACTGCGATCCTCATTTTACAGTTGAGGAAACTGAGACTCCCCCTCCCCGGCGGTCCTGCTGCTGCTGCACGGCCTCCTGGTCTTGCTGTATCATATTCTCCCCGTGCAGTGAAGGTCAGGGACTGACTGACTACGTGACCCTGAGCTGAGCACCTCGGAGGTGGCACATTCACAAAGTCAGTAGTAACTCGGTCCCCAGTCCACTGTGCCCTGTGCCGCTTTTTCTTTATGTGTCAGTTCACACTGCAAAGGAACCACAGAGACCCTGTGTTGTCTCCAAACTGCACTGAGCTTCATTTATTTTGCTGAACGAGCAGTACCAACCCGTGTGAGGGACCTGAGAATCAGAGAATTCCAGACTGGGAAGGTCACGCTTTTAGCCTGTCGATTACATCCACGACATCTTGTCAAGTAAGCATTTCCCAGCAAGAATCGTTCGCCCCTCCTGATCTCCCTCCTCAAAGATTGCTGCAGGACGAATCCTGATCTCCCTCCTCAAGGACTCTGCTGCAGGACGAATCCTGATCTCCCTCCTCAAGGACTCTGCTGCAGGACAAATCCTGAAGAGAAACGAGACTGAATATGCAATTCAGTCTTCACATTAACGAAAAGAAAATGTAAATCCCGTACTGTTGTGATGGCCACTGACACACATTTCAAATTCAGAATAAGTTATCCAAAGATACAACAATATGCTTTGTGAATCTACATCAAGATTCATGTCTTGTGATTCGGGTATGACAGAGTCTAACGAGAAAAAAATTCAGGGCATATTCCCAGGGCTGGAGGAACCGTTAAATATAGACACCTCGTCTGTCACCTGGTATCAGGCAGAACTACGAGATGCGAAGGCGTTTGGACCAGTGCAGAGACATGGGACCGTACTGCCTTCCAAAGCACTTCCAAGTGGAAAGGGGAACACTGCAAATCATTCGTTCATCGTTCATTTGTTCATTCAAATAAACAGCCCATGCCTTCCACTGTTACCATCTCTCCATCTTCACCCACACACTCCTCCTCCTTACTGGGCTCTAGGGCCTAGGGTCTACCTGGGACCTTGGAGCCGTTTCTTCAAAGCTGAGATGTGGTGCTAAGGCCACCACTAGATGCTGGTCTGGGAGCCCCGCAGAGAGAGAAGTGAGGAAGGCACAAACTCTGAGAGCCCCAGGGGCTGCAACAAAGCCTGTACCACATCTCCCCTCATGTCTACAATTTCAAGGGCATACCAGAATTTATACTAATATGGGCAGAAGCTAGGGGCAAATAGGAATATCACACATTATTTACTAACTGGTGCAAATATATATTAATTATATATTTATTTTGAAGGAAATCAAAGTTTTGTCACCCTGAAGCCGCTTTTTGGAATACTGATTTTAAGCTATTTATTAAGAAACAAGACTCAAAGAACCTTTGACCTTCTCCCCTTCTGGCCCAAGAGATTCAGATAGAAAAATCTGCTTCAGGAAAAAAATCTTAGGATGTGTGCCTTAGCCTAATTTGAATTAAATAGGGTAACTAGCAGAGCTTCAGGCCCGGACGAGTTAGCTAGATATCCACTGTCCCACTCACTGTTTCTGAGTTGCTCAGCAAGAGTTTGTCTGCCATGTATATTGGCCTCTTCCTCAAAAACCTGTAAATCAACCATTCTTACTTCTGAAATCTAATAGCCCGTCCCCTCATTTTCTCTTTTGTCGAAAAATGTCACATATACCCAATGTTGCCTCACTGTCTTTGGGACTGCCATGCTTATGTGAATTCTCCATATACATGTATTTAAAAATGTGATTTTATCCTGTTAATCTGTCTCTGTTAATTTGATTATTAGCCCAGCTAAAAGAACTTAGAAGGTGGAAGGAAAAGTATTCTTCCACCCCACAATATATATGTATATATACACACACACATAGAATTATATATTAAGGAGGCCAATTCTATGTTAAGAAAAGGAAGCTAGTTAAAACTTCCTATACTTAACATGTACTGAAAACATAACAGTAAGGATGCAATTGGGGAACAAAGGCAACTAAATTATGGGAGCAGTGAGCCTCCTCTCCCTGAAGCGGGCTCCTCAACTTCCTTTGGCCCCGGATGTGGTCCTCCGGGTCACCAACTAAAGCAGCAGCTTCTCAGAGGACGATGATAACAGTGCAGACCAGAGCACCAGGAGGAACAGCACAGCTCCAAACTACTGCATAAAAACATCGCTCGTGTATCCGACTCCATTCTCGGGTTTTATAACTTCAAATAGGTATAAAGCGATTGACCACAATTTCAAGTACAATTAAAATATTTATGAAAATGCCTGTTTTCTTATAGTATGTTTGATTCAGAAATTCAAGGCATATATACTCCAAATACTTAGGAAAACACAAATAAGTGCTACTCCATGAACCTTTCCCAAGGCACTTTAAGGTAACTGGACAGAGAGTGGGCACCACATTAAGGTCTCAGAACAGTTGCCCACTGTTCTCAGCAGGCCTGTTTGCATCTAATTCCTATACTTGAATTTCAGAAAGATTCAAATTCAAGTTTTAGGAGGAACTATTTTTATTTGATTCTGGGAAGCTGTGGGCAAATTCCATTTGTTTATAAATTTAAATCATTTCCTGCTTTATTTGTATCATAATGTATTATTTTATACGCTTTTCCTTTCCAACGTCTAAACTAAGAGCTAGCAAGACTTAGAGTTGTCAGTACCCCTAACAGGCTCTGTAAATGTCCCCGAAGAGTTCGGGTTTTCCTTTCACATCCTGAAGAATCCTCTTTCAAAGAATGGACCACTTTGGTCTACTTTTATTAGTTGTGATTTTATTAAGTTTGGATTTCTCACTTGCAGATAATCATATAATGATGTCCACTAATAACAAAAACAATTGAGTAAGACCTACCTTAGGGGAAAAGCAAGAGAAACTTTATAAAATAGAGAAATTCTTATTTTTAAGAAAAATCCTCCAGAGGGAGAAACGTCAGTGCTTTTTGAGCTTGTGGTAATTCAATGCAGACCTATGCCACTTAAGAAAATTATTAAATAAAAGCTGAGTATTTGAAAATGAAATAAATGAAAATGAACTCAGAAGAAAAACGGCCATTCTTAACTAAGCCCTATTAATCTTGAGATAATATGTGGAGAAAGCAGATAAAGGAAAGGCCAATGACCCAGAACAGAAGTCAGGAAACCTGAGTTCTACACTCTCAGCCACCACCGAGCAATGTGACCTTGGACAAGTCAACAAGGCATTTCACCTCTTGGTCTTAATTCTTTTATTTAAAAAAAAATGCTGGGGCCTGGCTATATCCACACCAAAAGCCAACACAACTCTAAATATCATGTCCCCCCCCTTTTAATTATGCCACCAAATGAATAATATAGAATTCTGTAGCTAAGGAAAACTGTTAGAAAACTGACAGTGTATAAAAAGAAAGGGGAAAAAGAGACTCATTCTTCGTACTGGCATAAATCTCAGACCTGCAAGACATGCTTCAGTTTGAAGTTATATACCTCTTTATCATCCTCATAATGCGGCATTTAAAGTTCATCTAGAATTCAGTATGAAAAAGAAAGGATTTAAGAAGACATTCAGAGTTACAAGAACAAGAGCAAAGCTGATGGACCTGATTAAGGTCTGAGAGAAATATTACATATTGGGGGGATTCCTAGTATTAGAAATCACACTAGGTAACGACGTAACAAGAAAATATGCTTCTCTATGTGGCAAAGGCTGTAGCAGTGTGGCACTTTCTGGAGAGCAGAAGAGGACACCACCTTTCTAATGGTCACGGCGAAAGGTAATCCAACGGCATAGATTCACTTAGTGATGGGTCACTCAAGTTATCAGGGTTTAAAAAAAAATGCCAGTACTACATAAATAAAGAGGAGGGGGAAAGGGCCACAATGTTTCAATTCCAGATTATTACATCCACTAAAAGAAACAAATATGTAAGCCTGCTCAGTTATTGAAACAATAAATAAAGCTTTTACATTTTGCTATCTAATAAAAACAAAGTGTCTAGTGACAGCAGTCAGACAGGGACAAGAGTCCACCGTCCGGCTGAGAAGGGAAATAAGAAAAGCCAGAAAGGAAGAGGGGGCTTGGAGCAAGCACAACTAATTCCAGTTTGGGGTCTGGAGCAGACAGTCCCAAGACAGCAGTGACGGTCAAATGGAAAAGCTACTTTGTTCATTTCTCTCACAAGTCCCACTTCACGTGTTTGTAGATTAGACTGGCTATTAAGAAAGGAAATGGCAGCAAGTAATAACCATAATGCCTGAAAGGAGGGGGAAAAACGACCTTCTATTAACAGTTAACTTAAGTAACTCATTGAGCTACAACCCAGTAAGAAAAAAAACACAGCTAGAAATATGTGAGCTCGTCTAAAATATGCCGAAGGTTCTCATTGATTCCCTCTATTTTGAAACAAGCATGCACATATGTTCTGAAACCAGGGTCAAAATCATAAAGCACAATCCTTCGTTTGTTTAGGCCAAAATCTACACCCTGAGAAAATCACTTACTCTGACATTTCCTCAAGGCATTTTGGAGAAAACATTCCACACTGTTCGGTGAAGACCGACCTGCCTGAACATTTCCTTCAAGACGCTCTGAGACTAGGTGTGCTGCAAAGGTGAGATTTCTGGTAAAGCGATCACTCAGGGGGAAAAAAACACAAAATCAATGAAAATTCTACTTTCAGAAAGGTCTCCCCTTAAAGGAAGTGTACACCTGGAAAGGCACACTCACGTTTTCCTGTCAAATGCCAGCTCCGACTGCCTGGCTTTGCAACCAGCTTCCGTACCTGCCTCCCGCCGACCCTGCTGGTGTGTCTGACCTCGGGCTCCCAGCCGAATGCTCCCGGCGCGTTTCATCATTTCCTGTTGGCTGCCGGCGGCCTGCAGCAGAGATAAGTCCGGTCCCCTGCACGGCTGCGTGCGCCAGGCAGGCACCAGGCTCTCCGGCTGCTGCCCTGGGCCTTCCGGGACCAGCACAGAAGAGCTTTCTTTCCAGCAAGTGGCCAGAGAGAAACCTCTGCATTCCATGGAAAACCAGAGCGATGAGGTCTGAGAACAGAAGTCGAATTACCCCCTGCCCCCCAAATCAACTGTAGGGCAGACACTAACTTACACCACATGTCACCGTCTTAGAATCTTTTCTTGTATTCGCGATCCTTCTACGTAGGAGAAAAAAGACATGCTCTGTATCTAAGGAGCCAAGAGTCACAGGAGTCAACGGGACAGGGACTTAATTGCAAGATAATCTCACATTGTCCCCACATGTAAAATGCAACTCCTACCTCCACACACCAAAGCCAGGCCCCTTGTTAGGGGGAGAGCAGGGGAAGCCGACTCCTGCTTGAGACAGGCAGGGAGCAGTGCTCTGTTTCTTGAGTTCTTACAAGTGTGCTGTTTGTAAAAATGCATTGATACTTATAAAATGTGTCCTTTAATGTACGTATAACTCAGTAAAAACTGTTTGAAAACGTATGTGGTAATATCAAAAAATATGAATACTACAAGAAAGAGCAGATGTTGAAACTAACTACCCTGCAAAAACAGACAAGAAACAAATGTTTCAGGGGCTCAGCTTCCCCAACGTGTCCTCCCAGAAAATACATGCCCACCCCCAAGTGCCTCGGCAAGTTGGGATGACGGTGGCCCGAAGAGGGCCAGGCGGCATCCTCCTTGCAACATGGGCCTGAAGGGAAGTCTGTGGCCAAGGGGAAACATGCAGTTGACAAAAGAATAGATTGGGAGGGGAAAGGGGATATTACACTACGTGGCCATACACTATTCAGCAGTGTCCTTACTACCTATATTCATTCATGATGAAGTTAAAAGCGGCCACCTAGTTCGACCTTGTAACACAGAATAAGTTAAAAATCTTTCTAAAATCATGTGTTTAGCAATTCCTTAATGGAAAAACACCAAGAAAGCAAAGACCATAGCAATACAAGGCTTGATTACTTGACATATGAGAAATAATAATAATTAACACTACTTGGAAAATTATTATACCACCTTCCTCTCTAGCAGTCCTCTCCCCCCAAAAAAACAGAGAAGTCAACCCGATTCAGCTTTCACTGTCACTGCACTCTGCACCAGCTCAGTGAGATCAGTTCCTCCCACACAGAGGGGCGCACACAGGAGTACCAGGCCAGCTATACTCGACCAGCAGCACAGAGACGCCCCACTTCATCCCGGGGTCTGCTGTGGGACAGAAAGGATCAGGAGCTGAGGGCCTAATGGCCCTAGTGGTCACTTTGTCCAGAGACAGACACCCCAGCTGGAAAAGGCTAAGCCTGCAGGCCAAATACTGTTTCCAGCGACTGATTTTTACTGTCCGTGACCACAATACACACAGGCTTTCTAAAGCTAATGGTCTGGCAGTTACCTTGCAAAGCATTTTAACTAAATTTAAGCAGCAGAAAAATAAGATCACAAAAGCCCTTTTCTGGGAGTATCGTCTTCCACTAAGAAAGAACAAACGCCTGAGTTCTAACTGTCTACCTTCATCAGCGGGCTTGACAGGAACTCTTCTTCACCCCAGGCCCCACTTAGGGCTCTCGATTGTGGGAGGGGACAATTACAGCACTCACAGCAAAGGAGGCGTATTCATTTTGTTTGTCCAAGACCCTCATTCGCTTTATTTTTTTTTTTAATCCAACAAACAGGCTGATCAATAAACATTTAGAGTGCTTACTTTATTTATGATTAATCACAAGAATAACCCCACGAAGGTAAGTGCTATTGCAGCCTCCATTTTCCGGGTGAGGGAACTGAGGTGACGAAGAGGTCACATTACTTGCCCAGTGAGCAAGCCATAGCTGACACGTGGGGCAGCCAGGCTTGCACCCAGGTGGTCAGCCTCCGGAGTCCGGCCGTCAACCACCACCACACTGCCTGTCCGTCTTGGCCTCCCTGAAACATCACGACCGGATCTTAGTAAAAGTTTTATTTGAACTAAGTCAAGAATGCAGACAGCAATGAGACTATGAAGTCATGAGACCAGCTTCCAGAGTGGCCAGGGGCACCCTCTCCCTCCTCATAACTTCGGCCACCTCACAGATGGCAGAGAACAAGACCGGCTCCCGCAGTCCTGAGGAGGCGCTGGGACAAAACACAGCCCCAGGGAAACCCACCTGCTAAATCCAGCACGTGGTACCTAAGCTGGTTTTTCCGGTTCCAGTCTGGCTTCCGGCAGCAGGGCAGCAGACTTGGAACCACTGGGCATTCATTCAACAAACACCGGTGCCAGGCACAGCACTGAGGGCCCCGGGGTCCCTGCCCGGATTATGGGCAGGGCAGAGGTGCAAATAAATGAAAATGCACGAGCTGATAAGTGCTGGAACCACGGGCTGAGGCATGCTGCAAAGGGAGCGAGGGCCCAGGGTGGCAGGAGGGCCAGGGAAGGCAGCTTCCTGAGGAGGGGACACGAGCTGGTTCTCTAGGAGCTTGCCACTGACCTACTCTGACCATGTGGACTAAGGCAGAAGAGATTTCAGGAACAGAGAGTCCCGCATGTTAGCTAAAGACCGCTGGAGTCCTCAGCGTCCATCGGGCAGGGCCAGGGGGAAGGGCGACAGTCCAGGGAACAGTCATTAACCTGGCATAAATCACAGCTTCAGGACAGCTGACCAGGCTGCCTCTCCCATCGGATACCTTGGTTACACAGTTGTCACATGGTGAAAATGGCTGCCTTTTCTAAGCTCTCGTGAAAAACTCCATAAGTACTACTAGCCCCGTTTTACACAAGGGCACCCACCAGAGAAGTTAAGCAACTTACCCAATGTGACCCAGAATAATGGCAGGACAGGGTTCTGACTCAGGTCCGCCGGATACTTTCAAAGCCCATCCTCCTATCATACTCTTATGACTCCCATGGAACTAGGCCTGTGAGGGAAAGAGCACCTGGCACAGGTCGTGTCATATAGGCAGAAAAATAGAATTTCTGTGACGTGATTTTCCTCCATTCCTCTACTGGTCTGTCCTTGCTCTAACACCATGCTTTTTAAAGACCAGCTTTATCGAGATAGAATTCACACACCATACAATTCAGCAATTAACATGTAAAATTCAAGGGTTCTTAGTGTATCCACAGAGGTGGGACCATCGCCTGAGTCAATGTTAGGACATTTTCATCACCTCAAAAAGAAAACCCGCACTCTAGCTATCACTCCTCTCTCCCCGCACCCGAGCAGCCACCGCCTCTCACAAGGTGACTCCTAAAGAGGTTAAGAGCACATGGTAATCGAGTTGTTAAGAAAATACAAACTGCAGCTCTGGGCTTCGGCCCTTCCTGCTGGGCTAAAACCAACTGCTGAGCCAGGCCAGAGCGAGGGAAAAGCCAGACAACTCAGGGACAGGCGTCAGGATGAGAGGTGGGAGTACCTGGCAGCCGCACGCTAGAAGGGCTGCTCGGTTCAAATGTCCCTGATCTTCACAAGCCCTAAATGCAGAGCTGAGAGGTCAGCAGGGAGGGCAGATGTCACGCAAAAACCCAAGAAGTGTTCCTGTGGTCACAAGGCCTTATGCCATGAGGAGTGCCCACCTCCCCATCACCAGACAAGCAAAGATCAAGAAGGCATGGGGGTAAGCAGAATGGAGTTGTTCTGAGAAGCCAAACGATTCAAGGGCTTTGATGAACGGGTGACTCCCTGGCCTCGGTTTATTTGCTCCCTCGACCCTCTTAAAGTCCCGGGGGAAGGGGAACTATAAACAAACCACGCGTGTTCTCCTGCAGCGGCCCATCTCTGCCACACTCCTTCATACAGGGCATCAATTGCGCATGGAATCCCTCACGGGAACTGCTCAGCACTTAAAAGGAAGGAGCCCCTGGGAGACGCCGCCGGATGGTCACAGAAACACCACGGTGAACAGAGAGTGCTCACTGCGGGTCTCTAGATGAAGTTCTAAACCGGGCCAAACTCATCTGCAGTGACACAGCCATGTCCGCCTGGGGCCGCGGGTGAGGTGGGGACTGACTATGCGGGGACACAAGGAACTTCTTGGAGTGATGGAAATGTTGTCTTGATTAGGACAGCGGCCACGAGGGCCTATCCATTTGTCACAGCCCCAGAATGAGTGATTCAGTTGTACGTAAATCATCTCAATAAAGAGAAAACGGAGGGGGAGGGAGAGGGAAGAGGGAGACAGGGGTAGGAGGGAAAGAGAAGCCCAGAAGACAAGAGAAAGAAGACCTCTTCAGAGCTTGAACACCAGGACTCCCACTCCCAGCATCCCCACGGCAGTTCGACTGTCGATCCAGTCGCCCAGAAGGCACTGCAAGGTCCTGTGATGCGAAGGCTGAGATGACTCCTGTGTAATGTTAACACCAAGCAAGACCCACCACGTGGGGCTCCGTCCTCAGAATCACTGATCTTCGAACATACACCAGCAATTCTGAGGATCTGGATTGACCGGTCCACTTTCTAACCAGGTTCACTCAGCTCCCTCCACTACCATGTAAAAAGTATGGCAACGCCAGGCAGCAACTCAGAAATGGCAGCTTTCAGCGACAGGTTTCAACGACTGTTCCACAGTCAGTAAACATGTAAAATCTAACACGATAATTATGGGTATTAGCTTTTCTTTGTCTTTGAATGATAAGTAAATCTTAAATTCTAGAAACCTGCCATATTCCTAAGTAGGTTATATAAAAACATTCCGATGTGACAGGTCAGTTTTTTTGGGGGGGTGGCGCTGGGGGACAGGGTGGTAGCTATGTACAAATCTTACTTGTTAGCCTTTCATATTTCTCATGAACCAAGCCATAAATAGAGCCATCTTGCCTTTATCCACATATATACATAAAAAAGAATAAATCAAGCCAAATTTCTAACATTCTCTATCAAAGTAGAAGGTGCCAGGACAAGCTGAGCTAAGTACCAGTTCTATCTTTGGCAAAGCAAAAAAAAAGTTAAAACCCTTTATATAAGCTTCTTTGCTTTTCTGGCATTTGCCCAAAGCTTTAAAAAAAAAAAAAAATGAAGCCAGACCAAAGCAGAAAACCCCCTTGAGAAAACCTCCAATGCACCAATGTGATAAAAAAATAATAATTTTTTTAAAATGCTAATTTTTTTTCTTATGCATTTTATAAAAAGCCATTGTGAGAAGTAACACCTGAACCTCTAACGCATGTCTTGCTGGAGAAGATGTCACACAGCCCCCAGAGTCCTGGAAACAGCTTGAGCCTTCTTTGGACAACATACTGAAGACGAACAATGATCCCAGAAGCGGGGTCTGAATTCAGAAAGGAGTGGTGAGCATGGTTGGCGAGCTGGTGGGTACTTCCAGGAACAAAGCTAGAGATGCGCTGTGTTAACGTCTCAGTGGAGGTGTGCTGTGTGATTTCCCCTCTTTGACCCGTACACACCCTCTATGCTGGGCTCTGGGAGTTACAAGCTAAACAATGCACCACACTTGTCCTTAGGTCTAGAAAGAGACAGACAAGCAGCCAGAGGACCACACAGCACAAGTGCCACATAACAGACTTAAGCAGGGAGTGTGGAAGGCAGCTAGGGACCGGGGGCTGGGAAGAGATGTCGGGAAAGTCCCCAGGAAAGCTGGGCACTGAACTGAGTCTGGTAAAGAAGGAGTGTGCCACTGTGTACTTCTGGCTGTCGCCTCCTCCTTCTGACTGTGGCTTCCTCCTCCAAGGGCCAGCAGGACACCAGATGGAAGCTCCCCTCTTTACAGACCAATGTCTTTTATTAAGGGCAGGAGAAGCGCCCAACACAATGCCACAAACGTTATTTTGACCACTAAGGACATTATTAAAAAAGAAACTTACCACCTCCCATTATTTCATTTCAAAATCATTTTAATAAAAAAAGACATTTTAACACTAAAAAAACAAGTCTTACAATTCAGAATAAGCAAAAAGTCTCAAACTTAGTACCTTTAGCTTTGTAAAAGAACAACTATTATTGATATTTTGGCTAAGTGACAACAAAAATGTCATCAGGAACTGGTGTTTAGAAACTCTGCAAACAGTTAATAAAATTGGATGTTATTTTATGATTTTATACATACTTGCCAGGATCTTTACACACAGTGATAACCCTGAAGAGTGGGAGTATTGCCCATAGTTTTCAGATGAAAAACACAGCTCATGAGGAAGTGGCCTGCCCATAGTCACACAGCGGTGGCAGTGCACGGAGCTGCTACACCTGGTACCCTCTGACAGCAGAGCCCATCCTGGCCCCATAAACATGCCATGATGCATGGGAGAGCTCTAGGTTATCTCCAAAATCCTTATCAGAAGTAAACACCCATTTTTCTTGTTGTTGCTTTGGGGATGACAAAGGGAAAATTCTGTTCTGCCACCTTTTTGTTCCTTTGGAGACCCAAACAACCAACTCAAATCCTTTGTGAAACCGGGAGAGGTATACATATGAAAATAAATGAAATTGCGATCCTAGGCATTCCAGAATACCACCATCTTCTCCCTTCTCTTCCATTTTTGGACCACTGCCAGGGAAAAATAAAATGAGGAGGATAGACGAGAATCAAAAACCTCTATGTGCCAAGAAGTAGAAAACATTTGAATCCTTATCAAAATCTTTCAATACTATACTTCAATTTGGCATGTAATAAGTATACATTAGGTGCTTAATAAATAAATCTAAATCCTGGAGACACTGTTGAGTGTTATTTAAATTCAATTTAGAAGACATGATCTCTAACTTCCAGAAGCTTCCATTCCTGGTCTGAAATATGGAGATGATTATAAATAGAATAACAACTACAAACTTAAATATGTGCCTCAATTTACAAATTTCATGTTCTTCTTTTACTTTTACTATTTAAAATTAAAGTCTACTGTTCTTAAACAAGCTTTTAATACAATGTTACCAGTTGTACTTCAGCATAAGATCCCACTGTGTGAGGACACGGGCCAGGAAACCATTAGACACTGGTCCCCATAGGACCCTCTACAGACATCTGCAAGGGAAAAGCAGAACCGAGTGGGGCCAAGCAACAAAGAGGGACAACAGTGAGAGGCTGCTCGACCTTGGCAGGTTTCTAAGCATCTGGTTCCACTACCTGTAACGTGAAGGTGGCCTCAATAACCATCTCAGGAGCCGTAAAGGTTAAGTGAGAAAACATACACATAGTGTGTTATTAAATGGTAGCCACTACGATCATCTCCTAATGACAGAACTGGAAGCTCCCAATAATGCTCATCACAACTCAAGTCACAGAGGAGCCCAAGGGGCCTAAGGGTATGACAAACACAGGAGGATGCATACTTAGGTGGCAGCAACATCAGGTTTAACCCCCAGGAAATTCAGAGGGCAGGCAACTGTTAAACATCAGAAAACCAATAAATCGATGCCACACAATCCGGACAGAAGTGACTGTTGGTGGGCACTGTGACCACAAAGGGCAAAATCTAAATAAGGATGGGGCTGGCTCAGAAGGGCTTGTGAAGGAAAATGAAGAGGGGACTTTGCCAAGAGGTCGATTGGGCTGAGTGCCGAGTGCCAAGTCCAGAACGACTTGGGCTGTGGCTTAGATAGACAGGGGCTGCTGCGGACTTGCTGCGAGCAGCCTGGCTCTGCCTGGCAATGGTCACTTGGCACTTATGATAGGTGACCTGGCTTAGGAAGTACTATAAATGAGGGACACAAATCTCCCAAGTGTGAAACCAAACTAAAGATGGACAGGTTACAAAACAGTTTAAACAGGTGGTCCCATTCGTTTCTAAAAATCACGTCCGTCACATGTGTCAATAAAATCAACTGGAAAAGTGCACGTCAAGGTGTCAACAGTGATTTTCTTCTTTTGAATATCTGTATTTCACAAAGTGCATGAATTAATTTTATAATGAAAGAATAAACTGAGTTCCTTTGAGTTTTGAAACTTAGGCAGATAACACCCCAGCGGTGGAAGGGCAGCCAAACGCCCCACGGCTGTAGGGTATGGTCACCTCAGGGCTGTAGGGTACAGTCAAGACCACAATACTCACACATCCCCATAAACTGGCTGATGCAGGGAGGTGGGGCTGTGGGGCTTTTATAAAATCTCTCATTCTGAATAAACCCCAGAACAAGCAGCTATCACCAGAAGCCTGCCTGTCCCCTGCCTCATCCTCCAGAGGGATGGGTTTCATCCCCTGCAGCTGGCTTCCCCAATTAGGCGATATTTCACCTGGCAAAGAGAAGGAATGTGATTCCTGGCTGCTCCACACAATTCATTTCCTGAAGTCTGGGACTTTACGAACCATTTCTGTGAAGAAACCTAAGTTCCAGGAAGAGTCAGGCCTCTCTAAAAGCAGCAGAAGCTGCCCATCCTCAGACCAGCAATCTCATGCCCCGTGTGCAGGTTCCTTAAAACCTCAGCATCCGTGAGCTAATTCCATGCAGCGGTGGGTCTAAGGGAGACATTCTGGTGAGTCGACGAGTCCCAGTTTGCTGGGTGAACAGAACTGAATAAAGGATGGGACCCAGCACCAGCGCAGTCCACACGCAGGCAGGTAGGACACATCTCAGGCTCTGGCAGCCAGGCCCCTCCTGCAGATCACCCAGAGGAAGGGGGGCCGGCAGCCGGAAAGCCCCGTCCCAAAGAGATGACAGAGCTCTCAGTGCCCCCGACAGCCCACATGACCCACCAAACCCGTAAATGACACGCACACGTGGAGCTGTTACGACGGCCTAGGACAGGGAAGCAGGCCGGACCTGCCCCGAGTAGGGCTGGGGGATTTCTGAGCTGTCGAGTTGGTACTGACTACAGAGATCTTCGTAAGACGTGACATCGCCCAGTGTACCCGTTCTGTTTTGCGACTGCACGCACTTTCACCACTCACGACTCTGTGATTCTGTGTCTGCAGGTTAACGTGGGAACGCGAAGACAGAGCAAGCTGACCCGGCCCCGGGGCCCGCTGTGCTGACTCCATCGGTGCACACGGTCACACCCCTCACGACCCTGCCTATTAGGAAGTGCCGCAGGCTCGGGACTAGGATCTGTACGTGGCATCAGTTTTTGTCTGCTACATTTGTTGAAAGACCAGACTCAGTTTGTGATGTCAACACACATATAAGGAATAGGCCATGTCCGCATTCATGAGAGTCGATGTTTTTTCCAACAAATTAATGTAATAAGTGGTAAAGATTTTCCTCCTATTCCATAAATGGATGCCAACTAACGTGCCACCTCATTTTAATTGGAAGTCTCTTCTGATGGCACACCAACGACTTTTCTTCCTCAAAGATTTTAAGGACTATTGTGACAAGTTATCAGCAGACCCACTTAACATTAGTTCGGGTGCAAATCTCCTTCCCACGAGGCCCTGGGGAAGGACCAAAAACGTTTAAGACGAGTAACAGCCTGAGCAGCTCTGGCAACAGCCAACGTCGAAGCACCCACACTATCAAAACAAGCTGGGATTCACTGCGTCTGTAGGTTGGAAATCTTTTCCTCTTTATTTTTTATGGAAAATGTCAAACATAAGAAGTAGGAAGACTGAAAAAAAAAGAAGAGAGACTGAAATAATGACCCTTAGTCTCAACAGTTACAGGCACACGATCCATCTTGTTTCACTTGTGATTGTGAAAACTGTCGAAGGCTCACAGGATCATGTGACCCAATTGTGTCTTTACATGACCTGGAGGGTTCACCTTGGCATGACACAGCACTCTGGGAAGAGGCACAAAGCAGGCAGGGCAGAAGTCCTGGACTGAATGAAGGGACTAACAGACTAACAGGGAACCAGAGCCACTTAAACACGCATAAAACCAAGGGCTAGAAACACTAAGCCTGCCAGGTGAACTCACAGGGGCAAGCCACGCTGGCGTCACTGCGCTCCCCAATGAGAAGTGATGGGGGGGGCACTTCACCCCTGCAAGAATCTTCCTCCAAACTCATAAGCCCAGTCTAATGTGAAAACACATCAGGCAAACCCAAACTGAGGGCCACTCCACACATTATCCAACTAAGCACTCTTTGAAACTGTCAAGGTCATGAAAAATAAGGAAAGACAAATAAATGCACAGATAGAGGAGACTGAGGAGACACAGGGACTAAATGCACTGTGATACCCTAACTGGATTCTGGAACAGACAGTCTCAGTGGAAACCCTGGTGAAACCTGAATAATCTGTAGTTTAGTAGTTAATAACAATGCACCAACGTGAATTTCTTAATTTTGACAAATGTGCCATGGTTTTGTAAGGTGCTAACATTAGGGGGGACTGAGTGAAAGGTAAATGGGAATTCTATTAGCTTTATAACTTTCCTATATAACTAAAATTTTTCCCAAATAAAAAGTGTACTACGGAAATAATAATATAAAACTTGCAACTAATAAATATGCATTATATCCTTCATGAGGAGTCAGTGACAAAGTGGTCTTCATTTTAAAATTTAGCCAGGAAAGATGAAGCCTAAAGAAATAAAGGGATGGGTTTTTTAAATCTCAAAGTAAGGAAGTACCTCAAAACGAAAGCAGGGCCCTCTGTGAGCCAAAGGCCACCACACAAGGTGACAGACAGCAGCGTGCCACTGAGCACCTGACTGTGGTGATGAACTGTGGTGGCAGCGAGAAGTGACTTCCGAACCACGAGGCTGTCCCTGCCAGGTCTCCACACTGCACCCCACTGCAGTGCTGACTGGGGACCAAGCCAGTCTCCCCGCGGCCCACCCTCCCGTGCTGCCCCCTTCCAGCCAAGTGAGGTGCCATGCAGCACCCCAGTTTATTCACTCAGCAACACCTACAGATCCCCGCTGGGCTGATCACAATAAAAGGAGGTATAATAAACTACCGCGTGATAAAGCATTTTTTAAAAAGTTTTCTGTGTACGTAGAGAAAGGAAGAGCTGTGATCAGACCTGTGTGCCAGTGACCCGACGCCGTAGCTCTCTCTGCAGGAGGGACGGGAGGCAGTGGAGGGCTCTACTGTCGGTCTTTCGGACCCGGAGACCACGCTTGGAGCCGCAGAGCCACCACATCACAGCGACTGAGAAGTCACGCGTGCTTTCTGTTGGCTTTGTAGGTGCTTCTTTATAACAATACCCTCGTACACTTTAAACAGGACATAATTCTAGAAATAGAAGCACACACCTGGATTATCGAATTATGAACAGCGTGTGGGGATGGGATTCCTTCTGAACTGGATGTGAGAGGCCCCCTGTGGCTGCGGTTGGTGCACCAGCAGGCAGCTTCGACAGACGGCTCTGTCCACGTGCTGGGGCCGACACACGTCGCCTGAATGAGAGCCACTGATGACTCTGTGTAGAACAGCCCTGCCCCAAACGCCTTGCAACAAAATTACTAAAAGACAAACAGAGGAAACCAGCAGTGATACTTTTTAAATAAACTTTAAACAAAAACAGAACATCCTAAAAAAGGTTGGAGTCTCCAGAACAATAGCCTGACAATGACAGAATGTGCAGGAGACACTTTTTCCTGGGCGACTTCATCACTTCTACACACCCAGGAACTGAAGCGTATCCTGCAAAACACAGCCCAAAACTTCCCCAGCACTGAGTTATGTGACTGAGAATCCGTACGACAGTGTCCTTGCCCAGCAGCCCACCTCTGAGGCTTCATCCTTCAACTTCACATTGAGAGAAAAGCTACAAATGCCTTTTCCGTCTATCCTTACATCTTTTATTAAACTAGAAGCTCTCCAACACATCTTGGGCTTTACGTATCTGACCGTTGCGAAGTTCATGGGCAAGCTCTCGGGCCACAGGCCTATGCCTCAGCAGCTTTGGCAAGCCACGCACTGGTGGCCAGGAGTGGCTCCCTTCCCCAGACAGCCAGTGGGGTGGGCTGCTCCCCTAAGCTGCCACGGAAGTTGTACTCCATCCAATCTTAGGCCTGTGCCTGTCGCCCCAGGCCGCTCCCTATCAAGCTCCGCTGCCCTTGATTCTTTGAAAAGCATCTAGGCAGGGTTTGGCACCTAGGGGCACAGCATTCACTGAATTAAGGCAAAATCACCCGAGAGAAGTGGCAGCCTCAGCCCTGGGGTCAGGGAGAAACAGCAAGTCCACGTTCCCTGCACCACATGTGAGCGACTCTGCACCGTCTCCACCGTATCTGTTATACAGGTGGTGTTCTGGTCACAGTCGGACTCCTGTCGATCTCTCATAGGTCGAAACCCGAGTGCATGTGACTTATTAACTCTCACGAACTCAACGCCAATGGTCGAGCCTACCATACGCTCACCACAAAGTCAAGTGCTTTTTAGGGATACAGAAATCCACCAGGACAAAGTCCCCATTCTTGTGACTTACTCATAAGGAAGATAAAGCTAAAATACTTTTATTAAAAGGCAGAATGGAAGAAGGGAGGGTTGCTTCTTCTGGCGCTGTGTTGGTCAGGTGCAGACCAGAAACAGGCCCACCGGGCTGGGCGCAAGGAGGAACAGGGAAGGTGTTCGGCAATACAGAGAAAGTTCTAGAGATGGATGGTGGGGTGGTTGCACAGCAATGTGAATGCGTTTAATTGTATTCTTTAGAATTGTATACTTTAAAATGCAAAATAGTAAACTTTATGTTATGTATAATTTACTGCAATCAAAAATAAAATTTAATTTAGAAAAAAAGAAATAGACCCACACATATTTCTAAACTTCCTATATGACAGAGGTAAGTGCCCCGAAGCACAGAAGGGCCACTCGACAGTAATGCTAACTAACTCAATACCACTTGGAAGAAAAGAAAACTGGATTCCTATTCTGCACCCAATGCAAAAATCAAATACAAAAGTCAACTCCAGATAGACTATGAAAAGCAAAACTTTAAATTGTTAAAAAGAAACATACAAAAATACCTTTATGACTTCAAGGCAGGGAAGAATCTCCTTTAAAAAGTCCTTACAAATAGCTACCATAAAAGAAAAGATTAATATAGTTAACCACATTAGAATTAAAAAGACAACACAATGAAAGTGAGAAGGCATGCACAAACTTGGAGACAGTATCTGTACCAAGTATAACCAATAAATTGATTGATATACAGAATGTATATAAAGAATCAATACAAATTAATAAGAAAAATACAGACAACCCAAAAGAAAAACAAAAAAAGCCCTGACCGGGCATGTCACCAGAGAGAATCCAGGAACCTCTAATTCCCTTGTGAAAAGATGCTCCTCAGTCACCAGGAGAAGTAAATTAAGGCCAGAATGAGATGACATTTGACATCCACTAGATGGGTACAACAAAGTGTGACAATAGCCAGTGCAGGAGGAC
Source organism: Cynopterus sphinx (assembly GCA_030015415.1). Classification (NCBI taxonomy): domain Eukaryota; kingdom Metazoa; phylum Chordata; class Mammalia; order Chiroptera; family Pteropodidae; genus Cynopterus; species Cynopterus sphinx. The sequence goes on from CM057380.1 coordinate 171,234,569, forward strand.
GTGGGCAATGGAACTTGCTCCCATGGCAGATGGGAGAGTAAACTGGCACGATCACTTGATTGTGACATTTCTGCCCGCTGCACACATGACCCCCGGAGCCAGCAAGTCTGCTCCTCCGAGTAAACCCTGGAGGAGTGAGTGCACCAGAGACCCGTGTAGAGGGCTCAGAGACGCAGTGCCCACGATGGTCAACAAACAGAACAAACCGGTATCTGCCGGCAGGAGAATGATAACGTGCGGTCCTGGCACGTGATGGTTAATTTTATGTGTCAACGTGACTGGGCTCCAAGTGCTCAAATATTAGGTCAGCCATTACCCTGAGTGTTTCGCCGAGGGTGTTTGTGGATGAGATTAATGTTTTAATTGGTTAAGTAGATTGCCCTCTATAATGTTTGTCTGGGGGAGGGAATTCAATCAGATGAAGGTCTGAACAGAACAAAAAACCCAACCCTCCCCCTGGAAGAGGGAATTCTCCACTGCCACCCTTCGTCCTTCACCTGCACAGGAAATTAATCTATAGTCTTCTCTAGAGCATGGATGGAACAGGAAACCTAAACACTATAAAAAGACATATATTTGACTACTTAAAATGTTTAAATTTAGTGGGAAAAGACAGCTAAACAAAATAAAAACAAATTATAGAAACAAAAGCCAGGGGGACATACTTGCAATACATTCAAACAAAGGATTTATAGCCTGACGTACAAAGAACTCCTAAAACTGAAAAGAAAAACAATCTAATAGGAGAAAAAAATAGTCATAGGATATGGATATAGAATTCAGAGAAGAATACAAATGGCCAATAAATATGGGAAATGATGCTCCACTTCAAAAGTACTCAGGAAAATATACATTGCAACAACAACGGGTACTATTTCACCCATCAGATGAGCAAGGACACAATATGTGGTACAGGTGGAAATGCCCAGAAAAGCATGTATTCCTACACTGCTGTCTAGTATGTCCTACAGAAAGGCCGAAGTGACTGAATCTGGGGCAACTACCAAAAAGTACTGACCGGGGAAGCTGTCTAGAGTACAGCGCTCATCATTCATTCAACAGCACTCTGCTAGGTCTGTATTCTCAGTTTCCAATCAGGAGTCAGTAAGCCAAAGGGAAGGGAAATCAGCAAGGTGCCGAGTGATGCCTGCAGGATGTTCTTCCTTTGACTAAAATGCACTGATGCTTGCGAGCGCCGGGGGAAAGCTGTGGAAGGCCCTGCTACACCATCTCAGGGTGGTGGCCGGAAGTTTATCACCATTTTGCTGTGTATCACCTTTTTGTTTCCCTTGGCCTGAGCATATGGTAACAAAAGCAAAAACTGTAACTCTGAGAAATCTAACGAAGAATATTGCAAACGGCTTCTGTTCACACACAAAGAAAGAAGAACACAAGGTCCCCATCAAGTTGGTGGCAGAGTGTGCCCTCCATCAGGCTGACTGCAAAGCTGGGCTCCTCGCTCCCAGATGACATTTCTCCTCACTTACGTCCACCCACCCACACGAGCCAAAACTCGGGTCGGCTTCCATGCTCACAGGAACAGCAAGCTTGGGGAGGCACGCCGGCATCATTTCTTACATTCCTCGGAATCGCAGTGTTTCTTGAGGTCCTGCGAGCGATGTGCTATGCTCTTCTGCCTCTAGACGTCCAGGCGGACTCACTGGGGACACATGCAAAGTGCACTCGCCTCCCAGATGCATCCTGGCATCAGTGCGTGCATCACCCCTTTCCCAGGGTGCGCTACTAAGCATTTCTGAGCGGCAGCTCCTTGCCCACCACCCGTTCCTCTTCCCAGTAACACCATTCCACTGGGCTTCGAGGACCCCCCTCACCCCTGTGAAACAACCGTCCCTCCCTCGGCTCCTGTTCAGGTTCCCTCTGGGTCGTGAGGCCAGCCACCTACCGTCTTCCAAGGAGGTGCTTTTATGCCCAAGTTAGTTTAGGACCACGCGACCATGTGTGACCCGCTGCTTCCTGACTGAATGGAACACTGTCCCTCTTGACCAGCCACCTGCAGCAGAGCGCAGATGACAGAACGACAAAGCTTAGCCAGGAGCCCGCACTTCTATGCAAGACAGACACACGAGGCTTCAGAAGCCCGTCGGGTGTTCCTGCCACTGCCCGAGGCCCAGCGATGCTGACATCTTTTACACCTCTGCTTAGAGAAAAATATTCAACTCCACACGGAAAGAAAGGACTGGCCGGGTAGGATACATGCTCTGCTGAATTCTCTGACCCCTTCCTGCTGGGAGTACCTGCTCTCTCTGAAGGCATCTGCTGCCACTTTGTAACTTGTTACAGTTACTGAAACACAGATATGCCCCCACTAGGCTGGAGGCTTCCCGACAGCAGAATCGCCGTCTCATTTGCTAAAGGACCCCCCTTGGCATAGTGAAACGTGGCAAACAGACTCTCACACTGCCCAGTGTGCTAAACAATTGTTTGTCCCTAAATCTATTTCTGCCAACTGTACACATATTTACGTATTTATAAACATACAAGTAGGTATAAATTTACATGTACATACATATGTATGTACACATATCCACACGATTAACTATATAAACATATAAATACAGTTGTTTCTATGAAAACTACAAGCTGTTAAAATTTTTTAAACTTCGTAAAAATCCTAACTAAATAATAAGTGTAAGACAGGTAAGACAAGTATAAAGGATTGAGGGAAATTTTGTAAAAATTTAGCAACTCAAGTTGCTTCACACATCTAAGTTCTCAATCCTCTTCAAGCAAAAGCCAAATATCGAACACAAAAAATGATAGGTGTGGTTTATGCAAGAAAACAACTGATAATTCTGGACAGCAAATTTGAAGGAAAAGGTAAATAAAAGTTGCCGCATGAGATACATTTATTTTTTAAGTTAAAAATAAAATGCCTAAACTATGTATTGTTTTTAATGATTCTTGCTTTACCCAACTTTTTTAGCTATCTCACTGCTGTCCAGTCCCAGTCCCATGAGACAAATGCTGAGTGACCACTGGTCAGGTGTCACGAAGCACTGGGACAGTGCTGCCTCATGGAAAATAAACTAGTGTAAAACTCAGCTGAGGGGCACAGACCTTAGCAGAGCACTAGAACATTCTAACCTACCATCTGGGGAAAACAGAACAGTTATATAATTTGCTTAAAGACCAGGACAAGTTAAGAAAAGTACCTAATCCAAAATTCTCGATTTCCAAAAGAAAAAGCCCCGGGCTTCCCTGCAGGTACTCTGATGCTGACATGTTAACCTAATAAAACTCTGCTCCCTCCTCCTGCTAGCCCACCTCTCCAAACTGAATCTGAAGATGAAGTGAAAACCCACCTGCCAGGGGCAAAAGCCTGGTGACTGTGATCTCTGTGCCTAACCTAGGGCAGCTGGTTAGAGACACCTGATGAAATAATGGCTCCAAGTAGAAAAACCACTCCCTCCACTTGGTGCTTCGGAGCATCTGGGAATAAGGAGCAAAGTAAACCAGAGAAAACGGAAATTAAATTTCTTACTTCGCTGGTGCCAAAAGGTTGCAAAGCCTCGCCCTTTGACGGTTATGAGATGAACTTAACCCAGAGCGGGCAGAGCAGCTCCCCACGACAGATGCACAGGCCTCCTCCTGTTGGCACAACCACAATGCCACTGATAGAATAACGACAAGATTGTAGAGCTAAGTGGTGGTGACTGACTACTTCAAAAGAGGCCACTGCTTGCCCCAAAAAAGTGAGGGGTGGGGGGTAGGTAGTTGGAAAATAAAAGTGGAGTTGATGCTTCATTTTTCTTATTCAAAATTAAGCCCTAGAGATGGATTTATGTCAGTTTCTTTGTTCTGTTTGGTGACCAGAGGTCAGAAAGCTGGCTGCTTCCTATGAAAATGAGACCAGGAAGTGTGTGGGGACGAGGCGACCAGAGAGGGAGAATATCCTTTCAGCCGCACACCCCTCAGGTGGGGTGCTCATCCCAGAGGCTGGCTGGCTCCCCAGGGCTGCTCCTCACTCTAAGACCAGCAGATGAGAGCGCCTGGAGGCCCCGAGGTGGTCCCAGCCTCTGGTCTCCCCAGCTTCACTCCCCTTCACATCCAGACCCAGTTCTAGGGCTCAGCAGGGTCATCCTTCCCGAACCAGCAGCCCCAGGCGGCCACACCGTGCTCCAGTCCTCAGCCAGCGCCTCAGAAGGGCCCCGCTTGGTAAAGAGAACAGCACGATGAACTGCTCCCCGGTAGTCACAGCTTGCCAACCCCCCCAACACACACGTCTGCAACCCAGCTTCAGTTGGTTTTAACCGGTGTCTGCCTCTGCATCCTATTCTGGAGAAAGGAGCTAAGTTTGAAATGTGAAAAGTGTCCTCACCCCATCCCCACCCAGAAATCTCTGCGGAAAACCACGTTCTCGCCCCAGACTCCACGGCCCTATCACCACTTGAAGCAATTCCACCCACCTGCAACCACACCATGCCCCCCACACACTGGCTGCAGGACTGACGTCCACCACCGGTTCCTACAGAGCGCCCGCTGCCCATCTTCATCCCCCACACCACCAGCACGAAGGACCCGTCAAGGTCACCTGACAGCCTCCGAGTCAGGCCCACCGCATGTCCAGAGACAGGAAGCACGAGTTTTAATTGTAAAATCGATAAGTCCCTTGCTCTGTAGTCTTGATTGAGCAACGTGAAGCTGATGTCTCTTTTTCTGGAATTAATACCGAAAAAGCAAACATTAGACAAGGGAGAAACATGGAAAGCAGCCCAGGAGACTCAGAAGAGGGAAATGAGAGCCAGCAAGGAGAGAACCTGCCCAACAGAAAAGCAAAAGCGATCCAGATGAAGCAAAGTGATGTCGCCGATGTAGGCCACAGCTCGGCCACAGGGAGGTCAGCGAGCCTGGCAAACGCCCCTTGACCAAGGAAAGGGCAGCGGCCACCGAACCGAAGCATGGCGAGAACAAACCCAGCACAGCGTTCACCTGGTGAAACGCAATTAGAAAGGAGGACCCCGGTGCCTCTCCCCTTTCCAGCCGTGCTCCCCTGGGGCCAGCTCGGATCCCGTGGCATTTCAGACCTCAGACCTCGACTGTTCCTCCTCCCTACACGTCCACCAGGGCCTTGCAGCACCTCGCACTGTCATGAGGGGACAAGAGAGACAGTCCCTGCTCCCATGATGCTGACAGTCTAAAGGAGGGACGGAGGGAGCGCACACTGAGACTGCAGACATACAGCGGCAACCATGCAGGGGCCTGGGAGGGCCCACCAAGGAGGAAGCTTCGGTGCTGTGGCCTGACTGGCCAGGCACAGGACGGTCCAGGGAACCACATGTGCAAAAACCCTAACATGGGGCAGTTGCTACTGCAAACACTTGCCTCTCTACAAACCAAGCTCTATCCTTTTCTATCCATTCCAGAAAATCTTCCTGCAACCCAGATTTGAGCTCGCCTTACTCTTCTGAGTAATAACCTTTGTTAATTCCCACTGCCTATATAATGAGGTACCTGAGAACCAAACTTCTTGAGTAATTTTATGGTATGTAGATTATACACAAAGAAATATACACATCACTTCCTCCATGAAGCCGTCCCTGACTACCGACCCCTATCTGCACCCAGAACCCTCTCCCCTCACATCACTCTGACAGCTGTGGAGTCCACCACCCCCTCGGTGCTTAATTAATGAGAAGGCATTACCTGTGGCTGGGATGTGTCCGCATCTCTACCCCAAACACAGACCGGGATGGAGCCATGCACAGCACAGCATTCAGAAGAACATAGGAGGGACATCATCACTGACACCCCAATGCAGAGCTGTGTGTGAGCAGAGACCAAGTGCTCAGCCTGGCACAGACCCACTGGACACTGAGTAAAGGGGCTGTACCAAGGAGCTCAAAGGTATGGCATACCTACCAGCCCCTCGGGACAGGGGACAGATCTGGTTTCAAACCCTGGCTCTGCACTTACTAGCTGTGTGACCCTGAACAAACAGCCTAACTTCCTCTTTAAGCCTCTGTTTTCTTTGTATATAATGAGGTGATGACAGTGTTGGCCCGCAGCAGCACAGTGAGACGGACATCACGAAGCTGTCGCATGGTAGGTGCTGGAACTCTGATCACTACTGTTGTCACATGAACTGGTTAGCACCCGCAGAGAAGAAGTCCATCTCAAACACCCCTAAACACAGCCAGCTCTTCCCCTCAGAGCCTTCGCTGGCCACCCACAAGGGTGGTTCAAGACCACCCACTGAGTTCAGGGACAACCACTACACACCCTCTCCTGGCACCACATTCAGAAGTCAGGCGTGTGCCAAGAGCAGGAGAGGACCATAACCAACCTTCTATTTCTTCCTTTATCTCCCTTCACCCCAGGTATAAAAGTAGATAGGTGAGATTGATTAATCCTGACTCCTAGTAACGAAAGGGAAAAAAACATTATGCAATGGAACTGAAAATTTAATGCAACAGTCCATACAAATCTCGACAGCCCATAAGACTAGCCTCAGGGTCCACTGGCCAAAAATCTAGATGTTCCTTGAACTACAACTGCTCAGGAGTAAACCATGGATTACAGTGAAATGCAGCAAAATATTTCTAGATAGCTCTCTGTACTAAACACAGTTTTATTAATGCTTCCCACCAAACCCTTCTCTTTCAAAGACACCAAATAACACCAAATTCATTCTAATCCATGCTCATCCCAACATTCCAAAGAAACATTTTCAAAAACTCAATTTATGTATTAAACTTATCATAAAAATTACAATGGCGTCATACACATTTGGGGTGGGGTCGTAAGAACTTAAATCTGTGATCTGAAAGATGGTCAAAGAACTAACTAGTATGTTTTTTTAAACACAATGGAAAATTCATTCTCCTAGAGGAAAAAACGATCTATGTAAGCCTTTCTTGGGATTTCAAGCAAGCACTGAATGATGCTTTTTAAATGCATCGACATCACTTTCCCCGTGAAGCCCCGGGTGCCCGGAGCCACAGACAAACACAAACCAGCAACACGAGCACTGAGGCAGGCTCCTCACAGTATGCACGCCATGTTTGTCCTCACACAAACGTGTGCCTGTCTATTAGAGCCCATGGACGTGGATTCCAATTATGTGGACTGTGGATTCCAACATAAAAGGCAGTCCCTGCCCCGCACCCCACCTCGCTCCCAGCCCAGAGCAAGAGGAACAGCAGGTGGTCGGCCAATCATACCTTATGTGAGGAGCCCTGGGACAGGTGTGGACCTTGCACCCTGCAGGCCCAGAGGCAGAATGCCATGGGGGGCAGAGGGGCGCAGGAGTGAAACTAGAGCTGAGTTTTCAAGGATGAGCAGGAGTTCAGCAAGCGGGGAAGAACGGGCATTTACAGCAGAGGTAACAAGAAAGCAAGTTTGAGGAGAGAAAAAGAGGTGAAGTTGAAGGAGCAAGCAAGGGCCAGATCACAAACGTGCATTTTTCTGTGATGGCAACAGGGAGCCACTAAGAATTTTAATCTGATCTAACAGCCCAGCTGTTCCCCACTACTGATAAGGAAAGGAAGACTCAGAAGACCTTCGCTTAAGCCATTCCTCCTACTTTGGCTCATAAGAGTTGGTGAAAAATGTTAAACCCAACTCCTCCCCCAACATTCAGTATGGAGGGCATGGCCCAAAGACTTCTTACCTCTGGCCTCCTCTGTGCCTCCGTTTCCTCATCTGTAAGATGGCTGTGAGGACTGAATGGGCAATACATGAAAAGGGCTTCAGGCAGAGGAAAGCTCCACTGCTGTTGGGTGCTGGTGACAGTACTGGTCGTGCTAGTTAGTACCAGCAGCATGAGCCAAGACCAATGGTCCAAGGTCCAAAATGTGACAAAGACCTTAGGGCCCCCGTGAAGCGGCCCTGCAGTGGTACAAAGGCAGAGCCGCTCAGACCCCACTGTGACTGAAGAACAAAACAGAAAGAGCGAACACCCACACCCTGCACACATGGTCACAAAGCTGGGCCGAGGGGGCCAGGAGCCCAGAGTGCAGCCGCGTTCCCTCAGTCTGAGGGCGGGTCACACTGCCGCCACCCACACAAGTGGCGACGGCCCCTCCCACCTTCCTCAGATGCAGCCCCATCCCAGCCTGGCTGGGCCACACCCCACCCACCCAGACACAGAAGGCTTATTGTCCCCTCACCTCTCTGTACCTGGCAGGCCTCCGGAAATGAGACACTGCCCAGAACCCAGCCACCAGAAAGTCCTTAAAGGCCCAGGGGAGAGGAACAGATCACAAGGAATTCCGGCAGGCATCTCCTAGCCCCTTTCTCACAAACGGCTCAGCGACAGCACCTCTGCCATCAAAAGAGGGCACATGTGCAATAAAGAAAAGGCCAGGCTGTGCAACGCTCCTGAGAATAGTAAACAGTCATGAAACAGAAGGGGGCTACGTGTCTGAACCGTAATTCCAAACCTTTGGGTTTCACTAACCAAAAAACTTCCCCCAAAATTTGGGGGACTTTTCAACAAATAGTGCTGAAACAATTGGATATCCAAAGGCAGAAACATACACTTCAATCTTCACCTTACACCATACACAGAAATAACAAAATGGATCACAGACCTAAACATAAAGCCTAAAACTATAAGACTTCTCCAAGGAAATGAGAAAACATTTGTGCCCTTGGATTGAGCAAAGATTTCAGCCCTGACACCAACCAGAAAAGCACAAACCGTAGAACAAACTGACCATGAAACTTTTTAAACTTCTGCTCCTCAAAGAGCAGTGTTAAGAGAATGAAAAGATGGAGAGAAAATATTTGCAACTCACCTATCTGATAAAGGACTTACGTCCAGAATATACAAAGAAATCTCAAAACTAAGTACCGATAGTCCCTGACTTCCGACAGTTCAACTTACAATTTTTGACTTTACAATGGTGTGAAGGAGACACACATCCAGTGGAAACTGCACTTTGAATTTTGACCTTGTTCCCAAGCTAGCGATGCTCCCCAGAGATGCTGGGCAGGGGCAGCCAGCCGCAGCTCCCAGCAGGCCACGTGGTCACGAGGCCAAACCCCGAAGCTCTAGAGCACATCGTGGTGTGGGAGGTTCTGCCTGACCACGGGCAGAGGCACGTGTCCTGAGCACGTTCAAGGTGGGCTGGGCTGAGCCATGATGCGCAGCAGATTAGGGGTCTTAAATGCACTGTGGACATTGGATGTTTTCGACTTAAGATGGGTTGATTGGGACGTAACCCCACAGTAAGTCAAGGAGAATCTGTAATAAAAGATATAACCCAATTTTTTAAATGAGCAAACGATTTGGATAGTTCACCAAAGAGTAGATATACAGACAGCAAAGAAGCACACAAAGGATGCTTGCTCTGCATCGGCCATTAGGGAGATGCAAATAAAAACCACAAGGAGACACCATCACAGACCTACCAGAATGGCAAAAATTCACAAGACTGGCCATACCAAGCACTGGTGAAGACACAGAGAAACTGGGAGGCTCACGCACTGCTGGTGGCAAGGCAACGCGGCTTAGCTAACATGAACATTATTGTATCACCCACTCCAGAATTTACTCAAGGGAAGTGACAGCGTGTGTCTCTACAAAGGCATGTACACACGCTCACAACAGCTTTCTGTGTAATAGCCCCAAACTCCAACAGCCCAAATGTCCATCAAGAGGTGACTGGATAAACAAACCCCATGTGCATGTGGCACATCCACACTCTGGACTAGAAAGAGTGGAATAGTGATATCCGCTACAACATGGATGAATCTCAAAATAATATTGCTGAGTGGAAAAGCCAGACTGAAAAATGCAGAGACTGGATGATCCCATTTATGTAAAATTCTAAAAACACAAACGGTGATGGAAAGCAGACCAGCGGCTGCCTGGGGGCGAAGGGAGGCAGGAGGGAGGGGCTACGAAGTAGCTTGGGGAAACTTCTGGACGTGACGGGTATGTTCATTATCTTGATTGTGGTGATGGTTTAACGGGTGTATTCATATGACAAAACCTACCGAACTGTACACTTTAAATATGTACAATTTACTGTCTGTTAATCATACTCAATAAAAGTGTTTAAAATTTTGGAGAAAAATTATATAAGGCCGCTAACTTTTCATTTTGTTGAGTAAGAATGCTCTTTCAAAACTACCGGCTTTTATCACCAACACTAAAATGACATTTTAAAACTGAAAGGTCACAACTTTATAGTCAAAGAGTCCTTCCCAAGAAAGACAGAAGATTTTCTCACATTTCAGACCAGCTTTTGTGACCCTCTGGGCTGGGGACACCACCGAAGGCTCCGGACTCCTCAGGCCGTTCCCCTAAGGTCTCCACCACTAACCTGCAGCACCTCCTGGAGGGGCAGCACCCAGGACCGTCATATGTACTGTGGGACACTGCAACTGCGGCAGTGGCCTGACACAACATCCCTCCCCTCCTGAAGGACAAGAAGTCACCAAAAGAATGTGCCTGGAGCACTACTTTGCTGAAGAAGTGACCTAAAGAGCAGTTTTACCTTGGAGTCAGAGTATCTGCGCTTTGCTACAAAGAAGGTTCCACATGTCAACGGTAAACCACTCACTGGGGATCTTTCAGGCTGACATCTATGGAGCTAAAGCGAAATAAAACGTGAGCTCCAACAAAGACCACAGCAGAACCCTCTGATACTGTGCCAGATGCTAACAAAATACAAAAGACCTCAATCAGCCAAGCCCTAGAAAGAGACTCTGGGTAAAAAGGCAACAGTGTAAGTGGTCCTGCTCCCCTGTGGCTGCTTTAGTGGTGAGAACTACTGGGCAGGGGCCAGGTCCGCTCTGGAACCCCACCCCCTGCAAGCCCCAGCTGTCAGAGAGGGACACTGCCAAGCCCTGCAGGGTGCCCTGAGCAGGGAGAGCACGGGAAAAGCACACTCAGTAAGCAAGCATGGACTTCGTGATTCCAAGAAACCAAATATCCAATGAATCTAGAGCAGCACCCTGCACCACAAAGACCCCCACATGCACTCATGGAGATACCCCAGCCTGCACTCCCAAGCTCCACCCACTCACACAGCCACTGCGTGGCCACCTCCCAGCCTCAGGCATGCACACACGGGGACAGGGTCCACCCCCAGTGGGCTGCAGCCAGGGAAGAGGCTTACGCAGGTCTTGTACGTGAGAAGCTAGGGGGTGACTGGGACAGGGAATTCCGGGGTCTCTATCGCTGTGTAGGGTCTAGACAGGGAGGCACAGGTCTCAGGTAGGCAAAACCCTTGTCCTCTCAGATTCCTCACCCCATGAGGAGAGTCACATTGGAAAAGGGCCCAGGACAGAAGTCCTATGTGGTACGCCCACCCCTAGTGCCACAGACCTGCAGCCAGGGGAAGAAGCCACACAGCTGCCTTCCCCAACCCACGCCATTCAGAAACCCTACAGGTTCTCTCTTGCCAGCCACCTCATCGCCCCATCCTTAATCTTAGCCATCTTATTGGGCTTCAAACCTAAACGCCCCCAATTCCGCCTTGCCCCCTAGGACTGGAAGCTCCATTTAGAATGCCTCCCAGACTCTCTCAGGACTGACCTTCCAACCACCACCCTTGCTCACATAACAAAGGGAGAACTTCCAGCCTTGGGGCTTCTCCCAACCCAACCACCCAGGAAGACTGACCGGACGCTGAGCCACAGACCACCCCGTTCCTCCATGTGAGAGTTCGCTGTAGAGAAACATCCATTTAGTCATGTCTCAGAGTAACTCCAAAGGTGCAGTTTTCTGTTTTACAAGGCAACAGAGCTATAAAGTTATTAAGTGTAAATATTTAACAAACTAGCAGCTGTTGATGCCAGGAGGATACCAGCTTGCAAACTTGCAGTGGGAATAATGATTCTGTTATGTCAGGGGCTGAGTCAAGATCACAAACGCTGTTTCATTCCACCCTCTACAGAGGATACAGTTTTCTAAAGCAGCTTTTCAGTAAGTCCCTCTGCACACTGGGCAGTGCCTCGAAACTTAAAGCAAGAAAACAAGTGTCAGGTGTGGAAAAACCAGTGTGCCTATAAATCCTCAGCCAAGTGTGCATTTCAGATGTCATTTGTTAGGCAATTATTTGGGACTGATGATGGGATCCAGCAGTTCTGCGAACAGTAAATACATGTATCTGGTAATTTCAGGTGTCTATCTATGTCTACCACGTCAAGGCCTGAAAGCATACTCCACCCATGTTCCATCCTGACAAGGCACTATGATGTGACTGTCATATAAAGATTAACTGTCTGGCTCCTAAGGGAACCAGTCAGAGGATGGAGATGGTCTAGAACAAATGGGCACATTTAATTTCTGTTGGCATTTCTGATGATGTCCTCGGGCCTGGCCACCAAGCAACATACTAACCAAAGGTGCACCCCGTGCTTCCTAGCTAGGAGGCCTGTCACTGCCCCTCTCAACACCCAGCTTTCCACCTGCAAAACGAAGTCAGAGGAAAAATGCGATCTCGCGTGGAGAATAGGCAACTGGCACAAAATAAGCCTCGGTAAATATTAAAATTTTTAAATCCCTCTGATAATGATAGTGAAGTCAAAACCCAGTTCAAGAAGGTAAAAGCTGGAAGGAAACGGGGAGGCTAGCGATGAGCCTGAGCCCCAAGCAGACAAATGAGGCCTGGCCACTCCAGCCCACTGAGGCTGGCCTCCTCTCCGCGCTGGGACAGCGGTTGTCTAACCACACTCTGGGGGCCGCCTCCCGCCCCCACCAGAATGGAAGGCCTTGGTCTACTGTGTTCCTGCGGCAACCTCACTGCCTAGAACCTTACCTGGCACGTGACAGTCAAACATTTTAATAAATGGAGATTTGTAAGCCTGTTGGGATTGCATGCAAAAATGCGTCCATTTTATCAGTGAGAGAATCTATTTTAATGAAACTGTGAAGAAGATCTGAGACCCAAATACAGGTCAAGAAACACTGCTGGGCTCTATTCCCATGTCTCAGAACACCAACGACCAAGGTTAGGTGAGTTGGGCAGTAAACTCACAGAACAAAATCTCACAGAGAGAGCTTTCCTAGGAAAGAGAAGATTCTCGGGGTCCAGCCACCATGCCACTACCACTCAGCCACAGGCAGGCCCAGATTTTAGGTCCGCGGTTTGCATCTGGGAATGTACTTTCCAAACAGAGCCCCAGATTAAGGAGGGAGTGGGATTTATTCGATTAAAACAAAATAAAACAAAATCACTGTGCACCATGCAGGGCCCCCAGGAGCAACCGGTGAGGGCGAGCCAGAATCCACTCCTCCAGAAGGCCGAGGCATCCAGCAGACATCCTTCGACGCGTCTCTGCTATAAGCGCCTTGTTGGCACCCATGGGGACTTCAGGCATTCCTGTTGAACCTACTATGAATTCTGAGCTCCCAACCTTGCTTCCAGTTCACAACTCATCCCAGCCACACTGGGGGCTCCATCTCCCCCACGTGCCCTGATCTGTGAGGCATACACGTGCCAGACAGACAGAAGGGCATACACTGAAATAGGGGGCAGGAAAAAGGCAGCAAGAAACACCTACCAAACCCACAAAAAAGACTCTTCAGGATCAACCATATCTAGCTCCCTAGACGATGGCCCTTTCGGCATTCAGTGTTCAAGGAAATCAAGATGAGAAAAGGCTGAGTATAAATTCAAGTTTTAAAATGAACTGGTATTGTATGAATCCTTAAGTACAGCATCATTTAATCATGGTAACATACAAATGGTATCTCTGTGTGTACAGGGCCATTAAAACTTCTCCCTACAAACTACTCCTGGCAAGCACAGCCCTGAGTGAGCAGTCTCTCTGCATGCGCCCCCCAGCATCCTGGAGAGCCAGGGCCCTGTAGGGACCGCCAATGCTTTAAAGGGAGAACCTAAAGGCAGATCTGGTCTGAAGAGCTACTAAGCTTCTGCGAGCCTGTTTTCCTCAACTGTAAAGGGAGAACCAAAGAGGCACACCCATGGCTGCACTACATGGGGCTCTCCAGGTGCAGCACTGTCTCAGGTGTGGGGCACAGTCATTCAACCAGTCCTCACAACTATTCTATCCTCATCCCCACTTTAGAGGTGAGAAAACTGAGGTGCAGAGAGAGGTGGTGACTGGCCTGAGGTCCCACAACCTGCCTGCAGAGCTCCTTATGTCATAGTGTCTCCTGCATATACCTACAGCACGGGCACAAGGCAGCTTCAGACCCACACCCGCAAGAGCAAAAAGGAAAGTCAGAAATCCAGAAGGAAATCAAAGTACCTTAAAGATAAAATAAAGATAAGTAAGGAATTTACTCTACCAAGTACTTCAGTCAGTTTCACAAAAGCAGACACACTCCAGCCCTCCAATGACCCAATCACGTTAGTATTTTCCATGACTTATGTGTGGAAAGGACAAAAAGAAGCTCAGAGCCTCGGGCTTGGTCATCACCATCCGGCTCAGCTGAGAAGCCTTAGGGATGACTCGGGGCCTCTGTCCAGCCCCGCCAGAGCCTTCACAACACACACAACCAACAGCTCAGCCAGTTGCCTAGGCAACAGCAACCTAGACTTGTGTAGGCATCGGTGGAAACCGGGGCAAAGTACAATTTCCATACTTGTGATACAAACACCAACTGCCAAGCACAGAGCAAAGCATTACTCTAAAATTTGGAATTACTGACAGAATAAACATGGGAGGAGAGGGGAAGCAGGAAGCAAGGCCGTGCCGGCCCCGCCAATGCAGTGGGACTAGCCCCACGGTGCTGGCACCGAAAACCCACTGTGCCTGGGAAACAAAACTCTTGTTGTGCTTCTGTGTAGCTTGTGATCATTTCCTCTTATTTCTACCTTACTGTGTAGTAATGTCTTTTTTGTTTTGTTTTCTTGTGAATGTCAGCATTTCTTAGCAAGGATAAGAGGAACCAAGAAAAGAGTTTTTGTCTATAGTGAGGCCAGAGAACTAAAGGGGAAGCAGCTCCCATGGGGGAGGGGGCATAAGGGAGAAACTGCCAGAATCCAGGGGCGAGAACCCAAGGGTAAGAGCTGAGGTCCAGACACTGCTCCCCACCTGAGACCCCTTCTTATCCCTCCTAAGCACGGTTTCCTTTGCAGACCCTGGAAAACGAGCCACCAGGAAAACAGGACTCCACTCAGTCGGAGGGTGAATACCTAAAGGACAGAAGGGAGAAAAAGCCAACCTATGGTGAAGGGACACAGAGAAAAACACTGTGACTTCAGAACAGTAAAACAAACGAGCAAACAAAAAAAGGGAGAGAGAGAGAGAGAGTAAGCACCAACACTATGAACTGCCTAATATGTTCTTCGATGTGTTTGTCTAGAAAGGACAGAGCTAGGAGCATCCGTGAGAGCAGCATCTACGAGGTCCTCAGGCAAATCGGAGGATCCCCAGATCCCACATCGGTTTAAAGGGTGACCCAGGGCGAACAACAACCTTGCACAGTCTTTCCCAGTATGGAGACTGGAAGTGAAGAAAACAAGAACGAATTCTAAGAAACACTGTGGTTCGGAGTACCTGGTGCCTGAGCTGACGAAGGCAGGCAGCCACAGACATCCCCAGCCCTGGGAATGGAGAGCCTTAGCTCAGGTGGTTAACACACTAAGCAGGAAGGACTTTTTCAAACACTGTTTCTTGCTTATAAAAGTAAAGCATCTGATTCAAGTAAAACGATATCCAGAAACTTAGGAAGGAAATGTGACTCATTAAAGAAACCCTCACAAAAGTTTCTTATCTCACAAATACTTGGAAGTTCTAAAGGCTGAGGCATCTTAAAGAGAAAGAATCCCTCAACATTCTCACCCATAGATATCAGAAAAATAAACCCACAAGCAACAGAGCAGGCTTTCAAAACCCTCTAAGAAGTGCAGATCCTTTAATCCAGCACTTCTGTTTCTTGGAATTTATTCCCAGGAACTAGTTACACAGATTTAAAAAAAAAAAAAATGAAATTAATTGTAAGCTGAAAGTTCGCCTACAATAGCAAAAAAGTGGAAATAACCTAAAATGTCCAGGATTGGGAGGACCATTTTAATCTCATTACAGGATTATGCAACCAGTAAGTCTTTTTAAAGACATCCGTAAAAGCATAAAAATTTTGGTAAAATCTTTAAGCAAATTTGAATTATACAATCATAACAATGTAGTCAGTGCAGGTTTAAAAGCCTCTCCTCTGTCTACAACCTGAATGACCTTGGACTAAGCGCAGGATCTCACTACCCGCAGTGTCCTCATGTTCAAAATAGTAACCTTGGAGGTGGACAGAGGCAACACACCTGTCTTGCCTCTTCTGAAACCTGGAACAAAGTAGGCAGTTGGTAGGTGGCAGCTATTGCTTCTAAGATACATAATAAACCCTTACGTGTGTGCAAGGTAAAATACAAAGGGAGTTCTTTACTCAGAAAACTACTCTCTATGTTGTACCTTCAATATTTAAAAGACTTAAAAGACAAGAAAGAAAGAAAAAAAAAAGCACTTCTCACACAAAAATGACGATTATCCCAAACATTAAAACAAGCATCAGCTCTACTTTACCTGCACAAACGATCCTCATTTGACATCACGATGTCAACAAAATGTGTAGCTCTTGCACATTTGTACAAAGCGTGGCGCAAAAGCAGTGCTCTGCAGAAATGGAACGTCTTCTCCCTCGGCTAACTGCTTTCTAATGGCATGCGACACCTCTCACAATGCAGCTAGTGAAGGTGAGGCGAGCACTCCTGCGCCAGGACCTCTGTGTACGTCCCCAGGCAGGGGCGGCAGGGCAGACAGGTGAACAGATGGACAAACCCGACCAGCTCGACCAGCTCGCCCACCCGCCCCCTGCAGCAGGAGGCTGCCTCCCCCTTCCTTCCCTTATCTCTCTCCTGTAGAAGCTATAGCAAACTTTCAGATTATCTTAACCAAGTTGGTTGCAGGCATAGATCCTATCTTAAATAAAACACAGACCACATGACTTGCCTTGTTTCTGCGTCTGAGAGGTGGGGAAGATCACCTTTTAAACATTATTTTCGTATTTACAGGTGAGTGACTCAGAATTCACTTATTCAAGGCAGCAAGATAAGTGAAACGAGTGTGCTTGGGAGCCAGGTGGAGGGTTAGCTCTGATAGCATGCCTGAGAAGGTCACGTCCTCTCCCAGCACTTCAGCTTACTCATGCGAAGGGCGGAGTTAACCTACCTTGTGCAAGAATTAAGTGAGGAGGAATGTGGAGCTTCTTGCATGGTGTCTCAGAAACCCCCGAACTCAGAGGACTGTCCCAGAAGCCCTGATCTGCTCCCAACTCCTGACCCGCCTCACCCTCGCCTGGCCCCCTCACTGCCCAGACTCCTTAGCTGATGATACCTGTGCTGGTGCAGAGGTCACAATTGCTTCCCTGATTAAAACATCGTCATGTCCCTGCTAATGGGCACCCAGGCAGGCCAGGTCCATCCCCCAGCAATCAGGCAGCTACGAAACCCACTAATAGCGGGCTTGGAGGTCCCGGCAGGGAGCAGGGCCTGCTCTGCGGTTCCTCTGAAGACCACAACTCACAGACTTGGCACACTCCGTTGGCAACAGTATAACTGGATACCATGGAACACAAATGTAGTTTAAAACATGAAAATGTTCTCAAACTATGGTTTGGGCATCAGTACATAATAATAAAAGTTCATTCAGTGGAATGAGAAACTTCAAAACACGAGCCACAGTTTATTCTGCATGTTGAAGACAGCCCACCAGCCCCAGCAGAGGCCCCATAACTAGCCTCCCAGGGAGCTGGGGACTTGGACTGAGGCCTGGGTGGGGTCTTGGCCCAAGGACCTCAGGCAAAACCACCCACCCTCCAATGCCCTTCTTTTTCTCCTCTGAACAATGAAGAAGAAAGCAAACCAACCAGCCTGCTCTGAAAACAAAATGAGGGCTATGGAAAGTTCTCGGTAAACTGCAAATGCCTACACAACCGACCTGGTTTTATATATATTTACTGTAATTATAAAGTCAAGTTATTATTTAAATCTTCATTCCAACGAGAAAAGGGCAATGACATAGCCTGGGAAACAAGAAACTCCATCATTCTACAACCTTGACATTGTTGCTGTGTATTATTTTAATAATATTTTACACATGATCAGTGTACATATAGCTTTATAATTTCCTTTTCCAGTCTTCCTATTTTTTATCACCTGAGTATGAGTTACCATTCCATATGCTCCCTTCCAAATCTAAGAGTCACTAAGTCTCGTCAGTCACATCCCATCCCCAGGGTCAGGCTTTCTATAGCCTATAACATTCAACGCAGGCACAGAATCACCAGCCCAGAGAGAGCAAGGCCTCTGTGTGACAGGGTAGCCCTCAAAAACCAGAGAGGTTATGACCACCCTCAGGTCTTCACCCCAACAAAGAGGGAAGCTCAGAGGCGATGAGAAGAAAGGAATCAGGCTGGTAAGGGCCAGGATGGGGGGAGTCCACACAGGGTCAAAGACCTCATTCATACTGACAACCCTGACAGCATTCTGTGACCCTGATCACCAAGGAAAGGTCCATATACATAAACAGACTTTGGCTGGAGAAGAGAATAACATGTTTCAAAAGGATTTTCAATAGAACTAGACAACATAACATTGACTTGGCCACTTTAAAGGTGGTATAGTTCACCTCATTAGCAAGTTCACTTAAGTAGACATTGCACTTGGAGCAGTAACAGCACCACAGGCCAGGGACAGGTGCTGGGCTCTCAGGTCTATCACCTCACACTGCCCTCCATCAGCCTGTCAGCGTCGGGTTTTGGAGATGTTGAAGCATTTGGCCAAGGAAGACCACACAGTTACCTAATGGTGGAGTAGAACCGCAACCCAGGGCTGTGTGACTGACCACATTGCTAACTTCCTGTACCTTCCCGTGGCATCACCTTTTTTTCTGCAGGGAAAGTTACATACTGATTGCACGGATTTGTGAGCATAAATCACATGGAAAGAGAAGCAAAACCCAGGCGGCTGCCGCAGTACCAACCAAAAATGTAAATGCAGGCAAAGAAACTCGGTCAAGACTGATGCCAAGCCCACTTGCGAGCCTCTTTTGTCAGAGTTTAGCCACTGCTTCCTAGGAACATTGATGTCAATCCTCGAGTCTCTGGGGCCATAGGTGACCTTTGTTAAAATGAGCCACCTGAACCACCCCTCCGCCCCCTGCATCCCCAACTTGTCAACTGCCTTCTCACTTCTGCACAGAGCTTCCACCTGCTGTGTCTACTACGCTGAAACAGCTCGGCATGGATCTCCATCCTTCAGGAGGGGTCCCACGACCTGGGCCTGGCGTGCCAGGCAGGTCACATGACCTGAGCCTGCCCACCAGCCTTCCTTCCCTCCACCTTTGGTGGCTCCTCTCACACCCAGCCATTTACACCCCAAGGCGCTCTGCGCCTCTGCCTGGCCTCTCCTTCCGGCCATCGCCGCCTGGAGAATGCCTGTGGACCTGGCAAAACCACTCCTCAGTCACCTCCCTCAAGGTCGGCTCTCTGCAGAGTTCTGAGAACAGTCACTCGCCCTTCTCAGTCTCCTCTACTGTGTACACACTATTTGCTACTGTCACTACGAAACGCGACTGCTTCTAGGCCCGCCTCCTGACTGAGCTGCCTCTACAGAGTTCCAGAGTCACCTTAAGCTCGAAACCCCAGAGCTGTGGTTGGAGTCTGGTGCCAGGGGCACTGCACACACAGTGGCCAGGATGCTCCCCTTCAACCTACCTCAGTCACTTCCCTTTACCCACATACACTTCCTCCAAAGCCCCTCAGCCCAGAAATTAAAATAAAAAGCTGGTATTTCAACAAAGCAGCCTCACTAAAAGCATTCCCGAGTTCACTACTGACAAACATCCATTCTATCAATATTTAAACCGCAGGCCGGAGGCCACTGGTAGAGAAGGGCTGACCTGCAGATGCAGTCTCCCGGTCAGAGTCAATGTTCACACACACAGCCACAGAGCTAACAAGGGGGCTTCACAGCAGGTCTGTGGTTAACTGGACGCCAACCCTGACGGTGGCAGTAGCCTGAAGCTTACCCGTCATCATGGGCCTTGCCCTCTGACAGCCTCATCTCCTGACCAGGCTTCTAATTTTGGTGACTTTCGATTGCTCAACATAGAATTCACTGCCTTTACACCTCCACCAGTTCCTCTCTCTAGCAAGCAACTCACTTAGGGAAGCTGACACATGACATCAGGCTCTATATGCAGTGTCAGTGAGGCTGTGTGTGTCTGCCTCATCCTCTCGGGAATCATAAAGAAATGGATCATGAAATGAACAAATGCATTTCTTCATCCCTGGACAGTGAATGATGTTGGCCCATCTCCTTACAGGTATCAGACATAACATGACAGGACAGGAGGACACATGGACACACATGCACACACACATGCGTATACCATCCTACTACCCCCATGTCAAGTATGTGAAACATCCGCATGACAGATGATTCTTTTCATCAATAATAAACCGTCTAACATCTATGAGGCTTTAAAGTTTACTGTTAGTATGTAGACCTGAGATATTTATATAGCTGACACTCTGTACTGTCAATAAACCGGAAAAAAAAATCAGTCCTTAAAATATTCGGAATCTAGCCAGAAGGCCACAAGAAGCCACTGTTGGGACTGTCTCGGTCATTGGCACAATCCATACCCAGTTCTCAAACCCACCCAGCAGCTCTGGGCCAAGGGAGGGGCCTCCAGGCTGCAGAGAACGTCTTGCCTGTGAGGACATTTGGATGAAACAAGTCAAAGATTTGTAATTTTCACTTAACATTTATTTCACAAGTTTCTCAAGTGCTAAGCAACTGAGAAGTAATCAATGTACTCTTTAATCGGTAAACATTAAACAAGTCAGCTCAAAACACCCAACTATTACAAATGTGTCCCTATGGAAAACATGGCAATAAAAAAAATAACAGAAACAAAATAAGTAACCTTTTGAAGGCTAGGCAGAAAGGTGTTTAGTGATCCAAATTCAGACAAGAAACAGTCCTTTCAGTGGATGAACAAATAGTTTCCTCTGCAAGTGACACATTCTGGGATATCTGCACTGCCAAACATAACTCGTAATGACAACCACCTAGGAAACAAACCTAATGGAAAAAAACCCAAGCTGGCAACCAGAAGCCTCGGTTCTGATCCCAGGGCAGTCCTCTGGCTGTGTGATCCCACTAAGGTGGGGGCCTGCCTGGTACCCCTTTCTTCGACACAAAAAAGAATATCCCTCACCACCTATACCACTCAAAAGTTTTAAGGACAAAAAAATGAGAGGTGAAAATGCTTTGGAGTGTGTCCTCTATAAATACAACTCATCATTATTATTAGCTCAAAGATGACCGGGAAAATAGGATTACAGAATATTAGAGATGAGATAGATGATCCAGGAGTGTTTTATCTGGGTCCAGGCCTCTGAAGCTGTCCACTTGTGTGCTTGCTGGGCTGGAGCCCATACTCACCAGATTCTCAAGGGTTAAGAACCTATAAGTCTCTCATTTTACAAATATGAAAACTGAGACCCAAGATAATGTGATCATCTTAGGCCTCAGGGTTAGTCAGGGAAGGGCTAGACAGAGTCATCATCCATTCACCTCCCACTCTACCATCCCACATTTCTAGGGAGGAAAAAAAGTCACATAAACCTCACATAGTCATACAGTATGTTACACAAGCCACCGTATACGTGGTTTCTAACATTACAGCAAAGTTTCTACCCTTATTTTTCCTTCTTAAGGCTTCTTGCTAAGGACTGTGATAGATGAGGCTGCATTTTATTCATTTCTATATTCTCATTCTGTCTAGTTCAGTGCCAGGTGCCAATAATTTAATATCGAAATTTTTTCTAAATTACATTTACACACTGTTATATGTCAAATATATTTCAATTTTTAAAAATAAAGATTTTATTCTAGGAAACAGAAAAAACATGGGACTGTTTTATCAAGCAAACAGATAAGTGTGCAAACATGAGAATACACAAATCAATACATAATTAAAGAAAGAAGTTTTTGTTGTTTTATGTTTTTAATCAAAATACCAAGCTTGTGCTTTCAGATGGCAGTTTTCCCTCAAATAGTTACCTTTGGAACTACATATGCATCAAGAATGTTGCATTGCACAGAATACTTTCTGAATTCTTTTAAGACTGTCTCCAGGAAGCAGACAGAGCATAATCATCTGAATGCTAAGGAATTCCTTTAGTACAGATACTAAATCCTGAAGGAATTCCTATGCAGCCATCCCAGGGACCACCACTGGGACCAATCAGGAGTCTAATTTCAAGCACTGACAATGCTTCCAGGTAAAGGAAAGATCACTGCAAGGACCAGAAAGAAAGGTAGCTACCTGTGGAATGCAAACTGATGTCATAACTAAGGCGTTGCGGCCTTCAAGTATGCAGCTGCAGTTCCAAGCAATCTAATTGGAAAGAAACTGAGCCAGCACTATCACTCGAGTGAAGGTGGTCATTACTCCTATAATCTGCAGGGTGGCCTCCACAAAGCCACCATGACAATGTGATGGCAGATAAGAAGGCAGGCCCAAGTCAGCTGAAAGGTTCAAGTGAGGGTGGCCAGAGAGCATTTGGTAAATACGAGCAGGATCTCTAAACACAAAGGTGTCATTATTATTACTAAGGAATCTATTCAATCTTTTTGATATTCCATAACACCCTGCAACAACAGATGACCTGAAGGAATCAGGAAGCCTGGATAGCATGTTCTAAACTTAGCCTGTATGGACTTCGAAGTGAATAGACAAGAAACAAAAAAATTAAGGACAAACACCCCTCAGCACCCACCCCCAAAATGGCCAAAATTCTGGACTGGGAAAAGCCAATTCATTTCCCAGAAGCACGCTGTGTTCAAAACCCAGAAACCGTTTTTACATATGCATACTTTTATTTTACTTCAACATCACAACCTTATACACTTGAGACTAAAAGTAATAAAGTTCTATTTCCCAAACAGCATGAGCTAAGAATGCCATTTCCATTCAAATGAGTTTTTATTCTTCTCCAAAAAAAGTGAATGATCAGACCTAATCACTCCTCTACTCCTCTGTGTTCCATTACTTTCTCCAGGAATAAATATCATCAGCCTAATGGCCAGTTTCTTTGAAGCTTCAAGACAACTGGTAAAAGAGAAACACGCCACAGAAAAGTTTCTGACGGAGTGGCCTCTATCTCCACTAGCATAACCACCAAGGAGGTTGCCAGACTCTGGAATTAAGTGTAAATGCACAGAGATCAGAGTTTCCCAAGTGAATCCCGAGAAACCCAAGTTGCACTGGCTCCCATTCCATGCCTCTGTAAGGAGGCTGCAGGCAGGCTTGTGAATGGAGTGGAGAAGAAGGTTCGGGGCAAGACCGGCAGGGCTGGCATTCAACAAGCACCCACCTAGTTAGCCGTTCCCTTGCCCTGGGCTCCTCCAACCCCACAAGGAGGGTGAAAACAGAACTCCCGGCACATTGGGATCTGCAGAGGGAGGAACCGCAAAGCAAAGGAAGGAAGGAAGGTGTGAGCTCACTGTCTGCAGCTCACGTTCAAACTCTTTGAACTTGTCTCTTGGTTTTCCCCCGGACGGCCCGGGAGTGTTTGGTAAACAGGGTAATGAGTAGCCCTGGAGACTCTGAGAGGACAGTCCGGGTGAAGGAGAGGAAGAAGGCCCGGGAATGGCACCCACTTGCAAGAAAGACCACCTTCCCCTGCGTCACCCAGCCCGAGAGCGGCAGCCTCAGAGGCTGCAGCTGCGTGGGTCTGCAGACCACAGCACAGCTCGGGCCCCTGCCCCACTCCTTCCGAGAAGGAAACCGGCGGAGCCGAAACGCAGGGACCCACCGGATTCAGCCGCAGAAATCTCTCCCCCGCCGCACGCCTGGACCTCTCGGGGGAGCCGCTCACAGGGCAGACGGGCCAACACCCGCGGCCTGTCCCGCCTGCCCCCGGGGCCCAGGCCCTGCACCCAAGACCGGTCTTCGCCCCCGCCCCCCAGGGAGCGCCAGGGGAGGGTGGGGAGGAAGGAAACGGACGACGGTCACCGAAGCGCCCCGAAGAAGCGCCTCCGCGCTGCTGTCCAGCGCGCCCCCCTCCGCCCCGGGCCCCCTCCGCCCCGGGCCCTGCGCTCCAGGCGGCGCCTCGCAGCCCCACGCGTCCCGGCCGCGCCCGCCGCCCCGCGCTCCCCCCACCCCCGAGGGTGCCCCTGCACCCCGGGGCGCCCCCCCGGGCCGTGGCCCGCGCCCCTCGCCGGGTCTCTGCCCCGAGGGGGCGCGCCGCCCCGTCCGCGGCGGCAGGAAGCGCGCGCGGCCGCGCGGCCCCGGACGCTGCCCTCGGGGCGCTGACAGGGCGCGGGTCCCGCCGCCCCGCGCGCCCGCTCGCGGCGCCCCAACCGCCGCCGCCGGCCCTCACCTCGGCCGCCGCTCCCCGCTGCCCCGCTCCGGCCGCGGCGGCGTCTCTCCGGCCCCGGCTGCGGCTCCCGCTGCGGCTCCCGCTCCCGGCGGCGTCCCCGGCCTCAGCCCGCCCTGCCCCGCCGCCGCCGCCGCTCCCGCCGCCCGCGCCCAGCGCTCCGCCCCCGCCGCGCCCGCTGTGCTCGTCCCATTGGCTGCTTGGCGGCCGGCCCCGCCCCGCAGCTCCCTCGGTGCCTCTGATTGGTCCAAGGGACCGCGGGGCGGCCCGCCCCCCGGCGCACAAAAAAGGGATCTCCGTTGGGCGCCATTGGCGGCTTCCCTTGTCAATCAAAGGGGGCGTGTCACTTAAGCTGCTGAGAGGCCGGCGGTGATTCGGAGTCTGCGGGCTGGCGGCGAGGGTTTGCGGCGTCGCGAGCACCCCGGGGTGGGGGCCCCGGCCGGGCCGGGCAGGGCCGCGCCGCGCCGCCCCTGACCGGGAGCTCGGGGAAGTCTTTCTAAAAGTGTCCCCTCCCCGAGGGCACTCCGAGAAGCCGGCGCCATCTGGGCTTCGTCAAACGCACCCCACGAGCGTGTTTTCCACTGAGCAGGCTCGGTTTAAGGAGGGGCAGAGAAGTGGGGGGGGGACACAGCACCCAAGGGAGGGCTTTGGATACGGATGCCAGCTAGCTTGCTGGAGGGGTGGGCCGGAATAAAGAGTAAATGGCAGAGCCAGGATTAGAATCCCGGGTCAGCCTGACCCCCAGGCCTGTTCCACACCATCGCCCGGAAAATAATCATGAGGACGGTGTAACAAAACATAGGAAAATGCTTAAACAAAAGTGCTAAAATAAAACAGCTGGACACAAAGTGGTGGGGACTCTGAAACTGAGACTCCTGTGCCTATGAGTCGGGGCTGGAAGAGAGTCCCCAAGACAGAGTGCTTTTCCCTTCCGAAACCGAACTGTTGCGTTGTGCTCATGGGGATAACTGAGAAAGAAAGAAAAGGCAGCATCATGCTGTGCCAGGACAAGCCACTGCCACGAAGTCCCTGCTAGTCTCCAGGACTCGGCCCACAGGGACCACTCTGCCACCTAAAAACACCTGTGGACCATGAGCGCTGAACCCAGTCATCAGCTGAGCTGAGGGACTGGCCCCCCTAAGATCTGGGTGAGTCCCACCCACACCACAATTCCAGAGTCCTTCCCAAGGGTTCTGAACAGTGTCACTTCTGCCTTTGCCTTCCTGCTCTTCCCCACATGCCCACTGGTCCTCAGCATTATTGCCATGTCCACACACCTCACACCAATCCCCAGTCACACCAACTGCCAAGCTAGCAGTTGGTAGCTAGTCCAAGAGGTCACTACCTTGCCATGTGACCCATGCAGTGCTCCCTTCTTTTCCCTTCTTTCTTGGGACAAAACCCAAATTCCTCTCATTTTCTTACACACAGCAATTTGACACTGCTGCGGAGCGCTTTGGGTCTCATCTTCTGTCCCAGCAGCTGACCAGGGCATTTTTCCAAAAAGAGCTCCCTTTTGCCAGCTGAGAACCAATTTTGATCCCTACAAACAATTCACAACGTTGCATCCAACCTCCTCCTTCAATCATATTCAAACTAGCCTGGAGCCCAATCCTGTCTCCTCCCCTTCCCCACTGAGAGGCATTGGGAAAATCACTGAAGCCCTGCACCAATGTGTCCCTGTGCACCACAGAGATGGTGACAGAGCCCTCCTCACAGAACTGAGGCAAGAAGTAAATGGGGCAAAACAAGTAAAACTGTGGAGAGTGACTTGGCGCTCAGGTGAGTGCTCAGTATCTGAGCAGTTAACATGTGGTCACACTTTGTCAACTGCCATTTCGCTCCCTCTTTCCCATAAAATGTGCCCATTATCTGGGTGTGGAACCAGCGCTGAGCAGGTAGTCCTTTATTAGCCATTTCCTACTAAGCAGCCAGGAAAAACAGCCCAAGCTAAAAAATACTTTCTCAGTGAACAGAACATCCTCAGAAAATAAAAACATCCACATATACTTGTATTGCTAGTAAAATAGTCTTATACGGTGATATACATGCTTCTTTCAATTAAAAAATTAAAGTCTGTTTCAGACATTCACAGGATAATTAATTCCAATGTGCAGGGTGGGGGTTGGGAGGTGGCAGGGAGGTCAGGGACAGAAGGACCTGGGTCCTGCTTGTGCTCCTGCATGGACAAAGTCCAGAAGAGCCAGAGGAAAGGCCTCCCCCTGAGGGACAGCAGTGATCCCAGTGGAGGAGAAACCCTCTGGTAGGAGGGCAACGACATTGAAAGTAGTGATATCTAAGTGAGCCAAGGTGGATGGAAATTATGAGAGCAAAGGCCCAGTGACAAGTTATCCTGCTGTCCAAGGAGAGAGAAGGGTTCCGCTTGGCAGGGGCATGGCAGGCACGAGAAGTAAGGCGGAAAACGGTGGGGATGGCAGCTGAGCAGCGAGTAGCTGTGCGATGCTGGCGAGTTGCTTCCCCACCCCAGGTCTCACATTCTCTCACCTGTGAAATGGGCTAACCACAGAATCTAGTGCTCAGGGAAAGTTGGAGGATTCTTGAGATCGCACCTTAGGAAATACTTGGCCCAGTGGTTGGCTGAGTGCGTCCAAGGATCTGCAAGCATTTTACAAAAGTGCTCTTAAAAAAAAGCTCCAAGAACGTGCTGTGCACCACAAATATTTTGGAGACACCAAAGTATTAACTGTTGATCCCAGAGGAGTGCATTTCTGCATATACCTCAGAATGAGGCTCTCCCCTGCCAAGTTGCATAAAGATCCGAATTCCTCCTAAATGTGCCATTGATTAGGAGGCAATTATCCCAGGCTTTCGTGCTTTGTTCTGTTTTGTTCCCTCCTGGCCTGCGCACATCTACTCATGTTATATTGCACCAGTAAAAACACGGCTGGACTCACAGGTACCACGCTGTGCCATGTCCCCCTCAAAGCCACTGGGCAAGACTTGTGGTCCCGGAGCCTCCTCCCACGCGGGATATGGTCATATCATCTGGATGGGATCACCCCCATTTTCTACAAGTTCCTCAATTGGTTCTTATGTCTCATACATTCTGAAAGCTCTGCTCTGGAGGGATACTTCTAACTTATATTAAGTGGAAAAGCTCATTTGGGGGGCTCAGGGTTACAGTGTTGCCATTGGTGCCAAAGTAAAATAAGTGTCAACAATGAAATTGATACATTAAAGTGACAAAGTTTGAATGAAGATCTAAAGAAGCCCAGACTTTATGAGATACATTGTAAAGCATTTTCTGCCACATGGTGAAGATAGAAGCTCCCTCGGGAATTCCTTTCTTGAGTTCCCCGAATTCAGGGGAATGGGGAGGTCCTGGGATACAGATAGTGATTCCATTCTGAAAACAAAATATCATCTTACCCTTCTTTATGGGCTCCTCAGATCAGATAAATTGAAAGTCATCTTATGATTGTACGAGATTTTTTTGTTTTTCAATGTTATCACATGCTACTATTCCCATGAATCCATATTTCCTTGATACAAATAAAATTAGCTATTGAAGCTAATTTTTTTTTAATTGCAACAGCCTCAAAATGTGAATTCACCGAAAAAGTCACTTTGCTTTTTATTGGTTCACTCTATGACAAGTAAATGTTAATAAACTTGAACTTATAAAGGAAGTTGTACACCGATACTTATATTATAAAATAAAAGTATACCAATAAAATGCTGCCACTAATTACGTGTCAGATGTCACGGAAAGTATTACACAGTTAAAAACAACGGTTTAGAAACCATGACTGAAGACAGTGGAGAGCCATCAAAGGTTGCTCTTAGATCCCAGACCAGCTGTCACCAAAGGTCCCGCTGACTAGGAGAGATCTCCGTCCCCGTGTGTCTGTGCTTGACTTGTTGGATCACCACCATCTGTGAAATGCTGGACAGGAGCTCTGCCTCAGAGGCATCCATACCTTGCCTGGGGCCACGGGGACCCTCGGGATGGGTGGTCTTGGGCCCTCCCTGCTCTCAGGGCCCAGAATTATGTGTGGCTCAATGTCACCATCACGGCTGCATTGTAAGTAGCAGTGGAGAGATCAGGCTTCCACAAACACCCCTACTCTCTGTTAAATATTGAATTGAGTTCCAGTCACTTCCTGGTATTGAAAGAAAGGCCACAGGCCAGTTTTATCTTGTGCTAAAAAGGTTTTTTGTTTTTTTTTTTTGGCCCAGAAATTAGGAAAGCCTAGGACTCAGTCAAAGGCTCAGAGGTTCCCTGTACTTTTTTTGCTGTTTCGGGCTTTGTTTTAATAGACTTTATCTCTTAGAGCAACTTTAGGTTGTGGCTTCGGGGTTTGCAAGTCACCCCACATCTTGGCTTGGCCTCGATGTCCTTGTCCGGACAGGGGAATGATGGCCTACCCCTACCTGACAGGGAGTCGCTGGGGAATTAAATGCAGTAAAGGATGAAAGCACTTTGCACAGTGCCTGGGCACACAGTGGGTGCTCACGCCACCAATGTCAGTGCTGGCTCATGCTGTCGTGCACGTTTTCACCAGAGACACCTCCTGTTCTGTAAAGGAGAGAGTGAGTAGGTGACATGCCTGGCAGTGGACATGCTAGCTCCCACTCCTGCTCCCTCTGCCACACTCCCTGCCCCGACAGGGTCAGAGCCAAAGGGCGCTCCTCTCCAGAGGATGAGTTTCAGGGGAGGTGGACTTCCAGGTCAGGTTAGTCCCCACTCACTGGTGTTATCACCCACGGAGGAATGCAGGCACCATTTCTCCATTTCACAGGCCGCCACGCCCTCCTGCCTGCATTCCCACTCCCACAGCCCTCCACTCCTCCAGGCCCCATTCCCGCCCCACCTCGTCTCCCTGCCCCCCCTTTCCTCCAACCAGGTCTGAGACCCATCAGAACTCACTCTCCAATCCAAACAGCTCCACTGGGGGCAGAGAGTGGGGGAAGCCAGCTCCGTGTGAAGTTCAAGCAGCCCCTCTGCCCAGTGGATTGCCCATGGTCATCCACTTTCTCTTTTCTCTGGGTCTGTCCAGCAGATGAGAGATCCAAGCCAGAGGCTGCCAGAGTGAGTTCCGGATGATTTTGAATCATCTGAACCAGATGCACAGGAGTGCATGTGATGGAGGAATATTCCCTTTTTTTCAGATGCTTGAATGATGAATAGTAGATCAGAATGAGTGGTCAACGTAACAGGCATGGGGTGATACCTGGACATTGAAGTGCAGCATTGGGCAAAGAGTGAGATGAGTGGGAGGGACTAGGAGGAGGAGGCTGTGTGGGGCACTTGTGACCACAGGGCATCAGAGCCAGAAGGCCCCAAGGATGAGCAGGCGAGTCCTACCTTCTTTCTAAGGTGAGGAAGCAGAGACCCAGGGAAGTCAGGGGAGTTGCTCAAAGTTTCCCAGCCACCAGGGCCAGAGAGCTCTCTCAAACGTGGGCCTCCTGGCTCCTTCCCTAGCATCCTTCCCCTACACCTACTCTATCTCTGCCCCTAACACAACAAATGCATGACGTCAGGTACCAAACTAGGCGTGAATGAAAAATACTCATTTCCCACCTTCAAGCACTCTTCTGAGCAGGGGACCAGAGAAGGCAGGCTATGGGGGCCCAAACAGTGCGCTGAGAAAAGCAGACTTTGAGCAGGTCATTGAAGATAAGCAGGACTTGGAAGGTCACTTCTGAGGGGCAGGTAATGGGAGCCATGGGTGAAGGGCTGTAGTAGGCCTGAGGCGGAGCACAGACAGATTCCTGAAGGCCTTGAGCAAACAACTCTCCTTACAGTTTAAAAACAAGTCCAGGGGCAGCTGGCGATGAATCCAGCTCCTGGCCAAGTTCATGTTCTGAGTAGCCATCCTCTAGGCACCTGGGTCCTGGCAGCTCCTAGATGGCCTAGGGTTCTGGAGAGCAGGGCTAAGGCCCTCTCTCACTGTCCCTCCTGTAGGCTCTGAACCCACCCTTCCTGTTGTGACAACTCTCTATTCTCTGTGCAACTGGTTCCAGCCTGTGGCTCTGGTTTCAGATTGCAGCACGTGCATTCATTGAGGCTGATGGGAGTATCATGTGGGCCCGGCAGAGTCCACAGCCAGCCTGCCCGTCAAGCCTGGCCTGAGTTAATTACAGGTCACAGCAGTCTTGCTGTGTGCCCTGACAGCAGGCACTCAGAGCCAAGCCCTCCCTGGGACCAGGCCTGGGAGCCAGCCACCACTTGCTCATTCATATGGTTGCTCGGTCAGCCTTCACTGAGCACCTACTGGGACAGATCACGTGTCCGGCTTCTCCCAGCCCCCAGTCATCATAATGGCTATGGGTAAGAGATGAGGCAAACCTTGCTCAAGGGGATGAGGGGAAATGCCAGGGTCTGAACCAGCCATGTATGCCCTGGCCCTTGTTAGTGCAAGAGCTCCCAGCCCACGTTAGACCTGACCCCACGGCCACCCAACCCACAATTCGGGAACTATCTGCTGACCACTTCCTCGATGTCTAAGCTCTTTGGCCACCTCATCACAGCACGCTGCCTGATGGGAAACTCAGCGAACGCCTCTTGAAATCTTCCTGCGACTCAGGCCTCTGGAAAAAAAGACAGGGATGGCAGAGATGGAACACACACAGCCTCCAGAGTAACAACACCTTCAGAGATGTAAAGAGTGGTGGATTTTTTCTAGAATAGTTTTAGGTTTTCAGAAAAGCTGATCAGAAAGCACAGAGATATTATAAGTCATCTGTAATCAAAACATAAAAATTGTTTTTTAAAATGCACAGTTTATTTATTATGAACTGAAGCCCACAGTTCGCCTGAGGCTCCATTCCCTGTTATACACTCTAAGGATTCTGACCGACGCGTAATGTCACATACGCACCGTTACGGTATCCCCCGGAATAGTTTCATTGCCCTAAAAATCCTCTGTGCTCCACCTGTTCTTCCTCCTCCCCACCCTCAGCCCTCGGCAATCACTGATGTGTTTACTGTCTCCATGGTTTTGCCTTTTCCAGAACATCAGAGTTGGAATCGCATAGTACACGGCCTTTTCAGATTGGCTTCTTTCCCTTAGTAACGTGCATTTGAGGTTCCACCGTGTTTTCTGTGGTTTGATGGCTCATTTCTTTTTATCTCGGATAATATTCCGTTGCCTGGATGTACCACAGTTTATTTATCTATTCAGCCATCAAAGGACATCTTGGTGGCTTCTGAGTCTTGCCAGTCATCAATAAAGCTGCTATGAGCATCTGGTGCATAAGTTCTTGTGTGGACATAGCTTCTCAGATCATTTGGGTTAATACCAAGAAGTGATAGTCCCTTCTCAATGAGCAGCCGTTTCACATTTTCAGCTCCTCATGTCAGGACTGTGAGAACAGCAAACGCACCTATGAGAAATTTGGGGGAATATGTGTGGAGCTATATGAAAGTGTTTGAGGCCACCAGACCGAATTCAAGCTGGGGGAAAGGAGGATGATTTAGGGGGAGGAGGGACAAAGGTAAGTCTAGGACACCAACTGACCTGCCGGGGACTGTCATCAAGACCTGAAATGTCAAGGGCAGGCAGAAGAAAGTGGCAGGGGCTGTGTCAGAAGATGATTTGAAGCCTCAAGGACATGGTGTTTCAACTGGGTGGGCCTCGGGAACAGGAAGGATATCAGCAGGGGGTGGGGGAGGGGAAGAGGTTATGCCAAGTTGAAGGAACAGCATAAGCTGTGGTCCAGAGGGAGGGCTGCAAGGTGGGGATGAGGGCACGGATGACTGGGAAGGGGGATGCTGGGAGGTTCCACACACTCGCAAATGAGAAAGCCACTCCAAGCCAAGTGACAGGTGGGCTGGGTGCATGTAGGGGGGTCATGCTCCAGATGCTTCCAGCTGAACGGATTCCTGGGCCACTGGGGGTTAAAATTTCCCATTTGTCTGTTTCCTTTCTCTGGGCCTTTCTATTTGGACTAACTTGCCTTGAGGCATGACACAGAGCACCCTCCCCATTCAAAGTGAGTGCCATGTCCTCATGACACCCCCCACACACCAGTTTTTATGGCTATGACTCAGCCTTCACCCAGCCCAGGGCTCTGCCAGCCCCAAGCTCTCACCCTCCCTTGGCACTTGCCAATGTTCTGGCCCCACCAGCTGGTCTGCCCTTCTCTGTGAGCCAGCAGGCAGGACCTGGGGACGGCCTGCACAGGGGACAGTGGGAGTGGAGGAGGTGGGACCTGCCAACGAAGATATGTGATCATCACTGCTGAGGGTAGCAGGAGAGCAACCAGGGCTGGTGGGGCCCCAAGTGTGCAAGATCAGCCACTGCTGCTGCTTACCTGGCTGGTGGGGATGACCGTCCCCCCAGTGTCACGATGCACAGTCAGGAGACAAGGAAACGCACTCAGAGAGGTGAAGGCCCCAACTGGAAATCACACGGCCAGTGAGTGGGCAGGGTTTCTCCCATGGACTAGGATTCTGGAGCTGGGCCCTAAGTCAGAGGTTTATTGAGCACAAACTGTACACTGGATGCTGCTCTGGGTGCTGGGGACACCCCGGTGAACAAGCTGAGTCCCTGCCCTCAGGGGGCAGACCTCCTGTGGGGGAGAGGGATACTCAAGGAATCAGCGAGTGAACAGAAAATTCTCTCAGGAGCTGGAACCAGCCTACCCCTGCGGTGGCCCTCACTCAGGCCACTCACTGCTCTTTCCTGCCCTTTCTCCAGAAGCACCAGACGACAATTCTAGTCACCCCCAAACACTGGGGCAGTGCAGCACACGCCTTCAATTCCTAGAAGCTCACAGGTGGAAAGCCACTTGCGAGCCACCTAGCCACCCTTTTTCCTGATGTGTCCTCTCCGCCACACCCCTGGGAGCAACACTCTGCCTGTGACAGGAGGCTCACTGCCTCACAGTATGCGCCATTCGGCACCTAGAGAACATTAACTGAAAGGCCCTCCTTAAACCGAACCGACCCGGGCCTCCTCACTTTTTCTGTCACTGTCCCTGGTTCTGGCCTCTGAAACAACCCGTTTACCTGTTATTGCTCTGCAGCCTTCAAATACATGGTCCCTCCTAAATCTTCTCTCCTTGAGACTAAATTTCTTCAGATTTTTCCCCCCTTCCTCACACACCATCTGGTCTTGCTGTGGCTTGTCAGTGCCCCCTAATGTCTCCCACGCTAACACTGTCCAGTAATGCTTCACCAAGTGACCATTGAAGGACCCTGGGGGAGCAAGACAAGATGTCATTCTGACCTTGAATTCTTCCTAATTTCAGCTTGGGGATAAATGGCAAAGACCTGGGCAGGCAGCAGGAGTCAAGGACCATACAAATAAATAGACACCTTCAGTTCCTTCAGTCATTCGATTGTCGTTCATCTAGTGCCTGCTACATGCCGAACTAGTGCCAGGCAGATGCTGTGGTGACCCTTGTGGAGCTAATGACTTTGTGGGGGAGAAAGTAAAAAAAAATAAAGCAAGTAAATGCCTGACTAAAACCATTTCAGATAGTGAGCAATGCTTTGAAAAAAAGAAGAAGGTGATAAGAGACCAGGCCCCACCAAGAATGAGGGAAAGAGAATTCCAGGTAAAGAAGCCCCAAGTGCAAAGTGCAAAGGCCCTGGGCAGGGAGGGGCACAGCATACTCCAAGCCCACTGTGGCTCCAGCAAAACGAGCCAAGGAAGAGAGAGAGTGTGGTGGGAGACGAGGCTGGCGAGGGGCCAGGAGCTTCGGCTTTTTCTGAGCTTCGGGGTAAGTTCCTCTGGAGGGGGTCCCGTCTCAGATACGATCTGACGTGTGCTTTCAAGCTGAAGAGGAAAGAGAGACCAGCTGTCGGGAGGGGCTTCATGGGAAAGTGAGTGAAACCTTCCACCATAGAATTAGAGCAAAGTCACCATCTCCCATGAGCGGCGGAAAATTTACCGCTTCGACACGGTGTCTCCAAGAAAACACGGGAATAAGCACATGAGAAGATACTCAACGCGCCTAGTCATCAGGGAGACGCAGATGACAGCCACAACGAGATGCCACTTCACATCCACAAGGATGGGCACAATTAAAGAGACAGACCAAGTGTGGGCAAGGGCGTCGAGAAATCCCCACGGCTGATGGGAATGGAAAATGGAGCAGGTGCTTTGGAAAATAGTTTCGCAGTTTCCAAAAAAGTGAAACATATATTTCCTTAAAACCTGGCAATTCCACGCCGGGATACTTTTTCAAGGGAAATGAAAACATTGACCCACGCAAAGACGTGCACACAAATGCCCATAGCAGCATCACTCACAACGGCTGGCAAGGAAAATCAAGTCAAATTTCACCAGCCGGCAATGGGAAAACGAAGTGCAGTGTGCTCTACCCACACGCGAGAATACCGCTTGGTAATAAAAAGGAATAAAATGCTGATACAGGCTGCAACGTGCCTGGACCTCGAAAAGATGACCTAAGTTAAAGAAGCTGATGCAAAAAGCCCACACGTTACAGGATTCCAGTTACATAAAATGTCCGTAAAAGACGAGTCTGCAGAAACAGAAAGTAGATGGTGGCGGCCAGGGGCTGCTGATGGGAATGCAACGGCCAATGTGCACGAGGGAACGCCGTGGGGTGACAGAAATGTCCTACAAGTAGATTGCAGCGATGGCTGCACACCCCTGTAATTGTGCTAAAAAAAAAATCATCGGATTGCACACTTGGATTGTACCCCCGAGGGAATCGTGTTGCTTCGGTAATCTGAGCAGCAGCAGAGACACAACTCTGAGGCCCGCCTCCCTCGCAAGCTGTCCCCCTCCACCCACCCAGCCACGCTCAGCTCCCTCCAGGCACTTCCTCGTGGCCTCTACCAGGGGCCACTTCAGGTCCTGCCCTTCAGGTGACAGCGTTTCTCACCGTCCTTTCGCTTTCCTCTCCCCTCTGGACTGAACTCTGAGAAGTGAGGACTTGCTTACCTTATTTATTGGCTCACAGGGCTGGTCACATAGCCCCTTCAGTACTAGGTGATCTAATGAAACAGCAGGGAATTCTGCCGCCTGGAAAGGCCTCTGCACACGTGGGTGTGAAGAAGAGTTTGCCATCAAGTCAGCTTTTCTATAGAATTATTTTCAGTCTTACTCGGGAAGTTCTGATTTTGTTTTAACGTGTACGAGTGTCAGGCACTGAGGCCTGCCAGTGACTTTCTCGCTACTTGGTCATTCCATGGAAGTGGTATGACTTCATGACCCTGTAGTAACGGGACCTCATTGGACAGACAGTTCCTGGAAAGTACTGTAGTTGAGGCAACTTTGCCAAATTTAATTTTACTTTCAAGACTCAAACCCCTTTCGCAATACACCCCCTGCTGGGCAACTGAATTGCTCCTGGCTCTGCAGTTCTCCCCTCCCGGGTGTGGGAAGCCACCTCCACCCCACCCCACCCCCGCCACCCTGCCTATCCTCAGTGTCCCCCTCAGCTCACAGCCTCAACTCTTCTTCACTGCTGTGCTTCCCGCCAGCCTCTCCCAGCCTTGATCATCCGCTGACCAGCCCCCAGAGCCACACCTCTAACACCCGTCTCGTCGCTCTGCTCCTCAAAAACATTCAATGGCTCCCTAGTGCCTATGGACTTCGTGCAAATTCTTGTAGCCTAGTATCTAAGATCCTTCGTAACCCGGCCTTGAACCGTCTTTCTGAAATGGCCCTCCACTGTTCCCCTGCCTTCCTTGAAGTTTCCTCTCATTATTATTATTGTTATTATTATTATTATTATTTTAATTATTATTTACTCCTACAGCATCTGGTCTTCCTAGGTGGTCTCCCACCCAAGTACTAACCAGGCCTGACCCTGCTTAGCTTCCAAGATCAGACATTGGGCTTGTTCAGGGTGGCCTGGCCTTAGACCATGGACTGTGGCTCCACATGGGTGTGCACCCAGGACCTTCTACATGTGAAGCAGACGCACTGACCACAACACTGTGGAACCACGTCCTCCCCTCATTCGTTAAGACACCACTCGAAGAAGCCGCCCCAGGTCACCCGGCTGGCCCGGGTCGTGACTGCTGGAGCAGGCATTGCCTGGGCCACTTCTCCAGCGCTGACCGAGCCTCTGCTGTCTCCTGGCTGCAAACGCCTTGTCCTTACAAGAAACAGTTTATTACCTCTTTGAGGGCAGGCATCCAGGTCTTAAAACGAAAGTTACAGCGAAAATGATAACTCTGGTTTGACACTTTTGCAATCATCTTCCCTTTCCCATAATGCCTATCCGAGGTGGGCAGGGCATGGGTTATAATCACCTGGCAGATGAGGAAACAGAGCTCGGAAAGGCTAAGTAACCTGCGCACAGTCACGAAGCAAGCAAGCGGCAGGGACAGGGCTTCTGACACCTGATTCTGTCCTTGTTCCATTACCCCTGCCGTCACCCATGTGCACTTCCGATTATTAACCAACTTTAAAGTCTCCCATTTCAATCCCTGGGTAAGGTCCAGCTGCCACTGAGGCCCGGCATTTCTCTGCTAGCACAGCCTCCACCCCTGCCTGTCAGATGGGAGGCTGCACCGCACTGGAAAAAGCCAGGTAAGAAGTCACAGGCCCAGGGTCCCAGTGCAGCCTCTGCCCTTCCATAGTTGTGTGACCTTGGGGAACCCCCAGCTCCACCCCCTGCAGGCCTGGGCGCCACCACATAGTTCCCAAATTAGGTGCTGGTAATGTCCTTTCTTTATTGAGTAGGCCCTGAAGGCTTGGCGGGAAATGTAACTTGTAAAAGTTAAACAGCTTTTATACCTTTGTCCCGAGCAGCGCTTAGGCCTGCCTGGTCCTTCCCCAACCTCAAAGCAAGGTGAGGCATCGTCCCTGTGCAGGGACACCCAACACCCAGGGCCAGCTTCCATCTCCGTTATTTGCTTCCCACTCACAGATCCTGCAGCACCAACTGGAGGGGAAAAAATGTGTTTACCTGTTATCCAGGGTTAAACCGGGCCCCTGCCACCTCAGGGAAGAAACCAGCCTTTGAACTTGGCCACGTCTAACTAGTGAAAGTTCCCATGCTAAATCCTTCAAGATTGTCACATTCTCAAGTTCTCCCTGCAAAGATGGCCAGGAGCCCCCCGGTGGGCTAACGGGTGGGTGGCTTGCTGCCTCAGAGAACGGCCCCGGGGAGCCACAGGCACCCGGCGAGAGGGCATCAGAGAGGACTCGCTGAGGGGTGCTGGGGCGCGCTGGCTGATGCAGGAGGCCCAAGCAGGTGGGGCTTCACTCTGGATTGGCTGCTCTCGGGGAAGGGGAGGGGGCTTCCCCCATCAGGTGTCTTCACAAACCTTGTCTGCCCGGAGGGCCACCGCCAGCGAGGCCACAGCTGCAGTGGGCGCGGCAGTGGGCGCACATGTAGCTGGGACCGAGGAGGCTTGGTCGCCTTTGTGGCTTGGACGATGCCTGCGCGTTGTCCGTGTTCACGTTCCACAGGAGAGCATTGTCAGGGCTGCTGGCTCCTCCTCGGGGACAATGTCAGAGGACAGAAGCCCACCACTCCCTCGTGGTCTCTCCGGCTAGAACAGCCCCTAGTGCCTCTGTGGATCCCTTTTAAGGTGTCTTTTCTTCACCCCTCGCCACTTGATGGCTGTCTGGGGCTACCCCAGGTTGGCAGAACCTCAGGCCTGGGGACAGAGAGTGGATGATGGGGTGACCAAAGTCCCCTCCTCTGTGTGTGTGGGGGGCACGCCTGGGACTCAGGGCCAGTCCAGTGCACTGTTCCAGCCATCGTGTCCCAAGGTAGAGCTGAGATGGCCAGGCAAAGGCCAGAGGGAAAGGCAACAAGCATTTGTTGGAGATAAAAAAACGAACAGCTATTCGGAAAGCACCGACTGAGGCCGAAACCCAAGCAGTGTTCCGACTAGGAGACAAAGGCAAGGGGTGTTTACGGGAAAGGGACGGGACAACCACGTCCATAGAAGGCAGGCACTGCCGTCGGTGCAATCAGCTATCGCAGTGACACTCATCCTGAAGAATGTTCTTAACTTTCAGTCCGGTGGCCATCGGCCCGGCAGTCACAATGTCTGCTTTCTTGTTATCTTTGCAAACAGTTCTTTGGGGCACGACGTGCTTCGGGCCCAGTCCAAAGGTTATTTCGCTGTTTTAACATTCCAAAGGTTTGAGGCAGGAGACGTGCAAGGCCGTTCCTCCGGCTCCATGACAAAGTGGCTTCGCTTATGCTGTTTTCACACTGTCCTTTGGGCAAGGGAGTCGTTCACAATCAGTATCAGCAGTTCTATTTACGCACAGCAGCACCACGTTACTAAAAGAGAAAAAAACAGAAAATGCTGGCTTTCTCTGAAGCATCTAAATTGGTAGGAGGCTTAGGTGAGAGAGTAACTAAAGGATGGGGACACTCACAGTTGGGCAGTGGGAGCCTGGGACCTGGGAAGAGAGAAGGCACAAATGTGACTCTTCAAGGGCAAGCCACCCCCCCCACCCCCCACGCTCCCCTACCCCTAGCCTTTGGGGCTTCACCCTGAGGCTGGGCAGGGCTGAGGCCTGGGGCAGTGGAGGCAAACTGAGCACAAGGTGTGTCGCCTGTCACCATTGAGCCTCCTGGTCAGATAGTCTTTCAGCTTTGGAGGCCGGAGTCTCAAACCAAGGTACCCTCAGGCTCGGTCCCTTCCGAGGAAGAGTTGGTTCCGGCCTGAGTCCCAGCTTCCCTGCGGCCTGCACCGCCTGGCTTCCTCAGCTTCCGTAGCTGGGGGCAGCCCCTCTCCAATGGGTCTTCAAGTGGCCTTGTCTGATTGTCCCTGCCCTCTCCGGTTCTGATAAGAACACTAGTCATTAGATTTCGGGCTGTTGTGTAAGCCTGACATTGTGTTTCGTTTTGTTTTTTCCTTTTTTGTAATGCAAGTGCCTGACTTAAGCTTTGATGGTGAGATATCCAGGGCAGAGAATCACCCCCTGGCTATCTTGAATAAATACATTTCCAGCCACGTGACCAGATAAAGAGCCAGGTCTCTGCACCCCACTGAGCTTCCTTTGTTTAGAGATCTCGGTTGATTTCAATAACAGACCATGACCATTGGGCAATCTGCTCTTAGGTTTTCCATTTGCTGATAAAGAGTGAGCCCACAGAACCCTAGGTCCCCACCCTCCACCCCAAGAAGAGCGGAACACCCCGCCCATGCAAGCTCCCCTACCCCCTCTGCTGTGTGACCCTGAAGGTCATCGCTGAAGGGCATCTTGCAATCACTTTAAGAATCACAAGGGCTGGTCCGGCCACAACACTGGGTTGCTGAGGCCAGGACAAAACAAAGGCCCTCTCTCTGAGGTGACCTCATCTTGAGATTCTGAACTAATTACACCTCCAGAGACCCAATTTCTAAATAAGGCGGCAATGTGAGGGGCAGGGTGGCTGTGGGGGGAGGGACATTATTCCACCCACTACGCCCACCAGGAAGTCTGAGGTCACTGATGTCCCTCAAAGGTGAGGTTTGGAGGGTGATGCTCCTGCAGAGGTAGAGCCAGCCCCAGGTTCAAAGCCCTGGCTGGCACTGGAGGCCGCTCAAAGGAAGTTGCTGCTGCCGTCCACAGGGCCACCACCTGGGCCAAGCTTCCAACATCCCAGGGTGGGGGGTCACCAGGAACAAAGCCAGCAGGCCCCACTGGCCCCTGCCACCACGGCTGTGTGTAGTGCACTGGTCGGTCCCCCCACTGGCCTGCCACACCCGGGCCAGCGGCTGCCCCGTTCCATCCCACAGCCCTGACTCCGGGATGGAGACTTTGCTCAGGGATTTGCTGTCTTGTCATGACCCACCTGAGGGGCCAGGAAGAGAACCCGGACTTCGGATGGGGCTACCGCACATCATCTTTGTATAAGAAAAGTCTAGGGAGTTAAACTTGAAAAAAAAATTGGACAAGCGGCAGGCAGGGGACGCTTGTGGCTCCCTGCAAGGGCCACCGCCGTCCCCCAGGCTGATGCCCGCTAAGGGAGCACCGTGGCCGTGGGGCTGTGAGCACGGAATGGTGCTCTGGACCATCCCATGCTATCTTTAACTTAAAAGCATATGAGATACAATATGGTTCAGGCCGGGGTAAATCAGAGAAAACATAAAAAACACCGCATCTTCCTAAGTGAGAAACAGGAAGCAAAATTGCATTCGGCTCCCGCTTCCTCACAAAGTGTCCTGAGATGCCCCGAGGGTACTCTGCTTGGACCAGCTCGCATTCAATGA
This sequence comes from Cynopterus sphinx, assembly GCA_030015415.1. Classification (NCBI taxonomy): domain Eukaryota; kingdom Metazoa; phylum Chordata; class Mammalia; order Chiroptera; family Pteropodidae; genus Cynopterus; species Cynopterus sphinx. The sequence continues at coordinate 171,275,017 of CM057380.1, forward strand.
CCCAGTGGACACTCTGTGGGTCCCTGGGCCCAGATGTGAGCTGGATGGGTCTCTGCGGCAGGCCCTCTCCTGCCTCCCTGGACCATGGGAGGCTCTTGGCCTGATGGGAGAGACCAAGGGCCCTGGCTGGCTGGGAGAGACATCAGAGCTGGAAGTGGGGCCTGGCTGGAGGGAAGAATGTGCCAGTCTCCCAGGGGATGATGCAGGTGAGCTTGGGGCAGGTGGAGACAGGGGTACAGCGGGCCTCCACGGACAGGAGGCTTTGTGGAGTGTGATGAGGAACCTGTGCGTCAGGAAGAAACGGTCACAAGTCAGAAAACCCCGCTGGCTGGAGTGGGGATCCCAAGTGCATGTGACACGGCTGTAGGCCGACTGGTGGGAGCTCCAACAGTGATCCAGGTGGCAGCTGGAGTGAGAAGCCTGTCACCGGGCTGGGGGAGGGGGACACTTAGGAAGATCCCTGCATTCCTGGTTTGAGAACCCACCAAGGAACACTGGGGGAGTAGCCCGCTTGAGAAGCAGGCAAATGATGGGTTTACTCTGGGAAAAAGCAAAAATCAAATAAAAAGACTCATCGTGGAAAGGACCAGATGGTGCAACCCTCAGACTCTGTGAACACCCCTCATCGAAAGGAAAGCAAACAACAGGCGCTGCTAAGGCCACAGAAGTGGTCATTCTGGAAGATTCCCGGGGTGGGGGCCTGCAGGGGTGATGAGCTGTCCGCAGGCCCGTCACTTTCCGAGCCTGCTTCAGACCCCACACACTTCCTACTGGCGTGTGTTCTGGAAGCGTGGAGGAAGCACCTGCCCCAGAACACAACAGCGCGAATGGAGCGTCAACGTCTGACCCAGATCTGTTTAGCAGACGCTTGCTCCCACCCAGCAACCTGGTCCCCAGCAGACCGATGACCTCGCTCCTGTCCTCACCCAGAGGTCAGCCTCCCCGCCGGGGCCCCCACCCTTCCCCGGCTCTGACGGGCAAAGATAAAACAGGTCCCGGGGCAGCACCTGGGCTGCCAGACAGAACCGGCGCGGCGGGGACAAGCAGGGTGGGGAGGCCCGGTGGCGGGGAGGGCACCCCCTCCTGGTCAGACGGCGCAGAGCTGTGACACGAGCCAGCAGGGCAGGCAGTGGCACTTGATTTTTGAGGTGAACGTGACGAACCCCCTTTTTACACACAGGTTCAACGCGCCGCCGACAGCCCTGGGACAGACTCGTCAGCGACGGAGCCCAGAGGTCCGGGCCACACCCCCGCTGCCATTACCCCAAACGTGGAGGAACGAGGGCGAGGCACGCACACGTCGGACGTGGGAGCTGCAAGGACTTCCCGCCTAAAGCGACCACAGCACACAAAGCCCCCCAAACGTAATTTATTCAGATTCGGACTAAACACCATTTCATCCCGCTCCCCTCACCTTACGGGGTAGGTACCACATTCACGCACGAGGACCTTTTCCCAAGGGGCCGCGAAACACTGATAAACAGACGTGACGCGTGTGGGCGCACGCGCACGCCCTGTAAACGTGACACGTGTTCACGCGTGGGCACAGGAGAGACCTCGGCCTGACACGTGTCCCCAGGGTAATACCGTGAGAGCAAAATCCCGGTGCGAACATCGTCACGAACATCCTCACGAAAGGTAGGCGGGCGCTTTCAACGTGAATTCTAGCCTGCGACTGGAGCATCAGTAAACAGGCATCCATAGGAACTCAGTGAGGACTCCACGACATCGTCTCAGGAGGATTCAAATGCCTCGGTCACTCTGGCCAACCGCGGTTTCCTCCCACGGGTTTCTGTAAGTCACCAGAGTCCAGGGCGGCTTCCTACAAACACACGTGGCGGGCTTGTCCCCGCTGCGGCCGGCCAACAGTGCTTCCCCCGGCTGCAGCACGCCCAGATGCTGTCAGGGCAGGGACGCTCTGGTCTCATCGGACGGAGCGACTCACAAACACAGCCAGACCCACCTCTCCTGGGGACACCTAGACAGAGGCCTCCGAATCGTAGTCAAAAGGAATGAAACGAAATGAGCTGTCAGATTCGCTTTCTCCCAGCAGCAGGATTCTGGAGATTCTGGAGCAGGACACCCACGTTTTGGCTTTAGTTCAGTGCAACGTTTTAAAAACGGGAATGCCTTAAACTAGATCACAGGCCGACGCCTACCTTCTGCTGAGCTAGCTTCACACATCTGCGTGAGTTCTTTGGCCTTAATGAAAGACTGTGATTTGTCATTTATGATACGTACTTGCTCTTCACCTCAGTTCCGGCGCAGAGCTCCTAAACCCCTAGTCATTTCCTTCCTAAGAGCTCCAGGGGCACCTTTTCCTTGCAATATGTAGCTCTGTTCCCGGTTCCTGAAGTGGCTCCATGACAAGCCCCTTTCGACGGAGCCAGAGTTTGCACTAAGGCAGGCCTGGTGTGGGGGCTCCTGGGTAGCGAGGAGAACACAGCACATGATCACGGGTTGGCACCTTCAGGGATATCCTTCAGTATCTGGGGAAGGCAGAAGGGCTGGAGGTTGAACCAATCATCAATGGTCAATGACTTAATCAATCACTGTGTGTAAAATGTCCCGAACTATGGGGTTCGGAGAGCTCCTGGGTCGCATCGAGGGCCTGAGTCAATAGGGCACTGGGCAGGGCATGGAAGTCCTGCGTCCCCCCCAAACCTTGCCTGTGAGTCTGTGCCTTCTGGCTGTTCCTGGATTGTGTCCTTTATAATAAGCCAATAATCCTGTAAGTGGACTTCTCCTGAGTTGTGAGCCGCTCTCACACCTTAATCCAATCCTTCAGAGGGCTGCAGGAACCCACAGCCGGCTGGTCAGACGCACAGGTGACAGCCCGGACTTGTGACTGGCATCTGAAGTCGCAGGAGGACAGTCTTGAGGCACTGAACCCTTAACCTGCAGGTCTGCCGCCCTCTCCAGGTAGCTAGTGTCAGGACTGAACTGCAGGACACCCAGATCCAGCTGGGAACAGAGGAACCCCCACACGTCGGTCTGGGAAGTACTGCGAGTGTGAGTGAAGCTCCCCGGGAACGGGCTCCTCAACCGTCCAAAGAAGAGCCTTTGTTTATTTATGGGGCTCAGGAAAAGAAAGAAGCTCTGAAAAAGAGAAACGTCAAAACCGGCCTCCAGCACGGGCCCGGGCGCAGTTGACGGTTCTGGTAGGGTCCAGGCTGGAGTCGTGCTCTCACTGGTGGTCACTTCCAGTTCGTGGAGATGGCCCTCCCTGGGTCTCTCGACCGGCCCCCTTTGGACCCTGGCGCCTGGCTTGATCGGGTTCTCAGCTCTCGGTCGGCCCCGTCCCCCTGCGCCAGCTCTTCATCGTACCTAGAGGCAGAGAAACAAAGAGAATTTCCAGAATTTGGCGCCCAGTACGGCCACTGGGCTGCAGTCACCCAGAGACGCAGCCTCGTCCCTGCCCCGCGTGCCTCCAGCCCACCGGCCCACCAGACGGCCTTGGCAACCCACCAAACGGCCCCGGGGGCCACGGGCACGTGTGCGCGACCTTGTTAAACTGCTGCTGTGGACAGTCCCCAGCCCCCAGAGTGGGCATTTTATACAGGCCACCAGATCGAATTTGGCAATGACCCCAAAGGAAACACGAATGAGACAGCCGGACGCTGAGGGGGAGAAATGGCGACAGGAAATGCTGTGCACACGGCATGTGGGGGCAGGGACGACTGACCCCACTCCAGGCAGGGCAGGGGCTGAGAGGCCGGTCCAGTAGGGGATCCCAGGCTGGGGATCCGCAGTTCACTCAGAGGAAAGGCCGGTGACCCCCCAGCGGCTGTGACCTGCCCACCCCAGGAAGGACGATGCGTGGGGTCCGCGTGGTACTGAGTGACGGCCAAGGAGGAGGTGCGGCCTGGGCTTCTGCGGCACGAGGAACCAGATGGACCGCGCCGCCCCTGACCAGCTGTGGCATCTGGGTTGTCCCTGGCCTTGCTCGCTGCAGTGGGGCCCCCTCGCGGGGTCCCATGACGGTGGTGGAGTGCCACCGCACCTGCTGTAGGCCCTGGCGCAGATGGGGTCACCTTTCCACTTCCTACCGGAGGAGAGACGACGCAGAGGGAGGGCTCCCCAGGGACCCTGAAGGTTCCGCCTGTCGGGGTTCTCCCAAGAAGCCTCGGCGCCTCTCCTACCCCAGGGACGGCTGGAGCCCCCGGGTCCCCCGTTCCTACGCTCTGGCTCCACTGCCTGCCGTGTGTCTGCCTCGCTGTCGCAGGGGCTGCAGGGCTTTGCCCCTGCGGCTCGCGGCCACCCCGGCACCTCCTTCACGGGGGTGGATGCGCCCACAGTGAGAATCTGCTAAAGCACGGAGGGAAGAGCCACGCACGGGTCACCAGTTTCACTCGGCATCTGTGCCGGTCTGCGGAGCTTAAACGCACACAGCAAACAGGAATGATCTGGCAGGGCCTGGCTTCCGGGCGAGGCCGTTCCCGGGCGGTGGGGCCACCGACAGAGCTGACAAAGGACAATCAGACAGGGTGGCTCTTCTCGCCCCCCTCCCATCTGGCAGGCTGTCCGGGGCCCAGGACAGCATTCGTGAAGGCTGTGGGAGCAGACGGGGCACCGCAGAGCACCACGCAGGGAGTGGGCACGGAGCAAGGCCCCGTGGCTCGCAGGCAGCACAGCACCCCGCACCCCGCAGGGCTCCCGCCTCCTCCTCTAGCAGCAGCAGCACCCTGCCTCTGCCACCACCGTGGCCACCGCCTGCTGTCACAGGCCGTGGCTGTAGCCGACAGCAGGACCCTTGACCTGGAGGTCACCTGAAGCGGTGGGGAGCGGGTCCCAGACAGCGGCGCTCAGTGGCCTCAGCTCTGCGCTGGAGCCTTCCCAGGGCAGAGGGACAGGGGATGGGGGTCCGAATGCCCGCGCCAGTGGCGCTCGCCCACTGCGAGCCTGGGGTGTGTGGCCCGTGTGAGGTCCGCTAACCAGTCCGCCCTGTCCCTCTTCAAAACGCTAAACCACACGCACTCTCCGCTGCTGCGAGCGCTGGCGAGAGCCTGACACGGTTGGCCCTGGGCTGCCAGCATCTCCCTGGCTCCGGCTGCGGCTCACCTTGCACCCCACCCTGGCAGCAGCACCCGGCGTGTCCCTCCACGTGTCCCCGCGCACCTGCCGGCGCGTAACCAACCACACACGGACATGCGGGTCCCGCGATAGGTGCTGCGGTCACTGCTTATCTTTTGAGGATACTGACGCGTCCCTTTCTGCAGCCGTTTTCCTGCCATGGCCCCCCGGCCCCCCGGTGCAGCTCCAGGTCCAGCTGGAGGATGGCCGCCCACCCGTCCACGGGGCCAACGCATCATACCGTTCTGCCACCGCCCTCCTGCCGGGCTCTCTGTTCCCGCTCTTCATCGCTACCAACTCCACCAACTCGTCCCTCAACCTCTCTAAGCCTCTGTGTCTGCATCTGCCAAACGGACCTGATGATACCTGCCTCACAAGGCTGCTGGGGAAACAACGTGACAGCGTGCGGCACGCAGCAGCTGCTGGTATGTGGTGAGCCCCAAGTAGCCACTGTCATCGTTTCTTTCCTTCCCAACTCTGTAAGTCGGGTCACATTATCCCCACTCGAAAGGTGTACAAACTGAGGCCCGAAGAGCTCCCGGGTTCCTGGGTGTCCTCCAGTTCCAACAGCTGGAGCCGGGGCGCGAGCCGGGCCTCTCTGCCCACAGTGACCTGGGCGAGGACAAGCCGTAGGCCTCTCCTGCTCCTGCCCGGCCCCGGACCTCGGCCCAAAGCTCGGCCCGTGCTGGGCGTGCGGCAAGCGCTCCACCGATATTTACTAAGAAAGGACCAGACGCCTGGTTTGGCACCCAGACACGTTTCCATCCCACGGCATCATTAACAGATGAGATACTCTGCCCGCACGTGGCGAGCCCACGGACACCCAGAAGATCCAAGCTGGGCCTTGGCACCCCTCATCTGAAACACGCGAGGGAGACAGCAAAGGCACGTGAAAACTCACAGGATTTCGTAATTGCCAAGCACTTCCTTCGGGGGCGACTTGTTCCATCTGCAGTCCGGGACCATGCCGCCAGGGACCGCGATGTTCAGGGTGTCGCTGACCAAGCCGTACTTCAGGACCCGGTCGCTGGCAGTGCTGGAGCTGAGGGACGGGGACGCGTTGACCTGTGAGAGGAGAGAAGCCACGCTCTTCACCGGTGTCGCCTACTCCTCTGCACGGGAGAAGCAGCGCGGCCGCCACGCACTCAGGAGAAGCCGGTGTGGAAGGTCTCAGGGTCCGTGCCGCAGAGGCACTTTGTGACCTACTTTTGTGAGCTGTTGGACGAAGCGTAAATAACATTTAAAGACAGGGTTAAGATCATGAACTACAAGTCGGTCAGCGCACGAATGAAGATTTTAGGTCAACGGATGTCACAAACATGACCTCGATGTCGACCTGTGTCTGAGCTCTAAGTACCAAGAGCTCTCCTAGCACCAGTGGCCCAAACGACCCTGACGGGCAGCACTGAGGAGCTGAAGCAAAGGCCATGGCCCCCTTGTTGCTGAGGGAACAATACCTCACCCATAAAGCAACATTCTGACCCAAATGACACCCACCCAGTACATGGGGAGTCAGCGCCCTCAGGCCTCTCAGGAGCTAAGCGGTGCCACAAAACGAGCACGTTGACACGCAGACGCTCACTCCATGGAGAGTCCCCCAAGCCCTTAGCATTTCCCTCTTTATTCTCGCTTCAGGCCCAACTGCGATGGCCTTGACGAGCCATTTTCTGAGGTCAGGGGACAGCAGAGGGAGCAGACCTGCAAGCCCTTCAGGTTTCCCCCGAGTCAGGTGTCCTGCCCTGGCAGGGCATTTCATGTGCAGTGAAAGGGAGCGTGGACCTCAGGCGACGCGGTGTACCCTAACACCACGATCCTCGTTACGAACGCGATGAAATTTAGATGTTATCATGTGTCTACGGCCAGGCCAAACCCGATCCCGTCTGATCTCGGAAGCTAAGCAGGGTCGGGCCTGGTTAGTCCTTAGATGGGAGACCACCTAGGAAGACCAGGGGCTGCAGGCGTAAAAATTAAAAAATAAGGGACTGTAAGCTGACAAGGTCCTTGCAATTATGTGAGGTCAGCCAAGGGTTGCCTCGCCTAAAAAAAATAAAATAAAAAGATGTTATTGTTAGAAGGGATGTTCTCAATTAAGATTCTAGCTCGCTGAGGAAAGCTTGCCATCCATTCAAGCTCCTCTGTTGTTTAAGACAGAAAAAGAAAAAACCCATTTTGTATAGCCATATCTCCCCCTCCCCCACCTCTCCACACGCACAGGGCACTGGCAGTGTAACAGCAAGTGACCTGGACAGCACTGTCCTGGAGCACAGCTCCCTCTCCGATCACCTGACCCTTCCAGCAGCTTCCTGCAGGGGTTCCCACTGACGTCCCCGACACGGGACCACTCACCACAACGTGCTCTGGAGACCTGGCTTTCCTGGCTCAAGGGGGCTCAGCTAAAGGGCCTGAGCCGCCCACCTCTCCGGGAGTGTGGTGAGGAGACACGGCGCTCAGAGGCACACACGGGGACACGAACCGACAGAGCAGGAGGCTTCGTTCTTGCAGCACGGCTGACCCTGTGCCCTTCAGGGCCCCGGGCTCCTCCCCCAAGCTACAGAGCAAAGCGGGCTAACCCCTTAAGGTGGGCTCCACGTGCAGTGGGGGTGCCAGCACCCACTGCAGCTGAGGCAGTCGCCCAGGCTTATCACAGGAAAAGGGCGTGTGCACGTCACCCTTTCCAGAACTTTCTAGAACAGCTGCCATTACATCTCACCTATGCCTGGAGACAGACAAATCCACTTCCAAACTCTGCCTGCATCCAAAGAAGGTAAGGTTCCTCATCTCCAGACGTACCACTTGTAGACAGTTTAGGTTTCGGGTCTGGGAGTTCCTTTCCTGAATGGGAATGACGTCCCCGAGGACAGGGCAGGACCTCTGAGCACAGACTCTTCCAGGCCACCCTGGAACACCAGGGCATCTGGGCCACCGAGCTCTCACCTGTGGACTGGGCTCACTGGAGGTTAAGGGATTGGAGTGGGCACAGTTCAGACCATCAGCAAACAGAAAACCTGAACCTCTCTCCCCTTATGGTTAAAAAACTCGTCAGACACCCTGGTCATGCCACCCGGCCTGAGGAGCATTAGGCTGGGGGCCAGCGACCTGACGCAGGGCAGCGGCCTCCGCACAGGCCGTGGGCTGAACGGGCACACGGGTCGTGAAGTTACCTCGATCAGCCAGGGCTTCAGCTTGTCGTCGATGATGATGTCATAGCCGTAGCACTCGAAGCAGTGCTTGTCGTTGTTCATCACCGGCTGCAGAGAGAGCGACCAGTTACACGGCCAGCGTCAAAGGCCCCGAGAGACCAGGGCGTCAGAGACATGGGTCCCGGAGCCTCCACACAACCTGACGTGCCTCATCTCACCGCCGTGACCGGTGGGTCCCAGCCTCCACCCCCAAAGCCCGGGCCTCCCTTCCTTCCTGACCCTCCTCAGGGCTCCGAGGCGGACGCTTCCCTCAAACCCAGAGAGGGGATCTATGAAGCGGCCACTGGTGTCCCAGGTCTCACGCGTCAGAGGCTGGACGACGAGCACTGAGCGCCTCCATCGGCACGAGACCGTCCTCAGCGCGGACAGCGGTCCAGCTCCAAGCCCGGCACCCGGAGTCACGGCTGCGCAGCCTCATCACAGAGCAACCAACACTGACCGCCAGGCGTCGGTCCCCTCTCGTGCCCTTAGGCACGCGGGGTGCCAGGTCATCAACTTCCATTTAGCTCCTCCTCATGAGCGGTTCTCCAGGAGCGTCAAAACCCACCAGCCGCTCGCAATGCAGATTCCCGGGCCCCACCTGCGCTGCCTGAATTAAAACCTGCGGGCGAGGCCCAGCATGCAGGCGGCACAGGGAGTGACCCGCACGGACAGGACCGTGGGGCACCTTTTATGTCAGTGGACGCGTGGACTCCACTCGAAACGCTGCATTTAACGCAGGAAAGGCCTGCTCAGTAGGGAGGGCGCCCCGTTCGGCCTCTCGCCCACAGGGAGGAACACCAGGCTTGGGTGGGCGGTTTCGTCACAGGGTTTAGTGGAACTGCGTTTCCACTGACAGACGGCTGTGTTGAGCCCGGCTGGCGCTGCCACCACCGTCCCAGCCAGCCTCTGCAGGACAGGGAGTCGCTAACCCTTCTCCATGGCCCAACGCCGCAGTCTCCGGCCCTCTGAGCACCCTGCCCCCCAGCTGTGGCTCCCAGCTTCTCCCTGCCGTGCGTGTTCTGGGTCAGGTGCCCTTCCGTGGGGGCCAGGGGCCACCTCCCGTGCTCCACCTCGTACATCACTGCAGCCACCTGCTTCCCTGCAGCGTCTCCCCTCGAGTCTCTAAAGACAACACACTTGGCAAAAACAGGGCGGACAAATGTTTGCAAAGTGAAGAAAAGACTGAATAAGTAAATCCCGGCCCCAAACACTCTCAGAGCCTGAGACACCCACGGCTTCCCAGCTCCGGAGGCTGGGGCCCAGGAGTTGACACCCAGAGGCTCCAGCCAGAGGACCCAGCCGGGAGACAGCTGAGGGCTGGGGCCGGAACACAGGTTTTGTGATCAAACCGCCGACCACTTCTCAAAGCTCGCCACGAGGCGGGACAGAGCAGGCTAGGGAGGGTATGGGAGGGCCGGCTGAGTCAGCCATTGGGACTCCCACTGTCCACGTTCGGGGACTGTCAGGTTTGCCTCCACCTCAGTCATTACATCAACCTCTGCAGAGCGTGGTCACGCACCAGCCCCGTGACATCGGCGCCGGGGAGCCAATTCCAGAGGCTCTAATAGGCGGGGCACGTGGTGGGGCCTGGCCTGACATCTCATCTGAGCCCAGAACCTCACACTCACTCCCCACCGTGCCCCCCGACCCAAGCTGTCAAGGCACAAGGAGGCCTCTGTGGGGTAAAAAACACGAAACAGGCCCTAAGACACGTCTCCAAAAATTAACTAGATTAGCTAGTTCCTGCGTCTTCCTTTTTCATTTTTTTGGCATTAAAACTGGGTTTCCTTTAAACCAAAAGCGGAGACTGAAAACACATGAAGTGCTCACGTAGCACGTAGTGAAAGAGGAAGAGCGGAAGCCAGGAGCGAGTCAGGGAAGCCGCGGGAGCGTCACCTCTCTCCGTCTGTCCTCATCTCTGCTCGGATCCTTCTAGAAAGCTTTCTCATGCAGGGGGAGTCGGTGCAAGCTGACGTTCTCAAGGCACACATGGGGGAGAGGGCCTTGCTCTCCCACGGTGCAGGCCTCACACACCCACCGCTGCCAGGTCCACACCACACTTCCTCCAGAGCAGCAATCTCACGTGACCTCGACTCCACCGAGCGGAGGGAGCTGTTCCCATGGGCTGGTCTGTCAGGAGTCCCCCGAGCAGGCCAGGGCCTTAGTGACTGTCCCTCCAGTTCCTGGCTCTGGGGCTTTGCGTGTGTCATCGGGGAGGACAGGCACCTCAAACAGCGGCCGGCACGCGGGCGCTCCAGTGCCCACACCTTCCCTTTCCCTCGAAAACAGCTGCCAGCCACAAGTGCGAGACCTGAGGCTCAAAAACAGGGATCACTCCGGCCCTAAATGTCTGTGGAACAGCGAAGCGAGAAACCTAAAACCAGGGCGGCTGCGGACAGTCCTCTAAAACCCCAGTTCCTGCCAACACGTTTGCTGCTGATTTAACGGGAGCAGAAGAGCTGCTGACGACGGGGACAGTCCCGGGGCCTGTGCTGCAGCAGGGGGCCTGGCTCCCGGCACGCCCTGGGCCGCACCTGGCCCGAAGCGGGCCCCTCTCCCTCCCTGCATCTCCTCAGCATCTGGCAGACCAGTGGGAGGGGAGACCGCGGAACCGGCTACTTTTAGTGAAGAACGAGGAGCATCTTGCTGGCTGTGTCTTCCCCTTGGCGGCCTCTGCGCCCGGCACTCACCGCCACGGCCTTCAGCGACTGCACGATGATCCAGTGGATCTCGTCGAACAGCTTGTTGGTCACCTCCCTGCCCCGGGTGCTCTCCAGGTAGAGCCGCAGGTTGCTCACGGTCCACTTGCCCCCGTGGATGTGGTTGTAGTCTTCCTGGAGAAGCAAATGGGGCGGGGCCTCAGGCCATGCACCCCAGAGGGGCCCAGCGCCCTGGAACACCTCCTGGGAGCCCCTCCCTCCTCCAGGTGGGCCTAGGCCTCCTACCTGAGCGTGGTTTCAAAGTACTGACTCCAGAATGTTCTCATCATTAAGCATTTCTACCCTGGGGCACGTGAAATGGAGGGCCCCCCGGACCCCTTCAAGGCCAAGGCACCTCTCGCTTCACCACTATCGCTCTGGGGGCTCCGGCCTCCCTGATGGCCCTTCAGCTCCTGTGATGCTCCTTCCCGCCACAGGGCCTTGGCACGTGCTGGACCCTCTGCTGGTACACTCCCCACCCCCACCTGGGTACCCCGCTCATACTTCAGCTCTCTGCCCAAGCACCCCTCCTGCAGGACGCCTTCTCCAGCTGCCTACAGAGGGGACTCCGTCATCATGCCAGGCCCTTCTGGCTATGCACTCCTTAGGACCACAGCTCACACCTCAGCGGGTGAGCACACATTCACCGTGCGGCTGTCTCACGACTGTCTTCCCCACAGGCTCTAGGTTCCATGACAGCAGGGACCACAGGAGTTTCTGCCCACTATCGAGCCCCAGCACTTGGTATGGGACCCACCCAGACAGAGATCCCCACAGCACTTACTGAACAAATGAATGACTGGGCACAAGTGCGCTCAGTGATCCTGCCAATGACCTCCTAGGGCACTAACATCTTCTCCTTTTGCAACTAGGAGCTCTGAGAGCCAGGTTAACTTGCCCAGGATCACAGAACCGGAGAGGCACAGCCTGACCCTGGGGCTTCCTTTGTGCTCAAGTCCCCTTCCCCCAGCGCAGGCTGGTTCAGCTGATTGATGGCCCAGGACAGCCACCCTCGACACTGAGGCCTCCCAGGCCTCGCGGGTGCCAGGGCATCTCGGGAGCACCGCCATGCCCAGCCCACCGTCTCCCACAGAAACAAAGCCACACACACGATCCCCGCTTCCCCGGGCTCAGGAGAGAAGCCGCGCTCACCCCGTGTTTCTGGATGGCGACGTTGGTGAGGTGAACGAACATGTTGTCCAGCTCGCTGGTGCTGCGGGTGTACTTCACCGTGCAGAAGCGGCAGAACCCGAGCTTGTACCTGCGGGCGGTTCAGCGTCCGGGGCCATTCAATGCCCGTGGCCTTCAGTGCTCACTCCCCAACCCCAGCGCTAGGCGACGCCAACCCACTTTCTGCCTCTAAAAGATCTGCCTGTTCCAGGTGTCGCACAGAAACAGCCTCGCACCGCGCGGCCCTCTGCGTCGGGCTTTTTCCACCGAGCGCGTCTGCCTGGTTAAAAGCTAATGCACTTTGAGGCCTCGCGTTAGCATCAAGGCTAGCCGTGTCACTCAATGTGTCACGCGCCAGGCGCTCGTCACGGTGCTAAGGAGCGGGTGTCACACCGAAGCACGGTCTCCCCAGAGGACACAGACCCCGGCTCTCACATGTAACAGCGCAGCGGGCGGTACGTGGACACCAGCACGTACAAGCGCAGGTCGAACTTCTTGCCGCCGATCAGCAACGGGTTGTTGATGTAGAGGGAGATCACGTAGGCCTCCTTGGTGGACTGCGACACAAACCTACGCGGCAGGGCAAACCAGAATTAGGTGGCACAGAGCGACGGCGCACGCAGGCGGCTGGTAACCAGGCCCCTGCCTCTGCGTGAGAAGCACTGTCCCCTGGGGACGGTGGCAGCGGCTCCCAGGAACCCACCTGGAAAGTGCTCCTTGGGCTGACCACCTGGGGGCTAGCAGTGCACTACCCAGGACACGGCTGCCACTCCCGGGAACTCCTGAGAGGTGGGCCACCATGCTCGGCACAGGATCACAGTGACCGCCGTCAAGGACCTCGCAGGGGCAGAGTGAGCCTCGGACGGGACCCCCAGCACCCTCCAAGGAGTCCCCCACCCACGGAGGAGACCGGACCCAACCTGCCGACTACCGTCACACCTGTGCTGACCGCATGTACCAACGGCACCCGGGTGCGGATTAACTGGCCGTCCCCATGTCACCGCAAGGGCGGTGCTGTCAGTCTGCCCAGATGGGGACCCTCAGGGCCTCACAGCAAAACGTGCTCCGACAGTAAGTGTCAGGGATCCGAGTCCCGGGTCTCAGGCAGCTGCTTCGCCACCCCCAAACTCCAGGACTAGGTGGGTGTCACGGCAACTTTCGGGAGAAGTGCAGCCTACAAGTCTCCCTGCTCCTGCGACCTTCCACTGGCTTGTGCTCCGTTTCCCTCTGCACCTCACCGTGGGAGCGTGTGATTAAAGAGGCTACGACAGCCACAGAGCCCTGCTGCGAGGCCATGTGACAAAGGCCACAGAGCCCTGCCCCGGCGCTGTATGGTGAATGCCATAAACCTGCAAAACCAGGCGAGGGCCACCCGGCGCGGGGCCGACAGGCTGACAGTCACCGTGAAACCGCCAGTGAGGCGGCACAGGGGACGGGCGGTGTCCCCACTTACGAAGACGTCTTGCTGTCGCGGGACCACTTCTTGATCTGCGAGAGCTTGTTGATGAGGAAGATGCCCTTGCCCTGGGCTTTGCCACAGGGTTTCATGATCCAGGTGCTGGAGGGGTTCTTCCGGAACTCCTCCACGAACAGGTTATAGTCGGCGGGCAGCATGTAGGTGACCGGAACGAAGTCTGAAAGGTAAAGGAGAGGGGGCAGGGTGAGCAGCCCCGCAGTGGCCACGAGGAGAAATCCTGCCACCGTGTCGTGATCCACAGCCCCAAACCAGCATCTAACAGAACAAGGACGTGTGTGGCTCGACTGCTGTGCAGTGTCACCTTTACTGCCTGTGTGCTAAGTGCCACGGACACCTCTATCATCTCCTCCTCGTGGTACCTGTGAGCTGGGGACTGCCACCATGCCCGTTTATCACATGAGGCAACTGAGGCCCGGAGAAGTCACTTTCATAATCTTGCCCCAGTACGTAAAGGAATCCTAGACCTCAGACAGCCCAGCTTTGATCGCCACACAGGACAGGGACACACGTCCTCCCTGGCTGTCGACAGGCGGTTACACTCCCTCGTGGCACTTCGTAGCTCGGAAAGTGGTTCCCCCACACTGAGCGGCGAGGACACTCTCTTCCCGCCAGGCAATTCCCGAGGTGCGCACAGCATCCGGATGCCAACCGTGAGAACCCCCACCACTCACGCACGCCTTCTGGAGACACTGCACAGACACGGTCACCTGCCAAAGCTGACGGTCGCCACCTCGGGGCCTTGTGCCACCAAAGGAAAAACTCAACTCCAGCCAAAGAGACACGAACCCAGGTAGAGGTATTTTCCATTCTCATCTTTTTCTGCCAGGGGACTCCCTTCCTTCTCCAGCTCTTTCCTGTATCTCTTGATGTTCTTCACCATCAGGTCCTTCCGGGTCAGTTCGTAGTGGTTCGGAAAGTGGTTGACTATCTGGTCATCCGAGAGCCGGTAGCCAGTTTCGACACTAAAGACGTTTCGGATGGTTTGCACGCTCATCCTAAAAGACAAGCACGAAAGGGACGTGCAGGAGGGAGGCTCGGAGGATGTCCACGTGCGGGTGTCCTCGCGAGAGCCCGGGAACGTGACCGGACGTGGGCTCTCTGAGCACTTACCCGTTACCCGCCACCCCAGCACCTGAGCCGGGGAGCCCAGCCACGGTCACGGCCCACAGCAGCACAGGACATGTGTCTAGTGACCGGCTGTCACCTGAACTGTTGGGTGCAGGAGCTGTTTTGTCTCTCTCCCCTGAATGGGTCCGCTCTGACACACAGTAGGTGCATCATAAGTGTTTATCAATCAATGACGACGTTGATTACTAGCACTGATAACTAATGGAAGACACTTTCAGACTCTGAAGCCAGAAAGATCGTTGACACAATATTTGCCCTCGCTGTCAGGAAGGACAAGGATCCCTGAAAACCAAAGTCCCTGGGGTTGTTTTAGGCCCCAACACTTCGGACGGATTTGACGGGCCAGCTAGACTGGGCTGCTCCCCACTGAAGCGAGGAGGATCCCTCCTAACGCTCCAAGAAGGCCAGTCTCCCTGCCACTCCCGTCTGCCCTCGCCAGCCCCACAGAGGCACGGCAGGAGTGGGAAGGACAGAGGGCTGGCACCTGCAAGGGAGCCGCAGTCACTAGACAAGGCAGGGTGTCACGGGACCTCTCGCTCTGTGGCCCCGGCCCCCACCCACACCCCACGCCACCAGCCTAAGGAGGGGGCCTGGAGCACCCAGAGGGTTTCTTTTGATTCCATGATCATTAGAATTTTTTTTTTTTTACTTTTTATCATGGAAAAGTTCAACCACATGTCAAAGTAGGGAGAAAGTATAACGGAACCCCATCATCCGGCTTCGACAGCTGTCACCACGCAGCCAGGCTTGTTTTGTCTGCACCCCACCCACTCCCCACAGAACTGGCTGAGTTCTCTTTTTAATTGATTGTAATTACAGTTGACTACACTGGCATGTTTTGAAGCAATTCCCAAACATGTTACTTCATCCAAAACATCCCTGTAAGAAGCTCTGACGGCGTAGGGCTCCCTTTCACGGTACACAATATCCCACTTTACGCTGTTATCACGACTGGGAAAAAGCAGCAGCGATTCCTGAACGTCATCAAATATCGACCCGGTGCAAACTCCCTGACTGTCCGATAAACGTTTTTTTCGGCTTGTGCAAACACAAGGGCCAGGCCTTCAGGCCAGTGTTCTCTTTAAACCTACACATCCCCCCTCCTCTGCTTGCCCTATGCAGCTCGTCTGTGAAGACGCTGGGCCGCCTGCCTGGAGGGGTCCTCACAGGTTCCTGTCCTGCACGCGTCCTGCCCCTGCGCTTCCTGTGAGCGTGGAGTCAGACCTACGAGTGCGACGAGCTGCGAGTCGATGCTTGGGCAAGGCTGAGACCTGTCCGGCCACCCTGGGGGCTCCCCTTTGTACCATCCCGCAACAGGAGAACGTGACCCGCAACTGAGCCGCGCAGGGGATCATCAATCTTCTAGTTGCCACATTAAACAGTTTAAAAAGCAGGTGATCGTAATTTTAATAATCTTATTTAATATTATCATTTCAACGTATAATCAGGATGAAAGTTAGTGATGAGACACCTGAATTTGGTCCTTCGTGCTAAGTCTAACGTGTGGCATGCACGTCGCACTCAGAGCACGTCCGCTGGGCGCAGCTAGTTGAGCGCCCACTCGGGCAGGCCTGGGTCCTTATGTCACTGGGGATTACGAAATGGAGATCCTCTTTCCTTCCTGCTTCATTTATTAGTGGGAACCTTCCTATCAAGAGAAATCTCCCTTCATCGACAATTTAGAGGTCCTGAAAAACAGTTCATACAGGAATGACCCCTTATCAGTTTTCAAGACGAGCTGGTGCCCTCCCACCCTGAGGCGTGTGACGGGTTGTGTCCCGGTCCCTATGACTGCAAAACAAACTGCTCAACGTCAGTGACTTAAGACAACCAGCATTTATTAGATCTCGTGGCTTTGTGGGTCAAGAACTTGGGCAAGGCTCAGGCGAGCGTTCTTTTGCTCCATGTGGCACAGGATGGCTGGGGGTCTTTAGCCAGCGGATGACCTAGTCTGGAAGGTCCAGGAAGGCTTCTTCACTCATAGGTCTGGCCCCCTGGCGGGCACGGCTGCCAGACCGGGCACAGCTGCAAGTGCCATGCGCAGAACCCACACGCAGCTCCTCCAGCAAGACGGCCCCAGCAGTCAGGCCTCTGGCACCGCAGCTCAGGGCTCCCACAGAGGAAGGGGAAGCCCAGGCACCTACCGTTTTGGCCTTGCTTTGCTCAACGAGAATATGGAAGCAGCGATGGGGAGCCACCTCTGCGGCTAGCCTTGAAAGCGTCCACCTTCCCTGCTGGGCCCCTGCCATCGCCATGAGACAGGCCCAGGCTAGCCGGCGGGAAGGTGGCAGACCAGCTAAGGACCAGCTGACCCAGCAGGTGACAGCAGACGCGTGAGTGAGCAGCTACAACAGACCCCGGGCAAGGACGCTGCCAACTCCCCCAGAGAGGGCCCTGGGTGCTGAGCAGCAGGTGCTGGCAGCGAGGCACGCCAGCCAGTGGGGGGGGGGGCGGGTTCTCACCCGAATCCCCAGTATTCACCACGCTCGCCCCCTGATGAACAGCAGTGTGGGCACCTGCACAGCACGTGCAAGCCAAGGACCCCTGGCCGCGTGCACAGGAAGTGCCATGGGATGACGAATGCGACAGGAGGCACACGACGCAGGGGCACCTGCCTCTGGGACTGCCCTCCGCACTCAGGCACCAGAACTAAGGACACTGGCAAGTCGGCGTGGAAACGACCGAAGGCCCACTTTTCACACTCACCAGTAAAAGTTCCAGTCCTCGTTCTCCGCCACCTGGACCCATCCTCTCTTCTCAAAGTTATTTATCAGCACGGACTTCTCGATGTCGGTGACCCATTTCACCTTTCCTGCCATAATCCTGCAAGAGAGCGACTGCTCAGAGCTTGGAAAGGTCAACTCCCCGCACCCAAAGGAACCCTTCCCATCCCCCACCCAAGCCCAGCCCCGCCACAGTGGTCCTCAGGGGCCAATCCATCCCCCCCCCCCGCCCAGGGACACAGAAATGTCTGGAGGCATTTCTTTGGTCACAGCTGGGAGGGAGGGTATCTCTAGCATCTAGTGAGTAGAGGCCAAGGCTGCTGCCCCACACCCCACAACGTGCAGGATGGCCCCCACAACAAGCCGCCCAGCCCAACTGCCAACTGTGCCAAGAAAGCGGTCCTGGTCAAGGGGGAGATGAAGGCAGCCATTAAACCATCACCAACACATGTTCAATCGCAATCGTGACAGGAGCCACAGCGAGGCACTTGGGGCAGGGGGCAGGCGGCAGGAGGACGGCTCTGCCCAGAGCAGCTGAGGACGTCCTGGAGCTGACTCGCTGGGTGCGGGTGCCCCCATCCCCACGAGTGCCCTCCGCCCTGACCCCACCCCTCTGCACGTGCGGGCCTCTGCTTGTCGTCACTCCCGTTGGCTCCCCACTGCACACGGACGGTGCGGACCCCTGGCCCGTGCCTGCTCTGCAGGCACATCTTGTGCCCCTCTCCCCTCCGCCCACTCTGTCCTTGCCACTGGACCTCTCTTCAGCCTCAGGGCCTTGACACATGCTGGGTGTCTCTACCTGCAGCTCTCACCCCTCCCTCGGCCTAGCTAAGCCACTTCCCACCCCTCTGCCTGCACCGTAAACGTCACTTCCTGCACGGAGCCTCCCTGACCCTCCAACCTGGACGCAGCAGCAACCCGGTGGCTCTGCCCCTGCTGGAGGGCAGGGAGTGGCTTCCCTCCTCACTGCTGTGACCGGGCGGGTGAGCACTGTGCTGGCAGATGGTGAGTGCTCAGTCCAGACTGACGGACTATGCTGCCAGGTCTGCCAGCACCTCTGTGGGACTTCGAGCAAGTCTGCTGGCCTCTCTCAGCCTGTCTCCTGCAATGAAAATGGTTTTTGAACTGCTGGGGCGGCCCAGGAACCAGCTCTCACCCAGCTTTCAGCCCAAAGGGGCTGCATTCGCTCTGCTTCTGTGTACAACCTCATCTGAAGAAGGGGTTCCCTGAAAAACGAGGCTCAAAACCCACAGGCCTTAGGGGCCTTTAACAAATGGAGGCACCTCCTCCATGGACGGATGGTAGCTTAGCTTCTAGAACAAAATAACAGGGCAGAAAAGGTGTGGGAGGTGGAAATGGGCACCAGGTGTGCCTTGCCTGGGGAGAAGGAAAGAGAAGGCAGTCCTGTGGTGGGATCCACCCGGTGGAGCTCCCAGCGCGGTCACACAGTCAGCCCGCTCCGTCCTCATCCCGTGGAGGGTCACAGAGACGGGACTGTGGCAGATACGGGCTCTGGAGCCTGGATGTGAGGCCCAGCGCCACCGCTCTCTAGCTGTGTGACCCTGGGCAGCCTACCTGACCTTTCTGAACTTGTTTCCTTCTCTGTTAAATGAGGACGACAACGGTACCTACCGCGTCACGAGGTTACAGAGAGGACCGAACGTGTGACCACGTGCATGGCGCCAAGAACAGGGCCTGGTGCAGGGAGCGCGCTCAAGGAATATTTGGTGTTAACATCGTCATGTTCCCATTATATGGATGAGGAAGCCGAGGCTCAAAAGTGAAGAGCCTGTGTTAAGAACCAGACCAAAGGGCGTCATGGTGCCTTGATTCAAACCCAGGTGACCTTACTCTAAAGTGCCACCTCTTTCCGCACAGCCCGCCGCTCCCCTGTGAACTTGACCTTCATCAGGACGACAACGGCCACAGGATCAAAGTAATAAATAAATGAAACCCCTCTGCAAAGTCCAAGGGGCCACCTAACCACCACGTAAAGTCATCATCTGACGGGTCAGAATCCATGTGGGGTCGCTGCCCGGAATGATGGCAGAAGCGACACGGGAGCCTCGGCCCCACCTGCTATGTACTCGGGTCCCAGCACTGAGCCAACCCCGCACTCCTCGCACACTTCAGCCCGTTCGCTGTATCAAAACCCAGCACAGAGGGAGTCTCCTCTTCTCTGCTTGATTTCAGCTGCCACAGCCCTGCCGCCCTGACGAACCCTGCTGTGTCCTGCCCACGCGAGTCCAACTGCGACACAGGATTTTGGGTGAGGATCGCCCACCAGCCAGGCAGCACCCACGCCACGACCACTGTGGCCACACAATTCAAACAGACCTCACCGGATGGCCTCACACCGGTCAGACACCCACCTGGGGATAGTGCAGAAGCGAGAGCACGAGTGGAAAACCATGAAGGCAGCACGCTATATTTGCACTGTGCTTTAACAGGCATCAAATACTTCCAGGGGTGTGACCCCAACCCAGTAAGGCCCGCGGGGCAAATGTTCTCGTCCTCACTTTCCTGAGCAGGGAATGGAGCCTCCGAGACATGTTTTCTCCGCTCCCTCTACCTGCCAAGCATCACTAAGGAAAACATCTCGGGCTGGACCTACCATATGGAGCCCACGCAACATCCAATTTCTCTTCTGTTTCGCTGACTCTGGCCTCGTGTCCTTCCCTAAAGTCAAATGAATACACAGACGAGATGCACACAGCACAACACCAAAACTGTGACCGGCCAGGGTATTGAGTGGCTGGCGTCTTCTGTTTAACGAACACGCCAGAAGGTGCCTTAAGGTTCTCCAGTTGTGATAAACGTTTCTGAATTCTATGACTTAGCGGCTCCTACTGACGCTTTCACGGTGCCACGCCACCCCATTGTCACGCACCCTGGCTTCCACTGCACACATCTCCTCGCCGTTCTGTGCACGTGTCACCCTTGCCCACCTGCCAGCCTGTGCTCACGCCCTTCTCTCCCCCATTTCTTACCCAACTCCTACTGATCCTGTGCGCACAGTTCAAAGGTCACTTCCCCTAGGGAGCCATTCTCATCGCCTTCGCTGGAGTTAACATTTGCCACCTCCAAACCTTCTGTATGACTCTCCTGACACCCCTGTTGGCACTCAGAACTTCCTACCTTGCGGTCTAGTTCTTTGTGTACGTTCCTTGTATAAATGCGAGAGAGAAGAGACTCTTAGTCACCTATTCTCCTCCCACTGATCCTTTCTAGACCTAAGTGTGGGTATTTGCAGCAGAGCTCACAGTCGCCCTGCTCGACCCTACTGCCTGGCACCTTGGCCACTGACACGTGAGCGGCACGCTGTAACTACTCACTGCGTGCATGCGTGCCCAAGTCCTCAAGGGTCAGTCCCGGGAACCTGACTCTTTGCTTTCAATACTATTCTGAAGATATGTTCCTGGCGGAACTGTGTCCCCCAAAAATATATGTTGATAACCCAGGTCCCTGTAAATGTGACCTTTTCTAGAATTAGGTCTTTGAAGTTAAGATGAGGTCACTGAGGTGGGCCCTACCCAATAGCAGGTGTCCTTGTAAGGAAATTTGGACACAGACACACATAGGTAGAGAACACCATGTGAAGGCACAGGGACACACGGACAGAGAGGGAAGATGGCCATGTGAAGATGGAAGCAGAGACTAGATTCACGCTACCATCAGCCAAGCAACACCTGGGGCTAACAGCAGGCTGAAGAGGCAACGCTACAGAACATGCGGCCCTGCCACCACCTTGATGTCAGACTTCTGGCCTCACTAAGCCATCACTTTGTGGTGTTTTGATACCGCGGCCCTAGGAAACTACAATAAAACGTACCCATACTGCCTACGGCCATGTTATCCTGAAAATGCCCGATCCCACTGATCTCAAAAGCTAAGCAGGGCCGGGCCTGGTAAATACTTGGATGGGAGACCACCTAGGAAGATCAGGTGCTTGCAGGCATTTAAAAGAATAATAAATAAAATAAAATGTATCCATACTAAGTGACAAACGTATGCCCATAGAGTGTCTTTTTGTATAGATACGTGTGTGAATGGATACACATGAGAAAATGCAGTGAAGTGATGAGCAGAAAGTTATTTATAGTTTGAAAAAAAGGGGAGAAATAAACTAAGGCCATGTCTCCTTTGAAGGGACAGAGGACCTCTTTTCAGAAATACGCTAACTCAGTGTGGAAACCACCACCAAGAACCGATGACGAGGTAGCCCAGGAAGAGCCAAAGAGGGGACAGCGTCTCCCTCCACACATGACACTCAGAGACTCGGTGCTGACATGTCTGAGCTGCAGACACTGGCCAGTGCTCTTGGGGGCTCAGCCTCCCCAGACCAGGAAATGGGGATGGACGCGACAGCTCCTTCGTGTAGTGCCGGGATGACGGCAGGGTCAGCAGGTGAGGACCCGCACGGCACGTGCTCCAGCTGTTACCTGGACTTGAAACAAGTGGCCATGCAGGAAAGGCTTCAACCTGACATTTGCCCCAACTGGACACGCACACTCCTCTGGGTCCGGGCCCCTGCTCCCCGAAAGCAGGCCTGCCAGGCTCGGCGATGATGGGATCAACCTGCCCTCCAGGGTAAGTACCAGTTACACATCGATGGCATCACTAGAAACAACAGCTGCCACTCATTAAGCACTAGGACATGTAGGGCACTGGGTTGGGCGGCTTATGCAGATTCTTCTCCGCTAAATCTATCAGGCTGATGGCGCCCCAGGGAAGGCACGCCCTCATTTACCCATGGGGGAGGGGCTTGGCAATAAGAGGCGGAGGAGGGAGTCATGCACACTGCCTCCCTCCCACACCACGTGTCTACTGTCGGTTTACATGTGTCTCCTGAGGCAGATTTCGATCCCCGCAGGGCAGGCAGCAGGCTCATTTGCTCTGTCCCCCAGCACTCAGCCATTGAGAGGGCTCGGAAATCAATCGTCTGCAGGACAAAGGAAGCAGCTGGCCGATCCCACAGTACAGAAGCCAGGGCTGCCGCCTTCCCAGCCCTAAGAACTACTAAGCCCCTTTCCTTACAAAAGCAAATAAATACCTGACGTCAGATCGTTTTCAGGTCGCCTCCTCCTAAAACAGAAAAAAAATAGGGGGTTAATGAAAAAGTGTGTCATGAATTTGAAACGACCTCTCTACTGGTTCACGTGAACTGGCGCATCCGGATTGTAAGCCACTTGGCCAGCCACTTTCAACACAGCATCGTCAAAACCTAACCAGGAAAACAGAGCGGTGTGCTGCTCTTTACTCTGATCGCAGTTTGAAATCGTGGTGGGCTGTCACCACCTGGGGTATGTCAGCAACGGAGAGCCACCTTGACACCAGACAGTTGTTGGTTATTTCGAGAACTCCTGGGGCAAGTGGGCAGGATCTTCACAAGCCTGAGAACGAGTTTCCACAGGGGTGGCCCCAGGCACCCAGGCCATCCACAGTCTAGCTTTCATTCAGCCACTCTGACTGAGCAAGGCCCATGACAGGAGATAAAAAGCTCCCTGGGACAAAGCACTGCTGGACAGTCCTGATCCAAGGGAGGAGACAGGAGACAGAACCAACAAGTGTAAGCCCCAGTGGCAAAGTGCTTCCATAACCCAACAAACACAGGTCAACCGTGGGTCCAAGGAGGAAGGACCAATAATTCGATCCAGCACTAAACCACGTCAGCTCTACCACAGGAGATTCCAGATCCTTCTGCGTCTCTCCCCAGCGTCCCAGAGATCCTTAGACAACCACAGCAGGCCCCAAATGGTTTCCTTAGTGCCATCCTCACCCCACTGCTACCCATTCTCCACCCAGCAGCAGGCTGATCTTTCTACCCGTACGAAGCAAATCACAGCGCTCTACTCATAAGTCTATGGCAGTTTCCCATCACACACTAAAACCAGAGGTCTGCCCATGACCTTCATGGTCGCCCATCACCTCTTGAGCCTTGTCTCCTGGCACCCTTCCCACCCACCACCACCCATCTCCAGTCTCTAGTCTTTCTTCAGCTCCTCACATCCACCAAGCTCCATCCTGTCTTAAGGCTTTGCTCTTCCCCCTTGTCTGGCCCCTTCTCAAAAGTCAACGCCTCAGACTGGCTTTCCGATCTCCATCTCCATCCTCCCCACTTATGATGTTGTCACTACTTCACAGCACTTACACTGCTGATTCTGGTGCCAGCTCAAATCACAGCCCACCAACCTGAAACATGGGCATCACCTGGATTTGTTAGAAATGCAAATTCGTGAACTCCCCCCACCATGGTGCACTGAATCAGACTCTTCAGCAGGGGGGCCCAGAAATCTGTTTAAGCTCTCAGATGAGGCTTACGCATGCTCAAGTCTGAAAAGAAATGGTCTAGTCCAGGCATTTGGCTCCTTGATTGCCTGTCTTTCACAGAAATCTGTGACATCATGGAAACAGGAACATGGTTCCACTTTGTCTCCTGCTGCATCCCTAGCCCCCAAAACTGTCTAGTAAAAGCAGGTGCTCCATCAATACTCAGTGAATCAACAAAAATGAAGACACGATCTCCCCAGACCTGCAGGGGACAGACACCCATACACTCACCCACAAAGACTGGGGCATGAAGTAGGCGCTGGGAGTCTGGCTGACTTCCACTGAATAAAGGAACTTCTCGGGGAACATCCACACCTGCAAGTCCAGGACAGAAGTCCGCCAAGAGGCCTTTCACATTCGGGAGTCAGGACCACTGTCAGACAAAAGCCAAGACAACCTTTAGGGTGAACAACAGGAAGAGGGAAGGCATCCCACCCACCTTCTGGGCCCAGCCATGTAACACAGGCGCCCTCTCTGTCCTCATCCCCACGAGCCCAGACTACCACTCTCACTTCCAATAAAGTCCCAGCTGGGCCAGAAGGCTGGGCATGTGGGTTCTTTCCCTGAGTCTTCTTCGAAAAGGAAGAGGCGCCACCTTTAAATAATAAATGCCCATGGAAATGAGGACTTCACCCTCACCCCCCACCCCCGGGGGACAGTGCCATGCTCCACGGGCGCAGGGCTGGGCGGACCTCTCGCACGCCCATAGCCCAGCACCGAAACGTGCTCATCGTCTCCCCGACAACAAACCGCTCTGCACACCCTGGTCGGGTTACATCCCGGGATGCCGCGGCCACTCTGTGGGGTGGATGACACCTCCACCCCCAGCCCCTCTATCCGATGGGCAAACAGAGAGAGGCCACGCGTGGGTCCGGACGCCAGACAGGTGACCAGGGCGGGCCACACAGGCCTCCCGCGTCCCGCCCGGAGCTCTCCCCGCAGGTGCACCGCGCCCCGCCAGACCCGGGCGCCACCGCCGCCACCGGCCGCGCATGCGCACTCGCCCCCCCCCGCACGGCCACACCCTCGGCCACGGGGGCGGCGGCGGCCTCGGCGCGGGGCCTCACCTCCAGCCCCGGCGCCGCCCCGGCGCCGCCCCGGCCCCGCCGCCGCGTTCGCAGGAAGACGCCGCCCGCGGCCCGCGGCCCGAGGCGCGCGCCGCGCCCACTTCCGCGCCCGCGCGGCACCGCCCACTTCCGGTGGCGTCATGGCAACCGGAGACGCGGCCGCCGGCGCCGCGACTGCTTCCGGGTCAGGCTCTTCCCCGCAGGGCTCTGCGCGCCCGGCCTGGGAGCCCGCTTTGCGCCCGGCGTGGCCGGCGGGTCACGGGGACCCCGCAACCTTCAGGGCCCAGGAATGCGGTTGAGAAGCGTCGGTCGCGGATGGAGCTGGAGAGCGGGAGGCTGAGCGGCCCGAGGGTGGGGGCGCTGGGTCCAGCCCGCTCTGTGTCCCCTCTGCTGCCCAGCGTCTCAGCTGGGACGGGAGCACCTGCTCCCCCCAGAGATGTTGGGGTGAGGATGACGGGCACGCTGGGCCCACACGCAGCAAAGAAACGGCCTCCGCAAAGGCCAGCTGCACAGGTCTCCTCCTCAGACTATGTACATTTTTAAGCTCCCCCTGTTAAAAAGAGGCACCTGACCTAGTGTAAAAGTCGGACCTAGATCGAATCCTGCGGCACTTAGGCTGAAGCCACGTGTCTTAGTCTCCTCCGGCTGCTGTAACAACAAACACCAGAGACTGGGTGCCTGCCACCTAAACGCCACAGATGGGTGAGGGCACGCTCCCTGGTCACAGACAGTCACCTGGCTGTGTCCCCATGGGGCAGAACTGCGAGGGAGCTCTCCTGTCAGTCATTGCTTTTATTAGGGCACTAATCCCGTTCATGAGGACACCATCTTCATGACCTCCTCACCTCCCAAAGGCCCGGCCACATTGGGGGTGAGAATTTCAGCACGTGAATTTGAGGGCACATAAACATTGTACCGTGAGGGGAGTGCGTGAAAGAGTTTAGACACCGACCAAACACTGAAGACCAACAACATTCAAGAAAGGTACGTAATTCAGCAAAAGAACTGAAGCCAAGGAAACTTTAACACGCTAGATCAGAAGTCAGCAAACCACTGGCCACATCCAGCCTTCTGCCTGTTCTTTACAGCTTCAAAGTTGAGAACCTTCCATCCCCATGACCATTTGCAATCCATTGATAATAGAAAACACACTAACTTTGAACCCCAATTAAGTGATATTTATCCCACCTTCTCCCCACACACACACAGAAACTTTTTTTCCTTGGACCTATAGTACCAAAAAGGTTTGCAATTATTACTACATTTATTTAATCCATAAAAATGTGAGATGTATGGAACTTGTGACAGCCTGGCTTTGAACCCAGAAAACCTGACCTTTCACACCACTGCCTCCTAGAATATAGCAGCCTTCTGGAAAGACGTGCATTTTCTACGTGATGCTGAGCTCTGCTTATTGGGATTCCCAAAACCTTCCGAAGACCCTCTCCAAGGGTAGCTCCTTGGGCCCATGGTCATTTGCACTTAGCACCATCTAGTGGAACCAGCACTAATTTGGAGCCTACTGGCTGAAGTCACACCCTACTGCTGCTGCTACCCCTCCAGGACTCCCAGACTCGGTGTTCTCACCTTAAACCAAGGAGGTGAATGAGAATGGGAAGATCTCACACGTGATGTGATTACGGT
Source organism: Cynopterus sphinx (assembly GCA_030015415.1). Classification (NCBI taxonomy): domain Eukaryota; kingdom Metazoa; phylum Chordata; class Mammalia; order Chiroptera; family Pteropodidae; genus Cynopterus; species Cynopterus sphinx. The sequence continues at coordinate 171,301,510 of CM057380.1, forward strand.
GCCCAGCACCGCTGACTCATCATAGGTTTCCAATAAACATTACCTCATAGATGAGACTTACCTGCTTTCCGCTGGTTCCTCCGAGCTGGATTCTGCCATGGGAGACTTGAAATATCAATTTGAGCACTGTCAAGGACCTATTTGGGACAACGTGGTCCCAGCTTCTGCCGTATGTGGCTTCTTCTCCCTGGGCAGGTGGCCCTGCTGTTCCTAACCCCCCAGAGAGTAATGCTGCCATCACGTGGCCCCGAGGCCCTTCACCTCCATTATGGCATATCCCTTCACTGAGCTATTCCTGCACAAAGCTGCTGACAAAGTCTGTCCAGGTGTCTTTTTTACTAAGAACCACTGTTTCATATTGGCTGGAAGCCAAAACCAGCTACATAATATGAGGGCCCCAGTGCAAAATGAAAATGAGGATACCCTCATCCAAAACTTAAGAATTTTAACAGAGCTACAATAGCACTGAAGCAATTGCAGGTCTAAGCACAGGGGCTCTGTACGTGTGCCCTGGTTGCAGCCCCATGAAGCCTGCCCAACTGTGTTCAGGACACTGGCCTAAGAACCTGGCCAGAACGCCCCTCATTGAACCCTCAAAAGAATCTTGTTCAGGGAGTGCAGATATACCACTTTTTTTCTTCAATTGTGGTAAAATAAACTGAACATAAAATTTACCACTTTGGCCATTTTGAAATATATACTGTTGTGTAACCACCACCACCACCATCCATCTCCAGAACGCTTCATCTTGCAAAACTAAAGCTAAGCACTGACTCCCCACTTCCCCTCCCCTGGCAATCACAGTTCAACTTTTTGTCTCTATGATTTTGACTCCTCCAGGGACCTCATATAAGTGGAATTATATGGTATTTTTGTGACTGGCTCATTTCCCTTAGCGAATGTCCTCGAGGTTCATCCGTATTGTAGAATATGAAAGAATTTCTTTCTTTTTTTTAAGGCTAAATAATATCCCATTATATAGATGGACCACATTTTGCTTATCCATTCATCAGTCAATGGAAATCAAGGTTGTTTCCACCTGTTAAAGCAAGGATCCCCAATCTCTGGACCATGGACCAGTACCAGTCCATGGCCTATTAGGAACTGGGACGCACAGCAAGAGGTGAGCAGTGAGCAAAGTTTCATCTGTATTTGCAGCTGCTCCCCAGAGCTAGCATCACAGTTTCATCTCTGCCTCAGATCATCAGGTATTTGAGTTTCATAGGAGCACTGGTCCCTGGTGCCAAAATCGTTGGGAACCACAAAGAACAAAATTCAACTAAGGGGCTGTACGAAATGGAAAGTTTTTATAGGAAGAAGGGTGGGGCAAGGGAGCATTCAACAAAAGAAAGGGTTATTTTAGACCAGGACTTGTTTGGGGAGACCAGGAACTGCAAGGGTTTTTATCATGCAGATGGCCTTTCTAGGGAAATGGACAGGGCCCACGTGACAGATTACCTCATTGGTGTTGACCAGGCAATTCCAGACTGGTTGATTAAGATTATGTTTTTGGGAGAAGTTGAAATGGCAATTAGGTCAGGATTTAAATCTATATTTGGTATCATGGACTTTAGCACAAGTGATACCGTTTTGAGCCTGTGGTTCTCCTTTAACACACCGTTTAGCTGTTGTGAATAATGTTGCTACGAACATGGGCATTCAAACATCTGTTCAAAACTCTGCTTTCAATTCTTTTGGATATATACCTAAAAATGGGATGGCTGGATCATACGATAGTTCTGTGTAAATTTTTGAGGACCTGCCATGCTCTGTCCCACACTGGCTACACTATTTTCCAGTCACTCACACAGCACAAGGGCTCCAATTTCTCTGCATCCTCGCCAAGACTTGTTATTTTCTGTTTTGGGTAGAAGCCACCTTAATGGGTACGGTTTCTCCACTTTTCAAATATCGCCTGAGTCTTGTAGGCAATAAATAACTCACCCAAGGCCAAGTAGGCAATATTATCAGCAAAGGCTCCACCCAATTCATGCTGCCACCAAGGAGGCCGGTAGGCATTGTCAAGGGGCCAGCCAAAAGCACACTCAAGGACTTGATGGAGCCACACCCCATTGCTCCTTGGGGCTATCGTAAAGCCCCATTGGTGCCCCATGTCACTGTGGAACCCAGGGTCCAGCCTACCCCAGCCCATGCCTGTCCACCCCAGCCTGCAAGCTGGCTGGCCAGGAGCCCAGCCCTGGGGTGTACACTGACCAGGTGCTACATCCAGGCGCTGCCACCCTCCAGCAGCCTCAGGGGCAGCCTCAAGCCCTGGCTTACCAGGGTCTCTAGCACCCCCTACCCAACCCCTCTGTGTGTGTGCGCGGAGGCCCGAAAGCCCTGCTCACTGGAGAGCCAGGATTCCGACTGAGCATCCTCTGAGGGGCTGGACGCTGGGAACCAGCTCTGGCTTTGTCAGGCCCATTTCTGGCCAAGGGGGTGGGGAGTGAAAGATGTGGCCTGAGGCCCAGAGGAGAGGCTGTCTGGCCTGGGGCCAAAGGAGTGTAGACTCTGTGGGCTCAGAAATGGCTAAAAACTCAGGGTGGGGAGGACTTCGAAAGTCAGATCCCGGAGGGGAAAGAGCCTTTGCACCTTCAGCCTCTTTCTCAGTTGCGGGTGCTCCAGAGGAGGAAGAAGCTTTCGGAGACGCCCGGATCCTGTTGCCACTTAAATCCCTACCTCCTGCTGGGTGCCCCACAGAGAGCAGAGATGACTCACCCAGAGGGCGGCCCAGACATGAAAATGCCTGTCACCCCCCAGCGCGGGCCACGCCTACAGCTTCTGTGTGGAAAGAATCTTCGGCCTCAGAGCTGGTGGGCGGCAAGGGAGGGTGACCACCTGCTGTTCCTCAAAGACCAGCCAGCTGGGGGCCGCTTCCGTGGGGGACGACTTTCCATCCCTTCCCCCACCTCCCTTCTACCCACTTCTGCGCCCACAGGGACCCCACCCCTTTGCCCTCATGCTGGGTTCCTCCCCACCCTTGCCGGCTCTCCCCCAGCCCTGGGGGTTCCCGTGACTTCAGACCCTCCACCAGGTGTCCAGTCAGCAGGGAAGAGCAATGACAAAGGAATGGATTTCTGTCCCAGAGAGCCATCCACACGCTGTGGCTGTGAATACTTCGCCCCTCTGTGCCCGGTTCCTCCTTTTTAAAATGGGGTCTGGAGTAGAACCAGCTTCAAGGGGGGCGAGAATAATGAGGTGACGCAGGGAACAGCCAGCAGGGAGCCGGGCACAGAAGGCAGTTTCTTTAGTCGTAGTAGTATTGTTTTATGATGCATTATTAATGAAAAAGGAACACTGAGACGAGGACCGTGTGCTGTGCGTGCGTGTCGCTGTGTGAGTGTGTGCACATGTGTGTGTGCATGTGTGCATGTGTGTGTGCACGTGTGTGTGCGTGCATGAGTGTGTGTGCATGTGCGTCCCCCTGCAGCAGGGTTGGTGGGTTGGGACGAGGCATTGGGAGGGGAGGGGCAGAGGTCCAGACCTCTCCCAGATGGATCCAGTTCTGGGGACTCTGAGTCCCTGCACACTTTATGTGCCCAGATTGTACTCAAGGCAGTTGTTTATGGACAGAGGGAGTGGGGACAAAAACCTAGGGGTGGCAAGCAGGGTGGGAGTGGTTGGGAAGGAGATGGTGGGAGAGTTCCTGCCCCTGGACTAAGCCGCCCAGCCTAGGTGAGGACTGCGGCCTGGCTCACAGCACAGTCTCTGCATGTCCTACAGGGGACCCCTGAGGTTGACACTCTTATCCCTGTTCAGCCCAAAAGGAAACTGAGGCTCAGGGAGGTGAGGAGTTTGGCCCAGGCCCCTGGGTTTGTCTGGGGCCGACACAGACCTGGCCCAGGCCCCTGGGAATTCGCCTGGGGAGAGGCCCCTGACTGGGCTGCACTGGGTTTCGTTTCTCCCTTCAGAAGCTCCAATCTCGCCACCAGCAAAGAGTCACGTATGAAAAGACTGAGGCCTCCACACAGACGACTGGATGCTTTTTCCCAGTTCCAACTGTGCCCAAGATGGTGAGCCTCCTGAGGGCTTTAGACACCCTGTGTTGTTCACAGGGTCACAGAGCTCAGGGAAGATGCCACGAGGAGGTTCGGGAACGAACGAATGAGTGACCTGAGGGTCAGACGCCCCTGAGTTCACTGGGGCTTTGCTGTGTGACGTCGGGCCTGTGGCTGAGCCTCTCTGGTCAGCTTCCTCGTCTGTGAAATGCGCCCTTAGTGTGCACCAGATGACGGAGAAGGGGGGATAACACAAAAGCTGCGAATGGGCAAATGTCCACGTCCAGCCCTGCCAGGTTGCAAGGCCCTCAGGCCTCCCCTCCCGACTCCTCCCGCAGCGCACTCTGCCCACTGAGCCCCCAGCCCGGTTCCTGTGGGGACAGGCGAGCCCTGCCACCCGGCTTGGCCATCAGCTCCCTTCCCTCCGAGGCACAGAGCCAGACTCACTTTTTCTGTTAAACTTTTCTGTCCACACTCTGACCTCTGACCTCCACACCTTGGCTTATACTATTCCTTCCGCCCAGAATGTCCTGAAAGTGAAATGTCCGGGTCAAAGAACAGGCACATTGGCAGGTTTTGAGGTATTCACCAGGTCACCCCCCCCGACAGGCTCTACCTGTGGTCCCAGCACGGGTGCCCATGAAGACGGTTCCCTGGCCAACGCTGGGTGTCATCAGAGGCTCCATGTCTGCAGTGTCATTGTTGCTTTAATTTGCATTTCTGTTGTTACTCGTTGGAACAGAGTACCAACCAGGGGTGGGGGGACAAATGCAACTGCAAAACTTTAAATCAAAAGTATTTTCTCTGAGAGAAAAATAAATTCAAAAATGCTATTGTCTCCTGGATCCTCCACATTCTTCCAGGTGGGAGAAGGGGACTGCGGGGGGCTGGGACTGGCAGTCATGAGACAGGGGAGCCCGTGGGCCTGGGAGGAGAAGCTGGCTCGGGCCTCAGTGCACCACTTCGCCTGCCTGGCCTCAGTTTCCTCCTCTGTAAAGTGGGAACTGCACTGCTCATCCCATAAGGCTGTCGTGAGGACGACAGGGATGGTGAAGGGGAGATTCACTCATCTGTGAAAGGGCGTCTGCAGGGTCCTCCAGACAGGGTACCGGGGAGTGAAATCCAACACGGGTCCTGCCCTCTTGGGGCTTACGAGCCAGGTCTCCCTAGGGTGTCCTGCCCCCAGAGCAGAGATGTGGACAGCAGTGGCCGCTGACACCACGGCCAGCCCATCCTCGTTGAGTGTGGGCCACGTGAGCCGCTAGGCCTGTTGCTGTTGTTTTGGAAAGAGCTGCTATCGCACTGATAAACTCAGCTGTCAGAAGGGATGTTATCTCTGGGTGGAAGGAGATGCTGCAGGACCGGGGTTCCTTCCCGCCTACGCCCACGTGGGACTCGTCCCTCTCGCTAGACCTGACTTGGGCGATAACCTGGGGCCTTGCAGGGGCCGGTGATGGCCATCACTGCAGGATGTTCACGGCCTGCCGTCCAGGGCCACCACAATGCTTCGGGAGCAGATATCACCTCCCCTCTGACCCGGATTCCTGGAATTGTCTGATGGAGCGGAGGCCTGGTCTCCATCTCGCTGACAGCTTGCTGGAGATTAGGCTATTTCGGTCACACTGGCCATTGGTTTTTTGGCCCAAACGCGTGTCTCTGAAATCGCTGCGGCACTGAGCTGAGTGGCCTGGCTGGTTACGCCTCTGTAATCTGCTCTGAACTGTGCCGGTCCTGTTTGCAGCTGTGATACTATCCTCGTCCCCTGCAGAGCTGGCCAGCTCTCGGTTCCACCACGGGCTCAGCCTGCCAGCCACTCCTGGCAGCCGTGAATCTGGGCCTAAACTAAAATCCTCGCTGCTCTTGGCTGTTTCGAGTCTGATGCGTTGTGCTTTGTTTTGCTTGATTTTATTTTGCAGGATCGAGTTTAGTTTGAATTTGCACACCAAAAAGTGCACGGATCTTAGGCGTTTTAGCTCGGTGCATGTTTACATACGGACAGACCCCTGGGACTACCAACCATTTCGCCCCAGAAACTTCCCTCGTGCCCTTTCCCAGCCAACACCCGCCCCCACCTCAAGAGGTAGCCGTTAGTCTCACCTCTATCACCATAGATTACTTTTGCCTGTTCTGGAACTTCACATAAATGGAATCATACGGTATGTTCCCTCTGGTGTCTGGCTTTTTTCACTCAACATAACGTCTACCAAAAAGTTATTATTTTATGACAGAAACGTAATATATGTTCGTTACAAAAAAATTGCAAACAATGTACAAAAGGGAAAAAAAAGGACCATTTCATATCCACACCTGTTACCCACCCTTGACCTTCTAGTGTGTCCCTTACGGACCTTCCAAGGCCAAAGAAAAATATTTTCAACTTAAATCAACTCCTATAATACTTACTATTCTATAACCGTTTTTTATTTTCATTTAACACGGCGCACTCAGACTTTTAATGCCTGCGTAGGAGGGCGTTGTTTATCCCCTGCTTGTGTCAGTTAGGTTGTTTCTCATATTCGATTTTGTCTTGTTAGTCCGTCTCTCTCGGTCCTTAGAGAACAGGTCTCAGAAGAGCAGAAAACTTGACTGTCTACCTGTGGCTGTGTCCCCAGCATTTAGGGGGTGCCTGAGTGAGTGGATGGACAAGCTGCAGTGCACACTCTTGTACCCACGTATGTGTAAACTACTTTAGTTACATTTGCCAGAAGATGCTTAAAACAGGGATTGTTGGCTGAAAAGGAAAGCACCTTCTTAAGGTTTTTCCTTGAAATTGCCAAACTACCTTCCAGAAAGACTCATTTATTTTTGTGTTCATGCCACCGACTTTTCTTGGGCATCTACTCAGTGCCAGGCGCCGTCCGAGGAGCTGGGGATACCGTGGTGAAAAGGGGTCCGTGCCCTTGTGGAGCCCCCCGCACCCACTCGCATATGGGGAAGGCCACTTCTGCAATGCCTGCCCTTGGGGAAAAGGAACGTCTCATTGATGTTTTTGTCTACATTTCTATAATCGCTCCTGAAGGTGATTATCATTTATTTTCCAGTCATTTGTATTTTGTTACTTCTTCGACACATAGTTTGTGAATGCCTACATTGTGTCCGGTGTCGTTCTAGGCCCTGGGGGTACGATAGTGAAAAACAGGGAAAAAAGAGAGACAAAGATACTCCAGGTTGGGAGACAGACAAACAAAATTGAGAAATAGACTGTTGTGTGTGAGAGTAATAAATGCAGGGCAGGGTAACAAACAACTCCAGGGGGCCAAAGGCTGCAGTGTTAAGTGGGATTCTCAGGGAAGGCCTCCTGGGGAAGGCGACATTGAAGCCAAGACTTCAGGAGATGAGAAGGCAAACTTGCAGATGGAAGAGCGATTGGGCAGAGAAGACAGCAGGTGCAAAGGCCCCGAGGCAGCCGTGAACCTGTGTCTGAGGAATAGCAAGGCGGCCAGTGTGGCTGGAATGGAATGAGCACCGAGGAGTTTTATAGAAAATGAGGCCAAAAAGGTAAAACTAGGTTGGATTAGGGAGGGCCTTCAAGACTTCGGCTTTTACCCCTTGTAAGGTAGAGAGCCACGGGAAGGTGTGAGCAGCGGAGGAACACAATCAGAGTTCTAGTTTAACCCCCTCGATCAGGCTAGACTGTAGAAAGGCAAAAACGGAAGCAGGGAGACCAGTGAGGAGGCTATGGCACCCCCCGGGTGAGAGATGCTGGGGAAGTGGGCAGGCTGAGGATGTACAGAGAAGGCCAAAGAGATCTGCTGGAGAATCAGAGAGGGAGAACGTTAGCTTCCTGTCACTGTGTAACAAATGACAGCAAAATCTAGTGACTTAAAACAACAATAAACACTGTCACTGTCAGGAATTGAGGCAAAGTGGAGCTGGGTGGATTTGGCTTGGGGTCTCCACGAGGCTGCAGTCCAGACATTGCTGGGGCTGGAGCCACCTGAAGGCCAGACTAGGCCTGGAGGACCCACCTCCTGGACGCTATTCCTCGCCGCCACGTGGGTCTCTCCAGGAGGCCACCTGAGTGTCCTCAGGACATAGCAGCCAGCCTCTCCTAGAGAGTGATCCCAGGGAGCCAGAGCTGGGCCACAGCATCCTTTCAGCATCTCTTCTGTTGCACTGTCTTTGTGAGAAGCAAGTCCCCGGACCTGGGGCCCCGTGGCTGCATGGGTCACACAGCCCTGCCAGATCTGAGTAGTCAGAGCCCAAGCCGGCCTGGCAGCACCTCCAGGCCCAGCCGGCCTGACTGGGGCCTGTGAACCCGGCGTCCCCACCTCTGACTACCACGTTGGCCCAAGGGGACCGAGACCCATAGGTTTCTGGTAAATGCCCCCCTCTTTCCCCCACCCCCAAGACAACAGTGGGACCGTGCACATCCCCCCTCCAGGCTGTGCTCCCAGCAGCATCCCCCGCATCCCACTACGCAGCCTCAGAGAAATGGAAGCTGCGAGCTGGCCAGGAGCTATTTTCAAATGTCTTTCCTGGGGGAGAACTGTCGGGGTGCTAGAGGAAAGGAGGGCCAGAAGGAGGGGATGGCCCTCCTGTGTTTATCTGCCCCGCAGGTATTGAGGGAGCACCTTCCCTATGCTTAGGCTCAGTGTGGGGGGCGGGGAGTCAGATGTGAGACAAACAGGTAAAGTGAAGGGAGAAGGGACACAGTGGCCTCCAGCTCCCGAGGGAACCACCCAGGCAACACTAGGCTCTAGGTGGCCTTTGCCCTACAAGGCGTGCACCGGGCAGTGGCTGGTGAAATGCCCCAGGGAGAAGCGGGTGGGCAGACGGCTCTAGCTCCAGGTAAGGAGTTTGGGCCAGCTCTGGAGAGGACAGCGACATCCTTCCCTGGGTCTCTCCTGATATTAGAGGAGAGGTCTCTCCTCTCTCCAAGCTGGAGGATGTTCCAGATGAGGTGTCCCAAGGCTGGGGACAAAAGTCTGGGGTGGCAAGTGGAAAAACAGGGCCACTGAGAAGCTGTGCTGGTGCCGGGCTTCCCCAGGTGAGCCCTGGATGCTGAGACCAGCACCTGTCACTCCTCCTCCCTTCCCCTCCCCTCCCCTCCCTCTCCCTCCCCCTTTCCCTCTCCTCCTCCGCCTTGGGTGGGCTCTGTTCTCCTCTGGAAGGCCTGCATCCTTGCCTCTCTCCAGTGTTTGCACTAAAGTCACATCCTCAGGAGGCTCCCCTTCATGCCCCTGGCTAAAAGCCTCTTCCCTCCCCCCACCCCCACTCACTCCCTGGCTTTACTCTCCCTCTTTGAGTGCTGGCTGTGTGCCAAGCTGCCCAGCGCCCTCTCTCTTCCGTGTCCCCCACTTGTCATCTCTGGATCTCTAGATCTCCATCATCTACCACCCTGCCTGGCATATTGTAGGTGGCAGTCAGTACTTGTTACAGGGATGATCCAAAAAAAAAAAAAGCCATATCAAGTACAAAACTCAACCTAAGTCGGTGCTGGAGGGCCTACTGGGCAGCAAAGCAGCATGGCCTCAGCAGGAGAGGCTCAGCTAGGGATGGGGGAGTCCCCAGGGAAGAAGGGGGCTGTCGCACTGGGTCACCACACCCAGCCGATGGCCAGCAAATCTCAATGGAGAAAGGGAAACCGAGACCCAGGATGTCTGGGGGCCAGGTGTGGAGGGCTGGCAAGGGCGCTGCAGGAGGTGTAGACCAGGGCTGGAATCTGCCTCTGCTGCCCACAGGCCGGGTGGTCTCTGGTAAGTGGCCTCTTTAAGAGCCTCAGGTTCTCACCTGCAAAAGGGGCAGTTGTGAGGCTCACAGGAGATAATAGAAAGTGTTTGCCCCTGAGGTGGGGGGACCGGACAGATGGTGGGGGGCTGCCAGCATTACTGTATTGCCATTATCATTCACAATCTGACCCAGGGCCTGTTTTGGACTGATAAGAAGCCAAGGCCTTCCAGAGGCCCAATTCTTATTCAAAAGATGTTTTCCTCCTCACTTCCATTCCATCAACGTCTTATCTTGGGGCCTTGCAAGGCGAATATTTTCACCCACCCCTCCCCTGGGGCTTTCTATGTCCCATCTGTCTTCCAACTGTCCTCCTTCCTGCATCTGCTCTGCTCTTATTCACTGAACACCTACTATGTGCCTGGCACTGTGCCTTCAGCCCCGTCTGGAGGCATTCTTACACACATCAGGTCTTTTTGGCCCAGGAGACCTTGTGTCTTCACCTCCCGGGTCTGTGTTTTCTCATTTGCATAGTGCTTTTGGAGAGTGGGCCCTGTTTTGTAGGCTCCTCTCTCCTGCCTGTAAGGCACCCTGCGGCTGTTAGCAAGGGGTCAGGGGGCTATTAGCAAGGGGAAAGGGCGATTCAAGAGATGATGTGACTTGGGGGTCCCCCAAAGAAAGGATTACATCAGAAGGAGCCAGAAGAGCACCCAAAGTGGAAGAGGACTTGAAGCTTAAACTCTACAGAGTTTACTAAATGTTTTAGGACTCTCTCTTCTGACCCTGCCTGCAGCCCAGCCAGGGCAAGGGGGTTGAGGGTAGGAGTGGTGCCATCACCCCATTTTACGGAGAACACCCAGTGAAAAGTGGGTAACACTGTTATCACTTCATAGGTGGGAGGAAGGCACAGGGTAGCTCCAACAGGTAGCAAAATGGCAGGGCTAGGGGGAGGGGAGCCCCCCTGGACCCCCGTTGGGCCTCTGCAGGACTGGGGTAAACAAGCTTGTTGTTGAGTTCCTGAGACAATGGATACTTTGTAATTCCAGCGGGCCTACTCCCCCTCCAAAACAGACCCTTCCCGCCCCTCCCTAACTGGCCCTAGGGCTGGGTCACACTCCAGCTAGAATCTGATTTCTCTTCCCTCTCTGGGAAATTTAGGGGCCAAAGTCTGCCCCCCATTCTCCCCCAAAGCCCAGGAGCCCCAGGGCAGGACAGGTAGGCCCCTAGCTGTTGGAGGCAGGGGAATGGAGGTGCGTTGAGCGGTGCAGGTGGAAGGCTGAGGAGGTGGAGTGTGTGTGTGGGGGGCAGGGGACCCAGACTTGGGTAGGGTGCTGCTGATGCTGTTTTTAACCAAGCGTGAGTCTCGGATTTCCCATTTGTGAAATAGGCTTCAGGATACCTAACTCCCAGTGCCAGGGCCTGGGGGAGAGGAGAGGAGGCGTCCTAGTGAGTATAGGGTTTTTTTTTTTTTTACAAGATGGAACCTTCTGGAGATGGATGGAGGTGATGGTCGCTCAACATTGCGAATGTATCTAATGCTACTGAACAATCCTTACCATGATTAAGATGGTACCTTTCATGTGATGGGCATTCCCCCCAAGAAAAAAACTGAAAAGGCAAAACAGAACCTAACTGGAGGCGGCCAGCACCAAGGGCACCGAGCACAAGTACCGGCGCACCTGAATTCATGCTCCTCCTGAGCAAGTCCTTTCCTCCTCTCCGAGCCTCAGTTTCCCCACTGGTACAATGGGCCTGAAGGAAAGCACCAAGCCCTGGGACTGCTCTGAGGGAGGTGGGCCACGGAAAGACCCCGGGTTCTAACCCGCAGGCCGGCCTGGGGGCCGGGCACGCGTGTCCTCGGGGTGCGCACGCCCGCGCCACGGGACGGGGGGGGTTCCCCGGAGCAGGGGGCAGGGAGAGGTAAACGGGCCCGAGGGACACACGCAGCGGCGCTTGTGGCCATTCCTACCTGGACCTGGGGCTCGGGGGCGGGGCCTGGCCCGGGGGGCGGGGCCGGGCCGGGCCGGCGGTTTATCCGGTGGCGCGCGGGCCCCGAGCGGCACAGCCCACGCCTCCCCTCGCGGCCGGAGCGCCCCTGGCACCCAGGTCCCCCACGCCAGGTGAGTCCAGACCCCCCGGGGCCTCCCCCCCGCTGCGCGCGCCCCTCCGCGCAGCCCGAGCCCGGCAGGGGAGCGCCCAAGGGTGCCGCCCCGGGTGCCGCGCGCCCGGAAGGTTGGGGCCCCGCGGCCTGGCTTCGCTGTCCCTGCCGGGTGTGTCCCCTTTCCGGAGCGGGCCCCGCGCCCCTGGGATGGGGCGGCCCCTGTGCGCCCCGCCGTCCCGCGCGCCTTAGGGGGCCCGAGCGTGTCCCCGACGAGGGCGGCGGGCGCCGTCGCCCCGGCCCGAGGAGCCGCGCACCTGCCGAGGCCCGGGCCCGGGCCCGCCGACGGCCCGGGCGAGTCCGAAGCAGGAGATCGGGCGAGCAGGGCGCGGCCGCCTCCCGCGCAGGTGCGGCCCGCGCAGGTGCGCCCGCGGGCGGCCGGGGCACGGTCCGTCCGGGCTCCCGCCGCCCGCTCCTGCGGGCCCGGACCCGCTCCCGGGGGCGATCGGGGCTCAGGTCGGGCCTCCCGGGTGCGGACCGCTTTGTCAACTGCCCGTTGTTGCTGCAGTTTCCGTAGAATGAGCCCCCCCCGGGGGGCGGGACGGTGGTGTAGTTTTGAGCTCCTGTTGCTGCTGCTGCTGTAGCGTTTTCTAGCACCTGCGGCTTCTGGATTCTTCAAAGAGTCTCTTTTTCCTTAGGAAGGATCTCAGCCTCCCCTGTCCTTCTCCCATTAGGAAGGGGACAGGCTGTGGAGCTCTGTCTGTGCTGGGGGTTTTCCCCAGGCCGGGACCTCATTTTCCAGGTGGAGAAACTGATTCAAGTTCCAAGAGGCAGCTTGAATGCCGTCTTGTAGAGGTGCAGAGCCATGCTGTGGGAGCCAGGCCAGAGCCCTCCGCTGGGCCACTTGGTGGTCCACGTCTGAGCTTCAGGTTGCTCCTTCTTTAAAATGGGTCCACGGGGTATCCCACCAGGTGTAGAGATTGCCCACCCAAGCGTTACCAGCTTCCCTGCAGTTAATGCTTCCCCTTGTTTCCACTTTGTAATTTTTAGGCACATTTTTGTACTTACTGGCCCTGTTTTACACGTGTCCCCTAACTGGTCTGTCTGAGGCACTAGCTGGGCCTGGGCCCCCTTGTTGATACTTGGCTGCTGTGTGGTGCTCTTCCCCGCCTTCTCATCTCTTTTCCACTCTTTCCCTCCCTTACCAGGATTTGGGGATTTCCCACTGTCATCTGAACCTCAAGGGCACAGGGGAGTGTCACTGAAATGGTTTAGCTGTGGTTGCTTCTCCAACCTTACCAACGTGAGGTTGTACGAGTTTATTTTTGCTTTTGGTTTAAAATGTCTGTGAAATGACTTGGGGGAGACTGGCTTCCAAGCTGTGGGCTCAGAATGTCCCCTTGAGTGGGGGAACCTAGAACCTATTTAGTCAATCTAAGTTGATCATTAATTGATCTTTTTTTTTTTGGGTGAGAAATATTTTGGGGATATTAATCCAAGCAGCAGAGATCTTGTGCCACCTCCCATGGGCCAGTGTGAGACCTCAGACAACTGGAGTATGCTGAGTACCGTCCCTGTGGGTGTCACACTCATCCTAATTTGCCATTTCAGCTCAGTTGCCACCTTTTCTGCGAAGTCTTCCCTGACTGCATCTAAAGGTTGCGGCCCTCCCACACCCATTAGCTCCTCTGTCTTAGGACCTTATTTTACCATCTTCAGGGCACTAAAGACAATGTAAAATGGCCCGCTTTGGCTCACTTGGTGTGTGACTTATGTTAGCCTGCAGCTTCGTGAGAACAGGAGCTTCAAAATGTCACAGTCACAGTCCGGGCACACGGGGGAGAAGCCAGACAGAAGGCTGTGGGACGTCACTGTCCGTGTTAGCGCTTAGTGGGTATGAGGCAGGTTTGCTCAGCTGCAAGGGGGCCAGAGGGCAGGCAGTGTTAGCCCGTGGTGCCATCTCTCGTCATCTCCATAAACAGAAGGGGTTTTGGGGAAGGGCTCTGGCTAGCCGGTGTCAGCGCCATGACCTCTGAGGCATTTTCCCTCTCCCTGGAAAGCATCCTGTTTGTAGTGAAGCTGGTAAGCGTGCAGACCATTAATGGCTTCTTGCTTCCCCTGCCGCGGTCACAGTGGATCCCACGAGAATCCAGCTGTTTTTCCCCCTGCTCAGAACAATTCCAAGAGGTTTCAAGGAAGTCCCCGGCACGCTCGGGTTTTGTTGTCGGCCGCCACCAGGAAGCCTGCAGCGGTCCGGGCTGGACGTGTGCGGCTGCCCCTGTCCCTTTGTCCTGCCTCGGTGGGCTGGGAAGAAATAACTGAACGTAAGCAGATAAGGCCAGGGCCTGCCTTCCTCGTTGGCCCCCAGGCGGGAGCAAGGCCAGGCCTGGTGGCCAGGGCACTGGGCGGGCTTGGGGAGGGCAGCTGATTTTCCTAGTGTCAATATTAGGATGTGACAACACAAAACACCCACTGGGCCTCGCCGGGCACTGCATGGTAAACCTGTTTTTCTGGAGGTGGGAGGAGACACGCGGTCACCCAGATGCAGAGGAAGTGCAAGCTGCAGAGTGCAAAGCCCGCCTGGCTGTTTGGGGATGCTCACTGTGCTCTGGAGAATTGAGATTGAGAGAGTTCTTGATTTTTTTTATTTAATTTCTTTCTCCCAAGAGAAATGATGTGTGTTGCTGTGGCTCGGAGCTCAGAAGAGGCTCTGCGAGGTGAGGGCAAGGTGTGTGGACTCCCCGCGTACGGACGATGCGGCAGGGACAGCCGGGTCTGACCCCGGGGGTGGCGCTCTTCGAAGCTCCTGGCTCACTGGACGTGGCTTCCCGTTAGTGAGCACCTGCTGGAGAGCACGTGTGCACAGGGCCTCCTTCCCCCAGCCGCCCTCCCTGCAGGGCTCTCACGCCTGACCTTCACAGAAAGTGGGTCTGTGTCCAGTCTGGGGCTCCCCCAGCCGGGACTGGCCTGTCACTGTGAGCCCAGCTCCCCCATTCTGTTTCAGAGTGTGGTCTGGCTCCGCCCCCAAGCTCAGTTCACTGGGTCCCTGCCCCGAGCTGGGGCAGACAGGCAGGTAAACATTTAATGAGACCATAATGGGCTAAGTGCCCAACGCGGCGCTGTTTACTCAAGGCGCTGGGACAGGCGGATGAGGAGCAATCGAATCCAGGGAGGTGGGGAGAAGCTGGATTCTGGGCCAGGCCCAGAGGAGGGAGCCGGCAGCAGGTAGCAGGCCGGGAGGATGTACAGGTGGGGTTGAGGCTTCAAAAGGGGTGGGGTGAGTCTGGGGAGGCTTGGCCCCATGGGGCAAAGGGCCTTGTTCCAGTGAGGAAGTGGGAGCCCCAAGATTGCTGACGTGTGTGTGTGAGGATCCAGTGAGTAACCGAGCCCCCTCAGAAGGCATTGCGAGGAGACCCCAGTCTGGAAGGAAGGAGACACGAGGGCTCTGTGCCCCCTCTCTGAGCACCCCGGCATCCGGGCTCAGCAGGGCATAACCCTTCACTGACTTTGAATGCTTTTTAAATACGTGCTTTTGAGACGTAAACTGCAGACCAGGTGGCATCTGGGCACGCTGATAGTGGTAACAGAAAAGCAGAGGGTCCCCTTTCTGGTGTCCTCGAGGACTCGGTTGACTGGGACCTCCCTGTGACTTGCAGAATGGGCCCCCCAGGTTTTTCTTGCCTTGTTCCCCCACCTGTTTTCTGCTCATCTTTTTGAACTGTTGGTTATAACAATGTCATAGGACGGGTGGCTCATAAGCAGTGACATCTTTACATCTCCCAGTGTGGCTGCTGCAAGTCCGAGGTCAGGGCGCCACAGACTTCCTGCAAGGAGCACCCCCAGACCTCTTCCGGAAAAGCACTATTCCAGTTAGCAGGGCCTCCCGAGGGTCCTGCCTCCGGATTCCACCCCCGTGGCCCTTAGGTTTTCAACATGTAAATTGGGTGTGGGGGGGGGAGGGACGCAAACATGCAGACCACAGCAAAGTGACTTAAAATTACTTCCCAAATCAGTAACCTGTTACGCTCTTCAGTGTGGGGTAGCCTTACGGATGTTCAAGAAGGGAGGGACAGAAGAGACTCTCCCCAGTGAGGAAACAGGGGTCCCCAGGGGCTAAGGAATTTGTCCAAAGTCACACGCCAGGCTGGACTAGGCCCCAGCCGAGTGTCCCTTGGCACCGCCACTTTCCTCCAGGCCTCTCTGGGCCGCCTGTCTGGGTCTGCACCAGACCGAGGGCCGAGCTGGCTTTCTTTGACGAGGGAGAAACACGTTGAACCTTTGGGCCAACGTCTCTCCTCAACGTAACCCGACACAAGGTACGTGGAAGCGGCTTTGTCACCCGGGGCAGGTGTGAGGCTGGGCACAGTCGCCAGCACACCTGCTCCTTTCCTGGCTCCTAAGGGGCCGCCGTGAAGTCTGAAACACTCGGCGAGGGTTTCGCCGGAGATGGGGAGATGTGCCCGCCTTGCCCCTTTGCGACGCTCTGAGGGTTTCAGGGGTTGAGAGCTTTGACCCTCTCCCCCAGGGGCCTCGTCATCCCTCGTTGGGTCCTTGTGAGGAGAGGTGGCCACGTACCCAGGATCACACAGTACGAAGCCCACAGAGCCATTGCCGGGGTTTGCAGTCGGGTGACGTGTTTAATTACGGAGGTAACGGTGCTCCCTAACGAAAGTCTGTCCCTCCACCCTCGCCAACCCCCTTTGACATCCCCGGCATCTCCAGATCTTGGCCCCGCTGTCGGGTGATGCATTTCCTTGGAAGTTTTCCGTGCATTTCCATTGATAGGTAATATATAACATTATTATATAACACGTGTGAGTGTTACGTGTGTGCACATGTGTAGCATGTACAGTCGCCTAAGTGGCGTCACAGCTGGCTTCTCCTCTTGCTTTGTCTGTCACTCCGCAGCTCACTGACTTCTTGCCCCCTCCCTACATAGACACCCACCTCCTTCCATTTTGGCGGTGGCCAACCTGCCCCCCAAGTGTGGATTTGAGGGAGGAAGAGGGCTTGGGTTTTGCACTTTGCTGACCCAAGCAGGGGCTCCCTAGCTCCCTGAGTCAGGTCTGGGGGGACGACCCTGGGACCTGGAGCTGAACCGGATCTGAGCGGCTTTTGCCAAACTTTGACCTCAACTGTGGCTACGAAGAAAGTGTGTCCTGGAGCTGGAGACCACGTTGAGTGTCACTCCTCCCCTTGGGAGTGTGACAGACCCTTCCCTGCCATCCTCAGTTTCCTCGTCTGTGAATAGGGGATAATGTTCCTCCCTCCGATAGAGTTAAAACTGTGAAGTGCTGATGTGATGCGGGACGGCGCACACGTGGATTACCTTCCTGTCGTGCGGCCTCACCCCTCGGGCGCTCAGAGGGCAGGGTGCCATCAGGAACAAGCACTCGCGGCTCTGAGTTTCGTCTGAGGGTGTCGGCCCACTCGCTGGGTCAGCGTCCATTGGAGCCGGCACGTGGGTGGAAGGAGTGTATGGCGAGGAGGCTCTGGGTTTCCTTGCTCCGCCCTCTCAGGCCCTCCGTCTGTGGCACGGGGCACACAGCCCCCTCCTGAGGGAGGCTGGACTCGGTGGATGCAAATACAAAGGGTGCAGGGTCACCAGGGGCCCTCGGCCGTGACAGGGCCATGCGTGCATGAGGGAGGCCACAGCAGCCAGAAGCCACGCCAGGCGGGACTTCTTGTCCCTGCCCACCCCACCCCAGTGGATGGCCCTGCCTGCATCGAGGTTCAAGGTGGCCCAAGGAGGAGGGCTTTGCCGCAGGTGGCCTGGCCGTACTGAATGGCCGTGGCTCCACAGGTCTAGTCTGAGAGTTCCAACTTAGTGACCCCCCACCCCGCCGCCCCAAGGTGAATTTTCATCTGTATTTTTGCTTGACGTTCCTCTCTCCTCAGCTTTTCTCTCCCCTGCCTTCTCTTCCTCCTCATTTCTCCCCCTCCGGTTACTTCTCCATCACTTACCATCAGGAGTGAACCTCAGACACGCCGCCCTGGGCGTCTGCAGGTTCACACTGGCGGAGGCTGGAGGCTGGAGTTAGCTCCTCTGGTGAAGGGGGTGGGGGTTGGGGTGCTTGACTTCTGAAATGGACCTCAAGGCCCACGTCTCCATTTCAGAGCCGTTCGAGCTGTTCCCTCGAAACAGTGATTTTTGCTTTCGTGAACCCGCGTGTACGTGGTAGTAAAAGTTGTCTTCCTCCCACCTCTGTCCCAGCCACGCTTCCTTCCCCGCTCTCTCCCTTGGAGGTGATCTGTGGACACAGAGGTGTGTGTTTGTGTTTACACAGTTAATGACCAACGTCTCCCCTGCTGTGTCCTTGGAGCCACGGCGCCTCAGGATCTTGGCCCCGCGGCGCCTCAGGATCTTGGCCCCGCAGCCCCTGCAGGTCCACGGCTCATCTTTTTCGGGGCTGCCTGGTCTGTGGGGGGCTTTATGTGGGATACGTTTCTGGAAGTCCAAGGTCACGTGCATTTGTGACTTCGATGGATAGTCCGTGTGAAGTCGATCTCCAGAGGAGCAGGACCGGGCCGGTCCAGGGAGGGTCCACCCACGGTGAGGGTTAGGGGACCCTGCTGCCGCCTTGCTGCTTGCTCCCTCTGTTGATTCTTCACCCAGCTTTGGAGCCCCAGCTTGGCTCAGGTCCTGGTCGCACGGTGGTGGCCGAGCTGGGGCTGGAACCTGGGTCTGTCCTGCTGAAGTAGGGCTTTTCTGCTTGAGCACTGGGAGGGTGGCACGCCCCAGTGGAAAAGGTGGGGACAAGGGGGTCCCAGCTGGACACACCCAGTGGCCTGGCACCTAGGACTCCAGTGACCAGGTGGTGTCGATGGGGCCCCGAAGGTATCAACTGTTCCTGACGAGGCTGGGTTTGGGGAGACTAAGGGTCCACCCTCCTTCCAGCTGTTTGCATCCCGTTGTGTGTGTGTGTGTGTGTGTGTGTGTGTGTGTGTGTGTGTGTGAGTGTGTGAGAGTGTGAAGCCAGTGAACCTGCGGCCCTTTGGAAAGAGTCGTCCTCTCTCTCTTGACCCTCCCTGTGACCCATCTGGTCCCTTCCACCCTCTGGACCTTGGTTCGTCCACCTGTGAAATAGAAATTGTCAAAGTCCCGCCTCCCCTGCTTCCTCCCGTAGCCTTGACCCTGCTGTCTTTTGCTGAACGTCTGCTCACTCGGCTTTGAAGCAGCCCCTGGGGACGGATCGCCTTTCCCAGTCCCTGATTTGGAAACTGGGCTCAGCCGGGAGCTGGTGGTCCAAGGGCAGCGCCGCTTGCTCAGAGCAGGCCGGCCAGTCCTGTCTCCTAGCTCCGCAGGTGTCCTCGTGGCCGTGGGGGCGGCTGTCTTCTACTCAGGGGTCAGATTTGCATCCTGGCCTCTGTGGGGAGCTGGGTTCCTGGCTGGTTTTTCCACCGAGCGTGTAGGCGGGTGGCGTGTGCGGGCTGCGGCCCGGGTGGGGACGCATGGCTAGGTGTGCCTGCCTTGTGCCCAGGGAGCGTTTTGAACCACTGGTTTGCAAATCGGCCGGAAAAAATAGATGCTCAGAACCAGGCAGGGCTTCTGGACCCGCAGCTGCCCGGGCCTCAGCGCTCGCCTCTGTCTGGCTGCTTGACAGACACTTCCCTGCTCCTCGCCGGGACCGGAGACTGAGAATGAACGAGCCCCCCCCCCCGCCTCGTTGCCCGTTTACTCTGCGTCAGGCCCGGGAGCGCGGTCCTGTCGGTTTGTCCTTCGCCTCTGCCTTGTGAAGTGGCTATCAGTGAGGGGTGAGAAACCGGAGGAGCAGAAGGTGCCACCCCGGAGCCGCCTGGCTCCAGAGTCCGTGCTGTAAACCGGCACAGCTGGAGAAACGGCGACGGCCAGGCCTTGGGCCGCAGACAGAAGGGAGCAGAGCCGGGGCCTGTGGGATCCCCACTCTGGGATCTGGGAAGGGGCTGCTAGAGCCGAGTCCTTCGGGGCCCACTAGGGACGGGTCAGTCCGGAGGAGGCGGCTGCGGACGGCCGCCAGCACGCACGGTCTGTGCGAAGGCTTGCAGGCTCGGCCTGTTGGCGCAGTTACTGGTCTTCGGTGTGGCAGGGACAGCGTCCAAGGTGACGGCGGCAGGGCTGAGGCTGGCGAAGCGGCCAGGGAAAGGGGGGGGTGCTGATAGCAGTGTGGCGTGACTCCCGGGGGGACTGGGAGCCGAGTGGAGCTGTGACAGGGGCAGATAATGAGGCAGCAGCTCGGGAATTCGATTGGCGAGAGCCCAGCTGGAGACTAGAGAGACCCAAGGTAGCAAGAGCAGGTGCCACCGGCAGGAGGTGACCAGCACCGGGCCCCCGCCAGGGCGCCGGGGCAGCTGGGCGGAACCAGCGGTGGGAGGCCGCTGGGCGCTCCCACTCCAATCCCGAGTCGGGCTGGGGCGCATCGCACAGGCCTTGTCGGTGCCCGACAGACAGTACCGGATGCTCAGGCGTCAGCCGGGGCTGGAGCAGGTGGTTCTTGCCCGGGAGAGGAACCCTGTTAGTTTGGGACCGTTATTCCCACTTAACAGATAAGAAAACGGTGGCCTGGACCGAGATCCCACTGCCCTTCCGGAGTGTGGGAGCTTGGACCCCAGCTCAGTGGGAATCTGGAGCTTGGGGGACTGTCTGCTGTCGGGTCCAGGATGGCCCAGATGGGGAGGTCCAGCAGTGTCTGGGGACCACAGAAAGGTACAGACTCAGGCCCTGCCCCAAAACTGTTCGGTCTGCCAGGGGAGGCATCACCCCCACCGCTCAGCCACCCCCCAGAGCTGGTCAGACACATTCAGGCCTCAACCCCAGCCTGGCCACGCTGCCACCAGTGGTCCCTGTCCCTGGTCAGGCTCCTGTCCCTGTAGGACTTGGGCTCCGCAGCCCATTTGGTGCTGAAAGAAAGACTGGGATTGCCTTTTGGGGGCCGAAGGATATTGGGGCAGTGGGTCAAGGTGAGGTTCAGAGGCCACATGTCCGGCGAAGTCCCCTGGAGGCCCTTGGTCAGCGTGGGCTTCCACGGAGCGTGGCACAGCCTCTGGGAAGAGAGCAGGCCCCTGCACAGGGTGCGGTGGGGTGGGGTGGAGGGGGAAGGGCGAGCAGGGAGGCCAATGCAAATGAGGCCTGGGGCCGCCTTCCTGGGACAGGGCCATTTGCATAGACACCGAGCCCTGGTCACGATTCCTCCTGGCCCACCCCATGGCTGCAAGCTCAAGTGTGTGCACACACCACTCGCACTGTGCCGTGTTGTAAACATCCATAAAAGTCGTCGGATTTATCTGGGCCTTTGGTGTCCTTTGATGAAGTTTGAAAGTTTTTTCCTTAAACGTCTTCGATTAGGTTCATTCTTACCCTCTGCGCTTCCGTAAGGGAGTAGTCCCTTCCCACTGTTTCCGGTCGCGCTGTGGGGATGCAGTTAGTTCCCGTGTGTCAGCCTCGGAGCTGGCAACCTTGAAACTCCCGGTGGTTCTGGTCGGTTCTCTGCGTGTTCGTTTCTGGCAAAAAAGCTTCGTTTTCCTTTCTTTTGTTAAAAGGACCACGTCGTCTTCTGGTTTGGACGGTGCACGTTGATTCTTTTAGACGTTTCCTGTGACTTGCTAAGACTCCTTTGCAATTCTGTCGATTTATTTATTTATTTTTTTCATTGTAACGCCTACAGCACCTGGTCTTCCCAGGTGGTCTCCCATCCCAGTACCCACCAGGCCCGCTGCTGCTTAGCTTCCGAGATGGGGCGGATTCAGGGTGGCGTGGCTGTAGACTCGACTGAATGCCAGCTGAAATCCACTTGTCATTTTGCCTTTTGTACTAGTGCACCCCGCTCCCCCCTTCTTTCTCTTTTAAACAAATAATTGCCGAAAGGCCCCGTGGGTGGACATCAGAGCTGCCCGGGACCGGGGTTTGCCACTTCACCAATCCCATTAAAAGGCAGATGGATGAGAATCAGCTCTGGCTACCGAAGTGGCTTCCGGCCACACTCGTTTTGATATTTGCTTTTTTCCTAAAGTGTTGTCTGACACAATGTGTGTCGTAGATGGATCGAGAGTCGCCTCGTAGTCCTTCCCTGCTACCAAGCATTCCCCAGGACGAACGTGTGAGGATTACGTGCCCAGAACGTGTCCTGTGCTGGGTATTTTAAGTTGCCGACAGTATTTTGGGGCTCTCAGAAGTGTCACCGTGACCTTCCCTGTACCTGTGTGATGGCCTGATGGTTTGGGGGGGAGTCCCTGGGTCTCGGGCCTACATACTTTGCCTGCAGGTTCCCTAAGCAGGTGGCAGCACCCCTCCCCCTGTGGATGCTGGGGGCCACCCTCCCCCCACCCGCCAGGTCTGACCTGACAGCTCCTTTCAGCTGCAGGGGAAGGTGCTGTCCCGACAGGTGCGGGTGGCATATGTCGGGCCCCGGGCCCTTTGTGGCTATGTTTACACGTCTGATTTCTCCAGCGCAGCTCCTGCGTTCGGCTTTCATCTGGAGCAGGTAGAAAACTCGTTTCCCTCTTAGGACACCCAGACAGCCTCTCTCTGAGGCACATTTTGGGCCCGTGTCCTCTCCAGAACAATGTGCTTGTGTGGTTTCCCTCTCAAAGGCCGGAGCGCCCCCGACCCTTGATACCTGTCTGCTCCCTCGATGACGTCCCAACACGTCCGTCTCTTTGGATGTGTTTTGGGCTCATTCTCGAGTCTAACCTGCCTAGCCTCCCCCGGGACGCCTGTAGGTCCCACAGCTTCCCTCCGTGTTCCCATGGGCCCCGGCCTTGCCTTCCATGCCCCGCCAGGCCCCTTTAGTGCACACCCTTGTCTGGCCTGGGTGTCCATGCCGAGTGCTGTGGGTGTCCTTCCTGCGCCTCAGGGGTAAACACTGGTCCACCCTGGCCTGGGAGCGAAGAGACTTGGGGCTCTGTCCTTTCTGGGTTTGGTGCAGGCTACTGTGAGGAGTTAGATGATTTTTAAAAAACTCAGGACGTTATCGTAAGAAAGTGGTGGATTGAAGTATAAAGGTTGCGATGGGCAGCACCTGCCCCCTCAGGTGTCCCAGTCTCTGCTCAGAGGACTTGAAGGAAGTCCCTTGACTTCATCCTCCAACAGCCAAGTGGGAGGCCGCTGGTACCTTACGGATGAGGAAACAAGTGGCATCACATGGCCAAGAGGCGGAGCTGGGATCGGAACTCAGGCCCTTTGGTGCCAGAGCCACGTTCTTCGTCATTGTGTGCTGGGCGCAGGGCGCTCTGGCGCAGTGTGAGTTCGGTGATGGTGACCCCCGGTCCCAGAGTCCTACACAGCTGTCCCAAGGGACGCTGCACACGTTTACCGACGTGCGGATTCACAGGCGTCATGCTCGGGAGGACCTTGGGCTGGGGGAGACGGGAACATCGATGACTGGTGATTCGAACACACTGGCTCTTGCTTTGCTTACACACCGGGCCGCCCGCGGCTTGCGTTGCTTCCTACCTTTCCAGCCTTGCCATCGTGCCATCGTGCCATCAGATCCAGCTCTCCCTCCGCCCCTGCGTTCGGTGTTCTTAGCAGGTTGCTGGTTCTCGTACTCGGCGCCTCAGCGTCCTAAAGTGGCCACTGCAGCCCCAGCCTTCACTCGAACCCTGTGTTGAAGGCAGCAACGGGGGAGGGGAGCTGCCCAGGCTGGGTCTTCTCCCTGTGAACCCCGCATCAGACTGCTGAGGCCTCATTGCCCGGGACCTGGGAAAGGGAGGAGGATCCCCTGTTGGTTTAGGTGAACAAGGAAGGGTTCAGGGCCACCTCGAGGACAGTTATTTTGTTGGCAACGAGCCGGGGGGAGTGGAGAGGTAAACCACAGTTGTGCCAAGACAGCCAAGTGAAGAAAACGACAAGGAGTAGCGACCCCGTTCTCGAAATTGTGTGTGGGGGGTCCACATGTGCTTAGAAGCAGACGGGAAGGCTCGCAGCCTCCCTGCAGGGACTGGGGATGTGGTGACACCTCCACGTGCTTCGTCTGCTCTAGGGACATAGCGGGCGTGGGAAGCAGGCGGCGCCACGGACTGGCCCTCCTGGTGGAGCCCAGCGCACCGCGCTGTTTTGACAACACACTCCTGGGGTTTCTGGTCTTTGGAGGCCCCGTTAGAGCCTTTCTCACGTGTATCCTGATTCCTTTTTCTCAAAGGGAAGTCACGTCCAGGTCGCTGACTTGTGAGACGGATGTGTGACCAGAACAGAGGGGCAGGGTGCCTTGGCCAGGGGCACGTAGCCAGCCTGCCGCAGGATTCATGCTGGGGGGACCTGGGTGCGGGGAGGCTGATGACAGCTTTAGCTGAGAAGGGGGGTGGGCTAGAGGCAGGTGCCTGAGACCCCCTGATCGCACAGTTCTGGGCGTCAGTCAGTCTGTGTATCTTTTTTTTTCCCCTAGAGAAGAAATGTCCCTTTCCAGGAACCTCATTTTGTGCACCTTCCTGCAGGAGCATGGCCTGCAAGCCCAGTCTCCTCCCGGCATGACCAGCCTCCTCCAGCACTACAACCCCCATCCTTACGGGTAGGTCCCCGAGGGCCCCGCCCACCCCGCTCCTGGTCACTGACCCCGGGGGTGTGGCTGGAAGAGCAGGCCAGGGCTCCGGGCAGGGCTCCAGGCTGGAAAGTCCCCAGGTGTGGTACGGGGACAAGTGCCGTGGGCGGGAAGCTTTGCTCTGAGGCCCCTCGGAGCGTCCAGTCTGTCCACTGCCCCAGGGAGGACCTTGGGCACCACCAGCCATGGGATGGCTCAGACTTACGGCCTTAGGACAGGTGGTCCTGACCGGGACACCTCATCAAGGCCGCCTAAGAGATGGCGCTGACGTAGCCTGAGGCCACCTTGGCTGTCAGGGTGGCGAAGCGGGGACTTTCCACGGATCAGTCCCAGGGTTCTGGACGTCCCCTCCAGCTTTGGGCCTCAGGACTCCTGTCATCTTTAGGTCTGAGACTTGGGGCGGGCTGTGATTATAGGGCTGGAGGGGCCCCCGAATCTGCCTTTCCCCTCCAGCCTGTAAAGGACAGTCAGGGAAGGTCGGCCGGGCACTGTTTTCCTGAAGCCCCACAGGTGCTGGCAGACAGGTGGGACCTCAGGCCACCTCCCTGATTGCCAGCGGCCCTCTGAGCCCCCAGGTGGCCCCCCCGGAGTAGAGAGCGCATGGACCCCGGGAGTCCGGTAGATGGCACAGGCTGGGCTGGGCGGCCTCTCCGGGAATTCCAGGCAGCTGCCCAGTCACCGGGGTGGAATGTGTGGGCAAACCCCAGAGCAGGGCTGACAGCTGCCCAGGTGCCCACGGGAGGGGAGAGTCCGGCCTGGAGAATGGGTGGGAGTGTGCGCCTCCGTTTCCGTCAGGGACTGGGTCACTGAGAGCGGGGGCGGGGCGGGTGGGCCGTCAGCCCTTCCTCTCTGAGAAGGTGGTGACACAGGTGGCTTCAGGATTGGGGACAGGGGAGCAGGCCCCAGAGCTCCCCCTCAGGAGGAGGGGGCGAGTTCAGACGCCTGTGGGAAGGGCTCGGAGCCCCCACCCGCCCAGCCCCACTGCCCATGGTGTCTCCCTGCCCACTACCCCCTCCAAGGGCTCAGATCACTTCGGGGGCGTGGGAAGGTTCCCTGCCTCTCGCCCTGCTCTGTGCCCCGTGAACCTGTGGCCTGATGGCCAGGTGGGTCCGGGTGTGAGGGTCCCTGGCACGACCCTCCCCTGACTTCCTGTGCACCCCTCTCCGCAGGGACGTCCCCCACGAGGTGGCCATGCGGCTGGCCTTCATTGGGGACGAGATGGAAGTGAGATGGATGCTGCCCCGCGTTGCCGAGCTGCCCTGGATGGCCGTGTACAGGTGACCAGCCCCGGGGGCCCTGGGGGCCGTGGCTCCACTCCCAGGCGGCGGGAACCCTCTCGGAGCTGGCCGGCTGCCCCCCGTTCTTCCTGCTGTGGCAGCAGAGCAGAGCCTGAGCCCCTTCCCTCCTTCCCGTGTCAGGCCAGAGGCCTTGACTGAAAGCGACAGGACATACTGAGCGGGCTCCGGCGGGGCTGTCCGTGCGTCCTCGGCAGAGTCCTCTGCGCCAGGCCTCTCTCCCGATGACACTCGGTGTCCACGATTGGCCAGCATCCCTGCGGGTCCTTGCACCTCGCAGGAGGGGTCAGGGTGGCGGCATGGGAACTGCTCTTCGAGACCAGGACCAGAACCAGTGTGGTCACCTGGTTCGCAGGGAGGCAGCCTGCCTTCGGGGGCCCAGGCCTCTGTCAGAGCAAAGCTGCTCCCTCGAGAGGGCCTGCTCCCCTGGACCTGCTCTGGGCGTGTGGACGCTGGCGTCTTTGCCACGGCCCGGACCAGGACGCACGGCCAAACCGCAGCGGCCCGGCAGCGGGGGGAGGAAGGAGACGGGAAATCAGATGAATTCAGGACCAGCAGCCGCCCGGGGAGGGCGGTGTCGTGGATGGAGCCGCCCAGACGAGGGGCATGGGGCTGGGGTGGGGACGGGGACAGGGACAGGCCCCGCCCCGCGGTAACGGCCCCGCCCCCTCCTGTCTTCCAGCTTGGCCTTCACCTACCAGACGGGCCTGAGGGGTGTTCTCAGGAGTTTCATGGATGGCCTCACCAACCTCAGGGGGATCAGAAGGCTCTGGAGCCTCCTGACCCTCAGGGACAGGGTAAGCTGGGACACACCCTCGCCGGCTGCCACAGTCCCTGCCACGCCCTGCAGTCCTGCCCGCTTCACCCACTCCTCCTCCTGCCTGGTCCCAGAGGCCATTGGGCTTGAGGCTCCTGCTCCGTTGGCTGGGAGGACGGGGGCTGGGGGCCTTGCCCGCGTCCCCCATGCTCAGGCGTCTCCCTCTGCCCGTGTGTGTCGCCTGGCAGGCGTGTCTCGTCTCTCATCTGCCCAGGGCAGGTGCCATGGCCGCCTCCCCACCTCTGCCGTGTCCTCCGGGCCACGTCCCTTTCCTGCCCCTCCTGCCCTCACCTTTCTGGTCTCCTTGTCCCAGACCCCGCCGGCTCTGAGCGAGGTGCTGCCGTGTCCCCGCCTTCCTGACTTCCTCGTCACCACCCCGGCCCTACCCCCAGAGCGGCCCCCTCCGGGCTGGCGCGCCTCACCTCTCCCCACCTTCGTCCTGCAGGTGCCCCCCACCCGCCCCCGGGGGCGCAAGCTGGCCTTGCTGCTGCTGCTGGCGCTGCTCCTGGACTGGGGCCTCCACCTCCTGCAGTGACAGGACACCTCGCTGCCCGCCAGTGCCGGGGCGGGGCGGGCCCCCGCCCCTGGACCACCACCCTGGAGGTGGCCTCGTTGGTTTTGTTGTCTTTTTAACTGTTTTCTTATGACCCCCTTTTTATATTTAAACTCTGAGTGCTGGGACACTCCTGAGGTTTCATACTTGTTTTTTCTTTTTTGGTTTTTGGTGGTTTTTTGGTAAGAGATGAATTACACCTCTGGGGTCTTTATGGTTAACCGCTCTCCCGGCCCCAGCCCGTTCTGCGGTGGCCTGTCCCCGCAGGGGCCTTCCTCTCGCTGGGTTGGCCATGTCGTGGCGGCGGGGGGAGTGCTGGTCACGCCCCCGCCTGTGACTGTGACGCCCACGGCAGAGAGAAAATCTGCTGGAGTAGCTTTCTGAGGGTGAGCTCAATAAAATGTTGGTTCTCGGTGGTCTGTGGTCCTCTCTGGGCCGGGCAGTGTGGGCTCCATCTTGCCCCTGGGAGGGGCCGTGGTGGAGGAGGGGGGTGGGCGTGTTCCTGGCCACCTGTGTCGTGGCCTCCTGGCTCGTCCATACAGCCTGGCCCTGCGTCGTGCCTCGGTGCCCGAAACCCAGCAGCGGGGGTCCTCTCCTCTGGGCCGCCTGCCCTTCCCACGCTTGCTCGCCCAGCACTGCTAGAGGGGTGTGCGTGGGGTGCCCCAGGGGCCGTTTCCACTGGATGCAGAGGGCGCCCAGCCCTTAGGAGTCACCACCAGCTTCAGTCTATCAACAGCAATACAGGAAATCACTCAGTCCCCCAAAAAGCAGCCCTGTTCCTCCTAGAGAGAGGGGCAGGCGGGAGGTGTCACCCAGTGACCTCGTGATGCCTAAGGGACTTGCACACGGTGCCCCCATTCCATCTCGCGGCTCTACGGCCGGCCCGGAGGCACCACCGCAGGGCGGACAGGGACCCCCACGCCCTGGCCACCTGAGCTTTGGGGCCACTGGGGTGGAGGCCATGGGGTCAGTGAAGCACCTTCCCAGAAAAGGAAAAAGCTGGGGGCAGGAGGGGCCTCATCATTTTTGTCCACTTTGGGGGCTTTTGGACAAGGTCCCTTGGGGGTCTGGTCAAGGTTTCTGGAGATGAGGAAAGATCTGAGTCTTGGCAAAAAGCTGGCATCCTGGGGCCAAAGATGACATCGGTGTTTTCCCCAAGGGACCAGGAACTGGGCAAGAGCCTAGCAGGGACGAGGATGTAGACTCCACGGCTGAGGCCCTCACCCCAGGACCATGCTCATTCCAGAAGCCCTCGGTGACTTGTGCCCCTTGCCCAGAGCAGTGTGCAGGGGTGGGGTGACCCCACACACCCCAACGTGGGACGCAGGTGGTGGAGTCATGCCCCACCCCCCTGCAGCACCCCAGTCCTGAGGAGCAGTCAGCCCCCGCCACCCCCTTCAGGTGGGAGTGTGCTCAGAGCCGAGCACCCTGTGACCTCTGATCCTGCCTGTGATGCCCTCCTGCCTGCACCGCAGCCCCCACTCAGGAGAGCGGGGTCCCCCAAGGCTGCCTTTGCTCAAAGCCCTCAGCGAAGGGGGTTCAAACGGAACCAGCAATCACTTCAGAATAAAAACACGTTTCTTTGTGAATGAAAATTCACACAACAAATTTTAAACGGTTCGTTGTGCCGCAGGGACTGCTCCGACGAGCCTGGGGGGTCGGGTGCTGTGGGCACGCCCGCGACAGCAGTTCTCAGCCGGTGCCGCGGGAGCAGGGGCGTGCTGGGGGGGAGGTCACAAAGCCTGGACGGGCCCAGGAGCGGGACAGCTGCCACCTGGTAAAAACCAGTCCGGCCCGAAGGCCGGCAGCCCGTTGAGAAACGCTGTTAAGAGGGAGGAGCTCCATCGGGACCTGATGAGGACACGAGAGCAACTTTAAGACCAAGGCAGAGGTCCCGTCCCCAACGGGGTTCGCCTGCTACCACGGAACGATGAAGACGCAGCCCGAGACGCGGGTCGCGCATTTCACGTCTGCGAGGAGCCGCACGCGCCGAGCAGCTGCTTCGCTCGTGGTGTGGGGCCGGCAGGGGCCGGCAGGCCCTGTTCAGGAGCAGGGGAGTCCCCCGCACCCGCCCGCTAGCGGCCGGGCCAGTGCACGCACCGTACCCGCGCGCCAGGGCGAGTCGGCAGCAGGCCAAGCCTGGCCGGTCCCCAGAAGGCACCCGCGGGCCAGGCTGTTTCAGCCCGTGTTAGGGGTGGCCGCGGGGCACGAGGCGGTGTGGTCTGCCCACCTGGCGGAGCCAGAACTCGGCAGCCTCCACGTGGCCGGCGCCGCGGCATCTTCTCCCCGCGTTCGAACACGTTTCAAGCAGAAGTGGACGGTCGTGTAAAGAAATACCCGTTTAGTGCTCTCGACGTGGCGTTCCGGGCACCCCGCAGACAGCCCTCCCAAGTACTGGAGTCGGCCCGGTGGGAGGGCAAAGCAGACAGCACACGGCGGCCTGGCGGACGACAGGCCAGCCTCGGCCCCCTGGAGCCCCGCGCCCCACTCCCGTGGTCGAGGGGAGACCCCTACAGGTCCTGGTCCGCGTCCTCGGCAGCTGCCATCACGTCCACGTGGCTGTAGGACTTCCAGGCCTGCAGGTTGCAGCTCTTCAGGATGGTCCCCAGCTGCTTCCCAGGCCCCACTTCAAAAGTCTGGGGGAACTCGGTGCCCTTTTTCCTCTGGTAGATGGCGTGCATCGTCTGCTCCCACTTCACCGGGGAGACCACCTGCTGGACCAGCAGCTTCTGGATGTGTTTCGGGTGCGCGTACCTGCTCCCGCTGACGTTGGAGTGGACGGGAACCAGGGGCTTCTTGATGTCAATCGCCTTTAAGGCCTGCGCCAGGGGCTCCAGGGCAGGCTCCATGAGGCGAGTGTGGAACCCACCGCTGACCAGCAGCCTCTTGGTGCGTCTGAAGTGGAACTTGGAGGAATTCTTCTGGAGAAACTGCAGAGCCTGGAAGGAAGGAACAGAGGGTGAGGCCAAGACTCTCTTAGGGGAAGAAAGAAGCAGGCGCTGTTGGCGCCATCACAGCCCTGTGCACGTGAACACGCCTATCTGCACGTCGTCCACCCATTTCACACCCACAGCCGGGGTGACGGACTCAATTCCTTCTTCATCCCAGTTAAAACCAGTCACGGGGTCGCTGTCCCAGAAGCCTTCCTCTGGGGATCTGGCGTTCACCGTCACAGGCTGCGATCGGACAGGTGTGCACGCGCCTGACAGGAAAGACCAGCCAGCGCGTGTCAGTTTGCAGTCAGAACCCTGCCGCCCCTCGGAACGGTCCGTGGCCTGTTTCTGTTACGACACAACCTTCCAGAGGACACGTCAGGAGACTCCGAGTCCCATTTCCCACGGCAGGGGCTCTTCCCGCGGAAACCCTCGTCTGGGGCTTCTCCAGAGAACCAGAGCCTCCTGAAGCCACAGCCTTCCCGACGGGGTTAGCCCCAAGCTGCTTGCAGACACCTCGACTGGCAAACATCTGTACAGCAGGAGACGCTCTCGGGACAACGGCCCTCCACCGGGGCTGCTGAAGGGTTTCCTGTGCCCCAAGCTGCCCACGTCCCTTCGCCCCGACACCCCTCGCAGAGGCTGGGCCAGCTACTCCCTAGAAGACTTAGGATAAGCCTTGGAAAGGTCGCAGCAGCTGCATGACCTTGGGCAGTTTTACTTTACTCTGTGCCTCAGTTTCCTCATCTGTACAACGGGGATAACAACACCCAGCTCACAGAACCCTGTTAAGGAGAACTGTGCTTGGCACGCGGGTGTGGTGAGGGCTGGCGATGCCCACTGTTCACCACACCCATCGTGTCCACTAGAAAAGATACACCAGGGTGGCTATCCGTGCCCCCGGGCAGGAGGGGCTGCTACTCCTGGTGGCATGGTGCTGGCTCGGCCATCTCTGGGGGCCCCTTCCTGCGGGAGTGTACCCTGCTCACCCAGGGACAGCCACTGCAGCCCCTGCCCCCCACCCCCCAGCCCAGGCCTCTCTGTGTTCCCCAGAGGCTGCCCCAGGGGCCAGAGCCCTGGAGCAAAGGTGGGGCAGTGCAGAGGCCAGCACGGTGAACCCTACCGTACCTCACCTGCGGGAACCCCTGGGGTTTGGGCTGTCGCTGCGGCAGCCTAGCCTGTTCTGACTGACCTGGAGCTTCACACCCATGACCACCCTCCATCCAGCTCTGTCTCACTGATGGACACGCCCCAGGAGCGGCTCAGGACAGAGGCCTCTCGGGCTCCACAGCCCGGGCCCTGCCAACCCCGCAGGGATGGCTGTGACGGCCAGCATCTACGTGGGTGGCGACTCGGTGGCACTTCTGTGTCGTTTCATGTCTCGAAGTGCTTTCCACGTAGTCTCTGAACTCATCCGACTCAAAGCCATCCCGACGGCCACAGCCCCAGGGTCCAGCGGGCGCCTCTGCGGCTGGCCCTCAGCTCAGGCACAGTCTAGCAGTTTTTTCACATCAGTTGTGCGAGTGGGGACCCCTGCTCAGGGGGACCCCTGCCCTCAGCCGGGCTCTTTGCTATGGCATTTCCAACACGACAAAAGGCTGAACCTGGAAACTGGGGAGTGGTCATCCGGGCTGAGTGGCCACCTGTCAGGGAGCCCATGAGGGAGGTTGTGCCCTGGCTGGGGGCCCTTGTGACCCACATCTGGGCTTCATCCCACGGCCATATTCATGGGGATGAGCAGCCCACGCTCGCTGGTTTACAGCTGGCCTTCCTCTGATGGTGGGAACCCTGGTTTACCAGGCACGTGTGCCCTCAGTGCTTGACATGGGAGCTGCTCAAGAAGTGACGTCTGGGGAAGGGCGAACAGAAAGGCCAGAGCAGAGGAAGTTAACCTGGTGCATCTAAGCACAAGCAGGGCAGGGCGCAGTAACAGCAGGAAATTTCCCTCTATCAGCGGCCAGATCAGAGGCTGTGAGAAGCCCAGAATGTTCTCCAGGAGGGCCCTGGAGATCATCTGGTCCAGCTCTACTTTCCAGTGGGGCTGGGTGATTTGCCCAAGGTCCCGGTCTATACATGGTGAAGTGGAGGCAGTACCCCGGCCTCCCAGCGCCCTCTGCAGTCACTCCACCACACACGCTCCGGGCCCTCAACCACCTCCCAAAGACCACAGCTCGGCAGGGCACCCACGACGCTACTGTGGGCTCACAGGTGTGGGACCGTTCCAACCTTCTGCACAGGGCTGGGGCCCACGAAGGCCGTTCCTGTCAACACCAACCTCCAGGTGTCCTGAAATCACCCTGCAATCTGGAAAGAGGTAGTTGGCCACCTCGCACACAGGATTCTCTATGCCCAAAGTCTTGCAGTGCTCCCGGGCTTCCGAACAGGCGAGTGTGAACTTGGACTGAGGCTGGCCGAGGACGGACAACATCCCACTGGGGACAGCTTCTGAGGCTTCCTGCATGGCCTCAGCTCGGACTTTCACCGCGTACAAACCTATGCAGAGAGAAGTGCATTTGGGAAAATCAGGGCGCGTAATGGGGAAGGAAGCCCAGACCTGAAAGACAAAGCACAAGTTCCACACTGCGTGTTGGGGACATTGACACTGGCATTTATTGCGTCTGTAGTTCTGTGTGTCTGGATCTGCCACAGAGAGATGCACCACCATCACCAAAAGCAGGGTGCTGTCCTCGGCACCACACAAATTAACCCACGGAGCTTCCTGCCTTAGAGCTGGCTTGGTGTAGGGCTTGATCAGGAGCGATTTTGCCTCTCGGGTAGTGTCTAGTGACATTTTTTGTCACAACTAGAAGCTGGGCTATTGGCATCGGGTGGGTAGAGGCTAAGGTGGATACTTGCAAAGCACCCCCAAAACAAAGAATTATCCAAAACGTCAATAGTGCCGTGCTGAGAAGCCCTGGTGTAGGGTGGACTGGGACCAGCTTTCGGGTAAAATGAAGATAATAGTATCCAGTCTGCCTGGATGGTTGTGAAGAGTGGCAGTTATTGTTAATTAGTTTACTACCAAAGAGAAACCATGCTGAAGAGGAAAAACAAGAGCCACTGCACAGCACAATTACAAGAATTTCAGTAACGTACAGCCGTGACTCAGGCCTTACTGCCCTTGGAGCTGGAGATGCCGACTCCGCCAAGGACGATGGACTAAGGTGCAGGGCTCCTGGTTCAGTGCAGCTCCATTGCTAGGGGGGAGGGCAGGGCTGGACCCAGGTAGGCGGCTCCAATGACCTTGACTTGTGAATAGCCTGTAACTGCAGGACACCCATCAACCAGGTCCTGGGTCTACTCCCTGGTGGGAAGTGGGTGACCAGACCAAGGAGAGGTTCGGGGACCAGTTCTGGGTTTGATGGAACAATAGAGGTGTGAGGAGCAAACCCTATGGCTTGCCCACAGAAGCATCTGCTTCCCTCGGCACTTGCATATGTATTTGTGCTGGACTCAGCCCTGACCATTGCAGCAGGTTCACGAGGAGCCCGTGGTAGGAGGTGGCGAGTGCGTGTGGCAGTCCTCCCTCACAGGCTCAGGAAATAACTGTGCAGCACGGCAAGTGAGAAAACTGCACGCAGAACGCACACGTGCTGTAATTCTGCAAATTACTTACACGGGAACTGTATGTATAAAAGTTTTGTTAGGATGTGGAAATACGGAAGACTTTTTCACTTCCTTAATACTATTTTTCTTAATAATATTTTTCTTTAAACAGTGAGGTGAAATTCACAAAAAATATAACCAGATTCAAATGTAGAATTCAGTCGTGGTGTGCGATCACCAGCTCTAGTTTTAAACTTTCCTCCATCCCGTGAAACACCCAGTAAGTGCGATCACTCCCCATTTGTCCTTCCCTCCACCCCGGTACCCACTAATCTGCTGTCCCTATAGATTTGCCCTCTGGACACTTCACACGATATGCGATCTCTGTGTCTAGCTCCTTCCACTTAGTGTGCTCTTGAGGTTCATGTTGCAACATGCCTCAGTGCTTCATTTTTTCATTCCTGAATAATATTCCACTACGTAGATACACAATTTGTTTATCCGTTCACCTGATGATGGACATTTGGTTTCCATCTTTTGGTTATTACGAATAATACTGTTATAACATTTGTGTACGAGTTTTTCTGTGTGGACATATTTCCACATTTCACTTTCTGAGGAACCACCAGACTATTTTCCAAAGTGGCCACACCATTTTACATTCTTACCAGCAATGTGTGAGGTTCACGTTTTCCCACATCCTCACCAACGCTTATTTTTTTTGTTTTGTTTTAAATTAAAGCCATCTCAGTGAGTGTGAAGTGGTATCTCATTGTGGTTTTGATGAACGATGTTGCACATCTTTTCATGTGCTTGTTGGCCATCTGCATGTCTTCTTTGGAGAAATAGCTATTTAAGCTCTTTGCCTATATTCGATTAAAAGCAACAATGTTTAACTTTTAACTATAAGCAAACCTCTTAAGTGAAACTGCTATGACTCAAGATCAAACATTCATTTACTCTTTTTCATTCAATGACTACTGAGCATCTACCGCGTGACAGGCACTGAAGGTGTGAGTGGACTACGAATGCATAAGATAGTGGGAAAGGCAGTCGAGCAAGCAGATTCTATGAGACTGCACAAAGAGAGGAAATCCCTGATGAATCCTCCAGGTTTAAAAGGGAATGAAGGTGAACTCTGGTCCTAGGGTTCCAATGTCATCCCCACCCACATTCTCCTTTCTCTCAGTGTGTCCAGGATTATTTTTGGCATTGTCCCTTATCCCCAGTGAGCCCAGCAAGGCAATATCCCAGTATGAAACCAAACCCTTTGTGTGTACCTTCAGCAAATTCCATGGCTCCGGCAAACACCAGGGCTGCAAATTCTCCCACACTGAATCCAGCAGCAGCAACACAGTTCTCAATAACCTGCGGTGACAGATGCAGAACGTGAGGCCATGTTCTCAGTGGGGCTCAGTCCAGGGCTCTGCCCTTGAGAGCTGGTGGCGGCTCAGTGTTCTGTGCTCAGTGAGCCGGGTTCAGCTGGCCTGGTGTTTCAGCTAGAAGAGGACACACAGAAGTGGCGTTGACAATCTCTGATCCAGCCCATTACGGATAAGGAACTTCCTAGGGAGGCAGGCGAAAGCCTGCTGGCTGACTCCGAGGTAAAGCTGCATTCTCTTGCCTCTGCTCCGGAGCCACCTCTCAGGCCCTATGGAGCCAGAGGGAGCTAGGCATAGAAGCTAAGAGGAAGACTTTCAGAGTCAGAGAGCTGAACTTGACCCTACCCTCTCGGAGCCTCAGTTATCTCATCTGTGAAATGGGGAAAAAGCAGAACCTACCTCACTGGATGCTGAGGGAATTACATAAAGATAACGTCTCTGAAGCACTTAGCTCAGCACTGGCCCAGGGTAAGCACTCGATGAATGTTGTTATCCCGACACAACAGCACCACCTAACTAATTCCTCTAGCACCGCTGAGTCGACTTCCCTCGTTCACGAAATCACAGTATTTACCTCATGAAACAGCGTAAAGGCTTTAAAGCACTAGCTTAACGTTTACTGTGTTGATATCATTAAACAATAATAATAATTCACACCTTCAAATGAAGTGACATTCTCAGATACCATTCGGTGATCACTTACGAATGACGTTTAAGCCTTCCGGAACCACCGAGGGATTCACTAAATGAGGAAGGATCGGGAAAACTGCAGCTGGAGCCCCCGACTCCCCAGCCCCTTGCCCTGCTCTCCGCTCCTTCCTGTAACACCTGCCACCTTCAAAATACCATGCAACCTGCGTAGACAGTTCCCGCATTCATTCTCTATCACTTGCCTCCCTCCCCTAACCTTCGGGCTCCCCGAGGGCAGGGGGTCCCTGATGGTTCACGGGCTGAATGCCCAGCGCCCAGCACGGTGCCTGGGGCCGGGCGGGAGCTCCTTTGGGAACCGGCCCCACGAGCGAGACGCGGCCGGCGGGGCTCACCGCGGGCTGCAGGTGGTGCAGCTTCTCCACGGCGGCCAGCGAGGCCACGAAGACGGCGGGCTGGCAGCGCGCCGTGCGGTCCAGGTCCTCCTGCGGCCCGCGCAGGCTCAGCGCCAGCAGGTCGTAGCCCAGCACGCGGCGGGCGGCGGCGTAGAGCTCGCGGACGCGCGGGTAGCGGAGCAGGCCGCGGCCCATGCCCACCGCCTGGCTGCCCTGGCCCGGGAAGAGCAGCACCGAGCCCTGGCCTGGCCGGCGCCTCGGCGCGGCCTCCGCCTCCGCCTCCGCCGCGGCGTCCCGCAGCAGCTCCGCCACGTCCACCGCGCCCGGCGGAGGCCGCCGGAGGCTCGAGGCGCCGCGGTGGCCGCTCGGGGCCCGGGCCCAGGCCCTCGCCGCGCGCGCGACCCGCACGCTCATGGCGCGCACGGAACCTGCGGCTCCCGGGCTCCCGGGGCGACGGGGGCCCGACTGCGGCGGCGCACAGCGGTCCGCGGCTGGTTTCCTTCCGGGCGGGCCGGGGGGCGGAAAGAAAGGTTCCGCCGTCACTGGTTCCGTCTCGGCTCTGAGACGCTCCTCACCTGCGCGCGGGGGCCCCCGGTGACCTTCGCGCTCACCCGAACCTCACGAAGACCAAAACACCACCCCGCGCCTCGAAAGCATTTGTCGAATAAACAGCGCAACACGATGTGACGCTCACTCTTCCGACCCGGCCCGTGGAAAGTTCTAGAAGCGCGTCTGCACGCCTTCTCTCAGCGCAGACGCGGTCCTCTGGGGGCCAGGCAAGGCCGCCGCTCTCTGCTACGCTTCCTGCCGACCAGACACGGTGCCTGCACATAACGAACACCCAGTGAACGTGCGTTCCGCTGAAGGAGGCCCTGGATCTTTTCCAGACACGGGCTCGTTTACTTCCTCACAGCGTTGGACGGGGCGGGGATCACCCTCCATTCCTGGGTGAGCAGACAAAGGCTCTCAGACTGAGTGTCAGGTGGTCAGTGGCGGAAGTGGGGTTGGCAAGTGGGGTTCTCTGGCTTCCTTCCGAGCAGTGGTGCGAGGCTGGGTCAGAGTCTAACTCTGACTTCACCCCTAACCACAAGTCCCACTTCCCCTCCCTCCCCTCATTTCCTGCAGCCACTTTTAAGGAACCCGGGAGACAGACAGACAGACAGACACACACACACACACACACTCTCTCTCTCTCTCTCTCTCTCTCTCTCTCTCTCTCTCTCTCTCTCACTCATTCTCACTCACCACATCTCATAATGAGAAAGCGAGAGGTAGAATCACACCAGCCAATCTACTTCAGTGAACTTGTCCTAAGAATGAAATGAGCCAAGACCTGACTCTCAGGGTATCATGGCAGCCTTGTGCTTTTGACAAGGGAAAAGTAGAAATAAACTCTATGTCCAACTAGGGAAGATGGATTAGTTAGAAAGATAGTTAAATGAGTTAGGACAAATCTAGTCATAAAAGATATGGAGGAGGTTTCAGGTTAGGACATGAATAGAGAACACGCTGCCTTCAGAAGCCCATAAATCGGCAATAAATGGACCTTTTAGAGACATAAATCCTCAAGGACAGGGAGAACAGGAAATGGGGCCCTAGCAACAGAAGCTCTGGAAGCTGAAAAGCAGGTAGACCAGTATGACCTGACAGCAGACCCCAGACAGCCAA
Organism: Cynopterus sphinx; assembly: GCA_030015415.1. Classification (NCBI taxonomy): domain Eukaryota; kingdom Metazoa; phylum Chordata; class Mammalia; order Chiroptera; family Pteropodidae; genus Cynopterus; species Cynopterus sphinx. The sequence goes on from CM057380.1 coordinate 171,339,025, forward strand.
ACCCCTCCCAGACGTGGGGAAAGCTGAGAACCAACCTTCATTCAAATAACAGAATCCTCAAAAGCTTAGAAACTGGCAGCACTAGCTGCTTCTACTTCTAAGGGTGAATCAGGGCTAAAATAAAGAGCTATTTGAAGGTGTCTCTAAGAAACAGCTCTGTAGATCCCCTCCCTCTCTCTAGCCACTGGATGATGCCCCTTCCCCATTCTAGTAGACAGCTGGGGTTTAGCTCAGGAAAGGGCTGGATATGCCAGGGAGAGAGGTGAATGTGGGTTCTCTGCCGAAACAGGCGGATACTGAATGCTGAGTGCAGAGATCTCATCCAGGGCTCTCACTGAACTTCCAGAAACCTAGAGCCAGACCTTTGCCCTCCATTTGAGGGATTAGAACACCTTGGGGGAATCTGACTAGTCTCAGAGGAAAATCCTAAAGATGTTGACAGTCCAGGTAGTTCCCAGGCTTATGGCCCACCAAGTTCAACTTACAGTGAAGTTAAATCAGAGAATATGATCCATAGATTTTTTTTTCTTCCTTCTACCAGGCAAAGATTGGCAAGGACCCGAGAAAGCCTCTTACGCACAGAAAAAAGAAGAAAAACAACCCCACATAGGATTCAGAGACTAAAGAAAACTAGCACTGATAGTTAAGAAAGTAAGAGAAGACATGGCATCCGTGAAAAAAGAACAGAAAGTAATTTTTTAAAATTCAGAAAAAAAATTCCCTGGAAATGAAAAATAGGATAGCAAAATTGAAAAACTCAGTAGAAGGCCAGGAAGAGAAAGTTGAGGAAACGTCAAAGAAGGTAAAGCAAAAAAGCAAAGCATGAGAAGGAGGAGAGAAAAGGAAGTTAGAAGACCAGCCCAGGAGGTCCAGGGTTCTGAGTAATAGGGCTCAGAAAGAAAAGTGAGAAAATGGAAGGAAGAAAATCATGTTAAAAAATACTTTTAATTTCTGGAAAATAAAGGATATGAGTTTCTTGTATGAAAGGGCCCCTGAGCACTGGCACGATGGATGAAATTAGACCAAGGCAGAGGAATATCAGTGTGAAATTTTAGGCCTCTGGGGAAAAAATTTTAGAATCCCCAGGAAGTACAAATTAGGTCACATACGAAGGCTGAAACACAGAGTGGCTTCAGCCTGCCAATCAGCACCGCGGCAGCTGGAAGACCACGTCCTCATGATGCCGAAGGACAAATGTCTGCAGCTTTGAATTCTTACTCAACCAGACATGAATCAACCAAGGGGAAGAATGCAAGATTTCGAAACGATACCTCCCATGCGGTCTTTCTCAAGAACTCCTGGAGGATGGGACAAAGAAAGGCATGGTGGTGCCATCCAGTCAATGAGCTAGCCAGCAGAGGGGTCAAGGGCATCCCCCGGGGAGGTGGTGAAGAGGGACGCAGATGTGCAAGCAGCCAGTGCAGCTGGGAGCAGCAGGGCTCCAGGGAGGGGCTGAGGCCTGTCATCCCCAAGCTGCCAGCTACCACTGTGCTGACTGCGGACCAAATCCTTGGTGATTGTCCCCACTTGGCTGGTCTCGATCACAGGCTAATGAGATCCTGCCTGCCTCCTGGCTCAGCTGAGAACACTTGTTCCACCTCACAGAAGTGTCCCCTCTACTGCTGAGGTCTGAGCACAGGTGCAGCGAGCTCAGAAACAAGAGGACAGAACAACCCACGCCTCTAGGCATTCCCTACTGAATGCCCCTGCCACAACCCTGCCAGGCGGGCCTCACCCCCAACCTTGCCCCCCTCCGACTGCCCCAGGAAGGGCCCTTATCAGTGCTCCCAGAGACCGAGGCCAGTCTGTGCCACAGAGGCTCAGTTCAGCTTTGCCTTCCTAGGGAGTCGTCTTCTGCTCTGACCATCATGCCCACTCTCTCCAGCCAGGTATGTGCTGCCCCTGCACCTCTCTGAGCATGTGAGGTGAGGTCAGTCCCTCGAGGATTGGGGCAGGGGGTTTCCCCGCCTCCTTGGATGGACTGCGGGCAGGGGTTGGGTTTGCTTGTGTTGTACCCTCCAGAGTTCAGCCCAGAGCTGGCCCCTCCCCGCAGATGCTCAACATATATACCTTTCAGGGTTGGCATATGCCAAATGCCTGAGAGGCTCCCATGCTCGGTCTTGTGGAGGTCAGAGGTCACCACCAAATTAGAGTGTGGTGGCACAGAGATGGGTTCTGGAAGAGCCCCTGGGGTGACACTGGAGAGCAGTCAGACTTGGACATGTAGAGGTGCCCAGAGTGGGGGTGAAAGGTGTTTCAGGCAGGGGGAACCGTGTGTGCAAAGGCACAGAGGTGGGAGAGGGTGGAGTAGTCAGCTTGACCCCAGCTTGACAGAGCCTTGGGTGCCAGGTACCAGGTATAAGGCTTGGACTATTCTGAAGTAGTGGGAGCCATGGAGGGTCCTGAGCAGAGAAAGGGTGTGGCAGGGACAAGAGGGGCCCTGGGGGCCAGCTAGTGGCTGTGGCTGCTGCCCAGAGGAGGGGCAGTCACTGCAACCCAGGCCCAAGTGGGGTGGATGGGCTGCAGAGGAGGGAGGCAGAAGTCATGGGAGGCATGCAGGCAGAGGAGGATGGGACCTTCACATCTGCATCTAAACCTTCCCCACTCAGGCAGCAACACCCCCTCTGGGCTGCAGGGGCTCCTCTGTGACAGGGTGTGACCTTCATGAGGGCAGAGCCTTGTCTGTTTGTGCTCAGACCCTCCTTTTGGCTCTGGCATGCAGGAAGAGTTTGGGGACAGCAATTTCTGCCTTCCAGGGTGCCCCCTAAGCCGGGAGTCTTGTGGGCAGTTGGGGTGAGGCCAGAGGGAGCTCGTTGCTTCCTCCTCCTGGGTCTTCCATGGGAGGCAAGTGTGTCACTCAGCCAAGCCACAGCACCTCTGTACAGGAAGAGGGAGAGGGCTGGCGGCTCGGGCGAGGCGCGGCCAGACCGCCTTCAGTAGGAACAGAGGCACAGTGCCCCGGGCCACCACACTTTGAGGGACCCAGGCAAACATCTCCATTTATTTTAAAATCAAAGAAGACGACGATGGATGGACTGCAGCCTGGGTTACGCCTGTTCTTATCCCAGTGCAGTCGCAGGTGGAAGGGGCCCACAGAGGCAGTGCCGGGGCCTGTGAAAGTCAGACTGTGCCCCAGGAGGCTCCAGGCCACTGCGACTGGGGAGCAGCAGTTGCAGTCCAGCTTGGCCCCCAGAGGGGAGCAGTTAGGGCCATTATGGCTCCTACAGGCCGAGGGTCCTGCCAGATTAGTCAGCCCGAGGTGGCCAAACACTAATAAAGCGGCGTGTGGATGGGGAGGGGACGTGCCCGAGGCCTGGGGCTAGACATGCCAGTCCCACTGGGGTGTCTGTCCCTGGCAACCAGGAGGCCGCCCCTCCGCTGTGATGATGGTGGCCACCTCCACCGAGCACCCCGCATCACAGCGCCCTGTCCCCCTCCGGCCCACCAGGACGGGTGGCGGCTGCGCCAGGACAGGGCGCGGCGCTGCCTCCCGGCCCGAGGCGTCAGCTAACGGGACTGGGCGCTGCCAGGCCGCTCTGTGGGGGGATGTCGGGCCACAGGCCACCAGGCCGCAGCGACGTCCCTTTCTGAGATCAGCTGCTGTGGCCCCTTTTCACCGATGGGGCCAGAGGAGTCGCCAGGGGGAACGGCCAGCCCGGGGCGGGGCCGGGGGCGGGGGCGGGGGCGGGCGTGCGCCCCGCGTCCCCAGGGCGCAGCGCCGGGCGGACCGGGGCGGGGCCGGCGGGGCCGGGCGGGGCCGGGCCGGGCGGACCGGGGCCGCCCCCTCCGGCCGCGCAGAGCCGTCCCGGGCGCGCGTCGTCGTCGCTGGTGAGTGGGTGAGTGCGGACGGCGCGCCGGGGGGGGGGGCGACGGCGACAGCGCCCACGGGACCGGCGCGGGGCGCAGGGGACACCGAGGCCGGAGCCGCTCAACCCCGCCCGCCCGCGCCCACCCCGGCCCCTGGGTCCTGCCGGGTCCCGCGGGGTCCCGGGAAGCGGAGCCGCCGGGAGGGGGGCCCGGGCACCCCCCTCCCCCCCGCTCCTGCCGACGAGCCCGCCGAGGCGGGGGGCGGGGGCCCCGGAGATCGCGGCGCCCCGACCCGCTGGAAACTCCTCTCCGGGGAGGACACTCAGGCCAGACGGGGGAGGGGCCCCCAAAGTCAGGGCCCTGGTCGCCAGTCCCGCGCTCCGGTGAGCTGGAGCCCGGACGGGGGGACGGCGTGGGACCTGCCTGTCCCCTCCCCTCCTGCAGAGAAGCTCCGCCCGGCGGGATGGTCGTGGGGCTTCCGGCCGCGGACAGACGTGCGGCCGAGGGCGGGGTACCAGGGACAAGGCTGCCAGCCTCTCTGGCCCGCCTGCCGAGGCCGGTGGCACTTGGTACCTGGTACCGGCCACTGGCACCGCAGCAGGGGCAGGACCGGAGCCTCCCCTTGGGACCCGGGCTGTCGGAAACGCTCTTGCTAAGGCCAGGGTGTCAGGAGGCTGAGCGAGCAGCACCCGCTCGGGGAGCCTGCCACACAGTGGGCCCTCGACCAGGAGGCAGAGCTGCCAGGATGTGGGCCAGGGCCCTGGCGTCTCTGGGGCGGGGCCCCCAGGCAGCAGGCGGCAGCCTCTCTTGGGCAACAGCACTGGCCCTGGAAGGCCCTGAGGAGCGAGGGCGGAGGGTGGCCCGCCTGTTGGTGGGGCCGGGAGCAGTTTCCAGGTGGCTGCTCAGCACCCCCGATGGAGCTCACAGGTAACCTTGGACTGGGGGAAACTGAGGCTCACCTGGCCAGGGTTACAGAGCTCCAGCCGTGGGGCCAGGGTTTGAAGGGGGGGGGTTGGGCTGACAGGGAGGGAGCCGCTTCTTACTCTGCACAGTCTCGCCTTTTCATTATTTTGTTTTCAAAGGTGGGTTTCTCTTATTTGTATTTTATTCTACTTTTTGTTTGTGCGAGCAATGCCTGGATGTGCTCTGTGTTTAAAACGTCAGGGTTGCTAAAGCCAATTCCCCCCAAATCCCCCCCATTTCCCCCCAGCCCCACCTCAGCCCAACCTCCCGGGTTAGCAGCTGGATGCGGATCCTTCCAGACTTTGTCACAGTGAAAAAGCTCCACTGAGGTTACAATGTGGAGGAGGTGCTGTGGATCCTTACTGGGACAGTGTAGCCCCAGGGAGAGAGAAGGTCGGGAGGGCTGGGGATGTCTGGGGAGGGAGGGAGCAGAGAAGGAGCAAAGCCCTTCTGTACCGAGGGTCACCCCCTACAGGGAGCCCCAGAGAGCCACTGACTCAGCCCCACTTAACAGGTAGGGACACAAGAGGCTGGGAGAGTGAAGCGACACAAGTTCTGGGCCCCACCCTGGGAAAAGAGGGGGTTGAGATCCTGTGACTGCTGCCCCACTGCCCTGTGGGGGCGGGGACATTGGCCCTGGGGCTGGAGAGAGGCTGTTGTTCCTGAGAGAACCTTCTGGCACCAGGCTGAGGACGGAAAGGCTGCGGGTGGGGTGGGAGCAGCCTGAGGAGATGAGGCCTGACCTCGCCCTGGCTTGCAGACTCTGGGAAGGGCCTTAAGTGCCTCGTTGGGATGAGGGAAGAGGCTGAGGGAGGTGAGGGACAGCCTTTAGGAGTGGCTGTGTGGCCCAGACCTGAGGCCAGCACACTCCCAGCTCAGAGGGTAGGGTGGCTTTGTGGGGCCCAGAGTTACAGAGACCTGGCAAGTTCTGTGACTCCAGTCCCTGGTAGTTTCCTCACCTGGACAATGGGGATAGTTCGGAGGAGTCTGTGGGGGAGGCTGAGAGGGCGGCATGGTTCGGGCCCAGCCCGGAGAAGCAGCTGATCTCCTGCCCTGTGGCCGCTGTGACCAGTTAGTGAAGTAAAGACCACAGGACAAGCCCCGCCCCGCCCCACCCTTGCCACTCATTTCCAGAGGCCGAGAGCCTCCTGGACCCCAGGTCCTGAGCCCTCTGCTTGGCCGTGTGTGGCACCAGGGCCTCGAACCATTTTCACCCGCTCAGCGTCCCATGGCTGACTGGCCAGGTTTCCTCAGCCTTGGGTCTATGCCACGGGGCCACTTCTTTCCCTGAAGGGAACGGGGGAGCAGCCCCCAATACTCACACCCATAGCCCCTCATCTGGTCCTCGCCTGAGCCTCCCCATCGCCCCATGAAGCAGGCAGGGCCGCTTACACCCACCTGACAAAGGGGGAAACTGAGGAGGATCAGAAGAGCATTGGCCTGGGGTCACCAAGCAGATTGGTGACCTCTGACAGAGAGAGACGTAAGGGACGGGTGGGAGCTCAGTCCCTCTGCCTGAGTCCTGAGCCTCTTATCGGACATGGGTGTGCCCTGGCCCTCCCCGACCCTCCCTGGGGCCCCAGAGCGGATCTCTCTGCAACCTGCCTAGGCCAGCTGCCCTGCGCCCAGCCTGGCCCCGCGTGACTCAGCTCTGTGGGTCCCCTGGTGGGGTGACTCAGGAGCCGGGCAGTCTCCCAGGGGCCCCAGGAAGCTCCCTGCCTGGCTCTTTCCACGTGGGGCGCCTGGCTGCCCTGTTTTCTGACCCTCTGATCCCCTGGGCCCAGTGGAGCATACACACAGCCAGGCCCCGGCAGGGGCGGCCTGGGGTGGGGACAGAGCCCTGCACTGGGATGGTGGGCTCTGGGGCCTGGTCAGCGGGCATGTCGGGCGAGTCCTTTGTGGGGATTTCCTGGACAGTGGCTGGGTGCTGTGGCAGGGTGACATGGCCCCCCCCGAAAAACCTTGGGGAGGAGCATGGGCACATGCTGTCATGTGGGTTCACCTTGGAAACACTCTCAGTGAAAGAAGCGAGACCCCATAGGCCACATGTTGTACGGTCCCAGGAACCATCCAGAAGACGTACATCTGTAGAGGCAGGAAGCCCCCTGGGGGTGAGGCACGACGGTGTGGGGGCCCTTCCGGGGTGACGAAATGTTTTAGAGCTTGATTTCGACGGTGCTTGCATAGCACGGGGACAGTGCTGAATGCCACTGGATCCCGTACTTTGAAAGGTCAGTTTCTCCTAATGTGAAGTTCACTTCAATTAAAGAAAAATAGAAAAATAAAAAAACCCCCAAAACTGGGCAGTAGCCACTTTGGGTCTCGGAGCAGGAGTCATGGGGGGGAAGTAGGTAGGGGATCGTGCGAGTTACCGTCCAAACCAGGGTGCTGCTTTTTAACGTTTTATTTTGAACTAGTTTTAAATTTACAGAAAAGTTACAAAAAGCATAGAGTTGCCACATTCCGTTCACCCCACCCTTCACCCGGCTTCCCCTACCGGTGCCATGGTCAAGGCCAGGAAACTCACACTCCCGGAGTAACCCGGCCCCGGCCCCGGCCCGGTTTCTCCGCTTCCCCCCTGCTGTGTTAGGTCTGCCCCCAGCACCCCATCTGGGGTCCCACAGTGCAGTTGAGTGATTTCCCCTTAGTCCCCTGCAGTTGGTGACATTCCCCTGGGTCTTTCCTTACGACCTTGAAGTTCTCCCCCTGATTAGTCTGGAGTTTGCATTTGGGGCAAGATGACCACAGTGGACGCGTCCACCTCCGTGAATCGGGTCCGGGGTTCACGGTGCCGGCGGGTCTTATGCTGGCGGCATTACGTGAGGACACCTAAGAGGGACTCTTTCGAGCCTGAGAGGGGGCCGTTAGTTTGGGACCAAGTGGGTATAAACAGGGGCTGCCCTGGGAAAAGGCTCATAGGGTCACCCTGAGGAGACCTGAGGTCTGGCCCACTTCAGTGTCTGGCCCCGCAGTCCCTGCCCCGCGGCCTCCGGGCCTCAGTTTCCCCACCTGTGTGTAAGGGTCAGTATGGTGTGAGGGTTTCCCACCTGCCCGGCCGGTGCCACATTCCGCGGGAGACCTGACGCACTGAGCACGGCTCGTTGTAGCTGCCCGAACCCTGTCACTTCGCTGCGGGTTCCACACGCTTATCAGACAGGCTTAGCGGGGCTTATGTCCTCGTCGCATGGGTAAGACGTTGGGCTGAGGCGGCCTGGGCTCTCCCGAGGGGACAATAGTGGCTGAGTCCCAGGGCTCTGGGTCCAGTGCTCACACCCCCTGACGGCAGCTCAGGGTCAGTGGTGTCCTGGCCCCGGGCGGGTGGCCCTTCCTATTGTGGCCCTTCTAACCTCTTACTCCCTGGGAACTGGTGAGCACCCTGGAAGCCAGAGGCAGGGGCGGAGGAGGAGAGAGGGAGAAGCCAAGGCGCGTTTACCGTGGGGTCACACGTCCAGCCCTCAGCGATGTCCACCCTCCTCGTTCACCTGTGCAGCGATCCAGGGGGCGGGAGACGGTTCCCACCCAGGGAGGGGGGCCTCGGTCACTGAGTGGAGAGCTGGCACCTGCTGGGTAGCCAACACTCTGATTTTTTCTCTTTAAAATAAAAAACTCAGAGAGACCTTTCGGAAACCGACAAAGCCGTCCTGAGTGTAAGCACCTGGCACCCCGCCGCGGTGTGCGGGCCTCCGGCTCCCCGCGTCCCAGCCCCCCGGGAGCGCTAGTGGAGGGGCCCTGGGCAAAGGCCCTGGAGCTCTGCGGCCGGGTTTGCGGGCAGGTGGGCCACGTGGTGCCGCCCCCGCGCAGGGGAGGCCCGAAGGGTGATCCTCAGGCTGGGGCTGTGCCCAGGCCGGGGGCACGGCCGTTCCTCGCGATCGCTGGCCTCGCGATCATGACGCCTGTGGCCGTCTTTGCGCGTCTGTGACAGCTTTACCGCGCACGCTGGGGTTACCTGCTTTTGGTCAGAGTCGTCGTTATCCCGTTACTCAGTTTTACATCCGCGTCTTCATTCAGTGTCAGCTGAGAACCGCTTCCCCCTGGAGAGAGGGCCCCCCGCGGCTGGGTCTGGGGGTCGGCCGGCCTTTAAGAGCCCCGTGGGCACCAGGGCTGCGTCTGCATTTCACGGGGCTTCGTGGAGTGGAGCCCCCAGCGGCCAGCAGCCACCCCTCCGCCCCGCCCCGGGGCAGCCTTTGCCCTTGACTCTGAAGCCCCGATGGCTCCCAGGGCCTCCAGATGGAGCAGGGTCTCTTCCGTGTATCTGCTCCCTGACCACCCCACACCTGCCTGCCCGGTCATTCTCTCCACCCGCCCCCTCACATCCCTCTCCTGTGTCCGTGTCCTTGTGCAGACAGGGCTCGCTGTCCTTCCGGAACCACCTCTCAGATCGAGGTCAGGGTGCCCTTTCTGAGGGCTGTGTCCCCCTCAGGGCCTCCCCGCTTCGTTTACCCTGGGTCCCCGGGCCCCACTCTAGCAGGCCGTGCTGCAGATTTGCTGAACCGAATCCTGGGAGCGGCCTCTCATCCCGTGCAGACACCCCCCCCGGGACTGGAGTGTGTCAGTGGGAGCTCAGGCCTCTCAATTCACGATGGGGAAGCGGAAGCCCAGTCAGGGGTGCAGACACGCTTAGGGTCCCACAGCAGGTTCCACAGAGCTGGCCCCAGATGTCCGGCCCGGGCCTCCCTGTTGTCTGTCTGGACTCTGATCCCCAATGAGCAACTCAGCCGGCCGGGAGCCTGGCACGCTGCTGGGTACCTGGGAGGCCCTCGGTGCCGACCTCGAGGCTGCTGCGCAGGGGGTACGGGCGACGAGCATGATGGAGAAGCTCGATGCCTGGGTCCCCAGCCCCGGGGTGGAAGCTTCCAGGCCTAATCAGGGGCCTTCCTTGCGGTGTCAGGGTAGCAGCAGGCAGCGCCTGGCCTCGCAGCGCCGTGTGTCCCAGGCAGTCTGCTTCTCAGTGGCACACAGGGGAAGGGAAGGTGACTTTAGGGTGGGCCCGTGGGGCGGTGCTGAAAACACAAAGTGCAGGACGCTCCCCACACTGGGCTGGGTCCAGGCAGGCGATGTCGACATCCCACTCTACAGAGGGGGAAACTGAGGCTGGCCCGGAGAGTTGAAGTCATTTACCTGAGGTCACAGTGAGTCCTGGGGGAGCCAGGAGTTGAGCCAAGCGATTGTTGAATAAGTGAATGAACGAATGAATGAATGACAAGGGAATGACCAAAAGAGAAGAGCTAGAACCTGAAGCACCGGGAGTGGAGTCACGTGGGCTCGCAGAGTGCCCCGCTGGCCCCGGGAGGACAGGCGGGAAGCCTGCCTGGTGGGGGGACCCAGACTGGCATGGAGTGAGGTGGCAGAGAGGAGGGGGCCCTCGCCAGGACACGCAAGGCCAAGGGCGAGGGGGAGAGCTCAGGACCCTGGCAGGAGCTGAAGGGGAGCCGAGGTGGGGGCAGGGCACGTGAGAGGCTCCTGCAGTCGGGGCAGCCGTCTGGGTGGGGGCAGGAGTTTGGGTGGAAATGTGTCCCCTGAGGCTTGGAGCGGGGACGGCGGGGGCCGCCGCTGTGGGCCCACCCCTCCCTGCCTCGCTCACCTTTCCCACACCTCCCGGTCTTTCGGTCGATTGATTGACCGATGAGCGATGAGGGGCTGGTCATGGATCCACCCCGGGACTCGTGGTGGCTCTGAAGGAGACGGTAGGCCCAACCCCGGGTCTGCGCACAGTAGGTCCTTGGGAGATGCCCCGGGAGGCCTCGGCCCAGCCCTGGGGCGCCCTGCCTCTCACTCCACCCCTGTCTTCCCTTCCAGAGCTTCCCGGAACTGCAGCCGCAGCAGCGATGGCCCCGCCCTGGGTGCCCGCCGTGGGCTTCACGCTGGCGCCCAGCCTGGGGGCCTTCCTGGGCTCCTACCACGTCCGTGGGGAGGGCCTGCGCTGGTATGCCACCCTGCAGAAGCCCTCGTGGCACCCGCCCCGCTGGACGCTGGGCCCCATCTGGGGCACACTCTACTCGGCCATGGGGTAGGTGGGCTTGGCGCTGGCCTTGCAGACGGGCTGGGCCCTGCTTCCCCTGACGGGGGGCCCGGGCCTGAGGCTGAGCTCCTGCAGGGGGTTTAGCTGTCCAGGGCCCCTTGGGCAGGTGGCGTCATTTCGGGGCCTTGTTTGCCAAGCGAGGGTGGAGAAGGCGGTGGGACTGTGGTTGCACCACCGACCTTTCCCCTCTGGGCCCCCTGGGAGGGGCGGGCCGGTGGCTCAACCCCGCACTGGCGTCCTGGCAGTTTTCACAACTCCAGGCCGAGGCTGGCTCAGTGCGCAGGGTGGACGCTTCCCAGATCCGCAGCAGCAGCAGCAGCGGCCGCTGGCTGAGCGCCCACTCGGTGCCAGGCCGTCTCGGGGCATTTTCACGGCCCCCCCTTTTGACAAGAGACGCCCAGGGACGCAGGGCCAGAGGGTAGGGACCCTGCGGGTGCCCCTGGGCTAGACCCTGGGAGTGTCCACGGGGAGGGAAAGTGCTGCTTGCAGGGGGCGCCCCCTGGTGGTGCCGCTGGGAACCGCAGCCGGGAGGTGAGCTCAGCTTCCTGCCCTCCTTCTGGAACGTTCCCTGCATCCTGGTTCTATGCCAGCCTCGCGCAGGGTGGGGCTGCAAGGGGCAGGTAGCAGAGGCCAGACTGGGTGGTCCTGGTCACCTGCGTTAAACCTGGCTCGACCCACCGACTGCCTGGCAGGAGACCGTAGGCAGGCCCCACCTCTCTGTGCCTCAGTTTCCTCACCCGTAAAATGGGGGTGATCGCTCTGCACGTCTCACAGCATCACGAGGATGAAACGAGCTAATGCTGAGAAGGAGCGAGAGCAGTGTCTGGGCCGTGGGTGTCGAAGGGCGTTAGCTGTGACGGGGGGTTACTACTGTATGGCTCGCGGCCCTCGGGGCCCCCGTGACCAGGTCCTCGTCTGCCTCTTCGGCTGCACCTCTCCGGGGCCCCCAGGACCTCAGCCTGCTGTCACGTGGGCTGACTCAGGGTCTCACACCTGCCTTTAAGCCTTGGTGTCCCGTGTCCTCCCCCGGCAGGCGCCTGCTCACCTGTGAGGCCCAGCCCAGATGTCCCCTGATATGTGCGGTGCCCCGGGCTGGGCTGCGAGCCTCGCTCTTCCCTCCTCGCAGCACTGAGGACGATAACGCTCAATGTCTACTGCCTGTCCCACGTGGCAGGCACCACCCTAAGCACAGCCAGTGTGTTAACTCGAATCCCCACAGCGACCCAGCGAGACGGGAAGACCCAGAAAGGTCCAGCAGCTTCCCTGGGGTCACACAGCAGTCGCACCTGAGCCATCACTGTGTCATCCCAGAGGCGAGCCAGGCTCTGGCCTCTTCCCCCACTGATGCCCTGACAGGTGGCCTCTGTTTCAGGTATGGTTCCTACATCGTCTGGAAAGAGCTGGGGGGCTTCTCGGAGGAGGCGGTGGTCCCCCTGGGCCTCTACGCCGGGCAGCTGGTTCTCAACTGGGCGTTCCCTCCCATCTTCTTCGGCACGCGACAGATGGGTTTGGTGAGTGCGGCCTGCAGGTGGCCTATGGTGGGGTGGGCCCCCCGGGGGACATGGGGCATCACCTCTCAGATGGGGTCAGCGTCTAAAGGCGGGGGCCAGGGTGGCATATCGCTCACGGTCAGCGTCTCCTCAGCAGCTCTTAGGGGACCCGTGTGCCCCCGAGATGCTTTTCCTCCAGTGCAGGGCTCTGACTGAAGCAGACAGGGTTGCTGGCTTGGATTTAGGGGCCACTCTGTAGGAAAACCCACATTACACTGGTGCCATACACCACCCACACGGCATGGGTCAGGTCGGGGCGACTGTTCCCATTTTATACACGGGGAAACTGAGGCAGAGCGCTCGGGGCAGCTGGGACACACCCTCGTGGGGCGCTGAGCCGCAGGCCCCCCTGTCCTCCCTCCCTCATGTCTCCACAGGCCCTAGTGGACCTCCTGCTGACGGGTGGGGTGGCAGCAGCCACGGCCATGGCCTGGCACCGAGTGAGCCCTCCGGCCGCCCGCCTGCTCTACCCGTACCTGGCCTGGCTGGCCTTCGCGGCCGTGCTCAACTACTGCGTCTGGCGCGACAACCGCGGTTGGCGTGGTGGCCGACGGTTTGAGGAATGAGGTGCCTGCCTCGCCCTCCGAGGACTGTGGTTGCGGCCAGGCAGGCGTTGCTGGTGGGGGTGGCCCTCACGCTCACGGGTGCCAGGCCCGTGGGTCTGCCTGGGCTGCGGCCCAGGGGGTCGCCGGCGGCTCCGGAGGTCTTCGGGCTGAGCTCGCACCCCGGAATCCGCGTCCTGCGCTTTCTGCGCGGCTCAGGGCGCCGTCTCGGGACGTGGAATTTTCTAAGCTGAATAAAGTTTCTAAACCGGCGGTGGCCCTCCTCTGGGGTGGGCCCCTGGTCTTGGTGGGGGAGGGCGCTCATCTTTTCGCTGCGTCTGTCTGCGCTGTTGTCGTTACGGACGCGGCTCCCGCACCTCTGGGGACCCGCCCGAGACCGTGCGAGAGGTGAGGTGGCCTCCCGGGGGTGAGGTGGCCTAGGTTTGACCCAGAACCCATGCCGGCTGGGGCCTTGGGCTCCCGCCGAGAGAGGAGGGCCTGCCCGCTTCCCACGCCTCCCCGAGGTTCGGCCCAGGCGCTCGGGCTCACAGTCGGCCTGGGCCAGTGCCTGGCTCTGCCTGTGCCTGTGCCTGTGCCCGAGGCCTCGGCCAGAATGGGGCTGGACACAGAGCTGGGGACACCGACTGACCTGCCCCTTACGTGTCAGGTCTCTTAGGGCAGCCCCACAAACACCCCGTTGGCAGGAGGGGATGTCAGAGGCAGAAGGGCCTTGCTGACGGCCAGCCCAGGTTTGGGGGTGCCACCCCCGGCTCCTAACAGGGTGCCCTCTCCAGGCGGCTGTGTGGAGCGGCGGGTTCCCACTGGAACGACGCCCCCTTTCCCACCACGAGCCCCGCGTCCTGTGCTGCGCGCCGCACCACGACCTGCTAGGACCACGGCGGGTCCGGCCTGCTGGGCGTCTGGTTGCCTGTGTGGTTCTGGTCCCTGAATAAGTCGATCTGAATTGGCAGAACCTTCATCTTTAGAGCTCTCGGGTCATTTCAGCAGCCGCGAGTGTCGCCTCCCGTCTCCTCTCGCCTCGTGACCTTTGTCTTCATGGGGGCACGTTCAGACGTGACCCCAAATGACGAAAAGCTCAGGGGGAAGGCGGGCAGGCGCTGACTCCGTCCTGAGAGCAGGGGCGGCTAACTTGCAGGGGCTCGTGGGACTGGGGGAGTCAGATGGGGGCTCTTTTGTCCGTCGTTTTATTTCCAAAATTCTCCAAGATGGTCGGAGCGTCACGTGTCCGCCAGACGCCCTACCAAGCACCTCACGCGCAGGCGAGACTTCTGGAATCTGCTCCGCGAGGCCCAGGCAGACGGGTGTGTGTCCACTGCATGCACCCGGAGGTTTGTCCGTCTCTAGCGACGTCGCACGTGCTTCTCCCTGGCCACCAGACGCGCGAGGCCACAGAAACGCCTGGGGAAGCGGGCGAGAGGCGGCGGCCTCGTGCCCATTTGCTGGCTGGCCTCCTCGGGACGCCTTCCTGGGGTGGCCGTAGGGGCCGGCGGCGGCGAGGTGGTCGGCAGTGACTCCGAGGGGCCTGCCGAGCCCGTTCGCGTTGAGCCCGGCCACTCTGGGCTCGGCAGGCGGAAGGACGCGTGCCTCTCCCGCACCGAGGTGCCCCGCGATCGTGCCTCTGCCTCTCCGTGAGGGGCCACAGGTCATCGCCGAGGACGATTCCAACTTCGCCATCAGCGTCTGGAGCTTTCCCTTTGGATTTCTTCTGCGTCCCCCTGCGGAAATTGGGGACGATGAACACTGCTGCTGGGCGTCTCCAGCTCGCCACGCCCAGCACTTACAAATGCCGGCCTCTGGTGGACCCTACACACGGAGACAGCGGCCTGGGGCAGGCCGAGTCCGGGCGACACGGGTTTGGAGGGCAGGCACCGTCGGCACCGCACGGAGCTAGTGGTCCGGTCTGCCGGGGTGGCCTTCCTTGGGGTGAACGGAGGTGCCAGAGCATCTAGAATTAAGAAAAGGCAGTTTATGTGTAATCCAAGGATCACGGGGGTCCTTCGATCCCGGGGCTGTGCCATGCCCACCCAGAGGATCCTGGGCAGTCGGGTCTCACGTAGAGTGGGAGCGAGCGGGACGATCCCTGCGGCATCTGGATGAACCATCTGGTGTGAGCACCGTCCCGAGGGGCCCCGAAGGCCCCTGGTTGGGTGGCGCTTGTGAGAAGTTGCATGTGGTCCAGACGCCTGGGTGGGTGGGGGCTCTGCCTTCCTGCGTCAGCGTCCGAAACCACCGGGGGCTGTCGCGGTGCTGCCACCTGCGCCCACGCGCCTCTCCTGCATCAGCGCACTGGACCCGCCGGCTGCTCCCCCACCTTCGGGATGAGGGAGCAGGCCCCGAGGCTCCGGGCGTTGCTCGTGACAGTGGGACGGGCCTGGGCTCACCTGTCCCCACCGCGTCCTGCTCTGAAGTGGAACCAGTGCTGGGAAATCAAACTTCGGGGTAGGGCGCTGCTATGACCCGAGGCGTCCCCCCTAATCTGCAGGAAGCCTTAACCCCTGTGTGATGGTGCCCGGTGGGGCCTGGCGGGGTTATCAGGACCCAGAACCCAGGGTGGAGCCCTCGTGAGTGGGATTTGTGCCTCAATAAGACGCCCCCCCCGAATCCCATCCCCCCTGCACCACGTGAGGACAAGGAGACAGGTGTTTGTGAACCGCAGAGGGCCCGTCGCCCTCACCAGACGCCCCATCTGCCAGCCCCGCGGTCTTGGGACACCGCCAGCCCCAGAACGGTGGGAAAGGAAACTGTCGTTGAAGCGGCCCAGCTGATGGCATTTTGTTACCGAAGCCCAAACAGGCTAGGACGGGGTCTGGGAGGCCTGCACACCGTCCTGTTCTTCCCGGTTCCTCCGCGTACGTCCTGGCCTTTTGGTTTTCCCCAGCAGCCAGCAAGGAGCGCGGCTGGCGCACGAGCAGGTGCGGCCCCAGGGAGGCCCCGGGCGGCCGAGGTGCGTTAGGCTGACTTTACTGTGGTGCGGATCCAGTGCAGCAGGGGACAGAATGCCGGCAGGGCCCCCGGGGAGGACACCAGAGACGAGGCGTCCCACCCCTGCCTGACGGGGGATGGACAGAGGGAGGCGCGACCAGGTAGGTCCCCGCTGACCAGGTCCCGGCCGCTGCCCGGACCAACCGCCCGCCCTCGACGCCCTCACGGCTGAGTGCCAGGAGTCACCCGCCCGCGGACCCGTGTGACCTGGGCCCGGGAGCACGGCGGCCACCCGACACGCCGGCACGTCAGAAACGGCGTTAAGAATGAGAATTTTATATTTTCCTCCATAATGAAAGAGTAACAAAAATTCAACAATTCGACCCGACGCTGGTGGAGGGAAGGTGGCCTCCGACCCACGTGAAGTTCTCGCTGGGACCGTCTTTCGAAGCATCCGCCGCCTGGTGCTCAGCTGCCCGCGCCGGTCCCCTCGCCCCTGGTCCCCTCGCCGAAGCATCGCCCAACCTGGGACGAGGGCAGAGCCAGTGCAGGGCCAGGGACGCTGCTGGGGCCGCCGGGACCGGGGCGAGCGGGTCCCCGATACGCAGAAAGGCAACGCAGCAAGGGGCGGTGGGGGTTCTGGTGGAGCTGGGGGGCAGCGCGAGAAGGTGGGGCCTGGTGAGGAGCGTCCCCCAAGGTGTTCTGGGGACGACCGCCACACGGGGTCCGCGAGGGGCGTGGGACCCTGACTGCTCGGAGGGGCCGCAGAGCACGCGCAGACTCTGGAGAAGAGCGGCCTGGCCCTGTGAGCGTGTGGGCTCCTCGGGGACCCCAGTTTCTGAGGACGCCTCGTCGCGCTCCCCAGAGCCCAGAGTCTCAGCACTAAAGCCTGGGCTGAGCTGAGACTCATCGCTGCACCGCAGGTGCCTGGCACTCAGCCCTGGGGACACGGTGAGTGACCGACCCTGCTCCTGACCTGGGGGGAGGGAGGGGCACTTGGCAGAAGCAGCTCGGAGACCTGAGGCCGGACTCAGGGCCCGCGAGCGCCTAGACGAGGCGGGTGACGTGGCAGCCGCCGGGCTCGTCCAGGTACAAGGTGCTGAAGATGTCGTTGAAGAAGGTCGGGTGGTACCTGCAGGCTCGCTCACAGTCCGGGTTGAAGTTCACCTCCAGGATCTGCGGCTGCATCGCTTGCGTCCCTGACGGCACAGAGCGCGGGAAGCTCACTCTCGGAGGCTGGGTGCGGGGCCGGGGAGGGTTCTCCTGGCTCCTCGGGGGACCTGGCCCAGCGCCTGCTCCTCCCCAGGGGTCGCGTGAGCCACCGCGCCCAGCTCAGACTTCCAGTTTAGTCCAGTTTAGCCCAGTTTAGTCCAGCAGAGATGCCGTCGGGCATGGGGTGGGCTCGGCCCCCAGGGAAGCTGGAGCCAAGGGTGGCTGGCTGGGCTGCCCGCTCCCTCCGCCTTTTACGCAAGTTTCCCTTCCTTGTGGGTTCTCTCCGAAGCCACTGCAGCCCACCCACCCTTCCGTTGTCACTGCCATGCGGGCTGTCGCCCCTCAACAGTGGGTCTCCCCGGGCCCAGATCTCCCGTCTAACGAGGTGAAGCACCGGTCAGACAGCACCGACCAGCGATGCCCTCTCTGTCCCTGGGGGGGCTGGTGTGGGGAGGGCTGGGCAATCGGCTTTGGGTCAGGTGGGGCGTTTGGATCATGGGGAGCCCCCCTCACCATCTGGACGGCTGTCCCACTTCAGCATGAGGTCGACGGCGTACACGGCCCGGGATGAGGGGTAGTGGCAGAGGCCCAAAGGCGGCGGCTTGGCACATGCCACTTGGAACAGCTCCGTGAAGGCCCGGAAGATTTCAGCCTGGGGACCGGGGGAGGCAGGGTCACGGGGCCTGCGTGGCCTTGACGTTGGGACCCGCCCTCCAGAGCAGCGCCTCAGTGTGGGGTTCGCTGCCCCTTCCCAAGCCCAGTCCCCAACTGGCTCCAGTCGGCTCAGGACCCAGACCTGGCTGTAGCCACCTCTGCCTGCCACCCGCCCCCGCCCCCCACTGCACACGTGCTTGTGTCTCCTGCCTTGGAGCCCCCACGGCCCTCTGCACCGAGGTGCGCAGCGCAGCCCCCAAAACCCCACTCCAGGGCGTGGAGGCCAGCCTGTGTCTCCGGCCAAGTCCCTGCTGTCCTCTCAGGTCTGCATTCCTGGGACAGCCAGGGCCTGTGGATGTCTGGCTGTCCCAAGGGCACCCCGACTGCCCCTCGGAGCCCTTCACGACGCCCCCCCGTCTCCGTCACCCATTCTGCCCCTCGGTGGGATGAGCGAGGGCATCCCGAGGAGGCACAGCCCACCCGCCCCACACCGGCCCCGGCACCTCGGGCTTCGCTCAGCGCTCACCTGCACGCCCTTCCAGGGGAATTCCGGGTACTGCTTCTCGAACTCGGGGATGAACTCGTCGTAGTGCACCTGAGACGAAGGGGATCCGTCACGCTCTGCTCCGCCACGACACGGAGCCTCTGACGTTCACTCGCGGGGGCCACAGGTCGGTGTCAGCTGCCTGTCCGGCTCACACCCTCAGGCCACGGACCGGAGGCAGGAGGCTGGTCTGACCTCTGGGTCTTGCTGAGGGACCCTAGACACACACTGACCCCGGGCCCCGGCGTCTCCGTCTGCAGAACGGGACGATGCTCCCGGCTCCCCACACCGACCTGCAGGGCTGCTGTGGGCCTCAAGGGAGACGCTGCCGTCTGAGGTAACACGGGGCCGGGGCCGCTCCCTGCTGTCTACACTGCCTGCCCAGAAGACAGGCGTACGGGAGGGGGGTCGGGGTCTGCGCGAACCCGCTCCCAGGTCCTTCCAGGCCCCCTACCTGCTTCAGCGCCACCTCTGGGTCGTAGTTCATGACGGTGAAATGCTTCTCGTAGTCGTCAAGGTCGCTGAGGGAGAAGGGCCTGCAGGCCGAGCAGACAACCCTCGCGTGAGCCCCGAGTGCGGCCGCGTCCGAGAAGCAGGGGTGCTCAGAGCCCCCGTGTGGGCACCAGCTCCCCCACGGCCCCCTCACGGCTAACTGTGAGGACCTCCCCCGTAGGCCCGTAAATGCCATCGAGACCCGCAGGTGCTGGTGCCCGTTTTATGGGGAACGCCACGTCCCTGTGGCGGCAAGAACTGCGCGTCTAACAGCGGTGTCTGCTGGGTGTGGGGCACAGAGGGGCCCACCCCCCGCCCCCACCCCTCACCGCCGCGCCCGCCGCCCTGGGTACCGGTTGGAGAATCGCAGCCAGAACACGTCGTACACGAACAACCTCAGGGGCTTCACCGACCGCAGCAGCACGATGTAGCGGACGTCGAACTTGACCCTCCCCACGTCTTCTCGAAGGAACAAGACAGGACTTTCAATGTACTTGGACACGACCTGGGGGACAGATGCAGGCTCACGGGCGGCTCTCAGCTCGCCTGGGCCCGGCCGGGGCGCCCATTTGCAGGCTGTGGGCTCACGCGTGGGACGTCCGGTCTGCGCAACCCGGAGGGAGCACCAGGCTCACCCCCAAGGGCCCCCCTGCAGTCCCCGCCCACCCCGGGCCCAGGAGTTGGACCTCCTTTCGCCTTGGTGTCTGCGGAGAGGCCCACACCCCGATTTCCTTCTTCCCCTTTCACACCCTGCCTAGGCTCGAACGCGTTCCTCGTCTTCTCCTCCAACTGAAGGACAAGCTCCCACCAGTGTCAGGTTTGGACACTGGACATGAACTCTCAGCCGCAAACCCAC
Source organism: Cynopterus sphinx (assembly GCA_030015415.1). Classification (NCBI taxonomy): domain Eukaryota; kingdom Metazoa; phylum Chordata; class Mammalia; order Chiroptera; family Pteropodidae; genus Cynopterus; species Cynopterus sphinx. The sequence continues at coordinate 171,358,607 of CM057380.1, forward strand.
CGGCTCCCTACCCGCCGCTGGCGTCTCCCCCAGGGATCACCCCACAGCCTCTGCCCAAGCACGCGACCTCGTGCCCCCAGATGCCCGACACTGCCTGACTCGCCCCGCATCACGACGGCACCTTTGTCCAGGGCCCCGAGGGGCTCCCTGCCCTGGCCTGGCCACCTCCCGGCTGCCGTGGTCACTCGTGGTGCAGTGTGGGGACTGAGGTCAGACACCTGGGTTGGCTGTGACCGAGGCCCCCCTCTCACCTGGCCCGTCACACACCTGGCAGGGCAGTGGACCGAGTGCGGGCTTGAGAGACTCCTGTGAGCTGAGTGACCATCACTGCCGACACCGGGACCCACCCGGGGAGGCCCTCGACATCAGAGGCCCCTTCGCCCCGCTCTCGACGCCTGGGGGCCCACCTTGGGGGTGCTCTCGCGGTGCCGGATGACGCTGTGCAGGCTCTTGGTGATGTGCGTGTCCAGGCTGCGGGCCAGGTTCCAGGGCTTGCAGATCCAGTGGTTGTCCTCGCCCCTGGGAGCAGAGGGGCCGGCTAGGCTGCACCCTGGGCCCGCCCTCCCCGGCAGCGTCTCCCCGGGACCGTGGCAGCACAGGGACACTCGGACTTCCTCGGGGGACGAGGGGGTGTCACAGCAGAGGTCAGAGGTGAGGCCTTGGGGACCAAGGAGGCATATCTGCTGGAGCCTGGACCCACGGCAGCACGGCGTGCACACAGTAGGTGCTCAGCTAAGGCGCAGGCTGGCAGCGAGAGGACAGGTGCGGGTGGGGTGGGGGCCGCAGGAGCCTGGCAGGCACAGGGTCTTGGGCCGCAGGGCTCTGCAGCGGCGACAGCAGCGGGGACGCTCACCGCCTCTCGCGCTGCTGGAAGTAGCTGACGAACTGCGGCAGCTCCGTGTGCAGGTTGAAGGTGCGGGGCAGCCAGGCCGGGCCCTCGGGGCCCCCCGCCCGGCGCGCGATGGAAGCCAGGCAGTCCTTCACCGTGAGCAGGTTCTCGCAGGGGAACTGGTTCAGCAGCACGTGGGGCCTCTCCTGGCTGAGCCTCCTGCGGGCCGAGCGGGCGACGGGCTCAGCGGCCACCCGGGGCTCCGGGGCCAGCCGGGCTGGGCAGGGCCTCACCTGTAGTCCTTGAAGTGCGAGAAGTTATAGAGGACGTCGGCCTCCGCCTCGCTCTGGGTGAGGGTGAAGCGCGGGTGGGTGAGGTGGTCGAGCACCTGCTGCACGTCCGTGTAGACCCTGCGGGGCGGGGGGAGGGTGGGCTGCGGTCAGACAGCCTGTGTAGACCCGCCCGTCTGCTGAGGGGGGGGGCAACTCAGACCCCAGGTCCCCCACCTGCAGGTCGAGCCCACACTCGCTGTTAGGGTGACACAGGATACAGCTGAGTGTCCCGCACACGCGGCTCCTCCCCCCCAGGAGAAACTGCAGGACAGGTCCACACCGCCGACCTCCCGTGCACACACAGAGCGTGACCCCGAAGAGGAAACGCGTGGCCAAGAGTGCCCTGGACGGGGCCCCTGCACACTGGGGCTCGCTGGTGCCCGCCCTGCCGGGCCTGCGCTGGTGGCGGTGGAGGCAGCCGCACTTCACAGCTGTGGGGTCGAGTGTGGGGGAAGGGGGGGCCCAGCCCGGGATGCTGCTGTGTCAGGCGACGAGCAGAGCTCAGGGGCCAGGCTGCCCGGCAGGGCCGGAGCACACGGCCTGATGGAACGGGCCTCAGGGAGGCCTCTGACCCCGAGCAGGTAGAGGGGTGCTGGGCAGTGGGCCTCAGGGAGAGTCCCCGGGCTGCCTGGGCCGGGGCAGTAGCCTCGGGGAAGGGGAAGACACGGGGGCAGAGGCCCAGCAGGAGGAAACTCCTGGGACCTGGCGGGAGGGCAGAGTGGATCCTGTCGCCGTCCTGGCTGGACCAGGTTTGGGCAGCGCGAGGGGCGCCGACTGGGGGCAGAGGCCAGCCCGCCCAGCCCGTCATGGGCCCCGAGCCTGCTCTGCGCCCTCCGGCTGCGCCTGGCACCTCCACTTCCTCGCCTGTAAGACGGAGCGTCTGCTTCAGTGGGAGGCCAGCCTGGGCTTGCCTGCCTGGCCTTGTGTAACTGGCCAGGCCACACCGGGGCACGGCCACACCCGGGCACGGCCACACCCGGGCACGGCCCCTCCTGGGCACGGCCACACCCAGGCACGGCCCCTCCTGGCACCGAGGTGCCTCTCCCAGGGCCCCAGCCTTCGGGAGGCGTCCCGGTGTGCACAGGCCTGGAGGGGACTTCATTCCAGGACCCGCTGGACACACGCTCTTGCTCATGCCTCACTTTTCACAGCGTTCATTCTGTCACGCTACGGACGCCACCCTGGCATCTCTGTCACCCTCATGCCGCCAGGACAGAGTGAACCCACTACGCGCCTCCCGGTGCCTGAACTGAGTGAGCAAAGTGAGCGAGGACGTCTCAGCGCAAGCTGAGGAGGGGGCTACGCACTTGAAGATGTGGTCGTGGGGACGAGCCACTGGGTCGATGGCGAGTGGCAGCTTCTCTTTGTTTTCCTCCAAAATGGCCTGGAAGGAAAGACACCGGAGGGGGAGAAATGGAGCAAGTGAACGCACGTCCCCCCTCTCCCCGCCGGCACACAGGGTTTCAGGCTCCTGGGGGCAGCCCGGACCCCAGGGGCAGCCTTGAGGGGCGCCCAAGGCCCCTGACCGCCCCCTCCCCGGGGTCCGGGGCTTAGGCCGCTCAGGTGCTTGATGGCCGGTCTCACGTCACGAGAACAGTGTAAACACTCAGCCTCCTCGATGGCCACCTCTAAACCCGGGGAGCCCCCAGGCTGCTCCGGGCTACGCCCACCGGCTGGCATGCCCTTGGCAGAGCCTAATTCACCCCCCTTGCGAGTGGGCTGGACGAGCTGCTTCTATGAAACACAGAGACGGGGAGTGCGTGCGACCCCGTCAAACCTCGCATCGCCTGCTCCGAGAAGCTGGCCTGTGAGGACCTGCCCTGTGGACAGGCCCACGTGGGGAGGCGCCACGCGGGAGCCGGTCCTCAGCGCCCTCACGCCTCGGACGACGCGGCCCTGGCTGGCAGCCTGAGCGTGGCGTGAGGGACGTCGAGCCAGAAGCCCCCAGCCCCCGTCTCACAGAAGGTGTGTGAGATGGCAGACGTCTGCTGCTTCAAGCTGGAACAGTCTGTCACGGACCATGGCTACCAACCCCGCAACCCCAGGGCCCCGAGCCCAGGCCCGATCCGGGTGGGCACGTGGGACAAACAGCCAGGAGGCCCCAGACAACCAGCGTGTGGCCTCTCGTCTCCTCCTCCTTCTGGCCAGTAGAGTGTCCCCAGAAAGAGTGAGAAAGACTAATTTTAATCCACGTTCCTTCAATCGCCTCGAGATCAGGAAGTCTCTGTCCCTGAGCCGCTCTTGAGCCTCAGTTCTTCGCATTCACTCACTTTTTCAAAAGATCACTGGGCACCTACTAGGCGCAAAAGTTTCCCGAGCACCTACAAAGCGCAAAAGTTCACTGGGCACCTACTAGGCGCAAAAGTTTCCTGAGCACCTACTAGGCGCAAAAGTCTACTGAGCACCCACTAGGCGCAGGTACCTCACGAGCCTCTGAAACCCATCTCTGAACCAAGAGGGGGACCGCTGAGTTTCCGCATGGTTCGTTCAGTCTCCGGGGCTCAGATGGAATGAGAGGGGAAAGGTGCCACGGGACCCCTAGCGCAGCCCCCCGCGACCCGCGGAACAGCTACACCAGGCCGAGCTGCCCACCCTCGCTTCCCCTGCGAGGCTGACGTGCCAGTGGGGGCAGGAGTGCGGCCACCGCTATCAAGCGATCGAGTCCCCTGGTTTGGGCTCCAGTTCTCCCACCAGCTGTGCGACCTTTGGCAAGTTACTCAACCTCTCTGTGCCTCAGTTTCCTCATCCTCGGTAAGAGGAAGGTGAAAACAGGACAGCAACTCCTACTGTCGTAAGGATTACAGCGGAGCCTCACGCCCACCGAGAGCTGAGCACAGACTCCCTCATCGCCTGGTTCCCGACTGGGACCGGCCAGCAGGAAGCAGTGGCGGGAGACCAGGTGGCCTGGGAGGGACAGGGGCTGCCCTCCCACAGGCTCCACCTCCCTGGCCTCACTAACCCCGCCCACCCCGCCTACCGGGCCCTGCACTAATTGTCACCGCCGGCCAGGCACTTGTGAGGGGGCCAGCCGGGTCCTGGCGGGGCCCTGAAGGACAGGCTGCCCACGACTGAGAGCAGCTCCGACGTCCATAATGACAGTAACGACAACTACTGGTGGAGGGCCTACTGTGTGCCGGACGCTGAGCCACACTGTCTGAGTGCAGTGTCTTCCCGTCCCTGGGGAGGGAGGTGTCAGGATGAGGAAACAGAAACAAGGCAGAGCAGCACTGACCCCAGTGCCCCAGCTCCACCCGGCCCTCTGAGCGACGGCTCGCAGCGTCAGGCACCCTGGGGTCAGGCCTCAGGCCTGGCGCCCGAGCTGTGTGCCACGGGCAGCTCACGTTCACGCCCGAGCTCTGAGCCCCTTGTCGCTCAGGTGCTCCCAAACTCTTTTCCACCCCCTGCACCCCTGCAGTGGCCGGGTGGAGGAAGTTCCAGAAGCCACCAGAGGCCCAGGGTCGGAGGGGAAGGGCGAAGGGTCACACCTGGTAGTGCTGGTCGGGTGGCTCGGGCGTGCAGGAGCTGAGGTCCAGCATGTCAGCGGGGGCCCAGGGCAGCAGCATGCACCTCCGGATCAGAGGGTCGGCCTCTCCGTAGGCAAAGTCCCGGGTCACCTCCTCTGCACCGAGACACGCGTGCCCGTCAGGGGCAGCCGCGGTCGGGGCCCAGGGCCGCTGCAGGGCGGGCGTGTGACTTACCGCCCGTGTCCAGGTCCCTCAGGGGCCACAGCAGCGTGTAGGCCACCTGCTGGGGCATGTAGAAGAAGGGTGCGGTGGCAAAGCTGGGCGTGTCGGAGTGCTGGATGCGGGCGCCGAACTCGTCCATGACGTACCACACCGGCACCTTCTCCTCGGCCGTCTGCGGGCAGAGCACACACCGCCCTGGTCCGTGGGCGCAACGCCGGTCCTTCCACCGCCCACCGCCCGGGCCCCACTCTCTGAGCCTGGAGCAGCTCTGCACAGAGCCCGGGCCCGTCAACCCAGGGCTCCCAGCCCGTGGGCCTGTCTTGGGGGACCAGGACGCAGACCGGCAGACCACAGGGTGATCGCCCGTGTGCTGAAGGCTCGTGGAGACAAGGCGCTTCGCCTCGAAGCTGCATGGATGTGTTTGGTCTTGTGTGTTGAGGGGTGGAGGAGAATTGGGGGGGTGCGCAGGGACGGACTTGTAGGTCAGGAAGGCTTCCTGGAGGAGGCAACATCTAAGCTGAGATTACAATAAACGACTGTTGTTCTTCCCGACCTAAAAGTGGTGAGGGGCTGGAGCCGAAGGGTGAGTCTGGGAAAGCCAGAGGTGAAGGTGATGAAAGCCTGAGGACATGTGCTAACGGGACTCGACTCTTCTCCCAAAGGCAGCGAGGGCCACTGAGGCCTTTTAAGAGGGTGGCAGAACCAGAAGGCACCAGGAAAGGGGCGGCCGAGTCACTGAGCCCAAGTCCAGGGGTCTGAGGGTTCTGTCCCGTGAGTTTAAAGGCTGTACAGACACCTGGGTCGCCGGCCGGTCCAAGGCAGACGGTAACAGGCCCACGATGAAGCCACAGGAACAACGGGATTCCAGGGCCCACGGGAGAAGCCGGGTTTGCTCACGTGCGGGGTAAAGGCCCCGGGCTGGGTAGGGGCTCTCCTGGCCACGCCCCCCCACCCGTACTGACCGCACGGGGCAGCGAAGGCTGTGTCCGCGTCTGCCCTCCGCCTCCCCGGGGGACCGGCTGCCCGCTCACCCCGTGGGACAGCTGGTAGGTCTGGTTGAACTTCCACATCTCCTCCAGCACCTGGTCCACGGCCTCGGGGCTGGGCAGCTCGCCGTGGAACTCGATGCCCATCAGGTTGGCCATGCGGTGCAGCAGCCCGGGGATCTGCTGCAGCTGCTGCCGGGCGTGCTCCACGCGGCACGTCCAGGCGTGGTCAATGAGGAAGATGCTGCGGGGACAGGAGGCGTGAGGTCACCACGCAGGCACGGCAAGAACGTGGGCGGTGACCGGGTCTTCCTGGCACCCGGGGGTCCGGGCTCTGCTGAACCCTCACTGTGTGACCCTGGGCAAGTTCCTAAAACAGAACGGGTCCCTACACCTTCTCACCAGGCAGGTACCAGCGTGACGGGACAGAACGTACAGCGTGCCGACTGCACGCCAGTCACCGTGACGGAGAGTGGCCTCGACTGCGCCGGGAGCTGCTGAGGGACAGGCCCACGGCCCCCACCTCGCGACCTGCAGCCCGGCCCACGGCAGGTGCTGGCCAAAGCGAAGGCCGCACACCCTGGAGGCCGCAGCAGGCAGATGTGCAAAGGAGCCGGCACGCGGAGCTCACGCGCGCACTGGGACTTCCAGGGAAGCACCCGGCCTTCTCCCCGAGAGGCTCCACGTGCCCACACGTGTGGACGCCAGCAGCCCCCACACTCTGGTCTCCCTAGAGGAGCCCGGTGGCCATCTTCACGGCTCGCCACGACGGCGGCAGGCCAGCCACGGCCCAGCACCCCGCGGGACCAGGAGGCTCCACGCAAACAGGCGGGCGTGCTCACCTGTCCCCCGGCGCCAAGAGCAGGCGCTCCAGGGGTGAGGCTGAGCCGCCCGGCCGGTTGTTCATTGTGCTCACAGTCGGCCTGCCGGGTCCCAGGCCCTGCACCTGCACATCCGACCGGCCCAGCCTCAGATCAAAACCACTTGAAAAGAACCGCTCCTCAGCTGCTGACGGCACCATGCAGTCGAGCCCATGATGCGTGTGTCTGTCTGTACCGAACACGTGAACTTTTACTGTCACTGCTCCCCAATTTACCCAGCGTTTACACTGCATCAGGCCCTGCAAGCAATCCGGACACGATTAAAGTGACGGGAGGACACGTGTAGGTTACAGGCAAATACTGCATTTTATACGAGGGACTGTGGGTTCTGGTATCTGGGGGGATCCTGGAACCAGTCCCTGATGCAGACCGGGGATGTCTGCATACCCTCAGACGAGTGACTTGTTTCTGCCCTTCTGCTTAGGAGTTTACGAGGCGGTGCACAGAGCCAGGCGACCCCGGGCAAGTGCACATGAGGGGTGCTATACACGGCAGGTGTGGGAAAGAGGATGGAGGCTGGGGCCCGGAGGGAGGGAGGCCCAGGAGCCCAGCCCACCTCCTCCCAGACCCGACTGCTGGCGGCCCGTGAGACGCCGTGAGCTACTCGAGGTGGCTGCTCTGCTGGGGTCTGGGGCCAGCCCAGGTGGGGACAGAGCAGGTGCACACGGAGGTCGGCTGCACTGAACTTAACGAGAGGGGCGAGTCTGCGAGTCCCTGAGTCCGCAAGCATGTGGAGGGAGGTGCCTGGCTGCTGTGAGGCCCTGTGTGGCCGCTCCCACCCTACCATGGGCTGGTGGAGGAGGCGCTACAGACACAGGGGCCCTGTGACCCTGAGGCCAGCAGTTTCTTCCTCCAGGTTCCCACAGTTTGGGAGAGCAGACTGCAGGCCTGTCCCGACTAGGATGGCCCTCTTGGCCACAGGGAGGCAGGACGCCCAGGGTCCTGTCTGAGCTCTGCCCTGTGGCCCAGGCCTGCTCAGGGCCTTGGTGCCCTCACCCCTCACATGCCCAGGAATAAAGCCCCGGAGGACATGTCAAGTACTGTTCCCCCAGACAGCACCCAGTGACTCAGATCTAGAGGCCCGGAGGCGGCCCGGGGTCCTTGGGAAAGCCTGGGCTTACAAGCAGCACCGCCCTGGGTGACACCCACCCTGCAGCGAGTCCCTCCTGTTTCTTCATCAGCAAAATCGAACTCCCCACTCCCCACACCTCCGTTGTGAGACCGCTGTGACAGGTGAGTGACATGGGAGCACCACCGGTGTTGGAGCCCGCACGACCCTGAAGCCCAGCTGGAAACACGGTGGCCAATGCTTGGCACACAGGAAACCCATCCCCGAGAGCCACGCTGCAGGTGATGGACGTCCCGCTGGGCTCCTACCTGTTGGGGTTGGCCGCCTGGAGCCCGTCCTCGTTGGTCACGATGACCTTGTAGCAGAGCTCGATGCCCGGGTTGGGCTTCTTCTCGCGTACTTCTCGCGCTGCCTCATCCTCACTCTCCTCCTCCACTTCTTCCACTTGCATTATCCCAAACATCTCCCCCGCGTCGAAAACCTGGGGACCACAGCAGGGCGTGTTGGCAGATACCCACCCCGGACCCCTGGAATTCCCCGCCTGGCCTCTAGGTCAAACTATGTCCGTTTGGTGAAGCGGGGCCTGTTTACTGCCCAATGACCCATGCCACAGGTGGGAAAACAGGCTCCTAGTGAAATCGGTCAGAACTGGGGTACCATCATCTCCAGGGGCAATGTCCAAGGCCCCCCGCCCCACGGGACCCGTGCTTGGAAGTGGGCCTGCATGTACGTGTCCAGATTATATCTAGTCTGGTCCCTTGTTTTACAGAGAAATGAGGCCCCAGAGGCAGAGGGGGTGGCTCCGGTCACACTGGAAGTAAATGGAAGTCAGGTCTTGGGGGCCAGGGACTACACCCCAATTTTGCTGTAATCAGAGGAACCAATCCAGCACCACGGTGGCTGAGGCGGGTCTGTCACCTGGGAAGGGGGTGGCACCCACCCTTCAGGAGAGGTGCACAGCAAGTCCCTGGCACACAGAAGGGACTCAACAAAGGCCAGTCCCCTGCCGCCCCCCCCATACCTATTTCTCTCATTTCTATTAAAAACAGAAGGAAATCTCATCCAAAGCAGTTGGCCAGCCAGGCACAAGCAGTTCCTGTGCTGGGGCGGTCAGGATGAGTCACTCATGATCTTGCCCTGGGGGCGAAGAGGGGACCAGGTAAATGGGGCTGAACCTGGAGGGCGGGAAGGTTTTGGAGACTTCAGAGGTGAGCCCTGGGGGAAGGGCTCCGGGCAGGGAGCTCAGAGCCAGTGGAGTGGGCTGTGGGATGAGACCAGTTTCAGGCACTTTCTGGATTCTCCTTTAACCCTCAGAGCGCCTGGGGGTTGGGGTGGGGGGCACACCGCCCCACCTCCTGGCTACAGATTAGGAAATCGGCTCAGAGGGCTGGAACTTACAGCCTGGGCTCCAGCCCAGAACCCGAAACCTCCGGCTCTCACTCCCCAAACCTGGCGGGAGGGAGGGAGACGGAGGGCCTGCCTGAGGTCTGGCTTCTCCGCGGCTGGGAAGTGGACGCGGACAGGAAGAGCAGGAATTTTAAGACGCTTCCCCCATCCTTTGCAAGGGAACCGATGCTCCCGGACAAGGCACCAGCATCCTGGGCCTTGACAACGGTCCAGGGCCCCATTCCACTGAGGGCGTGTGCCCTTCCCTACACGTGGGCCCGCAGCAGCAGCAACAGCAGGTTTCACTCAGAACAATGACTACAGGTTTGGGTCTGGCAAGGTGGTGACTCACAGCTCTGCCCATAACCCATAGTGGCAGGGGAGGGTCATGGAAAAACACTGGCTGCCCCTTAGCAGAGCAACAGCAAACAGGGCAGAGGGGACCTACGGTCTGAGGACTGCCCACTATGTGCCAGGCTTTGGCCGAAACTTATCTCGTGCCTCCCCACCCCATCCCCGCCAAGACAGTGGGAGCTGGGCCGTCTTTCATGGTCCACCTTCTCCAGGTGGAGGCTCAGTGGGGCGAGTGACTTGTCCCAGGGAGGGTTTAGTGCCCTCGGAGGCGGGCTGGGCTGGAGTCAGGCCTTCCCACATCGTGCTCCCTTCGCCCAGCACAGGGGGCCCTGTTTATCCGCCCTAACAATCGGCTGGGGTCCCCTCCCACCCCAGCACAGGCCTGGAACTCGGGCAAGTGCTCAGGAAATGCTGGCGGAAGACAAGGCAAGTCATTCGGGGAAGGAAATTCACTGTTACAAAAGAGAGTTACTTAGTCTGTCTGCCCTGACATGGTATCTTTGTCACAGCAACTACCTGTGTTCTAAGGAGGCACTTGGCCCACCCAGATTCTACAGATAAAGTGGCTGCGTGAGAGGGGCCTGTCCAGCAGCCAGACCCAGGGGACACGCCCTTCCTGGCTCTGGAGTCCTCACCTAATCACCTGCCCTGCTTCCTCGGTCTCGGCCCCAGGAGGCAGCCCCCTGAAGAGGCGCCTGGTTCCAGCAAAGGAGAAGGCGGCTGGCCTGTGAACGTGCTCTGGCTTCAGCATCAGGGCAGAACTACCCCAAACTAGGGCCCAGCCCTCAGCCAGGACCTTTCCGGAGACCCTTAGGAGGTCCAGGCGAGGGCAGCTGGTGAACGGGATGGAGCTCGGCCCACAGAAAGGGAGAAATCCGAGAAGCACCTAAGACCTTTCCATTTTTCTTTACGATCCTTTTCCACCGCTCACGCCCTGTTTTCTTTAATCCGCAGAAGGAAGGTGAGCCAGGCTCCCATCACAGAGGACACATCAAAGAATCCTATAGCCCGGACAGTTAAAGCCACACAAGTTCCTGGGGCTGCTCTTCTCCCCGGGGCGGTGGCTGAAAGCAAGGGTCCAGTTCTGAAGCCTGACAGACCCTGGGAGAGCGCTTCCTGCTCCGGGACCTCGGTTTCCTTCTGAACTGTCTCCTGGGGGTGACAACTTCTTTGTCACAGCTGGGGGGGGGTCGGAGGTGTGGCAGGTCAGCACAGACTGGGCGCACAGCAGGAGCCAAAGTCCATTTTCGTTCTGTGACCCCAGGTGCTGGCGGGGCCGGGGCCACAGGAACGGGGCTCTGGCTGCCACTCTCGGGCCCCAAACTTCAGAGGGCGCCAAGGAGTCGGAGCCCAAGCGGGTCACCCCTGCGCTGCGGCTCCTCGCCGCCGCCCGCTGCCCACCCGGCCTGCGCGGCCACGCGACCCTCCACGCCCCGAGCCGCACAGCGCCCCCGGGCGTCGGCCTCGCCGCGGCCTGCCCGGCCGGACACAGGTCCCCGCCCTGGACGCGCCCTCACGCCGCGGGGTGCCGGACCCCGCACCCCCCCACCGGCACGTGTCCTCCGGGGGCCTCCGCGCCTGCCCCGGGGCACCCGTCCCGGCCCCCCCGCCACGGCACCCAGGGGCGCTGGGCCGCAGGCCGCGTCCCGCCCGGCGGAGGGCGGGGGCGGTGCAGCCCGGGGCCCCCGGGCCCGCGCCCCGCGCGCCCGCCCGAGCCGGGGCCGGCCCGGCCCGCACCTCGTGCTCCAGCTTGTGCAGGAGGCGGCCCCAGTACCGCTCCGGGACGCCCGACGCGCGCAGCGCGGGGCCGTGCAGCGCCGCGAACTCCGCCCGGGCCCGCGCGCCCGGCCCCGGCTCCGGCCCCGGCCCCGGCCCCGGACCCGCGTCCGCCTCCATGGCGCCTCCGTCCGCCCCGGCCCGGCCCCGGCGCCGCCGCCGCCCGCGGGCCCGGCCCTCCCGGCCCCGCCCGCCCGCCCCGCCCCGAGGCCCCCGCCCGCCTGCGCGCCCGGCCGGCCCGCGCGGGGACGCGGGGACGCGGGGCTGGGGAGAGGGGGACGGGGTGAGTGGGGACCCCGGGAACACGGGCCGTCGGGGAAGGGGGACAAGGCGCGTGCGGGGACGCGCGGGGCCCCGGGACGCACAAGGGACGCCTGTGTGGCCGGAGCCGCGGCCTCTGCGCACGCGCGCCCGGCGGGGCGGGGCTGTCTCTGGGGGCGGGGCTTGCTCTCGGGGCGGGGCTTCCTCTGGGAAGGCTTCCTACCAGGGGCGGGGCTTGCTCTCGGGGCGGGGCTTGTTCTGGGGCGGGGCTTGCCCCTAGGAGGCGGGGCTTGATCTCGGGGCGGGGCTTCCTCTGGGAAGGCTTCCTATCAGGGGCGGGGCTTGATCTCGGGGCGGGGCTTGCTCTGGGGCGGGGCTGTCTCTCTGGGGCGGGGCTTGCCCCTCGGGGGCGGGGCTTCCTCGGTCCCGCGCCCGCCCCGCGGCATGCCGGGAGCGGCCCGGCGCTATCTGCACCGAGCGGAATCCGGACCCGCCCCGCCGGGGAAGCCGGGCCCGGAGGCGGCGCCGTGGCCGAGCTCCCCCCCCCCCGGGGTCCGGGCACCGTGTGGCGCCCCGGGGAGGTGCGCGGGGCTCCCGCACCCTGCGGGCCCGCTGGGGTCCGGCCGGACACGGGTCACGGGCCGTCGGGGGGATTTGCTTCCCGGCGCAGCTCCTGCAGCGGGGTTCCGGGGTGCAGCTCACAGCGTTTCAGAGACCCTTCTTCCAACTCCCCGGCGTTTCGGGTTCTTCTCTCCCCCCGGAGCTGCGGACAGGGCCACCCAGGACGTGCCCCAGGCCCGCGGACTGCTTTCGAGGTCAAGGCAGCTGAGACCCTGAGGCCCCACAGGACAAGTGCCCTACGCCCCTCTGTCCAGAGGAATTCGAATTGGGGGACTCGCCCATAAGACGGGGTTAGCAGAGAGAACTTCTCTCTCTTTGAGCCCGTCTTTAGGGCAAGGGAAACTGCCAGTTACCAACAGCTCTTTGCAGTGACCCTTTGACGCCCACGAGGCACCTTGCCCCGTGGGTCGCCCAGAATGTCTCACACACCCCTGTTCCCTTTGTCTCTGGACCCCGCCTGTACGTGGGGTCTCCTCGTGCATGCGGGTTCGCGTGTGTACAGATGTATTCAGTTCGGCTCTTCCCTCTTGTCACCCTGTCTCTTGTCCGCCAGCGAAAGAAACCTCGAGGGTGGACGGAAGTGTCTCTCCCCTGTGTGTGCCGTTGGCTTCCCGTCTGCAACTCTGCAATCCTTGTATTTTGCTAAAAGGCTCAACGGCTCAAGTTGTGTTGGGCGGTGCTTCGGTTGCTGAATATTCTTATTAAAAGTTTAAAACTGACTCTGAGCAAGGACTCCAGTTTAGAGGACTCGTCCAGCGTGGCTCAGACACTTACACTGGTCGCAGAGACTCAAACTTCCAAATTCCCTTTGGTGAGGGGCACGGAGAAAGTCATGTTACTGCCACGCTCAAGTATTTTTTCGTGTCCGACGTCGGCTTTGTCACCAAAAAATTTGTATTTCAACTACTCTAATGATGAGGACTTGTAAAATTTTGACAACTGTGGTTTTTAATTCAGTTGGTATTGATAAGACTCACTGGGACTCTAAGCAGACATAATCTGTCAGGGGAGTCTATGCGAGGAGCGGGGGCTTCTGGAAGTTCTCGCACTCTGGTTGCGAGAGAGACCCCTGTACACAAGAACGCTACAAGAACTCTGTCTATAGTAAAGCTATGGTTTTAACTTCCTTTTCCCTTCTCTATACTCCTCCATCTAGGCACGCAGGCCAGGGTGCGCACGTGGCTTGCCACGTCTGCATGCGCTCGCTGGCAACCCTATCCTTTTCCCAAATCAATACTTTTTGGTGATGAAAGACCGAGACGTTATTTTTCAGTCGACAGTATAAGTTCACAGCTGGTGTGGCTGAAACTCTTAACCACATCTAGTTCCAAATGCATGGCTGCTCCGTGGGGTTATGACTAAGAAGGTTAGGCCTGTGTCCCATCGAATTTCACATGAGTTATCATTGCAAAAAAAGGCCTTCGGGGTTCAAGTTGCTGACTGAGTTAGCTGAGTAGCTTTCACAATAATGCTAGTTTTTCACCTCGGACAGAATGAACTTCCGAAAGCTTAATTTTGATCCCATGAATTGGATGAAAAAGATGGAACTGATGACTTTGATACAAATGGGCATCCACCGTGAAGTAATTCCTCAGCCCGTGGATGAGCACGAGAAATCGCTCTTTGGGACGCGGGCCTTGTTTGGAATATTAATTCATATTATTTATACCTTTGTTTTTTCTCCTGCCAAGTGCATGCCGCCAGACCGTCCTCGTTATGAGGATAATTATTAGCCTGGTTGGGATTCTAAATTCTTTGAGGATCTGATGAAGGCCGCGGCTGTATTCCCAGAGAAAAGCATGCACATGTCCGTGCATGTGTGCACACACTAAGGGCACTGATTTTGCACCTAATTTTGAGGGGTTCCAGGTCCCCTGAGGCTCGCCGTGCCCGTGACTCCTGATGGAAGTCCCTGTGGACAGGGAGGGACGCCTCGCATTTCATAACGCCGGCCACGAGGAGAAATGGGGTTTGAACCAGCTTTTCTTTCTGGTAGACCATTTAGGAGCAGGTGTGTTCCCTGACTTCGGGTGCCCTCCACCTTCAGATCTCAGACTCCCGCCGTGCCTTCCAGAACTTTCTGCAGCGCCTGTCCTTTCAGTGCTCGGTACAGCCAGCGGATTTCGGAGAAGGTTTTTCTCTCCCGATTTCCGTTCCCTTCCTCCCCGCCATCACGACCTCTGATGCATGAGAGACGGGAGCGGTGTTTACGTTCATTTTCTGTTTATTATTAAAGTGATTTCCACAAATGTTTAAATACATGCATATGTACGCACATAAGGAGGAAACACAGTTTTGGATATTCGAGGCGACGAAAAGAAACACGTGGTTACACCGACAGTGTCACTCTGTGGGCAGTGATCGCCGAAGCGCCAGGACACTCAGCGCCGTCACCGAAGACCCAGGGGAAGGCTTGCAGGCACGAGGGTCCGCTCTCCGGTCCCTTGGTCCCTCCCTGAGCCAGCGACATGCAGGCAGCCCGTGTCAAGAGCGACACGGACAGGGTCTGCCCAGACTGCGTCACAGTTCTGATCTCGGCAGAATCCAGAAGTTTCCCCAAAGATGTACGTGGCCTCTGGACCAAACAAGAAAACACTTGGCACGGACCAGCTTTCTCTCTCCTCCCCCACTGCTCACCGCCTGTCAGCTGTGGGACACCTGGGGTCTCTAATGTGCCTGTGGCTGGAGTGGGAGAGGGGCCCATGGGGGAGGGGACACTGCACGCATCCGGGGCTGTGAGCAGGGCCTGGGCTGGGAGCTGTGGGCTCCCGGTGGACTGGAAGGTGGACTGGAAGTGACCTGTCCACCGGGGCAGAGGGCAGAGGCCCCTCTTTCTCTGAGTGAACTTTAGTGCCTGTTCCAGAGGGAAGGACCCCGGTGACATCCGCCCCGCTCCTCGCCTGCTTGCCCTCCTCCTCACACCCCTGCCCCTGGATGCTCTGCTGCCAGGGCGGGCCGACCTGCAAAATTCGGCTCCGACATTCCAGAGAGACGTCTCCTACTGTGGGACCAGCCGGGCTTGGTTCTGGTTCTGGTCCCATGAATCACAACGATCGCCTTGGGCAGGTCGCTCGGCCCCCAGGCTTAGGCCCCGCATCTGAAGAGCTCGTTTAGCCCCACGTCCCCCCTGAGCAGACCGTAGCGGGTTGGGCTCAGAGCCGGGCCAGGTGGGGAGGGGCCCCCCGGCCCTCCCTGTCGAGATTTGGGGTGCACAGAGCATTTCAGGCAGTCTGTTCAGGGTCTGAGGAGGCCCCAGGGAACAAAGCGTCCTGTCCTCTGGAGGCCACCTGTGCAGGTTCTGGGAGGGGGCGTGTGGCCGTGCAGTGTCGCCCGGGACTGGGGGCAGGGGGCTGGCTCGCCTCTGCCGGTGCCCTCTCCAGGCAGCCGGGCAGCCTGGGTGATGCTGACTCCCGCTCGCGCTGGCTCTGCCTGGCACACAGTAGGTGCTTCGGACGTACTCCTGGAGGGGCTGGCGGTCGGCGTGGCAGTGTCTCCCGAATGTCAAGTCCTTCGCCGTTGGCCTAAACGACATTGGCTCAGTGCCGTCCCCGGGTCAGAGGGCTGGGCTGCCACCGCGCGTGTCGTCGGTGAAGAAGAGGGGCCTTGGTAGAAGACGCAGTGCGCCAGCTTGACCGATTCTGAGCATGGAGCGGGGCCCCTTCAGGAGCGCGTGCCGTGCGGGCACAGGCGGCAGGGCTGCGGGCGGGTGGCGGGCTCCCAGGTCGGCAGCGTCGGCCCGTGAGCATCTCTGTCTGCCGGTGGAGGAGGGTGGCGCGTCGTGAGGCCAGGCTGGCTGCCGCTTCTTCCGATGTCCTTCAGATGCAGACGCGTCCCCCGCTCTGTCCCCTCTGTGGATGCCCCTCTGTGGGGGCCCGGGGGGCGCTGGGCTTGGGCTCTGGCTTTTCCTGAGGAGAACGCTGGGCTCTGCCCACCGCTGGCTCAGCCTCAGTCGCCTTTGTCTCTGTGACCAGGGGCGCTTTCCAGGGATCCTGTCACTTCCCAGCTGTGGTCTCCCCGCCTTTATAGGAGCCTAGCGCACAGTAGGTGCTCGGCACACGTCTGCTAAGTGACCGACTTAGCTCAGTATCTTCGTTTTCTTCTGGGGGTGGTGGAGGTGCTGGGATAGTTATCCACCCCACCCCCCAAAATGTCACTTAGGCACCTGCTACAGCTCCCACAGGTCAGAGGTCTCTCGCTGTGGAAAACGGGTGACCTTGGCGGCGACTCTGGGAGACAGGGTTCGGGTGGGAAACGGGTGTGTGAGGTGGGGGAGGGAGGGTCTCGCAGGCTTGCAGGGTCGGCCTCTTTGGGCCACTGCAGTCTGGAGACATTACGGCCTGGGTTTCGGTTCTCCTTCATCTGCGTGTCCCAAGGCAGCGGGGAGGGCAGGAGGGAAAGCTGTCCCTGGGCGTGTCCCCACAGGGGTGGGCAGAGGCTGGGAAGGACGGTCCCTGGGGAAGGCTGGTGTCCCCAGCACTGGCAGACGGGGCCTGGGGGACAGAGGCCGACCCTGCTGCTCGAGAGGCCGGATGGAGAGCTCCGGGGGCGGGGACAGGCCAGCACGGCTGCGGCTCGGGTGCGGGGGGAACTGGGGAAGCAGATGGAAGGACGGCAACACTCCCAGGGCCTGGCTGGCCACCAGCCCTGCGGGCAGACTCTTTCTCCTCCCTCAGCGCGTTTCTGTGGAAGCGGAGGGTCCCAGGAGAGGCGGGGACCCGGGGCAGTGGCACGTGTTCCGGGCCCGTCCCCACTACTCAGGCGCGGACGCCGTGGTCTCCCGCTGCCGTCTCCGCCGTGTCTCCGGCCGGCCCAGCCCGAGGCTCCACTAGGAGCAGAACCGAGCCCATCGGAGCTGCCGGCCTCAGCGCCTGCTCCCCGTCCCGGCCGACTGGGCCAGCTTTTTCCAGAAGCTTCTTCCTTAGCTCCTTCCCTTGAAGTCCACGGACTGAGGGTCGGTGCAGGCCAAGGGCAGGCCTGGGCGGACCGGCTGAGCCTGGCTGTCCGAAGGCCGCGTCCACCCGGAGTGGGGGGTGCGCCCCTGGCCCAGCCCCTCCCCAGCTCGCTTCTTCCTCGCAGCAGGGACTTCTGGTCCTCGGCTTCCGGGCTCCTGGACGCGTCGCGGGGATCTGTCCTTCCCGGGCCCAGCCCTCGCCGCCTCTCCTTCTCTGCCTCACCTGGAACCGGGTGGAATGGCCACCCTGTGTCAGCCAAGTCACGACTGGCTTCTACAACATGGACGCGTGGAGAAGCGTGCGCTTGCCTCGGGACGTCCCCCAGGACCAGCAGGCCCCGGGCGCTGGGGACAGCTCTGGGTTTACCAGCGGGCACTGCGGGCTGGCGTGGGGATGCGGGACAGCCGGCCCCGGACTCTGAGTCCCCTGGTGGTGCGGGGGGCAGTTTGACTGGGGAGGGGGCTGGGGGTGACTGTGTGTGCTGCTGGCCACCTGGTACTCGTGAAGGCCGCGGGGACCCACGTCTGAGTCTGGCCCCATCCTGCTCTGCCCGGGGACACGGGGCTGGGTCTGACCACAGTGGTGGGAGGCCACGAAGCGTGGGCAGACTCCCACTAACAGGGTGGGTGGGTTGGTGGATAAGGGGGTGGCCAACTCCAGAAGTCACCCACGAGGACAGCAGGGAGAGGTCAGGGGTCTCTCTGGCCCTCTCTGGGTTTTGGGGGAGGATTGAAACATGCCCATCCCCCCGGAGGTGTTGCTGGGGGCTCGTCCTGGCGGACACTTGTCTGCTTTCTGGGGATAACCAAGGGAAGACGAGCCTCCTTCTGGACACTAAGGCTGGCTTTTAAGGACTGTGACCGGGGAAGGGCAGTGTGGCCCGACGGGCCTCTCAGCTGACACAGGCCACCTGCCGACCAGGCGCTGCCGCCCCAGCTTGAGTTGCATTTCGGTAGAGACGGATGCCAGTTGGGCTGGGGCCTCGCCGTTGCTGAGACAGGGAATGCCGGTGACCAATTCCTGAGTTCCAAGCTCTTTTTTTGGGTTGTAAAATCCATCATAGCCTGCCTGTCGCCACGCCCTGAATGGCCGGAGACCTCACCCCCTTGCCATCCGCCACCCTCAGCTGCAGAGGCTCCTCCTGCGGTGCTCGCCCCCCCCGCTGGTCAGCCTGGCTCTGGGGAGGAGGAGGAACCTGGAGCGGGCGTGGGGCTTCGTCTCGACTCCCCTAGTTGCTTGGATGTGGGATGCTCGTTAGCCTTGAACACACAGACCGCTGCCTGTGCCGGTCCTGCCCCGGTGGCCAGCGTCCCCAGCGGGCAGCGCCGCACGCCTGGTCTTCTCGGGCTCCTCCCAGCGCTGGTTCCTGGCTGCGTGGGACACCGGGCAGTCTGGTCACGCTCCGGACTTCAGGCTCTGAGAAGGGCAGCAGGGCACAGCGGAAGGGAGGCTGCGCTGGCGGCCGAGGCTCTGGCGGCCGGGCTGCCTCTCGGCCTCCTGGGCCACGCAGCTTGTGCTCACGTGGGAGAGTCCTTGCGTCTGGTGGCATCTGGGCACAGCACGGACCCGAAGCCGTGGCCTCAAGGCCAGACGCAGGCCCCTTCCGGAGCTGACTGCGGGGCCCCTGCACCCCAGGAAGGGGATCGCCACGTTCCATCTGAGGCCAACGCTCGGCGAAGCACTGGGGCCCGGGTCCCGAAGAACTTGTGTCCTGAGGCTGTCCGGGGCCAGCCTGCCTTGTCCCTGGCCCCATACACAGAGGTGGCGAGCGCCTGGGCAGCGGCTGGGGCCCGCGCCGGCTGGAGTGAGACGCGGCGGGGTGGCCGCATTTACAGTCGCTTAGAGAACTGCCCTAATGCACCCACAGATAGAAGGATATTTTCATATATATTTATATTTATATATAATAATTAGATGCTCTACCAAAGGAAAGCACACATCTACAGTTTCCTCGCCTAGCAGCTCTTTTCTGCCCCCTCACAGGGCCCTCGGGCCCCGACCACAGGGCAGTGGCGTCTTGGGCCTGTGGCCAGGGGAGCCTGCGGGTGTGGGCGCCCCTGCAGGCCTCGATACCAGCTCATCGAGGCCGTCCAGACGGCCGTGCACGCCCTTCCTCCCGAGGCCTGGCTTGTCTTTTGGGAGATGGTGGCAGCGATGCTCCTCTCTCTCCTGCAGTGTCCTGCCAGGGGCCCATGCAGTTTGCAAACCTGCTCTCTGCCAGGACCCGCCCGCGTGGGGGCACAGTGCCCCGGACAGGGTGGGGTCCACCAGTGCCAGCCCGGACAGGGTGCTCTCGCGTCCAGGAAAGGAACAGGCAGAGGGAGGGAGGGGAGGCTGCCTGAGCAATGCGCCCCCAGGGCGGGGATGGACAGGAACACCCCCCTGAGGTCCCTGCCGCGGGGTGGCCCTGCCCTCCACAGGAGTCGGCCTTTCCCGAAGGGCAGCCTCCACGGGGTCTCCCAAGGCAATGGGGCGGGTAGAGAGGCCTCAGCTGCATGGAGGGTGGGAGCCGCCTTGCGACACTGCACTGTGTCGCAGACACCGCTCTGCAGGACGCCACATCACGGGGCACCGCACCGCAGGACGCCGCATCCCTGGACGTGCCTCCCTGGACGCGCACCCCAAGCAGGGCGGCGGCACCCGCGCTACTTGTAGGGCCGCAGGAAGCGCGACACTTTGGAGCGCAGCAGTTTGATGAAGGACCGCGGGAACATCTCCTTGGACTCCTGGGCCGTGTACTTGAAGTAGTTCTGGGGGTGCGCCAGCACGTCGAAGAGAGCCCGGATCAGCTTCTTGTCCTGCAAGACACGGCCGGCCGGGGTGAGGCCACGGTGGGGCCTGGCCACTCGCCTCTTGGATGCCCAACCCCTGCCCCAGGTGCCTGTGGGGCGTCTGCAAGGGTGGGGGAAGGGGGCAGAGCTTGGGCTGGCTGTGGGTGTCAGGACCCCACGGCCTCTCGTCGCCATAAGTAAGTTTTCGGTTTTAGCTGTCTAACTGCTGCTCTAGGAGTCCATCGCTTTCAGGTCTTGAGGTTCTGATAATGCTTATTTAACAGAGGTCCTGCCGCAGAAACAACGGAGACAGCACGCTGGGGCCAGGACACGGAGCAGAGCCGGGTCCTGGAGGCCACTGGCCCGTGACCTGGGAGGTGGCCCCGCTGCTCGGTGTTTCACCTGTGACCTGGGTCTGCTCCCTCCGCTCAGGGCTGAAGGACGACGAGCGCCAAAGCAAAGAGCCCGGCCCACGGCGGCCGACATGGCCCAGGCCTGTCCTCAGCCGGTGGCCCGGGAGGGCACACGTGGTCCACACTCGGCTGCCATCACCTACCGCTGGGCCCCCTCTCAAGCAGAGCGACGCCCCCCTGGGGGAGGCCCTAAGGAGCAGCGTGAGACCCGGCCGTGGTCTCCCTGAGGGCTGGGCCTGGGGAGGGGGCTCAGGGACTGCGTCTGTGACTGTGGCCACATCTGCCGTCCCCGTGTTTGCCGTGTCCTGCCGTGTCCCTCCTGTGTGCTCAGCGTGGGCAGGGACCCCTGCAGCAACTCTCCACCGAGAAGGACGAAGGGGGAAGGGGGAGGAGGCGGGGGGCAGTAATCACAGGAGAAGCCTAAACTGGAGAGCTGACGGGAGCTAAGGAGGGCCTCGTGGGACTCAGAGTCTGTGGCCTGACAGGACGTCAGGGTGGCCGCCCCAGGATGGGCCGCCAGAGCAGAGCGCAGAAGGGTGGGTGGGGGTTCACTGAGGAAGAGGGCGGGGAGGCTGCTCCCAGGAGGCCTTGGGGCCGGGCGCCGGGAGTGTGCAGGTCCGAGAGCCCTCCGAGGGGCGGAGGGGGGGGCGTGCCCACGGGCCTTGCGGGCCGAGGCTCCGCTCTGAGGCCTGAGGAGCTGCTGCCCGCCGCAGGGTGGGGCTGGGCGGAGGGCCGGGTGGCAGAGGAGGGCGAGGCGGCCAGAGTTGGGTACTGTCTACAGGACAGACTGACGTGGGCCCTGAGGAGGGAGAGGGGTTCCCCGCGCTCCGAGGCCTCCAGACCTCAGCCGGGGGCAGCCGGGTGGGGGGACCTGCCACCCGCAGACGGCCCCCTGTGGGCGCGGGCGCGGGCCTGGAGCTGGAAGGGCCCGGCCCTGTGAGCGGGTGCGGTTTCTCGGCAGAGGCGGCGGGGGCTCAGAGGGCTTGTCGCGGCCGCCAACGGTGCAGCTGGAGCAGAGCCACCCGGCGGCCTGGGCCTGCCTCCTGCGCCACCGCGGCTCCCAGGATGGGCGCCGTCTCCTGGAGGCTGAGCCCAAGCACAGCCTGGGCTGGCCTCCCGCGGTGCAAACCCTGGCCCTGACCTGGCCGGTGCGTGAGGCCCGACGGCCACAGACGCCCTCAGAGACAAGGGCACTCTCTTCTCAGGGCCCTGCCGGGCGGAGGAGGGAGCCAGCCCTAAGGAGGGGCGGGACCCCACGGATGTCGGGACACCTCCTCCTGTCAACCGACTTCACAGATGAGGGAAGCGGGGCTGGGAGCTGGTCAGGAACCTGCCCGAGGCCACGTCACCAGGTCCTGAGCTGACCCACCAGGCAGGGCTCTTCTCAGACCTGCCTGTCCGGAAGGACATAGCCTGGTCCCCACCTTCTCTCCTGCCACCACCCTCCCCCCACTTCTCTGGGGCCCGGGGGCAGGGGCGGCCCTGGTCGTCACAGGCCCCTATCCAGGGGTGACGTGGGCCCTTTCCCGTAAGGAAGCTCACTCACTTACTTTCAAGATTTCCTGGTGGTTCTCCGAGGCGTAGAGCCGTCCGTCCCGCACGATGTCTTCTATCAGCTGCTGGTAGTCCTCTGCCGGGGCCGGGGAGGGAAGGCGCGGGGCTCCAGACCGCCTGCCGCCCCTGGCCTCCGGCTTCTCCCTCCCCGCTCCAGCCAACACTGACCTCGAGGTTCGGCAGCCAGAAAACCCCTACTTAACCCCCAAAACCCTCAGAACCCAGGACCTTGGCGGAGAAGTCCGCAGATCCCACTAACGGCCCCTCATCTGCACCTCGTACCCCGTGGGGGCCTGTCCGTCCCTCCCACCCGGCCTCCTGAGGCCAGGGAAGTGCGGTCCATCCCGAGTGCCCAGGGCCAGCCCGGGCCGGGCACGCAGTGTGGCTGCACGTACCGTCGTAGGTGACATAGGGCACCTGGAAGCCTTTGCCGCTGTTGCCTTCGTTGGATTTGAACTGGATCCAGAGCTTGCGGGAGCGGGAGGTGAAGGCGATGGGCCTCTCGTAGGTCTGGCAGGTCTCGTAGGTGGTGACAGACGTGGGCGAGGCTGGGGGCGGGGTCACGCTTTTGGTCCTCCCCTGGCCTCCCCAGTCCGCGGCCCTGCTCTGCCCTCTGCCTCCGCCCCAACCCCAGTTCCCACTTGTCCTTCTGAGACCCGATTCCCTGCCCCTCGTACAGGAAACCCCCCTGCCTGCTCCAGCTCCGCCCCACGTTCCCACTCCGCTCCCCTGAACCCCTACGGCCGCCCCTCTCCACTGGGCTGTCACCGCTTCTCAAGGACAGAGAGAACCTAGGTGAGGCAGGTCAGGCTGGGTGGCACCCCCTCCCGGTGGGCACGTGAACAAGGCCAGCCCCCAACCCCTGAGCTGCCTGCGATGGCCAAAGGGGGGCCCCAGCCTCCTCACTGTTCCCTGGGGAGCTTCCTCCAGGAGGGGGACGCTGGCGCCCCTAGAGCTCAGCCCTGTGGGCGGACAGCCGAGGGGTGCTGGTGGCTGGGGCTGGTGACGGCAGGGAGGGGTGGTTCCACGGGGTGCTGACCGGCCGTGGGACCCTGCACAGCTCCGGGCCCTTCTGGCCTCGGTCCTCCCATCCCCACGCCTTCCAGGTCATCAGCTACACCGAGCGGAGCAAAGGGGCACAGCCTCCCGCTCCTGGGCCAATCCCAGAGACAGCTGGGCCTAGGTGACCGGCTGGCCGTGCCCGCCTGTGTCCTCTGACGGGAGCGTGCTCCCCGTGGGCAGGGCGCCCGACAAGAGCGTGAGGTCCCTGGCCTAGGCACACCGTGAGGGATCTGACACGGTCCCTGGGGGGCTCAGGGGCAGCTCTGCCTTCCTTGCTGCCATGGCCATCTGGGCTCACGCTCGTCCCAGCGCTCACTGCCCGAAGTCTCAGCGTGAGGCCCTGACCGGGCGACCAGCAGGAGGTTGGGGCTCGAGGAGGGCAAGGGGCGGGCTGTCTGGCCCTGGGAGGGTGCTGTGGGCAGGCGCGGGCTGGCCCTTCTCCCCCACCCGAAGCCTCTGAGGGAGGAGGGGGCCCCGCAGAGTAGGGGGTGGGACGCCTGGGCTGAGAGACCGGCTTGTCATGGGTGCTTAGGGCACCCCCAAGGCTTTCTGAGCGCTGTGGGTCACAGCCGGGCCTACCGCTCTTCCGCATGACCAGGACGTCCCCGCACTCGTCCTCGATGGGCAGGAAGATCTCGGGGACCACGATGAGGATGCGGCGCTTGGGCGGCGGCGAGATGTGCCACACGCACTCCGCGTTGGCCGGGTAGTCGCCGGGGTAGTTGGGGGACTCGATGTAGCCCGTGTAGTCGCCGAGCTCGCCGCCGCAGTGCTGGTCTGTGGGCACCGCGGCCCGGGGCCCGGTCAGGCGGCCCGGGGTGGGGCTGGCGGGGCCTCTGTCCCCCTGCCGGCCCGCCCCCACTGGGCCTTCCCTGCCAACCCCCCCACCGGGCCTTCCCTGCCACCGCCAGGCCCTGAGCAGTCTTCCCCTGGGGGCCCCTCCCTGGCCGCGCAGCGCAGAAGCAGGTCCCCACTTCTTATGGGCTCTCTTAGGCCCACCCCAGTGCCTCCTTCCTACTGGGCACCCTCAGCGGCTCCGCCCCAACCCCCAGGGCCGGGCCATGTCCTGGCCTCCTGCCTGGAGCCACCGGCCCCTCGAGCAGGCCCCGGCAGCACCCTGAAGGCTGTCGGAGCCCAGTGAACCCAGCTTTCCCTTCCTCCCCACCTCCTCATCCGTCCCTTCCTTTGCTCATAATCCCTGAGTGCCCGCCAGGCGCCGAGTGTGGTCGCCCTACCGTGAAGCAGGAGGGCTCAGGGACAAGCAGGCGACACAGCAAGGGAAAAAGAGACGTGCGCCCCCCCCCCCTGTTTTCTTTTTTAGCTCAGCTGTGTCTCCTTGAGAGGCCAAATGTGAGATTTTTACCAGCTGGTTAGTCCCAGCTGGTTAGTTCCCGGCCGGTTAGTTCCCGGCCGGTTAGTTCCCGGCCGGTTAGTTCCCGGCTAGTTAGTTCCCGGCCAGCTAGTTCCCAGCTGGTTAGTTCCCGGCCAGCTAGTTCCCGGCCGGTTAGCTCCCGGCCGTAGCCTTGTAAAGGAAATCCCCGCTGTCACTCAGAGAGAATTACACGTAAATATCGGATTCACACAGTTTCCTCACGTCTTTTCATTTAAAAATCTTCCCCTCACACCAAATATCTGGGGAACGTTTCACTTTCACCTTGTCTTTCCAGAAGCTTCCCTCGGACTTGGTTTCCCCACGTTACTCGTCAGCATATTTAAACCCTGTCCCTCCCAAGGAGGCCATGGGCCCAGCCCGGGACAGCCCTGACGGAGCGAGCGGTCCCTGGGCTGCCCGTGCCGCCCACAACGTGCCCCCGGCCCCGCGGCCCTGGGAAGAGCAGCACCCACTTTTGCAGTGCGTGACGTTGGTGGAGCCGTCGAAGTCGGTGCTGGTGTTGCCGGGACAGGCGATGCAGTGGTTCTGGCCAAACTCGGGCTGGTAGGTGCCGGCGGGGCAGCGGACGCAGCGGTGCGTGGTGGTGGTGTAGTGGTGGCCGGGGGAGCAGCGCACTGCGGGGGGGGGCGCACTGGTGGGACCGGGCCCCTGGTCAACCCCCCCCGTCTCGCACAGCATTCAAGGCCCTTCCCCACCGCCCAGTGACCTCCCGCGTCCAGCCCCTGAACGGGCCGAGCCCTCTGCTCCCTGATCCTGTCGGGACTGTGCAGAGTGCACCGGGGACCTCCGGGGACCTCGGGGACCTCTGGGCTGCCAGGGAGCCAGCCTGAGCCCCTCCCGTGGGGCTGACATCCTGCTCACGCTACAGAGGACGCAGGTGCGTCTGGGGGCATGAGGGGGGAAGGACAAGCCGTCAGCCAGGTGTGGAGCTCTCCAGAGGGTGGGGTGTGCGCCCTAAGGGCAGGTGTGGCTGGAGTGGAGGGAGGAGGTGGTGCTGGCCTGAGGGAGGCCGGAGGCCATGGGGAGGACTAGGCCTCCCTCCGCTGGGAAGGCGGCCCACTGGAGCCACTGGAATGTTCCTGGCTGCGGCACTGGGAGTGGGCGGTACACGCCAAGTCAGGGTGGCCTGGGAGAGGTGTGGCCTGGACCAGGGTGGCAGCAGTGGGGCTGTGAGAAGCCCGGTGTTGAGAAGGTACAGCCGGCAGAGGCTGCGGACGGGCTGGCTGTGCGGTGAGAGGGAGGGGGCACCCAGAGCGGCTCTGAGCACCGGGCAGGACAGGGGTGCTCTGGGCGGGACGGAAGGGGCTCTGCATGGGTGGGGTCTGACGGCCCCTTAGGTGGGGAGCTCTCAGAGCAGGAGGGTGTGGAGTCCGGTTCAGGAGGGGCTGGGCTGGAGGCAGAAGCTGAGGTCACCGTGCAGATGAGGATGAGTGTTTCCAGGCTCAGGAGTGAGGGCATCGGGCCTGGGATGGCCCCGGGACGTCCAGCACTACCAGGGTGAGGGGACAGGGGAGGCCGGGCCGCGGCTTGGGCCAGTCACAGTAACCGAGAACTGACTCGGGCTCCGCAAAGCCAGGGTCCTGTGGGCTGCCGTGATGGGAGCCACTCCTGGGGCGCAGTGGGGGTGACAGTCGGGATGGCTGGTGGGGGTTCAGGAGGGAATGGGGGGATGAGGAAGCGGAGTCCGGACACTCCGTACAAGGCTAATAATGGTCAAGGGGAGAGAAGGCAGCAGGAGCCGGGGTGGGGTGGGGGTAGGGAGCTGGGGCTCTCCTCCAGAAGGGGGGCCAGAGCAGTGTGTGTGTCCTCGGGCTCATCGGGCATCGGCGGGGTGGGGAGGGGAGCTGCCCCAAGGCTGGTCTGAGAGGGAGCAGGGTCGTGAGTGCGGAGCTGGGCTGCGGAGGGGTGGGAAGGAGTGGCTGGACCGCAGGCCTCCCCTCCCGCAGCCCTGGAGGGAGGGTCTCCAGTTAGGGTGACCTCTGACCTCTCCCCCACGGCCCCCGCTGCCTCCCCTCCCAGCCTTCCCTCTAGAGGCAGCTGGAGGCCCTCCCCAGCCGCCGGAGCTGGGGTCCTCGTGGCTCCTGGGGCTCAGAGCTCCGGAAGGTGGCCGCGGCACCTGCCTGGCTCTTGGCAGAGACCTGTGGGCGGCCTCGTGCTGGGCCCCTCTTGTCCCGTCCTGTGTGTGGCACAGTGCTGGTCACCTGTGTCCACCGCCTGATGGCTCCAGGCGCCTCCTCTGCCCTCGGAGGTTTGCCCGGCAGGAAGCGCGAGGCACAGGGGAGCGAAGTCCCTAAGTCCGGCGGGGTGGCCGGGACGACCTCACCTTTGGCCTCGCAGTCCTGGAAGGACGCTGTGCCCTCCTGCCTGGTGAGCAGCCCCCCTCCGCAGGGGAAGCAGCTGGTGCGCCCGGGCTCGGGCTGGTACGTGCCCACGGGGCAGGCCTGGCAGGGTCCGAAGCCGTCTGCGGAGAAGAAGCCCGGGGCGCACTGGCCTGGAAGTCAGAGGTCGCGGCTCAGGCTGGCGGGAGGATGCCTCGGTCAGGGCCCCGCTCTCGGCCCTCGCCCGGCCCTGGGAAGGGCGCCGAGCTGGGGGTGGGGGGGAGAGACCCCGGAGAGCCTGCCGGCCTCGCTTTACTTCCACCAGCAAGGAGGGCTGCGGGGTGAAGAGCAAGCGGCCTCGTTGCTGAGCTGGGAAGTGGGGACCCGGGTGGTGGGAGGTCAGAGGGACTCTCCCAGGGGCCGGGCTGCACCCGGGCTTCACGTGTTAAGCTCCGGGCTGGTGCCGCCTTGTTGATCGGCAGGGCCGGGCCAGAGCAGAGGGGACACACAGCTGGGACAGAGGGAGGGGACGACACGCTCTAGGAGAAAGCCAGGCTGGGTGTGGAGTGTGCTCCGGCACTGAGAGGCAGGTGGGTTTGGTGCCCCCGCAGCCCGCACCCTGGAACCCTCTGCTCCCACCAGTGGCCACTCGGTGCTAAGAGTCACCATCCCCCTGGGGGCAGAGACCCCACCCCTGGGGGGTTCCGTGGGCCAGAGGGCAGCCGGCCAGCCTGCAGCACTCAGGGCTGGGCTCCAGTCTCATCTGTCCCCCAGGGAAGGCGGGAGCTCTCCACCGCCCTGTCTCCCACTCCCCTGCCCCCCCCCCCGCAGGTGTGCCTTTCTCCACCTGTTCCCGTGGGTGATGCCCACGAGGGCCCTGAAGGGAGGCTGGTGGGAGCAGCCACGGGCCTGGGTGAGTGGGCCAGGGAATGGAAAAGCTCTGCAAACCAGTGCGCGCGGCGGACTGACGACCTGTCCGCAGGGCAAACTGTAGAGCTCTCCGTGCTGAGCAGCTCGGGCCCAGGCGCACGGCCCGCACTTGCCTCCGCATTCCGACACGTTGCGGGCACCGGCCAGGCCGAGCCCGTCGCCGCTGGGGCACGGCGTGCAGCTGAGCTGGCCGTCCCCGTCCTGGTAGGTCCCCGGTGTGCACGGCACACACTGGCCGGACTCTCCGCTGAAGTAGGTGCCAGGCTCGCAGGCCACTGCAGGGGCAAAGCGGAGGGGTTGCTCATGGCAGAGGCGAGGAGGGGTGACCGCGTGGTCTCTCTCCGGGGCCTGAAGCCCGGGCCCTGTCCTGTGAGACACCCATCCCGGAAGGGTCCGGGGTAGAAGCCAGCCACCTGTGAGGACGCTGGACGCCTGGCCCTGGCCTTGTGCTTCCCCCCGGCCGCTCTGCTCAGGGCCCCTGCAGACCCCCCACCTCCGCCCACTCGTAAATGCTGCCGCCCTGCTCTCCCCCTGCTCACGTCCTGGCCTCCTGCTCTGAGCCCTCGGCTAGGGTACCACCCGCCTCCTGGACGGGCCACGGTCATTTCATCCAAACTAAGGCCCTCTGCCCCCCCTTCCCCCTGTGGCGGAGGTGGCGAGGGTTAGGGGAGTGCCAGGGGCGCGGGCAGGAGGCCTGGTGGCCGAGGACGGTGCAGACACGGGCTGGAAGCAGAGCCATGTGGTTGGCTGCACTGAGCAAACGAGCAAACCGAAGGAGAAAAGGGAAATTCGCCCTTCTGTCCGGCAACGTTTCTGGAAGTTTGAAACGACCTCAACGTCAGTTAGTAAAAGGACGGCGGGAAGGCAGCCCTGCCCGCTTCACCGGCTGGGCCAAAGCCCTGCCTGCCCCACGCCCCTTTCTCTGTGCCCCTGAGCCCCCCCTTTGCAGCGGCTCCCCGAGGGGTATCTGGCCCAGCCCGTGCCTCGTGCTCCAGACCGGTGGCTCCACCGCCTGCTGGACGGCCGCATGGGGGTGACGTGTGAGCGGCTCCGACGCACAGGCCCAGCCGGAACTGTCAACCTCGCCATCCCTCTTCCCCAAGGTTCGCCCAGGGGGCGTGGGAGGCCACCTCGGCCCAAGCGGCCCAAGCCCGTGGCGTCGTCCTCGAAGGCCCTGCTCCCTAGCCTCCCCGCACCGTGCCGCGTTCGTCTCGTTCCCTCCACGTCTCCTGCCGCCTGGTTCTGGGCTCCACCCTCCCCTGCACGGCCTTCCCGTGACAGACGGCAGGTGCGGCTGCTCTCTGCTTTAGTCGCCGAGGGTCCCACAGCACCTGGAACGGTGCCGGCCTCGTGTCGCCTGCGGGTGTGCTCGCCCGCTCGCTGTCTGCTTTTCCCCGCGGGGACGCAAGCGCCAGGGGAACAAGGGCGTCTGCTTCACCACCACGGAGCCACCCCGGCCGCTCGAGGCCCGTTCCCGCTCCTCAGGCCAGCCCTGCGGCCCTGGTTGAGTCGCCAGCCTCGCTCAGCCGGCCCCGGGCAGGCCTCGCCGCCCGCCTGAGCTGCGGGCCTGGCCTCACCTGCTTCTGGCCGTGTGGCCCTGCACCCCTGCGAGGCGCTCGGCCTCAGCGCATCTTCGCTGGGCCTGCCCTCAGCTCCCAGCCCTCAGCCTCTAACCACACAGAGGGGTCCCCACGCCCTTCGCACCCCTCCGCTGTGGCCTCGCTGCCCCCCCTGTGCTTGCCTGTCCCACCCCTCCTCGGGGTCGTGATGCGGGTCACGTGTACGAACTTTCACTGAGTGAGCCCTGGCCAGGCCCGGGCACCAAGGGTGCTCTTTACGTGACAGTCACCACGGCAGGTGCCGCGGTGCTTCTCCCTGGCAGGCTGTGCTCCTGTCCCCTCCCGACGAGTCTGTGTCCCAGGCCACACGTGGAGCGAAGGACAGAGCGAGCGTCCGAGTGGCCACGGCCGGGGACTCACCGCATTTGCCGTCCCGCAGCACCTGGCCTGTGCCGCACGCGCCCTGGCCCTCCGGGGCCTTGGCCGGCCGCTGGGCCACCTCGTACTCGGCGTCTGCGACCTGGACCCAGAACTGCTGCCGGCTGATGGACTTGCGCAGGGTCCTGATGGCGGCCTGCAGGCTCTGCTCCGCCCGCTGCCGCGCGCAGTCGGCGCCGCAGGCGTCTGGGGGCGGGAGAGACTGTCACTCGCAGCCCCGGGGAGCGGCCTCTCCCTGAGGCTTTTCCTCCGGCCGGGCCCCTGCTCGGCGCGCGTCTCGCGGCCGCCTGGGCCCAGGCACCCCTGCCGCGTCCTCCTGCCCGATGGGGAGACCGAGGCTCCGAGAGGCACGACCCGCTCACGGCCACCGGCAGGTCCGAGCGGGAACCAGGCCTCCGCCACCGCAGGCCCCACCTCCCGGCCCCACTCACCACGGCCGCTGCCCCGGCCTCTCCAACACCCCCGAGGCGGCCACTGCTCCCGGGAAGACGTCCAGCCCTCTGGCCTCGACCCCAAGGCCCCTCGTGGCCCGGTCCCTGCCTGCCCTGCCAGCCGCAACCCCCAGGGAGCCAACGCTCACCACGAACTCCGCTCCCCAGCCGCCCTGCGGACTCGTCCCGCTCTCTCCGACCCCTGCGCCTCTTCCTATGCTATTCCCTCCGCCTGAATGCCATTCCCTGCCACCCCTTCCCTTCGGTGAACTTGGATTCCAAGTCCTGATTCAAATGTCCCCTCTCTCGGGAAGACGTCCTGGGCTCCTCCCTGGGGGAGAGACCACTGCTCTGCGCCCTGTTCGTTCTCACGCCCCTACCCCCTAGTGTCTCCCCGCACCGGGTGGCGGGGACCACAGCGCCCAGGGGCTGGGCACACCCAGCACACGTTTGCCCACAGGTCTCGACTCCTGTCACAACGCAACACCCCTTTACAGCCAAGAGGAACGTGCTGGTGTGAAACATGGGCCAGGACCTTAGCCCCCCGGGACCTGGGGACAGCGGGTCTTTGGCCTAAGTGTTCGGAGGTAGCGGCAGGCACAGCCCTCCCAGGCCCCAGGGAGGGTGCGGACGGGCGGGGAGAGGCCGTGTGACTGTCACTGTGGGTCCTGGGCCCTGCTCCTCTCGCCGCCCTGGGCCTCCTGTCCATGCCGGGCTGCAGGCAGCTGTGCTAAGGACCCGGCAGTGACTCTGCCAGTCCCCGCCTGCCAGGCCGGCCTCTGCGCCCAGCAGCTAAGCTCGGGTGGGAGGCCAGCTTCATGCTGCCAGACCCCCGCCAGCCCTCCTGGTCCGCTGTCCTCCCTGGGGCCCTCGGCAGCACACGAGGGACCCCCTCACCCACCTGAGGCCTCTTCCATCTTCGTCTCAACCTCGAACTCTGCTGTGATGTGGGTCACCTCCTTCGATGGGGACTTTCGGCCACGGCGTCTCTTCTTGGAGGAGTCACACTTGAAGGTCACAAAGGTCAAGTGGCAATTTTCTGGACAAGGAAGGGACCGCTGTGGCCAAGGTGGCACGGGGCAGGGAGTAGGGTCCTATCTGGCCCTGCACACTGACTGCCGTCGGCAAGGGCCCCACTTTGCTTAACGGTCCAAGGTGCAGATGGGGAAACTGAGGCTGGAGGAGGCTGGGGCTGGCTTGAGGTCTCAGGAGGGGCTGCTGGCTGAGCCACCCTGCATACTCCTGTGCGGCTCTCGCCCAGGCGGGGCCTGCTGCGTGCTGAGGTCTGTCGCGTGAGAGGAGGGAGCTGAGGAGCTCGGGACGCTTCGTGGAGACGGAGGTGGCATGCTTCCCCCTGGGCCCTTCTCGCCACCTTTCCCCTGCCAGGCCCAGCCCGGATGGACTTCCTGGCCTCCCTCACTCGGCCTGGGGCCCTGTGATTCCTGCTGCTGGACACGGCCAGCCTGAGCAGAAAGCTCTTGTCCCGGGAGCTCGTTTAGCCCCAGGTGAGGTGGGGACGACGGACCCCAGGAATGCTGGGGGACCCAAGTTTTCCGCTTCCTGCTGCCTGCTTTCCCAAGGGACACCACTGCTGTGGACAGTGCTCCAGGTGTCGCTCCCAGGGCTAAGGGGCCGTGGTGGTGAGGACGAAGAGGCCCCACCCTTGGAAGCCCAGCCCCGCTGGACCCTGGCTCCCAGCTCCCGAGCACGGGTCCCCCAGTGCCGTGTGGTTGGCGGCAGGCGGCCCACTCACCCAGCAGCAGCTGCCTCAGGGCCTCCCTTGAGGGCTCCCGGCTGCGGGGCCGGAGGTGGCACTTGGCATCGCGGATCTTGAAGCGGGCCTTCTGTCTGATGGGGGTGGCAGGGGCACCTGGGGAAAGCCAAAGTCCCCCAGGTGGTGGCCTCTTCTGTGGGCGGGGAGGTGGTGGGGACCAGGGGCTACAGAGGGCATGCCCAGGTGTGAGGGGGGTGCCAAGGGGACAAGTCCACCAGGAGCTGGAGGTGGGGACACCTCTGCTGCCTCATTTCTCTCCCTGCAAGGCCTGAGAAAAGTGAAAGCGTGGACGGTGGGGTCAAGGTCAAGCCAGGGACCCTCCAGCCAGAGTCTTCTGTGGAGGAGGAAAGGACGGCTGCCCACCCCTCCCCCATCACCAAAGCCAGTTCTCATAGCCCCTGCTTCAGGAAGGGGGGCGGGAGAGACGGCAGCAAGGAGGGGAGGGGGGACTGAAACGACACAGGCCCAGGCCATGGGAAAGGCGAACCACCCTGGCTGATTCCTTGGAAGAGCCATTCACAGCGCCTTGGACCAAAGAACCCACACCCACAGGTGCTCAGAATCACACTGTGGAAGCGCTGGACACGCACACGTGCATCCACGTCACTGAACCCAGCATCCCGAACAGGAAAAGATGCTGAAGACGCAACCCCGCTCCTGCTGGTGGAGGAGCTGGCTGCGCTGTGCCAACCGGGACCGGCCTGTTGGTCCCAAGGCCATGAGAGTGCAGTGTCCCTGGCACTTCTGGGGCAGGGTCTTCCAGGACAGCTCTGACTCGGGAGCTCTTAGAGCCTAATGGCCGTCGTGGACGTGGCTCACTTGACTGAGACAGAGTCTGAGACCCGCAGACTCACTGACCCACTCGGGTGCTGTGGCCAGGGCCACCGCCCCAGCACTGAGACTCAGCCCCCAGCCTGCCTGCTTCTAGGTCCTGACTTGGCTCTTTGCTCCCTAGCACCCTGGGCCCCCCTGGGTAGGGCCTGTGCCGTGCCCCTCCATTCCCCCCCCAGCATGATGCTAGATGTGAGGTCAAGAGGTCACCCAGGGACGTGTGATGCGGATAGGCCAGGGGCTACCTGAGCAGCCGAGGCCTGTGCTGGAGCTGGTGCCGTTGCGCTTCGGCAGCGTCCTGCCCTGGAGACCGGGGACCCCACAGCTCAGGCGGTAGCTGTTTTCTGAGTCTGCGGAGAGGGCGGTGGTGAGCCGGGCCTGGGTGCCCCTCCCTTCCAGCGCCCCAGACCCCAGGGCCTCAGAGAGGAAAGGGGATGAGATGAAGGTCAGGACTGACCCTGTCGGTTCACTCTGGCCACAGGATTATGGGGTAGGTGGGTGAGTGGGTGAAAACGAACCCACTGCACGTGCTGAGAGGGACACTGTGGCCCGCAGAGAACCAGACAGCTGCCCAGAATGACTCAGTGACCAGGGCTGAGGGTCCCTCATTCTTAGGTGAGGCTCCTTGGAGGACAGCAGGGGGCAGGGCTGGATCTCACCCCCCACCCCACCTGGGGACAGCCCCGGGTTACCTGGCAAGAAGTGGGTGTGGGCCGGGCAGGAGAGGGAGCAGCTCTCCATGTTGCCCGCCTTGCTGCAGGACAGCTGGGCCCGGGGTGAGGCCTTGGCCCGGGAAAGGCACTTGCCTGTCTCTGCGGAGAAGGAAGACACAGGAGAGGGCTTGAAGGGACCAAAGTGGAGGCTTTCTGGGGCCCCTGAGCATGGACCAAAAGAGACTTCCACTGTGTCTTTGTCCCATGGCCAGACTGTCTTGATAGGATGGGGCTGGGAGATGGCAGAGTCCACTGTCCACCTGGATATGCGGGGCCGCGGGCCTCAGAGGGCTGGCTCGCCCCCCTTCCCCAGCACGAGTCCAGGCTGCCTGACACGAGGTTCATGCTCCCGGGGGGCAGAGTTCTCCAGGGAAGGGGCCCGCGCCCAGCTGGGGGGAATAACGGCTGACCATGGACCCAGGCTCCTTGGCAGGGACCGACCTCTGAGGATGGGGGGTCACCAGGAGCCCTTCTCTGGGACAGCCCCACGACACGTCCGCGAGGTGTCGAACGTGCCCAAACCGAGCTCTTCAGAGTTCCTCACGTGCTATCTATCTCCTGAGGGTTAACACGCCCCCCAGACTCCCGGGAGAAGATGGAGAGGTCAGTTCTATCGTATGGCAAACGTCGGAACTGACTTTACAGATGTCTAGCTGCTCAGTGGCAGCGAGCTCAGACAAACGTCTCAGAAGCACCGTCCGTCATCAGCGGTGTCGCTCCAGGGAACGGGCTGAGACAGGGGACTCAGCTGGAAAAATCAACCGGAGTGGGAAACCGCCAATGTGGATGATGGTCACCGTGTGGCTGCACATTGTCAAGGAGTCTCAGAAAGCAAATCATCTCGAAATAAAAACAAGCGCACGGCCCTCCAGAGAAAACATCTGGCCTCCCAAATGAACACAGGACCAAAGTCCT
Source organism: Cynopterus sphinx (assembly GCA_030015415.1). NCBI lineage: Eukaryota > Metazoa > Chordata > Mammalia > Chiroptera > Pteropodidae > Cynopterus > Cynopterus sphinx. The sequence continues at coordinate 171,392,842 of CM057380.1, forward strand.
CTGTTTCCAGAGACTCAAGAAACTGCCAGGAAAAACCCGTGCGGGGAATACAGGCCACGGGGGCCACCGGAGGCACCACACTCACGCCGGTTGAGAAACAGAGGATCCACCATCCACAGACTTCCAGGGGGACAGCGGTCCCGCACTTTCCCTAAGTCCCCTAAGGGCTTCGTGGGTAACTGTACATGGACAACACAGCTTTCTCGCTTGCCTGGGGGCCACCCTTTGGGAAAGGCGAACCACCCTGGCTGTCTGCAGGCTCTGGCTGGGGACACAGGAACTAGTTTCCTGAGCGACCGCTAAGGATGAGGCAGCATCTCCTGCAGACGCAGACGGCGGGCAGGCTGGCCCTGCTCTCTATGAACTCGGTGTGTTCCCCGTGCTGGGGCTCCGCGGCGTGATGCGGACCCACTGGCTGCGCTGGCATCTGCGGGGAGCGAGGGAACCAACCCCAACGTGCTGCTCGCGCCGCTTGCCGTGCTGCGGGTCACGACGTCCTTGGCGTCTGAGCCAGGAGTCTCGTGGCCTCCGCCAGCACCCACGAAACCGCAGCAGACAAGCGGACTCGGCTGTACGTAGGGCGAGATCTCCCATTCCACCACGTGTACCGTTCACTCCGCCACCAGAGAACATCGCAGCCCCCGGAGGAGAGTTCAAAGTTGCCTCGGAAGCAAGGGGGACTCACCCTTCACGGTTTAAACGTTTAACTACAAAGCTACAGTGGCTTGCCAACTCAAATCGAAAAATAAAAAGTATTAAAAAAAGCTGCAGTAGTCAGGATTGTGGGTTATGGGCACGAGGGCAGACAAATGGATAAACGGAACAGAAAGGAGAGCTCGGACGTGGACCCGCACGTTTATGGCCAACTGATTTTAAGAGGGTGTCAAGGCGGCAATGGGGAAAAGAATGGTCTTTTCATCACGTGACCCTGTGACAGCTGAACAGCCACATGAGAAAGAATGCGGTCGGACCCCATCTCACACTACACACACGAATGAACTTGAAGTGGCTGACACAGGCTTAGATGTAAAACTCTTAGAAGACAGGTGTAAACCAGAGGGAACCTGGGTTAGGCGGTGATTCCTTAGGACAGCAAAATCATCACCAAAGGAAACAACAGATAAGTTGGACTTTACGAAAATGAAAACTTTCCTGCTTCCAACAGACCCCCAAGAAAATGAAAAGGCAACGCGCGAATGGGAGAAAGCCTTCGCGAGTCACCTCCCTAACGGGGGACTTGGACCCAGAACATGCTATAACGCCTGACGACTGAACGGTAAAGGCAACGAGCCCCGTTAAAAAATGGCCCGAGGATCCAAATCGACATTTCTCCGAAGGAGATACACGATGGACAAAGAACACAAGCAAAGGTGGTCGGCGTGAGGGGCCGCCGGGGATGTGCAATGGAGATGACGACGAGACGCCACTGCGCGCCCGCTGAGCCGGAGGGCTGCAGTCAGAGCCGGACAATGACGAGGTGGTGAGGACGTGGAGAAACGGCACCCACGCCCCGCGCCGCTGGTGCAGCCGCTCTGGAAAAGTCTGGCAGCGCCCTGGAAGGGCAGCACCGAGCTCCGTGCTGCGCGGCGGCTCCGCCCTGGGTGCGCCCCTGACCGCCCAGCAGATGCTCACACAGACTCCGCCAGCGACTGTTCACGGCAGCGCTACTCACAGCCCCGCACAGCCCCCAGGTGGGAGACCCCGACGTGCGTCAGCGGGGGTCAGCGCCAGGCGGCACGGTTACACGTCAGCGTGTCATCTGGGCGCGTAGGGGATGGAGCCCGACACGTGCTCCGACACAGGGGACCTTGGGACCATCGCACTCAACGAAAGCGGCGTCGCCGAAGGCCACGCATCGCATCGTCCCACTCACGTGGAACGTCCAGAACAGGTGACTGTAGAGACGGAAGCTGATCGCAGACCACGGATGAGGCTTCGAATGGGTGAGCTGCGCGGCACGTGAGTTCCAGCCCCACGAAGTTGTTAACAAAACCAAAGAACAGAACGACAGGCGCGGACGTGGGGAGTCAGCCAGCTGGAGGCAGGCTCGTCCGCGGGGCGATCCGACCTCTAAGGCGGGTGCCACCCGTTCCTCCTTAGTAGCCGGCGCGTGCCCTGATCCCAAGACCGACGTCACCTGGTCCCTCTTGTCACCAGCACAACCCACGCGAGCTCTTCCCCAAGCTCGAGACGGGACCAGGGCTTCGCTTTGCCCAACTCTGCCCGGACAGCACAGCGGCTGTCACCTAGGACAGCAACACGGCCAGCTACTTCTGAGCTCAGGTGCTAGGTGACGTGTCCGTTCTTCGATCCTGTCGTTCATTCATTAAAAAAATTCTGACTGAGTGTCTGCGACTGCCAGGCCCCGTTCGAGGTGCTGGGGACAAGCAGTGACAAGACAGGCCGGATGCCTGCTCGGCGGTGCACGGCACACGTCCTCGTGGCAAACGCCGCAGGAGCACGTCGCACAGCTACTGTGTCGCTGGTTGGCACGCAGTGGAAGGAAAGGAAAGTGGGAAAGCAAAGGGGACAGGTGGGGACACGGGGGTGGGCGGATGCCGCTCAGGCCCTGTGTTCAGGGAAGGCCTCACAGAGCAGGCACCTACGGGGAAGGGAGGAGCCCGCCGCAGGCCAGGAGTCGCACGGGGACCCTCTGTGTCGAGGTGGGGGGACGGCACCCACGAAGTCAGTGAGGCTGGCAAGGGCGCGTGAGGGTGGGGGGAGGCGACCACACCCGGGGAGCAGCCTCTTGGCCTTCAGGGGGCTCTGAGCAGAGAGGGACGCGTTCGGACGTTCATCTAAAAGGCGCACCCCGTCAGGGGACGTTACACACGTGGGCAGGGACCAGAGCACTGTCTCAGGGACACAGCCGTGCCCAGGGCAGGCCGGCCACACAGTGGAAAGTCAGTATGCGCTTGTGGAACCAGCCACCAGGGGCACTGGCCGGAATCAGCTTAGAGGCGCCCAGGGCCCAGGGGCGGAGGGCGCCCATCCTGGCGCCGTGCAGGCGGTTCCCCCTCACCCCCACCCGCCCTGCCAGATGCTGTGGGGCAGGCGGCCTGGGCCGGTGGGGTTTGCAAAGCCCCAGGTGGGCCCCGTACAGGCTCTGCTGCTGCTGCACCCCGTGTGCCCCTCCCCACCACCGCTTCCTTGGCGGGAGAGTGGGAGCTGCGGGAGCTCAGGCCTCCACAGTCCACACCCTCTAAGCTTCCAGGTCCCCGGAGCTCATGGTCTGCATGCACTGACGCCCAGATCGCCACCTCTGCGCCCCCTCCCCCGCAGGTCTGTCTCTGTTCCTCCGGCTGACACCCCGCGGCTCTCTTACCTGTGTCCCCTCTTCTCTGCAAGCCCTCCTCCCCGCCAGCCACATCCCAGCAGCCACGCCCCAGTGACGCCGAGGCCCAGAGGAAGTGGTGGGCCCTGTCCTGCTCGCCCCATCCAGAGAAGCCACCGCCCCTCCCATCAGGCGCCGGGTGGATGGGGAGGGGCCCACTGGGGCGCCCCAGGGCACTCACCCACGCAGTCCTTCCGGTTCCAGTGCAGCCGCCTCCCCGGGGGGCAGACGCATTCGTAGCTGCCCTTGGTGTTGATGCAGCCCTGGTCACAGCTCCCGTTGTTCATGCTGCACTCGTCCACATCTGGAAGCACAGGTGGGCGTCACGGCAGGAGGGGGCTGGCCCAGCCACACCTCAGGGCTGGCAGGGCAGGGCCCACCCGGGGCAGGAGGGCCAGGGATCCCCCGGCCCTAGTCTGACACTGTCACATGCGGCCGCACACAACACACACTCGAGCACGTGTGTGCACACGAGGCTCGCACAGACACCAACACACAGGCCTCCGGCCCAGACTGGGGTCAGGACAGAGAAGCGGCACCAGATCAAAGTTCCCATCGCGTCTTTTGGGGCACGGAACGAGCCCTGGCCCAGGGACCACGTGTCTTATCTCACTGAGGGACCCTAGGCGACCCCGTCCCAGACGCTTCCCTCCTACACGACAGGCACCCAGCTGAAAGGTGGCGTTGCCTGTGAGGCCCTTCCCTCTGGCCACCAAGGACCCAGGCACACGCTGCGGCCAGGGCAAAGGGCAGGGCCTCCGTCACGGTGGGCGCACGACTGAGCGCCCGGGCTACCTGCATTCGGGGCGGCGGGCCCAGGGAAGCGGGCGCCCAGGTTTGGAGGGGCTCCTCCCGGGGAATCTGCAGCTCACCCCAGGCGCCACCCCCAGCTGTGCCTGATCACTTCGCTGCCTGACCCCATGGGGCCTCCACAGCCACCCAGCAGACACCCCAGGTCACAGGAAAGGAAGAGACACCAGGACCGAGCGGCCATGTCCGGCAACCCCACCTCCGCTGCCAGCCCCAATGTCCTCGAGTCCCATCCTGTGTGGCTCCTAAATGCACCTAGGACCTTCTCCTTCTCCGCCTCTCTCCCCACCCTGCTGGAGCTCCATCAGCTCGCATGGCTGGGGCCGTCTCCGGGTGCCACTCAGGGTGGCGAGGGCAGTCTCTGTACACGAACCTGGCCATGTTGCAACCCCGCTCAAGGCCTCCAGTGGTTTCGCATCTTACTGGGAAGCCAACGCCAAGTCCCCTGTGGGGCTCACGACGCCCTGCGTCCTCCCCGCCTGCATCTGGGCGCCCGTGCCTCAGTGCCTTTGCACACGCTGACCCCTCTGGCGGGCTTCCCCTCCTCTTGACTCAAACGCTCTGCCCTTAGGGTCCCCCCACTGTCTCCCTACTCTGCCCTTCCCTGTTGCCACCCTCTCCCACTGGAATGAACTGTCTGTGGGATTCTCTGTGTAGTGGCCCCCCCAACCCCCTTTCTGGACTGAGGTTCCCCATAACTGCTGATTCCAGGCGGATGCCCACCACCTGGCTGAGGCCTGGGACTTGGGGGGTACTTGCTGGCCCCTCCCCATCCTTCTGCCTCGCCCTCGGCTGAGTCCCTCCGCCCACCCGTCACCAGACTTGCTTAGGTCTCTTCCAGGCCTCTCAAGAGTCAGGGTGAGGGTTGGGGTGTGGGGTGCAGTGTAGGTGGCCGTGCGGCCAGGCGCGTGCCTCGGGGGGAAGGTGGCCCTGGTGGGCGGGCTGCAGACCTCCGCAGTGGGTCGTCCCATAGAGTATGTAGCCGCGGTGACACAGGCACTGGAAGCTGCCCGGGGAGTTGATGCAGATGTGGTCGCAGGTCCGCTCGAAGGAGCACTCGTCGATGTCTGTGTGGCCACAGGGAGAGAAGGTTTGGGGAGTTTCGGGTGGGGGGGCACAGCCCGTCACTCAGTCACTTAACGAGCATTAGTGCATGGACAGCCGCTGGGCCCCGGGCCTAGCGCACGGCGGGTCCACTCCCTGTCGCTGCCCGATGTCACCGTGTCTCCACGGACCCCACGTTTCTGGGTTAGGAACCGCCTCACGTCTTTTCTGGAGGGGGGCAGGGTAGAAATGCTTTGAATAGAAGGGATTATTACAAATCTGTCACTTTAGCAGCTCGTTTATCTGCGATCAGGACTGGTTTTTCATCCACACCTGCGGGAAATTGGCGGGGGCTCGCCTGGGGAGGCAGCTGAACGGGGACATGAAACCGGGCCGCTCGGGTACTGGTCAAAGCATGATTTCCCATCACCCCACATGTCTCTTGAGAAAATAAGAGAACAGGACAAATAGAAAGTGGGGAGAGGAAGAAATGCCACCCATAGCGATAACACGGTAGCCTGGACAGTATGCGGAATTTTACTGAGCTTCCTGGAAGCCAGGGTAAAAAGGGAAAGAGGGAGGGTCACAGAGGGCTACCACCAGAAAGGCGGAAACACCCAGTGCTCATAGAGAGAAGTCTGTCCTGGCCATAAGTGCTGAGGAAAATGATTCCCATGGGACAGCCATGGAGGCTCCTGTCTCCACGGGCACCAGTTGGAGTTCATTCTCTGACTACGTCAGCTCACGTGACTGCACATACGTTCAAAACACGTGTGTGTGTGCAACAGCACTAACACAAGGAAGGGCTCGTGCTCCCCGGGTGGGATCCTTCCTGGGTGTGGGACGATGCCCTGGTTCTTGTGGCACCCCGGCTGGACTTTGAGGGATGGGGCCGGCTTGGCATGAAGGAGAGTGGGGGAAGGGTACTTCCGGCAAAGGCCTAGGGGATTGCGTGGAGCTCAGATCCCTCCCCGCTGGGGCTGGGGAGCCCAGGGCGTGTTGGAGCAGGGGCAGGGGCAGGGCACGGCCAGAGCCCCAGGGCCTCGGAGGTGAGCCTGGAGGAGGATGGAGAAGCAGCAGCCGGAGCCAGGAGCAGACACATGGTTGTCTCCTCCTCCTCGTCAGCTGCCCTCTCTCACAGGGCAGCGGGGGATGCAAGGTCAGGGGCCCTCCCTCAGCCCTCCACAGAAGGCAGCAGGGCAGATGGAGAAACTGAGTCAAACAGAGAGTAGAGGGGCCCTGATGGGGGCCTGGACAGATGCTGTGCTCTCAGCAGAGCCTCGTGCCCGGAGAGGAAGACGCTGGCCCGGGTCACACTGTGGGCCCCAGGACAGGCTGGCCCCGGACCCGCCCGTACCAGCCTCCTGCTCGCTTCCTCTCAGACCACACCCCTTGCCCCTCTGAGCCGCACCCACAGGCAGAAGCTGCACGTCCCATGGCTGGGCTCGGCCACGTGCAGCTGCATCGCCTGGAACCCCGTGGGAGCGAAATGGCTAGACAGTCAGCGGTGATGGCGCTGGCCCGCTCCTCCGTCACACAGGCTCCCGGCCCCTCTCTCTGCCCTTGGTCCCAAAGCTGGCCCCACAGGGCTCTTCACGGTCCCCCAGGCTCCCTCAGCCCAACAGTGCCACTTCCTGGCGCGTCTGCCTCCTTGGCGGCCCCTGGAAAAGGCCCATTCACCCTCCAAGCGTTTCACCTGTGTCCCCTCCCCAGGCGGCCTTCCCTGACCTCTCCCCCACGGCCCATCCTGTGGGTGGCCACCGCATCCTGGGTGTCTGCTGGACTTGTCCGGGGCTCTGACATCTGGCTTCTGCCCTGACCTCGTCCCATCAGCCCTGCTCCTAGCAGGCGCCCTGGGGCCCTGAGGGAGGACGGTGGAGAGCACGGCAGTGCGGGCGCCTTCCTCCAGGCGGCAGCCTCAGCCTCCAAAGCCACCGAGGGCAGCGAGGGTGGGGGAGGGTGAGGGTCGGGGGGGACAGAGATGATGAGCTCTGCCACGGCCTGGCTGTGCCACCTGGGACATCTGCTGGTCCTTCTCCCTGGGCCTCAGTTTCCCATCCATAAAAGGGACAGGTTGGACTGAGAGGCTTCTGAGGGCCCCTAGAGTCATAAAGGACGGAGAAGCCAGGGAGGGCAGGAGCACACGCTAAGAACCCCAAACTCACCCGTCCCCTCAGGATGGCAGGGTGGACGGACCCCGCCCCCAGGCTCACCTCCTCTCCTAAGAGCCCGTAAAAGCCCCCTGGGTGCTCCCCAGAGCCTCGTCCTACCAGGACCCAACGAGGACAGGGCGGACCCCGGGCCCCAGGGCTGCCTGGGCACAGAGGAGGCTCACCTTGGCACGTCCGCTCGTCGGTCAGCAGCTTGTAGCCCTTGCGGCAGCCGCACTCGAAGCTGCCCACCGTGTTGCGGCAGAAGTGGTCGCAGCCCGCGTTGTTGACCAGGCACTCGTTGATGTCTGTGGGGGCCAAGCGGGAGGGGCGAGGAGTGGGCTCGGGCCGCAAGGCGGGGACCGCCCTTCCCTGACTGGCCAGCCTCTCACTGCTCAGGGCGGAGCTCAGGTCCCCAACTGAGCCCGGGGCTGGGGGCCTGGCTCACAGCGGTGGGGTCAGGAGGGTGGGTTACGTCACTTCCCCCCAAGGACTCAGCGAGCCTGGCATTCCCGGCACAGAAGGGAGGGGAACCCTGTCTGCTGTGACAGGGAAGACGACGGGGACGATGGCGTCCACCATGTCCCTTCACCAGCACACGCAGGGCAGCGGCCTGGAGGGCAGCGAGGCCTGGGCCAGGCAGGCCGCTTCCCAATGGCTGTGACCTTGAGCCAGCTGCTGGACCCCCGAGCCCTGACTCCGGCCTGGCGACAAGCACCAGAAGCGCAGCTCCCGGAAGGACACCTCCCGGGAGCTGGAGCTCAGTCGGTGCTCAACCAGCTCTTCTTCAGATTCGGTTTCGGCCCCCGCTTACTGACGGGGAGACTGAGGCTCAGAGGGGTGACCTTCCACCAGCCTGGTGCCTCCTGCTGCCCGCTCCCCCCAACTCCCGCCTGCTGGTTTGAGCCGACCCTCCACTCGGCATTTAACGAACCGCGGTGGTTCTGAAGGTCACCTGGCTGCACCCCACGTCATAAGGGGCCCCTCCCGAGTGTCACAGACAGAGGGTGTCTGCCAGCACGCCTCCAGCCACGGCAGTAACGGCAGCTTTTGCCCTCACAGCGCGACCGGTTGGCTGATGCAACCCCAACTCCTCCCCGACCCCCGTGAGCCCCTCCCACCCCCGGCCCTGCTCTGGGCTTTGCCCTTGGCACGGCCAGGCTGGCAGGCTGTGTCATCAGAGATCCCGTCCCTGAGGTGCCTCTTCTTACTACAGTTTCCTCTTAGGCCCCAACCTCCAGGCCCCCACGCTGGTCACCCCCCTCCAGACCTGACCCAGGTTTCAGTGCAGAAGTAACCAGTAATTTTTACTACTGACGAGCAACTGGCACCTTTCAGGATAGGGCTCTCGCCCTGATTTGAGGGGGTGGAAAGGAAGCGATGGAAGAGGCCACCCGGCAAGGGGAGCGGAAGGCACTTCTCCACCCTGGCCTCTGGCCACGTATCAGCAGAGCTGCCAGCTCCGGTGCCAGAGCCCGTTGGGCCTGGCCTGAGTGCGCGGGTCCAGGCGGCCCTGTCCTGTGCACCCAGCACCTCCCCGTGAGAAAGGCCAGTCTGCCCCCATTTTTCTGAGCCCCATGGAGGAGCCTGGTCTTCTCCCAGTGACTCCGGTCTTGGGCTGAGACCTTCAGATGCCACCCTAGCTTCCTTCTGCAAACCAGACAGGCTGAACTTGACACCTGCTGACAGTCCTAAAGCGGCGTCCCCACAGATCGTCCCAACAAACAACGAAAGCCAGGTCTGTGGTCAAGTTCATGAGGAGAGGGGGCGTTTAGAGAGGGAGGCTGAGACCCCTTGCAGGCAATTCTGGGGCCTCTGGGAGTGAACAGCACAGGAGTCCGGCAGGGGCAGACCCCAAAGGCCCCGGGGGGACTGGGGAACAGAGGGCACCCAGTGGGTATGCCCCTGGCTGACCTCCCAGAAGCACCTACACCCCAAAGGCTTGCTGCCTCTGCATGTTCAGGTGATTCTGGCACAAGGAGGGAGGGAAGGGAGGGGGACCTGAGGGAGGCAGCTGGGGGGTGTTCAGTTCACCAGCCCCGCCTCCGGCCCCCGGCTCTGCCACCACCACGGGCTGGGGACTTTGCCGTCTGCATACAGTCGGTGCTCTACGTGCCCGTACTACACGATGACTGAAATCAGTCTCTTCTCAGCTCTGGCAACTCTGCACGTTCTGAAGCCCAAGTTCCGGGCGCAGAGCCACCTGAGGGTGCGCCCATGCCCAGTGTGCGCAGCAGGGCCCTAGGGTGGTCACTGGGCGTCGGGCACCGCTTCGTGCTGGTGACCATGGTGGCCGGGCCAAGTGCGTTCCAGCGAGGTCTCGTGTGGTCTTCCTATCAGCCGGGGGACCAGATCGCCCATTCCCGGGGGAGGGCACGGCCACACGTGGGAGCAGGTTTGAGCCCAGCCCCAGCCGTCCCCAAGGGGCCTTCTCCAGGGCACCACGCTGGCCCCGCAGCCTCCGGAGAGAGCAGACGTGACGTCCAGGGAGAGTCTGTCCAGGGACAGTCCCTGCATCTCCATCGTCCCCTCCCCTGGGGATTCTGAGCCTCTGGTCCCGTCTGCAAACCGCACTGCTGACAGGCGCCTCTCACGGCATCACCGGCAAGACCGTATGCCGATGGGCTTGCCCTTTGGCAAGGCCTCGGGCCTCTGGAACCCCCAGTCCCATCCCTTCCCCATCTGGGCCTGTCGGCGAAGGGGCTGTCATAGCAACCAGACAGGCGGCGGGAGGCATGTTTGCTGGAGGCCCAGGCTGGTGGCGTGGGCCGCCCGCGGGGCAGGGAAGCGCCCGCCGGCTCCGGCCCGGGATGTAGGACGCTGCACGGGGCTCACACGGCCCCTCGACCTTCAGTCTGATGCGGGCATCGTGGGGTGCAGCTCCTCTTTGCACCTCCTGCCCCTCTGAGACTCCCCCGCTTTCCACTGGGCTCCCGCCTGCCCTTCACCAGGCAGCCAGGAGTCCCCTACCTGCTTGCAAGTCCTCACACGTGGCCTCCCGCTGCCCCGGGGTAAAGGCCCAGCCCCGTGTGCAGAGGCTTGTGGCCCCCTCTTTGCCTGGGCCCGGCCGCCTTGCCTGTCTTCCCGCACGCTGGGCTCCTGCCGTGGCGGCCCAGACTCCTCCGGGAGCAAGGGCCCCTCGGGAGGCCTGTCCTGACTCCCCCTCCAGAGGGGCTGCTCTCCCTTGCACTGGACCTGCCCTCAGGGCCATGAGAGGGCCTCGGGGACAGGCGGGGAGGGCTGGGTCCTCCTGCGGCCCCAGGCCCCAGGGCACGAGGCCTGTGCGGAGTGGCCGCCCAGGAGTGATGGGCACGCGCGAGTGAGCGGATGAGTTAGGGCGGCCGAGGGAAGGAGGGCCTTGGGCCGCCCCACGGAACATTCAGATGCATCAGTCCACGTCCCCGCATCAGTCCACGTCCCTGCATCAGTGTGAGGGGTGGAGAGGGCACGGCCTGGCAGCCCATGGGCCATGCGAGGGAGCGGAAGGAGGGCCTGGGGGAGCGGGCCTCGCGGGGAGGGGCAGCTGTCGGCCGGGCTGGCCTGGCAGAAGGCGGGTGAGGGAGAAGAGGAAACAGGCTGTGGGTAGGGGTCTCCTAGACTGTTCTGGAAGGTGCGGGGAGGAGTGGCCAATTTGCCTGAGGAAACCCAGGCTCCAGCTCAGGCGGTCGAGGCCCCAGACCTCCCTCCTCTCAGAAGGGCCGACAGCAGGTGCCCACGTCCCAGTATGAAGTGGGGGCAGCACCAAATGGGGAGCCTTGAGACGGGACCGCTGCACTGTCCCCACTCCTGAGAGAAAGCGAGGGCCTGGGGCCAATCCTCCGGACGGCCCACTTTCCCACGCCCGCCTCCACGTGCCCATGTGACCCCTTGGGGCAGGGCCTTCGGCTCTGGGCTCCTGAGCCCTCTGCTGCCTCGACCCTCCAGCCTTGGGTCCTGCGTGACAATAACTTTTTGGCTTCCAGGAAACACTGAACCTTTGACGTCACTCTGGCAGCCTCCTCCGGGCCCTGCCAAGACCAGGGTGTGCGCGCTGACCGAGGCGCTGAAACCCCGGGGCCAGGGTCTCGGCTTCGCGGGAACCCCAGGCGCCAAGGCCCCGCCTTGACCCCCGCCGCTCCAGCCAGAGCCTGGGGACTCGGGCTGTGAGACACCGGGCCCTGGGGTCTGGAGGCCAACGTTTGGTGTGAGGGTTCCGGTTTGAAGGTCTTATGTTCGTATCACACAGCCCCCTCCCCGGTCCTTAAATCCTGACGTCATGACAACTCTCAGACCGCTCTTCTTCACCCCCCTGCCAGCCCCGGCCCAAGCCGGTGTCATCACGAGCCTGGGCGATGGCAGCGGCCGTGCCACTGCTCTTCTGGACCCGGACCAGAGACCCCGTCCAAGTGGCGGCCAGGGCTCGGCTCAAGCGATCACCTGCGTCTGCGCTGCCCCTGCCCGGGAGCTTCTGAGCCTCGGGCCCAGTATCTCGGCACACCGGCCGCCTTTGGGTCCTCGAACCCCGGGCCTCTGCACAGCAGTCACGTGCTGCTGGGAGCGCTGCCTTGATTAAGCCGATTCCCCTGCACCCTCTCTGCTTCTTCCCCAAGCCCAAGCCAGGCCGGGGCCCCGCTCTCCGGCCATGCTGTCCTCCGTCTGACGCCACGCTGTCTGTGACACGTTTACCCCAGGGATTTTAAAAAATGAAGCTCCGTCTTCTACGCTCAGTAGAAGAAGATCCCCAGACACAGGGATCGTCTCATTCACGCGAACCCCCAGCACCCGCACGCGGGAGGAGCCCAGAAACCCAGCTGGAGTGGGAGCGAGCGAGGGGACCTAGGACTGCAGGCGGCGGGGCTGAGGTTTGTCCCCGGGTAAAGGGCCGAGCAGGGGCAGCTCTGGAAAAGGCCCCAAGTGTCCGGAGAGGAGCCACCGGAAACGCGGCCGGGGCCTTGGACCGACGGGCCTGGGGCTGCACGGACAGCTCCCCTCAGACCCCCTGTAGACGCGAGGTGGGGTCCCTGGGGCCAGCAGTCAGAGCCACCTCTCGAGTCCTCAGCTGAGGCCACTTTCTGGCCCAGGCAGGTCGGCTCCCAGTGAACCCCTGGCCTCCCCTCAGGAACCGAGCCGCACTCTCTGGTCCTCAGGTCACTGCTGCGCCTTGGAGGGGGGCAGAGTGGCCTGATCCTACCCTCTCCCGGGCAGACGGCCAGGCCTGCTGTGACACTGCTGGGCTGTGAGGACGGCCGCGGCTGTGGGCAGCCTTGGCTGTCTTCCTGGCATCAAGTCCATGCGGTGAGGCCTCAGACACCACTCGCCTGCCCACCTGCCCGCTCGGAATGTACCTGGCTCTGAGTGGGCTGGGCGGGGGCCACCGAAGGGCTTCATTTTCAAACAAACAGGCGGAAGAACCGTTATTTCTGTCAATGATGACCAGGCTCTTCCCGGCACACGGCTAGGAAGGAGGGCCTACTCTATTTTTACAGCCCGCCTCAGACTATCTAAACACCCTAAGCCTCCACTGTGAGTATTTTCACCCACAGGCTTTGGAGGGTCACGTTCCTCTCCCCTTCCAGGCTGCGCTTCAGCCCTGCCCTGCTTCTGGGGGGACGGAGGTGGGGGACAGCCGGCCTGAGTGAGCCGGGCTGTGGAGGAGCCTGAGGGGCTGCACGTCACTCCTTGTGGGTCTTTGGTCCCCCCACTCTGCAGAGATGGCCCTCCCGGTCCTAGAGCCCAGCCAGCCCTTGCTGCCCAGGACCTTGAGACCTTGCCTCCGGGGGGCTGCGCCCCACTGAGCACCCCGGGAGGCATTTGGGAGCCCTGTGGGGCGTCAGGACACAGGCGGGAAGAGGAAGCTCCACCTCCCGTCACCTGCAGCAGTGACAGGTGGCTGTTCCCGCGCTTCAAGTGCAAAGGTCCTCAGACCCCCCAGCTCCTCACTTTCTAACTGCGAACAGAGCTCCTCCTGCCTCCCCGGTCCTTCTGCATCCGAGATCCCCCCATAGCTCCGCTCCTCATTTTCCTACCAGAGACCACTAGACCACCCTCCTGGTAGGAGCCACCCTGCGTCACGCTGTCACAGCTAAGGTGGGGGTGAGGAAACACGCCCCGCCCGCCCCTCCCCCTTCAGGCCCTGCTCTGCCGGCTCTGCGGCGGGCGGGCGCGTGGAGGGGACACATGCGCGTGCGACTCGTGCTGACCTTTGCATGTCTTCCCGTCGGGCTGCAGCGTGAAGCCGACCGGGCAGCTGCATCGCACGCCGGTGGCCGTGTCCTTGCACGTCCGGTCACAGCCTCCATTATTTACTGCGCACGTCTCTGGGGAGGGAGAGAGACAGACATGCTCAGGCTCCTCAGACAGAGGCCACCCCCTCTCGCCACCGCGGGGCACCTCCTGAGACGGGAAGCCTGCGTTCGAGGTCTGGCTCTGCGGGTCCCTTGAGCCCCACCTCCCCATGTGTCAAACGGGAGAATGGCACTGCTCCCCTGGGCCTGCTGGCAGCACCCACGATGGCGATGAAGGACGGGAGAACTGCCTGCAAGCTGCAGAGGGGCTGCTTAGGTAGGAGCTGCTGTCGACAGGGTCGCACACCACCGGGGCCGGGGCTGACATCGGCCTGGCTGGCGTTTAAGCGCCCGGGCCGGATCCCCGAACCTCTGCCCTGCCCGGACGGGCACTCTCGGGGGCTCCCGAACTCATCTCAGCACCGAATGGCCTGTGGCCCTAGCCGTAGAGTCAGAAGGGGAGGTCCTCGGGGCCTGCACGCCATCCATCACCTCGATGGGGCCCTCAGCCCAACATCTGTTCTTACTGAACCATACGCCACAGGCGTCTGGTTTTTGTCCACTTGAAGCTTGTCTAGGGCCTTCCCCCCCCCCATTTTGCAAAATCAAAGGGGCTGGAGTGGCTGGGGCATAGCTGAGGTCACTGAACCTGTCGTGTGGTGAGAATGATCCTCCCCAGGCCTGCAGGAGGGGCCGGCAGAACCGGTCACCAGGGCGCAGGTGGCCTGCACACGGAGGAGCCCAGGCCCTGGACCTCTGAGCCTTGCAATCTGGGTTTCTCTGAGTGAGCTTTGGCCTTGTGGGACCTGCACCTGCGTGGGCTCCCCTCTTCTCCGGGCCGCCAGGCAGTGAAGAGCCCACGGGCCCTGCCCTTCTATAACCCGAGGTCCCCTGCCTGCCTGCCTGGCTCTCCTGAGAGCTGGCCCTGGCCGGCCTTTTCCCTAGGGTGGCCCGGATAACCGTCTGTCCCTCCGTGGGGTCTGATGGCGCAAGCTGCCTTCCGCTCTCTCTGGGAGGAGTGTGGGGATGAAAGGAGGAGTGAGGACTGAAGGAACACACCCCCCCAGCTGCCAGGAGTCCCTGCTGCTACTGAGGCCACAGTCACGGAGGCTTCCCTTTGAACTTCGACTTGTGAGGGGCGGGCAGGGCTGGGAGGGGAGGAAAGCTGACTTCCCTGTGCGTGTGTGAGGTGGAGCTCCGATTCCGGGGGTGGCTGGGCTGGTGCACTGAACCCGGGGGCTGCCCCACGCAGGGGACCTCCAAGCCTTCCGAGACCAACGTCCGTGCCATGACAGGAGACGCGACTACTGCCGCGAGTCTCCCTGTCCCCGCCTCCTCCTGGCCTGTGTCTTCCCGTGCATCGCCCTGGGCCTCCAGCCGTGTGCGGTGGCTTCTGTGAGCCACCCGCCCTCGTGGGCTGGCCTGGTGGCTCAGAGGCCTTCTGCCTGCTCACGTGTCAAGGCCCATCTCCCCAGACACAGAAAGGAGCCCCTTCCCCTGTACACATGCAGGCTGGCCTCTGCATTGGCACGGGCCAAGTTCTGCCTGGCACACGGCCTGCTCATGCCCCCTCGTCTCGCCACTGGACTGTCTACTCGGGTAATGGTGCCGGGCAGGCCAAGGGCAAATCCCGGCTCTGTCACTGAGTGACCCAGGCAGGTCACCCCTTGGGGCTGGCTGGACCTCAGCTCTCATACCTGGCAGGTGAGGATGACAAGCCTTCCCTTTCGGGGTGCAGGTGACCAAATATACTGCCCACTCGCCAGCGCCTGGCCCACGTCCTGACCTGTCCTCGTTGCTTAACAAATATTAGCCCTGTCCTGGGGCTGCAAGCAGAGGGGGAAAACCCTCCTCGCGCCCCCAAATCTAGGAGCTAACCTACATCTGCAGGAGCCGTTTCAGCCTTCCAGGTGGGACAGGCCGTTGCCAGGTGCAGGGAATGAAGGCTCAGGCCTCGGAGAGGCACACCTGAGTGGCCCTACCCAGTGACGGCAGGATGACCAATGGGCTCGCCACGGTGGTGGGGGTGGGGGTGGCGTGGGCTCTGGGGGCTGTGATTCTGAGACATGGGCCTGGCCAGACAGGCTCCAAGGGTCTCGGAGGCCCTCCCTGTCTCTAGAGGCCCCGGGGGCCTCGGAATCTTGGCCCTGCAGAGCGGGGGGGCCTCGGGGACCTGCTGGCCACCTAGCCACTGGACGGATGGAGGCTGAGAGGGGGCCGAGGTCACGTCTGGAAGGCCGTCCCCTTTCTGGGCCCGCGATGCAGGCCTCTCCTGCACCGCGCACTCTCGCTGCCCCAGACAACGGCTGGTGCCTAGACCTCAGGTTTTAAGCGAGGGGCTGTGGGCCCTGGGGGCTGACCACCGCATCCCTTAGCTCATTATGGGGGGGCCGCCAGCGCCGGGCCTTGGCCCCCACACTCGCGGCAGATCTGTGAGACGGCTCCTGTGCCCCCTGACCCCCTGGAAAGGAACGGCTGCAGAGCGCCCAGAATCTGCCCAGAGCTGTGTGGCCAGTAAGTGGCAGGGCTGGTAGGACTCGCTGGTCTAGCTCCAGCCCACGGGACAGCCTCACATCTCCACCTCCAGCCCTCCAGGTCCCTGCACAGCCCAGCACTCGCTGGACGGTCCGCTGCCCGCCCCACAGCGCCTCTTCCAGTGCCCCGTCTTCACCCCCAGACCTCATCCTAGGAGGCGCCCTCCCCACCTCACCTGGGGCCCAGGGCCTGGCCTTGCTCCTTCCTTGACATCTGGTTCCGGCCCCTGCTCTTACTGCTGCTTCTAGGCCGGGGCACCAGGTCTTCCTATAGGACCTTCCCAGCCTCCCAGCAGTCCCTGCTCCCCCAGACCAGGCCTTGCTCTGGGGACCCAGTGGCTTCAGCTGGTGTGGTAGCCCTGACAGCCGACGCGCAGGGCGGGCCTCCCTGCCAGGCCCTGTGCTGGGGCAGGAGGCCGAATGAGCATGCAGCAACCAACCTGTCCTCAAGGTCGCCCTTGTGGGGACCCTGGGCAGGCCGCTGCATGTGCCTGGGCCCCCAGCACCCCTACAGCACAGGGTTGGTCGTTTCTGCCACCCCCACCTTAGCTGTCGCTCTGAGGCGAGCAGACGCTGGACTGAGGTCCACAGCTACAGGACAGGGGGCCTGGGTGGGACCAAGGGCCTTGTCTATGGCGGTTTCGAAGCAGAGACGCTGAGAAGGCTCCTCGCCTTGCGTGGCAATCAGCCTGCACCTGCGCCCCGACCCCCATCTCTGAGCCCCTGGATGGCAGCCTCACCGCCCTGTTCCCCAAGACCAGAGGCCGCCCAGGCCTGGCATTAGGTCACGGCTGCCTCATATTCAGAAACCAGGCATCCTGTCCTCTCCCTTGACGACAAATGCGAGCAGCGATGTGAGCCGGGACTGCAGCAGTGGCACCTGGGACTGCAGCAGTGGCACCTCTGGCCTGGGAGGGGCCAGGGGAGGGGGTTCTTCCCAGCTTCCAGCCCCTCCCAGGGCTAAGGGTGGGGTGGTTCTGCGGCCGCCCCTACCCAGAAGCACACACTGGGGATGGAGGCAGAATCCAGCTGCCACCCCCCGGGGCTGTGAGAGGGGTGAGGGCAAAGCCACACCCTGGAGCGCTGTCGCCTAGACCTGAAAACATCCTCCTGGGCCCTCCCTGTGAGCCAGTCCTCCAGGCGCTCCCTGCAGCCACGTCCCCATGAGAGCCACCGGCCCTTTGTGAGGTCTCCCCTCTCCACCTGGAGAAGCAAGAGCAACCACCCCCCGGGCACAGCCCTCCACAGTTGGCAAAGCACCTTCTCATGCACTCGCCCCCACGGGCTCACAGCGGCCCCAGAAGGGGACCTTTCACAGACAGGGAAACTGAGGCCCAGAGAAGCTAAGTAACTTGTCCCGGCGGGATCAGCGCCATAATTTGGGGGACCCAGCGTGAAATAAAAACGAAAGGCCCTTGTCCAGAAATTACGACTTTCAAGATAGGCAGGGAGCAGTCAACCGGGCGCGGGCTTTCGCAGGGCGGGGCCCCGGACCACAGAGCCGCTGGGAGAGGTGGTATCTGGACCCAAGACTGGAGACTGGAAGGTTCCAGGCTGATGAGTGAGCCAGACTGGGCCAGAGAGGGGTGGCTCGTGGCGAGGCAGCAGCAGAGGGGGGCCGGGGGGGTGGAGATGAGCACCCAGGGGGCCTGACCTCCTCGCCCACTGTGTGGGGAGAAGGCTCTCCCACAGGGTGGGGATTAGCTAGGCAAGGAGGCTGGGCCCGGGTTGGGGTCTAGAGTGGGCCCAGGAGCAAACCCCTCTGCAGCAGGCGGGAAACCCCGAAAGTGCTAAAAGGCCGGTCTTCGGCCTTTCTCTGAGGGACCCCCGCTTTGGGCCCCCTGGACACCGAGGTGGAGCGGTCACTAAGCAGGCTACTCAGCTGGACCTGCCGTGAGGAACAGATGAAGCGAGGCGGCCGACGAGCCCCTGTACGTGTCAGGCCCGGGGGCCAGGTGTCCAAGATGACGCGACAGCACAGGGACCTGTACTCTCCCGGCCACAGCTGAGCCACGCACCGGAAGGGCGGGGGACGCGGAGGCAGACCGGGCTGAGGAGGGGCCGTCTTGGCCCTAACCACACTGCCCGGAGCCCCCGCTCCACCTCGGCTGGGTGGACCTCCACCTGAGCGCCTGCTGAGGGTGGCTCTTACCCGCACCCGGGGCCTGAGTGGAGCTGCGACCTGCGGGACTTGCTGGTGGCGGACGTGATGGTGACAGTGGGTATGGGGCCGCGGGGGTGGGGTCAGTGCAGACAAAGGCAGGGCCGCTGTGGAGGCCAGGACCGCAGCCTGACAAGGGAGGAGCCCAGGCTGGGGGCTGAGGGCGAGCGGGAGAGGAGGCCCTGGGAGGCCCCACCTGGCACCCAGCGCTGGTCCCCAGGGGCCCGCCCCGGCCCGGGGCAGCCATGGCGGTCGGCTCTCTGCCTTTTCAGCAGACAGCCAGCGACGGTTTTGGGGGCCTTGAACGGCCCACCTACCCAGAAGGACAACTGAGGTTTTACGTTAAGCAGGTGGCAGGGACAGGACACGGCAGCAGGCCCTTTTCCTGGCCTGAGCCCTGGCCGTGGAGGGCTGGGCAAGGGGGCAGCCCTCAGTGGGGCGGGGTGGGTCTTGCTGCCGCCCCACAGAAGCCTCGGGAGGCTGTAAGGGGAAGCGGCCCCAGGGAGGCCACTTCTCAGAGCCCGGCTTCCTCATCTGTGACACTGAATGGCACCCCTGCAGCGCTGGGGACCCTGGGACGCGATCGCGTGCCTGCCACGTGCCAGGCCGCACCTCCAGCGTCTCATCCGAGCTGCCTCAGAGTGGAGGCTACAGCCCCCTTTTTGCAAAAGAGAAAACCTGGGCTCGGAGATGCGAGGGGACGCTGGTGTGGTGACGACAGAAAGGGACCAGGTCTGCTCCGGGGCCCGGGCTGGACGGCCGATCGGAAAGAGGGGTCGCTGTCAGCACCACTCCCAGGGTCCCTGCCGCAGGAGCAAGCGCGCGGTTCTCAAAACCAAGGCACAGCCGGGCCGAGCAACCTGAGACACCCGCCCCCAACCCCCTCGCTGCCTCGGACCGGGAAATCTGGCCGCAGGCGGCCCTGGGCTGGCACCTGGCTGGCAGCCACCACCTGGCCTGCCCGGCTTCGGAGACAGCTGGAGAGGTTGGTTCCTCGGGAACACAAGGCTGGGCTGGAGGGGCGGGCAGTGAGGAGGGCGCCTTAGGGGGGCGGGCAAAGGGAACCAGTGGACAGACCCAGGGGCCCGGTCGGTTTCACCTGTCCCTGCACCCGGCTCCTCCAAAACCTGCGGCTGACCAAGGACTCTCCCGGGTGCCTTTCGTTTGTGCGACCGTGGACGGTCAGTGTTACCGCTGTCCCTGTCCCCGTGGGGCCTTGTCGCAAACCCCAGAGGCCAGAGGACCAGAATCTGCTTCTCTACGCTACAGCCCTGAGAGGGGAAGAGACTTGCTGAGGCCACCCGGGGCAAGTCAGGTGTCCCAAGGCCTAGTTCACTGACCCTTCCCCCTACAGCCAGCACTTTGGTCCGAGCATGAATCCCCCCAGGAAACCACAAACACCTGCCTCGGGCTAAACCCCTCACCACCTGGGCTGGGCCACCTCAGCCAGGAGATGCAGACGCCACTACCTCCCCCTGGGCCCTCAGGTGGCATCCCCACAGGCGCATCTGGACGCCCTGTAACCCCCTTCCAAGCCCCCCCCACGCGAGACCCCACCTCTGGCCTCCAGCTGCATCGTCGCTCCCTGGCGCGTGCCACCTCCACACACCCCCTTGTCCCCTCTGGGCTCTCTGCGGGGCGCTGCACCGTTTGCACCCCGTCCTCTCCAAGTCCCCCCAACCCAGTGACCGGGCTCAGCCTGCGTTTCCTGGTCAGTTCTCACTGCGGCTGACACAGCAGCAGGGGCACCCCCACCTGTGGTCCCGTCTCTCCGAAACCACCCCCTCCCCGCCCGCCCCACCGAGCCTCCAGGAAGGCCTGTCAGCCCTGGCCTGCCTGTAAGGGCGCAGGGCACACATGACCTGGAGGTGGGGAGAGGGCATGTCCCCGGCTCCCTGCACTGCCCTCAGCCCTGCCCTCACTTCCGGGCGCTGGAAGGTGGCGCTCAGAAGTACGCCGGGCAGCTGTGCCCGTGCGGGGACGTTTACACTTTAGGCTCCTACAGACGGGCCCGCAGACCGGCGAGAACCAGACTCAAACTCCGCCTGTGACCGGGAGCAAGGGCTGCGAGGCTTCAGGCTCGAAGGAAGCCCAGGGCCTCACGGCCACCCCCTCTCCCTCCTGCTGGGGAACCGTCCTGTGTCACCACCTCCCTCGCCTCAGGTCTGCCTGACCCCTGCCCACTGCCAGGCCCTGGGTTCCGCCCTCTCCCCCCAGCCAGACAGGGCTCGTGCGCAGAGCGAGCATGGAGGCCTCAGCCCCGAGCTTGGAGGCCTCAGCCCCGAGCTTCCAGGAAGCCTGTGGGTGCTCTGGGCCAGCGGTCTCCCCCGCGCCCTTCCTCTGGGCAGGGCCCCGTGCTGTGTCCCCAGGGGCCATCACAGCTGGCACAGACCTGGCCTCTGCCCCATCAGGGGGTCCCAGGCTTGTGACAAAACAGGGGGCTGGTGGGAGGGGGGCAGGCAGTGGGGCTAGGGCTGTAGGGAAGGTCCAGGTAGGCCTGGGTGAGCCTTTGTCAGGTAGAACTGTCCAAGATGGCACCCGGGTAGAGGAGTGGATGGCTCGACCCACTGAGGCAGGAGGCCTGGGACGGGCTTCGTGTTCAGGGCCTGAGGGACGGGTGGCGGGTGGCTTCTGGGAGGTGACTGAATGTGTGGGTCTGGAACTAGGGGTGGGGGAGGTGGCCTGGCACACAGGTGGGTGAAATCAGGAGAGACCCGGGGACCCTGGAGATGGCGGCTGCGGAAAAGCGGTGGCGGGAGGGCAGCCCCTGGGTGGACAGAGGAGCCGGGAGCTGGGGGAGACGCAGGAGTGTGCATGTCAGGAGAAGTGACATCGCCAGACGTCTCAGGGTAGCTACGAGGTGATACGAGGCTGGGGACAGCGTGGGGCTGTCTGCCCACACCGAATGTCAGCCACCATCACCCGAACCGCCCCACTCCCCTGGTCTTCCAGGTCTCCAGCCCCTCCGTGCCCCTCCCCAGAACTCTCTCGGCAGCTGCCCTGCCTGAGTGCGTCCTGAGTCCAGGCCCCAGGTGCACACCCCGTGGCACCCCCCACCCCGAGCCCAGCTGGGGGGACGTACGATGGCATCAGGCCCACTCAGTGGAAGGGAACTGGCCCGAGGTGGAGAGGTGCAGGGGCATGAGCAGGTGCCAGCTACGAGGGTGCAGAGAGGAGTGCCCAGCTGCCATTCTGTGCCTCAGTTTCCTCATCTGTACAATGGGAATTGCTTTAGCGCCAGCTCTCAGGGCGGCTGCGAGGTAAGTGGACAGGGCTGGCCCGGGGAAAGCCAGGGCTGGAGGCTGACAATTACCGAGTCACTGAACTAAAGCCCCTGGGGCGGTCAGAAGGGCGGTCGGAGTGGAAGAGGGAGGCCTGCGGAGGCGTGGGACGGAAGCCAAGGTCAGAGGGGTGCAGCGCTGCGGGCTGGGACGATGCAGGCAGGGGCCTGAGCCAGGAACGTGGGGCTCCAGGAAGGGGCCAGGAGTGGATTCGCCCTTAGAGCCCTTGCTGACACCTCGGTTTTAGCCGGGTGAGCCCCAACCACGTCCCTGCCCTACAGAATACACAGCGGGAAGCTAAGACGGCACCAGCAAGGACACCTGGGGGAAAGGAGGCGACTGACGACCCGGAGGCCTCATCAGTCCTGCTGTGAGCCGGCCCCGGGGGGCCTCGGCAGACTTAGCTGGCACTCCCGTTTCACCCAAGCCGGCCAGATAACCGAAACTTGTCACAACCCTCACACCCCGGTGTTTTAACTGATTCTGATGGGACTCTAAAAGCAGCTACATCCTCCGACGCCTCTTTAAAGTAAACATACCTGCCCCTGTCCTTCGTCTGTGTTCAGTGACAATTATAAACCGCAACCGCTGGGTGTAACTGAGAGCCCACGGGTGCGGGGCAGGACCACCTGGCCCCGAATGGCCCCAGGCCTCCTTGCCACAGACTACCCGGCCACGCTCCAGGCTGCCAGCTACTGCCTGTGGTCTGCAGCTCTTCCGACCCCTGCCCTGACCAGCTGCCCCGCCTGAGGGAGCCGCTTACCCCCCCAGCCCAGTGTCCTTGCGGGTTTATGACAGGGACAGCCTTTTCCACTTCCAGCCGCCCCAGGAGCACAGCCAGTGCCGTCACGAGCGGAGCGACACTGCGGGACTTCAACCATGCTGGCTCCTGAGACCTTCCAGACCCGGGAGCCTTGCCACCGAAGTGCCAGCCCTCGGGTGAACAAAGGGCAGGCGGCTTCCGAGAGAGGGACCGGGAGGCTCGAACGGCAGGGAAGGCGCCCGGTTTGTTGCGTGCATTTTGTATCCCGTTTTCTGCTGAGGGCCTGGCTCCCGGCCGTGCTGAGAGACGAAGATGCTAAGTAAACAACTCGCGGACAGCGAAGGGACCTGTGACCTCGGCAGTCTGGGCGCGGAACAGTTTTGAAATAATCTTGAGCTCCACAGCCTGTCAGAGCAAGTGCAGCCTGAGCTCTCCACCTCCATTCGGGGGAGGGGGAACCAGAGCAACGCCTGCGGCGAGGAGGCCACCTCACCCCGGGACACAGAAAGGAGGCCTCGCCCTGGGGCTGAGGGACCAGTCGTCCCAGAGCAAGGATGGGCGCGGGCTGCCCTGCACCCACTCACTCACTTCCAGAGGGCAAAGGGAGCCCTCTTCCTACCCACCCACTGGCACGGAAGATAATTGGCATTTAGGGCTGGAAGGCACCTGCCAGGCCATCTCAGCCACCAGGTGGCCGCAGCGCACGTGCCCCGCCCTGGTGGAACCCCGTACCAGGGCTGCCATGCCTCCTGCTCACACGAGATCACTCCCGGGCATTGCAGCCCCCAGTCTCCCCCCAAAACAGCTGCCTGTCTCTGTCCTCTCGTGGGGAGCTGGCCAGTGCAGCGGTCAAGGGCACAGCCAGGGGGCCCAGGGTCGGCCCTTGCCGTGGAATTCCTGTGTCTCATGGACCTCATCTGCTCCCGGGACACAGAAAAAGCTCCTCCCGCTCTGCCTGCTCGACCCGTCCCCTCCCAGCACCCGAAACAGGGCTCAAGCCGCCTGCCAGCCCCAGGATCCACGGGGGTCAGCTGCCTGCGCGCCCGCCCACGGCCGACGACGCTGACCCAGCTCTAACGGCCCTCTGCATGCGGTCGCCAGGCTCTGAGTGTGCTGCCCCCGAGTGTCCTGACCAACGCTGGGCAGGATGGGGGCCACCCCCCCGTTTCCCACTCCTTGCCTCTATTAATACAGCCTGGGAGCAGCTCCGTGTCGCTGGGGCCACTAGTCAGGGCGGGAAGTTCAGGAGGATCCTGAGTCTGTCCCACACGGCCGCTCTCGGAGGAGACGGGTGGGCGCTAGGAACGCCGCGCTCGTGAAGGAGGGCGCGGGCAGCACGGCGCCTTGCACAGCAGCCCGAGGGGGGTCGCCTGGTTCTGGGCGTGGGGCCTTGGCTGCCGGCCCTTGTCCCCCAGGTGTAAGTGTTGCAGGAAGACCAGGGGAGGGAGCGGTCCCCTCTGCGTAGGGGGCAGGATCGGCTCTGGGGGGTGGGGTGGGGGTTCTCTAACCAGAGAGGTGGGAGTGCGGGAAGGCCATCGTCACCCATTTCCTTGGCCTGGCACGGAGTCCCCTGCTCTGCTCCCCCATCCCCGCCTCCCAAACCCGGGGTGAGAACAGCTGTGTCCTGCTCCAGGGTCTGGCTCTGGGCCACCGTCCACTGACTCTCCACCTCCCCACCCGCCCTGCCACCACCTGCTCGATGCCAGCCCAGCCCAGCCCTCCTGACCACAGCGCTCTTGCTGGGAAGGGAGCGGGGCACCTGGGGGCCCCCTCCCTGGCCCTGCCTGCTCTGGAGCTCTGGCCCCAGCAGCAGTGCCTGCCTCTCCTGGTAGGTGAGGCCGAGAAGCCCGGCCCTTCTGGGCCTCAGCATGGCCTCAGGGCACTGGCAGCTCCTAGATCCCCGCCATCCGCTTCCAGCTACCTTCCCAGCAAGTCCACAGTGCTGACTCACACCTTCCAGAGGGTGTGGACGTGCCTCCTTCGTGGGGCCTCCAAGCCCACCTCTTGGCCATTTCCAGAACTTCCAAGGCCAACAAAGATGGCCCAAGTCAACGAGAACGCGCAGACGGCGGGCTTCCTGCCTGAGCTTGTGTGACCGGAGGGGAACCTCTGGCCTCACTGGCCCTGAGCGTCTGTGGTTTTTCCATAAACAGGGCGATTCCCGTTCTGCCACTGTGGATTTTAGGGTTCACAGAGCACTGCCAGCCAGCCTGTGATCTCCTTTGCGGCCTCCAGCCTGCACCTCAGCACACGGCCACATCCCCCCTGTGGCCCCACTTGGACCTCGCTCTCCCCTAGACGCCTGGGCTCCTCTGAGGTCCATATGAGGACCACAGAACTGGGTGACTGCTCCAGGACCTTCAGGATCTGCCCCCACGGTCCTGTGACCCTGACAAATTGGACAGCCCACATCGCCACGAGCTCTGGACTAAACTCAGCTATTCAGGGTAGTGTGCGGCCTTGAGCGAGCCAGGGAACCCCAGTGAGCCTCGGTTTCTTGACTGAGACACGGGACACGCACCACCTGGCCTCCCAGCTCCCAAGGCTGGCGTGACGTATCGGAGTGTCACAAAGAAGGCTGTGACGGTCTCGGGTGATCCCACAGCTCTGCTCCACAGGCCCCGGCAGCTGGGGCCTCCCAGGGGCCAGCAGCCCGGGCACCGTGGGATCAGGACTGAGAAACAGGCATGAATGGACGAGGAGGCAGACTGCTTCTCTGTTGTGCAGACCGAGCTCGGTGGAATAGTCATTTCCTCCCCCTCCTTCCCTTTTCCTCCCACGGCCAAGGACCAGCCACGCCACCCCGGGTGGCACTGGGCACCTCCGGGCGGCCTCCCCGAGTCCGGATCCAGCCCAGGGGCGGTGCTCAGAGCAGCTGACACTGTGAGCACCCTCCAGGCACGCAGGTGCCCAAGGGGGGGCCACGGAAAAGTGGGCCGAGGCTCTGGCTGGGGTCACTCATGGAGTCAGGGAGCCCTGGGGCCAGGAGGGGCTGAGTGCTGCTTTCACCCAGGCCTGCGGGGTGGACCAGAGAACCCTACGATCCCTTGGCCCCGAATCGAGATGTGGCGTCTTTTCCTGCACGTGGCTTCTCTCCTGGGTGGGGAGATGGGCGGGGCTGCGCTGCCTGAACCCCTGTTCTGCACTCACGCCCTGCCCTGTGTCTGTGTCTCTGCTGCTGGGATGCTAACTGCAGGGAGAAGGGCTTTACAGAGCACGTCTCCTTACGTCAGAGGCCACTAGACACTGGCTCTGGGTTCCTGGCTACAGACACACAAAGAAATACATGTGTTTGATGAAGGGTGCAAACTTTCAAAAGGAAAAGGCGGGTTCACGCCTGGAGCGGAGCCCCCCCCATCCACACGTGGCACCCGCGACTGCACACGCGTGGGCACAGCACACAGACGGGCAGCCCCCGCACACACCCCCCCCACACCCACACACGCACGCACACAGCTCGACACGCCAGCACCCAGACGCCCTGCACGGACCCCGCACGCACACGCACGCGAACAAGGGTGCAAGGACAACAAAGGAAGTGGAAGAAAAGTGTTACCCATGAGTAGCCGCCGTTTCACCCGCTTGTCCACATCAGCTACTGACGTGGCATTGAACTGAGAGCGCTCAATTGCAGCCTCATCCTTCTCTAAAACACAAGTAAGGGACAAACATGGAGCCACTGGTTAATGACAGCCCACTTCCCGCGGCCCAAGACAGTCAGCCTCTCGGCGGGGCGCACACGAAGCCAGCACAGCATGCGAGCGGCGCAGCGCCCTCGCCGAGGGGCCACACCCAGGCACCTCCAAGGTGGCATGTTCAGGGCGGAGCGAAGAGGCAGCAGGGCCGGGAGGGGGTGAAGACAAGGGGATGGCCACAGACGGACACACAGGGGACACAGGGCCCGTCCGCACATAAACAGGGGAGGCAGGGGAGGTCGGCAGACAGGACGCGGCTGCAGACAGGCCACGCAGAGCTCGCGAGGACACAGGCCATCGCAGCCGCCCCGGCTCGGGCTGGAGAGGCGGGCGCAGGACAAGGCACAGGACAAGGGGACAGGGCCGGGAGGTCCGGTGATGGAGCAGACGCCGTCTGGAGGGCGTGAAAGTGAGTCCAACACTCATGCAGAGTTAAGAACAAAGCACACGGAGGAGCGCACACGCACGATCACGGGCACGAGACAGGAGAGCCGGGGGGTCGATTTGGGCAGCGCTGGTTGCCTGCTTGTCTATAGAGGACTAGAGCAACACAGTCGAGTGCTCGACGACGGGTCGCGAAGGGGGGACGGTCGTTTTGGGAGAGAGACGAGGGCGGGGAGCATTCGGGTGGCTGGGCAGGAAGCTCGGCCCAGATGCTTCTCTCATGGAGGAGCACGCGGGGTTAGCAGGACTCAGTTGTTTTTGTTTCTTTTTTGGCTCAGAGGGTGATGTGCGGAGACATCACTCCCACGAGGGGACCTGGGGAGCAGGGAGCAGGCAGATGGACGGTTCCCCTGGCCGGCAGGGAGCAAGGGCCCAGGGGCTGCGTCTGGGAAGGGGCTTCTAAGGGGAGGAGGGAAAGAGGCGGCAAGGAAGACTACGTGGAAAAAGAGATCCAAGCGGGGCTGTCACATGCAGCAGACGCTAAAAGATAAAAAAAAGGATGAGTCAGGTGGACGAAGACGAGATGTTAGACGAGGCTGGCTGTGCGTGCGCTGGTGCGGGGGCCGGCAGCGGCGGCCCCGCCGCAGACGCAAACACTGAGGGCGACTGAGCGGACGAGACAGGAGGGGCCGGCGGGCCGGGGGAGCCCTCCGGCAGGACAGCAGAGACAGGCAGAGGGGCGGGAGAGGAGGTTCTAGAGGGATCAGGCTGCAATAGAGACACTGGTCTGAGACCGGGTTTCGCTTCCAATTATTATTATGTTTTGGTTGTTTGGTTTGGTTTTTGACTCTGAAAATCATTAATGAACGTCAGTTATCAGACAAGACAGGCAATCAGGGACCATCACCAGAAAAGCAGGAGGAATGAGGTAAAATGAAACCAAAAATGGCTGCTGGAGAGGAGAGACCACACAGAGGAAGGGAGAACCACGCAGGCAGCAGCACCTGGGATGGCAGCCAGGGACTAGGATGGGACGGCTGCGGCCCCGCCCCGGGCCCAGCCCCTCTGCCTGGCTCCCGGGTGCCAGGGAGCAGGTCGCAGGGGACGGATGCAGCAGCGCACTCTGGACTGCAGGGCTTTGCTCGCTCGCCACCCCCTTTCCTGCCCCTTGACAGTCCCTCGAGAAACACCTTCCGAGCCGACAAGAAGAATGGGGCCTGGAAAACCTCACCGCGGTGACTGCCTTGTGGGTTTCTAAGGTGTGCCAATACTGAAGCGAGGGAAAGAGGAGGAGGTGCAGGGTTGGATGGACTCCAACCCTGCAATGCCTTTTTCTCAGTTAGAACATTTGCTCTTATCTCTGAGTGGGAAAAGAACCTGCCAGTGGTCAGGGCACGAGATAATGTGCACATTTCTCCTTGGAAATCAGGGCCAGGGGGAAGGAGGTGTCTGAGACTCAACAGAGACTCCCTGTGACAGGAGCGGGGGGCGACGCTGAGGAGGAGGGACTCTGGGTGAGAGAGGGAGTCGGCGAGAGCCCCCGTTAGTTTGGGAAGGGAAAGCGGTTAACAACGCCCAGACCCCGGGGGTCCACCGAGCATCTCCCTGGTGATCTGGACGATGGAGACTCAGAGCAGTTTCCTGAGATCACCCCTCGGTTCCCCAGACCCCTGGGCACAGCTCACGCCACCGCTGTGTGTCTCCGGGTTGGGAGGAAACACCTGCGCTTCAGGAAGGACGCCGCCCACCCTAGGAGCACACACCTTCCTCCTCCCCACAGACCACCTGCTGGGACCCCCGCCCCCCATGGAGGAGAGGACCCGCAGGAAACCCGCAGCGACACGGAGCAGAGGCGCTCGGTCCTGGGTGGCAGAAGGAAGCGGGTAAGTCCCCACCGAAAGCTGCCCATCGATGCCGGGGAGACTTTTTATTTCCCTTAAGCCTCCTTCCTGGGAGTCGGGACACGGTGGGGTGCTGGCCGGCTCCGGGCCACGTGGCCCTGGGGGCAGGGTGTACGCGGGCGCCGGCGCTCGGCAGAGCGGCCTACTCACCGATGCACGTGCGGCCGTCCGAGTGCAGGGCGTACTTCTGGTGGCAGCCACACGTGGGGCCCGTGTCCGTGTCCTCGCAGCTGTGCTGGCAGCCTCCGTTTCCATAGTTACAGGTCACTAGTTAGGCCCAACGTGCACATGTGTGTGTACAAACAGAACGACAAGAATGATTAGCTTCTTGGTGTCGGCGGTTTCTTTTAAAGGACGGGGGAGGATCTGCAGGGCAAATGACAGTCAGAGAATAGGCATGCCTTCCCTGACCTCAGCCCCTCGAGGGTCTTACATGGCCTGCTCGCTCCCTAGAGGTTGCTGGGGTGGGGCAGAGAGTGGGCTTTGGGTCACCTGGGCTTCGGGCGGAACTGGCACCCAGCTGACCGTGTCAGCTGAAGAAAGGGATCACGAGCTGGACAATGTCATCCTTCCTGGACTACGAAAGAGGCTGTAAAACAGCCGTCCCGACGAGCCGGTGCCTGTTAGTGCCAGGCATACGCTCCGAGGTGGCGGTGGGTGGCGGGCCCCCGGGGAGAGGCGACACTTGTCTCCTTAGCTCTCGCAGAGCTGTATGTCCTCTGCCTGTGTCTTGGGGCATGTGGGAGGATGTCCCACAGGTGTCTGTTCTCTCCAAGTCCAAGCGGCCACCTCAAGCCCTACCCCTCACAAGCCCAAAGCGACGTCCAGACAGACAGAACGCAGGCAAATCAGTGTCACCTCAGGGACAGTCTCGAAAGCGACCTTTTACTTAAACACGCACACAGTTTGCAGTCCTAGCGCCTGGAGGAGCTGGTGCCCTGCAGCCCAGAAACTTGAAACATTCCACAGCATCCGCGACCGGCTCGGCTGAAGGGGGGCCGAACGAGAAGGAGCCAGTGTGAAGCAGGGAAAATGATAAATTCCAGTTTATTGGAAAGAAAACCCGCTGTTATCCTCGTCCAGGGGGAGGGGTCTTGCTAGAGGAGGGAGGCCCAGCATCTCTACGGGGCGGGTGCACTGGGCCAGCGAGACCCCAGGGGTCTGTCACCTGGTACAGCAGGGCCAAGCGGACGTCTTCTGGGACACCTTAGCCACGCGTCCAGAATCCTGTCTGCACTCCTAGTTTACTCGGCAAAATGCTGAGGATGATCAGGTAGGCAGAGGTCACTCTCAGACCGACTGTGGTCAGAGGTGTCGGGAGTTCTGCATCGGCGGAGTCTGAGTTAACGATGCTGTCAGGGTGACGCATGAGCGGGGCTGGTCCCAGCGGGGTTATTGGGTGGCAGCTTCCTGGCGAAGGCTTCCGAGCACTTCGGAGTTCTGCGGCCGCACTCCCGGGGTCGCCTCCCTTCCCCGAGAGGGCAGCTCGGAGCCTCCCTGGCCTCGGTCCTGAGTGCCGGTGTCTGGGTGAGGACGTCGAGAGAATGGCCCCTGCTCAGCACCCCAGACGCTGTCCTTCGTGACCAGAGGCTCTAGGGGGCTGCCTCTGCCACAGGGACTCATGCTCATCCAAAGGAGGGACCCTCCTGCCAGGACGACATTTCCCTGCAGAGCCGCTTCAGGAAACGCGACGGGGGCTTCGAGCACGAAGTCCTCTGGTCCCTTCTGCGCAGGGACGTCTCTTCTCTTTGCGGTCCTGGGAGCCTGACGGCCTGGAGTGGCAGCGTCTTCTCTGAAACTGTGCCTCTCTCTGCCCAGGAGCAGCTGCTGAGCATAAATCCCAGGTGAGGGAGAGACCCAGGCAGAGCCCCTCTTGGGTGGGGCATCACGTGACTTCCCAGAGAAAAGTCACATTGGAGTGGGAGCCCCAGAGGAGGCAGCTAGGGCACTGCGGCCAGTTCCCTCCAAACTCCGGGCTCGGGTGACGGCTGTGCCCTACAAGTGACTCTGAGGAGGACAGAGGCCTGGGTGAGGTGACTCGAGGGTGGACCAGGGTCCCTCACTCCCTCCACACGGGTGTCTACATCTCATGGACCCACGAGCCGAGCTTGTCCACGGAGATCTGGGAAGATCGAGAGAAAAACGGGGAACACCTTCTCTGGCCCTGGGCTGGGTCCTGGGCTCTGGATGGAAGAGCTGAGTACGGCACCCCTGTGGTCCGCCTGGTCCCTAGAGGCTGGCCGGGCCAGGCCTCAGCCCCCAAGCCAAGTCCTGGACCTGAAGGGCTAGAGGGACAGTCTCGGAGCTGACTTCACACTACTCTGCCACGTTACCCACACGGAGGGAACCAAAGCTGACGGGGTGGACAGCCACCGCGCGGTCCCTTCCCAGGGGGGCTGCAGGGCGGTCACTGCTCTGGGCCCCAGGATTGAGGCCAGACTCTCCACACGTGTTGGCCAAACCCGGCCACCGAGCGGGGAGGGAGGGCTGCTCCTCCTCTGGGCAAACGTTCTGGGCACGGGCTTGGCTGCCCTCTGTGGCAGTGGGTGGGGGAGTCTTCACCGCTCGCAGGGCCTTGCCTTGGGCCCGAGCACTCAGCTCCGGGTGGCCCCTCGGAGATGCTCTCTGAGTGAACTGTCCCCTCGTGGCGCTCGTCCAGACAGAGTCCTGCGTGCGGCGTGGAGCCCACCGGCCCCGCCACTTCCCGGGCAGCTCGCCCTGCACCCCGCACCCAGCTCCGGGCTGGGCCAGAGGGGCAGCAGCCCGTCCATCCTGCAGACTGGGGGATGCGCTCCCCTTCCAGCTGGGCCTGCGGACCAGCCTGCCCACTCCGCACGTGCCTGTCCTTGGCCTCCGTCCTGAGGGAAGGCGGATGACCCGACGCGGGGACTGGGAGAGCTGGAGTTGTTCACTCTCTGTGCCGAAGGCTGCGGGTGGCAGGATTCTCTGTGGCTAAAGGGGTCCATCTAACGGAGAGGACGGGAGGGCCGTGCTGGGGTCCTGGTCCTGCCCGTGGCGACAGCACGTGTGTTTATCTCTGTGATCCCACCGGAGGGGAGTGCGGGATGCTCAGGCCACACTGGGCACGAGGAAGCGTCTTCGCTTCGGGGCACGAATGAGCTCCCTGGAGACAGGGCCTGTGACTGATGCCTGTGGGTGCCCAAGACCTTGGTGACTGTCTGAGGGGGCCACGAGTTGGGAAAGGTGTGGCAGGTGCACCAGGGAGAGCAATGGCCGCTGAGAAAATCGCGGTGACTAAGGGAGGTGGAGCAAACCAGGGCCATGTCTTCTGCACAGATGGAGGGTGGAAAGCGGGCCATTTGCTCTGTGAGAGCTGGTCAGCCTCAGCCTCCCCTGCAGCGGCCAGGCTGGGGCCGCTTTCCGCACTGGGAGCTGGCTCCGGGCTCCCCCGTACCGTCCATGCATCAGGAAGCAGGCCTGGCACGGGGCGCTGGCCTGGCAGGGGACGGGCCTCCCTCGGCTCGTCGCAGCCACAGGGCAGCAGCACATCAGCCTGGGGCTCCGCTGCCCCATGAGTTCTGAGCTTAGATCCTGGAAATGGGGTCAGCACAGCCTGGGCCGGAACCCTCCACACCACGCTCCTTTCCTTCTCTGTGCCATCCTGTTATGAAGATGCCCCGGCCTGCCAGAAACCGAGCTTGTAGACCCCTGTGACATAGCCCCTCTGTGCCTGCTGGAGAGCCTGGCCCATGAGGCTGGCGTTGGGGAGAAAAGGGGGTACAAGCAGCACTGGCAGGGCCCTCATACCGGCCCCTGCATAAGCCCCAACCCAGCTCCGGGGCTGCGTCAGTGCTGCTATGCCAGGTGGGAAAACCCCAAGCCTGGGGTTCATGGCCCCATCCATCATGCCCGCCCCCCAGGCCTCTCACGGGGCCTTCCCTTCCTCGCCACCCTGAGGGGCTGAGAGCCCTCCCTGGGCCACGTCTAAGCAGACCAGAAGACCCCCCCCCCCAAAGCAACAGCAGGAGACGCGTGGGGGTGTCTGGCCCATTTGCCTCCATCTACCTACGTGTGCAGTCCTTCTGGTTTGGGGCAAGGTCAAAGCCGGGCCTGCAGTCGCAGGCCACCCCACCTTTGGGCGTCTCCCGGCAGATGTGGGCACAGCCATGGTCTTTGTTCATGCAGTTCATACCCTCTGAGGAGAGACAGAGAAGGGTCGGGGCCCGGGGAGAGAAGGGGAGAGAGAAAATTCAGGCTGAAAAGACGCAGCCGGCGAAACACCACGATCAAATGGAGCGTTGGGCGGCCGCCAGCACGCGCACCGCGCGCACACGCGGTGCACCTAGCCACCCAGAAGGGTCCCCTGGGGGGGAACCTGAGTGCTCAGGTCCAGGGCCCGGCCTCGCCCTGCGCGTCACCCAGCACACGGCAGTGGGGGACCCACCGAGGAGACGCTTCCACCCTAGGCCAGGTTACGGCTCTCTGGTCAGGGCCTAGAGCACGTCCCCACTGAAGTGGGTGTGGGTGGCACTGAAATGGCAGTGGTGAGCAGCAGAGATGCCCGTGCTCCCGTGAGGCAGGCTCGGCCCAGAGGGAAGCGCCGACGGGTGGGGGGGTGCCCTGGCCAGTCTCCGGGGCCACGCCCACCGGTACCGCCAGTCCCGCTGAGCCACCTCTCACTGCGTTTGCACAAGTCAGATCCGCGAGACCGCAGAGGCTCGTCCTCACCAGCCCACGGCCATGTCCTGAGCTACATGCCACCCTCCCAGCTGCCAGAGGAGGTCCCGCGTGTACCTGGTCAGTGCGGTGCTCCCCAGGACCCAGGAACCCTCACCTCCAAGGGCAAAGCCCTGCGCGCCCTGGTGCTGGCCTCCGGCCCGGCCCACACAGCCCTGCACTGGCGCCCGCAGCCCTCGTGGAGCTCAGTCAGGTCAGGGGCACACACGTCACTCTGTCCTATTTTCAGCCCGAGAGTCCCGCAGGTTTTAAAGCAAAACTGTCCGTAAACCTCAGGGACCTCTTTCTCTGAGGCCTCATCTCACCGGGGCAGTCAGCGACTGGCCTCCCCGCAGTGCGGGAGCCTTTGGAAGCGGGAGGAGGCCACAGGTGCCAGGCCTGGGCTGCCCCAGTGCCTGCCACGGCGCCCCGCCCTCTAGTTGCAGCAGGCTCTGCGTCTGGGTTCCTGCTCATGGTGGCTGTGCCTGGCAGGCCCTTCCAGCAAGTTCTCCAGCCACACTTGGAAGCCCTGACCCTCACAAGGCCAGCCGATCCAGTCCCCTCTCCTCCCAGAGTCCCCAGTGTGGCCCCAAACCCAAGCAGTGACATCCTGTGCATGTCCCGGGGCCCCTCGTCCCCTATAAAGGTGAGCACCCCCTCTAGAGATGGGGAAGCCATGATCACGCCGCCTGCCCCAAAGTCCGACGGTGTGCAAAGGCACCATGAAGCCCTGAACCAGGGCACCGGACCATAAAGGCCTGTCCCCCTCCCACCCCGGGGGCCTTGCCGGGTGGAGCTGTGCTGCCCACGGGTTTCGAGGGCGGTGGCCACAGACTGTTCGCCTGAAGTCTCCAGAAGTCTGGCCTCCACAGCCCGCCCCGTCAGGGCTCACTGGCAACGACACAGAAGCACATTCTGACGGCACGATGTGATGGGAAGAGCAAGGGTCCCCCCTCCTCGGCCACCCACAGTTCCTGGGACACCCCCCAGCTCACACTGGATCTCCCTCCCTGACTGCCTAGAGCGGCTCAGACCCCCTTCGGGTGACCCCAGTGGATGTTTATCTTCCTGGTGACTTGTGAGGAGTTTCCAGAATTTACGAGGTCAGGGGTCAAGTGAGAGGCTGTAGGCTGCGAGTCCATCAAGAGGCGAAAGGCAGATGAAAGCAGAGCTGCTGTCCGCCCACACGCCACCCTGAGACCCGACTTCCCCGTCCCACTGCGAGGAGCTGGCCCTGGGGGAGAGGAGGTGGCCTCCCCAGGCGGCTCACTGTCTCCTCTGTGAGGTGGGGACTAGCTCAGTTCTGACCCCGTCCACCTGAAGCACTTACGTGGGGCAACGGAGAATCGGCATAAAAACACACCAAAGCAAAACAAAAAATTTAAAAAAGCAACAAAGAAAAAAGAAACAACAACAACAAAATAAAACACACACCCTGGCAGCTACGAGAAAGAATGAAAAAATCTGAGGTTAAAGAAAACAAAAAATCGATGCGAACGAAGCCTGCACCTGGCTCCGCACCTCTGGTTCCCTGACTTCACGGCTCTTCTTCTGTCTTTAGCTGGACTTTCTCACTCGGATCAAATCGTTGGACTGACGCCGAGGAGGACCGACTGATGGACACCGGAATGAGCCAAGCTCTCCGTGCCAGGCTCCTCACAGGCCTGCCAGTTCGCAGGGACCTCACTCAACTCCCAGGCGGCTGGTCTGCGCGCTGAGGCCGGGGCGGGGGCCGGTGGCGGCGCCTGCCACCTCCTGTGGTGTGAATGCTCCCACCAAGGCCCCGGGGAGGTGGCCCTGAAGGCGAAGCTGGTCCTCACGGGCTGGTCCGAGCCGCCTGGCACACGGCTTTCTTACACGAGGAAGCCTGGGCGGTCAAGGGGATGTGGGCACGAGTGCGGCCTCCGACTGGCTGTGTGCCTTGGAGGAAACTGCTTCCCTCCTGGAACCTCGTCTGCAAAACGGGAATGATCTTCTCTGCCTCACAGACGGGCACGTGCCCGGGCTGGCGGGCGCTCAGTGACCACGGGGGCACCGACCTCCGGCGGCCGGCGCCTTCTCCTGCCCGTCTGGGGCCTTGCCGAGGCCAGGCAGCCCCGCCTCAGAGGAGGCTGGCACGGGAGGGCCTCTCTCGGGCCACTGAGTCGTGTTTAGTCCCTCACCAGGTCTTCGGACCGGCGAGGGTTTGGTCAGTGGGTGGCGACCACTGAGCAGCCTCCACGACCACCGTCGGTGGCCGCCGTCAATGGCGGGCTGAGTCCAGGGCACTCCTCACTCCCTGCTCACGTGGTTTCTGGGGCTCCCTGGCGCCCACACTGTACAAGGAGCTGGGGTCCTAGCTTCCTCCCAGCTTCATCTCCCTCCACCTCCTACACGTAGTCCGCGGCCTGCAACCCCACGCTGCCGGCTGACCAGCCCCAAGGGCCCTGCCCACCCCTTCCATCCTCCTGTTTCTCATTAACAAAATCCTGGGCCTGCCCCAAACCCCACTGACTCCGCAGAGCTTCCTGACACTCGGGTCATACTCCCCACGTCCCCCCACGCCACCCCCCGTGTTAACCTGCCAGGCTGCCCCACGCCCGGCCCAGGAAGCTGGTGCCACTCGGGCAGACCTGTGCTTTCTTCCGAAGCCGGGAGGGCCCGAGGACCCCTGTTTAAGCTCAAGCTCACGTGCGATGGAGAAAGGGAGACGGAAACTCCGCTCCCAGCGAAGAATCACAACTATGAGAAGCCCCGCTCACCACCACCAGCCACGAACCCGGGGAGCTGGGGGCTGAGGTGGCCTGGAACTTCGGACACGAGACAGAACTGAGCTTTAAAAGCCACTCAGCTCTCTCCCGCACCATGGCCTGGCCACCGAGCGATCTTTCTTTCTGAGAATCTGGCCTCTAAGAATGAGCCGAGATGATGCCGTTTTGCTGGCAAAGG
Source organism: Cynopterus sphinx (assembly GCA_030015415.1). Classification (NCBI taxonomy): domain Eukaryota; kingdom Metazoa; phylum Chordata; class Mammalia; order Chiroptera; family Pteropodidae; genus Cynopterus; species Cynopterus sphinx. Next base: position 171,428,767 of record CM057380.1, read on the forward strand.
ATAACGTGGGGCGGGGCCGGGTAATCTAGCGTCTGGTTCAGAGTTGATGGGCACTAAACAACGAAACCCCAGAGCTGAGAAGGTGGACCCCAGTCCCCACCTGTGGTCGGTGGCCTCCAAGGTCTGGTCCTCTCAGCAGCCGCGGGAGGGGATGGCGAGGCCACCATCTTCCACTAAGGCCACGTGACCTGTCTTCTGCACTCAAGCTTTCTCAGACACGGGCCCCGAAGCCCCAAGAGCCGCCTCCTTTGTCTCCAGCCGAGGGCAGGCAAGGGGCTGGGTCGCCAGGGAAGCTTCCCGACACCCCTGACGATTACAGAGGAGCCCGGAGAGCGTGTGCGTGTGTGGACGTGTTCCAGCTGTTGGTATTTACCGTGCTCGACATTAAACGGGGGCGTTTATCTTTAGTAATTTATTTTAAAATAGAAATTAAAAACTTATTACCTGTTAACGCTAATAGAGTTTTAATTAAAAACTGGGTTTTCCCACTGCGTTCCGTGCTGAGCTGCAGAAATCCTCGGCTCTATCCCCCACCGTGGACTTGCCGTCAGGTCTTCCTTTGTGAGAATCTAGACTCACTAATGATGAGCCACGGGAAGTCTGAGCCACGAAGCTCCTTGGCCCCCAGGCCAGTCGAGGGCCTTCTGGCCACCCGTGCTCCGCCTGCTGCGCCTGCTGTGTGGCTCCTCTCTGCTCTCTGTGCCACTCCCATCAGCTCCTGAGGGCAGGCTGAGCTCTGAGCCTTCTTGGTGGCTTCACTGCTCAGTGCAGGTCCTGCCCAGGGACGGCGGGTGGGGGGGGGAGACCCTGTCTTCTTAGTGAAGGGACAGGAAAGGGAATGACCTCACCCTTCCTCCACTGGGTCCCTGCATCCCTCTTGCGTCAGGAAGAAACGAGGCCCCGAGACAGGGAGTGCCTGTCCCAGGTCAGACAGCGGGACTGGAACCCAGGCTGCGGGCTCCCTGGCCTGGCCTTCCTGCCCTGGGGTCAGCGCCACACCGTGGCCCAAACTCCACGTTCCTGTGGCCCCCTGCCCTGCACCACAGCTGCTCTGGGGAGCCGTACAATGAGAAAGCCACCCCTGGGCCGGGGTCAGCCTCTCCCTCGGCCTAGCAACCTGTCCTGAGCCAGGGGAGTGACCTCAGTGCCGGGTTTGGCAGAAAGCCCTGAGCACCTCCCCACCTCGAGGGGAAGTGAGGTGGAATTTCAGTCGTTCCCAGAAATCTTGGTCACCAGCGGCCCGGTGCCAGTCAGGCCAGGCTGCCCGCCGGGTCGACTCTAATTAGATCCGGCCTCTCCGAATCCAATTACATCCTGCAAACTCCGACCAAGTGTCTCCTCGGTGCCCAGGATGGGGCGGGGAGCAATGAGGAAACAGACGCTTTGTTGCAAAATTGTCAGGTCCCAGTTCAGACTCTGCCACTTGCCGCATGACCGGGGACCACTGCGTCACCTCTCAGCTTAGTTTCCACCTGTGTAGAGGTGGCTGTCACAGGACCTGCCTCCAGGTGCTCACTCGTGTGCACTCCCCTTCCCCGGGCGAGTGAGGCGGGCTAAGGGTGCAGGGAAGGACTGCAGGGTCTCCTTCCTGGGCAGGGGGAGCCACGGGCAGTTGTAAATCAGACAGCGACGCACTAGTGTGTTAGAGGGATTGCTGGATGCCACGCGGAGGGCGACCTGCAAGGCTGCGGGTGGGAGCAAGTGGGAGTCCGTAGCTACCACCCTGAAAAGGATGAAGGGCCTAGAGCGGGGCAGCAGCAGTGGGGGCAGAGGAAGCGGGTCTGGGGTACACACACTGAAGAGCCTCTTTCTCTGAGCTTCCCAGAGATGTGACGTGGGGACTTGGGCTCAGCTATGCTTTCATTTAAGTTCACCCTCGTCCCGAGCCTGAGAAGTGGGTATTGCCAGGCCCATCTCACAAACAAGCACTTGGAGGCTGGGTTGGGGCGGGAGAAAGACATGCCAGGGTCGCACCATGCAAGAGGCAAGTACCAGTGCCCCTCCTGATGGGCCCCTCCCAGATCCCTGCCTTCTCTGGGCCCCGTGGCAGGCCTGGGCAGCCCTTCCCCCCCAGGGCCCACTTTTCCCAAAGACCTTCGTCACTCACGGGTACCGTGCTGGAGCGTGCAGAGCTACACGGGGGCCGAACCTCCCTGCCCCCACCCGCGTGTACACCGCGTCTTCTGCAAAGCAGAGTTCGCAGGTGCCTCTGAGGCAGGGCGCAGGCGGAGAGCCCAGTCTGCACTGAGGAGCGTCTTTCTCTTTGCCTAGCCCAGAAAACAAAGCCCGAATGTGTGCACGCAAGGGTCGCTGCCATGGCAACTTCATCAACAACATCACTCGGCGCATCCATGTCCCTTAAACACCTGGGAAGGGAAGGCAAGTGGGAAGAGCGGAGCAGGGAGAAAAGAACAGTGACCTTGCTCTGCCCTCCTCCCCACGACTTGGGAGGGACGGGTTTCCCTCCCCTTCCACCTCATCCACAGAAAATCATGCAGCCCAGAAAGAGGCCGGAGCCTTGGGGGCCGGCAGGGAGAGGCCAGCTCGGCGAGCTGGCCCAGCTGCGCAGGGCAAAACAAACACAGGCTCCCGTGGGCTTCGCAGGGGAGCTGGGGGAAGCGGCAGCAAGGCCCTGCCCTGGGGGCACGGCCCAGGAGGACAGGACCACGAGAGACAATGACAGCAATACCCGAGCGGCCTGTGTGTCACCCTGTCCCCCGGGCTTTAGAGATGTCCCTGTGCTTTAGAGATGTTATCTCACTGATCCCGCCACCGGCAAGGCTGCTATGTCGTGGGGTCACCCCCTCAACAGATGAGGAGACTGAGGCACAGGAGGTTGAAACAGGTGAGGTGAGGTGAGGGCGTTGGGTCTAGGGGCAGGTCTGAGTGAGAGAGTATAGGGGCAGCTCTGGGTGACAACCACGCTGCCATTACTGAGCAGCTACCACAGTAGCACTTCACAGGAACAATCTCCTTTAAGCCTCATGACCACTTTTCAAAGTAGATGCAACTGTCCCCGCTTTGCAAGTGAGGAGAACGGGACAAAGAAAGGCTTGGCAACCTGTCCAAGAGACAAGAAGTGGGACAGGCGATGTGACCCTGTGGATCACTTCAGGACCCGTGCTCCCGGCAGACTTCCAGGAGGCAATAGGGCATTCATGTCGGGGAGGGGCACAGGAGTGACCCAGTCCCTGCCCTCCCTGGCTCCGTCACATTCCTGCGCCTGGATGTGCCCTGGAAGCCTCTCGTCAGGCGGTGTGGGTTTTAGTGGAAACAGGGCTCTACGTCCTACTCTTCACCCCTGAGATTACATCCTCCTGGGGAATCGCGGACCAGGCCAGGCCCCCAGCCGACCACTCGCCCACTCGCCCCAGGCCGCACCCCTAGGTGCAGCCCCACGCAGAAAGCGGACGTGATTAGGACTGTGGGCCTTCACTTACCCAGAGCTCCTGGGTGCCAGGCTCTATGCCAGGCTCTCTGAAAACATCCCTAATTGACTCTGAGTGCCAGGTGCCATCAGCAGCCCCACCTGACAGGTGACAGTGCTGAAGCTCACAGAGAGGTCTCCCAACTTGTGTGGTGGAGCAGGAACCTAAGTCCCCGCCCTGCCCCCATGGCCACTCCAACGGCAGGTCCAAAGGGGTTCTAGCTACTTGGCTGCATGCCCACCTTACACCCTACAGCCTGGTGCCCACTGGCCACCTCAGTGGCCCCGGGACTACTGGCCCTTCTGCACGTGCATCCTGCCTTGTCTCAGCATTCACTGCCCAGACGGTGCAGCCGCAGAAAAGTCCAGCCCTGACCTGATTAGACTCCCGACACCTTCCACGTTCACCTGGTCACTTGCCTACTGGCTGATTCTACCCACGAATATGTAGGCAGCATCTCCTTTAACCAGGCCTTTCCACAGGACCAGCCCCCTTTCATGCTCTGCTCTTGGAGGGGACAGACCACAGTCGAGCCTGTTGTAGGCGTGTGACCAACACCTGTAGGGTGGCTGGTCCACGACTGCACTAGTCATGGGCAAGGGGCCTGGCTCCGAAAGGAAGGTGTCCTGCTTTGAGCTTCCAGGCGAGCCAATAGCCAGAGGGACAGGCACTGGAGGGACCTCGGAGCGCATTCAGACGAAGGCTCTCCTTTCCAGTGGAGGAGGCCAGAGCCTGCGGGACAGAGACTACCCTGGGTCGCACAGCAGTGAGCACAGCGTCCACACAGAACCTTCTTGCACAGAAGCCCCTGGCCCTACATGCCCCGACTCTCTACCAGGAGGCGGCTCAGGCGCTGCTGGTTCGGGGCCTTCGACGGCCTTTAGCTTACCCATTCACTCACCCGCTCCTCCCACAAGCCTTTGCTAAGCACCACCTGTGTGCAGGCCCTGGGCCGGGCTGCAAGCAGAGCTTGCCGGGATGCCCACCCCACGGGGGTGCATTTTCAGCTGAGACCAAGTCCACTGCCATGGCTGCTCACTGGGTAGACAGGCACCGTGTACGTGGAGATGGAGAGCTGAGACCGTGGCTGGCTCCTGGCTCCCCAGATGAGAGCGAGGAGGTGGGCTGGGCCTGCCTTCTCGGAAAGCAGAGACGGGACACTAGCCTCCCTTTGGTCTCTCCAGTCCCGGTGCCTGACCAGTCCTGGCCCTGGGAGCCCCTGGAAAGCTATCTCCGTGAGAGGAGAGGGAACCCATCTGGCAGCTGTGAGGACCACGCCAGTCTGCGGTGTGTGGACAAAGTGCCACGGGGTCAGGCATCACGGAGAGGTGGCCCGGCTCCAGTGGCTCTGCTTCTGGCCCTTCCTGGCCCTGTGGCCTTGGAACTTGCTCCGTCTCCTCCTCTGGAGCAGAGGAGGACCATTAAAGGGGAGTAAAGAGGTGATGGCTCCAGCTCGGGGTCCCCGACAGCCCCCTCAAGACACAGATGGTGCCCAGTAAAGGCCAACCTGACTTCTTGTCCTGTCCCACCCCAGTGGCTGACTCTGCCGTGCCAGTGTGTCGGGTAGAGCCTACCCTGGATCCCAGCCCCCTCTGTCCCCTCCCTCGGGCTCACCATCCCTCCTCTTCCCGCGCCCTGAAGTTCCCAGGCTGATCACTAGGCGTCACCATGAGCACATCCGTGCCTCTCTGAGGCTCAGGTGGCTGGGACCAGAGGCCTGAGAGACTCTCCGGCCCCCTGAGTTTTCACTCCTCCTAGGCTTGGGGGGCTGGAGATGTCCTCCCCCCATCCCAGACTGCTGGGTCTAACAAATAAAAACATAGGATGCCTGGTTAAATCTGGATTTCAGATAAACAACAGGTACTTCCTGAGTATAAACATGTCCCACATGTCATACACCAAAAGAGAATGCGTTATCTGAAATCGAATTTAAACGGGTGTCCTGTATTTTATCTGGCAAACCTAGCCCTCCCTCCTCGGGGACGCTAAAGGAAGCCATCTGGGAATAGTCAGCTCATATAGGTCCCAGGCCTTGGCCTGCGGTGACCAGGACAAGTCTGTTTCCCCTTCCTGACAGGTGACCAGTGAAAGGGGGGCGTGTGGCCCCAGGCAGGGGGGACTGGCAGGCCCCTGGGCCACGGGGAGCTCGAGGCTGCACGGCAGCCCCTAATCCCACCCCCGTACCACTTGCTTGTTCAGTACCTCTGGCTTGAGCAGGCAGGCAGACCGGGGCTCTCGACTATGCTACTGACTATGAACCAGTCTCTGCTTCTCAGCCTCTTCTCCTCTGAAAAATGAGGACGACAGCAGCTACACAGGGCAAAGCCGTCTTCGGGATTGGATTACTCGGGTCAAAGTCCAGGCATAATGCTTGGCACACAGTGACGCCCAGGGACAGCTGACGGTTTTACCCATCTCAGGCCCAGGCACGTCCCTAGGGGACGTAGCGTGTGCATGTCACCTCATTTTAATCCCCACAAATAATTCGACAGTGACTGTCAACGTCTGTCCCATTATGCAGAGAAGAAACTGAGGCCCCAGGCCTGGGGCCAGGAAGGCAGCCAGGGCTAGGACAGCCACCTCTTGGCTTGGGGCTCGCCCTCTGCTGCACTGTCCACTCTGGGACTGCTGTGTGGGGGGAACCCCGGTCCCCGCAGGGCTCCCTGGCCGGGCTGGCTGGCTGGAGGCTAGGCCAGGAGAAGGGCATGAGGCCGGCTCGCCGACAGCCAAAGGAGTTGTTTATGGGGTGGGAGGCTCGTAAAAAATAATGGGCTGGATTTATTGTCCCACCTCAAGGGCCGTTCCGGCCTCCACAGGGCCAGCACCATAAATCTTCCCGGGAAATGCGAGAGCTGTTTCTCCTCCCGCCACCTGGCCTGCGGCGGGCTGGCCCGTCCGCGGGGCGGGAGTCCTGCCGTGGCCACACTGGTCCCCTCATTTAAAACTGAATGTTCCCAGCCACGCACAGCCGTGGGGACCCAGCATCCACAGCTGATGACAGAACGCCCTGAACAGGGCAGGGAGGTCCCTGGCCCTGGAGGAGCGTGGTCCTGATTGTGTGTGTGGTCACGTCCTGGGAGCCAGTGGGACCCAACCAGCCAGGTACACTGACAGGACCCTAAGCCCACGTGTGGCTGTGGTGGCTTGGGAGGGGCTGTAGGTCTCTGTCCACAGGCTCGTTCACTCGAGTCTGTAGGTGGGCTGGAGCAGACCTGGGTTTGTCATCAGAAACCCAGCTCCCGTGCTGAGTCCTGCCTCGCGGTGTGGTCCAGCTCGGCTGCCCTCCTGTCACGGGGAGGACGGCTCACCAGAAGCACTTTCCCAGGTAGTCCTGCAGCTGCAGAGGGGCGGGGTGGGCCTAGCAGGGGCCCTGGTGGCTGAGACTGGGGAGGGAGGGAGGAAGGGTGCAGGCCAAGGGCAGGGGGGAACAGGAGCAGCAGGGCGGAAGACGGAGTCCAGCGGAGGGTCAAGGACCCTCCTGTCAGCCTGGGGGAACTTGAGTGGGGTGGGCCCAGGACGAGGGCAGGGACAGGGCAGGGAGGGCAGCTGCCCTCAGAGGCCGCTCCGGTGGTGAGAACCACTGGCTCTGCCCCGACCTAACCCCCGGGGTCTGTACCCGAAAACTCCCCGGGGACCTTTGCCAGGAAGCACCCCCCAGCAAGCCCTGAGGTGGGGAGGACTTTGAGAAGTGGGCACAGGTCCCCAGGGCAAGGGCGTGCCTCCTCCAAGGCTTCCTGCTGTCCTAGCTAGGGCCAGTGTGATGCGCGGGCCTGCTCCACGCCCACGGAGTCCGGGAGGCGGCCGAAAGGGGCCCACCGCCCCGCACGCACGCAGCCTTCCTTGCTGACTGAGTGAGCGCTGCCTCCTGGGCTCCCGCGGCCCCACGACCCCTGTGCTGGGCACCTCCACGCACTGTCCTGTCTGTGCCCGTCTCCGTGTCTGCCTCCCCTGCCGTCTGTGGGTTCGGGAGGCTGTGCCCTGGCACAAAGGTAGGGCATCTAGGCGCTGCCTGCCAAGTGGGATGGAGAAGCCCGGCCCCCTTTCCCAGCCTGGTCACATGGCCTCTGAAGAGCAGGACAGGCAGCCGGATGCTGTTGAACAAGCCCCCGCTAACTCCACCCAAGCCTCCCAAGCCCCCGACCCCCGATGAAGCCCCAGACTCCTGAGCTTGTCCCCACACCAGTCAACTCCTGGCAATTTATGCCAGGCCCAGGCTGGGGTCAGGCCCCAGTCAGCTGACCAGGCAAAGAGGGCAGGGACCCGCACAGCCGTCCCCGGACACGTGTGATCAGGACCCTGAGCAAGTGTGCCAAGCAGGGCCTGGCTGCACTGCAGAGGCAGGCTAGGCCTGCCTGAGCCTCTGGCTTCCCTCTGGTCCCTTACTCTGCTGAGAACAAGGCCTCACCTTGTCCAGAGCCAACACCGAAATACCCCGCATCCCTGTGATGGGGCAGCAGGACTCTCCAGAGTGTACACTGCGGCACAAGGTCCTGCCTGCCCTGCCTCTCACCTTCCCTCTCAGCCATCCTCCCGGCACCTTCCCTTCATCCTCCTGTCACCTCAGCTACCCTTCTCTCCATCCACACTGTTCCCATGAGAGTTCCAGACCCCAGTGGCTGCCAGTGCCACCTCCCAGTGAGTTGCTTCATTTCTCCGTCCCACCCAAAGCAGAGAGTGATCTTCCCCACATCCCCACCCCTTGGGACTGAGGGTGTCTGTCCTGTCACTTTCTCAGCAAAATCCAAATTCCTGCTGAGCAGATTCCTGACCCGCTCACTCCCACCAGCCCCGGGGCTCGTTTCAGGCTCCAGGACTCGCTCTCTCCAATAGGCAAGAAAGGCGGCTGGGACACTGACTCCCGGGGAGCCAGAACGAGGCCGATATGTCAGCTGTCAGAGAACCCCTGGCAGAGGCGAGAGGCCAGCCTGGCTTGGATTCAGGGCCCAGGCAGAAGGGCCCCGGGCGGGACAGGTTGTGGGCCCGGGGTCTAGGCATCAGACACAGGAGTAGGGTGCAAACCTGAGTCCCCCTCTCCCTCTAGAGGGGCCTCATGCTGTACGGAGATGACCTGATGCCCGGGCAGACACTGGTACCCCACCTGCCAGGCCTTGTCCCCCTGGGGCAGCCATGGAAGCTCCCCTCAGTCAGATGGCACTGGAGGATGGTGGTGTCTGAGGGCCCTCCCTGCTCCAAGCACCATCCCAGAACTCAGGCCCGGAATGGATGAGGCGGGCCCTGCACTGGCGTCACTGCACACCTGTCTGTGGTTTCTGCCCCTCTGGCTTCACAGCCCCACTCCCAGCTGGTTTGCAAGGTCAGTTGCCTCCCATCTGTTACTTTGAACCACGGTCTGGTTCCAGATGGACCGGCTGGCCTCTCTCCCTCTCCTTCCCACCACAGGCCCCACTGCCACCCGATCCCCCCAAAGCCCCGGGCTATGCCGGACTCTACGGCCTCTGCCTGCCTTCCCACCCTCTCTACCAGTCGGCCACCTCAGAGGTCACCTGCTCTCAGAGGCTTCTTGGATGCCCCACCTCCTTCAGGTTCCCGGCCCCCAGGTGGAACCAAGTCCTCTCTGACTCGGACAGGCCGCTGGTCGAGCAGCTCAGAGCCCACAGTGACTGCCCAGCACTCTACACCAGGCCACGCCAGGCCACGCCAGGCCACGCCAGAGTGCGTGTATATGATACAAGTTTAAGAAAAGAGGAGCAGGCATGTGAAAGGGAGAAAGCTTGGAGGTGCTAGCTCCTCAGTGGCCGGCCCACCCACTCTGGGATGGAGAGGATCCTCAGGTGTGGGACCACGATGGGGGCAGTGGAAGCTGGCTTTGGCCCGGACAGGCTGCCCCAGGCTGTGGGGCAGAGCAGAGACTGTTAGTGGGAGGCGGGGGTGGGCTGTGATGGGGCCAGAACCAGTGCCTGAAGGCAGTGAGCAGAGGGAGACGAGCCATAGGTCCCAAGAGCTCTGTGTGCCTTCCCACCCACCACTGGGACAGAGGAATAGCTCGTGTCCCCAAATCGGGCCTGAGTTCTAGAGAAGCTGCCTGCGTGAGTGTCTACCCTGGAGCAGCCACTGCACTCGGCCAGGAGAGATTACGGTCCCGTTTTACAGACAAGGAGACCTGGGGAGGTCGGAGCGACTGCAGAGGCTACGTGGCAGCGAAGGTGGAGAACGGCTGAGAACCTAACACTCCCCACCCCAGCCTGGCCAGACCCCACGCCGCGGGCCAGGGTTTATGCTGGCGCCTGGAAGTGGGGCCACTCAGAGGGCTGGGCCCCATGGACTCATTTCTCGGCCAGGAGCCTGGACTGACCCTGGCCGACCTCCCTTCTGCATCCGGCCACCTCTAATCAGAACCAGCCTGTGTGCTTTTCCTCTTGCTCGGTGGAGGCTGCAAAGAGCAGACAGGCCTCAGGGAAAGTCAGGTGACGTGAAGAATCTGATTTTCCAAATGGCTCCGGACTCACTGTCCCTCCCAGGAGCCATGGGGGTCGGAGGCCACTTAGGTGCAAAACACATCGGGTCTCAGCACCCTGGGCCCGCCTTAGCTTGGAGCGCCGACAGTCATTACTGTAGCTGACACACAATCACAACTGTGGGCCACTGTCACGTCTCACACAGCTCGGGAGGGAGGCTGCTTGCCGGGTGACGCAGGCCCCACCTCCACTCACAGGCATTCGTGAGCGGTTGGCCCACATCCTGCGCTCTTGGCCTGCCCTCTTCAGACCTTCCATGCGGCCTCTGGGAACCCGGGAAAAGCTGCTGCTTGTCCCTCCGGAAGTACCTACGAAGTCTGCTGATCTTTAGATCGACTCATTGCCCTAACTTAAAAGTTAAGAGATTCACACGAAACTCCTCAGGAGAGAAGGGTCTTCTTCAACCAATGTGCTGGTTAATGCAGATGACAAATCTGTGTTCTGGTTAAATCTCACCAAGATCCAGACCTGGGTCCCCGGGGCCTTTGGGTGGCATAAGCGAGGTGCGTGGCTCCAGGCTCCACTGCGCGATGAATTTGAGGCCCGGCCCCTGAAGCACCCGAGTGTCCCTAGAGGTCTCCCACTCCCTCTCCGGCATCGTCTTCCCACCTCTGCTTGACCAGCTTCCTGGGGCTGCGCTCTGTGGGAAACCCCACCCGCCTTGGTCCGGCAGCCTCGCGGGTCTGGCCCTGCCAAGCTCCCCTCACCCTGGGGCCTCTCCCCTTGGCTTCGTGTGCACCACCACCTCTCCCGTGTTCTGCTGTCACATGAGTCTGGTCCAGTCCCACCGCGGGCCTTTGCACACCCCCTGCCTGGCACACTCCCCCAGCCCCGCCCACAGCTGCTCTTGCTATCATTCAGTTCAGGCGGGTGTGCGGCTTTCTTGAAGAGGCTTTTGGCGCCTGCCTGTGGGTCTACTCCTCCCTCCGACTGCTTTCCGTGCCAACCTCATCGCATCACAGCTAGTCACTTGGGCTAGACACCCTGAATCTGCCACTTCCCCACCCTATGACCTGGGGGCAGGTCCCCAACTCCTAGGCCTAGCTCCGGGAAGCATATGACCCCACAGTAGCCACTGCCGCTGCTCCCCACATCATCACGTCCCCCTGACCCCGCTTCTCTGGCTGACGTTTTGTAAGCCTTACAGGCCAAGCCAGGACCCGCTATAAACAGGACGAGGCCACTGTCCCATGGTGCCGGCTTTCCCTTCCTGGGGGCCTGCCTTCGCTTCCCCCCGAGTCCTGCTCGTGGGAAAGCCATTCTTCAAAGGAACAGAGCACACACAGCCTGGCCGAAAAGGGGACTTAGGCCGCCCTGGCCTCGGGCACTTTACAGTCTGCGTAGAGCAGTTGCCCTGTAAACCCCCCTCCTGGATGAAAGCAGGACGCACCCCCCCCCCCAACACTCACTCTCTTCCTCGTAAATCTGTTTCTTATAAAACGGTTTGTGCTCGGGGCCGCCATCTGGGGCAGCTAGGCCCACAGCCCCACAGCTGGGAGGTCTGATAAGGTGCACGCTGAGCCGCCCGCGTGGGCTGCCGGGGAAGTCCGGACCCTGAGACTACAGAAAGAGCCAGGGAACTGGGGCTTGGCCCGCATGTCCTCCTGGGGACACGGCAGTGCCGGGGATTATCGCGTTCCTCTCCTCTTTGAGGAAACTGCCTCAGCAAACACTAAGAATTCTGAGGAGTCCAGTAAAGTCGTTCTGAGGAATTATCCTGGGTTTTGGGTGTTTTAAATGTTTTCTCTTTTCTTTCTCGGAACTGCTTTCAAATGAAAATCATGCCCAGGGCCTCTAAGTCGCGCCTCGCGGCCTGTCAGCGTCTGCGCACGTGGGCACTTTACACCCAGGATTCCATTCAATCCTCCAAGGACTCTGCCTCGCCAACAGCATGTCCGCATTTTGTGGACGAGGAAGCAGGTTCAGAGCCCTGCAGGAGGCCCCGCCAGCCTCGCCAGGCCCCTAGCGAGGGGCCTCCTTGTCAAGGGCCAGGCTGTGAGGCTGTGGGCTGTGCTGTCCACCTTCCTCGTCTACTCCCTGACCACACAAAACAGCCGGGCCCCAGGAGCCTCTGCCCCAAGCCCACTTGGCCACAGCACCTGCCTCGGAGACTCTGGACCGTAGGACCTTACGGTTGTCTCAGGTGAGATATGCCTCTGCTGGCGGGGAGTCTGCCCCGATCCCTTTGCCCCACCCAGCTGGCCCACCAGCCCACCTGACCTCCAGGGGACAGCAGGATCCCGACCACGAGGATCCCCGCCCCCCACAGCTGGTGACCTGGGGAACATGCTTGCTCCCAGACTCACAGAGAAGAAGAAACTGGCACTCAGCCTGGTCAGCCCTAAGCCCCTGATGGGAAAGGGGACCATAAAGAATGAGGCCCCACTCTTCTTGGCCACAGCCAGCCCCAAGCCCAGAAAGGCAAACAGCTTCTCTGGTCATATCTGCTCACGTGTGGCCCCGTCGCAGAACCAGCTCCAGAGCACAGAACAGCCGTCCAGGTCAACACCAGAATTCCCTGCCTTGACCTCGAAGCCCCCAGAATCGAGACGCGGGGAAGGGGTTTCCAGGGGCTGCCTGGTCAGCACCGGCGGTACTCACCGTTGGAGCGGTGGATGCAGGTGTGCTGGTTGTCGCTGAGGAAAAAGCCACCGTGGCACTGACACTCGTAGCTGCCCATGGCATTGACGCAGATCTGCTGGCAGCCGCCATTGTTGTCCTGACACTCGTCCACGTCTGCAAGGAAGGGGAGAGGAGCAATCACCCCGGAGCTGGACACGCGGAGCCACTCGAGTGGCCGGTCACGGTGCTGTCTCCGGCCTGGCCGGCCCCGACGCGCCTGCGCGGCCGGCACTGTTCGCAGCATCTTACCTGCACTCCCTCTCCTGACCCTCACAGAAGCCCTGCCAGTCAGGTCCGGGCACTGACCCCCTTAATAGACAAGGAAACTGAGGCACAGAGAGGCAAAGGCGACTGGCCAGGGTTCCACACAGGCCAAGTTCAAACCTGTGGTCTGACTCCCGCACCTGGGCTCTCACTGATACTGCTGGGACCCCCACCCCCACCCCCACCCCCACCCCAGGGAGACTGTGTCACTTGCTCGATCTACCGCCAACACACAGAGCCTTGCCGACCAATGCCCCCTCCAGCACACCCCAGACTTACAGCCAGCAGCACAGCGAGGCAGGGGCTGGAGGCCAGGGCGGCCGCTGCCCACCCGCTAGGCTCTGTGCCCTGCAAATGGATGCGAGAAGCCCAGAGAGTGGGGCGGCTTCTAAAAGCCCCTGACCTCTCTGGCGGCCGAGACTGCCGAGGGAGGCGGGCTGCCAAGCGTCCCTCCTGCTCCCCGGGGGAGACGGACCTCAGGCCGACACTTGTTTTTGACCAGAGGCTGCTGGCACAAAGGGTGCCGTTGGCTGAAAAGAGGCTTTATGGAGTTCTGGTCTTGAGCAGAACAGCCTGTTTCAATTACCCAAGTCATAACCCCCTACGCTGTCAGTTTGTTTAATGAAAGAAGGGCTTCTTAAACCTTAATGTGCCATGTCTGCATTGTCATTTTAATAGGCAAATACCCGAAACCACAGAGGCAACGTGAGCTACTGGCTGCTTCGAGCCAACTCGCCGACCCCCGGCTCGCTCGCTCACTCACTCACTCACTCACTCACTCTGGCATTGAGCCTTTTATATAGTTGTTTTTGTTTTTTTTTTTTTAAACATAACCATCTTCTATTTCTTGAAACTAAAGGATATAAAAAGGTAGAGACCAGGCGGAGTGACCCGCCCCGAAGCGGTGAGGTCCCTGCTCCAGCAGCGCCAGCCGGCTCCTGCTCCTGCTCGGGCTTAGGGGAAACGGACCAGCTCCCCACCCGAGAGGCCCTGCGCTGCCTCTGAGGCCGCCTGTGAGGCAGGTCATTATTCTCCAGCAAGCTCAAATGTCAGCCGCGTGGCAGCCAGGAGGGAGGCCGAGCCCCGAACTCTACAAGCCAGCAACAGTTACAGCTAACGGGGTAAAGGCGGCTCTCGCTGTGAGAGGAGGCCGAGAGCAGGCCCAGGGGACGCTGCGGAGGGGAGGGCGGGCTTGTCCCGAGTGCCCCTCTGGACCCCACGGAGTCTTACTGATGGCTCCCTAAAAGCCCGGTGCCAGTGCTGCTGCACTGCAGGGGTGGCTGCCTCCGGGCGTCTGTCCCTCGCTGTGACCAGCTCCAAGCCAGGCACTACGTCCTGTCCATCCTGTCATGACAACGCCAAGCTAACGTTCCTCGAGTGTTTGCTTTGTGTTTGGAATGAGGCTTCACGAACACCCACTCACTCGATCCCTGCAGCGACCCTGGGTGAGAGGTCGTGGCACTGACTCCATTATCCAGATGAGGACACTGAGGCACAGAGAGCGGAAGTAACTCGGGTGAAGTCACGCCTGCCCGGGGTGAAGGCAGGACTCAACCTGCTTTCCAGGTCCTGAGCGCATGCCTCTGGCCCCTGCTATGCGGAACGCCAGGTGCAGACGCAAAGCCAGAGCCAGCCGGCCGTGGGAACACCACACGTGCCAGTGCACCCGTGGGGAGCCCACCTCTGGCCCGACGAGACCCTGAAGAGGCACCGATGCTCACAACAACGAGATCTGAACACAGGTGGCTCAGCTCGGACCCCCTTCCAGTCACGTCCCTTGCCCTTCTTCCCACGGTTCTGATTCTTTGCTCTGTGCCTCGGTTTCCCCTCCCCTCGTAAAGGTTCAATTGGCAGAACAAACACACCGGTATAGGCCCTCCAATGCTGAACTCAGGGTGCGGACACGCTACTCCACTCTACCATAGCCGTCTCCCCCGGGGCCACCTGCCTGGCCTGACCCTTCTCCTCTCGCTAGAGCCTGGGCATCAAAGAGCAATTGACGCAACACATCTACGAGGCCTCAGTGAGCTGGCAGAGTGGCTGCATCCGGGGACGGGGCTGTTTACACAAGCAGGGAACAATGGCTCGCCAACACCGATGAATAATGTGAAACAAATGCAAGGCCATGTAAACAGTTCTCTTGCCCGTCCCGAAGGATAAAGCCCCAAGATTAAGCAGGAGGGAAGAGGTGCTGTCCGCCCTGGACGCTTTTCCCACTGTGGTCCAAAAGCTGGCCTCCCCCAACATGGGGAGCAAGAAATCACGGTTTCAGAATCCCTTTGGGTAGCTTTTGGGTGGTCGTTGTCAACCTCTCTAGGAGCTGGATTAAGGGCCTGAGGCCCCCTCGCCCAAGTCCCCAGGCCTCCAAACAGGACCCATGGTGAGGGCTGAAGAGTGACCAGCTGGTGCACTTGGGTCCACGAGGCGGCTGTCCACCGGCCTAGGATGGACTGGGTTTACCTGGAGGCCCTCACCAGGCCCAGCAAGCACTCTGGGAACTACTTGGCGCTCCGGAGGGGGCACTCCTAACCACCACAGAGAGTGGCTGGCCAGTCCCTGGCTCAGGGGCTCCGGCACCGTCCTAATACATCTGCACATCAGCTCCACAACGGGGCACTATTCTTGGCGTTCCAGTCCTCAGATGAGAAAACAGGCCCGGAGACAGGAGGAGACTTGCCCAAGGCTATGAAGCAGGCAGAAGGGGGATGTGAGGCCCAGCGAGTCGGGGTCCAAAGCCCGGACTCCGCTCTTCCATGCTGCGACTCTTTTGAACGAGGATGCTTTGAGCCTAACCATGGTGGTGAGAGTAAGTGCCCCAGGTAGCGATGCTTGCAAACGTCCCCCAAGCCCACACACTTGTGTCTCCAAGACCCAAAGTCCCCTGCTCTCTGAAGTACTACTGGCACCCATCGGAATTCACTCCCCACTGGCTCCCAGACCAGGGGTACCTCTGTTCACGACTTCCGTGCTCTGCCCTGGACCTCGGGGCTTGGTCATCCTGTTTCTGCTCTGAGCTGAGGACAGACCCGAGTCTCCTGAATGTCCCCACACCCAGGAGAGGGCCTGGCTGAGTGGGTGTTCGGCAGGTGTTGGCAGGAGAAATTGGATGGCACGTGTGAGCTTGCACACACCAGTGATGGGGAGCTCACGACCACTGGAGCACAGCACCGCCCTGGTTCCCTTTGGGAATACAAAGAGGGCTCACTCAAGGCTCTCCCCAGCCTGCCCACTGTGTGCAGTGCGGGCCCCGACAAGCTTGTTTCCAATCCATGATGCATGACCCCTGACCCGAGTGGGGCTGTGGGTGGGGAGAGTGCTCTGCCTCAGAACCCGGGTAAGCGCGAGGTCCTTCATCTTTATTTATGGCCACGGCTGAGCGTTCCCAGGAGGCAGTGAGAGGGAGGAGGTGCCCTGGGCTCTGGGGCAGACTCCAGGGGGCTCCTCTCGGGAAACCCTTTCAACTGGCAACAAAGGGACTGAAGGATGTCACGTGGAGGCCCCCGGAGGCCCCGCTCTGCAAGAGTCCTGTACAGGGCTCTGCATGGGCCGCCCGGACCGGCCAGCCAGGTTACCCTTTGGAGAGCCCCAGCCTCTGTCTTTTAACCCACAAATGCGTCTGTGCCACCAGGGCTGATGCAGCCCCTGACGTTTCTGGGCCGGTGGTGGGGGTGGCAGACGAGGGTGCTGGGGAGGGAGAGGAAGCTGAACTGTGTCTGGCTCCTGACTTGGGGACCCTCGACCGGTGGGGCTGGGAGACACCCTCAGAAACATGACTCCAGTGTGCCTGCGACAGAAGACAGATGGCCTCGGCTCTGCGGGCTGCTGACCGGCCCGAGGCCCGGCTCCTGGTCCACAGCGAGTGCTTATTCTTCAGCCACTGCTGAGGGAGGATGGAAGGTGGGATGCAGGGAGGGGGACGAGGGCACCAAGGAGGACAAAAGGAGGACCGTGCTCCGGCTCTGCTCTACCCTCACCCAGCCACCCAGGCCTGGGGACTGTCTTGTCTGTGAAGTCCCCTCCATCCATTCCTCCCGTACCCAAGCAGTCACCAAGGCTGTGACTTTTCCTCCCCACCTTGCCCATCTGTCTCTCCCCCACTCTCATGGCACAGCCCTGGCTTAGGATGAGGACCCTCCCTACGGACACAGTCTACACGACTCCCTCCCAAGGCCTCCGGCCTCTCCCGCCCTATCCCAGGGGCTACTGTGATGACTGTGGACACTGTGCCTTGGCACCAAAAATCAAGGCCAAATGGGGGCCCCTGGGGTCAGGTGCCCTCACCTCCCGCTGCTGTGCCCTGCATGAGTACAGGTCTGGATGCTGGGGTCGGGGCGCACAGCCCGCAGCTGTGACTCCTGCCCACCTCTGCTTGGTGTGCCCACCTCTCACGGACACTGAGCGGCCCCACCCCCACCAGCTGTGGAGCGTCGGCTGGGATGGGCATCAGCGCTGTGTGGGTGAGGACTGTTTTCCAGCGAGGATTTCTGCTTCCGAAAGGCCTCTGCAGGCAGGGCTGTGGTGCGCCCATGGGTTTGCTTTTTGGCCCAAGGTGCTGCTGTTTGTTTTTACTAACGGCCGTTGGTCCTACTTGGGACCAAGGACCAGGTTTGCAGTCATTTATAATAAGTAAAAATTACTTCTGGGTCCAGCCTTGGTTGCTTTGTGCTTCCCACGGACATTTTACGATCTGAAATGGAGACTCTGTGTTCTGCCTGGACCCCACCCATGCTTCCCGGGCTGCCAAGGGCCTACTGTGTGTCCGGCCCTGTGCCCGGCTCTGGCACCCCAGCTCCCACCGAGGGCCTGGGAGCAGAGGCAGAGGCGCCGGGCCTTCTCAGAACCCAGCTCAGCCTCCAAGCCTGAGAGCTCCCTCCTGGTCCCTGAGGGCTGAGGCCCAGCCCTCCCCGGCTCCTTTCAGAAAGGGGGCTTAGGCAGAAAAGCCTCTTGGCTATCGAGCGGCTCTTGCAAAATTGCATTTGATGAGTTAAGTGTAAATAAATGAGAACCAGATGGATTAGATTTCGGGTAAAATACACATGGGTCTTAGAGCTCTGGGGCCTGAGTTCTGCGGGATCCAGGACACTCCCTGAGCTGTCAGCGGCACTGGCACAGGCAGGCAGGGGTGTGACCGGGGTCTCCCGGGACCTGTCTTCTTCCTGGTCTGGGCATCAGCTGGGCCTTCTCTGAGGCTCCCAACTCTCCAGCAGGTCGGCGCAGGGTCTCCATCTGTAGCCCCGATCTGTCACGGAGCCCCTCCGGCTGGGCCCAAGTTCAGGATCGGGGCTGGGAGATGAGGCGCATGGGTGGTGGGCCGACCTTCCAGACTGGCAAACCTACTGCTCGCATCCAGACCCGAGGAGCCAGCCTGGGAAGGGCCAGTGCTCTGCTGAACCTGCGGGCTTTCAGGGTCTAGTCGCACCCCCCACCTGGGCCCCACCTTCAACCTCAGCTGCTGTCCTGTGGTCCCCCAGCAACGACTGGGCAGCAGTGAGCACCTCTAAGGACCAGGAGTTTGCTGCCCAGCTCCGACTGCTGACCTCTGCTCCTTACGACACTGCCTGAGGTCTCCCTGTGACTATCTACTGGTCCTGTTCTGGCCTCCCCAGTCGCACCAGCTGGGGTACAAGATTCGGCGAGTACCTTGCTGTGTGGCCTTGGGCAAACTGCTTAACCATTTTGGGCCCTGGTTCCTTATAAAACAGCGGCAGTAGTACCTGAGGCTGCTTCAGGAATTAAAGAAAATAACGGGGGGAAGCACTTCGCACGGCACCGGCGCGCACACACCGACAAAAGCGAAGGGTGAGCAAAGCTCCTGCAGGCGCTTCAGGGAGCCCCGCGTGTGAACACTCTCTGGGGATGGTAAAGTCCCTTCCCGAGTGGAAAAGTGACAGGAAGCCACACCAGAAGGGAGTGCTCAGTTTGGCCTTGGCCTTCAGGTCTTTAAGAGCAGCAGCTTCAGCTCCTAGAATTGCCCCCTCTCCCGAGGTCAGTCCTGGCCTGTCACCATGGGGCGGGGGTGGGGAGGGCAGTGGGGGGACAACCTATCAGGTGCTTAATGCGGGCCCAGAACTGGACACAGGGCTGCGCTTGGGGGCGCGGGACACGCTCTGCACCTGCTACCTCTTCTCTTTCTCTAATCACGCATCATGTTGAGACGTAACTCGTATTACATAAAACTCACCACCTTAAAGACGACTGCAGTGTTTTCTAGTACATTCACACGGTGGTGGGGACAGCACCACGATCTAATCCTAGAACATTCCGATCACCTCAAAAAGCAGCCCTGACCCATGCCCAGTTGGTTAGTCTCAATTCTCCTCTCCCCAGCCCTGGCAACCACTGGTCTACTGTCTACGGATGTGCCTCTTTTGCACATTTCATGTAAAACATGGAGTCAAAGAGTACGTGGCCTTTGGAGTGTGGCTTTGCTCACGTCGCACAGTGTTCCCGGTTATCCGCGCTGCGGTGCGTGTCAGTGCTTCATTCCCTTCTGCGCCTGAACACTGCACTGTGTGGACAGACCCCCACTCCGCGCGTCAGCGGATGGGCTTCGGTTCACATGTTCTCCCATCAGGACAAAAGCTGCTGCGAACATTCACGTACGAGCTCTTGCATGAACACGCTTCCATTCCCTTGGGGACCCAGGAGTGGCACTGTGGGGTCACACGGTCATTCTCTTCTAACTTTCAGAGGAGCTGTCGACTGTCTCCACGGTGGCTACATGCCGTTTTGTACTTTCCCACCAGCAAACCTAACGTTTCCAACTGATGTCCTCGCCAACACTTGTTGTTTTCCACTGTTTGTGTTTCGAAAAAGTTGCAACCATCCTAGAGTGTGGGAAGTGGTATCTGCAGGTTTTGATTCACATTTCCCTAACTATTAACGCTGGGCATCTTTTCATGTGCTCACTGCCCATTCATGTATCTTCTTTGGATAAATAAAGGTCTATTCAGATCCTTTGCCCATTTTAAAATTGGGTTATCCATCTCCTTACTGTTGAGCTTTAAGAGTCCCTCAGATGTCCCAGATACTAGACCCTACCAGATAGGATCTCGTTCTGTGGACCCCAAGTCCTTCAAAACAGCCTCAGGCAGCACTCTGCTCTGCGAGTTCAGTGCACCTGTGGGGGCCAGGTTGGTGGACTCTATTCCCGGGAGATGTCACCCTGTCTCGTGGCTTTGTCAGCCACCTGCATGCCAGCGCTGCCCAAACCTCTAGGCCTGCCTGTGCCATGTGTGCCAGGCTCAGACATCTCGGCTGACCTGGCACCTGCACCTGGATATCCGAGAGGCAGGACAAACCTAACGTGGTCCACACAGAACAAAGCAAATCCTGCTCCCACCCCCAGGCAGTGGCGGCGCAGCCTGCAGTCATTTCAGCTAGAACATCTGGTAGCCATCCTTGAGCCCTCCCACCCTACTCCGGCTCGTCTAAGCCCTTAGCAAGCGCAGTCCTGTCGGCTCCACCTACCAGTAAGCCCTGGGTGTGATGACGTCCCACCTCCACCCCTGGGATTGCTGGCCCAACCGCCTCCCCTCTGGCCGGGATTACTGCAGTGGCCGCCTCACTGGCCTCCCTGCTTCTCCCCTTGTCCTGCTGCCCCCCACAGCGACCTCTCCAAGTGTCAACCAGCTGGGCTAGTCCCCGCTTGAAAGCCTCCAAAGGCTTCCTCACTCTCAACTCGAACCCAACACAAACAGCCTTCCCTGCCGACAAGGCCCAAGTGACCGTTTCTGCCGCACCTCGCACCAGCCTCCTCCTTGCCCACCTGACTGCAGCGCACTGCCATCCCCGCCATCCCCGCCGTCCTCTGACCACAGCTGTATCTTGCTCCCATCTTGGGGCCTGGGTACTTGTTCGTCCTCTGACTGGAATGTTCTTCCAAACTTGGCATGGACGATTCCTCCTCATTCAGACCTCGGCTCACAGTCACCTCCTCAGAGATGTTCTCCCTGGCCACCAACCCAGAGCAGCAGACCCATCGTGCCATCGCATCGCCCTGCCTTCTACATGGTGCTTCCATCTGCCTGGTAGCTCCCCAGGGAATACGGAGTCCTTGCGAACAGGGACTGTGTCTGTCTTGAGTGTCGCTGTATCCCAGGGTTTTAAACAGTGCATGAGGCACGTAACCCACGTTTGGGGACCGAGTAACTGATTGAGAACTACACAACATGGCTAGGGAGGTAGCTCTGGGCCGGAGGCCCTGGCTCGTGGCCTGTCTGGTCAGGGATGAGCTGCGTGCCCCAGAGGGGCTGCCCAGGGAGGCCCCGGAGCTCCAGGATGTGGTCGTGGAAGGCAGCTCCGCGATGGCTGGTGGTGCCATTGCAGGCCATTGGCCGGTCAGGGGTGGGGAGACATGAGGCTGGTCGGAGAAGAGCTGGGCTCACTTAACTTGCTCCGTCGGCCCTGCTGGGACTGAGCGCTATTGCAGGGTGAGTGCAGCCCCACCTGTGGGGAGGTCAGGGGGGGAGGGGCAGATGCCCTCACATGCCACCTTGCAAGCTGGGATGCTCAAAGAACGAACAAAACCACACAGGGCTGTAGGTGAGTCAGTGAAGCCGGAGTGTCCTCCTGCTCTGTCGGTGCCTTCGCTGGCATGAGGACTGAAGTCTCCAGCTCAGGAAAGCCTCTCTAACGGGGCAGTGCTTCAGGGTGCGATGGAGGGGTAGGGGTGTGATGACAGGGGGGACCTCCTGCATGACACTTCACTGACCTCCGTCTAGGCCACTTGCAGCAAGACCAGCTCTTCCTTTAATCTCTCGAGTGTGGGCAGAACAGGAGGCTGCAGGCAGGGCACCCGTGTCCCTGAGCCCCTGCCATGCCAGACGCCCTCACTGCCCTGTCTTCTGAGCCTCGGTCTGGGGCCGGAGCAGGGTTATAACCAGGAGCTCTGAGCAGTGAGTGGCCTGCCCTCGGTCACCAGTGCGAGAGTGACAGAGCCAGGATGGCAACTGGACGCTGACCTCCCCCACCCTTGGGCCTCTGACAGCACAGCTGTGAGCGCGATCTGCTCAGGCATCTGTGGGAGGCACTGGAGTTGTAACAAATTTCTTTTGATGGGGATAAGAATGGAGGACTGGAAAGAGGGAAGGGAGGAAAACCAAACAAACAAATCATGGGAGCAAGGCGAGAAGCTCTAAGAAAAGAAAGGGGAAACGCTCTGACAGGATTCTTAATGGCCTCCCCCAGAAACGAACCAGGCCCAGCTGGATGTGATTTCCGCCCGGGCCTGCGGGCGGGGCGCCCAGGGCAACCGGCCGCCCTGGGGACACTCCGCTGGGCCGAGGAGGGCCCGGGGCCCCATGCCACCCTGGCGGCACGCGTCCTTCGGCCAGTCCACGACGTCTGTCCAGCCAGGTCGAGTGGCTCACCCCCAGCACTCACCCCCCAGGCTGGGGCAGCGCTGCCTGGAATTCTGACCCTTTGGGCATCGATTCTTCCCAATTAAATCCAGCATTTTCCTCCACCTTCCAAACTGTTGAGGGTAAACACCAGGTCTTTCCACGTGTCAGGCTACTGTGGGTGCTTCACAGTGACCCATTCTCGCCCTCCTTCCCACCAGCACCCTCCACATGCACACCAGTCCCCATGTGGGCCTCCTCCGTGGGAGTAGGGGTCCCCGGTAAACCCAGGCTTGTGACCTGCTCCTGTCCTGCGATGGCTTCTTAACAGGCTGGCTGTGAGCTGGCCTGTCCCCTCCCCACTCAGCAGGCCTTTGTTAACAGGCCCTGGGTGGGTCATGAGGCCACGACAGGACCGAAAAGCGATGTGCTGAGAGTCGACACATTAAGAAAGTGGCAGACAGAGGGGCCGCAAGTGGGCAGAGGTGGAGGCCTGGGCACGAGCACCAGGGGACTTCATGGAAAAGGGACACTGAGCTTGGCTGGAGCACTGGGAAGACCACCTTACCCCCACCAAAGGCCAACCCCACCCTTTCCAGCCCAAGTTTGTGGCCGCCTCCTTTCCATGGCATTCCTCCCCTAAAGAACCCAGCATGGTCCCCCATCACTTGTCCAATAAAACTGTTTTATTATTTTAAAATTAGAATTTACGAGGAATTTTGAAAAAGTAAAAGAAAAAACTCCCCAGCTCAATAACCCTACACTCTACGTACAACGGAGACCAGGAGCGCCTATTTCGCTTCCACGTCCTTTTAGTGCTGATTTTCTCCTCGTGTGACACGTCACTCTGTACCTGGCCTTTCTACCCCTCCTCGCTGAAAGCTGAGTGGCTGCATTTTCCGAGCTGGGGCTCAGTCCTGACTGCCCTTCTCACCTCCTGTTTGTGCATTGGCAGGTGGCCCTGTCCTATTCCCAGGTCAAAGACTGTGTGAGCTTTTTGCTTCTCATCACTCCCCGCTGGACCCCTCTGGATCTGCTGACTCCCCTCTAGTGTGTACTTGCATGAGCAATCGCCTCGTCCGAAATCATCTTTCCCCCAGAGAACGTCCACGAGTAGCCACACGCGTTTGTCCATTCATTCAGACAATCATGCGTTCAACAGGAGACAAGAACTCACACTAGTCAGGGAGTAAGCACTGAACATGAGGTCAAGGCCTGCCCTGAGGAGCTGCCTGTCCAGGGCAGGGAGAGGCATGAACCCCACATAGATCACTACCACTGGGGTGAGCCATCTGTAGGAAAAGAAGAGTGGGCTATGCGACAGGGATTGGGGAGGCCAAACTGAGAGGCAGGGGGACCTCTCTCTAAGCCACTCGAGGGCCAGTGCAGGGAAAGACGTGTTTGGTGGTGGGGTGGGGTGCGTGTGTATGTGCATGTGTGTGTGTGGGTGGGGAGGCTGCAACAGCGGGTGGGGAGGCTGCAACAGCGGGTGGGGACCTAGTGGCTGTTGCAGGAGGGTCTGGGAGGCAGGCTTAAGTCCGTGATGTGCCCGGTACACAGACAGAGGTGATTCCTCGATGCTGCTGCATTTGTAGGTTAAACTCTCCAGGCTCTGCTGACAGAAAGCACTGGCTACTCCTGAGCCCACTCTCCTACCTGGCTGAACCTTTCCCACCTCTAGGCTCTGCACATACCATTCCCTCCTCCCCTCACCCAAATCCACCTCCACCTGGTGACTTCCTACTCAGAGCAAGTCGCCCCCAGCCCCCGATACTTGGTTTAGTATTAATTACACCAAGGATGCCACGTTGGGAGTATTTCTGCACATAGCTCAGAGCTCCCTAAGGGTGGGGGTCACGTCGAAATAATCTCAAGACCCCTTGACCTAGCAGATACAGGCCCTTGGGGCATTGACGGACTCGGAGGTTACAAATCATTTCTGCTTTCCAGCCAGACAGGGCAGCAGCTCTCAGCGCCCATGGGCTGCCAGGCCCCCCACACCCTGGGCTTGGGTTCCAGCCCCATCTCCACTGCATGATCACGCATCAACAGTGTACAGACACCAATGCCTGATCATAACCATATAAAGTCAGGTCTACACACAGATACTGGGCACAGACATCAGGACATGAAAACTGTTGACCTGCTGGGGTGGCAAGCTAATGAGGGAGTTATTTTCTGTCTTTTCTATTGATTTCTCTGAGTTTCTGAATAATTATCACATGTGTGGGAGATGGATAAGCAAACAGACATTATCAACTCTGCGTGGTGAGTACTGACTCTGGCCGGTCCAAGTGCGGGGAGAGGGAGTGAGTCATCGTGCCAAGGAAGAGGTGCACAAGGACGAACTGCAGCACTGGGGACAGGCAAGGGGAGTCAGACGGTTCTCCAGGCAGAGGGAAGCACAGAGGGCATAAGATGCCGGGGGACAGGCTTACTATTTAGACGGCAAGAAGGTGAGGCTGGAGTGGCAGGCGGAGCCAGGTCACAGGGGCCAGTTGCCCACTGAGGAGGCGAGGTTCCCTAGTAGCAACAGAGGCCCCAGGAGGATCCCACCCAGAGCAGCTTGTCCCAAATGACTCCACTGGCATCTGACCCTTGACGGCCAGCGGATGGACCAGGGAGGGCAAGTCGGCCTGTGGGATCCTAACCCACAATTAAGGTAGCATCTGGGAGGGTGCGAAGACCCCAGACCAAGCAGCTGGGTGGCCGCCATGGCTACCCACTTCCCACAGACAAGGCATACCAGCTGGGCACAAGGCATCTCTGCCAGCCGGTTTATTTCCAGCTGCATGTGGCTGGGACAAGGTGGGTGACAGGGAGGGGTGCTGGGGCAGGCAATGAACAGGGCTGGCTAATGGCCACTATAAACGCCGGGGCTGGGCCTGCTGGTCCTGGGGAGGGGGGCCACTGCAGCATCCGTCCAGACGAAGCCCGGCCCAGCCAGTGTCCAGGGTGACCCCAAACGCCATCCAGAGCCCAGGCTGATCCAAAATAAGCAAGACTGTTGGCAGAGGGAGTGCTGTCCTGGAGACTCTGGGAGACCTTATTTGTTGACAATGCCCCTTTTTAGGCACATGGCTCGGTTCTGGCTTGGGGCATATGGTCTGGCCGTAGAGTATTTTTAAGGAGCCTTCACAAGACACTTAGTTTTTGTTTATTTCTCAGAGATCTGACCAAACCCTTGGCACATGAACTGCAAACAAGAAGGATGAAGGAAAGTGTCTGCTGGCCTGGCCCGCCCTTTGCAACTGGGTGTTTCTCTTTGCTGTTTATGGACATGGCATTCTCTGCCCAGGGACAGGGCAGGACCTCTTCCACAAGCCACCAAATCGAGACCCATTCGAAGACAGGGCTGACACCAGAGGGAGTGGCAGCAGATTTCAGCCCAGTCCTACCAGCGGGAAGGGAGGCCACTGGCTGAGCGTAAGAGCAAAGGGAGAGTGGGCAGGAGGAAGGCCGAGAACACTCTGCCGCCACGCGGGCCACCTCCCGGCACTCTGGGAGCCCCTCCCTGGAGCCTTACTGCACCTCCTTTCTTGGCAAGACAAGGGGGAGAAGAGAGCGGGCCCCAAAGCACTGCTAGGAAGGGAGCTGGGAGCCCAGGCTCGGCGTGTCCGACTCCCGAGTCCCCGCTCTCCCCTCATCTGGAGCAGGCGGGAAGGAGCTGGGGGTGGGAAGGAAGACCGGGCGTCCCGAGCCTCCGCCAGCCTGGGGGTGCAGTCGCACTGGCTGCTGGGGGCCTCGCAGCTCTGAGCACGCTCACGCCCTGCCCGCGGCAGGCTTGTGCGCTCACTGCGGCCACGCGTGCCTCTGGATGGCTGGAATGGGACCTTCTGCCCCCTGCCCTGGCCACCTGCTCGTCCCTCCAGCACACAAACCAGCCGGTGCTTGGCCTGTGGATAGGGAGCTGTCACTCCGGAGCTCAGCCTTCTGGGAGCTCCTGAGGGGAGGAGCTCAGATGGCCAGACTGTCCCCAGATGGCCAGTGACAAGCCTGGGAGCTCAGTGCTGAGTCAGACGCCTGGGGGCTGCGGGCACCTAGGGGAAGGGCGCGCACCTCAGGGAAGCTTTCTGGAGGGGCTGATGCCTGAGCGGAGTCTGGAGGGATGAGGAGGGTCAGCCACGCAAAATGTCGACGATGAGCACCAGAAAGAGCAACTTAGTAGAAGGAACAGTAGGTGCGAGGACACTTGGGAGCAGGAAAGGGTGGGGCGTTCACGGAAACGGAAGGTGTTCAGCATGCTGGGGATTCCAGTTCTGAGAAATAAGGAGCGAAGCAGGCAGGGACTGCACCTGGCAGGGACTGGGGGACACTGCAAAGAGCCTGGCCACTGCTGCCCAGGATGTGGCATGCTGCCAAGTCATCGAATCACAAGATGCTAGAGGGAAGGGCTCCAACACAGCAGCCAGGCCAGGGGGGTCCGAGCAGTGCTCCTGGCACCGCAGGGACCCTGCAGCGGTGGGATGAGCTCCATGGTGAGCAGGGCTCTCGTCCCTGCCAGTCTCAGGCAGAGCAGCACGACCGCTGCATAGTTCTGCTGGAAACAAAGCGTCCTGCTGCTGCAGACAAACCCCACGAGATCTGAACACCCTGGTCGAATCCCGTCCCTTTATGTCACATACGATGGGGAAACTGAGGTGCAGAGAAGCAGGGAGTTTCCCAAGGTCTCCAGCAAGTCCTGACCCTTGGCCCACTGTCCTTTCATCCCAGCACCCATCTGGTCCCCAATGTAAGAAGCATCGTGAGAAGCTCCCTGATGCCGTGCAAGCCCCCAGCCTGCCCCCAACCTTAAGCTGGCCACGGCATGGAGCTGCAGAAGGCTACTCCACCCCCAAGACACGCCTGGGTCTCTATCAGTCCACCTCCCTACGCCATCCTCCAGGGGCTCCCTGGTTCTGCCAGATTTGAGGAGAGAAGAAGCCTGTTTATAAATAGGAACGCAGTATCTAATGTGTTTCTTTTTCTCAGGCCAAAGAATTTCCATCAGATTAAGCTGTGAAAAGCCGGGAGGGGAAGCCGGCCTGAATTCAACTTGTCCTTTGACAGCAAATGCCTCCAATCAGTGTGTTTAGGGCACCTGAACGTGGGCCAAGAACGGGGAAAGGTGGTGGGAGCGGGGCGGGGGGAGGCATGAATCAAAAGAGCAGGAAGAAACCTCTGGAGTTTACCTTAAAAAATACTGCTGTTTATGAAGTAACGATATGACTGTCCAAAGCTGTTTAGTTTAACATTAAAATGGTCAGCATTTTTCCCCCCAGCAAGAAACGCATTTGAGCCGTTGAAGTATAAAGACAAATAAACAGAGGCAGCTTGAGCCTTCATCATGGGTTCAAGGGAGCAACACATTGTCTCCAGCTGTCCTCCAGGATGAGAGGGGCGCCTTCAAAAGGGTGGAGGCGGCGGGACCTTTCATCCTGCCAGGGACCAGCCCAGCCCGGCACGGGGGAGCTGCGACTGCTGCGTCAGGGAACATCTGAGCGTCAGTGGGGACTTCCTCCTGGGCCCTGCTGGAGTCCCCCAAGTTCCTCCCTTCTGTTCCCTTTCTGCCTGATGGCCTCCGGTGTCACCTGCTCATTCACCTCCTCCTCTGATCCTAACAGACAGGGATCATGCCCATTTGGGAGAGATCAAAACAGACCGAGGAAGAAGTGATGTGTGTGCAAGGTCACAAAGTGAGCATGTGGCAGAGCTGGAACCGGAAGCCCTGATGCCAGCGACTCCACGTCAATGAATGAGCACAGGAACCAGTGCCAGAGGACGGGTGAGCTCTCTGACCCGGGAGGGGGGTAAGAGGTGGCTCATGGCAGGACCACCACGTGGGACGTGAGGGGCGGTCCCCAGCCAGAGGGCTTTGCACACGACCCAGAGCCCAGGTTTGTCCCCTGCGTCCTGGCCAGCTCAGAAAATACACGTATTTTCTTTCCAAGGTGTTCTGACTTTGCACACGAGGAACACGTGACGATTACCTCATTCACATTTACGGAGCCCTTGTCACGAGCCAGGCACTGCGGTGTGTGCTCTTCAAAGCTCATCTCACCTGGTCTCTGGTCGCCCCTGTCGAATAAGCACTGCTATTACCCCCCCCCCCCCGACAGGTGCGGAGCCTGAGGCCCGCGAAGAGAAGCTACTCACTCCAGGCCCCACAGTAAGGAGTGAGAGGCAGGATTCAAAGCCGGCCAGCTGAGTCCCCGCTCTTCTTCAGGGCTGGGATGGCACCCATCTCCTGATCTCGGGCTCCCAGGACGTGGCATGGGGCAGGTGCTCATGAAATCCTTAGGAAACGAATGGGTGCTAGGATCCCTGGCTTTCACCGCCACCTAGAAGCATTCACACCTGCCCCTGCCCCGACCCGATGCTCCGTTTGGATGGCTGCTGGTCATCTCAAATGGAACTTGGCCAAACCAACCGCTGAGAGTGCCCCCTCTCCACACCATAGTTTGTCCTGTGCCAGTACTCCGCACCTCGGCTGTCAAAGCAGAGCTGGCAGCCAGCCTCCCTCCTCCTTCCTCCTTCCTCCTTGCGCATCTACTCCCATAGCAATGCCCGTCGGCTCTGTTTCCAAAATAGAGTCTGAATTCAACCCCTTCTCACACCTCCACCACGGCTACTCTGGACGGAGCCACCAGCATCTCGGACCCGGACCACCACAGAGGTTTCCCTTCTCGACCCGGCAGCCAAAAAGCAAATCTCTCTTAATTGAAACGTCAATCAGATTATGTCAGTCGCTGGTTAAAATGTCCACGGCTTCTGAGTAAAATCCCAACTCCCTTCTAGGGCCTACAGAACCTGTGTGACCCCGCCCCGCCCACTTCCTGACCTCTCCAGTCCTGCCCTCGCTCCTGACCCTCCAGGCACACTGACCTGCTGCCCAACTCAACTAGCTTGTCCCCATCTTGGGACTCTGCACGTGTCCTCCCCCTTCTGCCTGGAGGGAGGAGCGTCCCTAGAGTTTCAAAGGGTGGCTTCCTCCTCCTCACCGAGGCCTCTTCACCGCGTCCCCACCTGCCCTTGAACGTGGGCAAACCTTTGTAGCGG
Source organism: Cynopterus sphinx (assembly GCA_030015415.1). NCBI lineage: Eukaryota > Metazoa > Chordata > Mammalia > Chiroptera > Pteropodidae > Cynopterus > Cynopterus sphinx. The sequence continues at coordinate 171,457,936 of CM057380.1, forward strand.
CCTTGACCGGTGGAGTGTGGGGGAAGTGAGGCTGGACTGTGAACCTTCTGTGCACGTGCACTTCTTCTCGTGGGACCCAGTTGCCACGCCATGAGGAAGCCCACCCCAGACCACGTGAAAAGACCACAGGAGAGGCTGCCCATGAGTGTTCTGGCCGACAGCCAACATCAACCACTGACATCAGCAAAGAAGGCTCCAGATGATTCCAGCCCCTGTCATCGAGACATCCCACGCCTTCAGGTCCTCCCAGCTGAGGCCCCAGACGCCGTGGAGCAGAGACGAGCCACCCCTGCTGAGCCCTGTATGAGTTCCTAATGCACAGAATCCGCGAGCAGAATAAAGTGGTGTTTTATGCAACCAAGTGTGGGGGGCTTTCTATGCAGCCACAGTACTGGAATACCACCCTGTCCCACCACTTTCTGTCACATTATTTCGTTTTACTATTTTCACTGGAGGTGACCTGACTGGTTTACTCATTTATTGTCTTCCCCCTCACTACGTCAGCTCCCGAGTGAGGGGACGTCTTGCTTTTGCTTACCCCTCACCGTATCTTCAGCATGTAAAATGGCAGGTGCCAGAACAATTTCCTGCAGTACACGACGGATGGAGACTAGGTGGATGGCTTGCATCGCTGCTGATAGAGCTGTTTCTGCCTGTCATTAGAGTTGTGAATATCCGTCTTTCTCACAAACCTGGGAGTCCTGACAGGTGCCCCATATAGTTCACCTCCATCTCTGCCATATGCCCAGCATGGAGGTTTGCTGAGCTTGAGGGCCCAGGTTACAAGGCACTTTTACAAATCCATTTATTCATTCACTCCACAAATATTCATTATACGCCTACAACATGCTAGACACAGCACTAGGTCCCAAGGAGGAAGATGGAAATAAATAAAACTGCTTCTGCTTTCAAGAGAAGAAGAGAGGACCCCAGCAGAGAGCCACAGTGGACATGTGCACAACGCGGCCCCAGAAGACTCGGGAGCAAAGAGAGATGTGGGCTGGGTCACAAATGATAAACACGCAGGACCAAACAGGGTCCATGATGGGGGCGGGTGTCATGAGGGGGCAGCTGTGAACAGCAGGGACATGGAGAAGGACTGGCTGGGTTTAAGAAATGCTGGGCCAGAGGGCACCCTTGTGAGAGGTGAGGGGAGGAGGCTGGTAGGGCCCTGGCCTGAGGGGCCTTATGAGCTAACAGGCAGATGAACTGGGGGTGTATTGTGAGTGATAGGAGGCACGAGACAGGGTTCTGGAAGAACAGGAGGTCACTGGAGGTAAGACAGTGTCTTGAAGCAAGCTCAAGGGTGACACAAACTCAGACAGCGTGGCAAGCTCCCGTCTTGGCCTGGGGAGGCAGTACGAGCTATGGGAAGGAGGTGTCTGCCCTTGGGGTGAACTCGCTAGAGTGAGGGGGGCCCTCTTGCCCCTGGCTCTGCAGATACTGGGATTTCTGGATGTCCTCAGAGACTTCCAGTCTTGCAGGGCATGAGTATCTAACGCCCCGTGGAAGGAAGTCCCTTCCTGAACCCAGCCAGTCTCCCAGAGCTGCTCCAGGCACTGTGGAGGAGGGGTGGGCACTGGCTTGGGCTTGACCTGGCAAATGTGCAGCCTCAGGTTCTGTTCTCAGCTCTGCCACCACCGGCTGTGTGACCTTATGCAGGTCCCTCTCCCTCTCTGAGCCTCAGTTTCCTCATTTGCAGGAAGGGGACACTAGTGGCTTCTGTCCGTGGATGCTGTGAGGACTGAATGAGAGAACGTGAACACAACGTCCTGGTGACTCTGGGCACACAGCACATTCAACCAGAGTTCCCTCAGCTCCTCTAAGTGGACTGTCTACCAAGCACAAGGCCAGGCACAGAGCGAGTGATCTGGTTCATAAAACAACTTTCCTGCTGAACCTGGCTACAGATGACTTCTCTTCATCAGGGAAAAAAGTGCTGAGAAGCAAGTCCAAAATTCAAACTGTGAGCAACTTGAGAAACATATTTTTCAGCAAGTCAAGGTAAAGATTGGGGTCGAAGAAAACATCTGGCTAAGTGAACTAATGGCTTTAGAGAAGAAGGAGCCCTGCTTTGTGGAGACGGGAAAAAATTATCCACTGCTGGTTTTAATTTAGGATGAAAAAAAAATCTGATTCTATTAGCCTAAATATTGCTCTTATGTCCAATTGCATGGAGTTTGGAATAATATTTTTCAAACAGAACTACTGCTATTTCAAGTAATTACAATGCTAAAAGCAGTCATTTGGGGTTGAGCAAGGATCTCATCATGGTTTCAATTCCCTCTGGTGTCATTTTCTGTTATATTTGAGAAATTCCTCAATAAAGATGTCAAATAGAGAGAGGGTTTCGCTCCCCGGAGGACAGATTTGGCCATCCTCCAGGACACAGTCCCAGGCAAGCCATCTCTACAAGAAAATAACCTCGTCTGCTCAGAAGAAAAGAAAAGGTTCAACTGTGAAAACTCCGGCAAGAAAATAACCCTTAAGCCGTCAGCCTCGTTTCTCCTAATTAACTCAATGCTTTTCAAACTGTGCTGATCGGGATTTATTACAGCCAGCATCCCTGCGGAATTCAGCAGTGGCTGAGAGAGGAATGTTACAACCGGACAGGACTCTTGACCCAGACTTCTGGAGGCAGGAACAACAGGAGAGGCGAACGGCCTGACGGTCCCCAACGGGTGACGGGTTGTGGAGCGGGGCTCAGAGTGACTGACCAGAGACGGTCAGGACTGCACAAAGTGGTGAGAACCTTCCGACAACTCAGTCACCCTCTCACATCCAACACCCTCGGGAGCAGGCTTCCGGCAGGAAGCTTCATCAGGCAGCATGAGCACAATTCCTAGTTAAACGACCGAAGCCAACTGGTTGTGAGCAACAGGGAGTGGTGGGGACTGTAGCAGACAGGACAGTCCAGCCCCACCCGAGGGGCGGCTACAGCTCGGCTCCTGCCAGTTGCCACCAGTACCACACTGAGACTGAGACATGCCCCTGCTCTGGGCCCCATGCTTTGGGGGTTCCCCCTCTGCCCGTCCTGTGGCTGCAGACTCCCTATGGAGTAAGAAGCCCACAGGCAGTCACATGTACCCGGAACCCATACGCGTCCTTTCAGACCACATTCTGGGTACCTGAGACCCGAAAATTCCCTGTCCGAATGGTGCCACATCTGTTCTCTCAGGGACAGATGACACTTAGGACCAAACAGCGAAAGAGAACTGAAGCCTGGCGGGTCTGAGTAGCCGACCCCAAACCAGGAACTCATGAGTGCTGGTGCCAGAGTCTGAGGCTACGCCAGACACTGTACCCAGCACCGTACCCGGCACTTTACTCCTACGGCATTTCGTGGATGAGGGAGCGGAGGCTCCATGAGGTCATGTGGTCAGTGCAGTTCGGGACTGGTTGGAACCAAGGTCTGACTTCTTTAGAGTTGGAGTTTTGTCTTGAGAAGGAAAAAGCACAGACAAAAGGAGCCTGTTGGGAAGGGTCCACCCTCAGCTAAAGCAGAGGGGCAACAGAGAGCGCCTTTTCTCAGCTGAGAGCCCCACGGTTACAGTCTGTGCTCAGAGATGGAGCTGGGGGCGTGGGGAAGTGGGGGGTTCTTACCCTCTCTTTAGATTAATCAGTCTAAAAAGAATCCATTGTGAAGTAACATTGAAACAAAGACTCACACGGACTTCAGTAGTCTGGAGGCACTGGGTGTACCTGCCGTGGCCAAGAACGCAAGGGTCTGTAGCACAGGCTTCTGTGCAGGGGACAGCGCTGTGGCCAGGAGCGCAGCCTGTGTGCAGGTGGCCAGGTTCTGCAGATGGCAGGCCCTGAACCCCACGAGGTCCTGAAGGTGGCAAACCAGCCCCCTTCAAGGCATCACTTCCAGAAGTCAGTGGTCAGATCGACGCCCGTTGCATTTTGGGTGCTCGGTGCCCTCTGCTAGATGCTCTGCATCCACGGTCTCATTCAACCCTTGCGAGAACCCTAAAAGGAAGGGACTAGAATTCTATTTCACAGGTGAGGAAATGGAGGCCCAGAGGTGACGTGACTGACCAAAGGTCACACAGCCGACAACTGGCGGAGCCGGGACTGGAGCCCAGAACTGGCAGTTCCCAAGGTCTGTCCTTTTGACCACGGGATGATATTGCCTGTTGTCTCACAGGGACTGTCAGCTCTGTCTTCGTGGACAAATAAATCGTTACTGCAATGTACTCTATCATCTGAAAAAGGGGCAAACAGCTGGTAAAGCTAAGAGCCTAAGATGTGGGGAGGAGTCAACAGGCAACACTCGGGTGGTAAGTAACGATAAATGTTGTACAGCCCCAGTTCTTTACTACCTAATCCAAGGCTCTGCCTACTTCCACCGCCCCGCCTCCTGCCATTCCTGCCACTCTTCTGAGCCCAGCCTCAAGGAGCCACCTATGGCTGTCTACACAGGCTGGGCCCTCACCCAGAAGGCTGCTCCCCAACCTCTGCAGATTCTGCTCAATGTGATGTTCTCTTTAAAGCTCCCCCCCACCCCACCCAGGAATCGGCCCCACTCCCACCTCCGACATCGCCCCATGCAAGGGGAGGTCTTCGCAGGCCCCTCTGGGCTTCGCCGGCCTGCTGTCCAGACCTCTGCTTCTGCACTTATTGTGGGTGTAATTACATGTTCACAGATCTGTTTTCCATAACAAGCTCATCCCAGATCCAATATGATTAAACGAAAACAGGCAGGGAATCGAAGGCCAGCAGTCCACGAAAAGGACAAGTCTAGAGTACGTGGGACGTGGAGCTCCCTGCGCCACACACCAGCACACCAGCTGGCATGGTGGAGGGGTACCGAGCCCTTTCTGGAAGCACCACGTCAAAAGCCATAAAAATTCCAAATGATCCTTTGACCCAGAAGTTCCACTTCTGGGAAGAATTGCTAAGGGAACAATTGAGAAAACAAAAGTAATGCCCAGTTTCACCCCCTGAAAAGGTGGCAGAGTCACCTAGAGTAATACTAATGCTTGTTTGTTGACTGTTTGCACCTACTAAGTATAATCATTTGACTTCATCCTCACACACAACCTGGTGAAGCGGGTAGCATAATCATCTCTGTTTTACAGTGGGGAAGCCTGAGGCTCAGAGGTCATGATGACAATGACGGCTGCCAGTACTGAGAGCCTGTGCCGGGCACACTTCTCAGCCATCTGGGCATGATCTCGGTTACTGTTCACAACAGCCTGCGAGGTGGCTGCTCTTCACATCCTCCCTTTGCCAGAGGACAAGTGACTGAGGCCCAGAGACAGACATTGATATGTATCTACGGCCACACTTGTGCCAAGTCCGTAGCCTTGCCTGCTGGGCTCCAGCCATCGTACCCTGGGTTACTCGGCAGCCAGTAGCAGGAGAGTGCTTAGGGGACAGGCGCTTCTGCTTTGGAAACACGAGCTTTCTGCCATGAGATGGGCCTCCTGCTACAGACTGCAAGCCACCTCTGTTACATGTTGAATTATGTTCCCCCATGGGTGCTGAAGTCCTAACCACCAGTACCCATGAAGGCAACCTTTTCTGGCAATAAGGGTTTTGCAGACAGTCATGTTAGGATGAGGTCATTAGGTTGAGTCCTAACCCAGTATGATCGTGTCCTCATGGACAAGGGAAATGTGGGCACAGAGACAGAAGTGCACAGGGCAAAGACAATGTGAAAACCCAGGAAGAACGGGAACCTACAAGCAAAGGGCTGCTGGGAGCTGGGAGAGGGGCCTGGAGCAGATTCCCCTTTGGAGCCCTCAGTAGGAACCAACCCTGCCAACACCTTGACTTCAGACTTCAAGCCTCCAGACTGTGAGAGAATAGATTGTTTCAGAGGTTTCTGTTGTTTAAACCACTTAGTTTGTTCTTTTGTTACAGCAGCCCCAGGTTATTAGCCACTTATCAGATTACGAGGCAACTAGGAAAATGGGGCCAGGTATGACTACTTGAAGCTCACATGCTGTTAGAGGGAAAATCGAGAGGCAAAGCCATGCTGACCACCTGATCACCACTCCCGTGGAATAACACTTGGGTGCAGAGGGAAGACTGAAAGGAAATTTACCAGCATAACTAAGATGCTTTCCACTTTTTTTTGGTCCCTGCTCTACATTTCCAATTTTATCCAGCAAGCTTATTATTACTCATAAATTTTATACAACTGGCTTAAAATAATACTTTTGAACCACGAGAATCTGTGGGCTGAATCGTGCTCCCTAAATTTGGTATGTTGAAGCTATAACCCCCAGTCCCTCAGCATGTGACTATGTTTAAGTTAGGGCCTTTACAGAGGTAGTTAAGTTAAAAATCAGTTGAGATGGGCCTTGCTCCAATACGACCGGTGTCCTCATAGGAAGAGATTAGGACACACCGAGAGACCCCAAATACTTCCACGTACAGAGAGATGACCACGTGAACACCTAGTAAGTAGGTGGCCATCTGCAGGCCAAGCTGAGAGGCTTCAGAACAAAACAGAACAGCCAACACCTCGATCTCAGACTTCCAGCCTGCAGAACTACGAGAAAACACATTCCTGTTGTTTAAGCACCCCCGTCTGTGCTATTTTGTTCTGGCGGCCCCAGCAAACGAATACAAGGAACTGAAGGAGAGCTAGCTTTCACACAGCACCCAACTGCAGGCTGGAGCTGAGAAACAGCAGGGCGTGCCTGGTGGGCAGGGCACGGCTGCGGCACTCACCCAGACAGTTGTGTCCATCGTGTGCCAGCATGAAGCCATCAAAGCAGGTGCACCTGTAGTTCCCCGGGATATTGATGCACTCGTGGACACAGCCCCCGTTGTAGTAGTCATTCTCACATTCGTCGATGTCTGCAAAACGAGGGGCATGAGAGGTGTCAGAGGAAGAGCCTGAGGTCCCCTCTGCCCCCACTGCTGGAGCCACCTGGACATGAGTGGCTATGGGGATGACTCCACAGTTATTCCCTGCAATTCTTGCTGGGGGATGGGGACCCAAAGATTACAAGGATGAAGATCCTGGCTCTAGAACAAGGCTGGCCACCACCTTGAGAGCAGGACCATGTGCCAGACATGTGCATGCAGGTGACGTCCAGCTCCCACCACAGCGAAGTAGGTGAGTCACACTGAGGTCCGCCTCCATCAGAGTCTCTCAGCGGTAACAGCACGTGGGGACCCTGTGTAAAACCCCCTCAGCTGGCTTGCTTCAGCCTCTCTGAAAGCCTCCCAGAGATGGGGAGCTCAGTACCTGTGAAGCAGGGGGCAGCCCATAAAACGTCACCTACCACCAAAACGTCTAAGCCCTGGAATGAGAGAAAGTCCACACACTCCCTCCGAATAGTTTCCTTCCAGTCAGCGTCCGAAGCCTGGGTTTCTACTGTCCGTTTCCTCGTTCTAACAAAAGCTTGTGTCTCACAAACAACGGCCCACAGCCTTTGTAAAGGTCATTGTTTTTTTTTGGTGAGTCTTTTTCAACATTTCCCATCGTGGGGGGGGGGGGGGTCAAGGGTTATCGGCTCTGGAGTTCCACAGCGATCCGAGAGACCTCGGGAAACAACAGGAACGCGCCTGGTTGACAGGCAGCGACCCGCTTCCGTCCCCAGCGCCTTTGCCAGTATCACGTCGTCGTTCTCTCGTCACGTCCCGCACCAATTCACTGACGTGGGCGCCATCATCGTTACTCCAACTTCACGAAGGCATTGAAGAAATGGAGGCGCGGGGAGGCCGCAACTGTGACAGAGGACACATACCTCGGGAGTGGGACAAGTGGGGTCGGAACCAGTGCATCCCGGCTCTGGGGCCCAAGGGGCACGAAGCCCGCCATGGCTTTGGGAGGGGCGAGCAGGGCCTGGGGAGCCGGCAGCATCTTCCAGGAGCACCCGCCCTTCCGCTGCTCGGCCCGGGTGGGTGCTTCCTGGGCTCGTGGGTCTCAACCAGCGCCCACAGCCACAGCCACTGCCACCGCCTAGGCAACAGGGCGAAGCACCAGCGCAGGGAGCAGAAGGCGCCATGGCGGTGGAACCGGAAGTGACATGTAGCGGAACCGGAAATGCTCCCACTGAGCTGACCCGGAAGTGCCTCTCAAGACGTTGCTATGAGGGAAGAAGTGGTTCGTCGGTCCTCTAGCTGGTCGAAGACGGACTTTGAGGCTGGGTTCCAGCTCTGAAGGGCCAGCCTGACGAAGGGGGACTGAAGGCGAGCCCGGCTGCTCCCTCCATGACCTGAGGAGCTGGCCCAGGGAGACGCCCAGCTCCATGGTCTCCATTGGAGGGCAGAGCTACGCAAAGTGGGGAAAAGCCGTGGGGGCCAGTAAACGTTCACAGGTATGCTCATCAGGACGAAAGAGGCTGTTTCAGGAGGTAGTGAGGACCCCCCCCCGACTCCAGGTGACCAGACACAGCCTAGACACCTGCCTGCCAGGGACACTGCCAGCAGAGGGACCACTTCGGTGAAAACAGCAGCAGGAAAGCGCCTGAACATAGGTCTAGGCCGCGCAGCCTACTCCTTCCTGGTGCCTGCCCACCAGGACGCAGGAGGAAAGAACGAACTAGCCTGGATCTCCGAAGGTATGAGAGACAGCGGCTTCTTCCTAACCTGCCCGCAGTGCCATCGGCATCACCTGGGAAGCGACTCAGTTTTGCAAGTCATTTGAATTGTTTTAAATCAAATATTTAATGCGCTGAAAATATCGAAGTAATGTTAAAGGAGGGCCCTAAAGACTGAGATATTGATTACTTCCCAATTTCTGCAGCCCTGACCTTTCACCAGAGCCCCAGGCACACCAATCCAATCACCTCTCCCTGTAGATCTTCCACAGACACGAGAAAGGCAGTGTGGCCCAACTTTAACTCATCAATCTGCACTTTCCTGGAGTGCCCTATCCCACTGAATATCGTTATCTTTCCACCTCTCCACTGACATCTAATCAACTACCAAAGCATGGTTTTTCTAGATCCCTAACATGGTTACACTCTGTCCACTCGTCACCCATTTCCACTACCTGTCATCATGGGCATCATCTCCCATCTGATCTGAACCAGAGGCCCCCAAACCATTCCTTCCCTCTTTTCTTTCATTCAAACAGGTAACTCTCAGGAGAAGGTGGCCTGGTTCGAACTCCGAGGGTGGAGCAATATCAATCTAACTCAAACAGTGCATGGCATTAGCAAGTGCTATTGGTTCTAGGGGGGGCACATGACCTAAGTTGGATCAGTCAGACTGAGGGAAAGGACTTTTATTTCATGCTTGTGTAAAAGAATTCTCTCGTCCCTTAGAAGGAAGTATGCAGGTAACTACTTATGAAGCATACAGTAGCCCATTTAATTTTCATAGCAACCCTCTGGAGTAGGTATCTTAACTCCATTTTATGGTTGAGCAAACTAAAGTGCAGAGAGGTTAGGTAATTGTTTAAGGTCATGTAGTAAGTGGTAGGGCAAGGATCAAAACAAAGCTCTTTCAGTCCACAAAGCCCATGTCATTTCTAATAAGTTAAAATGTCTATGACATGCCAGCCATTGGCAAAGTATTTTTATGTTATTTCACCCTTAGCACATTTGCACCGTGTACCAAGAAAGTATTATCCAATCATCTAAAGACTCATTCATTCCTCTATCCTTATACTTTCTCTATATCCATACACATGCACACACACACAAATCCATGTGTGTGCACCTATCCATTTACCCAAGTAGCCAGCCCGCCATGCATCCATTTATCCAAACACCTATCCACCCACCCATTATCAATCTATCTAGTCACTCCTTAAGATACCTCTTCAAATACCCAGCCATCCATCCTTTCATTTGTCTGTTTATTCATGCAACAATATATCCATCTATAAATATCTAGTCAGCTGACCATCCTTTCATTTATCCAATCACCTATTATTCACCCATCATTTATCCAGCCAAACATCCACCCATACATTCAAACAGGCATCAATCTAAATATTCAGTCAGATGCCCATTCTTCTGTTCATCTAAACATTTAAACATTCATTCATCTAAACATCCATTTACTCATCCATCCATCCACATGCCTAACCACCTGTCCATCTATTCATTGATCCAAACACCCACTCATCTATTAAAACACACACACACACACACACACACACACACACACACACACACACACACACACACACACTTACCCACTCATTTGCCTATCCAGTCAAACATCCACACACCCACCCATCCATCCATCAACATCTATTCATCCACCCATCAATTCCTTGAAATATCATCCACCCAAACTGCTTACAAAATACATACAAGCTTTTTAAAAAGAACAAAATGTTAGGATAAAGAAAAATAAATGAGGGTTTCAGAATAAGAGAAAGCTGGTGAAAATATGCAGAAATATATTTGGTAATCTTAGCACATTTTCAAAAGGTAGGCCACAAATGTGGCTCTGAGCTTCCTAGAAGCCAAAGCAAGGAAGGGAACACAATCAGTTACAGAGTTACCACATCCATACAATTAACTTAGACAAGCTATTTTAATGGTGAAGTCTGAGAAAAATGTCTCTTCCCCATGATTAGGATAATCACATGCCCCACTTTGTCTTTCATAGTTCCAGATTTTGCCTATTGTCTTGATGTAAAATATTAACAGCATACTTTTGACTATCAAAATGATAAACCATTTGATCACTATATCCATTAGGCATTATAAAGAGATCACTGAAAAGTTAATAAAACAACTCTAGCCTTTTTCTTCCTTTGACTCGCCGTGGCACTGGCCATAGTAGATACCAATGGGCTGAAGAGTACGGAAATGTTCGATGCTCACATCTCTTCCCATAATATATTCCCAAGGAGTTCCCGCACATCCCAGTATCTATTAGAATGACCATTTCCTCTCCAATCCCTGGGCCTGAGTGCTCCCCAGGCTTCTGAGGCCAGCCTGCTTTACCCCAGCATCCTGGGCGGAGAACCAACCCCACCTTATTTTCTGTGTCTGTGCCTTAAATTTTTGTTTTACAAGATCATGTACACCTCCTCTTTTAATACATGAGATAAACGTAAAACAAATCAACTAAAAAAAAAATATCTCTGCCAAAGCAAGAGGATTTATTACTGTAATAAACATATCCAAGAGCTGCCAGTCCTGGAGAAGTCCTGCAGGCCTCCAAGACACCCATCAGACTCACACCACTTTTTAAGAATTGTTCAAGCCAAATAATGAGGAAGAGGCAGGTGGGGTGGGGAGAGGATGAAGGAATGGAAGTGGGCAGAGCCAAGCTCTCTGGATGTTTATTCTTAAAGGACTATTGTGGGTTGACTTGTGTCCCCTCCCTACCTCCTAAAGATGTCTTGATGTCCTCCTAATCCCCAGTATCTGTAAATGTGATCTGATTTGGAAATAGAATCTTTGCAGATGTAATTGAGTTAAGTGAAGGTCATACTGGAGTAGGGTGGGCCCTGGTCCAATGACTGGTGTACTTAATAGGAGGAAGGAAATTTGGATACAGACATGCAGAGAGGATGTTAGGAGAGAACACCAGGGGAAACTGCACAGACACAGAGGGAAGAGGGCCACCTGATGACAGAGGGGGAGACGGGAGGAAGCTGTGTGAGAAGCAGGTGTGAGTGCTGCTCCCATTTCGCTGATGTGGAGGCCAAAGCACAGTGTGGCTGAAGACCTTGTCTCTAGGCCCCCAGGCGGTTACTGTGTTCAAGCTCTCTCCCCATTGGAGCCACATCCTTGGGGTACATGAGGTGAATACTTTACAAAAGTGCTTCATGCTCCAAAAAGCTGTTAAGGAGAAAGAGGCAAAGGAGAGGCCACACATTACTACTTTTATTTCCAAGGTCTATATCTACCCTCGGGGTTGAGGGGTGGTGACAGGGATGGGTCATATGAGTGGAGAAAGAGAGGAGGACAAAAGACCTGACCACATGCTGAGGGCGAGAAGTCCAATAGGTCTCCCAAGGCCTTGTTCCTTCTCCAGCCTAGATTTTTTTTTTTTTAATGAAAACTCAATTTCCAACAGAAAGCAGCCTCCAACGTCCAACACAGCAGAGAAAAACAACACAGTGAACTGCTCATTATGGGAGTTTTAGAAGGTCACAGAATTCCATTTTCCCTATATTAAAATGGCAGCGCACACACAATCCCACAGCTGTTATGTGCCAACAACATTGGTTTGGAACTCGAATGGGATGAGTTTGGTATTTTTTTTTTCATTTAATTCAAAATTGATTCTCACTGCCCCATAAAATATATATTCATTCTGTGGTGCCTAGGTTCTAAAAGATTCTATTGCAATGAGTCAGAGCTCCATCTCATTTTAATAATATTTCGGGGAATTTTTCTAAAAATCAGGACTGACTAGACAGGGTCTCAAAGACTTTTTAAAAATTGAAATCTAGTTGGTATACAATATTAGATTAGTTTCAGGTGCATGATATAATGTTTCAACATTTATATACATTACGATGTGAAAAAGGATTTTTAAAGCACCCCGTCCTCCACTCTGAGATCATTACTGAAAACGTCTTCTCATTTCCCCTTGAAATTGGCATTTTTCTCGACATTCCTTGCAGACAGTAGAGACCAAACACTCTAACAAAGACCCCTTCGCTGGCTGGGCGCTAGCATTTCCTTTGTCTGGGGGCTTTACGCAAACCGAACACTCCATAGACTAGGCAACCGTTCTGGGAGAGACATGTGGCTTAGGAAGCTGAGTCCTCATTGGTGAATAAACCTTAATCTGGTTTGTTGGCTAATTACGCTCGTGGGAAGGTAGGGCCGCCGAGCAGGAAGGATGAAGCCCCCGTCTCCAGTGGCGCAGGGTTAAGCTCTGGGTGTGTAATGATTGAGTAATGAGACTGGCTCTCTGCAGACCCCTGGCATCCATTGATCGGTTCCGCTTCTGCCGAGACAAGGCTAGAAGTGGCCTAGCAGTTAATTATGGGAAAGGTCAAAGGTCATGTAAAACCAACACAAACCTACATGCTTTTTCGTTCCTAACTGCACACAATGGCTCAGCCAGGGGGTGGGAAGGCCCTCCAGCCCGTGATCCAACATGACCTCTCCCCGTGGCCCTTGCAGCTTCAGGCCTCCACACTTGTGCTCATGCTGTTCCCTCTGCCTCGGGCTCCTTGTCCTTCACAGACCCCTACGTGCTCCTGTAGTCCGAGCCCCAGAATCTCCTTCTCACTGAAAGTTTCGCTGATCCCCCTGCAGACATGACTCCTTCCCACCCTCTGGGCCCCACGGCCCCCTGAACAGACACTGTCATTACTCTCGCTTGCTATGTATGTGTCCTTCAAGGCTGTGAGTTCCATGGGCCAGAACCGTGCCCTGTTCAGTTTAGGCCACAGAAGTAGTAGAGTGTACTCAACAACGATCCGCTCCCCATTGAACTGTAGCCTCTGCTGACTGACCCCCACGGCGTGTCCGCAGTATGCAGGCTTTCACACATGACCGCCCCGAGAAGAGGGTCCCAATGTCGTCTTTTTACAGCAGGGGAAACCAAGGCTCAGGGACATTACCTGCACTGCCCAAGGTCACACAGCTAATGCGAGGGAAGCCAGGAAGTGAGCCGGGCCACCCGACTGCAAAGTTAATGCCATCTCGGTCACAAAGGACCACATATCATAGGATTTTTTTATATGAAGACTCCAAAAAAAGCACATCTATTGAGACAGAAAGTAGATTAGTGGTTTCCCAGGGCTGGAGGGTTGAGAGCCGGAGAGTATTGGCTAAGGGGTGCAGGGTTTCTTTTCGGGGTGATGAAAAGATTCTAAAACTGATTCTGGTGATGGATGCACAACTCTGTAAACATGCCAATGGGCACTGAAATTCTACACTTCATTCATTCATTCATTTAATTAATTAATTAATTAATTAATTATTTTTAGGCGAGGCAACCCTTGGTTGACTTCACAGATGGCAAGGACCTTGTCAGTTTACAATCCCTTATTTTTTTTTTTATTTTTTACACCTACAGCACCTGGTCTCCCTAGGTGGTCTCCCATCCAAGTACTAACCAGGCCCAACCCTGCTTAGCTTCTGAGATCAGAAGGGATCGGGCTTGTTCAGGTTGGCATGGCCATAGACTGAACTGTACACTTTAAATAAGTGAATCATTGGTATGTAAAATACCTCAATAAAACTGTTTAAATTTGTTTTTAAGTTCATGCTGCCAGCACTCTTACCTACTGTGCTGGCTGGGTCTTGGGAGCCCTGCCTGGATGCAGTGGAACCACAAAGATGCTCACTGGCCTCAGATGCTACCTGCCCAGTGTGGGCTCATGGTGGGCTTTGTGGCTCCCAAACATCAGGTGGGACTTGCCTACCAAATCCAAAGGACCAGTGAATTACTCCCTTTCTCCCTCAGAAGCACCCTGAACCCTCCTCATGGGGCTAGTCCTAGGCTCTGGCATGAGGCCCGCTGGGTTCCGAAGCAACTGGGTCAAGGGAAAGCTGACCTGTTCAAGCACTTGAAATAGGAGTGAAGAGGGACCCTAGTGGCCTGCCAGCTCAGAGTTGAGGTCCCCACTGCCCCCCACCAATTATAGAGGTCCCCTCAGTGAAAGGGGAGAAGCCCTAGATGCCCAGACAGCAGGCTCCGAGGGGCTGCTCTACAGGCCTGGCCTCCTGCAAACCAAACCGGAGAATGATGGGAAACGTGCATTTGCAGAAAGCCTGAGCCACTGCTCGGAAGGGGCAGGCCAAAATCCTGGGACTCCTCCGAGTCACCCTCTGGATTTCATAAAGGGGAACGAGCCCAAATCAGGGACTAAGGAGCTAGTCCCATCAGTGAGTCAGGGGTTGACAGCAACTTGAAGCCAAGACCCCCAGTTCAGGCTTCTTCCCCTGTCCTCCAGGCCGACCCCGGGCTCTGGCAGCGGGAGGGCCTGGGCTGGCCTGGTGCTGTTCGATTCCATTCTCTCTCCAGAACTCCGGTAGTTTCTCTCCAGCAGTAATAAGTAGCAGCATGACATCACCCCCGCCAGGCACTGTCTAATGGCAGGGGGCTTACCCCTCACGGTAGCCCAGGCCAGAGGGGCAATTTCCCTTATCAGAGAAAAGGAGACGGAGGCTCAGAGAGCTTAGGTGACTTGCCCAAGGTCACCCAGGTGGTACGCAGCAAAGGCAGTACTGGAACTCAGGCGGACTGGTTCCGGACCCCACCATCCTAACACTGACACGGTCGTTCAGAGAAGTAGCCACCTCTCAGTGACCGGAGGAGCCAGGGTCAGGCCTGCTCCCTGCCTTCATCCCCTCCTGCACCAACACCTTTCCTGGGCTGGCCCTTTGCCCTTGGCCCAGACCCTGGCCCAAAGGCGCCACCAGCCCGGAGGGGGAGAATGACCTAGATGCTGACCAACACACCCCCTATGAGGACAGCCTTGTCCACCAACGCACCTGCCAGGCCCAGCCCTGCCTGCAGGGCTGCCTAAGGAAGGGACACCTGGCTAACAGTCCAGCTGGAGCCCGCTTGCCACCCTCAGAGTCTGAGCCAGTGTTGGGCACCACCAAGGCAAGAAGCGCCCCAAAGAAGTGGCTGCTTGCCATTGGGGCCAAAGAGGCCAGGGGTCTTTGTGGTTAGCACACAAGGGCCCAAGAGGTCCACAGATCTGCCAAGGTCACACAGGGCTGGCACCAGGTCTCCACAGATATACGCCCAGCTCTCTCCCTCCGGCCCCGCCATGTCCCCTGATGAGGGCCGGGAGGCCCCAACAGAAGGCATGGCAGCCCCTGGAGAGAGAAGCACACCTCAGAGACGTGGAAGGTAGTAGGGTGTGATCAGCACCAGCAGTCACTATCAACCGGGCCAAAAGTCCAAGCCGGCTGGCTGGGGTTTTAAACTCTCCTCCCGGGGGCTGCGGCCCTGGCCCATCTGGAGGACCCCCTCGGAGCACCCTCTAAGACCCCCTGACCTTGCCTGCACACACAAGCCCTCCAGCCCTCTTTGTCTCAAGGGCTTTGGGGAAGGCCGTCATCCATTTCAGTAGCATTCAAAGGCCAACAGCCTGCAGTTTATTTTCTTAGAAATAATGGTTTTTTCTGGTTAGCATTCCTCAGATGGAAAAACAAATACAGCCACTGTAATAAGGAGCGGCCAAGAGGAGGCAAGAGGGCCGGGAGGAAGGGGCAGAGAGGGGCCTGCTGCCTGAGGAGCCTGGAGATATGGGGGGTGGGTGTGGGGGCGGAGACCCTCTAACCCGAGGAGAAATGGGGATTTAGCGAAAAAAAAAAGCTTAACACGCAGGCACTGGTGCTGCCTTCAACAACACACTCTCACGCACAGCAAGGAGGCTTTCTCTCCTCCAACCTCTGCTCAAATGTGCGTTCTGTGAGGCAGGTGCCACTGCCACCCTGGATGGGTGAGGGACCAAGCCCCAGGAAGGTGCAGTCACTTGCTGGGTTTACTGAGTCCGCAGAGACCAAAGCAGGCCTCTGCATCCTTGCTGCAGATGCTGCCACGGACCATCGGAGCTGGAAGAAATGCCCACGACGTGTTTTGCTTTCCTAACTCAGCCCGGATGACGCCTCTCCAGGAAGCCCTCCTTGAGTTCTTCCCCCCAAGGCAGCGATACCCTCTCTTCTTCAGCCCCACCGAGTCTGGTCTGTATTTCCATTGCTGCACTTTCTACAGCCTGTTACCGTCACACCTCCCCCACGAACTGATAAGGTCAGGAAAACATCTTGGCCCCGGCCCCAAGCCTGGCACATAGTAGGTGCTCAGTGCATATTCTTGATGCTCAACCGAATCTGGTCCAGCAGACACATTTTACAGATGGGAAAATGGAGGCTCAGGGAGGCGAACTTGCCTCCAGTGCTTAAATGCCAGTAGCATGAGCTTTTCATTTTCCCTTTTGAAAACAGACATGGGAAGCCTAACTCTGCAGCAGAGATGGGACCAGTTGCAATCAGCACTGCCTAATTGCTCGCTGATAGCAACTTGGAATTTTAAGTCACATCCAATTTCTTCCTGCACGCTCGGCCTGCTGGATCTGAGCTCTTTCATCTCCAGCAGGGCACACGTTAGCATGCATAATTGCACGTTTTATAACTTAGAGAAGACTCCCACTCCTCCCCCGCCCCCAGTTTACCTCCTACTGCCTTTCCTGACCTCCCAAAAAGCAGAATTTTATCTGGAGTTTCAATAAAGTATGCAATAATGATGATGAAAATAATTTAATAAGGTCATAGACATTATTCCCTGAGAAGGCCAATTGGTTTTAACA
Organism: Cynopterus sphinx; assembly: GCA_030015415.1. NCBI lineage: Eukaryota > Metazoa > Chordata > Mammalia > Chiroptera > Pteropodidae > Cynopterus > Cynopterus sphinx. The sequence goes on from CM057380.1 coordinate 171,475,103, forward strand.
TTTTTTTTTCTGATGTTGGACTAAGTGGATCACCGGGTGTGTTATTAGTTTTGTTAAAAGGCTTAATAGCATGCCCTGTAATCTACCTAACTTCAGTGACTGACAAGTAGGCCCCGGGGGGATATAAAATTCAGGAAGTGATTATTTACATTCATTACACACATGCTAATTTTGTGATCTCCCATGCCCATAAGGTTGTCATTTTTTTTCCTTTTCACAAAAAAAGGGGGGGGGGGGAATAATAACATATTAGCTATACTGTGGCCAAAACAAAAATTTATTTCCCCCAAGAGTTTTAATTATAGCATTTTGGAGAAGGCCTCAGTTGGAACTTACAAGTGGAATAAACCACTTAAATAAATGGTCTAAAAAATTAAGTACACATAGAAGGGGTGCCGTGCGGAAGGGGTGCTGTGCGCCGCTGGTTCAGACTAAACAGTGATTATCCAGAGGGTCTTAGTTATTTAAACAAGCCATCTGAGGGTATTTGCTCCTCGTTTGGGGCCTGGTCCTGATTATAAACGAGAGCTTTTAATTAAGATTAGTAAGACCCAATTCAAGCTATAATTTGGTCCTTTTCCTTCGCCAATGTCTATGAAAACAAAGCAATTAAGGTTAAATGAGTTGAGCATTTAAAGGGGACGAAATGCCCCCTCCTCGCCCCTAGCCTGCCCCCTGGTAGAAGAAGCACAAACAGGCCCAACTAATTCAGACCAGGAGGCCAGTGCAGGGCTGGCCCCAGCAACTCCCTAATGACCCCTGCACAAGGGGTCTGGTGAGCTGGGGATGCATAGGCTTAGCTACATGAAGGGGGATGGGCGTGCAGAATATGCAAAGGCCCTGGGGTAGGAAAGAGCTGGCAAATTGGAAGGATCACAAAATGACAGTGATGTTGGGGTGTGGTTAGGGAGGGTAGAACGACAGCAGCCCAAAGTGGTTAGCTGAGTGCTGGGCTAAGCTCCAGGGATGTCACCTCCCAATTATACAACAAGCCATGTGCTTCGAGCTCCTCATATTCACAGGACCTGGCTCAGGGGAACTGATATCAGCAAGAAAGGTCAGGGGAAGAGGGTTGAGAATACAGCAAAGGGTCTCTGAGGTCCCCTCTCATACTCCATAGCTAAGGAACACATTCTGGCTTGCTCAGACAGGGCGATGGGGGCCTGGCCCACTGCTGGGGGCATGGCTGACTGGGCTTGGAATCTAGGTCCTGCCACATCTCAGCTGGGTGACCTGGCTAGAGGTTGACCTCCGTGGACCCAGCTTCACCAGCCAACGCCTGCCACTGGTCCATACCAGATGTCCCCGAACTAGTCCTTTCCCCCTCCCTGGTCTCAGTTTCCTCATCTGTAAAACCTTCAGAGGTTGAGAGGCTCTGGGAGGCCTTTCTTATAGCCCCAGGATTGATGGTGGTCGCTCACTGTCCACTAACACTAACTCTGGGCCCAGCCCTGAGCGAAGTCACACAGATTGGTGCAACCCAATGTGACAGGAGCTCCGAAGGAGGAATGCTCACAGGTGACAGACGGCTCACTTGTCTGGAGCTAAAGGGAAGGCTTCCTGGAGGAGGTGACCACTGGGACCCAGCCCTCCACCCTTTCACTCAACAGGTACTTCCAAGTCCTGTGCCAGGCCTGGCGCTAGGTTTCAGGGGTCGGAGCTGAATAGGTCACAGACCCCGCTCATGAGAGGCTCACATTTCAGGAGGAGACACAGGGAAACATAAACGCAGGGTGACATGGGCCAAAACAGAGATGAATATGGATCTAGAGAGGGCAATAAAGAGGGGTGATCGTCTGCCAAACACGGGGGCAGTCCTGGGCTTCTTTCAAAGTTTCTTGCAACTCTGTATACCAATGAGTTTACCCCCAGTGGCTTCAGAGTCTGTCAAGATTCGAATCATCAGGAAGACACTGATTCATCCTCAGCCTGGCTCCATAGCCCGAGGCACCTAGTCTGGCTACGGCAAGACCTCTGCCAGCATCAAGCTGACCGCACGGGCCCGGGCTGCTCCCTGGATGTCCAGCGGCTGCACATGTGAAGGCCCAGCCACCACCGCACATGCTCTGGCCACGTGGCAAGATGGCCCTGAAGGCGTGGTCAGAACCCATCCTTGGAATGGGGGGGGGGCTGCCCCGGGGGCTGGGTTTGCTATAGGAATTTTTCAAAACCAGCAGGAGTTTTCAGGCGATGTGGTTAAGGGTGTAATGGGCTCGTTCAGTCCCACACAGGGCTTCCCACAAGCTGGGTCCATTTCCCGTGAAGAACCAGGGAGGCCGTGGGAGCCACGTTCTCCGGGCACCTTTGCTGAAAATCCATCCCATGAGCCTATCACAGGAAACAGCAAAGTCTACCGGATCCTCGGACAGGGTACTCGTTTTCCCCCCAAACTCCAAACGCAGCCTCACACTGCCCCACACCAGCTCAGGACCTGCAGACAACGGGGCCTGGGGAGGGAACACAGGCTTCACCTGAAGTGGAGGCGGCTGTCTGGAGGGTGCAGGGATGGACTATTGGCGTCTGCTGTAGGAGCGGTGGCAGCGTATTTGTTAAGCTTGGAGGAGGTTTAGTGGGACAAAGGGAAGCCTTGACCACCTGTAACTGTTATTGCACATTTTTGGCAGATGGTCATCTGTGAACGGCACACAAGCCTGCACGTCTCCACGGGGACATGTGTATTTGCATACAATCAATCTGAATCGTCAACAAACCAGGACATGACATTTCCAAGCCATTTCCGATCCTGAGAATTGATGGAGAAAGCCACAGCCACAGCCACTCTCATACGTTAAACACGATCATCGGCGTCGTCACGTCCTCAGCCTTATCATCAGCAGCAGCATCACTAGCATCATCGTCACCACCATCCACAGCATCAGCACCATCACCATCACTGATGCTTGTACAGCGTGTCCCACGCGCCGGGCTGCGCTCAAATGCTTTCTATGCATCAGCTCACTCATTCCTCTATTATCTGTTTTACAGATAAACAGAGGTCAAGTAGCTGGTCCAAGCTGCCCAGGCAAGGTTTGAAGCCCAGCCCTCTGGCTCCGTGCTTTAACCACTATGCTCAACGGAGAGCCAAGGCAGCAGTAACCACCTGCAGAAAAGTCAGGGGGAGGAACGGGCCCTCCAACTCTGGGCTCGGGTCCCAACTCAGGAAGGGCCCTGCCCTCTCAGGCCTCCCTTTCCCCATCTATAAACCACCAAGTGAATACCCGGGTGATGGCCAAGCTCCCTCAGGCCACCACTGCATGTGGCCTGCGAGCCCCTCCAGCTTTCGAGGCCCCCAGAAGTCCCTGCATAGTCAGTGGGGGAGCTGATAGCCCTTGGGTGAACACTCCAGCAGGCTCCATCGATTCTGACTGATGACTGTAGGTGGGTCCCCAGAGGTGAGAAAACCTCAGGGCAAGTGGGACAGCGTCCACTCAAGTCCCCAGAACTCACGCCAGCACTCATTCTCAGAGGGACTCGGGAGCAAGCGGCCGAACGATGTCCCCCTTTCGGCTCCTGACAGTTATTCTTCATATTGTCAATATGGCAACTCAGCAGGTACCGATCTGCCACCCATACGATCCTTACCTATGCGTTAAGAACTTCCACTGAGATTAAATTTTAGTGCCTGAAGCCCGACCCAGACTATAAGCTCCTTGAGCGAGGGACAAGGTTGCATCACACCTATCCCCTTTGGGCCCTGAGGGATTTTCTGATGTCTTTACCATTCATGTCATTCGAGCCTGAACCCCCTGTGAGAGGTGGTGAGCACAGATGGTGACAATGACACTGACGGTAACGGCACCATCGTCTGCAGAGCAAGCACACACTTCGCGTCGGGTGCCAACCGTGAGCCAGGCAGCGTGGTTGGCCGGTCCTGGTCTACTGCACGGCATTTCATTCAATCTTCAGGATGCCCTGTGGTGGGGGGTACTTGGGGCCCATATACCCTAAGGGGAAACTGAGGCTCAGGAGGGAGGTTCAGATCGGAGGTGGACGGCACCCCTGGACAGGCCAGTCCTCGCTGCCCTCGATCATTAGACGGTCAAAATCCCAGCATGGCCAGAAGGAACCCGCACGGACCCAGCACCCCACACCTCCCATGCCTCACGTCCCCTCTGCGGGCACCGTATAGGCCACTCACCTCCTCTGAAGTGTCTGAGCCAAAGAGAGCCAACGAGACTAAACATTTTCTGTGTGCCGACGCTAGTGCCAGGCCTGGCCCAGGCGCTGGGGACACGGGAACAAACATGACAGCTTCTCTGCAACCGAGGAGCTCGCTGGGAGCCCGAGTCTGACATCTGCAGGGTGGCGGCCTCAGCCCCGAGCCCATAAAGGAGCTCACAGTTCAGTAAGGCAGCGAGACACCAATTACAAGGCAGTCAGGAGTGCCGTGACGGAGGGTAGCCCGCCTGGCCAGGACACAAGTGCTGTTCAGTGCTTTGGGCGGGGAGGGCCAGGGGCCGGAGCCAGGCTGGAGATGCAGGGGGGCCGCCGGCAGGGCAGGAAGCACAGTCACAAGCCTCCTCCCCGCATCCTCACATTGAGGACGTCAGACCCCCTGAGCCAGCAAGTGTGACTCCAACCCAGGCTCAAGCACAGGGGAGAGCTGAAGGTGGACACTGAAGGACATCAGGGAAGCAGGTAGGAGACAGCCTCCTGGGCAGGGGCTGGCAGGACACCTAAGGAACCAGGCTGGAGGAGGACAGGCTGGGACAGTGGCTTAAACCGGCAGAGATGGGGGTCACCCTTGGCCCTCTCTTGTCGGAGCACTGGGCCTGGAGGGGGAGGCAGAGGGTCAGGAAACAGCCACAGAGAGCTACACGTGTGCCACTTGGGACCACCAAGCTACCCTCCAGGCCTCGCCGGCAGCCGGGCCAGCCCACACCACTGGGCTTTCGCTGACATCTTGCTCTATCTGCCTCCAGCCTGGCCTCCATCCAGGGGTCTGAGGGTAGGCGCCAGCTCCCCCCTCGGGCTTCTGGGCCCCAGGCAAGGCCAGGATGTGGCCAAACCAGGACGATGTCATCTGCCCAGATGCCCAACAAACGAGACGGATAAACAACGTCAGCGTCCCAAGGAGGCGTAGCTGCTTCCCTTAGACAACTCCAGCTCCCGTGAAGCCTCACGCAGAAGGAACAGCCTCCTGTCTCGTTCTCCTGCGTCCCTGTCCTTACACAAACCTCACCCTTTGAAAAAGTAAGGGGCAGGGTTCCGGTTCGGAGAAGAAAACGAGAGGTTAGAGACCCCTGGAGTGGGGATTAAGAGATGCAGGTTTGAGTACTGGCCGGGCCACTGTGAAATCTGGGGGCCTTGCAGGAGGAGCTTCTCTTCTCTGAGCTCAGTTTTCCTCATTTATAAAGTGGGACAGACAGGGAAGATCTGGATCAATGCCATCATCCCGGGGTACACATCAGCCGTGCGCTGTTTCCGGCCCCCGCCCCCGCCCCCATGCTGGCCCTGCCCTCGCCCTGGGGAGTCAGAAACACCACACAGACCCTTCTGGACAGAGGCTCCCAAAGGTTCCATTCGGCTTGGAGAAACTCAGCTCCAGAGACAGAAGAGACGGCCCTTCCCTCCCTGACTTTCAGCCCGCCAGTTTCTAGCGTCAGTCAGACCAGCACCCCAGGCGCAGGAGAGGAGGCCGGACAGACAGACAGCACGAACCTGCCCGTCTCCGCCCAAGCTCTTGTGCCTGAGCCGGCCCCACAGATGCTGTGGCCGCTACTGAGCAAGTCCTTTAGAAGCGACAGGCCACGCAGGTGGTTTCAGCTTTGAAGTTAGGAACTTTGGGGATGTCATCCCAGGCCTTTACCCCACACACACCCAGTCAGGGACAGAAGGACAAATATGTCATTTAATGCTTCATCTCAGTTTCTTAAAAATAAAAAAGTTTCAAACGTGGGGAGTGGGGCACCCCATGACTCCAAATTTCATCCCCCGTAAGAGACCCCGACTCCCAGGGAGCCCACAGCTTCTGTTTGGAGGCCGAGAGAGGCCTGAGCTGTGGCACGCATGGGGTGGGGGAAGGGAGGCTCGGCCCCTGCTGGCCCCACACGGGGCAGGCGGTGGCCACCTCCAGCAGCCACGGCAGCCACAGCGTCTGGCCAGGAGGGTTGGGCTGCGCTCACCTTCACACTGCCTGCCTTCCCCCTTGTAGCCTGGCTTGCAGAGGCATTTGTAGGACTTGGGCGTGTTCTGGCAGATGGCATCGATGTGGCAGTCATCCGTGCCCTCCGAGCACTCGTCCACGTCGACTGGCCCTGTGCGGGGGGAGTAGGGGAAACGCTGGTGAGGTGCGGCCTGGGAAGAAGGCATCGGACAGTGGGACAAGGAGCACCTTCTGCCTCCTGCCCTTCCATCCATCATTGGGGTGATTAACCCCAATGTCACGTAACAATCTGGTGTGACAAGTAGCAACTGGTAGCATCTTTGGGGCAGCCACTCTATGACGGGCTACCAACATGCTGGGTCTCACTTATTTTCACAGCAACCCATGAAGTCGATCCATTATGCCCACTAAAAAGATGAGACAACAGGCTCAGGAGCACAGCAAGAAGAAGTCTTTCTCTGTGTGTCATGCTCTCCCCACAAGCATCGCTCCAACACCGCCCCCCTCGACTCCCCTGATTCTAGAATTTAGAGCCAGAGGATCTTAGAAGAAATTTAAATCCATCCCTTTGGGGTTACAGATGGGGAAACTAAGGCTAGCATGGACCCGTGAGCAGAGGCCAAGCCAGGAGGCCCATGCAGGTGACCTGAACTTGGGACCCCACCCAGCCCCTAGACTATGGAAATACAGGGTTTTCCATGTGGCTTCCACATCCCCAGCCTGGCGTGTCCTAGCGGTGGAACCCTCCCCTCAGCTGGGCCCACTGGCTCTCCCGTGGGTCTGATCTCCCACCCTCTTTCCTAGGTGCGAAACTGGTTCCCATAGTCCAACTTACAAAGCCAAGTTCAGTCTCAGTTTTGAGGGCTCCTCGCACTCCCCACCTCCCACCCCCAACACACACACATACGCCTTCGGTCTGGACAGCTTTCGGGCAAAATAATGCAAAATAGATTTGTGTATCTGCGCATACACCCCAAGAAGCACACACTCGCTCTCGCTCTCTTCTCAGGCAGAAGAACCTTAGCTATAATCTAGGTTACAGGTGGGGAAACAGGTCCAGGGACATTTGTCTTATTTCGGTAGCTCGTGAGAGGCAGAGACTGAAGCTCAGGTTCAGAGCTCGCCTACATGCCACGTTGCTTCCAGCTAGCTACGAATGACTTACAGATGGACGACAGACAGATAGAAGGACCCAGAAAGGCAGCGCCAGGAACTCTCTGCAACCACAGTCACCCGGGGCAAGCCTGGGGAAGTCCTAGAATGTTCTCTTCTCTTCATGCCTCTGGCCTCCCCCTAGGCTGGTCCTCAAGAATGTCCACTCTTAGTCTACGGCCAGGCCACCCTGAACAAGCCCGATCCCGTCTGATCTCGGAAGCAAAGCAGGGTCGGGCCTGGTTAGTACTTGGATGGGAGACCACCTGGGAACCACTGCTCGCCTGGGGACTCCTCGCTACTTGCCCTAGTCCCCCAAAGGGAGAGAGGCATTAAAATGGAACACAGAATTACCTCCTGCATGCATGCACGCACACACGCATGCACACGCATACACACGGCAGGGGGCATCGCTTTTCAGGGTGGTCGTTCCTGCTCAGGTCAATGGCTCATCCCCTGCAGCTGCCCTAAGGAAGGGGCGGGGAGGGTGGGGCAGGAGGCCAGAGCCAGTCCTCGCGTGCCCAGGGGTCTGCAGGAACACTGGCCCAGCAGAACATCCCCTTCTGGGGAAGTGATGACAGAGAGACCCCTGTGCAGGGGTGGCACAGCCTCAAAGGCAGGAAGCCAGAGGCCAGAGGGGCCAATCTGCATCCTTCCAGGGAGGAGGACTGAGACAGGACCCACAGGGGAAACAGGCTGCAGGTCAGGCTCTTCCCACTTTTCAAGGGTCAGGGCACAGGAATGAGAGGAGGGAAACTGTCTGGGGCTCTGGAGCCCCTTTCGTCCCCTACCTAGGTAGGTGTCCTCAGGAGGGTGGAAGTGAATGAAAGTTAGGTAAAGGGCCATAGGGGCACCTTCCCGGATGCCCTCCAAATATGTCTTTAGGTGGGGGCTGGGAGAGGGCAGATGAGTCCCGAGGAGAGAGGGCGAGGAGCCACAGACCGTTTGTTCCTGTGGGCTCTCTCTCTGGGCTGGGGGCTTCCTCCACAGAGCAGGCCAGCCCCCCCCCCTTCACAGGCTCCACCTTTGGTTTGTTTCACAGCACAAGGCTTCCACGGGGTGGGGCCGGGGGTGGAGATGCACACAGGCAGAGAGGAGACAGAGGTGGGGAGAAGCATGGGAGAGACACCCACAGACAAGTGGGGGCATGGACAGCCAGGCCCAGCGGGGGGTGGGCGGCACGAAAAACTGCTCAGCTCCAAGTGCACAATAGTTGAAATGGCCTGGCATCCTCACTCAGGGTGTGACTCCCAGGAGTAGACTCGGTGGCCAGATACGGACCTCGGGGAGCCCAGCGCGGCAGCCAGGGGGTGCCCAGAGAAAGCCAGAGAGAACCTCAGGTGCAGGCAGGACCCTCTTCCTCCCGCCTCCCCCAATCGGGGGCAGAAAGGGAGGAAGCTCCCCCAAAGATGTGGGAGGAGAGGCTGTGACTCCGGCTTTGTGGGAGAGCCCCTTCCAGACAACCAGCAGAGCGGGAAGGGGGAGGGGTGGGATTGCCAGGGTCAGTGCGACATCCCGGGAGTCCCCAGGTCTGCTCCGCTGCCTGTCGCCACCAGGGTCAGAAGCCGGTACCCTCCTCGGGTGTTGCCGGCTTCCCTTCCTCTCCTGGACACCCCTCCGATCATGTCCCAGGTCTGGTCTCCCCTCCCTTTGGTTCCCACCCATCTCCTTCCCTCTGTGTCTGTCCATCGGTCCTCCCTATCCTGTCTGACTGTCCATCTGTCTATCGCTTTCCAGCCCTCTCCATCCTCCCTTTCCCTCTGTCCGGCTCCCTCCCTGCCGGCCGCACCCCCAGTTCGCCCTGCCCTCTCTCTGGTGTCCATTCTGCGTCCACCTCTGCCTCTCAGCCTTCCTGTCCCTTAGTCCCTCCCTCGCTCTCCCTCTTCTGATCTGTCTTTTGCTTTCTTGCGGTCCCTTTGCCGCCTCCTCCCCGCCTCCTTGGTCACCTCCGTTCGGCCGGCGGTCTTCGGGTGTCTTCTCCACTCTTCCGCGCCTGTCTTTCTCCGGGATTCTTCCCTGTCCTTTTGTGTGTTCCCGCTACGCCTCCTTTTCTGTCCGTCTGTCCCTCCATCTAACCCCCACCCCCTGCTCTCTCTGTGTCCCCCTTGGCCACCCCCTCGCGGTGTCCCCTCTGAGCCTCCTCCTGCCCCCCTGGGGGAGCGCCCGTCCGACTCCGGGGTCCCCTCTCCCTCCCGCCCTCGGTGCGCGCCGGGTCCCCCAGGGCCGGCCGCCCGTCGCGCTTTCTTTCTTCCTCCCGCCCGGGGACTCCACCTCGCCCGGGGCCTCAGCCCACCCCAGCCCAGCCCAGCCCCGCCGCGGGCTGTCTGGCTCCGGGCGCCCCGGGCAGCCCAGGCTGCGGGGCGGGGCGCCCCGCGCAGGTCCCCGAAGTTACTTTGCAAAGAGGCGGGTCGGGGCGCGGCGCGGGGTCGGGGGGCCGCCGGGGACCCCGCGGCCAGCGCCCGCCCCCCACCCCCGGCCCCGGCGGGCTTACCCACCTGGGAGCCCGGTGCCCCACGCCAGCCGCCCGCGCGCGCCCAGCGCGAGCAGCACCCACAGGTGCCAGCGCACGGCTGCCGCGCCCATCTCGCTGCGGCCCGCGCGGGGCCGGGCGTGCGGACGAGCGGGGCGCGGGGGTCCCCCCGACCGGCCGCTCGGTGCGCGCTCGTCGCCGCCGCCGCCGCTGCTCGGGCTCCCGGCCGCCCGGCCCGCGCGGCTGACGAGCTGACAGCCTCGCGCCCATTGGCCCGCGGGGCCGTCGGGGGCGGGGCGCCGCGCGCGGCAGGCCAATGGGAGCCGGCTGCCGGGGCGCGGGGGCGGGGCGGGCGCCGGGCCCCGCCCTCCCCTCCCGGGGCGGCAGGTGGGGGGCGGGGGCCCCGGGAGGCTCGCCGGGCCGCGGGGTGCGGCCCCCACTAGACTGGGCCGTGCTGGGAAGCTGCGCCCTTCCTCTGCCCCTGCTCCCCACCAGGCCCCGCCCCCGTCGTCGAGGGTGACCGCCCCCCCCCCCCGGCCCGGGAGCAGCACCCTCGCCCCCAGGGCTGAGCAGGGGGCTGCCCACTGGCCCTCGGGAGCCTAGGGAGGCCCGCGGCACCCATTCGTAGTCAGAGGAACGCAAGCGCGCAAGGCGGGGCCGTCCCTGCCTGCATCCGCCTGGTCGGGGCGTGTTCGTTGAGCACCTACTGGGTGCCGCGCGCTGGCGGACGGGACTGAAGAGTGGAGACCGTGTTAAAGTCTCCGTGGCAAACACGTGACATCTCTACCACCCTCCGAGGGACAGTGGCCCACAGTGTGCGTGTCGTCGGACACCCGCAGAGCCGGCGTCTGGGGGCCACCGGCAAGGCTCCGGGTGGGACCACAGCACTTTCCGCAGTTCACGCGGCACGCACGGCCTGCTGCGGGGTGACCTCTCGGCCGCCGGCGGTTCAATGTCCCGGGAATGCGAGGCCTGGGGCCGCCCCAGGGACAGGCCGGGGCGGGGCGGTGGGTTGAGGGCAGGAGGAGCGTCGCGGTCCTTCCACCCAAGGACTGCTCTGGCCCGGCCGGGGGTCTACACCTGACGCCTGTTGGCCTTTGGGGCCTGGATCGGAGACCCCCGCCCGGCCGCGGGGCGTGCCTGGAAATAAATGGCCCCTCTCAGCCCAGAGTCTGGACGCTTTAAGGGAAGAAAGTTCAGCAAACCCCAAGGCCCATCTCCTTGACAACCACCAATAAGAGCTCCTTTTTTCTTCCCCGGCTCTCCCGGCCTGACTCAAAGACAAGACTTTCCTCTTTTTGTCCACTCTGCCTGCACCAGTCTGCGCCCAACTTCCCTCTCCACGCCAGCCCCCTTCCCCGCCCCCAACACACACACACACACACACACACACACACACACACACACACACACACTGCACAACCAAACATACAGACGCGTGTTCTCACAACTCACACACATTCTCACACTTTACACAGCCTCAAGCATGCCACCTCTCACACGCAGACACACACATTTACACACAGCTCAACCCTCAAACACACACGCATTCCTGCATACACCTTCACACAACCTTCTGCAGCCGATCTGCACAGCCCTGGAAAGTTAAATCTGTGTCCCAATGTGACTTTATCACAAACAGCTCGTGGCGCTGGTCTGGTGGCTGAGGCAAGGGATCCCCGACATGGGGGGACCAAAAGGGCCAGCCTCGGCAGTCCAGGAATCAGAGGGGAAGGAAGTGCTGCTTTGTGCCTCCAGTAAGCCTTACCCTCCCCCCATCACTCCAGACATTTCCTTCTGCACAGTCGCTTCTGGCTGGTGGCTTCTCTAGGGAGACCCCATTATCAGGCTTTATTTTGTCCTCCTCCAAATTATGTGGCTTTGGGTTTCTGGGGGAAATCACCCAGAACCATACATTGTATTGTGCTAAGGTGTGCAGATGGGAACAGTGGTTCCTTCTCAGAGGCAGTCGGACTCGAGGGGTGGGGGATGAGGGAGGTGGACAGGAGACACACTTGTAAACCCCTACGAGTGCACCCAAGGAGGTGACAGAGAAAGAGGTAGTCACTTCTGCTCTGGGGGTCAGCCGGGGAGGCCTCCCAGAGCACAGAACCCTTAGAGTTGGGCACAAAGTATGAAGAGACAATTTTCCTGATGGACAAGAGGATGTGCCAAGGTTCTCCAGAGACCACGGGGACTGAGAAGTGAATACTCTCCAAGTACTTAGCAAACAGTAAAGTACTGCATGTGTGTGATGGTGACGTGATGGGGAGCTGCTCACAGAGACTGCGGTGTTGGTGCTGCTGGGGTGGGCTGGAGGGGCACCCATATGCCTAGACTCCAGCAAGGGGCGTCTCGCAGCCTCTGGAGACTGAGCGGGGACCGTGGAGGCCCAGGGATGAATCGGACAGTCACTCTGGGAGGGAACATTCCATGGCTCCCCGTCACTTTCCCAAAACAACTGGCTACCGAGGCACTCTGCGTTCTCCCCTGTGGTCAGCCCCATCATCATCAAACCACTGGCAAAGGGGGCCCCACAGACACCCCGCTTTCGGGTCTTTGCCTGAAGGCCTTCCTCTGCCAGGAATACCCCTTGTTCCCTTCTTCACTAGACTCGCCCACACCCCAACCTCTGCCCCCGAGCAGGGCTCAGATCCCCCTTGGGACTCCCGCAGATCCCAGGGCTTCCTGCTCAGACTCCAGCTCACCCTGGGTATCACGTCTCTCTCCTTCCAGACCAGGGGTTTCCAAAAGCAGGGCTCACGCCGTCCACATCTGGGGCCACAGCTCCCAGGTGAGGCCAAGAAATGACTGTGGAGTGAGTGAATGAATGAATGAATGAATGGACGAATGAATAAAGAAACAAGGCGGACGTCACTGTCGAGGATTCATATTACCCCAGGGAGGGGCTAAAGATTCTTGGACTGTTTCATGGGGCCTTGGGACATGAACCCAGCTGCCCACACTCTCCGGTCACCTCCATCCTCCGTGCCCTGTGGGGAAGCTGGGCTGGCCAGCACGACCGCTGTCCTCCAGGGCCCGTTGGCTCCCCCTGGTGACACCTCTTAGAGGTCTGAGGAGCAGAGGGGAGAGGGATAAGTGAGCTCTGCTCTTCCTTCTAGGCACAGACACAGCCTCCGCCACCCCGGACTCGGCCTGATGACCCCCATCTTCATTGTAAGAACACCTGACTTAAAAAAATTTTTTTTTTCCTACAGGAATAATTCTCCTGGTTAATAAAAGTTGTGAAAGTTCTTTGAGAAAGTTCGTTGAACTTCCATCTTGATGATTGTACAGGCTTCGGTCATCCTTTCTAATTAAAAACGGACTTTCATAATAATACCTCTTTGTGTCGCACACGTCTTTAGACTTTTGAGAGCAATCTTTTCTGCAATCCCTCGGTCACCCTGGGCCCCACAGGCCAGGCCCCCACCTGTCAAATGAGGGTCTCAGTCCCCAGGACCGTGGACATCTCCATCTCACGGTCCAGAGTCCTCTGAAGTGACCCGCCTGAGTTTTGGCATTCAGTGTCATCTGACCCCCCACTGGCTCTTCCCCTAGTATACAACAGCCACCCATGTCCCGTGTCCCTGTGTGCCCTGCACTGTGCTCAGAAGTCCTGTACATTGTATCACTTAGTCCCGAGAGGCAGAAACCGCCACCATCTGAAAAAAAACAGAGACTCAGGCTGTCACTTGGGACAAGGACAGACCTAATGAACAGCAGAGGCGGGATTCAAACCCAGGCCCAACTCCTAACGATGCCCTCTTAACCATCACTGGTGAACAAAAGCCCCTCTAAGGCTCAGAGGGCATCAGGGAGCTCCTTGTGTCATCTGTCAAGTTTTACTTTTTGGTTTGGATTTGAGAAAAGTGGGTTTTAGGAGTGGCCAGACACATTGTGACAGTTAGTGGTTCATGTGGTTGATGGTAGGTGCTACCCAGTTTTACCTTCTCTCATCTTGCTAACAGGTCCCCAATTTTTGTCCCGTCTGGAATGACAATGCTTCATTTTAAGGCGGGACTGTATAGAAGTGGAAAGTGGGGGGCAGTGTGACACACAGGCACACCCCCATACCCTAGGGTGGAGAGCACAGGAGACAGGGCAGCAGCAAGGAGGGCTTCCCCAAGTCTCCTGAACGGAGCGCGAGCACCAGGGCATGTCCTTCTGCCAGGTCTGTGCGCACATCGCCTCGGGGTGTACTTGTAAAGTGGACTCTGCTGCAAGTTCATGAACACTCTGACAGGAATTCCGTCCTCTCATAATGCCCTTCCCATCCCATGTGCCCGTCAGACCCAGACTCAAGGCTCAGCGCAGGTGCCCTGTCCCCAGAGCTGTCCCCCTGCTCGGGGCCCTGGGCAGCGAATCCAGCTGCTCAGTCTCCCAGCCACCTCCATCCTGTGTGCCCTGTGGGGAAGCTGGGCCAGCCAGCAGGACCGTTGGCCTCGGGTATCTGGTGGATGACCTGCAGGTTGCCCCTGCTACGGGCACTGGTTAGTAGATCTTCTCAGGTCAAGATGTTGGGATGTACAGGTTAGACTTCCTGGGTACTTAGTATCCCTTCCAGGCCTCGACCCAAGGCCTCCGTGGTAAATGGGTGGCTTTGGCTGGGCCATTCATTCTATCCCATGCCCCTGGCCATATAATCGGGCCAAGCAAGGACATGTGACTGAGCTAAGCCAATCAGATGCCTTCCCTGGGATTCTCTAAGTGTGTCTTCTTCCATATGTGGGCACGAAACAGTAAGGATGAAGCAGTAAGGATGGGTGCCCAGAGCAGCCTGGCACACCACCATGGTGTGGACAGCTGGTCCAAGAGAATAGATACACCAGTCAGAAGCAGAGGGAGGAGATGGGGAGGGAAAAAGGAGAGAGAGAGAGTATAGAAGGACAGGGGAGGGAAAGGAAGAGGCCTGACAGTGTTCGAGGCTCTGGATGAGTCATCCTGTCTCCTCTTAAGACAGTTATGCTAGTTCCTATCACACGAGGCCAAAATAGTCCTGTTTGTTTAATCAATGGGCAGGATTGGGAGGGTGGTGTCTCCATGAAATGCCACCGTCGACAAATAACATGTGCCAGGCCTTGTTCAAACACTTTACATGTATTAACTCATGTAGTCCCACAACCACCAGATGAGGGAGGCACTACTACCCTCATTTACGGGTATGAAATGCTGAACAGAGAGGTTAAGTAACCTGCCCAAGGCCACACAGCAGAACCAGGAATGAATGAATGAATGAATGAATTGAAGTGTTGCCCTTGGTCACTCGGCCTTTCAGAGTCAAGGTGAGAGGAACCATCTGGGGTTCCTCAATCTTCCCTCTGTGCTACAGTCTTAGATGTTCAGTGGTGGGGTGGAGGGAAAGAGCAGGGGTTCGGAAGATGAGGACTGGAGTCCTGCTCTGCCACTTACTCACCGTGTGGCCTTGGGCACGTCGCTGCGCCGCTCTGTGACTTCACACAAACATTAACCCCAAGAAAAAGTCATATCTGCTCGGCGTAGAAAAGACATTCACTTTTGGCTATATTCTCTTCCAGTCTTTTTTCCATGCGCATTTACATTTTAAAAATAAAAATAAAATTAAGATCGTGTTACACGTAACAGCATATTTTTTTTGACCTCTGCGTTTTTTTTGTTTTTAAATTTTGTTTGAATTACCTTTTTAGAGGCCTGAAGTATATACCATAAAATACACCATTTTAGGTGCATAGTTTGATGAGAGTGTTAAGGAAGTTTAAAAATTGGGGTAAAACATGCATAACACAAAATCTACCATTTTAACCAAGTGTGCAATTCGGTGGCGTACAACCCCCACCATCATCCATTTCTAGAACTTTTCCACCATCCCAAACTGAAACTCTGTGCCCCCATTTCCTCCTCCCCTCTCCCCAGTCCCTGGCAACCACCATCCTGCTTTTTGTCTTTATGAATTTGGTACCTCAGATAAGTGTCCGACTTATTTCACTTTGCATAATTTTTTCAAAGTTCATCAAAGTCGTAATATGTATCGGAATTTTATTCCTTTCTAAGGATACTGACCGATCCTCTATTCCATGTATTTGCCATATTTTATTTATCTGTGGGTGGACATTCGGGCTGCTTCCACCTTTTCGTGGAAAAGCGAACTAAGCTGTCACGAACATGGGTGTATTGAGGTTCAAGGATGCACAAATATTGGTTTGAGCCCCTGACTGCAGTTCTTTAGGCTAAATACCCAGAAGTGGAGTTGCTGAATCAGGTGGTAATTCTCTGTTGAACTTTTGAGAAACTGCCGCACTGTCTTCCACAGTCGCCGCACCATTCCGTGAGTTCCGAGCAATGCACTCACCTGGGTCATTTCCACCGCGATCCAGGTGGAGAACACACACTGCGCTTCACTCATTGCCACTTGTCATTCCTATCGTTTGCCCCAACCCCCGAGCTCAGGCAATTGCTAGTCTGATGTCTCTGACCAGGGATCAGTTTTGCCTGTTCTAGAACTTTATGCAGATGTGGTCATGCCTAACGACGTACTCTTTTGTCTGGCTTTTGCTCAGCATGCTTTTCAGTTTCATTCAACATATACAGCTTTGCAACCCATTTTCTCTCACTTCCTTCAAACTGATAAGCATTAGGTTAATTTTCTTAATATGTGGTTTTATCTATAATTTTTTAAAAACCAAAACCAAGTTTATTTGTTCATTTCTTGCATTTGAAGGACTCCTCGATGACATCCTTGGCCTGAGGCTCTTTGCCATAGTCCTTAACCACTACACAATTGCAACCAACCACTTTCCGGCGTTTTCCCTGTCTGTCAATTTCACAGAGGCCTGTACCCATTCCCCTGGTTTCTTGCTGTCATCAACCTTAATGAGGTCGATTTGGCATTCGGCACAAAGGGCCTCCACCAGCCTGACATACATAGGCTCATCACAGTCGGATGCAAACGCGCGCAGATGGGCCCGGCGCTTGTCTAAAGCTTTGGGAGCTTCACGAATTCCGTGTGCTAGGCCATCGTGGATGAGGGCGGTCTTCAGCACCTCTCGTAGAGCTAAAGTATTAACGTCCATTACACCTCCAGCAGCTGTGCCTTCCTTGGCCATGGCGGTGGGTTACGGCAGGAGCTGAATCTGGAAAACACCAAAGCCTTGACTCTGTGCTGCTTTGTGGCAGCAAGGAAAGAGAACGTGTGGTTTTATCATTAATCTATCTATCTATCTATCTATCTATCTATCTATCTATTTATTTATTAATTATGTGAGGTTTTAAAATCAAGTAGTCTTTCATCGCAGAGATTCACTCTAATTCATTTGACCAGTCTAAGCTGATTCGAATTTTTTGCTGTTATATATAGAGCTGAATGGAACATCCATGTCCCGAACTCTTTGTTCACATCTCGGATCATGGCTTTGAAATAGTTCTGTGGAGGTGAAGTAACTGGGCGACAGGGAATTGACAGTTCTCGTGTCCTCGAACCTGTAACTGAATTCCTTCTCAGAAAAGTGTTGTTACTATGTCCTGTCAATTTCACTTTCTAAGTCTCTCTCGAACCTGTCAATTCCTCTCCATCTCCTCGGTCTCCTGCGCCCTTTGGGGTCACTCCCTGGCACTCTTCCCAGTGCTGCTGCCGAAGGATGCCACCTGCCTGAACTGCAAGCAAGTCTCCAAACCCAAGACCAGCACAGAACCATCAGGAAGCCAGGCAAGGGCTTCATGGCTGCCGATGTGGCAGGAGACTTGCTACCAGGTATATAGCGGGGACCCCTGAATGAATCAGAGGGTCACTCATTCCTTTCCCTCCCTTCTGCTGCCAGTGCCCAGCAAGGGGTCTGGCAGAGCAGGCACTGAGAATAGGCATTTGCCTGTAATCCCCTCAAGCATTTTCTCCCAGGCCAATTGGTGGCAGCGATGACATACAATCAGGAGGCTATGATGCTGGTCAGCGACATCCCTGGGTGGGTCTCAGGATGCAGAAAGACCACAGCTTTCCCATCCTCTGGGGCCTTGCAATGGTTTGCCATTTGCATGGACGATGCCAGCCCTTCTCTTGTCCCAGGCCTAGTCTAGTTCAACTCCAAGAATGTGTCTAACACAAAGGAGGGGGAGCCGTGTGACCGTGATAACAGTCTCCCTGTGGCTGCTTGCGCCTGGGTGCAGCCAGGGTGGCTTCCCCTGCACAATGAGCCTTTATGGCATTCTTGCCTGACATCCTTATCTCCCAGGAATGTCGGGGGAGTGAAGCAGACTGGCCCCAAGAGAGCCTGACCAAGGGGCTTGGGCTCTCTGGCCCTGCCCCCAAGGTCATCCGCGCTCTTTGATAAAGTGTCTCCCAGGGCAGGTCATGGTGACAGTGACAATGGGCACTTGTACAGGACTTTACAGTTCACAGACTCATTCATCGCCCTCATATTATTTGATCCTCACAGTCAAAAGCTGAGGTCAGGACTTTCGTATCCTCCGTTTTGCAGACGGAGAAACCGAGTCCCAGAAAGGTTAAGTACCTCCTACCCCAGGCGGGGAAAGAAAAAGCCGTTCAGTTGTGGTGCTCCCACCCAGCTGAGGCAGGGGTGGGGGTGGGGGACTTCATTTAGGAAGACTCTTACTAAGCGATGCCTGCAGGCCAGGCCTTTGCTGTGTGTGTATTTGTACAGTCTCCAAAGGTGACTCGTCCTAATGTCCACAGTGGTTTCCTTCAGGGAGCGGGGTTTGCAGGTCCCCAGTGGGAATGATGAGCTTTTTCTGTGCACCCATAGTGTCGCGGAACCCTTCTTGCAATTGACTTTCATTATTTTTGCAATTAAAAAAAATCCGTGAAAATAAAAATAAGCGGTAGATCTAGGCCCCTGGCGGGTAGGTAGTAGGTAGTAGGTGCTCACTAAATATTGTTGAAGACAGGATTTCAGCTGTCCTTGGGCTGCGGTGCTGCCTCACTCAGACTGCGTGCTCCCCCCCTGCCCCTCCGTGTGGGTCGGCCACGGGTGACGCTGTCTAGTGTTTCCTGATGCCTCCGATGCCCCTTGGGGCTCTCAGGGTCGGGGGACGGGGGGATGTTGCAGGAGTGAATGTTAATGGAAGTGTGGGGCTGGTGGCCGCATTTCCCTGGAGAGACAGCCCTAAGCCTAGAGCTCTCTGTTAGGTTGGCTCAAATTTTTCATTTGTGGGGAGATGAAGAAAAAGAAAATAAAATAAAACCTTTAAAGCAGCCCAGCCCTCCTTGCCATGCACTGCGGGTGAATGCTGGGGCCTCAGGCCGGCCGGCCGGCCCCAGGCGCCTGCAGAATCCCCGGCCACAAAGCAAACAAACGGATGGATGGATGGATGGCGGGGACAGAAACAGACTTTGTGCGCGGCCCCCTCCTCCCGCGTTGTCACTCAGGGTGGGGGGGCCCAGCCTCCCTGTGCGCTCAGCTCCTCCTCCCCTGTCCCCCTCCCTGCAGCCCGGAGACCCCCTTCTCCATCCCATCCCCCCACCCCACCCCAGCCTGAGCCGTTTTGAAGTGGATCAATGAAACACGGTTTATTGACGGGCCCATGCCTGAGCTGGGGGGCTCTGCGAGGCCTTCATTAGTGCCACGGAATGGAAGAATGGGCCGATTCAAGGGGGGCTCGGGGAGCCAAGGGGGCAAATTAGAGTCCCGTCGGGCTCGCTTAAATAAAAAAAATAAAGAAGAGGAGGAGGAGGGGCTGGGGGAGACCTCGTGGATTTGCTCCATCAGGCTCCGGGCTGCATTCAGGGCCCGCGAAGAGGTCCCCGCAATCCTCTTAGCGCGGACAATGCGGGCCGGAGCCTCGCAGGGCAGCGGCTGTTCAAATTGCCGGGTCGGTTTCCAGCTGTTTTACCAGCGATTTGCCCAACTTAATAGCTCTTTAAGGCTTGACACAAGAACATAGCTCTTCTCACGACTCACAGAGGCGGCCCCGGGTCGCGCCGACGGCGCCCATTGTCCCAGGCTTAGACCCCTCTCTGCGCCGAGGCCCCTCCCCGGGGGCCCGGCTGGGTCCAGCTCCCGCCGACTCTCCATTTATCCTTTTCACATTCTGGGTTTCTGGGCCTCCATCCAGAGGACCTCTCAATAAGTACTCATGGGAGGGGGCTGCCTGTCTGCTCCCTTTGAACATTCTCCCACAAAGAGTAGGGATAATGATTGGGACTAGAGCATCTAGGTATTGAGCACCTACTATGCGCCAAGACTCTTGGGTTCAGCCCTTTCCTTCACTCATCTCATTTCACTCTCATTCGTGTCTACCAAGGAGGTGGGTGCCACCACGAAGGCCTTTTTACAGATGGAGGCGCAGAGGAAGGAGTCACTTGGCCAAGTTCACACAGGGGGGGTCAGCAGGATCAGGGCTGGTCAGACTTTTGACCACCCCCTGCGGCCAGGCAGCTGCGGAAGCTCTGACAGGCCAGGGGAGAGGACTCCTGGGATGTGGGGGTCGAGCTTGGTGCCTGGCACCTATAGTTTCCAGGGAGGCCCCAGGGGTGGGACAGTGGGTGGGAGAGGAGGAGAGTAACTGGAAAGTGTGTGTGTGTGAGGAGGGGGGTGGGTATGGGATCTGATCTCAATCACCTGTGTCCGGAATCTGCTTTTTAACTGCATGAAAACACCTGTCCGTCTGTCTCAGTTTAACTCCAGGGTGCTAACCACAGCAGCTTTTGTGGTTATGAAAATCGTATAGGTAAACTGTAAACAAAAGCTGTCATCATCATCATCATCATCATCATCATCATCATCCACGTTATCCTTATGAGCACCTGCAGAGAGAAGCAGATTACACACTGGCGATGATGTGCAAGAGCACAGACGATTACGCAGAGGAAGTCGTCAGAGGTGGGAGAGCTTTGCAGGAGGGCCAAGCCCAGGAGGCGGGCACGTGCCCACGGAAGGTGCATGGTCAAGACGCAGTGTGTGGGAAGGGGAGACCATAAGGGAGTTGGGGCTGGCACCTGGAGCCTCAAGGCCAGAGTCAGTCGAGGGGTTTAGCCACACTCCTGCGGGCGATGGGGAGCAGATAAGTGCTGGATGGCCCATGCCAAAGAGCCGGATAGGCAGCCTCGTGCCCAGCCGGCCTCGTGGCGCATAAACAAGCCCTTCTCCATCAGGCTAGATGGTGGCTTCCCCAGCTTCCTCAGCCACGGCTGGGGAGTGAGACCCAGCCCTGTCTGCCTGGGCCGGGCCATGCCGGAGCCCCTGATGGGATGGTGCCTCTGGCGTGTGGGAGAGAAGTATGGGCAGGGGCTGCCTCTCACCCGCCCCTGCCACCCCGACGCTCACACGTGAGACCCATTCACTCTTTGTCATTGGGCGAGTAGCTTGAGACGGATCAGTCTATCTCATTCCTCTTATTTGATAGCTGGGGAAAACGAGGCCCAGCGTGGGGAGCGCATGTGCCGAGGATCTCATGGTAGGTAAGTGGCAGCACCAAGACGAATTTCTTACGTTTGCACCGCAGTTTGGAATTCCCACCCATTCCTGCCCTGTTCTTGTCTCTCTTATTCTCTCTTTTCTTACGTACTTAACAAGACAACGTCAGTGTTACAAATGCCTGATGCTGGAGAAGGCACAGTGACACAGGTGTTCTCACATACACTTGGTTGGTCAGAGTCTAACCGTGTGGGAAGACAGTTTGGCAAGATCTAACCAAAACTTTTAAGGCAAAGATCTGTTCGTCGAGCAATTCTCCTGCCAAGAATTATTTCCACAAATATATTCACCCGTGTATACACAGATGTACATACACGGATGTTCATCGCAGCACTGTTTTTCCTAATGCTGGGGGAAAAAACCCAGCACCTCTAAGTGTCTGTACATGGGGTCTGGTTAAGTCAGCTTAGCTACATCCGTGCGTGGAGTATTATACAGACGTTAAAAGGGATGGAGTAGACCAACGTATACTTCCCCCAACAGTGCTGGAGAATGTAAATAAATGCAAAAAAAGGCAAATGGGGCATAAACTCGGGCATTTTCAAACTTTAAAATCTTGGTCAATTCGATAGGTAAAAAAAAAGCACTGTATCGTTTTGCTTAAATTTCTCTATAAGTAAGGTAGAATTTTTTCACATAATTATTGTGCATTAAAATTTTTTTTTTGGTAATTTCCCTTTTGTATACAGCTTTTGCCCATTCTTCTGTTAGGGTTAAAGTCCTTTTCTCCCTTGTACGAGCATTTTCTAAATTAAAACAATTGCATGAAACATCGGTTCCTGTTTAGCTTTTGTTCTGACTTTGTTTCTACTTTTTTTCACCTAAAAATTTAAAATATTAAATTAAAAAAATTTAACTTTGAAACTTTGATACAGAGGATAGTTTGAAACGAAGTTGAATCAATTCTCCTTTCCCTTTTTGATTTCTTCAATCATTTGTAAGCCTGGACAGTTCTCGCTTGTCCAGAGAGCTGGTCAATATTCACCTATATCTTTGGGGCAATCTTTCTAGGATTTGATTTGCTTTATAAATGATTTATTCTTTAGTGTATGTGAAAATGGGTTTAAACAGATTTTTCCTAATATGGTCACCTGGTTCCCTTTATTAAACTTTCCCCCATTGTTCATGAGCCGTTGAAGACGTTGTTATCACAGTTTGAGTAATTTTCGGTGGAAAAGACTATTCTCCGCCCCCCATCGCGTAGTTTCATACCAGGGAGGGCTTATTCCTCATCTATTTGAAAATAATCTTTGGATTTCTCACTCATTTATTTCCTCAAATGAGTTTTATTATGGCTGTGGGTTTCCTGCCTAGAAAAATACTTCCTTTCCAAGATTATAAATAACTTCACCTATGTTTTCCTTTAGAATTTTTATGTTTTTGTTTGTTTGTTTTATTTTGTTTAACTCTCGGGTCCATCTGGAATTTATTTTGCTATAAGGGGTGAGGTAGGGATTCAACTTTATTTTTTCCAGATGGTCAACTACTCAGCTATCTCCACCCCGTGCTTTGAGTTGCACATCTCTCCTCTCTGCTATGAAATGCCTCCTTTTTTTTCCCTCAAGTGTTGAATTCCCACATAAAATTCCATAGATTTCTGTACTCTAGGCTGAGCTCTTTTCCAGCACTAAACCTTAAAAAGTGTTTGATAATATGTTTTAACATCTGGGAAAGTCCGTGCTCCTTTCTTACTTTTGTTTTTCCTTAGAATTTCCCTGGCTAGCCTCGCACGTTTATTTTTTTTTTCAGATCAAATTTGTTATCATTTTGTCAAGTTCCAAAAAAATAAAAGAAAATAAAAACTTGTCGGTTTAAAGCTTTTCTTACCAACGACTATACAGTTTTTTTCATGGATTATTGATATGAACCTTTCCCCATTCACTTGGCTGTCAGCCTATTCCCCCCGTGCCCGGCTAATTTTTTTCAGTGGGACAGAGACTTTCTGGTTTTTATACGTTCGAATCCATTCTTCTTTTCCTTCACAAAAGCCTTGGTGAAGCTTCTCATTTTCCCAGAGATCTGGGCAACATTCACTTACATTTTAGGCCAGTCTCCTTAATATTCAATTTGCTTTATAAGTCATTTCTATCACCGGAATGTTCGGAAGATGTGAAGAACGCCTCTAAACTGAGTTTTCGTCTCACTCCTTCCGTAGTTCTGTTTGTGGAAGACAACTGTACTGAATAGTAAGCACTTTATCATGTTCCACCCGTGTCTGCTCTGCCTTTAATCCGAGACTTGATCATCTATTTTCACATCCCAGAGGGCTGATCGCTTGTGCTTCTCAAAATACTCTTCGGATTTCTCACCCTTCTATTTCCCAAAACACCCAGCCCGCGTGGGCCCCCACAGGAACCCTGAGAACTGGGCGAGAAGCAGCCATTCCACTAACCGAACGTCCACTGGGGGCCAAGGGACAGACGAGACGACACAGAGTTGTCATGGCTGTGAGGGAACCAGAGTCTTGCTCTGGGATCTGAAATTCCCCTTGGGAAGGGACTTGTCTGCTCAGCAGTCGCTTTGGCTGTTGAACTTGACACGGAGGAGGAGGGAGGGGAGGTGTGTGTGCAGCAAGTGTCCAGCTCTCAGTCTCGGATGATCAAGAGGCTGCCAACTGGGACTCTTCAGGAAAAGCCGCCACCACAACTGGGAGTCAGTGTAGGGCATCAGGAGAAAGGGACAGGGAGTAGTACCATCCGGGCTGCAGTGGGGGTGCCAGCTAGGACTGGGCCCCTTTGGCTGGATTCTACTTTGTCTCTGAGTGCTGGGAGTGTGCCTCCAGGGTCTGACGTGTCAGCCCATGCCATGTCATTAGTGTGCGTGGTGACAACCCTTGGCAGCCCAGCTCTCAGGGGCTGGGTCTGAGACGAGGGGCCAGGCCCAGCATCACCTGGGAGGACCCCTTGTTTGCAACTGACAGCGACATGTCAATACTAAAGACCCCTGCATAGTGGGAGGATGACGCAGACGGGGTCTTCGCAGGCGATTCTCGGAATCTTCAAACCAATCTGGGGCCGTAATGGGGAAATGGCCCTGAAGATGCTGGGGCGTCCGCCAGGCCAAAGGCAGTCACAGGGGAAACGGGAAATAAAGGGACAGCTCCCTGCCCAAGGCCCCGCCCTGGCAGCCCGGGCTTGCTGGCTCTGTCTAGGATCGGGGGGATATTGTTTATTTATTTTTTCTTTATTTGTAGCTTTTATTTTGATCAAACGTGTAACAGCAAATAGTTCTGCAAGGTTTGTTGAGACAAGCAGCAGTGTCCTGCTGCCATCCCCTCCCCAGTCTCCCATGTGCCCTCTCCGGAGGCAACGATTTTGCCTCCTTTGACTAATTGTTTTGGGGTTTACCTCCGTGCCTCGGGGACCGCATCTTGGTTTTTGTCGTTGTCCACCTTGAGGGTTGAGTCCTCATTCTGGAAGCTGAGGGTTCTGCTGCTTCCTGCCCTGCCCCCACTGCACATACCCGCGTGCCCACAGTCCCTCCGCACAGTCACCTGTGTTTTAGGTCATGAAGGGCGTGGGCTCTGGAGCCACCCGCCCGGGTTCCAGTCCTCCTTCGGCCACCTACGAGCTGTGTCGTCCTGGAGCCTTAAATGAGTCAGGCCACGCCAAAGTGCTTCCAGCAGGGCCTCCGAAGGTGCTCTCCAAGTGCGAAGGTGGAGAAGAGCCATTTTCTATGACAGCCTTCCCCGCGAAGTGGTACCCCGCCCTGAGCTAATGCTAGTCTTTTTCTCCTTTGCTTAGTTTTCTCTGCAATTGTCGCTAATTCAGTTCTGAACTCCTCTCGTGGACTTCCGGATGCACCAGCCCTTTCCCTGCTTGCAGGAGCCCGTGCCTGGTGCCCTGGCATGCCCTAGGCCTGGCCCGGGCAGCTGTCCTGGGGTCTCCCTCTCTCAGCAGCCTGGGGCTCCTCCTTGCCTCTCCCGAATCCCCTCTAAAGGGTGTACTTTCTCCATAAACCACATCGCTGTCGTCTTGTGCTTACACAAACCCCAGACAGCCCTTCAGCTGAGCTTGGGACCCTCCATTTTAAACACAAAGTCACCAACGAACAGCACAAAAATGCAAAAAACACGACGCTAAACGGACTGTGAAAAGGGCACTTGTTTGCAGTCCGAGAGGTGAAACAAGAGGGCAGAGGGTCCCCCGAGGTGGCTTTTGCCACTCTGAGCACCATGGCAAATGACCACGGAAACTCTGCTGGTGTTGGATTTGAGGTTACAAACAGATTGCAGCGAGTCGGTGAATTCACAAATGAGTTATCTGTGGATAACGAGGATCGACTGTAAATGCTATAAGACTTGGCGCAGCTAAAAATACCTTCCTTCTGGCCTCCCGTGTGATTGACAGCTTGGCTGGGTAAAGAAATGGAGCTTGGAAACGCTTTTCCTTCAGCATTTCACAGGCATCGCTCCTGCGCCTGCTGGCCGCCGGTGCTGTCGGGAAATCAGAGCTCCCCCTGCCCCTCGCATGCTACCTTCTCCCTCTCCCTGACAGCTTGCGGGTCTTCTCTTTGTCCCAGTGAGTCAGGTTTCACGGTGATGTGTCTGAATCTGGGTCTCTTTTTCACGCGTCACCCAGAGGGGTCCCTGATGAGGCCTTGCAATCTATAAAGTCAATTTGTTTGGAAAAATTCCACCGATTTTTTGTGAATTCTTTCCTTTCATTTTCTCTGGTCTGTTGTCTTTCTAGAACTTCTGTTAATGAGATGCCATACCTCTGGGAATGTCCATTTTCCCCTCCTGTGTTAGTCAGAGTTCTCCAGAGAAAGAGAACCGACAGAATCTATTCAATGCTTATCTGTAGATCTGTATAGATCCATCTCCCTCTCTCCCTCTCCCTCTCCCTCTCCCTCCATCCATCCATCCATCCATCCATCCATCCATCCATCCATCCATCTACCTACCTACCTACCTACCTATCCATCCTATGGGTTCCCTGTCTGTCTATTTATTCTCATGCAGGTATGAAGGCTAAGTCTCATGATCTGCCGTCTGCAAGCCCGAGACCGACGAAAGCAGGCCGTGGAGTTCCGGAACGCTGATGGTGCAAGTTCCAGTCCGAGGGCAGGAGAAGACTGATGTCTCAGCTCAGGCAGTGAGACAGAGAGAGCAAAGTCTTTCTTCTTCTGCCTTTCTGTGCTAGTCAGATCTTCAACTGATTGGGTAAGGCCCACCCACACCGGGGAGGGCAGTCCGCTTTACTCTGTCGGCTGATCCAAACACTTATCTCATCTGGAAACACCTTTCATCTCCGTCCTTTTGCTCTACTTGCTAGAATATTTCTTCAAATTTATAATCCAATTCTTCTACTGAATGTTTCAATCCATGACCTTTTTAAGTTTCCAAAGCGCTTTTTAAATCCTCTGAAGGGTCGTGTTTTTGTAGTGTCCTGCTCTGGTTTCATGGGTATGATAACTTCTTTCTCTAAGAACGTCACTGGTAGTTTACTTTTTCATTTTTTTTTATTTAAGTTTTTATTTCTTCCGAGTTGCTTTTTTCCGACTGCTGTTTGTTTGGTCTCCCTCTTTTACGCGCCCGGCTCACCTTCCCCGTCCGCCCATCTCTGGCTGTCTGCTCACAGGGACTAATAGCTGATTGGTCTTCCCAGACGTGTGGGTGGGACCTGGGGATGTGAGATTCTCTGAGTCATCCGACGGGGCTGTTTGGTTTGGAAAATGTTAATATCCGTATCTAAAGATATTTCCCCTGGGGCTGGTCGAATTTCCTGGAGAAAGCTCTCCCAGTCTCTTGCCTGAAAGATAAAGGCCAGGTTGACAGTCCAGCACACGGGTGGGGAATATCCTAGGATTCTCACGATCCAGGATGCACCTGGCCAGAGAGCCTCTGTCTCACCGGTCCAGACTGTAAGCCCCCAGGCTTCTGCCAGGGAGGGTTGTGGGGTCTTATTGCTTAGTTGCCTGAAACTGGAGAGAAGGCTCGAGGTTTTTAACTATTTCTTGAGCAGATAATTGACCAGTCCTCCTCCTCATTTTAGCCAAGCCCCATTCACTTCCGAGTGCAGCCCATCCCCTAAGCTTTTAGGGGATTTCGGTCTTAAAACCTTCCTCACCTTCAGCTTAGGATTCAGATTTCTCACCAGCAAAGTCAGTCCCTCTACTCTTCAGCTCCCTCAATTTGGTTGCTGCTGTCTTCTCTTCCATCCTTCCCGTTTTTCTGGCTTTTGAAGAAGTCCCTTTGCTATCTTTTTAGTAGGGTTTGGGGAGGGGGAAAACAGCGTTGAATCTGTCATCTCTGTTGGAAACTTCCATTTATTTCTTTAAATGTCCACGTGGCCATTCACCTGTGAGCTTCCTCCAGATAAGAAGTGAGTCCAGTTTATCTCATGACCCCTGACTGGGCACCGGACCTGGTCCCAGTAAATATTAGCTTGATGTTTTGGAAGGGAAAAGCAGGGGCGACCTTCCCACAATGAAGGCAGATCTCAAGCCAGGAGGTCTGAGCCTACATCCTAATTCTGATATTGATTTGCTGAAATTAGACAAGCCATTGAATTTCTCCGTGCCTTAGTTTCTCCATCTGCAAAACGGAGAGCGTCGAACCGCTCCAACCGTTTAGTCAACACTAATTATAAAAGAAAGACCACAGTATTCAAAACAGGCCAGGGTGAAAGGAGACACAGGTAAGAGTCAGGGGAGCTGGGCTGTGGTCCTGCTTCCGCCACCACGTTTAAAAAGTGACTTTAACCGTGTCTCTTTCCCTCTCAGGTTCAGCTTCTCCTCCTCCATCGTCGTCATCTCACGTGTGTTGATAAAACAGTAGAAATGCAGCATCTGCCATACCGTGAGCACTTAGCATGGGCTAGGAACTCGCTAAACAGTGCGATTATATATACTTACACATATAATTTTATCTGATTGTTATGACAACTTTATGAGCTAGGTTTATTAGCATCACCTCTGTTTTCTGTTCAGAAACGTGGAAGCTGTGGGATGAGTGACTTTCTCAGGGTCGCCCAGCCGAGACGAGGCGGGGAAGGCCTCAGACCCGGTTTCATCTGACTCACCAACACTTGCTTTTTCCCTCCAAATTTCCCGTCACCGGGGGCCTCTGTGACCTGCTTAGTGCTAAAGGTCTGGGACTCTTCCCGAGCCCTGAGGCCACCCACCTGATGCTGAGCTGCCTCCTCACGTTATAACCGGCTTATAACCGGCGAGAGTTTCCTTTCTGACCCCCTTTTGCACTGGTCTTACGTCGTGAGTGTTTTCAGGTGCTTCTTTTTTTTGTAAAGCTAAAATGCGCTTTCACGAGGTTGGCAGATCTCATGCAGACGTTTAGACACTGTTTGCCTTGGCACGGCTTCCAAATGTCTCCCAGCCACTGTTGCTCTATATTTCTTTCTGCCAGGACCAAGATCAGAAATAACTCAGCTGTGAAAAAAAAATACAAGCTTGCCGGCAGACCTTGAAGCAGATGAATTGCTGGTGGGTTATTTTCCCCCCTTGAGTCAGAAGTGTGAAGGTAGGTGGGAGAAAAAGCGAGATCTGAAAGACCCGTGTGTATTTTGGTACCAGGATGAGTTTCCATTTTAAGAAAGACGAGGATTGAGACATCCACACTTCATGAGACGGTCCAGCGTGTCCTCCACCAGGCTGGGCGCCCCGGGTCGGGCCTTCCGGTTAGGGCTTTAAAAACCCCAAACCCGCAGGCCCCAAATTCAGTTGGTGTGATTCCAGCTGGCAAGAAGTATTTCCCTTTGTGGCGTCGAGACTTGTTTTTTACTGGTCAGTTTTAAAGCTTTCTGCGACCATATCCTGATTGAAATGCGGTCCTCAGTCCCAAGGCGAAGCTGTGATTAACAGCGAGGGACACAGCGACATGCAAGTGTCCTGCACAGATGCCCTCACTCCTCCCCACACACGAGGAGAGGCCGTCACACAGGCCAAGGGGACTGGTTGTCCTGGAAATTCGTGGATGTGCAGATGAAGCAGGTCAGAAGCTATAATCAAGATTTGTTCATTCATTCATTCATTCATTCATTCAACTTTCTCCACACATTTCTTCGGCGGACATTGTTCCATGTCCACATCAGGACTGAAGACACTGACCTCCCCTCCCTCCGGGCCCTCGAGGAGTCCATGACTTGAGGGGAGCACAGTGATATCTGCAGGATAAGTACGGTGTGCTCTACTGTGTGTTAAAAGAGGACAGGCCAAAGCAAGTTCTGGAGAGTTCTCTGAGAAGCACATGCCAGTTTAGATTTTTTTAAAAAATAACTCCCTTGATTATAAGTAACACGTTAGATAAAATATATTTTTAATTTTTTTTTACACAATTTTGCATGGCCATGAAGGAAACGATCTATCTCCAAACTGAGGCGAAGGTGGGAGGGAGGCTTTGACCTTCTGCTTCCTTAGCTGCGTGGGATGCGAGGAACAGGGGATAACAGCTGGGCACCACTCGGGGGGGGGATGCACCCCGAGACGCCCCGCAGAAGAGAGCGGGAAGCAATCCTGCCTGGTCTGACCTTGACACTGGGTTGAGTTGAGGGGAAAATGATCTCCCTCGAGAATCTGGAATCACGAGCCGGCCCTCATGTGATTTTGTTTGAATTCACACGACTTGTGCGGCTCCAACAAACGCAAGCGGAGGATTCCAGTCAAAGTGCCCCCTGCTGGCCAGCACCCCCAGTCAGCTGGCTTGGAAGCAAGCCTGCGTGTCAGCCTTAGAGAAGCTCCACGACGGAAGTTCCGAAGACAAGGAATGGCTCGCAGTGCAGAATAACAAACTTCACCAGGAGAAAAAGCGAGCCGGCAGAGGCACGAGGCGGCAGAAACAGATCCGTGAAGCCTTTAGCTTTGAAACAATCACGGGCAGACGACGAAGAAACTTAAGAGAACGTCTCTCGTGTGGTCTCAGAGAAGGGAAAGAGGAGTTTGGACGTATGAGCGAGGCGTACGACGCTGTCAAGAGCAGCCAGATTGGAAAAAAGAACCGAATACAACTTACAGAAATAAAAAAAATCCACATGCAGGCGCACAGTAGTAAAATGGAACCAAGGCAAAGAGCTGCGAAAAGCATCGGACAAAGAGCCGATCAAAGATTGATGGTCCGATCTACAGCCGATTTCTCATTAGTGCCGATGGAAGCCAGAGGCCGGTGGAATTATAGCTTCAATGTGCTGGGAAAAGCAACAGTCAGCTCCGATCGACACCCTTCAAGAATGAGGGTGAAAAAAGACATATGTGGACAAGTGAAAACGGGGAGGTTTTACCGCTGGAAAGATCCTCAGTCATGAAAATTCTAATTGCAATGGACTTCGGGCAGAATTCAAATTGTTCCAGAGGAAAGGCCAGACCCATAAGGAAAAATGGGCCAGGACATTGGCAAATATTTGGGAGGAAGCTGCAGAAACCTGGACTGGACGACTCCACAGTAATAATGTCTAATTTGTGGCAGGAAAGAAATAGGCTGGTATTAAAATACCGAACAACAAACACCATATAATTTGGGAGGGGACCGTCAAGTCGAAAAAGTTTAAAAATGTCTTCCGTTACTCGGGAGGAGGGCGAATGTGTGGATGAAGTTTGGACTTTGTTAGTTAAGTGGTCGGTGTTGAAACAGCCGCGATGAGCAGGAAACACTAGTCGTAGAATGTAGAATTTCTAAACAATGACAAAGAAAAATCAGGGTAAGAAAAAGAAGATAAAAATCCCAAATGACGACAAGGAAGGCAAGAAAGGGGGCCGAGGGCTCGAAAAGTATACGGAGCGAATAGAAAATCCAGTTAAGACCATGAAATTGATCTGGATATAGAAATAACACGTGCCAAAGGGCTCAACTCTTCCGCTGAAAGAGAATCGTTGGGCTGGATTTTCAAAGGATCTAGATCATGCTCTGAGTACCAGAGGCATGCCTCGGTCTCGGGAACCCAAACGGCTGCACGTCCAAGTCTAGAAAAAATGTAGCGGGCGAATACGAACCGAAAGCAAGCCGCTGTGGCAACCCTCCTGAAACACAAAAATAGACTTTGAGGGGGAAAAGCGTCATTAGAGAGAAGAGGGTGACTGGCTAGTGATGGAAGTCGCGGTTCACCCCAAAAGGAATTCAGCTTACTTTCCCGGGCTAGCATAAGCTGCGCCAGGCACAGCACAGCGGGGGGAAATTTCAAGTTCATCTCGCTCATGGACATAGAGGCAGAAATTCTTTAAAACCATCAGCGCAGTGAATTCAGCAATAAAAATCGAAAAATATAGTACGTTACGGTCCAGTTTCTCTAGTGAAGGCATGGCTGGCTCACTCGGAGGAGATTCACCTCATTCACCCCATTAGCATGAAATAGCACAATCATTTCAGGGGATGGGAATATCTGTGGACGCTGAGTGGACAGGGAAAGGGAGAAGCTGGTAAATTGGACTACATTAAAATTAAGATTTTTTAGGGAATCAAAAGGCCAGAAGCAGACGGAAAAGACGAGCCACGGAGTAGAAGATGCTTTACTCCGCGTTCGTTATTGGTGAGTAACGAGCAAAAGGCTGTCACGTGGACTAGATCAGGACTTCCCGAGAACCAACGAGAAAATAAAACAATAGGAAAATGGGCTCCTGGTCAAGGGCCGGCGCCCAGGACGACCAGGGCGGCTCGGGGTGTCCCCAGCGGCACCGAGCGGCGGCACAGCCCCAGCTGTCTCTGTCCCGCGTGCTAGGCTGGGCCGTCCTCGTGGAACCATCAGCTGCGCCCCAGCCGCCGTGCCCAGGTCAGGCGCCTGCTCGGCACCTCCACCCCTGCTGAGCGTCCCGCCCAGGTCAGGCGTCTGCTCGGCTCCTCCACCCCTGCTGAGCGTCCCGCCATGCCGGTGTTAGCCACACTCTGTCGCAGGCCCTCCAGACCCCAGCTGTAGGGGATGGAGGAGCACTGGTCCGGCTTGGTCCCCGGGACGGCCGTGCGTGTGCGTGTGCATGTGTCTGTGTTTAAAAGCCTGTGGCAGTGGCCCCAGGGGACATTTGTCAATGTCTGGAGAGATTCTGGTCCTGCCTTGGGGATGCCGCTGACCCCCTGCAGTGTGCAGGCCGGTCCCAGACGCACAGAATTCTCTGGTGGCCCCAGTGGTCTCAAACGCAAGGGCCTCCGGAAGCCCAAGGGCCTCGTAAGTAAGTGTAAGGGGGGAGGGGCCAGTGGTGCAGACAGGCCGAAGCTGTCCAGCCCAGTGGGAACGAGTGGACAGCCCAGGGTTGCCGGATTTTCTGGTTTTTCAAGGAACCTGAATTTGGGCAAGAAATCTGATTTTTAAATGCTGGAACCGATTATGAGTTTTGAAAAATCTCTGTCGATGGAACAAGACCGTGTGCTTCTGCCTGTGTGCCTGGCGGGCCACACCGCCCGGGGCCCCTTTGGGCTGGCCTGCGGGTCCGGGCAGGGCACCGGGCCAGCCGCCCCGCGCGGGGCCCACCCATGGCTGGGGCGCTGCTGCCTCCCTGTGGCTGCGGTGCGGAGGCGCTGGCTGCGCTGCGGATGGGGCCTCAGGTTTGCCTCCCGGACTGGGGTCCGGGGATGAGTTGCCTTTGACATTCCCGGGGAGACAAGCGTCCGGCTCCAGAGCTTCCCAAAGTGCCGTCGCAGCGTCGCAAGACAGTGGGAACGTCGCTCCCTTCCTCTGGGCCTCGGTGGCCCCCGCTGAAATGGGGACGGGAGCAGGGGTTCTGTGAGGGTCAGGTGAGGTCATGGATGGGAAAGTGCAAAGTGCACGGTGACGGTGCACCATCGGCGTTCGTCATTCCGCATTTGGGGGGCGGGCGGGGCAGGCCCGGGGGACACGCCATCAGCACTAGGGATGCCCCCGCACCTGCCCTCCATGTGGGGGTCGTCGCGTCGGATCCTCCACCCCACAGGGGGTGGTCGGAGGCCCGCTGGGGGAGCAGCTGTGGACATAGCGAGGGGACAACACTCACCAGGGGAGGTACCTGCCTGGGGGCGGCTCACTGAGCCCTCCCGGGGCTGCCGGGTTGCATCACCTGCCCAGAGGGATGCGGGGCTGAGTCGTCGTGGGGCAGGGAGTCCCATTGCCTTCCCAGTCCCCAAAGCATTTCGTCTTTGGTCTCCCGAAGACAGGCCACTCCGGGGAAGCCGAGGATGCCCAGCAGCACGGAGAGTGTCTCTGCATTCGCTGGCGGAGGGAGGGCGGAGGCGACGCGGATGGGAGCACGTCCTAGGTCCTGACAGTGTTTGGCCTGACCTTGCCCACGGCAGGAGGGAAACTGAGGCCGGGGAGGAGACAGTCATCCCCAGCTGGCCCCGGGACCTCCACGTCTGACTGCAGGACCCACTTCTCTTCTGAGGGGTGGTGGTGGGCTTATTCGTGCAAAGGGCGTGGGTGGGGGTGGGGAAGGTATCCCTGGCGTGCAGTGTTTGGGTCTCAGTGCTGTGTCTGCCCGTCCTTAATTTGGGGAAAGTGTAGCTCCCCCAGGGAGGGGGTGGGGGTGGCCGGGGCTAACTCCTAGGGGTGGTGGGAACCCCCTGAGACCAGCCTCGGGGGCTGCTCTGCCGCCTGGCCCTGGATTGGCCTGGCACCGTGCACGCCCTGCCTCCCGGGGCCTGGCCCACCTGGGTTGCCAGGAGCGGCCTCCCTTCGCTGGGCCACGTTGTGGGAGCCACCGCACCTCTCGGAGCCGTCACACCCTTCTCCCTCGCTGAGCAGGCAGCCACGCTGCACGGTCTCCTTCCCCGGCAAGCGCGGCGGTGCCTGTAACTAGGCGAGTCCCGGGTCACCAGTCGTTCACTCCTGGCCTCGGGCCCTCACAGCCCGCAGGGTCGTGGCCGTGCTGTCTGTCGGTCACTGTGTCCTCAGAGCCTAGCACAGGAGGGGCTCCTGGTACTCGGATGGGGAGCAAGTGAGGATGGAGAGCGTCTGGGGCGTGGCTGCTCTGAGTCACTTGGGGGGCGGGGAGGCTGCCGTGGCCCTGGCCTCTGGGCCCGTGTTCTGAGCTCAGCCTCTCCCTGGAGGACCCAGGAGGCAGTGGATGCGCGTCTCACCTGTGCCCAGCAGGTGGCACCCGCCCCTGCCCGTTGGGCCTTTGCGCCGCGGCTGGTCCCTGCGCCTGATTCGGTTTGGGGGGCGGGTGTCTGCTCACAGCTCCCTTTGGGGAGCAGCGGACGTTTGCTTCTCCTCAAGGCCCAGCTCAGGGGCAGCTCCAGGTGGAAGTGACCTTCCTCTCTGCCCAGCCTGGGGTCTGTCTGGGGAAGGTGCTCCAAGGCTGGGACCTGGAGGACGGAACGAGGTGGGGGAGGTCAGAAGTAGGGGTGGGGTGGGGGAACTGCCCGGCCAGGGAAAGGAGCGGGAGCCCCGCCTCACGCGTGTCGTCGCGTGCTGAAAGGGAATAGACGTGTCTATGAGCAAAGGCACATTTTGAGTAGGTAATGGGCGGACAGGAGGGAAGGAAGGGAGGGGCGGAGGGAGGGAAGCAATCCAGGCGGTACAGAGGGGCACGAAGTCAAAACCGGATGGATCTCTCTGTCCCCCCCTCCAGCCCCCCCCCCCAGGCCCCCTGTGCTCCTAGATGCTCGAACATCCTTCCGGAGACAGCGACCCGGGCCCGTGTGCACGTGTGCGCGTGCGTGTGAGCGTGGCGGGCGGGTGCACAGAACCCGTTGGCTAAGAAGGATGGGTCTTACCTTAAAAAACCCCTCAGCCAGAAGGATTCGGGTCTGACCAGAGAAGGGCCTTCGCGGCAGTTTGTGGGGGCGGGGATGAGGGCGGCAGCCAGACCCCGCGTGGGCTCTTCTGGCTCCGAGTCCTGCCGCTAGCAGCGCCCTTAGTGGGGGACGGTGCTTGGAGCTGGCGAAGCCCCCCTTTCTATTTTACACTCAGCATCAGGCCTGGGGCTCCCAACAGCTCAGGGTGGGGACTTTTATGGTTTTCCCAAGGCACAGATGGGGACCAGGGCCAGAGAGGCAAAGGGACAGCTCCATGCCGCGCGGCTGGTGACAGGAGCTGCAGTGCAGAGCGGGGGGGGGGGGCCCGACTGCCTTCCCCCTCCCCTCCCTCCAGTGCGTTTCCAGATCCTGGGGGGCTAGAAAAAGGGCAGGGGCCTTGGGCTTTCTGGTTTGTGTGGAGGCAGCCAGCCGCCCAGGCATGGGCGGGCAGGTGGCCGCCACACCAGCTGACCGCGCCCAGACCCTTCCAGTTTTGTGGCTCCTGAAGACACTTAGGGATCAGCCTTCCCAATATGTCCCTGCTCTCCCCCCGCCTTCTGCCTCCTCCCTCCACGTCCCGCCATCCCTTGTCAGGAATCCGTAAGGAGAGCGGGGAGCGGATGATAATTGCCCTCCGTGGAACTCACCTGCCATGAAAGGGGCTTCGATAACACGCAATTTGCATGTCTTCCCGGCAGGAAATTATCGAATCGGAGCTTTCAAATTAGCCAGCGAGTTCCCTAATTGAATCTGGTTCCCACGCAGCGGGGGGAGTGAGGAACGGTCAGGCCGTTCGGTCCCCGCCCCCCGCAAAGGGACCACCGGACGACTGCGGGCATTAAACGCTGTGAAAAGTGCAGGGGAATTGGCAGGAGGCTTCCGGGAGGGGCGTCTGCAGACGCCGTCGCAGGTGCGTTCGTGGCCACGTGATCAGCATTGTGACAAGATAAAGGGGGTCGTACCCGAGGAGGAGAAGGGATGACGGATCTGGGAGAAGCGCGGTCGGGGGGTGGCGGAGCCAGTGGTGGCCGCTGGGCCCTGCCCCTGTCTCCCCCCGCCCAGTCCTCAGCGCAGAGTCAGGCCCTGGGACTTGGGTCTCGCTCGGTCCTATTCGCCTTTCTGACCCCGCGTTTTTCATTGTGAACAGTAACCCTAAGACGGCCCTGACGAGTGTGGGGAGCAAATGAGGCGACGCAGGCCGCAGTGGGTGCTCAGGAACATAGGAAACCTTCCCCTGCCACTGCTTCGCCCA
This sequence comes from Cynopterus sphinx, assembly GCA_030015415.1. Taxonomy (NCBI): domain Eukaryota; kingdom Metazoa; phylum Chordata; class Mammalia; order Chiroptera; family Pteropodidae; genus Cynopterus; species Cynopterus sphinx. Next base: position 171,511,133 of record CM057380.1, read on the forward strand.
CAACCGTCGTGTTTGCCTGGTGTGTTGGTGTCTGCTTCTGCCTAATAAACCACAGCCACACCCAGCGGTTCAAACTAACCCGCATTTAGCATTTTCTCGCTTCCGAGGACCCTGACTCAGCCGGGTCCTCCCAGCTTCAGGGGCCACCACGGTCAGAGTCGGTCCAGCGTCTGCAGCCTCAGCTGAGCAGGCCCTGACCCCCGAGCTCACGTGGTTGTCGGTGAGATTCGCGCCCTGGCTGGGCCGTTGGCTGGTGGCTGCCCTCGGCTCCGCGCCGCGTGGGGTGCTGTCGTTTGTCATGCACCTTTGTCCAATCCTGGCTCTTCTCTCAAGGACCTGGGCCACCTTCAGGCACAGGGCACGTTGACCCCTGGGGGGTTTCGACCCTGCCATGTGGCCCCAGCCTTTGCCTCCACAGCTCTGAAGCTCTTTGCTGCAAGCAGCCAGCACCAACCCCAAGCAGGAGGAAGCTCCCCGGGAGGAGGATCACCCCAAGTCAGACCTACGCACAGGGAAACTTACTGATTTGGGGGCCGATGGGAGAGCTGAACCTTCCAACCACATTTAGAGCTTGCTGTGCTGGCCCCAGGGTGGCACGGCTGGAAGACGGTTTGGAGGATGACATCTTCACCGGAAATGTCGTTTGGGAAAACATTGATCCCAGAGAAGGCGAGTTCAGTAAAACGAAAACGGAAAGAAAAATAATAAACCAGAAACAGGTTAACCGCGCTCGATAAACAGCCGGCCACGAAACTCAACCAACATACGGAGCTTCAATCCAGAAAATAATTGTTCTGGAAAGTGATACATGTCGATGAAAGCGTTTGTGTTCATGGACACGGGGTAGCAAGGCGGGCCAGGCATCGACATGTCCCATGCGGTTCCCCCAGCCCACGGGGCTCGTGGGGACGGGGATGAGCCATCCCGTCCATCCCGCAGCGAGCTGAGCCAGGCGAGGTCCCCCTTTCCCGGGAGAGGGACCCGATGGGACACTCGGGTAGGGTGCAGGGGTGGGCGGAGCGATGCCCAGGGGCCACGGCTGAGGTCCGGGGGCAGGTGCCAGGCGGACCTGCTCCGTGCTGGGCTCGCCCGTGAGACGTGGGGCCTCCTAGGCCTGCCTGGACCTGAGCTCAGGGACACTGGGGGAGGTGGCCCTGCCAAGCTCTGGGCTCCAAGGGTCAGCACTGGGGGGGGCACTTGGGGGTTGGTGGCTGAGTCTGGGACACGAGACGTGAGGAATGAGAACAGTCTAGAACAGTCTAGGACCAGCGCGGAGGTTGCTGGTCCGAGGCTGCACAAGGGGCAGGTTTCGGGCCTGGCCCCTCTGTCTGTGCCTCCAAAGTCCCCCTGGGCACTGGCCTCCTCTCCCAGTCTTCCCTCGGGATCCTTTCTGATGGACTGATTAACCCACCCCAGGCCCCTCCACTTATTCCCGCTGTAAAGGGCCCTTGTCTTTCCCCTGGAAATCCTCTCGGGAAGGGCTTCAGTCCCCTCTGGCCCTTTGTCCTGGGCCACAGCCCCCAGGCGGTTCCCAACCTGTGCCTGGCCACCCTCCGCCCCGCTTCCCCTCCCCCCTCTCCCTTCCCGGGCCCCATCTTTGGAGGCCCGGGTGAGGTCATCCCTGTGTTAACAGGAGCTGCACAATAGGGCTGGGGTCTGTCTTTCTGCTGGAGAGGGAGCCTGGGGTGGGGGAAAGAGGCAGGAGCCTGCAATTACAGGTTCCACAATGGGGCGCCCTCAAGGGGGCCTGGGCCAATTAGAGCTGCTGCCTGGGAGTGGGGGGAGGGGAGGGGCCGTGGGCCAGGGCCTGGGGAGGGTCCGTCAGGCCAGGTAGGTCCCAGCGTTCCTTCGTTCCTTCGTTCAAGCCGTTCATCCTGTCCGTGCACCTACTATGTGCCAGGCACTGTCGAAACACCGGGGACACAGCAGTGGCTGAGTGTGACCCTGCGGGTGAGACACAGACGAGGTGCCTCAGTGGGTGAATGAGCGTCTGCTCCTGACTCTTCACAGGTTCGGGGAATGGAGTGTTAATGAGGCTGGCAGTAAGGAAGCTCCCACTGTGTGCAGGCACCTCGTAGACCTCTCCACGCACCTTTTCCCATTTCGTTCTCGCAAAGAGGCTCAGAAAGGTTGAATGACACGACCAAGGTCACGGGCTTTTCCATGGCGGAGTCGGCCTTGAACTCGTGCCCGCTTGACCCCTCGCCTGGGCTCATCCCACTTTGCCAGGCCTGAGACGGGGGCCTCGGTGTGCCGAGGAGGACGCTGAGGCTCAGGGCCGCTCCAGCAGGACCCCGGGCCTCCCCCAGGGCCGTGGCCCCCACTGCCCAGACCGGGAACGAGGCTGGTGCCGGCGGCTCCCGGACCGCGGGGCGGCCTTGCCTGGAGGTGCCTGGGGGTCTCCTACCAGGGCCTCCTCCTCGTTCTGCTTCTTCAAAGGGACATCATCTGGCCAGGTCCAGGGGCTCAAGATATTTGAGGGGACACGGGACGGGCCTACAGGGAATTCTGGGCAGGAGACCGCCGGGAGGGGGCTCTGACGGGGACGGAAAGGCGTCATGGCTGATTCCCTCTCACGGCTCCGTGTGAGCGACGGGGGCGGGCTGGGTGCAGACCGCACTTGGCCAGCCTGGAGGAGGCCCTGAGGGCCCGGGTCCATGGGGCTGGAGCCTCGGGGAGCTCCACGGCTTCTACGAGGAGGAGGGGACGCTTGGGCGGGTACACGTGCACCGCTGCCCTGGCCCTGCCTGAGAGGTCACCCCGGGCCTGCCGGCCTCCGGGGGGCACATGGGCACCGGGATGGGCCCCGGGACGGGGCGGGGGGCACCAGGGAGCCACCTCTCTGACAGGGCGCTGCGAACATCGCTCCCCACCTGCCCAGGTGGGTGGAATCCAGGCTCCGAGGCGTGGCTGGCCCAGGGGCTCCCTCGGGCTTCCTGGGCCTGCAGGTGGCCGGTGGCTTTGAGCGTGAGACTCAAAGGCCGTCTGTGTGGTACCAGTGACCACTGTCAAAGGGAGTAGGACCGTGGGACCGACTCCAGGTAAAGACACGTCAGCCCGGAGGCTGCCGGTGCGGGCTTCGCAGGGTGGGTACGCACGATGCGGGCTCATCGGACGAGGGCACGGCACGGGCCAAGCCGGGAAGTCCTGGACCCTGCAAGCGCCACGGCTCTGCCCGGCCTGCGGTGGCCTCGGAGTGCCCGTCTGCTCTCTACCACCGGCCGTGGGAGAGGAGACGCCGTGCTGGAACCTTCTGAATCTCCTGCTGCTTCTAAGGTCAGCACCCACCACAGCAAGGCCCCTCCCTCTGTGCCAGGCGGCGCTAGGAAGGGTGACCCGCTCGACCCTCACAGTCGTCCTGAGAGATAGACACAGAGACCCCATAGATGGGGATACCCTCCACGTAGGGTATCCTACGACCTTCTGGTTGTTAGTTCAAGATCTCTTGCTGGGCCGTCCCGATCTCCGCTCCTGAGGGGGTCTCATCCCTCCTGTCCCCTCTTACTTCCCCAGGACCCCCGCCACCCCACCCCGCTGTCTCTGCCTTCTCCCCTCCCTGCTGGGCTCCTCAGGACCCATTCCTGCACTTCCCAGGTGAGCTTGACCACTCTACTGCCCTCCCAGCCCTGTCTGTCCGTGCCGGTCACCCCCAGGTCCCCAGTGGCAGTGCAGGCCTCCTGCCCCGTGGCCACCGCTCTCTGGCCTTCTCTCCCAAGGCCCCTTTGCACAGCCTCCGCTGCTCGAGACGTTTCAAACTGAACTCCGCATCCCCGCCCTGCTGGCCGCCCTCCCTCGACCCTCCGCCTTGCCCATCGAGCACCCCCGTGCGTCCTGGCGCCTGGCCGGCAGCCCCCCTCTACCTCTGCTTAACCTCAGTGGCTTGGGTGGCCCTATTCACCCTCCACCCCTGTCCTGCGTCCACTGTCCCTCTCCTCCTGGATCGCCTCCTGGCCCCCCATGACCGGCGCCATTGCTCAAAACAGGGACCTTGCCGTGTCTGTCCGGCCCCAGGCCCCCAAGTGCCCCCTGCATTTGCTTGGGGTCCTTCCTGCTGGGCCTCTCCCCACTTCCTCCCTCCTCTCCGCTTGCAGTGCACCTGCCTCCCTCCCGCTGCGGGGTCTTTGCGCTGGTCTAAGGTGCCGGGACACACGACTAAGGGACATTTGTCCTGGTGTTGGGGGGGCCTGTCAACCTCCCACCTGTGCAGTAAGAAGCCACCTGTGGGTGGCTGCCCCACCCACAGCTTCTCCCCTGTCTGGGACTGGCCAGGCTCACTCTGTGCTATGTGCCCCCCACCCACGCCATGGCAGACTGGTCCAGGCTGGACACGCGACCCCAGCGTGGCCCAATGGGACTCTCTTCTGCGAATCTGAATCCTGAGCAGAAAGGCCTGAGTCTGGGCCTGGGCCCGCCTGGTGGGTGCGGACGGCGGCAGGTGCCAGGTCCTCGGCGCGCCACGGGCTTCTCCCTCCCTTCCACGTGCTTGCTTCTCGACCTTTCCTTTTCTCACTGCCCTCCCAGGGCACAGCCTCTCTCCTTAAGGTCCTCAGACGAGGTCCCTGTTGCAGCCAGGCCCGTGTGGTCCCTGTTGCCACCCTCCACCCCCCGCCCCCAGCAGGTATCCTTCAGCCTGCCAGCCCTGGCACCACCTGCCTTTCTGCAGAGTGCCCCAAGTTGGCAGACGGAAACCCCAGACAGGCCGGGCCAGCTGTCTCTGCCTCCCTCCAGGCCACCCTCCCCCAGGGTCGCAGCTTCTCACTCTGAAAGCAGGACGGCAGGAGGACAGGGGAGAGCGAGGGCTGGCGTCTATCACCTCCTTTCACTTGTCACCAGTCTGACCGGGAGGCATCAGAATCAGTCTGGCAGGGGAGGCAGCGGAGCTCGGAGAACCAGAAGGGACTCGGCGTAGGTGATCCTGGGAGCAGGGCTGGGCTCCCTTACCCTTGCCTCAAGGCCTGGGACAGAGTTTCCTCAGACCACTGGCCTCTCTGTGGGGTCAGGCGTCCCCCCACCTAGCCCTCAGCTGCCTTTGGGGGTTCAGAGTCACGATGGGGACCGAGGTCCAGCCTCCAGGAGCCAAGCGCGTCTGTCCTGAAGGGCTGACCAGGTGCCCACGTGTGAGGAGAAACAGTGCTGCCATGCGGACTGACAGTGGCGACCCGCGAGTCCCCATCGGCCACCCCTACGCTTCCTTAGCCCCCAGCCCCGCCACCCCCCTGGGCAACCGTGGACCAGGCATCTGGGGTGGGTGCTATGAGCTCTAAGAGGGAGCTTTGGGCTGGGGGAAGGCAGGGCCCTTCTCTGCACAAGCGCCCACCCTCCCTGACCTCGGAGGGGCTGGTTGGGGGGTCGAAAGGAAGAGGGAACTGCCTTCCACAGACGTCTGACTGTCGCCCTGATAAGCTGATGTGACTAATTCGGACAGTTTCGGAGGAAGCCTGGCCGGCCTCCAGCCTCAGTTTCCTGGTCTGTCAGGAGGAGGGCAGGACGGCCCCGGCGCTGACTGTCCCCCCACTCCCGCAGCTGTGGGCCCGGGGCCGGGTGCCTGCCCTGCTGGCCGGGCGTCTGCGCCCGAGGGCCCGCGGGGGCAGTTGGGGGCTGGCGTTTGCCAGAGAAGCTGCTGAGCTCCCTCTGGCTGCCTCCGGGCCGGCGATGAAAGGAGCGGATGGCTTGGCAGTGTCTTCTGGGGAGGGAGCAGCCAGGCTGGCGACAGGAGGCCGGGATCATGGGAGGGGCTCCTGGGCAGGAGAACAAAGCGCTGAGGGTGCTGGGCTCCAGGGGCAACGAAGGAGGGTGGGGCGGGGCGGCGGGGGCAGGGTTCTGGGGCCCCTTTGGGGTAGGAGGCCCACAGGGAGGCCGTGGTGCGAGGGGATGTGCGGGGGTAGGTTGTGGGGCCACCTCCCGGCCGCGTCACTTAGCCTCTCTGAGCCTCAGTTTCCACACCTGGACACCTGGACGCTAACACCTCCATCGCAGTTCGCTGTGCCCCAGGCCTTACAAGCGGGGGTGGCACATGGCAGGGGCTCAATACTTTTTTTGTGGGGGAATTCATGCCCCCCAATTTGGGAACACATCAAGAACATAAATAACACAAAAACGATTTCAGGGTTGTCCATAATTAACAAATCAATTTTAAGATTTACTTCAAAGGTCTGTACGAAGGCAGAGCTGCTAATTGTTTTTCCTCCTAACAAATCTCCGAGCCACTGCATTAAAAACAAACAAACAAACAAACAAGCACACACACACAAACTGGCTTTCCTGCTGGTAAAAGTACCTCCCCCCATAACCCTTCACTGTCGAGTTGCTGATAGTGAATATTTTTGAAGTCAGCGAATAAATAGGGACGATGGAGGGTGGGACTGGCTAATCGTCTTAGCCCCACGTATGGCGCGGAGCGGCGCTGCGCAGGGGATGGATTTGTTATTGCTGCTGCGGTTATGCCCCACGGGGGAGTCCCCGAGCCACCGAGAAGGAGGTTGGTAGGTGTGTGCGGAGGACGGGGCGGGGGTGGGGGGTCATGGGATGAGACTGGAGATGTCCCTGGGACCAGGACTTGCGGTTTCGAGGGCCGTGGCCCAAAAGATGGACTTGCGGGAGACGAGAGGGCCATCGTGGGCACCAGGAGGCTTTGGTGACCTTGCCCTGGCCTGGGGAGAGGTCTGGGGAGGCCTTTTTCAGGAAACTTGGTTAGGAAGGGGGAAGAGAAGGACGACAGCTGAAAGGCGAGGCGGGAGGGACAGAATGGCACTGGCTAGAGGGATCTCTGAGGGAGGCAGAGGCTGGAGGGGCAGCCTGAGAGGGGCCTTAGGGACGGGCCGCAGCTTTGGGTTTGGCCAGTGGGAGTTTCCAGGGCTCAGTAAGGTACCGAGAAAGATCATCTTCAAGGTGGGGAGGTCAAGAAGGGGGGCAGGTGGAGGGTTGGTGAGCTCTGCAGGACCAGTGCGTCCTGGGTCAGCTGCAGACCTGGCCCTGAGGGGCAGTGACCACCTCCTTTACACAGGGCAGGGCGGAGTGCCTGCCAAGGCCCCAGGGGAAGCTAGGAGCTCGGCTGGTCCAGAGGGTCCCCTGGGAGGGCAGCCGGACAGTTTCTCGGGCCGACCCTTCTCGGTGGCTGCCCGGAGCTCTGTGCAAGGATTCAGAGGCTGCGTCCTGGGTAACGGGAAAGCGCACGCCATGGACCAGTGATGTCTGCTCGGGGTGCGACATCGGGTGAAGCGCGAGCCGTTCTTGTGCTGCCCCTCGGCCCAGGCAGGGGCAGAGAGCCGGAGCCCAGGGATGAGCCGGTGCCAGAACCGGGTGTCTCTCCAGCCCTGCGAGGGACTCAAGGTGCGACCTTGGGTAAGTCCATCGTCAGCCCCCGCTGGTCATCTGTAGGTTAGAGCTACTAAGGCCACCTTTGCTGGTGGTTGTGCGGGTTAAAGGCATAACGTGTGCGCGCGAACACGGCAGCTTTGTCATCAGTGTGAGGGGGCCACCGTGGCTGCGTGGTGCCGGGGAGCGTGGCTGCAGGAGTCGGGGGGGAGGCTGAGTGAGTGACGTCCATCGGGGTGGTGGCCGGGGGATGGCACGGGTATGCACGTCTTTCTCCCTCCCTCGCTGCCCGCAGAGCACAGTCGGGGGTGGAAGTATGCGGCAGTCGGGGTCCCAAAGGCCTGGGCAGCGGCAGTGCACCTTTTGGCCGAGTCACTCAGTGGCTCTGACCCCACTTTCCTTATCTGTGAAACGGGGGATCATGGTGAATCAGAGCAGTGAGGCTTATCAGCCGTCCCTGGGCCTCTGGCCCCACAATCTGGGGTGGAGAAATCATAAAAGTCCATTTTCAGCCCGTCTCCCCACCCTGGACTGGCCTCTTCAGGTGCTAATCTGGGGACAGAGTATTCCCTCTCTTAGGTTTCTTTCTCAGTCTGGGCCTCAGTTTGTGTTTGTACAGGGGGGAATAGGGGGAGGTTGGACTAGAGGGCACTGAGCTCTCTACCTACGTGACACTGATGACTCTGACGCAAATCTGCTGTTAGGAAAGGGCTGGGAACATTCAGACTAGAGTGTGAATGACTGCCACAGCAACAGCACAACACAGGCTTCTCCCTCACCCCACGCCCTCCTGAGAGCTGCGCTTGGTCTCAGCACTGGTCTGGACGCCACGCGTCGAGGGGAGAAAGAACCCGGGCTCATGTGGGGAAGAGGACCGAGACGGGCAGGGTGTGAGAGGCTCTGGGGGTGGGGTAGGGGGAAGGGGGCAGGGAGAAACTACCAGCTCAGCAGGAGGAAGAACCTTCTAACAGGCAGGACCCCTAAGATAGAACAGGCCCCCGGAGAAGTGAGGCATGATGGGCGCGGGAGACATGCAGCAAGTCGCGGCCTGAGGGCCCTTGCAGGAATGTGGGGGGCTGTCTTCCCAAAGGCGGGGGACTGTGCATGTGGAGACTGGCACGGACCTCCCCCCACCCCCGTAATGCCTCCTGGGTTTGCCTGTCACCGAGGATAATGGATCCCCAGGGAGGGGATTTCAGGCATCACCAAAAGCGGGGGTGCTTCCTGGGCTCCCCCGTCTGCTAAATGCCTCCTGGGTGGGGCTGGGGTCCGTGGTGACCGGTGTAGTGACGCCAGTGGTCAAGCAGGGGCTGGGCGGGGGTGGCGGTGTCTCCTGGGGACCGTCACTGCTTCGTACTTGCTGAGGGCCGTAGCCATCCCAGGCAGTTCACAGTCCCTATTCCACGAGACTGGCAGGTCCCCTTCCCCTCCCGGGACAGGTGAGGCCCAGGCCACGCTCCCTGCCCGGGCCCCAGAGGCAGGAGACGGTGCTCCCTCCTCCAGCACCGTCCCTCTCAGACGAGGGTGCTGGAGAGAAAAGGGGTGGGACTCGGGTGGCTCGGGAGCTGGTTCCAGGCAGGCATCTGGGTGGCAGGAAGCCCCAGGCTCACCTGCGGCTGGACCCCAGGCCTGCCCAGCTGCCCCCGTGGCTTGCGAGGCCACGGGCCGAGGTAGATGTCGGTCCGTCTTCGCCGACCCTCTTCGGGCCCCCAGGAGGCCGGCGGAATCTCCCCCGATTCAGAGCTCAGGGACCTCGAGGAATTCACAAGCTGGGCGGGAAGGGGACACATGTGACGTGGCCGGGATTGGCTACCGATGCCGTTATCTAAGTCGCTGAGCCCTGGCCGTCCTGCTTCCAGGGCCACCTGCTCACCATCCCTCTGTCCCCTGTCCCCTTGGCCTCCCCGCTCCCTGAGCCCCTCCCTCCTCCACCCCAGGCTGCCCTTTGGCTCCTGTTTCCAGGCCTTTCTTATGTGGGTCCCCTCCCCTCCACACCCCCTCCCTCGTCCCTTGTGGCTGGATGCTCACCTAGCACCTCCCCTTCTCTGTCCCCAGGAGGGATGCAAGGTCCCCCGCACTCCCCAGCCTTGTCCCCTCTGCTCAGCAGCATTGGTCATTGTCGGTTTCCAGATCCCAGGTGGACCCGTCACTAAAGGGCAGGGCTGGGTCCAAGGTCCTCTGTGTCCCTCTGGCTTCACCTGGCCGTGATGCCTACAGAAGTTTCTGGAATATGAACCACCTCCCCTGCCTGCTTCACGTTGCACCCATTTCCCAGAAAAATAAACCAAAACTCTGAGAGCTGACGTGGGGCCTCCCTGCTTCTCCTGTCCCCACCCCTTTGATATCCAGGGGTTGGGGGAGGTGGAAGGGTCAGAGCAGGGTGGGGGCAGGGCTGGGACCCTGGACAGCTCAGCAGAGCCTCCCCCCACCCCGGCGGGGCTGGGATGGTGTCTAGATGTGTTGGGGTCCTTAGTGGGGTTGCAAGGCGCTGGCCTGGCACTCGGTGGGGGAAACAAGGAGGTGGAGGGGACAACAGCTGTCCTGGAGTTTGAAGGTTAGACCCACAGTCCCGACTTCACATATGAGCCATGTGCCAGCTGGACGGCTCTCGAAACCCCCTGGAGCCTCAGTTTCTTCATCTGTCACACGGGCCTTCTGGCCTCCCGTCACAAGGCAGGCGCGCCCCTTGCTGAGGTCCCCCCCAGGCCTTTGTGAGAAATGAGCCAACCACACAGAATCTGGAATGTTCTCTGAAAACCACACAGGGCTCGCAGGTGGCGTGTGAGGGCCTAGACCACGGGTGCCGGGAGCCCAGGCCACCTGCATTAGTGGTGACCAGGAGTGGCACCTGGGGCTGGCTGACCCCTCCCTCGAGGGAGTTGGGCTTCAGCATCCTCCTGCGGGGGTGGTGGCCACACTGTCCAGCTGCTGTGGGGCTACAACCTTGGAGAAGCATCGCCTGGGGCAGAGGCCTGCACGGGGCCAACTGTCCAGCGACAAGTGCCTCACCCTCCAGGCCAGAGCCCCGTGGAATGATCGGCTCATTTTACACCAGGTCCTTTCCTGCACCCGGCTTTCTGGGTGACGCCGGAGGGCCTTACGCGGGGAGCACCATGAACTGGGTGGGGACGCATTTGGACACAGCCTGGCCAGGGTCTTTCCAGGCTGTGCCATTTCAGCTTCGAGCCAGCTCAGGAAGGAGCTGTGACGTCACCTTTCTCCTCCAGATGAGAAGAGTGAGACTCAGAGAACATGGGAGCGCCCCGAGGTCCCGAGCAAGTTAAGCAGCCTCGAGTTAGAATCCAGACTCGTCACCTAGAACTGCCACAGCGTTGGACACCAACGGCCGCTACTCGCTGTGCGCCAGGCACCCTATGTGCACTGTGCCCAGGGGAGAGCTTCTCGCACTGGCTTTACGAGGATAAAGAAGAAGAGACCGAGGGTCAGAGTCACAAGCTCTAAGTGGCAGGATCCCGACAGTCCTGGGGTGGCAGGCGGATGGATGCCTTGGAGGGGTGGCATGGGGCAGAGGTGGGGATGCAAAGCCAGGCTTTATCCTTCCAGCCCCAGCCCAGGTCGCCTCCTCCAGGAAGCCTCTCCAGGACCCCAGCGCGTTCTGACTTTCGCCTCCCTGGAAGTCCTCCGGCTTCGCCCTGTCAGGGTGACTCCTGGGGCCGGACACAGCGCCTGGCACGTTACTGAGCCCAGCGAATACCTAATAACAGCCATATCCGCAGGCTGGCTGCGGGCCAGGGAGAGGAGACATCCTCAGACACTGAGTGCGGCCCGCACAGGAGGTCCTCCCCGGCCCGGGCCTCGTGTAAGCCTCCGGTCCCTCCCTGCTCGCACCCCACACCCCCTTCACGGTGCTCTGATGGTCACAGAAGAGTTGGGAATGACCAAAGGCCATAAAAAAGCAAAAAAGAGAAAAAAATCCCCCCTAATCGTATGCCCAGGGTCCCCATTTCGCTCCACGTGCTTCCTGTCTCCCTCCCGCCCTTTCTGTTTCCGTTTTGAAAACACAGCATCAGGCGTGCTCTTGAGTACCCTCCATGTCGTCTGCGGAACGTGCGACGAGCAAGGCCGTCATCCCCCCCGCCCCGTACGATCGAGCACCTTGAAATTCCCTGGACCTACGAGGATTTTTCAAACCGACCCCTCTGGCTGGGCACTTGGCTTGTTCCTGACGCAGGGTCATTGGACACAGCCCGCAGTTCCTGCCATGAGACACCTGCCCGGGGGACAATCGTCCCCGGCTCGTTCGTGACTCTGGGCCTCTGCACGGGCCGGCATGTCCCGGCTGCCCTTCTCCTTGCCCCCAGCTGCCCTCTTCTTCCCGGTGTCCTGCCTCTCCCGGGGCAGACGGCCTGCCTTCTCCTCGTCCTCTCTGGCTCCCAGCACACAGTAGGCTGCGGGGAAGTGCTGCCCGCTGAACGAGCCACCGCCTGGCTGGTCTAGCAGAGGGGGATCGCGCGGTGTTTCTATTAGTCTCCATGAACGAGCACCACTGTGTTATGACATTTTTCCAGAAGCAGAATGTCTGCGGTGCTTGCCAGATCGCTTGCTCTTTTAGGAGTGGGTGTCCCCTGCCCACCCCGCACGCCTCATTTCCTGTCTTTCGGAGCCCAGTCACGGGGCCTGGGCTGAGCTCCAGGCCCTGGGATGGGGTGGGCTGGGGCCCGAGGGAGCACGACCTCCGGGACCCGGGTGGCCGCAGGTCAGATGCGGGCTCAGAGCCTGGGGAGCTCGCGCTTTGCTCTGAAGGACGTGCCGAGTGCCAGGCACACAGTAGGTGCTCGATAAATGCATGTTCTGGGAAAGTCGGAGATGGCGTTCTGGGTGCCAAGGGGAGGGACAGAGGCGATGAGAAAGCTGGCCTTGGAGGACAAGTGTCACAAGAACTTTGAACTTTGCTCTTGCCCCAGTGACCGGGACCAGCCGTCCTCCACCACCGCAAGCCACCTGTCCTCTGGTGGCTCCTGAGGCCACCGCCAAGTGGTGGCTTTGTCTTTGGCAGCAGCAGGCAGAGTCTGTTGGACCACTGAGCCCAAGCCCCGGCCCCGGGCGGGTAACGTCAGGCCACTTAAATGCCCTCAGGGGCTCCTGCGGCCTGCTGAGCTGGCACCCAAGGGCCTGTGTGACCTGCCTTATGCTCCCGACCCTCAGGGGTCCCTGTCCTCCCTGCGCGTCTCCTGCAGGAACAGCGTCTGCTGTCCCTGCTGTCGGGATGCCCACTTCCTACCCTTTCTTCCAGGCCCAGCCCTGTCTCAGCGTCCGGGGCGGGTACCTCTCCCTTTCCACACTTGGTCCAGGCCGGTCCCTCTCGGCCTTTCGCTGGCCATGGCTGGATGGCAGGGGCTACATCTACACCCAGCGCAGTCCAGGCACACACGGTTCCCAGGGTGACAGACGTGCGGAATGGACGCTGCGGCCACCTGAGCAATGGAGCTGCCCGTGAACCTGGGCCGGTGACCTTCTCCTCGGCAGTCGGCCTGAGAGTTTACCTGGGGCTTCCTTCCTCAGTTCCTGGGTAACTGCTCACACGCGCCTCTCTGCCTGGCCTGGGAACTGCCTGCCTGGGGGCTCCGACCCTCGCAGGGCAGGCAGACCCCAGCTGGCCACCTGCAGAGGTCGGTGTGGCCCCGGAAGGAGGGGGTCAAGACTAGCCATGGTGGGGACCTGCGGGGTGAGGTGAGGGCACTGGGGTGCGTCTACTCCCTAGGACCCTCTGGGGGCAGACCGTGTGGCAGCTCCCCGTTCCTGAGAAGCACGGGGTCTGTCCACACAGTGCCCCCCGCCCACGTGTTTCACCCCTTCCTCCCGCTTTCCCGCTGAGGCTGTGCTTCCAGACAGGCCTCTTTACTCTGCCCCAGCACCACCCCAGCAAGCGGTGTGAGAGGTCGGGGGGGGGTGCCCTTCTGAGGCCCCTTGGGCCAGCCCCTGCCCCTTGTCTGGCTTTGGGGCGCCATCCCGGCCTTCGAACTCTCCTCCGGCAGCCCCCCAACCCCAGGCCGGGCCCACCAGAGCAAACCCTATGAAGATAAACATGCCCAAGCCGTGTCCCTGCTCAGAAGCCTTCTTGGGCTCCTGCTGGGAGCCCCTCCCCTTAGGCGGGTGTTCAAGGCTCCTCCAGATTCTCCTCCTGCTCTGGCTCCTCCTTCTCCCCCCTCCCCCATCTCCTCTCCCCACCCCCCTACATTTCCTCTCTCTTCTGCCCCACTGGAGCTGCCAACCCAAACATGCCAAGGCCTCTGCATGTGCGCTTCCTCTGCCTGGAATGCCTCCTTCATACCCGCTGGGGTGTGTCCACCTCCAGGAAGCCGCCCCTGCTGGCTGTCCCCACGACCCCTCCTGAACCCAGGAGGGACATTCTTCTGTGACTCCGTGGGCCTCCTATCCCACCAGAGTCAACCCAGGGCCGGCCAGGCCCGAGACCCCACACAGGGCGTCCTCTGGGAGCCTGTCTGGAGCTGTGATGAGTGCAGGAATGGGAGGCCCGCTGTGATGTGGGTGTGGTGGGGGAGGGGGACCCATACACATTCATTGAGGTGCCTTAGAAGGGCCTCAGAGGTGCCACACCCTCCTCCTCACCCTCCTCTCAGCCGGCCTGACCTGTGCCCTGTGTCGTACGCCCCTCTTTACTGGTGGCAGGGGTCAGAGATCATAGGGCCCCTCAAACTCCCCAGGGCGGGAGCACCCTGGCAGGGGGTGATGCTCTCCTCAATAAGGCAGGGCCTTCTTCCAACGGGGCGGGGGGCCAGGTTCTCAGGTCCTGACCTGCTTCCCCGCCCCCCTGGGTTGGACCCCAGCGCAGCATCCACTGTCCTGGAAACTGGGGACTTGGGACCCCCGGGGCGGGTGGGGGGGGGACTGGGAGACAGGGGGGCGCAGCCGGAGGCCGGGCCTCTCTCTGTGGACTGGCGGCTGGGGTCCGAGTCCCCCCGGACGGACGTGGGCAGCGGGGTCGTTCCCAGGCTCCCGGCACGAGGGGTCCCTGCGGCCCTGGGAGGGGGGTCCGGCCCCGGCGCCCCGGAAGGAGGCGCGCAGGGCCCAGCGCGCGGCGCGGCGACCCCGAAGGTGAGGGCGGCCCCGGCCCCCGCCCCCGGCCCTCCTGCCCCCCTGCCTCCCGCATCCCCGCATCCCCGCGCGCGGCCGGCCGGGCAGGGGCCTCCGCAGCGCGCGCCGCGCTGCTCCTCCTCCTCCTCGTCCTCCTCCTCTCCCTGCCCCCGGCGGGGTGCGGGCGCCGAGGCCTGGGCGCTGGCAAGGGCCCCGGGGCCGGAGCGCGCACCCCGCGCCGGGGCCGGGGCCGGGGCCGGGGCCGGGCGGGGAGGGGAGGAGGAGGCGGGGCGGGGGGCGGGGAGCCGGGGCGCTCGCGGGCGGCCGCGCGGCGCGGGAGGGGGCGGCGGGGAGCCCCCCGCCCCCCGAAGGAGGAGTCTGGCTCCCACTTGCTGCCTCGGACGCGGCGGGCGCGGCGGCCGCCGCCGGAGCAGCCCGGGCCCCCAGCGCCCCGCGCCCCGCGCGCCCCCAGAGCCGGCCCCGCGCCCCCCGCGCGCGCAGCTCCCCGCGGCCGCCGAGCCGAGCGCGGGGCCAGGTAGGGCCGGGGCCGGGGGAGCGGGGCGCGCGGGGCGCGGGGCCGGGGCGCGGGGCCGGGGGCGCCGGGCGCGGCCGGGACCTCCGGCGGGCGCGGGGGCGACGCCCGCAAAGTTACTCGGGCCGCGCGGGGCCCCCCGCCGCGCCGCCGGCCGCGGGGCGCAGCCCGGAGGGGCCTCGGGCCGGGCGCCGGGCTCCGGCCGGGGCCGAGCGGTCAGCGAAACTTTTCCCCGGCCCGGCCCGGGGTCCCCGCCGGGGCCGAGGTGCGGGGCGGGCGGGCGCGGGGCGCGCTGACCGCAGCACCCCCGGGCGCTGAGAGCCTACTGTGCGCAGCCAGGCCCCTGCGCGCGCCAGAGCAAGGCAGGGGGCCCAGCCCGGCCGGTGGTCACTCCTGCCAGGCGAGGCTGCAAACTCCGGCCGTCCATCTGGGCACCCGTCCATCCATCCATCCATCTCTCCGGTCACTCGTTCCCCACACATCTGTAGCCGTGTGCGCCCGCCCGGAGGGATCCAGGGCCAGCCAGGCAGGTCCCAGCCCTCACGGGCAGGACTTCAGGGAACGCGGGTGCCAAGGGGCAGGTCTGTCTCTGTGTGTTTGTTCTGGGACTTGCTGTGGGACAGTGAACTCATGCACAGTCCCCCTGCACCCGGGTGGGCATGGAGAGCCCATGTGTCCCTGCGTCTGTGGCAGGCCCCTGCTTGGGGTCCTGACTCACCTCCGTCCTCGCCCATGCCCTCTCCTCCACTCTGCTGGGTGACCTGAGGTGGGATGGAGAGGTCCCATCCCAGAACTGCTCTCTGTTCTGCCCAGCCGACCTCCTCTCTGGGATGTCTCCTCCCGGTGCTGGGTCAGACTCTCTCCCGGTTCCCCTCCAGGGGCTTGACTGCTCCCCCCCCCCCATTTCCAAGGCCCTCGTTGAATGTCGCAGAGGCGAGCTTGTTAAGTGGCAAGCAATTACGAAATTAAACCGGGAACAAAAGTAGGCCGGCTGCTGAGTGGTTGAGTTGGCTCGGCAGGACCCGCATGGTGATAGGAGACTGCTTAGAGGGATCAGCCACGTTGGGGGGCTCAGGCGACCCTACCACTGTCAGTAACCTGGCTGGCCTTTGCAAAAAAAAATAAAAAAATAAGCCAACTTCATGAATAAGTTGTCTCATGGGCTAAAATGCTTCAGGGGATGTCAGAGAGGCCACTGCTGCTTGCCACATTTAAGTTGGAAGCCAGGCCTCGATCCACGGGAGCCAGCGAACTAGGAGAGCGTTTGGGGAGGGGTGGTGGCTTTGGCCAAGCCCAGGCCAGCTTCTGACAGTGGAGAATATTCCGGGGCTTTGGAGCCAGCCGATGGGGATCAGAGGCATTCTGGAGCCGCACGGCGTACGGGGGACCGCGGTGTGACAACTGTGCATAATAAACTGCCTCACGACGCGGGGCTCCCCGCAAACTGGCTCTCCGAGTGGCAGCCCCGCGACACTTGTAAAATCTTTTTTCTCAGGATGGGTTGCTGTGAAATGATTGTGTCCATCTGAGAGCTCACTCGGAGGAGGCACGTTAATTGGCCGATGGCTGGTCGAAAGGCGACAGATAATGCGGTCACAGAGGTGCAATCGTGTCGGGAAGTGCGTCCGTGTGGGGCTGCTTCCTCTTTATTCCTAGGCCCCAGGGATGTCGGAAGACCTGGGGTGAACTAGTCCCCTGTAATGTCCATGTGGGCACTCGGAGTGTCCCCACGTCCTGGATGTAATTGCCGTGTGCTCACTTAGAATCACTGAGGCCCCGGCCGAAGCCCTGTGGGCCGTGGCTGTGAACCGGATCTAAGTTTAGGTAAAAGACAGGGGTTTCGGGGTCTTTCTACTAGAGCCCGAATGTCAGGAAGGCACAGACGACATATAGAATAACCATTCAAGAAAAGCCTGCTTTAAAAAAAAATGTCCCAGTCCTCCCCCGAGACTATTAAATCTTCATCTGATAAAAGTAATTTAAGTTCATTTGTTTTCCCTTGAACTTGCTACATTGCCTCGCAGGCAGCGGTGGCCCCTCGGGTGCTCCCCTCGCACAGGACCTGTTTCCCTGCGCTTGTCTGGGGAACCAAGGATGCTCGCAGGATTTCACTGAAGGGGAGCACGCAAGGAGAAAAACCCGCGTTCTGGGTGTGGGTTCCAGACGAGCAGGAAAAAGAAAACCCTCCCCAAAGCGCAGTCATCTTTTAATCTATCGAAACGATTTCATTTTTCCAGTTTCGGGCCCGTGAACTGATCACGAAGAGCGGGGCAGAGGAAATTAATCGGCCAGGCACAGACTTCTAACAAGTAAATATTATGCGCAGAAAAACATGCAATTAGTGGAGGTTAGTTAATGCCTTTCAAGTTGTGGCGAGCTGCAGTTGAGGGTGGGATTTCTGCGTTATCCCTGAATTGTCTGTCAAAATCTTTAATGTGACAATGTGACAGGTCTCTCCCATCGCCCCTCCCTCTCCGGGAGCAGAAAAAGGGTCTTTTCAAGCATCCCTCCTTCCCATTCTTCTTCTGCCTGAGATCTCTCTGTTCAGCAGTCGGCACCTTTGTCTGCCGGTACCTCTGCAGCGAGGGCCCCCCGGGGATCGGGCCCCCCAAGAGCCGGAGCCCAGGAATGGGTTCTCAGGCTCGCCGTGTGCACATGGATCCCAGTTTATGGCATCTCAGAGGAGGGGTGGGCTGCTTGTGGGGTCTTCCCCGCTGGTGAAACCGCTGGTCCTCTAGGATCAGACGTGCCAAACACTTGGGGAGCAGGGAGGAGATGGGGCGCGGGCAGTGTTTCGTGCAGCGCCGTTCCCCGTGTTTAGACTGGGCTGGGTCACCCCGGGTATGTGGCCATCCCCGCAGAACGAGACCACCCGCTAAAATCCTCTCCAGACTGCCACGGAAACCGTGTGATTGGGTCTGAAGAAGTACGGGGGGAGGAAAAAAGGGAAAAGCAACCCTAAGGGAAAGAAAAATGAGACAGGCCTCCTTTCTGGGGGTGGTGCTGGAGGGCAGGTGTAAATAGTCCCTCTGTACGTTCGTCCTCTCCCTGCTGACCTGGCCATTGGGCCGCCAAAACGAATGATTTTCCTTATTTTGACTCCCCCCCGCCCCCACCATGAGACAAGACTTAATTATGCTTTATTTCCATTTAAAATATCTCTGGCTGACAGGGCTGCCCGATCTTATGGGGAAAAAAATCTTAAATTGACATTCTGCGTTTCAATTTTGAACTCAGACAGCGACTCGAGAGTCCTGTGGTCTCTTCGTGCCTTTCGGTGAATGGCTCTTTGGGGGTTTTCCTGGATGCGAACCTGGCCAGCTCGATGTCAAACCCTGGTCCTACCTCGTAAATGGAAGCAGCCGCAATAAAAAAAAGAAAGTCTCCCCACGGGTGGACGGCGATAGCCTGAGTTTCGAGCCGGAGAGGGGGTCGGACCCCTCCCCAGCACCCGCCGGGCCCACACCTGGGAGCTCGCTTCTCCTGCGCGCCTTCGCCTCCCCATCCCTTCCTCGCAGGAAGGACTGAGGCTCGGCGTTGCTGCCGATGGTGCACACGACAAGACTTCTGGCATCGCCCCTGCGCATTTCATCACTTTAAGGAGAAAATGATGCCTGCTTTTCATTTCCAACAGGCAGGCCCGGCATTTCTCCTTCATCTCATTCTTCTGCGTTTTCCCAACAGCACCGCAGCCTGCGAGGCGGCTGCCTGAGAAGTGTCCGTCCTGCCCGTGCCCCGTCCTCCTGCGTCGTGCCGAAGTGCTGCGGTGCCACGGGAGAGGCACATGTCCCCCCCACCCCAGCCCCCTGCCCAGGGCTCCCCGCACAGAAGAGGGTCCGGGGTTGGGGCGGGGAGAAAGGAGTTTTGCTCTTGTAAGTCGGTCGTTCAGCCTCATTAGTGAATTGATCATACTCCGGAGTTTTGATCTTTAATTGCCAATTCCCTCACGATCACGAAACACACACTCTGCTCGTCAAAGCGGCACCGCCCGGTCTCAGACTTCAGGCGCGGAATCGCCGTCGCGCCCGTTTGACGCTGCTTCGGGGACATCTGTGTACTAGAGCTCCGTGAGAACTGCGACGCCACGTTCACTTCCTGGGCAAACTGCCTCTGAGCGCTGAGCAACCCAGACCCTCTCGCCACCCCGTCCCCGACAGCCCATGTCCCGGACCCGCTCCGACGCCGAGCGCGCCCGGACGTCGGTGCGGGGAGCGGATGCGGGTGCCGAGCGGTGCACGGTGACCTCGGATTCCCTGGCGTATGTGGGCATGTCGGAGCCGGAGCCGAGCAGCTCCTCGTTTCCACTCACAGCCATGCGAGTCTGCAAGTGCTTTATTCAACCAAACCGGGGCGTGGGCAGCGCTTTGCGGATGAGAACATCAGTCCGTTCACGGCACTGGTGCGATTGCTGATCTGCCGGGTGGATGGACACAGCACCGGGCATCACGGGGATTTCCCGGCGCGGGGCTCGGCCCCGGCTTTCTGGGGCTTTGGCGTCTCGGGCCCGGCTCGGTGCTGTGGGCATGGAGGACATGCGGGATCGGAAGGCGGCCGCGTGAACCGGGGTGTGCCCGGCGCGGCTGAAAGGGATAAGTGAGCAGCTATTTGTGGCAGACAGGACCGACCGGTAAGGTAGCTCTCTCCCCCATGCTGAGGTAAAAGTGCCTGATCGGAAAGGAAGCGGCAGTCGCCGGCGGGGGTGCGGGGTGCGGGGTGCGGGGCGGCGGCAGGAATGAGTGTCATTTAAAGTCACGGAGTCATGGCTCCGAGGGGCCCGGCGAAAGGGTTCTGAAGTGGGAAATGCTTTCAAAGGCACTCGTGGGCGATCCTTTCTCAGGGAACATGGTGTCATTTTCTCGTGTTGGTGGATCCCCCCTCGACTCAGCTCACCAGCTCCTGGCTCGCTGGGCGCTGCTCCCCGCTGCCGGCGGCTGGGGATGTCCTCGCGTGGACACCCGCCGTGGAGAAAGCAGGTCGCGCGTTCTGGGGACGTGGCGTCGTCCGCTCTGATTCGCTCCCCTCGGGGCTGTTTGTGCTTCCGCCGGTCCTTTGGGCTCCTCGGTTTATTTATTTATGTTTTATCCTTGATGACGTTTTCAACCGCTGACTGATCGGTTGCACGGTTTCAGGCACGAGCCAGACGAGGGAAACGTGGAATTGGAAGGCGATTGTTCTGGGTTCGTGGGGAAGCAGGGCTTGCCAAAGATTTCTGCGAAATGGGATTTCCCCCCCAGTTTGCTCGGGGCAGGGTGGGGGACCCCTGAGGAGGCGTTCGGGGGGGTTTGGGGTGACATTGCACCACATTGCGACTAAGTTAACAGACGCCTCAGAGGGCAGTGCCTTCTGCGGGGCTGGCGTTCCCTCGGCATTGCCCTGGGTGATGGGCCGGAGGCGATGGCCTGCAGGCCGGCCGGCCGGCCAGTCGGAGGGGCTGGCGCCGCTGGCTGCCCCTCCTTGGGTCACCGGAGCAGCCGCAGCCGGGCCGAGCAGGGGCTGGAACCCTGGGAACGGCTTTCCGGGGTTGGGCTCCGGCAGCGGGGGAGGTGTTTGGGGCAAGTGTCTCTACCAGGGCTTCTCCCGTTTGGCGGACACTCGTCCCCGTGCAGTCACTGACTGTCCTCCGCGTTTTCAGACGCGGGACGCCGCGAGGTTGTCCCAGCCCCCGTTACGGCTACACACGTGCCGGTGCCTGGAAGAGAAACGTGGGCGCCTTGGGGGGGGTGCTTGCTTTAAAAGCCTCGTGTGGGCTTTGATGACAGTGACCTTGACCCTTATGACATTTCCGACTGTCGGAATGGGGACTCTTCTGAGAGCCAGGGAGGAAGCGGGGAATCGTGGCCGACGGGACAACCGGCGTGACCCGGGACTGCCTCGGGCCCACCCCACGGCAGATCGGCGGCCCCGGCCTCGCAGACGCTCGTAGCTTTTGGTCACGTATCGTGGACCGATCGGGGCTGCCGGAACGACCCAAGCGTCTCCTTTGCAAAAACGCACCTGCCGTCCGGACGTCCGTGTAAGCCAAGGCCCTTCTCCGTCTCCTCCTCCCGGCCTGTGGCACGCGCTGGCCGGCCTCGTGGTTTGGGGGAGACCTTCCTGGGGGCCCAGAGACCCCCCACCCCTCCCTCTCCTCGTCACCGGCGTCCAAGCCGCTCTGTGGTCTGGCTGCTCCCGCGGGGCCCTGAGCTCTTGGAGGGTCAGTTCCCCGTCGGAGTCGTTGGTTCTCAGAACAGGCTTGCTCTGGAGTGGGGGACGTGGGGTTGCAGGGCTGACCGGTGTCCTGGCGAGGGGGCTCGCCTGGAACAACTAGTCCAGGGCTGGTGGTACCTGTTGACCCCTGGGGAGAGGGAGGGAGCTGGGGCTCCGGCTTCCCTCAGGGGAGAACGGGACCCTCGTTCTCTGCACATCTCTTCTTGGACGTTCCCTTCAGGGCTCCCGGTTTTTTCAGAATTTCCTAACCTCGTGGGAGAGACACTTAGTGAGCACCCACTGGGTGCCGGGCCCGCAGCCAGCGGCCTGTGCAGGTGCCGCGTCCGGTGACCGAATGGCTCCGGGAGGGCGGTTTTGGCGTCGCGTGGGAACAGACGGAGACCCGAGGGTGGAAACCCGAGGGTGGAGGAGGTCGCAGCTGCTCGCGGCCCGGCCGCGAGCCCCGGCCTGTGCGGCGTCTCCCGCGCGCTCACGCGCTTGCTCACGCACCGTTTTATCCCTTGGCTCCTCGCTCAGCTCAGACGCAGGACGAGGCTGTGTTGGGCGCTTTGATGAGAGACGCCGGGGAGTCGTGGAGGAGCCTGAGCCAGCCTGGGGAGGGGGGTCGGGGCAGGCGTCCCCCAGGCCCTGAGCTGGGACACGTGTGTCGGGCAAAGGGAACGGGGCGTGCGAAGGCTCAGAGGTGGGATCCCGGGGAGGCAGGGAAGCCGGAGTCGTGAACTTGGCCTGAGTGGTGAGGCGGGGCGCGGGGGCCGGGCTGGGGCGCTACCCGAGGGCGGCAGGGTGCCCCTGGGGCAGTCGGTGTGTGGGAGGCGAGGCCGTGGTCGGAAGCGTGTCTCAGGACATGCGTCTGGAGGCCGGCGTGGCGCTGACCTTGGCGATGCGGCAGGCGGAGGCCGAGAGAGAGCCGTGCGGCCTGCGGCCGGCCTCTGCCTGCGTCTCAGCTGTCCACGCGGTTGGCGTCTCATCGCCCCTGCCGCCCGGCGCCCTGGGTCCTGCCTGAGAACCCCGGCCTGACTCGACCCATGGCCCCTGGGAACCACCGCGTAAAGGCCTTCGAGGGGGAAGCGGAACGAGAAACCTCCCCGTGAAGGGACCAGACTTTTGAGGAGTGAGCGCGAACCGGAGGAGGGAGGTTTGCAGCGAGCATGTCTCCGCCCTGTCACTGGGCTCGCTGGGATGTTGTGGGGTGGGGGGGGGCAGGCACAGGCTCACTTCATCCCCTCGTCACCCAGCGAGGAAGCGGAGGCACAGGAGGGGCCGAGGGCCCTGACAGTGGACGAGGGGCCGAGAGCCGTGAGGGTGGACGAGACGCCCCTCATCCCTTCCCCGCTGCTCCCCCTGCCTCCGTCCCCATCCCCCCTTCCCCAGGTCTGGGCGTGGCTGGCTCTTGCTCAGCGTTTGCTTTTGCGGGGACTGACTGGCACCTCTTGGGACCGGCCCTTCTTCATCACCCAGTGTAAAGCCACAGTCCTCCTCTCCCCCATCCCTTGTCCCTCCATCGCCCTGTTCGGCCTTCTTCGGGGCACGTGTTCTGGGCGGAAAGCACCTTTTCTATTTACTTAGGCTTTCTTGACCGCCCCTCCCCCAGCCCTCCCCCGTGTTGGCGTTTTCACTGCTCTTTCTGGCACCCGTGGGGGCTCGCAGGGCCCAGGCGATCCGTGCTGAGGAGGAGTAACCGCGCTGCTCAGTTCATCCCGCTCTCCTCTCCCCTTGCTTTCCCGTGTCCACCGGCTCCGAGGAGGCACAGGTAGCCCTGCGGGGTGGGTGACTTGCTCAAGGCCACTCCGCTGCACGAGCCGGGGTGGCAGCCAGGACGCCGGCCCCGGCCCCCTCCCGCGGCCTGCGTGCGGCTGCTCTGTGGGCCAGGTGCACGCGCCTCCCGGCGAGCGGCTGCTTGTCGGGGAGCCCGCGGCTCCCCCCCGCGATGGGCTGCGTTCTCGGCACGGTGGCTGCCGCTGCCGCAGCTCCATAAATATTAAACGGGTATTAAAGGAAGGCTCTGCATTCCCAGCTCCCCTGATTTCTCTGAGCAGGGCCCGTTGCGAACCCCCTTTATGTGAAATGCAGCATTTCGCCGCCCAGGGCCTCCCGGGATGCCTTGTCGCCTGCTTCTCCCGGCTGCGTCTGCCGGCGCAGAGCGCTTCTCTCCCCGCCACAGCCGCCAGCCCACACAGGGCCCGCAGGCGCCTGCTTCCAGGGCCAGCGGTGGGTGGCAGCCCCTGGGACCCGCCGTCCACGGGGGCCGTGCCCAGCCTCCTCGCGGGCTTGTGGGGTGGGGACTGGGGAGAGGGGCAAGGACTCTTCACCCTTTAGCTGAGCCCTCTTGACCCCTACCCTCTGCCAGGCCTGTGCCGGCACCAGCGACAGAGACTGGCAAGACGCAAACTCTGTCTGTCTGTCCCTCCCTCCACCCCCCTCCCTCCCTCCCTCCACCCATTCCCCCATTTGGTCCTCGCGGAGAGTCTGAGAGAGGCTCTGGGTGACGATGATCACATAACCACGGTGATGGCAGCGTTTGCTGGGCACTTACTGTGTGCTGGGCTCTGTGATACGCAGTGTACACGAGCCGCCTCGCGCATCTTCACGCCTGTAGGGAGGGGGTCGGTCCCAGGCCTCTCCCCACGTTGTGCAGGAGCTGCCTCTGGCTGGTTTAGCCCCTTGCTCAGGGTCCACAGGCCACGAGTCCTCATCGGGGGGTTTCGAGCAGGGATGGGATGCGGTGGTCGGCTCCCACCGAGGAACTGGCTCTCCAGGGCTCCCGGGGCTGTCCCCTTTGCTCACACCTGACACCCTGTAGGTACCACAGGTGCCCCGGTCCCTGGGCAGCGCCTGCTCACAGCAGGCCCCCGATGTGCAGGAATCTAGTCGAACCGAACAGCGGTTCTGACAGTGACAGCGAATGTCAGCTGGGCGCTTGGTGTCCGCCGGGCACCGTGCTCAGAGTTCCCGTGCATCTGGCCTGCACAGCTGCCTTGGAAGGCGGCGTTCTTATTTTTAAACCCATTTTGCAGAAGAGGAAACCGAGGCTCAGAGAGGGTAGGAGCTCGATCCCCTGCTCGGGTGTGGGCCGTCGGCGTCTGCGGCTGAGGCCTCTCCCAGGGTTAGAGGCAGGTTTGTGGGTCCTGGCTCCCGACGCCCGACCCCCCATCTCGGAGGCTGGCTGCACCCCGTCCCCTGGGGATGCCCGTTCGCTCAGAAGCAAGCGCATTCTGGGGGGAAAAGCGGATCTTTTCTGTCGTCGTTGTCTTCCCAGTCGGAGAGGCGGGGACCGTGTTAGGGATCAGGATGTGTTTTGGGGGGCGGGGTGGGTGGGCGAGGAGAAGGAGGCGGCTAGTTCTTGCACCGCGTACGGGCGCGATCGTCGCGATTGCAAAAAGAAATTAATAATCATTTCTCCTTTGCACATAATTAAAACGTCCTCCAGTCTCTAATTTTTGTCATTTTCCTAATCTAATCTGTTTTCTGACGGTGTCGGTTCCTCCTCCGTGCGCAGAGAGCAAAGGGGGTCCTTCCCCGTTCGGCGTGGCCGGGGCCGCTGAGATTACGTTATTCTCTCCGTGGCCCAGTGCAGTGCGGGCGGAGAGTCCTGACGGCCACGCACGGAAACGCAACGCAACACGTCTTCACGCGTTTCGTGTTTGCTCGGTTCGAAGGGACGATCATGGAGCAGAATGACGAGACGAGATGGTCGGCCGGCGTGTCCGGCGTGAGCGTGTGTGCCGGGCGGGACGGGCCACGGAGCTGAGTTGGAATCAGTCGTAGGGACACGTCAGCCTGGTATCTGCGAATGCAAACCCCAGATGAAGGGAAAAAACCCCAAACAGTAGCTCCAGAAGCTGCGATTCTGCGTGGATTCAGGGCTCGACAGTTCCTGAGACCCTTGTAAGGTGTTGGGAAGGTTTTTTAAAGGAAGATCGCTGCCCCCGCTCCCTTTGCCGCCGGTCACCCCCCCGCCCCGCCGGTTGGCGGTCGGCAGTCTGTCTGGGAAAACCCCGTCTCAGGGCGTTGCTGACAGGAACCTTTAGGCGACACCGATGTCGAGGAAGGAATTCGCGCCTGTGCCGGCCCCGCCTGCGTGGGCTTGCAGGGCCCTGGGTGTGGGGCCGTGTGCGAGGGGGTGTGTTTGGGGGTCTGAGGGAATGGCGGTGGGGTGGGGGGGATTCCTTCCTATTCCCCAGTTCCTAAAAGCGAAACTCACCTTGCCCGTGCGCGGAACATCAGCCCGTGTCCCGCCCCGTCTCACGGTCATCACCCTGTGGGCTCAGGGGGGCTTGGCGGAAGGCAAGAAAATAAAAAATAAGAAGTCTGAGTCTGTTTGAAGGCTTGGCCCAGGCACGCATCCGTCTGCGGCGCGTGGGTCTTTATTTTTTTATTTTTTTAATCCCCTCCCTCGTTTCCCTTTTCTTTTTACCAAAGTATATTCATCAAACTGCTGAGTTGGAAAGATCCGTAATGAGTTTTTGAGCTGTACGACTGTGTTTTTTTTCTCCCCTCTTCCTCCCCCTCCCTCTCCCTCTTTCTAAATCTTCATCTGACATTAAATAAAGCAAATCCCAAACAGATTAACTGTCGCACGGTTCTGCTCCGTCTCCTCAGTCTGTTTGCAGGTCTGGCGCAGGGCCGGGCGGCGGTGGCGTCGGTGGCATCGGTGGCGGGAGATGCCCGGGCGGCCAGCGGAGGTCCATGTGGCGCGCTAGGTGGGACCCCGGTGTGCTGAAGGCCGAGGCCCTGGCCCTCCTGCCCTGTGGCCTGGGCATGGCGTTCTCCCAGTCCCACGTGATGGCCGCTCGGAGGCACCAGCACAGCCGGCTCATCATCGAGGTGGACGAGTACAGCTCCAACCCCACCCAGGCCTTCACCTTCTACAACATCAACCAGGGCCGCTTCCAGCCTCCGCACGTGCAGATGTAAGTGGCTGCCTCGCGGCGGGACCGGAGGGGACGCGAGGCGCGGGTGGCGCCGGCGCCGGGGTGGGCTCGCGGGCTGGGTGGGGCACTCGGGGCTCCCGGGCTTCGTGCTCGTCGACCCACCCGGTTCCGGGGGCTCCGGGTTGGCAGGGACGTGTGAGCAGCTGCAGAGCGATGGCCTGTGGGCCGGTTCTGGCCCAGACTTGAGTTTCGTTGGGCCTGGAGACTGACAAATACTGAGAGAGGAGGCGACCAGACTCTGGCTTTGCTTTCCGAACCCCAACGTCCCGGCAGCCCCGAACTGCACATCCTGGTGGCGCCCTTGGGGGCTGAGCTCTCGCCGCCCCCGCTTGGCGTTTGGGTTGGGGACCCCTTGTCTAAGTCACGTGCCTCATGGCACAGATGGGGAGACTGAGGCCCAAAGCCGGGAAGGGACTTGCCACAGGCCCTAGGGCAGGTCGGGACCCTGGTCCGGGGCCGGCTGTCCGGCCTTCCCTCCACCCCTCTCTCTTGTCCTCTGGCCTCCCCCGCCCCCTGGTGTTTCTGTTGAAAAAGCAGAGATGCTTCCCAAAAGGAAAGGGGGGCTCCGCCCGTGCCCTTTGGGGCTGGCGGAAGGTACTAAGGGTGCCCCGGTGGCGAGGCTTGGTCCCCGGGTGCCTGGGGGAACCTTTCCTCTCCCCGGGTCCCCTCTGGGGTCAGGAGAGGAGCCTGGGGCCCGTGGACGAATCCTGGCCCCGCCCTGGAAGCCTTCCTTCCTCCCTCACCCCTGCGCTGCGTGCCGCCTGGCGGGGAGACGGGGCCCAGACGAGCGAGGTGGCCCACACGCGTGCCCGAGCTGGCCCGGCGCTCCGGCTGCCCGCCCTGGCCTGGGGCTCTCGCTCCACGGTCGGCTCCCCTCGCTGTGGTGTCTGCGGACGGACGTGCCCCTGCCTGGGAGTTCAGACGTTTGTTTGCTCTGTCACGGGGCTTCTCTCGGTCCCCGTGGGGCGTCCCTGTGCGGGGGACGAGCCCCCGAGGAGGAGGAGATGGACAGCTCCCCAGTGGCGACAGCGCAGGGAGGTCAGAGGTGTGATGGGGACGCCGCGGCGTCCGGAGCAGCCCCGGCTCCCCGTGACAGCACAGGCCCCGCGTCCTCCAGGGCCGCGAGCACCATCTCTAGGGAGCAGTGGCAGGCGGGGTCCTAGCGGCTGTCCCTTTGGGGAGGTGAGAACCCGGCGCCTGGCCCGCTTAGAGAAGCAGCTGTGAGGTTCCCGGCCTGGGCATGGGTGCGCGGGGTGCTGCCTCTCGTTCCCGTACGGTTCCTGGGGACCCTCCCCTGTTGTACCCTCGGGACCCACCCTCTGTTGTAGAGGGTGGCACAGGGGCACTATGCACGGGAGAACGGGGTCTGGGAGGTGAGTGGGCACCAGGCCTGGGCAGCCCCTCTTCCTGTCGCTCTTGCCCGTTCCTGTGGGGGCGGTGGGGCTGGCGTCGTCAGCAGCTGCCCACTTTGTTTTCTGGAAGGTTCTACTTGGGAAGCTGTCTCCAGTCTCCATTTTGGGGCCACAGTGGTGGACTCTGGAAGGACACAAGGCCCTGGGGTGCGGGCACGCTGCTCCTTAGCCTGCGGGGGCTGGGGGCCCGGCAGGGCTGCCACGGGGGAGGGGGTGCCCTCCCAGGCCAGGCTTTCTCTTCTGTTGGTGGGGTCGGTCCTCTGGGCCTGACAGTGACCGAGCCTGAGGTGCCCGGATGCGGGGCCGGACTCCTGCCCCAGAGGGAATAGGCGAGAGCCCCAGGCCCTCAGGCAGAGAGTGGTAGGGTCTGTGTGTGTCTGTGCCCACGTGCAGGTCCGTACAGAGGGGCCCCGGACACAGTGCACGATGCCATAGTTCCGTGCGGTACCGCGCAGAGCCCTCGTTTACGATGCCCCGCCTGCGTCTGGCACACACCCCGGCAGCCCCGGTCCCGGAGCAGAGCTAGGGAAACCAGAAGTCACAGGACGGGAGGGCCACGGGGCTGAGGAAGGACCCTCTGGCTTCTGGGTTGAGACCCAGAGGAGGATGAGTGGGGGACAGCAGGTTGGGAGAGGGTCGGGGGGAGGGGACGTCTGAGGACTGCAGAGGCACCCAGCTGGACAGAGGGTGCCCTGAGCAGGAGCCACGCGGGCTGTGTCCTGAGCAAGGGCAGTGAGTGACCAAGTGGACGAGGGTGATTCCTCTCATTTAACCCATGAGCACCTGCAGGTCGTTCGTCCATCCACCCACCCACCCACCCACCCACCATCCACGCATCCATCCACCCCCCACCCAGGATGTGGGTGAGCATCCGCACAGCCGCACGCTGGGTGGGAATCCTGGCTCTGCCACTCACTCACAAACCCCTGGCAGCGCTGAGCTGACCCCCCGGGGGCTGGCGGGCCGTCAGGACCCGTGTTGTAAAGTGCGTCATGGCATGTGGTACCGGTCGGGAGACGTGCGATGGGACAAGTGCTCCGGGCTTGCTTGAGGTCCTTCCGCTGCGGGGGTCAGCGCAGGCGGACACCGGCCTGTCCCGCTCCCATCCCTCCTGGCCTGCTCTGTGCTGCCACGGCCCCCGTGGCCAGGGTGGCCAGGGGCGGCAGGGGGTCTGGGCAGGGTCCGGGAAGCGGGGGCACCGAGCCCAGCTCCGGATCCGGACTCTTATCCAGGGCTCTCTCACTGCCCTTGTGGGCCAGCCGGGCTTTGAAGCACAACTTTGCATAAAGCTGGGCGACGCCAGGGCCGTGTGGACACTTGGGGCTGTCTCCCACCCCCACCCCCTTTCTGAGCCCGGGCCCTGAGCACGGGGCGGGGTGCGGGCTGCTGGAGGTGCCTGGGCAGCTTTCCTTGGCCCAGGAGCAGCCCCTGTGCCTGTCCCCAGCCCTCCCAGCTGTGCCAGGCTGGTGCCCTGACCCCCTCCCGTGATGAGACGGGGCTTCAGGAGGGCCCCCTGAGTTCTCACAACATCTCCCAGGGTGAGTCGGTCACCCCCACCGTGCGGAGCTGGGCTGCAGCTGGGGGGGCGTCCGGGGCTCGGTGAGGGGGCCACCGAGCCGGGCAGGGCGCCTTCCCCCGTCTGCCACGTGCCCGCCGTGTGCCGACCCCGTTAGACTGGGCGGCGCTGGAGACGGGTTCCAGGCTTTGCGCTCTCCGTGGCCCCCGCAGAAGGTCCCTGGGCCGCACCCGCTTGGTGGTTTATTTCTTGTCACGAGAAGTAGCTGAGGTTCGACGCCCACGTCCCTGCTGCGAAGGCGCGGGCTCCGGCCTTTAACGCACTGGCTGGGGCCTCGGACTTGGACGAGCTCCCCTGGGCCCCGGTTACTTACTCCTCGGGGCTGCTGGGACGCAGATGTTAACGAGGGTTTGGCCCTTCCCAGTGTCAGAAACCCCATAGAGAGTGTCCTAAGGACAGAAGAGAGTTTCCTGGCTCACGTAGCGAGCTGGGCGCCGTCCACTGCGGGCACAGCTGCATCCAGGGGTCAGGGGACGCTGTCAAGCCCCCCGGCCCCCTCGCATGCTCGCTCTCCCCTTCTCCCTGTCCCGACTGTTCTCGCTCGTCCTCACTTCCAGACGCGGCTGGATTTCTGGGAGGTCTGCGAGGTGGCCTCCAGGGGGGTTCGGGCCACAGGTGCACCCCTGGCTCCTCGCAGGTGCCCGGCACGTAGCCGCGTGGCCGCAGGCTGACCGCATGAAACGGACAGGGCCTGGCGAGAGCCCAGCCTGGCGTGAGTCCCGGAGCCGAGCACCGGCTTCCCGGGCTGAGATCCCGGCGAGGCCGTCTTCCCTGAGCCTCGGTTTCCTCCTCTGTGCGGCGGGCACGTCCCCAGGACCCTCGGCCCGGCGGTCGCCGTGCGGGTGGGGAACGCCGAGCGCATTCGGAGCTCTGTCTGTGGCCGTCACCGATGCCGCCACCGTCTCTGAGCATTTGTGAGAATCCCCGTAGCCGGGGGACACTGCCGGGAACCGGAGACGTCGTTTTTCCTCCGGGGAGGGTTAGGTTCGCATCCCCCCTGAGCGGGGAAGCCTCGGGGCAGAGGGGGATGAGAGCAGAGTTAGAGACTCCAAACCGAGCCGCGCAGGGCTGGTTGCCGGTGGCCGGGGCTCTCCCGAGGAGAGAGTGGGGACCGGCAGTGGCCCGGCAGGTGGCCCGTGCTCTTCCTCTCTCCCCTCCTCGCTTGTCTCTCTCTGTCCTTTTGACTTGGTGTCTGTCCCCCTGGGGCGTGCGCACCTCAGGCTGTGTGTGGGCGAATGAATGAATGAGTGGATGAATGAGCGAGTGTGCTCGTTCCTGTCAGGCCGACAGCCCAGAGGCGATGGGCCGCCTTGGTCGGCTGTGTTTGGGGTGGGGCAGGGGGAATCCAGGCTGGCTACCCGAGACCTCTGTCAGGGTTGGGAGACGGGGCCCAGAGCACAGGGGAAGGCAGGAACTGCTTACCGGGAGGGAGATTTTAGCTTCGGGACCGGCTCGGCCACCACCTCCTCTGGGAAGCCTCAGCCTGGCTTGGGGCCTTCTCTGGCCCCGGCCCCTGTGCTGCCCCATCAGGGCCACCTCCCGCCTGCCTCAGTCTGCCTCTGCCATCACCCTGGCGTCTCCCGACCCGGGACCAGGCTCGGTTCATCCCTGTGGCCCCGGCATGGAGCTCAGCGCCGGCGCACAGTAGGTGGTCGGGGTATGCCGCGTTGCATGAATGAGTGAATGAATGAAGAGGGAGGGGGAGGAGCGGCACTCCCCGTCGGGCATGCTGGGCTCACTCAGGGAACTTCCCTCTCCGCCCCGGCTGGGCCCGGAGCGTCTCACTGGGCTCGGTGGCCCCGGACGGCCCCGGTGGCGACGCCCCCTCCCGCGGGGGCGCCGTGCGGGGGCGCGGCGGGCCCTGCACGTGAGCTTGCCGAACCCACGTCTCTCGAGGGTGTTAATTAAATTTCTTCGAAGTACATTGTCTGGGAAAAAAAAGATGATTAGAAAGACGTCTTTAAAGAGATTTACGTGCCTGGTCGGCGCCGCGCTCGGGGCCGCGTGGCTGGATGCGAGCGGGGCTCCTGCGCGGCGGGCAGGTCGGGAGAGGGCCGCCCGCTGCGGTGTCATGGCGTTGTCCTGAACAGGCTCGAGCCTGGCAAAACCGTGCGGCCGGGCGGCAGAGAGGGGTGGGGCCAGGTGCTCAGTCCGCCCCCATCCCCTGGGCCTCCGGCCCCGACGGGCTCCCGTGGGGCAGGCCCTTGCATCGGTTTCCCGCGTGGTGTTGCTCGGCGACGTTGCCCCGTTCCGCAGACGAGCAAACCAAGGCCAGGTGTTGGGCTCGAGGCCACACGTCAGGGACGCAGGCAGAGCTGGGGTCGAAGGCCGGTGACCTGATGCCGGGAGCATCTCCGTACCCGCTCCCACGAAGGCCTCGTTCTCGATGGGACCAGGCCACCTCGCGGTTCCCTCTCGTGCCTGTCGCCCGAGTCCTCCGTGGGGGCTGCTCCCACAGCCGTGGGGACTCGGGTTTCGGCTGGGCCGTGGACTTCAGTCCTCGCATTCCCAAAGGGGCCCGTGGCACCCCCAAGGGGGTGACAGTGGTCCCTGGAGGGGGCGGACAGTCTTTTTATAAATCACGGCTACACGCGCAGCGCACGAGCGGATACACGGCCTCTCGTGTGGGCGCAGGTGTCGGCACCGTACCTGCTGGTCCCCCACCTGTTACTGCCTTTAATCCTCCCGGCAACCCTCCGAGGTTCCCGAGTTGCAGAGGGGAAACCGAGGCACAGGGGAAAACAAGTGTCGCCCGGCTAGTGAGTGCGGGAGTCGGGGTGCGGACCCAGGGTGATCTGAGTCGGGGCGACCGCGCCTGCAGCTTCGGCCGCGTGCCGGACACACGCCGGAGTCACAGGCCCGTGGCCGCTGTGTCTTCGCCCCCCGCAGGGTGGACCCGGTGCCGCACGACGCTCCCAAGCCGCCCGGCTACACCCGCTTTGTCTGTGTGTCCGACACCCACTCGAGGACAGACCCCATCCAGATGCCCTACGGGGACGTGCTGATCCACGCCGGGGACTTCACGGAGCTGGGGCTCCCCAGCGAGGTGAAGAAGTTCAACGAGTGGCTCGGTAGGTGCTGGCGGGACAGTGGGGGGCCTGCCCGGCCTCCCTCCCTCCCCGTCCTCTCCCTGCCCCCCGGGAAGCCTTCTCCGGCCCCAGACCACCCTCCCTCGTACCTCTGCCACCCCCGCCGCTCCTCCTGAGCGCGTCTCAGCTGCGACTTTCCGTTTGTCTGTGGGGACTTTTGCCCCGGGGGACGCCCTGTGGCAGGGATTTTGCCCGGGGCTGGGTTTTACTCACTCGTGTGTCCAGCCCGCTGCGCCTGGCACAGGTGGGTGCTCAGTGAGCAGTGGCCGGGGGAATGGATGGGTGGCTGAACAGGTGAACGGACACGTGACTCTCTGGGGACGGTGACGCCAGGCGCAGCCACCCACTGCCGCGGGGGAGGCTTCCCCGGCGAGGGGACCGCCCGGGCCTCCGGGGCCCAGGGACCAGGTGTGAGCCCCGCCCGTGGGCAGCTGTTGGCGCAGTCAGTGGGCGCGGAAGCGTGGAGAGGGGGGACCGTGATTTGCAGACACGCCCCCAGGGGTTTCTCTCTCTGGCGTTTGCTTTTTTCCAAAATAAGAAAGACGGGAACCTGGGGTGCCCCCTGGGAAAAGCTGCGAGCTCGGATCCAGAGAAACCGCACGGCGAGGGGTCTCCGCCTCAGCCCGGGGTGGGGGGGGACAGATGGGTGGCCCCCGGGCGGCCTGGCACCCTGGCCCGCTGTCCCCGAGGTGGGGGCGCGGGGCCGGCCCCCCTTGTGCCGCCCGACGCCCGCCTCCCCGGGGTGTCCCGCTGCGTGGGGCCCGGAGGACGCAGGAGCCGCGGGAGCGCGAAAGGCCTGGCTCCGCCCGTGGAGACAAATGTTTACAAGCGAGGCCTTCCCCTCCGCCTGGCAGGCGCCGACTTCAAATGCTGAGTTTTCAAATGGGAAATTCTAATCGAGGGCCTGATCGGGCTGAGCCCTGCGCCGGCTTCGCGGGGAAGGGCTCCTGCCGGGGCCTTGCCCCTGCCGCTCGGTGACCGGCTCCCTCCCGGGAGGGACTGTCTGGCCCTGGCTTCTTAGGCCCCCCCCCGTCGACCTCAAAAGAGGGGGGCCTCCCTTGGCCGGGCCGGGAGCCTGTGTCCGAGGCAGAGAACAGGCGCCGCGGTTCCCCGGGCGCCTGCTCTGGGCCCGGCGCGGTGTGGCAGCTCCTCACGCCAGGCCTGGTCACAGCTGTTCGGGGCGGGAGCGCTCCAGATCCCTGTTGGACAGAAGAGGCTGTCGCCCACCCCGCGGAGGTTTGCGAGGGTGGGGGCTGTTTCTGAGGTCACCCCGCCCCCTCAGCGTGGGGTGGACGAATGAATGAATGAATGAATGAATGAATGAAGAACGCCCGCACGTGCCGTGCGGGTGGGCGCCCAGTGCTGTGGGAGCCCGCGCGGCTCCCTCCCGCCGGGGACGACCCCGAGAGGAGCCGACGTGGGCCTGGGCCTCAGCGGGGGGATGGCAGTCTGTGCAGGGAAGGGAGCCCTCTGGCCCGGGCCCGGCGGAGCCCGCAGCACGCGGGCGGACGCACGCCTGGGAGGGGGCGTGGGGTGCTGCGGCGGGAGCAGGGCTTTGGGGACCAGCAGGTGACGGGCCTGGAAGGAGGGGCGAGGCCCGACCGGGGCGGCTCGGCGAGATGGGCGTCTCAGGACGCTCCCTCCCGGCCTGCGTCCTCACGAGGGTCAGACCTCTGCCCCTCGGATCAGGCCTCCTTCGTCGCCTGCCCTTGGGCTTGGGTTGGCTTATGCGGCTGAGTTCCTGGGGGCGGGGAGGGTGGGCCTACTCAGGGGTCCTGCCCTCCCAGGCTCCTCCCCTCTGAGATGCGGGTGCTTGAGACTCGCGCGGGGAGGGGGCGGGGGGCTCTCTGCCCCGGGCAGAGCCGGGTCCGCGTGTGGGGCCTTCCCGGGGCCCCGGCTTGCAGAAGGCCCCGTGGGCACTTGCCTGCGGCGCAAAGGGAGACGCATCCTATGGGCTGGCGGTTCGGGCCCGCGTGGGGGGTGGTCGTGGCTGGGGGGAGGGGGGCTGCACCCTCGTCAGGTGCCTGTGGGTGCACCCGGCCGGTGTGAGGCTGCAGAGAGCCCGCGTTCGCCCAGCGTTCGCACGTGGCCTCGTGCTGTCCCGTGCCCGTCGCGTGGGTTGTGAAATCGCTTCATCTTCCCGACAACGGACCGAGGCAGGACGATCGTCATCCCCGCTCGATGGAGCGGGACACCGGGGCCCGGAGAAGTGAAGTGACTTGTCCAGGGTCCCAGGGCTAGCGCGTGGCAGAGCGGGGCGCGGACCCGGGGGCTGGTGGCCGCCTCCTCTGTCCACCTCTCCGGTCCCCACGGGGACCCCTCTGTGGTGCACCCGAAAGGTGTGGACTGTGCCTCTGGGGCCCGACGTCCTGGATCCGCCTCCCGCCCCGGTGACCACCCTGAGCGTCAGTGGGGTTGGCAGCCCCTTCCCCACCCGCCTTGCTCACCTCCTTCCAGAGGTTGCTCGCGGCTCCGCCACCGGGATGGAGGGAACGATGGAGTTTTATAAACTTCAGGTGCCGGGCAGGTGCAGTGGCCAGATCAGGCTTCCTCGGGGCAGGCTCGGTCCCACGGGAGCGGGGACATTCTTCTCACGCCTGGAGGGCGTGTAGGGGGGAGGACGGTGGAAGAGGCTGTGCGAGGAGCTTCTGAGGAAGGTGGACGCGAGCTCGCAGCTGCGTCCGCGGTCCGCGCGCACGGACGAGGCGAGAAGGGAACAGTCACCCCTCCGAGCAGTCTCCCGCCCCAGAAGTCACCCCGTGCAGGCGCGTCCCGGGCGCTGGGGCACGGCCGGGATCGAGGGCCAGGCCCTGCTCGCTTTCCGGCCTTGGGCAGGCGGTGGCCCAGGGAGCGCGGCCGAGACTGGGGGACCGTTTGGCCGGTCGCAGAGGGCCTTGAGGAGGTGACCCCGGGCGGGGAGGCATGAGGGTGAGGATGAGGCGGATGTAGGAGGCGTGTCCGGGCCCAGGGCCCAGCGCCTGCGAAGGCCCCGCCCGGGGTGGGGGCGCAGAGCAAGGGGAGTGCTGAGGACGGCTCATGGGGGCCATACTGGCTCCCACAGGCCCCGTGGGTTGGGCCACGGGCTCGGGGCCGGTTCTGGGTGCGAGGGGAGCTTCCTGGGTCTTGGGAAGGGACGGGCCTTTAACGAGGTGACCGGAGGCGGGGCCTGCAGGGACAGCAGCGGCAGCAGCGAGGCCAGGATCACGTCTGGGTGGCGGGACCGTGGGTTTTACCTTCTTTGCGATTCTCTCTCTTTTCCCCCCTGATTTTTTTGTCTTTCGAGAGCGCGTGTT
Source organism: Cynopterus sphinx (assembly GCA_030015415.1). Lineage (NCBI taxonomy): Eukaryota > Metazoa > Chordata > Mammalia > Chiroptera > Pteropodidae > Cynopterus > Cynopterus sphinx. The sequence goes on from CM057380.1 coordinate 171,546,543, forward strand.
ATTTTGGTCGCGTCTAGTCAAGGCGGCACTAACATCTCGTTGTTTCTAAAGAAACGTCGGCCCCTCTGGAGTCTGGTGTCAGGTGGGAAGTGTCCCGGGATGGGGTCGGGGGCTGTGCTGGGCTCAGGTCGGTCCCGGTGTCACCGGGGCCCTCAGAAGGTCTCCACGAAACCCCTGCCCCAGGCCCACCGGCCCAGCCCTACGCCCCCCCCCCCCGTGAGAAAGTTCCAGATTTGAAATGCGCACCCAGCTTCTTCTCCATTCCCTGGGAAGCGTCTAACGTCATATTCCGGGGCCCTGAGGACTCGAGGAGACTGATAAACCACTAAGGCCTCCTCCCCGGCAGGATGGGGTGGGGGGCTGAGCGCTGGCCACACCCGCTCCCAGGGGCCGGCTGCAGAGGCAGCCGCTGACCCCGAGGCCTCCACGCCGCCCCCCTCTTCCCCGAGGCGAGGGGATTCTGCCACCAGCTCTGAGTGACAGCCGTGCCCTCAGGAGCTGTCAGTTCATGAGCCGGGGTTTGCAAGATTCCAGAAAATTCTCTGAGACGGGCGGATGCCACCCCCCGGCCCCCCAGGAGAAGCCTGCAGCCTCAGCAGCTCCCGCTCCCCGTCCCGCGGAGCCTCAGCCCTGCCCCGGCCTCGGGAGTGACCGCCTGGAGGCCCTGGGCGGGTTTGTTCCCAGCCCCCCTCTCCCCTCCCCTCCTCACCGCGAGGGTGATGCCGCCTCCGTCTCTGGGCTCCCCCCTTCCATCTTCTGCTCCTCGGTCTCCTGTTCATCGAGGCTGGCCCCTTCGCGGTCGGCGACCACCTTCCTTCCAGACGACGATCCCTCCGATCGCCACCTGTCACCCCCACCCAGACCCACGGGGCGCCCCCTTCTCTCTCCTCAGCCCCCATCTTTGAGCTCCAGCGGCTGTCTTGTTCCGTCGTCTCAGAGGACACTTCCTCCTGGTCACCCACCGGGATTTCGCCTCTTGTGTCCCAAACCGAACTCCCAAACCTCAGGCCCGTCCCTGATAGGGCGCAGCCCTCCAGCTTGGAGTTCGCGGCCTTCCTCACCACAGCCCCCGGGCCCCCTCTCCGTCCCCTCGGAGTGGATGTCAGCGCCATCTCTCGTCATTCCGACCCCGCTGGGTCCCCCCGCCTGCTGTCCCCTTCGCGCGCTCGCGCCGCCTGCCAGGCTGCTGTGGGGGCACCAGGTGGGCTGCCTCCTCTCCCTCCTGCAGGATCCCACAAGACGGTGCCCGGGTCCGTGCGTGTCCCCAGAGCCCAGGCCAGCCTGGCCCCCAGGGGCCCCCAGCACGGGCTCGCCCTGCGGGCACCGACAGGTCTGCAGAGCTCGCGCTGAACCGTTAGCTAAACGTCACCCCCTCAGCAGGACCGGGCAGGGAGGAAGACGCGGCCGGTGACGGCGCGTTTAGAAGCGATAATTAACTTTTCCCCGGAACCCTCGCGAACGCCGCTGCGACGATCCGTAAGACAATATAAGGGGCCAAGGATTCCTTAAGTAGATGTAGGTCTTTTGCAAGCAAACCCTTAATTAACATCTGCGGGGGCGGAAGGAGAGGAAGGGAGAACCCACCCCGGGCGGTTTCTTCTTCGCTTCCCGCCTCATTCGCCACCGTGTGCGGGTGTGGGGGAGGGAGCAGGGGCTTCGGCTACAGAAATGGGCTCAGGGGCCTTGAAGTCAGGAGCTGCAGGTGGAGGCGAGGAGCAGGGGCCCGACTCAGGCGCGGGAATGGGTGTTTGTGGGAAAAGGTCCTCTCGGCTGCAGCTCGAGCTTCATCCCACCCCCTCGGGTGCATCTCGTCCCCCCCAACCCCCCCAGGCAGCCCCGTTCCAAGTCCAGCGTCTCCCTCCCTCCCTCCCTTCGTCCTTTCCCCTGGGGGTGGGGAAGGCCGAGTGGCCACTCGCCCTGTACCCACAGCTCTGTCCCCAGGGTGACTGGGGTCCACTCCATGCGGGGCTGCTCGGGGGCACACCCCAGGCCTGGGGCGGGATGCTTTTGGGGTGTCCCGAGACAGAGTCGTCCTCTCTCCTGCCCCATGTGGGTGGGTGGGTGGGTGGGTCGGAGATGTCATGGGGATGGCCGCAGTGACCAGTGGAGTGAGCCGCTCCACGTGGCGCCCAGGTCCAGGGCCGCACGCCTCACGCTGACCCCGGGTCAGGGCTCCCGAGCAGGGGACGGATCACTCAGGGTTCCGGGGCCCACTTCCGGCTCTGCTCCTCACCCAGCAGGTGACCGCGCTTCGCCCCCGCGGAGTGCCCACACCCAGAAGCTGTGATGCCTGGACCAGGCGTTAACTCAGCCCCTCCTGGTGGTCCTGCTCGGCGTGCAGGGGCCTCTCGTCTCACCCAACGCCTCCTGGCCTCAGAGCCCCGGGCGGGGCCTCTCCCTCTGGCTGTGACTACAGGGGACGGCCAACATGTCAACATGTCGGGAGGCCGGGCTGCTCGCCCACTGGCTTGGTGCTGGGATTCGGTGACACGGGCAGATGTGGGCCCTGCCCTTGGCGCCTGAGGACAGAGGCAGGGACAGGCAGGAACGTCAAACAACCGGACGAGGTCATCCAAGGTGACTGGACGAAGAATCAGACCAAGATATAGGGCGAGGAGCTGTGCCTGGGGTCGGGGGTTTCTTGTTGCAGGGCGGCCTGGGCAGGTCCCTCCCAGAGGGTCCTGCGCTGGGAGGGACCCAACCGACCGCAGGTGTCAGGTGTGAAGCCAGAGGCCCTCAGGTGGAGCCCAGGGACCGCGGAGGCTGGGGAGTGAGGCCCAGGTCTGCGGACCAGCGGGGCGAGGACGTGGATGCTGTGTGGAGTGTCGAAGAGGCCCCTGGGGGGTATGGGGTGGAGGGCGAGGGCGCGCATCGAGCCCAGCGGGCCTGGCACGAGGCGGGTATTCAACAAGTGCTTGTTAAGTGAACGGAGAGAGAAAAGGCAAATTTCGGGGTGTGGACACGTGATCCAAATCCCCGAGCAGCGCTTTTCCTGTGCAGGAGCGTCCCGTAGCCGCGCCTGGAGGTGTCCGTGCAGGGAACCCAAGACGGTTCTGGGCCGTTTGCTCCGTAGTTGTATGCGACGGCCCGACTCGCCGTTTCCCGGGTCCCTTGCCGTCACCCTCCCAAGGATTCGGGATCGGATATTTAAAACAGAAACGTTTTCCGACTCCGGGCCTCCTGGCGTTCCTGGCTCTCTCTGCTCAGAAGCCGCGGGAATCCGGATCCGGGACGTGGGGTGTGTGTGATCACGGTGGCCAGCGTGCCTGGGAGGCACGGGGTCGCGGCTCCGATGGAAAGCGCGCGCCCGGCGTCCACTTACAAAACGAATGAACGTTCCGTGCTCTGCGAAGCCGAAGCCTGTGTCAGGGAGAAAAACGCCCCTCTGATGAGGACGAAGCGTCTAGAATTCCGCGTCGCGTCGCAGTCAGTGGTTTCCGGCCGTAATTGCGGTATTTTCATGTTAATGTGTAAGCCCTTTGAAAGGTGTGCTTAAGCCTCATTATCCCTTTACCACAGAAAGGCTTTGGCGGTGAAATGAGGCCCCTGGGGTGCGCGTGCACGTGCGCGTGCGCGTTTCAAACACGCGTGGCGGTGGTTTTTGTTTCTTCAACATCTCTGCCTTGAATTAAAATGTAAGATCTCCTTAAACAAGGCAGAGGTGCGTTTCTCCGGGCTCTCCGAAAGCCCTTTCTGGGTTCTGTGGTGTGTGTTTTGTCGTGCGTTGGGGTGTCGTTTTGTTTCGTTATCGATACCCCGTTTTGTGCCGAAGGATTGGAGACGGTTCGTCAACACCGTAGAAGAGCCAAAGGGTAGCGTGTTGATGGTAAAAGCCGAGATTAGGAAAAAATTAGAGCCGCTCAAGGGAGCGGGCCTGGAATGTTACCCCTCGGGGCTCAGCGCGTTGGAAATTGGAGACTGAGCTTCCTAGGGGCCAAAGCGAAAAGGGAGACGCACTTGGCTGACGGCCCTGATGACCGGGAGGAGGAAGCGGGCCAGCCCCTGGGGTTGGCCCGTCCCTGCCGCGTGGCTGAGGTCCGTCTCGTTCGGCGGCGGGTCCCGCGCGAGCCGGAGGTGCTGGTCGTTGCGGCGTCGGAGGAGCTCGGTAAAGGTCTGTACGTTTGGCCGATGACCACGAACACTGGTCTAGCGTTTTCCAGACACGGAACACGTCCGCTTCTGCCGTGCGTGTTGTGCTTTCCCCCGCCCATCCCTGCCTTCTTTGGGACTGATGGAAGTTTCTTGTTTCCCCCGTCTGTTGGCTTGGAAATTCTACTTTTTTTCCGCTTTGTTTCGTGATCGCTCATAAGTTTTTGACAATCGCATCCGACTCCACTCGGTCCACAGTGCACCGACAGCTTCCTTCCTCCCCGAAGCTCCCTGGCCCGCTCCCGCCCCGGCCCTCTCCCTGACGCCTCGTGGATCTTCACCGTCAGGTGTTGCACCCTGCCCCGGGGTAAGGCGGCGTCGTCGTCGTCCTTTCTCGTTTTCCGGGGTTGCCCGTGAGGATCTCCCCAGCGGGTGTTTGCTGAGCCGGGTGCAGGCGCCGGGCCTGACGCTGGGCGCTCGGCGTGCGGCAGTGAGCAGACAGGCCCCGGGGGACAGCTGTCGTGGGATGGGGGATCAGGAGAAGGGGCCGGGACGGGGCCCTCTGCCGAGGTGACGTCTGAGCGGGGACCCGATGGAGGGAGCTGGCGCGCACGTGTCTGGGAGGGAAGCCACGTGGGCGGAGGCGGCAGCTTAGTCGGGAGTGTCGGTGACCCACGCGAGGCTCGGCCAGCAGGCGCGAGGCTGGAGGGCGGGGGGTGGGGAGGGGTGGGGTGGGGTGGGGCGCCTGAGGGGGCAGGTGGGAGAAGCACAGGCCCGATGGGGGTGGTGACCAAGGAGGCGAGACCAGGTGGCCCTTGAGGCGGCCTTGGCGTTTGGGCTGCGCTCGGACGCGGGAAGGGTGGGAGGGGCAGGCGAACCGAGGGTCCGAGGCTGGAGCTGTCTTCCCTTTCCTGCAGCCGTCCACCCAGCAACCCTTTAGTGAGCGTCACCCTCGTTCCAGACGCCGTGCAGATGCCGCGCGGACGGCGGCGGGGGGGGGGGGCGGCCAAACCAGCACGACCGTCCCTCGACAGGCAGATGCCAGGAACGTGCCACGGCCTGACGGGGTCGGGGTCAGGTCGCAGCCCGTGACCCAGGGAGACGCTCAGGGAGGGCAGGCGACTGACGCGTGTGGCCTGGTCTCGGGGCCCTCATCCGTGTGACGGGGGTGAAGCTCCGCTCCCCGGCGGGTGGGTGTGCGGACGGCAGGCGGCGCGTCGAAAACGGCAGCGCAACGAGGCTCTGCGGGGTCTGCCCTGTGAGCCCCTTTCCACCTCCCCCCGTGCGCTCTCCTGCTTGGCGGTGCAGCCACGAGGGGAAACCAGTGGTTAACGGAGAAGTAGCCGGTGGGTCCACCGAGAGCTGGGGAAGCAAGGCCTGCTGCGGCCGTGCTGCTGCTGCTGCTTTTTGCTTTTTTCCTGCAAACAGAGAGGAGAGGGGGAGAGAGAGGTGTTTGGATAGGAAACAAGCCTGTGAGTTTCTAAAATGTCACTTTCTTGCCGGATCTCATTCCAAAACAGGAATAGTCAACGAGCCAGAAAATCCTGGCCGGCACCGCATCGAAGTAGTCTGTCCTCGGGTGCCCGCCGCCTTCTGAAACGCCCGGAAGGTTCTCCCACGTCCCCGTCCCTGCCGCCCTCGCCCGCCCGCGTCCCGCACCGGCGCTCAGCGCAGGCGTCGCGGGCGTCCGCGGCTGTTTGCTTTGGGGGGCGTGCTGACTAGAAGACCCCTGTTGTCCTCCGGGGGCGCCTCTCGCGTCTTCTGGGCGTCGAGCACTTGAACTGTGGCCCGTGTGACCGAGGCACGGACTTTCGCGTTTTGAGTTGAAATGACAGGGCCGTAGGGGGTTAATGACCCCTGACGGGGCCACGCAGCTAGACCATCCCTCGCTGTCACGGTCTCTCCAGACGACGAAGCTGAGCTCGGAGAGGGAAGACCTGGACTCAACCATTCAGCGGAACGAGAGTGGCCTCGGGACTCTAACGCGAGGTCCAGAATCTTGCTCCGACCTTGACTGTTATCTCAGGACCTAAGGGGCCGCTTTGCGTGGGAGCTTCCCGCGTGTACCAGGGAACCCCGGCCCCGTCCGGCACAAATGCTTCTCTTCCACGGCCGTGCTGACCTTCAGGGGTCGTGCTTCACGGCATCGTGGCCGACCAAACGCGGTCCCGTCCAGGTTGCCGACGGGCCGCGACCCCAGTGAGCAGCCTGGGGCCTGCGCCGTGTTGTCCCCGCTTCACAGACGAGGAGACGAGGCCCAGCGCGAGGACGTGGTTTCCCAGTCGCCCCACTGACTCTCCGAAGTCACCCTCCCAGAGGGGCTTCCCCGACGGCCCCGCCCCCATCAGCTCCCATCGCCGAGGCGCCCAGGTCCCCGACGGCCCCGCCCCCATCAGCTCCCATCGCCGAGGCGCCCGCTCCCGCTCGCCGGCTTAATGTTTCCCGGGTCATGATCCCCGCTGACCTGGGACTCGACCTGGGACTCGCCCCTTGGTTCCTGTCTTGCCCACAGCCCCGGCAGGTCCACTTCTGGAAGGCGGGGCGGGGGGTGGTCTTGCTGGCCTCGCTGGCCTGTGCCACCGTCAGCACCACGGACAGCACCCCCCCCCCCCCTTCCCCGTGGATTTATCCTTTATCAACCGAATCCCGGAGTGAGAGGGGCCGTGGAGAGGGTCCGGCCTGGGGACCAGGCCCACCCTGCCCCAGCCCTGCCAGCCACATGCCGGCCGGGCCGCCTCGAGGCAGCTCGAAGCCCCTCGTGCCTGCAGAGTGGGGGCGAGCCCCTCTGCAGGGCTGCCGCGGGCCGAGAGGAGGCCACTGGGGTTCAAGGCCGGGAGCCACCCCTCAGGGCTGGGTCCTGGCTCCGGTCTTCCCAGCCGTCTGGCCTTGAGCACGCCACGTCCTCTCTCTGAGCCTCAGTTTCCTGATGCGCTAAGGGGGGGGGTCAGGGAGGCAGGGGTGATCGGGGCTCAGCAGAGGGCCCGCCTGGCACGCGACAAACGCATCAGGACGCGGCTGTGGCTTCCGGTGCGGGGGCTTCAGGAAAGCGTCTTCGTGCCCGGCGCAGAGCGGACGCTCAGCCCGTGGTGGCTGGGACCGCGATGATCCTTCGCGTCCGAGGACGCCGGCCTCTTCCTAAACCCGGTCTGAAAAGCTGGGCTGCGGTCCTTTGAAACTGGTCGCAAGGAAAAGCGCGTATTTATTATTTTTTCAGGGGACAGGTTTGTGTCTTGGACGTCTCGTGAGGAGAAGGAGACGTTCACACCTTTCCGAGTGCGCGCGAGGCACACGGAGCTCCGAGGGCCCGGGAGGGAGGCGGTCGGAGCCGGTTCCGGGCTGGCTTTGACAGCCGCGACAGGGACAGCGACGGGGGGGCGGTGCTGACAAGGCGGCTGGCTTGGGTAGCGTCCCAGCCTCTCGAAACAGTCACTTTCCAGACTCACATTTGTCATGTCGGGATTCAAAAGGAGTTTTTTTGTTCTTTGATCCAACTGTGCCTCCCCCCCCTTCACATGCTCCACCGGTTCCCTGCTGGGTCCTGGGCGAAGCCCACATCTGGGCCCGGCAGTGTGACCCCGACTGCCCCTCCCTGGCCGGCCCCCGCTCGCCCCTCGTCTGCCAGACACGCCGGCGTGAGGTCCTCCTCACCACCCCCGCGGGAGATCTCAAACCGCCTGCGTGCGTCCCTTTCTCCCCGGGTGCCGGAGGAGGGACGGTGTCGAGACCTGTTTCCAGCTCCCAGCACAGGGCCCAGCACTGCTTAGGGCCAAACAAATGTGACGGTGGCAGGAACAGCTGAACGGGCCGAGGGGGCAAGGCGACTCCCGTCAGCGTGTCTCGGCATCCAGCGCGCTTGTCCCGCTCGAACACACTTCGTTTTGTTAGGAAAGCCCTCGCGCACAGGGACCTGCCGTCGTCCCTGTTTGGAATCCGGATTTCGGAACCCTTGCCTTGGGCCGGTCGCCCGCTCCCCCCTTTAAACGGGCTGTTGGCCTCCAGAAGGCACCTGTGGGGCCTTTTGGAAAAACGTTTGTGCAGCAGCAGGCGGGCCGGGGATCTGGCCCTGTAGCCGAGCCTGGCCCTGAGGGCGTCAGGGCCCGGGTCAGATCCGGCTGGGACTTCTCGGGGTGGCCTCCCGGCCTGAAGCGTCTCAATCGGGGCTTCAGGACGAAGGCAGAGCTGAGGGGCCCCAGACTCAAGCGGCCGCTCAGCCCCTTTCCGCCTCTAAACCTCGACGGCGTGAACATTCGTGACTCGTTTGCTTCTTCGCAGGCCTGGCCTCCGGTTCCCGTCGTCCGGAACGCGGGGTCCTCGTCCTCTTCTTTATCCTTCTGAAACGTAACCAGGTCCGCCTTTTCCAGGGGCCCGCGCACCTCGTGCGGCCGTCACCCCCGTCCATCGCCAGGTTAAAGCCGAAAAACTCTGCCCCCCGAAACCCCAGCTCCCCAATCTGCCCCCGGCCCCCGGCCACCCCCTTCCTTCTCCCCGTCCCTGCGCATTCGGCGACTCTAGGTCCCTTGCACAAGCGGAGCCCCCAGGCTCTGCTCGTTGGCGAGTAGCTCGCTTAGGGTGCTGTCGTGGGGTTCATCGCGTCAGAAATTCCCTCCCTTGCAAGGCCGAGTCGCGCTGCCCCGCGCGGCGACGGCATCGTGCGGCGACGGCATCACGCGGCGACGGCACGTCCCCACGCGTCGCATGCTGCGGGGGACGCTGGAGCGGCTCCCCCCTTCTGGCCGCCGCGAGCTCGCGTCCACACACCCTGGCTGGGGCCCCTGCTCTCCGTTCTCGGGGACACACACCCAGGTCGAGTCCTGGATCGGACGCTCGTTCCATTGTTAATATTTCGGAGAATTAAAAACCTAGAAGACACTGTTTTCCACAGGGGTTATTCCGTTTGGCGTTCCCACCGACGGCGCCCGGGGTTCCCATTTCGCCGCATCTTCACCAAAACTGGGGGTTTTCTGGGTTTCTTTTCTTTTTTTTTCTGATGGGCGTGATGTGGTGTCCCCTTGTGTTGTGATTTGCGTTTTTTAAATGAGAGATGTCGACATCTTTGCACGTGCTTCTTGGCCATTTGCATCTTTTTTGGAGAAATGTCTTTTTAGGTCCTTTGCCTATTTTTATATTGGGTTGGTTGTTGTTGAGTTGTAGGTTTTTTTTTAAAAAAAATGTATATTCTGCATACAAACCCCTTATCAGAAGTAGGACTTGCAGGTATTTTCCTTCCCGTTCTGTGGGTGGCCTTCTGCTCTGCCGACGGTGTCCTTTGAGGCACAGAAGTTTTAAATTTTGATGCAATTTTTTCTTTTGTTGCCGGGGCTTTTGGTGTCGTGTCCAGGAAATCCCTGCCAAGTCCCGCGTCCTAAAGCCGCCCCCCATGCTTTCTTTTAAGGGTCCCACAGTTTTAGCTCTTCCTCCAGGTCTTTGTTCCCTTTCGAATTCGCTTTTGCACGTTGTGTGAGATGAGGCCGCTTCATTCCCTTCCATATGCGTCGCCGCTATTTTCAGCTCGAGCTGTCGGGAGGCTCTTCGCCATCGGATGGCTGCGGCCCCTTTGTCGACAGCCGTTTCCCCCTACACGGGGACGTTATTCCGGGGCGTTCCCGTCTCAATGCCAGCGTCGCAGCGTCCTGACGACCGCAGCTCTGTCGTCAGGTTCGAAATCAGGGGGCGCGAGGCCCCCGCCTCTGTTTTTCCTTTTCAGATTAGTCTGTCTCTTCGGGGTTCCCTGAGGTTTCGTGTGAACTTTCGATGGCTCTCCCGGGTCTGGAAGCGACATCGTCGGGGTTTCGGTCGGGATGCGGTGGGCGTTCTTGACCTCTGAGCCGCGTGAGGCCTTCCACCCGCGAGCACCCGCGTCTTTCCGTCTCTTTCAGCAAATGCCGCGTGGTCCTCAGCCCGCGGGCCTTCCAGCTCCTTGGTTCCGCTTGTTCCCAAGTATTTTACTCTCTGCGATGCTCGTGCACAGGGCATTGTTTCCTCAAAACCCTGTTAGGATGATCGTTCGCGTGGAGACGTGCAGCTGGCTGGCCTGAGCCTTGTCTGTGGTCCCGCGCTCGGCTGACTTCCTTCAGTCTGAGCTGACATCGGTGTCGCTTTTCACCATTGGTCTTTGAAGGCTTGTTTGCCGCGGCCGCGCCACCTCCCAGACACTGCGCGGTTTAGGATGACGCCACTGAGGGTGCCGCGCGGCAGGAAGACGGAGGACGCAGGTGTGTGGCGAGGATGCTTTTCTGTTCTTTTCTTTTCCTTCTCTCTCTCTCCCTCTCTCTCTCTCTCTCGCTCTCTCTCTTCTTCCTTCCTTTTTTGAGGACTGTGTAACGCCAAAGCTCTGTCCCGTGTAATAAAAGGGTCTCGGTGGCCGCGACCCAGGGGCAGAAATCACGGGCTTCAGCTAAAATGACCCGGGGTCTGACTCTGACGTCCCCACGTACCGACCGTTCAGCCGCTCACCTCGCCGAGCCCCGACCTCGCCCCGCGCCCGCACCGTGCCCGTTTCGTGAGACGGCTGCGAGGGTAGGAGCAGGGCGCGAGGGAGCCCGCCTCGGGCGCTCTGCGGCTGGCGCCGGTGGCGCCGCTAACGGCTGCCGGGCCTGCCCAGGTGGGGGGTGCTCGGCCCGGTCCCCCGCCTTGGAGCCTGGCGGCCCGGGCAATGCCAGGACTGGACCCTCGGAACCGCGGGGAGTCGGCCGGGTCAGGGTACCGGCCTGCTCTGCCTTTCCGTCGGCCTCGCTGGGACCCCGTCCGATTTGGTTCCAGGTGCCGAGCGTCAGGCGGGACGGACCCCGGAGGAGGGGAGGAGCGCCCGGCCCCCAGCGCCGTCTTTTCACTTAGGGAAAACTGTGTCCGCACGTGGCCGCACGGTGCACGACCGGGCGCCACGCGCCGCCGCAGGCCCACAGGGAGCCGGTGCTGCTGTCGCCGCTGCCGTTGCTCCCGCGGCGCCTCTGAGTGGCGCCTCACGCTGCTGTCCTTTGACTTCTCCGTACTTGTTCGTTCCCACACGGAAAAGTGGAGAGCGAGAGGGCCAGCCTCGCCACCCCCCCACGCGTTCCTTCTCCTGCCCTTTCAGTGCGGTCTTAGCGCAGGTTTGGGTTAAGTATTCATCGTACAGCTTAGTGCGCGTGTGCGTGCGTGTGCCTGTGTGCGTGTGCGCGCGTGTGCCTGTGCGCGCGTGTGCGTGTGCACACGCGTGTGCGCGTGTCTGAGCAGTTAGTTGCTTTGCAGCTCGTTTTCCTACGCACCCATCACGGTGCATTCGTGTCTCCCGCAGCCTTAAATGCCCTCGCACCCCAGGGCGAGCTGCGACGGGCCGCGCGTTGGCTCCCCGAGCCCCTGACCCCCCCACCCGGGCCTGGGCCGGCTGACCTCCAGGTCCGCGTGCCATCGTCGTCCAGGGCTGCTGTGCAAACTCCCGCTGCTGTTTGGCCACCGCGACCTTTGCCTTGACCTGGCTAACGGGCCTCGGGTGTGGGGTCCTTTTTCATTCATTATTCTGGGCAACTCAGGCAACCCAGGCGTGTCGGGGAGCATTTCGAAGGCATCTCGGAGGGAAGGGGCCTTTGGGCCGACTGACCGAGGGTGAGCTGAGCTGGAGTCGACTCGGACAGAGGGGCAGGAAGCGGGTCTCACTCAGGTGGACGGGATGGAAGTAGCAGGTGTCAGGAGGCTTTAAGCAGCCTGGGGGGCGGGTGCACGGTGCCTGGGGGTGGGTGCACGGTGCCTGGGGGTGGGTGCACGGTGCCTGGGGGTGGGTGCACGGTCCCTGGGGGTGGGTGCACGGTGCCTGGGGGTGGGTGCACGGTGCCTGGGGGTGGGTGGTGGTGGCCACGGTAAGAAGCGAGGTCCGAGCACCAACAGGGCCCGGCCTGGAGGGGGTGCCGTAGCCTCAAGTTCTGACGCCTGCGGCATCCCTGGTTACCGGCCCGACCCTCCGAGGGTCCCTGGGGACCGTCCCATGGCCATCGTTGGGCACGTGTGTCCGGCGAGAGCCTCACGAAACCTTTCCGGCGGCAGGCGGCCTCCTTTGGGGGAAGGAAAACGGCAGGAACCTCTCGCTGTCCCTTTCAGCCTAGAGTCGCAGGCGCTCGCTCCGCGGTCGCAACGGAAACAGCGTCTAAGGATGATCAGGACGGAGCGTCCCTGTTTCTAAAACATTTCCCAGGAGAAACAAATGTTTGAAAGTTAAACATTTTGGCTATTAGGACGGAACAGAAGAAAAATTCCATTTGCCTTTTAAACATGGGCACCAGGGCTGAGATGGGATCCAGAACCCGCCTGCGAGGGCCCGCGCGGCCGGGCGGGGCCGGGCGGGGCTGGGAGGTGGGCCCGGCCTTCTGCCAGGCGCTGGGCGCGCGTCTCCCACTCCAGGCGTAGCTGTCCCACAGGGGGCCTTGACACCCAGCTCTCGGCAGGTGGCCCGGGGTCCGGGAGCTTCTGCGTGGCCCCAGGCAGGCAACCTCGCCGTCCTCGCCTCTCGTCCTCCATCGTCCCGGCCAGCACCTCTGGCACAGCCTCCGTGGTCCCGACGGCCCGTGATCACGGCCGACGTCCGGCCTGCACGACCAGGCCTCTGCTTTCCTGTGTTCTGATGCTCTGACGTCCTGCGGCCTGGCCGACCCTGAAGGGGCCGCCCCTCCCGGGGACGGGACTCGCCTTTGACTGGGCCGTCGCATGCAGACCCGCGCACCCGGGCCCCCCACGCCCAGCCGCCTCCGGTCCGGGCTCCACGCCCTGCCCCAGTCACCCCAGGGCCGGGCAGACCCCCTCCTCGTGCGTTTCCGCGTCCGCAGTGTAAGTTCAACACGGCCTCCCTCGCCTCCCCCGTGAGGGCATCCGAAGAACCCGTGACCCCGCCGGCCTGGCCATCGCCCGGCAGTGTCCTCAGGCGTCCCCCGCCTGTTCAGGCGGCTCGCAGGACTCCCTGTGCGGGGCCGTGTGACTCCGTCGCCGTCGTTTGTGCCCCCGGCCTGCGCCAAGAGGCCCAGAGGGGCGCGGGGGAGCTCGCTCCAGCCCGTGGCATTCCCGACCGTGCGCCGTCCCAGGCGCCGGCGAGCGTGGAGACACAGACCGTCGAGGACGCCGTAACAACGCAGTCGCGATCGTTGCGCCGTTCTGCGTCAGTGGGCATTTGCGCGGCTGTCACCGCACTCGGGCACCCGGAACGCCCGGAACGGCGTGCACCGTGGAGACGCTGTGCGGGGCCTTGAGTTTAGCGGATGCTGCGGCGTGGGGGCGGCACGTTCTGGCTGAGGCTGCAGAGGAGGGATCGCCACCTTCTGGAGGGCGATGCCTCTGGGAAGCACGAGTGGCAGGGATTTCCGCGGCGTCCCCGTCCCCCCGGCCCAGGATCTAACCGGCCCCTCGAGTTGCGGTTCCCGAATGTCCTCAGATCTCCCTGGGCCCCAGCTCGTCGGGCATGGCCTCCGAGGGGCGGACATGGCCGCAAGGCGAGAGGCCAGGGGTCAAGGCCCCGCTCTCCACCGTCTTGCTGCTGACCCCAGGCCAGCCCCTTCCCCTCCCTGAGCTCCAGTGTCCTCCTCTTTCCGGGGCGGTGTGGCCTGGAGCCTCGGCGTGTCGCGCTGGGCGCTGACCGCACGACCGAGTCTTGGGCAGCAGTGTCCTCGAGGCGCCTCACACAGGGTCTGGAGCACGGCGCACGCTCCGCTGCGGCCTGTGGACAGCTGGCCTGTGTGTGTCTGTGCTGGGGAGGGCCCAGCTTCGGGGGGGAGCGTGAGTTTCTGGCTGGGCGGGATTCTGGGATCGGCTGGCTGGATCTCCGTGGGAAGGGGCGAGGGGACACGGGTTCCCTGCGCGTGCGTGTAGGAGGGACAGCTTGCATCCGTCTCATGTCATTACCCACGAAGCCCCTGCGGATCCGTCGGGGACCGAGGTCCCGAAACACGCCCCTCGTTTACTGCTCGAATGCAGGGGGGACGGTGAGGCTGAGTTAGGAAGCCCGAGAGGACTGGGCGTGGGGTGTTCTGTCCCTGGTCGGGATGGTGAGAGCTGCGGGTGCTGGGAGCACCCGAAGGCTAACGCGGCCTCAGGCCGGAACCGCAGAGCCTGCGGCCCAGAACAGAGGAGAGGACGTCGGCACCCCAGGTCAGCACAGTCCGGCCACCCCGGAGCCTCGCTTCTGGCTCCTCTGCTCCCAGCCGCACGAGGGCCGGCCCAGCTGGAGGGCATTCGGAGATGGATGCTCGGGGCTACGGGTGGGGGCGCGGGTCCGGGAAGCCTGCCCTGCCCGGGCAGCCGGAGGACGAGTCTCGGGAGGGGGCGGGGTCCAGGAGACAGAGGCCAGGTGGGGTGGAGGAGACAGCCCGAGCTGTCCCCGGACGGACCGACTGATTTACAAACACATTTATCTATCTCCGTCCGTCCACCCACCCCTCATCTACTCACCCATCCCCCTTCCATCCGCTCACTCCTCCACCCATCCACTTATTCATCATCCGTCCGTCCTCCAATCTATTCACCCACTCACCCATCCTCGTCTACTCACCCGTCCATCTTCCGCCCGCCCGCCTGCCGGCCGTCACGCGGACTGGCACGACGGCTTGCGATGCCTCTCCAGGGCGGGTTCCACGAGGCCGAGCCCGTTGCCCTCTGTGGTTGGGTCGGTGTGACCTTGGGCAGACCCGCTGAGCCTCGACTTCCCGACGTGAAGTGGGGTAGGGATACTTCGGCGTCGGAAGTTCACGCACGGCCGGCGAGTGGCCGCGTCCAGGGGCCGTCCCGACAGACACGGGTGTGGCTGGGCCCCGGCTCAGCAGGGCGCGGGGCTGCCGGACGGTCCCCGTGTTCCCAGACGGACTCGGGCCTCGCCTCGGAGCCCCGTGGCACCGGCCTTTCTGAGGGAGACCAGGCACTGCCAGCGTGCCGTGGTTCCTGCCCCCCACGCCCCCGTCTCTGGGGGGAAGACCCTCGTTTACCCTCCTCTGGCCGGAGGCGGGAGGGGCGGGGGCGAGCGGCCGGCTTCGCCCTCACCCCCACCTCCCGGTCCGCAGGGCGGCGGAGTCACCGAGTCCAAGCAGCTGGACCGATTGGCTGATTAGCTTTCGCGACACCCTCAGTCTGAACCCTCAGTCCCAGCTGCGACAGGAACGCCTCAGCGTGGCTCCGGCTCCCGCAGCCGGGGGCGTGGGGCCGGTGGGCGCGGGAAGGAGCAACGGGGAGGGTCAGAGCCGAAGGCAGTCGGCGGTGGGCAGGGGCTTGATAGGGGCCCCGCCCGGGCCTGGCGGCCTTGGAGTCTGAGCTGCCGACCCGGAGGTGCGGGGTCAGCGGGGCCAACGTCCGGCGTCGCCTCCCTGCCCTCCTCCTGGGGGACCCGGGCGGGTCCCTGACCTCGGAGCCCGCTTTCCCGCTACAGGGCAGCGGTCACGGCCCACCACAGGAGGGTCGTGGGGACTGGAGGGGCCCGGCTTTACCCAGGGTGGCCTGCCCCATGATGGGGTTCAGGGAACGGCCGTCTCTCTCCCTCTCCCTCTCTCCACCCCCCCTCCATGACGCTTCTCCAGCCGCTCAGGCCCCAGCTGACCACTCCCCTCCCCGCGGGCAGCATCGCCGTAGACGGGTTCCCTGCGCCCTGTCACCCTGTGGTGCTGTCGGGGGCTTCATCTGCTCCGCCTGCCGGGACTGCCGGGGCCGCCGTGCTGGGGGACAGGCAGACGGCTCGGCACCCCGGGCCGGGCCCAGCGGGGTGGGGTGCCATGAGGATCGCACGGGGGGGGGCAGGGGCCACGTCCGCTCCCCCCGCGTCTCCAGGGACCGCCTGCGGCGGGCTGGCTGTGAGTAGCAGGGACGGGTGGGCGTGGGGGAAACTGATTCTCAGGGAGACGCAGGTGCTCAGCCTCTGACGGGCCAGGACCGCGACGTCTCAAAACGGACCGATTTTTAGAAAACGGAGAGAGTGGCATTTTGCTGGGAACCTCTCAATTTTTCACGTTGGCCACAGACTCCGGTTTCGAGAAACCAGAAGGTTCTGCCAAAGCAAACATGCGCGTGGGCGGGCCTGGCCCTGACGGCTCCTGGTGTGCAGCCGCCCGCCCGTCCCGGGAAGCCGGCCTTTCCTCCACCGTCGACGGGGCACGGTCCCCTTCGCTTCCTCGCGTGGCCCCGGGACAGTCCGCGAGGCAGGCGTCCTCCTTCCCGTCGTCCGGGGAGGGAGACCGAGGCCCGGCGAGGAGACGTGGCACGGCCGGCTAGTGGCAGAGCGGGGTGTGGGGCCCGGGCTGTGGGCCCCCACGCTGACGCCTGCCGTCGTCCGCGGCCTCCGAGCTGCTACGCGTGGAAGACCAGAGGACGCTGTTTTTTATTTTTATTTTTTTCTCAAACCTGTAGAGACGGCACGTGCAGGTTCCCAGCGTGGGGGCGGGGGCGGGGGCGGGTGGGGAAGTCTCGAGCTGGGTGCCGGGCTCTTCCGTTTCGTCGCAGCCGGAGCAGGGTGAGGGGCCCGTCACTGTGCGAGCATCGTCAGCCCCGTCCCTGGGGCGTCCGCAGGGCTGGGGACGCCCCCGGCTTCCTGAAGGCCTCCTGGGAGCTGGGGCCGACGGCCCGGCCGTGGCGTCCGGTCCGCCGGTGCGGGCGTCGGGGCCCAGGGAGGCGGTCGGGCCTCGGGGCTGGGGGCAGAGGCGGCTCTGGCACCGAGTGGCCGATGGAGACTCATGCAGCAGATGACGCCGTTTCCCGTCCCCCTCGGGTCCCCTGGGAGCGGAGAGGATGCGCTGTGAGGTGGCTCGGCGGCCTCTGTCTCCGCGTGCCCGGGAGTCGGGAGGCCGAGGTCCCCCGGGACGGTCCCCTCTCGCGTCAGCCCCCGCCCTGCACCGTGGAGGTGACGAGTGCCGCCTCCGTGGCTGGGGCGCCTATGTGCACCCTCGGGGGCCGCGGGGTCCGTCTACCCAGCCGTCATTCAGGACGAGAGGGGTGGCCTTCTTGCTGACACACACGCGGTGGAGCTTAGCGTCCCTGGGCCCGGCTCCTTAAAAACCAGCCTTTCCTTGAGTCATTCAGTCGCTCGTTGGCCGCGGCCACGTCTCTGGCCGCGGACGTCACCGCTCTCCTGCCCGGACGCCCATCTCCCACGGCCCCGTGCTGGCCTGGCACCTTCACGCGCCCTCTGGTGCTTGCCTGGCCCAGGGCACCCGCTGGGAGGGCCCGGGGGAAGCCTGGGGGCCCTGGGCTCGCCTTCAGCACTTCACTTTTAACCCAGAACAGGTGCCGTCAGGACTTTTACTCAGCCCTGGGGGCCCAGCAGCCGAGGCTGGTGGGTGCTGGGACGTCCCGGGCCCAAGCCTCAGGTCGGGCTGGCTCCGGGGGGCCGGGGGTGGGGGCAGGGCTGGGTGGAGTTTCCGGGGCCGAGGGGCTGCGGTAGCCCCGGGCAGCTGTCCTGGACCCAGCCCCCAGGCAGATCGCCGGCAGGTGGTGCACACACCCGCTTGGGGCCTCGGCAAGGTAGGGCCCCGGGGAGAGCCAGGAGCAGCACCGCGTGGAGTCGCCGCCGGACGGCAGGGGGCAAGCTGGAGCGACGCGGCGCCCGTGCGGGGCGCGGCGCACGGACGGCGTGTTCTGGCCCCCGCGGGCGTGTTCTGACCTGGGACCCCGTGGCGGGCGGGCGGGGCCGGGAGTCTCTCCCGGGCTCAGAGCCTAGGGTCGCTGAAGCTCTGCCCCGGCGCTGCCGTTCCTGTGGGGAGGCGGAGGCTGACGAGTCGGTCCCCAGGTAGGGGGTGCCCAGGTAGGGGGTGAGGGTGCTGATGGACGGCGAGCTGGGAAGCGGCGGCGTGGAGGGCCCGGACAGGGGCTCCTGCGGCCGGGGGCAGGCACGCTGCAGCTCAGAGGCCTGGGAACCCTAGTCCCCCCCAATCCCTGCCAGTCTGGGGGCCGGTGGCTGTCACTCAGCGGAGCCCTGGGCCGCAGGGATGGGGCCCGGGCTGCTGCCGCCCCCCCTGCCCCGCCCTCCGCCACGCCGTGGCCCCCGGGCCACCGAGTGTCCCTGCCGCCCCCAGGCAGCCTGCCCTACGAGTACAAGATCGTGATCGCCGGCAACCACGAGCTGACCTTCGACCAGGAGTTCATGGCCGACCTCATCAAGCAGGACTTTTACTACTTCCCGTCCGTGTCCAAGCTGAAGCCCGAGAACTACGAGAACGTGCAGTCGCTGCTGACCAACTGCATCTACCTGCAGGACTCCGAGGTCACCGTCTTGGCGGCTTCAGCGTCTCTGACTCCCCGTGGTGAGTCTTGCCACGCGGGCATGAAGGCGTCTGAGGCGCGGGCGTCGGGGGCCGCGGCTGAGTGTGCAGAAGGAGGGCGCGGGCGAGCCGGCCCGTCGTTTAGAACCCGAGTCCACGTCGAGTCCTCACCCTCTGCGGGGGGAGATCGAGGTGAGAACGGGTCACGTGTGATGTTCCGTGTGGTGGTCAGTGTGTCCGCAGGAGCCCGGGCGGTGGTGGTGGTGGTGATGATGGGGAAGGTGGTGATGGTGGTGGGGAAGGGGATGATGGGGAAGGGGATGACGGTGGTCCGACCTCCTGTTAGTCCGCCCGCTTCGAGGCCCACAGCGGTCATCGCGAGCCGCCCCCTCTCAAGGCCCGTCTCTGCCCCCCAGGAGCTCGGGACGCAGGGGGCGGCGATGGGGCCGTAACCGCCGACGCCCCGTGCGTGCCAAGCCTTCGCGCAGGCCCGGCCCGGCCCCGTGGGCGCCAGGCTGTCCTCGTTCCCTTTCTGCAGTGACCCCGCTGCGGCCGGGCGTGACCAGCCCCCCCCCCGCGGGAGTGGGCGAGGCAGAGAGACTGACTTTCGACGTGCACGACGGGGGACGCACTGACACTAAAACTGGCTCGTCGTTTATTTCACGTCGCATGGGGCCGGCCGCGCCCGTCGGGCACCGAAACCCGGGGACGGTCTGGTTTTCGAACTTTGTCAGAACAGGCTGGTCCGGGGCGTGTCGTGTCGAGCTCGCTGTCACAGTTTTAAGGCCCTTCCATCGTCGTGGGTCCTTCCTCACGGCCGCATAGGACCCCGTCGTGCGAACAGCGCACGGTTCGTCCCTTTACCCATTCCACCCCAATCCGCCACCCTAGCGTCGGGGCTGGTGTGAATAGTGTTGCTTTGGACGTTCTGGAATGTGTCTGGCAGCTCCTGATTGGTTCCCAGAGACTCTGTACGTTTTCTAAGACGCCCCGGGCCAGGCGGGACGTGGCCAGCAGCTTTTCCTCCCCGCGACTCGCCTGTCTGTCTCTCAGCGCTGACGGCCGAGGCCCAGACGGCCTTATTCGGCCGCGGGCAGGTGCCCACATGTGTGTCTTTGTGGGGCGTGACTTTCACGTCCTATTTAAGAAGCCTCCCCCCGCCCCGACGTCAGGACGTCGCTTCCACCGCACCTTCCGGAACTTCGCATTTCCCGCTCGGGCGCCGGGCGCGGCCGTGCGTGTGTCGCTGGCGCCGGGTGGGGTCCCGTGTCGTGCTTCCGCTCGTCGACGCCGCCCGCTGTGCTGCGCCGAGTGCAGAAGCCGGTCCTTCCTGGCCGCCCCGCCCCCGCCTCCTTCCAGGCGGTGTCTGCGGCCCCCTCTCTCCGGCCACTTGGCTCCGGGACGGGGACCGCACTGTCGGGATCGCTCCGACCATCGATTTCTTTCACGTCTTTTCCCAAACTCCTGGGACGTTCGGGGCTCCTCGAGCGCCAGGACCCGAGTCTCTCTCCTGGGCCTCACCCCGGTGTCTGGCCCAGTCCAATAAAGAGCTGTCGAACGAATGAATGAATGAATGAATGAGTGAGTGAGTGAGTGAGTGGGCGAAGGAACAGAGAGGGTCAGAGGTCAGGCCGTGGGGACTCAGGTTGAAATTCAGGCCTGGCCCGGTCCCCCTGGCTCTGAGTCTGTGTGTGTGGACTCCGCCCGGGCCCGTCCCCGCCTCCTCCCGCCCACCGGCTCCTTCCTCCTCCTCAGGGCTCCTCTCCGTAAAGGGGGGCCCGCCGGCCGCCCCAGGCGGGGGACCAGCCCCGCACCGTCGGGGTCCATCCCCCCGTCGTCTCCCCATCCTCCCGTCTCCCCATCCCCACGTCTCCCCATCCCCCCGTCTCCCCATCCCCACGTCTCCCCATCCCCACGTCTCCCCATCCCCCCCGTCTCCCCATCCCTCGTCTCCCCATCCCCCCGTCTCCCCATCCCCCCGTCTCCCCATCCCCCCGTCTCCCCATCCCCTCGTCTCCCCATCCCGTCTGGCAGGGACGGGGCCCACGCAGGTCTGTGCTGCCGCCCGCCCAGGGCGCTGTGGCTCTCGGGGCCCAGGGGAGCCATTTCCGGGCCCCTCAGGTCCAGGCGCAGCGCGGAGGCCTCCCCGGGAGCAGCTTGGAGGGAGGGGGCGGGAACCAGCCGCGGGAGGCAGGACTCAGCTGTCGCAAACCCCGAGTGTTAAAAAAACCCGTGTGCGTACCGCAGTCATTTATGGGTTTTGGATGCATTTTTTTTGTTCTCATTTAACTGAAAACGGCCTTGATTTAAAAAACGAGCGGGAGGGGGGGAGCGGAGCTGGCACGCGGCTGGTCCATCTGGTCTAATTGCTTCTGGGATTTTGGAAGAAGGAATCTAAACCTGCCGAGACGCTCCACTCGGGGAAGTGGCTGCCGGGCCCCTGCTGCGTGTCGGGTGCCAGCCCGGTTCTCGGCTCGGCCGCCCCCCGGGCGGGGTGGGCCTCGGGGCCCGGCAGCGGTGTCGGGTGCCCTTCCGCCCGCGCTCAGGCAGCCAGGACCCCCGGGACCCGCTCTCCTCTCGCTGCACGGCCAGACTCCCGGCGGCGGGTCCCGGCCGTGCGGCCTCGGGTCCGAACCCCGGCTCTCTGCGACGTGGCAGTGGGGGTGCCCCCTGTGAGGTCGTTCTGAGGATGCAAGGGGGTCACATGGGTAACTTGTTGCACACGCAGGAGGCGTTCAGGGCGCAGTCGCCCCCCTCATCCCCGAACCTCTGCGGCCTCCGGCCTCCTCTCCCCAGGGCGGGGACGGGGGGGGGTCAAGGTCGTCATGGACGGCCAGAGGAGGTGTGTGGGGGGCCTGGGCGGCCCCTGGGCCAGGCTGGGGTGGGCTCTGGCAGGGGCCCTGCGTGTCCTTCCTCCTCCGCGCGCACACAGCTGGCCTTGGGATGGTCGGGGTGGGGACAGGAACCCAGCAGCCTGGGGACTTCGCGCTGGTCCCCGCGGGAGCTCGGGGTGCTCAGTGGTCCCAGGGCTGTTCCCGATGCCTCCCGGAGGCTCCGGCTCACGCTGCTCGAATCTCGGGGTCTGACCCTTGTCCCCACGGTCCAGCTGAGGAGACTGAGGCCCCGAGGTGACGGGCCTGGACCCACTCCCACCTCCTCACGTTCGGTCCCCAGGACCCAGTCACACTCTGGTGAGAAGCATCTGTGAGGCCGGGGAAAGCTGGGCGTCCACGGACATCACCCTCCCCGCCCCTGTCCCCAGCCACGGCCCGACGCCCGTGGCGACAGCGGCGAGGCCCGCTCTGCCCACGGGGCCCCCTGCCTGCGGCCGTGTCCACCCTGACTTCGAGCTGCCACCCTCGGGAGCCCAGTTGCATGGGCGCCCCCTGCGCGGTGCCCCGGGACGGCGGGCCTGGGACTCGGCTCCACGCGCCTGAACCGGAATCCTTCGCTCTTTCTCCTAAAAACCCCTTTGAATCGGGAAACGTTTGGCCTTGCTTTCCCGCCGGCTGTTCTCAGAGGGGAGGCTGGGTGCTCGCGGTCGGGGGCAGCCCGGGGTGGGGGTGTGGCCGGTTTGGGGCGCCCCTCGGACTCGCGCGTGCGTGAGTCTGTGGGTACACAGCCGGGGACCCCGTCAGGGCTGTCTCTTGGCGTGGGGCCTCCTCGGCCGCGTGGGCTCGCCGCCCGGAGGACGAGCCACGGGCAGGGGTCCGGCGTGTCCTCCCCTCTCTGCGGAGGCGTCCGCCGCCCTGTGGTCAGCTGGGGGCCTTTTCTGGTCGGCGCGTGCCCCGAAGCCCCCGGGGGCCAGCTGTAGGCCGGGCCAGGGGCCTGGGGCCGCCGGTCCCCTGCGTCTAAAGCTGCGTGGGTTACACTTTCTCATTTCCGGGAGGCGTCAGCTCGGGCCCTGGAGAGGCGGCTCGCCCCCCGCAGGTGCCCGGCCCTTCTTCCAGAGTCCCCGGGGGCTGCCACGGGCTTGTCCCGTTCAACCTGCCCCGCCCGGCAGGATCCGTCTAATTCCCGCTGTGCTGAGGCTCGAGTGTGTCCGGCGACCGCGCGAGGTCTGTGCCCCAGGCAGAGGCGGTGCTGGGTCCCAGCCTGGCGGCCGGGCTTGGTGGGCTCTGGGGCAGCCGGCCTCGACCAGCCGGGGGGCGGCCTGGCTGGTCGCCGCTTCCCAGCTCGCCCCTGGCACCAGCCCCCTGGGAGCCCCTGCCAGGCTGCGGAGCCCCTCGGGGCTGGCCTTGGGGTCCCGGATCCCCGGTGCTCTCAGCGACACGGTCCCCCTGACCCGGGGTCCCGTAGCGGGAAGCGGACTCGGTTTCTCCCCCCAGGGCCGTGCGAGGGGAGGGGGGTGGACCACGCAGAGCTGCCGTCTGGCACCACGGGGCACTCAGCGGGGTCCCCGCCCTGCCGCGTGGAGCCCAGAGGCCGTCCAGGGGAGCCGAGCGGCCAGCCCCTCGGGCCAGGCTCCTCCTGGGGACACCGGCCCGTCTGGCTGGCAGGAGACAGGTGGGGAGGGGCCCGGGGACCGACAGTGTCCAGTGCAGTGGCCCCCGCGCTGCTGCCCACGTCCCTCTGCAGCCTCCACCGGAGCATCACGGCTGCCGCCTCGCACGGCGGGCAGATGCGGGTCTGCGGGGGGGATCCCTGTCCCCGGCCCGTGCTGTGCCGCCTCGACACACGCCACACAGCCCCGCACACGCCACACACGCGTAGTACATGACATACGCGTGCACACTCATTCACACACAGACACATGCGCACGTGCGTGTGCACACACAACACGCACACACACACTCGCATCTTACACAACACGCAGACACAGGCACATGCGCACAGCACACGCGTGCACACGTGCACGGCACCCCCTGCCCCCGCCCCAACACCCTCACACACGTTGACGCGGAGATGCTCTCTCTCTCCGTGCGGCTGTGCCCACTTCCTCACGCAGGCTCTTCTGCACGCGCGCACCCCTCCCCCACGTGTGCACCCCTCCCCCACGCGTGCACCCTCCCCCCATCCGCGCACCCTCCCCCACCCGCGCACCCCTCCCCCACCCGCGCACCCCTCCCCCACGCGCGCACCCCTCCCCCACGCACGCACCCTCCCCCCACCCGCGCACCCCTCCCCCACGCGCGCACCCTCCCCCACACATGCACCCCTCCCCCCCGAGCGCACCCCTCCCCCACGCGCGCACCCTCCCCCCAGCGTGCACACCTCCCCCCACGCACACCCCCTCCCCCACCCACGCACCCCTCCCCCCACGTGTGCACCCCTCCCCCACGCGTGCACCCCTCCCCCACGCGTGCACCCACCCCCACGCGTGCACCCCTCCCCCACACCCTGTCCTGTTCCTTCCCGACTTCTCGTTGCTGCCGCTTCCTTCGCGGGGCCCCCACACGCAGGTGCACGCGGCTCCACAGATGCCCGTCTGAGACGTTCACCTGCCCGCGCCCAGCAGCGTCCGGGGACACCGCAGACGAGCCGTCCTGGGTCTGCAGGCGGCAGGGTGGGGGCAGGGAATTGGGGGTGACCAAGGGCCCCTTCTCGGTCCCCCTCGTCTGGACGCGGCCTTGCCCTAAGTGCTGTGCGGTCGCCAGCCCTGGGGCACGGTCGCTGCCGGGAGTGGCCCGGGATGGCCTGGCCGTCGGGCAGTGGCAGGACAAGCGGGTTGGGGTCAGGATGAGTGGTCAGCTGGGGGCGGGGACGGACCTGGCCCGAGAGCGAAGCGGCTGTCGGGAGGACAGGTCTCTGCCCCTTAAGCTGCCGCTTCCACGCCCGTGAGCATGAGGGACGGAGGTGGGAGCCCCCGGGCCGCAGCAGGTCGGCCGGACGAGGTCCCGTCTGCCCCCAGAGGACGTGCCCGGGGCCGAGGACAGCTGCCAGGTCCCGGCCCGGGGCACGGCTGCCTGGGGAGGCGGGAGGGTCCCCCGGGGAGACGGGGGGCTGGGGTGCAGCAGAGGCCGCGAGCATCCTGGGTCCGGCTTCGGCCCGGAGGCCGCGTCTGTGAAATGGGCAGGTGGCTGCTCCTGGGCAGGCGGGTCGTGGGGGGCGGGAGGAAGGGCCGTTCGGCCGATGGCAAGGCCGCGCGCGCTGCCCCTGCCCCTGCTCTAGGCCTGTGGGCTTCGTGGCCGCCTGGGCTCCGGGGAGGGTGTGGAGCGGGGAGGGTCGATGCCTCGTTCTCGCCTGGGGCGAGCGCCTGTCGGCTCCTTCCACCCTCCATCCACCCATTTACTCGTTCGCGCCTGGGCTCGTCGTTCGGCAGGACGGGCTTGGCCTGGGCCTACCCTGAAGGAGCCGCAATCAGGGCACCTGACGGGGAGAGTCACCCGCGCTGGGGGGGATAGGGGTGGTCAGGGGAGGCTTCCTGGAAGAGGTGGCCCTCCGGCGAGGCCTTCATAGCATCACGGACCCCGAGGGGAGGCCGGGAGGGGCGTTTCGGATGTCGGGGACACCGCCAGCCAGACCCTGGAGGTGGGGAAAGGCCGGGCTGCGCTCAGGGACCAAGGTGGATTGTCACCTCTGACCGGGAGGGGGTGAGCTCAGCAGGAAGTGGGGGGGACGGTCCAAAGGGGCGTGGGAACAGCTGTGGCCGACCAGTCGCCTGTGCGCAGGGGCCTTCCTCCCTGTCCCGCGGGCTCCAGGGGCCTGGCCTGGCCAGAGGGGGCCGCAGCTACCCCCGAGGCGGGGAGCCGGTGGCCTGGACACCCAGCAGGGTCCTGCTGACGTCACCTGCCCATGGGGCGCAGGCCGGAGCCCCGGGCCAGGGCCCTCCGCCCCCGCTGCGCTCTCTCCGCCGGGCTTCTCCGTGTCCCCACTCCGTGGTCTCGTGCGCGGGCGCCTTCCTGCGCCTTTGTCCTGAGGGTCAGTGAGCCAAGTCGTGACAGTGGCTGGTAACGGGCCGTGTGCGGGGGAAGGGTCGCCTGGTCTTAGCCCCGCAGCTCCGGGGCGGAGGCTGAGCGTCTGGACTCCGGAATCGGCGGTCCCGGTCTGAGCCCCGGCTGCGTCGCTCCGCCACCAGCTACCCTGGGCCGGAGCGTGTCTGTCCCCTCTACCTCTGGAGCTGTGTCCTATCGAGGGACACCCCCCCGCCCCCCACAGCCCACTCTCCGGGCACTGGGCCTTGGCCCGGGGGCACCACCGGGGCCACCCCACACGAGGCCACCCTGGGCTTCCCCTGCCCCCACCCCAGCGTCCCCAGGACGCGGGGACACCCTCCCGCCGAGAGGCCGGGCCTCACCCGGGCAGCACCCCGGAGCGCCCTGCCCCGGCCGTTCTCCGGGGCTCCCGCCGGCGGCCCCGGAGGTCACGTGTGTCGGCTGAGCCGGCGTGACTGGCCGGGCGGCGGGTGGCGGCGGCGCGCGGGAGGGCTGTTAAGGGGTTAAGCGCGGAGCGGCGACATGGCGTTCGGCGCTGTTAAAGTTTGAATTAATTTTTCCCATGGGTTTGTTCACATTCTCATTTTCCGCTAAATGAGACATCTGTTTCGGAGCCGGGACGTGCGCTCCGGTTGCCATGGCAACTCCCGTTCTGTGAGCAAATTATTCCGATGGCGACTTTGGAACAGAAAGACAGGAATCCGGGACATAAAGCCGCCGCCGCCGCCTCCGTCGCTCGGT
The DNA here is from genome assembly GCA_030015415.1 of Cynopterus sphinx. Classification (NCBI taxonomy): domain Eukaryota; kingdom Metazoa; phylum Chordata; class Mammalia; order Chiroptera; family Pteropodidae; genus Cynopterus; species Cynopterus sphinx. The sequence goes on from CM057380.1 coordinate 171,572,437, forward strand.
TGCGACTCGGATTCCTCCGGCCTCCCCGGGGCCTGGGGCGTGTGCGGGACACGGGGCTCGTGACAGGGCTCGGGGCGCTGGGCGGCGGGGCCAGGGTGGGCTGGCCACAGGCGCCCTGGCCCCCGTGGTGCCCAGACCGCGGCTGCCCCGGGTGGATGGGGACAGCGCGGGGCGGGCGGATCCCGCTGCTCACATGACAGGCCTGTGAGGCCCCGCCCGGACCCCGGGGGGCCTTGCACGTCCCCTTTGGTCCCAAAGAATCTTTCCTGACAAGAGTCGAGGGACCAAATGCAGCATGCTGGGAGGGCCTGGGCCTACGTCACCTTGAGCAAGGACAGACCCCACCCCTCCGTCTCCTTGTCCCGACCCAGACCCACGGCAGAGACCTGGGCGGCCTCGTAGGCGGGGCCGGATGCTTTTCCTGGCCTCGCGGGGTCACCTGCAATGTCGTCTCTCCCGCTGCTGCGGCCCCCGCCCTCTGGCCGCTCGCCTCTGCCAACGCTTGGAAAGGGCCCAGCCCAAGGAGGGGGTGCCCCAGCCAGCAGCTGCCCGGGAACTGTCCCCTCTGGTCGCCCCGGGAACTGTCCCCTCTGGTCGCCCGGGAACTGTCCCCTCTGGTCGCCCCGGGAACTGTGCCCTCTGGTCGCCCCGGGAACTGTGCCCTCTGGTCGCCCCGTGTGATTCGACCCTTCCTGCGCCCCACAGATCCTAATAAAAGCCCGAGGGTCGTGGAGCTCTGGGGGACGGGAAGGTGTGATCCTCTACGACCCCCTCTCTCCCCCACGTCCTCCTTCCGCGCCCCCGTCCCGCCCCGTGTCAGGCGGTGGGGTACGCGCCACCAGCAGGAAGGCCCTCCCCGCCGTCATGGGGTGCAGACCCCAGGGTCCCATTCCGTGCGGGTCGGGGGCTGAACCAGGGGCTCTGGCGTCAACCTCAGTGCCCTTTCCACCCTCGGGAGGGACCCTGGGCCGCCCCCCGCCCCAGATGCCGCGGGCAAGGCCTGCGGATCCGGTGGCCTCGAAGCTGGGACGAGGGGGAGAGACGGGGGGTGGCGAGGGAGGCAGGAGGTGCGAGGGCAGCATCCCGAATCCTGCCCCGCTGACGCCTGCTTCTCCGCCTGGCACTGCCTAGTACCTGCCGCGTGGATCGGGGTGCGGGGCGACCTCTGGGTGTCCCTGGGGGCAGCGCGGGTCCCGGCTTCCCAGGATTCGAGAGCCAGGCAGGTGCATGTCACCCCCGGAGCTGGGGGAGGGGCAGGGGACAGCAAGGGCCCCGCGGGTCGGGCCCCGGGCCCCTGTGGCCTCTGGGGTACTCAGGGCGCCTCTTTCGAGGAGGTGAGGCTCCCGGGAGACGTCTTCCCTCCTTCCCTTGTGAATACCGGACGAGATTTCTGGAAAACGGGCCCTGCGTTTGGGGGTCCGGAGCAGGGGCGCACACGCGGCCCCCTCCCCGCGGGCCGCTGGGGCTGGGGCTCCCAGGCGGCGGCCCCGGGTGGGGCCTTGGGCCTTCCTCGCTGCCGCGGCTGCCCCGCGGCGGTGCCCAGGCTCGGCCGGAGCCGGCCCGAGTGTGCCCGGCTCTCCGGGGCTGCGGCAGTGCCAGAGCCGTGAGCTCGGGGGGTCAGGGCCCGGGAGGCCTCGGCCCCTCTGGAGCAGGACGGACGGTCGGCGTTTCTGACCAGGACCCGTGGGTGGGTTTCCGGAGGCGGCCGTAGTGATGACGGTGACGCTGGGATGGTCACAGGGCCATGGCGATGATGGTTGGTGGGGATGACGGCGGCGGGGACGGCGGGGATGACGGCAGGGATGACGGCGGGGATAACGGCGGGGATGACGGTGGGGATGGCGGTGGGGGTGACGGTGGGGGGGACGGTGGGGAGGGCGGGGGGGGTGACGGCGGGGATGACGGGGATGACGGCGGGGATGGCGGCGGGGATGACGGTGGGGGTGACGGTGGGAATGGCGGGGATGACGGTGGGGATGACGGTGGGGATGGCGGTGGTGGGGTCGGCGGGGATGGCCATGGTGAGGGTGATGCTGCCCGTGGGGAGGTCACGGGGCCATGGCGGGGCCGTCGTGCGCTGAGTGCCTGCCTGCTGGGCCCCGGGCTGTTTCACGTCCTTCCTGTGGATGCGCCGACGTCATCCTCCCCGGGCCCTGTCGAGGCCGACGGGGCTGCGGTGCCCACTCCACGGCCGGGGGTGGAGGCCCAGAGGGGACCTAAGTCACTGCCCGAGGCCACGCCAGGGCCGATGGGTCCCTTCTAGCCCAGGCCCCTCCCCCGCGGAGAGAACCCCCGGCTTCCTGCAAGGGCGGGTCCGCGAGACGCGCCAGAGAGGGGGAGCCCCCGGGGACTGTCCCCCGTGTGGCCCCCGGCTCTGGCCGCCTGGTGTCTCCCCTCGGCAGGGACGCCCTGTGGTGGGGGGTCCCTGGGCACAGCCCAAACCTGGGGGCGCAGACGGCCCCCTGGGCCCCTCCCCTGCCCTGTTCCTCCTCTCACGGGTGTGGAGGGCCGATCCCCAGGCCCCCCCGCACACGGGGTCCTCCGGGCGCCCCTCATGGCCGGACGTGGGGGATCCCCCGCCTCTCCACGCTCCCCCCTGAGGAGGCAAGGCAGGCGTCCACAACCGGCTTCCCCGGGCCACGACGTGGGCTGGCGGGGGCCCGGGCGGGGGGTCGGTGGCCCGGCGCGTTCCCCCACTTTCAGCAAGTTTTCCAGGGGGCGCTCGGGGCTCTCCATGAACACGGGGCTCGCGTCCGGCTGCACCCCCAGGGCGGCAGGAGGAGCAGCGCTGCCTGGAGGCGAGGGGGTGGCAGCGGGGACGCTGGGGACGCACCGCTCGAGGGCGGGGCTGGTCCGGCCGCGCGGTTCTGGGGTCAGGCCCCTCTCCCTTCCCTTCAAGGATCCTCCCTCCGGGGGCGACAGTTTGGGGATCGCCCTTAGGGACGGTTCTTAGGGTCGTTTGCTCCAAATGCAAACTCACGCGGCCTCCTCGGGGCCCAGAGAGCTGAGAGGTCCAGCCGGGTGGCGGGCGCCTGGAGCCGTCGGGCCCCGTGCTCCCGCCATCTCCCTTCGGGACGGCGTAGTCGCCGCCGACAGCGCCCGGGGCGGGGGCTTCCTGGTCCCCATGCGGGACGGCAGGGTGCTCCTCCCTCAGTGTCCGGGGTGCCCTCCCGTCGGAAGGGTCGAGGCCGCACGTCACCGCTGACCCAGCGGAGGGGAAGGGGCGCACCGATCGGCCTGGGTCCTGACTGGGCAGCCGGTGCGGGTTCCATCGACTGGTTCGGGTCCACGTGGCCCTGCTGGGGACGGGCTCTGTCCCACCCGGACCCCGAACGGGAGGCTTCGGGGCGGGGGGGCAGGAATGGGTGTCCCCAGTGGGAATCCGCTCCACAGTGGGAGGGAGGACGGGGCGGGGGGGCATTCTCCCACGGCGCGGTGGTTCCTTCGGCCTCGACCAAGAAAGACCTTTGGCGGAAGCTGGATTTTCTTTCGTTTTTTAAATGACGCGCGTCGCGCTTGTCCCTCACGGAGGAACAGGAAGCGCAGCTGAGCCGGAGGAGAGGGGAGAGAAGGCCGGCGACGCCCCGCGGCCCCGCAGCCCAGCGTCCGGCCGGCCGGCCCGGGCGAGCCCCGCCGTCGCCTGGACCGGAGCGTCCGGGTGTCGGGATGGCCGGGGCGTCGGGGCGTCGGGATGGCCGGGGCGCCCGGCCCGCATCCCCAGCTCCGTCCCCAGCCCCAGCCCTGTCCGCATCCCTGGCCCCGGCCCCGGGCGGCGCTGACCGCCCGCCGTCCCGCCCGCCCGCAGGCAGCCCTGGTTTTACGGCTGGGGCTTCAACCTCCCGCGAGGCCAAGCGCTGCTGGAGAAGTGGAACCTCATCCCCGAAGGCGTGGACGTCCTGATCACGCACGGGCCCCCGCTGGGTGAGTCGGCGGCGCCGCGGCCCCGAGGGAGGGCGCGCGGGGAGGTGGGGTCCAGACCGCGGGGCCCCCCGGCTCCTGGCTGCCTGAGTGCTTGCCCGTTGTCTCCCGGCACAGGCTTCCTGGACTGGGTCCCCAAGAAGATGCAGCGCGTGGGCTGCGTGGAGCTGCTCAACACCGTGCAGAGGCGCGTGCAGCCGCGGCTGCACGTCTTCGGCCACATCCACGAAGGTCGGTGCGGGGGCTGGGGGGGCCCCTCGGAGGGGCCGCCTCGCCCCCCGTCCCCCCCCTTGGCACCCGTCACCTCCTCCCTGCCCCCCCAGCGGTGTGAAGCCTCACCCCCCCCCCCGTGGGCCGGCGGGCGGGCGGCTGTCCCCAGGCCCTGTCGTCACAGGGAGCCGGACGCAGAGGCGGGTGGAGTCAGGGTCAGACTCGGGCATCCCTGCCGCCCGAGACCCTGCAGCGCCCCCCGCCGGGGCGGCGTCGGGCGATGGGCAGGACGCATCTGGACGCGATGCGGGGGGCGCGCCGCGTGCCTCTGGGCGGGGGGGGGCCCTGGCTCGTTGCCTACAGCCCCGTGGCCCAGCACACAGTAGGCGCTTAATGAACGCGAGGGCTGCCTGCCCGAGGGGCTCCAGTGGCACCTCCTCCCCTGCCCCCCCCACGCACGGACCAGGCCTTCGGCTCCTGTCCCGGGCGGCAATCGCAGGCCGCCCCTGAGAGGCCGTGGGGGCAGACGGACAGGCCTCGCCCGCGCCGTCTTCCGTAGCCCGACTGCGGGCATGGGGCGCCACCGGGGCCAGGGTCGTGTGCGACCCACTCCCCCCCCCCGCACGGTCATCTGGGCAAAGGGGGGCTCCCAAGGCCCGGAACCTGCCGGGAGGAACAGCGCCTCTTGCAGCGTGGGGGCGACGTGGGCTGCAAGACGGGGAGGATTCTGGAAAGCAGATGGGGCAGGAAGGCGGGGGCGGAGGCAGAGGAGGAGGACGCGACACGGTGGTGACGGCAGTGACGACGGGTGGGGACGGTGGTGGTGGCGGTGGCGGTGGGGACCGTGGCGGTGACGACGGGCGGGGACGGTGGCGGTGACGGGTGGGGACGGTGGCGGTGACGGTGGCGGTGGCGATGGGGACGGTGGCAGTGGCGGTGGCGATGGGGACCGTGGCGGTGACGACGGGTGGGGACGGTGGCGGTGGCGGTGGCGGTGGCGATGGGGACCGTGGCGACGCCCATGACGTCTGACTGTGTGCTCTCTCGGCCCTGGGCTGGGCATGACACGTGGTCGTTGCCGCACGTGACCCCACACAGGCTGGGGAGCGGCGTCTGTGGGGATCCTGGTCAGAGGCGAGAGGCGACGCTGAGTCTCGCCGGGCGCCCCGGCCGGCGCCCTCCGGGCCTCGGCCCTGACCGCTGCGCTCGCTCTCCAGGGTACGGCGTCATGGCGGACGGCACGACCACCTACGTGAACGCGTCCGCCTGCACCGTCAACTACCAGCCCGTGAACCCGCCCATAGTCATCGACCTGCCCACGCCCCGGAACTCCTGACTGTCCCCGCCGTCCCTGCCCCTCCTGCCCGCGGCGGCGGCCGCCGGCGCCCGGCCCGGCGCGCGGGCCCCGAGCCGCCCGGCCCTCCACGCGGACGACCCGCCTGGCCGCGGGGACCAGCCCAGCCGATGAGCCGGGGCCTCGGGACGGACACGGGCGCCCCCGACGCCTCAGCGCTGCCTGCCTGTCCCCCGGAGCCGGGGCCCCGCGCGTCCCCGCGGGGCTTCTGCGCTCCTTCCCGTTTTCCGCGTGGACGTTCGTTCCGTCTGGACCGCGTCGTCGCAGTGACCAGCCCGGGAAACGACCGAACCTTCGTCCTGCTCGGTCCGACGCCCTCGCGGGTTCGGGAAGCTGCTGCTCTTGGACCGACTTTGGAATTTCTTGCACAAAATCTCCCTCCAGCCGAGAGGGCCCGTGTGGCCGCCAGCCCAGGGGCGGGAGGCGGGTTGTCCAGTCCGGGCCTGCCTCGTGGCGGGCCCCCCACCCCCACCCCGGGGAGCGTTCGGGGGCATCTCAGGAATTCGGGCGGCACCTGGCCCGGCCGACTGCCGCCGCCTCGTGCTGTCCCCCGATTTCTCCCTGGGGGCATCTCTGCGACTTGAACAATGACCCGAGCATCCCAGGCGCTGGCTCGGAGCCTGGACGATTCGGGGCTGGGGGGGCGGTTGGTCCCCCAGACGGAGCCATTTGCGTCCCCAGCACCGGCCGGCGGGTTCTGAGTCGTCGTGGCTGAGCCCGGGTCCCTGGGGGCCGTGCTGCTCCGCGGACCTCCACCCTCGGGGGGTCCGGAGGCGGCCACACCCCCACGCGGATTTGCCCACGTGGACGTGCGCCCCCCCCACATCCCTCAGTTTAAGGAAGCGGATCCCGTGTCTCATTTCTGTCCTCGAATGGGGCTGCCGCCCGTCGCGTGACGTCCCGTGTGCCCACAGCGGGGGAAGGCCGAGCGGGTCACGGTCCTCGTTGCCCCGGGGCCAGCCGGGCCTGCGATGGGGAGCCGGGCGCCGCGGCAGAGCGGGCCCTGCGGGGGCCTCTTTCTCTTTTCAGTCGGGCCTGGGCTGGGGGTTCGGGCTGAACGGCTGCGGGCGAGGGAACCAGCCGTGCCTGGTCGGGGCAAGGCGGGATGGGCACCTGCGGGGTCCGATTCTGCCTTTATTTAAAACGTTGGCATTTTTGTTCGTCGTGGACTTTCTTTTTCCTGCATCGATTCTGATTCAACCCACAACGTTAAGGTAGCAGCATCTATCCCCGTTCCCGAGTTGTGGGGCGACCCCTTAGCCGTGCACCTGGGCGGGGGCCCCGTCGCCTCACCCCGGCCCCAGCCCTGGGAACCGGCATTTAAGGAGCCCCTGGCCGCTGTGGTCTCGGTTCGTCCTGCAGGGTGGGTGCTCCTGGCCCCACTCAGGTCAGAGAGGTGAGGTGACTTGCCCGAGGGTGCACAGCCCGAAAGGGGCGGAGTCGGGGCTGGAGCCTTGGTCCCTGGCCTCACAGCCCCTCCTCGCCCGTCGCCCGTCGCCCATCGCCCGTCGCCCATCGCCCGTCGCCCGTCGCCCGTCGCCCCGCCCTGCAAGGCACTGCTCGGTCCAAGGCTCTCGGTTTAAGTTAAAGCTCCGGTTCCAGCCCGCCTGGTCCCTCTCTCAGAGAGTCCCCGGAGGCCCGCGGGGTCCTGTGCTGTGAGCCCAGCATCCCAGGGTCCAGAGGACGGTCATTCCCTTCCGGCGCGCGCCGGGCTGCCCGTGGGCCGGGGGGCACGGCGTGGGCCGAGGCCGGCGTTGCCCTGTGGGGTGCCCGGCCGGAGTGGCGCTTGGTGGCTGGGGACGCCGCCGAGGCCCCCGGGATGCCCCCGCCACGAGGCGCGCGCGCACGTGGGTGCAGAAAACGCAGCGCCCTTGCAGCTGCCTCCGCCACGTCCGCCTGTGGACCGAGATCTGTGAACCTGAAGGAAAGGGTTTTCCTAAGGAACCTTCAGAAGGCGGCGTGTTTCGCGTGGGAAGGCGGGGCGATGGGAGCGTCCCCGCGGGGTGAGGGGCACGGCGAGCTCCTCCGTCGCCGCGGCGGAGCCAGGCTGTGGCTGTAAGTTTTCTCGTCCAGCATGTCAGACAATAAAGTCTTTGTAAAAAGAAAGAGGAGTCCGCGTGGCGCCCCTCCCTGGGTGCGGGCGTCGTGTGGGGCGCGTGGGTGGGGAGCGGGGCCCTCCCAGGCGGGGCTCCGAGGCCAAAGGCCTCCCCGGGTCTGCTTGCTCCAGCCTCCCCGGGGGGGGGGGACGTCGCGGAGGGGAGGGGGCTGGCCCGGGGAGTTCTGTGACCCGGGGGGTTCGGATACCCCGGCTGCCGGATCCCCCCGGCTGAGTGCCTCCCGACGCCCGAGCCCGGGCATCGTCCTGGACGCAGCTCGTTCAGCCTCGTGTGCGCATCGAGCTCCGGGGCCAGGTGTGGCCCGAGAAAAATACCGGCAGGTGCAACGGCTGCGGCCCCAAGCCCCCCAGCTGCACAGGCTCTGCCATTTCCACCCACTGACCCATCGGCTTACCCCCCCCACCCACCCACTGACCCGTCCACCTATCCGATCCCCCACCCACCCACCCCACACTCGCTGAGCACCCCCATGGGCCGGCTCGGGTGAGGGAAGCGGCCGTGGAGGCGGAGGGAGGGAGTGGGGAGGTGGGTCTGGGGGGGCCGCTGTGTTCCGTTCGGGACTCTTGGGCTGGAGAGCCCTTTGGGACGGACGCGCCGGGAGGTGTCCGGGGACGGGGCAGGAGGGGCGTGTGGACGGCAGGAGCAGCCGCCTGGGCCAGACCCTGATGGTCTTCACGAGTCCGTGCTCAGACGGCCCCCCGAAACCCGCTCCCCCAAAGAGTTCCCCGTCTGGCCTTGGCTCCCCACCCGTGGGGTCCCCCAGCCGGCCAGGGGCCCCCGTGGCCGCCGTGTCGCACTGCAGGGGCCGCCGTGCCGCCCTGGGGCCGACGCTCTGCTGAGATGCAGCCGCTGCCAACCCCACGGTCCGGCGCCTCCAGTGTGGACAGGATCCCGCCGCCTCCAGTGTGGACAGATCCGTCTGCTGAAGGGGGTGCCGGGCGCCCCGGCTCCTGGTGGTCGGCGCTCTGGGTGCTCACGTACTGCAGCCGCCTCGTCCCCGGCAGGAGGAGGGCGTCCCCGATCACCCTCCCCTGCCCACGGCGACCCCTCCCTCTCCCTCTGCCCTGGTGGCAAGTGTCCCCGGAGGGACCCCGCCCCCGCGTTCCGTCCTGCATCCGGCTTCCGCGGAGCCGAGTCTCGAACCCGCGCGGGCCCCGGACTCCCAGGCCTTTTCCTTCGGGGGGGGGGGGGTCCTGCCCCAGCCGCCTGGATGAACTCGTGGGGGCGACGCGCTCTGCGGACAGGGCCACGGGCCTCCCCCAGCGGGTGCTCCCCCCTGCGGCCGCCAGCTGGGCCCGTGCCTGCCTGGAAGGCCGCCGACGCCCCGGACCCTGGGTCCCACCGTCCCCCCCGCTGTCTGGAAGCTCGCCGTGCGCTCGGCGAGGCTCGTCGGACCCCAGAAGGGCAGCCGGGCCCTTCCCCGGCTCACGGGCTTGGCACCCAGCGGGTGGCAGGTGGGGTCGGGCTTGGGGGCCTCGAGGAGGACCAAACCCAGGGCGGGGAGATCGCGGCGTCCTGGGGGAGTCTGGCTGGGCCCCGAACGACGGGAAGGGATTGCCCCTCTGCTGAGAAACCCCATTTTGAGATAATTTGGGATTTCGAGATGGTCAGGATGGTGCGGAGCTCCCCTCCCCCCCTGGCCCGATGTGGGCGTCTTAAACCACCCGGCGCCTCCGCCAAAGCGCAGGAATCGGCGTGGGGGCCACCACACCGACTGACATCCCACACCGCGGGTAGGCCACCCCCGCGCTGGGTTTCCGGGCTTCGGGATCCGTCCCCTCCGGCCCTGAGTCCGACCCGCAGCGCCCCTCGTCTGGCTCCTTCCGAATCGTTTTCCCCATCGGCTGTGCGACCCCGTGAGCCCGCGTCCCCCTGGGAATTTGGGGGTGTCCACTCAGCGCGGGGGCGCGCTGGGTCTCACCGAGGCTTTGACTTCCGTTTCCCCGACGACGAACGCTGGCGGGCGTCCTTTTCCGTTCGATACGTGCCTCTGTGAAGCGTCTGTTCCCACCCTCTGTCCCGTTCCGTGAGAAACCCGGTTGCTTGTTTTTAATTTTTAAATATTTTTTATTATTATTATTTTAAATAGGTTCCTTGTTTTTCATTTTTCATTTTTTTCTTTTTTTTCCATTTTTTTTTTTTAATAAGTTGCTTGTTTTTGTGCGTTTTTCGTGCTCTGGATACGAGTCCTTAGTTGAACGTGCGATTTCCCGATCTCTCCTCCAGCCTGCGGACGTCTTTTTCGTCGTCTTAACGGCTTCCCGGAGCCAACGTTTTTCATTTGACGAAGTCCCGTTGTCCAGTTTTTCCTTCCTTTTGTGGATCACGCTTTTGCTGTCGTGTCCGGAAAACCCCGGAGTCTGCGCACGTTCTGGGCCGTGTCCTCGTGGGCGCGCGGGGGCCTCACGCCCCACGCTTGGGCCCACAAGGCACCGGGGTAGTCGCGGTCGGGGAGTGCGGGCCGTGCCGGGCGGCCCGCGCTGGCCCTCCACGCCCTTCTTTGCGGAGCTGCCTCCGACTGCATTTGGGTGGGCGCGTGTCCGGGCCCCTTTGCTCCACTCACCCGTGCGCCTCTGTCTTCCCCCCTTTTCCTGAACAGCGTCCCACTCTGTCGATCGTCATAGCTTTCTGGGTGCGTCCTGGGATGGGACAACGCGAGCCCCGATTGCCCCCCTTTTCAGGACGGTCTGGCTGCTCCTGCTCCGTTTCCGCTTTGCGCACATTTTCCCACGCGCCCGACGTCGGTCTGGGTCCTGCCGAGATTTCTGGTCGGGACCGCGCGGCATCGACAGGCCGAGCGGAGAGCAGGACCTTTGACCGGCGTCGAGTCTCGCCGTTGGGGACAGCGGCCCTTCCCGCCGCCCACGCAGACCCGACTCCTCTGGCTCGCGCTCGCGTCTCCCATCCTCGGACCCACGCCCGTCAGTGGGGGGAGTAGAGCCAGGTTGGCGAAGGCTGCTCGTCCCCGCTGCCCCCGGGGGCAGGTGAGCGCGTCGGCGTGGGTCGTGGATCGGCTCCGTGGGTCGGTTCTCCGGAGCCTCCGGGGTCGGCGACCGCGTCGTCTGCGGAGAGACGTGTCGTCTGCCCCTTTCGCTGTTTCTTCTCCCGTTTCCGTGTTTCCTGCCGGCTGCACCGGCGGGACTTCCGCTCTCTCCCCGTTCCCTCTAGGGCCGGCCTTTTGTCGGTTTTTCCGCAAATGTCTCTTATTTGGTTACGGGGGCTCCTTCCTCGCCCCGCTTTGCCGAGTGTTTCGTTTTCACGCATCAACGCTGAATCTCGTCGCGTCTGCACCCAGGCGCCCACACGTTTCCTCTCGGAGTTCGCCCTCCTGGGGGTTCGCCGAACCTCTTGGGCACGTGGACTCACGTCTCTCTTCAGATTTGGGGTTTCTGGCTCTCGTGTCTCGGATCCTCTCTCTGCCCCTCCGCTCCCCTCTCCTGGGACGCCCCTCACGCGCGCCTTGGTCCGCTTCTCGCTGCCCCAGCGACCGCGGAGGCTGCGCTCCTTTCCTTTTCCTCCCTGTTCCTAAGGCGGAGCAATCTGGACTCACCCCCTTCAGGTCTTCCGATCCCGTAAAATTATTTCCCCTTCCTTTCGAAGCGTGTCTCGCGAACCATGCCCCGCTCCGCATTCCCACGTGCATCCGCGTCTCCAAGCTCACTCCCTCTTGCCCGGAGACGCTGAACCTGCCCATGCGTCCGTCAGAGGCCGCCTTCCTCTCGGTCAGAGGGTGTCTCACCTGATTGGGACGCAGGGCCCGCAGGGAAGGAGGTGAGGCAGTCCCTCCGTCCGGGGAGCACGGTGACGCCCGCGGGCCATGGCCTCGACCTGGGGTCTGGCTCCGGGCTTCGAGGCCTACGGCTGAGCCTCCTCGGGCTCCCGCAGACCGGGGTGGGGCTCCCCGATCCGTCTCGGCCCCCTTCTCCTCTGGGTCCTGGGAGGGCCAGAGAGCAGGTCCGTGCTCGGCGCCTGGTCCGGCGTGCCCTGCGCTGGCTGCCGGGGCCCAGGATGGGTGGTCCCGGAGGAAGTCATCATCCTGATGTCGGAGACGCGGGAACAGGGGTTCAGTCTAGGGAGGTGAGCTGCGCAGGGGCCAAGGGATTGCGTCCCCGAGAAGGAAGACCTTCTGGGGCCGAGGGTGTCCCTACCACACGGCCCTGCCCGAGCCCCCGTCAGCCTCGTCCTGCCCCCCCTTGCCAGGTTGGGGGCGTCTGGCCGAGGGGCGCAGGGCAGCCGCCCCACCACGGGTCCCACGGGGCTTCCTTCCCTCGCTCTGAATCGGCCTCAGTGTCTCCTCCTCCGCAGCGGGGTGGGGACCCCACTGTGCCAGGTGATGAGGTGGGGGGACGGGGTGGGCCGGCACGGCCAGCAGAGTGGGGGGCCCGCAGGGCCGTCAGCGCTGGCTCCGCTTCCTGAGAACCCGCTGGAGGCACCAGCGAGGGGAGAAGCAGCCACGGCCACCGCCAGGCCCCGCGAGCCCGGGGCTCAGGGGCAGCATCTGGTTCCTTCCAGAACCTTCCACAAGGCAGCAAACTGCTCCCCTTCCCTCTGCGTCACAGCAGGTGGACAGAATTACCGCGAATTACAACCCCTCCTAGCGCGTCAGGCCCCGTCACGTCCAAGGAAGGGTCCCTCCCGGAGGTCCCTGGGGGGTGCTCTGACCAGCTGCCCGCTCGGCTGCGCTCCACCCGAGGCACGATGGGGCCCGACCTCGACGAGGGCTGCTCGGGGCGTGTCTGAGCCCGGGGGGGCGGGGCGAGAGGCGGCCGCAGTGTGGACGGGCCCAGCAGGGACACAGGGATGGTCTGGGGGGACGCACTCCCGGGGACTGGAGAGGGGGCGTCTGGTGCCCCTCGGGCACCCGGCAGGCTCTCGCGACCGTGGCCTCCGGAAAGTGCGAGTTTCCCGTGTTTCGGCCTTGGTGACCCTCTGAGCCTCACGAGTCATCTCTGCAAAGGCTAACGCTTTTATTTGCTCCAACTGTCGAGGGGCGTCCCGAGGCCCAGGCAGAGGCCGTCCCTAACGCTGGGCCTGGAGCGGGGCAGCACGCCGCGGGGCCCCGCGGGAGGACGCAGCTCGTGGTGGGCGCGCGCTTCGTTCCCGGAGACTCCCCGCGAGGCCCTGACACCTCCCGGGGCGCAGGACTTTATTGGAGCTGGGGGGGGACAGGCCCGCGGGCCCTACTGCAGGAAGGCCCGGAGGAAGTCGTTGTAGGAGATCTGGGCCGACAGCGCCTTGTCGTAGTGCTCCAGGATGTGGAAGAACTCCTCCTCCGACAGGTTGATGCTGTGCTGCCTCAGCACCTGCGCGGACGGGACGCCGCCCGCGGTCAGCGCTGGCCGGGACGCAGGCCGCGCCCCCAGCCTCGGCCCCGGCAGCCCTGGCCCCGCTCCCCGCACCCGAGGGCAGCCCCTCCCATCGCCCTCACACGGCGGGTGTGACACGGGAAGGGAACGGGGCGCAGTGAGGCCGTCAGCCCGTCACACCGGGCAGCTGGACCGGCCACAGGGCTGCACTAGGGTGGGGACCCGGCAGGCGCGGGGCCCGGGGACTCCTCGTGACCTGGTGGTAGGTAGTGTGGCCTGTGGGGGCTGGGGGCACGCCCGCCCCGTGTCGGCCAGCCCACCCTCCTGACCTCCTCCAGGCTGCTGCGCCCGCAGCTGTCAGGCACCCGCTCTCGGCCCCTCCTGGAGCGGGAAACCCGAGCGTCCCGTGGGACTTCAGGGGGAGCCTCCGCTAAGGAAAGGGGCCTGCCCTCCTCCTCTCCCTCTTCTCTGCGGCCTGAGGATGTGGGAATGATGGCCGGGCTCGGGCCGCCCTCGGGGGCCATGGAGAGGGGCGGGGAGCTCTCCTGTCGTGCCTGATCTAAGGGCAGCGGCTCTGAGTGGCCCCCGAGAGCGGCCGGTTCTTTGCTTTGGAGGAACCCAGTAAGGCCCTGCAAGGCGGAGCGCCCAGGTAAGCAGGGCGGCCACCGGGGCGGCCTGGTCACAGCCGTGTCCACGGGGAGGTGGCCGCCCGCGACCACGTTTCTGCTGAGGACGCTGCCCTTTCAGACCCTGCCAGGGGGGAGGCTCGGCCGAGCGGTGCTGCGGGGCGCGCGGCCCTGCCTCACGGGGCGGAGGCAGCTGGGGGTCGGGGGCCTCTGAGTGGCACCAGCCGCTGGGGCCTCGCTTTGGCCCCTCCTGTCTCCGTCCCGTCCGTGGCCCTGGGAGGCAGACGCAGGTCCCGGCTCCCCGCAGAGAGAGCCCAGGGAAGGCCCAGCCTCGTGCGGGGCCCAGGGAGAGGGACACTGGGCTCCGGCGCCCGCACTGCGGCTGCCCCCAGGGCCCTGGAGACCTTCAGGGGGGAGGCCTGGGGTGTGCAGGTGAGAGGCCGGGGTCTCAGGCCGCGAGGGGCCGGGGTCTCAGGCCTCGACAGCCTGGGGGGCCGAGGGAGTGGGCGAGGGGCAGAGGCTTGCACCCGGGCCTCGGGCAGGGCCGGGTCCCCCTCTTCGAGGTGCTCAGGGCGCTTGGGCGCCCGCTCCCTGCCCGCACGGGGTCAGGCCCGAGCCGCTCACCTTGCGGAAGTCGGCGACGCCCACGAGCCCCGTCCCGCCCGCGTCCGCGGCCTTGAAGGCGCGCCGCATGGGCCTCCAGCAGTGCAGGATCTGGGGCTGGATGCGCAGCAGCGCCGCGTAGAAGGACGACGTCTCGGCGCCCGCTTCCTTCTGGAACCGACAGGGGGAACGAGGGGGTGACCCGGGGCGGCGGAACCGGCAGGGCGGAGTGGACGGACCTGGGTCCCACGGGGCGCGGGGCCTTTGTCCCGTCCCCACCGCCCGGCCTCGGGCGGGCTCCCCGTCGCCCGCGGGGACCTCGTCGCGACATCGCACGACGCATCCACGTGCGGCTGCGCAAGACGCCTCCTCATCGTGCCTCCCGCCCCTGACGGGGGGAGCGAAGGTCTCGCCAGCCCCGTCTCAGGGGTTAGGGACGGAGGAGGCCGGGGAGGCCGAGCGGCAGGAGAGGGCTGGCCCGGCCCGGCCTCCGGGAGCTGTCAGGCCGCGCCCCGCCCTGGGCGCTGGAGGGACGGCCGCGACACCCACCCGGCGGCTCCCGAACAGTTCCAGGGCGACAGGGATTCCCCGTGGGCCTTCCCGCGGGTGGCTATGACGGCGCTCCCCCCGGGGGGAGTTTCTACGCTGCCGGGGACCTCGGCTCCCGGCAGGGCCGTCCAGGACACAGTCTCGGTCGGACGCTCCGCCCCAGGCCACGTGAGGGCGGGCAGGGGGTCTGGGGACAGGGCGCCCCTGCGCAGGGGCGGGCTCCGAAGGGGGCCCCAGGGTGCTCTCCACCTCCCCAAGGCTCGTGGAAGCCGCAGATCTCCAGGCTGAGGTGCCGCCTCCGGCTGTCGCGTGCTCCCCCGAAGGCCGCCCGGGGCCGCAAGGGCCTTGAGGTGGTGGAGCAGCGAGGGCAGCGAGGGACAGCGCGGCAGACGCACCCGTCCGGGGAGCGCACAACGCGTACCGCACCCCAGTGCGATGCGCACACGACGCGTGCCCGTCCCTGCGCGCGTCACGCAGCGGGACGCGCTTCCCCTGCGCGTGCACGCGCATAGCACAGTCGCGGGACGCGCACACGTGTCATACGCGCGCACACGCAGGCACACGCAGGCACACACGCAGGCACACACGCCACGCTCACACACACACGCGTGCCCACGCGCGTCTCGAGGAAACCCGAGTGGGGCCCGTGGAGGGAGGGGGCAGCGAGGCCGGCGGCCCCTCCGCGCGTCCCTCCGCGTGGAACACGGTGACGGGACGGGAATGGCCGTCACCAGGGACGACGCTCGCTCGCAGGACACCCCTGGGCCCGGCCCCGCCCGTTCCCCGGCAGGGGCCCCGCACGCACCATCTTGTGCGCGTTCTGGATCCTCATCCTCCGCAGCAGCGAGGTCTCCGGGGCCCTCAGCAGGAGCACGCAGCGCTGCAGGAAGTCGCAGTACGCGAACCCGCCGCTGTCCCGCAGGTCGTACTTGACGAGGAGCTGCTGGCGCTCCTCTCTGCTCACGTCCAGGTCGAATTTCTCCGCGAGCGCTGAGACGGGGAGAGGGCCCGTCAGGGTGCGGCAGCTCGGCGGGCCGTCCGTCCACCCGTCCGTGCATGATCCATCCTCCCGTTCGTCCGTCCGTCCGTCCGTCCGTCCGTCCCTCGCCGAGAGGCTCTCCCTGCCTCGGGCCCCTGTTCACGGGGACCCCACACCCGGCGGGGGCCCCCGGCGTCTGCCTCCTGTCTCGCCTCCACACGGGCGCGGTGGCTGCGGTCACGGCCGTGGGGACAGTGTCCTGCGGGGGCTGGGGCCGAGGGCAGAGCCAGGGAGGTGCCCCGTGGCTGGGAGCCGCGGCAGGGCCCCCGGGCGGGCTTCAGGCCGGGCCCTCGGGCCGCGTGTGTCTGAGCCGGGCCCTGGACATGTCCTCTGCGGAGCCCGGCAGGCTGCTCGGACGCTCCCACGCTGGGCTTTCGTGCCGGTGACGAGCCGAGACACGCGAAGCCCACCGCGACACGCGGGCCACCCTCCACGCGGGGCCTTGTGGGTGGGACCACGTCGACGCCCCGTGGGTGGGCCCCCGGCTGCGCCCAGGTCGCCCGGGGGGCGCCAGAGCATCGTCACGCGGCCCTCGCCGCCGAGCCAGGCGTGTGGGGCGGGAGGAACCTTCCAGAAAGGGCCCTGGCTGCTCTGGCCTGCCCTCGCGGTGCACAGAGGACACGGGGCGTCGTCTGGAGGCTGAGTCGGGTTCAAAGCGCTGCATCCTGGGTGCGCTACGACGTCGGACCAGCCTCCAGGGTGACGCGGGCGGCTCACACGAGTCCACGGTTAAAGAGGAAAAACCCAGCGACGCTGACCGTGACGACGGCGCAGGATGAGGTGCATCCTGCTCAGAATCACAGGGATGAGCTAAGAGCCGGTGCCCCTCGGACACTTTGCTTACGGGGCCGCGGCCAGGCCCGTCACTGTGAACAGCGTGGCGGCGTGTGGCCGTGACCGACCTCGTGTTCTGATGTTTAATTCACGTTCTTGTTGTTTTTGGTCGGAACCGCTCACTCCGAGAGCTCACGCCTCCCTTCGCGTGCGCGTCTTTGAGCCACGGTTGTCGGAAAGGTCACCGATGCCCGTGCAGGGGTCCTCGGGGGACGCGGGTTCCCGGTCTACGCAGCAGTCGGAGGCGGGGAGGGGCGGGGCCCTGGGCCGAGGTGTGACCCGGTCGGGGCTGTTCTCCTCTAAGTGTAACGTGGCGCGGGCGGCGGCGTCCGTCGCCGAGGTGTACCCCCGGCCGGTTCCGCCTGGAAAGCTTCGCCAAGTGCGACACCGCGAAAGGAGACTGCGCAGCAGCGCGGTGCCGGGTGAGCCGGGCGGTGGGCAGCCGCGCGTCCCCAGCCGTCCCCCCTCTCCGCCATCGCCCCCGTCCCCCCGCGGCTGTCCCCTGCCCAGAGGTCGCGGCCCCGCCTGCTTTCCCACTCTGTGCCGGCTCCATGGCTCCACGTGGGGTGCGACTCGCTCGGGGGCGGGGGGAGGGGTCGGGACGCGTCAGGAGTCCTTGTCCCCCGAGACCCGGTGTCGCTGGATGGAGGTGCCGTCCTGCCACGGCCCCTGGGTGCTCCCGCCCCGCAGGCCGGCTCCCTGCTGCGTCCCTCCCTCCCCTCCCGCGCGGGGATGCCCTGGGGCCAGGACGCGACCCCATTACCCAGGGCCCAGGGCCAGAACGGACCCAGAAACTCGGCCGCGGTGATCTCCCCGCGCTTGTGCACGTCCTTCTCTTTGCACTCCTTCAGGAACTGTCGCCAGCAGCCCTGGATTTTCTTCCGGAGCTTGCTCTCCACGGGCTCGAGGTTCTGCAGGGGCGGGGTGCCCGGCGGGGCCGCCGGGCCGGCGGGGGTCTGGCGGGGCGGAGGGAAGAGGGCCGTGAGATCGACAATCACGAGAACCGATACGGGTGTGACTGGGTTCGAGGTTCGAGCGTCGCAGGCAGCGCTACCCCGACGAGGGGCGACCTCGGTGCCAGATCAGCGTGACTCAGATCGATTTGGAGCTGCGGAGCCGAGATCCAAGCGCCGCGACGCTGAGTAGGCTCGGCACGGGTGCGGGTGCGTGAGCGGGACACGGGCTTGTTCCCCGCCGCGGGAGGAGCCGCGGCAGAGAGAGGGCGGCACTGGTCAGCTGCTGGGCGCCTCCTGCCGGGCGCTCTCTGGGAACACCTGACGCGGCGGATTCTGGGGACCCAGCCCGAGGCTGTTCTCGCCGGGCCGACCAGTGTTTTCCATTTAAAGGCGGGGAACGCGCTGGCCCTGGCCCAGACAGGCCCCCGGACGCCTCCTCGACACGTGGGAACCCCGCATGGGGGCGGGCCCCCCGCATCCCGGATTCCTCCTGCCCAGTCCCGCGTCCCCGGGGCCGCCCCGTCTCCGCCGCCGCCAGCGCCCTGCTTCCCGCTGCTCAGGCCCAGAAACGCGATGTCCGCCCGGGCGCTGCCCCCTCCCGCTCCGCCCCGCACCTGCCCCGTCAGGAAGCGGGCGGGGGGAGGCGCTCGAGTGACCCCCGGCCCCCAGCCCTGGCCGCCTCGCTCTGGGCCCCGGGGCCCCCGCCTGGATCGTCCCGCAGCCTCCTCTCCGCCCCCCCCCCCAGCTCCTGCTCAGTGCTCGGCAGCCCCAGGGCCCCGCCAGCCTCTGCCCAGAGCTTCCCGGGCCCCACCGCCGTGGGGTGGAAGCCAGGGCCCCGCCCGCCCCCTGCCCCAGGCCCGTGCGCCCCTGCGGCTGCCCTGAGGGATCTGCCAACGTGGCGGTGGCTTAAAGCAGCGCGCGAGGGAGGATCCTCCTACGGTCAGGGGGTCGGAGCCTGAAACGGGTCCTGCCGAGCCAACTCAAGGAGCCAGCAGGGCTGCACTCCTGGGGCTCGAGGGGAGCGGCCACCCCTTTCGCTTTCCAGCCCAGAGGCCCCCACGGGCCCTGGCTGCGGCCCCGTCCTCCCTCTTCGAGGCCAGCAACGTCAGGCCGGACCGTCCCCAGACCGCGTCTCCCTGACAGGACCCTCTGCCCCGTGGGTGCCCTTAGGGCTCCTGTGACGTCCCCGGGCCCCCGGATGCGCTGGGACCACCCTGTCCTACGCCGGCTGACTGGCGACCTGAATTCCACCTGCAGCCTCGACTGCTCCGTGCCACGTGAGGTGACCTGTGACAGCCCGGGGGTTGGGGCGTGGCCATCTCGGGGAGCTCCCGGCCATCCTCAACCCGCCAAATCCGTGACTACGTTTCCTGTTTCCCGCCCGTTGTCCCCCACGGGCGCGTAAACCCCACGAGGCCGGGGCCCTCTGTCCACTCTCGGCTCCGGGGAGGGCCCGGTGTGTCGTGGTGTGCGGCGGGGACGTGTGCACCTGGGAACGGGAGCTACCCGCCGTCCCGGCGCGCTCGCCACGCGGGAAGCAGGTGTGCGCGAGGTCGGGAGCCTCTCAGCAGCTCCCCCAGACGTGCCGGCCTCGGAGACGAGGCGAGGGCCCCGTGAGGCGGCCCCGACCCCAAGCCCAGGCCGGCGGCTCGGCCCTGCACCAGGGTTCGAAACTGGGTCTCTCAGTGTCCGGCCGAGGGGACCTGAGCACGCGAGGACGCCCCTCAGGGCCCGAGCGCCGTCCCCTGCAGAATGCGGGTGACGAGGCTCACCGGTGGCGCAGGGCGGGGAGCTCTGCGCATAGTGGCACCTGCCACGGGCGCGTTGGCCTTCCTGCCGGTGGCATCTCCCGCCCCGCACGCACGCACGCACGCACGCCCTCCAGCCCCCTCCCGTCCCCCTCCCCCTGCCATGCCCCCCCCCGCCCCGCCATTCTCCTCCGGGCAGCCAAATGCTAAGGAGCCACCCAGGGGCTCCTCGCCGGGACCCCTGCCCCGGGCTCACGCTGTGCCACCTTCTCAGTCACCCGCAGCCCGTGGGAGCGCGAGGGCCCCGCGCCCAGGGGGACTGGGGGGCCTGGCGCAGGGCGACGGGCGACGCCGAGGGGTGGGGGACTCACACAGGGGTGGCTCCGCGGCTTCGCCCCCGCCCTCGGGTCTCGAGTGGGCGACGACCCTGCAGATCTGTTTCCGTCCGAGACGTCGGGGACACTGCTCCCTCTCTGGGCCTTGGCCGAGTCGCCAGTGGCGGGTGGGGTGGCCACCTTCTCCGAACCGAACCTGCTCAGGAAGTCCGGGTACCGCAGCCGCCCCTTGGCGTTGACGGGCATCTCGCTCCAGAGCCTGTCGAACTGGGGAGGAAGCAGAAGGCGTGTGCCCGGGGTTAGGGCGAGCCCCGGTGGGACCCCCGCGGCTCAGGCGCCAAGTGGGGCAGACGCTGGGGACACGGCGTGTGTTCGCGTGGGCGGGGGTCCGAGGCCCACGTCGATCAAAAAGGAAACACCCGTTCGGCCTCTGCTGGGTGGAAGCCTCTGGAAGCCTCTGGAAGCCTGAGAAGGCGAAGACGAGACGGTTGCTCGTGGCTTCCGCAGGACGGGTCTAATTGAATCGGGCCCTCGGCGAGCAGTTTAGGGCCATTAAACCTTGTGATTAGTCACGCTGACGGAGGGAACATTTCTGGGGAAAATGCAAATCAAACCCGGGCCCCCTCGGTCCCGGGGTGCCGCCAGCCAGACGCGTTTCTCATCTTCCAGGCGCACCTGCGCTCGCAAACAGCCCACCAGGTGCCCTCGCCGCCCTCGCTGCCGCGATGGCGGCCGCGATTTATCTCACCCTCGGGGCAAACAGTGCCTCTGGCAAGATGGAGAGGGAGGCGTGGGGAAGCCCGCGCCGCGTTCAGGGCTCTGTCCCGGGGCCGTCGGATGTCACGGCCGCGTCCCCCACACGCAGCAGGAGGCGCGGAATGACCCGATGCATCCGGAATGAGCCACTTCTGATGGCTTCGGGGCTCTTAGGGAGCCGCGAGGAACGGGAACTGATTTCCAATTTCGTCTTTTATGGTTCCACAGCCCCCACGGTCCAGGGAGGAGCCCCCGCCGCTGACCAGCAACCACGGGGGCGGGGAGGGGGGTGCCGCTCCGATCCGACCGCCTCGGCCAGAAACTGAAGTGGCTTCTGGCTCCGCCGGGGATTCCCCGACGCACACGGGAAGGGGCCACCACGCCCGGCTGAACCTGAAGGCCTGGAAAAGGACCGGCAAGGGGGCTCGGGCGGGAAGGGAGGGCGGACGGTCCAGGCTCTGAGAAGGGAGAAGGTTTAGTCCGGAACAGTGGCCTGGATTCCTTTCTTCTTCGTCGTCGTCTTCTTTTTCACTTTCCATTTCCAAACTTCATAGATCTGCAGCCAAACCGTAGTTGAGGAACGAGGGTGAAACAGGGAGGCTGTCAGGGTTCTTGTCTCCCGAGAGAGCGGGAAGCGGGCACTTCAGCAAAGCGACGAGCAGGCCCCGAGGGGGACGGGACCGAGGCCGAGACTGCGGGCCGAGCCACGCGTGGAGCCCCCACCGGCTGCCGCCCCCAGCCCCCCAGCCCTGGCTCCTTCCCTCCCCCCCCTCCCCCACGCATCCGCGAGCTCCAGCCTGAAACCCTAACACGACCCAGGCTCCTCCACCCCCGCCCCCGGGTGTTGACCCAGGTGTCACCTCCCGAGGGAGCCTTCCTCACGGCCCCGCTCACGGCCCGGCCTCCCTGGGTCCCTGTCCGGCCCTCTCTCCTGCTACGTTTGGCCCCCACAGCGTGTCCCGCCATCCTACACGTGCGTGGTCCTCATTTTGCTGCGGCCCCAACGCTCACAGCCCCCCGGGGGGGGGGCAGGGCGTGACTGCTGTGCGCTGGCAACTCCAGCCTAGGAGCTTTCCCGCTCCGGGGACGTCCCCTCGCTGCCCGGACCCATCGTGCCCGTTCTATAAACCACAGCTCCTGGGAGCCGCTGGTAAGACTGAAAACAAAACGGACCCCCCCCCCCAACCGGCAAGCATTTCACATGAACAGCCTTAGACCGCACTGCGGGGCGCCCCGCCAGACGCATCCTTACTTGCTCGTCCGTCAGGATCTGCACGTGGCGGGTGCAGATGGCTCTGAACTCATCCCTGGAGGCGGTGCTGGTCTTCATGGTGTCGAAGTTCTCGAACTCCTGGGCGACGGCATGGAAGCGGGACGTCACCGCCTTGTGGAGCTGGGCCAGGATCTCGAGGGTGGCCGCGTCCCTGGGACCCTCGGGGGGCGGGCCTTTGGGCATTTTCTCAGCCCACTCCACGGCAGTCTGGGGGGACAGGGTGGAAAATGGGCCCGTTTAATAAACGAGGCCTCGGCTCCGGGCCCCGGGCGGCTCAGCAAGGAGTCCGGGATGGAGGCCGACCGGCCCGGGTGCAGGTCTAAACAGGATCTAAGCACAGTTCGGATTTACTTGCCGAAAGGGGGAGGGAGGGAGCTAGTCCCGCCCCGCGGGGGACAGAGGGCCAGGCCCCGCCTGGGAGGGCGCACCTTCCCTCTCCTCCGCTCCCTCCTGCGGAGCGAGAGCCAGCCCCGCGGGGCTAGGCGCCGGCCGGGGTGCAGACGTGAGCCGGGGCCACTTCTGGGCGACACCGACTCGCGGCACGCGGGAGCTGGAGGGCCCTGGTGAGGACTGTCCCGTCACGAGGCTGCAGGCCACCCCCGGCGAAGCGTTCCCCTCGGCCTGGACCGTTTCCCACCCACAGGGACGTGATCCCGGGGCAGGAGGCCCTGGCTTCCTCTGCCTCTCCTGGGCGCTGGGGGCGCCACCAGGGCCTCGGGACGCTGTCTGTGGTGCTGGGGCGCCGGGTGAGGGACGGCTGGGCTCGGAGGACCTTCGCGGTGTGCACCGCGGCGTGCGAGTGGGCGTGCGGGCCCGTGGCAAGGTGAGCTGGGAGGGGCCTGGGGAGGCCTGCGGCCCACACTAGGCATCCTCCGACCGTCACAGGGTGGGCAGGCGGGACAGAAGGACTAGCGGGCAAGGGCGGACGCTGGAAACCACAAGGATGGATCCCTGTGTCTCCCGGGGGCGCCGGGGCTCCCTGAGGACCCGCGGGTGACAGTGCAGGGGAGCCGGCCCCGTTCCGGGGCGCAGTGAGGAGCACAAGGCTCCTCGACTGCGAAGCCCTTGGCGACTGTGGGCTCGGCCCTCACCTACCACCGCACCTGACCCCGACGCGTGCTGCAACTCGGTCCCGACCCCTTCCCGGCAAACGCGCAGCAGCACGTGTGTGACGTGCCACCCCTCCCAGGGCGCGGCACAGGGCCGCGTCCGCCAGGGCGGGGATGTACCCAGGAATGCGAACACCCGCACGCCCCCCGTCCCTGCCCCCCACCGTTAGCGGGGGCCTTTCACGTCGTCCACGCGGGGCCGTCTGCAAAGCGAAAGGGGCCTTTCTTTCCTCCTCCTATGACGCAAGCGCGATGCCACGTCCCGCACACTTCAGACAGCTGGAAATGCAGCTCTCCCAGCCTGGGACTCGGCTGTCGGACACAGCCGTGTGACGAAGAGCACGCCCGAGAGGGAAAACAAGCCAACCCAACTCAGAGGCTTTAATGCAATGACGTTGGGAACACGTGGCGGCGCCGCATTTAAGAATGACACACCGGGGTCCCCTGAGGGTAATCCCGGGCACAGTCAGCCCCTGGCGGTAGCAGAGGTCACGCGTCAACGAGGGCGACGAGGCCCTTTTTATCAAACTTCGGCCACCACCCCGATGGACTAAGACCAGGAACCCGTAGAAACAGAGTAAGCCCCCCGGGGGCACAGCTCTCATCCCGACGAGCGTACCAGGCGCCACCCGCGAGCCGATTAAGTGGGTGAGACGGTCGCGCGTTCCCGTCACGTCCGAAACGAGCGGGCGCGTTGCCGTCGGGTCCGCCGGTCACGGTTCTAGAGGCTCCGGCTGTTGCGACGAGACAAGGTGACGAAAGGAACAGGAAAATGGTGACCAGCGAGAGCTGTCACCCGTGGATGTGAGTCCACAAGCAGGAGAGTGGCTGGAGTCAAGCGAGAAATACGAGAAAAGCCATTTTTTACAGTTTTGATAACTAGTGAGATGTCGTAAGGTGGAAAAAATCCGAATCCGCACGACTGGCCCCGCCGTGGGGCCCTGGGGGTGAATTTCGCACGAAAGGGACCAGGCCCAGAGGAAGAAATCCACATCCTGCCGGCAGCTGCCGGAGCAAGACCGGCACGAGGAGCGACGCGCCGCCTCTGTCGACTCCCTCCAAGCGAGAAACCCTCTCTCACGGCAACAGCGAGTTTAACCAAATTCAGCCAGCGAGCTCAGTGCACGCGCGGAGCAGCCGCTCAGCGTCGGACGTGGGGCTGCTGGGGAGCTGCGCGTGCGGGGCGCGCCGCGAAGCCTTGGGGAAGGCTGGTGGTGACGCCGCGGACTCGACGCCCGACCAGATGGCCCCGCGGGGTCCGGAAAACACCGGTCAATCCGGGGACACCTACCCACTCCGTTCGCGACAGCCCAGGCCCATCTCGTCTACAAAAGCCGCCGCGGACGGCCGTGGGAGGAGTCCTCCTTCTCTCCCGAGCCATCACGTCCACCCATGGTCCCCCCCCCCCCCGAGGTCCCAGCTCAGCGAAGGACGCCGCGTTCCCAGCAGGATGGGCCCGGGGTCGCCCGTGCCACGTCCTTCCATCACCCACGTCCAATCCACCTGCGGACCCCGGGGGCCCACGCGGTCCTCACCCCCCGGTCCAGGCCGCCGCCCCGTCTGGCCCGGTCACGGTGGCCGTCTCTCTGCCTCCTCCCTCGGTCCCTGTCCTCTGAGGATGACCTTTTAAAGCGCACGCACACGCACACGCACACGCACACGCGTAGACACGCGCACAAGTGCCAACACTCGTCCTCTGGACGGGGGAGGAGGCGAGGGGGGAGGCAGGTGGAGAGCTGGGGCGAGCTCCAGGAGCGCGCTGCGGTGGGCGTGCGGCACACGCGCACACACACGCGCACACGCGCACACACCCCCCGCACGCACACGCACACGCACACGCACACACACACACGCACGCACACACACGCACGCACATGCACACACACGCACACACACACCCACACGCACGCACACGCGCACGCGGGGCGCGCACAGAGGACGAAGGCCGGCACGCCCCTTCACAGCCCCCCGGGACATCCGCCCCGCGCGGGCACTTGCCTAGGCACTGGGGAGGCAGGGGGAGGGCGGGATCCGTGAGGCCTCTGCCCCGGCGGGTGGAGCCTGCTGAGGAAGGGGGGCCAGGGCCGAGCATCACCGGGGCCCGCCATGCGGGTGGGGCGGTGGGCGCACTGAGGGGGACCCGCTGAGCTGGGAGGCAGAGAAGGTGCAGAGGCAGATGGACGCGACCCCCAGGGCCGGAGGGGACAGCGGCCTGAGAACGCAGGGGGCGGCCGGAGGCCGGGCTGCGGGCCTCCCCACCCTCACCGGGGCGGGTGACACAGGCGTCTTGCAGGGAGGGACAGGCAGCACCCCCGCCAGGAAGGCGGCTTTCAGAGGAAAGACGAAGGTCACCAGGATCCCCACCCCCACCCACGGCCACGGCCCGAGGGGCACAGGGGACAAACCCTGCACCTGCGGGTGCCCAGGCCTCGGAGGGCGTGGTCCGCGGGCCCATAGGCGGGCAGGCGCCCACATCCCGGCGCCCGCCCCGCTCTCCCCCAAAGCCGCTCGGCCACCGCCCGCCTCGCCCCGAGCGCCCGCGGCGCCAGGGAGGACCAGACGGCTCTGGGTCTGGCGCTCCCGTGTCCCTGGACGTCTCACGTGATGGCACGTCTGAGCGGGGAGAGGGCCGCCTTTTCTCTAACCAGGAGAAATGCTTCTCCTGGTCGGCAGAGGCACCGCTGTCCTCGGATGCGAACCTCACGGCCAGTGCCCCCGGGAGAGCAGGAGGCTCGCGGGGCGGGGCGGGGCCTCGGGGCACTGGCCACGGGGCCGCACCCTCAGTGCTCCCCCCGCCCCACACCCCTCATCTGCACGCTCGGCTGTTCCCGTCACTTTTTAAATGAAAAACAAACAAAGAAGGAGTCTCGCGCACTGCAGGTCAGACCCGATTCGAGAATCATCTACAGATGCCGAAGGAATCGTCTCACATTCCGTCAAGGGCGTTCGTAGGACTTGGACCCGAACTCGTCCCTCCAGGTGCCGCAGAGGACCATGCCCCACGGTCGCCGGAAAGAAAGTGCCGGGTCCCCGCTGTGACCCCACCGCGATGCTGGGAAAGTGCACAAGCAGCAGCGCCCCAGCCCGCGGAGGGCACGCTGGGCGGGGAGCCGGCTGGCCGCCGGGGCGTTTGCGGGGAGCTGCCCGGTTTTGGGGTTTTAGACGCCTCCACGCATCTCGTTTAGAAGAAGCACGTCCCGGCTTCCAGCGGGGACCCGCGGTTCTACCTCCTCCTGCCCCTGCGTGCACCACCCATGGGGGCGGCCAGAGGGAGGAGGCCGGGGAGGGGTCAGAGGGACCCATCCCCCCGCCCTAGGCCCGGCCCCTCTCTGCCTCTGTGACTCTGACTGGGGTGATCCCGGCACCCACAGCTGCGGGTGACAACGGGGGGCCCAGCAGGCGCAGGGCGGGGTCCCCAGCCGGGCCCCGTGCTCGTCGGCGCAGGCCAGACCTGCCGTCACGCGGGGCCTCGCGCCAGCCCATGAAGGGCCAGGGCCCATCCCAAGCAACTTCCCTAGAAAACAGGGGAGAGGGAACGGAGCGGGGGCGGAGGGGTCGCACGGTCACATGGTCAGGCAGCTCCCGGATCCGCTTCCTGGGGGGGGGTCGCCTCCACCTCTGCACTCCCTGCAGCCGCGCCCTCTGTCACGTGACTCTCGGGTCTTTCCCCGCCGACCGGGCGGGGGACACCTCCCGATCTCTGATCTCTCGGCTTTGGGTGCAGCCAAGGGACTTGCCTGGGCCAGAGGAAGGTCGGCAAGGACCACGTGACCGAGGAAGCACGACGCACCCGCACCTGCGGCGCCGCCCGGAGAGGCACCCGCCCTGGGGGGAGGCCAGGGGCACGCGAGCAGAGGTGTCCGGCCAGGCCACCAGAGCCGGGCCAGCCTGGGGCCGCCAGCGGCAGACGCGAACGAGGGACCGAGGCCTGTCGTGGGGCCGCTCCTGTGGGCAGGTGTTACGGGGCCACGGCCGACGGCCCCGGTTCTGAATTTCTGGCTCCTTCCAGGAACGAGGGAGGCCGAGCTCGGCGTGCGGAGGGAAGACGCGGGCGGGGCCCACGGGGGCGGGGGGCCACCAGCTTCCCTTGACGGTGGGCGCACTGTGAGGGGGACTCTGCGACACCCCTCCTGTGGGCGCCCAGCACGGCAGTCGCCGGCCGGGGGGGGCGGGATGGACGAGGAGGTCTGCAAGGCGCACGCGGCCGTCAGAGGAGAACTGCACTCGAGTGTTGACCGCTGTGACGGTCATGATGAGCCGTCGGGCCACGCGATCCCTCCGCCGAGTTTTGCGGTCTCCTGGGCGACAGGCGGCAAAGCGTCCGCTGGCGAGGGCACAACAGGGGACATTCAGGGGCCACAGTTAAGGTCACCGAAAGGGCACCGCGGGGCCTCAGCCTCTCCTGACAACGTGTCTCGGGCGTTCACCTCGTTCGTTCCCACTGACCACAGGGCCCTTTCCCGGGAAGCCAACTTGGCAGCCCTCGTCACGGTCACTAAACGCACGGACACCTCGTGGTGGCAGCGGAGGGGAAGCCGGGCCGACGACACAAACACGACGCCCGAAACGCTTACGTGTCCTCGTGCTTTGCGGTCCCCGCTTCGGTCGAAGGCCACAGGCTCCCGTTCTGTCTCGGGAGAGAACCACCTTCGAGGCGGTGACCGTCTCGCAGACGACCTTGAGGACCGTGTGTCACAAAGCGCGGGCGAGGGGCCGCCTCATTGGCTCCCGGCTGGCCAGGACGTGACAGAACAATGGCTCTGCCCTGAACGCGCATGTTTGGCTCGTTCAGGGTGCTCAGCAGAGAGCGCTCGTGCGGCTTGGCGCCGTGTCTTCCGGAAACGCGGTTTCTGCGCCGCGCGCTGCTTCACACTCGCCGCGCAGAGCGGCATCGGACGTCCGGGCGCGGAAGAAACGTGCAACGGGGTGACTGCCCGACAGCGAGCTGAGACGCTGTACGTCGCACGCGGCACCCGAAAGCCACACGTGCTTCTCGGGCGTGGAGAGACGTGCGAGCTGAGGACGGGAGCTCGGACGCGGCTTCGCCCCGTCGGGGGGGGGGCTCACGGAAAGGGGCGACGCTGTCGGCGGGACCGTCCCCCTCTTATTTTCCACTTTGTAGCCCAGCCCCTGGCCCGCACTTCGGCCTCAGGGCCGCGCTCCCCTCCTCGCGCGCCTCACCGGTCCGTGGTTCCCACCCCAAACCAGGCGCGTGGCTCGGGGGGCGCCAGGCGAATCCACCCGAGGCCTTGCCGAGCGTAGCTGGGCACGCGACCCCGCGCTCTGCTTGCCCTTGCACGAGCGGACCCCGCGGGGCCGGGGACTGCTCCGGGGACCGCGCCGCCCGGAGAGGCGCCGACCGTCTTGGTGACGCCGCGTGATCTCCTCCTCCTCACTCGCCGCCCGGGCGTCCCCGGGGGAAAGGGCGACTGGTGTCCTGGAGGGCGGCGCCTTTCTGTGCCCGTGACTTCTTACCTGCTGTCCCTCTGCGGAGGACGCCAGCTCGGTCGGAGGACGGCGTCCTACCCGTCCCAGACGCCCTGGAGGAGGGCGACTCGTGCCCCGGCCCACAGCCTCGGCGATGCTCCTTGTGCTCAGAGAAGGGCCCTGAGCCCGAAGCAAGGGGTGCAGGGTGCCCGTGCTCCGCCCTGGTCGCCACTGCAAGCCCCGTCAGCAAACAAACAGGACGACGGGCGCCCATGTCCCCGAACTGCCCGCCGCGGTCGCCCCGCGCCGCGCCTCACACCGGGCACCTCCTGCCCTCCCTTTGGCCCCGCGCGTCCTCCTGGCAAACGCGTCTTGGTTGCAGTAGCGGCTTCTGAGCAAGGTCACCCCACGCCCCAGGCCGACCCCGGGGCCGATACCCCGCAATTCCACCACCGACTGCACACGGGCCCGGAAAAGCAGGAGGCGGCGTGCGCGAGGCCCGGCGGGGCATCTCCGCAGCCTGGTCCCCGGCCGCGGCCCTGCCTAGGCCGGGACGCTGGCTCCCGGCCCTGAGCACATTTCCACGTCGCTCACACCGCCATCGGCCCTAAAAGCTCCTCGCAACAACGCGCAAAGCACCTGCAGAGCAAAGGGGACTCCGCGAAGGACATCGGGCTGCGCCGGCGCTGGGGACACTTGCCCTGAGGTCGTGTGGCCCGACAGCGAGGATGCTGGTGGCCACACGGAGGCCTGAGGCCTGCCTCGCGAGCTCTGGCACAGAGCTGCCGCGAGGGCCCACGACGGCCAGACCCGTGAAAGCCGTCAGGAGGGTCTGGCCACACTCCCGCAGGTGCTCAGGGAGGCGCGCTGCGGTCACGGGAACGCAGGAGACTGGAAGCCGCCTGCAGCGGGACAGGGGTCGGCCGCACCACGGCAGCGCCTGTCCCCGCAGGGCCCCGCTGCCCGCTCTCCCCCCACTCAGAGCCGAAAAGCCGGGGCCGTGCCCGGCTCGTTCTCTCTCCTGGCACACGCGGGCCACCAGCAAGCCCGTCCGCTCCACGCAGGTGCGTAGCGTTGGGTGACACCGGCCGTGCCCTCCCCAGGTGAGTGGCCTGCCTCCCGCTCTGGCCTCGGCCTCCACCGTCCCCTCTCCATCCGGCAGCCACTGCGGCTTTTCTAACGTGAAGGCTGGGTCACGAGGATCCTCGACCCCGGTGGAGGAACAGAGAAGCAACACGCGGTCTAGCCACACAGGGGACGGCTCGGCCTTAAAAAGAACATTCGGCGCGTGCTGCCACGTGGCCGAAACAGGAGGACGCTGCGCGTGGGGAAAGGAGCCGGTCACAGAAGCACGGGCACTGCACGGTTCCGCTTCCACGCGGCTGTTGGAGGGCCTCACTCCCAGACCAGAGGAGGCCGCCGGTCCCCAGGGGCGGGGCGGGGGTGGGACCTCGGCGCTCAGCGGGCAGAGTCTCGGCAACCCCGGGCCGTCCTCAGGGATCTAAGACCCCGGAGCACGCGGACCCAGCCAGGCAGCGGCAAGCACCCAAAGCCGCTGCAAACAAGGTCGCTTTCAGCCGCGCGGAAAGGGACGCGTTTCCCTCCCCGTGCTCCGCGCGGAATTTACGCCAGCCTCCCGTGCGGCCCGAGCAGGCTTCGGGAGGCGAGCGCCGACTTATCGACTTATCGGCCGTGGTTTTAGTGGATTTCCCACACTCTGCGAAACCTGACCTCAGCCCCTCTCCGAAACGCGAGGCTGGAGCGCCGCGGACATCCCTACCTCCTCCAGGAAAGCGCTGAAGCTCTGGAGAAAGTATCTCCAGTTGACGTAGGGGCTTAGGTGCATCCTCAGCTTCCTCAGAAGGTGGTGGTACTGCTGATCTGCGAGTCTGTAGCAGAAGTCCTTAAGGACTTGTCCGAAATCCGAAGACCTCACAAACCCCGTGTCCTCTTTGTCCAGCGCAGAAAACGCCTAAAAAAGACAAAAGAAAAAAGAAAATAAGAGGAGAGAGAGAGGCAGATGCCCCTGCCAAGGGACTGTCTTCCAAGGCAGGGCGTCTGCTGAATGCAGACGCGATCACGCGCGCGAGTCCCCCACGTCCTCAATCACCGAACAAACGCGCCGTGATTGAAAGAGCCAGACAGCAGGGACGCGCACGTGGCGGGGCGGCTGGCGCGGCGGGGACACTCGCGTTGCTCGCTCCCACTCAGGGACGAGTCTGACGCGTGAGGAGGAGCCCGAGGCCTCTCCCTCGGAGCACGGGTCCCCTGTATCGGGAGGCCCAGGTGCAATCCCACCGTCTCGGGGCGGGGGACGGGGCGTCCAGGGGACGCTGGGGTGGCCGGGAGGTGTCAGCAGACCACTCCGCGGCGTGCCCGGAGGCCTGCGGGCCGAGGCTGCGTCCGCGCCTCGCCCTCGGCCGGCGCCCAGCGCCCGTGTGCCCTCGTGTCACGGGAGGCCGCCCGGCGCCCCCCGTGCCTGTGCCAGAGGGGCTGGGCGGACGGTGCCAGCCCGGCAGCACCGCAGCCGAACTGAAAAGGGCACAAATGCGCTGTGAAAGGCACATTTTTTCCATCTGTCGACACAGTCGTTCACTTCATTGCGCCGGGAAATCTGGATCAAGTGGGAGGTTAAGCTCCCTCCTTTTTAACTTTTTTAAGTAAGACTTTAAGGTGCTCGCAGACCCCAAACCAAACTCCCTGCAGCTAATCTCACTCAGAGCTCATTAGGCACACGGCGTCAGCCCACGGGGCGACACGCGTGTCGTCACATTAACCTCGACACGCTCCGTAGCTTCGGATTTGTCTCCGGCCTGTGGCTTTACCAGGCGGCTGTGCGAGCGGAGAAAGCTCGGGCCACACGCTCCGGAAGTGGACTTGGCCCGGGGCTCTGCTGCTCCCCAGATGGGGCACCCCTGGTGCCCCCGCCCAGGCCCAGCGCCTGCTAAACACTGAGCACTCAGGGAGCACGTGCTGGGGTGCACTCACGGCAGCTGCTTATAGATCAAAAGAGGATAAACTGGCTCAAACGGACGATGCGATTTTGACCGTCCCGTCTAGTTCTGACACCCCAAGGAGGGCGGAGACGGGCGGGCGGGGCCCCGAGGAGGGGCAGGCTCCCGGACTCGGTGCCCACAGTGCAGGCGCTCGGTCGGCTGTCCTACCGTGGCCAGGGCCGGGCCGCAGGAGGCGACGACCCTCTGGACGTTCTTCAGAACCTCCTCAGGGTTTAGGGTCGCGAAGTCGACGGGCACGGCCTCCTCTTCCTCCTTCGGCTGGGCCGACAGCTTGCTGTCCTCCAGGGCTCTCAGGAAGTCCAGGAAGTTGACGGAGTTATTTTGCAAGCTGATCCCCCAACTGGCCCCCAAAGAAAGAAAGGAACGAACACGTTAATGCAAACCCCGTCACTCGTCCGTTCACCCGACACCCGAGGAGCACGGAAGGGCGTGGGGACGTGGGGGATGCGCAGACACGCCCCTGGCCCTGGGGGATGCGCCCCGACTACCCGCGACCCCAAACTGCCACGCCAGGGAACGGGCAGGCGAGGCGAGGCTGGTGGGGCCCCCGGCTGTCCTGCCCTGAAGTCTGAGGCTTGAAGGCTGGACAGCAGGACTCACAGCCTGGGCGAGCGGGAGACGGGACAGGAGGCCCGTGCCAGAGGCACGTGAAGGCGTGGCAGCTGGAAGCGCTCCAAAGGCATTTCTACAAAACCCACACGGCTCAGGATTCTCCCCAAAACTCCGCCCAGCTGCGTGTGTCAACGAGGGCGTCCCGTGGAGACGGCCGAAGCACGCACCTTCCAGGCCCCAGGCTATGCCGCGAGAGAACGAACACGCTGCACGACGACCAGGCCACGTCTGCGAAAGGCCTGAACGAACTCAAACTACAGCCGAAGTGCCCTCCCCGTGCCCGGGTCCGAGACGTCTTCCCGGGATGCTCCCGGGCCTTCGACGCCTAAACGTTCAGCAGGATGAAGTGGGCGCCAAAGAACGGCCCGGACCGGTGGAAAGCGGAGAGAGAAGTTTCCAGAAGCTCAGACATCTGCTTCCAAAGACCACGAGCCAAGAGCTGAGCTCGTCCAACCCGCAGCTGCGGAGCGGCCTCCCCGGGCCCGCGGCCCCGGCTGGCGCGAGGGAGACGGAGAGGGGAGGGCGATCAGCCCCGTTTCACCAGCGGGGAAACGGCCAGCGTGGTATCAAGTCAAATGCGTATGCGAATCTCGGGACGTTCTTTGAATTTTTTTTAGAAAAGTCTATTTTGGATCTAGAGAGGAATAATCTACGTCTAGTCACACAAAGCGGAGCTGTTCGTCATCAAGAGGTCCTGGAGAAGAAACAAGCGGCTGAGCCGCGGGGGCCTTGTCGTGGGGTTTGGGTTCGCAGAAAAGGTTGGTCGCCCCCATGGAAAGGTGGACTGCGAGGACGCCGCGCCTGACTGCGTTTCAGTCGTTCGGTTAATCACTCATCGGGGCCGGGCGCTGGGACGGCGGGAACCAGGTCGACCCGCTGCACCTCACCTGGGCCCCGCACCCCCGGCAACCAGCGCTGCCTGAAGAACCGGCCCCTGGTACGTCCCCGGGGAGGGCTTTCCGCGAAGAGCCACTCGCTGCCCGCGTGACTCAGAGCAGGCCCGTGGGTGCCGTCGGGTTCGCCTGGGACAAGGTGGACGCGTTCCCGTGGAGGATGGGCCGAGGCACGCGTATTCGCGACCATCGGGAGGAAAAAGCCCGCCAGCCTGACCAGGCTGTGAGCGAGCGTCTCCCCCGCTCTCTGACCCCGGTGTGACCCACCCTCGGCTTCGGGACGGGGAGCGGCCCCCCTTTGGCGCCCCTCCCTGAGACCCTGACCACGGGGAAAGCCGGTCCCTGCCGCAGCCTCTGGTCGCGCTGTGCACGCACCTCATCCCCACACTCGGCTCTGTCTGGCTCTGCTCACTCTTTCCCGTGCAGATTCCAAGGTCAGAGCAGCCTCCCCACGGCGCCAGTCTCCTTCCCTCCCCTCCCTGATGAAGAGCCTTCCCAGAAAGCATCTCCACTAAGGCGGCATTGGCCTCCCTCTGACAAGGCAAAATGAAGGCGAATGATACGAGAAGGAGCAGAAAGGACAGAAGAAACTCCAGGAAACAACCGGCCGACCCCGTGAAGTCGTGTTATCGACGCGAAGAGCCCAGCAACGACAGGGGCTACAGCGGGAAGAGCTGCAGAACCTCGGCTCCGTGTGAGGGGGAGCTCCTGGGGACGACCCAAACAGGAAGGCCCACAGCGAGGATGCCGGAGGAGCCCGACCGCGGCGACAGCATTCAGCGCGGCCCGGCTCGTCCCCAAAGGAGCGCACAGCCCGGCTCTACGGCCCGAGAGCCAGATCGGACGGGACGCGTGCTTTGGGATTGTTGGAGAGTGGCCTTGGGTGAACTCCGATTGGCACACACGGGACTTTCATGGAAAACACGGACAACGGGGTAACGCAAGCGGAGCGAGCGAGGGGCACCCTAAGAAAGGGTCACAAGGAGATGGGGGGGGGAACAGCCTTGAAAACGTCTTTGATGGGCTCATCCGCGGACTGAACGCGGCTGACGAAACAGTCACCGAGCGCGGAGTCAGCAGAACGTCCCAGACTGAAATGCAGAGAGAAGAATGAATAGGAAGAATGATGATAATAATAACGAATATTCAGAAACTGTGGGACAATTAGAAAAAGGACAATATCTGTGAAGTTGGGATACCAGAAGGAGAAAAAGAGAGAGAAAGAGAGAAACACGCATCTGGAGCCACAACGGCTGAGAATCCCCCGGATCAATGACAACCACGCAGCACAGGTCCAGGAAGCTCGGGGGTACCAGGCGGGACGGATGCCAAACGATCCACCTCTGGGCACACCAGGGCCCAGCTGCGGACGACCGTGGCAGAGAGAGTCTCGCCGCAGCCGGGGAGGGGGCAGGGGACACTCACCTGCTGAGGAGCAAGGACGGGGACGGCGCGGTGCTGCGCACCAGAAAGCGCGGCGGCAAGCAGCGCGCGGACGGAAGTGCTTAGTGTCAAAAGAAGAGAAAGGTCACCGGGCTAGAACGCCACAGCCGCGGAGGGGGGTGAGGACGACCTGGGACGGACAGCACCGCGGGGTCATCGCCGCCTGCCGGGCCCTCAGGAAGACACTCTCCGGGGAGGGGGAGGGCCGCTTGGCTCAGCCGCGTGGGTCCCCTCGAGCAAGGCCGAGCGTCGGGGAAGCACGAACGGGGGTAGAACGACGTCTCTCGCTTCTCCGACTCGGGCGGATCTCGCGGATCCGTGGTCAGAGCCGTGACCGCCCGTGTCGGTGACTGCAGCGTGGGAATCGCGAAGCGGGGGACGGCGCCGCCACAGGGAGGGGGCGGGAGGGCGGCCCGGGCGTCTCTGGGAGGAGGCCCCGCGCCCCCTGCGATGCGGCCTCGTGCCGTCTGGCATGGGACCTCGGCGCGTGGCCGCGTTAGGTCGCCGACCCTGGGGCAAGCTCTAGCATAGAGAGATCGACCAGGGGGGCGAGCCGCGGGCCTCATGGGGGTGATGATTACGTGGAGACTGAGCCAAGAGAGAAAAGACCGAGTGCCGGGAAGGCGGAAAGCTGCAGGAAAGGACAAGTAGCCAGCCCGTCGCAGTGACACGCGGCCTGGACCCCCGGGGGAGAGCTGGCCCCTCGCCCTCCTGGTGGGGAGTCGGCAGACGCGGCCCAAGGGTAGAAACTCGACAAGAAGCTGTGGACGTGCCACTCCGAGCCGCGCAGAGACGCCCCGAAG